>QXEO01002112.1:8149578-10794852 GCA_007115705.1 Dactylis glomerata | reverse complement strand
ATCCCGAAGTTCTCCGTACAAATGAATGCGACGCGCCAGAATCAAATAGAATTTTACAGGGCATGGAGTTAACGAGAAACGTACCAAGCACAACATCGGTCCTCTTCAGCTTCAGCTGCATTGACATGATTCAAGCGCCACGAGCAACATTGGCTTGACTCTTCGGGTTCCTTCTAGGGGTCCACGGCCTTGACCGCTAATTTGGGTTTTAGGCGCGCTGAGGCTCGGCGCGGAGATTTCTTCAGGGGCACTCCTTAGAGAATGCCCCTGGCTGTCCACAATATAGGCAGCCCACTCCTTGGCTGCGGTTGGCAGGATTGAAGGGTAATTGCGGGTTTCCCTCCAGAAGGATTCCTGCTGGGGGGCGGTTCTTGGGTATTGACGGTTGGGGGTTATTGCCTGGGGGCTTGAGAGGCAAACCTCTGAGGGCGTGGTGCAGACCTTGATGGGGCATGCTACGGGCCTTTGACTGCTCTCCTCCTGACTCATCATCCTTCTCTTCCGGCTTTCGCGGGCAGCTTTGTTTTTGTCCTCAACCATGATAGCAGCATCTACCAGGGCATTGTAAGGCACACCGCGACCAGATAGGGTTGCAGGTCTTCCTGAAGTCCATTCATGAAGCATTCCCTCTTCTTCTCGTCGTGTCGATGTCGTTAGGAGCATACCTCCCCCAAGTATGAACTTGTCGAGGTATTCGGTGACACTCATACTACCTGCTTTAGGTTGAGAAACTTGTCGCGCATGATCGTGATAATGTCCAGAGGGATTGAGCCTTGCGGAACTTCGTCTGAAGCTCCCCAAGTTACATTACTTGGCCTTCGGGCTGCATGGCGCGAACATTCTCCACACCATGCACCCGCTGCTCCAGCTAGGAATGGGTGGCATAGAACACCTTCTCGTTCTCTCCAACTCCCCATAGTCGAGCTTGTTCTCGATGGCGGAGCCAATCGTCGGCGTCCAAGGGTTCGGTGGACTTGGTGAATGTTGAGGGTTGGAGTTTTGGAAATCCCTAAGCTTGTTGCGGGGTTCCTCGTCATCATTGCCACCATGGTTGTTTTGTGGTGGCAATTTGGTGCAAGGTGCTGCCTGGTCCGCAGGTTGGCTTGGGCGCTCGGCTCGCGCGGCTTCGTGGTCTCACATGAGCCACAACAGCGGCTCCATGTTTGGCTCAGGTGGTGGCGGATTGCCTCCACTTGGGCTCGCTTTTCCGGAGCCATTCTGGAGAGGATGGTTTGGTGAGATTCATAACAAGGAAACTTATGCATGCTTGAAAATAGAACTAAAGTCATGCATAACATAAAATCCAGGCAACCTACATAACATGCTCCAACACCATGCATACAAGTCCAAGCATACATAATAGATACAAGCAAAAGGGTGCCAACATGTCCAGGCACACACATACCACATAGTCTCATACATCACACATAGCAAATGGTTTCTAAAGACCATACAACACCGATACGCAAAAAGGGAGCAAACTAACTACGTGGCAGCCTACGTGAGAGGTAGAGTGGGTAATCTCTCGTCGCCGCTAACGTGGGGGACTAACCCTCGAGATCCTCCTCACTAGGAGTCTCAGAGCGGAGAAGTCGAGAATAGCATTGGCGGTCATCACCGCTCTCGCTACCACGGTCGTCGTCGTCGGTGCTAGCGAGCCCTCATCGAGGCCTCCTGGTGGTCACGTCGTGGCCAAGTACCCCTCATTCTCCTTGCGGAGCTCGGCGGTCTCCTCCTCCAGCTCGGACACGTGCTCTCAAGAGAAGCTAGTGGTCCTCCAACTCACGACGCGCCTCCTAAGAGCCTTGTTCTTCTTCACGATCTTCCTCTGGCAGCGAGGAGACGGTGTCGTGAGAGATAGACTCCTGGAGGTCTCATGAAGAATGGCTAGCTCTAGCCCTCTCTCGTCGGCGACCATCCGGACATGGTCCAGATGCTCCTGTGTGTTCAGAAGAGCCTCGATGTGGCAGAATGGCGGCCGAAGGGGGTGTGCGCGGCAGCTGGTAGGGAAGGCCATCAGCGTCGACCCTCCCGTAGTGCTCATAGTGAGTACCAAGTAGCTCGTCATGTGGGGTGGACGAGACGCGAGATGGCGTGACACAGAATGCGCATCAGCCATCGCCCCAGTTGCGCTCAATCACCTCGAAGGTGAACTCCGGTGAGGCAGCGACCTCCTTCCCGAGACCTGGCAAACCACACTGATAGCCAGCTCCGGGTACCCGCCTCAAACAGCGTAGCCCGCACCTCGGGACGCGGCGTCCAAGGCGCACGGCCAACTCAACCAAGTCGCGCTCGAAGACCAGCACGTCCTCATGGGTGCCGATCTGACGGTGTGCAGTAGGAGTGGTCCATCTACACAAATTTTTAAGGTAGAGTTTATTAATGACTTACCCAAGTGTGCAAAATTTATACATAAGTAAAAACTTGAAATTAAATGCAAGTAATTAAAGATGCTTAAAGAATTAGGGAAGAGATGAGAGCAATATATATTTACCTTTGATATATATAGCCATCTCTTTTATTAAGAAAATAGTTTTTGGTCCGGTCTAACGCCCATGCTAAACTAGGGTTTCCTATGGTCAGGATGGCTGTGATACCAACTCTGTGGGGACCCCGGCTTACCACCCGGATTCCTTTATGCAAACAATTCACGATCCCAGGAGACCGTCGTGAATCCACATAACAGAGTGGCATTACAGATTACATCATCCATTACATAACGAGTATTAAGGTCTTACATACATAAGCTGCTTGGCTGAATACAAATGCCACGCAGGGCAAGTTTCAACTGACACACTTATTCATGAAGTAGCAGCGGATACATGCAACACAGTTTGACCCAGTCAGGCCTACTACCCTACAGCGACTGATCGGGAAACGATTCCGAATTCGCACCGCGTCGTCATACTCCTCATCGTCCTCCTCATAGTCATCACCAAAGTCTGCCAAGTTAATAGCCAGGGACAAAGCCGTGAGTACATTTTGGAATTGTACTCGCAAACCATCTAGAGAAGTAACACATGCTATTGGTTGTAGCAAGGTTGCTTGGTTGAAGGCACTATATACCAGTGAGTTTCTCGTGTCGATATAGCAAGTCCCACGACATTTCTATATCCGTTATTAAGAAGAACTGTTTAATAAGTCTCTCGTCGATATAGCATGTCCTATGACATTTCTATATCCTTATTAAAGAAAGACTTTTAATAAGTCTCTCGTGTCGATATAGCATGTCCTACGACATTTCTATATCCTTATTAAAGAAAACTGTTATAACAGTTTAGTAAAATCTCTAGGAAAGGGGAGACTCCTTTGAAAGGTAAGATCGGTGGTCAATCAAACATGACCACCTCAAGTCGTCGGCAGTACCCTCCAAGTACTCCGAACCACACCCTGCCACGTCGTACCCTCCAAGTACCGTCCCGGCACAACTCTATCTTTCTAGAAAACCATTTATAAAACCAAAACCTGACATTGGGCAATGTAGTGATCTTCACAACCGTCCATGACGAGGACTTGGCTATTCGAATAGGTTTACACTCTAGAGGTTGTACACTTTACCCACACCATTCGATAAATCCGCTGGGATACCATGATACGTCTCCAACGTATCTATAATTTTGATGCTCCATGCTTGTTTACACCATTTGCCTAATGTTTCGTTACACTTCGTGGCTTTATGCATTTTCCGGAACTAACCTATTAACAAGTCGCCACAAGTGCCAGTTCCCTATTTTCTACTGTTTTTTGTTTCAGAAGTGATACACAGGAAATATTCTCGGAATTGGACGAAACAAGTTCCTGAAGTTTTATTTTGTCCTGGAGCTTCCAGAGATCTGAAGGAGAGTAGGAGAGGGCCACCAGGGGCCTCACACCAGGCTGGCGTGGCCCAGGCCCTAGAGCCGCGCCGCCATGTGTGAGGCCACCTGGCTCCACCTCTGACATCGCCCCTTCGCCTATAAAGACCCCCGACGGGAAAAACCTAAGTACCTGATCACTTTTCTAGAACACATCGCGATCCGCCGCGCCGTCGACCCAAAGATCGGAGGGTCCATACATGATTGAGATCACCGTTATGTAATTCTACATGTTTTGGTTTGTTGGGATCCAATGATATTGGGTTATGATTGAGTTGCTGTACTGAATTATATCTTTTGTTATCTCTAGTTGTTTATGATCTGCATGCTCCCTTGTTAGTAGCTATCTTGGGCCAGTAGTTGCTAGTGACTCCAAGAGGGGTATTTATGCTCGATAGTGGGTTCATGCCTCTATTTAAACTGGGGAGTGACAGAAACCTCTAAGGTTGTAGATGTTCTGTTGCTACTAGGGAGAAAACAACATTCATATGCTCAAGGGCATATGCTTTGTTTTACATTACACACTTTGCTTAATGCAATTATCTGTTGTTCGCAACTTAATACTTGTGGATTCTCGGATTGATTCGCCACAAGTGGATTATTAGTCATAGATGCAGTTGGATGGCGGTCTATGTATTTTGTTGTAATGCCCAGAGTAAATCTCGTAGTGATCTTCTTGACATATCACGTTTATCTTTATTCTATCAATTGCCCAACTGTAATTTGTTTACCCAGCATGTGTTATTTATCTTATGGGAGACACCACTAGTGAACTGTGGACCCCGGTCCTATTTCCATCATATGCTATCACCTGTTTACTTTACTCGCACTGTTTACTTTACTCGCATATTCCTATTTTCCACTCGATACAACTCGTAACCTTTGTTTCAAGCAAACCGGTGAGATTGACAACCTCATCGCAAGTTGGGAGCAAGTACTTGGTGTGTTGTGTGCAGGTTCCGCGTTGCTACTTGCCGAAGACGAGTCAACAAGTATCGAGAAAACGGCGCCCTTGTTGGAGTGCTATTAAGCCAGTCTGCATCACCTTCAGTCGTTGTCCCTTCTCTCCAAGAACGATAAACCTTGGTTCCTTAACTGAGGGAAAACTAGCTGCTATACTCGCATCACACCTTCCTCTTGGGGTTCCAACGGGCTTGGTCGTTCACACGCACAAGGACCAGCAGTTTTCTGGCGCCGTGCCGGGGAGGATTGGAAGACTTCTGCGAGGGGAGTTTTTTCGCACACACATCCTTTACTTTTTTAGTGGCTTACTTTATTGATTTACCGCATCGTTTATAGCAAAAACCCAAAAAAAGAAGCCGTGGAGGTTATTTCTTTACTTTTGGGTTCATCAGGGATCCCGAATACGGGGAGGACCTCTCAGTAGGTAGGGTTCAATTATGGAAAAAGTAACATTGGGAGTCTTTAATCACATTAGTATGGCATAAGAAGTGGAGAAAGTCTTTGGTTGAGCTAGCCCCTAGTATTGAAGTTGCTTCTGCTTATTTAATTCACATGTTGGAAACTAGGTTTGCTAGTCTTAATCCTTTTATGCAATACATGTTCCTTAAGCTTCATGAAATTGAAGACCCTGAAAAGAAGCTTTTATTTGGAAGCTTGCGCTAGAATTTAAAGATGTCGTTATTGAAGCTAGAAAAGTTCTTACATGTTTTAATAAACTCAGTTCACCTATAAAGGTTATTAGTACTAACGATGAAGGAGCCGAAATACCTATACCTAGCAAGCTCTTGGGATTATGTGAAGCTTTCGAAAATAATTTGACTGGATCTGTCCCAAAAATCTTTTTGTGATTTGTGAACCAAAGCGTGATCACAAAGGGTCTTCTAAAACTTATGTGGATGAAAAACAATGCCTTATTGACAAGACTTCTGCAGTTGATCTTAAGCTCCTTCTGATGTTACTTGATTCGCAATTTTCTGCGCCTAGCTCAAAGGCGTTAAAGAAAGCAGTCTTGGGAGATAACCCAATGTTTTATTTTTAGTACTTTTTTTTTATTTGAGTCTTGGAAGTCATTACTACTGTAATGACCACTCCTTATCTTGTTTATTTCGTTTTTGTGCCAAGAGAAGCCTCTAATTCGAGTGAGGTAAAGATTTGGGGATGTTGCTGTCCTGAAAACTGTTTTGGTGCTGCACCGTAAACATTCGTATAAATTATCTGTATATCTTTTGGACCTGCGATTTCTTGTGCATATGCCCCAGGTTATATCCAAACTTTCGTTAGTTGAACACTTTTTGATTTGAGCAACAGAAAACCCCTCAAAAATTCGACCTTTGTCAGCTGTTCTATTTTGACAGATTTCTGCCAATATTTGTTGGTGCCGCTTTATCGCTTTTTTGAGTTTCTTTTGATCATGGAACTTTGGGGAAGTTGCTACAGTAGTATTTGCTATATATGTGGTTGTTTTGAGTTGAAACCTGAAGCAAAAAGAGGTTGATTAGATGTTGCCTGCACTAATGTTGCTAATAGATTTGTGTTTAGTTTTGTATGAAGGAAGTTCAAGTGTAGGGATTGGAGAATGAGAGATGAGTTGAAGAATGGACAAAAGATCAAGCTTGGGGATGCCCATGCATCACCCCAAGAAATATTCAAGACAAGCGTCAAAGCTTGGGGATGCCCCCGAGGCACCCCTTCTTCATCGGCAAAAATCAGGTCACCTTTCAAGACACTATATTTTTATTGCTTCATGCACTATGTGTTTTCTTGGAGCGTCAGTTGTTTTAGTTTTCTTAGTTAGTTTAGTTTGTGTTTGCTGTAAGAAATAGTTGGATCCCAACAAATTTCCTTTGGAGGAATGTACTCGTTTTCATTTGCCAAGAACACTCCGTTTTTCATTCTTACAATTTCACCGGGTGTTCTTCTTTTTCCGCTAGCTTTGGTTTTCGTTTTCGCCTTGAATTGCGTTTAGACCTTGTCATATCTTTTCATCAAGGTGTATTTTTGCCTCTGATCTTCATTGGTTTTCATCAAAAGAGGTGTCTTTAAAAATTTCAAATGGTGTTGGAAAAGAGAAAAAGCTTTATGCAAAAAGTGGTACAAGAAGGAGCTTGTGTAGACTGCGGCTTAGGCTTTTTCATGTCATGCTTGATGTCTTTTTGATAGTATGCTTAGTGGTTTTGCTGTAGCATGACTTGTCTCAAATAACTGAGATTGCTTAATGAGCCTTTGAAAAAATCATGCGTTTTTTTATTTATTGGAAGCATTATTTTGGTTTTCTCCTTGATGCTTTATTTGGGTTGACTTGGCGCATGCTCACACATCTAGACTCTTACAAAGTCGCCAATAGCCTCTATGATCATTTAGTTTTTGACTTTTGATGCCATCTTATGCTTCTTTTAATGTCGCTTTGTCGCTTTGCATGATTATGGCCATTATTGCTCTCTTAGTTGGTCGCTCCCAGTCTTTTGCTAGCCCTCGCCTTGTACTGAGTATGAGCTCTACTCGTGCATCCAACTCCTAAAAGCCAAAGTTTTCCAAAGTTTCCACCATACATACCTACTAGCAATTTGCTATTCCAAGTAAATTTGACTTGCTTTTATTTTCTCTTCAAATTAAACTCTTACCAGTGTTATGCGAAATTCGGTCAGTAAAGCTCTCACGAACCGGAAGGAACACTTTACTTTTTCCTGTTCTTAAAAATTTGACATTGTGGTCTCTTATGTTGAGTTGTTATGCTTGCAAGTTGTAAGTTGAAGACTAGCCCAGCCATGCAGTCATGGGCAAGCTTTCAACATTGCACTTCTTATTGAGTTGATATCGTGATCTTTTGTTTATGGATGCCCGCGGTGTGAAATGAATTGGGAATCTTGTGGGGATCATGGAGTTTCTATATGTGTTAGGGAAAGCCGGGCCGCTAATCTAAGCTATGCATAATTCATGGTGGAAATTTGTAGCATACCCATGGTGAACATTCGACGATGCATCTCACAATAAAAAGCTAAACAAATGGCAAATAAAAGAGATGTCGAGGTGTTCATTGTCTGCTTGTCCTATCATTTTGATGTGGGCTTGTTCCATGTCATCGGGCACGGAGGTACCCCGTTGGCGGTTCTCAATGATATGCATATACTTACAATGACAAGAGCCTTGCTTGGGACTCTAAGTAAAGTAGCATGAGGTTTGGGGTACTCGTATTCACGGACACGAGTTTTCAACTTATGATTTGTCAAGCATATGCATCATAATTGTTCTCGCATTAACTTAACCATTCAAGATGCTTATGATGGGGGCAATGAGAGCTCAAAGCCGGTAAGTACCATAATTTTTGAAGGTTATAAAACTTGCAATCACTGCTTCCCTCTGCGAAGGGCCTTTCTTCTACTTTTATGTTGAGTCACCACCTTCTATCTTTATGCACCATTAAGAGAGCATAGTTGTCATTCTAGTATAATGTGCATTGTCCCAAAGTTTTCATTGATTGATTCATATTGTTGGTTTCACTTGTTCTCAAATTATTTGTCTAGTCGCCCTTAAACTTGAAGGTGTCCTATGCATTTATGTTTTGCTCCTTTGAAGGACAAGCTGAAAACCATTTGTATGTTTTTCCTTATGATTTGAACACACGTTTGACTTTCATTGTTTCATTTTCATGATCTTTTGTTTGTGTTCATTTGCATGTTTACAACATGGTTGCTAAGTTTCTATTATATCAAGATTATATCTTTCATGCCCATGTTTTAAATTCTTTTGATCCCAGCTCACAAATGCTTACATACATGATCAAGATTGTGTAGGTGCATGTCACCTCAAAATTATTCTTTTGTTATCACTTACCTACTCGAGGACGAGCAGAAGTTAAGCTTGGGGATGCTTGATACGTCTCCAACGTATCTATAATTTTTGATGCTCCATGCTTTTTTTACACCATTTGCCTAATGTTTCGTTACACTTCGTGGCATTTCATTTTCCGGAACTAACCTATTAACAAGTCGCCACAGTGCCAGTTCCCTGTTTTCTGCTGTTTTTTGTGTTTCAGAAGTGATACACAAGAAATATTCTCAGAATTGACGAAACAAGTTCCTGAAGTCTTATTTTGTCCGGGAGCTTCCAGAGATCCGAAGGAGAGTAGGAGAGGGGCCACCAGGGGACCTCACGCCAGGCTGGCACGGCCCAGGCCCTGGCCGCGCCGCCATGGTGTGAGGCCACCTGGCTCCACCTCTGACATCGCCCCTTCGCCTATAAAGACCCCCGACGGGAAAAACCTAAGTACCCGATCACTTTTCCAGAACACATCGCGATCCGCCGCCACCGTCGACCCGAAGATCAGGGAGGGTCCAGAAGCTCTTCCCGGCACCCTGCCGGAGAGGGGAAATCGCCACCGAGGTCTTCTTCATCGCCATGCTTGCCTCCGAAGCGATGATTGAGTAGTCTACCCTTGGACTATGGGTCCATAGCAGTAGCTAGATGGTTGTCTTCTCCACCATGTGCTTCATGTTTTAGATCTCATGAGCTGCCCTACATGATTGAGATCACCGTTATGTAATTCTACATGTTTGGTTTGTTGGGATCCGATGAATATTGGTGTTATGATTGAGTTGATGTACTGAATTATATCTTTTGTTATCTCTATGTTGTTTATGATCTTGCATGCTCTCCGTTGTTAGTAGCTATCCTTGGCCGAGTAGTTGCTAGTGACTCCAAGAGGGGGTATTTATGCTCGATAGTGGGTTCATGCCTCTATTTAACCTGGGGGAGTGACAGAACCTCTAAGGTTGTAGATGTGCTGTTGCTACGAGGGAGAAACAACATTCATATGCTCAAGGGCATATGCTTTGTTACATTACACACTTTGCTTAATGCAATTATCTGTTGTTCGCAACTTAATACTTAGTGGAGTTCTCGGATTGATTCACCACAAGTGGATTATTAGTCATAGATGCAGTTGGGATGGCGGTCTATGTATTTTGTTGTAACGCCCAGAGTAAATCGCGTAGTGATCTTCTTGACATATCACGTTAATCTTTATTCTATCAATTGCCCAACTGTAATTTGTTTACCCAGCATGTGTTATTTATCTTATGGAGAGACACCACTAGTGAACTGTGGACCCCGGTCCTATTTCCATCATATTGCTATCACCTGTTACGTTACTCGCACTGTTTACTTTACTCGCATCTATTCTACTGTTTTCCACTCGATACACTCATAACCTTTGTTTCAAGCAAACCGGTGGGATTGACAACCTCATCGCAAGTTGGGAGCAAAGTACTTGGTTGTGTTGTGTGCAGGTTCCGCGTTGCTACTGGCCGAAGACGAGTCAACAAGTATCATAAAATGGCGCCTTGTTGGAGTGCTATTAAGCCAATCTGCATCACCTTCAGTCGTTTGTCCCTTCTCTCCAAGAACGATAAACCTTGGTTTCTTAACTGAGGGAAAACTAGCTGCTATACTCATCACACCTTCCTCTTGGGGTTCCCAACGGGCTGGTCGTTCACCATGCACAAGGACCATACCACCACGGACCGTCATACATAAGTATGCAGGGTTCGGATAATCGATCAAAGCCCTCCACCTATCCACCTTAGTACGGGTGCCTACCCTATGGAGTTTACCTCCCCGGCACATCCCGGCAGTACCTCCTTCAGAGCGTAACCCCGGCGCCACGGCGGGAGAACCCAGGTGTCTTCCGGCGGCTCGGGATATGCCGTGATATGTGTTGACCTCTTTTGGCGTCAACCCGGATTCCGGGGTCCTGCAGACCCTTATATACTTGTGAGGCTCCCCGCACTAAAGCAGATAGACTTCAAACTAGGCCCCGTCCCATACCGGGGTAATGTGGTTGCACGGGTTAATTGCTTCGAGCGACTACAAAGAAACACCAATGCCTTTTTCTAAATCCACTAACTCCTTTCTTCCATATCCCAAGTTCCATTTGTCCCAAAATCATTTAGAAAACACTTCAGTGGAGTAGATACTACTCCAAGGTTTTCGAAACCATTTTCGGAACTTTTTCCGGGAGTTTTCCCATCCTAGAGTTTTTGGCTCCACTAAGAGTTTTCCAAAGACTTTGATGCTAACCACCAAGTCTCTAATATAGAGGTGTTGAATAGGTGCCAAGGGTGTCATCTTGCTAGATGATATCAAATCGACTTGTGGAGCTAAGTCATCAACTATTGCTATATAAGAAATAATAGCAATAAAGAGAATAATGCATATCAATGAAACAAGAGTAGAACGATGCATAGTGACTAGGTAGGATTCAGATATGCAACAAGTAGATGGCTTGCCTTGGTTGGCTTGTCCCTGATCTCATTCCTCCTGATACTCAAATACCTCCCCTTCCTCTGCACAGTCGTCGTTCGATTCTATCGCCGGAAAGGGAACAACAACACACACAATGAGCATTCATGCGTGCATGGATCACATTCAAGGCAACATCACACAACTCAAGCATTGAGTATCAGAAGCAAACAAGTTTAGATATCTGAACCAATATCTATTTTATAAAAGAAAGAATAACCATAATAATAACAAACAAATCCTAGTTTCATAATAATACCTATTCACAAACAAACAACTTGCAAGCTTCATGGTAATTCAACACATGGCACCCAACATACTTACAGGTAGCTAACAACATTCCAGAAGCAACACAATTGGAATCAAACTGAAATATTAAAAGGGTGATTTAATATGAATTTCCTAATCCTATGAATCACTAGAATAGCAAAATAATCCTCTAAAACCTGAGACCAATCTGGAAAGTTAATGAAATGGACAACACACCAGAAGTGGAATCATCCAAAAATAAATAATATAATGTGCACAATAATTAAATCATGGCAGAAAACTAATATCACTAAAATAATTCATGTAGGCAATGCACAGCTCCTAAAATAGTAAATCCAATTTCTATAATTCAACAAAACAGTAATGCATCTATGAAAATTGGAATCAACAATTTTCATTACACAGAACAATATAATTGCAGATAAGAGTGAAAATCCGTAGTTCTACACTATTTAATCACTAGAAATTATTTAAGACCCTAAAAATTACACATGCAGTACCAGGGGCTAGACAATATTGCATAGATCACAGTAAAATTTGAATCAAAATTTTCTGAGGTCCAAAACATTTTCTAAACGATTTTATTTGCAGCAATCATTTACTTAAACAGAAATAGCATAGGAAAAAAAAGAAACGGGCCGGATCTGGCCGGGCCTCGCCAGATCTGGGCCAGATCGGCCCAGTTGGCTCGCCGGGCAGCCCGGGGCGATGGCCGAAATGGTACGGCGCCTCGGCCGTCCGATTAGGACGCGATCGACGGCCGAGCGCCGTCGTCCTCGTTCGATGCTGCATGCGCGCGAGAAGAGCAACGCGGGCTAGGGTTTCACGAGGGGGAGGCTCACCGAGGTCGTCGAGGTTAGGCGAGGGCTAGAATCGGTCGAATCGTGGTCGAGGAAGACGGGTGCAGGCGCAGATCTTGCGTGCAGAGGCTAGGGATGGCTCGCGGGCTCCACCGCTGTTCAAACGTTTACGGCAATGGCGTCGTCGGCTCCACTTCTCCTGCATGAAACCGAGAGCAGGTGAGATCTAGGTGCTGCGGTGGCGTTCCGAGCATCTAGAGAAGAAGCAGAGAGGGAGCGAGGAATGGCTGACGGCAACCTCCTCCTCTGCCGTCGATCTACCGCAGCTTCGACGAGCTCCGGCAGTGGGTTTGCATCGGTTGCAAGGTGGAGAGGCTGGGTGAGTGAGAGAGAATGGGGAGGGGGCAAATGAGTGACATCGGAGGCTTCGAGAGGGGGCCTCGAGCTTATATTCAGAGACAGTGAGCTCGGTCTAGGGTGGTTTGCATCATACGCGATTGGACGGCGAGGGCGGTGCTTTTGGACGGCGTTGTGGTCTGAGTGCAGGGTTAGAGGTGGCGCTGTCGGTGGCTGGCTGGCTCGGTCGCTAAACGGTCGGGTTCAGAGATGCTGCGGGCAGGTCGGTGCGTGGCGGGATCGTTGCGGTGTACCACGGGGCTGGGCGTGGGTGGCATCGTGACGATGTCACCGTGCCATGCAGGCGTGCGTGAAGAGCAGGGCCAAGCGTGGTCGAGGCGCACGGGAATGGCGTGCACGCTCTGGACACGCTGGGCGGCCAGGTGGCGTTGCACTGGCATGGTTGGGCGTCGGTGCACGGTCGGCCTCGCGAGTTTCTGCTACAGGGAATTGGTCCATTGGGTCGGGACGGTGCTGGCAGCGAAGTGACGGGTCTAGGGATGGTCGGTGGTGTGCTGCCCATGTTGGGTGCCCACGGTGGCTGTGGCGACGTCCAGGGCGGCGTGGGGTGCTCTTGCACGGTCTCTGTGAGGCGGGGCCAGGGTTGGGGTGTCAGCAGGGCAGTGTCCTTGCATTGTGGGTCGATGGCGGTGGGGTGGTCGAAGAACAGAGGGAGAAGGAGGGCTCTGGCAAGGTTTGGCCTCGGGCTACTCCCTCCTCCTCGACGCCAAGCAAAAATGACAAGGGGAAAGGATTTTTAGAATCCCTGGACTCCAGAGAGAGATCCCCAGCAGATCCTTTCCTCCTCTTGGTCGGTTTGCAAAACAAATAAGAGAGAGAGAGAAGAGATTGGCAAAGGCTAGGGTGACTTAGCCGAAATTCAAATTCAAATTTGAATTCGATTTAAAAAGATTTGAAAACCTACCAAAATAGTTTCTAGGGGTTTCAAACATAACCAAGAAGTCATCGCCAAAGTTTGATGAATTTTTGAATAGTTAAGCTAGGGTTTTGGAGAAGTCCCTATTTTCAAACAAAGAAGCAAAAGAAAAGAGAAATAAAAGAAAAAGAAATGTGATCAAGCAAAGAACCCCATGCTAGGTTTTATGGTCTGCACAAGCTAAGTCTAAGCTTAATATTTCATGCATAAAATCATAACACTAACTCTAGTTCCTAATGCACATGTGTTGGAAATCCTAGAATTAAAAACATGAAATAAAGCACACACATACACACATAAAATCATGCTCATGCACTCACATGAAATCACACATGATAACACACACATGAAATCATGCATCATAGCACACAAGCACATTGCCCAGCAAAAATTTTAATTCACTCCAAACAAGCACTTAAACAAGGTTTGAATTTCTGGTCACCAAAAGTGGGGTGTTACAGCCATGAGCCCAAATCTGCCATGGAGCGGCCACCATGGAGCACTCTGCCATGGAGCAGGATTCCTTGAGATCACCATGGAGCAGATCGCCTTGAGGCCACCTTGGAGCAGGCCGCCCGGGGGCTGCAATTACAGTATGTTGATCTAACAGCTGGTGAAGTTCTCTAAGAGCATCAAGACGGACTTTCAAGTAAACTCCACCTTGACAATTGGGGGCTACACCGATGCTAAGTTTTGTGAAGTTCTATCTGGAGCATATAGCCGAAGTGATTTCTGGCTTGGTGCTCGAGGGCTACACTATTCATATTTTTCCTGGAAGCTACTCTGAGAGCTCCAAGACTTATTTTTTTCTGAGATCCGCCTTGGCTCTTGGGGGCTACCTGTAACACCTGTAACGACTCTGAAATTTGTACCCAAATTTTATAAATAAAATAGCCAATTTTTTGGTTAAAATAAAACTTTTTGTATTGTGTGCATGATTGTTTACTTATATATTCTTTATTTTGCCTATTTGTGAATATGAGCTAGAGTAATAAAGTGAGTTCTGAATTAATGAAATTCAAGTAAAACAGACAAAGGTAAAAGAAACAAGCAAATAAGCCTAACCATAAATTCCTAGACTAATAAAAATAAGACAACACCCACCTAGACAAAAAGTTAACCATTAGCCCTCTTTCCTCTCTTTTATTAAGAAATTTTTAATCTGTGCATGGATGCTTTCGTACAAGTCATCCAAGAGTATATAATATAGTTTCCTAACCTAGTTGGAAAAATTCAAAGCATTGCCCCTAACCCTATTTGAAACTTCCCAAAGTTTGAATTCAATACTTATGTCATTCCCAAATACCAATTTGTGTTTTAGCAAAACAACCTATCTGAACCTAAGAAAAATATACTGGACATCCCTATCCAATATACTGACCACCCAAACTGGAAATTTTAAAAATATGAATTTTGATTTCCTGTGGACTTTTCATCGAACACCTGGCATGCACTATTGGCATTGGATGCCATTGCTGTAGCTATCCGGGCCCAGCCGCCCTGGGAACGAAATGGCATGCTCTAGCCTCCCTAACCGTCCTCTCCCCTTAACTCCTCTGCCGTTGCACCCTCTCTGTCCCAACATGGCCAAAAGAAGAAGGAAACCCACCATAGCCCCCTCTCTTGTCCCCCTCTGAACCAGATCGTGCCACCGCCTGCAGACGCGCCAACAAGCCCCAGCAGCACTCCATCGCCTGCAGAACATGCTAACCCTGCCCCCTCTTCACTCCCTTGCCGGCCTGAGCTGTGAGCTAGCTGCCACAGGACACCACCCGCTCTCGCCTCTCCAGCCTATAAAAGGCGACCCCGACCGGTTTAAAATAGTTTTCTAATAAAGCTTTCAAATTCACTTATAAAGTTTTAAATCCCTGTGAAATTCCAATCATCTCAAGTCAAACAAAAGCAAAAAAATTCCCCCAAAATTTGATAAAATCTTGGGATGTTACATCGGCTCTGAGTATGTCTTCTCTATGCTGATGATGCACGGAGTCGAGTTCAACGCCGACAAGGTCACGGGCACATACCCGAAGGACAAGGATGGACGCGATATTGCTCCCAATGCCTATCTTGAGTGCGCCTGCAACTTGTCTGCCCGGATGACGAGCTTCCTTGCGGAAAGGAATGAAAAGAGGGCGGCGGCAAGGGCTCGCAAGCGTAGTGCATCAGGTGCACCATCCAGCAAGGCCGCCGGCAGTTCGACATAGTTTGGTTGATGAACTTGTTATTTTGTAATTGACAATGTGGTGCCGCTTCGGAGGCTGTGGCTAGCTTTTGAACATCGCTTGTTGTAAAACTGCTGCTACTATTTTTATCACTTTCCCTCGATGTAACTTGCACTTGTTTGCGTCTTGATTATCGATGATTGCTTATGACTAGAGGCCTCCTGTGCAGGGTTCGTCCACGGGCCCCGATGCCTGGCCTGTTTCATATGAGACAGTCGCTAGCTCTTTCCGTGCCGTTGAGAACAGAGCACCTTCCACGAGTGAACTCTCTTTGATTTGATCTTTGCGGGACCAACTTAAGAACACTCAGCATCAACTAAAGATAGTTACTGCCAAAGTTGACGTTGCTCTTTCCAAAGCTTCGCGGGCTACGGACGCCGAAAAGTTCCTTCTTGAGGAAATCGAGAACCTTGGGAAAGCCATGAAATGTGAGTCTTTCGATAACTCGATCTGTTTTTGCTCCATGCTCGTCATATGTGACACTTTTCCTGTTCCTGTAGATGTATGCCTCGACAGTGAAGCTGAAGTCCGTCGCGTAAACGTGCACCTTTGTGCAGCTCAGACGCATGCTAATTCGATTGCTGACAACTTCTGGGCTGACCGGTCGAAAGCGATGAAGCTGACAGTACTCCAAGATCGGATCGCCCAAGCTGGAGTCCTAGCCGAAATGAGCCGTGCCGCCCTCGCGCTTGTGCACGAGGCGATGTTTCCTTTGAACAATCAGCCCGATGGCCTCCCCACGCTGCTTGATCGATTCAAGAACGGCGACGCGGTTTATCGCTTCGTTTGCGAGCATCTTCGCTGCGGGGCTCTGGTTGCCCTTTCCTTCGTGCGCGCCCATTATCATGAGGTCGACCTGGAACTGTTGAAGATGCTCCCTCCAACTCCCAGTGGTCGTGTTGACATGGATGCTCTCTATGCTGCTTGTAGAGAGACTGTCGATTGTATCGCTCGGCAGATCATTACTGAGAGTGATCGCCCGAGAGCGAATCAGGCTGGTGTGGTGACTTAGACTTTATTGTTTTTCGAAATGTATGCTTGTATCTTGTGAAGTTCTTCAGGGTACTGTATGAATTTTGTCGAGTTGTGTGGGCCGAGGGGTGAAGCCCCCGAGCGTAGGTCGAGGGGCGGAGCCCCCGAGCGTAGGTCGAACGGCGGAACCCCTGAGCGTAGGTCGAAGGGCGGAACCCTCGAGCGTAGGTCGAAGGGCGGAGCCCCCGAGCGTAGGTCGAGGGGCGGAGCCCCCGAGCGTAGGTCGAAGGGTGGAGCCCCCGAGCATAGGTCGAAGGGCGAAGCCCCCAAGCATAGGTCGAAGGGCGAAGCGCCCGAGCGTGGGTCGAGCAATTTTTTAAGGCAAAACCCCCGAGCGTGGGTTGGACGATAATATGAGGAAACACACTTTATTGCTTGGTGCCAAGGGCGCAATAGTTGAGCGTGGTCTGCTGCCGACACTTAGTTACAAAGAGAAAGAAGGGGTGGAAGGAAGTATGTCGACTCTAAGGATTGAATCGACGCAGCTGCTGGGCGTTCCATGGGTTTTCGACGTCTACCCCTGTCTTGGGGTCGCGCAGCCGGTACGCGCCTCCTGGTATTGCTACATGGACGAGGTATGGGCCTTCCTATGGTGACTCCAACTTCGATGTGCTTGTTTGCTTGAGACGCAACACAAGCTTGCCGGGCTCGAAGGACCGTCCGCGTACCCGTCTGCTGTGGTAATTGCGGAGGTTTTGCAGATAAACTGCCGATCGGACGAGGGCTACGTCTCGTGCTTCGTCCAGCAGGTCGCGGGCGTCTTCCAGCGCTATTTGTGCATCTTCTTTGACATAGGCCTCGACACTAGGCATGACATATCATACATCAGTAGGAAGCACGCTTCTGCCCCGAACAGCAGGAAGAACGGTGTGTAGCCGGTTGAGGAGTTGGGTGTTATGCGCAGGCTCTAGAGCACCGAAGGTAGCTCCTTGACCCAAGCGCCTGCTGCGCATTTGAGAGGTCGAAGGAGTCGCTTCTTGATGCCGCCGCAAACTAGCGCGTTAGCCTTTTCGACCTGGCCATTGGACTTGGGATGCGCCACCGACGCGTACTTTATCTTGATGCCGAACTCTTTGGCGAACTGTTGGAATTCGCCCACGGTGAAGTTGGTGTCGTTGTCGGTGATGATGTTGTTTGGTACGCCATATCGGTAAATGATGGACTCGAAAAACTTGACCGCCGTAGTCACCTCTTGATTGGTGACTGGAACGGCTTCGATCCACTTGGAGAACTTGTCGATGGCGACCAGCAGGTAAGTGTGGCTTCCTCGAGACGACTTGGGCAAAGGCCCTACTTGATTGAGTCCCCATTGTGCAAAAGGCCATACGATGGGATGGTGCGCAGTTCCGATGCGGGTGCATGAGGCTTCGTGGTGAATCGTTGACATGCGTGACAATGCTGGACGATGTTCATGGCATCGTGGAGGGCCGAAAGCCAGTAGAACCCTGACCGAAATGCTTTAGCGACAAGGGTTCGACTGCTGGCGTGATGCCCGCAGGTTCCTTCATGAATTTCTCGGAGGAGGGCGACGCCGCCTTCAGCTGCGATGCATCGCTGAAGAACCCCCAAAGTGTTGCGCTTGTAAAGCTCTCCGTTGATTATCATGAAGGATTCGGAACATCGCACGATCTGTCGAGGGTGAATGGGGTCTTCTGGTAACTCCCCTTGCATCAGGTAGGCCAGGTACGGCTTCGTCCAAACTGCTTCGAGTAGCATGATTGCGGCCGTCCCCTTAGATAAGTCCTTTGTTCCCGCTGCTGGGGTGGGACCTGAATGTTTAGCCCCTGAGCGTGTTGCTAATGCCGGGTCGATGACTGGCTTCATCTTGACAGAGCGCTTGAATATCTCCTCGAAGAAAACGCCTGGCGGTATCGGTAAGCACTTGGAACCAATGTTGGCCAAGTTGTCTGCATCTTCATTGCTTTCCCTGCCGATGTGCCTCACTTCGCACCCTTCGAAGTCACCTTCGAGCTTGTCGTACATTGCGCGATATGCGATCATGTTTGCATAGGTCGCGTCGCACTCCTTCATGACTTGTTGGGCGATGAGGTTCGAGTCTCCGTGGATCTTGATGCGAGTGGCGCCGCAAGCTTTCGCCATACGCATGCCATGCAGAACAGCTTCGTACTCTGCCTCATTGTTCGAGGGATTCGCGAAACGCATACGTAGGACGTTGCGCATCTTGTCCCCCTGTGGCGACATGAGGACCACTCCTGCTCCTTCTCCCGAAACTCGCTTGGACCCGTCGACGTATATGGTCCAGCAATTCGACAGGTCCGGGAGTTCAGGCAACTGTGCTTCTGTCCATTCGGCTATGAAATCTGGTAGGACTTGCAACTTGATTGCTGACTGTCGCTGGTACGTGATCTCCCAGGGCCCGAGGGTGATTCCCCATAGCGAAATGCGCCCCGTAGCATCGGGGTTGTTAAGGATACTGGACACTGGAGTCGAAGCCACTACTATGATTGAGTGACACTCGAAGTAATGCGGCAACTTCTTCCCCGTCATGTAGATGGCGTATGCCAACTTCTGGTAATGCGGGTATCTTTGCTTGGTCGGGGACAGGACCTCACTGAGATAGTACACCGGCCTCTGTACTCCGTGCTCCTTGCCATCCTCTGCTCGCTCGACCACCAAAGCGGTATTGATAACTTGATTTGTGGCCGCTATGTAGAGCAACATCGGCTCTTTTTCTCGAGGAGTAACTAGGACCGGGGACGTCGAAAGGTGGCGCTTAAGGTCGTCGAACGCGGCCTGTGCCTCCTCTGTCCATGTGAAATTGTCCGTCTTCCGGAGTAGCCGATAGAAGGGAAGAGCCTTTTTGCCAAGCTTGCTTATGAAGCGGCTAAGCGCTACTAGTCGACCTGTCAACTGTTGGACGTGTCGAAGCGTCTTCAGCGGCTGCATGTTGATGATCGCTTGAATTTTCTCTGGATTGCCCTCGATTCCTCTTTCAGATATTAGGTAGCCTAGCAGCTGTATTGTAGGCACCCCGAAGTAACACTTTTTTGGATTGAGCTTGATGCTGTAGCAGTCGAGGTTGGCGAAGGTTTCTCGCAGATCTTCGAGCAAACTGTCTGCCTTCAAGGACTTTATAACGATGTCGTCGACGTAAACTTCGATATTGCGGCCGATCTGCTCCTTCAAGCATGCTTGCATACACCGTTGATAGGTGGCTCCAGTGTTCTTGAGCCCGAAGGGTATCGTCATGTAGCAGTATACCCCGTGTGGGGTTATGAACGCCGTCTTGTCCTCGTCCTCGACCTTTAACCTTATCTGGTTGTACCCAGAGTATGCGTCGAGAAACAAGAGGCGCTCGCAGCCGGTGGTGGAGTCGATGATCTGGTCGATTCGAGGTAGAGGGAAGTAATCTTTTGGTGATAGGGTAAAGGTGCCCGATCTTTCGATGAGACGATAACTATCAATTATGGTGGAGGTCGACGTTGATGATCCGACTACAAACGTGCGAGACGTTGCGCCTTAGCAATCGATACACCAACTTCCGAGGCTATTGATCATGCCGGAGCTAGATCAACCTGATCACGAGGATCAATCCCTACAAGCAATTGAAGAACAAGCAAGAATTATAGATGCAATCAAGATATTGCGAATATAGATGAAGGCTTTATTGAAGAGGTGGGATTCTATCTGTGCGTAGTACAAAAGGTCGGTTTGACACTTGTGCCTATGGCGAAGAGTAGCTCGTGGCTAAGTCTTTTAACTAAACAAAATCCAAGTTCTAATAATGGCTAGGAAGAGGTATATATGAGGGAAAGGGCAGGGATTTTCGTACAACCCTAATGGGCCATCCGAAAATAGCCCTAGATGGGCCCTTTTCCACTCAAACGGCCTCCAGAAAATCCCTAAAATACCTAGGATGAAAATACCTGGGTTTAACCCATAAAATAAGGTGACGCAGCACCTGATGGGGCAAAGGTGTCCGATCTTTCGATGAGATCTTGATATGTCGATTTGGTGGGTGGAGTTCGTGCTTGACGATGCGACTACATGTGCGAAGCTTGTGCGCCAATGCAATCGCTAGGACAATCTCCGGGAGTTACTGATCTTGCGGATGCACGATCAGCCTGACCAGCGAGGGTCTTAATTCCTACCTGAAATCGAGAACAAGTAAGAACTATTACTGCAATCAAGATATTGCGGATGAAAGATGTATGCTTTATTTAAAAGGTGGGATTCCGAATAGGCGGTCTTCTTCTGGGCGATTGGCCTCAAAAGTCGAGCTCATAGTTGCAGCAATGGCTAACTTTAGTCTAAACAAAATCTGAGTTCTAATGACGGCTACGGGGGGTATTTGAGGAGGAAAAGGTAGGGGTGCGACCAGCCATGGGTATGGTGGTCGAATGGAACCCTAACAGGCCTTTTCTCCTCAAATTCGGACTCCTAAAAGTGGTTGTCTTATTTGCTGCGAAAATTACATGGGCCTGGCCCAAAAATAAAAGTGACGCAGCACCATATTTAGCTAAGGACGAATTTATGAAGTAGTTCTTTGTATATTTCGTCCAAGTCCTCATCCTTCATTATGGTGGCTTCAAAGTTCTGAAATCTCCACTCGTGGCATCTTCTTCAATCCTCAAACGCTTGCTGCCATCTCCATGCACGATCACGCTCCAATGCTTGTCCCTCTCATCCATGCTAGGTCCATCATTCCTAAGAGTAACAAACATATCTGATTTAGGCAGCATCATATTCTCATGTATGTGAGAAAGAGTTCCAAGAAACGAAAGTACCTGATAATTAAGTTGCTTGGCACGAGCTCGAGTGATGGGTCCTTGTATGTGTTCCGCTGTAGGTGCAGCGGGTGTATCAATAGATGGGATGTCCTCATCATGCTCCCCTTCTTGAATTGAAGTCGTCCTCGACGCAACCTCATCTTCTTCACCAAAGTAAGGTTTTAAATCTGCAATGTTAAATGTAGGACTTACCGTACCAAAATCTGCAGGAAGCTCAAGTTTATATGCATTATCATTGATTTTCTCTATCACCTTAAAAGGACCATCAGCACGTGGCATTAACTTAGACTTGCGCAAATCAGGAAAACGATCTTTGCGCAAATGCAACCAAACAAGATCACCAACCTCAAACACAACATGCTTTCATCCTCTATCCCCAGCAACTTTATACTTAACATTCATGCGTTCTATGTTGTCTTTAGTAGTTGCATGCAATTTTAAAATCAATTCAGCGCGCTATGTAGCATCGAAATTATTTTGCACTAAAGATGGTAACGGCAACAAATCAATAGGTGCACGTGGAACAAAACCATAGACAATCTTAAAAGGGCTCATCTTTGTGGTAGAATGCAGCGAACGATTATAAAGCAAATTCAATATGAGGCAAACACTCTTCCCACAATTTTAAGTTCTTCTTTAAAACATCCCGCAACATGGTAGATAAAGTTCTATTAACTACTTTAGTTTGTCCATCACTTTGGGGATGACATGTAGTACTAAACAGCAATTTAGTCCCCAACTTAGCCCATAAACATCTCCAAAAGTGGCTAAGAAATTTAGTATCACGGTCAGAAACAATAGTATTTGGCACACCATGCAAACGAACGATATCACGAAAAAACAAATCAGCAATGTGCGCAGCATCATCGGTCTTGTGACAAGGAATAAAGTGTGCCATCTTAGAAAACCGATCCACAACAACAAAAATACTATCCCTCCCCTTCTGTGTACGAGGTACTCCCAAAACAAAGTCCATCGAAATATCCTCCTAGGGAACACTAGGAACAGGAAGAGGCATATATAAACCATGTGGATTAAGGCGAGACTTAGCTTTTTGACAAGTAGTGCAGCATGCCACGAATCTCTCAACATCTCGCCGCATGCGTGACCAAAAGAAGTGTGCAGCAAGAACATCCTCTGTCTTCTTGACACCAAAGTGTCCCATTAATCCTCCTTCATGCGCCTCCTGTAACAACAAAAGACGAACGGAACCATCTGGGATGCATAGTTTGTTAGCACGGAACACAAATCCATCATTAAGGATGAATTTGTTCCATGTTCTACCATCTTTACAATTCTGCAACACATCTTTAAATTCAGCATCATGCAAGTATTGTTCCTTTAAAGTTTCCAACCCAAAAAATTTTAAGTCAAGCTGAGATAACATAGTATAACGGCGCGACAAAGCATCAGCAATAATATTATCTTTACCCTTTTTGTGTTTGATAACATAAGGCAAAGATTCAATAAATTCAACCCACTTTGCATGGCGACGATTCAGTTTTGCTTGACTATGAATATGCGTCAAAGATTCATGATCAGAATGTATAACAAATTCTTTAGGCCATAAATAATGTTGCCAAGTTTCTAATGTCCGAACCAGCGCATATAATTCTTTATCGTAAGTAGAATAGTTCAGACTAGGCCCACTCAATTTTTCACTAAAATATGCTACAGGTTTGCCCTCTTGTAATAACACACCTCCCAAACCAATTCCACTAGCATCACATTCAAGTTCAAACGTCTTATTAAAATCAGGAAGTTGGAGTAATGGAGCATGTGTTAACTTATCTTTCAGTATCATGAAGGCCTCTTGTCGTGCATCGCCCCAAACAAAGGGCACATCCTTCTTTGTGAGCTCATTCAATGGCGCAGCAATAGAACCAAAATCTTTGACAAAGCCCCTATAAAACCCAGCAAGACCCAAAAAACTCCTCACTTGTGTGACCGTCTTAGGCTGCGGCCAATTCTCAATAGCTTCAATCTTGGCTGGATCAACTTCAATTCCCTGTGCTGTAACAACATAACCAAGAAAAGCAACTCTATTTGTGCAAGAGGTGCACTTCTCAAGATTACCATACAAACGTGCATCACGTAAAGCATTAAAAATAGCACGTAAATGATCCAAATGGTCATCTAAAGATTTGCTATATATGAGAATGTCATCAAAATATACGACCACAAAATGACCAATAAAAGCACGTAAAACTTCGTTCATCAGTCTCATAAAGGTACTAGGTGCATTAGTTAAACCAAACGGCATTACTAACCACTCATATAAACCGAACTTAGTTTTAAAAGCTGTTTTCCATTCATCTCCTAATTGCATCCGAATTTGGTGGTAACCACTACGCAAATCAACTTTAGAGAACATAATAGAACCACTCAACTCATCTAGCATGTCATCCAAACGAGGTATAGGGTGATGATATCGAATGGTAATATTATTAATAGCTCGACAATCAGTACACATGCGCGAAGAACCATCTTTCTTAGGCACTAAAATAATAGGAACAGCGCATGGACTAAGAGACTCACGAATATAACCTTTGTCCAATAAACTCTGGATTTGCCGTTGGATCTCTTTTGTTTCTTCAGGATTTGAAACAAATTGTGGCGTTGATCATGCTCGGCTTTGCTCAATTGCACACTCAAGACACGTTGTGCAATTAAACTCTTGTATTGATCAGCAGTCTCAGCTCCCATTACCTCCATCTCCTTGTCAGAATCAGAATTGGCACCATCACGTGCCGCAATAAGTGTCAATGTATCATCATCAAAATCACTCGCAGAGTCATATTCGCCATCTTCAAGCACCACCATCACACGTTTGGTTCTGCATTCTTTTTCGAGGTGACCAAACCCAAAACATTTGCGACATTGAATGTCGCGAGTCTTCCCCGTGGAGGCCATGGAAGAAGAACTCCGTTTCGGACCAACAGATGGTGATGGAGCAGGAGCAGGTGGCGTTCTTGACGTCGGAGTGGTATACCTGGAGGTGGAAGGACCTGGTGCATCCCCACGAGAAGGTGGAGCTGATTGGCGCGCAGACCATGAAGGAGTACGACCTGCAGAATTATTAGCTCTTCTCCATGATGGTTGACGATCCTGCACTTCAAGTTCAGCTTTGCAAGCAAGGTGAAATAAACGAGTAATAGTGTTGTACTCCTTATAGTCTAAAATATGCTGAATCTCCTTATTTAAACCACCAAAGAAACGTGCAAGCATAGCTTCATTATCCTCTACAATACCACAACGAATCATGCCCGTTTGTAACTCTTGATAATACTCTTGTGCGGAATTTTTTCCTTGTTCTAAACGAGTTAATTTTTTAAGCAATTCCGTTGATAATGTGGAGGTATAAAACGAGTACGCATGGCATGTTTTAGACCAAGCCAAGTAGCAGGAATATTAGCATGATTGACTCGACAATGTTCAGACCACTGGATAGAAGCAAAATCTGTAAATTCACATGTAGCAGCACTAACACGCAAATGCTCAGGGTAGCGTAAACATGCAAAACGTTGCTCTACATCTAATTCCCAAGTGAGATATGCATCAGGATTATATCTACCCTCAAAGGGCAGAATATTTAATTTCAGCTTGGCCACATGTTCATCATCACGTACTGGACGCGGAGGTGGACGAGCGTTGCGGTTGTATTGCCGCGGACGGCCAGGTGCAGGTTGTTGGACCTCGTCCTCCTCGAGCTTGTTTTCATCTTCGAACTCGTTTTCCCCCTCGTCAGCAGCATATCCATCCTGGGTGGCCGCCTCCGTAGCGGCCGCAGCTGCTGCCACGGCTGTAACGGTACCCGCAGATGGCGGTATGAGTGGAACGCGACGAGCACGTGGTACATGGATGCCCGGCTGTGGCTGTGGTGGCAAACGGGCCAGGACTTCCTGGAACCGGGCGTCGAGCTTCGTGTTGAAGGATGCCTCAAGACCAGCAATCTTGTCCATCGCATCAGAAAGCTTGGAATCAACATCACCCAAGCGTGTGTCCACATCTTGTGCACGCCCCACCAACAGCCGAGTGAAGTGGGCATGCAACTCGGCAGTAGTCATCTTCTCCGGATCAACATCATCCTTCGTGGTTCCTGTCATGGTTAGCAGAGAAGCAAGCACAACGGAATATGGTGGAATCACGCGTAATCCGTCAAGCGGTATACAAAGCTCTTACAAGTTCTTACCAAACAGGAGGAAGGTGATATGCAACCAGCAAGGAGCAGCGACTCCCAAAATTGCACAAAGTGATTACCAGGTGTCGATACAAAGCACGTGCAGAAATATGTGGAGCTGTAGGAAGGCTTATATGGTAGCAAAAACAGCAAATATCAAAACATCAATGCAATGTTGAAAGAATGCTCAACCACGGTACTGTGCTAGTCCTAGGCTATACCGTGCTAGAGACATGAGCCGAGAACACTAAGAAAGTCACGGTGTGGCACAACAAGCAGAAATAAATAGCTCCAAAGTAAGATATAAGTGAAGATCTGCAGGAATTTTCGGGTCCGAAACTTCAGAGGGCAAAAACTCGGCCTTCCCGGCCTTTTTTGGGCGTTCCGAGTGTCGCGTAGTCGTTGTGGTTAGATAGAACTTTTCGTGCTGAGCATTTTGAGTGGTCGCACGTCAAAAACGGAGTTCGTATGCAAAAGTTATGGCCAGTTGAAGTTTGCTATCGAAAACTGTCAAAAACTAACGAAACTGTACAAATCGGACTAGATTTGGACTGCACTAGTAGGAACGGGTCAACCCGACTTGGATGCGGATTTGACTTCTTTTTTTTCTTTTTTTTTTGCTCTTCTTCTTCCTCTTGCCTGGCGACCAAAACTTAACTCACGGACTCTGAAAAAGGCACGGATGAAAATGGGAGGAACGAACAAAATCTAATGTGAAGTCGGTGGCGGAAGTAGATGGCGTGGTGGTGGAAGGATATGGTGGAGCAGTGGTGCAAGCATGTGGCGGCGGCGTGACTATGGTGATTCGAACTCGAAACTCTAAAGGAACAGACACTAAGACCAGCAACTCGACACGCGGATGCAGATACAAATTCAACGATGCAAACTGAAAAGACAATGCAAAGGCTCGGATAGTTTATGGGACGAGATGATCTAAACCCTAACTGTATTTTTGGCTTTTTTGTGGTTTATAGGTATGAACACAGATGCAATCTAAACTACGAAAACAGTAAATCTCACCGAGCAACCTGAAATCTGATACCACTTGATGGGGCCAAGGTGTCCGATCTTTCGATGAGATCTTGATATGTCGATTTGGTGGGTGGGGTTCGTGCTTGACGATCCGACTACACGTGCGAAGCTCGTGCGCCAATGCAATCGCTAGGACAATCTCCAGGAGTTATTGATCTTGCGGATGCATGATCAGCCTGACCAGCGAGGGTCTTAATTCCTACCTGAAATCGAGAACAAGTAAGAACTATTACTGCAATCAAGATATTGCGGATGAAAGATGTATGCTTTATTCAAAAGGTGGGATTCCGAATAGGCGGTCTTCTTCTGGGCGATTGGCCTCAAAAGTCGAGCTCGTAGTTGCAGCAATGGCTAACTTTAGTCTAAACAAAATCCGAGTTCTAATGACGGCTACGGGGGGTATTTGAGGAGGAAAAGGTAGGGGTGCGGCCAGCCATGGGTATGGTGGTCGAACGGAACCCTAACAGGCCTTTTCTCCTCAAATTCGTACTCCTAAAAGTGGTTGTCTTATTTGCTGCGAAAATTACATGGGCCTAGCCCAAAAATATAAGTGATACAGCACCATATTTATCTAAGGACGAATTTATGAAGTAGTTCTTTGTATATTTCGTCCAAGTCCTCATCCTTCATTATGGTGGCTTCAAAGTTCTGAAATCTCCACTCGTGGCATCTTCTTCAATCCTCAAACGCTTGCTGCCATCTCCATGCACGATCATGCTCCAATGCTTGTCCCTCTCATCCATGCTAGGTCCATCATTCATAAGAGTAACAAACATATCTGATTTAGGCATCATCATATTCTCATGTATGTGAGAAAGAGTTCCAAGAAATGAAAGTACCTGATAGTTAAGTTGCTTGGCACGAGCTCGAGTGATGGGTCCTTGTATGTGTTCCGCTGTAGGTGCAGCGGGTGTATCAATAGATGGGATGTCCTCATCAGCACCATATAAAGCCTTGGACAAATTTTATGATTTGGTAACTTGTTAATTTCGTCCATGCATCCTTGCATCATTATGGTGGCTTCAAAGTTCGGAAATCTTCACTTGCAGCGTCATCCTGAATCCTCACACGATTGCTGCCATCATCTCCATGCATGATCATGCTCTAATGCTTGTCCCTCTCATCCATGCTAGGCCCATCATTCCTAAGTAACATAAACACATCTGATTTAGGCAGCATCATATTCTCATGAATATTAGGAATAGTTCCTAGAAACGAAAGTACCTGATAATTTAGTTGGTGTGCACGAGTTCTTGTGAGAGGTCCTTGGAATTGTGGAACATGAGGAAGTGTGGCTGTAGGTGCAACGGTTGTATCAACCGTAGAGATGTCCTCATCATCCTCCCCTTCTTGAACTGAAGTCGTCCTCGACGTAATCTCATCTTTTGCACCAAAGAATGGTTTCAAATCTGGGCTATTCATGTCCTCATCATTCTCCCTTCTTTGAAAAGAAAGCCGTCCTCGGCGATGTTTATTCTGTAAACAGGCTAATAAAAGAGACAACATGTGTGCATGATATATGTATATGTCATCCGTTTTGATACTTCTCTTAGATTGTACATTTAATGTTGAACACAAATAGTCTAGATAGTAGCTCATAAGATGATGACTAGATTTCCAAGAGCAAGTATTGCAACCAAATTTGCAAATATAAGTGAAGCACATATTAATATTTACGTTCAAGGTGAAATGCCCATCATTAAACCATCCCAATGTTGGTAAATCAACATTCAAGATCTCCAAATTAGATGCTACAACAGGCTTAAATAAGCTATCGTGCAACATGCTATTTGACATAAAGTTAATACCACTATTGGAGGTCATATCAAAATGATCTAGCATTCTTATTAATTTCTTCTCCTTTAACATATCAAGGACATCACATGTGACACATATTCTATACACCAAGAACATATTGTCCACACCATAATCTCCAATCAAATGAAATTGAAAACTAGGGGCATAAACACTCTTAAAAGATCTCAAGCATGTGATTTCAGAAATTTTATCTCTAGCATGTGACAAAGATATAGGCAGATGAAGGGTTTCACAGCATAGAAAACAAAAAAAAATTCCTACGATGACAAACAAGAACAGCCAAGATCTGATCTACAAGATGCAAAACAACGAGCGGCAGATTAGATCTACGTACCCTTGTAGATCGCACAGCGGAAACGTTCAGATGAACATGGTCGGCGTAGTCGTATTAGCGTCTCCTCCTCGCGATCCGATCCGATCCAAGCGCCACAACGGGCGGTGCCTCCGATCGTTGCACACGTACAGCGCAGCGACGACTCCTCCTCCTCGGTCCAGCAAGGCGCGGTGGAGTGGTAGATGGGATCAGCAGCACGACGGCGTGGTGCTTACGGTGGAGGGTATCTGCGGGCAGGGCTTCGCCTACGCGCGCGAGGTGGAAGAAGATTGGTAAAAGAAACTAGTCAAAACTATACAAAAAGCTATCCAAAAGAGGCTACCGGCGGCTGAACAAATTCAATCGATTAGGTTCAAAACCTAACAACTGGCCGTCCTCTACTTTTATACGCGTACCAAGATCTCATCTTGCGTGGAGTGCACGCCGATGCAATCGATCTCGTATCGGTCTGCACAGCGATGGTCTCCTGTGCGCGTACAGCGGCCGACCTATGGGCACAAGAGGCGGCCCAAAGCCACAGCCTGGTTCGAGCGATAGCTCCCAGCGCCTCGATCGCAGCGACTCTCGATCGGCCTCCTCGCGCGAGGGCGAGCGAGACCTGGCGCAGCGGCCTGGCTCGCGTGGTTGGCTGACCGGCCCAGGTGGGCGGCAGCCAGTGCGTGCCGCCTAGGGCGTGGGGCAGCGCGGTGGCCGGCCCAGCCGGCCCAGGTAAGCGCTCTAGCATTTTTTTCTTTTCCTTTTTCCTTTTTGCAGTTTGTCTAGATGGAGCTACTAAATAGGCCCATTGGTAAAACTTTGCATGGACTACATTTAGCTCTTATTTATTTCCAGTAAATAAATATATGTATTAACATTTATTAATTCAATTAATTAATAAATTATTAATCATCTTCCCGGAACAATTCTGTAACTCTCCGAAACAATTTCCATATATCCCGAAACTACCCTAGCATCGATGAGCGTTAAGTGTGTGACCCTACGGGTTCGAGAATGCATGGACATGATCACTATCAATAATCAATAGCGGGATCTGGAAATCCATATTGACTCCCACATATTCAACGAAGATCATTATCGGTGAACCACGTTGTCAGGATTCAATTAATCCCGTATACGAATTCCTTTGTCTCGCGATATTTTACTTGCCCGAGATTCGATCGTCGGCATCACCATACCTAGTTCAATCTCGTTCATAGCAAGTACTCTTTACTCGTTCTGCAATCCAATATCATCCTGTGATTAAACTCATTAATCACGTGTTTGCAAACGGTGTATGATATTGATTACCGAGTGGGCCCGGAGTATATCTCTCCGACATGGGAGGGACAAATTCCATCTCGATACATGTAACCCAACAAGTACTTTCCGATTACCGGAGAGACACCTTTATGATCACCCTCTCATAGGATGATGTTTGATGACCTCAAAGCTCTCTTCCGGTACCAGGGAGTGGCATTATCTCATGGTCTAAGGAATAAGATACTGACATAGGAAAAGCTACGCAATTGTGAACACAATGACATGATCTAATTGCTGTGCTTAATTTGGGTCTGTCCATCACATCATTCTCCTAATGACATGACCTCATTATTAATCGACAACTCATGTCTATGGTTAGGAAACCTTAACCATCATTAATCAATGAGCTAATCTAGTAGAGGCATACTAGGGACACAGTGTTGTTCATAAACCACACAAGTATTAATGTTTCCGCTTAATATAATTCTAGCATGGAATATAAACATTATCATGAACAAGAAATATGATAATAACAATATTAGTATTGCCTCTAGGGCATATTTCCTTCAGTCTCCCACTTGCACTAGAGTCAATAATCTAGTTATACTTGCGCCTTTAACACCTATGGCATTCCGGTGTTATTCATACGCGTTGCACGTGGTAAACCTTATCTACGGGTCTGACACTTTCAGGTCCGTCTGTATTTGCATATCTTCTGCGTCAGCACGCATTACTCATCTTTTATGAGATGGCATCGTATAAACTTGGTCTTCTGGTGAGACCTTTGTTTCTGGGCCGAGACTATGTTGCCACTATTGTCATACAATAGAACTATATAGCACTAGCACACTTGGAACTACACCTAGTTCTCTTGCCGCTTCTAAAGCGATTATATACTTAGCCCTCGTTGTAGTGTCCGTCACAATATCTAACTTTGAAACTCATTCAAGTTATCATGGAACTTTCTTCCATCTTATTGTGCCACCTTATAAATCAAAACAAATAGCCTAAAATTGAGATTAAATTTTACTTGTATATGTGACAAAGCCAATGTAACACATTGCAATGAGCCATTTGTCACTTCTGCATACAGAACATATTCTTACTTCTTCAAAAGTACAAAAGAATATTTTTACTATTGTCCAACGATCATCATATGAATGCTCGTAACCTTTTAGAGCATCGGACATGTTTGGATATACATATCATGGTATACAAGATTGATAAAATCATTCTTGTGGTTTCACTCATCAAGTGTCAAATCACTTGGTTCTTGCTCCAACCTCTTCCATGCAACAAGAACCGTTCTTATTGTTTCCATATTGAACAAATTCAATATTTCATCTATGTACTCTGGCAAAACTATATTAGTGTCTCAATCTATCTGCATAGACATTGATGCTCAATATTTTGGTTTTACCTAAGACTTTCATCAAAATCTAATTTTAATGAAAACTTAACATATCAAGAAAAACACATAATTTCCAATAAACAATATGTCGTCTACATAAAGCATTAGAAATATATCTCAGCGCTCCCACTTACTTTCTTGTAAATACAAGCATCTTCAAATATCTTGATGAAATTAAACTCTTTAACATTTTCATCATTGAAGATTCCAACTCCGCTATGCTCACTTCTACCATTGAAGTTTGCATATATATATATATATATATATATATCTAGCAACCTTTGAATCAACAAAACCCATTGGGTCGTGTTAGGTACACGTCCTTGGTATGCATTCGGTAGAGGAACGTTGTTTCGTTATTCAACTATCATATCTCAATATGTAGTTGTTGCTATAATAATCCATATGACGAAGTCAGGGCCCATCACCGCTTCTTTGTATATGTCGATTACTATTATCCAATAATATCTCGTCCTCAAATCTTGCTATTTAATTACGACCAACTTGGTTAAATAGGAACTTTGATGTCCGGTACTACAACATATTGTAGGTGCGGGAGCCATGGGCGCTGTTGCCACTTCCAGAACATTTTCTAGTGCTGCGCTACTTTGCTCATCTTGCTTAGGTTCAATAACCTCATAAAGTTATATTTTCCTCCCACTTAAACCTTTTGCGAAAAACTCCTTCATAAGAAATTCACTTCTTTCAGTGACAATCACTTTTATTTGGGTTTATGGCAGAAGGAACACCCATCGACATTCTTTGGGATAACCTACAAAGACTTACTAATCCGATTTTGGTTGTAAACATTTTAGACATATGCCTTGCATACCAAAATTTAAGAAAAGACAACTATAACTTCACGGTGTCATTTCAGTGGATTATGATGGTGCTCTATTCAGTGAAAAACGGTAGTCTCTAAAGCATAATCCACAAATTATATTGGCAGTTTTATTTCATCATTGATCTAACCATGTCAAACAACATTTGATGACATCCATCGAAAACTCCATACTCATATGGTGTTTTATCACGATGCAAGTTTGTGGAACAATTCCCTTAACTCTTAGATGTTTGCTAAACTTGTAACTCAAATATTCTTCTTTATGATCCAATCATAAAACTTTTCTTGTTACAACAATTTCCACTTTATTAATTGAACAATTTCAATCATTTTATACTTCTTTCTCACCAAGTAGATATACCATACATCATAGATGAAATAGAAAATACATCGCGCTCGACTACACACCATGGACTACATACATCAACATGTATGATCTCCATTTAGTTAGTTGATTGTTCTGTTCATGGCCCATGAACATAGTTTAATCATCTTAAGGAAAAGTCTCACATGCGTCAATCAATTCAAAATCAAATGACTCGAAAATCTATCAATATAGAATTTCTTTCATGTTTTGTTTCCAATATGACTTAAACGGCGGTGTCATATAAGTGAAATTTGTTTTGTCTTGCGACCTTTAGCATTAGTGTTATAGATGTCTATTTTACCAAAAGTATTTATAATAATCTATCCATCGATTATGGAAGACGGTAATAACATGAACAACAATTTTTCTCATAATACCAGAACAAGATAACAATTATTTAGTTCATAATAAATCTTCAAGGCTAGGTTTGATGCCGACGGAAACACAATAACAAATTTATTTGTTTCTCAATGTGCATTGTCACCACATTCTTTTGCTAGTTATTTAGGCCATTGTAGTTCTTGTATTGTGTTGCTTTGTATGACCAACAAATCAGTATCGAATACCCAAGAATTCAATTGTTAACGAGCAAAGAAATACATCTATAACATGTATATCATTTATATACCTGAGCTGGACAATTCCAGTCTTTTCCTTTTTCAACCAAATACTTTTGCAGATCCTATTTAGCGTTTCCTCTCTATTAGAAGACTTTATCAACATCAATAGTGGTGTTAATCATTTGACATATAGTCCAAAGCGCATTTAGTCAAATACTAATAGCTTTAGATTTCGCACTCTTGAGGTGGATCACCATCATCATATGATTGGTATTCTTCCGGATTTCATTCTTTAGCAATCTTTTGGTATAGCAAAAACAGTTTAGCCAATACCTTTTTATTCATCTTATCATGACAACTTTCATGATGAAACTACTATAGCTCATAAGGATGAATGCAAGTATAATATTAGTTCCCAAACTTTTGGGTGATCGGGACGCCAAGCGTCTTCAATCTTTGCATATATTCATACAATATGAGCATATGTTATTTTACTAAATTATACTTCATCATTTTGCAAAAAATCAAAGTTTTAGATATCAAATATCTTTCACTTCTTGTTTGTTTTTGAAACAATTCTTTCAGCTCGATGATCACTTTGATTCTCAAATAATTTTGAAGATCAATTTCTCATGGAGGCAAATATGATCTTAGATGCTAAACTTGAATCGTTGCTCTTAGATTAATACAACATATTAAATCGCATGGAGCAAGTGAGGTTTGCTAAAATTGCAATAGGACTTAGTCTTTGATCTTGACATTTTAAATCAATGGCATTAGTCCTTAGAGCGATTATCCAGAATTCTATAGTTCTTTTAACTCAATTAAAACTAAGTGTCGGTGGAAAACGATTGCCAAAGACTACAACATCTTATGCAAATACACTAAGATTTAGTTCATGATAATTAGTTCAAGTTAATCAAATTACTAATGAACTCCCACTAAATTCAACATCCCTCGAAGTTGTTTAGTGAAGCATGATCCAAATTCACTACACCGAGACCGATCATCACGTGAATGATGTAGCTTTAATGGTGAACATCAACATGTTGATCATATCATCCATATGACTCATGCTTGACCTTTCGTTCCGTGTGTTCTGAGGCCATGTCTATACATGCTAGGCTCGTCAAGTTTAACCCACGTATTTTCGCATGTGTAAATCTGGCTTACACCCGTTGTATGTGAACGTAGAGTTTATAGCTCCCGATCATCACGTGATGCTTCAAAACGACGATCTTTCGCAACAGCGCATACGAGGGGAGAACACATTTTATCTTGAAATTAAGTGTGAGGGATCATCTTATAATGCTACCGTCGCGATCAAAGCAAAATAAGATGCATACATAAAGGATAAACATCACATGCATATACAATATGTGACATGGTATAGCCAATCTTCGCGCATTGATCTCCATCTCGTGCGCGCCGGCAAGATCTCCATCACTCCACCATGATTGCCTCCACCACGAATAGCAGCTACGACTATTGCTAACTATTTAGCGATAAAGTAAAGCTATTACATGACGTATAAGAATTTGACACGCAGGTCATACAAAATTATAAAGACAACCATATGGCTCCTGCCGGTTGTGAACTCATCGACATGCAAGTCGTGAAACATTACAAAACATGATCATTGCATACATCACATATATCATAGACATCAGATCTTGTGGCAATACCATATCACAAACACTCCCTGCAAAAACAAGTTAGACGCCTCTAATTTGTTGATTGCATGTTTTACGTGGCTTATGGGAGCTACGCATAAGAACGATTCTTACCTACGCAAAGCCACAACGGTGATATTATGGTTGCTAACATCCGTTGTAAATCCCATGACTACTATAGTGAGAGAAACTGGCATCCACCAGCCGCGTGTGTGGAACAAGCCACACGTCAAGTGCGGAGCCGGTCTCGTGAACGAGGTCGCGTAAAGTTGGCCTGGACCGCTTCGATCTCACTATGCCGTGCCATAAGAAATACACAAAATAGATGTTTGCAACAGAAAACATCAACGCTCGCAACAAGCATGTTGCGTTTTACTCGTGTAAAACATCTACGCATAGATCTCGCTCTGATACCACTGAAGGGTTTCGCAGCATAGAAAACAAAAAAAAATTCCTATGATGACAAACAAGAACAGCCAAGATCTGATCTACGAGATGCAAAACAACGAGCGGGAGATTAGATCTATGTACCCTTGTAAATCGCACAGCGGAAACGTTCAGATGAACGTGGTTGGCGTAGTCGTACTAGCGTCTCCTCCTCGCGATCCGATCTGATCCAAGCGCCACAATGGGCGGCGCCTCCGAGCGTTGCACACGTACAGCGCAGCGACGACTCCTCCTCCTCGGTCCAGCAAGGCACGGTGGAGTGGTAGATGGGATCAGCAGCACGACGGCATGGTGCTTATGGTGGAGGGTATCTGCAGGTAGGGCTTCGCCTACGCGCACGAGGTGGAAGAAGATTGGTAAAAGAAACTAGTCAAAACTAGACAAAAAGCTATCCAAAAGAGGCTGCCGGCGGCTGAACAAATTCAATCGATTAGGTTCAAAAACTAACAGCCGGCCGTCCTCTACTTTTATACGCGTACCAAGATCTCATCTTGCGTGGAGTGCACGCCGATGCAATCGATCTCGTATCGATCTGCGCAGCGATGGTCTCCTGTGCGCATACAGCGGCTGGCCTATGGGCACAAGAGGCGGCCCAAAGCCACAGCCTGGTTCGAGCGATAGCTCCCAGCACCTCGATCGTAGTGACTCCCGATCGGCCTCCTCGCGCGAGGGCGAGCGAGACCTGGCGCAGCGGCCTGGCTCGCGCGGTTGGCTGACCGGCCCAGGTGGGCGGCAGCCAGTGCGTGCCGCCTGGGGCATGGGGCAGCGCGGTGGCCGGCCCAGGTAAGCGCTCTAGCCTTTTTTTTCTTTTCCTTTTTCCTTTTTGCAGTTTGTCTAGATGGAGCTACTAAATAGGCCCATTAGTAAAACTTTGCACGGACTACATTTAGCCCTTATTTATTTCCAGTAAATAAATATATGTATTAACATTTATTAATTCAATTAATTAATAAATTATTAATCATCTTCCTGGAACAATTCCGTAACTCTCTGAAACAATTTCCATAAATCCCGAAACTACCCTAGCGTCGATGAGCGTTAAGTGTGTGACCCTACGGGTTCGAGAATGCATGGACATGATCACTATCAATAATCAATAGCGGGATCTGGAAATCCATATTGACTCCCACATATTCAACGAAGATCATTATCGGTGAACCACGATGTCAGGATTCAGTTAATCCCGTATACGAATTCCTTTGTCTCGCGATATTTTACTTGCCCGAGATTCGATCATCGGCATCACCATACCTAGTTCAATCTCGTTCATAGCAAGTACTCTTTACTCGTTCCGCAATCCAATATCATCCTGTGATTAAACTCATTAATCACATGTTTGCAAACAGTGTATGATATTGATTACCGAGTGGGCCCGGAGTATATTTCACCGACATGGGAGGGACAAATTCCATCTTGATACATGCAACCCAACAAGTACTTTCCGATTACCTGAGAGACACCTTTATGATCACCCTCTCATAGGATGACGTTTGATGACCTCAAAGCTCTCTTCCGGTACCAGGGAGTGGCATTATCTCATGGTCTAAGGAATAAGATACTGACATAGGAAAAGCTACGCAATTGTGAACACAATGACACGATCTAATTGTTGTGCTTAATTTGGGTCTATCCATCACATTATTCTCCTAATGACATGACCTCATTATTAATCGACAACTCATGTCTATGGTTAGGAAACCTTAACCATCATTAATCAATGAGCTAATCTAGTAGAGGCATACTAGGGACACAGTGTTGTTCATAAACCACACAAGTATTAATGTTTCCGCTTAATATAATTCTAGCATGGAATATAAACATTATCATGAACAAGAAATATGATATTAATAATATTATTATTGCCTCTAGGGCATATTTCCTTCAGCAGATCCATCGTAATAGAAAACAATGAATTATCATGCAAAATCCTAGCCAACACTTCATTACTCTTAACCAATTGAATATGATCAAAAACAGGTTGAACTACCAAGTCACAAGGCTCATTCGCATCAGCAATTAATTTTGTGGGTGCACTCTCAACAACAAAAATTTCAATCTGTGACCCGTAATAATGGAAGAATTAAAATCGGCACTAGGTGCACTCAAACTAGAATCTATCTCATTTATTTGAACACATGTCACGTTTAATTCAATATAATCCTCTATAACAAGTTGTGTGTCCAAAGCTTCAACTTCTAGTTCAAGGCACGGCATATTCAAATCGTCATGACAATGATCAATCTCATGTGTGGGGAGAAAACCATTACCTATATTATTACCTTGTTATTCCCGCTCAACTGTTGTAGGTACCGCAATCATAGTTGGAGGAATTGGGTAGAAATTATCCTTCGTCAACATCGGTGATGGTGACTCCATAGCACACTTGTTTGCCATATGTACACGTCTTCTTATTTTCTGTTCAGCTCTGCATCCAAGACGAAACAATTGTGCGACAGAATACAACTCCTCATCCATTATTAGGTCCTGAATATCTTGGTTTAAACCTCTCCAAAATCTATCTATTAAATCTTCTTCACTTTCTTCTAAAAATGTATAAAACAAGGTGTTTTCGAAAGCATCATAATAATAATTTACTGTATCACTACCTTGACGTAAATTTTGCAATTTTTTAACCATGTTACGAGTATAATATGGTGGAACAAATCTATATCACATAGCAAGTTTCAAATCATGCCAAGTAGTAGGTATATAATCAGGATATAAACGACAATATTCACTCCACCACATAGAAGCAAAATCGGTAAATTTACTAATTGCAGCCTCTAGTTTCTTAGTCTCAGAAAAATTATGGGAGACAAAAATATCACTCATTTCAAATTCCCAATCAATATATAAACCAGGATTATATCGACCATTAAATGATGGCATGGAAATAATAACCTGATTATTTGTCTTAACCTCTCGCGGTCGTTGTCGTATTTTGCTAGGTGGTGGTACATCTCCGACGATAGACGAAGCCCAAGAACTTCGAACTTCGGAATCTGCCATGATTAGTAGAAGACAAGAAACAAATCGCAGGTATATGTTCCTATCAACTACTAGGATGTGGTGGTATGTCGCTCACAGTATTTGCAACTATTAAATTCTTACAAGTTCTTACCATGCAGCAGATGGTGATCGGCAATCCAGCGGTGTCGAATAACTCCAGAAGCTTGATAAAGTGATAACCAGGCAAACGTACAACGCACAATGTAGAAATATGTGGAGCTGTAGGTAGGCTTAACATATGTGGAGAAATATGCTAAAACCACAATAGTCAATGTAAAGCTGAAAATCCGCTCAAAGTAGTCAAGTGCTGGTTCTAGTTTAGTTCGTACTAGAGACGCGAGCCTAAGACATAGATGAAAAATCACGTGCGATAGAATCTGAATAGATGTACTGGTATACGCAGAGAAGGCGAGCGGCGAGATAGACAGGTTGGAGAAATAACGAAAAGGCTACACGTAGCCGAAGTAGCGAGAACCCGTTCGAAACAACAGGGTCACTCGAGACGTGCAGGGTAGAAGCTATCCAAACAAAGGATCTGACCTGCTACGTAAACAACGATCGGCAACTCCTTTTTTCACTTTTTTTTACTACCGATAAGATTTCTTTTTTAAAAAATGGCCAATCAGAAATTTTCAATGGGTCGTACACCCAACCTCTCGTATGCTGATCTCAGCTTTTCCCTCAAGAATAGAATTATGCGATGGAGTAAAGAAGGCAGAAATCCCTTATTTCTTGGATCTTGAAACCACAAGTGATTTGCAACTTGATAGTACGATACTTATTTCTCGTGGATTGAACCGGTCAAAGGAAAAGCAAATCCAACCTTCCTAACAAAACGTGATAAGTCTGATCACTTATTTGTTCCCAGAGCAACAAAGAAACGAAATCAATCTGGTAGAATATTGATAGGAAGCAACGTGGGTAGACTGATGAGCGGACCACGAAATCGGTTGATGCAGCGGATGACTAGAAGATGTAAATGGCACGATGGGATGATGAAAAGGGAGATGTGACGACGTGATGTGATTAGAACCCGAAACTCTAAAAGACTAGATCTAAAACCAGCAACTCGATACACGATGCAACGGAAATTCAATTAAAAAAACCAAAGTGATTATAGTGAAAAAGGCTAAGGCTGTTTTTAGGCGAGGATCTAATTTAATTTCTTTTTGTGAGGCTTTTTCTGGACTGTAGGTAAAAACAGATCTAATCTAGGGATAAATTGAGATTTCTCACCGAGCAACCTTGAGTTCTGATACCACTTGATAGGGTAAAGGTGCCCGATCTTTCGATGAGACGATAACTGTCGATTATGGTGGAGGTCGACGTTGACGATCCGACTACAAACGTGAGAGACGTTGCGCCTTAGCAATCGATACACCAACTTCCGAGGCTATTGATCATGCCAGAGCTAGATCAACCTGATCACGAGGATCAATCCCTGCAAGCAATCGAATAACAAGCAAGAATTATAGATGCAATCAAGATATTGCGAATATAGATGAAGGCTTTATTGAAGAGGTGGGATTTTGTCTGTGCATAGTACAAAAGGTCGGTTTGACACTTGTGCCTATGGCGAAGAGTAGCTCGTGGCTAAGTCTTTTAACTAAACAAAATCCAAGTTCTAATGATGGCTAGGAAGAGGTATATATAAGGGAAAGGGCAGGGATTTTCGTACAACCCTAATGGGCCATCCGAAAATAGCCCTAGATGGGCCCTTTTCCACTCAAACAGCCTCCAAAAAATCCCTAAAATACCTAGGACGAAAATACATGGGTTTAACCCATAAAATAAGGTGACGCAGCACCATATAAAGCCTTGGACGAATTTTATGATTTGGTAACTTGTGAATTTCGTCCAAGCATCCTTGCATCATTATGGTGGCTTCAAAGTTCGGAAATCTTCACTTGCAGCGTCATCCTGAATCCTCACACGATTGCTGCCATCATCTCCATGCATGATCATGCTCCATTCTTGTCCCTCTCATCCATGCTAGGCCCATCATTCCTAAGTAACATAAACACATCTGATTTAGGCAGCATCATATTCTCATGAATATTAGGAATAGTTCCTAGAAACAAAAGTACCTGATAATTTAGTTGGCGTGCACGAGTTCTTGTGAGAGGTCCTTGGAATTGTGGAACGTGAGGAAGTGTGGCTGTAGGTGCAACGGTTGTATCAACCGTAGAGATGTCCTCATCATTTGGGCAGTGCTTGTTCAACGCCGTGAAGTCGATGCACATCATGTAGATCTTGGTGTCCTTCTTCTCTACCATGACCGGTGGTGAAAGCCAGGTGGACTCCTTTATCTCTCTGATGAATTTCGACTCAAGGAGGCGATTTATCTCTTCGCCCATTGCTCGGGCCTTCTCTTGGTTATAGCGACGCATTGACTTCTTGATCGGCTTTGCGTTCGGAAAGATCTTTAGCTCGTGCTCGGCGAGTTCTGTGGGGATGCCTGGCATATCTGCTGGACACTAGGCGAACATCCAGTACTCACGGAGGAACTCGACGAGTGCGCTTTCCTATGCGGGGGAGAGAGAATTCGACACCCGCGTGGTCTTGGTTGGATCCGTCGAGTGGATCTGATGCTCTCGAGTATCTTTGCTAGCGTCGAATGAGAGCTCCGGGGCGTTCTGCTGCGCCGGTGGATCGACGTCCATGTTGGTGCTCTCCCTGATATGGTTGAGCTCTTCATGTACTCCGACTGTCTGGGACATGCTGTTGAAGTCCTTGTCGCAGTTTTCTGAGCGGGCAAAGCTTCCGCTGATCGTAAGTGGTCCTTCGTTTGCGGTCATCCGCAGCTTGAGGTATGCATAATGTGGTACTGCCATGAATCAGGCAAACGCTGGTCGCCCGAGGATAGCGTGATATTGCGAGGGCTAGTCGACCACCTCGAACTCAATCTTCTCCTTCCTGAAATTTGATGGAGTGCCAAAAATAACGTCTAGGTGTATTGCCCCCAGCGGATACGTTGGCTTCCCTGGGACGATTCCATGAAAGGACGTCTCTGTCGGCAAGAGGTTGTCCATCGGGATCTTGATCTTCCGCAATGTGTCTGCATAGATGAGGTTCAAGCTGCTCCCTCCATCCATGAACACTTTCTTGGAGGTGAAACCTCCTATCTACGCTTCGAGGACCAAGGCATGGTGTCCAGGGCGCGAGATCTTTGGTGGATGGTCTGACCGGTCGAAGCCGATCGGATGCTCTGACCAGTTCAAATATTCGGGCGTGGCTGGCGGTGCGTGTTCGGTGTGGAATACCTCTCTTGCACGCTTTTGCTGGACTTTATTCGTCGGGCGCCCTCTCTGAATCATGGGCACGAAGCCTCGTGGTGGCGGGAACGCCTCTTCTTTGATGGCTGGCTGCCGTGGCTCGACTTGCTGGATCGTGGCGGCCTGATGGCCCTGTTGTACCACATTTGCCGGTGGGTTAGGCGGTGGTGGTGGAGCATTTTAAGCTATCGCACCTACCACCGGCTGCTCGGTTTCTATCCTCTCCTGAAGTGCTCGACTGAGGCAAAGGAATTCCCTGCACTCAATGAGGAGATGAGCGGGTCTTCGCACTCCATCTTTATCGAGGTACGTGTGTCTTGTGCACCCCCCATCGAGCATCTCTTCTGCTGACAGCGGTGGCTGATCACGTCGTCGGCGCCACTCTGTTTTTGGCCTCGAATCGTGGCCAGCGCTCCTGCTACTGCTGCCGTAGTAGTTGTTCCCTCGTCGTGGTCCGTCGCGATTATCATAGCGGTTCCGACGACCTTTCTTTCAGGAGCTGGTGCTAAACTGATCTTTTGCATCGACGTCACGCTCCGCTGATCGGCGGTGGCTTCTAGGTGCCAAGCTCATGAGATGGTCGACGGTCTTCAGCTTGCAGCGCCCTAGCTCCTCCTTGAAGTCGCGTCGGATGAGACCGTCCCGAAAGGCGTCGATGGCTCTCTCAGGCAAAATATTTTCCGCCGTCTTGCGGAGGCTGATCCATCGTGAGATGTATGACCTCAAATTTTCTCCGGTCCTCTGTACGCACAGGCGCAACTCTTCGAACGACGGTGTCTCTAGATCCACCGCCGATGGTGACGGCGGTCATGAAGTCATCGAGCCAAATTCGAGGGTCCTGCTGCCCATTGAACTTGACCACACTGTCGCTAAGCTTGATCCCTTTCGGCAATGGTGTGGAACGGATCAGGAGGCTAAAGCACTCCGCTCCGCACAGCCCATCGTGATTACCGCCGAACGCTTCCAGATCGCGTTCATCCTCGAAGCGATGCGCATCGCGTCATGCACGTTCATTGTCGACTCTATTCTGAGACAAGCCGTGTCGAAGCTCCCCATTGATAGGTTCCACCACTTGAGTCCTGGGCGTGACTGCTGGCACTGCTGCTGGGTGTCTAGACTGTTCGACTGGCGGGATGGCTCTTCTTGGCATCGTTTCACGCCCTTGGTTAGCTGTGCCTTGAAGCACCCTAACTCCTTCGAGCGCCAGATTCCGCAGATGCCTCATATGCTCATCGTCGTTGGTTGCGTTCGCAGCAATATACGCTGCTGTTGCCATGATCGCAGCTTCCTTGGTCTTGGGCAGCAGATCTGCTTCATTAAACTCTACTTCAAATTTTGGGCGACGTTGTGCATATCGGCCCCAGGCTGGATGTGCGACCGTGTCCTATGTTGGACACTCGACGAATAGTGAGATGATTGCTCGGCCGGCCTTCTGCTGGACGCGTCGGCCTCATCTCTGCGTCGCTCCAAGATGCGCCTATCGGCGCTAATCTGGTCCTTCTGCTCCTGGACGATGAATCGGAGCGCAGCTAGCTCCTGTGGGCTCGGATTAGGGCCCATATCTGCTTCACTCGCGTACACTCTCCTTGCGTATCGGACCTGGTCTTGTGTTATGAACTGTCGACCGGTATTTGACTGGTTTCGACCGTCATTGGATCTGTGCTCATTCCCATCTCTGTGCGACGCCATCATGCAGTGTCCTCCGAATGGTGGGATCGAGTCATCACTGATTTTGCCCAACACTGGAGGATAAATGTCGTCATCTCCGATGTAAGATCCGACCTCGATCATGATGTCAGAGTTGTAATCGACCATGTATCCATTGCTTGATGCGGCAGATTCGCTTGAGTATGAGCTATCTGAATTGCCTATCTTCCCCTTAGCTTCGGGGTAGACGTCGTTGTCATCGTCTGAACATGTGTAATTCGAGTATAGCCCTTCGATATAATCAGGGTCATAGCGCGCAGTACGGAGCGTGAGGGCGTTGAGAGCCCGCTCGCACTCGGATATCGTCGGGTAGACAGCTGCAGTGCCTCCCCGAGGATCTTCACAGCCGGCGATCTCATGAGACGAGAAATCTCCGGCGCCCACGTAGTGGTACGCGTCGCAATCGATGCAGTAGGCGGTGGTTGGGGATGGAGGTGGATCTTCGAAGTTGTTCGACCTACTGATGGGGTCAAAATTTTCAGCCTTGGTTCCTCCTCCGATGGCGCCAGCGGTATGGTCGTCGAGGGATTGCCCTCGATAATTGGTGACATGCTTGCAGCCGCTGCGGGCGGCGTCGAATCACTGACGAAGATCAGCACAGCGACTCCGTCGTTGTCCACATGGAAGTTGAACAGTCCGAAGGCCATGTCGAAGCCTCTAGTCACCGCCAAGACTTCTCCTGTCGTGCCTGAGGTAGGGTCGATGATGATCGTGGCCGGAGTAAGATCAGCGGCGCTTGGCGATGCAGTGTCGATGATGACCGATCCAGCGATGTCGACCTCAGTTTCCGGTGATATGGTGTCGATGACGGTCGGCACAGCGATGCCGATGGCGGTGTCGATAGCGGTGTCGATGTTGATCTTGGCGTTAGTGTCGATGATGGTCGGCACAGCGATGCCAACGGCGGTGTCGATGGTGGTGTCGATGTTGATCTTGGCATTGGTGTCGATGTCGAACGGCAACGCGGAGTCGATAGCTATGGCTGATGTCGAGCCGTCAAACCTTGTCGATGCGGTGAGGTTGGCGATGAGGAGCCGGCGAATCCGTAGATCCAGATCCCGTCGTCCCCACGGTCGGCGCCAATTGACGATGTTCAATCCCGACAATGCCCATGTTTGCGGGCTTTGAATTCATGGAGCGCTTGTGGGATCCGGTGAACTCGACGGCGATCAGACGAAAGCAGAGGGACACAGGGTTTTACCCAGGTTCGGCCTCCTTAGTCGGGTAACGACCTACATCCTGCTTGTCTGACTTTATTTGATGGAGTGGCTACAATGGAGGTGTTACAATGGTGGTGTAGATTGGATATAGCCGAAGGTGGAGAACTCTAATGTTTCGAGTGCTCTGGTGTGAGGTGGTGGAAAAGTATCTAGGCCTTCGGGACCTCCCTCCCAGCCTTTTATATGCGAAGGCTGGGTCTCAGGATTGTCCACCAAGCAAAGTACAGATAGAATCGGTTTTGAATAAAGCCTAGTCGAAAACTAATCCAACTTTGGACTGTTCAAATCTTTGCTTGTACTCCAAGTGTTGCTCCCGGGCCATGCCAGGCCGCTATCTTCATGGGCCTTGCGATCCCTTCGACAGAGACCCCTTCTGGACCAAAAACCAGGTAGGCGAATATCGAGGGCCTATTTGTCATTCCTTCATCAACCTCCAAGGGCACCGCCCCTTTACTCCACCGCCGCGGGCTGGGGGTAGGTGTGGTGGACACCGGTGGCGGTGAAGACCTACACCAAGGCCTCCAGCATCCCTAGCTTGAAGCGGAAGACGAGGTGGTTGCTGACGCGGAGGAGGTGACTGAGGGCGAAAGCCCTCCAATGCCCGGAGAGGACGGCATTGCCGCCCACGCCGAGGATGATGTCCATAGGCCAGATCAGCTCTGGCCTGCTCTGCTCCACCAGCACGACCTCTCCAAAGGAGAGGCCGGGAGCAGAGATCGCCCTCCGGACAGCATGGGGCAGCTGGAGGGTGGTGAAGCTCCAGTCCTGGATGACGACAAGGAGCTCCAAGAAGAGGGACCCAGGCGCGATGAGGGGTCCTAGGGCCGCCACTGCCAGGCAGAGGGGAGTCGTGACTACGCCGGTCACGAAGGGTGCCGCCTCCGACGGTACCAGGGCATCTGCCACCGGGGGAAGGGGGCCCAGAATGGCCCCTGCCTCCCGGAGCACCCAATCAATGCTCCCTACAGAGCGGGGAGCCGACATTGCCACCACCAGTGGTGACGACACGACTAGAGCACCTCCCGGTGCAGGACCCCGGAGGGTCAAGGACCTGGAGGTCCCCGGGGCGGCGCTGTTCTCCATGTCCCGTGTTGGCGCCCTATGCCCAGGGGGCCTCCAGCTCCGGTCGCCCCGATGGCGGGCACCTTTGGCTTGTTCCGGCTGCCGAGGGGCGCCCACGGCGCTTCATTCCTGCACCTGAGGATCCAGCAGCGGCGGAGGAGGCAGAGGGATCCATGGCATAGGGGAAGTGTTCTTCAGTGCGAGAGTAGTACTAGGAGGAGGCAAGTGGAGTGCAGAGGGCATCAAAGAAGCGGCATTTAAAGGTGGCGGCCAGCGTCGAAGCATCAAGTCCCAGCGCGGGAATCGAAGCATCGGGGTAGTACACCTGCAGTGAAGTGATGCGCCATCAAGGCGGTTTGATGCATCGGGGACTGCTGCGTCGCCCGCTGCTTCGTCTCGCCAGCTGCTGTCACGCCACATGTCTGCGGCCTTTGCATCTTCACATGGTCCTCTGACCGCATGCGTTGACGCGTGCCGTTGGAGGGCCCAGCAGCTATTGGGGGCCCCTTACCCTTTGCTCCCTCGAGAGGGCGCGTTTGCGGGCCAAGCTCTCGGGGCCTACTGTCGGTGTTCTGGATACCGGGGTATCCTGGCCCACCTGCTCCTGGGTCACTTCAACGGCCCAGCTTCGGCGTAGGAGCGCAATGAAGACCGAAGCCCAGCAAGGAAGACCCTCATGAGGAGGCGCCTCATGAGGAGGATGACGACAAAACTGCTAAATACCAGAAGACCTCGTCGCGAGGTGTTCCTCGTGAGGGGTGGGACAGAATCTGCGCCAGCTCAGGACAATCCTGTGTTGAGCGAGATGATAAGATCAGAAGATGGCGTACCGTCCACGCTATCCCGACAAGAAGGCGACCAGCCTCTGCCGTGCCTGCATAAAGTTGCGCGGTGGTTGTTGCCACCCCCCTAAAAATAGGGTGGACGGTGTAGGGCGCCAGAGGAGGACGTCAGCCTTCCTCCACCCACTCCCGTGGATCGGCGCCACTGCTCTATGAAGACCAAGTCCACCGAAGACTGAAGACAACAGTTGTCCCGCTCCTTGGCCATATTGTGGCAACCCCTTCCCCAAGTTGATGAGGGGAAGGAGGACCTCGGCACTATAAAAGGAGGGGAGGCTGCCGCTTAGAAGGGATCCCGAATGGAGAGTTCCTGGCTATGCTAAGTTGGTTCTTCTACCTCCGGCCAGCTAGTGCTCTGTAACCAAGACCTTGTACTCCTCGCGAGGTATCGCGTCGTAATACAAGAAGGCAGGAAGTAGGGGTTTTACCTCACCATGAGGGCCTTGATCCTGGGTAAGGATCGGTGTCCCTCTCTGTCATGCATCTTGCTCTCCGACGTCTCGAGTCTTCCGTCGTCGTGTTTCGTTGCAATCTAGATGTCATGCGTACAGCCCCTTGCATTCGAATCTTTGGGTTCTTCGTGTGGTACCCTGTGTTCTTGCGACACGAAATCCACCGACTCCCTCTTCCTCTCATTGCAGCGGAGTTCGGCTGCAGGCGGTGATGGGACGATGATGTTCTGAAGCTCGGCGTGGAGGTTATGGTGCGTAAGAAATCAAACTAAGGCTTCAGGTAGGTTCGCTAGGACAAAAGGAAAATCTAGCACGGTTTGGAGAGCACGTGTATGTAGTCTGTGCTGGTGAATGGAAGGCCCCGCCACAGAAAGAAGCGGCTTTTCTTCCAACAGGAAAATGGCTGCGCCACAAACAAGCGCAACGGCTTTCGCGCATCCGTTTCCTTGGCTCTGTCACCATTGACTCAATTTATTATTTTGGTAAATCATTGTATCAAGATGTCAATCTTAGATCTTATTTCAGTTCGATATGTCAACCTGGGGAAGAGACCAAATCAATGGATGGAATTACACACACAAGTATGCAAGAGATCCACTTCAAGGTAGAATTCCCCAACTAGAAGAGATCCCAAACAAAGAGGGATGATGATTTACTCTAGATATGAGATCTAGTAGCAAGTTTCCCTAAGGGGAGAGGCATGATGCCATGTCTTATCTTAACTCTTATCTCTCCCTTAGGGATGGGGAGAGTGACCCATATATATAGGCAGCCACGAGCTAGGGGTAGTTGGGTCACTAGGGAGATAGATAACATAGGTGGCTTCATGGCCAAAACATAGTTGACTCGGGTAGACCGGATATAGCCGTTGTTCAGTCCGGCTTTAGCCGGTGGGGCCGGCTTTATCCGGTGCGGGATCAGCTTTAGCCAGTCCAGCTTCGGCTGTCGCCTCTTCTTGCGGCGCTTCCAAGCTTTCTTTCCAGTGGTTCTTCTTCTTCCTTTTCTTCCACACCTTGATGATGTTGGACTTGAGTGTGGATGTTGTTGACGCACATGATGCGGTGGTGTCCGAAGGCCACCCCGCATCATCTCCCCCCGCTTCAAAGAACGTCGTCCTCGACGTTGCTCAACATCATCATGTAGGAGAGGTAGATGTAGGCGCTTGTACTTGGAGTGCGCCATGTGGTCGTACTTGCGAAGATCAGTTTGGCAACTTTTCAATGTTCTTTCACCTTCCATGAGGCCTACAGAGGTCACAAGCAAAGCGAAACAACACTCAAGGAGTAGCCAATTCTTAGAGTTTATGGCATGAGTTCGTGAGTGGAAGGAGGTCAGCTTACTAAGTTGTTGATGTGCTCTCGTTGTAGAAGTGTTTGATTGAAACCACTTGCGGGAGTGCATCCACCAATAATATCCATGTGTACCTACGCACAACAAAGACCAAGCAAAGTATGTGTGTGCATGATAGGGGACCATATCATCAAGGACATGTCCATTCTTGTTCACAACACAATTAGCACAACACAAGTATAATAAAGGGAATGCATATGCAAGGTCTATGTGTAAGAAAATTGTTTGAACATCTTCCATATGTGGGAACACAAAAACTCCATCAAAATTTGAGAAGACCGTGGTGTCCATCTCATGTTGAAAGACATGCATATTATTGCGCTCAAGGCGTTGGAAAGAGCAAGTAGTCAACATCCTTGAAGCAATAAGAGGAGAGTTGGGCAAAAACACATACGGCAAGATGTCAAAATCATCATCAACATGTGTGCAAACAAACCATAGGAAAGAACAAGTTTTCATCATATTTGTTGCAACACAAATCATATTCATCCAAAAGTAGAAGAAAACATCATTATCACAATTGGTTATGCATCCCAACCAAAAGAAAGAGCAATTTGTCAACTTGTTAGATGCAACACCAATGAACTCAAAGCGGTAACACATGTGACAAGTCATGGCCAATATAGCAATGTGGTTGCACACAAAACAAAAGAATGAGAAATCACTCCACATGTATGTTGCAACACATAAAGCATCAATGTTCAATATCATGGGAGCATGAATGTCACAAGTGTCACCAAAGTCATCAACATGCTTGCAAAGAAACCATATGGAAGCAAAAGTGGTCAACATGTTTGATGCAAAGCGTGTGAAGGGTAAGCGATTGGAGTTCGAGTTTGAACTCACAAGTATTATGCTCTCAAGAGCTCTTTTCGCCAACTCGTTCTCAATCGAAGTTGACGGTAGATGAATACATCATCCATCATGATGCATCTCTTTATTTGCATATCACCATTAGCATCAAGCAAGATATCATAATATTCATGGTGAGTATGCAATATATATGTGGTAGCATGCTTATCATGGGCAAATGCAAAATCTTCATTAGTTGAGAGAGTTATGGGGGCCGTCTCATTGTCAAACATAATAACATTATTGCAAACCAAGCATTGGAAAGAGCAATTGTTCAACATTTTGGTTGCATTAATGGAAGAAAATTGCAAGCATTGTGCACAAAACATGTTCAAAATTTTATCCTTGTTGTCGACAAACCTAGGGAAAGAGCAATTGTTCGACAAGGTTGTCAGAACACAAGCATCATTTTCATCATTGCAAGCAATACATGGGAAAGAGCAATTGTTCAACATATTGCATGCAATAGGAGAAAAAGTGAAGCACACATAGCTTAGCATGTTCATGTCCACTAGGGGAATCATGGCATCACCAACACCTATGGTGTTACCTTTGTAGTCGCACTCCTTTGAGGTTGGTGTTGTTGAAGTAGGTGGCTCCATGTGGCCGCGTACTCATCGTCTTCTAAGCATGGTGTGGTATCATCATGGTACACCATGTACATGTTCTCCAATATTGGCGTCTCGTCATCCATGGAATCTATTGCAACATGAGAAAACACATTCGAGGTAGAGGGTAAGTTCTTAAAAATCGAAATGGCCTCACTTGACCTATCAACTACCACTCTTGTTTCACTCGGTGTATCAGTCATGCCCTCAAAGTGGAAGCATTCACTCTCACATATAGTGGAATCACTCATCTCACATATAGTGGATTCACTCATCTCACATATCAGCAAGTTGAACAAAGTCATCAAGTTTCTGGTTCGTCCCGTGGTCAGGGGGCAGATATGGTCAGGGCTGACTCTTCTGGCAGCTTGCACTAGAAGAAACAGGAAGGTGACATTGTTCAACTTGCTGATATGCAAGAAGACGCTAGCAACAAGATCTCTACCACCATGAATGTGTTTGTTGAATGGACCTCTATAATGAAGAAGGTATGTATCCCTTGTAGCCCCCGAGCGCCATGGCGGATTCTCGATGAAAATCCATTGTGGTGCTCTTAGAGAAACTACTTAGAAACATTTTTAGAATCAACCTGTAGCACCGGAGCATCTTTGGGTAACTCTTTTCAATAGATGCTCTATGAGGACTTTGGGAAAAATCACATGTGTAGCCCTCGAGCGCGGATTACAAAGCCAGCATGGAGCTCTAAGAGGGCCAAGTAAAATTTGTTGTGTAGCCCCTGAGCCTCATGGCGGATTCAAACTAGCATGGGGCTCTAAGAGAACTAATCATTAAAATCTTATGTGTAGCCCCCAAGCCTGATGGCGGATACAAAACCGGCATGGGGCTCTAAGAGAACTAACTTTAAATTCTGATGTGTAGCCTCGGAGCCTCATGGCGGATTCAAAACCTCATGCTGAATGTCTTGTATGCAGAATTATAAAAAAGTTGTGGAAGACCTAGACCAGGCCGTCAGTTCGCAAGAGAAGGAGCTGGCGGAGAAAACAGCACTACTGGCGGTCTACAGGGGAGGCTGGAGCATAGCGATAAGTTGTACTTGTCTTGTAGTTTTAAAGTTAGATATATTACTAATCTTGCTTCTATTTCCACCATGCAGATGCCGCTTAGCTGAAACCCTCGAGGGGGAAAGGAAAGTTCATGATATCCTGGTGAAGGAGCTACGCTCTCAACTTCAATAGGCATTGACTGATGACTCCCAACTCAAGCAAAAGCTTAAGGACGAGCATCAAGCCGCCATGATGCAAAAGCAGAAAGAGCTAAGTGACGTCCGCCAAGAGGCTGCAGTTGCAAATCAGCAGCTGGATGGCGGTCGCAGCATCATCAACTATCTGCACGCTGCACTGCTTGGTAGGTGTTCTTCACAAATTTTGTATTTTTATTTGACGCTTTGTGAATTTGCTGCCATGCAGATCCATTTGGCCATCTAGAGCCCGATACTACATCAGAACTGTGCACCGCCACCGAAGCAGTGAAGGAGGTAGACACTCTCTTTTACACTAGTCGTGGTGCTTGGGCTAGTTTACGCATTGCCAAGTCATCAGAGCTTCACGCCGCTGAGCTTGCTGCAAAGCTGAAGCTAATTCCTGATCTTGTGGAGGACTAGAAGATGTTGGCTGCTCGGGGTGCTGCGAGGACTGCACTGACGCTCGCCAAAGCCCACTACCATGAGCTGAGCTTGGACCTTGTCACCTCCGGCATTCCTAAGGTCAATGAGGATGGGACGCCGGTGGATGAACCCGCCATCAGGCAGAGTGTGCTTGGGTACGATCATATCTGTGCATTGGGCACTCAGATGACCATATACTACGAGCGCCATTTGCTACCAGATTTACGGAGTGATGCGAGTGCATTCATCGCCCTGTCCGATGCTTTGGATGTTGCTGATGGCGGCAATGGTGCCACTTCCACCCCCTCGGACTATTGATTTATCCTGCATAGAGTGCAGAAAAATATTGCACCATTTTGGCCCCCTGAGAGGGTTTGTAATATAACTTATGCGTGTATGCTTTTAATGTGCTCAATCTGCTTATGGCGGATAGAAGATTGAAAGAGCATGTGCCCCCATGTGTGGTTTTGGTAATTAATGACAATCCCTATGGACTAATGTTTGCATTGAGTTATATTTGTAGGACTTGTCCGTAAACAACGCTTGAGCCATATGTTGGTTTCAAGGTTGTAAGAAGATGAAAATAAAGAAGATTATTCTATGACCAAGGTGTTATTCAAGGTTTGATCTGAAGATTATAAGGGAGTTGAGCCTATATAGAGTGTGTCTTGAGGAATAATATGGAGTGAGCTCTCATGTGCATTCTCAAGACATCATCTTTATGGAGAAAGAAGATGAAGTGATATGTTGAGCAAGTCAATGTGCAAATAATAAAGTCAAGGTAGTACAATGGACTCATGAAGATGGAGCTAAGCAAGGCTCTCCCATATTGCAGTATGGGGGAGTATTTTGGAGATGTTTTCATCAAGCACGTGCTATCAAGCATGATCAAAAAAAGTTACTTCAACTTGAGGAAGTCAAGACCATCATCATCTAGCTCAAGTGGAATGTGCAAGGCAAAGGTATGATCTTGATAGGGTTCCTTTCTTACCGGTCTCATAGTGTGGGAGACCGGGTTTTAGGATCGATAGCCATACTATCAAGAGGGGCTCTCAAGTGAGTAATTTAATCTTATTGATCGGAGAGAGCTTTGCATACTTGACATTAACTTTATTGGTTCTTATTTACATTTTCTCTATGTGAGGTTTTTGATTTTTGGTTATCTTCACAACAATCCCAAGCTCATCAAAAATGGTTTTCGGATGAAAAACTTATTGTGATTTTGGTGTTGAAGGTTTTAACGGTTTGTCTTTTATAGAGAGGTTAAACCTTTCTTCATTTGGTTTTACCTTCTATGGTTGGACTATGATGTTTCTCAGAATAAAGTTTTAGAGCTCTTCGTTGCGATTCCAACGAGCCCAAGATCATAAAAAACGGAGTCCGGATGCAAAGGTTATTGAGGTTTTTGTATCGTGCTGTTTTTAGTTATACAATTGAGCAGTAGTACCGGTCACTACCGTGGTAGTACCGCTTAAGGGTCGCGAATGTATTGAATCTTAAGCAGTATTGGCCCGGTAGTGGCCCGGTAGTTCCCCGGTAGTACAGTGAGTGGTAGCACCGCTCCTAGGCGCGTTTTGGCTGCAATGGTTTGATTTTGGGGGACCTATTTAAGGGGCCCTTATTCCCCAATGGTTCCCAAGACTTCAAGCAAGTTTTCCCCCACCATTGTTGACCCCTTGGAGCTTGCTTTCTCTCAATCCCTCCAATGATTCTTGCTTATTCTTGAGGGAAAATAGAGAGGAGATCTAGATCTACTATTCTACCAATCAATCTTTCCTCTTTGTGAGGGAATCCATTGGATCCAGATCTTGGAGAAATTTGGTGTTCTCCTCCTTTGTTCTTCCTCTCATCTCCCCCCATAGCATTAGTTGCTTTGGTGGGATTTGTTAGAGAAGGACTTGTGCACTTTGTGTGCTCTTGCCATTGCATCATTTGCATAGGTTTTAGTTCTCCTCGGAAATTCAGTTGTGAAAACAATAAGCTTATTTCCTCTTGGGTTCTTGGAACCCTAGACGGCTTAGTGGCTTAGTTGATTTCTTGGGGACCTCCAATTAAGTTGTGGTGATCTTCCCAAGCTGTGTGGTGCCTCAGTGGTGATTTCTTGGGAGCCTCCAATTGAGTTGTGGAGATTGCCCCAAGCTTTGTACGGGTTCGATGACCGCCCTTAAGTGTCCCATAGTGATCGGGTCTTCCATCTTGGTGGGAGGGCTCGAGGAGATTACGGTGAGCCTCCGTGGCGTTTGGGGTGCCTTGTGCCTCCACACCGCTCCAATGGAGATTATCTCCCACAAGGGGGTGAACTTCGGGATACATTCTGTGTGCCTTGGTTATATCTATACCCGAGCTCCTTTACTTATGCAATTTACTTTGTCATAGCCATCGTGCTTGAAGTTTTATATATCTTGCTATCACATAGTTGCTTATCTTGTTTAGGATAAGTTGTTTGTTCACATAGGTGAGCCTAGTATATTTAGGTTTTGTATGCTTGGAAAATTAAATGTTAGTTTTATTCCGCATTTGTCAAGCCTATCATAAAAGTTTTAAGTTGCCTATTCACCCCCCCCCCTCTAGGCGACATCCATGTCCTTTCAATTGGTATCAGAGCGAGGTTTCTCATTTTAGGCTTTACCGCCTTGAGAGATGTCGGCTAGGGGATTAGTGCACAATAACACTTCATATTTGATAGCACTAATTATGATATATGGAAAACTTGCATGCTTAACCATTTTAGAGGTATGGACCCAAATATAGATTGAATTTTAGATATGGGGTTCTCTCCTCCTAAGGATTCCGAAAATCTATCTTTAGAGGAGAAGAAAAACTCTTATCGCAATTCTCAAGCTACTAATGTGCTATTTGATGCAATGCAATTATTTATGCAATCATGCCTTTCTACAACGCTCATGAGGTGTTGGACAAAGATTCAAGAAAAATATGATGTGTCCAACATTATTTAGGATGATTGCATTCCCTCCACTTCTGGCTGTGATGAACTCTCCTCCACTTTACCAATGTGTGCAAGACACAAGGTAACGATATGGTGAGTGGTGATGAATATTGCAATGTTGATAGTAAGCTTACTTGTGATGACCGTTCATCTCTATTTTGTTGCAATGCTTCATCTTTGGACTTAAACACTTCTAGCACCATAAATGCTTTACATGCTTATGTTGATAGTCCTTGCATATCATGTGTAAGCTGCTCAAATAAATCTCATGATGATATGCTTACTTCGTCTTGTTGCCATGATATAAATTCCTCTAGTTCCTCTAGTTGTTGTGTGTCTAACAATGTAGAGGAAACTGGAGATTGTATTGGCGAAGCCATGGTCTTGATTAGGGCTTCAAGTAATTCTTCATCATCATCTATTGCTTCCCAGATTTGCCTTATGGCTACGGCTTCAAAGGTAACTCTTACTTTGGAACCCAATATATCTAGTGATGAGGAGAATGAGGATAATGAGGATAATGAAGAAGAGGATGATGATCTTGCATCTTTATTTGAGAAGAGTGAAATGTTCTTTCATGCTATTCGTAAGAATAAAATTTCTTGCTCTTACTTCTATAAGATTTTGGCTATTGCCACCGAGAGTAATACAATTATTGAGGAGCATGAAAATACTATCTTTAAAATGTAAGGTTATGCCCGTGATTACGCGGATGAGATCGTGGATCGTAAGGAAGCTCTTGAAGAAGAACAAACCACCAAGGAATCTCTTGAGAATACCTTTATTCTAGATTTATGTAAAATAAAGAAATCTTATGATAGAACTCATGTGGTGGCAAAAGATTTTGAAACAAAATATGAAGAGCTTGTAGTTACTTATGCTAAACTCCTTGATAATTTTGAGCTTCTTAAAAATGACTCCAGGGTCGTTTCGAGTGAGCCCATCATTCTCACCGAGACGCATGAGCAACTTAAAGCTTCAAATTCAGTGAGCTTAAATTGCCTTCTCTGCTTTCCATTAGTGATGATGCTTGTGATACTAACTCTACTTCTTGTGAAGCATCCATCTTGAAGAAGAATGTTGAGTTAAGGGCTCAACTTGATTTGCTAACTAGCAATTATGGGAGATTGGAAGAAAATCATGGAAAGCTCTCTTTCTCCCATGAATATCTTCTAGCTTCCCATGATAGGCTAAAGTTAGCCCATGAGGCTATTATGTCAAAGGTAACATCTAGTGAACCTCACGTGGACATTTGCACTACTTCTCAAAATGCCATGTTACCATGTGCGAGTCCTATTAATTCATCCACTCATAATATTGCTATATCTTGTGATGAATTGCTTTGATAAAGGGTGTCCCAATCTTCTCGTGAGCGAAGCAATGATGATGAATTGCAGCGGATGATAATGGAGATAAATTGGTGTCACTAATGAACTCTTCTCGCTTGAACCCTGATGCCAATGCAATAGCACTCAAACCCTGTAGGATATTCACGACACCACACACTTGCTCATGTAGCCGTCGACCACGAAACGGTAGTTTGCAATCTATTAATTCCCAGTGGAACAACAGATCACACTAAACTTGCAGTAGTATAATTCTCCCAATCAATGAATTGGCGAGAGGAATTTAGATGAATGCTTAGAGCAGTTCAACAACATAACTTTTGTCTAAACATGATCTAACCCTATTGAAGGGGGCGCCCAAGGGTACTTATAGGTGTCCGGGAATCCTAAGCATTGACCTGGCCCAAAACCAGCCTGGTTTGGGCCCAAACTGACTCGGTACGACTCAAACGGGTAGATACCGACTCATACATGGGTTCGGCCTAATTCTGGCATGCATGCCATGTGTGTGGCCCACCTTAGACGTGTAGACATCATGTCGTAGGTAGTCCTAGTGCGACATCACGTGCTCTCGCTCATGCAGACTTGATCTCCACTTGTCTGTTGATCGCCATCCTTCCTCTCCTCCGGCTGGCGATTTCTTGACAGATGACATACCTAAATACAACATAGTACATCGCTTTAGGTAGTATATAATTCGGAGATATCAAAACATTCTTTTCAACTAGGAAAGAATTCACCTTATAATAATAATCAATTAGACTCAATATTTCCTTCCAGCTCAAACAGTCAAAATTTGCATGATCCATGATTGTATCCTCATCATCCTCCCTTTCTTCAAAAAAAGCCGTCCTTGGCTTTGGGTAAGCTGAAAGTGGAAGGAACAACAAAACATGTACGTAGAGTATATGTATACATAACATGGTGTATTATTTTTGTTCATGTCAATAATATGTGTACTATACATCAAGCAACGTAAATTGCAGGTATAAGTGAAGTGCATATAATCATGAGCACATCAAGGAGCAAATATGTATATAATGCTATTTTGCAGTATTAAAGCTAGTGTCCTCATAGATACTTTATGATCAAATTTATTATGAGCACGATCAAACCAAGCCAACGCATTGGAGAACAAAACAAGTTTATACCATGCTTCAGTTGCGCTACTCTAATATGTAGAAGAAACATATATATGATCATGATAATTGCGCACAACGTCTAAGATACATCCTAGTTTACAAAGATCAATGAAGTACAAATCCATAGCACAACTAGGCAACACGTGTTGGGACAAACACAATGAATATGACAAATCTGATGCTATTTTAGCAGGATTACAACAGTCCAACATAGATAACAGTATGTTTTCTGGTTGGAAGATATCAACTAGGCTAGAATATATTTTCATATTATCGTGAACATAATCTAGTGTCCCACAACAAAAAGACTGTGACACATAGCATATAGGACTGAAAACAGCAAGTTTCAGTTCATTAATTCTATCACAGGTTATGCATATGTGATCGACAAGAAAATTATCATTCATGCTATATTCACCAATCAAGTTAAACATGAAGCAATAGGCATGTGTGCTAGAATTCAAATATGAAATTTCAGAAATCTTATTCAAAGCACAACGCAAACTAAGAGGTTCATTTAGCATGATGGAATATACAATATCATTAGATGGTATTCTAGCAAGTACTTTCTTTATGTGTCATCAGTACCACATGATCAAAATTCGAATTTAGCAAATTATCACATGGGGCGGAAACATTAGTGCAAGATAAATCACTAGAAGGAACCAGCAAAGGAGTAGACTCACATAAACTTTCCATGGCTGGTTGTAGTTCCAAAACAGTACCTATTGTGAAGACATGCTCCTCAGATGTAGTAGGCACCAAAACAGCCTCCTCAAGTGATAATGCACAACCCGGTGATGCAGGTTGTAAAATAGTTGGCTCCCTTTCTTCAAAAGCAACCTGCATATCACAAGAAACACTAGGAGTAGACATAGTTACATTAGTTGAAATATCCTCACATATCCTATCGTCGACTACTCCTATGTTTTCATTATCGCTCGTACTTTCAAAGTGTATGCTCTCAACCTCACGTTTGGTGGAATCACACAACTCACTTTTTATAACACTCTCACTCAATTTGGCTATGTGGCTCTCATTCTCACATGGGTTGTCAAGCACACCATGGTCAAGATGGCAAATAATGGGAATGCCACCATCCATCATGAGCTTATGCTTAGGCGACAAGCAAAACTCCTATGTCCTCTCCTTGCGAAGAAGATGATTCTTATGAAACTGTTTAGCTGCTAGACACAGCCAACCACGCCTCGTCTTATTCCACTTGAAAGAAACTGTTGGCCTAGCATGACAAGGCTAGGCATGATAGGTGTGGAACCAAGGATAACCCAATACAATGTGACAAGTGTCAAGTGGCATTGGGGATACCCCACAACGAATAACCTTGGTATGCCCTCTGAAAGTAACAAGAACATCAGCTATGTGTGAAATCAGCAAAGGTGCCATATGATGAACGCAAGAGGTATGGCGCTGTACTGGCACATGTGGCTAGGTGCAACATCTTGATGACCTCAATGTCGATTAAATTGATGGTAGAGTTGTGGTCAATGGTGATTGCAGCACATGTTTCTCCAATCATCACACCATAGTGAAAGAGCCCATCACCGTCAAAGTTACCATGTTCTTCCTCCCAAAAGGTGGCACTACAACATCTGTGGGTGAAAAAGTCATATATGCAAGCCTCCACAGTATCTGTAACGTCATCTGCCATAATTAGTGCATCAACAAATGTGTATATATGTTGGAAACACTCTACTCACTCAAAACTGACAAGAAAAGGTTAATCTTACTGTTCCACGGTGAATAGCGATGCTTACCAAATCGGATAAACGACCAATGCACTGATATGATGAAGTGAATACCGAGGGTATAAGAGTGATCACACGACAAACCAAGAATATATGGTGGAGCTGTAGGTATGGTATCCTAAGTACACCACAAATAAGTCATAGTGCTGATCATATGACAAGACCTACGGAAACACACACAGTGTAGATAAATGGGGCAAAGCAACTCTGAACAAGAGCACATCAGATAAAAGTGACAACACACAATAGTTCGTCTTGCAATGCACAAGAGAGATGCTAGCTGGCTCAAAGTAAAATAGGCAAAAGAGTGCGCAAACACACGGCAGTAGCTTGATAAGCACGAAATAGCTAGTCTCGTATAGGTAAGCTCGTAACACGATGTTGTAGAAAGGCTGTAGCTAAAGCTCACAAGTATTCAGGAGGTACACTATGTGGACACCGCGGTAGAAAAACCGACCAAAACCATGTCGCGATAGAAGTTTACGATGATAGGAACAACCAGCGGCGAATCAGCGGAAAGACGCTGTCATGGCAGACAAAGTCACCAGAAAGTGTGTGGCGGCAGGAAACACAGCGTTAGAAACAACGCACGACAGCGACTAACCCGAAAGATGCTATCGCGGCAGAGAATTCACCGGAAATTGTGTCACGGCAGGACAGGCATGGCTGAAAGTTTGCTTCTTCTTCTTTTTTATATATACGTGTGCGGCGTGTACTACTTAGATTACTGCAGTGCATGTCCCCCCTTTTTTGACTTTTGCTCTTTTATAAACGCAAATCGGCCTAGTTCCTTGGGTCGGGCCTGGCGCTAGAGGCCAGACACGCTCCATGCCTTGGCGACCCGAGCGGATGAGACACGTGAGTGGGGCGCTCGATGCCAGACACTCTCCGTGCCTAAGCGAGCGGATCGAGCGAACGAGTGATCGAGGCGCTGGATGATCGGAGCCAAGCATGCGCTCGACCACAGAGGTCCTCTGGGGGTGCAGCGCACGGGGCAACTCGGTATCCCTTTTTTTTATGACTACTGATCGGATCTGGCCAGCAAAAAGCGATCCGTGGTGCGATCGGAGGCAGGTAACGAGGACTCTAGGGCAGACTTAGCAATGAAGGAAAATAACACATGGGCACGGTGGACTCCTTGTTGATCGATCTAGGCCAGACTTAGCTATGAAGGGAAAATGAAGAACACAAAAACAAGACCGACAAAGGCTCTGACGACTCTGAAGAAAGAACACAAACCCTAGACTCGACTACAACTCGGAAAGAAAAAGGACAAAGGGAAAAACGACCAGCAACTATGACTCAATTCCGATGCAATCTAGGCAATGGCAAACTAAGAACCCTAACTTTTTTATGGCTTTTTCTGGATAGGACTGAAAACACAAACGAATCTAATGGATGGATTTGTGGATGCTCAACGTGTAAACCGTGGAAATCTAATACCAAGATGATAAAGGGTGTCCTAATCTTCTCGTGAGCGAAGCGATGATGATGAATTGCAGATGATAATGGAGATAAATTGGTGTCACCGATGAACTCTCCTCGCTTGAACCCTGATGCCAATGCTACAACTCTCAAACCCTATAGGATATTCATGACTCCACACACTTGCGCACGTAGACGTCGACCATGAAACGGTAGTTTTCAATCTACTAATTCCCAGTGGAACAACAGATCACACTAAACTTGCAGTAGTATAATTCTCCCAATCAATGAATTGGCGAGAGGAACTCAGATGAATGCTTACAGCAGTTCAATGAAATAACTTTTGTCTAAAACATGGTGACGAGGTTTTAACCCGGCAATGCCCATGTTTGAGGGCTTTCGATTCATGGAGAGAGCGTGGGCGCTTGGCGGATTCGAGGGCTTCAGACAGAAACATGGGTATAGCCAGAGCGGTTACAATGGTGCGCAGATGGGATCTGGCTATGGTCGAAAAAGAGATGGCGTGTGCTAGCCAATGCGTGGGATCTATGCGAGATTAGATGTCTATGCGTGACTGTCCCTCTAGGGGACGCCCTTGGTGGCTTTATATATGCAGCCAGTTAGGGTTTACATGTAGTCTTTGCCTTCTACTCCAAGTCGAAGTGCTGGGCCTTGCGGGCTTCATGTATCCTTCGAGCGGGCTTCTTTCTTTGTCGATAGCGGGTATGCTAAAGATTAGGACCTGAGGGGTCGTTCCCTCATCACATGGTCTAACCCTAATTGAGGGGGCTCCCAGGGGTACTTATAGGTGGCCGGGCATCCTAAGCATTGACCTGGCCCAAAACCAGTCTGGTTTGGGCCCAAACTGACTCGGTTCAACTCAAACGGGTACATGCCGACTCATTCATCGGTTCAGCCTAATTTTGGCACGCAGGCCATGTGTGTCGCGCCTTAGATGTGTAGACATCATGTCGTAGGCAGTCCTAGTGCACCATCACGTGCTCTCGCTCATGCAGACATGATCTCCACTTGTCTCTCGATCACCATCTTGCCTCTCCTCCCGCTGGCGATATCTTGACAGATGACATACCTAAATACACCATAGTACATCGCTTTAGGTAGTATATAATTCAGAGATATCAAAGCATTCTTTTCAACTAGGTATGCATTCACCTTATAATAATCATCAATTAGACTCAATATTTCCTTCCAGCTCAAACAGTCAAAATCAGCATGATCCATGATTGTATCCTCATCATACTTTCCTTGCCTTGTTGCTCAAACAATTAAGCTTCTACTTCCTCTAGTACTTGTGTTGTTACCAACCATGTAGAGGAAATCGAAGAGCTCAAGGTGATGCGGGGTGGCCTTCGGACACCACATCATGTGCATCAACACTCAAGTCTAACATCATCGAGGCGTGGAAGAGAAGGAAGAAGAAGAACCACCAGAAAGAATCTTGGAAGCGCCGCGAGAAGAGGCGGCAGCTGAAGCTGGACCGGCTAAAGCCGGTCCCACACCGGCTAAAGCCGGCCCCACCGGCTATAGCTAGACTGAACACCGACTATAGCCGGTCTACCTGAGTCAGCTATGTCTTGGCCTTGAAGCCACCTATGTCTTCTATCTCCCTAGTGACCAAACTACCCCTAGCTCGTGGTTGCCTATATATATGGCTCACTCTCCCCCTCCCTAGGATAGAGATGAATTAAGATAAAAATTGGCATGATGCCTCCTCCCTTGTGGGAACCCAACTAGATCTACATCTAGAAATCACCCTCTTTGTTTGAGATTTCTTCTATTTGCGGAATTCTACCTTGATTTGGATCTCTTGCATACAAGAGTGTGTAATTCTATCCAATTGATTGGTCTCTTCCCCAATTGGAATTCTATTCCAAGCATATCAATCTCTCACAAGGAATTCTACTCTTCGAGTCTCTTCCTTGTGATTCTATTGAGATGGTGAATCGGGCCAACGAGGACAACCAATGTATGTCTTGTGTGTGTGTGTGTGTTTGCCTTCGATTTGTTCATCATGTTCTTCGTGTTCATCCTTGTTCCCGCCACAAATCTCGTGAATCTGTGAAGATCGGGCCACACCCAAGGGATCACGCCTTATCATATGGCATCAGATCCAAAAATCCTATCATATGGTATCAGCAGCTTTTGGTTGCCACGGATTTACTCTCGTGTTAACATAAATTTCGAAAATCCAAAAAATAGCCCCAAAATTGCCTCAAATTTTGATCTCTAGATTTGTTGAGTTTTTTGTGGTTTTGATCCATAGATTTGATGTCTTGGGTGTTGATCTACATTGCCACAATTTTTTTAGCCCCAATTCCTCTTATTTCGCTCGAAATCGATGATTTTTCCACTTAATTTCCGTCCAAATCGACGAACTTTTCGCGCAGGATTTCTCGAAAAAGTCCAAACCGGCTAAAGCCGGACCTCAGACCGGCTAAAGCCGGCACACCGGCTAAAGCCGGCCCATCTTCTCCTAGGCCGTCTGCCTCGACCTGCTCCTCCTGCATTGCTCAGTCCCACTTCGCCGCCTACGCCGCCCGCCCCGCCAACTCCTGCGCGCATCAATCCCCCACCCTGCCTGGCCTCAGCTCACCACGACAGCCGCCTATCGCCCGCCTCAGCCCTACCTACTCCCCACCTCGCCTGCCCCAGCTTGCTCCCGCTCGAGTTTTCCCAGCTCGCGCAGGCACTACAGCAGGCCACCAGCTTTCGCCGCCGCTCAGCCGTGTCGCAAGTCACCGAGCCGCCAGCTTCCGCCCCCGCGCAGCGCAGCCGCCAGACCACCGCGCCTAGCTCGTTTTACTCGCTATGGCCGACCGCATCGGCACGCCGCGCAGCAGCTCGGCCAGCTCGCCTCCACCCAGGTCCCCAACCACTAGCTCATAGCATTGCTCCACCTCCCGTGAAACCTGTTGGCCGCCACCAGCTCGTCATCCTCGGCTCGCATCGGCAGAGACCGGTTAAAGCCGGCCCAAACCGGCTAGCCGGTATACAACAACCCCATTTTGTCCCCGTTTTAACACCATTTTCCCCCTTTTGACATCCATTAGACCCCTTTGACACAAAAATCCGGCGTTATCTTGACACAAATTTTGACAACTTTTGTGAGTCCTTTTTGCCCCAAATTTTCGGGCATTGATGTGTGTGTTCGGATTTCGGTTTTTGCGTGCCTTGCTAGTGCCAAGTAATACCGCGCCTACATCAACATCGCGACAACGACATCGGCACCCCGGAACTTCGACTAGTCTTTTGACTCCACCTTTATCGACATTACCGCAAGTCGTGTGTTTTGACACCGCCTAACATTTGCATAGGTATAACTTGCACCACCTTTGTAACCCATTTTCTTCCTTTGTGTACCTGTCCTATTGAGAGTGGCTTTTCGAGTGTTGTGAAGCATTGCACAAGTGTCACGACCGTGAGAGGGTTTGTGTGTGTGCGTATGTTGAGCAAAGCTCCGAAGCAAGCTCGGTGAGAAAGATACACAAAAGAAGAAGAAGCCATTGTGTGACATAAATAGATAGGAAATAAGCTTTGAAGCATAGAAACGCAAAAATACCAAAAAGAGAGTGTGTTCCACCGATACAAAGGAGTTCAAAACTTGTAAGGACAAAGAGAAAAAGAGAAGAGTGGCATCTTGTGCAAATCTTGTTGCTTCTTTCTTATGCAACCAAGCTACGGTCTCTCTTGCGTTGGCGTGACACCGAGCTAATAGTCTTGGTTAGGACCTTTTTGTTTCTTGCTCACTTCCTTGGTCACGCTAAGCCCATTATATCTTTTTGTGTGTGTTTCCATGTTTCCTTGACGTAGATCATCACTCTTGACATTTGCCTTTGGATTTTACCCACATTTGACAATAGACTTTTGTTTTGATCATTTCGTTTGGCATTTCCACATTTCTTACCCATCCACTATATAGCCTTTCTTGTGTGTGTTCTAACTTGTGCACCACGGTTGTCCTTTGGTGTTTCATCCATTCAATGGTTTCTACGGGAAGTGTTCTAATTGTAGTTTTCTAACCACCTCACTTTCCACAATATACTTTTAGCTTTGTGACCATGTCTAGGGATGGCGAACCTCAAGACCCTTGGTTCGAAAAGTTCAACGCATGGCGCGCCGCCATGGACAAAAACCTCGCCGACTCCTACCGACAACTTGATGACTCACAAGCGACGCTCATCGCTAAGATGGAGCAACTCATGTCGTGTTTCGACAACTTTAAGCGCCAACATCACCACTCAAGGTCGCGTTCATCAAGATCTTCACGCTCCAACCATGGGGGTAACCATGAGCGCCATCCACAACCTCACCCTCAAGAGCATGGTGCAAACCATCGGCACCATCTTGATAGCCTATGTGAGAGGAACAAACCTATCTCACGCAAGGATGAGAGCCACATACACCTTGAGAGAAAGAGTGATACACCACATGAGTTGAGTGAGGACATTTTGCTTTCTAACAACTTAACCTCTACTCCACTTGTGTTGTCTTCTTCTTTGCTAGGTTGCTCAGATAATGATGATGTCCATTCCATGGAGATGAGGGACTCCACGATATGTGAGATGAGTGAATCCACTATACGTGAGATGAGTGAATCCACTATATGTGACAGTGAGTGCTTCCACTTTGAGAGCATGAATGATACACCGAGTGAGTCAAGAGTGGTAGTTGATAGGTCAAGTGAGGCCATTTCGATGTCTAACAACTTACCCTCTACCTCGAGTGTGTCTTCTCATGTTTCAATAGGTTCCATGGATGAAAAGATGCCAACCTTGGATAAGATATACATGGTACATACACTTGATGATAATACACCATGCTTAGAAGATGACGAGCATGTCGGTGATGCCATGATTCCCCTAGTGGACATGAACATGCTAAGCTATGAGTGCTTCACTTTATCTCATATTGCATGCAATATGTTGAACAATTGATCTTTCCCATATATTGCTTGCAATGATGACAATGATGTTTGTGTTGTGACAACCTTGTCGAACAATTGCTCTTTCCCTAGGTTTGTCGACAACATGGATAGAATTTTGAACATGTTTTGTGCACAATGCTTGCAATATTCTTCCATTAATGCAACCAAAATGTTGAACAATTGCTCTTTCCAATGCTTGGTTTGTAATAATGTTAATATGTTTGACGATGAGATGGCCCCCATAGCTATCTCAAATAATGAAGATTTTGCATTTGCACATGATAAGCATGTTTTCACATATACTTTGCATAATCACCATGAATATTATGATATATTGCTTGACGCCAATGGTGATGTGCAAATAAGGAGATGCATCATGATGGATGATGTATTCATCTACCATGCACACACGTTGTTTTTGCTATCTTTGGTGTGTGTAGGTACGCGAACAATAACATCAACCTTGATTGAACACGAGTTGGCAAAAAGAGCTCTTGAGAGCATAATACTTGTGAGTTCAAACTCGAACTCCAACCCTTCACATGCTTTGCATCAAACATGTTGACCACTTTCTCTTCCATATGGTTTCTTTGCAAGCATGTTGATGACTTTTGTGACACTTGTGACATTTATGTTCCCATGATATTGAACATTGATACTTTATGTGTTGGAACATACATGTGGAACGATTTCTCCTTCTTTTGTTTTGTGTGCAACCACAATGCTATATTGGCCATGACTTGTCATATATGTTACCGCTTTAAGTTCATTGGTGTTGCATCGAACAAGTTGACAAATTGCTCTTTCTTTTAGTTGGGATGCATAACCACTTGTGATAATGATGTTTTCTTCTACTTTTGGATGTATATGATTTGTGTTGCAACAAACACGATGAAAACTTGTTTTTCTTATGTTTTGTTTGCACATATGTTGATGATGATTTTGACATCTTGCCGTATGTGTTTTTGCGAAACTCTCCTCTTATTGTTTCAAGGATGTTGACTACTTGCTCTTTCCAAAGCCTTGAGCGCAATAATATGCATATCTTTCAACATGAGATGGACACCATGGTCTTCTCAAAATTTTTTTAGTTTTTGTGTTCCCACATTTGGAAGATGTTCAAACAATTTGCTTACACATAGACCTTGCATATGCATTCCATTTATTATACTTGTGTTGTGCTAATTGTGTTGTGATCAAGAATGGACATGTCCTTGATGATATGCTCCCATGTCATGCACACACATACTTTGCTTGGTCTTTGTTGTGCGTAGGTACATATGGATACTATTGGTGGATGCGCTCCCGCGAGTGGTTTCAATCAACAACTTCTCCAACGTGAGCACATCAACAAATTTGTTAGGTGACCTCCTTCTACTCACGAACTCATGCCATAAACTCCAAGAATTGGATACTCTTTGGGTGTTGTTTTGCTTTGCTTGTGACCTTTGTAGGCCTCATGGAAGGTGAAGAAACATTGAAGAGTTGACAAACAAATCTTCGCAAGAACGACCACATGGCGCACTCCAAGTACAATCGCCTACATCTACCTCCCCTACATGATGATGTTGAGCCAACATCGAGGACGACGTTCTTTGAAGCGGGGGGGATGATGCGGGGTGGCCTTCGGACACCACCACATCATGTGCATCAACACTCAAGTCCGACTTCATCGAGGCGTGGAAGAGAAGGAAGAAGAAGAACCACCAGAAAGGAGCTTGGAAGCGCCGCAAGAAGAGGCGGCAGCTGAAGCTGGATCAGCTAAAGCCGGTCCCACACCGGCTAAAGCCGGCCCCACCGGCTATAACCGGACTGAACACCGGCTATAGCCGGTCTACCCGAGTCAGCTATGTCTTAGCCTTGAAGCCACCTATGTCTTCTATCTCCCTAGTGACCAAACTACCCCTAGCTCGTGGTTGCCTATATATATGGCTCACTCTTCCCCTCCCTAGGATAGAGATGAATTAAGATAAGAATTGGCATGATGCCTCCTCCCTTGTGGGAACCCAACTAGATCTACATCTAGAAATCACCCTCTTTGTTTGGGATCTCTTCTATTTGGGAATTCTACCTTGATTTGGATCTCTTGCATACAAGAGTGTGTAATTCTATCCAATTGATTGGTCTCTTCCCCAATTGGAATTCTATTCCAAGCATATCAATCTCTCACACGGAATTCTACTCTTGGAGTCTCTTCCTTGTGATTCTATTGAGTTGGTGAATCGGGCCAATGAGGACAATCGGTGTGTATCTTGTGTGTGTGTGTGTTTTCCTTCGATTTGTTCATCGTGTTCTTCGTGTTCATCCTCATTCCCGCCACAAATATCATGAATCCATGAAGATCGGGCCACACCCAAGGGGTCACCCCTTATCACAAGGCCCAAGTCACTTCCTTGAAGAAATACAACTTGGTAAAGAGTCATGAAGGGAAGTCCAAACTCGACAATATGTTGAGTGTGAAAAAATCCCCTAATGACAAGAGTGAGCTTGGTTTTATCGACAATAACAAGAAGTCCAAGATCTACAAGAAGAAGAAGGGCCAAGGACAAATCAAAGATCCAGCCAAGATTGTTTGCTTCAAGTGCAACATTAAGGGCAGCATGTTAGATCTTGCCCTTTGAAGAAGAAGGCACTAGTCGGGAAGCAACAAGGGAAGCGGCCTCAAGTTCAAGACCATGCTCAACCTCGAGTTGAAGAAATGTCACTTACCAAGAAGAATCAAGCTAATGCTCTCATTGTGGAGAAATCAAGTGAGAAGAAGGTGAAGAAAAGATCTTGCTACATATGTCGTGAGAAGGGTCACCTTTTGACAAGGGTATAGCCATTAAGGCCTGTTACCTGTGTACCCCTGGGGTCCGTTAGTTAGGACTAAGCATAGATGTAATCAAAATACGAGATCATATCATATACGACAGTGTAATTTGTATTGAACCCGACCGGATCCTCGAGACCTGGCCACCTATATATAGGGGCCAGGAGAGGCCGGACAGGGACAGATTGAGATTGAGACAATTGATTGCCCATTTATTCTCACCACATATTACGTTTGACCTAGTTTGTCTGATCTTCAACCTTCGAGTTCATCCGACGCCCAACCTTTCTTCATTTGGTTTTACCTTCTGTGGTTGGACTATGATGTTTCTCAGCATAAAGTTGTAGATCTCTTCGTTGTGATTCGAACGCCCAAGATCATCAATAACGGAGTCCGGATGCAAAAGTTACTTAAGTTTTTGTATCGTGATGTTTTCAGTTTTTCAGTTGAGCGGTAGTACTGGTCACTACCGTGGTAGTACCGCTTAAGGGTCGCGAATGTACTGAATCTTAAGCGGTATTGGCCCGGTAGTTCCCCAGTAGTACCATGAGCTGTAGTACCACTCCTGGGCGCGTTTTGGCTACAACATTTGGATTTTGGGGGGCCTATTTAAGGGGCCCTTCTTCCCCAATAGTTCCCAAGCCTTCAAGCATGTTTTCCCCCACCATTGTTAATCTCTTGGAGCTGTTTTCTCTCAATCCCTCCAATGATTCTTGCTTATTCTTGAGGAAAAATACAGAGGAGATCTAGATCTACTATTCTACCAATCAATCTTTCCTCTTTGTGAGGGAATCCATTGGATCTAGATCTTGGAGAAATTTAGTGTTCTCCTCCTTTATTCTTCCTCTCATCTCCCCCCCACAGAATTAGTTGCTTTGGTGGGATTTGAGAGAGAAGGACTTGTGCACTTTGTGTGTTCTTGCCATTGCATCATTTGCATAGGTTTGAGTTCTCCTCAGAGATTCGGTGGTGAAAGCAAGAAGCTTATTTCCTCTTGGGTTCTTGGAACCCTAGAAGGCTTAGTGGCTTAGTGACAAGGTTCTACCCCGGCAATGCCCATGTTTGTGGGCTTTCGATTCATGGAGCGCATTGTGGGATCCGACGAACTCGACGGCGATCAGACCAAAGCAGAGGGACACGGGGTTTTACCCAGGTTCGGCCCCCTTGTTAGGGTAATGACCTACGTCCTGCTTGTTTGACTTTTATTGATGGGGTGGCTACAATGAAGATGTTACAATGGTGGCGTAGATTACATCTAGCCGAGGCAGAGAGCTCTAAAGTATCGAGCACTCCGGCGTGAGGCGGTGGAAAAGTGACTAGGGTTTCAGGACCTCCCTCCCAGCCTTTTATATGCGAAGGCTAGGTCTCAGGATTGTCCCCCAAGCAAAGTACAAATAGGATCAGTTTCGAATAAGCCCTAGTCGAAGACTAATCCAACTTGGACTCCTCGAATCCTTGCTTGCATGCCAAGTGTCGCTCTTGGGCCGCATCCAGCCGCTGTCTTTATAGGCCTTGCAACTCCTTCGACAGTAATCCCTCCTGGGCCAAAAACCAGGTAGGCGAATATCGAGGGCCTATTTGTCATTCCTTCGTCAGTAGCCCCCGAGTGCCTGGGATAGTTGAAGACTATGGCAGGGACTCTAACTCGAGTCTCCTTTTGATTGCACAAGACCATATTCGCCTTACCTGAAAAAGCACAAAGGCATAGCAAGTACACAAGTGATGCATCTGACAGATGTGGCTGATTCGAGTAGTACTCATTCAGAGCCTCAAAAATGTTTAGCTTGGTTTGTAGGGGGATACGCATAATCGGCCTGAGACTCACGCCAGGTCTTAGTTAATTGCATAGCCGCAAAAACATTCGGTTAGCTTACTCGTAATTCGAGTCCCCTGACTCGAACCCGCGTGGGCTGGCGCTACCTCAACCCGAGCCGCGTTGGACTTACCGGGTCGAAGCCCAGTTCAGTGTGGGGCTCCCAATGCGTCCATCGGTGCAAAATTCATACCGAAGGTATGGAAAATTTCTCGGTAGAGCGCGCTTGATATGAATACCGAGCCATCTGGTGTTGCAAACTGTGGGCTTACCTTTGTATTTGACATACGGCATCTGAATTGGTATATTGCCACCAGAATTCGGGTATTTTGAGTGCATGTGTGAGCATGAAATTGGATTCAGGGGGCTAAAGCCACCCCCGAATCGTAATTGAGGCACTGCTGGCCCTGAACCGAGAATATCCTGGGGACTGAAGCCCATGGTTAGATGCTGTGTCGACTGTAATCGTATAAATTGACGAAGTCATTATTCGAGTAAACTTGCGGCTCTGTAGGACGGACATAAGAATCAGCAGCCATGACTTGAATAATGAGAGGGCGTTGCCAGCTGGAGTATAATTCGAGAGATTGCAAATCTCCGCTCGAAACGACGCATCCTACCCGAATGCGGGAGCTTAGGAGAATTGACACCTTCGAACAAAGATGCCTGGAGGCTCTGCTGGCCCATGACGAATAATTCGAGAACAGACACTCACCATTCGAATGCCGAAATGATACCGATTAAAGTAACAGAATCTCTTCGAGTGGTCATGCCGAAAACCTTTCTCGAAAAGCTCTGAAGGCTTGAAAGTGTGGGGAAAAAAGCCGCTCGAAAGGCAATATTTACATTGAGACGTCACGAAGAAGACGAGAAAAAGCTTTGAGAGAAAACCCAGTTTCGAAAGAGTTTAGCCTTGGAAAGGTACATACCTCGAAAATATGAGGGTCCAAAATCGAACTTACCCCTTAATTTTGAAGGAAATCGCTCTGCGAGCCATGACGTCAATGATGACGCTTAGATTCTTCGAGTTGTCACGCCATCCTCTGCCAGGATAGACTGACATTGACAAGACCAAATGTCTTGTAGGTTGTTGACTGAGTTTGACTGCACGTCCCGCACGTGGGTGAGAAAAGTCCGTCCGGTCTCCTTGATTACCGTGCGTAGTGGAGACGCGGCTCCCGTGGTGCTGACACGTGGACGGCTAGATCTGCTCAACCGTTTCCACTTCGTAGTGAGCGGCTAGGATCAACCGTCATTTTCCAAGAATCAGATAAAAATAGCCACGGAGGGTAACAGTTCACCCCACTCCGCCGCCATTGTCTTCTTCCTCGCGCTTTGCTCCTGCTACTCCTCTCCCCCTTCTCCATTCACAGAGCTCTTGCTGTGCGCCATTTCCATGGGCAAGAGAGGCTCAACCACGGCCGGCACCACCACCGGCACCGCCGCCAAGAAGGCCAAGACTGCGGACGCCGACACCTCCGTTGTCGGCAATTGGGTGCACACCAAGATCGGGGACAAGGAACTGTCCCACGCTGAGAAGATGGGCCTTCTCAAGAACGACCCAGCGGAATCGCTCGCCGCAGGTCCGGAAATCGTTCCCCGGCCCCCTCCAGGCTTCCGGGTAATCTTCCTTGCCTTCATGCTGCGGGGGCTATCTCTTCCCCCGCACCCTTTTCTTTGCGGGCTCCTTTTCGCGTACGGGATTCAGCTCCATTATCTTAATCCCAATACGATTCTGCACATTGCGTGTTTTATCATGCTCTGTGAATGCTTCCTGGGGATCGAGCCCCATTGGGCGCTTTGGCGCCGGATTTTCGTCGTCCGGCACCCATTGCGCTACCAAACTGGCGGCTTCAGTTGCCAGGTGCGCCCGGACGTTCCATATTTCAACCTCCAGATGCCCGAAAACAATCCCGGCTGGAGGATGAAATGGTTCTACGCCAAGGACAAGTCCTCCGCTGGTGAAGACTTCGGGCTCGATGAATTTCAGGCCACCACTATTCTTCGACTACGGGTGTCTTGGAGGCATGAGCTTTCCGATGAAGAAATGAAGATTATGGAGGCTCTGATGGAGAAAATCCGGCAGCTCCGAGCCACGCCGAGGAAGGAGCTTTCGGGCGTCCAGCTCATTTGGACCTTCATAGAGCGCCGGGTCCAGCTGCTCGCTGCTCGAGCCCACTGCATGTGGGACTACAGCGATCGTCGGGACTCGACACGAATCTCTCCTGACGAGTTGCACGAAGCAGAGATCGATGACAGCATGTGCGCCGTCACCAAGATCAAGAAGAAGTCGATTGTGCCGAAAGTCTTCGGCGTGGTGGCCTTCAGCAAGGCCTTCCCCTGCACTGAGGTATGCTTTTCATCTTAGCTGAATATTTCCTTCCTACTGCTGTCTTGTTGATCAGAATTGAATGTGATGGGAACTCTTGCTCAGGTCATCAACATAGCTCGATGTTATCCACCCCAACCCGAAGTGGGTGAATATCCAGGGCGCGACTTCATTGAGGCTCCGGAAGAATCGACTTCTGCTGCACCATCGCCATCATGAGCACCGGCCACGAAGAAGAGAATTGTGGATGCCGACATCGTCGAAGATTTAGAAGATCTTGGCGACACCCACTTCTCCTCTGGTGACGATGAAGATAGCGCGATTCCTGCCGCGCCTCTGAGCAGTCGCCCCCCTCTTCGACTTGGGAAGAAGATTCTTCCGAAGTTTGGTCTCGACGCATCGTAAGTTTCCCTGTCGAACTTCTTTTTCATATAATTTTGTCTTGGATTGACTACGCTATGTTGATTTGGACGCATGCTTCAGATCTTCCACCGAGGAGACTTTGGAGATCCCGGGTGATCGATATCAAGTTTGACCCCACGATTCCGCCCTCGAGCAGACTGCGGACTCGCAGGACAAAGCAGCTGGAGACGCCGCGCCCGAGGTCGATCTCCCGAAGCCGCCGCCTCCTCCAAAGAAAAAGATGATCGAGCCCGAGCTCGTTCTAGTTTCTTCCTCCGGCGAGCCTTCCGGCCCCAAAAGCCACGTAAGTCTAAAAATCCTAGCTTTACGATTCTTATGTTTGCCTATCCGTAGCCCCCGAGGGTGAGTCGAAGTGTTTACACTTGGGCTTGCCCTCCAAACTATTATTCGAGATCTCATATTTGCTTCTGCTTGTTTAGCCCGTTGTCAGGGAGTTGTCGAAGGTATGCAATAACTTTCTTGCGCTGGAGGAAGAAAACTGGCAGTTATCCGCACAGCTCGAAGACGTGCGACGTGAGTACTGTTTCCGCCCATCTAATATCTTGTTCCGATGCTTATGCTTCCTTCTTCTATTTTTTTAACACGATACTCCTCGAATGAACAGGGATCGCAGCACAAGCTGCTACTGACAAGGCGTCGTTGAAAGCACAGCTGGACGATCTTGTGGCAGAGAAATCCGAGCTGAAGGCTAAAGCTGATGGGTTGGTCGACGAGGTTGCCCGACTAAAATCTGAATCGACCAAGGCCCGGGAGCTTGCTACGACGCGTCGTCTGGAAGCTGAGTCGAGGGAGAAGGACCTGCATTAGCGTCTGCAGACCTCTCTCGATATCTTGCGTGGTAAGCCTTCGATATCCTTTGGTTGAGCGTTTCGTGCCGATTAAGTTCACTGTTGACTGGGGATCTTGTTTCTTCCTGAAGCCGCTGCCGAATTGGACGCCGGGGCGATGAAGGAGCCCGCTGGACTCGAGTCCAGTGTTGGTAGCGCCGAGCGCCTATGTCAGGAAGTGCGCAACCTCCTGGCAAAGGTACGGTCGACACTTGACCGCGTTCGCGACGTATCCATCCCTGACTCAACCAGCAACACCATGGTCGGCATCCTCGAAGCCCTGGTGGTGAAGACGGATGGCGAGGATCCTTTAGTTGTTGCGGTTTGGCGACGGGTAACTATTGGCTCCGAGTCTGTCTTCTCTATGCTGATGATGCACGGGGTTGAGTTTGACGCCGACAAGGTCACGGGCACGTACCCGAAGGACAAGGACGGACGTGACATTGCTTTGAAAGGCTATCTTGAGCGCGCCCGCAACCTGTCTGCTCGGATGACGAGCTTTTTGGCGGAGAGGAATGAGAGGAGAGCGACAGCGAAGGCCCGAAAGCGTAGTGCCTCCGGTGCACCATCTAGCAAGGCCGCTGGCAGCTCAGCATAGTTTAGTCGATGCCTCTGTCGTGTTTCTGTAATTGACTTCGTAGTGCCATATCGAAGGCTATGGTTTAATTCGTGAACATTGCTTGCTGTAAATTCGCTGCTTCTATTTTTTCATCTTCCTTCGACGTATTCTGCATCTGTTTGCTATTTGGTTGCCGATGACTATGTGTGACCGGGGGCCTCCTGTGCAGGATTCGTCCGTGATCTCAAATGCCTGGCCTGTTTCGTATGAAATAGTTGCTAGTTCTTCCAGCGCCGTTGAGAGGAGAGCACCTTCCACGAGCGAATTATCTTTAATTCGTTCCTTGCACGACCAGCTGAAGAACACACATCATCAACTGAAAACAGTTACTGCTAAGGTCGACGTTGCCCTTTCCAAGGCGTCCTGGGCTGCGGATGCCGAGAAGTTCCTTATTGAGGAAGTCGAGAACCTTGGGAAAGCCATGAAATGTGAGTCTTCTGAGCTCTTGATCTGCTTGCGGTCCAAGCCTGTCGAGTGTGACATTCTTCCCTCTTCTGCAGATGTATGCCTTGATAGTGAAGCCAAAGCCCGGCGCATGAATGCGCACCTTCGTGCAGCTCAGACGCATGCTAATTTGATTGCTGACAACTTCTGGGCTGACCGATCGAAAGTGTTGAAGCTGACAATCCTCCAGGATAGGATCGCCCAGGCTGGGGATCTGGCCGAAACGAGCCGCAGTGCCCTCGCGCTTGTGCATGAGGCGATGTTTCCTCTGAACAATCAACCCGAAGGCCTTCCTGCGCTGCTTGATCGGTTCGAGAACGGCGATGCTGTCTACTCCTTCGTTCGAGAACATTTGCGCTATGGGGCTCTGGTCGCCCTTTCCTTTGTGCGTGTTCATTACCCTGAGATCGACTTGGAACTGCTTAAGGCGCTCCCTCCAACTTCTAGCGGCCGTGTTGACATGGATCCTCATTATGCTGCTTGTAAGGACACGGCTGATTGTATCGCCCGACAGATTATCACTGAGAGTGATCGTCAGAGGGCGAATCAGGGCGTCATGGCGCAATGACTTGGCCAAACATCTGAATCTGGCTTATCTCTTGTGTATGTATGTATCTTGGGAGATTCTTCAGAGTGCTTGCGCGAATTTTAACGAGTCGTGTAGGTCGAGGGGTGAAGCCCTCGAGCGTAGGTCGAAAGGCGAAGCCCCCGAGCGTAGGTCGAAAGGCGAAGCCCCTGAGCGTAGGTCGAAGGGCAAAGCCCCCAAGCGTAGGTCGAAAGGCAAAGCCCCCGAGCGTAGGTCGAAGGGCGAAGCCCCCGAGCGTGGGTCGAAGGGCGAAGCCCCCGAGCATGGGTCGAAGGGCGAAGCCCCCGAGCGTAGGTCGAAGGTCGAAGGGTGAAGCCCCCGAGCGTGGGTCGAAGGGCGAAGCCCCCGAGCATAGGTCAAAAGGCGAAGCCCCCGAGCGTAGGTCGAAGGGCGAAGCCCCCGAGCGTGGGTCGAAGGGCGAAGCCCCCGAGCATGGGTCGAAGGCCGAAGCCCCCGAGCGTAGGTCGAAGGGCGAAGTCCCCGAGCGTGGGTCGAAGGGCGAAGTCCCCGAGCGTAGGTCGAAAGGCGAAGCCCCCGAGCGTAGGTCGGGGTCGAAGGGTGAAGTCCCCGAGCGTGGGTCGAAGGGCGAAGCCCCCGAGCGTAGGTCGAAAGGCGAAGCCCCCGAGCATAGGTCGAAGGACGAAGCCCCCGAGCGTAGGTCGAAAGGCGAAGCCCCCGAGCGTGGGTCAAAGGGCGAAGCCCCCGAGCATGGGCCGAAGGGCGAAGCCCCCGAGCGTAGGTCAAAGGGCGAAGCCCCCAAGCGTGGGTCGAAGGGCGAAGCCCCGAGCATGGGTCGAATGGCGCAGCCCCCGAGCGTGGGTCTAAGGGCGAAGCCCCCGAGCGTGGGTCGAAGGGCGAAGCCCCCGAGCGTAGGTCGAGGGGCGAAGCCCCCGAGCGTAGGTCGAAAGGCGAAGCCCCTGAGCGATATTTTTAAGGCGAAGCCCCCAAGTGTGGGTTAGACAATGATATGAGGAAGTGTACTTTATTGCTTTGGCGCCGAGGGCGCAATGGTTGAGCGTGGTCTGCTGCCGACGCTTAATTACATAGAGATGGGAGGCGGAGGAACTGTGCTGATTCTAAGGATAGAACTGACGCAACTACTGTGTGTTCAATGGGTTGTCGATGTCGTTCCCTGTCTTGGGGTCGCGTAGCCGATATGCGCCTCCTAGGATTGCTTCGTGGAAGAGGTATGGGCCTTCCCATGGTGGCTCCAGCTTCGACGTGCTTGTTTGCTTGAGGTGAAGTACGAGGTTGCCTGGCTCGAAGGACCGTCCACGTACCCGTCTGCTATGGTAATTGCGGAGGCTTTGCTGGTAAACTGCCGAGCGGGCGAGAGCGACGTCTCGAGCTTCATCCAGCAGGTCTTGGGCATCTGCCAATGCCTTTTCTGTGTCTTCTTCGACGTAGGCCACCACGCGGGGCGCGCAGTAGCACACGTCCATAGGTAGCACCGCCTCTGCTCCGAAAAGCAAGAAGAATGGCATGTAACCGGTCGAAGAATTTGGCGTTGTCCGCAGGCTCCATAGGACCGATGGTAGTTCTTTGACCCAAGCGCCTGCCGCGCATTTGAGGGGTCGCAGGAGTCGCTTCTTTAGGCCTGCACAGACAAGCCCGTTGGCCTTTTCGACTTGGCCGTTGGACTTGGGATGCGCCACCGAGGCGTACTTGATCTTGATGCCGAGCTTTTTGGCGTATTCTTGAAATTCACCCAAAGTGAAGTTGGTGCCGTTGTCGGTGATGATGTTGTTCGGTACGCCATACCGGTAGACGATGGATTCGAAGAACTTGACCGCCGTGGTCGCCTCTTGGTTGGTGACAGGGACAGCTTCGATCCACTTGGAGAATTTATTCACGGCGACCAACAGGTACGTGTGGTTACCTCGAGATGACTTGGGCAGGGGCCCGACTTGATCGAGGCCCCATTGCGTGAAAGGCCAGGCGACGGGTATGGTGTGTAGTTCTGACACGGGCACGTGTGGCTTAGTGGCGAATAGATGGCACGCTTCGCACTGCTAGATGATGTTCCTGGCGTCGTAGAGTTCTGAGAGCCAGTAGAACCCCAATCGAAAGGCCTTAGCGACGAGAGTTCGACTGCTGGCGTGATGCCCGCAAGTCCCTTCATGGATCTCTCGAAGGAGGGCGATTCTGTCTTCTTGCGCTATGCACCGCTGGAGAACACCTGTAGTGCTACGCTTGTAGAGTTCTCTGTTGATTATCGTGAAGGCCTTGGAGCGTCGCATGACCTGTCAACGATGGATGGGATCTTCTGGGAGTTCACCTCGCGCCAGGTAGGCTAGGTATGGCTTCGTCTAGATTGCTTCGATGAGCATGATTGAGGCGGCTTCCTTGGGAAGGTCTTCTGTTCCCGTTGCTGGAGTGGGATCTGACTGCTTGGCCCCCGAGCGTGTTGCTAACGCCTCCTCGAAAAACACTCCTGGTGGTATCGGCAAACACTTGGAGCCGATGTTGGCTAGGTTGTCTGCCTCTTCATTGTTGTCCCTGCCGATGTCCGTCACCTCGCACCCTTGGAAGTTGCCTTCGAGCTTGTCGTACATGGCGCGGTATGCAATCATATTTGTGTAGGTCGTATCGCACTCCTTCATGACTTGCTAGGCGATGAGATTCGAGTCTCCGTGGATCTTGATGCGGGTGGCTCCGCAGGCTTTCGTCATCCTCATGCCGTGCAGAACGGCTTCATACTCCGCTTCATTGTTTGAGGGGTTCGCGAAATGCATACGAAGGACATAGCGCATCTTGTCCCCTTGTGGTGACATGAGTACCACTCCTGCTCCTGCTCCCAAAACCCGCTTGGACCCGTCGACATAAATGGTCCAACAGTTCGACAGGTCCGGGAGTTCGGGCATCTGTGCTTTTGTCCATTCGGCTATGAAATCTGGCAGGACTTGTGACTTGATTGCCGACTTGCGCTGGTATGTGATCTCCCAGGGCCCCAAAGTGATCCCACATAGCGACACACGCCCTGTGGCGTCGGGATTGTTGAGGATGCTGGATACTGGATTCGAGGCCACTACTATGATGGAGTGACACTCGAAGTAATGCGGCAATTTTTTCCCTGTCATGTAGATGGCATATGCTAGCTTCTGGTAACGAGGGTACCTTTGCTTGGTTGGAGACAAGACTTCACTGAGATAGTATACTGGTGAACTTAATCTCTCTGATGAACTTCGCCTTCAGGAGGCGATTTATTTCCTCGCCCATTGCTCGGGACTTCTCTGGGTTGTAGCGACGCATCGTCTGCTTGATTGGTTTTGCGTTCGGAAAGATCTTGAGCTCGTGCTCGGCGAGTTCCCTAGGGATGCCTGGCATATCTGCTGGACACCAGGCGAACATCCTCCAGTGCTCATAGAGGAACCCGACGAGCGCGCTTTCCTATGCGGGAGAGAGAGAATTCGACACCCGCGCCGTCTTGGTTGGATCCATCGGGTGGATCTGGTGCTCTCGAGTATCTTTGCTAGCGTCGAATGAGAGCTCTGGGGCTTTCTGTTGCGCCGGTGGATCGACGTCCATGCTAGTGCTCTCCCTAATGTGGTTGAGCTCCTCATGCACCCCAAATGTTTGGGACATGCTGTTGAATTCTTTGTCGCAATTTTTAGAGCGGGCGAAGCTTCCGCTAATCGTCAATGGTCCTCTGTTCGCTGGCATCCGCAGTTTTAGGTAAGCGTAATGTGGAACCGCCATGAATTGGCGAACGCTGGCCACCCGAGAATAGCGTGATACTGCGAGGGCCAATCAACGACGTCAAATTTGATCTTTTCCTTCCTGAAGTTTGATGGAGTTCCGAAGATAACGTCTAGATGTATAGCCCCCAACGGATACGTTGGTTTTCCCGGGACGATTCCATGAAAAGACGTCTCTGTTGGCAAGAGGTTGTCCATCGGGATCTTGATTTTCCGTAGTGTGTCCGCATAGATGAGGTTCAAGCTACTCCCTCCATCCATGAACACTTTTTAGAGGTGAAGCCTCCTATCTGCTCTTTGAGGACCAAGGCGTGGTGTCCAGGGCGCGGGATCTTCGGTGGATGATCTAACCGGTCGAAACCGATTGGGTGTTCTAACCAGTTAAGATATTCAGGCGTGGCAGGTGGTGCGTGTTTGGCATGGAAAACCTCCCTTGCACGCTTCCGCTAGACTTTGTTCGTCGGGCGCCCTCTATGAATCATGGGCATGAATCCTCACGGTGGCGGGAACGCCTCCTATTCGACAGCCGGTTGCCATGGCTTGACATGCTGGATTGTGGCGGCTTGGTGGCCCTGCTGTACCAAGCTCGCTGGCGGATTAGGCGGTGGTGGTGGAGCGTTGTAAGCTATCGCACCGGCCACTGGTTGCTCGGTTTGCATCCTCTCCTGAAGTGCTCGATTGAGGCGAAGGAATTCCCTGCACTCGATGAGGAGATGAGCGGGTCTTCGGATTCCATCTTTATCGAGGTACATGTGTCTTGTGCACCCCCCCATCGAGCATCTCTTCCGATGACAGCAGTGGCTGATCACGTCGTCGGCGCCACTCCGTTCTTGGCTTCGAATTGCGGCCATAGTAGTTGTTTCCGCGTCGCGTTCCGTCACGATTATCGTCACGGTCCTCGTTCACGTAGCCTGCTGCTACCATATCCGTGGTGTCGGCGTCATCGTAGCGGTTCCGACGACTTTCTTTCGGGAGCTGTTGTGAAACTGATCTTTTGCATTGACGTCACGCTCCGCTGATCGGTGGCGGCTTCTAGGTGCTGCGATGGAATTTTCTCCATCAGCCCACTCGTTCGCCAAGCTCATGAGATGGTCGACGGTCTTCGGCTTGCAGCGCCCCAGCTCCTCCTTGAAGTCCCGTCGAATGAGACCGTCCCGAAAGGCATCGATGGCCCTCTCGGGTGAAATATTTTCTGCCGTGTTGCGGAGACTGATCCATCGTGAGATGTATGACCTCAGATTTTCTCCGGTCCTTTGTACGCTCAAGCGTAACTCTTCGAACGACGTGGGTCGTCGTGAGGTACCTTGAAAGTTGGCGATAAAGGCTTGACGAAACTCTTCCCAAGAGCGAATGCTGTTGGAAGCAAGGTTGTTCAGCCACGCCCTTGCGTTGTCCTTCAAGTGCAATGATAGCAACTGGAGAGCATTATCTCTAGATCCACCGCCAATGGTGACGGCGGTCATGAAGTCATCGAGCCAAATTCGAGGGTCTTGTTGCCCATTGAACTTGACTACACCGTCGCTGAGCTTGATCCCTTTCGGCAATGGTGTGGAACGGATCAGGAGACTAAAGCACTCCGCTCCGCACAGCCCATCGTGGTTACTGGCAAACGCCTCCAGATCACGTTCCTCCTCGAAGCGATGGGCGTCACGTCATGCACGCCCGTTGTCGACTCTATTCTGAGCCAAGCCATATCGAAGCTCTCCGTTGATAGGTTCCACCACTTGAGTCCTAGGCGCGACTGCTGGTGCTGCTACTAGGTCTCTGGACTGTTCGATTGGCGGGATGGCCCTTCTCGGCATCGTTTCGCGCTCTTGGTTAGCTGTGCCTTGAAGCACCCTAACTCCTTCGAGCGCCAGATTCCGCAAGTGCCTCATATGCTCATCGTCGTTGGCTGCGTTCGCAGCAATGTATGCTGCTGTTGCCATGATCACAGCTTCCTTGGTCTTGGGTAGCAGATCTGCTTCATTAAACTCCACTTCCAAATTTCGGGCAACATTGTGCACATCGGCCCCAGGCGGGATATGCGACCGTGTCCTATGTTGGACGCTTGACGAATAGTGGGACGATAGTGCGGCCCGCCTTCTGCTGGACGCGTCGGCCTTGTCTCTGCGTCACTCCAAGATGCGCCTGTCGGTGCTGATCTGGTCCTTCTGCTCCTGGACGACGAACCGGAGCGCAGCTAGCTCCTGCGGGCTCGGGTTAGGGCCCATATCTGCTTCACCCGCGTACACTCTCCTTGCGTACCAGATCTGTTCTTGTGTTATGAACTGTCGACCGGTGTTTGACCGGTTTCGACCGTCGTTTGCTCTATTCTCGTTCCCATCTCCATGTGATGCCATCATGCAGTGTCCTCTGAACGGTGGGATCGAGTCATCGCTAATTTCGCCCAGCGCTGGAGGATAGGTGTCATCGTCTCTGTGGTGAGATTCGACCTCGATCATGAGGTCGGAGTCGTAATCGACCATGTACTCGTTGCTTGATGTTGCAGATTCGCTCGAGTATGAGCTATTTGAATTGCCTATTTTCCCCTTAGCTTCGGGGTAGAACTCGTCGTTGTCTGAACATGTGTAATCTGAGTATAGCCCTTCGACATAATCAGGGTCATAGGGCGTAGTTCGGAGAGTGAGGGCGCTGAGAGCCCGCTCGCACTCGGATATCGTCGGGTAGACAGCTCCAGTGCCTCCCCGAGGGTCTTCACAGCCAGCGATCTCGTGAGACGAGAAATCTCCGGCGCCCACGAAGTGGTACGCATCGCAATCGGCGCAGTAGGCGGTGGTTGGGGATGGAGGTGGATCTTCGAAGTCGTTCGACCCTACTGATGGGGTTGAAACTTTCGGCCTTGGTTCCTCCTCCAGTGGCGCCGGCGGCACGGTCGCCGAGGGATTACCCTCGGTAACTGGTGATGTGCTTGGGGCCGTCACAGGCGGCATCGAATCACTGATGGAGATCATCTCAGCGACTCCGTCATTGTCCATGTGGAAGTTGAACAGTCCGAAGGCCATGTCGAAGCCTCCGGTCGTCGCCGAAACCGCTCCCGTCATGCCTGAGGTTGGGTCGATGATGATTGCGGCCGGAATAAGATCGGCGGCGCTTGGCGAAGCAGTGCCGGTGATGGTCGATCCAGCGATGTCGACCTCCGGTCCCAGTGAGGTGGTGCTGATGATGCTCGGCACAGCAATGCCGATGGCGATTTCGATGGCAAAGTCGATGTCGATCTTGTCATTGGTGTCGATGACGGCCGGCACAGCGATGACAGCGGTGGTGTCGATGGCGAAGTCGATGTCAATCTTGTCGTTGGTGTCGACGACGGCTGGCACAGCGATGATGGCGGCAGTGTCGATGGCGGAGTCGATGTCGATCTTGTCGTTGCTGTCGACGTCGATGGTGGAGTCGATGTCGATCTTGTCGTTGGTGTCGAAGTCGATGGTGGAGTCGACGTCGGGCAGCGATGCAGAATCGACGGTCATAGCTGATGCCGGGCCGCCGAGCCTTGTCGATGTGGTGAGGTTGTCGATGATTGGTGAAGGAGCCGGCAAATCCGTAGATCCAGATCCTGTCGTCCCCATGGTCAGCGCCAATTGACGAGGTTCTACCCCGGCAATGCCCATGTTTGCGGGCTTTCGATTCATGGAGCGCATTGTGGGATCCAACGAACTCGACGGCGATCAGACGAAAGCAGAGGGACACGGGGTTTTACCCAGGTTTGCCCCCTTGTTACGGTAATGACCTATGTCCTGCTTGTCTGACTTTTATTGATGGGGTGGCTACAATGAAGATGTTACAATGGTGGCATAGATTAGATCTAGCCGAGGCAGAGAGCTCTAAAGTATCGAGCACTCCGGCGTGAGGCGGTGGAAAAGTGACTAGGGTTTCGGGACCTCCCTCCCAGCCTTTTATATGCGAAGGCTGGGTCTCAGGATTGTACCCCAAGCAAAGTACAGATAGGATCGGTTTCGAATAAGCCCTAGTCGAAGACTAATCCAACTTGGACTCCTCGAATCCTTGCTTGCATGCCAAGTGTCGCTCCTGGGCCGCGTCCAGCTGCTGTCTTTATGGGCCTTGCAACTCCTTCGACAGTAATCCCTCCTGGGCCGAAAACCAGGTAGGCGAATATCGAGGGCCTATTTGTCATTCCTTCATCACTTAGTGGATTCCTTGGGGACCTCCAATTAACTTGTCAAGATCTTCCCAATCTTTGTGGTGCCTCCGTGGCGATTTCTTGGGGATCTCCAATTAAGCTGTAGAGATCTTCCCAAGCTTTGTGGTACCTCAGTGGCGATTCTTGGGAGCCTCCAATTGAGTTGTGGAGATTGCCCCAAGCTTTGTACGGGTTTGATGACCGCCCTTAAGTGTCCCATAGTGATCGGGTCTTCCATCTTGGTGGGAGGGCTCGAGGAGATTACAGTGAGCCTTCGTGGCGTTTGGGGTGCCTTGTGCCTCCACACCGCTCCAACAGATATTAGCACCCGCAAGGGAGTGAACTTCGGGATACATCATCGTCTCTGCGTGCCTCAGTTATTTCTATACCCGAGCTCCTTTAGTTATGCAATTTACTTTGTGATAGCCATTGTGCTTGAAGTTATAAATATCTTGCTATCACATAGTTGCTTATCTTGTTTAGCTTAAGTTGTTGGTGCACATAGGTGAGCCTAGTATATTTAGGTTTTGTATCCTTGGAAAATTAAACGTTAGTTTTATTCCACATTTGTCAAGCCTATCGCAAAAAAATTAAATTGCCTATTCACCCCCCTCTAGGCGACATTTTTGTCCTTTCAAAGATGTTTTAAACTTATTAGAAATTTATGTACAGGTTCCAAGTCCGAGAAAGTGGTTGGATGCGAAAACTGTAAGGCGGTTATTAGGGTTGTGCAACTTAAGCAGCTTGCAAGCAAAAAACAACACTTTGAAAAAAATTCACGCGTAGGACTATGCAATCCGCCATCCGGTGTTTTGCCCTTGACTTTTCGTAAGATGGCAACTTTTGCATGAACAATCCGCCAGGGCGATAGCGCTTAATAGCAGCCATCAAAAACCCTGGTTGGATGGCGGCTTTAAAGTGCCAATATGTCACTACTCGGGAATCCACACAAAAAACAATAGATAGGGACTGAGACATAGAGATGCCACGTGGACCGCCCCATGGTGGATTTAAAAGACACAAGTGCAGGGCACAATTGTGCAAAGGTTCTATATGATCTAAATGAATGATAAAGGAGGTAAAAGACTCAGAAAAAATCAAGAGTGAACCATATGCTTTACTTCATTGAACATACAAAGACGCCTATTACATAATCTAAACATATGCTAAGTGTAGAAAGGACGTAGTTGTGCGATGTTGCATGGACAATCTGTCTCGTCGTAGATATCATCAGGGTCTCTCTGTTTGTGCTTCTTACTGGGTCACTTATCTAGCTCGTGAATATCAATGAGGTAGTACAAGCCATTCAGTAGAGCTTTGCTGATGACAAAGGGTCCTTCTCAAGGCGGGGATAGTTTGTGTTCCTTCTACTGCTTGAGGCGTAGCACCAAGTCCCCTTCTTTAAACGAGCGATGAACATGGTGGCTATGATAGCAACGCAGGTTCTGCTGGTAGATGGCAGATCGCTGGGCTGCTAGATCTCTTTCCTCTTCAAGCAGGTCCACAGATAGATGTCTGGACTTATCTTCACCTTCTTCCTCGTAGGCCTCAACTTGCGGGGACTCATACTGTACGTCACTTGGGAGGATTGCTTCGGCCCCATACACTAGGAAGAATGGGGTAAGACCTATTGACCTATTGGGGGTAGCTCTTAGACTCCACAACACGGAGGGCAACTCTTCCACCCAAGCTCCTCTTGCTCTATGTAGCGGTGCTTCGAGACGTGGCTTCATCCCAGATAGAATTATTCCATTGGTCCGCTCAACTCTGTCGTTGGACTATGGATGAGCCACAGATGCGAGCTCAAGGCGGATCCCGTTGTGATGGCAGTACTCTTCGACTTCCCCTTGAGACAAGTTTCTGCCATCGTTGGTGATGATGGTATATGGGATACCAAATCTTACCACAGATGATAAGGGGTTGCCCGATCTTCTCAGTGAGCCGATGTAGATGGATGATAACTTGAGGGATAATCTATGAGACACGCACGAACTCTCCGGCTGTGCCCCCGTTGCCAATGCAACTGATCTTCAACCCTATGGATATTCGAGACAACACACATCTGCGCACGTAGCCGCCAACCACGAAGCAGTTCTGCAATCTCCTAATTCCCAATGGAACAGCAGATCACACTTGAATTCTCAGTAGCAAAACTCCAGATCGAAACAAACTTGGAGTGGGGTAGATATTCCGAGCGAAATACAGAGGAATATATGATTTCAGAGGAAAGCTTACAAGCAATTTCGTTCTGATGTTTGAGAGTAATCTAAATGTAGTCTCAATGACAAGAGGGGCGCCCCAGGGGTACTTAAAGAGGTTGGGGCATCCTGGGCATAGACCTAGCCCAAAACCAACCTGGTTTGGGCCCAAATAGACTCGGCTCGACTCAAACTGGCACATACTGACCCATACATGGGTTCGGCCTAATTTGACACGTAGGCCATGAGTGTGGCGCGCCTTAGATGTGTATACATCATGTCGTAGGCAGTCCTAGTGCGCCATCACGTGCTCTCGCTCATGCAGACTTGATCTCTGCTTGTCTCTCGATCGTCGTCCTCCCTCTCCTCCCGCTGGCGATATGACAGATCACATACCTAAATACAACATAGTACATCGGTTATGTAGTATATAATTCGGAGATATCAAAACATTCTTTTCCACTAGGAAAGAATTCACCTTATCATAATCATTAGTTAGGATCAATATTTCTTTCAAGCTAAAACATGTAGAATCATCATATTCCACGGATCCTCATCCTCCTCCCTTTCTTCAGGAAAAGCCATCCTCGACTTTGGGTAAGCTAGAAATGGGAGAAACAAAAAGAACAATGTGTACACAGAGTATATCTGTATATAACATGTTGTATTAGTTTTGACATGATGGGTATTCCCAATAGACAAGATGCAACTAAAATTGCAAATATTAGTGATGTTCATATAGTCAGTAGCAAATAAATGCAGCATGTGTTGGGACAAGCACAACGGATATGAAAAATGTGATTCTATTCTATCAGGATTACAGTAGTCCAACATTGGTATAATTATTTTAGTTGGCTGTAAAATATCAACTAGGATATAATTTATGTTCTTGCTATCTCGAACATGATCTACTATCAGAACACAAAAGGATTGCGACACATAGCATATAGGACTAAAAACAACAATTTGAAGTTCCATGATTCTATCACAAGTTATTCATATGTGATCGACAAGGAAATTACCATTCATGTTGTATTCACCAATTAAATTAAATGGGAAGCAATAGGCATATGTGCTAGAATTCAAATATAAAATTTCAGAAATCTTATTCATAGCACAACTCAAATTAATAGGTTTATTTAGCATGATGGAACACACAATATCAACAGATGGTATTCTAGCAAGTACTTCCTTATGTGTAATCAGTACCACATGATCAAAATTCAAAATTTTCAACTTAGCACATGGAACTGAAATAATTGTGCAAGGCAAGTCACAAGAATTATCTGGCAAAGGAATAGACTCACAAAATTCAGTCGTGGCTGGTTGGAGCTCCAAATCAGTACCTATATCAATGACATGCTGCTCAGAAGTAGTAGGCATTGGGACATCCTCCTCAAGTGATAATGCACAAGCCGGTGATGAAGGTTGTAAAATAGGCGGCCCCCTTTCTTCAAAAGCAACCTGCATATCATAAGAAGCAACACTAGGAGTAGACATGGTTACATTAGTTGAAATATCCTCACATATCCTATCGTTGACTACTCTTGTGATTTCATTTCTCTCAAACTCTCAAAGTGTATGATCTCAACCTCACATTTAGTGGAATCACACAGCTCACTTTTAATAACACTCTCACTCAATTTGGCTATGTGGTTCTCATTCTCACATGGGTTGTGAAGCAAACTATGGTCAAGATGGCAAATAATGGGAATGCCACCATCCATCATGACCTTGTGCTTAGGAAACTGTCGATGGATTTCGTATCGCAAGAACACGGGGTACCACGCGACGGACCCAAAGATTCGAACGCAGGGGGCTGAACGTGTGAGATCTAGGATCGCAGCGAAGCACGGTGACGGAAGCCTCGAGTCGTCAAACGCACAACGCACTGCAGAGAGAGACACCAAGCCTTACCCAGGTTCAGGGCCCTCGTGGTGAGGTAAAACCCCTACTTCCTGCCTTCTTGTATTGCAACGCGACACCTCGCGAGGAGTACAAGGCCTTGGTTACAAAGCTCTAGCTGGCCAGAGGTTGAAGAACCTGCGTGCCCAGCTAGCAGCCTCCAGAAGATCCGATCCCCTCTAAGGGGTGGCCTCCCCTCCTTTTATAGCGCCAAGGTCCTCCTTCCCCTTATCTTCTTGGGGAAGGGGTTGCCACACATACGGCCAAGGAGGGTGGACAGCTGTAGACTACACTCTTCTGTAGACATGGTCTTCGTAGAGTAGTGGCGCCGGTCCACAGGAGTGGGTGGAGGAAGCTGACGTCCTCCTCTGGCGCCCTGCACCGTCCACGCTATTTTTAGGGGGGTGGCCAACAACCACTGTGCCGCTTTGGGCAGGCACAACGAAAGTTGGTCTCCTCCCTGTCGGGGGTAGCGTGGGCAGTATGTGGTCTTCTGCCCATTATCTTCTTGCTCTGCACGCAAACGTGCTGAGCTGACGTGGGCGTGCTTCCTCTCCTCACCAGCAGGGGCTCGTGAGGAGGTCTTCTGGTCCTTAGCAGTTTTGGTCGTCGTTCTCCTCACGAGGCGCCTCCTCATGAGGGTCTTCTCCGCAGCTTGGGTTGCTGATTCTGAAGATGGGCCGATGACGTGGCCCAGGAGCAGGTGGATCGGGATACCCCGGTATCCAGAACACCGACAGTAGCCCCCGGGAGCCCGGCCCGCGAACGCGCCCTCTTGAGGGAGCGAAGGGCCGGGGGCCCCAGAAGCTGCTGGGCCCTCCAACGGCACGCATCAACCGTGCGGTCCGAGGACCATGTGCAGAAGCGGAGGATGCGGACGCGTGGCGCGGCCACAGCTGGAGAGGCGAAACGGCGGGCGACGCTGCAGTCTCGGAGGCGTCAAACCGCCATGATGGCGCGTCGCTTCACTGCGGAACGCAGCGTCGACGCTTCGATTCCCGCGCTGAGATTTGACGTATCGACGCCGGACGCCCTCCTTAAATAGATCCTCCTCGAGACCTCTGGCACTTCACCTCCTTCCTCTAGTGCCACTTCTTCCTCCGCGCCTAGAAGCTGATGGATCCCTCCAACTCCTCCGCCGCCGCCGGACCTAGCTCTGGAGCGAAGCGCCGCGGGCGTCCGCCGGGCAGCGGGATCAAGGTGAAGATCCCGGCCCGATGGACGCCCGGCGCCGGCGGCCCCCTTCGCATCGGCGCGCCGCGGCAAGATGAGGCGAGCCGCGCCACCTTGGGGACCTCCAGCGCCATGACCCTTCGGGGTTCCATGCGCGGAGGCGCTCTGAACTCGCCGTCGCCGCTGGCGGCGGCGCCTGCTCCCCGCGCCTCGGGGAGCGTCGACCGGGTCCTCCGGGAGGTGGAGGCCGCCCTGGGCCCCCCTCCCCCTGCTGCAGATCCTCCGGCCCCGCCGGCGAACGGAGTGGTTGCCACTCCATGCCACCTGGCGGCGGCGATGTTGGGACCCCTTACCGGCCCGGGGTCCCGCTTCTTGGAGCTCCTCGTCGTCGTTGACACCCCGGGCTTCAATTCCCTTCGGCTGCCCGACGCCGCTCGGAGGGTGATTTACGCCCCCGGCGCGGCCGCCGGGGAGATCGCCCTGGGGGAGCAGAGCAGGCCAGATCTCCTCTGGCCTGTGGACATCCTTCTCGGGGTGGGCGGCAACGCCGTCCTCTCCGGCCGCTGGAGGGCCTTCGCCCTCGGCCATCGCCTCCGCGTCGGCGACCACCTCGTCTTCCGCTTCAAGCTGGGGACACTGGAGGCCTCGGTGCGGATCTTCACCGCCAGTGGCGTCCACCGCACCTACCCCCAGCCCGCGTCGCAGTGAAGAGGAGGCCCTGACGCTGTAGTCCTCTGGGGAGGGGAGCTAGTCTCCTCCCCACTTTTGCCATGTAGCCCTCGCCGGCGGGGTATGCCCCGCCGTGCTTTTTCTCCTCCCTATGATGGGATTACTTCAGTGAAGTCTGCTTTTTAGCTGTCCTGCATTTCGCTTCTTATTGCTCTCCATAGTCCCGGTCATCCGCACGCTCGAGAGCCCTGATGAGCTGTTGGCATCGATGGGAGGCCTCCCTTCGCCTCAGAGCTCGAGATGGGGTCGGCGCCGACGACACATTGGACGATTCTTGAGACAAGAAGTTGAAGAAAGAGTTGGAAAAGAAAAAAAAACCCCAAATCCCCGAAAATGGAAAAACAAGTCGATAAAACAAACGAAAAAAGAAGGCGAATAAGATGCCCCTGTGACCAGCACAGGGACCTTCTCCGTCGTGGAGGAGCGCGGCACTATCTGTGCCTGCAGCTAAGAGCAAATTGCCGCGCGTGGCGATTCACGGGGCCTTCCTCGTCGTTGAGGGAAGCTGGACCCTCACGGACGTGAAAACGTCGACGCTTAAGAGAGCCCAGAGGCCGTCGACACCTCGCAAGGGTTGCTCACGAGGTGAAGGGCCTGGTGCGGACCTCCGGATCTGCGTCTCCTTCGCAAGTTGATCGGAGCGGCCTTGGTCTTCAATAATCCTGCCACGTTAGGCCTTCCTCGATAGAGGGAATCTTCCTGCGGACGCTTGTCGCATTGACGCATTCTTGCCTCCTCGTGAGGGTTACACACGAGGGGTAGGTCCTTAGCGGGTGCCTTGGGGCACACCTTGGACTTTTTCTCGAAGATTTTTTATTTTCCGATGTACTTCGCGAGGAACTAAGCACCATGGGTATTTTAGAGGTGATCGATAACAGGGCCGTCGCCCCCGACCAGAGCTCATTCCCTTCGGGTTTTTCAGGCTCGCTGTTTTCCGGACGAAGGCCCCAGCATAGACACCGTGCCTAGCCCCCTTCCGCGTGGAGTACAACAGAAAATAAATGGACTTCATGCCATTTTGATGTCATGCCGAAGCAGAGGCGCTATATTGCGCTTTAACTTAATATCAGTGCTTAAGAGCAGGTTGAGCTGATACAAGTGCCGTGAAAACGGTCTTTTTCTCCTCGTGAGGAACCTAAGGGTAGAACTTTCGCAGATGAGCAATGTTCCACGGGTTCCCCACCGGCACGCCTTCTGCGGTTTCCAGCCGCGCCGAGCCTGGCCTGGCGATGTGCGTCACCTTGAAGGGTCCTTCCCACATTGGAGATAGCTTGTGCAGGCCCTCGCGAGAGAGTATTCTCCTCAGCACCAGATCGCCGACCTCCAGAGTCCTTGCTCGAACATGGCGGCTATGGTAGCGGCGTAGTCCTTGCTGGTACCTCGCGGCGCGGAGCGCGGCTTGGCACCGAGCCTCTTCGAGCAAGAGGAGACGATCCTTGATGAGGTCCTCTTGGCGAATTTCGTCGAAGGCGAGCACTCTTGGCGATCCGAACTTGACGTCGGTGGGAAGAACAGCCTCCGCCCCATAGACCAGGAAGAAAAGGGTCTCTCCAGTGGGTTTGGTGGCGGTAGTCCTGATGGACCACAAGATGGATTGGAGGTTGTCTAACCATTTTTTGCCGCAGGCTTTGAGCTTGGCGTTGAAGCTTTTCGTCTTGAGTCCCTTGAGGACCTCGGCGTTAGCACGCTCGGCTTGGCCATTGCTCCGGGGGTAGGCGACGGAGGCAAAGCAGATCTTGATGCCGACCGATGCACAGTACTCCCAGAACAGTCCGCTGGTGAACTGGCTGCCGTTGTCGGTGATTATGCGGTTAGGCACACCAAAACGACAGACCAGCCCACGGATGAACTTGACTGCGGACCTGGCCGGGATGGTGCACACCGGTTCCACCTCCACCCACTTGGTGAATTTGTCGATGGCGACGTAGAGGTAGCGGTAGCCCCCTTGCGCTCTGGGGAATGGACCGAGGATGTCCAGCCCCCAAACTGCAAAGGGCCAAGTGAGTGGGATGGTTCGCAGCTCCTGTGCCGGCTGGTGGATCTGCTTGGCATGGAACTGGCATGCCTCACACCTCTTGACCATCTCCGCCGCATCCCCGAGCGCTGAGGGCCAGTAGAAGCCGCTTCGATATGCCTTCGCGGCTAGCGTTGCCGCAGAAGCATGATGGCCACACTCGCCGGCGTGGATGTCCCTGAGAAGCTCTTGGCCTTGGTGAGTAGATATGCACTTCAGAGCGACGCCGTTTGGGCGACGCCGGTACAAGTCACCGTCCTTGATGCAGTAGCCCGAAGCCTAGCATACGATCCTTTCGGCCTCCTCTTCATCCTCGGGAAGCCTGCTGCTGGTGAGGAAGGCCTTGAGCTCGAGAATCCAATCCACTCCCTCCTGCCGTGCCAATGCCAGAAGGACGCGGTCACCCGAAGGAGGCCCGCAGTCTGAAGCCCCCTGCTCCGGTGGTGGCGGTAGGGCAGGTGGAGGGTCGGATCCAGATGGCGGTGGAGAAGCGGACGGCTTGAAGAGGCGGTCCTCAAAGACGCCAGCGGGCTGCGCCAGGCGGTGAGAGGCGCGCTTGGCGATCTCGTCGGCTTCCACATTTTCTCCTCTCGGGATGTGCTTCAGCTCCAAGCCTTGGAAGCGTTTTTCCATCTTCCGATGCTCCTCGAGATAGGCCGCCATGTGCTCATCCCTTGGAGTGTAGCTCTTGTTCGAGAAATTCACAACCAGTTGTGAATCTCCCTTGACGATGAGGCGCTTGATGCCCAAAGCGTTTGCCGCCCTTAAGCCGGCGAGTAGTCCTTCATACTCCGCGATGTTGTTGGAGACCTTGCTCTCAGGCTTGAAGCAGAGCTGCACGGCATAGAAGAGCTTGTCTCCAGAGGGAGAGGTTAGGACAGCACCAGCTCCCGCGCCGGGGAGGTTGAAGGCGCCGTCGAAGTGCATGACCTAGAGGCCTGGGGCCTCCTCTCCTGGTAGCGTTGACTCCTCCTCCGGAGGCTCGTCGGCGAACGGGTCGGTCCACTCTGCAGTGAACTCGGCCAAAGCCTTGCTTTTGATTACCTTTGTAGTTTCGAAGGAGATCTCGAAGGGTTGAAGCTCCACGGCCCATTCTGCCACCCGCCCGGTGACGTTGGGATTGCGTAGGATGGTCTCCAAGGGACGATCGGTTACCACCTTGATTGGGTGACCCTGGAAGTAGTGGCGCAGCTTCCGCGAAGCGATGAGCAGAGTGTAGAGCAGCTTTTGCTGCATGGTGTAGCGTTCCCGCGCGTCGCGTAGTACCGTGCTGACGAAGTACACAGGCTTTTGCACCTTGACGACACCCCCGGGAGGCTCCTCCTCGGGAGGCTTTTGAGCGTTGCTCTGAGAGAGTGGCTCGGTCGGCAAAGATGCCGCGGGTGGTTCCTCTCGAGGATCGGGAGGTGGAGCGGCCTCTTCCTCGCGAGGAGCCCCCGAGCTTGGAGAGTTGACTTCCTCTTTGGCGATCACCTTGGCGTCTCGCTCCGCGACGAGGACGGCACTTGCAGTCCTTGGAGTTGCCGGGATGTAGAGTAGCAAGGGCTCACGGGCGGTTGGGGCAACCATGATTGGTGGGCTCGTGAGGTACCTTTTCAACTCCGCGAAGGCCTTGTCGGCTTCCGGAGTCCACTCGAACTTCCCAGCGCGCTTCATGAGCTTGAAGAAGGGCAAGGCTTTCTCCCCGCTCCTCGCGATGAAGCGCCCCAGGGCTGCCATGCACCCCGCGAGGCGTTGCATCTCCTTGAGACTGCGCGGTGGACGCATTTCTTCGATGGCCTTGACCTTGTCAGGGTTCGCCTCTATCCCGCGATGGGACACGAGGAATCCCAACAGCTTTCCCGATGGTACGCCGAAGGCGCACTTGGCGGGGTTGAGTTTGACATTTACCTTTCTCAGGTTGACGAATGTTTCGTCCAGATCCTCAATGAAGGTGTGACCCTCGCGAGTTTTGACGACGATGTCGTCGACGAAGGCTTCTACGTTCCTTCCCATCGGAGCCCCCAAGGCCTTGCACATGAGCCTTTGGAAGGTGCTTCCTGCATTCTTCAGACCGAAGGGCATGCAGACGTAGCAGTACACCCCACAAGGCGTGATGAAGGCGGTCTTCTCCTCGTCCTCCTTTGCCATCTTGATCTGATGATAGCCGGAGAAAGCATCCCAGAAGCAAAGGAGGTCACAGCCGGCAGTGGAGTCAACGATCTGATCTATCCTCGGGAGCGGATAAGGATCCTTGGGGCAGGCCTTGTTGAGACTTGTGAAGTCCACGCAGAGGCGCCCACTGCCATTTGCTTTTGGGACGACCACCGGATTCGCGATCCAGGTGGGGTGGGCTACCTCGCGTATCAGCTTGGCCTTCTTCAGCTTCTCTATCTCCTTGACAATGAAGTCCTGCTTCTCTTGCGCTTGCTTCCTAGTCTTCTGCTTCATGGGGTGTGCCTGAGGGCACACGGCTAAGTGGTGCTCAATCACCTCCCTGGGAACGCCGGGCATATCTGACGGAGTCCAAGCGAACATGTCAGAGTTTGCCCGCAGGAAGGTGATGAGCGCGCTTTCCTATTTGGGGGAAAGTCCTGCCATGATGGTGACGAAGTTGTCGCAGCCCCCAGCCTAAAGCGGGACCTTCTTGGTTGCAGAGCGCTCTTGGGTGAACTGGGGCCTCCTTCCTAAGGGTACCGCAGCTTCCCCAATGCTCATGTCCAGCATTGGATGGACCAGGTCCTCGCTTGGAGTAGGCGATGCCGAGGCGGCGAACTTCTTCCCTGTCGAACCCAGCGGATGGGGCTCGAGAGAGGCCTTCTTCGCTGCAGCCTGTTCTTGGGATACGAGCTGCCTTTTCCTCGCGAGGTCGCCGGAGTGTTCCAGTAGATCTTCGTCGGCGGGGAACATGGTGGCGGCCTCACGGTAAACATGCTCCACTGATCGGAGAGCGTCCTTCTCATTGTAGCGCACGGTGATTGTGCCGTTAGCGCCCGGAATCTTGTGGACGTTGAAGCCATGGTGCGTCGCTGCCATAAACCTTGCCAGGGCTGGGTAGCCGAGGATGGCATTGTACGGCAGGGCGATGTAGGCGACGTCGAAGTCGAGGCTTTCCGTCCTGTAGTTGTCCCGGGTGCCGAAGGTGACGGGCAGGCTTACCTGCCCAATTGGCGTTGTAGAACCTTCGGTTACCCCAAAGAATGGCCGAGTTGGCATGAGCCGGTGGTGATGTTGAGACCCGCCCCTCCGTCGATGAGAGTGCGATTGACGGCGATGTTGTTGATGGTAGGCGTGCACAAGAGAGGGATTGTGCCCATGCCCCTGGTGGAAGCCGGATGATCCTCCTTGTCGAAGCCGATCTTGCACGTTGACCACTTCATTAGGCGGTTGCCGACGCTGGGCTGTGCTGCCGCAATCTCTCGCGACAGCTGCTTGAAGTGTCGGTTGGACAAAGGAGCCTGAGCTCCACCCAGGAGGCAAGCGGCGAAGTCTCGCGGCTCTTGATAGCCCCCCTGGTTCTCATCCCGACGATCGTTTGCTGGTGGAGGCAGCGGCAGCGGCAGCGGCTCGGGATCGGCTCGAGACAGACCCTCACGGTGGCGACCTTCCTCGCGGTCGTCGTCGCGGCGATCGCCCCGGGATCCACTCTTGCCGTAGCTACGGCCACCCCCGCGGCGCTTGGAGACACCATTTTCTTCGTGAAACCTTCGGACAAACCAACAATCGTCGGTATTGTGGGTGTCCTTCTTGTGGAGAACGCAGTAGCGGCGACGTCGTCCCTTGTCGCGCTCGGTGCGGTCCCCGCGGCGTTGCTTATGATCTGGCTCCGCCGCGAGGACAGCCGCCTCCTTTCGCTTGGGGTCCTTGGACTTTGGCTTAGGGGGAGGCGCCTCCGGCAAATTATGCACGAAGAGCCTCCCTTCCTCGGCCTTGGCGCAGTGGTCGGCGATCTCGAAGAGCCTGACGACGGAAGTCAACTCATCATTCACGGACAGCTTCTCCATCATCTTGATGTCGGAGACGCCCGTGGAGAACGCGGAGATGACCTCCTCGATGGAGATCCTGGGGATCTTGTTCCTCATCTGGCTGAAGCGCTGGATGTACTGACGAAGCGTCTCGCCCTTGTACTGACGCAGCGCCTTAAGATCGCTCTTGGTAGCGGGGCGCTCGTACGTGGGCATGAAGTTGGCCACGAACTGGCGGCATAAATCCTGCCATGAAGTTACGGATTCGTGAGGAAGATTCATGAGCCAAGTTCGCGGAGCGTCCTTGAGGGCCATGGGGAACCAATTTGCCATGGCACGCTGATCCCCACGCGCAGCCTGAACGGCGACGACGTAGAGTTGGAGGAATTCGACGGGGTTGGTGGTCCCGTCGTAACGCGCACCGATGTCTGGCTTGAACTTGTCAGGCCAGACGACGTAGCGTTGCTGGCGAGTGAGGGCGAGACACCCGGGGTTGTAAATTGGGTCGCCGGGGGTCCTGACGTTCTTGCCAGCTTCGCCGATGTCATCGATGGCACGGTCATGATTTTCGCGGCGGCGCTCAAGGGAGACGTGTGCGTCTTCCGGAGCGCGTTGGACGATTTGACAGCTGGGCTCCCCGCGCGGCGAAGATGCGGTGCGGGAAACCACCTTCTTGGCCTGGTTGGCCTTCCCATCTCCGGCGCCCGGGGCGCGACGCCCCGCCGCCGGATCTGGATCTCCCGCGCCCTGGGCTCCTCCCTAGGCCGGGTCTTCGTTGGCGATGGCGACGAGCTCGGCAATTCGAGCGCGCCACCCCTCACGCCCGTCGTCGGTGGGTTGGTAGCGCAGCAGCTCCTGCGCCATGGCGAGAGCCTGCGCAAGAGACAGCTGACTCCCAGAACGAGCGCGAGAAGTGGCGGTGGCGGTTAAGGAGAGCGAAGGCTCTGTACGCCCGGACGGGAGGTAGGAGGACTCTAGATCTTCCTCCTCTTCCTCCTCGGCCGAAGCTTCACGACGACGGAAGATGGGCTCGGTTTGCCCCTGAGCAGCGTTGCGGCGGTGAAGACGCTCGAGCCTTGCGTTGGCGTCGGCCATGTCGAAGCAGATCTTGGAGAAAACACACCACAGACCCCTACCTAGCGCGCCAAATGTCGATGGATTTCGTGTCGCAAGAACACGGGGTACCACGCGACGGACCCAAAGATTCGAACGCAGGGGGCTGAACGTGTGAGATCTAGGATCGCAGCGAAGCACGGTGACGGAAGCCTCGAGTCGTCGAACGCACAACGCACTGCAGAGAGAGACACCGAGCCTTACCCAGGTTCAGGGCCCTCGTGGTGAGGTAAAACCCCTACTTCCTGCCTTCTTGTATTGCAACGCGACACCTCGCGAGGAGTACAAGGCCTTGGTTACAAAGCTCTAGCTGGCCAGAGGTTGAAGAACCTGCGTGCCCAGCTAGCAGCCTCCAGAAGATCCGATCCCCTCTAAGGGGTGGCCTCCCCTCCTTTTATAGCGCCAAGGTCCTCCTTCCCCTTATCTTCTTGGGGAAGGGGTTGCCACACATACGGCCAAGGAGGGTGGACAGCTGTAGACTACACTCTTCTGTAGACATGGTCTTCGTAGAGTAGTGGCGCCGGTCCACAGGAGTGGGTGGAGGAAGCTGACGTCCTCCTCTAGCGCCCTGCACCGTCCACGCTATTTTTAGGGGGGTGGCCAACAACCACTGTGCCGCTTTGGGCAGGCACAGCGAAAGTTGGTCTCCTCCCTGTCGGGGGTAGCATGGGCGGTACGCGGTCTTCTGCCCGTTATCTTCTTGCTCTGCACGCAAACGTGCTGAGCTGACGTGGGCGTGCTTCCTCTCCTCACCAGCAGGGGCTCGTGAGGAGGTCTTCTGGTCCTTAGCAGTTTTGGTCGTCGTTCTCCTCACGAGGCGCCTCCTCGTGAGGGTCTTCTCCGCAGCTTGGGTTGTTGATTCTGAAGATGGGCCGATGACGTGGCCCAGGAGCAGGTGGACCGGGATACCCCGGTATCCAGAACACCGACAGAAACAAGCACAACTCCTTTGTCCTCTCCTTATGAAGAAGGTGATTCTCATGAAACTATTCAGCTGTAGCACGTAGCAAAGCACGCCGCTTCTTATTCCACTTGAAAGAAACTTTCATCACATCACGACAAGGCTGAACTTGATAGTTGTGGCACCAAGGATATCCCAATAGAATGTGATAAGAGTCAAGTGGCATAGGAGATACACCACAAGGAACAACCTCGGTATGCCCTCCGAAAGTAAGAGGAACTTCAGCTATGTGTGAAATCGGCAAGGTGCCATATGATGAATGCAAGAGGTACGGAACTTTACTGGCACGTGTCGCAAGGTGCAACTTCTCCATGACCTCAACGCTGATTAAATTAACGGCTGAGTTTTTATCAATGGTGGTTGCAGCACATCGCTCTCCAATCATCACACTATGGTGAAAGAGCCCATCACCATCAAAGTTACCACGTTCTTCCTCCCAAAAAGTGACACTACAATATATGTGGCAGAAGAAGTGATATCTGCAAGCCTCCATATTATCTGTAACGTCATCTGCCATGTAGTGCAGCAACAAATGTGTATATATGGTGGAAACACTCAACTCACTCAAAACTAAAAGAAACGAGGTATCTTACCGTTCCAAAGTGAATAGAAGAGCTTACCAACTTGTATAGACAAAAACGTGCACGGATGTGATGTAACGAATATCGAGGGTAAAGACAACAACTAGGGTATGGTGGGTCTTGGTATGAATACCTAACTACACCAAAGTACAAGTCCTAGTGTTGATCGTATGACAATGACCCACGGAAACACACGCGGTGGAGATAAACGGGGCAAGGCAACTCTAAAAAGTGAGCTCAAAAATATATATGTCATAGTATATGCTCATGTTGCAATGCACAAGAGAGACGCTAGCAATAGCTCAATATGACCGGCCACAAGATTGCTCAAACTACGAGTGCACAAATGATGTACTAGGCCTCTCAAAACTGTATATTGGAGCAGCAAATTATTAGCTATTTTGTATCTCTTTCTTTTTCTTTTCTCTGTTTTTTGAACTCTTTTTCTCTTTTCTATTTTTTTCTTGTTTTTGTATAACTATTTTTGCTCGCTCCTTTTTTTGACAACAGCCACAAACAGCACAGGCAGCGTGCGGTCTCCCAGGTGCGATTCCGGATCGGGGCCTCGGGGCGACCGACGCAGGGCATGTGCTCGATCACAGAGCTATGGTCTGGCATCGCGTCGCGAGCAGCACAAACAGCACAGGCAGCGTGCGGTCTCCCAGGTGCGATCGAGCTTGCGCTCGAGGGCAGACACTGATATGGGGTGGCCCGATCTTCTCAGTAAGCTTGCGGTAATGATGATGATGGTGATAGATAACTTGGTGTCGCCGATGATCTCTCCTTGCTAGATCCCTGATGCCAATGCAACAGCTCTCTACCCTTCGGATATTCACGACTTCACACACTTGCGCAACGCAGCCGTCGACCACGAAACGGTATAATTGCAATTCACTAATTCCCAATGGAACAGCAGATCACACTTAACTTGCAGTATATAATCTCCAGATCGAAACGAATTGGAGACAAGAATTCCAGATGAATGCTTGCAGCAGTCTCAAGAACTAGGGTTTATCTAAAACGTGGTCTAATCTCTCCTATGGCGCATAGGCACTTATTATATGGGGGGTGCGGCTGGCCCAAAGGCAGCCGACCTGACCTGGTCCTCTAACTTGGTTCGACTCAACCGGACGTGATACAAACTGACCCAAAGGTTGGGTGCAGCTAACTAGGCGCGCAGGCCTTATGTGTATGGCGCACATACACTTGGTGGTGCGCCATATGCAGCCTCCTGCGTGATGTCCTCCTCCTCCTCATGCTGGTCGCCGGCCTCCCTCTCCTCCCTCGCGTCCATGTGCATGATCATCACGTCTTGCTCCAGCTCCTCGCTCCCTCGTGCTATGCCTTCTTCTCCCATGAACCTGAGTATGCAAACACACAAAGACTTAGGCAGTAAACAATTCTCATTAACAAAATAATCAGATTCTATTAGGAGCAAATTCACCTGTTGTTCTATTAACTTTGCACGAGCTCTTGTGATAGGTCCAATTCTGATTTCATCATTGGACTTCTTCTTTGCAGCAACTTGCTTGTCATCATCACGAAGTGGAGATGGAACAATAGTAGGGATGTCCTCATCATCTCACCCCCTTCAAAAGGCGTCGACCTCGACGCTCCAAGGTCTTCTCCATCATATGGTGACAAATCAGCAACGTTGAAGCTGTTGCTAACGCCACCAAACTCAGCAATAGGAATATCAATCGAGTAGGCATTGTCATTTATCTTGGCGAGCACCTTGTAAGGACCAGCACCACGCGGCCTCAACTTGGACCTGCGCAGCTGTGGGAACCTATCCTTGCGCAGATGCACCCAAACCATATCTCCAGGCTGAAACAAAACTTGCTTTCTTGATTGGTTGCGTGCAGCAGCAATGTTCTTGCCTTTCTTCTCAATGGCCTCTCGTGTCTTCTCATGAATTTTCTTCACATAATTTGCTCTTTTTGATGCCTCCATATTAACTCTCTCATGCAATGGAAGAGGCAGCAAATCTAGTGGTGTGATTGGTTTGAAACCATACACCACCTCGAAAGGACAAAGCTGAGTAGTAGTGTGCACCGCTCTGTTATATGCAAACTCAACATGTGGCAAACACTCCTCCCACTCACGCAGATTTTTCTTGATCATGGCGCGCAGCAATTGTGACAATGTTCTATTCACCACCTCCGTTTGACCATCAGTTTGGGGATGACATGTAGTGCTGAACAGTAACTTCGTTCCCAGCTTGCCCCATAGTGTCTTCCAGAAGTAGCTCATAAACTTCACGTCCCTGTCAGAAACAATTGTCTTGGGCACTCCATGCAAGCGAACAATGTCCCTGAAAAACAGATTAGCTATGTGCGACGCATCGTCGCTTTTGTGGCATGCAATAAAATGTGCCATCTTAGAGAATCTATCCACTACCACAAATATACTATCATGACCTCTTTTAGTGCGAGGCAAACCTAACACAAAATCCATACTTATATCTTCCCATGGTGTGGTAGGTGCAGGTAGTGGTGTATACAAACCGTGAGGCTTCAGCTTGGACTTGGACGTGTTGCATACAATGCAGCGCCTAACAAATCTGTCCACGTCACGCCTCATCTTGGGCCAATAAAAATGATCAGCGAGCATGAGAAGCGTCTTCTCACGCCCAAAGTGACCCATCAATCCGCCAGCATGTGATTCCTGCAACAATAGCAAACGGACCGACGATTCTAGAACACATAGTTTGTTAGCACGAAACAAAAATCTATCATGTATGTGGTACTTGTCCCATGCAGTTCTAAGCATACACAAACGATATGGTTCAGCAAAATCATGATCAGTGGCATATAAATCACACAAGCTCTCTAAACCAGGAATTTTAACATCAAGATGTGTCAATAGCATGTTCTTCCTAGATAGAGCATCAGCAACAACGTTTTCTTTCCCTTTCTTATACTTGATTATGTGGGGAAACGACTCAATGAACTCAACCCACTTAGCTAGGCGCCTATGCAAGTTAGATTGAGCTTTCAGATATTTTAAAGCTTCATGATCAGAATGTATGATAAATTCTTTTGGCCACAAATAATGTTGCCAAACCTCAAGAACTCGAACAAGCGCATACAATTCTTTATCATACACAGGATAATTCAGTCTAGCACCAGAAAGTTTCTCGCTGAAATAAGCAATAGGTCTACCTTCTTGCATCAAAACACCACCAATTCCTATACCACTAGCATCACATTCAACTTCAAATTGCTTAGAAAAATCTGGTAGTGCAAGCAATGTTGCAGAAGTAAGCAAACGTTTCAGCTCATCAAATGCATGATCTTGGGCAGCGCCCCATACAAAAGGCACTCCTTTCTTAGTTAATTCATTCAATGGTGCAGCAATAGTACTAAAGTCTTTCACAAAACGCCGATAGAAACCAGCAAGACCGTGAAAACTGCGTACTTGACTAACATTCATGGGAGTAGGCCAATTTTGAATTGCTTCAATTTTAGATGAATCTACCTCTACCCCATGCATAGATACAACATATCCCAGAAATATCACTTTATCTTTTGCAAATGTGCACTTCTCAAGGTTAGCATACAATTTAGCATCACGCAACACTTGCAAAACTTGTCTAATATGCTCACAATGTTCAGATTCAGTGCGGCTGTAAATAAGTATATCATCAAAATATACAACCACAAAACGACCAATAAACTCTCGCAAAACATGATTCATTAAGCGCATGAATGTGCTAGGTGCATTAGTAAGACCAAAAGGCATAACTAGCCACTCATATAAACCAAATTTAGTTTTGAAAGCAGTTTTCCATTCATCCCCTTCTTTCATCCTAATTTGATGGTATCCACTACGCAAATCAATCTTAGAGAAAATAGCAGCACCACTCAATTCATCTAGCATATCCTCTAAGCGTGGAATAGGATGACGATATCGAATAGTGATGTTATTAATTGCTCTACAATCTACGCACATGCGCCATGTACCATCTTTCTTAGGCACCAAAATAACAGGAACAGCACAAGGGCTAAGAGAAACACGAATATACCCCTTGTCCAGAAGCGCTTGTACTTGTTGCTGTATTTCCTTTGTCTCTTCAGGGTTGGTCCTGTACGGCGCACGGTTTGGAAGAGTGGCACCAGGGATCAAATCAATTTGATGCTCAATTCCACGCAATGGTGGCAGTCCTGCGGGCACCTCCTCCGGAAACACATCGTCGTACTCCTGCAATACATTAGAAACACCAAGCGAAACAGGTTGCATATCATTAGAAACTAACACCTCGCCTTTGTACATAAGCACAAGTGGCATGGCTGTAGGATCCTCTCTAAATTCTACCATGTCTTCTTTGGCGGCTAATATAAGCAAACTAGGCACTCTCTCACTTTTCGTTATATTTTCACTCACAGCTATTACATTATTTTCTCGTGTAGGTGGCTGTTCTAGCTTCACTTCTGTTTTCTGACGAGACTCATTGACAATTTGCTGCGGTGACATAGGCTGTAGATTAATTTTCTTGCCCTTAAACTCCAAGTGATAGGTATTGGCTCGGCCATTGTGTTGCACATGGCGATCATACAGCCATGGCCGACCCAGTAGTAGGTGACAAACAGTCATAGGAACCACATCAAACTCAATGGAATCCTTGTATGGTCCTATCTCAAAATTCACACGCACCATATGATTTACCTTCATCTCTCCATTATCACTCAACCATTGGATGTAGTAGGGATTTGGATGAGGTAAATATTTCAGATTTAGCTTGGCACAAAGCTCCTTGCTTGCTAGATTGCGGCAGCTACCTCCATCAATGATTACTTTGCAAGCTTTGTTTGGGCCAACTAGTGCTTTTGTTTGGAACAGATTGCAGCGCTGGGAATCAGCATGTGGCGTGACACTCAATGCACGCTGCGAGACAACAATGGTAGGCGCTGGAGAAGCAAAGGCATCCATGCCGCCCTCACTTGTGTAACCATCATCATGGGAATCATACGGATCAGCGTCATCTCCAGTCTCATACTCATTATCATCATTAACAATCATCACCTTTCTGTTTGGACACTCTCGCTTGAAGTGCCCCTTGCCACCACATGTATGGCATTGCATATCTCTATTACGAGCTGTAGACATGTTGGAACCAGAGCTAGGCGCAGGAGCTGCTGGTTTCTTTGCAGTAGAAGCATTGGAGGCTGGGTGAGAATGTGAAGAAGAGGGGCCTCTGGTGGCACCCTCCATAGGCGCTGCAGATTGGTGTGGTGCCCTGCTAGAGAACCTCCCAGAAGGAGTATATCGTGCCTTGATTTGAGCCTCTTCAGCTAGCTGCGATTCAGCCTCCCTTGCATGATGCAAAAGCTCGTTCATATTGTTGTAGGAATGATGCCTAACAATACCTTTGATGTTGTACTTCAGCCCATGAAGAAATCGCTGCATGGTCATCTCAATAGACTCTCGAACACGTGCACGCTGCAGCAACATCTCCATCTCCATGTAATAAGCATCAACGGTCATGGTTCCTTGCTTCAACTGTGTCAATTTATCATAAACAGTACGCAGGTAATTAGTGGGAACAAAACGAGCTCGCATGATCTCCTTCATATTGCGCCATGTAAGAACAGGAAGCTCGTTGTTATCTCTTCTTTCCGTCACAATGCTATCCCACCAACGCAAGGCATAACCATCAAATTCTGAAGAAGCAAGCTTGATCTTCCTATCTTCAGTGTAATCATGCAAACGCCATAATTTTTCAATCTTGAGCTCCCAAGTAAGATACTCCTCCGCATCAGTGGAACCTTCAAATCTGGGAATCGTGAACTTGGGCTTGCCCAAGCCATCATCCTCCTGAAATGGCACACGCCGAGCACCAGGTGGTGGTGGTAGCCGACCCTGTCCTGGAAAACCACGCCCACGGCCATTGTTGCCCATCATATTTTCATTATCTCCATGGACACTATCAACATCGCCATGGTCCTCATGGTGGCGTTGCTCAACAGTTACACGCAGCCCATTGACGGAAGTTGTCAATTGTTGTATGCTTGTCTAGAGAGCAGTGACTTGCGCTTGTATAGCATTGACTGTAGTTTCAGTGGCATCTACTTTCATTTGCACAGCTTGAATATCAGCGTCAATGTTTTCAGTGGATCTAGTAATAACCCCTTGCAAATGATCACGGAGAGCTTCATATTCCCTCCATGTAACAGTAGCATCATCAGCCTTTTTCTGCATCACATCATCAACACCACTAACAGACATGATTAGTAGGTTAGTGCACTAAACCAAAAACTTTTTGGTGGCACACTCACAACTCACTCAAAACTGACAAGAAAAGGAAATCTTACCGTTCCAAAGTGAATAGCAACTGCGTACCCGTTCGGATAGATGACTAATGCACGGATGCGATGAAGTGAATACCAGGGTATAAGAGCAATCACACAACAAAGCAGGAGTCTGTGGTGGAGCTGTAGGTATGGTATCCTAACTACACCAAAGACAAGTCCTAGTGCTGATCGTGTGAACAAAACACCCAAGGGAAACACACACGTGGAGATAAACGTGGCAAAGCAACTATAAAACAGGAGATGTTGCAATGCACAAGAGAGACACTAGCAATGCTCAATGTAAACAGGCACAAGATTGCTCAATCTACTAGTGCAGCAACTTAGATGTATGCTTCGGCCGGCTTCTCACTTTTCTGTTTGTGATTCTTTTCTCTTTTCTCTTTTTTTTTCACTTTTTTGACTCTCTCCTCTCTCTTTTTCGGCCACAAAACGTCGCACCGCGAAGATTTTTCAGCACGGCAGACAAAAATGCACTTGAAATCCCTAAACAGAGCAGCCCGTGGAGCAACAAATATGCTAGTCTCGTAGGAAAGGTTCCTACACAATGTTGTCGAAAGGCTGTAGCTATGGCTTTCAAAAGATGCAGAAGGTACGCTATGTGGACTCAGTTTGGAAGGAAAAACGAGAAAAACTCGGATTTGAACCACGGCAGAAGAACGCACGGAACTCGTGCCGCGGCAAGACTCTGCGCAAGATTGCCAACGCGCTGGACCAGACAAACGTTCCCGCGGTGTCTGGTCGAGAGCGTGCGGTACTGAAACGCGGATAGCGCGGAGACTGCAAACAGCGATCGGCAGCACTTTGTTTCTTGCTGTTCTAGGGTTTATCTGCCGACTCGGATCAGAACAAAGGCGGCGGAAACTCAAGATGAAAGTGGACTCGGTGGAAAACACAACTCAGATTCAACACCTAAAACCGACTAGAACCTAGACTCCTACAGAACAAGAAATAGATCGGATCAAAGAAGGAAAACGACCAGCAACTAAAACCAATCTACGATGCAATCTAGGCTATGGCAATACTATGAACCCTAATTTTTTTTGGCTTTTCTGGATAGGACGAAAATCAAAACTAAACTACGGATGATCTGGTGGATGCTTACCGAGGAAACACTAGAAATCTGATACCAAGATGATATGGGGTGGCCCGATCTTCTCAGTAAGCTTGCGGTAATGATGATGATGGTGATAGATAAGTTGGTGTCGCCGATGATCTCTCCTTGCTAGATCCCTGATGCCAATGCAACAGCTCTCTACCCTTCGGATATTCACGACTTCACACACTTGCGCAACGCAGCCGTCGACCACGAAACGGTATAATTGCAATTCACTAATTCCCAATGGAATAGCAGATCACACTTAACTTGCAGTATATAATCTCCAGATCGAAACGAATTGGAGACAAGAATTCCAGATGAATGCTTGCAGCAGTCTCAAGAACTAGGGTTTATCTAAAACGTGGTCTAATCTCTCCTATGGCGCATAGGCACTTATTATATGGGGGGTGCGGCTGGCCCAAAGGCAGCCGACCTGACCTGGTCCTCTAACTTGGTTCGACTCAACCGGACGTGATACAAACTGACCCAAAGGTTGGGTGCAGCTAACTAGGCGCGCAGGCCTTATGTGTATGGCGCACATACACTTGGTGGTGCGCCATATGCAGCCTCCTGCGTGATGTCCTCCTCCTCCTCATGCTGGTCGCCGGCCTCCCTCTCCTCCCTCGCGTCCATGTGCATGATCATCACGTCTTGCTCCAGCTCCTCGCTCCCTCGTGCTATGCCTTCTTCTCCCATGAACCTGAGTATGCAAACACACAAAGACTTAGGCAGTAAACAATTCTCATTAACAAAATAATCAGATTCTATTAGGAGCAAATTCACCTGTTGTTCTATTAACTTTGCACGAGCTCTTGTGATAGGTCCAATTCTGATTTCATCATTGGACTTCTTCTTTGCAGCAACGTGCTTGTCATCATCACGAAGTGGAGATGGAACAATAGTAGGGATGTCCTCATCAGCTGAGCTGTAAAGGTTGGAGGCAAATACTTGGAAACAATAAAGTTAGCATAATCAACATACCAAGGACTCGCTCGCGAAGTTACCTTTATTGCGGCCAACTATTCATTTGGAAAACTATCATTAATAGGAATAGGATCAAAAGAAATGTTTTCCAACCTAGAGAAATTATCAGCAACAGGATTTTCAGCACCTTTCCTATCTACAATATGCAAATCAAACTCTTCTAAAAGTAACACCCATCTAATAAGCCTAGGCTTAGCATCCTTCTTTGCCATAAGATACCTAATAGCAGTGTGATCAGTATGAATAGTAACCTTGGAATCAACAATATAAGGTCTAAACTTATCACATGCAAAAACAACAGCAACAAACTCTTTCTCAGTAGTAGCATAATCCTTTTGAGCAGCATCAAGAGTCTTACTAGCATAATGAATAATATTCAACTTCTTATCTACGCGCTGTCCAAGAACAGCACCTACAGCAAAATCACTAGCAACACACATAATTTCAAAGGGTAAATTCCAATGAGGTGGTTGGACAATAGGAGCAGTAGTTAGAGCCTTCTTAAGAGTTTTGAAAGCTTCCTTACAATCATCATCAAAAACAAATGGTACATCTTTTTGAAGAAGATTAGTAAGAGGCTTTGAAATCTTAGAGAAATCTTTAATAAACCTCCTATAAAAACCAGCATGACCAAGAATACTACGAATACCTTTAACATCCCTGGGATAGGGCATTTTCTCAATTGCTTCAACCTTTGCTCTGTCAACTTCAATACCTCTTTTAGAGATTTTATGTCCAGGAACAATCCCTTCATTCACCATGAAGTGGCATTTCTCCCAATTAAGAACAAGATTTGTTTCTTCACATCTCTGCAAAATTTTATCAAGATTGTGCAAACAATTATCAAAAAAAGTTCCATAGACGGAGAAATCGTCCATGAATACCTCCACAATTTCTTCACAAAATTCATGAAAAATAGCAGACATGCATCTTTGAAAAGTAGCAGGAGCATTACACAAACCAAAAGGCATATGTCTATAAGCATACGTTCCATAAGGACAAGTAAAATTGGTTTTCTCTTGATCTTGCTTTTTAACAGCAATCTGAGAGAAATCAGAATAACCATCAAGAAAACAAAAATGAGTTTTCTTAGATAACCTCTCTAGCATTTGATCTATAAACAGTAAAGGACAATGATCTTTCTTAGTAACTTTGTTGACCTTTCTAAAATCGATGCACATCCTATAACCAACTACTACCCTCTGAGGAATAAGCTCGTTATTCTCATTAGGCACAACAGTAATTTCTCCTTTCTTAGGAACACAATGCACATGACTAACCCATCTACTATCAGCAATAGGATAAATAATACCAGCATCAAGGAGCTTCAATACCTCATTTCTTACCACTTCCTTCATCTTAGGAATTAAACGGCGTTGATGTTCAACAATTGGCTTTGCATCTGGCTCCATATTAATAGCATGCTGACATATAGTAGGAGAAATCCCTTTTAAATCATCAAGAGTATATCCCATAGCTCCTCGGTGTTTCCTCAATATTTCCAATAACCTTTCTTCTTCCTTCCCTAAAAGTTTAGAACTAATAATAACAAGATATATTTTCTTATCATCGATATAATCATATTTAAGATCATTAGGTAAAGGCTTTAAATCAAAAACAGGATCTTCCTTAGGTGGCAAAGTGGTACCCAAATCCTCCATGGGTAAATTGTGTTTAAGCAACTCTGGCTGACAAAGAAGAATCTCGACAATCTCATTTCTTTCTTCCCTGAAGATCTCACTTTTGTGGTCCTCCATATATTGCTGCAAAGCATCGTTAGGAGCAAGAGCAATAGAGGCAACCTCTTCAACTCTAAAATCTTCATTAGGCAATTCAGTTTCATAAGGAGCTTTGGTAAACTTAGAAAAATTAAACTCATAAGATTCTCCATCAAACTTAGTCAAAATTTTCTCCATCTTACAATCTATAACAGCGCCACAAGTATTCAAAAAGGGTCTACCAAAAATAATAGGACAAGTTTTACTAGTAGCTATACCAAGTACTAGAAAATCAGTAGGATATTTAGTCTTACCGCATAAAACTTCCACATCTCTAACAATACCAATTGGAAAGATAGTCTCTCTGTTAGCAAGCTGAATAACCACATCGATATCTTCCAGTTCACAAGAACCAATTTATTGCATGATTTCTTTGTAAAGCTCATAAGGAATAGCATTTGAACTTGCACCGATGTCGCGTAAACCATAATAGCAATGATCACCAATCCTGACAGAAAGCATAGGAACACTTGTTTTCCTAGATCTACTAGGATGTGAAACAATGTTAGAAGCATCTTCACAAAAGATAATATGTCCATCTTCTACATTTTTAGTAACAAGGTCCTTCACTATAGCTATAGGAGACTTAACAGTTATTTGCTCATCAGGTTCTAAAGCTTTCTTTGCACTTTTATTAAGCACACTAGTTAACATAGAATGCTCCTTTACTTTAGCAGGGAAAGGCATTTTCTCAAAATAAGGCTCGAGCAAAATGCGATCAACAGTACAAACTTCAGTAATTCTAGCAGGAACACAACTAGTAGTATCTTTATAAGGCGCATGGTACTTGCTCCAATCCTTCTTTGGAACATCAAGATAAGAGGCAAAGGCCTGGCTCGCGCCACCTGGTGGTGTGGGCCTGATACGGCTCAAACGTATCTATAATTTTTGATGCTCCATGCTTGTTTTTACACCATTTGCTTAGTGTTTCGTTACACTTTGTGGCATTTTTATGCATTTTCCAGAACTAACCTATTAACAAGATGCCACAGTGCTAGATCCCTATTTTCTGCCATTTTTGTCTTTCAGAAAAGTTACACAGGAAATATTCTCGGAATTGGGCAAAACAAAAGCTAGACAACCAGAAATTTACCGAAGCTTCCAGAGAACCGAAGAGGAGATGGAGAGGGGCCACAGGCCACTCACACAACCGGGCGGCGCGGCCCAGGCCCTGGCCGTGCCCCCTATGTATGAGGCCACCTTGTTCCACTTCTGACACCGCCCCTTCGCCTATAAAGACTCCCTGACGGGGAAAACCTAAGGACCCGATCAATTTTCCAAAAACACATCGCGATCCGCCATTGTCGTCGACCCAAGATCGGGAGGGTCTAGAAGCTCTTCCCGGCACCCTGCCGGAGAGGGGAATTGCCACCGGAGGTCTTCTTCATCGCCATGGTTGCCTCCGGCACGATAAGTGAGTAGTCTACATTGGACTATGGGTCCATAGCAGTAGCTAGATGGTTGTCTTCTCCACCATGTGCTTCATGTTTAGATCTCGTGAGCTGCCTAAAATGATCGAGATCACCGTTATGTAATTCTACATGTTGTGTTTGTTGGGATCCGATGAATATTGGTGTTATGATTGAGTTGATGTGCTGAATATTATCTTATGTTATCTCTATGTTGTTTATGATCTTGCATGCTCTCCATTGTTAGTAGCTATCTTGGCCGAGTAGATACTAGTAACTCCAAGAGGGGGTATTTATGCTCGATAGTTGGGTTCATGCCTTCATTTTAATCGGGGGAGTGACAGAAACCTCTAAGATTATAGATGTGCTGTTGCCACTAGGGAGAAAACAACATTCTTATGTCCAAGGGCATATGCTTTGTTTACATTACACACTTTGCTTAATGCAGTTATCTGTTGTTCGCAACTTAATACTCATGGGGTGTTCGGACGATATCCCCGTGAGTGGATTATTAGTCATAGATGCAGTTGGATGGCAGTCTATGTATCTTGTTGTAATGCCCAGAGTAAATCTCATAGTGATCCTCTCGACATATGCACGTTATCTTTATTCTATCAATTGCCCAACTATAATTTGTTTACCCAGCATGTCGTTATTTATCTTATGGAGAGACACCACTAGTGAACTGTGGACCCCGGTCATATTTCCTTTATATTGCTATCACCTATTTACTTTACTCGCACTGTTTACTTTCTCGCATACTACTATTGCTTTCCACTTGATACGCTCATTCCTTTGTTTACAGCAAACCGGTGAGATTGACAACCTCATCGTAAGTTGGGAGCAAAGTACTTGGTTGTGTTGTGTGCAGGTTCCGCGTTGCAGCTGGCAAAGCAAAGCACTGGACGAGGCGCCTTATAAATTGTCTGGAGCTGTCACGAAGCTAGCAAGCATCACTGATGAGGACATCCCTATTACACCACCATTATCTCCTGCTCCTATTGATGATGAAGATGTTGCTGCGAAGAAGTCCAACGAGATTAGGATTGGACCAATTACAAGAGCACGTGCAAAGCTATTGGAACAACAGGTGAACTCACTCTTAATTGAACCTGATGTTTTATTTAATGAAAGCTTTATACTACCTAAGTCTATGCATCTATGTATGAATAGGTTTGTTGATAACACAAGCATTGCACGAGGAGGAGACGCGTCGCAGCGACATGAATAAGACTTGAAGATCAAGTGCGCGAGGGAGGAGAGGGAGGCAGGCGCACCCGGAGATCACCAGAACATCAAGTCTACATGAGAGAGAGCACAAGATGGCGCGCTAGGACAGCCTTCGACGTGATGTCTACGAGTCTAAGGCGCGCCACACTCATGGCCTGCGTGCCAAAATAGGCCGAACCCATGTATGGGTCGGTATGTACCAGTTTGAGTCGAACCGAGTCCGTTTGGGCCCAAAACAGGTTGGTTTTGGGCCAGGTCTTTGCCCAGGACGCCCCAACCCCTTTAAGTACCCCTGGGGCGCCCCCTTGTGTCGTTTAGACTACGTTTAGATTACCCCCAAACATCAGAACGAAATTGCTTGTAAGCTTTCCTCTGAAATCATATATTCCTCTATGTTTCGCTCGGAATATCTACCCCACTCCAAGTTTGTTTCGATCTAGAGTTTTGCTACTAAGAATTCAAGTGTGATCTGCTGTTCCATTGGGAATTAGGAGATTGTAGAACCGCTTCGTGGTCGGCGGCTACGTGCACAAGTGTGTGGTGTCTCGAATATCCATAGGGTTGAAGATCTATTGCATTGGCAACGGGGGAACAGCCAGAGAGTTTGTGTGCGTCTCACAGATTATCCACCAAGTTATCATCCATCTACATCAGCTCACTGAGAGATAAACGGGAGCTCAACATATATCCGTGTGCGTCCTGGGCAAAGACCTGGCCCAAAACCAACCTGTTTTAGGCCCAAACGGACTCGGTTCGACTCAAACTGGTATATACCAACCCATACATGGGTTCGGCCTATTTTGGCACGCAGGCCATGAGTGTGTCGCACATTAGACTCGTAGACATCACGTCGAAGGCTGTCCTAGCGCGCCATCTTGTTCTCTCTCTCATGTAGACTTGATGTTCTGGTGATCTCCGGGTGCGCCTGCCTCCCTCTCCTCCCTCGCGCACTTGATCTTCAAGTCTTGCTCATCTCGCTGCGACACATCTCCTCCTCGTGCAATGCTTGTGTTATCAACAAACCTAATCATGCATAGATGCATAGACTTAGGTAGTATAAAGCTCTCATTAAATAAAACATCAGGTTCAATTAAGAGTGAGTTCACCTGTTGTTCCAATAGCTTTGCACGTGCTCTTGTAATTGGTCCAATCCTAATCTCGTTGGACTTCTTCGCAGCAATATCTTCATCATTAATAGGAGCAGGAGATAATGGTGGTGTAATAGGGATGTCCTCATCAATCACCTTCTGGAGTGATGAGGATACAATCATAGATCATGCTGTTTTTGACTGTTTGAGCTGGAATGAAATATTGAGTCTAATTGATGATTATTATAAGGTGAATTCTTTCCTAATTGAAAGAATGTCTTGATATCTCCGAATTATATACTACCTAAAGCGATGCACTATGTTGTATTTAGGTATGTCATCTGTCAAGATATCGCCAGCGGGAGGAGAGGGAGGACGGCGATCGAGAGACACGCGGAGATCAAGTCTGCATGAGTGAGAGCACGCGATGGCGCACTAGGACTACCTACGACACAATGTCTACATGTCTAAGGCGCGCCACACTCCTGGCCTGCGTGCCAAAATAGGCCGAACTCATGTATGGGTCGGTATGTACCAGTTTGAGTCGAACCGAGTCCGTTTGGTCCCAAAACAGGTTGGTTTTGGGCCAGGTCTTTGCCCAGGTCGCCCCGACCCCTTTAAGTACCCCTGGGGCGCCCCCTTGTGTCGTTGAGACTACGTTTAGATTACCCCCAAACATCAGAACGAAATTGCTTGTAAGCTTTCCTCTGAAATTATATATTCCTCTGTGTTTCGCTCGGAATATCTACCCCACTCCAAGTTTGTTTCGATCTGGAGTTTTGCTACTGAGAATTCAAGTGTGATCTGCTGTTCCATTGGGAATTAGGAGATTGCAGAACCGCTTCGTGGTCGGCGGCTACGTGCGCAGGTGTGTGGTGTCTCGAATATCCATAGGGTTGAAGATCTGTTGCATTGGCAACGGGGGAACAGCCGGAGAGTTCGTGTGCGTCTCACAGATTATCTACCAAGTTATCATCCATCTACATCGGCTCACTGAGAAGATCGGGCAACCCCTTATCATCTTGGTATCAGATTCCAGCGTTTACTCGGTGAGCATCCACAAATTCATCCCGTAAATTCGTTTTTGTTTTTGTCCTATCCAGAAAAAGCCTACAAAAAAATTTAGGGTTCTTAGTTTTGCCATAGCCTAGATTGCATCGAGTACTGGTTTTAGTAGCTGATCGTCTTTCGCGTATCTTTTCATCAAATCTGTAGGAGTCTAGGATCCCCGTTCTTTTCTGCATCTTAGTTTCGGATTTCGTCTTCGTTTGCTCCCTGTTTAATCTCCATAAGCGGCGGCTGTACACCTTGTTCTTCCGATCGAGGCAATCAGCAGATCAGCAGATCCGATCGAAAAGGTTAACAAAAAAAAAAGTGCGCCGCTCGCCCCGCGCGCCTGGGCGCAGAGGGCATCTGGGGTGCAGCGCCCCCAGCCTCGAGCGCGTCCGAGCGCCTTCGCTTACCCCGGCGCGTGCGCAGCCTCCAGGAGCCGGACCGGCCCACTTCAGCCCAAGTTGATTTCAGTTCAAAAAAAAAACAAAAAAAACAAAACAAAACGAGCGACTAGCCGCTCGCCAGCCCCCAGACAACCTCCGCGGTTGCGCGCGAGGCTCGCATCGCTAGCGCTGGGCGTGCTCGCCCGACCCCAGACAGCCTCTGTGCTCTGGCGTGAGTCCTACTTCAAAAAAGAGACAAACTTTTTTGTCCGTTTCGCATCGCCGTCGCACTGCCGTGTGTTTCCGGCGTCGTACATCTCTGCCGTTGACATATTTTTCATCGGTTTCTCATCCGCGACAGCGTGTTACCACTGTGTCCACATAGCGTCCTTTCTACACGATTTTGATCGCTTTAGCTACAGCCTGTCTACAGCATCGTGTTAGGAGCTTACCCATACGAGACTAGCTACTTCGTGCTCATCAGGCTGCTGCCGTGTGCGCAATCTTGTGCCTGTTCGTCGAGCCAGTGCTAGCGTCTCTCTTGTGCATTGCAACACGAGCTACTGTGCGTTGTCACTTATATCTTTTTGAGCTCACTTTTCAGAGTTGCTTTGCCCCGTTTATCTCCACCGTGTGTGTTTCCGTGGGTCTTTGTCATACGATCAGCACTAGGACTTGTATTTCGGTGTACTTAGGATTTCCTACCTACAGCTCCACCATATATATACCCTGGTTGTCGTGTGATAATCTTTCCCTCGGTATTCGCTTGATCACACATATGCACGTGGTTGTTTGCTGTGAGTGGTAAGTTGCTCTAATTCACTTTGGAACGGTAAGATTCATTGTCTTTTCAGTTTTGAGTGATTTGAGTGTTTCCACCATATATACACATTTTTTTGCTGCACTAATCATGGCAGATGACGTTACGGATAATATGGAGGCTTGCAAATATCACTTCTTCCGTCGCAGATATTGTAGTGTCACTTTTTGGGAGGAAGAACGTGGTGACTTTGACGGTGATGGGCTCTTTCACCATAGTGCGATGATTGGAGAGCAATGTGCTGCAATCACCATTGATAAAAACTCTACTGTCAATTTACTCAGCATTGAGGTCGTGGAGAAGTTGCACCTCGTGACACGTGCCAGTAAAGTGCCGTATCTATTGCATTCATCATATGGCACCTTGCTGATTTCACACATAGCTGAAGTTCCTCTTACTTTTGGAGGGCATACCGAGGTTGTTCCTTGTGGTGTATCTCCTATGCCACTTGACTCTTGTCACATTCTATTGGGATATCCTTGGTGCCACAACTATCAAGTTCAGCCTTGTCGTGATGTGGCAAAAGTTTCTTTCAAGTGGAATAAGAAGCGGCGTGCTTTGCTACGTCTAACAGCTGAACAGTTTCATAAGAATCATCTTCTTCGCAAGGAGAGGACAAAGGAGTTCTGCTTGTCGCCTAAGCACAAGGTCATGATGGATGGTGGCATTCCCATTATTTGCCATCTTGACCATGGTGTGTTTCACAACCCATGTGAGAATGAGAGCCACATAGCCAAATTGAGTGAGAGTGTTATAAAAAGTGAGCTGTGTGATTCCACCAAACGTGAGGTTGAGAGCATACACTTTGAGAGTATGAGCGAAAATGAAAACACAAGAGTAGTCGACGATAGGATATGTGAGGATATTGCAACTAATATAACTCTGTCTACTCCTAGTGTTGTTTCTTGTGATATGCAGGTTGCTTTTGAAGAAAGGGAGCCGCCTATTTTACAACCTGCATCACCGGTTTGTGCATTATCACTTGAGGAGGATGTTCCGGTACCTACTTCTTCTGAGGAGCATGTCATTGACGTAGGTACTGATTTGGAGCCACAACCAGCAACTATGGATAATCTTTGTGAGTCTACTCCTTTGCTGGTTCCTTCTAGTGATTTATCGTGCATTAATGTTTCAGCACCATGTGATAATTTGCATATTTTGAATTTTGATCATGTGGTAGTGTTGACACATAAGGAAGTACTTGCTAGAATGCCATCGAATGAAATTGTGTATTCCATCATGCTAAAAGAACCTCTTAGTTTGCGTTGTGCTCTGAATAAGATTTCTGACATTTCATATTTGAATTCTCGCACACATGCCTATTGCTTCATGTTTTACTTGATTGGTGAATATAGCATGAATGATAATTTTCTAGTCGATCACATCTGCATAACTTGTGATAGAATTACTGAACTGAAACTTGATGTTCTCAGTCCTATATGCAATGTGTCGCAGTCCTTTTGTTGTGGGACACTAGATTATGTTCGAGATAGTATGCAACTATATTCTGGCCTAGTTGATATACTGCAACCAACCAACTTACTTTTACCTATGTTGGAGTGTTCTAATTCTGCTAGAATAGAATCAGATTTCTCATATCCGTTTTCTTTGTCCCAACACATGCTGCATTTATATGCTACTAAAATATACTTCACTTATATTTGCAAATTGAGTTGTATCTTATGCACTGCAAGTATTGATCATGATAGGTCTATTTGTTCTACATATCAGTGCAGCGCAGCTGAGGCATGGCATAAATCAATTTTGTTTTCACATATTTTGGATTGGTTTGCCCTTGTTCATCATAAATTTGATCATCGATCTTCTTTGAGAAAACTGAATTTAATACTGAACAACAAGATTCTATATCTCTTTTTTTTCACCATGATCATGATTCTTTACACTTCACTTGTACCTGCAATTTAAGTTGCTTGATGTATAGTAGATATATTTTTCACGTGAACAAAAATAATACAACATGTTATGTATACATATACTCTGCGTACACGTTGTTTTTCTTGTTCCTACCACTTTCAGCTTACCCAAAGCCGAGGACGGCTTTTCTTGAAGAAAGGGAGGATGATGAGGATACAATCATAGATCATGCTGTTTTTGACTGTTTGAGCTGGAAGGAAATATTGAGTCTAATTGATGATTATTATAAGGTGAATTCTTTCCTAATTGAAAGAATGTCTTGATATCTCCGAATTATATACTACCTAAAGCGATGCACTATGTTGTATTTAGGTATGTCATCTGTCAAGATATCGCCAGCGGGAGGAGAGGGAGGACGGCGATCGAGAGACACGCGGAGATCAAGTCTGCATGAGTGAGAGCACGCGATGGCGCACTAGGACTACCTACGACACAATGTCTACATGTCTAAGGCGCGCCACACTCCTGGCCTGCGTGCCAAAATAGGCCGAACTCATGTATGGGTCGGTATGTACCAGTTTGAGTCGAACCGAGTCCGTTTGGGCCCAAAACAGGTTGGTTTTGGGCCAGGTCTTTGCCCAGGTCGCCCCGACCCCTTTAAGTACCCCTGGGGCGCCCCCTTGTGTCGTTGAGACTACGTTTAGATTACCCCCAAACATCAGAACGAAATTGCTTGTAAGCTTTCCTCTGAAATTATATATTCCTCTGTGTTTCGCTCAGAATATCTACCCCACTCCAAGTTTGTTTCGATCTGGAGTTTTGCTACTGAGAATTCAAGTGTGATTTGCTGTTCCATTGGGAATTAGGAGATTGCAGAACCGCTTCATGGTCGGCGGCTACGTGCGCAGGTGTGTGGTGTCTCGAATATCCATAGGGTTGAAGATCTGTTGCATTGGCAACGGGGGAACAGCTGGAGAGTTCGTGTGCGTCTCACAGATTATCTACCAAGTTATCATCCATCTACATTGGCTCACTGAGAAGATCGGGCAACCCCTTATCATGGAGTTTGGCTTTTTCCTGGATACGATTAAACCTTGGTTTCTTACTGAGGGAAAACTCGCTGCTGTACTCATCAAACCTTCCTCTCGGGGTTCCCAACTGGACGGTGATTTACACTATCACACACCGCCACAGTAAAGATTTTTCTGGCGCCGTTGCCGGGGAAAAAGAAGACTTCTGCAATGGGAGTTTCGCACGCACATCCTTTACTTTGTTTATTGTTTTGCTTTATTATTTTTGCTTGCATTGTTTTATCAAAAACACAAAAAAATTAGTTTCCTTTATAGTTATTACTTTATTACTCTTAGTTCATTATGTTGTTCCCTAAGTACGTTTTGGAGGACCTCTCAGTAGGTAGTGGTTCTATTATTGGGAAAAGTAACATTAAGGAGTTCTTTAATCATATTAGTATGCATAAAGATGTTGAGGAAAAGTCTTTGGCTGAGCTTGCTCCTAGTTATGAAGTTTCTTCTGCTTATTTAGTTCACATGTTAGAAGCTAGGTTTTCTAGCCTTAATCCTTTTATGCAACACATGTTCCTTAAGCTTCATGATATTGAAGACCCCGAAAAGAAAGCTTTTATTCTGGAAACTTTGCGTAGAGAATTTAGAGATGTTGTCATTGAAGCTAGGAAAGTTTTTAAGAGTTTTAATAAGCTTGGCTCGCATGTAGAGGTTGTTGGTACAACCAATGAAGATTTCAGAGTACCTATACCTTGTAAGCTTGTAGGAATTCATGATGCTTTGGAAAAGAATTTTAATTGGATTTGCCCTAAAAATCTTTTTGATGAAGGTAGTGTACGAAAGCGTGATTACAAGGGATACTCAAAAACTCATTTTGACACAATTCAATTTATTGTTGAAAAGACTTCTATAGTTGATCTTAATGCCTCTTTCGATATTACTTGATTTGCACTTTCTGCGCCTAGCTCAAAGGCGTTAAAGAAAAGCACTCTTGGGAGATAACCCTTTATTTTACTTTCAGTTCTTTTTCTTTTATTTGAGTCTTGGAAGTTATTACTACTGTAATAACCTCTCCTTATCATTTTTATTTCGTTTTTGTGCCAAGAGAAGCCTCTAATTTGAGTGAGGTAAGATTTGGGGATGTTGCTGTCCTGAAACAGATTTCGGTGTTGTACCGTAAAAATTCGTGAAAATTCTCAGAATATCTTTTGGACCTGCAATTTCTTTTGCATATGACCCAGGTTATATCCAAACTTTCATTAGTTATACACTTTTTGAGTTGAGCAACAGAAAACCCTCAAAAAATTCGACCTTTGTCAGCTGTTTTGTTTTGACAGATTTCTGCCATTATTTGTGTTTACCGCTTGATCGCTTTCTTTTGAGTTCTTTTGATCACGGAACTTTTGGGGAAGTTGCTACAGTAGTATATGATTTATATGTGGTGGTTTTGAGTTGAAACCTGAAGCAAAAAGGGTTGATTCATTATTATGCTTACACTAATGTTGCTAATAGAATTGTGTTTAGTTTTGTATGAAGGAAGTTTTCAAGTGTAGGGATCGGAGAATGATGAGATGAGTTGAAGAATGGACAAAAGCTCAAGCTTGGGGATGCCCACGCACCCCAAGAAATATCCAAGAGGTACAAGCGTCAAAGCTTGGGGATGCCCCTGAGGCACCCCTTCTTCATCGGCAAAAATCAGGTCACCTTTCAACACACTATATTTTTATTGCTTCATGCATTATGCGTTTTTCTTGGAGCATCAGTTGTCTTTAGTTTTCAGTTTTGTTTTGTTTTGTTTTGTTTTGTTTTCTGCAATAAATGGTTGGACCCCAACATATTTCTTTTGGAGAAGTTGCCTTGCTTTTCATTTGCCAAGAACACTCCGTTTTTCACTCTTATCGTTCAACGAGTGTTCTCTTTTTCTAGAACTACGTTTAGCTTTCGTTTTTTCCTTGATTTGTGTTCAGATCTTGTTATATCTTTATATCAAGGTGTATTTTGACCTCTGGTCCATGTTGGTTTTCATCAAAAGAGTTGTTTTAAAAAAGGTTCGAATGGTGTTGGAAAAGAGAAAAAGCTTTATGCAAAAAAGTGGTACAAAAGGAGCTTGTGTAGACTGTGGCCTAGGCTTTTGCATGTCGTTCTTGATGTCTTTTTGATAGTATGCTTAGTGGTTTTGCTGTAGCATGACTTGTCTCAAATGACTGAGATTGCTTAATGAGCCTTTGAAAAAAATCATGCGTTGTTTTTATTATTTGGAAGCATTATTTTGGTTTTCTCCTTGATGCTTTGTTTGGGTTGACTTGGCGCATGCTCACACATGTTAGACTCAAACAAACTCTCCATTGCCTCTATGATCATTTAGTTTTTGACTTTTGATGCCATCTTATGCTTCTTTTAATGTTTCTTTGTCGCTTTGCATGATTATGGCCATTATTGCTCTCTTAGTTGGTCACTCCCAGTCTTTTGCTAGCCCTCATTTTGTACTGACTATGAGCTCTACGTGTGCATCCAACTCCTAAAAACCAAGTTGTTCCAATGTGTCCACCATACATACCTATTAACAATTTACTATTCCAAAGTACATTTGACTTGCTTTTATCTATCCTTCAAATTAAACTCTTTTTGGTGTTATGCAAAAATTGGTCAGTAAAGCTCTCACAAACCTGATGGCACACTTTACTTTTCTCGCTTTAAAATTTTGACATTGTGGCTCTCTTATATTGAGTTGTTATGCTTGCAAGTTGTAAGTTGGAAATTAGCCCAGCCATGCCGTCATGGGGCAAGCTTTCAACATTGCACTTTCTTTCATTTGAGTTGATATCGTGATCGTTTGTTTATGGATACTCACGATGTGAAATAAGTTGGGAATCTTGCGGGATCATGGAGTTTGTATATGTGTTAGATAAACGCCTGGGCTGCTAATCTAAGCCATGCATAATTCATGGTTGAAATTTACAGCATGCCCATAGTGAACATTCAACGACGCATCTCGAAATAAAAAGCTATACCAATGGTAAATAAAAGAGATGCCGAGGTGTTCATTGTCTGTTTGTCCTGTCAGTTTGATGTGGGCTTGCTCCATGTCATCGGGCACGGAGGTACCCCGTTGGCGGTTCTCGACGATACACATATATTTACAATGACAAGAGCTTGCTTGGGACTCTAAGTCGAGTAGCATGAGTTTTGGGTATTCGTACTTCACGAGACACGAGGTTTTCAACTTATGATTTGTCAAGCATATGCATCATAAGTGTATTCGCATTAACTTTAACCATTCAAGATGCTTATGATGGGGGCAATGAGAGCTCAAAGATAGTAAGTACCATAATTGATGAGGACATCCCTACTATTGTTCCACCTCCACTTCGTGATGATGATAAGCAAGTTGATGAGGATACAATCATGGATCATGCTGATTTTGAGTGTTTCTGCTGGAAGGAAATATTGAGTCTAATTGATGATTATTATAAGGTGAATTCTTTCCTAGTTGAAAAGAATGTCTTGATATCTCCGAATTATATACTACCTAAAAGCGATGTACTATGTTGTATTTAGGTACGTCATCTGTCAAGATATCGCCAGCGGGAGGAGAGGGAGGACGGCGATCGAGAGACAAGTGGAGATCAAGTCTGGATGAGCACGAGCATGTGATGGCGCACTAGGACTGCCTTCGACACGATGTCTACACATCTAAGGCGTGCTATACACATGGCCTGCGTGCTAAAATTAGGCCGAACCCATATATGGGTCGGTATGTACCCGTTTGAGTCGAACCGAGTTAGTTTGGGCCCAAACCAGGCAGGTTTTGGGCCAGGTCAAAGCTGAGGACGCCCGGCCACCTATAAGTACCCCTGGGCGCCCCCTCAATTAGGGTTAGACCACGTTTTAGACAAAATACTCTTGTTGAACTGCTGCAAGCATTCATCTTGAATTCCTCTCGCCAATTCATCGATTGGGAGAATTATACTACTGCAAGTTTAGTGTAATCTATTGTTCCACTGGGAATTAGTAGATTGCAAACTACCGTTTCGTGGTCGATGGCTACGTGCGCAAGTGTGTGGAGTCGTGAATATCCTACAGGGTTTGAGAGCTGTTGCATTGGCATCAGGGTTCAAGCGAGGAGAGTTCATCGGTGACACCAAGTTATCCCCGACAATCATCCGCTGCCATCATCACCATCGCGTCGCTCACGAGAAGATCGGGCCACCCCATATCTTCTTGGTATCAGATTTCCACGGTTTACTCGGTGAGCATCCACAAATCCACCCCCACAAGTCGTTTTTGTTTTCAGTCCTATCCAGAAAAAGCCTAAAAAAAATTAGGGTTCATAGTCTGCCATAGCCTAGATTGCACCGTTCTTGAGTTTTAGTCGCTGATCGTTTTTCGCGTTTTCTTTCTTCCATCCGTAGGAGTCTAGGTCTAGCAATCTTTTCTGCATATTTGTTCCGAGTTTGGATCTCGTTTGGAGTCTCATCGATCGTCATCTTCTTCGTTGGGTTGGTGGCTGTTCTTCACGTATAGCAGCCAGATCCGATCGCAACAGGCAAAAAAAAAAAAAAAAACGAGGCCACCTCACGCACTCGACCAGACAAAGTTCGCTTTTTGTCTGCTGCAAAGCGTTGGTGTAAATTGAAAAAAAAAATACGAGGCCGCCTCACGCACTCGACCAGACAAAGTTAGCTTTTTGTCTCACACGCACTCGATAAGACATTTTCAGAGTTTTGTCTGCCCGCGCGCGTATAAAGCAAGAGCTAGCATATAGTATCAAAAAAAAAAGACAAACTATTTTGTCCATTTCGCGTCGCCGTCGCGCTGCTCTGTGTTTCCGGCGTTGTACATCTCTGCCGTTGACATATTTTTCATCGGTTTCTCTGCCGCGACAGCGTGTTACCATTGTGTCCACATAGCGTTCCTTTTCTACACGATTTTGATCGCTTTAGCTACAGCCTATCTACAGCATCGTGTTAGGAGCTTACCCATACGAGACAAGCTACTTCGTGCTCATCAGGCTGCTGCCGTGTGCGCAATCTTGTGCCTGTTCGTCGAGCCCTTGCTAGCGTCTCTCTTGTGCATTGCAACACGAGCTATTGTGTGTTGTCACTTCTATCTCTTGAGCTCTTTTTCAGAGTTGCTTTGCCTCGCTTATCTCCACCGTGTGTGTTTCCGTGGGTCTTGTCATACGATCAGCACTAGGACTTATTTGCGGTGTACTTAGGATACCATACCTACAGCTCCACCATATATTCCTGGTTTGTCGTGTGATCGCTATTCTACCCTCGGTATTCACTTCTTCACATCAGAGCATTGGTCGTTTATCCGATTTGGTAAGCATCGCTATTCACCTTGGAACGGTAAGATTCACCTTTTCTTGTCAGTTTTGAGTGAGTAGAGTGTTTCACTATATATACATATTTGTTTCTGCACTAATTATGGCAGATGATGTTATGGATACTGTGGAGGCTGGAAGATACCAATTTTTCCGCCACAGATATTGTAGTGCCACTTTTTGGGAGGAAGAACGTGGAAACTTTGACGGTGATGGGCTCTTTCACCATGGTGTGATGATTGGAGATAGATGTGCTGCAACCACCATTGATCACATCTCTACCATCAATTTAATCAGCATTGAGGTCGTTGAGACGTTGCACCTAGCCACACGTGCTAGTACAGCGCCATACCTCTTGCGTTCCTCATATGGCACTTTGCTGATTTCACACATAGCTGACGTTCCTGTTACTTATAGAGGGCATACCGAGGTTATTCGTTGTGGTGTATCCCCAATGCCACTTGAATCTTGTCATATTCTGTTGGGTTATCCTTGGTTTCACACCTATCATGCTCAGCCTTGTCGTGATAGGCCGACAGTTTTGTTCAAGTGGAATAAGCAGCGGCATGCTTGGCTGCGTCTAACAGCTGAAGAGTTTCATAAGAATCATCTTCTTCGCAAGGAGAGGACAAAGGAGTTCTGCTTGTCGCCTAAGCACAAGGTCATGATGGATGGTGGCAGTCCCATTATTTGCCATCTTGACCATGGTGTGCTTCACAACCCATGTGAGAATGAGAGCCACATAGCCAAATTGAGTGAGAGTGTTATAAAAAGTGAGCTGTGTGATTCCACCAAACGTGAGGTTGAGAGCATACACTTTGAGAGTATGAGCAAAAATCAAAACACAAGAGTAGTCGACGATAGGATATGTGAGGATATTTCAACTAATGTAACTCTGTCTACTCCTAGTGTTGTTTCTTGTGATATGCAGGTTGCTTTTGAAGAAAGGGAGCCGCCTATTTTACAACCTGCATCACCGCTTTGTGCATTATCACTTGAGGAGGATGTTCCAGTGCCTACTTCTTCTGAGGAGCATGTCATTGACATAGGTACTAATTTGGAACCAGAACCAGCAGCTATGGATAATATTTGTGAGTCTACTCCTTTGCTAGTTCCTTCTAGTGATTTATCTTGCACTAATGTTTCAGCACCATGTGATAATTTGATTTCGAATTTTGATCATGTGGTAGTGCTGACACATAAGGAAGTACTTGCTAGAATACCATCGAATGACATTGTGTATTCCATCATGCTAAAAGAACCTCTTAGTTTGCGTTGTGCTATGAATAAGATTTCTGAAATTTCATATTTGAATTCTAGCACACATGCCTATTGCTTCATGTTTAACTTTATTGGTGAATATAGCATGAATGATAATTTTCTTGTCGATAACATATGCATAACCTGTGATAGAATTAATGAACTGAAACTTGTTGTTTTCAGTCCTATATGCTATGTGTCGAAGTGTTTTTGCTATGGGACAATGGTTAATTTTCGAAATAGTATGATGTATGCTGGTATACTTGATGTGTTCCAGTCTCACATAATTGATTTACCTCAACTGGGTTGTTCCAATCTTGTTAGTTCAGAATCTGCTTTGCTATATTCAATGTGTCTGTCTCAACATGTTTGTACTAAGTGTGCTACTGATCTACCCGTCACTTATATTTGCAATTTGAGTTGCTTCTTATCTACCAAACATAATGATCATGCCCATATTGTTGATGATATTTGTGTAAATTCATCACTTGTTTATAATAATCAGAGTAGCGCAGTTGAAGCATGGTCTAAACCAATTATATTTACATATCTTTTGGATTGGTTTAATTTAGTGCATCACAAATTTGATCATAGAACTTCTTTGCGAAAACTTAATTTGATACTGAACAATAAGACTATATATCTCTTTGTTTTTCACCATTATGATGATTCTTTGTACTTCACTTATACCTGCAATTTAAGTTGCTTGATGTATATTAGACATATTTTCATGTGAACAAAAATAATACAACCTGTTATGTATACATATACTCTGCATACACTTTGTTCTTTTTGTTCCTACCACTTTCAGCTTACCCAAAGCCGAGGACGGCTTTTCTTGAAGAAAGGGAGGATGATGAGGATACAATCATGGATCATGCTGATTTTGAGTGTTTGAGCTGGAAGGAAATATTGAGTCTAATTGATGATTATTATAAGGTGAATTCTTTCCTAGTTGAAAAGAATGTCTTGATATCTCCGAATTATATACTACCTAAAAGCGATGTACTATGTTGTATTTAGGTACGTCATCTGTCAAGATATCGCCAGCGGGAGGAGAGGGAGGACGGCGATCGAGAGACAAGTGGAGATCAAGTCTGGATGAGCACGAGCATGTGATGGCGCACTAGGACTGCCTTCGACACGATGTCTACACATCTAAGGCGCGCTATACACATGGCCTGCGTGCTAAAATTAGGCCGAACCCATATATGGGTCGGTATGTACCCGTTTGAGTCGAACCGAGTCAGTTTGGGCCCAAACCAGGCAGGTTTTGGGCCAGGTCAAAGCTAAGGACGCCCGGCCACCTATAAGTACCCCTGGGCGCCCCCTCAATTAGGGTTAGACCACGTTTTAGACAAAATACTCTTGTTGAACTGCTGCAAGCATTCATCTTGAATTCCTCTCGCCAATTCATCGATTGGGAGAATTATACTACTGCAAGTTTAGTGTAATCTGTTGTTCCACTGGGAATTAGTAGATTGCAAACTACCGTTTCGTGGTCGACAGCTACGTGCGCAAGTGTGTGGAGTCGTGAATATCCTACAGGGTTTGAGAGCTATTGCATTGGCATTAGGGTTCAAGCGAGGAGAGTTCATCGGTGACACCAAGTTATCCCCGACAATCATCCGCTGCCATCATCACCATCGCGTCGCTCACGAGAAGATCGGGCCACCCCATATCACAAGTTGCTGCAAAGAAGAAGTCCAATGATGAAATCAGAATTGGACCTATCACAAGAGCTCGTGCAAAGTTAATAGAACAACAGGTGAATTTGCTCCTAATAGAATCTGATTATTTTGTTAATGAGAATTGTTTACTGCCTAAGTCTTTGTGTGTTTGCATACTCAGGTTCATGGGAGAAGAAGGCATAGCACGAGGGAGCGAGGAGTTGAAGCAGCTGGAGCAAGACGTGATGATCATGCCCATGGACGCGAGGGAGGAGAGGGAGGCCGACGACCAGCATGAGGAGGAGGAGGACATCACGCAGGAGGCTGCATATGGCGCACCATCAAGTGCTTGTGCGCCATACACCTAAGGCCTGCGCGCCTAGTTGGCTGCACCCAACCATTGGGTCAGTTTGTATCAAATAAGGTTGAGTCGAATCACGTTTAGAGGACCAGGTCAGGTCGGCTGCCTTTGGCCAGCCGCACCCCCCATATATTGTGTGCTGATGCGCCATAGAGAGGTTAGACCACGTTTTAGATAAAACCCTAGTTCTTGAGACTGCTCTAAGCATTCATCTGGAATTCTTGTCTCCAATTCGTTTCGATCTGGAGATTATATACTGCAAGTTAAGTGTGATCTGCTGTTCCATTGGGAATTAGTGAATTGCAATTATACCGTTTCGTGGTCGACGGCTGCGTTGCACAAGTGTGTGAAGTCGTGAATATCCGAAGGGTAGAGAGCTGTTGCATTGGCATCAGGGATCTAGCGAGGAGAGATCATCGGCGACACCAAGTTATCTATCACCATCATCATCATTACCGCAAGCTTACTGAGAAGATCGGGCCACCCCATATCATCTTGGTATCAGATTTCCAGTGTTTCCTCGGTAAGCAATCCACCAGATCATCCGTAGTTTAGTTATCATCTTCGTCCTATCCAGAAAAGCCAAAAAAAAATTAGGGTTCATAGTATTGCCATAGCCTAGATTGCATCGTAGATTGGTTTTAGTTGTTGGTCGTTTTCCTTCTTTGATCCGATCTGTTTCTGGTTCCGTAGGTGTCTAGGTTCTAGTCGGTTTTAGGTTTTGGATCTGTTTTTGTGTTTTCCACCGAGTCCACGTTCATCTCGAGTTTCCGTCGCCTTTGTTCTGATCCGAGTCGGCAGATAAACCCTAGCGCCAAGTCTTGTTTGATCGATCGCTCGCCATCAGACAACATCGCTGTTCTGTCTGGTCTCGTGCGTAGGCAGCGATCGCTCCTCACCAGACAAAGGGGCACTTTTGTCTGGTCCAGCGCGTGAGTAGCCATCGAGGCATTGCCCCTGCCGCGGCACAGATTTCATCAGTTCTGAGTTTTTCTCGTTTTCCTTCAAAACCGAGTCCACATAGCGTACCTTTCTGCATCTTTTGATAAACATAGCCACAGCCTTTCTCCTATATAATTGTGTAGGATCTTACCTATTTGAGACTAGCATATTTTTGCTCCACGGGCTGCTCTGTTTAGGGTTTTCAAGTGCATTTTTGTCTGCCGTGCTGCAAAATCTTCGCGGTGCTACAGTACTCCGTGAATTGGTTTTATAAAGAGAAGACAAAAAAAAAAGAGAAAAGAGAAAAGAATCAAAAACAGAAAAGTGAGAGGCCGAAGCATCTATCTAATTTGCTGCACTCGTAGATTGAGCAATCTTGTGCCTGTTTACATTGAGCATTGCTAGTGTCTCTCTTGTGCATTGCAACATATCCTGTTTTATAGTTGCTTTGCCACGATTTTCTCCACGTGTGTGTTTCCTTTGGGTGTTTGTTCACACGATCAGCACTAGGACTTGTCTTCGGTGTAGTTAGGATACCATACCTACAACTCCACCTTATACTCCTGCTTTGTCGTGTGATTGCTCTTATACCCTGGTATTCACTTCATCACATCCGTGCATTAGTCATCTATCCGAACGGGTACGCAATTGCTATTCACTTTGGAACGGTAAGATTTCCTTTTCTTGTCAGTTTTGAGTGAGTTGTGAGTGTGCCACCAAAAAGATTTTTGATTTCGTGCACTAACCTACTAATCATGTCTGTTAGTGGTGTTGATGATGTGATGCAGAAAAAGGCCGATGACGCTACTGTTACATGGAGGGAATATGAAGCTCTCCGTGATCATTTGCAAGGGGTTATTACTAGATCCACTGAAAACATTGACGCTGATATTCAAGCTGTGCAAATGAAAGTAGATGCCACTGAAACTACAGTCAATGCTATGCAAGCGCAAGTCACTGCTCTCCAGACAAGCATACAGCAATTGACAACTTCCGTCAATGGGCTGCGTGTAACTGTTGAGCAACGCCACCATGAGGACCATGGCGATGTTGATAGTGTCCATGGAGATAATGAACACATGATGGGCAACAATGGCCGCGGGCGTGGTTTTCCAGGACAGGGTCGACCACCACCACCACCTGGTGCTCGGCGTGTGCCATTTCAGGAGGATGATGGCTTGGGCAAGCCCAAGTTCACGATTCCCAGATTTGAAGGTTCCACTGATGCGGAGGAGTACCTTACTTGGGAGCTCAAGATTGAAAAATTATGGCGTTTGCATGATTACACTGAAGATAGGAAGATCAAGCTTGCTTCTTCAGAATTTGATGGTTATGCCTTGCGTTGGTGGGATAGCATTGTGACGGAAAGAAGAGATAACAACGAGCTTCCTGTTCTTACATGGCGCAATATGAAGGAGATCATGCGAGCTCGTTTTGTTCCCACTAATTACCTGCGTACTGTTTATGATAAATTGACACAGTTGAAGCAAGGAACCATGACCGTTGATGCTTATTACATGGAGATGGAGATGTTGCTGCAGCGTGCACGTGTTCGAGAGTCTATTGAGATGACCATGCAGCGATTTCTTCATGGGCTGAAGTACAACATAAAAGGTATTGTTAGGCATCATTCCTACAACAATATGAACGAGCTTTTGCATCATGCAAGGGAGGCTGAATCGCAGCTAGCTGAAGAGGCTCAAATCAAGGCACGATATACTTCTTCTGGGAGGTTCTCTAGCAGGGCGCCGCACCAATCTGCAGCGCCTATGGAGGGTGCCACCAGAGGCCCCTCTTCTTCACATTCTCACCCAGCCTCCAATGCTTCTACTGCAAAGAAACCAGCAGCTCCTGCGCCTAGCTCTGGTTCCAACATGTCTACAGCTCGTAATAGGGATATGCAATGCCATACATGTGGTGGCAAGGGGCACTTCAAGCGAGAGTGTCCAAACAGAAAGGTGATGATTGTTAATGATGATAATGAGTATGAGACTGGAGATGACGCTGATCCGTATGATTCCCATGATGATGGTTACACAAGTGAGGGCGGCATGGATGCCTTTGCTTCTCCAGCGCCTACCATTGTTGTCTCGCAGCGTGCATTGAGTGTCACGCCACATGCTGATTCCCAGCGCTGCAATTTGTTCCAAACAAAAGCACTAGTTGGCCCAAACAAAGCTTGCAAAGTAATCATTGATGGAGGTAGCTGCCACAATCTCGCAAGCAAGGAGCTATGTGCCAAACTAAATCTGAAATATTTACCTCATCCAAATCCCTACTACATCCAATGGTTGAGTGATAATGGAGAGATGAAGGTAAATCATATGGTGCGTGTGAATTTTGAGATAGGACCATACAAGGATTCCATTGAGTTTGATGTGGTTCCTATGACTGTTTGTCACCTACTACTGGGTCGGCCATGGCTGTATGATCGCCATGTGCAACACAATGGCCGAGCCAATACCTATCACTTGGAGTTCAAGGGCAAGAAAATTAATCTACAGCCTATGTCACCGCAGCAAATTGTCAATGAGTCTCGTCAGAAAATAGAAGTGAAGCTAGAACAGCCACCTACACGAGAAAATAATGTAATAGCTGTGAGTGAAACTATAACGAAAAGTGAGAGAGTGCCTAGTTTGCTTATATTAGCCACCAAAGAAGACATGGTAGAATTTAGAGAGGATCCTACAGCCATGCCACTTGTGCTTATGTACAAAGGCGAGGTGTTAGTTTCTAATGATATGCAACCTGTTTCTCTTGGTGTTTCTAATGTATTGCAGGAGTACGACGATGTGTTTCCGGAGGAGGTGCCCGCAGGACTGCCACCATTGCGTGGAATTGAGCATCAAATTGATTTGATCCCTGGTGCCACTCTTCCAAACCGTGCGCCGTATAGGACCAACCCCGAAGAGACAAAGGAAATACAGCGACAAGTACAAGCGCTTCTGGACAAGGGGTATATTCGTGTTTCTCTTAGCCCTTGTGTTGTTCCTGTTATTTTGGTGCCTAAGAAAGATGGTACATGGCGCATGTGCGTAGATTGTAGAGCTATTAATAACATCACTATTCGATATCGTCATCCTATTCCACGCTTAGAGGATATGCTAGATGAATTGAGTGGTGCTGCTATTTTCTCTAAGATTGATTTGCGTAGTGGATACCATCAAATTAGGATGAAAGAAGGGGATGAATGGAAAACTGCTTTCAAAACTAAATTTGCGTTATATGAGTGGCTAGTTATGCCTTTTGGTCTTACTAATGCACCTAGCACATTCATGCGCTTAATGAATCATGTTTTGCGAGAGTTTATTGGTCGTTTTGTGGTTGTATATTTTGATGATATACTTATTTACAGTCGCACTGAATCTGAACATTGTGAGCATATTAGACAAGTTTTGCAAGTGTTGCGTGATGCTAAATTGTATGCTAACCTTGAGAAGTGCACATTTGCAAAAGATAAAGTGATATTTCTGGGATATGTTGTATCTATGCATGGGGTAGAGGTAGATTCATCTAAAATTGAAGCAATTCAAAATTGGCCTACTCCCATGAATGTTAGTCAAGTACGAAGTTTTCACGGTCTTGCTGGTTTCTATCGGCGTTTTGTGAAAGACTTTAGTACTATTGCTGCACCATTGAATGAATTAACTAAGAAAGGAGTGCCTTTTGTATGGGGCGCTGCCCAAGATCATGCATTTGATGACCTGAAACGTTTGCTTACTTCTGCACCATTGCTTGCACTACCAGATTTTTCTAAGCAATTTGAAGTTGAATGTGATGCTAGTGGTATAGGAATTGGTGGTGTGTTGATGCAAGAAGGTAGACCTATTGCTTATTTTAGCGAGAAACTTTCTGGTGCTAGACTGAATTATCCTGTTTATGATAAAGAATTGTATGCGCTTGTTCGAGTTCTTGAGGTTTGGCAACATTATTTGTGGCCAAAAGAATTTATCATACATTCTGATCATGAAGCTTTAAAATATCTGAAAGCTCAATCTAACTTGCATAGGCGCCTAGCTAAGTGGGTTGAGTTCATTGAGTCGTTTCCCTACATAATCAAGTATAAGAAAGGGAAAGAAAATGTTGTTGCTGATGCTCTATCTAGGAAGAACATGTTATTGACGCATCTTGATGTTAAAATTCCTGGTTTAGAGAGCTTGTGTGATTTGTATGCCACTGATCATGATTTTGCTGAACCATATCGTTTGTGTATGCTTAGAACTGCATGGGACAAGTACCACATACATGATAGATTTTTGTTTCGTGCTAACAAACTATGTGTTCCAGAATCGTCGGTACGTTTGCTATTGTTGCAGGAATCACATGCTGGCGGATTGATGGGTCACTTTGGGCGTGAGAAGACGCTTCTCATGCTCGCTGATCATTTTTATTGGCCCAAGATGAGGCGTCACGTGGACAGATTTGTTAGGCGCTGCATTGTATGCAACACGTCCAAGTCCAAGCTGAAGCCTCACGGTTTGTATACACCACTACCTGCACCTACCACACCATGGGAAGATATAAGTATGGATTTTGTGTTAGGTTTGCCACGCACTAAACGAGGTCATGATAGTATATTTGTGGTAGTGGATAGATTCTCTAAGATGGCACATTTTATTGCATGCCACAAAAGCGACGATGCGTCGCACATAGCTAATCTGTTTTTCAGGGACATTGTTCGCTTGCATGGAGTGCCCAAGACAATTGTTTCTGACAGGGACGTGAAGTTTATGAGCTACTTCTGGAAGACACTATGGGGCAAGCTGGGAACAAAGTTACTGTTCAGCACTACATGTCATCCCCAAACTGATGGTCAAACGGAGGTGGTGAATAGAACATTGTCACAATTGCTGCGAGCCATGATCAAGAAAAATCTGCGTGAGTGGGAGGAGTGTTTGCCACATGTTGAGTTTGCATATAACAGAGCGGTGCACACTACTACTCAGCTTTGTCCTTTCGAGGTGGTGTATGGTTTCAAACCAATCACACCACTAGATTTGCTGCCTCTTCCATTGCATGAGAGAGTTAAGATGGAGGCATCAAAAAGAGCAGATTATGTGAAGAAAATTCATGAGAAGACACGAGAGGCCATTGAGAAGAAAGGCAAGAACATTGCTGCTGCACGCAACCAATCAAGAAAGCAAGTTTTGTTTCAGCCTGGAGATATGGTTTGGGTGCATCTGCGCAAGGATAGGTTCCCACAGCTGCGAAGTTCCAAGTTGAGGCCGCGTGGTGCTGGTCCTTACAAGGTGCTAGCCAAGATAAATGATAATGCCTACTCGATTGATATTCCTATTGCTGAGTTTGGTGGCGTTAGCAACAGCTTCAACGTTGTTGATTTGTCACCATATGATGGAGAAGACCTTGGAGCATCGAGGTCGACGCCTTTTGAAGGGGGGGGAGATGATGAGGACATCCCTACTATTGTTCCATCTCCACTTCGTGATGATGATAAGCAAGTTGCTGCAAAGAAGAAGTCCAATGATGAAATCAGAATTGGACCTATCACAAGAGCTCGTGCAAAGTTAATAGAACAACAGGTGAATTTGCTCCTAATAGAATCTGATTATTTTGTTAATGAGAATTGTTTACTGCCTAAGTCTTTGTGTGTTTGCATACTCAGGTTCATGGGAGAAGAAGGCATAGCACGAGGGAGCGAGGAGTTGAAGCAGCTGGAGCAAGACGTGATGATCATGCCCATGGACGCGAGGGAGGAGAGGGAGGCCGGCGACCAGCATGAGGAGGAGGAGGACATCACGCAGGAGGCTGCATATGGCGCACCATCAAGTGCTTGTGCGCCATACACCTAAGGCCTGCGCGCCTAGTTGGCTGCACCCAACCATTGGGTCAGTTTATATCAAATAAGGTTGAGTCGAATCACGTTTAGAGGACCAGGTCAGGTCGGCTGCCTTTGGCCAGCCGCACCCCGCATATATTGTGTGCTGATGCGCCATAGAGAGGTTAGACCACGTTTTAGATAAAACCCTAGTTGTTGAGACTGCTCTAAGCATTCATCTGGAATTCTTGTCTCCAATTCGTTTCGATCTGGAGATTATATACTGCAAGTTAAGTGTGATCTGCTGTTCCATTGGGAATTAGTGAATTGCAATTATACCGTTTCGTGGTCGACGGCTGCGTTGCGCAAGTGTGTGAAGTCGTGAATATCCGAAGGGTAGAGAGCTGTTGCATTGGCATCAGGGATCTAGCGAGGAGAGATCATCGGCGACACCAAGTTATCTATCACCATCATCATCATTACCGCAAGCTTACTGAGAAGATCGGGCCACCCCATATCAATAATTTTTTAAGGTTTATAAAATTTGCAATCACTGCTTCCCTCTGCGAAGGGCCTTTCTTTTACTTTTATGTTGAGTCACCACCTTCTACCTTTATGCCCCATCTAAGAGAGCGTAGTTGTTATTCTGAGTATAATGTGCATTGTCCCAAAGTTTTCATTGATTGATTCATGATGTTGGTTTCACTTGTTCTTAAATTACTTGTATCTAGTCACCCTCTTAAACTTGAAGGTGTCCTATGCATTTATGTTTTGCTCTCTCATGAAGGACAAGCTAAAAACCATTTGTTTGTTTTTCCATATGATTTGAACACACGTTTGACTTTCATTGTTTCATTTTCATGATCTTTCGTTTGTGTTCTTTTTCATGTTATAACATGGTTGCTAAGTTGCTTCTATCAAGACTATATCTTTCATGCCCATGTTTTAAGTTCTTTTAATCCCAGCGCACAACGCTTACATATATGGTCTGATGAGGGGTGGACCTCTTGGGTGTGGCCCGATCTTCACGGATTCACGAGATTTGTGGCGGGGAACGAGGATGAACACGAAGAACACGATGAACACGATGAACAAATCGAAGGCAAACTCACACACACAAGATACACACCGATTGTCCTCGTTGGCCCGATTCACCAACTCAATAGAATCACAAGGAAGAGACTCCAAGAGTAGAATTCCTTGTGAGAGATTGATATGCTTGGAATAGAATTCCAATTAGAGAAGAGACCAATCAATTGGATAGAATTACACACACAAGTATGCAAGAGATCCAAATCAAGGTAGAATTCTCCAACTAGAAGAGATTCCAAACAAAGAGGGTGATTTCTAGATGTAGATCTAGTTGGGTTCCCTCAAGGGAGAAGGCATCATGCCAATTTTATCTTAATTCATCTCTATCCTATCTCTAGGGGAGGGGGAGCCATATATATAGGGAGCCACGAGCTAGGGGTAGTTTGGTCACTAGGGAGAAAGATAAAAAAGGTGGCTTCATGGCCAAGACATAGCTGACACGCGCAGGCCGGCTATAGCCGGGGTTAAGGCCGGCTTTAGCCGGTGGGCCAGCTTAAGCCGGTGTGGGACCAGCTTTAGCCGGTCTAGCTTTAGCCGCAACCTCTTCTTGCGGTGCTTCCAAGCTTCTTTCCGGTTGTTCTTCTTCTTCCTTCTCTTCCACGCCTCGATGATGTCGGACTTGATTGTTGACGCACATGATGTTGTGAGGTCCGAAAGCCACCCCACATCATCTCCCCCCGCTTCAAAGAACGTCGTGCTCGACGTTGACTCAACATCATCATGTAGGGGAGGTAGATGTAGGCGATTGTACTTGGAGTGTACCATGTGGTCGTTCTTGCGAAGATCGGTTTGGCAACTCTTCCATGTTCCTTCACCTTCCATGAGTCCTACAAAGGTCACAAGCAAAGCAAAACAACACTCAAAGAGTAGCCAATTCTTGTAGTTTATGGCATGAGTTTGTGAGTAGAAGGAGGTCACCTTACAAAGTTGTTGATGTGCTCTCGTTGTAGAAATGATTGATTGAAACCACTCGCGGGAGCGCATCCACCCATAGTATTCATGTGTATCTACGCACAACAAAGACCAAGCAAAGTATGTGTGTGCGTGATATTGGAGCATATCATTAAGGACATGTCCATTCTTGATCACAACACAATTAGCACCACACAAGTATAATAAACGGAATGCATATGCAAGGTCTATGTGTAAGCAAATTGTTTCAACATCTTCCAAATGTGGGAACACAAAAACTCCATCAAAATTTGAGAAGACCGTGGTGTCCATCTCATGTTGAAAGATATGCATATTATTGCACTCAAGGCTTTGGAAAGAGCAAGTAGTCAACATTCTTGAAGCAATATGAGGAGAGTTTGGCAAAAACACATACGGCAAGATGTCAAAATCATCATCAACATGTGTGCAAACAAACCATAGGAAAGAACAATTTTTCATCATATTTGTTGCAACACAAATCATATTCATCCAAAAGTAGAAGAAAACATCATTATCACAAGTAGTTATGCAACCCAACCAAAAGAAAGAGCAAGTTTTCAACTTGTTGGATGCAACACCAATGAACGCAAAGCGGGAACACATGTGACAAGTCATGACCAATATAGCAATGTGGTTGCACACAAAACAAAAGGAAGAGAAATCGTTCCACATGTATGTTGCAACACATAAAGCATCAATGTTCAAAATCATGGTAGCATGAATGTCACAAGTGTCACAAAAATCATCAACATGCTTGCAAAGAAACCATATGGAAGAGAAATTTTTCAACATGTTTGATGCATAGCATATGAAGGGTATGCGAGCGGAGTTTGAGTTTGAACTCACAAGTATGATGCTCTCAAGAGCTCTTTTCGCCAACTCGTGCTCAATCGAGGTTGACGTTATTGTCCGCGTACCTACACACACCAAAGATAGCAAAAACAACGTGTGTGCATGGTAGATGAATACATCATCCATCATGATGCATCTCTTTGTTGGCACATCACCATTAGTAACACGTAAGATATTATAATATCCATGGTGAGTATGCAATGTATATCTGGTAGCATGCTTAGCATGAGCAAATGCAAAATCTTCATTATTTGAGAGAGCTACGGGGGCCTTCTCATTTTCAAACATAGTAACATTATTGCAAACCAAGCATTAGAAAGAGCAATTTTTCAACATTTTGGTTTTAATGGAAGAATATTGCAAGCATTGTGCACAAAACATTTTCAAAATTTTATCCTTGTTGTCGACAAACCTAGGGAAAGAGCAATTGTTCGACAAGGTTGTCACAACCAAAGTATCATTGTCATCATTGCAAGCAATATATGGGAAAGAGCAATTGTTCAACATATTGCATGCAATAGGCGATAAAGTGAAGCACTCATAGCTTAGCATCTTCATGGGAATCATGGCATCACCAACACCTATGTTGTTACTGATATGGGCACGACGGAGGAGGTGAAGCCCAATTTCAGGACTCCACCAAGATGAGGGAAGCTCGTTGCATATTGGCACGCCAGGACGACCTACGATATGTAATAATTAGTCTAAGGTTGTGTCAGCAATTTATATTCATGCCTATGTTATTTCGTAGCTAGGTCTAGTTGTGGGCCACCTAGGTTTTATTGTGTGTTTTGGGTTTGGGCCTGTCCAAGCCCAACAGTTTTCTGGCCATCTATATAAGGAGGCCAGCAGTCTAGGGTTTAGGGGAGTTCAGAATTTTAGACAAAACATTGAGTTGTGTGCTGCGTGTAGCATCCCTCCGGGGACGGCGCTGCCGTCATCTATCTTATCAAATATATTGCTGTGAAGGTTCTTGTGTTCATCAAGGATTATCAGGCTCAGGTTTGAGGCGTGTTGATTCTCTTCACGTTGCTTGCTAGATTCGTTCCTCTTCTTCAGGTTGCGTTCATCGCGTGATTGGAAGATTATTTATCTGGTTGACTCGCTGTGAAAGATCGGGACAAAAACTCAAGGATCATCGGCGTGATCCTTATCATGTGGTATCAGATTACTGGGTTTATCACTGCGAGTATTTTTGGCTGATTGATCTGTGCAGATTGTTCTTCACCGAAAGTTTTCAGATCAGAAATTTTTGGTCACCGTGGGCGATTGCGGATTGTCAGATCGACCAAAAGTTTGCATTGCGATCAATTCCCTATCGAAACCGAAGGCTGTTTGCTTGCAGATCACATCTTCCTACGCACCGATCGATCTACAGCAGGGTCTAGGCAAGTTTTCGATCAACAACGATCGGGATCGAGCTGAAAAGATCCGATCTACAGCAGGCACTTTGCCAGATCCGATCGAGCAGGAAAAAAAAAGGAACCGCCTCGCTCGCCCAGGGGCGGAGGCTGTCTGCCCCCAGGCGAGACCGCTGGATCGAGGGACCGCCCGCCTCGCTCGTCGAGGGATCCTCGCTGCCCGTTCCTGTGCTCGATCGTGAGGCCATAGTGGGCCGGCCCATCTGGCCAGCGTGCCCCTGCACGGTCTGTCTTCTGGTGCGCCCGCACTCGAGATCGCTACGGAGTGCCTCGACGCCTCGTTGGGATCAAGCACCTGGCCTCGTTCGGATCGATCCGGTACTCAGCCGCCCTGTCTCAGCACTCTCCTGGGCCGGCCCAGCAATTCTTGAGCAGACCTCCCGGGACGACGTGGATCGATCGGCCTCGCGAGGACGCACGCACGTCCGCGCCTGGGAGCGTTCTCCTGTCGCTAGACCCCAGACACCCTCTGCGCTCCAGCGCGAGCTTGATCGTTTGCGTTTCAATTGGAAACAAGTCTGCTTCCTACTGTTCTCGGCTACAAACAACGGAAAAAAGTGGTGGAATTAAACGCTACCGATCAAACTTCTAAGTCTTTCGTGTCTGATCCAGAGTGTGGAGTTTTCTTGTGCTGCTGCTCCTGCGTTTCGTCTAAGCAAGAAAGGGAATCGAAGCTCGGTTTCTCAGCGTAGCATTTTATTCTATCAGTTATACGCAGCCAATAAGGGGACTATTGCGTTCAGTTTTGGTTCCATATTTGTGTGCAGATTTCTGCGTGACGGACAAAGTGTGGAGCAATATTTTCAGATATGGGTTTGTCAAAGCCTACTCGCATAACTGATAAGTCTGACGATGTATACCAGGACTATCTTGATATTGTGGTCGGCTACTCATTTGATGCAACTAAAATTCAGTGGAGATTACATAGTGCCGCAACATTCACAGAATATGACTCTTGGGAATCTTATATGGACCGTGGCTTCGCAAGATGTCGGCAGCTTGATAGCAAGTTTGGTGGTCATATGGAATATGTTATTGCCTACCGGCGAGTGGATACAACTGTGGCTAGTTGGTGGCGCGATAACAGGTCTGCGAAAGACATCACAAGTAAGACTTCTAGTTGGGAGGATTTCAAGCAATTTCTGTGTACTAGATTTGTGCACAAGTCTGTGGAGTCGGACATGGTGGTTGTTCCAGAGGTACAAGCCAAGGTTGCTGAAGATGACACACCAATGAGAGGTATGAGTATTCAGCTTCACAAATTGGCTACTGGTGATAAGGCGGTGGTACGGAATCAGCGATGGAGCCTGTTTCAGACACAGTGCACCATCAAGGAGAAAGCGTGCAAACTGATCATTGACAGTGGTAGCTACTGTAATGGCATTAGTGGGGCTGTGGTGGCATCATTGGGGTTGTCTACATGGCGTATTCCTGAACCTAAGCATGTTGAGTGGTTGAATAGCTGCGGTGTGCTAAAGGTTACTCATAAGGTACGTGTGCCATTTACAGTTGATGATTATGTTGATGAGGTGGTGTGCGATGTGTTGCCATTGGAGGTGTGTGGAGTGTTACTTGGACGTCCATGGCAATATGATCACAATGTTATGCATGCTGGGAGAGCAAATACATATTCTTTTATGCATGATGGCAAACAGCGGACTTTGAAACCTATGCAGGATGATCAAATAAAGTCTGATGTTGAGCTGGTGGTACACAAGGCGAAGTTGCGCAAGGCTAAGCCAAAATCTGGGCTAGTTACGCTGCAACATGAGGAGCATGATGCGAAAAGCATCGCTGGTGATAATGTTTCAGCCAAGCCTGTAGATGACAAGCCAGTTGTTCTTGTTAGTGACAAGCCGGTTGAAGTCAAGCCTCATATAGATGACAGGAAGGATATGTCACCGTGTATTCCATGTGTTCCACTTCCAGTTCGTGTTGACATGGGTGTTCAGACCGATGACGGTGGTGCTGATCGTGTTCCGGTGCATATGGTGCCGCGGGTAGTCAGCCACAGTTTTGTGAGAACACCTCGGAGATGTTTTGTTGGAGCAGCAGTGCGTGTGCATACAGGCAAAGATGGACGTGTTCGTCAGTTGTGTGGCCCAGGCATTACTACTTTGCAGGGTCGTGCTAAGCAGGTTCATGTTCAGCAACGCAAGGTTCCAGCAAGGTTTGAGAAGAAGAAGGTGGAGGCGCCTAAGCACAAGTTTATTTGGCGAAGAAAAGAGGTGCAACCACCTAGGGCTGTATCAAGTCGAGCAGGCCAAGAGGGAGGATGTGGTGCGGAAGGCAAGCAAGACTTGAAGACGGCGAATATGAGTGGTGCTATTCTTCATATGCCGCCACCCTTTCGAGCAGACCCTCACGCGTTGGGGACAACGCTTTTTGAAGGGGGGGAGGATGATATGGGCACGACGGAGGAGGTGAAGCCCAATTTCAGGACTCCACCAAGATGAGGGAAGCTCGTTGCATATTGGCACGCCAGGACGACCTACGATATGTAATAATTAGTCTAAGGTTGTGTCAGCAATTTATATTCATGCCTATGTTATTTCGTAGCTAGGTCTAGTTGTGGGCCACCTAGGTTTTATTGTGTGTTTTGGGTTTGGGCCTGTCCAAGCCCAACAGTTTTCTGGCCATCTATATAAGGAGGCCAGCAGTCTAGGGTTTAGGGGAGTTCAGAATTTTAGACAAAACATTGAGTTGTGTGCTGCGTGTAGCATCCCTCCGGGGACGGCGCTGCCGTCATCTATCTTATCAAATATATTGCTGTGAAGGTTCTTGTGTTCATCAAGGATTATCAGGCTCAGGTTTGAGGCGTGTTGATTCTCTTCACGTTGCTTGCTGGATTCGTTCCTCTTCTTCAGGTTGCGTTCATCGCGTGATTGGAAGATTATTTATCTGGTTGACTCGCTGTGAAAGATCGGGACAAAAACTCAAGGATCATCGGCGTGATCCTTATCAGTTACCTTTGTGGTCGCACTCCTTTGAAGTAGGTGTTGTTGAAGTAGGTGGCTCCAATTGGCCGACATGCTCATCATCTTCTAAGCATGGTGTGTTATCATCATGTGTATGCACCATGTACATCTTTTCCAAGGTTGGCGTCGCTTCATCCATGGGATCTATTGCAACATGAGAAAACACACTCAAGGTAGAGGGTAAGTTGTTAGAAATCAAAATGGCCTCACTTGACCTATCAACTACCACTCTTGTCTCACTCGGTGTATCACTCATGCTCTCAAAGTGGAAACACTCACTCACGCATATAGTGGAATCACTCATCTCACGTATAGCGGATTCACTCATTTCACATATAGTGGATTCACTCATCTCACATATAGTGGAGTCCCTCATTTCCATGGAATGGACGTCATCATAATCCGAGCAACCTAGCAAAGAAGAAGACAACACAAGAGGAGGAGAGGTTAAGTTGTTAGAAATCAAAATATCCTCACTCAACTCATGTGGTGTATCACTCTTGCTCTCAATGTGTATGTGGCTCTCATCCTTGCGTGGGGTAGGGTTCTTCCTCTCACATAGGCTATCAAGATGTGGTTGGCTTTGAGGTTGATGTTGTCGATGGCACTCATGTTTACCCCCATGGTTGGAGCGGGAAGAAGATCTTGACGAGCGTGACCTTGAGCGGTGACGTTGTCGCGCCGAGTTGTCGACGGCCGACATGAGTTGTTTCATCGTCATGCTTAAGTCCCCCATTTTTGCTTCAAGCCTTGCGCACGAGGCTGCGTACGAGTCCCCAATCCTTGCATACGAGTCGGCGATCTTTTTGTCCATGGCGTCATACCGTGCATGGATCTTTTCGAGCCAAGGGTCTCTAGGGTCTCCATCCCTAGACATGGTCACAAAGCTAAAAGTATATGGTGGAAAGTGAGGAGGTTAGGAAAAACTACAATTAGAACACTTCCCGTAGAAACTATTGAAAGGATGAAACACCGAAGGACAACCGTGGTGCACAAGTTAGAACACACGCAAAAGGCTATATAGTGGATGGGTAGGAAATGTGGAAATGCCAAACGAAATGATCAAAAGAAAAGTCTATTGTCAAATGTGGGTAAAATCCAAAGGCAAATGTCAAGAACGATGATCTACGTCAAGGAAACACGGAAACACACACAAAAGATATAATGGGGTTAGCGTGACCAAGGAAGTGAGCAAAGAAACAAAATGGTCCTAACAAAGACTATTAGCTCGGTGTCATGCCAACGCAAGAGAGACCGTAGCTTGGTTGCATAAGAAATAAGCAACAAGATTTGCACAAGATGCCACTCTTCTCTTTTCTCTCTTTTTGCTTACAAGCTTTGAACTCCTTTGTATCGGTGGAACACACACTCTTTTTGGATTTTTGGTGTTTCTATGCTTAAAAGCTTATTTGCTATCTATATATGGCACACAATGGATTTTTCCTCTTTTGTGTATCTCTCTCACCGAGCTTGCTTTGGAGCTTTGCTCAACTTAGGCACACACACAAACCCTCTCACGGTCGTGAACACTTGTGCAATGCTTCGCAACACTCGAAAAGCCACTCTCAATAGGATAGGTACACAAAGGAAGAAAAGAGGTTACAAAGGTGGTTCAAGTTATACCTATGCAAAGGTTAGGCGGTGTCAAAACACACAACTTGCGGCGATGTCGATGAAGGGGAGTCAAAAGACAAGTCGGAGGTCCGGTGCGCCGGTGCCGTCGTCGCGATGTTGATGTAGGCGCGGTATTACTTGGCACGAACAAGGCACGCAAAAACCAAAACCCGAACACACACGTCAATGCCCAAAAATTTGGGGCAAAAAGACTCACAAAAGTTGTCAAAATTTGTGTCAAGCGAACGCCGGATTTTGTGTCAAATTGTTGAATGGATGTCAAAAGGGGTATTATGGTGTTAAAACGAGTGTGTCAAAACAGGCCGGAATGATGTAGACCGGCTTTAGCCGGTATGGGCCGGCTATTTCCGGCCTTGAGGATGCGCGCAATGGAGGAACGTGGCCAGAGCGAGGTGGGCTGAGCGGTGGTCTGGCGCGTGCTTGGGGCAGGGGCGTGGAGTGGGGCGAGCGGCTGGGGCGGGACGCGCAGGTGGGCTGACCAGGAGGAGGACCGGCTTTAGCCGGTCTTGGGCCGGCTTTAGCCGGTGGCCGGCTTTAGCCGGTCTGAGGGCCGGCTTTAGCCGGTTCGCACTTTTTTGAGAAATTTCTGCGCGAGCTGTTCGTCGATTTGGCGGAAATTGGAAGAGAAAATCGATGATTTCGAGAGAAATAAGAGGAATTGGGGCTAGAAAATTTGTGGAAATGTAGATCAACACCCAAAACATCAAATCTATGGATCAAAACCACAAAAAACTCAACAAATCTGGAGATCAAAATTCGAGGCAATTTGGGGCTATTTTTTGGATTTTTGAAATTTATGGTGGAAATCACAAACGAGAGTAAATCCGTGGCAACCAAAAGCTGCTGATACCATATGATGAGGGGTGGACCTCTTGGGTGTGGCCCGATCTTCACGGATTCACGAGATTTGTGGCAGGGAACAAGGATGAACACGAAGAACACGATGAACATGATGAACACGATGAACAAATTGAAGGCAAACTCACACACACAAGATACACACCGGTTGTCCTCGTTGGCCCGATTCACCAACTCAATAGAATCACAAGGAAGAGACTCCAAGAGTAGAATTCCTTGTGAGAGATTGATATGCTTGGAATAGAATTCCAATTGGAGAAGAGACCAATCAATTGGATAGAATTACACACACAAGTATGCAAGAGATCCAAATCAAGGTAGAATTCTCCAACTAGAAGAGATTCCAAACAAACAGGGTGATTTCTAGATGTAGATCTAGTTGGGTTCCCTCAAGGGAGAAGGCATCATGCCAATTTTATCTTAATTCATCTCTATCCTATCTCTAGGGGAGGGGGAGCCATATATATAGGGAGCCACGAGCTAGGGGTAGTTTGGTCACTAGGGAGAAATGATGAGGACATTCCATCTATTGATACACCCGCTGCACCTACAGCGGAACACATACAAGGACCCATCACTCGAGCTCGTGCCAAGCAACTTAACTATCAGGTACTTTCGTTTCTTGGAACTCTTTCTCACATACATGAGAATATGATGCTGCCTAAATCAGATATGTTTGTTACTCTTAGGAATGATGGACCTAGCATGGATGAGAGGGACAAGCATTGGAGCATGATCGTGCATGGAGATGGCAGCAAGCGTTTGAGGATTGAAGAAGATGCCACGAGTGGAGATTTCAGAACTTTGAAGCCACCATAATGAGGGATGAAGACTTGGACGAAATATACAAAGAGCTACTTCATAATTTCGTCCATAGATACATATGGTGCTGCGTCACTTCTATTTTTGGGCCAGGCCCATGTAATTTTCGCAGCAAATAAGACAGCCACTTTTAGGAGTCCGAATTTGAGGAGAAAAGGCCTGTTAGGGCTCCGTTCGACCACCCTACCCAAGGCTGGTCGCATCCCTACCTTTTCCTCCTCAAATACCCCCCGTAGCCGTCATTAGAACTCGGATTTTGATTAGACTAAAAGTTAGCCATTGCTGCAACTACGAGCTCGACTTTTGAGGCCAATCGCCCAGAAGAAGACCGCCTATTCGGAATCCCACCTTTTGAATAAAGCATACATCTTTCATCCGCAATATCTTGATTGCTGTATTAGTTCTTACTTGTTCTCGATTTCAGGTAGGAATTAAGACCCTCGCTGGTCAGGCTGATCGTGCATCCGCAAGATCAGTAACTCCCGGAGATTGTCCTAGCGATTGCATTGGCGCACGAGCTTCGCACGTGTAGTCGGATCGTCAAGCACAAACTCCACCCACCAAATCGACGTATCAAGATCTCATCGAAAGATCGGACACCTTTGCCCTATCAAGTGGTATCAGATTTCAGGTTGCTCGGTGAGATTTACTGTTTTCGTAGTTTAGATTGCATCTGTGTTCATACCTATAAACCACGAAAAAGCCAAAAATACAGTTAGGGTTTAGATCATCTCGTCCCATAAACCATCCGAGCCTTTGCATTGTCTTTTCAGTTTGCATCGTTGAATTTGTGTCTGCATCCGCGTGTCGAGTTGCTGGTCTTAGTGTCTGTTCCTTTAGAGTTTCGAGTTCGTTTCACCTTAGTCCCGCCGCCGCCGCACGCTTGCACCACTGCTCCGCCATATCCTTCCACCACCACGCCATATACTTCCGCCACCGCCTTCACATAAGTTCTTGTTCGTTCTTCCCAATTTCATCCGTACCTTTTTCAGAGTCCGTGAGTTAGGTTTCGGTCGCCAGTCAAGAGGAGGAAGAAGAGCAAAAAAAAAAAAGTCAACTCCGCATCCAAGTCGGGTTGACCCGTTCCTACTAGTGCAGTCCGATTTCAGTCCGAATTGGACAGTTTCGTCAGTTTTTGACGGTTTTCGACAGCAAATTTCAACTGGCCATAACTTTTGCATACGAACTCCGTTTTCGACGTGCGAGTACTCAAAATGTTCGTAGCGAAAAGATCTACGTGACCGTTGTGCGACACTCAGAACTCCCAAAAAAGGCCGGGAAGGCCGAGTTTTTGCCCTCCGAAGTTTCAGACCTGCCAATTCCTGCAGATCTTCACTTATTTTTTGCTTGGGAGCTGTTCCTTTCTGCTTGTTGGGCCACGCCGTGACTTTCTTAGTGTTCTCGGCTCGCGTCTCTAGCTCGGTATAGCCTAGGACCAGCACAGTACTGCGGTTGAGCATTCTTTCAGCTTTGCATTGCTGTTTTGATACTTGCTGTTGTTTTTGCTACCATATAAGCCATCATACAGCTCCACATATTTCTGCACGTGCTTTGTATCGACACCTGGTAATCGCTTGTGCAATTTTGGGAGTCGCTGTTCTTTGCTGGTTGCATATCACCTTCCTCCTGTTGGGTAAGAACTTGTAAGAGCTTTGTATACCGCTTGACGGATTACGCGTGATCCCACCATATTCCGTAGTGCATAGGTATATATATTTGTGCTTGCTTCCACGCTAACCATGACAGGAACCCCGAAGGATGATGTTGATCCCGAGAAGATGACTAGTGCAGAGTTGCATGCCCACTTCACACGGCTGTTGGTGGGGCGTGCACAAGATGTGGACACACGCTTGGGTGATGTTGATTCCAAGCTTTCTGATGCGATGGACAAGATGGCTGGTCTTGAGGCATCCTTCAACACCAAGCTCGACGCCCGGTTCCAGGAAGTCCTGGCCCGTTTACCACCACTGCCACGGCCGGCCGTCCCTGTACCACGTGCTCGCCGCGTTCCTCTTACAGCTGCGGCAGCTGCTGCGGCCGCTACGGAGGCGGCCACCCAGGACGGATATGCTGCTGACGAGGGGGAAAACGAGTTCGAAGATGAAAACGAGCTCGACGAGGACGAGGTCCAACAACCTGCACCTGGCCGTCCGCGGCAATACAACCGCAACGCTCGTCCACCTCCGCGTCCGGTACGTGATGATGACCATGTGGCTAAGCTAAAATTAAATATTCCGCCATTTGAGGGTCGATATAATCCTGATGCATATCTCACTTGGGAATTAGAGGTAGAGCAACGTTTTGCATGTTTACGCTACCCTGAGCATTTGCGTGTTAGTGCTGCTACATGTGAATTTACTGATTTTGCTTCTATCTGGTGGTCTGAATATTGTCGAGTCAATCATGCTAATATTCCTGCTACTTGGCTTGGTCTAAAACATGCCATGCATACTCGTTTTGTACCTCCACATTATCAACGGGACTTGCTTAAGAAATTAACTCGTTTAGAACAAGGCAAAAATTCGGTACAAGAGTATTATCAAGAGTTACAAACAGGCATGATTCGTTGTGGTATTGTAGAGGATAATGAAGCTATGCTTGCACGTTTCTTTGGTGGTTTAAATAAGGAGATTCAGCATATTTTAGACTATAAGGAGTACAACACTATTACTCGTTTATTTCACCTTGCTTGCAAAGCTGAACTTGAAGTGCAGGATCGTCAACCATCGTGGAGAAGAGCTAATAATTCTGCAGGTCGTACTTCTTCATGGTCTGCGCGCCAATCAGCTCCACCTTCTCGTGGGGATGCACCAGGTCCTTCCACCTCCAGGTATACCACGCCGACGTCAAGAACGCCACCTGCTCCTGCTCCTGCTCCTGCTCCATCACCATCTGCTGGTCCAACACGGAGTTCTTCTTCCATGGCCTCCACGGGGAAGACTCGCGATATTCAATGTCGCAAGTGTTTTGGGTTTGGTCACATTGAAAAAGAATGCAGAACCAAACGTGTGATGGTGGTACTTGAAGATGGCGAATATGACTCTGCAAGTGATTTTGATGATGATACATTGGCACTTATTGCTGCACGTGATGGTGCCAATTCTGATTCTGACAAGGAGATGGAGGTAATGGGAGCTGAAACTGCTGATCAATACAAGAGCTTAGTTGCACAACGTGTCTTGAGTGTGCAATTGAGCAAGGCTGAGCATGATCAACGCCACAACTTGTTTCAAACAAGAGGCGTTGTTAAGGAGAGAGCTATCCGAATCATCATTGATGGAGGGAGTTGTAACAATCTGGCTAGTATTGACATGGTGGAGAAGCTTGCTCTGCCCACACGACAACGACCTCATCCATATTACATTCAATGGTTTGAGAGCTCCCGTAAGCTCAAGGTAACAAGAACTGCACGCGTGCATTTTACTATTGGTACTTATTCAGATTTTGTTGATTGTGATGTTGTACCTATGCAAGCTTGTTCTTTGTTACTTGGTAGACCATGGCAATTTGATAGAGAATCTGTACATAATGGTAAAACAAATCAGTATTCTCTTACACATGCTGGCAAGAAAATTGGACTTAAACCCATGACTCCGGAACAAATTTTGAAAGATGATCTTGCTAGAGCTAGTAGATTAAAAAATGAGGACAAACATAAGAGTGAGAATCAGATTATTGCTGCAGATTTTGTACCACCTAAGCATTCTTCTAAATCTGATTCTAACCATGCTACTGAAATTCGTTTGAAGAATCCTTGTTTACTTGCTAGCAAATCTGATCTTGCTGAAATTGATGTCAATATTACTCCATGCTATGCTATTATTTGCAAAGAAGTACTGTTTTCATTTGAGGATATGCCTCCTTCTTTGCCACCTGCGGTTGCTAACCTTTTGCAGGAATACATGGATGTTTTTCCACAAGATGTTCCACCTGGACTTCCACCTATTCGTGGAATAGAACACCAAATTGATTTGATTCCAGGAGCTTCGCTGCCCAACCGTGCGCCATATCGCACCAATCCTGAAGAAACAAAAGAGATACAACGACAGATCCAGAGTTTATTGGACAAAGGTTATATTCGTGAGTCTCTTAGTCCATGCGCTGTTCCTATTATTTTAGTACCTAAGAAAGATGGTTCTTCGCGCATGTGTACTGATTGTCGTGCTATTAATAATATTACCATTCGATATCGTCACCCTATACCTCGTTTGGATGACATGCTAGATGAGTTGAGTGGTTCTATTATGTTCTCTAAAGTTGATTTGCGTAGTGGTTACCACCAAATTCGTATGCAATTAGGAGATGAATGGAAAACAGCTTTTAAAACTAAGTTCGGTTTATATGAGTGGTTAGTAATGCCGTTTGGTTTAACTAATGCACCTAGTACCTTTATGAGACTGATGAACGAAGTTTTACGTGCTTTTATTGGTCGTTTTGTGGTGGTATATTTTGATGACATTCTCATATATAGCAAATCTTTAGAGGACCATTTGGATCATTTACGTGCTGTTTTCAATGCTTTACGTGATGCACGTTTGTATGGTAATCTTGAGAAGTGCACCTTCTGCACAAATAGAGTTGCTTTTCTTGGTTATGTTGTTACAGAACAGGGAATTGAAGTTGATCCAGCCAAGATTGAAGCTATTGATAATTGGCCACAGCCCAAGACGGTCACACAAGTAAGGAGTTTTCTTGGTCTTGCTGGGTTTTATAGGCGCTTTGTCAAAGATTTTGGTTCTATTGCTGCGCCATTGAATGAGCTCACAAAGAAGGATGTGCCCTTTGTTTGGGGCGATGTACAACAAGAGGCCTTCATGATACTGAAAGATAAGTTAACACATGCTCCATTACTCCAACTTCCTGATTTTAATAAGACGTTTGAACTTGAATGTGATGCTAGTGGAATTGGTTTGGGAGGTGTGTTATTACAAGAGGGCAAACCTGTAGCATATTTTAGTGAAAAATTGAGTGGGCCTAGTCTGAACTATTCTACTTATGATAAAGAATTATATGCGCTGGTTCGGACATTAGAAACTTGGCAACATTATTTATGGCCTAAAGAATTTGTTATACATTCTGATCATGAATCTTTGAAGCATATTCGTAGTCAAGCAAAACTGAATCGTCGCCATGCAAAGTGGGTTGAATTTATTGAATCTTTTCCTTATGTTATCAAACACAAAAAGGGTAAAGATAATATTATTGCTGATGCTTTGTCGCGCCGTTATACTATGTTATCTCAGCTTGACTTCAAAATTTTTGGGTTAGAAACTATAAAGGAACAATACTTGCATGATGCTGAATTTAAAGATGTGTTGCAGAATTGTAGAGATGGTAGAACATGGAACAAATTCATCCTTAATGATGGATTTGTGTTCCGTGCTAACAAACTATGCATTCCAGATGGTTCCGTTCGTCTTTTGTTGTTACAGGAGGCGCATGGAGGAGGATTAATGGGACACTTTGGTGTCAAGAAGACGGAGGATGTTCTTGCTGCACACTTCTTTTGGCCACGCATGCGGCGAGATGTTGAGAGATTCGTGGCACGCTGCACTACTTGTCAAAAAGCTAAGTCTCGTCTTAATCCACATGGTTTATATATGCCTCTTCCTGTTCCTAGTGTTCCTTGGGAGGATATTTCGATGGACTTTGTTTTGGGATTACCTCGTACACAGAAGGGGAGGGATAGTATTTTTGTTGTTGTGGATCGGTTTTCTAAGATGGCACACTTTATTCCTTGTCACAAGACCGATGATGCTGCGCACATTGCTGATTTGTTCTTTTGTGATATCGTTCGTTTGCATGGTGTGCCAAATACTATTGTTTCTGATCGTGATACTAAATTTCTTAGCCACTTTTGGAGATGTTTATGGGCTAAGTTGGGGACAAAATTGCTGTTTAGTACTACTTGTCATCCCCAAACTGATGGACAAACTGAAGTAGTTAATAGAACTTTATCTACCATGTTGCGGGCTGTTTTAAAGAAGAACTTAAAATTGTGGGAAGAGTGTTTACCTCATATTGAATTTGCTTATAATCGTTCGCTGCATTCTACCACAAAGATGAGCCCTTTTCAGATTGTCTATGGTTTTGTTCCACGTGCACCTATTGATTTGTTGCCTTTACCATCTTCAGTGCAAAATAATTTTGATGCTACACAGCGTGCTGAATTGATTTTGAAATTGCATGCAACTACTAAAGACAATATAGAACGCATGAATGTTAAGTATAAAGTTGCTGGGGATAGAGGACGCAAGCATGTTGTGTTTGAGGTTGGAGATTTTGTTTGGTTGCATTTCGCAAAGATCGTTTTCCTGATTTGCGCAAGTCTAAGTTAATGCCACGTGCTGATGGTCCTTTTAAGGTGATAGAGAAAATCAATGATAATGCATATAAACTTGAGCTTCCTGCAGATTTTGGTACGGTAAGTCCTACATTTAACATTGCAGATTTAAAGCCTTACTTCGGTGAAGAAGATGAGGTTGCGTCGAGGACGACTTCAATTCAAGAAGGGGAGCATGATGAGGACATTCCATCTATTGATACACCCGCTGCACCTACAGCGGAACACATACAAGGACCCATCACTCGAGCTCGTGCCAAGCAACTTAACTATCAGGTACTTTCGTTTCTTGGAACTCTTTCTCACATACATGAGAATATGATGCTGCCTAAATCAGATATGTTTGTTACTCTTAGGAATGATGGACCTAGCATGGATGAGAGGGACAAGCATTGGAGCATGATCGTGCATGGAGATGGCAGCAAGCGTTTGAGGATTGAAGAAGATGCCACGAGTGGAGATTTCAGAACTTTGAAGCCACCATAATGAGGGATGAAGACTTGGACGAAATATACAAAGAGCTACTTCATAATTTCGTCCATAGATACATATGGTGCTGCGTCACTTCTATTTTTGGGCCAGGCCCATGTAATTTTCGCAGCAAATAAGACAGCCACTTTTAGGAGTCCGAATTTGAGGAGAAAAGGCCTGTTAGGGCTCCGTTCGACCACCCTACCCAAGGCTGGTCGCATCCCTACCTTTTCCTCCTCAAATACCCCCCGTAGCCGTCATTAGAACTCGGATTTTGATTAGACTAAAAGTTAGCCATTGCTGCAACTACGAGCTCGACTTTTGAGGCCAATCGCCCAGAAGAAGACCGCCTATTTGGAATCCCACCTTTTGAATAAAGCATACATCTTTCATCCGCAATATCTTGATTGCTGTATTAGTTCTTACTTGTTCTCGATTTCAGGTAGGAATTAAGACCCTCGCTGGTCAGGCTGATCGTGCATCCGCAAGATCAGTAACTCCCGGAGATTGTCCTAGCGATTGCATTGGCGCACGAGCTTCGCACGTGTAGTCGGATCGTCAAGCACAAACTCCACCCACCAAATCGACGTATCAAGATCTCATCGAAAGATCGGACACCTTTGCCCTATCAAGAAAGATAACAAAGGTGGCTTCATGGCCAAGACATAGCTGACACGCGCAGGCCAGCTATAGCCGGGGTTAAGGCCGGCTTTAGCCGGTGGGCCGGCTTAAGCCGGTGTGGGACCGGCTTTAGCCGGTCCAGCTTCAGCCGCAACCTCTTCTTGCGGCGCTTCCAAGCTTCTTTCCGGTTGTTCTTCTTCTTCCTTCTCTTCCACGCCTCGATGATGTCGGACTTGATTGTTGACGCACATGATGTTGTGAGGTCCGAAAGCCACCCCACATCATGGTCAAGATTGTGTAGGTGCATGTCACCTCAAAAATTATTTCTTTGTTATCACTTACCTACTCGAGGACGAGCAGGAGTTAAGCTTGGGGATGCTGATACGTCTCAAACATATCTATAATTTTTCATGCTCCATGCTTGTTTTTAAACCATTTGCTTAGTGTTTCATTACACTTCGTGGCATTTTTATGCATTTTCCAGAACTAACCTATTAACAAGATGCCACAGTGCCAGTTCCCTGTTTTCTGCAGTTTTTTTGTTTCAGAAAAGTTACACCGGAAATATTCTCGGAATTGGGCGAAACAAAAGCCAGACATCCAGAAATTTACCGAAGCTTCCAGAGAACCAAAGAGGAGACAGAGAGGGGCCACAGGCCGCTCACACAATAGGGCGGCGCGGCCCAGGCCCTGGCCGCGCCCCCTATGTGTGAGGCCATCTCGGTCCACTTCTGACGCCGCCCCTTCGCCTATAAAGACCCCCCGACGAGAAAAACCTAAGGACCCGATCAATTTTCCAGAAACACATTGTGATATGCCGTCGTCGTCGACTTGAGATCGGGATGGTCCAGAAGCTCTTCCCGGCATCCTGCCGGAGAGGGGAATCGCCACCGGAGGTCTTCTTCATCGCCATGCTTGCCTCCGGCGCGATGAGTGAGTAGTCTACCTTGGACTATGGGTCCATAGCAGTAGCTAGATGGTTGTCTTCTCCACCATGTGCTTCATGTTTAGATCTCGTGAGCTGCCTTACATGATCGAGATCACCGTTATGTAATTCTACATGTTGTGTTTGTTGGGATCCGATGAATATTGGTGTTATGATTGAGTTGATGTGCTGAATATTATCTTATGTTATCTCTATGTTGTTTATGATCTTGCATGCTCTCCGTTGTTAGTAGCTATCTTGGCTGAGTAGATACTAGTAACTCCAAGAGGGGGTATTTATGCTCGATAGTTGGGTTCATGCCTCTATTTAATCTGGGGGAGTGACAGAAACCTCTAAGGTTGTAGATGTGCTATTGCTACTAGGGGGAAAACAACATTCATATGCTCGAGGGCATATGCTTTGTTTACATTACACACTTTGCTTAATGCAGTTATCTGTTGTTCGCAACTTAATACTCATGGGGTGTTTGGACGATATCCCCGGGAGTGGATTATTAGTCATAGATGCAGTTGGATGGCGGTCTATGTATCTTGTTGTAATGCCCAGAGTAAATCTCATAGTGATCCTCTTGACATATGCACGTTATCTTTATTCTATCAATTGCCCAACTATAATTTGTTTACCCAGCATGTCGTTATTTATCTAATGGAGAGACACCACTAGTGAACTATGGACCCCGGTCCTATTTCCTTTATATTGCTATCACCCGTTTACTTTACTTGCACTGTTTACTTTCTCGCATACTACTATTGCTTTCCACTCGATATGCTCATTCCTTTGTTTACAGCAAACCGGTGAGATTGACAACCTCATCGTAAGTTGGGAGCAAAGTACTTGGTTGTGTTGTGTGCAGGTTCCGCATTGCAGCTGGCAAAGCAAAGCACTGGACGAGGCGCCTTATAAATTGTCCGGAGCTGTCGTGAAGCTAGCGAGCATCACCTTCTGGAGTTTGGCTTTTTCCTGGATACGATTAAACCTTGGTTTCTTACTGAGGGAAAACTCGCTGCTGTACTCATCAAACCTTCCTCTTGGGGTTCCCAACTGGACGGTGATTTACACTATCACACACCGCCACAGCTGGGCCCCTTGCTGCTCCCCTCGCTCACTCCTTGTGGCTACTTTCGTCATCTGATGAAATATGAATTTCTGGGTATTTTCCTGAAATTGCTGATCTTCAGAAATACAGTGTCTTGATGATCCTTTTTCCAGAAGAATCCTGACTCCGGCAGCAAGTTCTCCAATATTCATCAAACATGTGAAAACAGAGGAAACAACATAAGTATCATCCCTAAATACGAAATATATCAATGAATAACAGTAAATTATGATATAAAATAGTGATGCAAAATGGACATATCAGTACTTTGTCAAGTTGATGTATTGATTTATCATCTTTTTGTTATCTCTATGTTGTTTATGATCTTGCATGCTCTCCGTTGCTAGTAGATATCTTGGCCGAGTAGATGCTAGTGACTCCAAGAGGGAGTATTTATGCTCGATAGTGAGTTCATGCCTCTAGTAACTTGGGGGAGTGACAATAACCTCTAAAGTTGTAGGTGTGCTGTTGCTACTAGGGAGAAAACAACGATCTTGTGTTCAAGGACATTTGTATTGTTTACATTACACACTTTGCTTAAGGCAACAATCTGTTGCTTGCAACTTAATACCCAACGGTTGCTCGGACGACATCCGGCGGGTGGATTATTAGTCATAGATGAAGTTGGATTACGGTCTATGTATTATGTTGTAATGCCCAAGTGAATCTCATAGTGATCCTCATGACATTTGTATGCTTGCTTTATTCTATCAATTGCCCAACTGTAATTTGTTTACCCAGCATGTTATTTATCTTATGGAGAGACACCTCTAGTGAACTGTGGACCCCGATCCATTCTTTCACATTGTTATAACCGTTTACTATTTACTTGTTTTATTTACATTCTCGCACACTACTATCTTTTACCACTTGATACGCTTAATCCTTTGTTTACAGCAAACCGGTGAGATTGACAACCTCACTGTAAGTTGGGGCAAAGTACTTGGCTGTGTTGTGTGGAGGTTCCGCGTTGCTGCTGGTGCAAAGCTACGCCCTGGACGAGGTGCCATATATAAATTGTCCGGAGCTGTCGCGAAGCTAGCGAACATCAACCTTCGGAAGTTGGTTCTTTCTCCTACTGGTTCAATAAACCTTGGTTTCATACTGAGGGAAGACTTGCTGCTGTGCTCATCATACCTTCCTCTTGGGGTTCCCAACTGGGCGGACATCTACACGCCATCAAGCAATTTTTTTGGCGCTGATGCCTTGGACTGAAGAAGAAGAAGCTTCCACGTCAACTACACGCTCCCACGTCAAGTACGCGCCAGCGGCAATTTTTCTGGCGCCGTTGCCAGGGAGAAAGATGTTATCTGCAAGGGGAGTCTCTCGCTTCCAATTTTTTACTTTGTTATTGTTTTGATTTATTTTTATTTTTGCTTGCATTTTTTATCAAAAAATACAACAAAATTAGTTCCTTTATAGTTTTTTTTTACTTGTCTGCTTTTAGTTTTGCTAGAATGGGTACTCCTGAGAACACCAAGTTGTGTGATTTTACTAGCACCAACAACAATTATTTCATCTACACTCCTATTGCTCCACCTGCTCATGAGACAAATTTTTATGAGATTAAACCTGCTTTGTTGAATCTTGTTATGAAAGAGCAATTTTTTGGTGCTAGTACTGATGATGCTGCAGCTCATCTCAACAATTTTGTTGAGCTATGTGAGATGCAAAAGTATAAGGATGTAGATGGTGATATTATTAAGCTTAAGTTGTTTCCTTTCTCTTTAAGAGGAAGAGCTAAGGATTGGTTGCTATCTTTGCCTAGAAATAGTATTGATTCTTGGGTTAAGTGTAAGGATGCTTTTATTGCAAAATATTATCCTCCTGCTAAGATTATAGCTTTGAGAAGTGATATTATGAAGTTTAGACAGTTTGATAATGAACATGTTGCTCAAGCTTGGGAAAGAATGAAATCTATGATAAAGAATTGTCCCACTCATGGACAGACTACTTGGATGATTATCCAAACCTTTTATGCAGGACTAAATTTTTCTTCAAGAAATCTCTTGGATTCAGCTGCTGGAGGCACTTTTATGTCCATCACCTTGGGCGCCGCCATGAAGCTTCCTGATAATATGATGGTAAATTATTCTGAGTGGCACACCGAGAGAGCTCCACAAGGTAAGAAGGTAAATTCGGTTGAAAAAACCTCTTCCTTGAGTGATAAGATTGATACTATTATGGCTATGCTTGTTAATAATAGATCTAATGTTGATCCTAATAATGTTCCTTTAGCTTCTTTGGTTGCTCAAGAAGAGCATGTTGATGTGAACTTCATTAGAAATAACAATTTCAACAACAGTGCTTATAGGAACAATTTTGCTAGCAACAATTATAGGCCATATGCTTCTACCAATGGTAATGGTTATGGCAACTCTTATGGTAATTCCTCCAACAACACTAGGGGCACGCCCTCTGAGCTTGAAGTCATGCTCAAGGACTTCATTAGTAAACAAACTGCTTTTAATAAGTCTATTGAGGAAAAGTTGGGTAAAATTGATGTTCTTGCTTCTAAAGTTGATAGCCTTGCTCTTGGTGTTGAACTTCTGAAACTAAAGGTTTTGCCTCATGATGTGAAAGAAAGCAAGACTTTGAATGCCATTCAAGTTAGCATTGATGAAAATGTTAGGATGTTAGCAGAATTGCATGCTAGGTGGGAAAGAGAAGATGAGATGGCTAGAAATATGAAGGTTTGTACTATTACCACCTCTAGTAATGTTGTTTCAAATGCTAGCAATCCTCTTACTATGATTGGTGTAGAGAAAACTGCTACTCCTTGTGCGAAAAAGCCCAAAACTGCAAAAACTTTTTCTACAGAAAGTGCTGAAATTTTTCAGAGTATGGAAGACAATAGCTCTACTTCCTTTAATGATTCTGATTTTGATGGGTGCAATATCTCTGAAGTTATTTTGTTCTTGCAGAAGCTTGCTTTAAGTCCTAATGCTAGTTCTATGAATGGTTCTTTTACAAACCATATTACAAATGCTCTGATGAAAATTAGGGGAAAAAAGTTGAAACAAGAGGTTTCTATTCCCAAGAAGTTAGAAGATGGTTGGGAGCCTATCATTGATATGAATGTTAATGATTTTGATTGTCATGCTTTATGTGATCTTGGTGCAAGCATTTCTATTATGCCAAGAAAGATTTATGATATGCTTGGTTTACCACCGCTTGAAAATTGTTATTTTCATGTTCCTCTTGCTGATGTTGCTAAGACGAAACCTTTGGGAAGGACTAATGATGTTCTTATTATGGTTAACAATAACCTTGTTCCCGTTTATTTCCTTGTTTTGGATGTTGAAAGCAATGCTTCATGTCCTATTATTTTGGGAAGACCTTTTCTTAGAACTGTTTGTGCCATCATTGATATGAAGGAAGGCACCATTAAATATCAATTCCCACTCAAGAAAGGTACGGAACACTTCCCTAGAAAGAGAAAAAAAATTACTTTTTGACTCTATTCTTAGATCAAATTATGAACTTGATACTTCATCGCTTGATATTACTTGATATCCACTTTCTGCGCCTAGCTCAAAGGCGTTAAAGAAAACACTCTTGGGAGATAACCCAATGTTTTCTTTTCAGTACTTTTTCTTTTTGTTGAGTCTTGGAAGTTATTACTACTGTAATGACCTCTCCTTATCATTTTTATTTCGTTTTGTGCCAAGAAGAACCTCTAATATGAGGAAGGTAAGATTTGGGGAAGTTGCTATCCTGAAACAGATTTCTATGCTGCACTGTAAAAAATTGTGAGAATTATCAGAATATCTTTTTGATCTGCGATTTCTTGTGCGCATGCCCCAGTTTATTTCCAAACTTTTATTAGTTTTGCACTTTTCGATTTGAGCAACAGAAGGTCCTCAGAAAATCGATCTTTGTCAGCTGTTCTATTTTGACAGATTTTTGCCACTATTTGTGTTTGCTTGTCGATCACTTTCTTTTTTAGTTCTTTTGATCACAGAACTTCTGAGGAAGTTGCTACAGTATCTTATGCTTTAATGGATGGTATATTTGAGTTTGAAACTGAACGAAAAGAGTAGATTTACTATCATGCTTACACTAATGTTGCTAATAGAATTGTGTGAAGTTTTGTATGAAGGAAGTTTTCAAGTGTAGGGAAAGGAGAGTGATGAGATGAGATGAAGTATGGACAAAAGGTCAAGCTTGGGTATGCCCATGTCACCCCAACAAATATCCAAGAGGTACAAGCGTCAAAGCTTGGCGATGCCCCCGAGACACCCCTTCTTCATCGGCAAAAATTAGGTCACCTTTCAAGACACTATATTTTTATTGCTTCATGTACTATGCGTTTTTCTTGGAGCATCTTTACTTTTGCTTTTAGTTTTCTTTTGTTTTGTTTGCTGCAATAAATGGTTGGACCCCAATAATTTCCTTTTGGAGAAGACATACTCCATTTTTCATTGCCAAGAACACTCTAGTTTTCACTCTTATCGTTCAATGAGTGCTTTCTTTTTTCTAGTACTGCGTTTAGCTTTCATTTTTCGCCTTGATTTTTGTTCAGATCTTGTTATATCTTTGTATCAAGGTGTATTTGGACCACTGGTCTATGTTGGTTTCATCTCAAAACCGTGGTTATAAAAAGTTTGAATGGTGTTGGAAAAGAGAAAAAAGTTTCATGCCTATAGTGGTACAAATGGGAGCTTGTTTAGACAGTGGCTTAGACTTTTGCATGTCATTCTTGATGTTATTTTGATAGTATGCTTAGTAGTTTTTGCTGTAGCATGACTTGTCTCAAATGACTGAGATTGCTTAATGTGCCTTTGAAAGAATCATGCGTTGTTTTTGTTACATGGGAGCATATTATTGTGGTTTTCTCTTTTGATGCTTTATTGGGGTTGACTTGGTACATGCTTACAACATGTTTGACTCTAACAAGTCGCCATAAGCCTCTATGATAATTTGGTTTTTGACTTGTGCTACCACTTTATGCTTCGGTTAATGATGCTTTGTCGCTATACATGATTATGCCCGTTATTGCTCTCTTAGTTGGTCGCTCCCAGTCTTTTGCTAGCCTTCATTTTGTACTGAGAGGGAATACTTCTCGTGCATCCAACTCCCAAAAACCAAAGTTTTCCAATGTGTCCACCATATCTACCTATTAGCAATTTGCTATTCCAAGCACATACGTCTTGCTTTTATCTATCCTTCAAATTAAACATTTTGTGTTATGTGAAAATTAGTCAGTAAAGCTCTCACGAACCTGACGGCACAATTTACTTTTCTTGCTTTTAGTAAATTTGACATTTTGGCTCCCTTATGTTGACGTTATGCTTGCAAGTTGTAAGTTGGAAATTAGCCCAGCCATGCCGTCATGGGGCAAGCTTTCAACATTGCACTTTCTCTCATTTCGTTGATATCGTGACCTTGTGTTTATGGATACCTGCGATGTGAAATAAGTTGGAAACTTGTGAGCTCATGGTGTTTGTATATGTGTTAGAGAAACGCCTGGGCCGCTAATCTAAGCCATGCATCATTCATGGTGGAAATTTACAGCATGCCCATAGTGGACATTCGATGACGCATCTCAAAATAAAAAGCTATACCCATGGTAAATAAAAGAGATGTCGAGGTGTCCATTGTCTGTTTGTCTTGTCATTTTGATGTGGGCTTGTTCCATGTCATCGGGCAAGAGGTACCCCGCTGGCGTTCTCAACGATACATGATGAGGACATCCCTATACTTGCACCTTCTCCACCAACTACTACACAAGATGTTCCAGCTGTTCAGTCCAATGAGATTAGAATTGGACCCATTACAAGAGCTCGTGCTAAGTTACTAGAACAACAGGTGAACTTGTTTCTTAATGAGCCTGATGTGTTACTTAATGAGAACTTTATACTGCCTAAGTCATTGTCTTATTGTATGATCAGGTACATTGGAGAGGAATGCGTAGCACGGAGCGAGGAGCCACAGCAAGAGGAACACCAGAAGATGATCGCCAATATCTGCGCGAGGGAGGAGCGGGAGGAAGGCGCGATAGAAGAGAAGGAGATCATCAAGAAGGGCAAGTTTCAGTTCCAGAAGACAGGACAGTCCGGCCCTCCAACACAGGACAGTCCTGCCCTCCAAGACAGGACAGTCCGGCCTCAGGTGCGCCCGAGGGCAGACATCCTCTGTGGTGTAGCGCGCGTCACCCCAGGACAGTCCTGCCCTCCAACACCGGACAGTCCTGCCCACACAGGACAGTCCTGCCCTCCAAGACAGGACAGTCCGGCCTCAGGTGCGCCCGAGGGCAGACATCCTCTGTGGTGTAGCGCCCGTCTCAGATCAGATCCGAACGAATGTATCCTAGTTCGAGTCGAATACGTTTTATCTCGAGTCCTGGCCGCCCCAGCCGCCCATATAAGCCCTGGGACGACCCCATAGTTAGGGAGACCACGTTAAAACTATTTTGGAGTTATTTCTCTTTAGAACCTCTGAAATTACTTGTGATCGAGTTTATCAAGCTACAATTGAGTGTGATCTGTTGTTCCATTGGGAATTAGTGGATTGCAAACTACCGTTCGTGGTCGACGGCTACGTGCGCAAGATCGTGGTGTTGTGAATATCCTACAAGGTTCGAGAGCTGTTGCATTGGCATCAGGGTTCGAGCGGGAGAGTTCATCGCTACACGGTGTTTATCTATCTACCATCATCATCATCGCCATTGCTCACTGAGAAGATCGGGACACCCCTTATCATCTTGGTATCAGAGCTCCAGTTTTACTCGGTGAGCATCCACAGATCCATCCATTATTTGAGTGTTTTTCATCCTATCCAGAAAAAGCCAAAAAATATTAGGGTTTAGTTTTGCCATAACCTAGATTGCATCGTTTTCTAGTCTTAGTTGCTGGTCGTAGTCGTGTCTTTGATCCGATCTCTTCCGGTAAAGTCGTAGTGTCTAGGTTTCCCTTTGTCAATTTCGTTTTTGTTCTTCGTTCTTGAGTCGTTCATCATCGTTTCCGCCAGTTTTTATCAATTTACCGAGTCCACATAGCGTACCCTTGTTGCAAAACTTAGCTACAGCCTTTCTACAGCATCCGTGCCTAGGAACGTACCCATACGAGACTAGTTGCTGTGCTCTGACAGGCTGCTCATTAGGTTTTCGAGGTGCAATTTTTCGGCCGAATTCAGACCGGACAGTCCTGCCATATCACACAAGACAGTCCGGCCCTTGCAGAATTTTTGCTCCAGTATCGTTTCAGTTATTTTACTGTTGAGACATATAGTTGAGAAAAAGTATATAAAAAAAAATCAAAAGAGAAAAGAAAAAGAGATACAAGAAGAAAAAAAGAGCAATATCTTTGTGGTGATTGTTGAGGCCTGGTTCTATATAGCACTTGTAGTTGAGCAATCTTGTGCCTGTCTATTTTGAGCTATTACTAGCGTCTCTCTTGTGCATTGCAATATTCTTGTTTTCATAATTGCTTTGCCACGTTTATCTCCACGTGTGTGTTTCCTTGGGTTATTGTCTCACGATCAGCACTAGGATTGGTTTGCGGTGTAGTTAGGACTCCATACCTACAGCTCCACCTTTAATAACCTGTGTGCCTTGTGATCGCCTCTATACCTTTGATATTCACTTCATCACATCAGTGCATCAATCGTTTGCTTCGAATTGGTAAGCACTACTATTCGCTTTGGAGCGGTAAGATCTCCTTTCTTGTCAGCTTTGTGCGAGCAGAGAGTTTGCCACCATATCGATTTTGGGTTTTGCACTAATCTACTAATCATGTCTGCTAGTGATGATGTTGTGATGCAGAAAAAGGCAGAAACTGCTACAGTCACTTGGAGGGAATATGAAGCCTTACGGGATCATTTGACAGGAGTTTTCACTCGCACCACGGATTCTTTAGAAAAGGATGTACAGGGGGTACAAATCCAGTTGGGCGAAACTGAGAAAGCTGTCAACAACATTCAAACACAAGTGACTACAATCAATACAAATGTCAACGCATTACAGCTATCCATTGATGCTTTGCGAGACGCCTTTGAGCAACAGCGGCAACAACAATTTGATGATGCTGCTGAACATGCGGACGCAGATAATGGAAGTGTTAATGATGAGGTCCAACAACAGCCAGACAATGGCCGAGGTAGGGGACGTGCCAATCCCCCTGGTGTTGGCCGTGGTTTTGCTCCTGTGGGACGTGCTCAGCGTGTAATCCCACAAGCAAATGATGATATCTTGAGCAAACCAAAATTCTCAATTCCCAAGTTTGATGGCTCACTTGATCCTGAAGATTACCTTTCATGGGAGTTGAAGATTGAGAAGTTGTGGCGTTTGCAAGACTATACAGAAGATAAGAAGGTTAAACTTGCTGCTTCCGAATTTGATGGCTATGCATTGCGTTGGTGGGATGCTATTATACAAAACAGACGCGACGATAATGAGGTTCCTGTGCTCTCATGGCGGGAGATGAAGGAAATTATGAGGCAACGTTTTGTGCCCACTAACTATTTGCGCTCAGTGTTTAACCAGCTCACCAAGTTAACACAAGGTAGCAAGACAGTTGATGAGTACTACATGGAGATGGAGATGCTTATGCAGCGTGCATGAGTTCGTGAATCAGTTGAGATGACTCTGCAGCGTTTTCTCAACAATTTGAAGTTGCCTATTAAGAACATTGTGCGCCATCACACATATGCTACTATGACCGAGTTGTTGCATCATGCACGAGAGACCGAAGCACAACTAGCTGAAGAAGCTAGGGAGCGGGCTCGATATTCGTCGACAAGCCGGTTTTCTGCAAGATCCTCGCTACCACCATCAGCGATGCCACCGGCAGCACCGGCGGACAGTCCGGCCCTCCAACACCGGACAGTCTGGCCTCAAGCCTCTACTTCGGCCTCCAAGCCTGCACCAACACCCTCCTCTGGTTCTACAGCAAACAAGCCGGCTGCTAGTTCGGGTTCAATCATGTCTACAGCTCGTGCTCGTGATAAAGAGTGCTATACTTGTGGAGGAAGAGGACATTTTAAGAATAAGTGTCCCAACAACAAAGTCATGTTTATCAATGACAATGGTGAATATGAGAGTGGAGATGAAATTGATCCTTATAGTCCTGAAGACAATGGTGATGCTAGTGAGGAAGAGTTGGATGCTTATCCTACCCATGCGCCTACCATTGTAGTTACTCCACGTGCTCTTAGTGTGCAGCCCAATTCTGAATCACAGCGCTGCACTCTGTTTCAAACAAAAGCACTAGTTGGCCCAAACAAAGCTTGCAAAGTCATCATTGATGGAGGTAGTTGCAGAAATCTTGCAAGCAAGGAGTTATGTGCCAAGCTGAATTTGACATATTTACCTCATCCTAAACCATATTATATACAGTGGCTGAGTGACAATGGTGAGATGAAGGTAAACCATATGGTGCGTGTAAATTTTGAGATAGGACCATACAAGGATTCTATTAATTTTGATGTGGTTCCTATGACTGTTTGCCACTTATTTTTGGGTCGACCATGGTTATATGATCGCCATGTGCAGCACAATGGTCGAGCTAATACATATCATTTGGAGTTCAAGGGCAAGAAAATTACCTTGCAGCCTATGTCCCCACAGCAGATTGTCAATGAATCTCGTCAAAAAATTGAGGTGAACTTGAAGGATGCACATCATGATAAGAGCGAGAGTTTTGTAGCTGTGAGTGATGTAAATGAGCGACAAAAGAATGATATAACGAAAAGTGAGGGAGTGAATAACCTACTGATTTTAGCCACCAAAGAAGATATGAGAGAATTTAGTGAGGATCCTACAGCCATGCCTCTTGTGCTCATGTACAAGGGTGAGGTTTTAGTTTCTAACGATATGACCCCTATTTCTCTTGGTGTGTCTAATGTTTTGCAGGATTTTGGTGATGTATTTCCTGACGATGTACCAGCGGGATTGCCTCCATTGCGTGGCATTGAGCATCAAATAGACTTCATTCCTGGTGCAACATTACCAAATCGTGCACCCTACAGAGCCAAAATAAATGATAATGCCTACTCGATTGATATACCTATTGCTGAGTTTGGCGGAGTTAGCAACAGCTTCAACGTTGCTGACTTATCACCATATGATGGAGAAGACCTTGGAGCGTCGAGGTCGACGCCTTTTGAAGAGGGGGGAGATGATGAGGACATCCCTATACTTGCACCTTCTCCACCAACTACTACACAAGATGTTCCAGCTGTTCAGTCCAATGAGATTAGAATTGGACCCATTACAAGAGCTCGTGCTAAGTTACTAGAACAACAGGTGAACTTGTTTCTTAATGAGCCTGATGTGTTACTTAATGAGAACTTTATACTGCCTAAGTCATTGTCTTATTGTATGATCAGGTACATTGGAGAGGAATGCGTAGCACGGAGCGAGGAGCCACAGCAAGAGGAACACCAGAAGATGATCGCCAATATCTGCGTGAGGGAGGAGCGGGAGGAATGCGCGATAGAAGAGAAGGAGATCATCAAGAAGGGCAAGTTTCAGTTCCAGAAGACAGGACAGTCCGGCCCTCCAACACAGGACAGTCCTGCCCACACAGGACAGTCCTGCCCTCCAAGACAGGACAGTCCGGCCTCAGGTGCGCCCGAGGGCAGACATCCTCTGTGGTGTAGCGCGCGTCACCCCAGGACAGTCCTGCCCTCCAACACCGGACAGTCCTGCCCTCCAACACAGGACAGTCCGGCCTGTCTCGGATCAGATCCAAACGGATGTATCCTAGTTCGAGTCAAATACGTTTTATCTCGAGTCCTGGCCGCCCCAGCCGCCCATATAAGCCCTGGGACGACCCCATAGTTAGGGAGACCACGTTAAAACTATTTTGGAGTTGTTTCTCTTTAGAACCTCTGAAATTACTTGTGATCGAGTTTATCAAGCTACAATTGAGTGTGATCTGTTGTTCCATTGGGAATTAGTGGATTGCAAACTACCGTTCGTGGTCGACGGCTACGTGCGCAAGATCGTGGTGTTGTGAATATCCTACAAGGTTCGAGAGCTGTTGCATTGGCATCAGGGTTCGAGCGGGAGAGTTCATCGCTACACGGTGTTTATCTATCTACCATCATCATCATCGCCATCGCTCGCTGAGAAGATCGGGACACCCCTTATCAATACATGTATGCTTACAACGACAAGAACTTGCTTGGGACCTAAGTCGAGTAGCATGAGGTTTGGGTATTCGTACTTCACGGGACACGAGATTTTCAACTTATGATTTGTTAAGCATATTGTTGGGGATATACCAAATGGGTATACCAACGACGTAGTTCTAAACCAGCAAGCCAGGGTGGCCCATCAGGGTGGTATGGCGGATTGCCTACCGGGCGGCCCAGTTGCTGGAGAGATCATGGCGGTACTGGACGCAGGAGCTCATGGCGGATCCGAAGACAGGCCCATGGCGGGTTGCCATGTAGTACACGCATAGGACTTAGTTTAGGACTCCAAGTTGTATCCGCTCCGGTACCATCGTGTTGCCCACGCCAGGCGCCTTTATAAGCCGGCGTGGAGAAGCCCTTGAGGCACAGCTTAGACATACGGCCAATCGCATAGCGAAACGGCCAACCTCATCATTGTAACCGAGCACTTGTTGCCATATAGTGAATTATAGCAGCACGTAGGATCTCGCCACCGTTGCGGGATCTGAAGCTGGGTAAACTCGTGCTACCACTGTCCCGGATCGCTCCGCCGTGTTCACCCCCTTCCACAAACCGCCATACACCTACCCCTATTGTAGATCTGTTGACGAAACCACGACAGTTGGCGCCCACCGTGGGGCAAAACGCGTCAGGAGTGCGGATCCAGGAGGGATCCGCCTTCGCAGGCATCGGCGACACCGTCGCCATCGGGCGCGTCCTCTATCATTCCGGCTTCTCCATTGTCCCAGCGGATAACCTCTGGGTGCCATCGATAGAAGAACCCACTCGATTCACCGTCGTTCCCATCGGAGATATCCATATCTTCATTGGAGAGACAAACCCTACCCCCGCTACCGAAACCAATTTCCGGCGGATTGATATGGCTGAAACCCCCAAACGGACCGCTTTCGAGCTGGATACGGAGGAGGAATCATCTGATCTGGAACTTCCTAAGTTATCTAGATCGGATCTAAAAAACAATCCCACCCAACCCGCCCTAGAGGTAGAGGAAGTGGTGGTAAACCGCTGTGAATCTGCCATGAGCAATCTGGCGTTAGAGACACCGCGGTATTGCCTTGTTGCTTTCACTAGTATCACTTCGGGATCTACCTCCAATGGAGAAGATAGCCCAGGTGAATCGATCCTAGAGGCACTTAACGAAAGTGGTGAATCATATGACTGGGATAGCAAAGGCTATGATTCTGATCACTATGACGCCGCCATGAGAAGGATCGAGGCGGAGTTAGCTCAGCAAGCACTTGAAGAGCAGAGCACAGCCGCCAAGCAGGTATTCATGACCAACAAAGGAGATGACGCTGGGCAGACAACCTGATGAGGACATCCCTATTACACCACCATTATCTCCTACTCCTTTTGATGAAGATGTTGCTGTGAAGAAGTCCAATGAGATTAGGATTGGACCAATTACAAGAGCACGTGCAAAGCTATTGGAACAACAGGTGAACTCACTCTTAGTTGAACCTGATCTTTTATTTAATGAGAACTTTATACTGCCTAAGTCTATGCATCTATGTATGATCAGGTTTGTTGATAACACAAGCGTTATACGAGGAGGAGATGAGTCGCAGCAAGAAGAGCAAGACTTGATGATCAAGTGCGCGAGGGAGGAGAGGGAGGCAGGCGCATCATGAGATCACCAGAACATCAAATCGACATGAGAGAGTCCGTGATGGCGCACTAGGATAGCCTACGACACGATGTCTACACGTCTAAGGCGCACCACACTCATGGCCTGCGTGCCAAATTAGGCCGAACCCATGTATGGGTCGGTATGTACTCGTTTGAGTCGAACCGAGTCAGTTTGGGCCCAAACCAGGTTGGTTTTGGGCCAGGTCCATGCTGAGGACGCCCCAGCCTCCCTTAAGTAGCCAGGGGCGCCCCCTCAAGTCCCTTAGACCACGTTTAAACAAAACCCTAGTTTCTAGACAGAACCAAGTGTTCCTCTGAAATTATTCGCACCAATTCGTATCGATCTAGTATTTGTTCTTCTGAAAGTCTGAGTGTAATCTGCTGTTCCATTGGGAATTAGTATATTGCATCACTGCTTTGTGGTCGGCGGCTACGTGCGCAAGCGTGTGACGTTGCGAATATCCAAAGGGTTGAGAGCTGTTGCGCTGGCAGCAGGGATTAGCCGGAGAGTTTACAGCGACACTCGAGTTATCTTCATCACCATCATCGCCATCTACATCGCGCTCGCTGAGAAGATCGGGACACCCCTTATCATCTTGGTATCAGATTCCAGCGTTTCCTCGGTGAGCATCCACAAATCCATCCCCGTAGATTCGTTTTTGTTTTCAGTCCTATCCAGAAAAAGCCACACAAAAAAATTTAGGGTTCTTAGTTCTTGCCATAGCCTAGATTGCATCGAAGTATTTGTTTTAGTTGCTGGTCGTAGTTTCCTTTTGCGTAACTTCTTCAGTCTCGTTTTCCCGTCCGTCGTGTTCGTCGTCAGTTTCTGATCGATCCGATCGTTTCCGATCGTGTCCGATCGTGCTGCATTGTTACAACAAAAAGAAAAGAAAAGGAGACACTAGTTCTAATTTTCAAGACGTGGTGGCAGACTCAGCTTATTTGGACCCTTGGCGTGCAGGAAATTGTTCTGTTTGTTTTGGGTGATGTGCTTTATTTGCTACCAAAATTCAGTTTGCGTCTGCGGGTATATTCAGCTCATTTAGACCACTTCTCAGTGTGCAGGAGTATGTCCTGTCCATTTTGGGTGATCTGCTCATGTGCTTCGAGACTGCATTCCGATGATTGTTGGTGTCTCAATTTGGGTTGGTGGCGCCGAAGACTAAAAGGTGCCAAGAGCAAGTCAAGCTAGCCAAGAGGGAGGATGTGGTGTGGCAGGTTGGCAAGACTTGAAGGCGGAGAGTGGCGATATTGCTGATTTGACGCCACATGCTAGAGAAGACCCTCCGGCGTTGAGGACAACGCCTTTCCAAGAAGGGGAGGATGATGAGGATATTGGCACGCCAGGACGACCTACGATATGTGATAATTAAGTTTAAGGCTGTGTCATTAATTTGTATCTATGTTCATGTTATTTCTTAGCCTGGTCACGTTGTGGGCCACTTAGAGTTTTTATTTCATGTTTGGGGTTTGGGCCTGTCCAAGCCCAACAGTTTTCTGGCCGCCTATATAAGGAGGCTGGGCGGCTAGGGTTTAGGGAGGCTGAAAATTATGTAGAACTTTTAGTTCAAGTTATCACCGTCCCTCTGGGATCGGCGTGTGTGACAGCGTCTCGGACGTTCGTCTAGTTATCTATCAATAAAGACAAGAGAGTTCTTGAATTGTCAAGAGTAATCATGTGTGCGCGAAGGTCCTTGAATCTATCAAGGGTTGTCGAGCTGTTGGCGTGTTGATTTAGCGTGAGGTTTGTCGTTCATCGTCGAGTTGCTCGCAGGATTGGCGTTCCCCAATCTTCAGGTCGCGTGTTCTGCTCACGTGATTGGGAGATCTATCATATCAGAAGGTGCATCGTGAAAGATCGGGCAAACAATCTTCATCACAACCGGTGATCCGCCATCTCAGGCAGCCCATGACGGAGATGCCGACAAAGAGCAGGGTAACCCGCCACCAGCCGCCGATCCCGCCACGGAACAACTTCCTGAGATCCAGGGCAGCCCCTGGCCTCTGCAACCTGCCATCACCGAGGTGCATCACCCAGAAGACTTCATGACCCCGCTGGACAAGGTCGTCTACGGAACTCTAGCAGATCCAATCACCCCTGACTATGTCAGAGACATAAACGATCTCAAGAAGAAAAGGCGAGCAATCCTCAAGGAAGCAAAGCGAGTCGAGAAGATGGGCGAAAAGTTAGATGGCGACATTGCTAAAGCTCAAGACATGCTGAAACGCGCAAGGAACATGGAAGAGAAGTACGTTATTCTCATCCAGAACCAAATGAACGAGGGAGGCGACCCGCAGCTGGTGCAAAACCTTGAGTTCACCGTGCCAACCGCGGAAACTCTGGCCAGGATGTATATCAAAAATCCATCATACGTGGACAAGAACTGCGATGAAGTCAGGGCTACGCCCATAGAGAACATCGTGGCTACAAAGGAGCTATTGGAGCATAATAAAAGCCTAGCAGCCCTAGAGACGGCGGTAAAACTGATGACCAAAGCATTGGTGCAGCACTAGAAGGCTACGTCATCACGACGGCTTGAATCTGATCCTGTGCTATGCAGGTCCAGCACTGCCTCCAAGGCTCGGGGTGCTGGCAACTATGGTACGCGCCCTGATAACGAATCTCATACCGGATCCTCAGAAGTCCGAAGAAGAGAAGCTCGCAATCGGGTAGATGCCATCCCAATACCCTCTGATGACAAGTGTCGATGTTCTAGATACCGGGGTATCCCGGTCCACCTACTCCTGGGCCCCTTCAACGGCCCAACTTCGGCCCAGGGGAGGAACGACGACAGAAGCTCAACAGAGAAGACCCTCATGAGGAGGTGCCTCATGAGGAGAGCGATGGCTAAATAGCTAAGGACCAGAAGACCTCCTCACGAGCTGTTTCTCGTGAGGGGAAGGACCACATCCATGTCAGCTCGGCACGTTTCCGTGCTGAGCAAGAAGATAAGAGCAGAAGACTACATACCGTCCACGCTACCCCCGACAGGGAGGAGACCAACTTTCGCCGTGCCTGCATAAAGCTGCACAGTGGTTGTTGGCCTGCCCTTAAAAATAGGGTGGACGGTGTAGGGCGCCAGAGGAGGACGTTAGCTTCCTCCACCCACTCCTGTGGACCGGCGCCACTACTCTACGAAGACTACGTCCATAGAAGACCCACGTCTACAGCTGTCCTCCCTCCTTGGCCGTGTGTGGCAACCCCTTCCCCAAGATGATAAGGGCAAGGAGGACCAGGGCGCTGTAAAAGGAGGGGAGGCCACCCCTTAGAGGGGATCCGATCTTCTGTTCCGGGCTCATAGCTAGGCTAAGTTGGTTCTTCTACCTCCAGCCAGTGAGAGCTCTGTAACCAAGACCTTGGACTCCTCGCGAGGTATCGCGTCGTAATACAAGAAGGCAGGAAGTAGGGGCTTTACCTCACCACGAGGGCCCTGAACCTGGGTAAAGCTCGGCGTCTCCCTCTCTGCAGTGCGTTGTGCATTCGACGTCTCGAGGCTTCTGTCACCGTGTTTCATTGCGATCCAAGATCTCCCATGTTCAGCCCCCTGCGTTTGAATCTTTAGGTCCGTCGCGTGGTACCCCGTGTTCTTGCGACACGAAATCCATCGACATTTGGCACGCCAGGTAGGGGGCTGTGGTGTGTTTTCTTCTAGATCTGCTTTGACATGGCCGATGCCAACGCAAGGCTCGAGCGTCTTCGCCGCCGCAACGCCGTTCGGGGGCAGACCGAGCCCATCTTCCGTTGTCGAGACGCCTCGGCCGGGGAGGAAGAGGAGGAAGACCTGGAGTCCTCCTACCTCCCATCCGAGCGTACAGAGCCTTCGCTCTCCTTCACCGCCACCGCCACTTCTCGCGCTCGTTCTGGGAGTCAGCTGTCCCCTGCGCAGGCTCTCGCCATGGCGCAGGAGCTGCTGCGCTATCAGCCCACTGATGACGGGCGTGAGGGGGTGGCGCACTCGAATCGCCGAGCTCGTCGCCATTGCCAACGAAGACCCGGCCCAGGGAGGAGCCCAGGGCGCGAGAGAACCAGAACCGGCGGCAGGGCGCCGCGCCCCGGGCGCCGGAGATGGGAAGGCCGCCAAGGCCAAGAAAGTGGCTTCCTGTGCCGCATCTTCGCCGTGCGGGGAGCCCAGCTGCCAAATCGTCCAATGCGCTCCGGAAGACGCACGCGTCTCCCTTGAGCGCCGCCGCGAAAATCATGACCACGCCATCGACGACATCGGCGAAGCTGGCAAGAACGTCAAGACCCCCGGGGACCCAATCTACAACCCCAGGTGCCTTGCTCTCACTCGCCAGCAACACTATGTGGTCTGTCCTGACAAGTTCAAGCCGGACATCGGCGCGCATTACGATGGGACCACCAACCCCGTCGAGTTCCTCCAGCTCTACGTCGTCGCCGTCTAGGCCACGCGTGGAGATCAGCGTGCGATGGCTAATTGGTTCCCCATGGCCCTCAAAGACGCTCCGCGAACTTGGCTCATGAATCTGTCTCACTAATCCGTGACTTCATGGAAGGACTTGTGCCATCAGTTCGTCGCCAACTTCATGCCCACGTACGAGCGCCCCGCCACCAAGAATGATCTTTAAGGTGGTGCGTCAGTACAAGGGCAAGATGCTTCGTCAATACATCCAGCACTTCAGCCAGATGAGAAACAAGATTCCTAGGATCTCCAACGAGGAGGTCATCTCCGCGTTCTCCACGGGCGTCTCCGACATCAAGATGACAGAGAAGCTGTCCGTGAATGATGAGCTGACTTCCGTCGTCAGGCTCTTCAAGATCTCCGACCGGTGCGCCAAGGCCGAGGAGGGGAGGCTCTTCGTGCACAACCTGCCGGAGGCGATTCTCCCAAAGCCAAAGTCTAAGGATGTAACATCCTAGGATTTTATCAAATTTTGGGGTAAATTTTTTGCTTTTGTTTTGCTTGTGATGATTGAAAATTCATAGGGATTTAAATTTTTTTGGGTTTATTTAAAAGGATCAAATATAAAACTATTGTAAACTTCCTAGTATTTCTTGAAGAACTCCTTTGAGAAAATAAATTATCAATATATTATTTTCCTTTCTTTTATTCAAACCTATGCAAGCTACTTGCAAAGGACTACCTCCTAAAGTTATTCTATTGTCTAAAAGGTTTGCATTGCAAAAGGTGATTTGAAAACAATTTGTAAATAATATTTTATAAAGTGTTATCCTCTTATTTTAAAAGGATTATTTTCAAACCCTAATCCAACTTATTGCTTTATGCAAAATAAAGCATTTTGACCAATTTAAAAAGATCTTCTTGAAAATGATTTTTGTTCATGAAAAATGTCTCTGCTCTGTTTTAAATTGTAGTGTTGAATTTTACAAAATTTTGGAAATTTGTTTGAACTCATTTGAATTTCAAATGAGAAAGTTATAGAACAAATCAGAAAACAAAAAGGAAAAAAATCAGAACAAAAAAAAATATGACAACCTAAGTGGGCCAGCCCGGGACAAGCTAGCCCAGCAGTCAGCCCAACAACAGGAAGTTTGCTTCCCTCAATGCAATATCTGCAATCACACCCACTTGGATCCTTGAAGTGATAAATAGCTATTCAGCGGATGACAAAACCCAGCAATTGGTACAGCAGTACTTGATTACACCTCCTGAACCTTCTTCTGACTATTCCATCCAAGCAGGCATCCTCAGATTCAAAGGCAGACTTGTGTTGGGCCAGGATAAAGCATTACACACTAGATTATTTGCTGCTCTACACCACTCAGCCCTGGGTGGTCACTCTGGCATCAAGGCTACTTATCAAAGGATGAAGAGACTATTTTACTGGACTGGTATGAAGAAGGACATTGAAACTCTAGTTTCCCAATGTCCAATCTGTCAAAGATCCAAGCATGAAACCTGCAAATATCCAGGATTACTTGATCCTTTGCCAACACCTGACATGGCCTGGGCACATGTTTCTCTTGATTTCATAGAGGGCCTGCCCAAATCGCAAGGTAAAGAAGTTATACTGGTAGTAGTGGACAAATTCACAAAATACGCACATTTCATTCCCTTGTCTCACCCATACACTGTGCAAAGTGTGGTGATATGGGCACGACGGAGGAGGTGAAGCCCAATTTCAGGACTCCACCAAGCTGAGGGAAGCTCGTTGCATATTGGCACGCCAGGACGACCTACGATATGTAATAATTAGTCTAAGGTTGTGTCAGCAATTTATATTCATGCCTATGTTATTTCGTAGCTAGGTCTAGTTGTGGGCCACCTTGGTTTTATTGTGTGTTTTGGCTTTGGGCCTGTCCAAGCCCAATAGTTTTCTGGTCATCTATATAAGGAGGCCAGCAGGTTAGGGTTTAGGGAGTTCAGAAGTTTAGACAAAACATTGAGTTGTGTGCTGCGTGAAGCATCCCTCCGGGGACGGCGCTGCCGTCATCTATCTTATCAAATATATTGCTGTGAAGGTTCTTGTGTTCATCAAGGATTATCAGGCTCAGGTTTGAGGCGTGTTGATTCTCTTCACGTTGCTTGCTGGATTCGTTCCTCTTCTTCAGGTTGCGTTCTTCGCGTGATTGGAAGATATTTATCCGGGTAGACTCGCTGTGAAAGATCGGGACAAAACTCGAGGATCACCGGCGTGATCCTTATCATGTGGTCACCGCATTCATGGACAATGTGGTTAAATTGCATGGCCCACCTACAGTACTCATCTCTGATAGAGATAGAATCTTTACTAGCACAATGTGGAAGGAAATATTCAAACAATTCAAAGTGGAGCTCAGATTTAGCTCAGCCTACCACCCACAGTCGGATGGACAGACAGAGCGAGTAAACCAGTGCCTAGAAACATATTTGAGATGCATGATTTTCAATGAACCACACAAATGGGCTGCTTGGATACCCTTAGCAGAATTCTGGTATAATACATCCTTCCATACAGCCCTCAACATTACCCCTTTTCAAGCTTTGTATGGTTTCCCTCCACCACAAATCAGTGAACTGTCTGTCCCTGGACCTACTGATCTGGGAGCTACCGATTTTTTGACAGCCAAACAAGAAATGCTTGATCAACTGAAAGTTCACCTTGCTCAAGCTACTGCCAGGATGAAAAAGTTTGCTGATAGGAATCGCAGTGAAAGAACCTTGGAAATTGGTGATATGGTTTACCTGAAGATGCAACCGTATCGAATGGCAGCATTTGGTCTGCGAGGTGCAATCAAGTTGCACAGCAAATTTTACGGCCCCTTCAGAGTACTGCAACCTATTGGCAACAGAGCTTACAAACTGCTGCTCCCTGATGGTGTGCAGATTCATCCAGTTTTTCATGTGAGTCAATTCAAGAAACACATCGGTCCTACTGTGATTCCCAACCCTGACCTGCCACTCATTGATGCTCAAGGCAAAATCCACACAGCACCTTCTCATGTGCTCCAAGTTCGTCAGATACCACGCAACAATATTGCTGTGGTGCAATGGCTGGTACAGTGGGAGAACCTCTCGGCCGAGGAAGCCACCTGGGAGGATGCAGATTTTATCAAAAAGGTATTCCCTTCCTTTTTCAGGTCGATCGTGGATGAATGGATGCACCCTGCTCCTGCATCTTGAGGACAAGTCGCTGCCTAGGAGGGGGCATTGTCAGGCTACTGACGATACTACACCGAGCTTCAGCATCGGACGGTGACAAGATAAGGGACCAACGGCTATGATCCTAACGATAACGTCTCAGCGGAACTACAGTTACTATTCACTGTTCTTCTTTTCCGTTTTACTGCCCGGTACCTGTCAAGTTAGAAGCCCAGCTGCGTCTGGCATATTCCTTATCGCTCAAATATTGCTCAGGCAACACCCTAAGGGGATATACTGTATACTCTATACCTAATATATTGCATCTGGAAGAGGCGTCTCCCTCTCCGAATCATTGATTTGTCTCTGCTTTGGTGTGATTTAGATCTCAATTTCTGTAAATCTTGTTGAGAATCATGTCGATCCCATCTGGGACCTGACACGTCGACTGCCCCTGCCTCCTCTTCCACAAGCTGGGCCTACATCTGGAGGGCCGGAGCAGTGGAACGGTGGCGCCTGCGTCTATAGCGCCGGAGCAGCGGGCATATTCCAGCAAGAAACAGTCAGTAAGTGTTATCGACGAGAAGACTATCTGCTAGCACATGCTCCAGTTTGTTGTTTTACCAAATGACATGCATGAGCAGCTCTGAAGATTCAGTAAACAAATACTCCTTGAAGTTAGAAATACTGTAGCAGTATTCCCATTTTATTGTGTGCTTGTCTGAATGAGGAGTTGATGGAGTAATGCGGTTGTTAAGCTAGACATGTACAAGAGTTATTTTTGTCGATTGAGTAACTGAATTTGAGAACCCAGAATTAGTTTTCACTTGGCAGTAATTTTCAGAGAAGTCTGAACCTTGTGCATTCTTTCTCAATAATAGTTTTAGATGTAGTGCCGTCTGCTGTAAGAAAAGAAGCAGAGGATTACTATATCAGTTATCCATTTTACTGTTATCAGTTTCAGCTGAAAATACCATTAGTGGCTTCTCTGTCTAGCTATTTAAGTCCATGATGCTTAAATCCATCTAATTAAGTCCTTTTATCATGATTTGGTAAAGAATGAGTTTGAGAGAATTCTCCTGTCATATATTATTGAACCCAGCATTGGGGATGCCATAACAAAACCTAGAATGTTTCATTTTTCGGTATCAAAGTGTAACCAAATATTATTTTAAAAGCACATTATCTTGGATAATGCAACATATATGTCCCCCAAACTTTCAAGTAACAAGTGCAACACTCTGTCTTAACTCTTGATTTGCATGTCATCTAGTGAATTCAACTGTGTTCTGAGATTGCAGTATGAGCAACAAGATGGGGCTTGAGGTTGCAGTTGAGGGCAACCGTCTAGTTCCTGAACTGCTGAACAAGGTGGTGAAGCTAGATCTGTCTGCCCAAGGGCCAGCTGTTGTAGTGTGTGGCGAATAATTGTGTGTTTTAATGTGATCTTTGTGGGCAATCTTTAGAGAGTAATTTTTATGACCAAAAAATTAGTATGGATTGTGAGTACTGATGTTTTCTTATGGGAAATTAGTATGGATTTATTTTAAGATATTTGATATGGATCCTACAATTTAAGATTGCTGTGCTCTTGTTTGCTCTAATTTTTCAGTGAATGGTAAAACTTAACTGAATAATTAGGATGTAAACTATTTCTGATGATAAGTTATTTGATTGGCCATCAAATGAATAAGAATGTCTTTCCTCCCGAATGATGTTATACTGATCTACCAGCTAATATGTTCAGAGTTGTTTGTTTACAGAGAGAAGCACATACGCCATGACATATCACACGTCAAGGAACTTCATGAAGAGGAATGCCTTTTCTTGTTAATGGTGATAGTATATTTTGCTAGAATATTGATCACCACTGTATAGATATAAAGTAATGAAATAAAACAGGTATTGTGGAATCTTCTGTATAGTGACTATTGACAGCACTTTGTTCAGTAAAATGCGATAAGTTCTTTTCTTGTCGACCTGTGCAATTTGACAAATGTTTGTTTCAACCGGGCAGACGCAGCCAAACTTTCCCAGTCACTGTATAACAATAGCTTTAAAAACATTCACTGTCAACCTTATAGAAGACGGTTTTTGCCTAGCAATCGGTTAGCTAGCTATCGGGAGTACATTTTTTCGTGCTCTCAACGTAGGAGAAATACATCTAGTAAGAACTAAGTTCTCTAGAAAGTAACACATTATTATTCAAATGTACAATGTGCAAAAAATTAATCTCATACATATGGAAAGTTAGGAACTGTCATTATACAGTTGCTAAAAAAACTGATAAACAGTCAGTGCAAGGGTTGCATGTTGAGCATAGAATAACATGGCCATCTTTGTCAGTGCTATGCCTGTAGAAAAAGTCTGCATCCCTTGTCTTTCTGTGAGGCTATATAGTTCAACATATACTGAGCATCTCTACCTTCAGTCTTTTTCTTCTTGTACTCCGCGACAAAGTTATACAAATCTCGGGGTACAAACCCCAACTTGTCATGACCACCCGCCTGATATCCTTCATTCTCACTTCTGAACGTCTTGCTAACCACGACGTAATACTCTTCACGCTCCTCCTTTCCGGTGCCTACACCATCCATGCCTGAAAATGACCATCATAAAATAAGATTCATGTTGGCAGTCAAGAAATTCATGCCTTTCAAAAACAGCTTTATAATATTTTTCACTCAACATGAGAAATGTATCACTAAAATACTTTGTTCCTTTTCATTGTCAAAACAAATCTACTTGCCTAGCAAAAATACCATGGTACACATATTCTTAATTCCTTAGACTGTTTTTACACCAACGAATGTTAAGCATATTAAATTTTAAATAGATTGGACAATTCTTCAAGCCTTACATCTAGATTGGTACTATACCATTAGACACGGGAATTAACAAGTCAAATGTCAGGAGAATTATTCACTAACGTTTACCAAAGGTTAGTTTGGCCTCCAGTATCGTTTTATACCATTCGGAACACTCCTTTCCTGCATGCGTGTATATCTTTATTTGTGGAAAACAGATGCTTTGTTCTTCTGGTATACATAGAAAAATGGTTTTGCATACTTATTTATTTGTTGATATTAGTACCTAGGAGTTTCTGTCCAAACGTAACTTCACGATCGAATTTTACTAGCAATCGGACCAATCTATCAGACTGAATGAGGAATGCGTCTGAAGTTGCATGTGTAGTACATGTACCTGCTCGATGTGGCGGCGGCGTCGCTCGCTGGTGGCACTGGCATAGGAGCGGATGAGGCCTTGAATGACATGGAGGCAGCGGAGTCGCCGGTGCTTGTGGCGGTGGAGTAGGTGAGGCGTCGCCATCTCTGCTCGATGTGGCGGCGGCGGCGTCGCTGGCTGCTGTGCGTCGCGTCGCTCGTTGGTGGAAATGGCGGCGGAGCGGATGAAGCTTTATGAGACATAGAGGCCGCGTAGTCAGCGGTGGCTATGGCGGCGGAGTCGCCGGTGGCTGTGGCGGCGGACTGGGTGAAGCGGCGGTGGCTGTGGTGCCGTATCTGCTGGCGTCGATGTGGTGGCGAGTCGCTACTTGGATAATGGGTCAATTGTTGGACCGGGCTGAATACGCATACTTTTAATATTTTTCCCATTATCTACGTCTTGGCGGGCTGGCGGGCCAAATTCACGTCATTCAATCCTGACCGTTGACGGAAATCATACTCCTCCCTCTCTAGGAGGAGTAAAAGGTACCGTAAAAGTCGCCCTAAGATAAATTAGTAAACACCCTAACACCTCAGTTACACATTATTGAGATGCATCTTTGCATATAGCCAAATCAAATAGATACCCATTGTTATGGAAACAATATGGACAACCTTGCTTTGTATCCAAGTTTGCATTAGGCAAGCAACTAGATATGTGGGAGAAGACCACAAGTTTATATCTTGGTTGATGGTTCAGATTTGAAGCTATGGCACATTAGTCTCATCTGAGGAGTGAGTACTACTTTCTTAATAGGGAAATTCAATCATAGCAAATCCCATTTCCTTTATCTATCCATGTGGGACATATTCTAATATTCCTAATTCATGCATCACCTTAGGATCATGAGTAAAACCCTACAATCACATCCTATATTTTAAACCATGGATTATGTCCACACCATAAACATTCCTAATATCAACCATATTATTTATCCAGTGATTAACTTGAACATGTTAATATGTGCATGAATCTTGATATCAAATTAAGAGCATCATGTTCATAGATACATATACCTAACTAGGAACTCCAATGCTAGAATCTATTATAAATAATAGTTCTCTTTTCATTCAGATACAAATATGGTGTCTATACACTCTTAAGAAGAAACACAAAAATAGAATCTTTAAAAATCATTTCTATTAAGACCCCTAACAAAAACCATAACCACATCTAAATAGCTATTGTGTGGAATACACCTAGAGATCTTCCTAATACAACTTATTGTACTAGTAATGTATGAATTGTATTTATATGAAGTCCTAACCTTGAGTTCCTGCAAAACAAATTGGAAATCAAATTAGAATTCAAAACAGCAAAACAGAAAATAGAAAAAGAATTGAAACAGAAAAAATAGAGGAATTGCTTATGTGGCCACAGCCCACCGCATCGGCCCACTAGGAGCCCAGCCCGGCATACCGAATCGGCACGCATCTGACAGGCGGGACCCACCGAGGCTGATGAGGACATCCCATCTATTGATACACCCGCTGTACCTACAGCGGAACACATACAAGGACCCATCACTCGAGCTCGTGCCAAGCAACTTAACTATCAGGTACTTTCGTTTCTTGGAACTCTTTCTCACATACATGAGAATATGATGCTGCCTAAATCAGATATGTTTGTTACTCTTAGGAATGATGGACCTAGCATGGATGAGAGGGACAAGCATTGGAGCATGATCGTGCATGGAGATGGCAGCATGCGTTTGAGGATTGAAGAAGACGCCACGAGTGGAGATTTCAGAACTTTGAAGCCACCATAATGAAGGATGAAGACTTGGACGAAATATACAAAGAGCTACTTCATAATTTCGTCCATAAATACATATGGTGCTGCGTCACTTCTATTTTTGGGCCAGGTCCATGTAAATTTCGCAGCAAATAAGACAGCCACTTTTAGGAGTCCGAATTTGAGGAGAAAAGGCCTGTTAGGGGTCCGTTCGACCACCCAACCCATGGCTGGTCGCACCCCTACCTTTTCCTCCTCAAATACCCCCGTAGCCGTCATTAGAACTCGGATTTTGATTAGACTAAAAGTTAGCCCTTGCTGCAACTACGAGCTCGACTTTTGAGGCCAATCGCCCAGAAGAAGACCGCCTATTCGGAATCCCACCTTTTGAATAAAGCATACATCTTTCATCCGCAATATCTTGATTGCTGTATTAGTTCTTACTTGTTCTCGATTTCAGGTAGGAATTAAGACCCTCGCTGGTCAGGCTGATCGTGCACCCGCAAGATCAGTAACTCCCGGAGATTGTCCTAGCGATTGCATTGGCGCACGAGCTTCGCACGTGTAGTCGGATCGTCAAGCACAAACTCCACCCACCAAATCGACGTATCAAGATCTCATCGAAAGATCGGACACCTTTGCCCTATCAAGTGGTATCAGATTTCAGGTTGCTCGGTGAGATTTACTGTTTTCGTAGTTTAGATTGCATCAGTGTTCATACCTATAAACCACGAAAAAGCCAAAAAATACAGTTAGGGTTAGATCATCTCGTCCCATAAACCATCCGAGCCTTTGCATTGTCTTTTCAGTTTGCATCGTTGAATTTGTGTCTGCATCCGCGTGTCGAGTTGCTGGTCTTAGTGTCTGTTCCTTTAGAGTTTCGAGTTCGATTCACCTTAGTCCCGCCGCCGCCGCACGCTTGCACCACTGCTCCGCCATATCCTTCCACCACCACGCCATATACTTCCGCCACCGCCTTCACATAAGTTCTTGTTCGTTCTTCCCAATTTCATCCGTACCTTTTTCAGAGTCCGTGAGTTAGGTTTCGGTCGCCAGTCAAGAGGAGGAAGAAGAGCAAAAAAAAAAAAAAAAAAAAAAAAAAGTCAACTCCGCATCCAAGTCGGGTTGACCCGTTCCTACTAGTGCATTCCGAATTCAGTCTGAATTTTGACAGTTCCGTCAGTTTTTTGACGGTTTTCGACAGCAAATTTCAACTGGTCATAACTTTTGCATACGAACTCCGTTTTCGACGTGCGAGTACTCAAAATGTTCGTAGCGAAAAGATCTACGTGACCACAACCACTACGTCGTTGTGCGACACCCAGAACTCCCAAAAAAGGCCGGGAAGGCTGAGTTTTTGCCCTCCGAAGTTTCAGACCTGACAATTCCTGCAGATCTTCACTTATATTTTGCTTGGGAGCTGTTCCTTTCTGCTTGTGGGGCCGCGCCGTGACTTCCTTAGTGTTCTCGGCTCGCGTCTCTAGCTTGGTATAGCCTAGGACCAGCACAGTACCGTGGTTGAGCATTCTTTCAACATTGCATTGCTGTTTTGACATTTGCTGTATTTTTGCTACCATATAAGCCTTCCTACAGCTCCACATATTTCTGCACGTGCTTTGTATCGACACCTGGTAATCGCTTGTGCAATTTTGGGAGTCGCTGTTCTTTGCTGGTTGCATATCACCTTCCTCCTGTTGGGTAAGAACTTGTAAGAGCTTTGTATACCGCTTGACGGATTACGCGTGATCCCACCATATTCCGTAGTGCATAGGTATATATATTTGTGCTTGCTTCCACGCTAACCATGACAGGAACCCCGAAGGATGATGTTGATCCAGAGAAGATGACTAGTGCAGAGTTGCATGCCCACTTCACACGGCTGTTGGTGGGGCGTGCACAAGATGTGGACACACGCTTGGGTGATGTTGATTCCAAGCTTTCTGATGCGATGGACAAGATGGCTGGTCTTGAGGCATCCTTCAACACCAAGCTCGATGCCCGGTTCCAGGAAGTCCTGGCCCGTTTACCACCACTGCCACGGCCGGCCGTCCCTGTACCACGTGCTCGCCGCGTTCCTCTTACAGCTGCGGCCGCTACGGAGGCGGCCACCCAGGACGGATATGCTGCTGACGAGGGGGAAAACGAGTTCGAAGATGAAAACGAGCTCGACGAGGACGAGGTCCAACAACCTGCACCTGGCCGTCCGCGGCAATACAACCGCAACGCTCGTCCACCTCCGCGTCCGGTACGTGATGATGACCATGTGGCTAAGCTAAAATTAAATATTCCGCCATTTGAGGGTAGATATAATCCTGATGCATATCTCACTTGGGAATTAGAAGTAGAGCAACGTTTTGCATGTTTACGCTACCCTGAGCATTTGCGTGTTAGTGCTGCTACATGTGAATTTACTGATTTTGCTTCTATCTGGTGGTCTGAATATTGTCGAGTCAATCATGCTAATATTCCTGCTACTTGGCTTGGTCTAAAACATGCCATGCGTACTCGTTTTGTACCTCCACATTATCAACGAGACTTGCTTAAAAAATTAACTCGTTTAGAACAAGGCAAAAATTCTGTACAAGAGTATTATCAAGAGTTACAAACGGGCATGATTCGTTGTGGTATTGTAGAGGATAATGAAGCTATGCTTGCACGTTTCTTTGGTGGTTTAAATAAGGAGATTCAGCATATTTTAGACTACAAGGAGTACAATACTATTACTCGTTTATTTCACCTTGCTTGCAAAGCTGAACTTGAAGTGCAGGATCGTCAACCATCATGGAGAAGACCTAATAATTCTGCAGGTCGTACTTCTTCATGGTCTGCGCGCCAATCAGCTCCACCTTCTCGTGGGGATGCACCAGGTCCTTCCACCTCCAGGTATACCACGCCGACGTCAAGAACGCCACCTGCTCCTGCTCCTGCTCCATCACCATCTGCTGGTCCGACACGGAGTTCTTCTTCCATGGCCTCCACGGGGAAGACTCGCGATATTCAATGTCGCAAGTGTTTTGGGTTTGGTCACATTGAAAAAGAATGCAGAACCAAACGTGTGATGGTGGTACTTGAAGATGGCGAATATGACTCTGCAAGTGATTTTGATGATGATACATTGGCACTTATTGCTGCACGTGATGGTGCCAATTCTGATTCTGACAAGGAGATGGAGGTAATGGGAGCTGAAACTGCTGATCAATACAAGAGCTTAGTTGCACAACGTGTCTTGAGTGTGCAATTGAGCAAGGCTGAGCATGATCAACGCCACAACTTGTTTCAAACAAGAGGCGTTGTTAAGGAGAGAGCTATCCGGATCATCATTGATGGAGGGAGTTGTAACAATCTGGCTAGTATTGACATGGTGGAGAAGCTTGCTCTGCCCACACGACAACGACCTCATCCATATTACATTCAATGGTTTGAGAGCTCCCGTAAGCTCAAGGTAACAAGAACTGCACGCGTGCATTTTACTATTGGTACTTATTCAGATTTTGTTGATTGTGATGTTGTACCTATGCAAGCTTGTTCTTTGTTACTTGGTAGACCATGGCAATTTGATAGAGAATCTGTACATAATGGTAAAACAAATCAGTATTCTCTTACACATGCTGGCAAGAAAATTGGACTTAAACCCATGACTCCGGAACAAATTTTGAAAGATGATCTTGCTAGAGCTAGTAGATTAAAAAATGAGGACAAACATAAGAGTGAGAATCAGATTATTGCTGCAGATTTTGTACCACCTAAGCATTCTTCTAAATCTGATTCTAACCATGCTACTGAAATTCGTTTGAAGAATCCTTGTTTACTTGCTAGCAAATCTGATCTTGCTGAAATTGATGTCAATATTACTCCATGCTATGCTATTATTTGCAAAGAAGTACTGTTTTCATTTGAGGATATGCCTCCTTCTTTGCCACCTGCGGTTGCTAACCTTTTGCAGGAATACATGGATGTTTTTCCACAAGATGTTCCACCTGGACTTCCACCTATTCGTGGAATAGAACACCAAATTGATTTGATTCCAGGAGCTTCGCTGCCCAACCGTGCGCCATATCGCACCAATCCTGAAGAAACAAAAGAGATACAACGACAGATCCAGAGTTTATTGGACAAAGGTTATATTCGTGAGTCTCTTAGTCCATGCGCTATTCCTATTATTTTAGTACCTAAGAAAGATGGTTCTTCGCGCATGTGTACTGATTGTCGTGCTATTAATAATATTACCATTCGATATCGTCACCCTATACCTCGTTTGGATGACATGCTAGATGAGTTGAGTGGTTCTATTATGTTCTCTAAAGTTGATTTGCGTAGTGGTTACCACCAAATTCGTATGCAATTAGGAGATGAATGGAAAACAGCTTTTAAAACTAAGTTCGGTTTATATGAGTGGTTAGTAATGCCGTTTGGTTTAACTAATGCACCTAGTACCTTTATGAGACTGATGAACGAAGTTTTCCGTGCTTTTATTGGTCGTTTTGTGGTGGTATATTTTGATGACATTCTCATATATAGCAAATCTTTAGAGGACCATTTGGATCATTTACGTGCTGTTTTCAATGCTTTACGTGATGCACGTTTGTATGGTAATCTTGAGAAGTGCACCTTCTGCACAAATAGAGTTGCTTTTCTTGGTTATGTTGTTACAGAACAGGGAATTGAAGTTGATCCAGCCAAGATTGAAGCTATTGATAATTGGCCACAGCCCAAGACGGTCACCCAAGTAAGGAGTTTTCTTGGTCTTGCTGGGTTTTATAGGCGCTTTGTCAAAGATTTTGGTTCTATTGCTGCGTCATTGAATGAGCTCACAAAGAAGGATGTGCCCTTTGTTTGGGGCGATGCACAACAAGAGGCCTTCATGATACTGAAAGATAAGTTAACACATGCTCCATTACTCCAACTTCCTGATTTTAATAAGACGTTTGAACTTGAATGTGATGCTAGTGGCATTGGTTTGGGAGGTGTGTTATTACAAGAGGGCAAACCTGTAGCATATTTTAGTGAAAAATTGAGTGGGCCTAGTCTGAACTATTCTACTTATGATAAAGAATTATATGCGCTGGTTCGGACATTAGAAACTTGGCAACATTATTTATGGCCTAAAGAATTTGTTATACATTCTGATCATGAATCTTTGAAGCATATTCGTAGTCAAGCAAAACTGAATCGTCGCCATGCCAAGTGGGTTGAATTTATTGAATCTTTTCCTTATGTTATCAAACACAAAAAGGGTAAAGATAATATTATTGCTGATGCTTTGTCGCGCCGTTATACTATGTTATCTCAGCTTGACTTCAAAATTTTTGGGTTGGAAACTATAAAGGAACAATACTTGCATGATGCTGAATTTAAAGATGTGTTGCAAAATTGTAAAGATGGTAGGACATGGAACAAATTCATCCTTAATGATGGATTTGTGTTCCGTGCTAACAAACTATGCATCCCAGATGGTTCCGTTCGTCTTTTGTTGTTACAGGAGGCGCATGGAGGAGGATTAATGGGACACTTTGGTGTCAAGAAGACGGAGGATGTTCTTGCTGCACACTTCTTTTGGCCACGCATGCGGCGAGATGTTGAGAGATTCGTGGCACGCTGCACTACTTGTCAAAAAGCTAAGTCTCGCCTTAATCCACATGGTTTATATATGCCTCTTCCTGTTCCTAGTGTTCCTTGGGAGGATATTTCGATGGACTTTGTTTTGGGATTACCTCGTACACAGAAGGGGAGGGATAGTATTTTTGTTGTTGTGGATCGGTTTTCTAAGATGGCACACTTTATTCCTTGTCACAAGACCGATGATGCTGCGCACATTGCTGAATTATTTTTTCGTGATATCGTTCGTTTGCATGGTGTGCCAAATACTATTGTTTCTGATCGTGATACTAAATTTCTTAGCCACTTTTGGAGATGTTTATGGGCTAAGTTGGGGACTAAATTGCTGTTTAGTACTACATGTCATCCCCAAACTGATGGACAAACTGAAGTAGTTAATAGAACTTTATCTACCATGCTGCGGGCTGTTTTAAAGAAGAACTTAAAATTGTGGGAGGAATGTTTGCCTCATATTGAGTTTGCTTATAATCGTTCGCTGCATTCTACCACAAAGATGAGCCCTTTTCAGATTGTCTATGGTTTTGTTCCACGTGCACCTATTGATTTGTTGCCTTTACCATCTTCAGTGCAAAATAATTTCGATGCTACACAGCGTGCTGAATTGATTTTAAAATTGCATGCAACTACTAAAGACAACATAGAACGCATGAATGTTAAGTATAAAGTTGCTGGGGATAGAGGACGAAAGCATGTTGTGTTTGAGGTTGGTGATCTTGTTTGGTTGCATTTGCGCAAAGATCGTTTTCCTGATTTGCGCAAGTCTAAGTTAATGCCACGTGCTGATGGTCCTTTTAAGGTGATAGAGAAAATCAATGATAATGCATATAAACTGGAGCTTCCTGCAGATTTTGGTACGGTAAGTCCTACATTTAACATTGCAGATTTAAAACCTTACTTCGGTGAAGAAGATGAGGTTGCGTCGAGGACGACTTCAATTCAAGAAGGGGAGCATGATGAGGACATCCCATCTATTGATACACCCGCTGTACCTACAGCGGAACACATACAAGGACCCATCACTCGAGCTCGTGCCAAGCAACTTAACTATCAGGTACTTTCGTTTCTTGGAACTCTTTCTCACATACATGAGAATATGATGCTGCCTAAATCAGATATGTTTGTTACTCTTAGGAATGATGGACCTAGCATGGATGAGAGGGACAAGCATTGGAGCATGATCGTGCATGGAGATGGCAGCATGCGTTTGAGGATTGAAGAAGACGCCACGAGTGGAGATTTCAGAACTTTGAAGCCACCATAATGAAGGATGAAGACTTGGACGAAATATACAAAGAGCTACTTCATAATTTCGTCCATAAATACATATGGTGCTGCGTCACTTCTATTTTTGGGCCAGGCCCATGTAAATTTCGCAGCAAATAAGACAGCCACTTTTAGGAGTCCGAATTTGAGGAGAAAAGGCCTGTTAGGGGTCCGTTCGACCACCCAACCCATGGCTGGTCGCACCCCTACCTTTTCCTCCTCAAATACCCCCGTAGCCGTCATTAGAACTCGGATTTTGATTAGACTAAAAGTTAGCCCTTGCTGCAACTACGAGCTCGACTTTTGAGGCCAATCGCCCAGAAGAAGACCGCCTATTCGGAATCCCACCTTTTGAATAAAGCATACATCTTTCATCCGCAATATCTTGATTGCTGTATTAGTTCTTACTTGTTCTCGATTTCAGGTAGGAATTAAGACCCTCGCTGGTCAGGCTGATCGTGCACCCGCAAGATCAGTAACTCCCGGAGATTGTCCTAGCGATTGCATTGGCGCACGAGCTTCGCACGTGTAGTCGGATCGTCAAGCACAAACTCCACCCACCAAATCGACGTATCAAGATCTCATCGAAAGATCGGACACCTTTGCCCTATCAGAGGCTAGCCATCGTCTTCAACCTCCGATCGGCGAAATAGCTCACTGTCGAGCTCCCCGCGTCTGCCTGCGCCAAGATCCGCGCCACCGCTCTTCGTCGCCTATAAGATGTCATCTGCGCTGCCGGGGAAACCATAAATCCATCTCATCCTCTTTTCTCTCTCGAATTTCTCTCACAGGCCGAAACCCTAACTCCAGCCAAGTTCCCTCTCCGGTGATTGAGCTCACCTAAGGCCTCGTCGTGTTGTCCCCGAGCTCCACCTTGGCGAGTGATTCATTCTGGCCAGAGGAATCGGACCAAACCGTTCTCAGAAGCCGATGATAAGCCATTCCCTTTCATCTCTGGGAGTACCTCGTCGTTGAGCTTGCCAACGATTTTGACCATCTCCTACCTGGCTGATCATTCTAGCAGCATCACGGTGAGTTTAATCATCTCCAGAGACCCATAGTGCACCGTTTGGTGGTCCGTAGGGTAGTTCCTGTAGGTCGCCGTCATGCTCCGCCGCAGTAGCTCATCGCCGGAGCTAATCCGATGACCATTTGGTCATGGCGCCACCACCAACGTGTTCGTCTTGGACTCTCGGTTCGATTTAGCGAAACCATGCGTTCGTGGGAGCCTCTGGGCGTCACCGGCATTAGCCGCACCTCGCCGGCGGTGAGTCAAGGTAATCAGTCAACCTTTGACTGGTTAGTGCCTGCGTGGCCTCTCATGTGGACCATAGCCCCACTAGTCAGTGACCTGGGTTAGAGTTAGGATCAGTATCGAATGGTTTTCTTTGTTAAATTCAAATTCCAGAAAATTACTGAAACTTTGCAAATTCATATCTAATTCATTTTAAATCAGAAAAATACAAATGATATATCAAAATGATCCTAAAAATATTATCTATCTATTTAGATTATAATCTTGCATGCTTGTGTGAAATAATTTTGAACTAAATTTGAAAACTTGTTTAAGTAGTATTTGAATTTTGAATTCAAATCCAACCATAATAATTCAAACCAAGTTTTCAAATAACAAATAAAAAGTTGACTACTTCCATATTGTTATTCCAATTACTATTTTGTTATAATCCTAAAACTTTACTATTAGTATTTAAAAACCTAAAACTATTTTCCTAAATAATTTTAAATACTAAAATCAAGAAAGATCCTAAATAACTATTGGCTTGTATTAAAATCTATTTCAATAATAATCTGGTAATTGAAAATTGTCTTATTAAGAGTTATTTTCAATCATGAGAATGTCTAAAGTCAATTTTAGAACCATTTAAAATTGTGATTCAAAACCCTACTAGCTAATAATAATAAAGGAACCTGTGTTTTATTAATTACTTCAGCCTTCATGTTAAGTAATGACCTTAAAAGGTAATTTTGTACTAAGTGTCCATTATAAACTATGCTCTTAAAAAGTTATTCTTTTAAGAACATATCAAATAAGCATTTCACTAAACTTTATGCTTTCTGATGACAAGTGCTTAGATAGGTTAAGATTGTTGTCAACCCTAGAACTACTTAGATATTACTATATGTATACTTTACTTCCTCTTTACATATCCATGATCAACCAAGTGATTGCTAATTATAATATGCAACTTAAAACTGTTACTTCCCTGTCTTCACCATTAACCATCATTCCCTTGTAGCAAGGAATGATTATAAAGCCCTAAAACAATAGCTCTTGTTAGAATATTATTTTGTTAATATCACCTGATAGTGATCTAACCTAAAATGCTTAACAACCATGTTATGGTGTGATTTAAAAGTGCAACACATCATAAATAAATCACCTTAACTCAATGATAACAAATCATCGGGGTTAGGTTATGCTTAGAGTGATGCATATCATATCCTATGCATATCATGCTGCAGATTTCTAACATCATCCCTATCGGATGATGGTTGCTATTTCAGAATTGGGATTTCTATCGTATCGAAGACCCTGACTCGCATAATCTTGTGGTCAGAAAGGCAAGTTCACTCTTGCTCATATCTCTTGTTTATCTTTAACAAAGTACTTGCAAATATACTGATGGTATTATTATTATGATTGCATTAAAAAGCAAAGGTTCTGCTTTTCTTGAATGAATACGATTAGTGGTTAGCAATCATAATGGTTGTCGGCCTAGGAAGGTGGGCAGTGGGACCATGGTAAGAGTATGGTGGAGGGCCCACTGTACTGGGAATGTTCACCTAGGATTAATAACCAATGTCGCCAGTGATTCTTGTGCCATAAACAACGGTCAACCATAAGATCTGGAATGGGACGGAGAATTCAGCTGTATCTTTTCCCTCATGCATACCAACGGATGCGCCGTTTTGGAGCAGTTGTCTCCCTGTGCGGAGCTTCGGGATCGGTGGATTCCCCCTAATGAATTCACGATTCTGGCGGTCTATGATGGATTGCGGCAACAACGGGGGTAGAGTGCCGAGGCCAGTGTGACCATAGGGCGTAACCAAACCGGTGGGGGTAACTCATTGTCTAGGAAAGGCAAGTATGCCGAGGTTGGCAACTACCAAAAGTGTAGACCGGCGAGGGTAGCGAACCGAAGTTGGAGCCGCAAAAGGGTGGGTATGCACGGTCGCAGGAAGGAACAGGGATTGGCTTTGATCTTAGACTGGGCCCCATACATAGGAAGTATGGACAGGTAGGCCACTTGGATGTGCAACAAGGCTAAGATCTCTTATGGGTACAAGTGACCACCTCTGCAGAGTGTAAGAAAGTATCTGGATACTCCCTGTTCCGGGAAGGAGCTGCGAACACGGCAGGAAAGGAGCCCAGCGAAGCTCTAATCAACCTGTGAAGGCTGACGGACATAGTTCTTCTAAATAAAAGCAACCTCTTGAAGAAATTTTTACGAAAACTTGCATTGCCAACGACTCTTGGGTCTAAGGTTGTAGATAGTGCATCAAACACCTTAATCCTTATATGAACTTGCTGGGTAATGCTCGTTAGTCACCCCACTCCCTCGTAACCCTTGCTTAGATTGGAGGCAACACAAGGAGACAATCTCGAGACACTAAAGATGAAGATGAAGTCCTCGACCAATGTCAGAACTATCAATGGAGTCAACGACTACGCCAAGCTTAGTGGAAAACTAGAATAGGAATAGAAGGGACCCAATTCCCTAATCCTAGAACCTTAGTAGCTAGGGTAGTTCTGTAGCAAGCCAACTGCATTAGTGAAGCTCTAGTTGAGTCTTCATTGTATTATTCTCATTTGTAGTCGCCGGGACTAAACCTCTACCTGTTGAGGAAGTTCTGAAGCTCTTCTGTATGATGAAATTGTAATCCTATGTACCTACCTTGGACCTGCGATGTTTCTGTTGTGCCACTCTGATCGATGTAATACTAGTCAGACGGTGTTTCATTGGTGTTATGTCAACGACTTGCATACTACACATGGAGTGGTATGCTGGGTCACCACAGTTGGTATCAGAGCAAACGCTTTGACCCTAGGATTAAAACCCTTTAATAGGAGTCATGTAGGTTTGGTAGTGACTATAGGAAGCCTTCTTATCTAAACCAATTCTTCTTATGACTTGATATGGATATTCAACAAAAGAATACTCCTGACACACTCGAGTCAAGTTTCTTACCTGTCTTCTTAAGTGAAGTTAGATATCTTGTTCCATACCTAGTAGCTATGACATCAAACCTTACATAAAGGAAGGAAGTTGCTCATGATTGGTATACAATACATGATAGTCCAAAGAGAGGATACAACCGGAATGGGAACTATCCTATTGGAAGAAGTATACCAAGGCCGTCGTGTTAAACTTGAGGCATCTGAAACTGTAGTAGGATGATATTGAGTGATAAAGTGAACCTATATGAGATAGTAGGACCCCATGTTAAGTCATGTATGTTGATACTCAAGCATTCCATATACAAGTAAGAGGTACCCATGGTGTAAATCTTGGAGTATGTGAGATTCACATGAGAATCTTTACATAATGGAGAAGAACTTTGTAGTAAACCAGCAATTCTCTACTGAGGAGGAAGATGCTTAAGGAGAATAGATGAATGGAGTGTTCCAAACTATGGTAACTAGGCTAAATATGAAGGAACCGTAGCCCTAGTTGGAGTAGGTTGATCAAAGCACAACGGAGAACCCATGAACATCAACCATACTTAGCGAAGTAGGTGTTTAGAGCAGCTATGCTAGAAGTTTCGAGAGATCATGTGAGGATAGTATTCACTAGAACGGAAGGTAAGCTATAGAATAATAGGAAGACACGTTTAGATCAGTCATAAAAACTCCCAAACCCCTTTGTTCAAATTTATTTGATTGCAATTGAGCAATTAGAATAAATATTGAGATAAAGAGTAGTAGTCCACCACTATGTACAATATAGCACGACATAAACCTATATTATTTGGTGCTATAAAGTACACATCTAAGCCTGAATTATAGAGATGTTTTACTCAACGGGCTTATGATGATGTATGTTGCCAGCACACATTTGGATTCTTCTTGGATATTTATTGATTGACTAGATCCTTACATGAAAAGTTTAACTTTGATATGCAAATGCATGTTGCATTATCAAGCTCTTACTTCATGGTATTGGTCTAGAGGGTTAAAGGATTCATGTGAGGAAGAGACGAGTTCCTAAGGCAGTCATGACAAAGATGAAGAAATCGCAAGAAGAAGGAAGCCAAACAAGAAGGGAATGTATGAGAACACACCTGTAGATGGTGTATTTCTTGCAATACAAACCCTAGAAGAAGAAAAATTGATTAAGAGATACCACAGCTGGTAGCAAAAAGGTGGAGAAAAGTAGTAAGACCCATTCATGGAAGTATCATGAAGTGGTATAAGGATGAAGTATTGGAATTTAGTGGAACTCTAAGTTCGTAAATACTAGATCCGAACACCAGATCATGGAGTAGAACCACTAATTAGGTTAGCTACCATTGAGTTTGAGGTATTTGAGCTCGTTGTTATGCAGCCTTGGTTATGCTTAGTACATCACGGGTCGATTGAGGTGTTGTAGTACCGATAATCCATTCCGGTATTGCCTGCTGCTTTACTCAGCCTGGGAGTGGTAACCCCAGTAAGCCTCGTTGCTAGCATGACTAAGACACATAACATTTCTGTATAACTTTGATCCCTAGTCCCAAAATCTTGAATTGTAGATTGGTGGTTAAGACGTTAACAACATCTTTTCTTATCTTCGAGTTGTAGTCTTTGTCTACGGATCAAGACTTGTGAGGTTTTCGTGTTAACAATGATCTGTTGAAGCCATTGGTTCGTTTGTATCCTTGTTAGTTCATTCTTGTTCAATATATATACAACTGCCTGTCGTGGATGTCCTCCGGTACAAGAGAAACTCTGCCGGATTTCTCCCGTGGCTTTGTATATATATATACCGTCTGAATTAGGTTGGATAGCGATGGGAAAACCCAATTCTCATCAACCTTTAAAACTTTTGGTATGTAGGTACATCCAAAGGTGGAATAGGACAACCTACCCAAACACATAATCGAAGAATTCATACCGGATATCCATAATTGTGTGGGTACACCGCAGATTTCTTCGAGAGACCATTAGGAAAGTCTAAGGGGGAGAGTAGGCTTTGAGTTGGAAAGAGACCAAATAAGTTGGAGTAAGAAGGAGGTCTAGACTAAGATGAGAGTAGTCTTATTTCCATAAGGTGATGTTGAGGTACTGTATTGATACTTTCCTCGTAAGTTCATCAGAATGGAAGTTGAGGTTTATACCTCATGGAAGCAACAACTAGACCTTAGACTTGACCAAAAGAGTAATTAATACTTTTAAGAAGCAGCAATTGGGGAGAAACCATATATGTTGGAAGTTGGATGAAGTATATTTGAACGACACTTCCCTAAGACTCACTGTAGCTCCACTGGGAGAGCAGTGAAGGAGTTCGACAATTATGGACCATGAACCACCATTAGTATAACCACAGTTGAACTTTTCAAGCATAGAGGACCAAGACCAATTTTTGAAGGTGAACCAAAACCCTAAATTGGATAGGCTAAATGAGTCTAATCCATTCCTTAGAACAGAATCTTTAGGTATACCTATACCATAACGAACCTCTTAAGTATTATCTTGAGCTCCTTGAAACCTTATTTTATAGACAGTAACTAGCCTATTGATAGAAAGTTGATAATCAAGTACAGAAACCTAACCAAAACAGCTTGTAAAACTAAGTAAATTAAGGAGCCATAGACTATTGGATTCCCCAAGAATGTTGGAAGACAACATAGGACTCATTCAAATAACGATTGTTCAGAGACGGAGAAGGAGGATTCAAGAGGTATTATGAACAAAGGGATATCATCTATATCCAGTCAATTGGAGTAGGAGTTGCAAACAAGATGTTATCGATGATGAGCTCAGGTTCCACGTTGTTGCTGGCGCCGACACCGCGCCATCAACTGTCTTCTGGCGCCAGCTAGCAACAAACTTCAGAAGTGATTTCTTTCTCCTACTGGTTGATTAAACTTTGGCTTCATACTGAGGGAAAACTTACTAATGTGCTCATCATACCTTCCTCTTGGGGTTTCCCAACGGGTCCTTTGAGACATCAAGACTGTTTTCTGGCGTCGTTGCCGAGGAGAAAGAGGATTTCTGCAAGGGGAGTCTCTCACTTCCAATCCTTTTACTTTGTTATTGTTTTGCTTAGTTTGTTTACTTTATCTTGTTTACTTCTTCTTATCAAATTAAAACAAAATTTGAAAACAGGCCATCTGGGGCTTGACATGTGGCAGCACCGGATTGGATGATACCGCTTTGGGCGGATTAGCCCTGGCGGATGTTGGATCTAAAGCGCATCGGGCGGCCCAGGTCTACCCGTACCCATTCGAGTTAAAGATCTAATCTAATGCATCAAATCTAGACCAGACGGTCCAGAGAGGAGAGGAGTGACTCACCGGCGTGGGCTAGGGTTCCGGCAAGGCTCAGCGTCGAGTATAGTCGATATCGTTGTTGCAGGGATCCCGGGAGGTGGTGGAGGTGACAACAGGGTGCGTCGGAGCACAACGACCACGTGGGTGGTGGTGGCGGCGTCGATTGGGGATCGGAGGGCTGCTAGAGCTAGGCTGGAGGGCAGCGGGTGCTGCGGAGGTGCGAGCTCGATTGCGGCGGCATGGGGGTGTCGTGTTTGAATTCGTAGGTATGAGGTGAGAGAGAGAGAGGGGTCAGGGGTATTTGTAGGCGGCTTGACTGGGTGAAGGGGATAGGGTTCGAGGCGGCGTCAGTGCAGCGGATGGTCGAGGGGTCGTCGTGTCCGGGTCGGACTCCTGCTGGAGGTGGAAGATGTCTGACAGGTGGGCCCCACCTGTCAGCATCTGGACGCATCGGCGGCGTACCGATTCGGCGCGGGGGGGCTTGCTGGGCCTGGGTCGCTTCTTGGCCTAGGCCGGTTGGTTCCCGCCACGGCCTTTTTTGTTCAAACCATTTTTCTTTTTCTGTTTTTGAAAAAAAGGCATTTGGGCTACTTTTCAATAGATTCAAATTTGCAAAATTTGTAAAAGGCTAGAGTGTTTTTGGAATAAATAAACTTCAGAATACAGGTGCAAAACTAAAAGAGAAAGGATTTGGGGAAAAAATAACTCACATGAGCCATTTGGGCTACTTTTCAATTATAAAACCTTTTCTTTGATTTTTGTTAAAACAAAGCTTGTTTCAAAAATGCAATGATGAATAAATGCATCCTGATTTTTAAATTTTGAAAAACAAGGGATGTTACACGGCGAGTGCTTGAGACTTGATGGCCTTGCGCAGCTCATACTTGATGTAGTGGGTGCCAATTTTGACAGCCCATTTGGCGACTCTTCCACTTGAATCGCGATTGCGAATGATATCCTGCAGCGGGGCTGATGAGACGACCGATATCTTGTGCTGCTGGAAGGAGTGAGGGAGCCGTCGAGTGGCTATGAATACGGCGTACACCAGTTTTTGGTACTGGGGATACCCTTTTTTGACTCCGTGATGACCTCGCTGAGGTAGTACACGGGTCGATGGATGGGGTACTCTCTGCCTTCCTCTAGTCATTTGACAACGAATACTGTGCTGAAGACCCGATTAATCGAAGCGATGAACATGAGTGTAACACCTCACTTTTTGTAGACAAGTTAAAACCTTTCGTTTAATTACTTGTCTTGAGTGAAATAGAAACTTTTGCTAAGCTTTGAGCTTGTGTGCTATTATCCATGATTTCATGTGTGTATGTCTATGATTCCATGCGAGTGTGTTTGTGTGAAGTATGCCTTGTTTCTTTTTAAAAACATATGCTCTTGATCTATAATGAGTGCTATGATTTTATGCATCAAATTTTGACCCTAGCTTATGCTTGTGTTCACCAAAAACCCTAGCATGAATCCTTTGTTTGATCACCTCTCTATTCTTTTCTTTTCTTTTATTTTATTTTTTGCTCCTTTAACCAAAATTAGAGGCATCTCTGAAACCCTAGCATATCAAGATCAAAATTCTTCAAACTTTGGCTAGGATCTCTTAACCATCTTTAAAACCTCTGGAGACTATTTTGATAGATTTTCAAATCTAGTTTGGCTGAATTCAAATTCAAATTTGAATTCGGCTAAGTTACCCTAGCTTTGGCTATTCTCTTCTCTCTCCCTCTTTCCTTCCTTTGCAAGCCGACCTAGGGGAGGGAAGGAGATCTGCACTGCCTCTCTCTCTGAAGCCTAGGAGATCTTGGAAAAAATTTCTGTATCTTGGAAAAAATTTCTGTTTGTCATTTTTCAGTTGGACTCGAGGGAGAGGAGGAGCCCGAGGCTGCCACCCTGCCAGAACTCTCTCCCTCTCCTTTGCCTCGACCACCAACACCGTCGCCAACCCCCAATGGCTGGACGCCGCCTCTGCTGGCCCCCTAGCTCGCCCCCATCTCGTAGAGACACTGCGCGACCACCCCACGCTCGCCCAGACATCGCCATGGCCACCGAGGACACCAAACCGAGGCAGAGCGCCACCGTCCACCTCCCGAGCCGTCACCTCGCCGCCAGCACCGTCTTGACCCACCAGATCAATTCCCCGAGCCAGCTTTGCTCGAGCGTGACCGTGCACCGCCGCCCACCCATGCCAACGTGACGCCGCCTGGCCGACCAGCGCGTCCAGCACGTGCATCGTGTTCCAGTGACACTAGACCGCATCTGGCCCCGCCTTTCATGCCCACCTGCACGGCACAGTGACACCGTCACGACACTACCCCAGCCCAGCCCCTTGGTGCACCACACCGACACCGCCACACCACCTTTCTCTCGCTCACTCTCTGAACCCGAACGCTTAGCGACCGAGCCAGCCTGCCACCGATGCTTTTCTCCTGTTCCCCAAACCTAGCTCACGACGCCATCCCCACACACCGCCCATGACGGCCAATCGCCTCCGATGATACCCACCCTAAACCGAGCTCACCGTTTTAGTATATAAACCGGGGAGCCCTCTGGAACTCTCCTCTCCCCCTCATTTGCCCCACTCCACTCCCTCTCACCTGCAGGAGCTCGCCGCCACGCAGCCGAGACGAAAACCTCGCCGGAGAACTCGAGTTCATCGGTTAGATCGTCGCCGGCCGAGGCGGAGGTTGCAGTCACCCTGGCTCTTCCCCTGCTCCCTCTCCCTGGTTTACGAGCTTGCTATCATCGCCTAGATCTCACCTCCCTCTTGCTTGATCCAGGAAAGCTGTAACACGTCTACATCGCCGACCCCCTGCCGAAGCCCATCGTGACGACGTCGACACCACCACGAGCCCCACTGCCTCTGCATGCACGTCCGCCGGTCGCCAGTCATCTCCTGAACCGCTCCACCGCTGATCCTACCACCGCCGACCACCAGCCACCCCTCAGTAAGCATCACCCCGCTGGAAACCCTAGCTACCCGCGCCGCACTCATCTGCATGCAAGACCCGCGAGGAAGAAGGGTCGCGCGCCATCCGATTTGCATCGAATAGCGGCGTACCGCTTCGCTGCCACCAGATCCGGGCAGGCCGCCGGACTGGGCCGGCCTGGCTCAGCCCCGTAGTCCCGGCCCGACTTCATTTTTTTCAGTTTAATTTGTTTTGCTTATTTGTAAAATCCCTGCATGTTTGAAATTCAATAGAAATTAATTTGCGCATCCAAAAATTGTGATTCAAATTTTAGTTGAGCCCTTCTGTTGCATGTTATCCATTCTTGTTGCATGTGTGATATTTAGAGTCTTAGTTAATATCTGGTAATTAAATAGTGTGGATCCCTTGATTTTCACTCATATTTGCAAATATGTTGTTCTGTGTAATGAAAATTGGTGATTCCAATTTTCAGAGGTGCCTTGCTGTTATGCTGAACTATAGAAACTAGATTTATTATTTTAGGAGCTGTGCATTGCCTGTAGTAATTATTTTAGTGATATTAGTTTTCTGCCTTGTTTTATTTATTGTGCACAGTAGGATAAATATTTTTGGGTGATTCCACTTCTGGTGTGTAGTACATTCCAGTAGCTTTCCAATGTGGTCTTTGGTGAAATTTTAGGACCTACAAAAAGTTTTAGGGAATTATATTGTTATTCTAGTGATTAATGGGAATAGAAAATTCATATTAATTCACCTTTTTAATCTTTTGGTTTGATTCCAATTGTGTTAGTTCTGTAGTGTTGTTAACTATCTGTAGGTATGCTGGATGTCATGTTTTGATTAACCATGACACCTACAAGTTGTTTGTTTGTGATTAGGGTTACTATGCTAATAGAAATTGTTTGTTATTATTATGGTAATTTATTTCTTTGTAAAATAGATATTGGTTCAGATATCTGAACATGTTTGTTTCTGATACTCAATGCTTGAGTTGTGTGATGCATGTCTTGGGTGTGATCCATGTATGTATGAATGCTTATTGTGTGTGTTGTTTTTTTTTCAGCGATAGAATCGAACGACGATTGTGCGGAGGAAGGGGAGGTGTTTGAGTACCAAGAAGAAGGAGATCAGGGACAAGCCAACCAAGGCAAGCCATCTACTTGTTGCATATCTGAATCCTACTAAGTCACTATGCATTGTTCTAATCTTGCTTTCTTATTATGCATTATTTTTCCATATTGCTATTATTCCCTAGATAGCAATAGTTGACGACTTAGCTCCACAAGTCGACTTGATATCATCCATAGAGATGACACCTCTTGTGACCTACTCAATACTCCTATTATTAGAGACTTGATGGTTAGCATCAAAGTCTTTGGAAAACTTGTAGTGGAGCCAAAAACTCTAGGATTGGGAATACTCTCTGGAAAGGTTTCGAAAATGTTTTCGAAAACCTTGGAGTAGTTGCTACTCCATTGAGATGTTTACAATTGGTTTTATAAATATGGAGTTGGACATGGGAGATGAAGGAGTTGGTGGATTTTCTGAAAAGTGGCATTGTGTATAAGTGTTCGCCAAACCAATTACCCCCGTGCAACCACATTACCCCGGTATGGGACGGGGCTTAGTCCGAAGTTTGTCTGCTTTAGTGCGGGGAGTCTCGTACTATATAAGGGTTCGTGGTACCATGATAATATGGTGCACGTTACCCCGGAATCCGGGTTGTCCCCGAGCATGGGGCAATACATATCATGGCATATCCCGAGCCGCCGAAAGACACTTGGGTTCTCCCGCTGTGGCGCCGGAGTTACGCTCTGAAGCAGGTACTGCCGGGGCGTGCTAGGGAGGTAGACTCCACAGGGTAGGCACCCGTGCTAAGGTAGATAGATGGAAGGCTATGATCGATTATCCGAACCCCGCATACTTGTGTATGATGGTCCGTGGTGGTATCCCGACGGATTTATCGGATGGTGTGGGTAAAGTGTACAACCTCTGCAGAGTGTAATCTATTCGAATAGCCGAGTCCTCGGTCATGGATGGTTGGGATGGCCATACTTAACTTGTGTCAAGTTTTGGTTTTATAAATGGTTTTTCAAGGAAAAACGGAGTTTGTGCCGGACGGAGTACTTGGAGGGTACGGCCGTGGCACGGGTGTGATTCGGAGTACTTGGAGGGTACTGCCGAAGACTTTAGGTGGTCATGTTTGATTGACCGCCGACCTTATCTTACAAAAGAGTTTCCCCCTTTCCTAGAGCTTTTCCTTTAAATAATCTATAAAAAAATGTTCTCTAATAAGGATATAGAGATGTCATATGACATGCTATATCGACAAGAGAAACTAGTTAGTATATAGTTACCCCAAACCAAGCCAACCCTTTCTACAGCCATATAGCATGTGAATGTTTCTCTCTTAGATGGTTTGCGAGTACAATTCCAAAATGTACTCACGGCTTTGTCCCTGGCTATTAACTTGGCCAGACTATGGAGATGATTATGAGGAGGACGATGAAGAGTACGATGACACCGGTGCGAATTAGGATCGTTTCCCGGTCAGTCGCCTGTAGGGTAGAAGGCTTGACTTGGGTCAGCTGTGCTACATGTATCCCGCTGCTATATCCTAAGTATGTGTGTTAGTTGAACTTGCCCTGCGTGGCATTTGTATTCGGCCAAGCGGCCTATGTAAGACTTTAATACTCGCTATGTAATGGATGATGTAATCTAAAATGCCAACTCTGTTATGTGGATTCACGATGATCTCCTGGGATCATGAATTGTATGCATAACGGGAATCCCAGGTGGTAAGATGGGGTCCCCACAGAGTTGGTATCAGAGCCATCCTGACCTTAGGAAACCCTAGTTTAGCATGGGCGTTAGACCGGACCAAAAATTATTTTCTAAAAATAACAAGAGATGGCTATATATATCAAAGGTAAATATATATTGCTCTCATCTCTTCCCTTATTCTTTAAGCATCCTTAATAACTTGCATTTTAATTCAAGTTTTTACTTATGTATAAATCTTGCACACTTGGGTAAGTCATTAATAAACTCTACTCTAAAATTTGTGTAGATGGACGCTCCTACTGCACACCGTCAGATCGGCACCCACGAGGACGTGCTGGTCTTCGAGTGCGACTTGGTTGAGTTGGCCGCGCGCCTTGGATGCCCGCGTCCCGAGGTGCGAGGCTACCGCCTATTCGAGGAGGGTACCCGGGAGCTGGCTATCCGGGTGGTTTGCCAGGTCCACGGGAAGGAGGTCCCGCCTACCTCACCGGATTTCACCTTCGAGGTGATCGAGCGCAACTGGGGCGATGGCCTGATGCGTGTTCTGCGACACGCCATCTCGCGCCTCGTCCACCTCCACTACGACGAGCAACTTGGTACCCGGTACGAGAACGACAGGAGGGTCGACTCCGACAGCCTTCCCTACCAGGCTGCCACGCACACCCCCTTCGGCCGCCACTTCTGCCACACCGAGGCTCTGCTGCACCACACGCAGGAGCATCTGGACCACGTTCGGATGGTCGCCGACGAGAGAGGGCTAGAGCTAGCCGTCCTTCGTGAGGACCTTCAGGAGTCTATCTTCTCACGTCACTGCCTCCTAGGAGGCGCGTCCGCGAGTTGGAGGACCATTTGTCTTCTCTTGAGAGCCACATGTCCGAGCTGGAGGAGGAGACCGCCGAGCTCCGCAAGGAGAACGAGGCGGTACTTGGCCGCGATGACGACCACCAGGAGGCCTTCGACGAGGAGCCCCCTAGCACCGACGACGACAGTGGTAGCGAGAGCGGTGATGACCGCAACGCTATCCTGGACTTCTACACTCCTGAGACTCCTAGTGAGGAGGACCCCGAGGAGTTAGTTCCACATGTTAGCGGCGACGAGTAGATTCCACTACCCTACCTCTCACGTAGGCTGCTGCGTAGTTTTTAGTTTACTCCCTTTTGCGTATCTGTGTTGTATGGTCCATCTAGAACCATTTGGTATGTGTGGTGCGTGAGACTTTGTGATATGTGTATGCCTAGACATGTTTGGCACTCTTTTGCTTGTATATAGTATGTATGCCTGAGTTGTTATGTATGCATAACGGGAATCCCGGGTGGTAAGCTGGGGTCCCCACAATGAGCATGGGCTCCTTGACTTCAGGAGCAGCGAGTAGAGTAGGCCCGACAAGCACCTTTTAAAGTGCTGCGAGTGCTATGTCCGCCTCTTCTATCCACTCGAACATTGGAGTCTTGCAGAGGAGGCGGTAGAGAGGCATTGCCTTCTCCCTGAGTCACACGGGATGAAGTGACTGAAAGTTGTGACGCGTCCTGCAAGCTTTTGCATGGCGAGTAAGCATTCCGATTTGCAGAGTCGCCTAATGGCATTGATCTTTTTAGGGTTTGCTTTGATGCCTCTTTTTTAGACAATGTAGCCTAGGAGTTGCCCTGAGGGGATGCCAAACATGCACTTCCGTGGGTTGAGCTTGATGTTGTACTTCCGCAGATTGGTGATAGTTTCAGTGAGGTCAGCGATCAGATCTCCCTATTGCTTTGACTTGACAACCACGTCGTCGATTTAGACGTGGATGTTGCGGCCAACTTGGCTCCGAGGCATTCTAGCATGCACCGCTGGTAGCTGGCTCTGGCATTCCGGAGGACGAATGACAAGGGTATAGCTAATAAAGCCCATTATCTTTGTACCCCTGAGGCCCGTTAAGATAGGCCCAGTCATAGACATAGTCGAAATACGAGTTGATATCGTATATGGACACTATAATTTGTATTCAACCTGACCGGATCCTTGATACCTGGCCTGATAAGGGGTTGCCCGATCTTCTCAGTGAGCAGATGTAGATGGATGATAACTGGGTGGATAATCTGTGAGACGCACACGAACTCTCCGGCTGTTCCCCCGTTGCCAATGCAACATATCTTCAACCCTATGGATATTTGAGACACCACACACCTGCGCACGTAGCCGCCGACCACGAAGCGGTTCTGCAATCTCCTAATTCCCAATGGAACAGTAGATCACACTTGAATTCTCAGTAGCAAAACTCCAGGTCGAAACAAACTTGGAGTGGAGTAGATATTTCGAGCAAAACACAGAGGAATATATGATTTCAGAGGAAAGCTTACAAGCAATTTCGTTCTGATGTTTGGGGGTAATCTAAACGTAGTCTAAACGACAAAAGGGGGCACCCCAGGGGTACTTAATGGGGTTGGGGCGTCTTGGGCAAAGACCTGGCCCAAAACCAACCTGTTTTGTGCCCAAACGGACTCGGTTCGACTCAAACTGGTACATACCGACCCATACATGGGTTCGGCCTATTTTGGCATGTAGGACATGAGTGTGGCGCGCCTTAGACTCGTATACGTCGTGTCGAAGGCTGTCCTAGCGCGCCATCTTAAGCTCTCTCATGTAGACTTGATGTTCTGGTGATCTTCGGGTGCGCCTTCCTCCCTCTCCTCCCTCGCGCACTTGATCATCAAGTCTTGCTCATCTCGCTGCGACGCGTCTCCTCCTCATGCAATGCTTGTGTTATCAACAAACCTAATCATACATAGATGCATATACTTAGGTAGTATAAAGCTCTCATTAAATAAAACATCAGGTTCAATTAAGAGTGAGTTCACCTGTTGTTCCAATAGCTTTGCACGTGCTCTTGTAATTGGTATAATCCTAATCTCGTTGGACTTCTTTGCAGCAACATCTTCATCATCAATAGGAGCAGGAGATAATGGTGGTGTAATAGGGATGTCCTCATCATCCTCCCCCCATCAAAAGGCGTCGACCTCGACGCTGCAATGTCTTCACCCTCATATGGTGTCAAATCAGCAACGTTGAAGCTATTGCTCACGCCATACTCAGCTATAGGAAGATCTATCTTGTAGGCATTATCATTAATCTTGGCAAGAACCTTGTAAGGACCAGCACCACAGGGCATCAACTTGGACTTACGTAGCTGTGGAAATCTGTCCTTGCGAAAGTGTACCCAAACCATATCACCGGGCTGGAACAAGACCTCCTTTCGCTTCTTGTTTGCATGATCTGCAGTATACTTGCCTTTCTTCTCAATAGCCTCTTTAGTCTTCACATGAATCTTCCTCACAAAATCTGCCCTCTGTGAAGCCTCCATATTGACTCGCTCTTGGATAGGAAGAGGCAACAAATCAAAAGGCGTAATGGGGTTGAAACCATAGACCACCTCAAAAGGACATAGCTGCATGGTAGAGTGAACCGCCCTGTTATATGTAAACTCCACATGCGGCAAACAATCTTCCCACTCACGCAGGTTCTTCTTGATCATGCATCGCAACACTGTTGAAAGTGTGCGATTTACCACCTCCGTTTGACCATCAGTTTGGGGATGACATGTAGTGCTGAATAATAACTTTTTGCCCAGCTTTCCCCAAAGTGTCTTCCAAAAGTGGCTCATAAACTTCACATCATGATCAGAGACAATTGTCTTGGGTACTCCATGCAAGCGTACAATGTCCCTGAAAAACAGGTTAGCAATATGTGACGCATCGTCGCTTTTGTGGCAGGCAATAAAATGAGCCATCTTAGAAAATCTGTCCACTACCACAAATATAGAATCATGGCCTCTTTTAGTCCTAGGCAAACCTAATACAAAATCCATGCTAATGTCCTCCCATGGTATAGTATGTGCAGGTAATGGAGTATACAAACCGTGAGGCTTCAGCTTGGACTTCGACTTGTTGCATGTAATGCAACACTTGACAAACCTGTCCATATCACGCCTCATCCTAGGCCAATAAAAGTGATCAGCGAGCATGAATAGCGTCTTCTCACGCCCAATGTGACCCATCAAACCGCCGGCATGTGATTCCTGCAACAATAGCAAACGCACGGATGATTCTGGAACACATAGTTTGTTAGCACGAAATAAAACCCATCATGGATGTGATATTTATCCCATGCTTTCCCACTAGTACACATGTTATATGGCGCTGAAAAATCATGATCAGTAGCATATAAATCACACAAACTCTCTAAACCAGGAACCTTAATGTCTAATTGTGTCAACAACATGTTCTTCCTAGAGAGAGCATCAGCAACCACATTTTCTTTACCCTTTTTATGTTTAATTATGTATGGAAAACACTCAATGAACTCAACCCACTTAGCAAGATGCCTATGCAAATTAGATTAAGCTTTCAGATATTTCAAAGCTTCATGATCAGAATGTATGATAAATTCTTTTGGCCACAAATAATGTTGCCAAACCTCAAGAACTCTAACAAGTGCATACAATTCTTTATCATAAACTGGATAGTTCAACCTCGCACCACAAAGTTTTTCAGAAAAATAGGCAATAGGCCTACCCTCTTGCATCAACACACCACCAATACCAATGCCACTAGCATCACATTCAATCTCAAATTGCTTAGTAAAATCTGGTAGTGCGAGCAAAGGTGCAGAAGTTAACAAACGTTTCAGCTCATCAAAGGCAATATCTTGGGCTGCGCCCCATACAAATTCTACACCTTTCTTAGTTAACTCATTCAAAGGTGCAGCAATAGTACTAAAGTCTTTCACAAAACGGCGATAAAAACCAGCAAGACCGTGAAAATTCGTACTTGACTAACATTCATAGGAGTAGGCCAATTTTGAATAGCTTCAATTTTAGATGCATCTACCTCTACTCCATGCTTAGAAACATCAAATCCCAGAAATATGACCTTATCTTTGCAAAAAGTGCACTTCTCAAGATTACCATATAACTTAGCATCACGCAACACTTGCAAAACTTGTCGAATATGATCACTATGTTCAGATTCATTGCGGCTGTAGATCAATATATCATCAAAATACACAATCACAAACTTGCCAATAAAATTACGCAAAACATGGTTCATTAATCTCATAAAGATATTAGGTGCATTAGTTAACCCAAATGGCATGACTAACCACTCATATAAACCAAATTTTGTTTTAAAGGCTGTTTTCCACTCATCCCCCTCTTTCATCCTAATTTGATGATAACCACTATGCAAATCAATTTTAGAGAAAACAGTAGCACCACTCAATTCATCAAGCATATCTTCTAGGCGTGGAATAGGGTGACGATATCGAATAGTGATGTTATTTATGGCTCTACAATCTACGCACATGCGCCAGGTACCATCTTTCTTAGGAACTAAAATGACAGGAACAGCACAAGGGCTCAACCTCACACGAATATAACCTTTGTCGAGAAGCGCTTGTACTTGTTTCTGAATTTCTTTTGTCTCCTCGGGGTTGGTGCGGTATGGTGCTCGGTTGGGCAGCAATGCTCCTAGAATCAAGTCTATTTGATGCTCAATGCCTCGCAAGGGTGGAAGACCTGCAGGCACCTCTTCCGGAAACACGTCGCTGAATTCCTGTAACACATTAGAAACACCAATAGATAGAGGTGTCATGTCATTAGAAACCAGAATGTTACCCTTGTACATAAGCACAAGAGGAACATCTGTAGGATCCTCACGAAACTCTCTCAGATTAGATTTGGTGGCTAACATTACTAAGGAATGCACTCCCTCACTCATACTTTTACCACTCAGATTTGGCTTGTGGCTCTCCCTCACCGGAAGTGTAGGCTCTCGTCTATCTACTCTCTCGCTCTCTTTCTCAAGATTGACTTCAATTTTTTGACGAGATTCATTTACAATAGCTTGCGGTGTCATAGTGATGTGGGGTGGCCTTCGGACACCTCTGCCTCAAGACCGCCAAGTTCCCCACAAGGGCCAATGACAAGAGCTCGAGCTAAAGCCCTCCATGATAAGGTGAATTTGCTCCTAAACACTCTTGATCTTGAGCATACGGTGAATGGTTCGCTACCTCATGGCAACATCATTTGTGCAGTCCGTTACGAACCATATGGAGAGACGACCAAGGACGAGGAACACGAAGAGGAAGCATGGAAACACCGGAAGAAGAAGTCGGAGCAAGCGACGGACCGGCTAAAGCCGGCCCTGACACCGGCTATAGCCGGCCACCGGCTTTAACCGGCCCCAACACCGGCTATAGCCGGCCAGACCGGCTAAAGCCGGACTTAACACCGGCTAAAGCCGGCCTGGCCGAGTCAACGCGCCTTTGGCCTAGAAGCCACCCTTGTAATCTTCCCTAAATTACCAAGTTGCCCCCAGGACGTGGCTGCCTATTTATATGGCTCTCTCTTCCCCTTTCTAGTTTAGACAAGAATTAAGATAAAACATGGCTTCATGCCCTTTCCCTTAGGGAACTTTCTACTAGATCTCAAATCTAGAGTAAACCATCATCCCTCTTTGTTTGGGGTGATAAGGGGAGCATAGCTACTATTCCTACTATTTTACCACCTCCTTATGTTTTGAAGCTTGGACAATTCTGCTTTGAAGTGCCTCCACAAGATGATGTGAAGCCCAACTTTCGTACACCTCCAATGGAGTTTCATGTTCGCCGAGGCGCTGCAGCGAAAGATATTTAGGTGTTCTATTTTAATTAAGTTTGCGTCATGTTTTTATTTCAGTTTGGTTTTATTTGTGTGTGATGGTTTTGGGCCTGTCCAAAATCAAGTGTGTTTTGGCCATTTGGGCTTTTAGTTTGGTATGGGGCCTAGCCCAGCCAAGGTAGCGTTCAGAGTCACCCATATAGGGTTATGGCAGCCGCCTTGTATCCCTCAGACTTGTTATTTTCGAGCTAAGAAAGAGACCAGAAAAGTCCCAATGTTTGGGGGCGCATATCGGTGTGTTTGATTGCTGATCTTCGAGATCTGATATTATGCCATGCGTGGGAGTTGATTCTGGTCAGTTTCAACGCGAGGAATTGAAGAGAGATCAGTTTGATCTATTTCAGATTGAGTTCTCTTTCGCTATCTTGCTGTTTGTTTGATCGCCGTGAAAGATTGGGCCAAACCCCCTTCAGATCACGTTGATCTGTATCATCATGGTATCAGATTTGTCGGGTTTCTCACGGCGAATTTAGTGCTAAGATCTATCTGGTGAAAGTTGGGTCAGATCTGCTGTCTTCTTGCCGATCTGAGACTGGATTACTGTCTGCAGCCGTGGGTTTAGGGAATTATTACTTTTCCCCTGCCGCCGATCTGCTAGTGTTCTATTCGATTCATCTTTGATTTCCTTGCACGTGAAGCTTGCAGATCGATCAGATTTTGCTCTTGGTGTAGCGCGAATAAGGAAGTTTGCATTAGATTGATCCGATCAGATTGCATGGTATTCACGCTGAGATTCCTTGGGCTGCTCTAATATTAACTTTTGTCTTACCTGATTGGATATTTAATACTTGGTCGTACTAGTACGATTGGTTTTTGGTAGTTGCATAGGATCTCATTGCCGATTGAATAAGGGCGAGTGCGTTCTGCTACTATTCTGCCGTATCGATACTGCAATTTTCTGACGGGCCTAGAACTGCTGACCGCCTGCTGACTGAAAAAAAATGAACTTGGCCCTCGCCCGACCCCAGACACACTCCGCGATCGAGCGCAGGCGTGGCCTCGCTATCGCTCGGGAGAGCTCGGTCGAGCGCGCCCCAGATCGATCGAGCGCCTCGCTCCCGAGGACTCATGGGATTGCAATTTGCTGGCCCGTAATGTGAGTCGTTGACCTGTGCGTCTTGGTGATCCGGTTCGATCGAGATCATCTACAAGGAGTTTGCTCTTTGCAAGTTGCCAAGGCTGATCGCTGAAGCTCGTGTCTGCGCGCAGAAGATAATGGCGAACTCACATAATGGAGAAAATTCTGTTGCTGCTGGAGAGAAGAAAGAGGAGCTTTTTCCGCCGGTTTTTGCTGCAGATTTGGCTCCTAATGTTCGGGCTGGTTTTGATAGCACGTGCGACTTTATTCTTCGGAGTCATGCCGCATTGGCAACACAAATTGCACAGCTAGCTACCCGGATTGATGCAATGGGTGATGCTACCGCCCGTGCACCCGTGCAGCCCCCTCTTGCTGCACAACCTCGCGACGTGGTTCCACGCCGCCCTGCTGAAATTCATGATCATCGACCCGTGGCACACGCTTATGAAGGAGAACTTGCCGATGACGCTGATTATGTACCACAACAATGACAGTTTGCTGCTCGTCCTGCAGGTGCTCATCGCGTACAACCACATGATCGTGACCGTGTTGGCCATGCTGGTCGTGTTCCACTTGACGATGGTGGTCTTGGACGCATCAAATTGTCTATACCTCTTTTTTCCGGTGACCGCGGACCTGACGATTATTTGGAGTGGGAGATGCGCATGGATCAGATTTTTGCTACTCATTATTACACTGAGGAGAAGAGACTTCAACTGGCTGCTGTTGAATTCACCGGTTATGTGCTGATTTGGTGGAATCAAATTCTGCGTATGCGTACTCGCCCAACATCATGGACCGGTATGAAAGATCTTATGCGACATCGTTTTGTTCCTGAACACTACAAGAGAGACATGTATAATAAGTTGCAGCAGCTCACTCAAGGTACTAAATCTGTGGATGAGTATTATAAAGAGATGGAGTTGTTGATGATACGTACAGGGACAAGGGAGGACATAGAGGCCACGATGTCTCGGTTTTTGAATGGACTGAATTTTGAGGTGCGTGATCGTGTGGAGATGGTTTACTATCATGATCTTCAGGATCTTGTGCACCAAGCTGAGCGTGCGGAGCAACAAATCAAACGACGCCAAGCTGCAACACCTACAAAATCATGGCCTCGTTCTCATACCGAGGCTGCTGGTCCTAGTGTTCAGACGACACCTTCAACACGCTCTAATAGTGTTTCTCATAGCGAGGCACCCAAATCTGGGGTGTCCAAAACTGCATCTGCGCAGTCCACAGCAAACATCGAGTGTTTTACTTGTGGAGGACGAGGACACATGAAGCGTGATTGCCCTAATAGAAAAAGGGTGATGCTCACACATGATGGCTATGTTTCTGCTAGTGATGATGAGAAAGCTGATGCGTCATTAAGTGAGGACTCTGAGGACAATCCTGAAGTGATCGTGGATGGGTATGAACTTGCTGCAAATTTAAAAAATCTAATGGTGCAACGCGTACCAGAAGATCGCATTCACAACCAAGGGCAGCGCTGAAATATATTTCAGACCCAATGCATCGTCAAGGACACCACTTGCAAACTGATTATTGATGGTGGCAGCTACACAAATGTTGTTAGCAAGAGTTTGGTGGATTCTCTATCATTGCCTACGTGGAAGCACCCGCAGCCACATTGTGTTCAGTGGTTGTATAATTCAGGGAAGCTGAAGGTCACACATAAGGTGCGCCTGAAATTTTCAGTAGGTAATTATGAGGACACAGTGGTCTGTGATGTTTTGCCTATGGATGCATGTCATGTGCTGCTAGGACGACCGTGGCAATTTGATAGGCGTTCCACTCATGAAGGCAGGTCCAATGTTTATTCCTTGTGGCATAAGGGAAAGCGTCATGTGTTGCGGCCTATGCTCGATAAGGATGTCAAAGTGGACGTGCTTGCTGCTCAGAAAAAGGTCCAACACATTCAGGCGAAACCGAGGACGGTTTCCTTTCAAGTTGGGGGGGATGATAAGGGGAGCATAGCTACTACTCCTACTATTTTACCACCTCCTTATGTTTTGAAGCTTGGACAATTCTGCTTTGAAGTGCCTCCACAAGATGATGTGAAGCCCAACTTTCGTACACCTCCAATGGAGTTTCATGTTCGCCGAGGCGCTGCAGCGAAAGATATTTAGGTGTTCTATTTTAATTAAGTTTGCGTCATGTTTTTATTTCAGTTTGGTTTTATTTGTGTGTGATGGTTTTGGGCCTGTCCAAAATCAAGTGTGTTTTGGCCATTTGGGCTTTTAGTTTGGTATGGGGCCTAGCCCAGCCAAGGTAGCGTTCAGAGTCACCCATATAGGGTTATGGCAGCCGCCTTGTATCCCTCAGACTTGTTATTTTCGAGCTAAGAAAGAGACCAGAAAAGTCCCAATGTTTGGGGGCGCATATCGGTGTGTTTGATTGCTGATCTTCGAGATCTGATATTATGCCATGCGTGGGAGTTGATTCTGGTCAGTTTCAACGCGAGGAATTGAAGAGAGATCAGTTTGATCTATTTCAGATTGAGTTCTCTTTCGCTATCTTGCTGTTTGTTTGATCGCCGTGAAAGATTGGGCCAAACCCCCTTCAGATCACGTTGATCTGTATCATCATGGTATCAGATTTGTCGGGTTTCTCACGGCGAATTTAGTGCTAAGATCTATCTGGTGAAAGTTGGGTCAGATCTGCTGTCTTCTTGCCGATCTGAGACTGGATTACTGTCTGCAGCCGTGGGTTTAGGGAATTATTACTTTTCCCCTGCCGCCGATCTGCTAGTGTTCTATTCGATTCATCTTTGATTTCCTTGCACGTGAAGCTTGCAGATCGATCAGATTTTGCTCTTGGTGTAGCGCGAATAAGGAAGTTTGCATTAGATTGATCCGATCAGATTGCATGGTATTCACGCTGAGATTCCTTGGGCTGCTCTAATATTAACTTTTGTCTTACCTGATTGGATATTTAATACTTGGTCGTACTAGTACGATTGGTTTTTGGTAGTTGCATAGGGTCTCATTGCCGATTGAATAAGGGCGAGTGCGTTCTGCTACTATTCTGCCGTATCGATACTGCAATTTTCTGACGGGCCTAGAACTGCTGACCGCCTGCTGACTGAAAAAAAAATGAACTTGGCCCTCGCCCGACCCCAGACACACTCCGCGATCGAGCGCAGGCGTGGCCTCGCTATCGCTCGGGAGAGCTCGGTCGAGCGCGCCCCAGATCGATCGAGCGCCTCGCTCCCGAGGACTCATGGGATTGCAATTTGCTGGCCCGTAATGTGAGTCGTTGACCTGTGCGTCTTGGTGATCCGGTTCGATCAAGATCATCTACAAGGAGTTTGCTCTTTGCAAGTTGCCAAGGCTGATCGCTGAAGCTCGTGTCTGCGCGCAGAAGATAATGGCGAACTCACATAATGGAGAAAATTCTGTTGCTGCTGGAGAGAAGAAAGAGGAGCTTTTTCCGCCGGTTTTTGCTGCAGATTTGGCTCCTAATGTTCGGGCTGGTTTTGATAGCACGTGCGACTTTATTCTTCGGAGTCATGCCGCATTGGCAACACAAATTGCACAGCTAGCTACCCGGATTGATGCAATGGGTGATGCTACCGCCCGTGCACCCGTGCAGCCCCCTCTTGCTGCACAACCTCGCGACGTGGTTCCACGCCGCCCTGCTGAAATTCATGATCATCGACCCGTGGCACACGCTTATGAAGGAGAACTTGCCGATGACGCTGATTATGTACCACAACAATGACAGTTTGCTGCTCGTCCTGCAGGTGCTCATCGCGTACAACCACATGATCGTGACCGTGTTGGCCATGCTGGTCGTGTTCCACTTGACGATGGTGGTCTTGGACGCATCAAATTGTCTATACCTCTTTTTTCCGGTGACCGCGGACCTGACGATTATTTGGAGTGGGAGATGCGCATGGATCAGATTTTTGCTACTCATTATTACACTGAGGAGAAGAGACTTCAACTGGCTGCTGTTGAATTCACCGGTTATGTGCTGATTTGGTGGAATCAAATTCTGCGTATGCGTACTCGCCCAACATCATGGACCGGTATGAAAGATCTTATGCGACATCGTTTTGTTCCTGAACACTACAAGAGAGACATGTATAATAAGTTGCAGCAGCTCACTCAAGGTACTAAATCTGTGGATGAGTATTATAAAGAGATGGAGTTGTTGATGATACGTACAGGGACAAGGGAGGACATAGAGGCCACGATGTCTCGGTTTTTGAATGGACTGAATTTTGAGGTGCGTGATCGTGTGGAGATGGTTTACTATCATGATCTTCAGGATCTTGTGCACCAAGCTGAGCGTGCGGAGCAACAAATCAAACGACGCCAAGCTGCAACACCTACAAAATCATGGCCTCGTTCTCATACCGAGGCTGCTGGTCCTAGTGTTCAGACGACACCTTCAACACGCTCTAATAGTGTTTCTCATAGCGAGGCACCCAAATCTGGGGTGTCCAAAACTGCATCTGCGCAGTCCACAGCAAACATCGAGTGTTTTACTTGTGGAGGACGAGGACACATGAAGCGTGATTGCCCTAATAGAAAAAGGGTGATGCTCACACATGATGGCTATGTTTCTGCTAGTGATGATGAGAAAGCTGATGCGTCATTAAGTGAGGACTCTGAGGACAATCCTGAAGTGATCGTGGATGGGTATGAACTTGCTGCAAATTTAAAAAATCTAATGGTGCAACGCGTACCAGAAGATCGCATTCACAACCAAGGGCAGCGCTGAAATATATTTCAGACCCAATGCATCGTCAAGGACACCACTTGCAAACTGATTATTGATGGTGGCAGCTACACAAATGTTGTTAGCAAGAGTTTGGTGGATTCTCTATCATTGCCTACATGGAAGCACCCGCAGCCACATTGTGTTCAGTGGTTGTATAATTCAGGGAAGCTGAAGGTCACACATAAGGTGCGCCTGAAATTTTCAGTAGGTAATTATGAGGACACAGTGGTCTGTGATGTTTTGCCTATGGATGCATGTCATGTGCTGCTAGGACGACCGTGGCAATTTGATAGGCGTTCCACTCATGAAGGCAGGTCCAATGTTTATTCCTTGTGGCATAAGGGAAAGCGTCATGTGTTGCAGCCTATGCTCGATAAGGATGTCAAAGTGGACGTGCTTGCTGCTCAGAAAAAGGTCCAACACATTCAGGCGAAACCGAGGACGGTTTCCTTTCAAGTTGGGGGGGATGATAAGGGGAGCATAGCTACTACTCCTACTATTTTACCACCTCCTTATGTTTTGAAGCTTGGACAATTCTGCTTTGAAGTGCCTCCACAAGATGATGTGAAGCCCAACTTTCGTACACCTCCAATGGAGTTTCATGTTCGCCGAGGCGCTGCAGCGAAAGATATTTAGGTGTTCTATTTTAATTAAGTTTGCGTCATGTTTTTATTTCAGTTTGGTTTTATTTGTGTGTGATGGTTTTGGGCCTGTCCAAAATCAATTGTGTTTTGGCCATTTGGGCTTTTAGTTTGGTATGGGGCCTAGCCCAGCCAAGGTAGCGTTCAGAGTCACCCATATAGGGTTATGGCAGCCGCCTTGTATCCCTCAGACTTGTTATTTTCGAGCTAAGAAAGAGACCAGAAAAGTCCCAATGTTTGGGGGCGCATATCGGTGTGTTTGATTGCTGATCTTCGAGATCTGATATTATGCCATGCGTGGGAGTTGATTCCGGTCAGTTTCAACGCGAGGAATTGAAGAGAGATCAGTTTGATCTATTTCAGATTGAGTTCTCTTTCGCTATCTTGCTGTTCGTTTGATCGCCGTGAAAGATTGGGCCAAACCCCCTTCGGATCACGTTGATCCGTATCATGGGGTCTCTTCTATTTGGGGAATTGTACCTTGTAGTGGATCTCTTGCATACTTTGTGTGTAATTCTATCCATTGATTTGGTCTCTTCCCCAAGTGGAATTCTACTCCTAGCAAATCAATCTCTCAGAAGGAATTCTACTCTTGGAGTCTCTTCCTTGCGATTCTATTGAGTTGGTGAATCGGGCCAATGAGGACAACCGGTGTGTATCTTGTGTGTGTGTGTTTGCCTTCGATTTGTTCATCGTGTTCATCATGTTCTTCGTGTTCATCCTCGTTCCCCGCCACAAATCTCGTGAATCCGTGAAGATTGGGCCACACCCAAGAGGTCACCCCTCATCATATGGTATCAGCAGCTTTTGGTTGCCACAGATTTACTCTCGTTTGTGATTTCCACCATAAATTTCGAAAATCCAAAAAATAGCCCCAAAATTGCCTCGAATTTTGATCTCAAGATTTGTTGAGTTTTTTGTGGTTTTGATCCAAAGATTTCGTGTCTCAAGTGCTGATCTACCTTCCTTTGCGTTCCCTTAGCCTATTTCTTCCTAATTTTTCCGGATTTGAGGATTTTTGTGCCCAATTTCCGCCACCAAAGACGAACTGCTCGTGCGAAATTGTCCGAACCGGCTAAAGCCGGCCTGCGCAACAAATAGCCGGTCTGTCCAGTTTTCTCGAAAAAGACCGAACCGGCTAAAGCCGACCTGGACACCGGCTAAAGCCGGCCACCGGCTATAGCCGGCCTATACACCGGCTAAAGCCGGTCTAGACTGGCACTCGCAGATTTCCTTCTTCTATGCAAACCTCTTTTCTTTTGGTGATCTTACCCTTTGAGAGTGGCTTTCCTAGAGTTGCGAAGCATCGTACACTTGACCCCGAATTGTGAGAGTGTGTGTTTCAATCTAGCACTACCAAGTTTTGAAGTGGACCAAGAGAAAGAGAAAAGAGATACTCCCAATCAAACAAAAACACAAAGAGAGAAAGAAAGAGAAATCACACATAGTGTGTGTGTATGCTATCCATAGTCCACAAATACAAAAGAGTCCACACGCTTGTAGCCAAAAGAGAGAGTGAGAAGAGAGGCAAGTGTGCGAATCATGTTGCTTCTCCTTTTTGCAACCAAGACACGGTCTCTCGAGTGTTAGTGCGACATTGAGCGTAGTCGTCGTTAGGACCATTTTTGTTGTGCTCATTTTTGTCCGTCGCACTAACCCCATCCATCTCCACGTGTGTGTTCTTTTTGATCACCCTTTTGACATTTGAAATTTTTGCATCACCTCCACATTCGACAATACACTTCTCTTTTGATCATTTTCGTTTGGCATTGACACTTTTCCTTCCTATCCACTAGATAGCCCTTTGCGTGTGTTCTAACTTGTGCATAACGGTTGTCCTTGGGTGTTTTCATCAATTCAATAGTTTTTATGGGACGTGTTTCAAGTGTATTTTCCTCTAACCAACTCACTTTTTCCACCAATTTCTTTCTCTTTTGTAATCCTGCCTAGGAGAGACACATCGGAACACGGTGAGGAGTCCTTGGCCGAGCGCCTCGACGCCTTCCAAGCTACCAATGTTTCAACATTCGGGAACATCAATGCCTCCCTCCAACGACTTGAGGCCAACATGCTCTCCAACGACAATCATTTATTCACCACACAAGGACATCAACAAGCCACCGACAAGGAACTCACCACCTTCAAGCGCGACATCAACAAAAAATTCGACGGCTTTGTGGAATCACAAGCAAGGCTCGAAGCAAGAATGGGGGACTCGCACGCCACACTCAATGAAAGGATGGAGGACTCGCACGCAAGGCTCGAAGCACAAATGGGGGACTTGAGCACGACAATGAAGCAACTCATGTCGACCGTCGACACCTTGGCGCGCAAACATCACCGCTCAAGGTCGCGCTCGTCAAGATCTTCTTCCCACTCCAACCATGTGGTTGACCAAGTGCGACTCCAACAACCGCGTCCTCCGCCTCACATGCATCCCCAACATGACGCTTCCCGAAAGGAGACTCAAGAGCGTCCACAAGCGGACCACCCACCCCAAGGCCAAGCACACCAAGGAGATCAACACATTGTCAACCAAGATCAACCCCAAGCGGAGCACACTCCTCAAGGTCAAGCTCAACGGGATGCCCAACCGATTCTCAATCAAGAACAACAACTTCTTCATGTGAACCGTCCACAAGCTCCCCACGCCACCGGGCCCGTAGGTCGACCTCCACAACAAGATGGTCGACGCCATCTTCCACATGACCACGATGGTCACCGCTCCATTCTCCATGATCAAGATGGCCGCCGACACCATGATCACCATCGCCGCCATGAGTTTCAACTTCAACATGATCGCCAAGGGGCATTAAGTGAAGATAGTGTGCAACCTCGCCGACACCGCCCACACAATGATGAAGAACCGCGTCTCCAACCACAACATCGCCACCGTGACCAAGACCTACACGTTTTTGCAAGACCTCCGCATCGACAATTTGATGATGATGATGATGGACGCCCTCCGCGTCGCCCATTTGAGGCGGACGACAAGTTTGGCAAACTCAAGTTCACCATACCAAAGTTCACGGGCGACGACGGCGCCGACGCTTACTTCTCATGGGCAATCAAGGTTGACAAGATCTTCCGCATGCACAATTACTCCGAAGAGAAGAAAGTCGCCATGGCTTCCCTTGAGTTTGAGGGCTATGCCAATATTTGGTGGGAACAAGTGGTGGCCAAACGAGAAGAAGACCTCATGGAACCAATTGACACTTGGGAAGACATGAAGCTTCAAATGCAAACCCGCTTCGTCCCGGATCATTACAACCGTGACCTTTTCAACAAGCTTCAAAAGTTAACTCAAGGCACCAAGTCCGTGGAAGAATACTACAAGGAAATGCAATTGACTATGATGCGCCTAAAGTTGGAGGAGAAAGAAGAACAAACATTGGCACGCTTCTTCAATGGATTGAACCATCCCATCAAGCGCATTGTGGAGTTCCTCCCTTACACCACCGTGTGTGATCTTGTACACAAAGCAACTCGAGCCGAGCGCCAACTCCAAGAAGATACCAAGTATGAGTGCACCAAAGGTTTCTTCGCCTCCCGCAACTCTTCGGCAAGCACTCCACCAACACTCAAGCCATCATTTGCATCTTTGTCCAAGCCTTTCTCCAAACCACCACAATCAACAACTCAAGCTCCCGCACCTTCTACAACAACCTCCTCCAAGGCATCATCGGCACCACCCAAAGTAACTTGTTTCAAGTGTGGCTGATGAGGACATCCCTATTACACCACCATTATCTCCTACTCCTTTTGATGAAGATGTTGCTGCGAAGAAGTCCAATGAGATTAGGATTGGACCAATTACAAGAGCACGTGCAAAGCTATTGGAACAACAGGTGAACTCACTCTTAATTGAACCTGATCTTTTATTTAATGAGAACTTTATACTGCCTAAGTCTATACATCTATGTATGATCAGGTTTGTTGATAACATGAGCGTTGCACGAGGAGGAGATGAGTCGCAGCAAGAAGAGCAAGACTTGATGATCAAGTGCGCGAGGGAGGAGAGGGAGGCAGGCGCACCAGGAGATCACCAGAACGTCAAGTCGACATGAGAGAGTCCATGATGGCGCACTAGGACAGCTTACGACACGATGTCTACATGTCTAAAGCGCGCTACACTCATGGCCTGCGTGCCAGAAATAGGCCGAACCCATGTATGGGTCAGTATGTACTCGTTTGAGTCGAACCGAGTCAGTTTGGGCCCAAACCAGGTTGGTTTTGGGCCAGGTCCATGTTGAGGACGCCCCAGCCTCCCTTAAGTAGCCAGGGGCGCCCCCTCGAGTCTCTCAGACCACGTTTAAACAAAACCCTAGTTTCTAGACAGAACCAAGTGTTCCTCTGAAATTATTCACATCAATTCGTATCGATCTGGTGTTCGTTCTACTAAAAGTCTGAGTGTAATCTGTTGTTCCATTGGGAATTAGTATATTGCATCACCGCTTCGTGGTCGGCGGCTACGTGCGCAAGCGTGTGACGTTGCGAATATCCAAAGGGTTGAGAGCTGTTGCGCTGGCAGCAGGGATTAGCCGGAGAGTTCTCTGCGACACTCGAGTTATCTTCATCACCATCATCGCCATCTACATCGCGCTCGCTGAGAAGATCGGGACACCCCTTATCATCTTGGTATCAGATTCCAGCGTTTCCTCGGTGAGCATCCACAAATCCATCCCCGTAGATTCGTTTTTGTTTTTGTCCTATACAGAAAAAGCCACAAAAAAAGTTAGGGTTCTTAGTTTCGCCATAGCCTAGATTGCATCGCGGTACTGGTTTTAGTAGCTGATCGTCTTTTCGCGTTTTCTTTCTTCCATCCGTAGGAGTCTAGGTCTAGCAATCTTTTCTGCATATTTGTTTCGAGTTTGGATCTCGTTTGGAGTCTCAACGATCGTCAGCTTCTTCGTTGGGTTGGTGGCTGTTCTTCACGTACAGCAGCCAGATCCGATCGCATCAGTTAAAAAAAAAGGAGTAAAAAAAAAAAAGAGCAGCAGGCGCTCGCTCGGATCCAGCCTCGCGTCGCTGCCTCGCGTCCTCTGCACCGGGTTGCTGTCAGCCAACCAGTTCGATCGCTGTTTGCAAAATCAAAAAAAAAAACGAGCGCCTAGCCCGCTCGCCCGCCCCCAGACAACCTCCGCGGTCGCGCGCGAGGTTCGCATCGCTAGCGCTGGGCAGTGCTCGCCCGACCCCAGACAGCCTCTGCGGTGTAGCGCCAAATCGGGCCAAACAATTTTTGGCCCAAGTTTCAGTTTAGTAAAAAAAAAATTAGAAAAAAGGGGACGTGTACTGCATACACGCCGCACCTATATTAAAAAAAGAGAGACAAACTTCTTTGTCCGTTTCGCATCGCCGTCGCGCTGCCGTGTGTTTCCGGCGTCGTACATCTCTGCCGTTGACATATTTTTCGTCGGTTTCTCATCCGCTACAGCGTGTTACCACTGTGTCCACATAGCGTCCTTTCTACACAATTTTGATTCGCTTTACCTACAGCCTGTCTACAGCATCGTGTTAGGAGCTTACCCATACGAGACTAGCTACTTCGTGCTCAGCAGGCTGCTGCCGTGTGCGCAATCTTGTGCCTGTTCGTCGAGCCAGTGCTAGGGTCTCTCTTGTGCATTGCAACACGAGCTACTGTGCGTCGTCACTTATATCTTTTTGCGCTCACTTTTCAGAGTTGCTTTGCCCCGATTATCTCCACCGTGTGTGTTTCCGTGGGTCTTTGATATGGGCACGAAGGAGGAGGTGAAGCCCAATTTCAGGACTCCACCAAGATGAGGGAAGCTCGTTGCAGATTGGCACGCCAAGACGACCTACGATATGAGATAATTAAGTCTAAGGCTGTGTCATTAGTTTGCATATCTGTTCATGTTATTTCGTGTGTCAGGTCATGTTATGGGCCACTTAGTTTTATTTGTGTTTTGGGTTTGGGCCTGTCCAAGCCCAACAGTTTTCTGGCCATCTATATAAGGAGGCCAGCAGGTTAGGGTTTAGGGAGTTCAGTTGTTTAGTCAAAAACCATCGTGTGCTCCACCGTGTATCATCCCTCCGGGGAAACGGTGCTGCCGTGTTATCTAATAAAGTTGCTGCGGAGGTTCTTGTGTTCATCAAGGATTGTCGTGCTTTGGTTTGAGGCGTGGTGTTCATCATCACGTTGCTTGCTGGATTCTTCCTCGTCTTCAGGTGACGTTCTTCGCGTTGTTGGAAGATTATTTATCCGGGTAGACTCGCTGTGAAAGATCGGGACAAAACTCATAGGATCGCCGGTGTGATCCTTATTATCATGTGGTATCAGAGCACGAAGGAGGATATGGGCACGAAGGAGGAGGTGAAGCCCAATTTCAGGACTCCACCAAGATGAGGGAAGCTCGTTGCAGATTGGCACGCCAGGACGACCTACGATATGAGATAATTAAGTCTAAGGCTGTGTCATTAGTTTGCATATCTGTTCATGTTATTTCGTGTGTCAGGTCATGTTATGGGCCACTTAGTTTTATTTGTGTTTTGGGTTTGGGCCTGTCCAAGCCCAACAGTTTTCTGGCCATCTATATAAGGAGGCCAGCAGGTTAGGGTTTAGGGAGTTCAGAATTTTAGTCTAAACATTGAGTTGTGTGCTGCGTGTAGCATCCCTCCGGGGACGGCGCTGCCGTCATCTATCGTATCAAATATATTGCTGTGAAGGTTCTTGTGTTCATCAAGGATTATCAGGCTCAGGTTTGAGGCATGTTGATTCTCTTCACGTTGCTTGCTGGATTCGTTCCTCTTCTTCAGGTTGCGTTCATCGCGTGATTGGAATATTTTCTATCCGGGTAGACTCGCTGTGAAAGATCGGGACAAAACTCATAGGATCGCCGGCGTGATCCTTATCAGTCTTTGTCATACGATCAGCACTAGGACTTGTATTTCGGTGTAGTTAGGTATCCATACCAAGCCCCACCATATACCCTGGTTTGTCGTGTGATAGTTTCTTATACCCTCGGTATTCGCTTCATCACATCCGTGCACGTTTCAGTCTCTACGAGTGGTAAGCATTTATTATTCACTTTGGAACGGTAAGATACCTTTTTCTTTCAGTTTTGAGTGAGTTGTGAGCGTAACCACCACCCGTTTATTGTTTGTGCACTAACCTACTAATCATGTCTGCTAGTGATGTTGATGTGATGCAGAAAAAACCTGATGATACTCCTGTCATATGGAGGGAGTATGAAGCTCTTCGTGATCATTTGGAAAGAATCATAACACGAACAACTGACGCTATTGATTCTGATGTTCAAGCTTTCCAAATGAAAGTAGAAGCCACTGATTCTACTGTTAATAATATGCAAGTGCAAGTCAATGATCTCCAAACTAGCATCCACGCGTTGACACAATCTGTCAATGCGCTGCATCTTACTGTTGAGCAGCGACCCCTCCCACATGCTGATGCTGATGATGAGAGTGCTCATGGCGACAATGAGGATTTTGCTGCAGCCGGTCGTGGTAATGGTCGAGGCAATGGTCCTCCTTTTCGTGGTCGTGGTTTTGTTCCCGTTGGTGCCCAGCGCGTTCCTTTTTAGCAGGATGATGGCTTGGGTAAACCAAAGTTTTTTATTCCCAAATTCGAGGGTGGTACTGATGTTGAAGAGTACCTCACATGGGAGTTGAAGATAGAGAAGTTGTGGCGTCTTCATGATTATACGGAGGACAAGAAAATCAAGCTTGCTTCTTCAGAGTTTGATGGCTATGCTTTGCGATGGTGGGACAGCGTTGTGCAAACACGTCAAGAAAACAACGAGCTGCCCATTATAACTTGGCGCCATATGAAGGAAGTGATGCGGGCTCGTTTTGTTCCGCATAACTACCTCCGCTCAGTTTTTGATAAGTTACAGCAATTGAAGCAAGGCTCACTGTCCGTTAATGAGTATTATATGGAGATGGAGATGCTTCTACAACGAGCTCGCGTTCGTGAGCCTCTTGAGCAGACCTTGCAGCGTTTTCTCCATGGTTTGAAGTATAATATCAAGAGCATTGTTCGGCATCATCGGTATCGTGATATGAATGAGCTGCTACATCATGCACGTGAAGCTGAAGCACAGTTTGCCGAAGAAGCTCAGTTTAAAGCTCGTACTACTTCAGGCAGCCGTTTCACACCCAGGCCTGCTGCACCCACACCAAGTTCTCGTTCCGATTTTCGTGCTCCTTCGTCGTCGCGATCTGATGCCAATGCAAAGAAATCCGCACCTACTGCTAGTGGTACAGGTTCGAACATGTCTACAGCACGTAATCGTGATATGGAGTGTCATACTTGTGGTGGAAAGGGTCATTTTAAACGGGATTGTCCCAATCGAAAAGTGATGATTGTCAATGAGGACACCAATGAGTACGAGACAGGTGATGATGCTGATCCGGATGGTTCCGATGATGATGACTTTGGTAATGACGGTGTTGATGCCTATCCTTCCACCGCCAATAACATAGTTTGCTCGCAGCGTGTGCTCAATGTGTCTCCTACATCTGAAAGTCAGCGGTGCAATTTGTTCCAAACTAAAGCACTTGTTGGACCGGACAAAGCTTGCAAACTCATCATCGATGGTGGTAGTTGCCGCAACCTTGCGCAAAGAGTTGTGTGCAAAGCTGAAACTGAAATACATCCCGCACCCGCATCCATATTATATCCAGTGGCTCAGCGACAATGGAGAGATGAAGGTCAGCCACATGGTGCGAGTTGATTTCGAGATTGGACCATACAAGGACTCCATTGAGTTTGATGTGGTTCCTATGACGGTTTGTCACCTCTTGTTGGGCCGCCCATGGCAGTTTGATCGCAACGTGTTGCACAATGGCCGCACCAACACATATCATTTGGAGTTCAAGGGCAGAAAAATTAACTTGCAGCCTATGTCTCCACAGCATATTGTAAATGAATCTCGTCAGAAAACTAAAGTGAACTTAGAACATGAGAATGAGAGAGTAGCTAGACGAGAGACTATTACCTCGGTGAGTGAGAGCCACCCAGCCACATCGAGAGAGCCACACCAAAGTGAGCGAGTGAATTCTCTAGTCCTGCTAGCCACCAAAGAAGATATGAGAGAATTTAGAGAGGATCCTACAGCCATGCCACTTGTGCTTATGTACAAGGGTGAGATTTTGGTTTCTAACGACATGACTCCTCTTCCTTTTGGTGTTTCTAGTGTCTTGCAGGAATTTGATGATGTGTTTCCAGAGGCGGTCCCCGCTGGTTTGCCTCCTTTGCGCGGCATTGAGCAGCAGATTGATTTCATCCCTGGTGCCACCTTGCCAAACCGTGCTCCTTACCGCACCAACCCCGAAGAAACTAAGGAGATTCAGAAACAAGTGCAAGCGCTACTCGACAAAGGTTATATTCGTGTGAGCTTAAGCCCTTGTGCTGTTCCTGTTATTCTAGTTCCTAAGAAAGATGGTACATGGCGCATGTGTGTAGATTGTAGAGCTATTAATAACATCACTATTCGATATCGTCACCCTATTCCGCGCTTGGATGATATGCTTGACGAGTTGAGTGGTGCTGCTGTTTTCTCTAAGATTGATTTGCGTAGTGGTTACCATCAGATTAGGATGAAAGAGGGGGATGAGTGGAAAACAGCCTTTAAAACAAAATTTGGTTTATATGAGTGGTTAGTCATGCCATTTGGGTTAACTAATGCACCTAGTACCTTCATGAGATTAATGAACCATGTTTTGCGTAATTTTATTGGCAAGTTTGTGGTTGTGTATTTTGATGATATTTTAATCTACAGCCGCAATGAATCTGAACATAGTGATCATATTAGACAAGTTTTGCAAGTGTTGCGTGATTCTCAGCTTTATGGTAATCTTGAAAAGTGCACATTTTGCAAAGATAAGGTCATCTTCCTTGGATATGTTGTTTCTAAAACGGGAGTAGAAGTCGATGCATCTAAAATTGAAGCTATTCAAAATTGGCCTACTCCCATGAATGTTAGTCAAGTACGAAGTTTTCATGGTCTTGCTGGCTTTTATCGCCGTTTTGTGAAAGACTTTAGTACTGTTGCTGCACCTTTAAATGAGTTAACTAAAAAAGGTGTTGAATTTGTATGGGGCGCAGCCCAAGATCGTGCTTTTGATGAACTGAAACGTTTATTAACTTCTGCACCATTGCTTGCACTACCAGATTTTAATAAGCAATTTGAGATTGAATGTGATGCTAGTGGCATTGGTATTGGTGGTGTGTTGATGCAAGAGGGTCGGCCTATTGCCTACTTTTCTGAAAAACTTTGTGGTGCGAGGTTGAACTATCCTGTTTATGACAAAGAATTGTATGCGCTTGTTAGAGTTCTTGAGGTTTGGCAACATTATTTGTGGCCAAAAGAATTTATCATACATTCTGATCATGAAGCTTTGAAATATCTGAAAGCTCAATCTAATTTGCATAGGCGTCTTGCTAAGTGGGTTGAGTTTATTGAGTCTTTTCCTTACATAATTAAACATAAAAAGGGTAAAGACAATGTGGTTGCTGATGCTCTATCTAGGAAGAACATGTTGTTGACACAATTAGACATTAAGGTTCCTGGTTTAGAGAGCTTGTGTGATTTATATGCTACTGATCATGATTTTTCAGCGCCATATAGCATGTGTACTGGTGGGAAAGCATGGGATAAATATCACATCCATGATGGGTTTTTGTTTCGTGCTAACAAACTATGTGTTCCAGAATCGTCCGTGCGTTTGCTATTGTTGCAGGAATCACATGCCGGCGGTTTGATGGGTCACTTTGGGCGTGAGAAGACGCTACTCATGCTCGCTGATCACTTTTATTGGCCTAGGATGAGGCGTGATGTGGACAGGTTCGTCAAACGCTGCATTACATGCAACAAGTCGAAGTCCAAGCTGAAGCCTCACGGTTTGTATACTCCATTACCTGCACCTACTACACCATGGGAGGACATTAGCATGGATTTTGTATTAGGTTTGCCTAGGACTAAAAGAGGCCATGATTCTATATTTGTGGTAGTGGACAGATTTTCTAAAATGGCTCATTTTATTGCCTGCCACAAAAGCGACGATGCGTCGCATATTGCTAACCTGTTTTTCAGGGACATTGTACGTTTGCATGGAGTACCCAAGACAATTGTCTCTGATCGTGATGTGAAGTTTATGAGCTACTTCTGGAAGACACTTTGGGGAAAGCTGGGCACAAAGTTACTTTTCAGCACTACATGTCATCCCCAAACTGATGGTCAAACGGAGGTGGTAAATCGCACACTTTCAACAGTGCTGCGATGCATGATCAAGAAGAACCTGCGTGAGTGGGAAGATTGTTTGCCGCATGTGGAGTTTGCATATAACAGGGCGGTTCACTCTACCACGCAGCTATGTCCTTTTGAGGTGGTCTATGGTTTCAAACCCATTACGCCACTTGATTTGTTGCCTCTTCCTATTCAAGAGCGAGTCAATATGGAGGCATCAAAGAGAGCAGATTTTGTGAGGAAGATACATGTGAAGACTAAAGAGGCTATTGAGAAGAAAGGCAAGTATACTGCAGATCGTGCAAACAAGAAGCGGAAGGAGGTATTGTTTCAGCCCGGTGATATGGTTTGGGTTCACTTTCGCAAGGATAGATTTCCACAGCTACGTAAGTCCAAGTTGCTGCCCCGTGGTGCTGGTCCTTACAAGGTTCTTGCCAATATCAATGATAATGCCTACAAGATAGATCTTCCTACAGCTGAGTATGGCGTCAGCAATAGTTTCAACGTTGCTGATTTGACACCGTATGAAGGTGAAGACCTTGCAGCGTCGAGGTCGACGCCTTTCGAAGGGGGGGAGGATGATGAGGACATCCCTATTACACCACCATTATCTCCTACTCCTTTTGATGAAGATGTTGCTGCGAAGAAGTCCAATGAGATTAGGATTGGACCAATTACAAGAGCACGTGCAAAGCTATTGGAACAACAGGTGAACTCACTCTTAATTGAACCTGATCTTTTATTTAATGAGAACTTTATACTGCCTAAGTCTATACATCTATGTATGATCAGGTTTGTTGATAACATGAGCGTTGCACGAGGAGGAGATGAGTCGCAGCAAGAAGAGCAAGACTTGATGATCAAGTGCGCGAGGGAGGAGAGGGAGGCAGGCGCACCAGGAGATCACCAGAACGTCAAGTCGACATGAGAGAGTCCATGATGGCGCACTAGGACAGCCTACGACACGATGTCTACACGTCTAAAGCGCGCTACACTCATGGCCTGCGTGCCAGAAATAGGCCGAACCCATGTATGGGTCGGTATGTACTCGTTTGAGTCGAACCGAGTCAGTTTGGGCCCAAACCAGGTTGGTTTTGGGCCAGGTCCATGTTGAGGACGCCCCAGCCTCCCTTAAGTAGCCAGGGGCGCCCCCTCAAGTCTCTCAGACCACGTTTAAACAAAACCCTAGTTTCTAGACAGAACCAAGTGTTCCTCTGAAATTATTCACACCAATTCGTATCGATCTGGTGTTCGTTCTACTGAAAGTCTGAGTGTAATCTGCTGTTCCATTGGGAATTAGTATATTGCATCACCGCTTCGTGGTCGGCGGCTACGTGCGCAAGCGTGTGACGTTGCGAATATCCAAAGGGTTGAGAGCTGTTGCGCTGGCAGCAGGGATTAGCCGGAGAGTTCTCTGCGACACTCGAGTTATCTTCATCACCATCATCGCCATCTACATCGCGCTCGCTAAGAAGATCGGGACACCCCTTATCAGTGGCGTTCAAGGACACAAATCATTTGAGTGCAAGAACACTAGGGTGATGATCACCAAAGATAATGGAACCATTGACTACTATGATGAAGATGAGTATGAAGCATTTGTCCAAGCGGCCGTCGCCATGGAAGCGGATGACATGGGTGATGAAGAGAAACATGTGCTATGCACTCATGACACTAGCCCATCACTTGTTGTCGCAAAGGTGTTGACTACTCAATCCCAAGACTTAGAAGACCAACGATGCAACATCTTCCAAACAAAGGCCGGCATTCATGGAAAGTCAATCAAGGTGATCATTGATGGAGGAAGTTGCCACAACCTTGCAAGCACCGAGTTATGTTCCAAGCTCAATCTCCAACTCCGCAAGCATGCTCACCCATACCATGTGCAATGGTTAAGCGACACCGGCAATGTCAAGATTGAACACACCGTCTCTGTTACATTCAAGATTGGAGCTTATGAAGACACGGTGGAGTGTGATGTTGCTCCCATGACGGTGTGTCACGTCCTTCTTGGCCGCCCTTGGCAATTTGACAAGAAGGCCATACACAATGGGTATACAAATGCTTACACCTTCAAGGAAGACGACAAGACCTTCACGCTTAGCCCGATGACTCCTAGCCAAATCATTGCGGACAATGCAAAGGCTTTAGCGAGGGTCCAACAAGCTACTTTTCCAAGTGAGTTGAGTGATGAGCGACTTAGCCACAACAAAGAAAGTGAGCGCCACAAGCCATATATGAGCGATAGAACCACCCACGCCTTGATTGCCACCAAAAGTGAGATGAGGGCTTTACACCACAACCCATCCACATTACACTTTGTGCTCATTTGCAAGGGTACCATTCTAACTACTAATGATCATTCCACGATTCCTTCTCCTTTGTTGTCTCTTTTGAATGAATTTCAAGATGTTTTCCTGGACGAACTTCCTCATGGACTACCACCTCTACGCGGCATCGAACATCGGATCGACCTCATCCTGGGCGCCCCCCTTCCAAACCGCGCCGCGTACCGCACAAATCCGGAGGAGACAAAGGAAATCGAACGTCAAATTCATGACCTTCTACAAAAAGGGTATGTTCGTGAAAGCCTATCTCCTTGTGCCGTCCCGGTAATTCTTGTCCCCAAGAGTGATGACACACTTCGAATGTGTATGGATTGTCGTCCCATCAATGCCATTACCGTTCGTTATCGCCATCCTATTCCTCGCTTAGACGACATGCTTGATGAGCTTGCGGGTTCCACTATATTTTCTAAAATAGATCTTCGTAGTGGATACCATCAAATACGCATGGCCATAGGCGATGAATGGAAGACGGCATTCAAGACCAAACTTGGTCTCTATGAATGGCTTGTCATGCCTTTTGGTTTGTCTAATGCTCCGTCGACTTTTATGCGTCTTATGAACCACGTTTTGCGATCTTTCATTGGCAAATTTGTTGTGGTTTATTTTGACGACATCCTCATTTATAGCAAGTCATTTTCGAACCATGTTTCCCATGTTGAGCAAGTTTTGCACGTTCTTCGCAAAGAAAAGCTTTATGCAAACCTTCCAAAGTGTAACTTTGCTCAAAACAAGTTGGTGTTTCTTGGATTCGTTATCTCTCACAATGGCATTGAAGTAGACACTTCGAAAATTGAGGCCATACGGAATTGGCCAACACCAACAACGGTTGGCCAAGTGAGAAGTTTTCATGGCCTAGCTGGATTTTACCGTCGCTTTGTTAAAGATTTTAGCACCATTGCTTGCCCTCTAAACAAGCTTACGAAGAAAAATGTACCTTTCGTTTGGGGCAAAGCTCAACAACATGCTTTCGATGAACTAAAGAAACGCCTTACGGAGGCACCATTGCTTGTTTTACCCGATTTTCAACAAACATTTGAAATTGAATGTGATGCTAGTGGAATTGGCATAGGTGGTGTTCTCATGCAAAATGGACGCCCCGTTGCTTATCATAGTGAAAAGTTGGATGGTGCACGCCTCAACTATTCAATTTATGACAAAGAACTCTTTGCTCTTGTTCGTGTTTTGGAAGTTTGGCAACATTATCTTTGGCCAAAAGAATTTGTCATCCATTCGGACCACGAATCCTTGAAGTTTTTGAAAAGCCAAGCAAATTTGAACAAGCGTCATGCCAAGTGGGTTGAGTTCATTGAATCTTTCCCTTATGTCATCAAGTACAAAAAGGGCAAAGAAAATGTGGTCGCGGATGCTTTATCTCGCAAAAATACCAACCTTCTCACTCGCATTGACACACATATTTTGGGTTTGGATGAGCTACCGCATTTGTATCCTTCCGATTCTTTCTTTGGAACTGATATGGGGTGGCCCGATCTTCTCAGTAAGCTTGCGGTAGTGATGATGATGATGATAGATAACTTGGTGTCGCCGATGATCTCTCCTCGCTAGATCCCTGATGCCAATGCAACAGCTCTCTACCCTTCGGATATTCACGACTTCACACACTTGCGCAACGTAGCCGTCGACCACGAAACGGTATAATTGCAATTCACTAATTCCCAATGGAACAGCAGATCACACTTAACTTGCAGTATGTAATCTCCAGATCGAAACGAATTGGAGACAAGAATTCAAGATGAAAGCTTAGAGCAGTCTCAAGGACTAGGGTTTTGTTTTAAACGTGGTCTAACCTCTTCTATGGCGCATAGGCACTTATTATATGGGGGGTGCGGCTGGCCAAAGGGCAGCCGACCTGACCTGGTCCTCTAACGTGGTTCGACTCAACCTTATGTGATACAAACTGACCCAATGGTTGGGTGCAGCCAACTAGGCGCGCAGGCCTTAGGTGTATGGCGCACAAACACTTGGTGGTGCGCCATATGCAGCCTCCTGCGTGATGTCCTCCTCCTCCTCATGCTGGTCGCCGGCCTCCCTCTCCTCCCTCGCGTCCATGGGCATGATCATCACGTCTTGCTCCAGCTGCTTCAACTCCTCGCTCCCTCGTGCTATGCCTTCTTCTCCCATGAACCTGAGTATGCAAACACACAAAGACTTAGGCAGTAAACAATTCTCATTAACAAAATAATCAGATTCTATTAGGAGCAAATTTACCTGTTGTTCTATTAACTTTGCACGAGCTCTTGTGATAGGTCCAATTCTGATTTCATCATTGGACTTCTTCTTTGCAGCAACTTGCTTGTCATCATCACGAAGTGGAGATGGAACAATAGTAGGGATGTCCTCATCATCTCCCCCCCTTCAAAAGGCGTCGACCTCGACGCTCCAAGGTCTTCTCCATCATCTGGTGACAAATCAGCAACATTGAAGCTGTTGCTAATGCCACCAAACTCAGCAATAGGAATATCAATCGAGTAGGCATTGTCATTTATCTTGGCTAGCACCTTGTAGGGACCAGCACCACGCGGCCTCAACTTGGAACATCGCAGCTGTGGGAACCTATCCTTGCGCAGATGCACCCAAACCATATCTCTAGGCTGAAACAAAACTTGCTTTCTTGATTGGTTTCGTGTAGCAGCAATGTTCTTGCCTTTCTTCTCAATGGCCTCTCATGTCTTCTCATGAATTTTCTTCACATAATCTGCTCTTTTTGATGCCTCCATATTAACTCTCTCATGCAATGGAAGAGGCAGCAAATCTAGTGGTGTGATTGGTTTGAAACCATACACCACCTCGAAAGGACAAAGCTGAGTAGTAGTGTGCACCGCTCTGTTATATGCAAACTCAACATGTGGCAAACACTCCTCCCACTCACGCAGATTTTTCTTGATCATGGCTCGCAGCAATTGTGACAATGTTCTATTCACCACCTCCGTTTGACCATCAGTTTGTGATAAGGATCACGCTGGTGATCCTTGAAGTTTTGTCCCGATCTTTCACAGCGAGTCAAACCGGATAGAAATCTTCCAATAACGCGAAGAACGTCACCTGAAGAAGAGGAACGAATCCAGCAAGCAACGTGATGAAGATCACCACGCCTCAAACCACAGCCCGATAATCCTTGATGACACAAGAACCCTCGCAGCAATCTTTATTAGATATAACACGGCAGCGCCGTTTCCCCGGAGGGATGATACACGGTGGAGCACACGATGGTTTTTGACTAAACAACTGAACTCCTCTAAACCCTAGACTGCTGGCCTCCTTATATAGACGGCCAGAAAACAGTTGGGCTTGGACAGGCCCAAACCCAAAACACAAATAAACCTAAGTGGCCCATAACATGACCTGACACACGAAATAACATAAGCAGGTATATAAATTGCTGACACAACCTTAGACTAAATTATCTCATATCGTAGGTCGTCCTGGCGTGCCAATCTGCAATGAGCTTCCCTCATCTTGGTGGAGTCCTGAAATTGGCCTTCACCTCCTCCTTCGTGCCCATATCATCCTCCCCCCTTCAAAAAGCGTTGTCCCCAACGCGTGAGGGTCTGCTCGAAAAGGTGGCGGAATATCAACAATAGCACCACGCATATTCGCCGTCTTCAAGTCTTGCTTGCCTTCCTCACCACATCCTCCCTCTTGGCCTTCTTGACTTGATACAGCCCTAGGTGGTTGCACCTCTTTTCTTCGCCAAATAAACTTGGACTTAGGCGCCTCCACCTTCTTCTTCTCAATCCTTGATGGAACCTTGCGTTGCTGAACGTGAACCTGCTTAGCACGACCCTGCAAAGTAGTAATGCCTGGGCCACACAACTGACGAACACGTCCATCCTTGCCTGTATGCACACGCACTGCTGCTCCAACAAAACATCTCCGAGGTGTTCTAACAAAACTATGGCTGACTACCCGCGGCACCGTATGCACCGGAACACGATCAACACCACCGTCATCGGTCTGAATACCCATGTCAACACGAACTGGAAGTGGAACACATGGAATACATGGTGACATATCCTTCTCTTCATCTATATGAGGCTTGACTTCAACCGGCTTGTCACTAACAAGAACAACTGGCTTGTCATCTACAGGCTTGGCTGAAACAATATCACCACCGACGGTTTTCGCATCATGCTCCTCATGCTGAACCTTAGCTAGCCCTGGTTGTGGCTTAGCTTTATGCAACTTCTCCTTGCGAACCACCAATACGACATCAGACTTGATTTGATCATCTCTCATAGGCTTCAAAGTCCGCTGTTTGCCATCATGCACGAAAGAATATGTATTTGCTCTCCCAGCATGCATAGCATTGCGATCATACTGCCATGGACGTCCAAGTAATAGTCCACACACCTCCAATGGCAACACATCACATTCCACCTCATCAACATAGTCATCAACTGTAAATGGCACACGCACCTTGTGAGTAATCTTCAGCATACCGCAGCTATTAACCCACTCAACATGCCTCGGTTCTGGAATACGCCATGTGGATAGACCCAAAGCCTCCACAACCGCCTTGCTAATGCCATTACAGTAAGTACCACTATCAATCATCAACTTGCATGCTTTGCCTTTGATTATGCACTGCGCCTGAAATAAATTCCATCGCTGGCCTCTATCCGCTGTCATACAAGTCTCATCATGTACCCTTTTGAGTTGCATATTCAGCCCACTCAATGGTACAACCTCCTCCACGACATCCTTGACAATATCAGCCTTGACAACATCAACCGCTGACAATTCAGAATTCGTGGCTGCCACCTTGCTAACTGTCGGCAATGGAACAACTGTCAACTTCTCATGAGTAGTGACAGCTACCGCGACCTTCGATATAGGAGCTATGCTCTTGCCAACATCCTCTAGCCCATGCACAAACTTGGGTGGCTGCTCTATTTCCTCCATATACGGTAACACAAAACCATCACGGAGAAATTTCTTGAAGTCCTCCCAAGTACAATCAAACTCATTTCTTCCAACTGCCTTGCACCACCAACTGGTTACTTCAGTGTCCACACGCCGGTAAGCAAGACCATATCCATCATAGCTACGAAACTTGTCATTGTATGTGCGACATCGACGGAAACCTAGTTCCATGTGCCTTTCCCAATCGTGGTACTCCGCAATTGTCGCAAGTTGATGTAAACACCAGCTAGGCTTGGATAGCGGCACTCCCTTCTTCATATCAAGATAATCATTAAAAACATCACTACACTTCTTGTCAAGATAGCACCTTTTGCCAAAAACATCTCCCGGAAAAGAATCCATCTTGATGTGCGCGGTCAAATGAGCTCAGCAGGAGATCGTGGTATAGAATTCCACGGGCACGGTGCGCCGACAGAAGCACCGAGAAAACTTGCCGCGGCAGGACGCTGCCGAACTGTATAACTGTAGGAAAAGTACCAACGCTCAGAACCAATCCGATCTGCACTGAGTAACCAAGCTGATCAATTAAAGGAGTGTTGCAATCGCTTTTTTGTAAAACTAATCAATCTGGGTCAAATAGACTTGGGTCAGTCTGGGGCTGAAGGCCAGACTGCTTGAGCGAGCTGAGCGGATCGGGGGCTTGTTGCCTGGCGCCTTACCCCAGACAGCCTCTGCGCCCAGGCGATCGAGGGCGTCCTATTGTCCTTTTTTTTCACTTCCTTCGATTGGCCTGACAGGCGAGCGATTGTTTCAGCTTTTTTGTTTGAATCTGCACCGATCGAATCTGAGTATGCGCCCTGGAACAGACCTCCTCGGCGGTCAGGCGTGCGAGCGATCGCTCCTCTTTGTTTTTGTTTGTTCAAGCGATCGATCGGATCTGAGCAGGCCCACTAGCACCGAGACCAGCGCCAGCGCTCGGTGCCTCGATCCTGAGAGATCCCCGATCCTCAAGCTGCCCTATTCCTCACGCGTGATGGCAGGAAGCTCCCTGGTCCCTGGCGGCGTGCGTGTACGTGCCCAAGTGCTGCTGCCTGCCCAAGTTCAAGCTCCAATCCGGTGTTTGATGTTAGACGGAAACTAACGGATCGTGCGCGTCACCCGCCTGGACTCCCGCCGCCACGCGCGATCTCACCAGCTGCACGTGCTCTGGATCTGCTCCCTCACGATCCAAGCTTGCAGTTGCTGATTTCTTCTCACGATCACCACAAAGTACAAACAGACAGCCACGATCTGCTCTTTAGGAAAACAGCCTCCAACAATTCTCTTCCGAAGACCAAATCACAAAAAGCAAGTTGATCAACAAAATTCGCTGTGATCAACCCAGTAATCTGATACCATATGATAAGGATCACGCCGGTGATCCTATGAGTTTTGTCCCGATCTTTCACAGCGAGTCAAACCGGATAGAAATCTTCCAATAACGCGAAGAACGTCACCTGAAGAAGAGGAACGAATCCAACAAGCAACGTGATGAAGATCACCGCGCCTCAAACCACAGCCCGATAATCCTTGATGACACAAGAACCCTCGCAGCAATCTTTATTAGATATAACACGGCAGCGCCGTTTCCCCGGAGGGATGATACACGGTGGAGCACACGATGGTTTTTGACTAAACAACTGAACTCCTCTAAACCCTAGACTGCTGGCCTCCTTATATAGACGGCCAGAAAATAGTTGGGCTTGGACAGGCCCAAACCCAAAACACAAATAAACCTAAGTGGCCCATAACATGACCTGACACACGAAATAACATAAGCAGGTATATAAATTGCTGACACAACCTTAGACTAAATTATCTCATATCGTAGGTCGTCCTAGCGTGCCAATCTGCAATGAGCTTCCCTCATCTTGGTGGAGTCCTGAAATTGGCCTTCACCTCCTCCTTCATGCCCATATCATCACTTGATGGGGTAAAGGTGCCCGATCTTTCGATGAGACGATAACTATCGATTATGGTGGAGGTCAACGTTGACGATCCGACTACAAACGTGCGAGACGTTGCGCCTTAGCAATCGATACACCAACTTCCGAGGCAATTGATCACGCCGGAGCTAGATCAACCTAATCACGAGGATCAATCCCTGCAAGCAATCGAAGAACAAGCAAGAATTATAGTTGCAATCAAGATATTGCGAATAAAGATGAAGGCTTTATTGAAGAGGTGGGATTCTGTCTGTGCGTAGTACAAAAGGTCGATTTGACACTTGTGCCTATGGCGAAGAGTAGCTCGTGGCTAAGTCTTTAACTAAACAAAATCCAAGTTCTAATGACGGCTAGGAGGAGGTATATATGAGGGAAAGGGCAGGGATTTTCATATAGCCCTAATGGGCCATCCGAAAATAACCCTAGATGGGCCAATTTCCACTCAAACAGCCTCCAGAAAATCCCTAAAATACATATGACGAAAATACATGGGTTTAACCCATAAAATAAGGTGACGCAGCACCATATAAAGCCTTGGACGAATTTTATGATTGAGTAACTTGTGAATTTCGTCCAAGCATCCTTGCAGCATTATGGTGGCTTCAAAGTTCTGAAATCTTCACTTGTAGCGTCATCCTGAATCCTCACACGATTGCTGCCATCATCTCCATGCACGATCGTGCTCCAATGCTTGTCCCTCTCATCCGTGCTAGGCCCATCATTCCTAAGTAACATAAACACATCTGATTTAGGCAGCATCATATTCTCATGAATATTAGGAATAGTTCCTAGAAACGAAAGTACCTGATAATTTAGTTGGCGTGCACGAGCTCTTGTGAGAGGTCCTTGGAATTGTGGAATGTGAGGAAGTGTGGCTGTAGGTGCAACGGTTGTATCAACCGTAGGGATGTCCTCATCATCCTCCCCTTCTTGAATTGAAGTCATCCTCGACGCAATCTCATCTTCTTCTCCAAAGTATGGCTTCAAATCTGCAATGTTAAATGAAGGACTTACCATGCCCATCTCTGCAGGAGGCTCAAGTTTATATGCATTATCATTCATTTTCTCTAACACTTTAAAAGGACCAGCAGCACGTGGCATTAATTTAGACTTGCGCAAATCAGGAAAACGATCTTTGCGCAAATGCAACCAAACTAGATCTCCCACATCAAACACAATATGCTTTCGTCCTTTATCACCAGCAACTTTATATTTAGCATTCATATGTTCTATATTTTCCTTAGTAATCCTATGCAACGTAAGAATCTGTTCAGCACGTTGTGTAGCATCAAAATTATGTTGCACCGATCGTGATTGCGAACGTTGCGGCACTGTCCAATCTCCACTGAATTTTGGTTGCATCAAATGAGTAGCCGACCATAATATTAAGATAGTCCTGGTATACATCATCAGACTTATCAGTTATGCGAGTAGGCTTTGACAAACCCATATCTAAAAATACTGCTCTACACTTTGTCCGTCACGCAGAAAAAATTGCACAAAAATTTGTTCCAAACTGAACGGAGTAGTCTCCTTGCTGTATGCAGACTGTGTTTAGAAAACCAATATAAATTTTGCACTGATATACACCAAAACCGAGGCCTAACTTATCTGTTTTCCTTTCTTAAAGAACTCGCCTCGCCAAAAGCAAAGCTGACCACGTGATCTATTTTCCTTTCTTCTCACGTACTGTACCTTCTTCTCATGTACTGTACTAGCAATCAGCGATTTAAAGTCCAGGAAAAGAATAGATGGGCCGGCCCGCGCTGAAGGACGGAGACTGTCTCCGGTCGTGCGCGAGCATGAGAACAGGTGGCCGTACGGGATGATCCTCGATCGCGGGACGCTGGCGCCTCGATCCCGGGATGCGAACAACCCTCGCCCAGGGGCAGACGATCTCCGCGATCAGGCGCCCTGGACCGATCGAAAGTCTTGTTTTTTTTTCTGTTTTACCGATCGGATCTGCAGACGCGTGGAGTACTGGACTCTGAGAACAAAAATCGACCACGAACGTCATGCTGCCACACCGATCGGCCCAGGCAAAAATCTTACAAGATCGATCAATCTGTGGACTCGTATGACTCTTTTGAAGATTGCAATCACGTGACTAGATATCAGAGCTGGATCGGAAATGATCGGAAACTTTTTTTTTTCCCGATCGATTGGATCTATCCTTGGCATGGACTCTGGCTTGATCGAGGATACCGGAAATTCCAACAAAAAAACCGCCACGCCTGAAATTGGAAAATCACTGGACCTGCAATCTAACAAAGAACCACCAGTACTTTTGATCTGAAAACCTTTGATCTGAAAATCTCCGATCTGCAAACTGCTCGACGAAGAACAATTCGCAGATCAGCAATCAATAGAAAACACTCGCCGTGATCAACCCAGTAATCTGATACCACATGATATGGATCATGCCGATGATCCTTGAGTTTTGTCCCGATCTTTCACAGCGAGTCTACCCGGATAGCAATCTTCCAATAACGCAAAGAACGTCACCTAAAGTCAAGGACGAATCCAGCAAGCAACGTGATGATGAACACCACGCCTCAAACCAAAGCACGACAATCCTTGATGAACACAAGAACCTCCGCAGCAACTTTATTCGATAAACGGCATCGCCGTCCCCGGAGGGATGCTTCACCAAGAAACACAACACGATAGTTTGTAAACTAAAATTCTGAACTCCCTAAACCCTAGACGGCTGGCCTCCTTATATAGATGGCCAGAAAACTATTGGGCTTGGACAGGCCCAAACCCAAAACACAAATAATTCTAAGTGGCCCATAACATGACCTAGCACACGGAATAACATAAGCAGATATGTAAATTGCTGACACAACCTTAGACTAAATTATTTCATATCATAGGTCGTCCTGGCATGCCAATCAGCAACGACTTTCCCTCATCTTGGTGGAGTCCTGAAATTGGGCTTCACCTCCTCCTTCGTGCCCATATCATCCTCCCCCCTTCAAAAAGCGTTGTCCCCAACGCGTGAGGGTCTGCTCGAAAGGGTGGCGGAATATCAACGAAAGCACCACGCATATTCGCCGTCTTCAAGTCTTGCTTGCCTTCCTCACCACATCCTCCCTCTTGGCCTGCTCGACTTGATACAGCCCTAGGTGGTTGCACCTCTTTTCTTCGCCAAATAAACTTGTGCTTAGGCGCCTCCACCTTCTTCTTCTCAAACCTTGCTGGAACCTTGCGTTGCTGAACATGAACTTGGTTAGCATGACCCTGCAAAGTAGTAATACCCGGGCCACACAACTGATGAACACGTCCATGTTTGCCTGTATGCACACGCACTGCTGCTCCAACAAAACGTCTCGGAGGTGTTCTAACAAAACTGTGGCTGACTACCCGCGGCACCGTATGCACCGGAACACGATCAGCATCACCGTCATCGGTCTGAACACCCATGTCAACACGAACTGGAAGTGGAACACACGGAACACATGCTGACATATCCTTCCCTTCATCAACAAGAGGCTTGACATCAACTGGCTTGTCACTAACAAGAACAACTGGCTTGTCATCTACAGGCTTGGCTGAAACAATATCACCATTGATGCTTTTCGCATCATGCTCCTCATGCTGCACCTTAGCTAGCCTTGGTTGTGACTTAGCTTTATGTAACTTCTCCTTGCGAACCACCAACACAACATCGGACTTGATTTGATCATCTCTCATAGGCTTCAAAGTCCGTTGTTTGCCATCATGCATGAAAGAATATGTATTTGCTCTCCCAACATGAGTAATATTGCGATCATACTGCCATGGACGTCCAAGTAAGACCCCACACACCTCCAATGGCAACACATCGCACTCCACCTCATCAACATAATCATCAACTGTAAATGACACACGTACCTTATGAGTAACCTTTAGCATACCGCAGCTATTCAACCACTCAACATGCTTAGGTTCAGGAAGACGCCATGTGGACAACCCCAATGATGCCACCATCGCCTTACTAATGCCATTACAAAAGCTACCGCTGTCAATAATCAGTTTGCATGCCTTCTCCTTAATGGTGCACTGTGTTTGAAAAAGGTTGCATCGCTGATTCCTCCTTACTGCCTCATCACCATTGGTCAATTTGTGAAGCTGTATACTCATACCTCTCAATGGTGTGTCATCTCGATCAAGTACAACATTGGCTTGTACCTCTAGAACAACCACCTTGTCCGACTCCACGGACTTCTCCACAAATCTAGAACGCAGAAATTGTTTGAAATCCTCCCAACTTGACGTTTTACTTGTGATGCCCTTCGCAGACCTGTCGTCGCACCACCAACTAGCCACATGTGTATCCACTCGCCGGTAGGCAATGACATATTCCATATGACCACCAAACGTGCTATCGAGCTGACGACATCTTGCGAACCCACGGACCATACAAGATTCCCAAGTCTCATATTCTGCAACTGTTGCGACACTATCCAATCTCCACTGAATTTTAGTTGCATCAAATGAATAGCCGACCACGATATTCAGATAGTCATGGTATACATCATCTGACTTATCAGTTTGACGAATAGGTCTTGATAAACCCATATCGAAATACTGCTCTTCACTTTATCCATCACACAGAAAAGAATTGCACAAAAATTTGTTTCAAACTAAACAGGCAATTTCAGGGAGTAGTCTTCTTGCTGTGTGCAGACCGTGTCTAGAAAACCAAAACAAATTTGGCACTACCTGCACACCAAAATTGAGAGCGAACAGAGCTGATATCCTAAAGAACTCACGTGGCCAAAAGCAAAGCTGACAACACAAACTGGGAAAATAGCGCTAGGAGAGAGGTCGAGCTACAGGAGAGGATCCCGAGCGAGAATTATTCCTGCGTTCCGAGCAAGATAGCTGGGGGCAGCTCGACGTTTCTTTCAGCCTAAAGGGCTTGGGCCGATCGGGCGCAGGAGGGCAGACGGCCTCCGCGCTAGCGCGAGCGCTCCGAGCGATAGCGACGCACGCCCTCGATCGAGACTCGCTCGGGGACAGAAACTGTCTGTCCCTAGGCGCGGGCGAGCAACTCTTTTTTTTGCCTTGTACCGATCGGATCTGGCTAGGCAATGAAAGAAACCAGCACAACAATTTCAGCGATCGAATCTGAGAAGCAATCGGCCCTGCCACTCAAACGAGATCGATGGGAAATCCAACGAAAATAACGGGCACCAACTCCTCGCCGACAATCCACCTGCCGATCTGAAAACTTCTAGTTGAACAACCAATGAAGAACCACCAAAACTTTCTGATATGAAAACTGCTTGAAGAGAAACAATCCGCAGATCAATCAACAGAAAACACTCGCAGTGATAAACCCAGTAATCTGATACCACATGATAAGGATCACGCCGGTGATCCTTGAAGTTTTGTCCCGATCTTTCACAGCGAGTCTACCCGGATAGCAATCTTCCAATAACGCAAAGAACGTCACCTGAAGACGAGGACGAATCCAGCAAGCAACGTGATGATGAACACCACGCCTCAAACCAAAGCACGACAATCCTTGATGAACACAAGAACCTCCGCAGCAACTTTATTCGATAAACGGCATCGCCGTCCCCGGAGGGATGCTTCACCAAGAAACACAACACGATAGTTTGTAAACTAAAATTCTAAACTCCCTAAACCCTAGACGGCTAGCCTCCTTATATAGACGGCCAGAAAACTATTGGGCTTGGATAGGCCCAAACCCAAAACACAAATAATTCTAAGTGGCCCATAACATGACCTAGCACACGGAATAACATAAGCAGATATGTAAATTGCTGACACAACCTTAGACTAAATTATTTCATATCATAGGTCGTCCTGGCATGCCAATCCGCAACGACTTTCCCTCATCTTGGTGGAGTCCTGAAATTGGGCTTCACCTCCTCCTTCGTGCCCATATCATCGATGATATGGGCATGAAGGAGGAGGTGAAGCCCAATTTCAGGACTCCACCAAGATGAGGGAAGCTCGTTGCTGATTGGCACGCCAGGACGACCTACGATATGAAATAATTTAGTCTAAGGTTGTGTCAGCAATTTACATATCTGCTTATGTTATTATGTGTGCTAGGTCATGTTATGGGCCACTTAGAATTATTTGTGTTTTGGGTTTGGGCCTGTCCAAGCCCAATAGTTTTCTGGCCGTCTATATAAGGAGGCCAGCAGTCTAGGGTTTAGGGGAGTTCAGTTGTTTAGTCAAAAACCATCGTGTGCTCCACCGTGTATCATCCCTCCGGGGAAACGGCGTTGCCGTGTTATATCTAATAAAGATTGCTGCGAGGGTTCGTGCGTTATCAAGGATTATCGAGCTGTGGTTTGAGGCTTGGTGATCTTCATCACGTTGCTTGCTGGATTCGTTCCTCTTCTTCAGGTGACGTTCTTCGCGTTGTTGGAAGATTTCTATTCGGGCTGACTCGCTGTGAAAGATTGGGACAAAAATCAAGGATCATCGGTGTGATCCTTATCATGTGGTATCAGAGCACAGCGTTGATCACGGTGCAGAGGTTCTATCGACAGGCTGATCGCAAGATCTGTTGGTTGTTTTATCCGCACGGCGGCGAGTAGTGGCGGTCGTTCTGTTGGTTACTTAGTTCTTTGATCGATCTGAGTTTTGGAAGTACCAACGAGATTGGTTGGTACGCACGTCCAGATCAATTCTCCGCGACGTGACTTGGGAAAGCTAAACAAAAAGAAAAGGAAATATCAGGCTGAAAATTATGTAGAACATTGTGTTCCCGCATGTGTTCCATCCCTCCGGGGTTGGCGTATTGAGACGGCGTCTCAGACGTTCGTCTAGTTATCCAATATATTGTTTTGCGTGAAGGTGCTTGTTATTCAAGTATTGTCGTGCTGCTGCGTGAGGCACGTTGTTTATCACCGAGTTGCTCATTGGATTGATCTATTCGGCGTGAGGTTCGTCTACATCGACGAGTTGCTCGTAGGATTGACGTTCCCCATCTTCAGGTTACGTGTATGGTTCACGTGATTGGAAGATCTTATCATATCTATTGGATCAGGAGGTGCATCGTGAAAGATCGGGCCAAACAATCCATATCACTGGTCGTCCTGGCGTGCCAATCTGCAATGAGCTTCCCTCATCTTGGTGGAGTCCTGAAATTGGCCTTCACCTCCTCCTTCGTGCCCATATCAGTTTGGGGATGACATGTAGTGCTGAACAGTAACTTCGTTCCCAGCTTGCCCCATAGTGTCTTCCAGAAGTAGCTCATAAACTTCACGTCCCTGTCAGAAACAATTGTCTTGGGCACTCCATGCAAGCGGACAATGTCCCTGAAAAACAGATTAGCTATGTGCGACGCATCGTCGCTTTTGTGGCATGCAATAAAGTGTGCCATCTTAGAGAATCTATCCACTACCACAAATATACTATCATGACCTCTTTTAGTGCGTGGCAAACCTAACACAAAATCCATACTTATATCTTCCCATGGTGTGGTAGGCGCAGGTAGTGGCGTATACAAACCCTGAGGCTTCAGCTTGGACTTGGACGTGTTGCATACAATGCAGCGCCTAACAAATCTATCCACGTCACGCCTCATCTTGGGCCAATAAAAATGATCAGCGAGCATGAGAAGCGTCTTCTCACGCCCAAAGTGACCCATCAATCCGCCAGCATGTGATTCCTGCAACAATAGCAAACGTACCGACGATTCTGGAACACATAGTTTGTTAGCACGAAACAAAAATCTATCATGTATGTGGTACTTGTCCCGTGCATTTCTAAGCATACACAAACGATATGGTTCATCAAAATCATGATCAGTGGCATACAAATCACACAAGCTCTCTAAACCAGGAATTTTAACATCAAGATGCGTCAATAGCATGTTCTTCCTAGATAGAGCATCAGCAACAACATTTTCTTTCCCTTTCTTATACTTGATTATGTAGGGAAACGACTCAATGAACTCAACCCACTTAGCTAGGCGCCTATGCAAGTTAGATTGAGCTTTCAGATATTTTAAAGCTTCATGATCAGAATGTATGATAAATTCTTTTGGCCACAAATAATGTTGCCAAACCTCAAGAACTCGAACAAGCGCATACAATTTTTTATCATAAATAGGATAATTTAGTCTAGCACCAGAAAGTTTCTCGCTGAAATAAGCAATAGGTCTACCTTCTTGCATCAACACACCACCAATTCCTATACCACTAGCATCACATTCAACTTCAAATTGCTTAGAAAAATCTGGTAGTGCAAGCAATGGTGCAGAAGTACGCAAACGTTTCAGCTCATCAAATGCATGATCTTGGGCAGCGCCCCATACAAAAGGCACTCCTTTCTTAGTTAATTCATTCAATGGTGCAGCAATAGTACTAAAGTCTTTCACAAAACGCCGATAGAAACCAGCCAGACCGTGAAAACTTCGTACTTGACTAACATTCATGGGAGTAGGCCAATTTTGAATTGCTTCAATTTTAGATGAATCTACCTCTACTGATAGGGCGAAGGTGTCCGATCTTTTGATGAGATCTTGATATGTCGATTTGGTGGGTGGAGTTCGTGCTTGACGATCCGACTACACGTGCGAAGCTCGTGCGCCAATGCAATCGCTAGGACAATCTCCGGGAGTTACTGATCTTGCGGATGCACGATCAGCCTGACCAGCGAGGGTCTTAATTCCTACCTGAAATCGAGAACAAGTAAGAACTAATACAGCAATCAAGATATTGCGGATGAAAGATGTATGCTTTATTCAAAAGGTGGGATTCCGAATAGGCGGTCTTCTTCTGGGCGATTGGCCTCAAAAGTCGAGCTCGTAGTTGCAGCAATGGCTAACTTTAGTCTAATCGAAATCCGAGTTCTAATGACGGCTACGGGGGGGTATTTGAGGAGGAAAAGGTAGGGGTGCGACCAGCCATGGGTATGGTGGTCGAACGGAACCCTAACAGGCCTTTTCTCCTCAAATTCGGACTCCTAAAAGTGGCTGTCTTATTTGCTGCGAAAATTACATGGGCCTGGCCCAAAAATAAAAGTGACGCAGCACCATATCTATCTAAGGACGAATTTATGAAGTAGTTCTTTGTATATTTCGTCCAAGTCTTCATCCTTCATCACGGTGGCTTCAAAGTTCTGAAATCTCCACTCGTGGCATCTTCTGCAATCCTCAAATGCTTGCTCCCATCTCCATGCATGATCATGCTCCAATGCTTGTCCCTCTCATCCATGCTAGGTCCATCATTCCTAAGAGTAACAAACATATCTGATTTAGGCAGCATCATATTCTCATGTATGTGAGAAAGAGTTCCAAGAAACGAAAGTACCTGATAGTTAAGTTGCTTGGCACGAGCTCGAGTGATGGGTCCTTGTATGTGTTCCGCTGTAGGTGCAGCGGTTGTATCAATAGATGGGATGTCCTCATCATGCTCCCCTTCTTGAATTGAAGTCGTCCTCGACGCAACCTCATCTTCTTCACCGAAGTAAGGCTTTAAATCTGCAATGTTAAATGTAGGACTTACCGTACCAAAATCTGTAGGAAGCTCAAGTTTATATGCATTATCATTGATTTTCTCTATCACCTTAAAAGGACCATCAGCACGGGGCATTAACTTAGACTTGCGCAAATCAGGAAAACGATCTTTGCGCAAATGCAACCAAACAAGATCACCAACCTCAAACACAACATGCTTTCGTCCTCTATCCCCAGCAACTTTATACGTAACATTCATGCGTTCTATGTTGTCTTTAGTAGTTGCATGCAATTTTAAAATCAAATCAGCACGTTGTGTAGCATCGAAATTATTTTGCACTGAAGATGGTAAAGGCAACAAATCAATAGGTGCACATCGAACAAAACCATAGACAATCTGAAAAGGGCTCATCTTTGTGGTAGAATGCAGCGAACGATTATAAGCAAATTCAATATGAGGCAAACACTCTTCCCACAATTTTAAGTTCTTCTTTAAAACAGCCCGCAACATGGTAGATAAAGTTCTATTAACTACTTCAGTTTGTCCATCAGTTTGGGGATGACATGTAGTACTAAACAGCAATTTAGTCCCCAACTTAGCCCATAAACATCTCCAAAAGTGGCTAAGAAATTTAGTATCACGGTCAGAAACAATAGTATTTGGCACACCATGCAAACGAACGATATCACGAAAAAACAAATCAGCAATGTGCGCAGCATCATCGGTCTTGTGACAAGGAATAAAGTGTGCCATCTTAGAAAACCGATCCACAACAACAAAAATACTATCCCTCCCCTTCTGTGTACGAGGTAATCCCAAAACAAAGTCCATCGAAATATCCTCCCAAGGAACACTAGGAACAGGAAGAGGCATATGTAAACCATGTGGATTAAGGCGAGACTTAGCTTTTTGACAAGTAGTGCAGCGTGCCACGAATATCTCAACATCTCGCCGCATGCGTGGCCAAAAGAAGTGTGCAGCAAGAACATCCTCCGTCTTCTTGACACCAAAGTGTCCCATTAATCCTCCTCCATGCGCCTCCTGTAACAACAAAAGACGAACGGAACCATCTGGGATGCATAGTTTGTTAGCACGGAACACAAATCCATCAGTAAGGATGAATTTGTTCCATGTTCTACCATCTCTACAATTTTGCAACCCATCTTTAAATTCAGCATCATGCAAGTATTGTTCCTTTATAGTTTCCAACCCAAAAATTTTGAAGTCAAGCTGAGATAGCATAGTATAGCGGCGCGACAAAGCATCAGCAATAACATTATCTTTACCCTTTTTATGTTTGATAACATAAGGAAAAGATTCAATAAATTCAACCCACTTTGCATGTCGACGATTCAGTTTTGCTTGACTACGAATATGCTTCAAAGATTCATGATCAGAATGTATAACAAATTCTTTAGGCCATAAATAATGTTGCCAAGTTTCTAATGTCCGAACCAGCGCATATAATTCTTTATCATAAGTAGAATAGTTCAGACTAGGCCCACTCAATTTTTCACTAAAATATGCTACAGGTTTGCCCTCTTGTAATAACACACCTCCCAAACCAATTCCACTAGCATCACATTCAAGTTCAAACGTCTTATTAAAATTAGGAAGTTGGAGTAATGGAGCATGTGTTAACTTATCTTTCAGTATCATGAAGGCCTCTTGTTGTGCATCGCCCCAAACAAAGGGCACATCCTTCTTTGTGAGCTCATTCAATGGCGCAGCAATAGAACCAAAATCTTTGACAAAGCGCCTATAAAACCCAGCGAGACCAAGAAAACTCCTCACTTGTGTGACCGTCTTGGGCTGCGGCCAATTCTCAATAGCTGCAATCTTGGTTGGATCAACTTCAATTCCCTGTTCTGTAACAACATAACCAAGAAAAGCAACTCTGTTTGTGCAAAAGGTGCACTTCTCAAGATTACCATACAGACGTGCATCACGTAAAGCATTGAAAACAGCACGTAAATGATCCAAATGGTCCTCTAAAGATTTGCTATATATGAGAATGTCATCAAAATATACCACCACAAAATGACCAATAAAAGCACGTAAAACCTCGTTCATCAGTCTCATAAAGGTACTAGGTGCATTAGTTAAACCAAACGGCATTACTAACCACTCATATAAACCGAACTTAGTTTTAAAAGCTGTTTTCCATTCATCTCCTAATTGCATACGAATTTGGTCGTAACCACTACGCAAATCAACTTTAGAGAACATAATAGAACCACTCAACTCATCTAGCATGTCATCCAAATGAGGTATAGGGTGGCGATATCGAATGGTAATATTATTAATAGCTCGACAATCAGTACACATGCGCGAAGAACCATCTTTCTTATGTACTAAAATAATAGGAACAGCGCATGGACTAAGAGACTCACAAATATAACCTTTGTCCAATAAACTCTGGATTTGTCGTTGGATCTCTTTTGTTTCTTCAGGATTGGTGCGATATGGCGCACGGTTGGGCAGCGAGGCTCCTGGAATCAAATCAATTTGGTGTTCTATCCCACGAATAGGTGGAAGTCCAGGTGGAACATCTTGTGGAAAAATGTCCATGTATTCCTGCAAAAGGTTAGCAACCGCAGGTGGCAAAGAAGGAGGCATATCCTCAAATGAAAACAGAACTTCTTTGCAAACAATGGCATAACATGGAGTAATATTGACATGAATTTTAGCAAGATCAGATTTGCTAGCAAGTAAACAAGGATTCTTCAAACAAATTTCAGTAGCATGGTTAGAATCAGATTTAGAAGAATGCTTAGGGGGTACAAAATCTGCAGCAACAATCTGATTCTCACTCTTATGTTTGTCATCGTTTTTTAATCTACTAGCTCTAGCAAGATCATCTTTCAAAATTTGTTCCGGAGTCATGGGTTTAAGTCCAATTTTCTTGCCAGCATGTGTAAGAGAATACTGATTAGTTTTACCATTATGTACAGATTCTCTATCAAATTGCCATGGTCTACCAAGTAACAAAGAACAAGCTTGCATAGGTACAACATCACAATCAACAAAATCTGAATAGGTACCAATAGTAAAATGCACACGTGCAGTTCTTGTTACCTTGAGCTTACGGGAGCTCTCAAACCATTGAATGTAATATGGATGAGGTCGTTGTCGTGTGGGTAGAGCAAGCTTCTCCACCATGTCAATACAAGCCAGATTGTTACAACTCCCTCCATCAATGATGATCCGGATAGCTCTCTCCTTAACAACGCGTCTTGTTTGAAACAAATTGTGGCGTTGATCATGCTCAGCTTTGCTCAATTGCACACTCGAGACACGCTGTGCAACTAAACTCTTGTATTGATCAGCAGTTTCAGCTCCCATTACCTCCATCTCCTTGTCAGAATCAGAATTGGCACCATCACGTGCAGCAATAAGTGCCAATGTATCATCATCAAAATCACTCGCAAAGTCATATTCGCCATCTTCAAGCACCACCATCACACGTTTGGTTCTGCATTCTTTTTTGATGTGACCAAACCCAAAACATTTGCGACATTGAATATCGCGAGTCTTCCCCGTGGAGGCCATGGAAGAAGAACTCCGTGTCGGACCAGCAGATGGTGATGGAGCAGGAGCAGGTGGCGTTCTTGACGTCGGCGTGGTATACCTGGAGGTGGAAGGACCTGGTGCATCCCCACGAGAAGGTGGAGCTGATTGGCGCGCAGACCATGAAGAAGGACGACCTGCAGAAATATTAGCTCTTCTCCATGATGGTTGACGATCCTGCACTTCAAGTTCAGCTTTGCAAGCAAGGTGAAATAAACGAGTAATAGTGTTGTACTCCTTATAATCTAAAATATGCTGAATCTCCTTATTTAAACCACCAAAGAAACGTGCAAGCATAGCTTCATTATCCTCTACAATACCACAACGAACCATGCCTGTTTGTAACTCTTGATAATACTCTTGTACAGAATTTTTGCCTTGTTCTAAACGAGTTAATTTTTTAAGCAAGTCCCGTTGATAATGTGGAGGTACAAAACGAGTACGCATGGCATGTTTTAGACCAAGCCAAGTAGCAGGAATATTAGCATGATTGACTCGAACATGTTCAGACCACCAGATAGAAGCAAAATCTGTAAATTCACATGTAGCAGCACTAACACGCAAATGCTCAGGGTAGCGTAAACATGCAAAACATTGCTCTACTTCTAATTCCCAAGTGAGATATGCATCAGGATTATATCTACCCTGAAATGGCGGAATATTTAATTTCAGCTTGGCCACATGTTCATCATCACGTACCGGACGCGGAGGTGGACGAGCGTTGTGGTTGTATTGCCGCGGACGGCCAGGTGCAGGTTGTTGGACCTCATCCTCGTCGAGCTCGTTTTCATCTTCGAACTCGTTTGCCCCCTCATCAGCAGCATATCCATCCTGGGTGGCCGCTTCCGTAGCGGCTGCAGCAGCTGCCGCGGCTGTAACGGTACCCGCAGACGGCGGTATGAGAGGAACGCGGCGAGCACGTGGTACATGGATGCCCGGCTGTGGCAGTGGTGGTAAACGGGCCAGGACTTCCTGGAACCGGTTGTCGAGCTTGGTGTTGAAGGATGCCTCAAGACCAGCAATCTTGTCCATCGCATCAGAAAGCTTGGAATCAACATCACCCAAGCGTGTGTCCACATCTTGTGCACGCCCCACCAATAGCCGAGTGAAGTGGGCATGCAACTCTGCATTAGTCATCTTCTCCGGATCAACATCATCCTTCGTGGTTCCTGTCATGGTTAGCGTAGAAGCAAGCACAAATATATATACCTACGCACTACGGAATATGGTGGAATCATGCGTAATCCGTCAAGCGGTATACAAAGCTCTTACAAGTTCTTACCAAACAGGAGGAAGGTGATATGCAACCAGCAAGGATCAGCGACTCCCAAAATTGCACAAAGCGCTTACCAGGTGTCGATACAAAGCACGTGCAGAAATATGTGGAGCTGTAGGAAGGCTTATATGGTAGCAAAAACTCAGCAAGTATCAAAACAGCAATGCAATGTTGAAAGAATGCTCAACCACGGTACTGTGCTAGTCCTAAGCTATACCGGGCTAGAGACGCGAGCCGAGAACACTAAGAAAGTCACGGCGTGGCACAACAAGCAGAAAGAAACAACTCCAAAGCAAGATATAAGTGAAGATCTGCAGAAATTTTTGGGTCCGAAACTTCAGAGGGCAAAAACTCGGCCTTCCCGGCCTTTTTTGGGAGTTCTGAGTGTCGCCCAATCGTTGTGGTCACATAGATCTTTTCGTGCTGAGCATTTTGAGTGGTCGCACGTCGAAAACGGAGTTCGTATGCAAAAGTTATGGCCAGTTGAAGTTTGCTGTCGAAAACCGTCAAAAACTGACGAAACTGTCCAATTCGGACTGAATTCGGACTGGACTAGTAGGAACGGGTCAACCCGACTTGGATGCGGAGTTGATTTTTTTTTTTTGCTCTTCTTCTTCCTCTTGACTGGCGACCGAAAACCTAACTCACGGACTCTGAAAAAGGCATGGATGAAATTGGGAGGAACGAACAAAAACTTATGTGAAGGCGGTGGCGGAAGTATATGGCGTGGTGGTGGAAGGATATGGTGGAGCAGTGGTGCAAGCGTGCGGCGGCGGCGGGACTATGGTGATTCGAACTCGAAACTCTAAAGGAACAGACACTAAGACCAGCAACGTGACACGCGGATGCAGACACAAATTCAACGATGCAAACTGAAAAGACAATGCAAAGGCTCGGATGGTTTATGGGACGAGATGATCTAAACCCTAACTGTATTTTTGGCTTTTTTCGTGGTTTATAGGTATGAACACAGATGCAATCTAAACTACGAAAACAGTAAATCTCACCGAGCAACCTGAAATCTGATACCACTTGATAGGGCGAAGGTGTCCGATCTTTCGATGAGATCTTGATATGTCGATTTGGTGGGTGGAGTTCGTGCTTGACGATCCGACTACACGTGCGAAGCTCGTGCGCCAATGCAATCGCTAGGACAATCTCCGGGAGTTACTGATCTTGCGGATGCACGATCAGCCTGACCAGCGAGGGTCTTAATTCCTACCTGAAATCGAGAACAAGTAAGAACTAATACAGCAATCAAGATATTGCGGATGAAAGATGTATGCTTTATTCAAAAGGTGGGATTCTGAATAGGCGGTCTTCTTCTGGGCGATTGGCCTCAAAAGTCGAGCTCGTAGTTGCAGCAATGGCTAACTTTAGTCTAATCAAAATCCGAGTTCTAATGACGGCTACGGGGGGGTATTTGAGGAGGAAAAGGTAGGGGTGCGACCAGCCATGGGTATGGTGGTCGAACGGAACCCTAACAGGCCTTTTCTCCTCAAATTCGGACTCCTAAAAGTGGCTGTCTTATTTGCTGCGAAAATTACATGGGCCTGGCCCAAAAATAAAAGTGACGCAGCACCATATCTATCTAAGGACGAATTTATGAAGTAGTTCTTTGTATATTTCGTCCAAGTCTTCATCCTTCATTACGGTGGCTTCAAAGTTCTGAAATCTCCACTCGTGGCATCTTCTGCAATCCTCAAACGCTTGCTGCCATCTCCATGCATGATCATGCTCCAATGCTTGTCCCTCTCATCCATGCTAGGTCCATCATTCCTAAGATTAACAAACATATCTGATTTAGGCAGCATCATATTCTCATGTATGTGAGAAAGAGTTCCAAGAAACGAAAGTACCTGATAGTTAAGTTGCTTGGCACGAGCTCGAGTGATGGGTCCTTGTATGTGTTCCGCTGTAGGTGCAGCGGTTGTATCAATAGATGGGATGTCCTCATCATCTACCCCATGCATAGATACAACATATCCCAGAAATATCACTTTATCTTTTGCAAATGTGCACTTCGCAAGGGTAGCATACAATTTAGCATCACGCAACACTTGCAAAACTTGTCGAATATGCTCACAATGTTCAAATTCAGTGCGGCTATAAATAAGTATATCATCAAAATATACAACCACAAAACGACCAATAAACTCTCGCAAAACATGATTCATTAAGCGCATGAATGTGCTAGGTGCATTAGTAAGACCAAAAGGCATAACTAGCCACTCGTATAAACCAAATTTAGTTTTGAAAGCAGTTTTCCATTCATCCCCTTCTTTCATCCTAATTTGATGGTATCCACTACGCAAATCAATCTTAGAGAAAATAGCAGCACCACTCAATTCATCTAGCATATCCTCTAAGCGTGGAATAGGATGACGATATCGAATAGTGATGTTATTAATAGCTCTACAATCTACGCACATGCGCCATGTACCATCTTTCTTAGGCACCAAAATAACAGGAACAACACAAGGGCTAAGAGAAACATGAATATACCCCTTGTCCAGAAGCGCTTGTACTTGTTGCTGTATTTCCTTTGTCTCTTCGGGATTGGTCCTATACGGCGCACGGTTTGGAAGAGTGGCACCAGGGATCAAATCAATTTGATGCTCAATTCCACGCAATGGTGGCAGTCCTGCGGGCACCTCCTCCGGAAACACATCGTCATACTCCTGCAATACATTAGAAACACCAAGAGAAACAGGTTGCATATCATTAGAAACTAACACCTCGCCTTTGTACATAAGCAAAAGTGGCATGGCTGTAGGATCCTCTCGAAATTCTACCATGTCTTCTTTGGTGGCTAATATAAGCAAACTAGGCAGTCTCTCACTTTTCGTTATATTTTCACTCACGGCTATTACATTATTTTCTCATGTAGGTGGCTGTTCTAGCTTCACTTCTGTTTTCTGACGAGACTCATTGACAATTTGCTGCGGTGACATAGGCTGTAGATTAATTTTCTTGCCCTTGAACTCCAAGTGATAGGTATTGGCTCGGCCATTGTGTTGCACATGGCGATCATACAGCCATGGCCGACCTAGTAGTAGGTGACAAACAGTCATAGGAACCACATCAAACTTGATAAGGGGAGCATAGCTACTACTCCTACTATTTTACCACCTCCTTATGTTCTGAAGCTTGGACAATTCTGCTTTGAAGTGCCTCCACAAGATGATGTGAAGCCCAACTTTCGTACACCTCCAATGGAGTTTCATGTTCGCCGAGGCGCTGCAGCGAAGGATATTTAGTTGTTCTATTTTAATTAAGTTCGCGTCATGTTTTTTTTTCAGTTTGGTTTTATTTGTGTGTGATGGTTTTGGGCCTGTCCAAAATCATGTGTGTTTTGGCCATTTGGGCTTTTAGTTTGGTTTGGGGCCTAGCCCAGCCAAGGTAGCGTTCAGAGTCACCCATATAGGGTTATGGCAGCCGCCTTGTATCGATCAGACCTGTTATTTTCGAGCTAAGAAAGAGACCAGAAAAGTCCCAATGTTTGGGGGCACATATCGGTGTGTTTGATTGCTGATCTTCAAGATCTGATATTATGCCATGCGTGGGAGTTGATTTCGGTCAGTTTCAGCGCGAGGAATTGAAGAGAGATCAGTTTGATCTATTTCAGATTGAGTTCTCTTCCACTATCTTGCTGTTCGTTTGATCGTCGTGAAAGATTGGGCCAAACCCCCTTCGGATCATGTTGATCCGTATCATCTTGGTACCAGATTCGTCGGGTTTCTCATGGCGGAGTTTGTTGTTGAGATTGATTGGTACTGCTAGGATCTATCTGCTGAAAGTTGGGTCAGATCTGCTGTCTTCTTGCCGATCTGAGACTGGATTACTGTCTGCTGAAGTAGCCGTGGGTTTAGGGAATTATTACTTTTCCCCTGCCGCCGATCTGCTAGAGTTCTATTCCATTCATCTTTGATTTCCTTGCACGTGAAGCTTGCAGATCGATCAGATTTTGCTCTTGGTGCAGCGCGATTAAGGAAGTTTCCCTTAGATTGATCCGATCAACTTGCATGTACTAGCACAGATCGGGTATCAGATTGGATCGCTGTTAAAAAAAAAGGTGCGCCACAGCGATCCGCTCGCCCAGGCGCAGAGCGCGTCTGGGGTCGGGCGTCGCTCCCCAGCGCCCCGCTCTCGCTAGCCTCGTGCGCCCCGCTTGTTCCCAGCGCCGGTTCGGTGCCTTTTGGGCCGGCCCATCAGCGCACGGGAGCCAGCTGCCTTGCTCGCCCGCCAGCCTCGCTCGCCCGCCAGCCTTCGCTCGCCCACCAGCCTCGCTCGGCCCATCTCGCCAGGGTGCTGCCGCCTCGACATCGCCTCGCTCGCCCAGATCGCCTTTCCCCGCTCGCCCCAGGACGGAGCACGTCTGGGGTCGGGCGTCGGCCATCTGTCCCCAGGCGCTGGGCTGATTTTTCCCCAGGCGCTGTGCATCTACGCAGTCCACAGCAAACATCGAGTGTTTTACTTGTGGAGGACGAGGACACATGAAGCGTGATTGCCCTAATAGAAAAAGGGTGATGCTCACACATGATGGCTATGTTTCTGCTAGTGATGATGAGAAAGCTGATGCGTCATCAAGTGAGGAATCTGAGGAAAATTCTGAAGTGATCGTGGATGGGTATGAACTTGCTGCAAATTTAAAAAATCTAATGGTGCAACGCATACCAGAAGATCGCATTCACGACCAAGGGCAGCGCTGGAATATATTTCAGACCCAATGCATCGTCAAGGCCACCACTTGCAAACTGATTATTGATGGTGGAAGCTACACAAATGTTGTTAGCAAGAGTTTGGTGGATTCTCTATCATTGCCTACATGGAAGCACCCGCAGCCACATTGTGTTGAGTGGTTGTATAATTCAGGGAAGCTGAAGGTCACACATAAGGTGCGCCTGAAATTTTCAGTAGGTCATTATGAGGACACAGTGGTCTGTGATGTTTTGCCTATGGATGCATGTCATGTGCTGCTAGGAAGACCGTGGCAATTTGATAGGCGTTCCACTCATGAAGGCAGGTCCAATGTTTATTCCTTGTGGCATAAGGGGAAGCGTCATGTGTTGCAGCCTATGCTCGATAAGGATATCAAAGTGGATGTGCTTGCTGCTCAGAAAAAGGTCCAACACATTCCGGCGAAACCGAGGACGGTTTCCTTTCAAGTTGGGGGGGATGATAAGGGGAGCATAGCTACTACTCCTACTATTTTACCACCTCCTTATGTTCTGAAGCTTGGACAATTCTGCTTTGAAGTGCCTCCACAAGATGATGTGAAGCCCAACTTTCGTACACCTCCAATGGAGTTTCATGTTCGCTGAGGCGCTGCAGCGAAGGATATTTAGTTGTTCTATTTTAATTAAGTTCGCGTCATGTTTTTTTTTCAGTTTGGTTTTATTTGTGTGTGATGGTTTTGGGCCTGTCCAAAATCAAGTGTGTTTTGGCCATTTGGGCTTTTAGTTTGGTTTGGGGCCTAGCCCAGCCAAGGTAGCGTTCAGAGTCACCCATATAGGGTTATGGCAGCCGCCTTGTATCGATCAGACCTGTTATTTTCGAGCTAAGAAAGAGACCAGAAAAGTCCCAATGTTTGGGGGCGCATATCGGTGTGTTTGATTGCTGATCTTCAAGATCTGATATTATGCCATGCGTGGGAGTTGATTTCGGTCAGTTTCAGCGCGAGGAATTGAAGAGAGATCAGTTTGATCTATTTCAGATTGAGTTCTCTTCCGCTATCTTGCTGTTCGTTTGATCACCGTGAAAGATTGGGCCAAACCCCCTTCGGATCACGTTGATCCGTATCAAAACTCAATGGAATCTTTGTAGGGTCCTATCTCAAAATTCACACGCACCATATGATTTACCTTCATCTCTCCATTATCACTCAACCATTGGATGTAGTAGGGATTTGGATGAGGTAAATATTTCAGATTTAGCTTGGCACAGAGCTCCTTGCTTGCTAGATTGCGGCAGCTACCTCCATCAATGATTACTTTGCAAGCTTTGTTTGGGCCAACTAGTGCTTTTGTTTGGAAGAGATTGCAGCGCTGGGAATCAGCATGTGGCGTGACACTCAATGCACGCTGCGAGACAACAATGGTAGGCACTGGAGAAGCAAAGGCATCCATGCCGCCCTCACTCGTGTATCCATCATCATTGGAAGCATACGGATCAGCGTCATCTCCAGTCTCATACTCATTATCATCATTAACAAACATCACCTTTCTGTTTGGACACTCTCGCTTGAAGTGCCCCTTGCCACCACATGTATGGCATTGCATATCTCTATTACGAGCTGTAGACATGTTGGAACCAGAGCTAGGCGCAGGAGCTGCTGGTTTCTTTGCAGTAGAAGCATTGGAGGCTGGGTTAGAGTGGGAAGAAGAGGGGCCTCTGGTGGCACCCTCCATAGGTGCCGCAGATTGGTGCGGCGCCCTGCTAGAGAACCTCCCAGAAGTAGTATATCGTGCCTTGATTTGAGCCTCTTCAGCTAGCTGCGATTCAGCCTCCCTTGCATGATGCAAAAGCTCGTTCATATTGTTGTAGGAATGATGCCTAACAATACCTTTTATGTTGTACTTCAGCCCATGAAGAAATTGCTGCATTGTCATCTCAATAGACTCTCGAACACGTGCACGCTGCAGCAACATCTCCATCTCCATGTAATAAGCATCAACGGTCATGGTTCCTTGCTTCAAGTGTGTCAATTTATCATAAACAGTATGCAGGTAATTAGTGGGAACAAAACGAGCTCGCATGATCTCCTTCATATTGCGCCATGTAAGAACAGGAAGCTCGTTGTCATCTCTTCTTTCCCTCACAATGCTATCCCACCAACGCAAGGCATAACCATCAAATTCTGAAGAAGCAAGCTTGATCTTCCTATCTTCAGTGTAATCATGCAAACGCCATAATTTTTCAATCTTGAGCTCCCAAGTAAGGTACTCCTCCGCATCAGTGGAGCCTTCAAATCTTGGAATCGTGAACTTGGGCTTGCCCAAGCCATCATCCTCCTGAAGTGGCACACGCCGAGCACCAAGTGGTGGTGGTGGCCGACCCTGTCCTGGAAAGCCACGCCCGCGTCCATTGTTGCCCATCATGTTTTCATTATCTCCATGGACACTATCATCATCGCCATGGTCCTCATGTTGGCGTTGCTCAACAGCTACACGCAGCCCATTGGCGGAAGTTGTCAATTGCTGTATGCTTGTCTGGAGAGCAGTGACTTGCGCTTGCATAGCATTGACTGTAGTTTCAGTTGCATCCACTTTCATTTGCACAGCTTGAATATCAGCGTCAATGTTTTCAGTGGATCTAGTAATAACCCCTTGCAAATGATCACGGAGAGCTTCATATTCCCTCCATGTAACAGTAGCATCATCAGCTTTTTTCTGCATCACATCAACACCACTAACAGACATGATGATGAGGACATCCCTATTACACCACCATTATCTCCTAGTCCTTTTGATGAAGATGTTGCTGCGAAGAAGTCCAATGAGATTAGGATTCGACCAATTACAAGAGCACGTGCAAAGCTATTGGAACAACAGGTGAACTCACTCTTAATTGAACCTGATCTTTTATTTAATGAGAACTTTATACTGCCTAAGTCTATGCATCTATGTATGATCAGGTTTGTTGATAACATGAGCGTTGCACGAGGAGGAGATGAGTCGCAGCAAGAAGAGCAAGACTTGATGATCAAGTGCGCGAGGGAGGAGAGGGAGGCAGGCGCACCAGGAGATCACCAGAACGTCAAGTCGAGATGAGAGAGTCCGTGATGGCGCACTAGGACAGCCTACGACACGATGTCTACACGTCTAAGGCGCGCCACACTCATGGCCTGCGTGCCAGAAATAGGCCGAACCCATGTATGGGTCGGTATGTACTCGTTTGAGTCGAACCGAGTCTGTTTGGGCCCAAACCAGGTTGGTTTTGGGCCAGGTCCATGTTGAGGACGCCCCAGCCTCCCTTAAGTAGCCAGGGGTGCCCCCTCGAGTCTCTTAGACCACGTTTAAACAAAACCCTAGTTTCTAGACAGAACCAAGTGTTCCTCTGAAATTATTCACACCAATTCGTATCGATCTGGTGTTCGTTCTACTGAAAGTCCGAGTGTAATCTGCTGTTCCATTGGGAATTAGTAAATTGCATCACCGCTTCGTGGTCGGCGGCTACGTGCGCAAGCGTGTGACGTTGCGAATATCCAAAGGGTTGAGAGATGTTGCGCTGGCAGCAGGGATTAGCCGGAGAGTTTACAGCGACACTCGAGTTATCTTCATCACCATCATCGCCATCTACATCGCGCTCGCTGAGAAGATCGGGACACCCCTTATCATCTTGGTATCAGATTCCAGCGTTTAGTCGGTGAGCATCCACAAATTCATCCCCATAAATTTGTTTTTGTTTTTGTCCTATCCAGAAAATGCCACACACAAAAATTAGGGCTCTGATACCAATGTAGAATTCTGCACGAAATTAGTCTAACCCTTGTTCCTCGATCCTTTTCCGTGGTGCCGCTCGCATTGATCGTTGAGGCCAAGGGTTAGGGACTATATATATCGTGCTAATTCCAGTTTGAATCAAACTGTCAAACTGCAGATTAATTCCAGACAAACTATTTAAGCCAAGACTCCTAGCTATCTAAACCAACCACGATCATTAATAGCATACAAGGAGTCTATTTAATCTGCAAAGTCCCAAACACACACATGCGAGTTGTGTGCCGAATCTGAACAGTAATCAGATCCGCAAGCTTTATCAATTCATGGAGCCAACCCATGAACAACTTGGTTATTCCAATATATATGTGCCCGGGCTGTACATATAAAAGTATGACATATAATTCCAGCATTTAAACAATACTGTAATTCCATATATACTGTACCGGCTTCCTCACATAAATTCCATATGAGTGTAAGCAATATTCGATGCAAAGGTAATTCCATATTGAGTATAATTCCAGGAGTAAATAATGTAGTACGAATTATAATGTTGCAAGCCACACAAATAAATATTTCCTACATCTCCCACTTGGATAAAACATTTAATTCCAAACACAAAGACCCATGTCATGGACATGTTTACAGAACGTTTCCTGACTAAGAGGTTTAGTCAGTGGATCGGCCACTATGTCCACACTAGGCAAAAATTGTAAACGAATAGTTTTTAACCTATTTATAACATCACGAATATAGTGATACTTTCCCTCAATATGTTTGCTTTTGCTATGAAACTTTGGATCTTTAGAGACCTTGATCGCTGCCTGGTTATCACAGAAAATGGTGACTGGATTTGCTGCACTTTTTACAACGCCTAGAGATGCAAGAAATTCCTTCAGCCAAACTCCCTCCTTCACAGCTTCAGATGCTGCAATATACTCTGCTTCCATAGAAGATTGTGCAACAGATCCCTGCTTCTTGCTTCTCCATGAGATTGCTCCTCCTGCCAGCTTAAATATGTAACCAGACGTAGACTTCCGTTCATCTAAATCTCCTTGCCAATCGGCATCAGTAAAACCCTGCAGCTGAAGATTATGGCCATTAAAACACAGGTGATAATCCATTGTTCCTTTTACATAGCATAAAACATTCCTCAATTGTTTCCAATGAGTTTCTCTAGGATTTACTTGATATCGACTGAGAATTCCCACAGCATAACACAGATCAGGTCTAGTAAATAGCATAGCATACATCAAAGAACCCAATGCAGATGAATAAGGAATATTGCTCATAAATTTCCTTTCCTCAGGAGTTTTAGCACACATTTCCTCACTGAGTTTAATACCCTTTAATATAGGTACAACTACTGACTTGATTTCTTCCATAGAGAATTTCTTAAGTACAGAATTTAAATATGCCTTTTGGGACAAGCCCAATATTCTGTTTTTCCTATCTCTATGTATTTCCACTCCTAGAACGTAGGAAGCTTCCCCCATATCCTTCATGTCAAATTTAGATGACGCCCATAATTTGACTTTCAACAGGGTTTCAAAATCATTTGATGCAATAAGAATGTCATCAACATAAAGAGATAATAGAACAAATTTATTTCCTTCTATTTTAGAATATATACAGTGGTCACCTTCCGTCATTGAAAACCCATATGACGTGATTGCATTATCAAACAATAAATACCATTGCCGCGAGGCTTGCTTAAGGCCATATATTGATCTGTTCAATTTACAGACCATCGTTTCCTTCCCCTTTTCAATAAAACCATCTGGTTGACTCATATATAATTCCTCATTTAGAGTTCCATTTAAAAATGCAGTTTTTACATCCATTTGATGCAATTCCAGATCATAGTATGCTGATAAGGCACTTATGATCCGTATAGATGTAAATTTAGCAACAGGGGAAAAAGTTTCCACAAAATCAATTCCTTCCTTTTGTGTGAATCCCTTAGCAACAAGCCTAGATTTATATTTGTCTACATGACCAGATGCATTTAACTTCCTCTGAAAAATCCACTTCGAACCTATTGCTCTTCGGTTGTTTGGTAATTCAGTGAGTTCCCAAACATTGTTTTTCTTCATCAAGTTTAGTTCCTCTTGCATAGCTTCCATCCAGAGTTTAGATTCCGGACTTGCTAATGCAGCCTTAAATGTTCTCGGTTCTTCCTCCAAAGTTTGAACTTTGGAGTGTACTTCTCCCAAAAACGTGAAATACTCATCTAGATAAGATGGTGCTTGAGTGTTCCTCCCACTTCTCCTAGGTATGCTAGTTGAAGTGGTGTTATTAGTATTTAGGCTAGCACCATTGTTTTCCTGAACGTATTGTTCAGTGCTTGGCAAATCATTGTTTTCAGGTTGTACCAAAAGTTCCACCCTTGAGCGCTTTGCACGACGAGGTGTGTCCTGATCTAGGAAAATAGCATCACCACTTTCAATTAATTTATTTTTCTCAGGGTCATAAAATCTATAGCCATTAGAACCTGATGCATAGCCAATAAAAATTCCCGAGGTGCTTTTAGGCTGCAGTTTGGTGCGCAACTGGCTAGGTACTCTTATTTGAGCATTACACCCCCAAACTGCTAAATGGCGCAGTGAGGGTTTCCTTCCCTTCCATAACTCATAAGGTGTTTCTTTTACTGATTTGGAAGGTGAGTGATTAAGTAAATAAACAGCAGTATGTAAGGCTTCTCCCCAAAACGACAATGGCAAATCAGAATATGCCATCATAGACCTAACCATGTCCATTAGAGTTCTATTCCTTCTTTCCGCCACTCCATTCTGTTGTGGAGTATATGGCAAACTATAGTGATGAACAATTCCGTTTTCTTTATAGAAATCGTCTAATATTCCTGACGTGTATTCGCCTCCACGGTTAGTTCTAAGAATTTTAATATTCTTGTTTAATTGATTTTCCACTTCCGCTTTGAAAACTTTGAAAGCTTCAAAACCTTCCGATTTGTGTTTGAGAAGATACACATAACCATACCTTGAATAATCATCTATGAACGTAATAAAATAGATTTTCTGCCCTCCCAAAGTGGGCGTGGAAAATTCACCACAAATGTCAGAATGGACAATAGCAAGTTGTTCAATGGATCTGTTAGCCTTTGGAAAGGGTGATCTGGTCATTTTTCCCATGATACATGCCTCACATATACCATAATCTACCCATTTAAAATTCAAAATTCCAGAACTAATGAGCCTTTTAATTCTGTTCTTAGATATATGACCAAGACGTAAGTGCCAAAGATAGGACTCAGAACAGTTATTGTTGCCAGCAATATTCCTCACTAATGAGTTCTCTTCCCCCAGAAAGCAATTGTTTTCTGATATGTCATTAAGAAAATAAAGACCTTCATGTCTCTCGCCTGCATGCACTAGTTTACTGCCTAGAATAATCTTAGCTTGAGCATCTCCAAACAGTACCTTATAACCAAGAATTTCCAATTTCGAAACTGAAATTATGTTCCTTCTCATGTTGGGTGAAAACAGGGTATTTTCCAAGACTAGTTTTCCTCCATTCGGGAGTTTAAGTTCATAATTTCCAATTCCAAGGATGTCTGCTTTAGCACTTGTTCCTAAATAGACAAATTTATTTCCCCTTGGAATTGTCTTTAAAGATATGAATGAACTATTATCTCTAGCAATGTGTGTAGTAGACCCAGAGTCTATAACCCAACTGTTATGAAAAGTAGTAGTAAATAGTGATTCAGTGCAAACGTAAACATCAGTAATACCTTCAGGGGATTGATTCCCCTTTCTGTTGTCTTCTCTGTTCACCAAGATGAAGCTCGGTGTGGTGATTGCCTTTTTCCTTCCCAGTGTTAAGCTTCCTATCTTCTTCCATCAATAGATGTTGCCGCAGATTCCTCATGTTGAGTGTACGTTCTGAATGGCAGAAGGAGATTTTGAATTGTTCCCATGATGGTGGCAGAGAGTTCAGGACAACCATTACTTGGACTTCTTCTTGGAAGGGATACCCAACAGTCTTTAGTTCCTCGGCCAAGACAATAAGCTTGTTCAAGTGCTCATTAACAGTTTGATCACCCATCTTTGAATTAAGGAATCAGTTCACTAGGCTCAATACTTTCATGAGGGAAACCTCTCCAAAGTCTTGTTCTAGCTTGAGCATGATGCCGCAAGCTGTGTCTTCAGTTTCATATTCAGCTGCCAATGAATCAGACATTGAACCTAACATGAAAACTCTAGCACTCTTGTTATCCTGGGTCCACTGCTTAAATTCATCGTTGTATTCCTTCTTCTCCTCATCTGTAGCATCCTCTGCTGGGTAGTTGGGTGCAGGAGTTTCAACAATATAATCTATATTCTCAGAAGTGAGCAAATACAACAATTTTCTCTTCCAAACTGTGAAGTTGTTTCCATCCAGTTTGTATGCACGCATCAACTCAGCAAACACAGCATTGGAAGCCATTGAAGACAGAGATTCTTACAGAAAATTGATGCTTTTCTTTCTTGTGGGCGAGCTGTAGGACAGCTTCCGTGCACTGCTTATGACTAGGAGCAGGGAAGCGTGCAGGATTCTCGACGGAGGCGTGCTGGGAGTTGAAGGCTACGAGCGTGACGAGACGACGAGATCGAAAGGTCGACGAGGCGGTGCAGACCGGGGCGACGGCTGCGAGTTGGTGCTGACCCGGGGCGACGGCGGACCCGCAGCAGTCCAGGGGCTACAGTGGTGCCGACGAGTCGCAGCAGGCCAGCGGCAAAAGCTATGGGCGGCGGATTTGTCGGCAGTTAGGACTTGTATTTTGGTGTAGTTAGGTATCCATACCAAGCCCCACCATATACCCTGGTTTGTCGTGTGATAGTTTCTTATACCCTCGGTATTCGCTTCATCACATCCGTGCACGTTTTAGTCTCTACGAGTGGTAAGCATTTATTATTCACTTTGGAACGGTAAGATACCTCTTTTTTCAGTTTTGAGTGAGTTGTGAGCGTAACCACCACCCGTTTATTGTTTGTGCACTAACCTACTAATCATGTCTGCTAGTGATGTTGATGTGATGCAGAAAAAACCTGATGATACTCCTGTCATATGGAGGGAGTATGAAGCTCTTCGTGATCATTTGGAAAGAATAATAACATGAACAACTGACGCTATTGATTCTGATGTTCAAGCTGTCCAAATGAAAGTAGAAGCCACTGATGCTACTGTTAATAATATGCAAGTGCAAGTCAATGATCTCCAAACTAGCATCCAGGCATTGACACAATCTGTCAATGCGCTACGTCTTACTGTTGAGCAGCGACCCCTACCACATACTCATGCTGATGATGAGAGTGCTCATGGCGACAATGAGGATTTTGCTGCAGCCAGTCGTGGTAATGGCCGAGGCAATGGTCCTCCTTTTCGTGGCCGTGGTTTTGTTCCCGTTGGTGCCCAGTGCGTTCCTTTTCAGCAGGATGATGGCTTGGGTAAACCAAAGTTTTTTATTCCCAAATTTGAGGGTGGTACTAATGTTGAAGAGTACCTCACATGGGAGTTGAAGATAGAGAAGTTGTGGCGTCTTCATGATTATAAGGAGGACAAGAAAATCAAGCTTGCTTCTTCAGAGTTTGATGGCTATGCTTTGCGATGGTGGGACAGCGTTGTGCAAACACGTCAAGAAAACAACGAGCTGCCCATTATAACTTGGCGCCATATGAAGGAAGTGATGCGGGCTCGTTTTGTTCCGCATAACTACCTCCGCTCAGTTTTTGATAAGTTATAGCAATTGAAGCAAGGCTCGCTGTCCGTTAATGAGTATTATATGGAGATGGAGATGCTTCTACAACGAGCTCGCGTTCGTGAGCCTCTTGAGCAGACCTTGCAGCGTTTTCTCCATGGTTTGAAGTATAATATCAAGAGCATTGTTCGGCATCATCGGTATCGTGATATGAATGAGCTGCTACATCATGCACGTGAAGCTGAAGCACAGTTTGCCGAAGAAGCTCAGTTTCAAGCTCGTACTACTTCAGGCAGCCGTTTCACACCCAGGCCTGCTGCACCCACACCAAGTTCTCGTTCAGATTTTCGTGCTCCTTCGTCGTCGCGATCTGATGCCAATGCAAAGAAATCCGCACCTGCTGCTAGTGGTACAGGTTCGAACATGTCTACAGCACGTAATCGTGATATGGAGTGTCATACTTGTGGTGGAAAGGGTCATTTTAAATGGGATTGCCCCAATCGAAAAGTGATGATTGTCAATGAGGACACCAATGAGTACGAGACATGTGATGATGCTGATCCGGATGGTTCCGATGATGATGACTTTGGTCATGATGGTGTTGATGCCTATCCTTCCACCGCCAATAACATAGTTTGCTCGCAGCGTGTGCTCAATGTGTCTCCTACATCTGAAAGTCAGCGGTGCAATTTGTTCCAAACTAAAGCACTTGTTGGACCGGACAAAGCTTGCAAACTCATCATCGATGGTGGTAGTTGCCGCAACCTTGCTAGCAAAGAGTTGTGTGCAAAGCTGAAACTGAAATACATCCCGCACCCGCATCCATATTATTTCCAGTGGCTCAGCGACAATGGAGAGATGAAGGTCAGCCACATGGTGCGAGTTGATTTCGAGATTGGACCATACAAGGACTCCATTGAGTTTGATGTGGTTCCTATGACGGTTTGTCACCTCTTGTTGGGCCGCCCATGGCAGTTTGATTGCAACGTGTTACACAATGGCCGCACCAACACATATCATTTGGAGTTCAAGGGCAGAAAAATTAACTTGCAGCCGATGTCTCCACAGCATATTGTCAATGAATCTCGTCAGAAAACTGAAGTGAACTTAGAACATGAGAATGAGAGAGTAGCTAGACGAGAGACTATTACCTCGGTGAGTGCGAGCCACCCAGCCACATCGAGAGAGCCACACCAAAGTGAGCGAGTGAATTCTCTAGTCCTGCTAGCCACCAAAGAAGATATGAGAGAATTTAGAGAGGATCCTACAGCCATGCCACTTGTGCTTATGTACAAGGGTGAGATTTTGGTTTCTAACGACATGACTCCTCTTCCTTTTGGTGTTTCTAGTGTCTTGCAGGAATTTGACGATGTGTTTCCAGAGGAGGTCCCCGCTGGTTTGCCTCCTTTGCGCGGCATTGAGCACCAGATTGATTTCATCCCTGGTGCCACCTTGCCAAACCGCGCTCCTTACCGCACCAACCCCGAAGAAACTAAGGAGATTCAGAAACAAGTGCAAGCGCTACTCGACAAAGGTTATATTCGTGTGAGCTTAAGCCCTTGTGCTGTTCCTGTTATTCTAGTTCCTAAGAAAGATGGTACATGGCGCATGTGTGTAGATTGTAGAGCTATCAATAACATCACTATTCAATATCGTCACCCTATCCCGCGCTTGGATGATATGCTTGATGAGTTGAGTGGTGCTGCTATTTTCTCTAAGATTGATTTGCGTAGTGTTTACAATCAGATTAGGATGAAAGAGGGGGATGAGTGGAAAACTGCCTTTAAAACAAAATTTGGTTTATATGAGTGGTTAGTCATGCCATTTGGTTTAACTAATGCACCTAGTACCTTCATGAGATTAATGAACCATGTTTTGCGAAATTTTATTGGCAAGTTTGTGGTTGTGTACTTTGATGATATATTAATCTACAGCCGCAATGAATCTGGCCATACTGATCATATTAGACAAGTTTTGCAAGTGTTGCGTGATTCTCAACTTTATGGTAATCTTGAAAAGTGCACATTTTGCAAAGATAAGGTCATCTTCCTTGGTTATGTTGTTTCTAAAAATGGAGTAGAAGTCGATGCATCTAAAATTGAAGCTATTCAAAATTGGCCTACTCCCATGAATGTTAGTCAAGTACGAAGTTTTCATGGTCTTGCTGGTTTTTATCGCCGTTTTGTGAAAGACTTTAGTACTGTTGCTGCACCTTTAAATGAGTTAACTAAAAAAGGTGTTGAATTTGTATGGGGCGCAGCCCAAGATCATGCTTTTGATGAACTGAAACGTTTATTAACTTCTGCACCATTGCTTGCACTACCAGATTTTAATAAGCAATTTGAGATTGAATGTGATGCTAGTGGCATTGGTATTGGTGGTGTGTTGATGCAAGAGGGTCGGCCTATTGCCTACTTTTCTGAAAAACTTTGTGGTGCGAGGTTGAACTATCCTGTTTATGACAAAGAATTGTATGCGCTTGTTAGAGTTCTTGAGGTTTGGCAACATTATTTGTGGCCAAAAGAATTTATCATACATTCTGATCATGAAGCTTTGAAATATCTGAAAGCTCAATCTAATTTGCATAGGCGTCTTGCTAAGTGGGTTGAGTTTATTGAGTCTTTTCCTTACATAATTAAACATAAAAAGGGTAAAGACAATGTGGTTGCTGATGCTCTATCTAGGAAGAACATGTTGTTGACACAATTAGACATTAAGGTTCCTGGTTTAGAGAGCTTGTGTGATTTATATGCTACTGATCATGATTTTTCAGCGCCATATAGTATGTGTACTGGTGGGAAAGCATGGGATAAATATCACATCCATGATGGGTTTTTGTTTCGTCCTAACAAACTATGTGTTCCAGAATCGTCCGTGCGTTTGCTATTGTTGCAGGAATCACATGCCGGCGGTTTGATGGGTCACTTTGGGCGTGAGAAGACGCTATTCATGCTTGCTGATCACTTTTATTGGCCTAGGATGAGGCGTGATGTGGACAGGTTCGTCAAGCGCTGCATTACATGCAACAAGTCAAAGTCCAAGCTAAAGCCTCACGGTTTGTATACTCCATTACCTGCACCTACTACACCATGGGAGGACATTAGCATGGATTTTGTATTAGGTTTGCCTAGGACTAAAAGAGGCCATGATTCTATATTTGTGGTAGTGGACAGATTTTCTAAAATGGCTCATTTTATTGCCTGCCACAAAAGCGACGATGCGTCGCATATTGCTAACCTGTTTTTCAGGGACATTGTACGTTTGCATGGAGTACCCAAGACAATTGTCTCTGGTCGTGATGTGAAGTTTATGAGCTATTTCTGGAAGACTCTTTGGGGAAAGCTGGGCACAAAGTTACTTTTCAGCACTACATGTCATCCCCAAACTGATGGTCAAACGGAGGTGGTAAATCGCACACTTTCAACAGTGCTGCGATGCATGATCAAGAAGAACCTGCGTGAGTGGGAAGATTGTTTGCCGCATGTGGAGTTTGCATATAACAGGGCGGTTCACTCTACCACGCAGCTATGTCCTTTTGAGGAGGTCTATGGTTTCAAACCCATTACGCCACTTGATTTGTTGCCTCTTCCTATTCAAGAGCGAGTCAATATGGAGGCATCAAAGAGGGCAGATTTTGTGAGGAAGATACATGTGAAGACTAAAGAGGCTATTGAGAAGAAAGGCAAGTATACTGCAGATCGTGCAAACAAGAAGCGGAAGGAGGTATTGTTTCAGCCCGGTGATATGGTTTGGGTTCACTTTCGCAAGGATAGATTTCCACAGCTACGTAAGTCCAAGTTGCTGCCCCGTGCTGCTGGTCCTTACAAGGTTCTTGCCAAGATCAATGATAATGCCTACAAGATAGATCTTCCTACAGTTGAGTATGGCGTCAGCAATAGTTTCAACGTTGCTGATTTGACACTGTATGAAGGTGAAGACCTTGCAGCGTCGAGGTCGACGCCTTTCGAAGGGGGGGTGGACGATGAGGGCATCCCTATTACACCACCATTATATCCTAGTCCTTTTGATGAAGATGTTGCTGCGAAGAAGTCCAATGAGATTAGGATTCGACCAATTGCAAGAGCACGTGCAAAGCTATTGGAACAACAGGTGAACTCACTCTTAATTGAACCTGATCTTTTATTTAATGAGAACTTTATACTGCCTAAGTCTATGCATCTATGTATGATCAGGTTTGTTGATAACATGAGCGTTGCACGAGGAGGAGATGAGTCGCAGCAAGAAGAGCAAGACTTGATGATCAAGTGCGCGAGGGAGGAGAGGGAGGCAGGCGCACCAGGAGATCACCAGAACGTCAAGTCGAGATGAGAGAGTCCGTGATGGCGCACTAGGACAGCCTACGACACGATGTCTACACGTCTAAGGCGCGCCACACTCATGGCCTGCGTGCCAGAAATAGGCCGAACCCATGTATGGGTCGGTATGTACTCGTTTGAGTCGAACCGAGTCAGTTTGGGCCCAAACTAAGTTGGTTTTGGGCCAGGTCCATGTTGAGGACGCCCCAGCCTCCCTTAAGTAGCCAGGGGCGCCCCCTCGAGTCTCTTAGACCACGTTTAAACAAAACCCTAGTTTCTAGACAGAACCAAGTGTTCCTCTGAAATTATTCACACCAATTCGTATCGATCTGGTGTTCGTTCTACTGAAAGTCCGAGTGTAATCTGCTGTTCCATTGGGAATTAGTAAATTGCATCACCGCTTCGTGGTCGGCGGCTACGTGCGCAAGCGTGTGACGTTGCGAATATCCAAAGGGTTGAGAGCTGTTGCGCTGGCAGCAGGGATTAGCCAGAGAGTTTACAGCGACACTCGAGTTATCTTCATCAACATCATCGCCATCTACATCGCGCTCGCTGAGAAGATCGGGACACCCCTTATCACATGATTAGTAGGTTAGTGCACTAAATCAAAAATCTTTTTGGTGGCACACTCACAACTCACTCAAAACTGACAAGAAAAGGAAATCTTACTATTCCAAAGTGAATAGCAATTGCGTACCCGTTCGGATAGATGACTAATGCACGGATGTGATGACGTGAATACCAGGGTATAAGAGCAATCACACGACAAAGCAGGAGTATATGGTGGAGCTGTAGGTATGGTATCCTAACTACACCAAAGACAAGTCCTAGTGCTGATCGTGTGATCAAAACACCCAAGGGAAACACACACGTGGAGATAAACGTGGCAAAGCAACTATAAAACAGGATATGTTGCAATGCACAAGAGAGACACAAGCAATGCTCAATGTAAACAGGCACAAGATTGCTCAACCTACTAGTGCACAAAATTAGATATATGCTTCGGCCTCTGAATGAAGTGAAACTCCGCTTCTCACTTTTCTGTTTTTGATTCTTCTCTCTTTTCTCTTTTTTTTTACTCTCTTTATAAAAAAAATCAGCACGGCAGAAAAAAAATGCACTCGAAAACCCTAAACAGAGCAGCCCGTGGAGCAACAAAAATATGCTAGTCTCATATAGGTAAGCTCCTACACAATGGTATAGTAGAAAGGCTGTGGCTATGTTTGTCAAACAGAAAAGGGAAAAGGACACTATGTGGACTCGGTTTGGAAAAACAAACGAAAAGGACTCAGATTTGTACCACGGCAGGAGAACTCACGGAAAGCGTGCCGCGGCTGGACTCTTAGCAACGACGTGAACTCGTACAACGTCAGAGATTCACAAGGAAAGTCGGAGTAGGGTTTATCTACCGACTCAGATCAGAACAAAGGCGGCGGAAACAACTCGAGATGAAAGTGGACTCGGTGGAAAACACAACTCAGACCCAAAACCTAAAACCGACTAGAACCTAGACTCCTATGGAACAAGAAACAGATTGGATCAAAGAAGGAAAAATGACCAGCAACTAAAACCAATCTACGATGCAATCTAGGCTATGGCAATACTATGAACCCTAATTTTTTTTGGCTTTTTCTGGATAGGACGAAAAAACACAACTAATCTACGGATGATCTGGTGGATGCTTACCGAGGAAACACTGGAAATCTGATACCAAGATGATATGGGGTGGCCCGATCTTCTCAGTAAGCTTGCGGTAGTGATGATGATGATGATAGATAACTTGGTGTCGCCGATGATCTCTCCTCGCTAGATCCCTGATGCCAATGCAACAACTCTCTACCCTTCGGATATTCACGACTTCACACACTTGCGCAACGTAGCCGTCGACCACGAAACGGTATAATTACAATTCACTAATTCCCAATAGAACAGCAGATCACACTTAACTTGCAGTATGTAATCTCCAGATCGAAACGAATTGGAGACAAGAATTCAAGATGAATGCTTAGAGCAGTCTCAAGAACTAGGGTTTTGTTTTAAACATGGTCTAACCTCTTCTATGGCGCACAGGCACTTATTATATGGGGGGTGCGGCTGGCCAAAGGGCAGCCGACCTGACCTGGTCCTCTAACGTGGTTCGACTCAACCTTATGTGATACAAACTGACCCAATGGTTGGGTGCAGCCAACTAGGCGCGCAGGCCTTAGGTGTATGGCGCACAAACACTTGGTGGTGCGCCATATGCAGCCTCCTGCGTGATGTCCTCCTCCTCCTCATGCTGGTCGCCGGCCTCCCTCTCCTTCCTCGCGTCCATGGGCATGATCATCACGTCTTGCTCCAGCTGCTTCAACTCCTCGCTCCCTCGTGCTATGCCTTCTTCTCCCATGAACCTGAGTATGCAAACACACAAAGACTTAGGCAGTAAACAATTCTCATTAACAAAATAATTAGATTCTATTAGGAGCAAATTCACCTGTTGTTCTATTAACTTTGCACGAGCTCTTGTGATAGGTCCAATTCTGATTTCATCATTGGACTTCTTCTTTGCAGCAACTTGCTTGTCATCATCACGAAGTGGAGATGGAACAATAGTAGGGATGTCCTCATCAGGAACCATATTTGAACAATGCTCGACCTCCCGAAGGGTAGATGATTTCTATTTGCATGACGGTTTCCTTTTTAAGGCTAACAAGTTATGCATTCCTGAGTCCTCTCTTCGTATGTTGTTATTGCAAGAGGCACATGGTGGAGGACTAATGGGACATTTCGGACGTGAGAAGACTTATGCAATGCTTTCAACACACTACTTTTGGCCAAGAATGTACCGAGACGTCGAGAGGCACGTCCAACGATGCGCTACATGCATACAAGCTAAGTCCAAAACTAATTCCTTTGGTCTCTACATGCCTTTACCTATTCCACATGCACCGTGGTCGGACATTAGCATGGATTTTGTTTTGGGTTTGCCTCGTACACGCAATGGACATGATTCCATATTTGTGGTAGTTGACCGTTTTTCCAAAATGGCGCATTTCATCCCTTGTCACAAGACCGACGATGCTTCACATATTGCTACTTTGTTTTTCAGGGATATCATTCGACTTCATGGGTTTCCAACAAGCATCATCTCAGATCGCGACGTCAAGTTCATGAGCTACTTATGGAAGACCCTAATGGCCAAGCTAGGGATCAAGCTCCTCTTTTCTTCATCATCACATCCACAAACGGATGGGCAAACCGAAGTGGTGAATCGGAGTCTTGGGAACCTACTCCGTGTGTTGATCAAGAAGAACCCCAAGTCATGGGAGGAATGCATTCCTCATGCGGAGTTCGCCTACAACCGCGCTGAACATAGAATCACCAAGCGAAGCCCCTTCGAGATCGTCTATGGGTTCAACCACCAACGGCACTCGACCTTCTTCCACTCCCGCTTCACGAGCGCGTCAACATGGACATCACCAAGCGCGCCGACATCATGAAGAACTTGCACGAGAGCACAAGGAAGACAATTGAAGACCATGTCAATCGCCATACCGCCATGATCAACAAGAACAAGACTCCACGCATCTTCGAGGAGGGCGACCTTGTTTGGATTCATTTGAGCAAGGATCGGTTTCCACATGAACGCAATTCAAAACTCAAGCCACGAAGTGATGGCCCCTTCAAGGTTCTCAAGCGCATCAACGACAACGCTTACGTCATCGACATTCCAACTTCCAAGTACCTCGTGAGCAACACCTTCAACATCAAGGACCTATCCCCCTTTCATGGTGAGATGATCGATGAAGAGTCGAGGTCGACTCTTTCCCAAGGGGGGGGGAGATGATGTGGGGTGGCCTTCGGACACCTCTGCCTCAAGACCGCCAAGTTCCCCACAAGGGCCAATGACAAGAGCTCGAGCTAAAGCCCTCCATGATAAGGTGAATTTGCTCCTAAACACTCTTGATCTTGAGCATACGGTGAATGGTTCGCTACCTCATGGCAACATCATTTGTGCAGTCCGTTATGAACCATATGGAGAGACAACCAAGGACGAGGAACACGAAGAGGAAGCATGGAAACGCCGAAAGAAGAAGTCGGAGCAAGCGACGGACCGGCTAAAGCCGGCCACCGGCTTTAGCCGGCCCCAACACCGGCTAGAGCCGGCCAGACCGGCTAAAGCCGGACTTAACACCGACTAAAGCCGGCCTGACCGAGTCAACACGCCTTTGGCCTAGAAGCCACCCTTGTAATCTTCCCTAAATTACCAAGTTGCCCACAGGACGTGGCTGCCTATTTATATGGCTCTCTCTTCCCCTTTCTAGTTTAGACAAGAATTAAGATAAAACATGGCTTCATGCCCTTTCCCTTAGGGAACTTGCTACTAGATCTCAAATCTAGAGTAAACCATCATCCCTCTTTGTTTGGGGTCTCTTCTATTTGGGGAATTCTACCTTGTAGTGGATCTCTTGCATACTTTGTGTGTAATTCTATCCATTGATTTGGTCTCTTCCCCAAGTGGAATTCTACTCCTAGCAAATCAATCTCTCACAAGGAATTCTACTCTTGGAGTCTCTTCCTTGCGATTCTATTGAGTTGGTGAATCGGGCCAACGAGGACAACCGGTGTGTATCTTGTGTGTGTGTGTTTGCCTTTGATTTGTTCATCGTGTTCTTCGTGTTCATCCTCGTTCCCCGCCACAAATCTCGTGAATCCGTGAAGATCGGGCCACACCCAAGAGGTCACCCCTCATCACATAGGTCTCAAAGTAACATCCTTGCCACGCCAATGTAGCTGATATGTGCTGGCTTTCCCATTGTGATGAACATCACGATCATATTGCCATGGGCGGCCCAACAACAAATGACATACTGTCATAGGAACCACATCACACTCGACGGTGTCTTTATATGGTCCAATCTAAAACTCAACACGCACCATGTGGCTGATCTTCATCTCTCCACTATCACTTAGCCACTGAATAAAATATGGATTGGGGTGCGGGATATATTTGAGCTTCAGTTTTGTACAAAGCTCTTTACTAGCCAAATTGCGACAACTCCCACCATCAATAATAACCTTGCACGCCTTGCTAGGACCAACAACAGCTTTTGTTTGAAACAAATTACACCGTTGTTCCGCAAAATCTGGGCTCACACTCAGCACCTTAGGCGAACAAACAATGGTAGGCAGTGATGACGCATCACCATAGAGCATATCATCATCCTCCTCATCTGAATTTGGATCAGCATCATCACCTATCTCATACTCTTCAGTTTCCTCATTTATCAACATAACCTTTTTATTGGGACAGTCGCGCCTGAAGTGACCCTTGCCACCACATGTATGATAGTTCATATCCCGATTTCTTGCTGTAGAATTGGAGGAACCAGTACCACTAGCAGGAGGTTGTGATGTTTTCTTGGCATTGGAAATAATCGAATCAGGTTTTGAGGAAGCATTACCACGGAATCTATAAGTACCACTAGAGGTAGGCACACTAGGGTCTGTCCGTGGGGAAAAACGACCTCTACTTGCTGTAGAGCGAGGTCCAAATTTAGCATCTTCAGCCAATGTCAATTCTGCCTCACGTGCTTGATGAAGCAAATCTGTCATATCAAAGTATTGGTGATGCTGAACAATGCGTCGAATGTTGTAAGTTAAACCAGCAAGAAAACGCTGCATTGTTTGTTCCTCTAGTTCACGCACCCTAGCACGCTGCATAATCAACTCCATCTCCTGATGAAAGTCATCAACAGACTTAAGACCTTGCTTCAAATTCGTCAATCGATCATAGAGAGAACGAATATAATTGCGGGGAATAAAACGAGCATGCATCACTTCTTTCATACCCCTCCATGTAATAATAGGTGGCTCTCGAGCTTCCAGCCTGGACTGAACAATATTATCCCACCAAAGCAATGCATATCCATCAAATTCCGAAGATGCAAGTTTTATTTTTCTATCCTCGGTGTACTCATGCATGCGCCATAGTTTTTCCACCTTCAGCTCCCAATTGAGGTACTCTTCCACATCAGTAGAACCAACAAACTTGGGTACAGTGAACTATGGTTTGCCTAGCCCATCATCATCACGGTTGGCTGGTTGGGCAAAATCATCGTCAAAGCGACGACGTGCGCCAAGAGGAGCAAAACCACGACCAGATGGAATACCAGCACCGTGGCCTCCATTCCCACGACCACAGTGACCACCAAGAAGCAATCCTTCATGACGACCAGCAGCAGCTGCAGCATTAGCATCATCATGTGCGTGATTGTCATCCTGGACACTCGCAGCAGCCTCATGATCAAGTGGTTGCTGGTGAGGTGGACGATCAAAAGAAGCTTGCAATGTATGCACAGCTTGTGTCAAATCTTCAATAGAACGCTGAATTGTGGTCACCGTTTCTTGTGTCGCAGTGGTGATATCATGTGTTGCATTCAGCTTATTATCAACAGCAAGCACATCGTCATGTAAACTATCACAAACAGCATTGAACCTCTTCGTCAAAGTATCACGAAGAGCTTCGTATTCATTCCAACGCACGACCTCATTTGGATCCTTTTTCTGCTGCACATCATCAGCCTCAGACATGATTAGTAGGTTAGTGCAAACAAAAATAGGTGTATGGTGGAACGCTCACAACTCACTCGAAACTGAGAGAAACGCGGTATCTTACCATTCCAAAGTGAATAGAAGAGCTTACCAACTTGTATAGGCAAAAATGTGCATGGATGTGATGTAACGAATACCGAGGGAAAGACTATCACATGACAACCAGGGTATATGGTGGGGCTTGGTTTGGATACCTAACTACACCAAAGTACAAGTCCTAGTGCTGATCGTATGACAAAGACCCACAGAAACACACACGATGGAGATAAACGGGGCAAAGCAACTCTGAAAAGTGAGCTCAAAAAGTATATGTCGGAGTATATGCTCGTGTTGCAATGCACAAGAGAGACGCTAGCAATAGCTCAATATGATCAGGCACAAGATTGCTGAAACTACGAGTGCACAAATTATGAACTAGGCCTCTGTAAACTGTGTAATGGAGCAGCAAACTTTATCTCTTTTTTTTCAATACAACACTTTTCCTCTTTTTCTCTTTTTTTTTTGCTTTTTTGAAACTATATGCTTTCTCTCGCTCCTCTTTTTCATACGGCCACACGATGTAAAGCACTCAGAAAATCTACAGAGCAGCCTGTCGAGCAAAGATATGCTAGTCTCGTAGGAAAGGTACCTACACGATGTTGTCGAAAGGCTGTGGCTATGGCTTTCAAAAGATGAGGAAAGATGCGCTATATGGACACAGTTTAGAAAGAAAACAAGCAAAAAAGACTCACCAAATAGTACTGCGACAAACAAACTTGACAAAACGCGGCAAGACGGCACACGCGGCTGGAGCAGGACGACGCGCAGAACCAGACACGCAAAGCGATGGTGTCTGCTGGAGAGCGATCAAAACACACCCACCGAACCAGACATGGTAGACCAGGACGTCTGATCGGGTGCGATCGTTTTGACGCTATCGGGCCTGGAAGCCGTACTTAGCCCGAATACCATGGGCGATCGCTGGGGAACGCCCTGGGTCAGACACGCTCGACCATGAAGTCTGATCGGTAGCGTTTTGCTTGCTTTTTTTTTGACTGAATCGATCGGCCTGTCAGGGAAAACTCCTAATACGCGATGGACTCTTGTAGATTGGATCGATGAGGAGCGCTGCTGTTTTTTTTGTGAGCTAGTAGTGATCTGATCGGGATGAAAACAAACGGAAAAAATCGGAAACAATCGGCAACTGCCGACGAACACAGCGGATGAACTTGAAGACGCGAGCTAATTAAGACTGACAACTAAGACGGACTATGACGGAGATTGAAGAAATAAAGGTACGCAAAAGAGACGATCAGCAGCTAAAACAAGTAACTCGATGCAATCTTGTGCTCTCTCATGTAGACTTGATGTTCTGGTGATCTCCGGGTGTGCCTGCCTCCCTCTCCTCCCTCGCGCACTTGATCATCAAGTCTTGCTCATCGCGCTGCAACGCGTCTCCTCCTCATGCAATGCTTGTGTTATCAACAAACCTAATCATACATAGATGCATAGACTTAGGTAGTATAAAGCTCTCATTAAATAAAACATCAGGTTCAATTAAGAGTGAGTTCACATGTTGTTCCAATAGCTTTGCACGTGCTCTTGTAATTGGACCAATCCTAATCTCATTGGACTTCTTCGCAGCAACATCTTCATCATCAATAGGAGCAGGAGATAATGGTGGTGTAATAGGGATGTCCTCATCATGGCCACCTATATATAGGGGCCAGGAGAGGCCGGCCAGGGATAGATTGAGATTGAGCCAAGTTCAGCACCACGATTATTCTCGATACACGCCTTATTTTACTGACCTTTACCTTCAAGTTCATCTGACGCCCTATTCCCCCGATCCTAAGTCCTTCATCTAGGACATTTGTCGAGTTAACCCTCGTCAATTGGCACCGACCGTGGGGACCTTGGGCGTTGGAATCATGAATTCAACGGCTTTTTCGCTTCTAGCCAACAGCAACTTGAAAGTTGACGGAAACCAGATATCCTTCGGGACCGTAGATTTTCAACTTCATCCATGATGTCTACGCACACTTCTATCCTTGTAGACAGTGTTGGGCCTCTAAGAGCAGAGGTTCGTAGAACAGCAACAAGTTTCCCTTAAGTGGATCACCCAAGGTTTATCGAACTCAGGGAGGAGGAGGTCAAAGCTATCCCTCTCACGCAACCCTGCAATTCTGATGCAAGAAGTCTCTTGTGTCCCCAACACACCCAAAACAATTGTCAGATGTATAGGTGCACTAGTTCGGCGAAGAGATAGTGAAATACAAGTAATATGGATGATTATGAGTAGCAAATGTAATCTGAAATAAATATCGCTGCGAGCAAACATGTAACAAAACTGAATGTAAACGGTGTTCAATGCTTGGAAACAAGGCCTAGGGATCATACTTTCACTAGTGGACACTCTCAACAAAGGTAACATAATTGAACCCATAGATAACTATCTTCAATATGCCACTCTAAACTATTCTCCAATGGATAACGAACACTAATCATGCGTAGGGCTACGAAGCACTCCTCAAAGTTTGCATTTCCCCAAACTAGATTGTCCCACACTATCACCGTGAACGCACTAGATGGTTCCAACAAACACCAACAATAATAGAGACACTAGCCAAAAAGACACACACAATGCGCACACTGTCACCTTCACATCACACTAGTAGGGAAAACATCATCTGTGGCGCACCAATAATAGTATTCTGTGGCGCATGGGTGGTGCTCCACAGAATCTTCGCCACAAAAATAAGCATTCTGTGGCGCACCAGTACATGCGCCACAGAAATAATGAATTCTGTGGCGCACCATTCCATATGCGCCACAGAAATAAGGCATTCTGTGACGCATGAGGGCATGGTGCGCCACAGAATTAAGTGCGCCACTGAATTAAGTTTTAGTACGCCACAGAAATAGTACAGGTTTTATACAGAACTTGTTCTGTCTGGTGTAGATATACAGGTTTTAACAGATATAATATAGCAGTACACAGATATATCAACAGATATATTATAGCACAATTATATATCTCCATATACAACTCATTTCATATAGAATATTAATAGATTTCATATAGCTCCATGCATATACAACTCATCATACATATATATCTCCATACAACTCATAATCCATGCAAATTAAGTGCGTCATCTCAAGATACAAATGAAGTGACACCGGCCGCCGCCTACACTAGGATGAAATAGAGTACCGCTGCGACGATGGTGAGCAAGAGCGAGAGCACAACGAAGGTCTTCATCTTGCTCTTGTTCGACTGGTGATTCCTCCACTTGGCAACCGCCTCTTGTTGAGTCGGGTAGCCTTTGTAGCAGTTGCCGCTGAACATGTGCACCTGTTTCTTGCAGTCCGCCCACTCCTCGTAGACTCCTGGAACCCGCCCCTCGAACACGACGTACCACGTCATCTCTATGGACACAAGGCATATTAGTATATAATGCAATGGAAAGAATTAGAGGGTTCACATGCATACATATTCACAAGAATTAAAGCAAGGAAATAATAATAAACCTAAAAGTCATATAGCATCGGTATCACATAAGTAATCAAGTTCAACGACATCGACTACAATAGTAATTGAAGTCCAACAACGACATTAAGCAAGTTTAGTTTACAACACAATACATACATTGTCCATCGATTCAAAGTAATGGTAGGCACACCGGCCACTCGATCAGCGATACGTCTTGTTCATGGGCTCCAGGAACGGTTTGTACATGTCCTTCGTCGTCCACGTCCTTCCATCACCCTGCCTATGTAGGCGTTCTTCTATATCCCTCTTACACAACCCTCTAAGTTGGTGTAAGAGCCCCGATCTGTTGCATACATCTTCTACAATAATTTCCGATAGCTTTACTTGGATGCGATGGAAGTCTTCTCTAAGATCAGCATCGCTGATCTCCCCCGCCATTTTTTGGGGTCTTCCTTACTAGGTGGCAGACGCATCATCTCTGCATCCGCGACAAACCCTTTAAGGTGATGGAGGACATAGAAGGCCTCCTTCATGCTGTCATCTGGCTGCTTGATGCAAGGGAAGTTTATCACGTGCTTGAACCCGTGCTCTTTAGTGTCCAGCCTGATAAATTTCCCCTTCTCATGGAAGATGCCTCCATTTTTGGAGTAGAAAAGGATAGCCTCATCGAGAACACTCCTTATTCTGTTGTAGTCTTTCTTCGTCATCGTACTCGACGAGTTGAAATACTGGGCTAGTGACCACTTCGGGCAAAGGACGACGAGTGTGCATTATGTGTCCCTGCTCAACACATGCAATTTAAATGGAATGTTGGAAAGGATCGGCAATGGAAGAAATATATAAGAAAGCATAAGTTACGACGGCCGCGAGCGAATGTGTACTTACTCGGGGAAGACAGGCAGAAGAATGGTGTTCTTCTCTTTGTTCATGAGCATGAAGCTCTGGAGGTACCGCACCGCCGCGGTCCGTGTGGTTGAGCCATCCACCAGCTGGCTATCGCGCATGTAGTAGGGATCCGCTACCACGACATTGGGGGGTCTCTCTCTCTTGATCTTCATCTGAAGATTGATCGCGTATAGGCGAACCAAGTTATAGTCGAGCCGTTTCTAGTGAAATAGATTGAAGACGTCCTCGAACGCTATGAAGAAGATATCCGTGGGGTATGCTTGGACAAAGTTCGGGTCTGCTGCTGGCACCTTGACCGTGAACACCGGGTAATTTGGATCCTTGTCTTTAAGAAGGAGGGACTCTAGAAATTGAATATTTTGCTACAAAATGATCATTGGTCCACTTGCGAGGTGTTCGAGGTCCTCAGGCAGTATCAGTTTACCAGCTTCATGAAGCCGGGGCAAGCCACCCGGTGTCCGTGGTACCATGTCGTCGGCCCGCATCTTCTTAGGAAGGGTCTAGCTCAAAGATGCGCCCTTCTTATTTCCTCTCTTCCTTGGCTTCTTCACCTGACCTGCTGGGGGTGCTTCGTGTGTTGGTGGTGCTGATCGTGGGGTTGCTTGGGGTGCTGGTGGTGATGATGGTGGTGCTTCGGGTGCTTGGGTTGCTTGGGGTGCTGGTGGTGCTGATGGTGGAGCTTCGGGTCCTGGGGTTGCTTGGGGTGCTGGGGTTGACTCGCGTGGCTCCCCGACGATCGTCTTATACAGCGTGTTAGGGCTAAAAATGGTAGCCGGTTTGACTTGAGCTGGATTGCCAGCCTCCAGAGGAGTGTCTTGCAGAGAAAAACCCGTGAAGGTCAGGCGCTGTGTCACTGTAGTGGGATGACCAAGTTGATCGCCGTGAGTGCGGAAGGCTTCTTCATCCATACGAGGCATGTACGTATCTTGGCTGCAGGCGCCAGTGTTGATGTAGGCATCGATGTCATCATCATCATTGCCATCAAGTGGCGCCATGTCCTAGAAGTTAGGTGGTGGCGGTTGTGATGCCGCCGCTTGGCGTACCTTGCGTTTGGTCGACGGTCATTGCGGTAGCTTTCCCAATAGCTGTTGGTGGCGTGTGGTGGTGGCGGCGATCGCCGGTTCCTTCCGGGTGGCGGTGGCGACCGCCGGTTCCTTCAGGGTAGTGGCGGCGGCGACCGCCGGTTCCTTCAGGGTAGTGGCGGCGGCGACCGCTGGTTCCTTAAGGGTGGGGCCGGCGCCGGGCCGGACGACCTTGGGCCGGATGATAGGGGAGGTGGCACCGATGTTGCGCCTGACACTCGGAAGACCCCCCCCCCAGACGAATCTGATTCTTCGGCCATATCATAAGCCAACCGATGCAATTCCCAAGGACCATAATGTCATCCGGCTCTGCGCCCGAAGGTTGATCGGGGGGGAGGAGGTCGTGGTACTCTGGCACTACCATTGCCAACTTCACCTTCATCAAATGATCTGCAATGTTTCTGTGGTGCATAGTTCGGCTGGGCATGACAGTGCCGCTAGCAACATCCATCAACTTGCCGCCGGGCTCCACCACATGCAGGAGTATGCAAGGTTCGTCCTGAGTCAGGGGCATGTTGGATAAGATCAGCGCAAGGCATATATAGTTAAAGAAGATGACGCGGAGCACTAACTAATGAGTTACCTTCTTGACGGCGTTGATCTCTGCTAATGTCGATACAAGGGCGTCGGTGCTAGCGCCGGGCCGCTCACTCTCGGGCCGGCGTCGGTGCCGATACATTGTCACCGTCTCTCCACAGTAATTGAGCTCCCATATCTCCTCGATCCTTCCAAAAAATATTTCCTTGACACTAGTCTCGTCATCGGCGTATGATAGCATAGTTACTCCTGAGTTTTGATTTTCACTATTTCTGTCCTTTTCCTCGGTGTAGAATCTGTAACCGTTGATGTCGTACCCCTGATAGGTCCTTACGTTATGCCTGGGGCCCTGTGATAAGGTGTATATGAGTTTTTCATCTTTGGTAGAAGGCCTTCTGCTCTGTGCTTGAAGCAGTAGACTTTGCTTAAACCAATGCGTGAAGCTGGAGTTGTGCTCTTTGGTTACGTCTCCCATCTTCCTTGGCTGGCCCATATCGATGTAATTCTGCTCGATTATGCTTTTGTGCTCTTGCACAAAAGGTTCGACCAATTTTAAGTGTTGTAGCGCGACCCGGTGAGCCCTTTCAAAGTCGTCGCGTCAATTGACAATGCCGACATGGACTGAGCGGTAGCCCTCGCGGTGACCGACTCCAGCGAGCCTGCCGAGGTGCATCCTGGTGGGCAGACCAACATGATCCTGGTCGTCCTCGGTGCTTAGATAATTCTGGCAGAAGGAGATGCACTCGTAGGTTAGGAACCCCTTGGCCATGCTTGCGTCTGGACGGGCCCTGTTGCGAACGTATCCTTTCATGACACAGTTCTACCTTTCGAAAGGCATCATGTTGTGGAGGAACATCGGGCCGAGCTGCCTGATGTCATCAACGACATGGAGAAGGAGATGGACGCATATATCATAGCATGCGGGCGGGAAGTAAATCTCGAGCTCACATAGTATCACCACGATCTCATCCTGTAGCATCTTGAGCTGCATCACGCCGATCGACTTCCTGGTGATAATGTCAAAGAAGTTGCAAAGGCCAAACAACGTATCACGGACGTGCTCGTCCATTATCCCTCGGATCGCAACAGGAAGTATCTGCATCATGAGCACGTGACAATCGTGAGACTTCATCCCGGTGAACCTCTTCTTCGCTACGTCTAGATATCTGCTTATATTCCCCGAGTAACCGTGAGGAACTTTCACTCGTAGGAGGCACCTGAAAAACTGCTCGAGCTCCTCCGGACTCATTGTGAAGCAGGCAGCGGGAAGCACCACCGCGTTCTTCTTAGCCCTTTTGCGGAGACGTTGAGTCCCTTCCGTCTGATCATCATCATCATCGTCGTCGTTGTCATCAGTATCGGGGGCTTGAAGAGCTTTTCTGATGCCAAAATGTTTTAGATCGTATCTTGCTTTCGGCCCATCCTTGGACTTTTCCGAGTTGCAAAGAGTGCCAAGCAGACTCTCGGTAACATTCTTCGTAATGTGCATGACATCGAGGCTGTGGGGCATGTGGAGGACCTTCCAGTACTCCAAGTCATGGAAAATAGACCTCGCTTTCCATACACCGAGCAGCGGCTCTGGCTTCGGTCGCTTCTTTCCCGGCGCTGGGCACTCCTTCCAATTTTTTAGAAGATCGTCGATTTCTGCGCCGCTCCTCTGTCGCGGGGGTCCATCGGGCTCATCTCTACCATTGAATAGATCACCGCGTTTTCTCCATGGGTGATCCAAGCGAAGCCACCTTCGAGCACCTGGGTACACGGTTTTCAAGGATCCGGGATCCCTTGGTAGCTGTAGATGCGGGGTCTCGTCCATGCACTTCACATAGCCACAGAATCCGTGGCTGACCTGGGCAGATACGTATGCGCAACCAGGATAGTCCGTGACCGTCGTGATCAACGCGGCTCTCATATCGAAATAAGTTCTACTGTAGGCGTCCCACGTACGGGGTGGCGTCTTCCACAACGTGTCTAACTCCTCTTTCGGCAGCCCGAGATACAAATGCATGTCGACACCTGGTTGTTTCGGCCCCTGAATGAGAATACTCAGGTGTATGTACCTTTGCTTGGTGCACAGCCACGGGGGTAGGTTGTAAGGCCATACAAACACAGGCCAGGTGCTATGCGTGCTACTTTGGTTGCCAAACGGATTGAGTCCATCGGTGCTCATACCCAGCCTGATGTTCCTTCCATCGCCCCCGAACCTTGGGAAGGCGATGTCCAATGCTTCCCACTGGCCAGCGTCTGAAGGGTGTGTCAGCATATAGCCCATCTCCGGATCTTCTTCAGGCTTCTCCCTTTCTACGTGCCATTGCATGAGCTTTGCTTCCTTAGGGTCCACGAAATACCGCTACAGACGGGGAGTGATAGGAAAGTACCATACCACTTTTCGAGGTACCTTCTTGTTCCCAACCTTGTACCATCCGTGGCCGCACACCGGACATGTGGTCATGTCCTTGTACTCCCCCAGATAAATCATGCAATCATTGATGCAGGCGTGGTATCTTTCGTGCGGTAGGTCAAGAGGGCACACAACTTTCTTGGCCTCCTCGATACTACTTGGCAATGTGTTCCCCTCTGGGAGACGATCGTGCCAGAATTTCATGTTCTTGCTGAAGCTGGAATCGGTCCATTTGTTCTGAGTCTTCATCTGCAGACAATCAAGCGTTACATGCAAGCGCGTATCCTGCGGACGGCACCAGGAAATGTCAGAGTCATCCCGTCTTTCTCCATTTGCGCCAGCTTGGCTCTCTCTCTGGCTGCAGCTCTGTCGTTGCTCGTCTCCTGGAGGAGCAGATCTTGAACATGGGAGTCCCACAAGGCCGAAATTAGCGGAGTCGCGCCAGAGTCTTCTTCTTCATCATGATCTTCTCCGCCGGCAACTTCTACTTCATGATGATCTTCTCTGCCGACTTCTTCTTCATGATGATATTCTTCGCCGACATGTGGTGCTTTGTCATCTCGCTCGCCACCATGGTCTTCATGCACACCATTTGTTGGGGCCGGCCGCGCCTGGTTGTCCTGCATGAAACCGTGCCTCAGCAGGTGCTCCTCCAGTTGTCCGGAATCAGGGTTGATCCAGCGCTCGAGTTTGCATGATCGACACGGACATCTTATCTGGCGCCTATTGTTCCGAATCATGTCCTCCTTCGCGTCTTTCTTGTATCTACTAATTCGAGCGGAACTCATCGAGAGGACCATGGTTGTCTGCCAATGGTATACATAGAGCAGAAAATTAGAACCGCAACACATGCACACACATGCATGGACCTCTCCTAAAGGTATACATAGAGCGGAAAAATTCGGCATGACCTCTCCTAAAGGTAGGACGTATGGGTAGTGCAAAAATTTGCCGAAACGGAAATGAATCAACATCTCGACAAACATCCATGCACCACACCGGCACACACACAAGCGCTTCACGTGCAACAATCATCCATACACAAGATCAACATGTGCATGCATGTCCCCTCCAAATACTCACCTTGTAGATTCGATACCGAGATGAGACCGCGATCGATGAGTTGGAGAGGAGGAGAGAGTATGGAGAGGCTTCTCCTCACCACCAATTATGTATCAACCAAAGTAAGTACAATAAGTACCAAAGAAAGTGAAAAGTATGGCCAAAATGGGATGAGAGGGAAGGGAGCTAGAGCTAGATCTAGATGGAGGAGAGGAAGATGAATGGCTTGGGAGTGTGGTAGGTGTAGGAGGTTGGCACTTTTCTAGGTGGGATGAGCTAATTCTGTGGCGCATCATGGCCAGTGCGCCACAGAATTAGAGCATTCTGTGGTGCACCACAACAAGTGCGCCACTGAATTACCCTAATTCTATGGCGCACTGGCCCTGGTGCGCCACAGAATGTCCTAATTCTGTGGCGCACTGGCCCTGATGCGCCACAGAAATAGAGGAACCAATGATTGGGGCTGGCAGGGCGTGGGCCCCACCCTATTTCTGTGGCGCATGGTCTTTTGGTGCACCACAGAAATGATATATTTTTGTGGCGCACCAGACCAGGTGCGCCACAGAAATAATTTCTATGGCGCACTGCTGGCTAGTGCGCCACAGAATATCATCCCATCTATAAGGGCTTTCCTACTAGTGTCATGATACACGGTGTCTCCGGAGATTACAATAATAAAGCACGGGAGTAGCATAATATCTGAATAATAGCATCTACCAATTCAACTAGATACAAAGCTCACGATCACATAAAGATCACATCATGGGAGAGAGAGGTGAACCACATAGCTATCGGTAGAGCCCTCAGCCCCGGGGGAGAACTACTCCCTCCTCATCATAGGAACAGCAAGGTTGGTGGAAATGGCGGTGAAGGCGATGGAGACGGCATAGGAGGCGACGGCATCAATGGAGATGGCTCCGGGGGCACTTCCCCGTCCCGGCAGGGTGCCGGAACAGAGACTTATGTCCCCTGAAATTTGTCTTCAACGGCGGCAGCGCTGTGGAACTTTACTGGGGAAAACGCCGATTGTTTTACGGTTTTCCGTCGGATGGCTTTATATAGGCGAAGAGGCAGCGTCAGAGGTGGACCAGGACAACCACACCATAGGGCCGCGCGGGCTAGTGGGGCGAGCCACCCTAGGGTGTGGCTGCCCTCTGGCCCCCCTCCGGCTCTCGTTCGGTCCTCGTCCTTCATCGGGAAAAATAGGAGTTTTGGTCTTTGTGTCATCCAATTTTGAGAATATTTCCTGTGTAGCTTTTCTAAAACACAAAAACAACAGAAAACAGGGAACTGGCACTGTGGCATCTCGTCAATAGGTTAGTTCCAGAAATTGCATAAAAACACCATGAAGTGTAACAAAACACAAAGCAAATGGTGCATAAACAAGCATGGAGCATCAAAAATTATAGATACGTTTGAGACGTATCAAGCATCCCCAAGCTTAACTCTTGCTCGTCCTCGAGTAGGTAAGTGATAACAAAAGAATAATTTTTGAGGTGACATGCACCATCACAATCTTGATCAACGATGTAAAGCATTGAGTGCTAGGATCAAAGAACTTAAAACATGCGCATAAGAGACATAATCTTGACAATAAAACTTAGCAACCATGTTATAACATGAAAAGTAACACAAACGAAAGATCATGAATAATGAAACATTGAAAGTCAAGTGTGTGTTCAAATCATATAGAAAAACATAGCAAAGTGGTTTTCAGCTTGTCCTTCATGGAATAGCAAATAAATGCATAGGACACCTTCAAGTTTAAGAGGGTGACTAGATACAAATAATTTAAGAACAAGTGAAACCATAATCATGAATCAATCAATGATAAACTTTGGGACTATGCACATTAAACTCAGAATGGCAACTATGCTCTCTTAGACGGTGCATAAAGGTAGAAGGTGGAGACTCAACATAAAAGTAAAAGAAAGACCCTTCGCAGAGGGAAGCAGTGATTAAACATGTGCTAGAGCTTTTCATTTGTAAAACAGAGAGATAAAAATTGGTTTTGAGAGGTGGTTGTCTTTGTCAACGACTGGCAATGGGGTTCTTACTATCTTCCATACAAAGCAAGTTTTTGAGAGAGAGATTGGCACTTTGGTGCTCTTTTATAAAGCTTGGCACTCCTCCCCACTTTTTCCTTTCAAAAACCATGGTTAACCGATTCCATCAGGTGCCCACCAACTTTCACATACCATGGAGGAGTGCCCCTTTTTTTCTTTTCTTTTTTTCCTTTTTTTTTTCTTTTTGGAATAAAATAATATGGTAGATAGCAAATCCGACCACTATGTCCCCATGAGTGAAAACTGTGTCACAAAATGAGAAGTATATTGAAGGTTTTTGAAAGGTAGCACATGAAAATTTACTTGGAATGGCTTGCAAATACCATGCATAGAAATTTATATTGGACACATTGGCAAACTTGGTTTTTGGGAGTTGGATGCATGTAGAGCTCATACTCAGTACAAAATGAAGGCTAGCAAAAGACTGGGAGCGATCAACTAAGAGAGCAATAACGGCCATAATCATGCATAGCGACAAAACATCATTAAACCGAAGCATAAAGTGGTATCACAAGTCAAAAACCAAATGATCATAGAGGCTTATGGTGACTTGTTAGAGTCAAACATGTTGTAAGCACGCTCCAAGTCAACCCAAATAAAGCATCAAGGAGAAAACCACAATAAAATGCTTTCATATAATAAAAACAACGCATGATTTTTTTCAAAGGCTCATTAAGCAATCTCAGTCATTTGAGACAAGTCATGCTACAGCAAAAACTACTAAGCATACTATTAAAACGACATCAAGCATGGCATACAAAAGTCTAAGCCGCAGTCTAAACAAGCTCCTTTTTGTACCACTTTTTGCATGAAACTTTTTTCTCTTTTCCAACACCATTCAAACCTTTTTGAGACAACTCTTTTGATGAAAACCAACATAGACCTGAGGTCTAAATACACCTTGATGCAAAGATATAACAAGATCTGAACAAAAATCAAGGCGAAACACGAAAGCTAAACACAGTTCTAGAAATAGAGAACACTCGTTGAACGATAAGAGTGAAAATTAGAGTGTTCTTGGCAATGAAAAGCGAAGTGCGTCTCCTCCAAAAGAAATTTGTTGGGGTCCAACCATTTATTGCAGCAAACAAAACAAAAGAAAACTAAAAGCAAAAGTAAAGACGCTCCAAGAAAAACGCATAGAATATGAAGCAATAAAAATATAGTGTGTGAAAAGGTGACCTGATTTTTGCTGATGAAGAAGGGGTGCCTCGGGGGCATCCCCAAGCTTTGACGCTTTTACCTCTTGGATATTTCTTGGGGTGACATGGGCATCCCCAAGCTTGAGCTTTTTTCCATACTTCATCTCATCTCATCACTCTCCATTCCCTACACTTGAAAACTTCCTTCATACAAAACTTCACACAATTCTATTAGCAACATTAGTGTAAGCAGGATGATAAATCTTCCCTTTTAATTCAGTTTCAAACTCAAATATACAAACCATTCAAGCATAACCTACTGTAGCAACTTCCTCAAAAGTTCCGTGATCAAAAGAACTCAAAAAGAAAGCGATCGAGAGGCAAACACAAATAGTGGCAGAAATCTGTCAAAACAGAACAGCTGACAAAGATCGATTTTTTCGAGGACCTTCTGTTGCTCAAATCGAAAAGTGCAAAACTAATGAAAGTTTGGATATAACCTGGGTCATATGCACAAGAAATTTCAGATCTAAAAGATATCCTGAGAATTTTCACGAATTTTTATGATGCAGCGCAGAAATCTGTTTCAGGACAGCAACTTCCCCAAATCTTACCTCCCTCAAATTAGAGGTTCTTCTGGGCACAAAAACGAAATAAAATGATAAGGAGAGGTTATTACAATAGTAATAACTTCCAAGACTCAAATAAAATAAAAATTACTGAAAAGAAAACATTGGGTTATCTCCCAAGAGTGATTTTCTTTAACGCCTTTGAGCTAGGCGCAGTAATTTGAAAAGATGCTCATGTAGGCGCCATAAAAGAGCTTAAGGCAAAGGTGTCATAAAAGAACTTGAAGCAAGAGAGAGTATCAAAAAGCAAATATGAATCACATTTAAATCTAAACCACTTCCTATGCATAGGAATCTTGTAAGAAAAATAAATCAACGAGGCACATAGTAACAAGCATGGGGAGGCAAAACAAGTGCAACTTCAAGATTTGCCACATAAAGAGGGGAAACTTAATATTGTTGAGATCCATCAAACCATGTTTCCCTCTCTCATAATAACTTTCAGTAGCTTCATGAATAGAATTAACAATATAACTATCACATAAAACATCTTATCATGAGCCACATGTATAAAAGAATTAATACTCCCTACATGAATAATAGTAGGAGCAAATTCACCAACATAACTATTCTCATCACCATAATCATCAAAAATAGGAGGTGTATTGTAATCATACCTTGCTTTCTCCTCAATGGTAGGTGAACTGAAAATATTATACTCATCATTGTAATCATCATAAGTAATAGAATAGCTATCTTCCAAAGTGTGTTCATATGTAAACATATCATCATTGGAAGAAACATGGATGGCACTAATGGTAACCTCATAATCTTCAGAATTGGTACCAAAAAGATTTTCAATATCAAAAGTAGAGTGTTTTTCCCAATCATGATCACTAATATAGGTAACAGGCATAAGAACATCATCGAGTTCAGATTCATCAAAGACTATAATAGGGGCAACATGCTTAGGGGAAGATACCGTTTCCTCTCTCCTTTTACTCTTCTTCTTCTTCTCTTCTTTAGGAGGGAGAGGCTTGAAAGGAAGCTTCTCCACATAATCTGGTTTATTGACAGAAACCACAGAAGAAACTTTGGAGGATTCCTCCTTTTTGTTAATAAGATGGAAACACAAATTAGACCTGTCATATTTTGGTAAAGCATCCTCTTTTATAACATTTTGTATGTAAGTATTTGCGCGACAATCTTTAACACAATAAAGATGACAACCATGCAGGATGCTAATAGTATCAAAATCACTCATATCTACCAAAGAAATTTTTCTAGATAACTCTTCACACCCCAAAAATAAGGTAAGCTCATCATGCTGATTGAGAGTGATCTTGTCATCACAATACAAACTTGCAGTACTCATTGTATTAGAAAGGTCACTATTATGGCCCGAGCATTGAAAATTAAAATGACCCTTTTCATGGCAAAGTTCACAAATAAAAGGATAAAGGGCACAAACCTTTTCACCAAGCTCATCTAGAGCCTTGTCCCACATTCGGGTTTCTTCATTCCTGTGGTGGATAGAATAATCTTCTTTGTCGTGAATCTTTTCACAAGGTCTAAGTACCCCACAAAAATTAACATGCTTATAAGAAATAGTACTTTCAGAAGTTTGAGCATGTTCATTGCAATCATCAATAACAATTTCATTTTCTATGCAAGTGTCTTTGAAAGGGTCATGATACACGCCCCCATTTCCCTTAGGAACATATGGGAAGCAAAGGCTCTAAAGCAATCAACCATAATTTGAGGATCAAGACCATATTTAGCACTAAGCTCTTGAAAATCAGTAGTTTCAGCGAAAGACTTAATGCAATCATACTTATAATTGATACCTGATCCTTTATCTTTGTCGCTATCCCAATCTTCAATATTGCTTTGAATTGTTTCAAGCAGATCCCACTTAGCGTCAACCTCCTTGCTTGTGAAGGATCCCTCAAAACAGGCATCTAGATAGTCCTTGTAATTTCCTGAAAGCCTTGCATAATAATTATCAATAACAATATTAAGGGGGAGATCATGAATAGGACATTTGAGCATTAGTGACTTCAATCTTCCCCACGCTTGGGCAATGCCTTCTCCATCATGAGGATGAAAATTATAAATATAAATCCTATCTTTATGAACCTCACTAGAAGGATAGAATTTAGAATAAAAGAGAGGTACAATTTCCGCCCAACCAATAGATCGGTCATCCTTCAGCGTCTTATACCATTCCGCAGCTCTGCCCTTTAGTGATAAAGAAAATAGCTTCCTCTTAATTTCACTTGTAGAGATACCTGCACACTTGAACGGCTCGCATAATTCATATATAAAGAGCAAATGATCACCAGGATGGACAGTTCCATCCCCTAAATAGCAGTTATTCATAGCACGTTCAACAATTTTCATAGGTATTTTAAAGGAACGAGGATCACAAACATCATTAGAAACATCACATATGGGAGATAAAATATCATCAGAGCGAATTTTCTCCACTAAAGCTGGGGAACTAAAAATATCATGCTTAGCAAAACCAGCTTCCCCAAGCTTAGACCTTTCCATAGCATTAGCAATAACGGTGTTCAAAGAATTCATACAAATAACATTGCTATGCAAATAAAGCTCCAAAGGTTTTTCAAACACTTCAAGTCTTAACTCAGGAAAGATACTATAAAACTCTTTATTTTCCATTAAGCCTTACTAGTGAAAATAAAAACAAGAAACAAAAAGATGTAATTGCAGAATCTAAAGGAAATAACTTCGAGCACTCACCAGCAACTAAAAGACTTAGTAGCCAGAGGATGTGAGTACCTTTTACCTTACCTCCCCGGCAATGGCGCCAGAAAAGAGCTTGATGTCTACTCACGCTTCTATCCTTGTAGACAGTGTTGGGCCTCCAAGTGCAGAGGTTCGTAGAACACAGCAGCAAGTTTCCCTTAAGTGGATCACCGAAGGTTTATCGAACTCAGGGAGGAGGAGGTCAAAGCTATCCCTCTCAAGCAACCCTACAATTACGATGCAAGAAGTCTCTTGTGTCCCCAACACACCCAATACACTTGTCAGATGTATAGGTGCACTAGTTCAGCGAAGAGATAGTGAAATACAAGTAATATGGATGATTATGAGTAGCAAATGTAATCTAAAATAAAAATCGCTGTGAGCAAACATGTAAAAAAACTGAATTTGAACGGTGTTCAATGCTTGGAAACAAGGCCTAGGGATCATACTTTCACTAGTGGACATTCTCAACAAAGGTAACATAATTGAACCCATAGATAACTATCTTCAATATTCACTCTAAACTACTCTCCAATCAATAACGAACACTAATCATGCGTAGGGCTACGAAGCACTCATCAAAGTTCGCATTTCCCCAAACTAGATTGTCCCACACTATCACTGTGAACGCACTAGATGGTTCCAACAAACACCAACAATCATAAAGACACTAGCCGAAAAGACACTGAATGGATCGTAAGGGCACCTAGAGGGGGGTGAATAGGTGCTACTCAAATTTTAATTCTTTTTCAATTTAGGCTTGACACAAAAGGTAAATTCTCTAGATATGCAACTAGGGTGAATTTACCTATATGACAACTAGCAAGCTAAGCATGATACGATACATAAAGACAATAAAGGATAGAGGTAACCGAGAGTGGAGCACATGGAGACACGGATGTATCCCGTAGTTCCTTCCTTTTTAGGGGAAGTACGTCTACGTTGGAGAGGTGTGGTTGCCACAAAGGCCTAAGCAACACCAAAAAGGCTCACCCTAATCTCCGGTGCAAGCTTTCGCCACAAAGGCCTAGCTCACTTTCCACTAAGGGATTCCTCAAGGCGGAACCGACCTTTACAATCTTGGGGCACACATCCACAACTGAATTGGAGGCTCCCAAGGACAACACAATGCTGTCAAACAACAAGTATCAAGATATCAATCACACAAATCAAGGTCAAGGGACACAAGGGAACCCAAGACAAAAGGGCCCTCAAGCAAATGAGAGGGGAAAGTAAATCGCTTTGGTGAGGATGTAGATCAAGGCCTTCTCCTTCGATTCTCCAAAGATCAAGAGCTTTGGTGGGTTGAGGGAGGAGATCTTGTGATTTTTGTGGCTCCAAATGTGGTGTTCTTCTTGCTTGGGACGAGCAGCTTGAGGTGGAAGAATGGGAGGGGTATTTATAGCCCCTCCCAAAATGTAGCCGTTGCTGATAGGGCAAAGGTGTCCGATCTTTCGATGAGATCTTGATATGTCGATTTGGTGGGTGGAGTTCGTGCTTGATGATCCGACTACACGTGCAAAGCTCGTGCGCCAATGCAATCGCTAGGACAATCTCCGGGAGTTACTGATCTTGCGGATGCACGATCAGCCTGACCAGCGAGGGTCTTAATTCCTACCTGAAATCGAGAACAAGTAAGAACTAATACTGCAATCAAGATATTGCGGATGAAAGATGTATGCTTTATTCAAAAGGTGGGATTCCGAATAGGCGGTCTTCTTTTGGGCGATTGGCCTCAAAAGTCGAGCTCGTAGTTGCAGCAATGGCTAACTTTAGTCTAAACAAAATCCGAGTTCTAATGATGGCTACGGGGGGTATTTGAGAAGGAAAAGGTAGGGGTGCGACCAGCCATGGGTATGGTGGTCGAACGGAACCCTAACAGGCCTTTTCTCCTCAAATTTGGACTCCTAAAAGTGGCTGTCTTATTTGCTGCGAAAATTACATGGGCCTGGCCCAAAAAGTGACGCAGCACCATAATTATCTATGGATGAATTTATGAAGTAGCTCTTTGTATATTTCGTCCAAGTCTTCATCCTTCATTATGGTGGCTTCAAAGTTCTGAAATCTCCACTCGTGGCATCTTCTTCCATCCTCAAACGCTTGCTGCCATCTCCATGCACAATCATGCTCCAATGCTTATCCCTCTCATCCATGCTAGGTCCATCATTCCTAAGAGTAACAAACATATCTGATTTAGGCAGCATCATATTCTCATGTATGTGAGAAAGAGTTCCAAGAAACGAAAGTACCTGATAGTTAAGTTGCTTGGCACGAGCTCGAGTGATAGGTCCTTGTATGTGTTCCGCTGAAGGTGGAGCGGGTGTATCAATAGAAGGGATGTCCGCATCAGTTGCAGCCTCGGGGGGGGGGGATTATCCGGCCAAAGTATGGCCGGATTATCCGGCTAGCCGGATTATCCGACCCAGAATGAAATATCTGGGCCAATAATCCGGCCCAGTTACTGGGTGACGCCGAGCTGAGTCCTTAGCCATTTTCGAAGAAATCTTGAGGGGGGCGGATTATCCGGCCAGGGATGAAATATCCGGCCAAATAATCCGGCCCCCTATCTAGGTGACGCCGAGCCAGGGACTTAGCCATTTTCGAAGAAATCTTGAGGGGGGCGGATTATCCGGCCAGGGATGAAATATCTGGCCAAATAATTCGGCCCCCTATCTGGGTGACGCCGGCTCAAGTCCTTAGCCATTTTGCTGAAATCTTCTAGGGGGCAGATTATCCGGCCCGGAATGAAATATCCGGCCCAATAATCCGGCCCCCTATCTGGGTGACGCCAGCTCAAGTCCTTAGCCGTTTTCTTCGAACTGAAATCCTGCACCACTTTAACACACACTTAAATTCCTAATGTTGTTATCTAACACACAAAACATGAGGGATACAAAGTGCAAGCTTGTTTTCCCACCCATGCAAATCCCGAGAGAAGCCTAATAGAACTACTTCTCCCCCTTTGGCATCAAGACACCAAAAAGGGAGAAGTGCGATGCTACATGCCCCGAGGAATCAATCATCCCAGTCATCGAGGTTGTCAGAGCCTTCAGCATAGTCATCACCGGCAGCATCGTCATCATCCACGTCCTCCTCAACCTCCTCAAACTCTACATGAGCACCTCCTGCAGGAGCATTTGGAGGAGCAAAGAGATGCTTCTCCATATCACACAAGTTGTAGCGGTCAGTGTGCCAAGCTGCATAAGAAGTAGCTGCGTTAGGGGTGGGCTCGGCAGTCTATGCGCCACTGAGATGGTGTAGGATCAGCTGCCGATTGTCCTGAATAGTCTTCCTCTCCACGTAGGCCTGATAGTTCTCATGATGGATCTCAACCTTCATGCAAAGAACATTCCTCTCAAACCAACTGAGCTTCTTCACTTCTCTAGACATAGCAGTAGCAGCAGCCCTCTGTTCACGAGTAGAAGCACTCGACCTAGCATCCGCCATGAAGGTACTAGGATAAGCAGTGGAAGGAGCAGGAGTCTTCTTCTTCTTGACGTACATCTTCTTGACTAGGTGATCCACACAATCATCACTGAGATCATAGTCCCCAAGAGCATGCTTGATGAGAAGCATGATGTAAGGAGCATATGGAAGTGTGTTCCTCTGAATGATAGCATCCTTAATCTCATAAAAGATAAAATCCATCACATCAAGGGTGAAGTCCTCATCCGGGTCGGTAGAAGTAGCACACTGATGAGCAAGGAAGAGGAGGTCAACTAGTGAGGTGCGGATGGCATCATTGTTACCACCACTAGGAGCAATGTTCTCTCTGAAAATGCAGACAAGCTGATCATAGAGTGGATGCAAACCATTGATAAAGCCGACAACACCTGTGGAGTCATAGAGGTCATAGAGCTTGTCCTTGTCAGGCTTTGTCCCTGGAGAGTGAACACGGCGACCCACTGGAGTATCCCCATTATAAGCGTAACCCAAGAGAGAGGCAAACACAGAAAAATCCACTTCACATTGATGCTCTCCAGACATCCACTTGATTGACTTCTGAGGATTGGTCAAGATCACAAGAGTGGCAAAAAACTGCTTGATGAGGTCAGGGTTAAAGTTGCACTGCAGAGTAGCTAGCTCAGTCAATCCCATCTTCTCAAGCACAGAAACAGCCTCATCAAAGTAGGTCTTGCTGCGAAGGTGATTGAGGTCGATAGGATGCATGGGCCGGGTTGGATTCTTCAAGGGCTCATAAACATCACGGTAGATGGCCCACTTCTCCTCACACCAAAAACCACTGTCCTCAATCTCTTCATCTTGGGGTGTGGCGTACCAATTGTTGCGCCGCACGAGAATGTAGTCAGGCTCGGGCATGGACTTGTAGTTGGGTCTTGTCTCTTTCCCTTTATGACGACGAGCTTGAGCCTTGGCAAGCTTTTCTATCTGGGCGTTCCTAGCAGCTTCCCTCGGATGCTGACGGATCACAACCTCATCAACAAGGACACCATCTTCATTCCGAATAAACCGACGCTTGCGCTTCGGTACACTCAAACCACATGTGAGAGAGAGATATGGATAGCATGGGGATAAGCATATGCACACGAGTTACTGAAGGAAGATCAAGAATCAGGTTGATACAGATCAACGTGATCCAAAGGGGGTTTGGCCCAATCTTTCACGATGATCGAGATAGCAAAAGGGAACTCAATCTGAAATAGATCAAACTGATCTCTCTTCAATTCCTCGCGTTAAAACTGACTGGAATCAATTCCCACGCATGGCATAACATCAGATCTCAAAGATCAGCAATCAAACACACCGATATGCGCCCCCAAACATTGGGACTTTTCAGGTCTCTTTCTTAGCTCGAAAATAACAAGTCTGCGATACCATGGCGGCTGCCATAACCCTATATGGGGTGACTCTCAATGCTACTTTGGCTGGGCTAGGCCCCATACCAAACTAAAAGCCCAAATTGCCAAAACACACTTGATTTTGGACAGGACCAAAACCATCACACACAAATAAACCAAACTGAAATAAAAACATGACACGAACTTAATGAAAATAGAACACCTAAGTATCTTTGGCCGCAGCCCCTTGGCGCACATGAAACATCATCGGAGGTGTCCGAAAGTTGGGCTTCAAAGCATCTTCAGGAGGCACTTCAAAGCAGAATTGTCCAAGCTTCAGAACATAAGGAGGTGGCAAAATATTAGGAGTAGTAGCTATGCTCCCCTTATCATCCCCCCAACTTGAAAGGAAACCGTCCTCGGTTTCGCCTTCATGTCTTGGACCTTCTTCTGGGCAGCAAACATGTCCACTTTGATATCCTTATCGAGCATAGGCTGCAACACATGACGCTTCCCCTTATGCCACAAGGAATAAACATTGGACCTGCCCTCATGAGTGGAACGCCTTCCAAATTGCCATGGTCGTCCTAGCAGCACATGACATGCATCCATAGGCAAAACATCACAGACCACTGTGTCCTCATAATTACCTACTAAAAATTTCAGGCGCACCTTATGTGTGACTTTCAGCTTCCCTGAATTATACAACCGCTCAACACAATGTGGCTGCGGGTGCTTCCATGTAGGCAATGATAGAGAATCCACCAAACTCTTGCTAGCAACATTTGTGTAGCTGCCACCATCAATAATCAGTTCACAAGTTGTGTCCTTGACGATGCATTGGGTCTGAAATATATTCCAGCGCTGCCCTTGGTCGTGTATGTGATCTTCTGGTACGCGTTGCACCATTAGATTTTTTAAATTTTAAGCAAGTTCATACCCATCCACGATCACTTCAGGATGTTCCTCAGATTCCTCACTTGATGACGCATCAGCTTTCTCATCATCACTAGCAGAAACATAGCCATCATGTGTGAGCATCACCCTTTTTCTATTGGGGCAATCACGCTTCATGTGTCTTCGTCCTCCACAAGTAAAACACTTGATGTTTGCTGTGAACTGCGTAGATGCAGTTTTGGACACTCCAGATTTGGGTGCCTCGCTATGAGAAACACTATTAGAGCATGTAGAAGGTGTCATCTTAACACTAGGACCAGCAGCCTCGGTATGGGAACGATGCCATGAATTTGTAGGTGCGGCAGCTTGGCGTCATTTGATTTGTTGCTCTGCACGCTCATCTTGGTCCACAAGATCCTCAAAATTTAGTCCATTCAAGAACCGAGACATCGTGGCCTCTATATATATCCTCCCTTGTCCCTGTACGTATCATCAACAACTCCATCTCTTTATAGTACTCATCCACAGATTTAGTACCTTGAGTGAGCTGCTGCAACTTATTATACATGTCTCTCTTGTAGTGTTCAGGAACAAAGCAATGTCGCATAAGATCTTTCATACCTTGCCATGACGTTGGGCGAGTACGCATACGCAGAATTTGATTCGTCCAAATCAGCACATAACCGGTGAATTCAACAGCAGCCAGTTGAAGTCTCTTCTCCTCAGTGTAATAATGAGTAGCAAAAATCTGATCCATGCGCATCTCCCACTCCAAATAATCGTCAGGTCCGCGGTCACCAGAAAAAGGAGGTATGGACAATTTGATGCGTCCAAGACCACCATCATCAAGTGGAACACGACCAGCATGGCCAACACGGTCACGATCATGTGGCTGTACACGATGAGCACCTGCAGGACGAGCAGCAAACTGTCGTTGTTGTGGTGCATAATCAACGTCATCGGCAAGTTTTCCTTCATAAGCGGGTGCCACGGGGCGATGATCATGAATTTCAGCAGGGCGGCGTGGTACCACATCGTGAGGTTGTGCAGCAGGAGAGGGCTGCATGGGTGCACGGGCAGTAGCATCGCCCATTGCATCAATTCGGGTAGCTAGCTATGCAATTTGTGCTGTCAATGCGGCATGACTCCACATAATAAAATCGCATGTACTATCAAAACCAGCCCGAACATTAGGAGCCAAATCTATAGCAAAAACAGGCGGGACAAGCTCCTCTTTCTTCTCTCCAGCAGCTACTGAATTATCTCCCTCAACTGAGTTAACCATTGTGTGCTGTAGGGCAGACAATCTCTCAGATCGAGCGTGGCAGGAGCGTTGCGAAGCCGGGCTGCAGAATCTCTTGAACAGTCGCGCGGTAGGGAAAGTCCATCTACTTATAGCGACGCGACCAGGAAGCTTCCAAGATGAACATCGGAGCTGGACTACCAAGGGAATTATAACATACTGTGGCAGTTAGGAACGTCTCCAAGTAGTACTCCAAGATACCAGAACGTGTTGGTTCAAGGAACTCACGTGAACAGCAAAGCAATCTGACCACAGTATGCGGATGCAAAATTCGTCTTTGATACTCCAAAGCTATCGTGCGCCTAGATGCTTTCTGCTACGAGGCAAGCGCGACCAAAGGCTAGCGACGCCAAGACCTCGCTCGACCACAGAACGAGTCTGGGGTCCGACGTCCAGGGCGGTAGCGATCCTTTTTTTGGCTTGGCTCGATCGGGATGGAACCGTGGCTGTGCAGGACTCTTCGTGAAACGATTGATCCTGGATATCGAGGAGATCCGATCACGAATAGGCCCTGGATCCGATCTGAGCTCACGCAGACGGCCGCCTTGCTTCCTCGATCAGCCGGCCGGCGATAGATAAATCCCGATCAATCTGAAATGAATTTGGTCTTCTAGTCCTCCTCAGCAGATAAATCTCATCAGAACAAATCAATCTCAACAACAAACTCCGCCGTGATAAACCTGACGAATCTGATACCAAGATGATACGGATCAACGTGATCCAAAGGGGGTTTGGCCTAATCTTTCACGGTGATCGATAAAAACAGCAAGATAGCAAAAGAGAACTCAATCTGAAATAGATCAAACTGATTTCTCTTCAATTCCTCGCGTTAAAACTGACCGGAATCAATTCCCACATATGGCATAACATCAGATCTCAAAGATCAGCAATCAAACACACCAATATGCGCCCCCAAACATTGGGACTTTTCAGGTCTCTTTCTTAGCTCGAAAATAACAAGTCTGCGATACCATGGCGGCTACCATAACCCTATATGGGGTGACTCTCAATGCTACTTTGGCTGGGCTAGACCCCATACCAAACTAAAAGCCCAAATGGCCAAAACACACTTGATTTTGGATAGGCCCAAAACCATCACACACAAATAAACCAAACTAAAATAAAAACATGACACGAACTTAATGAAAATAGAACACCTAAGTATCTTTGGCCGCAGCCCCTTGGCGCACATGAAACATCATCGGAAGTGTCCGAAAGTTGGGCTTCGCAGCATCTTCAGGAGGCACTTCAAAGCAGAATTGTCCAAGCTTCAGAACATAAGGAGGTGGCAAAATATTAGGAGTAGTAGCTATGCTCCCCTTATCACAGGTTGTATGGAAGAACAAACTTCGCACCATAAATCAAATTATAGACAGAAACTAGGAAAAAATTCGAGGAAAAAATGCCAGGCCGGATTATCCGGCCAGGGGGCCAGATAATCCGCCCCCCTCGAAAAATTCCCCAAAACCTGCTGTGACACTCTAATTTGATAGATCGGGGGAAGTAGTGCCATACAAACGGATTCAAGATAGCCAAGAACGACATGGGGAAGGCCAAACACCAAGAAATTGCAAAGGGAAATTCATACACCCTAGGGTTAGGAGATATGAACCATACCCTCATCCATTGAAGAAATGCCTTGGTGAAAGCCCTCCCGAGGTGGAGGAGACCCAAATCCGGCGAGGACCGGACAAGGGGACGGCTAGAGCACCGGCGGCGACGGAGGAGAGGCGGCGGCGGCTGGAAACCCTAGGGCAGGGAAAGGAACTGCCTGAAGGGCAGCCCGACCCTGCCCTTATATACACAGCCAACGAGTCAGCCGGATAATCCGGTCAAAGTTAGCCCGGATTATCCGGCCCCCCAGATATTCCGCCCATGGGGGCGGATATTCCGGCCTAGAACGCTAGAAACAGTTCCACTCAGATTTTCAAAAACGGAAGTTCTTTTTTGACAAAAAATTTGAACTCGTGTGCATAGAGTAGATGTTTTGAGATAGGATGGCTTAGGTGAGAGAGAAAACACGGAGTGGTTCTCGGCACTTGACTTTGCAAGAAAAATCATTGAAAAATCCAATGCAAGTGCCTTCCCATATCAAAGAAAGAAACAAACCGAGAAAGAACAACAAGGCTTCAAAAAGATATGCAAGGAATCAACTCTTCGAAAAGAAGAGGTCGGTGGCCGAAGCCACCATGTATGAGTGTTATGGCATTGGACCGCAAAGATATATCTTGGGTCCATAACCAGTACTCGTCATTGAAGCTCATATATCACAAAAATGATATTAAGAGAATGATATGATTACTATCGGCATTATGGGGGAGGCATAGCCAATTAATTAGGACCGCACTCCCCCTATCTCCATGCCCACACCTAAACCAAACAAGTATTGAAATATAGGTGTATTTGCAAGATGCTCAAGCCACACTCCTTGAATCAATGATATTTAGCTCATTCCTCAAATATCCAAATCTTGCTTCATCAAGAGGCTTCGTGAATATATCAGCAAGTTGATCCTTGGTGCAAACATATGCAAGCTCAATATCACCACGGGCAACATGATCTCTAATAAAATGATTCTGGATCTCAATATGCTTGGTTCTTGAATGTTGCACCGGATTATAGGCGATCTTGATAGCACTCTCATTGTCACATAAAAGAGGCACTTTGTCACAATTGACACCATATTCCTTTAAAGTTCTCCTCATCCACAATAATTGAGTGCATCCACTTGCGGCGGCAATGTATTCGGCTTCGGCGGTGGAGAGAGATATACAATTTTGCTTCTTAGAAGACCAACACACCAAAGACCTACCAAGAAATTGGCAAGCCCCGGAGGTTGATTTCCTATCATCCTTGTCACCGGCCCAATCCGAATCCGTGAAACCACAAAGAGAGAAGTCCGAGCCTTTGGGATACCAAAGCCCATAAGTTGGGGTATGAACCAAATATCGAAAGATCCTTTTAACCGCCATAAGGTGGCTTTCTTTAGGAGCGGCTGGATACCTTGCACACACACCTACACTCAACACAATATCAGGTCTAGATGCACAAAGGTAAAGCAACGAACTGATCATAGTACGGTATACCTTTTGATCCACGTCTTTACCATTGGGATCTAGATCAAGATGACATTTAGTGGGCATTGGTGTGGCGGCCCCATTTAGTTCCTTCATCTTGAACCTCTTGAGCATGTCTTGGACATATTTGGCTTGATTAATAAAAGTCCCTTATTTCAATTGCTTGATTTCAAAACCAAGAAAGAACTTCATTTCGCCCATCATAGACATCTCGAACCTATCGGTCATAAGCTTTGAAAATTCATCATTAAAAGCTTTGTTAGTAGAGCCAAAGATAATATCATCAACATATAGTTGGCATACGAAAAGCTCCCCATTGACCTTCTTAGTAAAAAGAGTGGGATCGATTTGCCCAACTTCAAACCCACGGTCTAACAACAACTCCCTAAGGTGCTCATACCACGCACGTGGGGCTTGTTTAAGGCCATAGAGTGCCTTATGGAGTTTGTAGACATGGTTAGGGAAGTTGAGGTCCTCAAACCCCGGGGGTTGCTTAACATACACTTCCTCTTTCAATGGACCATTAAGAAAAGCAGTCTTAACATCCATTTGTTGCAACTTAAAATTATGATGAGTGGCATATGCAAGAAGGATACGGATGGACTCAAGGAAAGCCACGGGAGCATAAGTCTCTCCAAAGTCAATGCCTTCAACTTAAGAGAAACCTTGAGCAACCAATCTTGCCTTGTTCCTCACAACAATTCCATGCTCATCTTCCTTGTTCTTGAATATCCACTTTGTGCCAATCACATTGCGGCACTCTCTTGGCTTCTCCACTAATAGCCACACATTATTGCGTTTAAAGTTATTGAGTTCTTCATGCATAGCATCCAACCAATCCAGATCTTCAAGTGCTTCAAATACTTTCTTGGGTTCAACCATGGAGATATAGGCATGATGATTGCTAAATTTTGCCAATTGACTTCAGGTTGACACTTTGCCTCTTAAATCTCCAATAACCCTCTCAAGGGTATGACCTCTAAGTTCCAAGTTCCTTTCAACTCTTCTCTTGCGACGGGCTTTGATCTCCTCATTTGACCTTGGAGGGATCACTTGATCATCTTGATCATTTTGATCCCCGTCTTGACCATCAACTTGACCTTGATCATCATTATGCACATCATCACTCTCTTCATGAGTAGGTTGATCTTGGTCTTGTGAAGAGTTAGGGGCGGTTGAAATAACCGGAGAGGATGGTGGTGCCCCTTCTTCTTCATCAAGGTCCTTGTCTTGTTCTTCGGTTGGTGCATTAGTTGCTTCTTCGGGAGAGGCTTGTTGAGCTCGTGTAGATGAGGGCTCCACTTGAGTAGAGCATAGTCCTTCTCGGTCCGCCACAAGGTGTCCCTCAATGGGGCGGAAAAATCCCACGCCCATTCTTCTTATGGCATCTTGAGGTATTTCATCATCTACATCACAAGCAACAACATCTCGCCCCCCTTGGGAGCTATCATTTTCTTCGAATACCACACTACAAGATTCTTCAACACGTCCGGTGGACTTGTTAAAGACTCTATAAGTGTGGGATTCGGCACCATAATCAACAAAAATACCTTCTATAGCTTTCAGATCAAATTTACCTAAACGTACTCCTTTTGTTTGAAAGAAACACTTACAACCAAAAACCCGAAAGTACTTGATGTTGGGCTTGCTTCCGGTGAGTATCTCATATGGAGTCATGTTTAAGCCTTTGCGGAGGAAGAGCCGGTTCGATGAGTGACAAGCCGTAGAGATAGCTTCGGCCCAAAATTTGTATGGAGACTTAAACTCCGCCAACATGGACCTAGCCATATCCATAAGAGTTCGGTTCTTCCTCTTGGCTACAACATTTTGTTGAGGGGTGTATGCAGTGGAATATTGATGTCGAATCCCCTCATCACTGAGAAACCCATTTAAGGTGTAGTTCTTGAATTCGGAGCCATTATCACTTCTTATTGCCAATATATTTTGCCCATGTTGACATTCAAGTTCTTTGGCAAAGTCGATGACGGTTTGTTGAGTCTCACTCTTGTGTTTAAAGAAATAGACCCAAGTATATCTTGAATAGTCATCAACAATCACCAAACAATATTTCTTTCCACCAAGACTTGCATGAGAGGGAGGACCAAAAAGATCCACATGAAGGAGCTCCAAAATCCTCTTGGAAGAAATGATAGTCTTGCTTGAATGGGGAGAGTCATGCATTTTTCCTAGAACGCAAGCCCTGCAAACACGATCTTTGGCAAAAGAAACATTCTCATTTAGTCCGAGAATGTGGCCACCCTTGTGAAGGCTTTGTAGTCGGCGATGCCAAAGCCAACCCACATCGGCCTTTCCAAATAAACACATTGCACTTGTAGTGGTTTTCCCTGAGAAGTCCACCACATACAAGTTGTTTTCAATGTGCCCAACGAAAGCGACCTTTAGAGACTTGCTCCACAAGAGTACCACAATTTCATTATCAATGAAGATGGCAAAGCCCATCTGACCAAGTGCACGAACTGAAAGTAAATTGTAACCAAGGGTCTCAACAAGCATGACGTCAACAAGGGAAATATCCGGTGTGACCACCACCTTGCCAAGACCCAATACCTCGGATTGTGACATGTCTCCATAAGTGACGGTTATATTGTTGACGTTAGGCCTCATCTCCGTCATGATCTTCTTGCTTCCGATCATATGACTTGTGCATCCACTATCAAGCACCCATTTTGATCCACCGGAAGCATAGTCCTACAAGAGATCATTGCTTGGTTTTAGGTTCCCATTTCTCGATGGGTCCTCTTTTGTTAGCAACAAGGGTCTTTGGAACCCAAATAGACCAAGCAATATAACCATCATTTGGACCAACATATTTTGCATACACATCACCATAATAATCATGAAATAAAACATAGTGAGGGTTAGCAATTCCCGCACAATCATCATGAGTGGCTTTGCCACCCACAATGGGATCCTTCTTTGCTTGTGCGGGCTTGGCCTTCTTTTTCTTGTTGTTCTTCTTCTTCTTTGAGACAAAGCCAATCCCCGTTTTATCATTAAATGCCTTTCGCTTACTCAAAAGGTCATTCAAGTTTTTCTCACCTATGGGAATGGTGGACTTGGCAAGCTCATCTTTCAACCTAGCATTTTCTTCAATAACATTTGCATGATCACAAGTAGAAGTAGAAGAACTAGGCACAACATTCTTAGCCAATTGAATTTGAAGTTGTTCATGTGACTTGGCAAGAATAGAGTGTTCACTTTTCAAGGCCTTGTGAGCCTTGTCAAGATCTTCTAAATCCTTAACAAGTTTATCATGACCAACACCAAATTCAATCTTTTCCTTTTTAAGCACTTTTACTTTGGCCCTAGCATGGTCACGCTCTTTAATGAGTTTAGAAATAACTTCATTATTAGATTCCTCAATGGAATCGAGCTTCTCTTCAAGAGTTGCTCGTTCCTCTTCCTCTCCTTCAAGAGAGTCTTTTAGTGAGGCAATGTCTTGAGCATACTCTCTTTCAAGCCTCATTTGTTCATCTAGTTTTTCAAGTGTCTTACCATATTGACTCAATAGGCTTTCAAAGTGTAACTTGTGTACACCATCTACACTAGACACATAATCATCAAAAGCAATGATTCTTCCTTTACTCTAAGACTAGCAAGATCATTCAAAGGAGCATCATTTGTCTTGGAGGAAGAGGAAGAGGGTGTGTGTGATACCTCAGAAGACTTGGCCATAAGGCACTTGATGTTCTTGATGAGAGAGTCTTCATTGGGGGATTCAAAGAGCGAAGCGGAAGAAGTGGAGGTGGTTGCAATTGCGGCCATCTCACTAGTCGAGGTTTCTTCTTCATCACTCTCACTTCCGGAGTACTCTTCTTGAGTCAAGAATACAAACTTTGGTTGCTTCTTCTTGGGTCCATCCTTATTCACAAATGGCTTCTTTGATGGTGACTTGGTCTTGCTCTTGAAAATGAGCTTTCCACAATGATCTTCTCTCTTCTCGTAAGGACACTCGGCAACAAAGTGAAATCTATCATTGCAATTGTAGCATGTCCTCACCCTTTGACCATTGTTGTCACTCCTTTGAAAGCCACTTGACTTGCTTCTTCTTTGATTGTCTTCTTTAGCCTTGTGGGGATCAACCCAAAAGGTTTTTCCATAGAAAGCCATGTGCTCATGGTACTCATGCCTCATATCTCCGGGGCACATCTCTAGCCTTGCCTCAATACTTGCTTGAAGAGGAACTTCTTTATCAATCACACTTGCCTTTAATGCAAGATTGGAGCTTCTTTGTATTCCCAAAGCATGAGCACGAGCATCTTTCGCATTTTGTGCGACAACCTTGTAGGCTTGAATCTCTTACATCACTTGATTGGAGGTCATCTCGTGGAAGTTGTGCTTTCCTTGAACACTCTTCACATCCGCGGGCTCATATGGGGTGAGAGCAAGAATGTACTTCATCTTGATCCACTCATCTTCAATATGGTGAGCACCGAGGTTCTTGAAGGTGGTAGCAATGGCCTTGAGTCTTCTATACATCTCTTGATGGTCCTCACCATCCATCATATAGAATCCCTCTGCTTGATTTGAAAAGGCCACATATCTTGTTTTCTTCATGCTCTCATTGCCAACAAATACATCGGAGAGGCCTTACCAAGCTTCTTTGGCAGTGGAGAAGTGTTGGATGTGAGGCAAGTCCTTGGACCCAACGGCAATTTGAATCATGTGAATAGCGGTTGCATTGAGTTGACTATCGACCACCTCTCTTCTTGTCAAGTTGTTGGGATCCACGGCCTTGAATCCTTCTTCAACAATCCTCCAAAGCTCGATGCAAGAACTGCGCATATGAGAGATCATTTGACATTGCCATTGACTAAAGTTTAATGCATCTAGCTTAGGTGGGTCACCTCTATTGTTAATATGAGGATGAGGGATCGGCGGGTCGGGTGAATACCAATAAGGGAATTTACCTTTCCCGTCGCCCTTAGTGCAAGACTTAGCATCGGTACCTTTGTCGGCATCCTCTTCTTCCAACCCCACATTCTCCACTTGTGGAGTAGTGGGTTTTTCCGGAGGAGGAGAAGCTATAGGTGTTTTAGCTTGCATGAGTTGCACTATCATTTCACACAACTCGCTTATTTGAGATGTCATGGATGATTCCTTTGAAATCATCCACGGAAACTTGACCCGAGCCTGTTGGGTGCCCATACTCTTAGGCGGTTAAGCCCGAATAAAGAGCCGAGGCTCTGATAAAAATTGAACGGATCGTAAGGGCACCTAGAGGGGGGTGAATAGGTGCTACTCAAATTTTAATTCTTTTTCAATTTAGGTTTGACACAAAAGGTAAATTCTCTAGATATGCAACTAGGGTCATGATGCGATACATAAAGACAATAAAGGATAGAGGTAACCGAGAGTCGAGCACACAGAGACATGGATGTAATTCCCGTAGTTCCTTCCTTTTTAGGGGAAGTACGTCTATGTTGGAGAGGTGTGGTTGCCACAAAGGCCTAACCAACGCCACAAAGGCTCACCCTAATCTCCGGTGCAAGATTTCGCCACAAAGGCCTAGCTCACTTTCCACTAAGGGATTCCTCAAGGCAGAACCGGCCTTTACAATCTTGGGGCACATATCCACAACTGAATTGGAGGCTCCCAAGGACAACACAATGCTGTCAAACAGCAAGTATCAAGATATCAATCACACAAATCAAGGTCAAGGGACAGAAGGGAACCCAAGACACAAGGGCCCTCAAGCAAATGAGAGGGGAAAGTAAATCGCTTCGGTGAGGATGTAGATCAAGGCCTTCTCCTTCAATTCTCCAAAGATCAAGAGCTTTGGTGGGTTGAGGGAGGAGATCTTGTGATTTTTTGTGGCTCCAAATGTGGTGTTCTTCTTGCTTGGGACGAGCAGCTTGAGGTGGAAGAAGGGGAGGGCTATTTATAGCCCCTCCCAAAATGTAGCCGTTGCTGCCTCAGGGGGGGCGGATTATCTGGCCAGCCAGATTATCCGACACGTAATGAAATATCCGGGCCAATAATCCGGCCCGGATACTGGGTGACGCCGAGCTGAGTCCTTAGCCGTTTTCGAATAAATCTTGAGGGGGGCGGATTATTCGGCCAGGGATGAAATATCCGGCCAAATAATCCGGCCCCCTATCTGGGTGACGCCGAGCCAGGGACTTAGCCCTTTTCGAAGAAATCTTGAGGGGGGCGGATTATTTGGCCAGGGATGAAATATCCGGCCAAATAATCCGGCCCCCTATCTGGGTGACGCCGGCTCAAGTCCTTAGCCGTTTTGCTGAAATCTTCTAGGGGGCGGATTATCCGGCCCGAAATGAAATATCCCGCCCAATAATCCGGCCCCCTATCTGGGTGACGCCAGCTCAAGTCCTTAGCCGTTTTCTTTGAACTGAAATCCTGCACCACTTTAACACACACTTAAATTCCTATTGTTGTTATCTAACACACAAAACATGAGGGATACAAAGTATGCTCTTTCAGACACACACAATGCGCACATTGTTACCTTCACATCATGATACAAGGTGTCTCCGGAGATTACAATAATAAAGCACGGGGGTAGCATAATATCTGAATAATAGCATCTACCAATTCAACTAGATACAAATCTCACGATCACATAAAGATCACATCATGGGAGAGAAAGGTGAACCATATAGCTACCGATAGAGCCCTAAGCCCTGGGGGAGAACTACTCCCTCCTCATCATAGGAAACAGCAAGGTTGGTGGAGATGGCGGTGAAGGCGATGGAGACGGCGAAGGAGGCAACAGCGTCGATGGAGATGGCTCCGGGGGCACTTCCCCATCCCGGCAGGGTGCCGGAATAGAGACTTCTGTCCCCCGAAATTTGCCTTCGATGGTGGCGGCGCTACGGAACTTTACTGGGGAAAACGCCAATTGTTTTAGGGTTTTCCGTCGGATGGCTTTATTGGCGAAGAGGCGGCGTCAGAGGTGGACCAGGGCCACCACACCATAGGGCCGCGCGGGCCAGGGGGCGCGCCACCCTAGGGTGTGGCTGCCCTCTGGCCCCCCTCCGCCTCTCGTTCGGTCCTTGTCCTTTGTCCGGGAAAAATAGGAGTTTCGGTCTTCGTTTCGTCCAATTCCAAGAATATTTCATGTGTACCATTTCCGAAACACAAAAACAACAGAAAACAGGGAACTGGCACTGTGGCATCTCGTCAATAGGTTAGTTCTGGAAATCGCATAAAAACGCCACGAAGTGTAACAAAACACAAAGCAAATGGTGCATAAACAAGCATGGAGCATAAAAAATTATAGATACGTTTGAGACGTATCAATCCACCAACCCTTACTCTAGTCTTCGCAAGCCTGGATCAGGAGATGGATCTGACGATCGGAAGCCTAAACTTTCATGTCGGATTTTTGGGTTCAATTCGCCTTTCAGATTTGACAAAATCGGATCTATCGGCAAGCAAGACCGTGACAATCGCAATGTCAGAATCATCGGTAGGCTCTTCCAGTGAGGTAAACTCGCCGGTCAACTTCGCAACAACGAAAAATACAGGAGAAAAAAATCCAAGAACTCAACGAAACCATGGATAACCTCGAGTTAGGGGATCAATCAGAAGACTTCATGATCTGCTGCGATGACATCTCAGACAAGTCCACGGATACACGAAAAACAGGATTGGAGCTTCATGAGGATAATCAAACTAATCTCTCAAGCTGCAGCAGCAAGTTTGACAACCAGTATCAAGTACTCGCAATCATAGGAGACAACTCAGAAGAATTAGACGACAACAACAACCCAGTGTTAAACCCAGCAAACATAACAAGAGGAGCAAATCATCTGGCGGAAGGCGACACCGCAGACTCTCTGGCAAACAGAGACAAAATTCGATTATCAGCAGAAGAGTGGAACACAATCAAAGCAGCCATTGAGCACGGCTCAGCTATACCGACAGATGTAAGCCAAAATGTACTCTTAGGGTATCACTACGCCCTGTGAAAGCAATCAAGACAACTAGAAAAAGAAAGAAGTGAAATACGGAAAAGGAGGGACTCAGCAATTCAAGCAAGTGCAGCCTTTCGCACAGAATGCAGCAACGCGTCATATACGAATAGCAAAAGGCACCACAGGCATGGATCAAGAGTTGAAAACCTCGAGCACTCAGACAGGCGAAACCTATCTAGAAACCTCGAATCATCTTTCCTATCGGTCGATGAGCAAGGCAATATTATACCAAAGACACCCGAAGCAGCACTGGTGGCAGCACAAACATATCTATACACCACGCGGCCAAGCCCAGGGGATCCAAGAGAGCATATGCATCGAGCAGCACTACAAGCATTGAGAATGGTAGGTAACAAACTAACAGCCAAAGACAAAGAAGCATACCACAACAAAGGCACACACAAGCCTAGATCACCATGTCGTCACAACAGTCCTCGGCACAGGAGTAGCAGCCGACGATCTCGGTCAGCATCGCCAAAATACCATAAAAGCCCAAGGCATGGAGGAACCCGAAGGTCTAGGACTCCCACTAGGGCATATGACTACGAAGACGATGAAAAAGAGATGGGCGCATCATGCTTTACTCGCAGAGTTCGCACCACACCAATACCCAAAGGTTTCAAACTACCCCATGATCAGCAAAAGTACAACGGATCCTAGAAGCCATCATCATGGCTCACAGATTATTTGCAGGCAGTTAGAATACTTGAAGGATCAAAGGAGACAGCAGTGCAAAGTCTACAACTCCACCTCACCGGCGCAGCTCGGTCATGGTTGAGTAAGCTGGAAAGAGAGACAATCGGAAGTTGGGAAGAGCTCATAAAGCAATTTACAAGCAACTTCAAGTCAATATACAAACGTCCAGCATCAATAGAAGAAGTCAAAGTCTGTGTATAGCAGTGCAATGAGACACTTAGGTCATACATTCAATGGTGGAGCATCATCAAGAACTCCGTAGTCGAAGTTTTAGATGAGCGAGCAATCGATGCCTTTACACTTGGGTTACGACGATGAGATCTAGTCGAAGGAATGGGCAGAATTAAACCAAGGACAATTTCGGAGCTAATGGACATAGCAAATAGATTCGCAGATGGCGAAGACGCGTGCAATAACAAGAGGACACAATCACTAGAAGACGATAGGGGATACAGATACAACAGTCAAAGAAGAAGATCCCACAACTATGACAACTACGGCTCCCATAGCCAAGTAGCTGCAGGATACAAAGACAATAATTATCAAGGAGATGACCGCAGGAACTCAGGATACCGCAGCTATGGTAGGGAAGACTCCGGCAGCAACAAAAGATTCCAATCCAAGGGGTCCAGGGATTATAATCCATCACTAGACGATATGCTAAATGGACCGTGCCATATACACTTCGCATTCGTTTATGGGAAAAGAGTGTCAAGACACACAATGAAAGACTGCAAAACGTTCCTGAAACTTCAGGAGGTAGCAGGAAATAAGCAAGCCAAAGCAAGAAGGAAGGGCTATGAGGGCAACACAAACAACACACCATCATCCAGCCAGCAAGCAAACAATGGAGCAACGCAACGCCAAAACCAACCAAACCAAGGAAACGACAACGAAGGAGGATATATCCCATCTAAAGGGCACATTACAGCAATGATACAACCCGTCCCAAAGTCAAATAAAGAGGAGAAAAGCATATCTCGCCAAGTCAACTTAGCAGTAACATTGCCTCCAGTGACTATAGAATATTTGCACTGGTCCGAGCAACCCATAGAATTTAGCAGAGAAGATCACCCCATAAAAGTAACTCGGCCAGGAAATGCACCTCTGGTACTCAAACTCAGATTGGAGGATATGACATAGACAGGGTATTCATGGACGCAGGAAGTGGAATAAACCTGATTTACGCAAAAACACTTTGAGCAATGCACATTTCGCTAGAATTCCTGAAGCCAACAGACTGCTCCTTCCATGGAATCGTACCAGGAAGCGCCAACTACCCATTGGGTCAAATAGCACTCTCCGTTTGCTTCGGCAACCGCCAGAACTATAGAAGAGAGAAGCTCAACTTCAAAGTCATGGACTGGCCCTCTCAGTATCACGCGATCCGCGGGGGACCCGTGTTTTCACGATTCATGGTAGTACCTCACTACACCTACCTGGTACTCAAGATGCCAGGACCAAGAGGAATCATCACAGTAAAGGGGAGCTTTGAACTCTCAGATCTATGCGACAAGGAATTCCACAAGATGGCGCAAAACTTTGGCATGATAGCCAACTATGGACAACCCAAGGATAAAATAACAAGCGCGACTACAGGCACTACGAAACAACTCGAAGAACGTCCAGTGGAGCCAAATGCAAAGAAACTGCGAGTATAGTCATCGGACTCAAAGGAAGCTGCAATAGAGGAGAAGACCTCTACAATATAGACAACAAGCATACAAAAAGCTGTTAGGAGAGTAGGATAGGACGAATAAGGCTACTAAGCCACGAGTTATCATAGGACAATGCCCTCTAGACCTAGAACACAGGTTACTGGCCGGGTCTCATGGGACATCCCATGTATCTTTACATTCAGCATAATAAAAAGACAAGTTCCTCCTTTTCGAGTTTACAAGTCTTTACGTAAATTCAAAATATAAAACCACAAGTGCTACACTACGGAAGTGCGACAAACACATGAACAAATAAAATAGCGCCTTGAGTACAAGTTTCTGACAAACAGCATCAGAACACAAAAACTCTCGCGTTCACAAAAAATATACATTGCAGTCATACATTACAACGCCGTTTGATCTGAATCATCAACAAGGAGTGGGTTCAAGTAATGGTATTCACGGAAAAAGCTAGCATCCTCTTGAAGTAACCTACCAATAATCCTCCTCGCCAGTTAAAGCATGGCGTCCATATGGACTCGCAGCGTCGCACGTCCTATAGGAAAACTCAGAGACATGGAACTATAATTAAGTCTTGGGTGCCACTTTCATATCCAGCCAAGGGCAAAATTAGCACTAGCCACCAAGTTAAGCTCTATCAAGCGATGAATGCGTAGGATCGTCCTGAAAACATTGAGCAGCTGCCCAAAATTATCTGGCGGACGATTATGGGGGAGCACAACAGAATACATGGTTGTCAAAGATTTTCGACAACCATCGACTGCTTCTCCGATATGCTGAGCACGATCCAGCAAAAGGACAATGGTGCTACGACGGCTCGGGTCAATCCAAAAGGTGTTGGTATATGTCGATACCCTCTCAAGAGCTGCAATCCGCTCAGAAATCCGATGATCCTCATCGACGGGATTCAAGCAAGAACCTGGAGGATAAAATTTATTAGCATACAAAATGAAAGGAGCACAGCAAAAGACCAAGGGGGCTACAAGGAAACTCACATTGCAACTGCTCGCACGCCGATTCAATAATTCCAATAAGGAAAGAATCGCATTCCTCAAGGTGAATGATCTTGGACATCAGATCAGACACCTGATTCTCAAGCAAAGACACCCGCTTCATCAAGTCAAAAGATTTCCCAGCTTGATCCACAATAGTCCTTGCTTGGCGCTTCAATAGCGACAATTGACCTTCGAGATCAGAATTCCTCAATAAGTGCTCAGCGCATCAGCATGGAGAATGAGGAACAGATGGAATTTTAGAATTCAACATACTCGTAGGCGGCAAGTCGTGGTCACAACTCAGTGATCCACCGATATATCCGGGCTAGAAGGCAAAAGTACAAGGAAAAATAACTCAAACACAATATATGACAGGGAATAGCATCCCATAGAAGGAAATATTTACAGAGTATAGAGTTTTCCCAATCAGCCATCGGCAAAAGACACAAAAGTCTACTACATCAACTTGAAGAATGAAAACTACGGAAGAAGGCTAAAAAACTACACCACCTCAGTAGCAGGCTCTGTGGCGGTAGAAGGTGTAGAAGCACGATACGTCTCAAACGTATCTATAATTTTTGATGCTCCATGCTAATTTTACACCAATTGCTTTGTATCTTGTTTACACTTCGTGGCATTTTTATGCATTTTCTGGAACTAACCTATTGACGAGATGCCATAGTGCCAGTTCCCTATTTTTAGCTATTTTTGTGTTTCAGAAAAGTTACATAGGAAATATTCTCGGAATTGGACAAAACGAAGCCCAAAGTTCCTATTTTCCCCGGACACGAGACGAAGTCCAAAGAAGAGTCGGAGGGGGCCAGGGGGCAACCACACCACCTGGTGGCGCGGGTGACCCCCAGGGCGCGCCACCCTATGGTGTGGGGGCCCTGGCCACCCTCTGACATTGCCCCTTAGCCTATATAAAGTCTCCGAAGTGAAAACCCTAAATAAATTGGCGTTTCTCCCAGTAAAGTTCCGCAATGCCGCCGCCGTCAAAGACCAATTTTGGGGAACAGAATTCTCTATTCCGGCACCCTACCGAGATGGGGAAGTGCCCCCGGAGCCATCTCCATCGACTCCATCACCTCCACCATTGTCTCCATCGACTTCACCGCCATCTCTATCGACGTTGCTGTCTCCCATGATGAGGAGGGTGTAGTTCTCCCCCGGGGCTGAGGGATCTACCGGTAGCTGTGTGGTTCATCTCTCTCTTCCATGATGTGATCTATATGTGATCATGAGCTTTATATCTAGTTGAATTGGCAGATGCTATTCTTCATATATTATGCTACTCTAGTGCTTTATTATTGTAATCTCTGGAGACACCTTGTACCATGATGTGAAGGATGACAGTGTGCGCATTATGTGTCTCTCTTTGGCTAGTGTCTCTATGAATTGTTGGTGTTTGTTGGAACCAGCAAGTGCGCTCAAGGTGATAGTGTGGGGCAATCTAGTTTGGGGAAATGCAAACTTTGAGGAGTGCTTCGTAGCCCTACACATGATTAGTGTTCGTTATTCATTGGAGAATAGTTCAGAATGGCATAGTGAAGATAGATATTTATGTGTTCAATTATATTATCTTTGTTGAGAGTGTCCACTAGTGAAAGTATGATCCCTAGGCCTTGTTTCTAAGCATTGAAACACCATTTACATTCAGTTTTGTTACATGTGTGCTCGCAGTGATATTTATTTCAGATTGCATTTACTACTTATAATCATCCATATTACTTGTATTTCACTATCTCTTCGCTGAACTAGTGCACATATACATCTGACAAGTGTATTGCGTGTGTTGGGGACACAAGAGACTTCTTGTATCGTAATTGCAAGGTTGCTTGAGAGGGATACCTTTGACCTCTTCCTCCCTGAGTTCGATAAACCTTGGGTGATCCACTTAAGGGAAACTTGCTGCTGTTCTACAAACCTCTGCACTTGGCGGCCCAACACTGTCTACAAGAATAGAAGCGTTCGTAGACATCAAGCTCTTTTCTGGCGCCATTGTCGGGGAGGTAAGGTAAAAGGTACTCACATCCTCTGGCTACTAAGCTATCTTCTAGTACTGTTGCTGGTGTGTGAGTGCTCGAAGTTATTTCCTTTAGATTCTACAATTATATCTTTTTGTTTCTTGTTTTTATTTTCACTAGTTAGGCCTATTGGAAAACTAAGAGCTTTATAGTATTTTTCCTGAGTTAAGACATGAAGTGTTTGAAGAGAAAATTGAGAAACCTTTGGAGCTTTATTTGCATGCTAATAGCAATGTTGTTAGTATGAATTCTTTGAACACCGTTATTGCTAATGCTATAGAAAAGTCTATGCTTGGGGAAGTTGGTTTTGATAAGCATGATATTTTTAGTTCCCCAGCTTTAGTGGAGAAAATTTGCTCTGATGATATTTTATCTCTCATATGTGATAATTCTAATGATGTTTGTGATCCGCATCCTTTTAAAATACCTATGAAAATTGTTGAATGTGCTATGAATAACTGCTATTTAGGGGATGGAACTGTCCATCCTGGTGATCATTTGCTCTTTATACATGAATTATGTGAGTTGTTCAAGTGTGCAGGTATTTTAGCAAGTCAGTTTAAGAGGAAGCTATTCTCTTTATCACTAAAGGGCAGAGCTGCGGAATGGTATAAGATGTTGATGGATGGCCAATCTATTGGCTGGGACGAAATTGTACCTCTCTTTTATTCTAAATTCTATCCTTCTAGTGAGATTCATAAAGATAGGAATTATATTTATAATTTTCATCCTCATGATGGAGAAAGCATTGCCCAAGCGTGGGGAGTATTGAAGTCACTAATGCTCAAATGTCCCATTTATGAGCTCCCCCGTAATATTGTTATTAATAATTTTTATGCAAGGCTTTCGGGACATTACAAGGACTATCTAGATGCCTGCTTTGAGGGGTCTTTCACAAGCAAGGAGGTTGAAGCCAAGTGGGATCTGCTTGAAACAATTCAAAGCAATAGCAAAGATTGGGATTGTGACAAAGGTAAATAATCAGGTATAAACTATGAGTATGATTGCATTAAGTCTTTTGCTGAAACTGCTGATATTCAAGAGCTTAGTGCTAAATATGGTCTTGATCCTCAAATTATGGTTGATTGCTTTAGAACCTTTGCTTCTCATATTAATATTCCTAAAGGTAATTGGGACGTGTATCATGAACCTTTTAAAGACACTTGCATGGAAAGGGATATTGTTATTGATGATTGCAATAAACATGCTCAAACTTCTGAAAGTACTATTTCTTATAAGCATGTTAATTTTTGTGGAGCACTTAGACCTTGTGAAAAGAATCAAATCAAAGAAGATTATTGTATCCACCACAGGAGTGAAGAAACTAGAATGTGGGACAAAGCTCTAAATGAGCTTGGTGAAAAGGTTTGTACCCTCTATCCTTTTATTTGTGAACTTTGCTATAAAGTGGGTTATTTCAATTTCCAATGTTCAAGCTATGATTGTAGCCTTTCTAATCCAATGAGTACTGCAAGTTTGTATTGTGATGACATGATCACTCCCAATCAGCATGATGAGCTTACTTTATTTTTGGGGTGTGAAGAGTTATCAAGAAAAACTTCTTTGGTAGATATGAGTGCTTTTGATATTAATAGCATCCTGCATGGTTGTCATCTTTATTGTGTTAATGATTGCTATGCAAATACTTTCATACAAAATGTTATAAAAGAGGATGCTTTACCAAAATATGATAGGACTAATATGTGTTTTGTTCTTATTAATGAAAAGGAGGAATCCTCCAAAGTTTCTTCTATCATATCTGTCAATAAACCGGTATATGTGGAGAAGCTTCCTTTCAAGCCTCTCCCTCCTAAAGAAGGGAATTAGACGAAGAAGAGGAGTAAAAGGAGAGAGGAAACAGTATCTTCCCCTAAGAATGTTGCTCCTATCATAGTTTTTGATTAATCTGAACTCAATGATGTTCCTATGCCTGTTACCTATATTAGTGATCATGATTGGGAAAAGCACTCTACTTTTGATATTGAAAATCTCTATGGCACCAATTTTCTGAAAATTATGAGGTTAATAATTGTTGTTTTATTAGTGCTATCCATGTTTCTTCCAATGATGATGTGTTTACAACTGAACGCACTCTGGAAGATAGCTATTTTGTTGAATTTGCTCCTACTACGATTGCTAAGAATGACTATGCTCATGTGGGGAGTATTAATTCTTTTATGCATATGGCTCATGATAAGAATGTTTTGTGTGATAGTTATATTGTTAATTCTATTCATGATGCTACTGAAAGTTATTATGAGAGAGGGAAACATGGTTTTATGCACATCAGTAATATTAAGTTTCCCCTCTTTATGTTGAAATTCTTGAAGTTGCACTTGTTTTGCCTTCATATGCTTGTTGCTTTCTGCTTTCAGGACTTGTTTCTTTACAAGATCCTTTTTCATAGGAAGTGGTTTAGATTTAAATTTGTTTCATATTTGCTTTTTGATGCTCTCTCTTGCTTCAAGTTCTTTTCGGCATTTATGTGAGCATCTTCTCAAATGACTACGTCTAGCTGAAAGGCGTTAAAGAAAAGCACTCTTGGGAGATAACCCAATGTTTTCTTTTTAGTACTTTTTCTTTTGTTGAGTGTTGGAAGTTATTGCTAATGTAATAACCTCTCCTTATCATTTTTATTTAGTTTTTGTGCCAAGAAGAACCTCTAATTGGAGGAAGGTAAGATTTGGGGAAGTTGCTGTCCTGAAACAGATTTCTGCGTTGTATCCTAAAAATTAGCAAAAATTCTCAGAACATCTTGTGCAATTTCTTGTGCACATGCCCCAGGTTATCATCTAACTTTCATTAGTTTTGCACTTTTTCGATTTGAGCAACAGAAGATTTTCGAAAAAATTGATCTTTACCAGCTGTTCTGTTCTGACAGATTTCTGCCATTATTTGCATTTGCCTCTTGATCTCTTTCTTTTTGAGTTCTTTTGATCATGGAACTTTTCGAGAGAGTTGCTACAGTAGCTTATGTTTTAATGGGTTTTATACTTGAGTTGAAACTGAACCAAAAGAGTGGATTTACTATCTTGCATACACTAATGTTGCTAATAAGAATTGCGTGAAGTTTTGTATGAAGGAAGTTTTCAAGTGTAGGGAAAGGAGAATGATGAGATGAGATGAAGTTTGGACAAAATCTCAAGCTTGGGGATGCCCATGTCACCCAAGAAATATCCAAGAAGTACAAGCGTCAAAGCTTTGGGATGCCCCATGGCACCCTCTTCTTCATCAACAAAAATATCAGGTCATCTTTCAAGACACTATTTTTTTATTGCTTCATATGCTATGTGTTGTTCTTGGAGCGTCTTTATTTTCGCTTTCAGTTTTCTTTTGTTTTGTTTGCTGTAATAAATGGTTGGATCACATCATGTTTTTTTTGGAGAGAGACATACTCCATTTTTCATTGCCAAGAACACTCTAGTTTTTACTCTCTTCGTTCAACGAGTGTTCTCTTTTTCTAGTACTGCGTTTAGCTTTTGTTTTTGCCTTGATTTTTGTTCAGATCTTGTTATTTCTTTGTATCAAGGTGTATTTAGACCTCTGGTCTATGTTGGTTTTCATCTCTAAGAGTTGATTCAAAAAGGTTGATTGGTGTTGGAAAAGAGAAAAAAGTTTTATGCCTATAGTGGTACAAATGGGAGCTTGTTTAGACTGTGGCTTAGACTTTTACATGTAATGCTTGATGTTATTTTGATAGTATGCTTAGTAGTTTTTGTTGTAGCATGACTTGTCTCAAATGACTGACATTGCTTAATGTGCCTTTGAAAGAATCATGCGTTGTTTTTATTATATGGGAGCATGTTATTGTGGTTTTCTCCTTTGATACTTTATTTGGGTTGACTTGGTGCATGCTTACACCATGTTTGACTTTAACAAGTCCCCTCTAGCCTCTATGATCATTTGGTTTTTGACTTGTGATACCACTTTATGCTTTGGTTAATAATGTTTTGTCGCTATGCATGATTATGGCCGTTATTGCTCTCTTAGTTGGTCGCTCCCAGTCTTTTGCTAGCCTTCATCTGTACTGCGAGGGAATACTTCTCGTGCATCCAACTACCAAAAGCCAAGTTTATTCCAATGTATCCACCATATCTACCTATTAGCAATTTGCTATTCCAAGTACATTCGTCTTGCTTTTATCTATCTTCCAAATTAAACTTTTTGTTATGTGAAAATTAGTCAGTAAATCTCTCACGAACCTGACGGCACATTTCCTTTCTTGCACTTAATAAACTTGACCATTGTGGCTCTCTTATGTTGATGTTATGCATGCAAGTTGTAAGTTGGGAGTTAGCTCAGCCATGTGGTCATGGGGCACGCTTTCAACATTGCACTTACTCTTATTTAGTTGATATCATGATCTTTTGTTTATGGATACCTAGCAATGTGAAATAAGTTGGAAACTTGTCAGCTCATGGAGTTTGTATATGTGTTAGAGAAACGCCTGGGCCGCTAATCTAAGCCATGCATCATTCATGGTGGACATTTACAGCATGCCCATAGTAGACATTCGATGACGCATCTCAAAATAAAAAGCTATACCCAATGGTAAATAAAAGAGATGTCGAGGTGTTCATTGTCTGTTTGTCTTGTCATTTTGATGTGGGCTTGTTTCCATGTCATCGGGCAAGAGGTACCCTATTGGTGTTCTCGATGATACATGTATGCTTACAATGACAAGAACTTGCTTGGGACCTAAGTCGAGTAGCATGAGGTTTGGATATTCGTATTCATGGGACATGAGATTTTCAACTTATGATTTGTCAAGCATATGCCTCATATTTGTACTCGCATTAACCTTAACCATTCAAGATGCCTATGATGGGGGCAATGAGAGCTCAAAGCTACTAAGTATCATAATTTTTGGAAGGTTTAAAAAAACTTGCAATCACTACTCCCTCTACGAAGGGCCTTTCTTTTACTTTTATGTTGAGTCTTCACCTTCTACCTTTATGCTCCGTCTAAGAGAGCATAGTTGTCATTCTGAGTATAATGTGCATAGTCCCAAAATTTATTATTAATTGATTCATGATTATTATGGTTTTGCTTGTTCTTAAATTATTTGTATCTAGTCGCCCTCTTAAACTTGAAGGTGTCCTATGCATTTATGTTTTGCTACTCCATGAAGGACGAGCTGAATACCACTTTGCCATGTTTTTCTATATGGTTGAAACACACACTTGACTTTCAATGCATTATTACTCATGATCTTTTGTTTGTGTTACTTTTCATGTTATAACATGGTTGCTAAGTTTTATTGTCAAGATTATGTCTCTTATGCCCATGTTTATAGTACTTTGATCTCAGCACTCAATGCTTTACATCGTTTGATCAAGATTGTGTTGGTGCATGTCACCTCAAAAATTATTGTTTTGTTATCACTTACCTACTCGAGGATGAGCAGGAGTTAAACTTGGGGATGCTTGATACGTCTCAAACGTATCTATAATTTTTGATGATCCATGCTTGTTTTACACCAATTGCTTTGCGTTTTGTTTACACTTCATGGCATTTTTATGCATTTTCCGGAACTAACCTATTGACGAGATGCCTCAGTGCCAGTTCCCTATTTTTTGTTGATTTGTGTTTCGGAAAAGTTACACAAGAAATATTCTCGGAATTGGACGAAATGAAGCCCGAAGTTCCTATTTTCCCCCGACACGACATGGAGTCCAAAGAAGAGTCGGAGGGGGCCCAGGGGCAACCACACCACCTGGTGGCGCGGGTGACCCCCAGGGCGCACCACCCTATGGTGTGGGGGCCCTGGCCATCCTCTGACATCGCCCCTTCACCTATATAAAGTCTCTGAAGCGAAAACCCTAAATAAATCGGTGTTTCTCCCAATAAAGTTCCACAGCGCCGCCGCCGTCAAAGACCAATTTTGAGGGACAGTAGTCTCTGTTCCGGCACCCTGCCGGGACGGGGAAGTGCCTAGCCATCTCCATTGACTCCATCGCCTCCACCGCCGTCTCCATCGACTTCACCGCCATTTCCATCGACGTTGCTGTGTCCCATGATGAGGAGAGAGTAGTTCTCCCCCGAGGCTGAGGGCTCTACCGGTAGCTATGTGGTTCATCTCTCTCTCCCATGATGTGATCTATATGTGATCATGAGCTTTGTATCTAGTTGAATTGGTAGATGCTATTCTTCATATATTATGCTACTCCAGTGCTTTATTATTGTAATCTCCGGAGACACCTTGTACCATGATGTGAAGGATGACAGTGTGCGCATTATGTGTGTCTCTTTGGCTAGTGTCTCTATGAATTGTTGGTGTTTGTTGGAACCATCTAGTGCGCTCAAGGTGATAGTGTGGGGCAATCTAGTTTGGGGAAATGCGAACTTTGAGGAGTGCTTCGTAGCCCTACACATGATTAGTGTTTGTTATCCATCGGAGAATAGTTCAGAATGGCATAGTGAAGATAGATATTTATGTGTTCAATTATGTTATCGTTGTTGAGAGAGTCCACTAGTGAATGTATGATCCCTAGGCCTTGTTTCTAAGCATTGAAACATCGTTTACATTCAGTTTTGTTACATGTTTGCTCACAGTGATATTTAATTCAGATTGCATTTACTACTTATAATCATCTATATTACTTGTATTTCACTATCTCTTCGCCGAACTAGTGCACCTATACATCTGACAAGTGTATTGGGTGTGTTGGGGACACAAGAGACTTCTTGTATCATAATTGCAGGGTTGCTTGAGAGGGATACCTTTGACCTCTTCCTCCCTGAGTTTGATAAACCTTGGGTGATCCACTTAAGGGAAACTTGCTACTGTTCTACAAACCTCTGCACTTTGAGGCCCAACACTATCTACAAGAATACAAGTGTTCGTAGACATCAAAGCATCAGCAACAGGGGTGCTGGAAGGAGGTGTCGAAGACTTAGGCGCAGAAGTCGAAGAAGCTGCCGAAGGACAAATAAGAGACACAATTTTGGGCGCATACTGCTTCGCCTTCTTGAAGAATTCCTCCATCTCCGAAAGGGGGCAAGCATGGGAAGAACCAACCTTCTCCTAGTCCACTTCTTCGCCATGTGATTGGCCCAAGGCGATCGCCCCTTCAACACCTCGTTTCACCGACGTGCGCTTCATTGCAAGGACAGGATCTTCGGTGGTGTCGAAGGCTGCGAGTAACTTCTGAAGATTGTCGCCTGACATCTCTTTTCTTTTCTTCGGCCAGAACCCGACAAACATACGGATCAATACATGGCGAGTCAGCTGGAGGACATTCTGAACAAGCTTCCAGTTCGACTCCAGCACGTCCACCGCAGCCATCAGGGGATCTTCAGTGTTTGGCTGCCGAAGTCTCCAAGACTCTCCAATTTTCTCTGTTGTATCACAGAGACACAAACAGAATAAGTCAACACATATCAGCAAGTGAAAGCCTAAGCAAGTATCGAAAAGGAGTGACGTGACACTTACTGCCAACGGAGACGGAGATCTTGTCAAGCCGCTCAGCTACGGACTACTCCGGCTTCGCTCACTTCTGATCAGCATCAGCAAGTGCTTTTTTAGCTTTTTAGCTCTAGTTTCTGCTGACTTGGTAGCCTTCTCAGCAGAAACCTTAGTAGCGTTGGCACTCTCCCAAGCCTCTACAAAAGCATTTACCTCGGTCTCCAAAGACGATATATGAGCACGAGCCATGACCAAGGCAGCTGCGAGCAAGGGAAAGACATCAGTAACCTGTAGAAGTATGGGTGCAAGCAAGTCAAGTAAAAGTAAAAATCACAAGCACAATGGAAAAAACCTTGAGATCCATCAGCAGTCTCCTAAATTTTGACGCATTCAGCACCAAGAGAAAGAAACTTCTGCATCAAAGCCTGCAGAACACAAGTTGTATGAGAATCTTAAAGCTCAAGAACCAAAAGAGTCGAGCATACACAGTACCACTCACATTGTGAGAAGAAGCAGAGGGCTGATGAACCTCAAGAGAAGTAGCCACTACTGCTCCCCTCTTCTAACGCTTTGAAGGAGGTGTAGTAGGTTTCTTCTTAGCAGGGACTGGCGATGGTTTAATCAATGCAGTCTCCTCTTGATATTGTCCCACGGGAGTAGCCAAAAAGCCGAAGGGAGGAATTGTAGCAACATCCTTCTTCGGCTTATCGTCGTCACTAAAGAAGAAATCATTCGACATCAAGAAGAAGAAAAAGAGTCAAGAATAGAAAAACTTGGAAAACAAAAAGAAGCAAACTCACGAGTCTAGTAACTCGAACATATCAGGCTCAGAGTCCTTGGCAGCAGCAGCCTCCCCTGATGCTTCTTTCAGAACAAAGGTACCCGAGGAAGCCACATCTCCTACGCGCTTCCTCTTTTTCTCCAGATCTCTATCTTCGGAGACAGCAGGGGGAGGCGACGTAGGAGAGTCGCTCTCCTCCAGAGATCCTTCGGCTTCATCTCCGTCCTTATTTTCATTAGCCTCAGGCGCTTCAGAACCAGCAGGAACAGGATCAGCCTTGATTTGTCCTACCTCAGGAAGATGACGGCAAGAAACCAAAGATTGGTGGTCCTACAAAGAGCATTAGTAGAAAAGCATTAGCGAACAATACAAAAAGACAAAGAATAGAGATCAATACTTTTGAGTTATAAGTTACATACCTCGGGCAAGGGATGAGCAGAGTCGAAAAAAGCAGCTGTCAAAGCTGGGATTTCCATCTGCGCAGTCAAGGTAGTCAGCGATCCAACTCGCTTGTCGAGGTCCTTTTTCTCTGGGTCCTAGGCGGACACTCGAGAAGGATCAGTCGAACCCGAATAAGACCACAACTTGGAAGTTCTCGACTGCAGGGGTTGGATGCATATCTAAAGGAAGAACGCCATGAGTTGCGTCCCTATCATTCCGCCTCCAGCAGCACTCTTGAGTCTCTTAATAGAAGCCAGCAAAGGCTGGATATTTTCGACTTCAGCTTTCGAAGGAGGAGAGTCCCATGTCGTCAGCTTTGTTAGACTCTGTTTCGCATCAAAGGGAGCGATACCATAGTGATAAGAGGCGGCGGCCTTCTGGTCCTTGATATAGAACCATTTTTGCTGCCATCCTTGCACTGATGCAGCCATGTTGAACTCCGAATAATGCAATTCTGATCGCACAGATACAACAGCTCCCCCCAGCTTAGGTTTTTTGTTCAAAGAAACGCTGGGGCGGAGGTGAAAAAGATATCTCCCAAGAATCCAGTGCGGATCAATTCCAAGGAAAGTCTTGCAAAGAGTGATAAAACAAGCGATATGGAGAATAAATTTTGGCGTAAGCTGATGTAGTTGCATGCCGTAGACAAAGAGAATCCCACGAAGAAACTGGTGGGCAGGGAGAGAAAGGCCACGAAGAAGGAAGGCAAGGAACATAAGCCGATATCCTTTCGGTGGCGTGGGAACGTGCTCATCGCCGAGGAAGATGATCGGTGCTGCATCAAGAAGGAAGCCCTTCTTTTGGGCCTTCTTCAGATCAGACTCCTCAAATGATGAATGAACCCACTTGAGAGCCATCTTGTTGCTCCCTTTCTTTACCTTTTTCTCTCTGTGCGCAACCTTCTTGATGGGAATTCGAGGGTAAAGCACTCAGGGCTGCAAGGAGAAAGCAAGCGCAAGGAAGAAGAAGCAATGGCAGCGGCGGAGGAACAGAGAGCTGGTAAACAGTAAAAACAATAGTCACCTCCTTATAAAGCTTCCTCAGGAAGGAACGTGGGCCACGACATGGCGCACGAAGCGGAAGAGGCAAGCCCGCTAACTGGCAGAAAAATTGCGAAATTACTACGTTGCCCATGTGCAACGGTCAACGTCCAGTCAAATCATCGTAGAGAATGACTCCATCAATGACGTCATGAATATCGAATGCAGTAAACAAACTTATAAGTCAAAGAAACGATCAGAGACTACGATTGTTTCCAAGGGAACTCACCCATAGCCTCAGGGGCTACTATTATCAAAAGCATAGATCGCCTACTCGAAGAAACGAAAGATCGCCTACTCGAAGAAACGAAAAGAAATAGAAAACTTTTGCAGGATATGACAATGCAAGAATAGCGAGGAGCAAGTATTTTTGAGCCTATACCCGAACAAAATCTTTTCGGCTATAGCCTCGGGGGCTACTCCCATCGGGAGCGCTGGTCACGCGCCCGACAAAATTACATATTATGAGAGTTATGAAGCAGGAGCTAGAGCACATTATCGAATACCTTTCAAAAGAAGAACCCAAGACACAAACTACTTGATCACTCACTCCCATCGGGAGGGGTTTTCAATCAGCTAAAGATTATGCAACCCGAAGATTTTGGATATTGAAACAGTCAAACAAGACTAAAAGCGACTGAAAATGATTATCGAGTTGCATCATCGCGACCAAACTTGAATGCCATGATTGTAATAGATCATGAAGGTAAGACCCTAGGATCTGTCCTGCGTGGCCTAGTATACGCACTTGGATGCGCTCTGCTAGTAATTTTTCGTGTCTACGATGCGAAGAAAAATCTCGGTGGATGCACTGGGTACCCTGAGAATTACTAGAACCCTTTCTTTGAAAGTCCTAAATGCTGCAAGAGATTGGGTTAGACCAGGTACCAGACTCAAGTCCAGGGGCTTAAGTCTGAAGTAGGTAGCAAGTTTCTGCTCTGGCAGTTAACTGGTTTCCTGATCCGTCAGAGAAGCTAGGCTTGTTAACCAAAATCCCCATGAGAAATAAAATAATCTGAGTTGTTTAAATGAGTACAGGGAAAAGAAGAAGTCGAAGATTGATCAATTCGAAGATATGAAGATTTGAGATCAACCCGAATCTACAATTCTGGTAGAATCTTGGGGGCCACTAACAAGGGTATAGCTAATAGAGCCCGTTATTTTTGTACCCCTGAGGCCCGTTAAGATAGGCCCAGTCGTAGACATAGTCGAAATATGAGTTGATATCATATACGGACACTGTAATTTGTATTGAACCCGACCGGATCCTTGAGACCTGGCCACCTATATATAGGGGCCAGGAGAGGCCGGCCAGGGACAGATTGAGATTGAGCCAAGTTCAGCACCACGATTATTCTCGATACACGCCTTATTTGACTGACCTTTACCTTCGAGTTCATCCAACGCCCTATTCCCCCGATCCTAAGTCCTTCATCTAGAACATTTGTCGAGTTAACCCTCGTCACCAAATGTCATGGCTGTGTAGTGATACGTCTCAAACGTATCTATAATTTTTGATGCTCCATGCTTGTTTTACACCATTTGCTTCATGTTTTGTTTACACTTCATGGCGTTTTATGCGTTTTCCGGAACTAACCTATTGACGAGATGCCACAGTGCCAGTTCCCTATTTTCTGCTGTTTTTGTGTTTCAGAAAAGCTACATAGGAAATATTCTCGGAATTAGACGAAACAAAGACCGAAACTTCTATTTTTCCCGGACGAAGGACGAGGACCGAACGAGAGCCGGAGGGGGGCCAGAGGGCAGCCACACCCTAGGGTGGCGCCCCACCCTAGCCCACGCGGCCCTAGGGTGAGGTGGCCCTGGCCCACCTCTGACGCCGCCTCTTCGCCTATATAAAGTCATCCAACGGAAAACCCTAAATCAATCGGTTGTTTTCAAGAAAGAGATCTGCAGCTCCGCCGCCGGAACCGACGAATTTCAGGGGACAGAAGTCTCTATTCTGGCACCCTGCCGGGATGGGGAAGTGCCCCCAGAGCCATCTCCATCGACGCCATTGCCTCCACGGCCATCTCCATCGACTTCACCACCATCTCCACCGACCTTGCTGTCTCCTATGATGAGGACGGAGTAGTTCTCCCCTAGGGTTGAGGGCTCTACCGGTAGCTATGTGGTTCACCTCTCTCTCCCATGATGTGATCTTTATGTGATCGTGAGCTTTGTATCTAGTTGAATTGGTAGATGCTATTATTCAGATATTATGCTACTCCCGTGCTTTATTATTGTAATCTCTGGAGACACCTTGTATCATGATGTGAAGGTGACAGTGTACGCATTATGTGTGTCTCTTTTGGCTACTGTCTCTATGAATTGTTGGTGTTTGTTGGAACCATCTAGTGCGCTCAAGGTGATAGTGTGGGGCAATCTAGTTTTGGGAAATGCAAACTTTGAGGAGTGCTTCCTACGAATGATTAGTGTTCGTTATCCATTGGAGAATAGTTTAGAGTGGCATAGTGAAGTTAGTATCTATGGGTTCAATTATGTTATTTTGTTGAGAGTGACCACTAGTGAAAGTATGATCCCTAGGCCTTGTTTCCAAGCATTGAACACCGTTTACATTCAGTTTTGTTACATGTTTGCTCGCAGCGATATTTATTTCAGATTATATTTACTACTTATAATCACCACTACTACTTGTATTTCACTATCTCTTCGCCAAACTAGTGCACCTATGCATCTGACAAGTGTATTGGGTGTGCTGGGGACACAAGAGACTTTCTGTATCGTAATTGCAGGGTTGCTTGAGAGGGATAGCTTTGACCTCCTCCTCCTTGAGTTCGATAAACTTTGGGTGATCCACTTAAGGGAAACTTGCTGCTGTTCTACAAACCTATCCACTTGGAGGCCCAACACTGTCTACCAGAACAGACGCGTGCATAGACATCAAGCTCTTTCCTAGCGCCGTTGTCGGGGAGGTAAGGTAAAAGGTACTCACATTCTTTGGCTACTAAGTCTTTTAGTTGCTGGTGAGTGCTCGAAGTTATTTCCTTTAGATTCTGCAATTATATGTTTTTGTTTCTTGTTTTTATTTTCACTAGTTAGGCTTAATGGAAAATAAAGAGTTTTATAATATCTTTCCTGAGTTAAGACTTGAAGTGTTTGAAAATCTTTGGAGCTTTATTCGCATAGCAATGTTATTTGTATGAATTCTTTGAATATCGTTATTGCTAATGCTATAGAAAGGTCTAAGCTTGGGGAAGCTAGTTTTGCTAAGCATGATATTTTTAGTTCCTCAGCTTTAGTGGTGAAAATTCGCTCTGATGATATTTTATCTCCTATATGTGATGATTCTAATGATGTTTGTGATCCTCGTTCTTTTAAAATACCTATGAAAACTGTTGAACGTGCTCTGAATAACTACTATCTAGGGGATGGAACTATCCATCCCAGCGATCATTTGCTCTTTATACATGAATTATGCGAGTTGTTCAAGTGTGCAGGTATTTCTACAGGTGAAGTTAAGAGGAAGCTATTCTCTTTATCACTGAAGGGCAGAGCTGCGGAATGGTATAAGACGCTGAAGGGTGACTGGTGGCGCGGTGTTGATGATGTAAATGACCGGCCAGTTGGAACCCCAAGAGAAGGTGTGATGAGCACAGCAGCAAGTTTTCCCTCAGTTATGAAACCAAGGTATGCCAATCCAGTAGGAAAAAGCCAAACTCCAGAAGGTGATGCTTGCTAGCTTAGTGACACTCCAACAAGGGCGCCATTTACGACACTTGTTAGCGTGTCTTCAACTAGTAGCCCGACCCGCGCGTGACGGGAGAGGAGCCCAGCGTCGAGCGGGCATCGCCCACGCCCGCGCCCCATCGGCGCCCCCGCGCTCGCCTCGTGGGCTGGCCCAGCTTGGCGCGCTTGCGCACGCGTCCATGTCTGGGATCGGGGCACCCGATCGACGCGCCAGCCCCGCCTCGAGCCGCTCGCCTGCTCGCTCGACCACAGACGGGCTCTGTGGTCAGGCGCCCGGATTGCTCCCCAGTTTTTGGTTCTTTTTGTCAGTTCAGTTTTGCTGGTTTTGACTGCAATTTCGACAGATACTACTCAATACCAATAGCTGCAAGAAAAAGCACAGGTAAAATTGTTTTGTATTGATAAATCAGTGCAGGCTAAGACAAAATAGTAACAATATGGATTCTTTTCCGGGTGATTATTACGGCTATAAGTGTCGCAGTGGCAAGAAATCTAGCGATATTTTCAATGATTATCTTGACCTGCTAGATGGTGTTTTAGCATATGATGCATATGAGCTCAATTGGCAACTGACCTATGATGCAACAACTGAAGAGTTTGAGTCATGGGAACGTCATATGCTACAGGGTTTCTACAGGTGTTCTACCTATGATCACGACATGACTGATTCTACACGTGTGGCTCTTGCAGACCGACGTGTGGATGACATGCTATACAGTTGGTGGCATCAAGCGTTGTGCGAGAAGAGCATTACCTCTGCAACTTGGGCGAATTTTCGAAAATTTCTACGAGAGTGCTTTATACCTTATAGTACCGTGGTTCCTTCTCCAAAGCCCATGGTACCCGTAGAAGTTATTAAGCAGCCACCCAAGGTTGTGCATCAGATAGAGAATGTTCGCAAGAGCATAGCTCCTATACCGAAGGTCGCGACAGCTGTGACTACTCATGAGAAGTTGACAGTTGTTCCATTGCCGACAGTTAGCAAGGTGGCAGCCACGAATTCTAAATTATCAGCGGTTGATGTTGTCAAGGCTGATGTTGTCAAGGATATCGTGGAGGAGGTTGTACCATTGAGTGGGCTGAATATGCAACTCAAAAGAGTACATGATGAGACTTGTATGACAGCGGATAGAGGCCAGCGATGGAATTTATTTCAGGCGCAGTGCATAATCAAAGGCAAAGCATGCAAGTTGATGATTGATAGTGGTAGTTACTGTAATGGCATTAGCAAGGCGGTTGTGGAGGCTTTGGGTTTATCCACATGGCGTATTCCAGAACCAAGGCATGTTGAGTGGGTTAATAGCTGCGGTATGCTGAAAATTACTCACAAGGTGCGTGTGCCATTTATAGTTGATGACTATGTTGATGAGGTGGAATGTGATGTGTTGCCATTGGAGGTGTGTGGGCTGTTACTTGGACGTCCATGGCAGTATGATCACAATGCTATGCATGCTGGGAGAGCAAATACATATTCTTTTGTGCATGATCGCAAACAGCGGACTTTGAAGCCTATGAGAGATGATCAAATCAAGTCCGATGTCGTGTTGGTGGTTCGCAAGGAGAAGTTGCATAAAGCTAAGCCACAACCAGGGCTAGCTCAGGTGCAGCTTGAGGAGCATGATGCGAAGAGCGTCAGTGGTGATATTGTTTCAGCCAAGCCTGTAGATGACAAGCCAGTTGTTCTTGTTAGTGACAAGCCGGTTGAAGTCAAGCCTCATATAGATGAAGGGAAGGATATGTCACCATGTATTCCATGTGTTCCACGTCCAGTTCGTGTTGACATGGGTGTTCAGACTGATGATAGTGGTGCTGATCGTGTTCCGGTGCATATGGTGCCGCAGGTAGTCAGCCACAGTTTTGTTAGAACACCTCGGAGACGTTTTGTTGGAGCAGCAGTGCGTGTGCATACAGGCAAAGATGGACGTGTTCGTCAGTTGTGTGGTCCAGGCATTACTACTTTGCAGGGTCGTGCTAAGCAGGTTCATGTTCAGCAACGCAAGGTTCCAGCAAGGTTTGAGAAGAAGAAGGTGGAGGCGCCTAAGCACAAGTTTATTTGGCGAAGAAAAGAGGTGCAACCACCTAGGGCTGTATCAAGTCGAGTAGGCCAAGAGGGAGGATGTGGTGAGGAAGGCAAGCAAGACTTGAAGACGGCGAATATGCGTGGTGCTATTGTTGATATTCCGCCACCCTTTCGAGCAGACCCTCACGCGTTGGGGACAACGCTTTTTGAAGGGGGGGAGGATGATATGGGCACGAAGGAGGTGAAGCCCAATTTCAGGACTCCACCAAGATGAGGGAAGCTCATTGCAGATTGGCACGCCAGGACGACCTACGATATGAGATAATTTAGTCTAAGGTTGTGTCAGTAATTTATATACCTGCTTATGTTATTTCGTGTGTCAGGTCATGTTATGGGCCACTTAGGTTTATTTGTGTTTTGGGTTTGGGCCTGTCCAAGCCCAACAGTTTTCTGGCCATCTATATAAGGAGGCCAGCAGTTTAGGGTTAGGGGAGTTCAGAATTTTAGTTTACAAACTATCGTGTTGTGTTTCTTGGTGAAGCATCCCTCCGGGGACGGCGATGCCGTTTATCGAATAAAGTTGCTGCGGAGGTTCTTGTGTTCATCAAGGATTGTCGTGCTTTGGTTTGAGGCGTGGTGTTCATCATCACGTTGCTTGCTGGATTCGTCCTCGTCTTCAGGTGACGTTCTTTGCGTTATTGGAAGATTGCTATCCGGGTAGACTCGCTGTGAAAGATCGGGACAAAACTCATAGGATCACTGGCGATGATGAGGACATCCCTATTACACCACCATTATCTCCTACTCCTTTTGATGAAGATGTTGCTGCGAAGAAGTCCAATGAGATTAGGATTGGACCAATTACAAGAGCACGTGCAAAGCTATTGGAACAACAGGTGAACTCACTCTTAATTGAACCTGATCTTTTATTTAATGAGAACTTTATACTGCCTAAGTCTATGCATCTATGTATGATCAGGTTTGTTGATAACATGAGCGTTGCACGAGGAGGAGATGAGTCGCAGCAAGAAGAGCAAGACTTGATGATCAAGTGCGCGAGGGAGGAGAGGGAGGCAGGCGCACCAGGAGATCACCAGAACGTCAAGTCGACATGAGAGAGTCCGTGATGGCGCACTAGGACAGCCTACGACACGATGTCTACACGTCTAAGGCGCGCCACACTCATGGCCTGCATGCCAGAAATAGGCCGAACCCATGTATGGGTCGGTATGTACTCGTTTAAGTCGAACCGAGTCAGTTTGGGCCCAAACCAGGTTGGTTTTGGGCCAGGTCCATGTTGAGGACGCCCCAGCCTCCCTTAAGTAGCCAGGGGTGCCCCCTCAAGTCTCTTAGACCATGTTTAAACAAAACCCTAGTTTCTAGATAGAACCAAGTGTTCCTCTGAAATTATTCGCACCAATTCGTATCGATCTGGTGTTTGTTCTTCTGAAAGTCTGAGTGTAATCTGCTGTTCCGTTGGGAATTAGTATATTGCATAACCGCTTCGTGGTCGGCAGCTACGTGCGCAAGCGTGTGACGTTGCGAATATCCAAAGGGTTGAGAGCTGTTGCGCTGGCAGCAGGGATTAGCCGGAGAGTTCTCTGCGACACTCGAGTTATCTTCATCACCATCATCGCCATCTACATCGCGCTCGCTGAGAAGATCGGGACACCCCTTATCATCTTGGTATCAGATTCCAGCGTTTACTCGGTGAGCATCCACAAATTCATCCCCGTAAATTCGTTTTTGTTTTTGTCCTATCCAGAAAAAGCCACAAAAAAAAAATTAGGGTTCTTAGTTTCGCGATAGCCTAGATTGCATCAAGGTACTGGTTTTAGTAGCTGATCGTCTTTTCGCGTATCTTTTCATCCAATCTGTAGGAGTCTAGGATCCCCGTTCTTTTCTGCATAGTAGTTTTGAATTTGGATCTTGTATTGAGTCTCGTTGATCTCCTTCTTCTTCCTTGTTCATGCGCCACGTTCTCCTGTTCTTGGCGATTTGGAGATCGAGGAGGAGTCCGGGTTGGGAAGGCTTCGTCCAGATCCGATCGACACACGTGTCTTACCAGATCCGATCGCATAAGCAAAAAAAAAAGTCTCGAGCAGCCCCGCGCCCGACCCCAGACACGCTCCGTGCGGGTGCGTGATCGCTAGGGTCGCGGGAACTCTCGATCGCGCGCTGCTTCTGGCTTCGCTCGGCTCGCCCATGTGCACACGTCGTCTGGTGTCCAGCGCCTGGGCCGGCCCAATCATACAGGCCGACTGGATAAAAAAAAATCGCTCGCCTGGCCTCTGCGCCTCAGCGCGGATACTGTCTGGGGTCGGGCGACGCCCGGACCTCCTCGCTCGCTGGCATTTTCGCTCGCTGGCTCCAAGGCGCGGAGAACGTCTGGCCTCCAGCGCCCAGACCAGCTTCGTTTTGAAAAAGTAAAAAAAAAGGGGACGTACACTGTCATTACACTACGCAGTATACGCCGCACCTATATAAAAAAAAGAGACAAACTACTTTGTCCGTTTCGCGTCGCCGTCGCGCTGCTGTGCGTTTCCAGCGTCGTATATCTCTGCTGCGACACGTTTTTTGTCGATTTCTCTTCCGCAACAGCGTGTTACTACTGTGTCCACATAACGTCCTTTCTACACGATTTTGATCGCTTTAGCTACAGCCTGTCTACAGCATCGTGTTAGGAGCTTACCCACCCGAGACTAGCTACTCCGTGCTCATCAGGCTGCTGCCGTGTGCGCAATCTTGTGCCTGTTCATCGAGTCAGTGCTAGCGTCTCTCTTGTGCATTGCAACACGAGCTACTGTGCGTCGTCACTTATATCTTTTTGAGCTCACTTTTCAGAGTTGCTTTGCCCCGTTTCTCTCCACCGTGTGTGTTTCCGTGGGTCTTTGTCATACGATCAGCACTATGACTTGTATTTCGGTGTAGTTAGGTATCCATACCAAGCCCCACCATATACCCTGGTTTGTCGTGTGATAGTTTCTTATACCCTCGGTATTCGCTTCATCACATCCGTGCACGTTTCAGTCTCTACGAGTGGTAAGCATTTATTATTCACTTTGGAACGGTAAGATACCTCTTTCTTTCAGTTTTGAGTGAGTTGTGAGCGTAACCACCACCCGTTTATTGTTTGTGCACTAACCTACTAATCATGTCTACTAGTGATGTTGATGTGATGCAGAAAAAGCCTGATGATACTCCTGTCATATGGAGGGAGTATGAAGCTCTTCGTGATCATTTGGAAAGAATCATAACACGAACAACTGACGCTATTGATTCTGATGTTCAAGCTGTCCAAATGAAAGTAGAAGCCACTGATGCTACTGTTAATAATATGCAAGTGCAAGTCAATGATCTCCAAACTACCATCCAGGCATTGACACAATCTGTCAATGCGCTGCGTCTTACTGTTGAGCAGCGACCTCTACCACATGCTGATGCTGATAATGAGAGTGCTCATGGCGACAATGAGGATTTTGCTGCAGCTGGTCGTGGTAATGGTCGAGGCAATGGTCCTCCTTTTCGTGGCCGTGGTTTTGTTCCCATTGGTGCCCAGCGCGTTCCTTTTCAGCAGGATGATGGCTTGGGTAAACCAAAGTTTTTTATTCCCAAATTCGAGGGTGGTACTGAAGTTGAAGAGTACCTCACATGGGAGTTGAAGATAGAGAAGTTGTGGCGTCTTCATGATTATACAGAGGACAAGAAAATCAAGCTTGCTTCTTCAGAGTTTGATGGCTATGCTTTGCCATGGTGGGACAGCGTTGTGCAAACACGTCAAGAAAACAACGAGCTGCCCATTATAACTTGGCGCCATATGAAGGAAGTGATGCGGGCTCATTTTGTTCCGCATAACTACCTCCGCTCAGTTTTTGATAAGCTACAGCAATTGAAGCAAGGCTCGCTGTCCGTTAATGAGTATTATATGGAGATGGAGATGCTTCTACAACGAGCTCGCGTTCGTGAGCCTCTTGAGCAGACCTTGCAGCGTTTTCTCCATGGTTTGAAGTATAATATCAAGAGCATTGTTCGGCATCATCGGTATCGTGATATGAATGAGCTGCTACATCATGCACATGAAGCTGAAGCACAGTTTGCCGAAGAAGCTCAGTTTAAAGCTCGTACTACTTCAGGCAGCCGTTTCACACCCAGGCCTGCTGCACCCACACCAAGTTCTCGTTCCGATTTTCGTGCTCCTTCGTCGTCGCGATCTGATGCCAATGCAAAGAAATCTGCACCTGCTGCTAGTGGTACAGGTTCAAACATGTCTACAGCACGTAATCGTGATATGGAGTGTCATACTTGTGGTGGAAAGGGTCATTTTAAACGGGATTGCCCCAATCGAAAAGTGATGATTGTCAATGAGGACACCAATGAGTACGAGACAGGTGATGATGCTGATCCGGATGGTTCCGATGATGATGACTTTGGTCATGACGGTGTTGATGCCTATCCTTCCTCCGGCAATAACATAGTTTGCTCGCAGCGTGTGCTCAATGTGTCTCCTACATCTGAAAGTCAGCGGTGCAATTTGTTCCAAACTAAAGCACTTGTTGGACCGGATAAAGCTTGCAAACTCATCATCGATGGTGGTAGTTGCCGCAACCTTGCTAGCAAAGAGTTGTGTGCAAAGCTGAAACTGAAATATATCCTACACCCGCATCCATATTATATCCAGTGGCTCAGCGACAATGGAGAGATGAAGGTCAGCCACATGGTACGAGTTGATTTTGAGATTGGACCATATAAGGACTCCATTGAGTTTGATGTGGTTCCTATGACGGTTTGTCACCTTTTGTTGGGCCGCCCATGGCAGTTTGATCGCAACGTGTTACACAATGGCCGCACCAACACATATCATTTGGAGTTCAAGGGCAGAAAAATTAACTTGCAGCCGATGTCTCCACATCATATTGTAAATGAATCTCGTCAGAAAACTGAAGTGAACTTAGAACATGAGAATGAGAGAGTAGCTAGACGAGAGACTATTACCTCGGTGAGTGAGAGCCACCCAACCACATCGAGAGTTCCACACCAAAGTGAGCGAGTGAATTCTCTAGTTCTGCTAGCCACCAAAGAAGATATGAGAGAATTTAGAGAGGATCCTACAGCCATGCCACTTGTGCTTATGTACAAGGGTGAGATTTTGGTTTCTAATGACATGACTCCTCTTCCTTTTGGTGTTTCTAGTGTCTTGCAGGAATTTGACGATGTGTTTCCAGAGGAGGTCCCCGCTGGTTTGCCTCCTTTGCGCGGCATTGAGCACCAGATTGACTTCATCCCTGGTGCCACCTTGCCGAACCGCGCTCCTTACCGCACCAACCCCGAAGAAACTAAGGAGATTCAGAAACAAGTGCAAGCGCTACTCGACAAAGGTTATATTCGTGTGAGCTTAAGCCCTTGTGCTGTTCCTGTTATTCTCGTTCCTAAGAAAGATGGTACTTGGCGCATGTGTGTAGATTGTAGAGCTATTAATAACATCACTATTCGATATCGTCACCCTATTCCGCGCTTGGATGATATGCTTGATGAGTTGAGTGGTGCTGCTGTTTTCTCTAAGATTGATTTGCGTAGTGGTTACCATCAGATTAGGATGAAGGAGGGGGATGAGTGGAAAACTGCCTTTAAAACAAAATTTGGTTTATATGAGTGGTTAGTCATGCCTTTTGGTTTAACTAATGCACCCAGTACATTCATGAGATTAATGAACCAGGTTTTGCGAAATTTTATTGGCAAGTTTGTGGTTGTGTATTTTGATGATATATTAATCTACAGCCGCAATGAATCTGACCATAGTGATCATATTAGACAAGTTTTGCAAGTGTTGCGTGATTCTCAGCTTTATGGTAATCTTGAAAAGTGCACATTTTGCAAAGATAAGGTCATCTTCCTTGGATATGTTGTTTCTAAAAATGGAGTAGAAGTCGATGCATCTAAAATTGAAGCTATTCAAAATTGGCCTACTCCCATGAATGTTAGTCAAGTACGAAGTTTTCATGGTCTTGCTGGTTTTTATCGCCGTTTTGTGAAAGAATTTAGTACTGTTGCTGCACCTTTAAATGAGTTAACTAAAAAAGGTGTTGAATTTGTGTGGGGCGCAGCCCAAGATCATGCTTTTGATGAACTGAAACGTTTATTAACTTCTGCACCTTTGCTTGCACTACCAGATTTTAATAAGCAATTTGAGATTGAATGTGATGCTAGTGGCATTGGTATTGGTGGTGTGTTGATGCAAGAGGGTCGGCCTATTGCCTACTTTTCTGAAAAATTTGTGGTGCGAGGTTGAACTATCCTGTTTATGACAAAGAATTGTATGCACTTGTTAGAGTTCTTGAGGTTTGGCAACATTATTTGTGGCCAAAAGAATTTATCATACATTCTGATCATGAAGCTTTGAAATATCTGAAAGCTCAATCTAATTTGCATAGGCGTCTTGGTAAGTGGGTTGAGTTTATTGAGTCTTTTCCTTACATAATTAAACATAAAAAGGGTAAAGACAATGTGGTTGCTGATGCTCTATCTAGGAACAACATGTTGTTGACACAATTAGACATTAAGGTTCCTGGTTTAGAGAGCTTGTGTGATTTATATGCTACTAATCATGATTTTTCTGTGCCATATAGTATGTGTACTGGCGGGAAAGCATGGGATAAATATCACATCCATGATGGGTTTTTGTTTCGTGCTAACAAACTATGTGTTCCAGAATCGTCCGTGCATTTGCTATTGTTGCAGGAATCACATGCCGGCGGTTTGATGGGTCACTTTGGGCGTGAGAAGACGCTACTCATGCTCGCTGATCACTTTTATTGGCCTAAGATGAGGCGTGATGTGGACAGGTTCGTCAAGCGCTGCATTACATGCAACAAGTAGAAGTCCAAGCTGAAGCCTCACGGTTTGTATACTCCATTACCTGCACCTACTACACCATGGGAGGACATTAGCATGGATTTTGTATTAGGTTTGCCTAGGACTAAAAGAGGCCATTATTCTATATTTGTGGTAGTGGACAGATTTTCTAAAATGGCTCATTTTATTGCCTGCCACAAAAGCGATGATGCGTCGCATATTGCTAACTTTTTTTTCAGGGACATTGTATGTTTGCATGGAGTACCCGAGACAATTGTCTCTGATCGTGATGTGAAGTTTATGAGCTACTTCTGGAAGACACTTTGGGGAAAGCTGGGCACAAAGTTACTTTTCAGCACTACATGTCATCCCCAAACTGATGGTCAAATGGAGGTGGTAAATCGCACACTTTCCACAGTGCTGCGATGCATGATCAAGAAGAACCTGCGTGAGTGGGAAGAGTGTTTGCCGCATGTGGAGTTTGCATATAACAGGGCGGTTTACTCTACCACGCAGCCCTTTTGAGGTGGTCTATGGTTTCAAACCCATTACGCCACTTGATTTGTTGCCTCTTCCTATTCAAGAGCGAGTCAATATGGAGGCATCAAAGAGGGCAGATTTTGTGAGGAAGATACATGTGAAGACTAAAGAGGCTATTGAGAAGAAAGGCAAGTATACTGCAGATCGTGCAAACAAGAAGCGGAAGGAGGTATTGTTTCAGCCCGGTGATATGGTTTGGGTTCACTTTCGCAAGGATAGATTTCCACAGCTACGTAAGTCCAAGTTGCTGCCCCGTGGTGCTGGTCCTTACAAGGTTCTTGCCAAGATCAATGATAATGCCTACAAGATAGATCTTCCTACAGCTGAGTATGGCGTCAGCAATAGTTTCAACGTTGCTGATTTGACACCGTATGAAGGTGAAGACCTTGCAGCGTCGAGGTCGACGCCTTTCGAAGGGGGGGAGGATGATGAGGACATCCCTATTACACCACCATTATCTCCTACTCCTTTTGATGAAGATGTTGCTGCGAAGAAGTCCAATGAGATTAGGATTGGACCAATTACAAGAGCACGTGCAAAGCTATTGGAACAACAGGTGAACTCACTCTTAATTGAACCTGATCTTTTATTTAATGAGAACTTTATACTGCCTAAGTCTATGCATCTATGTATGATCAGGTTTGTTGATAACATGAGCGTTGCACGAGGAGGAGATGAGTCGCAGCAAGAAGAGCAAGACTTGATGATCAAGTGAACGAGGGAGGAGAGGGAGGCAGGCGCACCAGGAGATCACCAGAACGTCAAGTCGACATGAGAGAGACCGTGATGGCGCACTAGGACAGCCTACGACATGATGTCTACACGTCTAAGGCGCGCCACACTCATGGCCTGCGTGCCAGAAATAGGCCGAACCCATGTATGGGTCGGTATGTACTCGTTTAAGTCGAACCGAGTCAGTTTGGGCCCAAACCAGGTTGGTTTTGGGCCAGGTCCATGTTGAGGATGCCCCAGCCTCCCTTAAGTAGCCAGGGGCGCCCCCTCAAGTCTCTTAGACCACGTTTAAACAAAACCCTAGTTTCTAGACAGAACCAAGTGTTCCTCTGAAATTATTCGCACCAATTCGTATCGATCTGGTGTTTGTTCTTCTGAAAGTCTGAGTGTAATCTGCTGTTCCGTTGGGAATTAGTATATTGCATAACCGCTTCGTGGTCGGCGGCTACGTGCGCAAGCGTGTGACGTTGCGAATATCCAAAGGGTTGAGAGCTGTTGCGCTGGCAGCAGGGATTAGCCGGAGAGTTCTCTGCGACACTCGAGTTATCTTCATCACCATCATCGCCATCTACATCGCGCTCGCTGAGAAGATCGGGACACCCCTTATCAAAGCTAGTTTTGCTAAGCATGATATTTTTAGTTCCTCAGCTTTAGTGGTGAAAATTCGCTCTGATGATATTTTATCTCCTATATGTGATGATTCTAATGATGTTTGTGATCCTCGTTCTTTTAAAATACCTATGAAAACTGTTGAACGTGCTCTGAATAACTACTATCTAGGGGATGGAACTATCCATCCCGGCGATCATTTGCTCTTTATACATGAATTATGCGAGTTGTTCAAGTGTGCAGGTATTTCTACAGGTGAAGTTAAGAGGAAGCTATTCTCTTTATCACTGAAGGGCAGAGCTGCGGAATGGTATAAGACGCTGAAGGATGACTGGTGGCGCGGTGTTGATGATGTAAATGACCGGCCAGTTGGAACCCCAAGAGAAGGTGTGATGAGCACAGCAGCAAGTTTTCCCTCAGTTATGAAACCAAGGTATGCCAATCCAGTAGGAAAAAGCCAAACTCCAGAAGGTGATGCTTGCTAGCTTAGTGACACTCCAACAAGGGCGCCGTTTACGACACTTGTTAGCGTGTCTTCAACTAGTGGCAACGCGGAACCTGCACACAACACAACCAAGAACTTTGCTCCCAACTTACGATGAGGTTGTCAATCTCACCGGTTTGCTATAAACAAAGGAATGAGCGTATCAAGTGGAAAGCAATAGTAGTATGCAAGAAAGTAAACAGTGCGAATAAAGTAAACATGTGATAGCAATATAAAGGAAATTGGACCGGGGTCCACAGTTCACTAGTGGTGTCTCTCCATAAGATAAATAACAACATGCTGGGTAAACAAATTACAGTTGGGCAATTGATAGAATAAAGATAACGTGCATATGTCAAGAGGATCACTATGAGATTTACTCTGGGCATTACAACAAGATACAAAGACCGCCATCCAACTGCATCTATGACTAATAATCCACCCACGGGGAATCATCCGAGGACCCCGTGAATATTAAGTTGCGAACAATAGATAATTGCATTAAGCAAAGTGTGTAATGTAAACAAAGCATATGTCCTTGGACATAAGAATGTTGTTTTCTCCCTAGTGGCAATAGCACATCTACAACCTTAGAGGTTTCTGTCACTCCCCCATATTAAATTGAGGCATGAACCCAACTATCGAGCATAAATACCCCCTCTTGGAGTCACTAGTATCTACTTGGCCAAGATAGCTACTAACAACGGAGAGCATGCAAGATCATAAACAACATAGAGATAACATAAGATAATATTCAGCATATCAACTCAATCCCTAACACCAATATTCATCGGATCCCAACAAACACAACATGTAGAATTACATAACGGTGATCTCAATCATGTAAGGCAGCTCATGAGATCTAAACATGAAGCACATGGTGGAGAAGACAACCATCTAGCTACTGCTATGGACCCATAGTCCAAGGTAGACTACTCACTCATCGCGCCGAAGGCAAGCATGGTGATGAAGAAGACCTTCGGTGGTAATTCCCCTCTCCGGAAGGGTGCCGGGAAGAGCTTCTGGACCCTCCCGATCTCGGGTCGACGGCGGCGGATCGCGATGTGTTTCTGGAAAAGTGATCGGGTGTTCAGGTTTTTCTCGTCGGGGGGTCTTTATAGGCGAAGGGGCAGCGTTAGAAGTGGACCAGGGGGGTCTCACCATAGGGCGACGCGGCCAAGGCCTGGGCCGCGCCCCCTGGTGGTGAGACCAGCCTTTGGCTCGGCTCCATCACCTCTTCGGTCTTCTGGAAGGTTAGTTTAATATCTGGATGTTCGGCTTTTGTTTCGTCCAATTCCGAGAATATTTCCTGTGTAACTTTTCTGAAACACAAAAACAACAGAAAATAGGGAACTGGCACTGTGGCATCTTGTTAATAGGTTAGTTCCGGAAAATGCATAAAAATGCCACGAAGTGTAACGAAACACTAAGCAAATGGTGTAAAAACAAGCATGGAGCATCAAAAATTATAGATACGTTTGAGACGTATCAAGCATCCCCAAGCTTAACTCCTGCTCGTCCTCGAGTAGGTAAGTGATAACAAAGAAATAATTTTTGAGGTGACATGCACCTACACAATCTTGATCATCGATGTAAGCATTGAGTGCTGGGATGAAAAGAACTTAAAACATGGGCATGAAAGATATAATCTTGATAGAAGAAACTTAGCAACCATGTTATAACATGAAAAAGAACACAAACGAAAGATCATGATAATGAAACAATGAAAGTCAAACGTGTGTTCAAATCATATGGAAAAACATAGCAAATGGTTTTCAGCTTGTCCTTCATGAGAGAGCAAAACATAAATGCATAGGACACCTTCAAGGATAAGAGGGCGACTAGATACAAATAATTTAAGAACAAGTGAAACTAAAATCATGAATCGATCAATGATAACTTTGGGACAATGCACATTATACTAAGAATGACAACTATGCTCTCTTAGACGGTCCATAAAGATAGAAGGTGGTGACTCAACATAAAAGTAAAAGAAAGGCCCTTCGCAGAGGGAAGCAGTGATTGCAAGTTTTATAAACCTTCAAAAATTATGGTACTTACTAGCTTTGAGCTCTCATTGCCCCCATCATAGGCATCTTGAATGGTTAAAGTTAATGCAAGTACAATTATGAAGCATATGCTTGACAAATCATAAGTTGAAAACCTCGTGTCCCGTGAAGTACGAATACCCAAACCTCATGCTACTCGACTTAGAGTCCCAAGCAAGCTCTTGTCATTATAAATACATGTGTATCATCGAGAACCACCAATGGGGTACCTCCTGCCCGATGACATGGAACAAGCCCACATCAAAATGACAAGACAAACAGACAATGAACACCTCGACATCTCTTTTATTTACCATTGGTATAGCTTTTTATTTTGAGATGCGTCGTCGAATGTCCACTATGGGCATGCTGTAAATTTCCTCCATGAATTATGCATGGCTTAGATTAGCGGCCCAGGCATTTCCCTAACACATATAAGAACTCCATGATCCCGCAAGATTCCCAACTTGTTTCACATCGCGAGTATCCATAAACAAAAGATCACGATATCAACTCACATAAGAAGTGCAATGTTGAAAGCTTACCCTATGATGGCATGGTTTGGCTAATTTCCAACTTACAACTTGCAAGCATAACAACTCAACATAAGAGAGCCACAATGTCAAATTTTAAAAGCGACAAAAGTAAAGTGTGCCATCAGGTTCGTGAGAGATTTACTGACCAATTTTCGCATAACACCAAAAAGAGTTTAATTTGAAGGATAGATAAAAGCAAGTCAAATATACTTTGGAATAGCAAATTGGTAATAGGTTTGTATGGTGGACACATTGGAACAACTTGGTTTTTAGGAGTTAGATGCACGAGTAGAGCTCATACTCAGTACAAAATGAGGGCTAGCAAAAGGCTGGGAGCAACCAACTAAGAGAGCAATAACGGCCATAATCATGCAAAGCGAAAAAGCAACATTAAAAGAAGCATAAGATGGCATCAAAAGTCAAAAACCAAATGATCATAGAGGCCTATGGCGACTTTGTATGAGTCTAACATGTGCGAGCATGTGCCAAGTCAACCCAAATAAAGCATCAAGGAGAAAACCAAAATAATGCTTCCAGATAATAAAAACAACGCATGATTTTTTCAAAGGCTCATTAAGCAATCTCAGTCATTTGAGACAAGTCGTGCTACAGCAAAACCACTAAGCATACTATCCAAAAGACATCAAGCACGACATGCAAAAGCCTCGGCCGCAGTCTACCCAAGCTCCTTTTTGTACCACTTTTTTTGCATGAAACTTTTTCTCTTTTCCAACACCATTCGGACCTTTTTGAAATAACTCTTTTGATGAATACCAACATGGACCAGAGGTCAAAATACACCTTGATACAAAGATATAACAAGATCTGAACACAAATCAAGGCCAAAAACGAAAGCTAAACGCAGTTGCAAAAAAAGAGAACACTCGTTGAATGATAAGAGTGAAAAACGGAGTGTTCTTGGCAAATGAAAAGCAAGGCAACTGATCCCAAAAGGAATTTGTTGGGGTCCAACCATTTATTGCAGAAAACAAAACTAAACAAAACTTAAAACTAAAGACAAGACACTCCAAGAAAAACGCATAGTGCATGAAGCAATAAAAATATATTGTGTTGAAAGGTGACCTGATTTTTGCCGATGAAGAAGGGGTGCCACGGGGGCATCCCCAAGCTTTGACGCTTGTACCTCTTGGATATTTCTTGGGGTGCGTGGGCATCCCCAAGCTTGAGCTTTTGTCCATTCTTCGAATTATCTCATCATTCTCCAATCCCTACACTTGAAAACTTCCTTCATACAAAACTCAACACAATTCTATTAGCAACATTAGTGTAAGCATAATAATGAATCAACCCCTTTTTGCTTCAGATTTCAACTAAAAACCACCACATATAAAGCATATACTACTGTAGTAACTTCCCCAAAAGTTCCGTGATCAAAAGAACTCAAAAAGAAAGCGATCGAGAGGCAAACACAAATAGTGGCAGAAATCTGTCAAAACAGAACAGCTGACAAAGGTCGAGTTTTTAGAGGGTTTTCTGTTGCTCAAATCAAAAAGTGTTAAACTAATGAAAGTTTGGATATAACCTGGGGCATATGCACAAGAAATCGCAGGTCAAAAAGATATTCTGAGAATTTTCATGAATTTTTATGGTGCAGCACTGAAATCTGTTTCAGGACAGCAACATCCCCAAATCTTACCTTACTCAAATTAGAGGCTTCTCTTGGCACAGCAACGAAATAAAAATGATAAGGAGAGGTTATTACAGTAGTAACAACTTCCAAGACTCAAGTAAAAGAAAAAGAACTGAAAGTAAAACATTGGGTTATCTCCCAAGAGTGCTTTTCTTTAACGCCTTTGAGCTAGGCACAGAAAGTGCGAATCAAGTAATATCAAAAGAGGCATTAAGATCAATTGTAGAAGTCTTTTCAACAATGAATTGAATTGTGTCCAAATGAGTTTTTGAAGATCCTTTATGATCACACTTTGGTACACTACTTTCATAAAAAAGATTTTCAGGACAAATCCAGTTGAAATTCTTTTCCAAAGCATCATGAATTCCTACAAGTTTACAAGGTATAGGTACTCTAAAATCTTCATTGGTTGTACCAACAACCTCTACATGCGAGCCAGGCTTATTAAAAACGCTTAAAAACTTTCCTAGCTTCAATGGCAACATCTCTAAATTCTTTCTGCAAAGTTTCCAAGATAAAAGCCTTCTTTTCGGGGTCTTCAATATCATGAAGTTTAAGAAACATGTGTTGCATAAAAGGATTAAGGCTAGCAAACCTAGCTTCCAACATGTGAACTAAATAAGCAGAAGCAACTTCATAACTAGGAGCAAGCTCAGCCAAAGATTTTTCCTCAACATCTTTATGCATACTAATATGATTAAAGAACTCCTCAATATTACTTTTCCCAATAATAGAGCCACTACCTACTGAGAGGTCCTCCAAAACGTACTTAGGGAACAACATAAAGATGTTGAGGAAACTATTTTTTTGTGTTTTTGATGAAACGATGCAAGTAAAAATAAAGTAAAGCAAAACTTAAAACAAAGTAGAGGATGTGCGTGCGAAATTCCCCTTGTAGAAGTCTTCTTTTTCCCCGGAAACGGCGCCAGAAAACTTGTTGGTGGCGCGGTGTTGATGATGTAAATGACCGGCCAGTTGGGAACCCTAAGAGAAGGTGTTTTCCCTCAGTTATGAAACCAAGGTATGTCAATCCAGTAGGAAAAAGCCAAACTCCCAAAGGTGATGCTTGCTAGCTTAGTGACACTCCAACAAGGGCGCCATTTACGACACTTGTTAGCGTGTCTTCAACTAGTAGCAACGCGGAACCTACACACAACACAACCAAGAACTTTGCTCTCAACTTACGATGAGGTTGTCAATCTCACCGGTTTGCTATAAACAAAGGAATGAGCGTATCGAGTGGAAAGCAATAGTAGTATGCAAGAAAGTAAACAGTGCAAAAAAAGTAAATATGTGATAGCAATATAAAGGAAATTGGACCGGGGTCCACAGTTCACTAGTGGTGTCTCTCCATAAGATAAATGACAACATGCTGGGTAAACAAATTACAGTTGGGCAATTGATAGAATAAAGATAACGTGCATATGTCAAGAGGATCACTATGAGATTTACTCTGGGCATTACAACAAGATACATAGACCGCCATCCAACTGCATCTATGACTAATAATCCACCCACGGGGAATTATCCGAGGACCCCGTGAATATTAAGTTGCGAACAACAGATAATTGCATTAAGCAAAGTGTGTAATGTAAACAAAGCATATGTCCTTGGACATAAGAATGTTGTTTTCTCCCTAGTGGCAACAGCACATCTACAACCTTAGAGGTTTCTGTCACTCCCCCAGATTAAATAGAGGCATGAACCCAACTATCGAGCATAAATACCCCCTCTTGGAGTCACTAGTATCTACTTGGCAAAGATAGCTACTAACAACAGAGAGCATGCAAGATCATAAACAACATAGAGATAACATAACATAATATTCAGCACATCAACTCAATCATAACACCAATATTCATCGGATCCCAACAAACACAACATGTAGAATTACATAACGGTTATCTCGATCATGTAAGGCAGCTCACGATATCTAAACATGAAGCACATGGTGATAGGGCAAAGGTGTCCGATCTTTCGATGAGATCTTGATATGTCGATTTGGTGGGTGGAGTTCGTGCTTGACGATCCGACTACACGTGCGAAGCTCGTGCGCCAATGCAATCGCTAGGACAATCTCCGGGAGTTACAGATCTTGCGGATGCATGATCAGCCTGACCAGCAAGGGTCTTAATTCCTACCTGAAATCGAGAACAAGTAAGAACTAATACAGCAATCAAGATATTGCGGATGAAAGATGTATGCTTTATTCAAAAGGTGGGATTTCGAATAGGCGGTCTTCTTCTGGGCGATTGGCCTCAAAAGTCGAGCTCGTAGTTGCAGCAATGGCTAACTTTAGTCTAATCAAAATCCGAGTTCTAATGACGGCTACGGGGGGTATTTGAGGAGGAAAAGGTAGGGGTGCGACCAGCCATGGGTATGGTGGTCGAACGGAACCCTAACAGGCCTTTTCTCCTCAAATTCGGACTCCTAAAAGTGGTTGTCTTATTTGCTGCGAAAATTACATGGGCCTGGCCCAAAAATAAAAGTGACGCAGCACCATATCTATCTAAGGACGAATTTATGAAATAGTTCTTTGTATATTTCGTCCAAGTCTTCATCCTTCATTACGGTGGCTTCAAAGTTCTGAAATCTCCACTCATGGCATCTTCTTCAATCCTCAAACGCTTGCTGCCATCTCCATGCATGATCATGCTCCAATGCTTGTCCCTCTTATCCATGCTAGGTCCATCATTCCTAAGAGTAACAAACATATCTGATTTAGGCAGCATCATATTCTCATGTATGTGAGAAAGAGTTCCAAGAAACGAAAGTACCTGATAGTTAAGTTGCTTGGCACAAGCTCAAGTGATGGGTCCTTGTATGTGTTCCGCTATAGGTGCAGCGGTTGTATCAATAGATGGGATGTCCTCATCATGCTCCCCTTCTTGAATTGAAGTCGTCCTCGACGCAACCTCATCTTCTTCACCGAAGTAAGGCTTTAAATCTGCAATGTTAAATGTACGACTTACCGTACCAAAATCTGCAGGAAGCTCAAGTTTATATGCATTATCATTGATTTTCTCTATCACCTTAAAAGGACCATCAGCACGTGGCATTAACTTAGACTTGCGCAAATCAGGAAAACGATCTTTGCGCAAATGCAACCAAACAAGATCACCAACCTCAAACACAACATGCTTTCGTCCTCTATCCCCAGCAACTTTATACTTAACATTCATGCGTTCTATGTTGTCTTTAGTAGTTGCATGCAATTTTAAAATCAAATCAGCACGTTGTGTAGCATCAAAATTATTTTGCACTGAAGATGGTAAAGGCAACAAATCAATAGGTGCACGTGGAACAAAACCATAGACAATCTGAAAAGGGCTCATCTTTGTGGTAGAATGCAGCGAACGATTATAAGCAAATTCAATATGAGGCAAACACTCTTCCCACAATTTTAAGTTCTTCTTTAAAACAGCCCGCAACATGGTAGATAAAGTTCTATTAACTACTTCAGTTTGTCCATCAGTTTGGGGATGACATGTAGTACTAAACAGCAATTTAGTCCCCAACTTAGCCCATAAACATCTCCAAAAGTGGCTAAGAAATTTAGTATCATGGTCAGAAACAATAGTATTTGGCACACCATGCAAACGAACGATATCACGAAAAAACAAATCAGCAATGTGCGCAGCATCATCGGTCTTGTGACAAGGAATAAAGTGTGCCATCTTAGAAAACCGATCCACAACAACAAAAATACTATCCCTCCCCTTCTGTGTACGAGGTAATCCCAAAACAAAGTCCATCGAAATATCCTCCCAAGGAACACTAGGAACAGGAAGAGGCATATATAAACCATGTGGATTAAGGCGAGACTTAGCTTGTTGACAAGTAGTGCAGCGTGCCACGAATCTCTCAACATCTCACCGCATGCGTGGCCAATAGAAGTGTGCAGCAAGAACATCCTCCGTCTTCTTGACACCAAAGTGTCCCATTAATCCTCCTCCATGCGCCTCCTGTAACAACAAAAGACGAACTGAACCATCTGGAATGCATAGTTTGTTAGCACGGAACACAAATCCATCATTAAGGATAAATTTGTTCCATGTTCTACCATCTTTACAATTCTGCAACACATCTTTAAATTCAGCATCATGCAAGTATTGTTCCTTGATAGTTTCCAACCCAAAAATTTTGAAGTCAAGCTGAGATAACATAGTATAACGGCGCGATAAAGCATCAGCAATAATATTATCTTTACCCTTTTTGCGTTTGATAACATAAGGAAAAGATTCAATAAATTCAACCCACTTTGCATGGCGACGATTCAGTTTTGCTTGACTACGAATATTCTTCAAAGATTCATGATCAGAATGTATAACAAATTCTTTAGGCCATAAATAATGTTGCCAAGTTTCTAATGTCCGAACCAGCGCATATAATTCTTTATCATAAGTAGAATAGTTCAGACTAGGCCCACTCAATTTTTCACTAAAATATGCTACAGGTTTGCCCTCTTGTAATAACACACCTCCCAAACCAATTCCACTAGCATCACATTCAAGTTCAAACGTCTTATTAAAATCAGGAAGTTGGAGTAATGGAGCATGTGTTAACTTATCTTTCAGTATCATGAAGGCCTCTTGTTGTGCATCGCCCCAAACAAAGGGCACATCCTTCTTTGTGAGCTCATTCAATGGCGCAGCAATAGAACCAAAATCTTTGACAAAGCACCTATAAAACCCAGCGAGACCAAGAAAACTCCTCACTTGTGTGACCGTCTTGGGCTGCGGCCAATTCTCAATAGCTTCAATCTTGGCTGGATCAACTTCAATTCCCTGTTCTGTAACAACATAACCAAGAAAAGCAACTCTATTTGTGCAAAAGGTGCACTTCTCAAGATTACCATACAAATGTGCATCACGTAAAGCATTGAAAACAGCACGTAAATGATCCAAATGGTCCTCTAAAGATTTGCTATATATGAGAATGTCATCAAAATATACCACCACAAAACGACCAATAAAAGCACGTAAAAATTCGTTCATCAGTCGCATAAAGGTACTAGGTGCATTAGTTAAACCAAACGGCATTACTAACCACTCATATAAACCGAACTTAGTTTTAAAAGCTGTTTTCCATTCATCTCCTAATTGCATACGAATTTGGTGGTAACCACTACGCAAATCAACTTTAGAGAACATAATAGAACCACTCAACTCATCTAGCATGTCATCCAAACGAGGTATAGGGTGACGATATCGAATGGTAATATTATTAATAGCATGACAATCAGTACACATGCGCGAAGAACCATCTTTCTTAGGAACTAAAATAATAGGAACAGCGCATGGACTAAGAGACTCACGAATATAACCTTTGTCCAATAAACTCTGGATTTGTCGTTGGATCTCTTTTGTTTCTTTAGGATTTGTGCGATATGGTGCACGGTTGGGCAGCGAGGCTCCTGGAATCAAATCAATTTGGTGTTCTATCCCACGAATAGGTGGAAGTCCAGGTGGAACATCTTGTGGAAAAACGTCCATGTATTCCTGCAAAAGGTTAGCAACCGCAGGTGGCAAAGAAGGAGGCATATCCTCAAATGAAAACAGAACTTCTTTGCAAACAATGGCATAACATGGAGTAATATTGACATCAATTTCAGCAAGATCGGATTTGCTAGCAAGTAAACAAGGATTCTTCAAACGAATTTCAGTAGCATGGTTAGAATCAGATTTAGAAGAATGCTTAGGGGGTACAAAATCTGCAGCAATAATCTGATTCTCACTCTTATGTTTGTCATCGTTTTTTAATCTACTAGCTCTAGCAAGATCATCTTTCAAAATTTGTTCCGGAGTCATGGGTTTATGATAAGGGGGGGTCCCGATCTTCTCAGCGAGCGCGATGTAGATGGCGATGATGGTGATGAAGATAACTCGAGTGTCGCAGAGAACTCTCCGGCTAATCCCTGCTGCCAGCGCAACAGCTCTCAACCCTTTGGATATTCACAACGTCACACGCTTGCACACGTAGCCGCCGACCACGAAGCGGTGATGCAATATACTAATTCCCAATGGAACAGCAGATTACACTCAGACTTTCAGAATAACAAACACCAGATCGATACGAATTGGTGCGAATAATTTCAGAGGAACACTTGGTTCTGTCTAGAAACTAGGGTTTTGTTTAAACGTGGTCTGAGAGACTTGAGGGGGGCGCCCCTGGCTACTTAAGGGAGGCTGGGGCGTCCTCAACATGGACCTGGCCCAAAACCAACCTGGTTTGGGCCCAAACTGACTTGGTTTGACTCAAACGAGTACATACCGACCCATACATGGGTTCGGCCTATTTCTGGCACGCAGGCCATGAGTGTGGCGCGCCTTAGACGTGTAGACATCGTGTCGTAGGCTGTCCTAGTGCGCCATCACAGACTCTCTCATGTCGACTTGACGTTCTGGTGATCTCCTGGTGCGCCTGCCTCCCTCTCCTCCCTCGCGCACTTGATCATCAAGTCTTGCTCTTCTTGCTGCGACTCATCTCCTCCTCGTGCAACGCTCATGTTATCAACAAACCTGATCATACATAGATGCATAGACTTAGGTAGTATAAAGTTCTCATTAAATAAAAGATCAGGTTCAATTAAGAGTGAGTTCACCTGTTGTTCCAATAGCTTTGCACGTGCTCTTGTAATTGGTCCAATCCTAATCTCATTGGACTTATTCGCAGCAACATCTTCATCAAAAGGAGTAGGAGATAATGGTGGTGTAATAGGGATGTCCTCATCATCCTCCCCCCCTTCGAAAGGCGTCGACCTCGACGCTGCAAGGTCTTCACCTTCATACGGTGTCAAATCAGCAACGTTGAAACTATTGCTGACGCCATACTCAGCTGTAGGAAGATCTATCTTGTAGGCATTATCATTGATCTTGGCAAGAACCTTGTAAGGACCAGCACCACGGGGCAGCAACTTGGACTTACGTAGCTGTGGAAATCTATCCTTGCGAAACTGAACCCAAACCATATCACCGGGCTGAAACAATACCTCCTTCCGCTTCTTGTTTGCACGATCTGCAGTATACTTGCCTTTCTTCTCAATAGCCTCTTTAGTCTTCACATGTATCTTCCTCACAAAATCTGCTCTCTTTGATGCCTCCATATTGACTCGCTCTTGAATAGGAAGAGGCAACAAATCAAGTGGCGTAATGGGTTTGAAACCATAGACCACCTCAAAAGGACATAGCTGCGTGGTAGAGTGAACCGCCCGGTTATATGCAAACTCCACATGCGGCAAACAATCTTCCCACTCACGCAGGGTCTTCTTGATCATGCATCGCAGCACTATGGAAAGTGTGCGATTTACCACCTCCGTTTGACCATCAGTTTGGGGATGACATGTAGTGCTGAAAAGTAACTTTGTGCCTAGCTTTCCCCAAAGTGTCTTCCAGAAGTAGCTCATAAACTTCACATCATGATCAGAGACAATTGTCTTGGGTACTCCATGCAAACGTACAATGTCCCTGAAAAACAAGTTAGCAATATGCGACGCATCGTCGCTTTTGTGGCAGGCAATAAAATGAGCCATTTTAGAAAATCTATCCACTACCACAAATATAGAATCATGGCCTCTTTTAGTCCTAGGCAAACCTAATACAAAATCCATGCTAATGTCCTCCCATGGTGTAGTAGGTGCAGGTAATGGAGTATACAAACCGTGAGGCTTCAGCTTGGACTTCGACTTGTTGCATGTAATGCAGCGCTTGACGAACCTGTCCACATCACGCCTCATCCTAGGCCAATAAAAGTGATCAGCTAGCATGAGTAGCGTCTTCTCAGGCCCAAAGTGACCCGTCAAACCGCCGGCATGTGATTCCTGCAACAATAGCAAACACACGGACGATTCTGGAACACATAGTTTGTTAGCACGAAACAAAAACCCATCATGGATGTGATATTTATCCCAAGATGATAAGGGGGGTTCCTGATCTTCTCAGCGAGCGCGATGTAGATGGCGATGATGGTGATGAAGATAACTCGAGTGTCGCAGAGAACTCTCCGGCTAATCCATGCTGCCAGCGCAACAGCTCTCAACCCTTTGGATATTCGCAACGTCACACGCTTGCGCACGTAGCCACCGACCACGAAGCGGTAATGCAATATACTAATTCCCAATGGAACAGCAGATTACACTCAGACTTTCAGAAGAACAAACACCAGATCGATACGAATTGGTGTGAATAATTTCAGAGGAACACTTGGTTCTGTCTAGAAACTAGGGTTTTGTTTAAACGTGGTCTGAGAGACTTGAGGGGGGCGCTCCTGGCTACTTAAGGGAGGCTGGGGCGTCCTCAACATGGACCTGGCCCAAAACCAACCTGGTTTGGGCCCAAACTGACTCGGTTCGACTCAAACGAGTACATACCGACCCATACATGGGTTCGGCCTATTTCTGGCACGCAGGCCATGAGTGTGGCGCGCCTTAGACGTGTAGACATCGTGTCGTAGGCTGTCCTAGTGCGCCATCATGGACTCTCTCATGAAGACTTGACGTTCTGGTGATCTCCTGGTGCGCCTGCCTCCCTCTCCTCCCTCGCGCACTTGATCATCAAGTCTTGCTCTTCTTGCTGTGACTCATCTCCTCCTCGTGCAACGCTCATGTTATCAACAAACCTGATCATACATAGATGCATAGACTTAGGTAGTATAAAGTTCTCATTAAATAAAAGATCAGGTTCAATTAAGAGGGAGTTCACCTATTGTTCCAATAGCTTTGCACGTGCTCTTGTAATTGGTCCAATCCTAATCTCATTGGACTTATTCGCAGCAACATCTTCATCAAAAGGAGTAGGAGATAATGGTGGTGTAATAGGGATGTCCTCATCAGTTTAAGTCCAATTTTCTTGCCAGCATGTGTAAGAGAATACTGATTAGTTTTACCATTATGTACAGATCCTCTATCAAATTGCCATGGTCTACCAAGTAACAAAGAACAAGCTTGCATAGGTACAACATCACAATCAACAAAATCTGAATAAGTACCAATAGTAAAATGCACGCGTGCAGTTCTTGTTACCTTGAGCTTACGGGAGCTCTCAAACCATTGAATGTAATATGGATGAGGTCGTTGTCGTGTGGGGAGAGCAAGCTTCTCCACCATGTCAATACTAGCCAGATTGTTACAACTCCCTCCATCAATGATGATCCGGATAGCTCTCTCCTTAACAACGCCTCTTGTTTGAAACAAATTGTGGCGTTGATCATGCTCAGCTTTGCTCAATTGCACACTCAAGACACATTGTGCAACTAAACTCTTGTATTGATCAGCAGTTTCAGCTCCCATTACCTCCATCTCCTTGTCAGAATCTGAATTGGCACCATCACGTGCAGCAATAAGTGCCAATGTATCATCATCAAAATCACTCGCAGAGTCATATTCGCCATCTTCAAGCACCACCATCACACGTTTGGTTCTGCATTCTTTTTCGATGTGACCAAACCCAAAACATTTGCGACATTGAATATTGCGAGTCTTCCCCGTGGAGGCCATGGAAGAAGAACTCCGTGTCGGACCAGCAGATGGTGATGGAGCAGGAGCAGGTGGCGTTCTTGACGTCAGCGTGGTATACCTGGAGGTGGAAGGACCTGGTGCATCCCCACGAGAAGGTGGAGCTGATTGGCGCACAGACCATGAAGAAGTATGACCTGCAGAATTATTAGCTCTTCTCCATGATGGTTGACGATCCTGCACTTCAAGTTCAGCTTTGCAAGCAAGGTGAAATAAACGAGTAATAGTGTTGTACTCCTTATAGTCTAAAATATGCTGAATCTCCTTATTTAAACCACCAAAGAAACGTGCAAGCATAGCTTCATTATCCTCTACAATACCACAACGAATCATGCATGTTTGTAACTCTTGATAATACTCTTGTACATAATTTTTGCCTTGTTCTAAACGAGTTAATTTTTTAAGCAAGTCCCGTTGATAATGTGGAGGTACAAAACGAGTACGCATGGCATGTTTTAGACCAAGCCAAGTAGCAGGAATATTAGCATGATTGACTCGACAATGTTCAGACCACCAGATAGAAGCAAAATCTGTAAATTCACATGTAGCAGCACTAACACGCAAATGCTCAGGGTAGTGTAAACATGCAAAACGTTGCTCTACTTCTAATTCCCAAGTGAGATATGCATCAGGATTATATCTACCCTCAAATGGCAGAATATTTCATTTTAGCTTAGCGACATGTCATCATCACGTACCGGACGCGGAGGCGGACGAGCGTTGCGGTTGTATTGCCGCGGACGGCCAAGTGCAGGTTGTTGGACCTCGTCCTCCTCGAGCTCGTTTTCATCTTCAAACTCGTTTTCCCCCTCATCAGCAGCATATCCATCCTGGGTGGCCGCTTCCGTAGCGGCCGCAGCAGCTGCCGCGGCTGTAACGGTACCCGCAGATGGCTGTATGAGAGGAACGCGGCGAGCACGTGGTACAGGGAGGCCCGGCGGTGGCAGTGGTGGTAAACAGGCCAGTACTTCCTGGAACCGAGCGTCGAGCTTGGTGTTGAAGGATGCCTCAAGACCAGCCATCTTGTCCATCGCATCAGAAAGCTTGGAATCAACATCACCCAAGCGTGTGTCCACATCTTGTGCACGCCCCACCAACAGCCGAGTGAAGTGGGCATGCAACTCTGCATTAGTCATCTTCTCCGGATCAACATCATCCTTCGTGGTTCCTGTCATGGTTAGCGTAGAAGCAAGCACAAATATATATACCTACGCACTACGAAATATGGTGGAATCACGCGTAATCCGTCAAGCGGTATACAAAGCTCTTACAAGTTCTTACCAAATAGGAGGAAGGTGATATGCAACCAGCAAGGATCAGCGACTCCCAAAATTGCACAAAGCGATTACCAGATGTCGATACAAAGCACGTGCAAAAATATGTGGAGCTGTAGGAAGGCTTATATGGTAGCAAAAACACAGCAAATATCAAAACAGCAATGCAACGTTGAAAGAATGCTCAACCACTGTACTGTGCTGGTCCTAGGCTATACCGTGCTAGAGACGCGAGCCGAGAACACTAAGAAAGTCACGGCGTGGCACAACAAGCAGAAAGGAACAGCTCCAAAGCAAGATATAAGTGAAGATCTGCAGGAATTTTTGGGTCCGAAACTTCCGAGGGCAAAAACTCGACCTTCCCGGCCTTTTTTGGGAGTTCTGAGTGTCGCACAACGACGTAGATCTTTTCGTGCTGAGCATTTTGAGTGGTCGCACGTCGAAAACGGAGTTCGTATGCAAAAGTTATGGCCAGTTGAAGTTTGCTGTCGGAAACCGTCAAAAACAGACGAAACTGTCCAATTCAGACTGAATTCGGACTGGACTAGTAGGAACGGGTCAACCCGACTTAGATGCGGAGTTGACTTTTTTTTTTTGCTCTTCTTCTCCCTCTTGACTGGTGACCGAAACCTAACTCACGGACTCTGAAAAAGGCACGGATGAAATTGGGAGGAACGAACAAAAACTTATGTGGATGCGGTGGCGGAAGTATATGGCGTGTTGGTGGAAGGATATGGTGGAGCAGTGGTGCAAGCGTGCGGCGGCGGCGTGACTATGGTGATTCGAACTCGAAACTCTAAAGGAACAGACACTAAGACCAGCAACTCGACACGCGGATGCAGACACAAATTCAACGATGCAAACTGAAAAGACAATGCAAAGGCTCGGATGGTTTATGGGACGAGATGATCTAAACCCTAACTCTATTTTTGGCTTTTTCGTGGTTTATAGGTATGAACACAGATGCAATCTAAACTACGAAAACAGTAAATCTCACCGAGCAACCTGAAATCTGATACCACTTGATAGGGCAAAGGTGTCCGATCTTTCGATGAGATCTTGATATATCGATTTGGTGGGTGGAGTTCATGCTTGACGATCCGACTACACGTGCGAAGCTCGTGCGCCAATGCAATCGCTAGGACAATCTCCGGGAGTTACAGATCTTGCGGATGCACGATCAGCCTGACCAGCGAGGGTCTTAATTCCTACCTGAAATCGAGAACAAGTAATGATGTGGCGTCTCCCATGCATGATAGTGCTTACTATACTATTCCTGGTTATGTTGTTGCTGATACTATCAAGATAAAGTTCTTGTTCCTATTTCTACCACGCAAGGAAAATGTTAGGGACGCAATTGGAGTGCAATATTGGTGGAGCATGTTGTCCTTGAAGGAGTCCGGTTGGGGACCACCTAGCAGCATGCTGAAGATGGTGGCGCACCTACAAAAGAGTCTTTTTATTTTAGTGTATTGTTTTATTTTCTAGTGGGTCCGTGTGCTTGAGATTATTTTATTTTCTATTTTCGTTTTTTGCTTGTAAGTCAAGTAATAGGGAGGTCGGCTGCAACTATAAAGCCAGAGGGGTGCGCACCAATGTAAGGAGAGTTGAATTTTCGAGTTAAGAATAGACAGGAAAAAGGTCCCATGTCGGGGACACCAATATCGCTGGTTTTGCTTGCTGATTCGCAAGGATCTGTTTTGCGGTTCGTGGAGTAGATCTAATCTGCTCAACGACTGATTTATCTTGCTGTTTGTTTGATCGCCGTGAAAGATTGGGCCAAACCCCTTTCGGATCACGTTGATCCGTATCATCTTGGTATCAGATTCGTCGGGTTTATCACGGCGGAGTTTGTTGTTGAGATCGATTTGTTTTGCTGTGTTTTCTCTGCTGAGGAGGATTAGAAGACCTGATTCGTTTCAGATTGGATTGTGTTCCGGTGATTCGTCGTCGGCGTTTCCGTCGTTCCTCACCTGACAATTTTCAGCTCAGATTGTCGTTCTTCATCGGGAGATTTTAGATCGGCTTTTGTGTGCTGCCAAGGTGGAGATCGCGCTTCAAGATTTCCTCCAGGCGCCGATCCTTGTCAGTTACCGTCCAGATTGTTCCGCTGAAGCTAGATCCGATCGACAGGAATTGACAAAAAAAAAGGGGGATCGCTTGCCTCGTGCGCCTGGGGGCAGACAGGCTCTGTCCCCGAGCGAGCCCTGCCTGCTTGCCTCGATTCTTCCGAGCGAGGCGCTCGAGCTCCTTCCGCGCGACGCGCTCGACCGGCAAAGAACAAGTGGGCTGGCCCATCGTCGCCAGGTGGCTGCCGCCTCGATCGCTGAGTGCCCGATCGCTAGACCGCAGACACGTTCTGTGGTCGAGCGAGGCTCTTGATCGCTCGCCAACGCGAGCTAGCCCAGCGTCGCTAGACCGCAGACATCCTCGGCGATTGTGCGCGTGCGTGGCCTCTCCTGCTATCTGCTACTGGCGATTTGTCTCTGCTAAGAAGTTGTTCTGGATCTGATGCCATCTTGCCGATCTGAGATTTGCTACTAAACGTTGTTGCTGTATTGGTGTCTGCTGAAGTAGTACTAGCCGGTTTGAGGAAATCACTTTTCTCTGCGCCGTATAGCTACAGTTTTACTTCAACTCAGTTTTGATTTATTCGGTGGCTTACAAGAACGTGGCAGATCGATCAGCTCAAGGTAATAGTGCAGCGTAGAAAGAAAAGGAATTTCCATTAGATTGTGTGACTATTCCATTGGTTGCTTTACTGTTCACATGCGGATCACTTGTGTGCTTGAAGAAGTTCTGCTTTGCCCATCCGGGTTTTGCCACTGACCCAATGGGCGACTTGACCTATGTGTCCACTGGATTTTGGCTCGAGGAGGAAGGCTATGGTGACAGATTATTTCATACCAAGGCGAATGTACGAGACAGAGCTTGCGCGTTGACAATCGACTACAAGAATCCGATCAATGCCGCAAGTCTTGAGATAGTGGAGAAGTTAGAGCTGCCAATAATGCTTCATCCGCACCCTTACCTGCTGCACTGGGGCGGGGACAACCTCAGCATTACACACTAGACTAAGGTTCAATTTTTGCTTGGAAACTTCTCAGTTGAGGTTTTGTGCGATGTGGTTCCTGTGCACATTATATCGTGTCATCTCCTGCTTGGAAGACCATGGTACAACGTCCAAGGTGCCGTTTATCACATGGATGATGCCTATAATTATGTCAAGTATTTTTTCCCCTATCGCAACAAGACATATAATTTGTTGTCTATGGATATTACGATGTATCGGACTTGGAGAGATGATAGGCTGCAGACAAAGAAAGCTGAAGAGGACGCGAAGAAGAAAGAAGCTGAAGCTGAAGCAATTCTTACCAGGCCTACTCAATCTAGAGATGATGTTGCTGTTTTGGAGACTGACTCAAAACCGAGGACGGTTTTGCCTGAAGAAGGGGAGGATGATGTGGCGTCTCCCATGCATGATAGTGCTTACTATGCTATTCCTGGTTATGTTGTTACTGATACTATCAAGATAAAGTTCTTGTTCCTATTTCTACCACGCAAGGAAAATGTTAGGGACGCAATTGGAGTGCAATATTGGTGGAGCATGTTGTCCTTGAAGGAGTCCGGTTGGGGACCACCTAGCAGCATGCTGAAGATGGTGGCGCACCTACAAAAGAGACTTTTTATTTTAGTGTATTGTTTTATTTTCTAGTGGGTCTGTGTGCTTGAGTTTATTTTATTTTCTATTTTCGTTTTTTGCTTGTAAGTCAAGTAATAGGGAGGTCGGCTGCAACTATAAAGCCAGAGGGGTGCGCACCAATGTAAGGAGAGTTGAATTTTCGAGTTAAGAATAGACAGGAAAAAGGTCCCATGTCGGGGGACACCAATATCGCTGGTTTTGCTTGCTGATTCGCAAGGATCTGTTTTGCGGTTCGTGGAGTAGATCTAATCTGCTCAACGACTGATTTATCTTGCTGTTTGTTTGATCGCCGTGAAAGATTGGGCCAAACCCCTTTCGGATCACGTTGATCCGTATCAAGTAAGAACTAATACAGCAATCAAGATATTGCGGATGAAAGATGTATGCTTTATTCAAAAGGTGGGATTCCGAATAGGCGGTCTTCTTCTGGGCGATTGGCCTCAAAAGTCGAGCTCGTAGTTGCAGCAATGGCTACGGGGGGTATTTGAGGAGGAAGAGGTAGGGGTGCGACCAGCCATGGGTATGGTGGTCGAACGGAACCCTAACAGGCCTTTTCTCCTCAAATTCGGACTCCTAAAAGTGGCTGTCTTATTTGCTGCGAAAATTACATGGGCCTGGCCCAAAAATAAAAGTGACGCAGCACCATATCTATCTAAGGACAAATTTATGAAGTAATTCTTTGTATATTTCGTCCAAGTCTTCATCCTTCATTACGGTGGCTTCAAAGTTCTGAAATCTCCACTCATGGCATCTTCTTCAATCCTCAAACGCTTGCTGCCATCTCCATGCATGATCATGCTCCAATGCTTGTCCCTCTCATCCATGCTAGGTCCATCATTCCTAAGAGTAACAAACATATCTGATTTAGGCAGCATCATATTCTCATGTATGTGAGAAAGAGTTCCAAGAAACTAAAGTACCCGATAGTTAAGTTGCTTGGCACGAGCTCGAGTGATGGGTCCTTGTATGTGTTCCGCTGTAGGTGCAGCGGTTGTATCAATAGATGGGATGTCCTCATCACATGGTGGAGAAGACAACCATCTAGATACTGCTATGGAGCCATACTCCAAGGTAGACTACTCACTCATTGCGTTGGAGGCAAGCATGGTGATGAAAAAGACCTCCGGTGGCAATTCCCCTCTTCGGCAGTGTGCTGGGAAGAGCTTCTAGACCCTCCTGATCTCGGGTCGACTACGGCGGTGGATCGCGATGTGTTTCTGGAAAAGTGATTGGGTGTCTAGGTTTTTCCCGTCGGGTGGTCTTTATAGGCGAAGGGGCAGCGTCAGAAGTGGACCAGGGGGGGTCTCACCATAGGGCGGCACGGCCAAGGCCTGGGCCGCGCCCCCTGGTGGTGAGACCAGCCTCTGGCTCGGCTCTGTCTCCTCTTCGGTCTTCTGGAAGCTAAGTTTCTTCCGCATGTTTATAATTTTCATCCGCATGATGGAGAAAGCATTGTCGAAGCGTGGGGAAGATTGATGTCACTAATGCTCAAATGTCCTATTCATGAGCTTCCCCCGTAATATTGTTATTAATAATTTTTATGCAAGGCTTTCAGGATATTACAAGGACTATCTAGATGCATGCTTTGATGGGTCTTTCACAAGCAAGGAGGTTAACGCCAAGTGGGATTTGCTTGAAACAATTCAAAGCAATATCGAAGATTGGGATAGCAACAAAGGTAATGGATTAGGTATAAATTATGAGTATGATTGCATTAAGTCTTTCGCTGAAATTACTGATTTTCAAGAGCTTAGTGCTAAATATGGTCTTGATCCTCAAGTTATGGTTGATTACTTTAGAGCCTTTGCTTCCCATATTAATGTTCCTAAGGGAAATGGGGACGTGTATGATGAACCTTTTAAAGACACTTGCATGGAAAATGAAATTGTTATTAATGATTGCAATGAACATGCTCAAACTTCTGAAAGCATTATTTCTTATAAGCATGTTAATTTTTGGGGAGTACTTAGACCTTGTGAACAGAGTCACGACAAAGAAGATTATTGCATCCACCACAGGAATCAAGAAACCCGAATGTGGGACAAGGCTCTAGATGAGCTCGGTGAAAAGGTTTGTACCATTTATCCTTTTATTTGTGAACTTTGCCATGAAAAAGGTCATTTTAATTTTCAATGCTCAGGCCATAATAATGACCTTTCTAATCCAATGAGTACCACAAGTTTGTATTGTGATGACAAGATCACTCTCAATCAGCATGATGAGCTTACTTTATTTTTGGGGTGTGAAGAGTTTTCTAGAAAAACTTCTTTGGTAGATATGAGTGCTTTTGATACTATTAGCATCCTATGTGGTTGCTATCTTTATTGTGTTAAGGATTGTCATGCAAATACTTACATTCAAAATGTTATAAAAGAGGATGCTTTACCAAAATATGACAGGTCTAATTTGTGTTTCCATCTTATTAACAAAAAGGAGGAGTCCTCCAAAGTTTCTTCTATCGTTTCTGTCAATAAACCACCAGATTATGTGGAGAAGCTTCCTTTCAAGCCTCTCCCTCCTAAAAAGTGAAGAAGAATAAGAGGAGTAAAAGGAGAGAGGAAACGGTATCTTCCCCAAAGCATATTGCTCCTATTATAGTTTTTGATGAATCTAAACTCGATGATGTTCTTATGCCTGTTTCCTATATAAGTGATCATGATTGGGAAAAGCACTCTACTTTTGATATTGAAAATCTTTTTGGTACCGATTTTGAAAATTATGAGGTTGATAATTGTTGTACCATTAGTGCTATCCATGTTCCTTCCAATGAAGATATGTTTACTTATGAACACACTTTGGGAGATAGTTGTTTCACTACTTATGATGATTATAATGATGAGTATAATATTTTCAGTTCACCTACCATTGAGGAGAAAGCAAGGTATGATTACAATACGCCTCCTATTTTTGATGATTATGGTGATGAGAATAGTTATGTTGGTGAATTTGCTACTACTACGATTGTTCATGTGGGGAGTATTAATTCTTTTATGCATGTGGCTCATGATAAGGATGGTTTATGTGATAGTTATATTGTTAATTCTATTCATGATGATACTGAAAGTTATTATGAGAGAGGGAAACATGGTTTGATTGATCTCAACAATATTAAGTTTCCCCTATTTTTGTTGGAATTCTTGAAGTTGTACTTATTTTGCCTTCCCATGCTTGTTACTATGTGCCTAGTTGATTTATTTTCTTACAAGATTCCTATGCATAGGAAGTGGTTTAGATTTAAATGTGTTTCATATTTGCTTTTTGATGCTCTCTCTTGCTTCAAGTTCTTTTATGGCACCTTTGCCTTAAGCTCTTTTATGGCGCCTACATGAGCATCTTTTCAAATTACTGCGCCTAGCTCAAAGGCGTTAAAGAAAAGCACTCTTGGGAGATAACCCAATGTTTTCTTTTCAGCACTTTTTGTTTTATTTGAGTCTTGGAAGTTATTACTACTATAATGACCTCTCCTTATCATTTTTATTTCAGTTTTGTGACAAGAAGAACCTCTAATTTGAGGGAGGTAAGATTTGGGGAAGTTGCTGTCCTAAAATAGATTTCTGCGCTGCACCGTAAAAATTCGTGAAAATTCTCAGAATATCTTTTTGATATGACATTTCTTGAGTGTATGCCCCAGGTTATATCCAAAATTTCATTAGTTTTGCACTTTTCGATTTGAGCAACAGAAGGTCCTCAAAAAAATCGACCTTTGTCAGCTGTTCTGCTTTGACAGATTTCTGCCACTATTTGTGTTTGCCTCTCGATCGCTTTCTTTTTTGAGTTCTTTTGATCACGGAACTTTTGAGGAAGTTGATACAGTAGTATATGCTTTATATGTGGTGTTTTTGAGTTTGAAACTGAACCAAAAGGGTTGATTTACTATCATGCTTATGCTAACGTTGCTAATAGAATTGTGTGAAGTTTTGTATGAAGGAAGTTTTCAAGTGAAGGGAATGGAGAGTGATGAGATGAGATGAAGTATGGACAAAAGCTCAAGCTTGGGGATGCCCATGTCACCCCAAGAAATATCCAAGAGGTACAAGCATCAAAGCTTGGGGATGCCCCCAAGGCACCCCTTCTTCATGGGCAAAAATCAGGTCACCTTTCAACACACTATATTTTTATTGCTTCATATTCTATGCGTTTTTCTTGGAGCGTCTTTACTTTCGCTTTCAGTTTTCTTTTGTTTTGTTTGCTTCAATAAATGGTTGTATCACATCATGTTTGTTTTGGAGAGAGCTATGCTCCGTTTTTCATTGCCAAGAACACTCTAGTTTTCACTCTTATCGTTCAACGAGTGTTCTCTTTTTCTCGAACTATGTTTAGCTTTCATTTTTTGCCTTGATTTTTTTTCAGATCTTGTTATAACTTTGCATCAAGGTGTATTTAGACCATGGGTCTATGTTGGTTTTTATCAAAATAGTTGTCTCAAAAAGGTTTGAATAGTGTTAGAAAAGAGAAAAAAAGTTTCATGCAAAAAGTGGTAAAAAAGGAGCTTGTTTAGCGGCTTAGGCTTTTGCCTGCCAAGCTTGATGTCGTTTTGATAGTATGCTTAGTAGTTTTTGTTGTAGCATGACTTGTCTCAAATGACTGAAATTGCTTAATGAGCCTTTGAAAAAATCATGCGTTGTTTTATTATATGGAAGCATTTTATTGTGGTTTTCTCCTTGATGCTTTATTTGGGTTGACTTGGCGCATGCTTACAACATGTTTGACTCTAACAAGTCGCCATAAGCCTCTATGATCATTTGGTTTTTGACTTGTGATACCACTTTATGCTTCGGTTTATGATGTTTTGTCGCTATGCATGATTATGGCCGTTATTGCTCTCTTAGTTGGTCGCTCCCAGTCTTTTGCTAGCCTTCATTTTGTATTGAGTATGAGCTCTACTCGTGCATCCAACTCCCAAAAACCAAGTCTTCCAATGTGTCCACCATACATACCTATTAGCAATTTGCTATTCCAAGTACATTTGACTTGCTTTTATCTATCCTTCAAATTAAACTTTTTGGTGTTATGTGAAAAATAGTCAGTAAAGCTCTCACGAACCTGACGGCACACTTTACTTTTTTCGTTTTTAATAATTTTGACATTGTGGCTCTCTTATGTTGATGTTATGCTTGCAAGTTGTAAGTTGGAAATTAGCCCAGCCATGCTGTCATGGGGCAAGCTTTCAACATTGCACTTTCTCTCATTTGAGTTGATATCGTGATCTTTTGTTTATGGATACTCGCGATGTGAAATAAGTTGGGATCTTGTGAGATCATGGAGTTTGTATATGTGTTAGAGAAACACCTGGGCCGCTAATCTAAGCCATGCATCATTCATGGTGGAAATTTACAGCATGCCCATAGTGGACATTCGACGACGCATCTCACAATAAAAAGCTATACCAATGGTAAATAAAAGAGATGCCAAGGTGTTCAATGTCTGTTTGTCTTGTCATTTTGATGTGGGCTTGTTGCATGTCATCGGGCATGACGTACCCCGTTGGCGGTTCTCGATGATACATGTATGCTTACAATGAAAAGAGCTTGCTTGGGACCTAAGTCGAGTAGCATGAGGTTTGGGAATTCGTACTTCACGGGACACGAGGTTTTCGACTTATGATTTGTTAAGCATATGCTTCATAATTGTACTCGCATTTACCTTAACCATTCAAGATGCGTATGATGGGGTCAATGAGAGCTCAAAGCTAGTAAGTATCATAATTTTTGGAGGTTTATAAAATTTGCAATCACTGCTTCCCTTTGCGAAGGGTCTTTCTTTTACTTTTATGTTAAGTCTCCACCTTCTACCTTTATGCACTGTCTAAGAGAGCATAGTTGCCATTCTGAGTTTAATGTGCATAGTCCCAAAGTTTATCATTGATTGATTCATGATTTTGGTTTCACTTGTTCTTAAATTATTTGTATTTAGTCGCCCTCTTAAACTTGAAGGTGTCCTACGCATTTATGTTTTGCAATTCCATGAAGGACAAGCTGAAAACCACTTTGCTATGTTTTTCCATATGATTTGAACACACACTTGACTTTCAATGTTTCATTGTTCATGATCTTTCGTTTGTGTTACTTTTCATGTTATAACATGGTTGCTAAGTTTTATTGTCAAGATTATGTCTCTTATGCCCATGTTTTAAGTTCTTTGATCCCAGCACTCAATGCTTTACATCGTTGATTAAGACTGTGATGGTGCATGTCACCTAAAAAATTATTCTTTTGTTATCACTTACCTACTCGAGGACGAGCATGAGTTAAGCTTGGGGATGCATGATACGTCTCAAACGTATCTATAAGTTTTGATGCTCCATGCTTGTTTTACACCTTTTGCTTCATGTTTTGTTTACACTTCATGGCGTTTTTATGCATTTTCCAGAACTAACCTATTGACAAGATGCCATAGTGCCAGTTCCCTGTTTTCTGCTGTTTTTGTGTTTCAGAAAAGCTACACAGGAAATATTCTCGGAATTGGACGAAACAAAGACCAAAACTTCTATTTTTCCCGGACGAAGGACGAGGACCGAACGAGAGCCGGAGGGGGGACAGAGGGCAGCCACACCCTATGATGTGGGGTGGCTTTCGGACCTCGCAACATCATGTGCGTCAACAATCAAGTCCAACATCATCGAGGCGTGGAAGAGAAGGAAGAAGAAGAACAACCGGAAAGAAGCTTGGAAGCGCTGCAAGAAGAGGTTGTGGCTGAAGCTGGACCGGCTAAAGCCGGTCCTACCCCGGCTAAAGCTGGCCTTAACCCCGGCTATAGCCGGCCTACTCGAGTCAGCTACGTCTTGGCCATGAAGCCACCTATGTTATCTGTCTCCCTAGTGACCAAACTTGATGAGGACATCCCTACTATTGTTCCATCTCTACTCCGTGATGATGACAAGCAAGTTGCTGCAAAGAAGAAGTCCAATGATGAAATCAGAATTGGACCTATCACAAGAGCTCGTGCAAAGTTAATAGAACAACAGGTGAATTTGCTCCTAATAGAATCTGAGTATTTCGTTAATGAGAATTGTTTACTGCCTAAGTCTTTGTGTGTTTGCATACCCAGGTTCATGGGAGAAGAAGGCATAGCACAGGGGAGCGAGGAGTTGAAGCAGCTGGAGCAAGACGTGATGATCATGCCCATGGACGCGAGGGAGGAGAGGGAGGCCGGCGACCAGCATGAGGAGGAGGAGGACATCACGCAGGAGGCTGCATATGGCGCACCATCAAGTGCTTGTGCGCCATACACCAAAGGCCTGCGCGCCTAGTTGGCTGCACCCAACCTTTGGGTCAGTTTGTATCAAATAAGGTTGAGTCGAACCACGTTTAGAGGACCAGGTCAGGTCGGCTGCCCTTGGCCAGCCGCACCCCCCCTTATATTGTGTGCCTATGCGCCATAGAGAGCGTAGACCACGTTTTAGATAAAACCCTAGTTCTTGAGACTGCTCTAAGCATTCATCTGGAATTCTTGTCTCCAATTCGTTTCGATCTGGAGATTATATACTGCAAGTTAAGTGTGATCTGCTGTTCCATTGGGAATTAGTGAATTGCAATTATACCGTTTCGTGGTCGACGGCTGCGTTGCGCAAGTGTGTGAAGTCGTGAATATCCGAAGGGTAGAGAGCTGTTGCATTGGCATCAGGGATCTAGCGAGGAGAGATCATCGGCGACACCAAGTTATCTATCATCACCATTACCGCAAGCTTACTGAGAAGATCGGGCCACCCCATATCATCTTGGTATCAGATTTCCAGTGTTTCCTCGGTAAGCAATCCACCAGATCATCCGTAGTTTAGTTATCATCTTCGTCCTATCCAGAAAAGCCAAAAAAAAATTAGGGTTCATAGTATTGCCATAGCCTAGATTGCATCGTAGATTGGTTTTAGTTGCTGGTCGTTTTCCTTCTTTGATCCGATCTGTTTCTGGTTCCGTAGGTGTCTAGGTTCTAGTCGGTTTTAGGTTTTGGATCTGATTTTGTGTTTTCCACCGAGTCCACGTTCATCTCGAGTTTCCGTCGCCTTTGTTCTGATCCGAGTCGGCAGATAAACCCTAGCGCCAAGTCTTGTTTGATCGATCGCTCGCCATCAGACAACATCGCTGTTCTGTCTGGTCTCGCGCGTAGGCAGCGATCGCTCCTCACCAGACAAAGGGGCACTTTTGTCTGGTCCAGCGCGTGAGTAGCCATCGAGGCATTGCCCCTGCCGCGGCACAGTTTTCATCAGTTCTGAGTTTTTCTCGTTTTCCTTCAAAACCGAGTCCACATAGCGTTCCTTTCTGCATCTTTTGACAAACATAGCTACAGTACTCCGTGAATTGGTTTTATAAAGAGAAAAGAAAAAAAAAGAGGAGAAAAGAGAGAAGAATCAAAAACAGAAAAGTGAGAGGCCGAAGCATCTATCTAATTTGCTGCACTAGTAGATTGAGCAATCTTGTGCCTGTTTACATTGAGTATTGCTAGTGTCTCTCTTGTGCATTGCAACATATCCTGTTTTATAGTTGCTTTGCCACGTTTATCTCCACGTGTGTGTTTCCCTTGGGTGTTTTGTTCACACGATCAGCACTAGGACTTGTCTTCGGTGTAGTTAGGATACCATACCTACAGCTCCACCTTATACTCCTGCTTTGTCGTGTGATTGCTCTTATACCCTGGTATTCACTTCATCACATCCGTGCATTAGTCATCTATCCAAACGGGTACGCATTTTCTATTCACTTTGGAACGGTAAGATTTCCTTTTCTTGTCGGTTTTGAGTGAGTTGTGAGTGTGCCACCAAAACGATTTTTGATTCGTGCACTAACCTACTAATCATGTCTGTTAGTGGTGTTGATGATGTGATGCAGAAAAAGGCTGATGATGCTACTGTTACATGGAGGGAATATGAAGCTCTCCGTGATCATTTGCAAGGGGTTATTACTAGATCCACTGAAAACATCGACGCTGATATTCAAGCTGTGCAAATGAAAGTGGATGCCACTGAAACTACAGTCAATGCTATGCAAGCGCAAGTCACTGCTCTCCAGACAAGCATACAGCAATTGACAACTTCCGTCAATGGGCTGCGTGTAACTGTTGAGCAACGCCATCATGAGGACCATGACGATGTTGATAGTGTCCATGGAGATAATGAACACATGATGGGCAACAATGGCCGCGGGCGTGGTTTTCCAGGACAGGGTCGACCACCACCACCACCTGGTGCTCGACGTGTGCCATTTCAGGAGGATGATGGCTTGGGCAAGCCCAAGTTCACGATTCCCAGATTTGAAGGTTCCACTGATGCGGAGGAGTATCTTACTTGGGAGCTCAAGATTGAAAAATTATGGCGTTTGCATGATTACACTGAAGATAGGAAGATCAAGCTTGCTTCTTCAGAATTTTATGGTTATGCCTTGCGTTGGTGGGATAGCATTGTGACGGAAAGAAGAGATAACAACGAGCTTCCTGTTCTTACATGGCGCAATATGAAGGAGATCATGCGAGCTCGTTTTGTTCCCACTAATTACCTGCGTACTGTTTATGATAAATTGACATAGTTGAAGCAAGGAACCATGACCGTTGATGCTTATTACATGGAGATGGAGATGTTGCTGCAGCGTGCACGTGTTCGAGAGTCTATTGAGATGACCATGCAGCGATTTCTTCATGGGCTGAAGTACAACATAAAAGGCATTGTTAGGCATCATTCCTACAACACTATGAATGAGCTTTTGCATCATGCAAGGGAGGCTGAATCGCAGCTTGCTGAAGAGGCTCAAATCAAGGCAAGATATCCTAGTTCTGGGAGGTTCTCTAGTAGGGCGCCGCACCAATCTGCAGCGCCTATGGAGGGTGCCACCAGAGGCCCCTCTTCTTCACATTCTCACCCAGCCTCCAATGCTTCTACTGCAAAGAAACCAGCAGCTCCTGCGCCTAGTTCTGGTTCCAACATGTCTACAGCTCGTAATAGAGATATGCAATGCCATACATGTGGTGGCAAGGGGCACTTCAAGCGAGAGTGTCCAAACAGAAAGGTGATGATTGTTAATGATGATAATGAGTATGAGACTGGAGATGACGCTGATCCATATGATTCCAATGATGATGGTTACACAAGTGAGGGCGGCATGGATGCCTTTGCTTCTCCAGCGCCTACCATTGTTGTCTCGCAGCGTGCATTGAGTGTCACGCCACATGCTGATTCCCAGCGCTGCAATTTGTTCCAAACAAAAGCACTAGTTGGCCCAAACAAAGCTTGCAAAGTAATCATTGATGGAGGTAGCTGCCGCAACCTAGCAAGCAAAGAGTTATGTGCGAAGCTAAATCTGAAATATTTACCTCATCCAAATCCCTACTACATCCAATGGTTGAGTGATAATGGAGAGATGAAGGTAAATCATATGGTGCGTGTGAATTTTGAGATAGGACCATACAAGGATTCCATTGAGTTTGATGTGGTTCCTATGACTGTTTGTCACCTACTACTGGGTCGGCCATGGCTGTATGATCGCCATGTGCAACACAATGGCCGAGCCAATACCTATCACTTGGAGTTCAAGGGCAAGAAAATTAATCTACAGCCTATGTCACCGCAGCAAATTGTCAATGAGTCTCGTCAGAAAACAGAAGTGAAGCTAGAACAACCACCTACACGAGAAAATAATGTAATAGCTGTGAGTGAAAATATACCAAAAAGTGAGAGAGTGCCTAGTTTGCTTATATTAGCCACCAAAGAAGACATGGTAGAATTTAGAGAGGATCCTACAGCCATGCCACTTGTGCTTATGTTCAAAGGCGAGGTGTTAGTTTCTAATGATATGCAACCTGTTTCTCTTGGTGTTTCTAATGTATTGCAGGAGTACGACGATGTGTTTCCGGAGGAGGTGCCCGCAGGACTGCCACCATTGCGTGGAATTGAGCATCAAATTGATTTGATCCCTGGTGCCACTCTTCCAAACCGTGCGCCGTACAGGACCAACCCCGAAGAGACAAAGGAAATACAGCGACAAGTACAAGCGCTTCTGGACAAGGGGTATATTCGTGTTTCTCTTAGCCCTTGTGTTGTTCCTGTTATTTTGGTGCCTAAGAAAGATGGTACATGGCGCATGTGCGTAGATTGTAGAGCTATTAATAACATCACTATTCGATATCGTCATCCTATTCCACGCTTAGAGGATATGCTAGATGAATTGAGTGGTGCTGCTATTTTCTCTAAGATTGATTTGCGTAGTGGATACCATCAAATTAGGATGAAAGAAGGGGATGAATGGAAAACTGCTTTCATAACTAAATTTGGTTTATATGAGTGGCTAGTTATGCCTTTTGGTCTTACTAATGCACCTAGCACATTCATGCGCTTAATGAATCATGTTTTGCGAGAGTTTATTGGTCGTTTTGTGGTTGTATATTTTGATGATATACTTATTTACAGCCGCACTGAATCTAAACATTGTGAGCATATTAGACAAGTTTTGCAAGTGTTGCGTGATGCTAAATTGTATGCTAACCTTGAGAAGTGCACATTTGCAAAAGATAAAGTGATATTTCTGGGATATGTTGTATCTATGCATGGGGTAGAGGTAGATTCATCTAAAATTGAAGCAATTCAAAATTGGCCTACTCCCATGAATGTTAGTCAAGTACGCAGTTTTCACGGTCTTGCTGGTTTCTATCGGCGTTTTGTGAAAGACTTTAGTACTATTGCTGCACCATTGAATGAATTAACTAAGAAAGGAGTGCCTTTTGTATGGGGTGCTGCCCAAGATCATGCATTTGATGAGCTGAAACGTTTGCTTACTTCTGCACCATTGCTTGCACTACCAGATTTTTCTAAGCAATTTGAAGTTGAATGTGATGCTAGTGGTATAGGAATTGGTGGTGTGTTGATGCAAGAAGATAGACCTATTGCTTATTTCAGCGAGAAACTTTCTGGTGGTAGACTGAATTATCCTATTTATGATAAAGAATTGTATGCGCTTGTTCGAGTTCTTGAGGTTTGGCAACATTATTTGTGGCCAAAAGAATTTATCATACATTCTGATCATGAAGCTTTAAAATATCTGAAAGCTCACTCTAACTTGCATAGGCGCCTAGCTAAGTGGGTTGAGTTCATTGAGTCGTTTCCCTACATAATCAAGTATAAGAAAGGGAAAGAAAATGTTGGTGCTGATGCTCTATCTAGGAAGAACATGCTATTGACGCATCTTGATGTTAAAATTCCTGGTTTAGAGAGCTTGTGTGATTTGTATGCTACTGATCATGATTTTGCTGTACCATATCGTTTGTGTATGCTTAGAAATGCATGGGACAAGTACCACATACATGATAGATTTTTGTTTCGTGCTAACAAACTATGTGTTCCAGAATCATCGGTACGTTTGCTATTGTTGCAGGAATCACATGCTGGCGGATTGATGGGTCACTTTGGGCGTGAGAAGACGCTTCTCATGCTCGCTGATCATTTTTATTGGCCCAAGATGAGGCGTGACGTGGACAGATTTGTTAGGCGCTGCATTGTATGCAACACGTCCAAGTCCAAGCTGAAGCCTCACGGTTTGTATACACCACTACCTGCAACTATCACACCATGGGAAGATATAAGTATGGATTTCGTGTTAGGTTTGCCTCGCACTAAAAGAGGTCATGATAGTATATTTGTGGTAGTGGATAGATTCTCTAAGATGGCACATTTTATTGCATGCCACAAAAGCGACGATGCGTCGCACATAGCTAATCTGTTTTTCAGGGACATTGTTCGCTTGCATGGAGTGCCCAAGACAATTGTTTCTGACAGTGACGTGAAGTTTATGAGCTACTTCTGGAAGACACTATGGGGCAAGCTGGGAATGAAGTTACTGTTCAGCACTACATGTCATCCCCAAACAGATGGTCAAACGGAGGTGGTGAATAGAACATTGTCACAATTGCTGCGAGCCATGATCAAGAAAAATCTGCGTGAGTGGGAGGAGTGGTTGCCACATGTTGAGTTTGCATATAACAGAGCGGTGCACACTACTACTCAGTTTTGTCCTTTCGAGGTGGTGTATGGTTTCAAACCAATCACACCACTAGATTTGCTGCCTCTTCCATTGCATGAGAGAGTTAATATGGAGGCATCAAAAAGAGCAGATTATGTGAAGAAAATTCATGAGAAGACACGAGAGGCCATTGAGAAGAAAGGCAAGAACATTGCTGCTGCACGCAACCAATCAAGAAAGCAAGTTTTGTTTCAGCCTGGAGATATGGTTTGGGTGCATCTGCGCAAGGATAGGTTCCCACAGCTGCGAAGTTCCAAGTTGAGGCCGCGTGGTGCTGGTCCTTACAAGGTGCTAGCCAAGATAAATGGCAATGCCTACTCGATTGATATTCCTATTGCTGAGTTTGGTGGCGTTAGCAACAGCTTCAACGTTGCTGATTTGTCACCATATGATGGAGAAGACCTTGGAGCGTCGAGGTCGATGCCTTTTGAAGGGGGGGGAGATGATGAGGACATCCCTACTATTGTTCCATCTCCACTCCGTGATGATGACAAGCAAGTTGCTGCAAAGAAGAAGTCCAATGATGAAATCAGAATTGGACCTATCACAAGAGCTTGTGCAAAGTTAATAGAACAACAGGTGAATTTGCTCCTAATAGAATCTGAGTATTTCGTTAATGAGAATTGTTTACTGCCTAAGTCTTTGTGTGTTTGCATACTCAGGTTCATGGGAGAAGAAGGCATAGCACGGGGGAGCGAGGAGTTGAAGCAGCTGGAGCAAGACGTGATGATCATGCCCATGGACGCGAGGGAGGAGAGGGAGGCCGGCGACCAGCATGAGGAGGAGGAGGACATCACGCAGGAGGCTGCATATGGCGCACCATCAAGTGCTTGTGCGCCATACACCAAAGGCCTGCGCGCCTAGTTGGCTGCACCCAACCTTTGGGTCAGTTTGTATCAAATAAGGTTGAGTCGAACCACGTTTAGAGGACCAGGTCAGGTCGGCTGCCCTTGGCCAGCCGCACCCCCCCTTATATTGTGTGCCTATGCGCCATAGAGAGCGTAGACCACATTTTAGATAAAACCCTAGTTCTTGAGACTACTCTAAGCATTCATCTGGAATTCTTGTCTCCAATTCGTTTCGATCTGGAGATTATATACTGCAAGTTAAGTGTGATCTGCTGTTCCATTGGGAATTAGTGAATTGCAATTATACCGTTTCGTGGTCGACGGCTGCGTTGCGCAAGTGTGTGAAGTCGTGAATATCCGAAGGGTAGAGAGCTGTTGCATTGGCATCAGGGATCTAGCGAGGAGAGATCATCGGCGACACCAAGTTATCTATCACCATCATCACCATTACCGCAAGCTTACTGAGAAGATCGGGCCACCCCATATCAAAACTACCCCCTAGCTCGTGGCTGCCTATATATATGGCTCCCCCTCCCCTAGAGATAGGATAGAGATGAATTAAGATAAGAATTGGCATGATGCCTTCTCCCTTGTGGGAACCCAACTAGATCTACATCTAGGAATCACCCTCTTTGTTTGGGATCTCTTCTAGTTGGACAATTCTACCTTGATTTGGATCTCTTGCATACTTGTGTGTGTAATTCTATCCAATTGATTGGTCTCTTCTCCAATTGGAATTCTATTCCAAGCAAGTCAATCTCTCACAAGGAATTCTACTCTTGGAGTCTCTTCCTTGTGATTCTATTGAGTTGGTGAATCGGGCCAACGAGGACAACCGGTGTGTATCTTGTGTGTGTGAGTTTTCCTTCGATTTGTTCATCGTGTTCTTCGTGTTCTTCGTGTTCATCTTCGTTCCCCGCCACAAATCTCGTGAATCCGTGAAGATCGGGCCACACCTCGGGGGTCACCCCACATCATATGGTATCAGCAGCTTTTGGTTGCCACGGAATCGATGATTTTATCTTCCAATTTGCGCCCAAATCGACAAATTTTTCGCGCAGCATCCCGAACCGGCTAAAGCTGGTCTGCCCACCGGAAATAGCCGGCCTGAAGCAAAATTTCCGGACTCGAAAAAGTGCGAACTGGCTAAAGCCGGCCCTCAGACCGGCTAAAGCCGCACCACCGGCTAAAGCCGGCCCAAGCACGGCTAAAGCCGGCCCGTGGTTTCCCCAGGTCAACGCCGCCTCGCTCCTCCGCACTGCTCACCATCCTCCTGCTCGCTCCTGCGCAGCTCCCCAAGCCGGCCCCACCCGCACCGCCCACAGCACCCACCGACAGCCGCCAGTTTCCGCCCCCGCACAGCGCAGCCGCCAGACCACCGCGCCCAGCTCCGCTCGCAGCAAGCCATCGGCCGCCTCTGCCTCGATCCTCGCACATCCCCTGCAGTCAACGCCACCGCTCCTTCCACCAGCGCGCAGCCGCCAGGCCACCAACCTCCACACGCCGCCCAGCTAACTCCCGCGCCAGCCCCCAGCTCGCTGCACGCCTCTGGCTCACTCATCCTCGATCAGCTCCTGAGACCCAACACATCAAGACCGGAAATAGCCGGCCTCCAAACCGGCTAAAGCCGGTGTACTTCGGCTCGTCCTAATTTTGACAACATTTTGTTCTTGTGTTAACACCATAATACTCCTTTGACATCCATTTGTCCCTTTGACATAACATCCGGCGTTATCTTGACACAAACTTTGACAACTTTTGTGAGTCATTTTTGCCCCAAATTTTTGGCAATTGACGTGTGTGTTCGAGTTTCGGTTTTTGCATGCCTTGTTCATGCCAAGTAATACTGCGTCTACATCAACATCGCGACGACGGCATCGGCGCACCGGACCTCCGACTTGTCTTTTGACTCCACTTTCATCGACATCGCCGCAAGTTGTGTGTTTTGACACCGCCTAACCTTTGCATAGGTATAACTTGCACCACCTTTGTAACCTCTTTTCTTCCTTTGTGTACCTATCCTATTGAGAGTGGCTTTTCGAGTGTTGCGAAGCATTGCACAAGTGTTCACGACCGTGAGAGGGTTTGTGTGTGTGCATAAGTTGAGCAAAGCTCCAAAGCAAGCTCGGTGAGAGAGATACACAAAAGAAGAAATAGCCATTTGTGTGACATATATAGATAGCAAATAAGCTTTTAAGCATAGCATCGCACCAAAATACCAAAAAGAGAGTGTGTTCCACCGATACAAATGACTTCAAAGCTTGTAAGCAAAAAGAGAGAAAAGAGAAGAGTGGCATCTTGTGCAAATCTTGTTGCTTCTTTCTTATGCAACCAAGCTACGGTCTCTCTTGCGTTGGCGTGACACCGAGCTAATAGTCTTCGTTAGGACCATTTTTGTTTCTTTGCTCACTTCCTTGGTCACGCTAACCCCATTATATCTTTTGTGTGTGTTTCCGTGTTTCCTTGACGTAGGTCATCGTTCTTGACATTTGACTTTGGATTTTACCCACATTTGACAATAGACTTTTCTTTTGATCATATTCGTTTGGCATTTCCACATTTCCTTCCCATCCACTATATAGCCTTTTGCGTGTGTTCTAACTTGTGCACCACGGTTGTCCTTTCGGTGTTTCATCCATTCAATAGTTTCTATGGGAAGTGATCTAATTGTAGTTTTCTAACCCCCACCACTTCTACATATATATATCTTGCCTTGTGTGAGCTATGTCTAGGCTCAACGGACGCTATCATGGAAAGTTCACGGAGGACTACACCGACTACGACAACTTCGACTACATGAGCAAGGTGGACAAGAAATGCTACATCGATGACAACTTCAACTACATGAGCAAGGTGGACAAGAAACAATACATCGACAACTCCTTCGACTACGACAAGCGTGCATGGGCACATCAAGACACTCGAGACCATCACATAGTTCACCAAGCACAACGCCAACATGATCTTCCTCATCGCACAAGGTTGAGCTCATCAAGATCTTCTTCACGCTCCAATCATGTGGGTGACCATGAGCGTCGTCGCCAACCTCAAGAGCATGGTGCTAACCACAAACAACCTACATGGTGTCCATGCCTTGAAGAGCCCATTTACGACAACGTCCATGACAACTCCTCGAGGAGGACCACCACAAGAGCTTCGAGATTGCCAAGCCGTGAGATGTCCTACCAAGATGCGACCTTGTCTCCAATGGTGTTTCTCATCCCACATGACACCTCCGCAACGGCTCCTACAAGACGGTCTTATTGCCACGAGAAGCATTCCAAGGCTCCTGATCATCACCATCAAAGCCGTCATGAACATCATCAACAAGATCAAGAACAACCGCGACAAGCGGCACAACAACCTCAAGGCCAACCACATCATGGTGCTCCGCCTATGGTGAATCAAGATCGGCACCACGCAAACCAAGATAAAGATGGAAAACCTAACGACCCTTGGCTCGAAAAGTTCCACACAGAAGAGAAGGAATGGGCCGCAAAGATGATGGAATTGGACGCAAGGCTCACCGCACGAATGGCGGAACGGGCCGCAAACATGGCGGAATGGGAAGCGGAGCTCACCGCAAAGAATAAGGAATGGGCCGCAAGGATGGGGGTATCGGACGCCGAGCTCAAGGAATGACTCATGTCGTCTTTCGACAACTTTGTGCGCAATCGACAACCTCAACCTCAAGAGCATCGTGCAAACCAAGAACCACATATTGATAGCCTATGTGAGAGGAAGAAACCTACCCCACACAAGGATGAGAGCCACATACACCTTGAGAGCAAGAGTGATACACCACATGAGTTGAGTGAGGACATTGTGTTTTCTAACAACTTAACCTCTACTCCTCTTGTGTTGTCTTCTTCTTTGCTAGGTTGCTCGGATAAGGATGACATCCATTCCATGGAGATGAGGGACTCCACTATACGTGAGATGAGTGATTCCACTATATGTGAGATGAGTGAATCCACTATACGTGAGATAAGTGATTCCACTATATGTGAGAGTGAGTGCTTCCACTTTGAGAGCATGAGTGATACACCGAGTGAGACAAGAGTGGTAGTTGATAGGTCAAGTGAGGCCATTTCGATTTCTAACAACTTACCCTCTACCTTGAGTGTGTTTTCTCATGTTGCAATAGATCCCATGGATGAAGCGACGCCAACCGTGGACAAGATGTACATGGTGCATACACTTGATGATAATACACCATGCTTAGAAGATGATGAGCATGTCGACCACATGGAGCTACCTACTTCCACAACACCTACCTCAAAGGAGTGCGACTATAAAGGTAACAACATAGGTGTTGGTGATGCCATGCTTCCCATGAAGATGCTAAGCTATGAGTGCTTCAAGTTATCTCCTATTGCATGCAATATGTTGAACAATTGCTCTTTCCCATATATTGCTTGCAATGATGACAATGATACTTTGGTTGTGACAACTTTGTCGAACAATTGCTCTTTCCCTAGGTTTGTCGACAACAAGGATAAAATTTTGAAAATGTTTTGTGCACAATGCTTGCAATATTCTTCCATTAATGCAACCAAAATGTTGAAAAAATGATCTTTCCAATGCTTGGTTTGCAATAATGTTACTATGTTTGAAAATGAGAAGGCCCCCATAGCTCTCTCAAATAATGAAGATTTTGCATTTGCTCATGCTAAGCATGCTACCACATATACATTGCATACTCACCATGGATATTATAATATCTTACGTGTTACTAATGGTGATGTGCCAACAAAGAGATGCATCATGATGGATGATGTATTCATCTACCATGCACACACGTTGTTTTTGTTATCTTTGGTGTGTGTAGGTACGCGGACAATAACGTCAACCTCGATTGAGCACGAGTTGGCGAAAAGAGCTCTTGAGAGCATCATACTTGTGAGTTCAAACTCAAACTCCGCTCGCATACCCTTCATATGCTATGCATCAAACGTGTTGAAAAATTTCTCTTCCATATGGTTTCTTTGCAAGCATGTTGATGATTTTTGTGACACTTGTGACATTCATGCTACCACGATTTTGAACATTGATGCTTTATGTGTTGCAACATACATGTGGAACGATTTCTCTTCCTTTTGTTTTGTGTGCAACCACATTGCTATATTGGTCATGACTTGTCACATGTGTTCCCGCTTTGCGTTCATTGGTGTTGCATCCAACAAGTTGAAAACTTGCTCTTTCTTTTGGTTGGGTTGCATAACTACTTGTGATAATTGATATGGGCACGAAGGAGGAGGTGAAGCCCAATTTTAGGACTCCACCAAGATGAGGGAAGCTCGTTGCTGATTGGCACGCCAGGACGACCTACGATATGAAATAATTTAGTCTAAGGTTGTGTCAGCAATTTACATATCTGCTTATGTTATTCTGTGTGCTAGGTCATGTTATGGGCCACTTAGTTTTATTTGTGTTTTGGGTTTGGGCCTGTCCAAGCCCAACAGTTTTCTGACCATCTATATAAGGAGGTTAGTAGTCTAGGGTTTAGGGGAGTTCAGTTGTTTAGTCTAAAACTATCGTGTGCTCCACCGTGTATCATCCCTCCGGGGAAACGGCGCTGCCGTGTTATATCTAATAAAGATTGCTGCGAGGGTTCTTGCGTCATCAAGGATTATCGAGCTGTGGTTTGAGGCGTGGTGATCTTCATCACGTTGCTTGCTGGATTCGTTCCTCGTCTTCAGGTGACGTTCTTCGCGTTGTTGGAAGATTTCTATCTGGGTTGACTCGCTGTGAAAGATCGGGACAAAACTCAAGGATCACCGGCGTGATCCTTATCATGTGGTATCAGATTACTGGGTTTATCACTGCGAGTGTTTTCTGTTGATTGCTTGCTCTACAGATTGTTCTTCGTTCACAGTTTTTAGATCAGAATTGCTTAAGGAGAGTGGGCAAGTTCTTGATCGTTTCCATCTCCGGGGCAGATTGCTGTTTCTTCATTGGAGTCGGCGTCAGTTTCCAGTACCGATCCCCACGATCGATCTCCTAGAGTCCAGGCCATCCACCTCTATCAGATCCGATCGTGCCAAGTTGAAACAGAAAGGGGCAAAGGAAATCCAGGCAGCAACCTGGTCAGATCCGATCGAAGGCACACAAAAAAAAGGGCATCGCCCCGTGTACCCGCGCGCGCCTGAGGGGGGATCGCGTCTGGGGTCTGATGAGGGGTGACCTCTTGGGTGTGGCCCGATCTTCACGGATTCACGAGATTTGGGGTGGAAAATGAGGATGAACACGAAGAACACGATGAACACGGTGCACAAATCAAAGGTAAACACACACACACAAGATACACACCGGTTGTCCTCGTTGGCCCGATTCACCAACTCAATAGAATCGCAAGGAAGAGACTCCAAGAGTAGAATTCCTTGTGAGAGATTGATTTGCTAGGAGTAGAATTCCACTTGGGGAAGAGACCAAATCAATGGATAGAATTACACACAAAGTATGCAAGAGATCCACTACAAGGTAGAATTCCCCAACTGGAAGAGACCCCAAACAAAGAGGGATGATGGTTTACTCTAGATTTGAGATCTAGTAGCAAGTTCCCTAAGGGAAAGGGCATAAAGCCATGTTTTATCTTAATTCTTATCTAAACTAGAAAGGGGAAGAGAGAGCCATATAAATAGGCAGCCACGTTCTGGGGGCAAATTGGTAATTTAGGGAAGGTTACAAGGGTGGCTTCTAGGCCAAAGGCGCATTGACTCGGCCAGGCCGGCTTTAGCCGGTGTTAAGTCCGGCTTTAGCCGGGATGGCCGGCTATAGCCGGGGTTGGGGCCGGCTAAAGCCGGTGGCCGGCTATAGCCGGTGTCAGGGCCGGCTTTAGCCGGTCCGTCGCTTGCTCCGACTTCTTCTTCCGGCGTTTCCATGCTTCCTCTTCGTGTTCCTCGTCCTTGGTCGTCTCTCCATATGGTTCGTAACGGACTGCACAAATGATGTTGCCATGAGGTAGCGAACCATTCACCGTATGCTCAAGATCAAGAGTGTTTAGGAGCAAATTCACCTTATCATGGAGGGCTTTAGCTCGAGCTCTTGTCATTGGCCCTTGTGGGGAACTTGGCGGTCTTGAGGCTCAGGTGTCCGAAGGCCACCCCACATCATCTCCCCCTCCTTGGGAAAGAGTCGACCTCGACTCTGCATCGATCTTCTCACCATGAAAGGGGGATAGGTCCTTGATGTTGAAGGTGTTGCTCACGAGGTACTTGGAAGTTGGAATGTCGATGACGTAAGCGTTGTCGTTGATGCGCTTGAGAACCTTGAAGGGGCCATCACTTCGTGGCTTGAGTTTTGAATTGCGTTCATGTGGAAACCGATCCTTGCTCAAATGAATCCAAACAAGGTCGCCCTCCTCGAAGATGCGTGGAGTCTTGTTCTTGTTGATCATGGCGGTATGGCGATTGACATGGTCTTCAATTGTCTTCCTTGTGCTCTCGTGCAAGTTCTTCATGATGTCGGCGCGCTTGGTGATGTCCATGTTGACGCGCTCGTGAAGCGGGAGTGGAAGAAGGTCGAGTGCCGTTGGTGGGTTGAACCCATAGACGATCTTGAAGGGGCTTCGCTTGGTGATTCTATGTTCGGCGCGGTTGTAGGCGAACTCCGCATGAGGAATGCATTCCTCCCATGACTTGGGGTTCTTCTTGATCAACACACGGAGTAGGTTCCCAAGACTCCGGTTCACCACTTCGGTTTGCCCATCCGTTTGTGGATGTGATGATGAAGAAAAGAGAAGCTTGATCCCTAGCTTGGCCATTAGGGTCTTCCACAAGTAGCTCATGAACTTGACGTCGCGATCCGAGACGATGCTTGTTGGAAACCCATGAAGTCGAATGATATCCCTGAAAAACAAAGTAGCAATATGTGAAGCATCGTCGGTCTTGTGACAAGGGATGAAATGCGCCATTTTGGAAAAACGGTCAACTACCACAAATATTGAATCATGTCCATTGCGTGTACGAGGCAAACCCAAAACAAAATCCATGCTAATGTCCGACCAAGGTGCATGTGGAATAGGTAAAGGCATATAGAGACCAAAGGAATTAGTTTTGGACTTAGCTTGTATGCATGTAGCGCATCGTTGGACGTGCCTCTCGACGTCTCGGTACATTCTTGGCCAAAAGTAGTGTGTTGAAAGCATTGCATAAGTCTTCTCACGTCCGAAATGTCCCATTAGTCCTCCACCATGGGCCTCTTGCAATAACAACATACGAAGAGAGGACTCGGGAATGCATAACTTGTTAGCCTTTAAAAGGAAACTGTCATGCAAATAGAAATCATCTACCCTTCGGGAGGTCGAGCATTGTGCAAATATGGTACCAAAGAAAGAATCGGAAGGATACAAATGCGGTAGCTCATCCAGACCCAAAATATGTGTGTCAATGCGAGTGAGAAGGTTGGTATTTTTGCGAGATAAAGCATCCGCGACCACATTTTCTTTGCCCTTTTTGTACTTGATGACATAAGGGAAAGATTCAATGAACTCAACCCACTTGGCATGACGCTTGTTCAAATTTGCTTGGCTTTTCAAAAACTTCAAGGATTCGTGGTCCGAATGGATGACAAATTCTTTTGGCCAAAGATAATGTTGCCAAACTTCCAAAACACGAACAAGAGCAAAGAGTTCTTTGTCATAAATTGAATAGTTGAGGCGTGCACCATCCAACTTTTCACTATGATAAGCAACGGGGCGTCCATTTTGCATGAGAACACCACCTATGCCAATTCCACTAGCATCACATTCAATTTCAAATGTTTGTTGGAAATTGGGTAAAACAAGCAATGGTGCCTCCGTAAGGCGTTTCTTTAGTTCATCGAAAGCATGTTGTTGAGCTTTGCCCCAAACGAAAGGTACATTTTTCTTCGTAAGCTCGTTTAGAGGGCAAGCAATGGTGCTAAAATCTTTCACAAAGCGACGGTAAAATCCGGCTAGGCCATGAAAACTTCTCACTTGGCCAACCGTAGTTGGTGTTGGCCAATTCCGTATGGCCTCAATTTTGGAAGTGTCTACTTCAATGCCATTGTGAGAGATAACAAATCCAAGAAAAACCAACTTGTTTTGAGCAAAGTTACACTTTGGAAGGTTTGCATAAAGCTTTTCTTTGCGAAGAACATGCAAAACTTGCTCAACATGGGAAACATGGTTCGAAAATGACTTGCTATAAATGAGGATGTCGTCAAAATAAACCACAACAAATTTGCCAATGAAAGATCGCAAAACGTGGTTCATAAGACGCATAAAAGTCGATGGAGCATTAGACAAACCAAAAGGCATGACAAGCCATTCATAGAGACCAAGTTTGGTCTTGAATGCCGTCTTCCATTCATCGCCTATGGCCATGCGTATTTGATGGTATCCACTACGAAGATCTATTTTAGAAAATATAGTGGAACCCGCAAGCTCATCAAGCATGTCGTCTAAGCGAGGAATAGGATGGCGATAACGAACGGTAATGGCATTGATGGGATGACAATCCATACACATTCGAAGTGTGTCATCACTCTTGGGGACAAGAATTACCGGAACGGCACAAGGAGATAGGCTTTCACGAACATACCCTTTTTGTAGAAGGTCATGAATTTGGCGTTCAATCTCCTTTGTCTCCTCCGGATTTGTGCGGTACGCGGCGCGGTTTGGAAGAGGGGCGCCCGGAATGAGGTCGATCCGATGTTCGATGCCGCGTAGAGGTGGTAGTCCAAGAGGAAGTTCGTCCGGGAAAACATCTTGAAATTCCTTCAAAAGAGACAACAAAGGAGAAGGAATCGTGGAATGATCATTAGTAGGTAGAATGGTGCCCTTGCAAATGAGCACAAAGTGTAATGTGGATGGGTTGTGGTGTAAAGCCCTCATCTCACTTTTGGTGGCAATCAAGGCGTGGGTGGTTCTATCGCTCATATATGGCTTGTGGCGCTCACTTTCTTTGTTGTGGCTAAGTCGCTCATCACTCAACTCACTTGGAAAAGTAGCTTGTTGGACCCTCGCTAAAGCCTTTGCATTGTCCGCAATGATTTGGCTAGGAGTCATCGGGCTAAGCGTGAAGGTCTTGTCGTCTTCCTTGAAGGTGTAAGCATTTGTATACCCATTGTGTATGGCCTTCTTGTCAAATTGCCAAGGGCGGCCAAGAAGTACGTGACACACCGTCATGGGAACAACATCACACTCCACCGTGTCTTCATAAGCTCCAATCTTGAATGTAACGGAGACGGTGTGTTCAATCTTGACATTGCCGTTGTCGCTTAACCATTGCACATGGTATGGGTGAGCATGCTTGCGTAGTTGGAGATTGAGCTTGGAACATAACTCGGTGCTTGCAAGGTTGTGGCAACTTCCTCCATCAATGATCACCTTGATTGACTTTCCATGAATGCCGGCCTTAGTTTGGAAAATGTTGCATCGTTGGTCTTCTAAGTCTTGGGATTGAGTAGTCAACACCTTTGTGACAACAAGTGATGGGCTAGTGTCATGAGTGCATAGCACATGTTCCTCTTCATCACCCATGTCATCCGCTTCCATGGCGACGGCCGCTTGGACAAAGGCTTCATACTCATCTTCATCATAGTAGTCAATGGTTCCATTGTCTTTGGTGATCATCACCCTAGTGTTCTTGCACTCAAATGATTTGTGTCCTTGAACGCCACACTTGAAACAAGTTACTTTGGGTGGTGCCGATGATGCCTTGGAGGAGGTTGTTGTAGAAGGTGCGGGAGCTTGAGTTGTTGATTGTGGTGGTTTGGAGAAAGGCTTGGACGAAGATGCAAATGATGGCTTGATTGTTGGTGGAGTGCTTGCCGAAGAGTTGCGGGAGGCGAAGAAACCTTTGGTGCGCTCATACTTGGCATCTTCTTGGAGTTGGCGCTTGGCTCGAGTTGCTTTGTGTACAAGATCACACACGGTGGTGTAAGGGAGGAACTCCACAATGCGCTTGATGGGATGGTTCAATCCATTGAAGAAGCGTGCCAAAGTTTGTTCTTCTTTCTCCTCCAACTTTAGGCGCATCATAGTCAATTGCATTTCCTTGTAGTATTCTTCCACGGACTTGGTGCCTTGAGTTAACTTTTGAAGCTTGTTGAAGAGGTCACGGTTGTAATGATCCGGTACGAAGCGGGTTTGCATTTCAAGCTTCATATCTTCCCAAGTGTCAATTGGTTCCATGAGGTCTTCTTCTCTTTTGGCCACTACTTGTTCCCACCAAATATTGGCATAGCCCTCAAACTCAAGGGAGGCCAAGGCTACTTTCTTTTCTTCGGAGTAATTGTGCATGCGGAAGATCTTGTCCACCTTGATAGCCCATGAGAAGTAGGCGTCGGCGCCGTCGTCGCCCGTGAACTTTGGGATGGTGAACTTGAGCTTGCCAAATTTGTCGTCCGCATCATATTGGCGACGAGGAGGTCGTGCATCATCATCATCATCAATTTGTCGACGCGGAGGTCTTGCAACAATGTGTAGGTCTTGGTCACGTTGGCGATGTTGTGGTTGGGGACGTGGTTCCCCATCATAGTGTGGGCGATGTCGGCGAGGTTGCACACTATCTTCACTTAACGCCCCTTGGCAATCATGGTGAGGGTGAAGCTCATGGCGGCGAGGGTGGTCATGTTGTCGGCGTCCCTCTGGATCATTGAGAATTGGACGGTGACCATCATGGTCATGTGGTAGATGACGTCGACCATCTTGTTGTGGAGGTCGGCCGACGGGACCGGTGGCGTTTGGAACTTGTGGACGGTCCACATGAAGAAGTTGTCGTTCTTGATTGAGGACCGGTGGGGCATCATGATGAGCTTGGCCTTGAGGAATGTTGTCCGCTTGGGGTTGATCTTGAATGGCAATGTTTGGAACGCCTTGACGTGCTTGGCCTTGGGAGGGTTGGTCTACTTGGTGATGCTCTTGAGTCTCCCGGCGTGGAGCGTCTTGTTGGGAATGCGCACGAGATGGAAGACGATGTTGTTGGCGTCGTACATGGTCATCCACATGGTTTGAGCGGGAAGAAGATCTTGACGAGCGTGACCTTGAGCGATGTTGTTGACGTGCCAAAGTGCCCACCAAGGTGTCGACGGTCGTTTTTAAGTTGGCGACGGTCGTTTGTAAGTTGGCGCCGGTCGTTTGTAAGTTGGCGACGGCTCCCTTCATCTCCGCGCTCAAGTCCTTTATCTCCTCGCCCAAGTTCTCCACCCGTTCGTTGAGTGTGTCGTGCGAAGACGATAATCTTTTGGTGAACCTTGCCGACGCTTCCTCAACCTTCGTGTTGAGGGTGAAGAATTTGTTGTCGGTGGTGGTCATGCATTCATCAAGTCGTTGGAGTGAGGCGTGGATGCTCCCAAACGTTGAAGCATTGGTAGCTTGAAGATTGTCGAGTCGCTCGGCTAAGGACTCCTCACCATGTTCCGAGGTGTCTCTCCTAGGCATGGTCACAAAAAGAAGAAGAGGTATGAAGAAAGTAAGTGGGTTAGAGGAAAACACACTTGAAACACGACCCGTAAAAACTATTGAATTGATGAAAACACCCAAGGACAACCGTTGTGCACAAGTTAGAACACACGCAAAAGGCTATCTATTGGATGGGAAGGAAAAGTGGTAATGCCAAACGAAAATGACCAAAAGAAAAATTTATTGTCAAATGTGGAGGTGATGCAAAAATTTCAAATGTCAAAAGAGCGATCAAAAAGAACACACACGTGGAGAAAGATGGGGTTAGTGCGACGGACAAAACGAGCACGACAAAGGGTCCTAACGAAGACTACGCTCAATGTCGCACTAACACTCGAGAGACCGTGACTTGGTTGCAAAAGGAGAAGCAACAAGATTCGCACACTTGCCTCTCTTCTCACTCTCTCTTTTGGTTACAAGCTTGTGGACTCTTTTGTATTTGTGGACTATGGAAGGCACACACACTATATGATACTTCTCTTTCTTTCTCTCTTTGTGTTTGTGTTTGATTGGTAGTATCTTTTTCCTCTTTCTCTTGGTCCACTTCAAAGCTTGGTGGTGCTAGATATAAACACACACTATCACAATTCAGGGTCAAGTGTACGATGCTTCGCAACTCTAGGAAAGCCACTCTCAATGGGTAAGATCACGAAAAGAAAAGAGGTTTGCAAAGAAAGAGGAAAACTGCGAGTGCCAGTCTAGGCCGGCTTTAGCCGGTGCATAGGCCGGCTTTAGCCGGTGGCCGGCTTTAGCCGGTGTCCAGGCCGGCTTTAGCCGGTTCGTTCTTTTTCGAGAAATTCTGGACAGGCCGGCTATTTTGCCCAGGCCGGCTTTAGCCGGTGCGGGGAAATTTTGCACGAACAGTTCGTCTTTGGTGGCGGAAATTGGGCACAAGAATCCTCAAATCCGGAAAAGGTAGGAAGAATTAGGCTAAGGGAACACAAAGGAAGGTAGATCAGCACTTGAGACACGAAATCCTTGGATCAAAACCACAAAAAACTCAACAAATCTTGAGATCAAAATTCGAGGCAAATTTGGGGCTATTTTTCTGATTTTTGAAATTTATGGTGGAAATCACAAACGAAAGTAAATCCGTGGCAACCAAAAGCTTCTGATACCATATGATGAGGGGTGACCTCTTGGGTGTGGCCCGATCTTCACGGATTCACGAGATTTGGGGTAGAAAACGAGGATGAACACGAAGAACATGATGAACACGGTGCACAAATCAAAGGTAAACACACACACACAAGATACACACCGGTTGTCCTCGTTGGCCCGATTCACCAACTCAATAGAATCGCAAGGAAGAGACTCCAAGAGTAGAATTCCTTGTGAGAGATTGATTTGCTAGGAGTAGAATTCCACTTGGGGAAGAGACCAAATCAATGGATAGAATTACACACAAAGTATGCAAGAGATCCACTACAAGGTAGAATTCCCCAACTGGAAGAGACCCCAAACAAAGAGGGATGATGGTTTACTCTAGATTTGAGATCTAGTAGCAAGTTCCCTAAGGGAAAGGGCATGAAGCCATGTTTTATCTTAATTCTTATCTAAACTAGAAAGGGGAAGAGAGAGCCATATAAATAGGCAGCCACGTTCTGGGGGCAAATTGGTAATTTAGGGAAGGTTACAAGGGTGGCTTCTAGGCCAAAGGCGCGTTGACTCGGCCAGGCCGGCTTTAGCCGGTGTTAAGTCCGGCTTTAGCCGGGATGGCCGGCTATAGCCGGGGTTGGGGCCGGCTAAAGCCGGTGGCCGGCTATAGCCGGTGTCAGGGCCGGCTTTAGTCGGTCTGTCGCTTGCTCCGACTTCTTCTTCCGGCGTTTCCATGCTTCCTCTTCGTGTTCCTCGTCCTTGGTCGTCTCTCCATATGGTTCGTAACGGACTGCACAAATGATGTTGCCATGAGGTAGCGAACCATTCACCGTATGCTCAAGATCAAGAGTGTTTAGGAGCAAATTCACCTTATCATGGAGGGCTTTAGCTCGAGCTCTTGTCATTGGCCCTTGTGGGGAACTTGGCGGTCTTGAGGCTGAGGTGTCCGAAGGCCACCCCACATCACGGTCGAGCGAGCTCGCACGCCCGCGCCCCGACGGGGACTTCGTCCGCGCCTCGGTCCGTTGGCCTGCAGCGGGCCGGCCCAGTTGGTTACGATCTTCGCGCTCGGCCCGAGCTTTCAGCTGCGATTGGCCAGAGTCCCGGAAGCAGATCCGATCGAGCTGCAACAGAAAAAACAAAAAAAGGAGACCGCTTGCCCCGCGCGCCTGGGGTCAGATCGTTCTGTCCTCGAGCGAAACCGTCTGGATCGCAGCTCGCCCGTGACTCGCGCTCTAACTAGGCGGTTGCCTAGTGGGCCGGCCCATCTGGCCGTGAGCCTAGGAACGGATCGCCCCGCGTCGCTGTACCACAGACCTCCTCTGTGGTAGAGCGAGGCGCGGTGGTTTTGAAATTTTTTTTTTGGCTGTTGGTTTTGCTTCATGCGGGTGTAGGTTCTGCCGCGGCGACTACTCCGTTCAGTTTGGAACAAATTTTTTTCGCAAATTTTTCTGCGTGACGGACACGTGCATACCAGAAATATTCAGGTATGGGTTCATCAAGGCCTGTCCGTTTGACTGACAAAGCGGACGATATCTACAGTGACTATTTAGAGATCTTGGCTGGTTTTCGGTATGATGCAACTAAAATCACGTGGAGTTTGAACAGTGCTGCAAAGTTTGCAGAGTATGAGTCTTGGGAATCTCACATGGAGCATGGCTTTGCACAATGTCGTGCCCGTGATAGCAAGTTTGGCGGTTTTACTGAATTTGTACTTGCCCATCGGCGTGTGGGTACGCAGGTGGCTGGTTGGTGGCGTGAAGAACGGCGCGTAAAGGGCATCACACTTGAAACATCTCGTTGGGAGGTTTTTAAGCAATTTCTGCGTACTCGATTTTTGGACAAGACCGTGGAATCAGACAAGGCGGTTGTTCCAATGGTACAAGCCAAAGTTGATGGAGATGACACACCATTGAGAGGTATGAGTATTCAGCTTCACAAATTGGCTACTGGTGATAAGGCGGTGGTACGGAATCAGCGATGGAGCCTGTTTCAGACACAGTGCACCATCAAGGAGAAAGCGTGCAAACTGATCATTGACAGTGGTAGCTACTGTAATGGCATTAGTGGGGCTATGGTGGCATCATTGGGGTTGTCTACATGGCGTATTCCTAAACCTAAGCATGTTGAGTGGTTGAATAGCTGCGGTGTGCTAAAGGTTACTCATAAGGTACGTGTGCCATTTATAGTTGATGATTATGTTGATGAGGTGGAGTGCGATGTGTTGCCATTGGAGGTGTGTGGAGTGTTACTTGGACGTCCATGGCAATATGATCACAATGCTATGCATGCTGGGAGAGCAAATACATATTCTTTTGTGCATGATGGCAAACAGCGGACTTTGAAACCTATGCAGGATGATCAAATAAAGTCTGATGTTGAGCTGGTGGTACACAAGGTGAAGTTGCGCAAGGCTAAGCCAAAATCTGGGCTAGCTACGGCGCAACATGAGGAGCATGATGCGAAAAGCATCGATGGTGATAATGTTTCAGCCAAGCCTGTAGATGACAAGCCAGTTGTTCTTGTTAGTGACAAGCCGGTTGAAGTCAAGCCTCATATTGATGACGGGAAGGATATGTCAGCATGTGTTCCATGTGTTCCACTTCCAGTTCGTGTTGACATGGGTGTTCAGACCGATGACGGTGGTGCTGATCGTGTTCCGGTGCATACGGTGCCGCGGGTAGTCAGCCACAGTTTTGTGAGAACACCTCGGAAATGTTTTGTTGGAGCAGCAGTACGTGTGCACAAAGGCAAAGATGGACGTGTTCGTCAGTTGTGTGGCCCGGGCATTACTACTTTGCAGGGTCGTGCACAGAAGGTTCATGTTCAGCAGCACAAAGCTCCATCAAGAGTTGAGAAGAAGAAGAAGGTGGAGGCGCCTAAGTACAAGTTCATCTGGCGAAGAAAAGAGGTGCAGCCACCCAGGGCTATATCAAGTCGAGCAGGCCAAGCGGGAGGATGTGGTGAGGAAGGCAAGCAAGACTTGAAGACGGCGAATATGAGTGGTGCTATTCTTCATATGCCGCCACCTTTTCGAGCAGACCCTCACGCGTTGGGGACAACGCTTTTTGAAGGGGGGGAGGATGATATGGGCACGAAGGAGGAGGTGAAGCCCAATTTTAGGACTCCACCAAGATGAGGGAAGCTCGTTGCTGATTGGCACGCCAGGAAGACCTACGATATGAAATAATTTAGTCTAAGGTTGTGTCAGCAATTTACATATCTGCTTATGTTATTCTGTGTGCTAGGTCATGTTATGGGCCACTTAGTTTTATTTGTGTTTTGGGTTTGGGCCTGTCCAAGCCCAACAGTTTTCTGACCATCTATATAAGGAGGTCAGTAGTCTAGGATTTAGGGGAGTTCAGTTGTTTAGTCTAAAACTATCGTGTGCTCCACCGTGTATCATCCCTCCGGGGAAACGGCGCTGCCGTGTTATATCTAATAAAGATTGCTGCAAGGGTTCTTGCGTCATCAAGGATTATCGAGCTGTGGTTTGAGGCGTGGTGATCTTCATCACGTTGCTTGCTGGATTCGTTCCTCGTCTTCAGGTGACGTTCTTCGCGTTGTTGGAAGATTTCTATCCGGGTTGACTCGCTGTGAAAGATCGGGACAAAACTCAAGGATCACCGGCGTGATCCTTATCAATAATGATGTTTTCTTCTACTTTTGGATGAATATGATTTGTGTTGCAACAAATATGATGAAAAATTGTTCTTTCCTATGGTTTGTTTGCACACATGTTGATGATGATTTTGACATCTTGCCGTATGTGTTTTTGCCAAACTCTCCTTATATTGCTTCAAGAATGTTGACTACTTGCTATTTCCAAAGCCTTGAGTGCAATAATATGCATATCTTTCAACATGAGATGGACACCACAGTCTTCTCAAATTTTGATGGAGTTTTTGTGTTCCCACATTTGGAAGATGTTGAAACAATTTGCTTACACATAGACCTTGCATATGCATTCCGTTTATTATACTTGTGTGGTGCTAATTGTGTTGTGATCAAGAATGGACATGTCCTTAATGATATGCTCCAATATCATGCACACACATACTTTGCTTGGTCTTTGTTGTGCGTAGATACACATGAATACTATGGGTGGATGCGCTCCCGCGCGTGGTTTCAATCAAAAACTTCTACAACGAGAGCACATCAACAACTTTGTAAGGTGACCTCCTTCTACTCACAAACTCATGCCATAAACTACAAGAATTGGCTACTCTTTGAGTGTTGTTTTGCTTTGCTTGTGACCTTTGTAGGACTCATGGAAGGTGAAGGAACATTCAAGAGTTGCCAAACCAATCTATGCAAGAACGACCACATGGCGCACTCCAAGTACAATCGCCTACATCTACCTCCCCTACATGATGATGTTGAGTCAACGTCGAGAACAACGTTCTTTGAAGCGGGGGGAGATGATGTGGGGTGGCTTTCGGACCTCGTAACATCATGTGCATCAACAATCAAGTCCGACATCATCGAGGCATGGAAGAGAAGGAAGAAGAACAACCGGAAAGAAGCTTGGAAGCGCCGCAAGAAGAGGTTGCGGCTGAAGCTGGACCGGCTAAAGCTGGTCCTACCCCGGCTAAAGCCGGCCCACCGGCTAAAGCCGGCCTTAACCCCGGCTATAGCCGGCCTACTCGAGTCAGCTACGTCTTGGCCATGAAGCCACCTATGTTATCTGTCTCCCTAGTGACCAAACTACCCCCTAGCTCGTGGCTGCCTATATATATGGCTCCCCCTCCCCTAGAGATAGGATAGAGATGAATTAAGATAAGAATTGGCATGATGCCTTCTCCCTTGTGGGAACCCAACTAGATCTACATCTAGGAATCACCCTCTTTGTTTGGGATCTCTTCTAGTTGGAGAATTCTACCTTGATTTGGATCTCTTGCATACTTGTGTGTGTAATTCTATCCAATTGATTGGTCTCTTCTCCAATTGGAATTCTATTCCAAGCAAGTCAATCTCTCACAAGGAATTCTACTCTTGGAGTCTCTTCCTTGTGATTCTATTGAGTTGGTGAATCGGGCCAACGAGGACAACCGGTGTGTATCTTGTGTGTGTGAGTTTGCCTTCGATTTGTTCATCGTGTTCTTCGTGTTCATCTTCGTTCCCCGCCACAAATCTCGTGAATCCGTGAAGATCGGGCCACACCTCGGGGGTCACCCCACATCACCCTAGGGTGGCGCACCCCCTGGCCCGCGCAGCCCTAGGTTGAGGTGGCCCTGGCCCACCTCTGATGCCGCCTCTTCGCCTATATAAAGTCATCCGACGGAAAACCCTAAATCAATCGGTATTTTTCGAGAAAGAGTTTTGCTGCTCCGCCACCGCCACCGACGAATTTCGGGGGACAGAAGTCTCTGTTCCGGCACCCTGCCGGAATGGGGAAGTGCCCCCGGGGCCATCTCCATCGACATTGTTGCCTCCACCGCCGTCTCCATCGACTTCACCGCCATCTCCACCAACCTTGTTGTCTCCTATGATGAGGAGGCAATAGTTCTCCCCCGGGGTAGAGGGCTCTACCGGTAGCTATGTGGTTCACCTCTCTCTCCCATGATGTCATCTTTATGTGATCGTGAGCTTTGTATCTAGTTGAATTGGTAGATGCTATTATTCAGATATTATGCTACTCCCGTGCTTTATTATTGTAATCTCCAGAGACACCTTGTATCATGATGTGAAGGTGACAATGTGCGCATTATATGTGTCTCTTTTGGCTAGTGTCTCTATGAATTGTTGGTGTTTGTTGGAACCATCTAGTGCGCTCAAGGTGATAGTGTGGGGCAATCTATTTTTGGGAAATGCGAACTTTGAGGAGTGCTTCGTAGCCCTATGCATGATTAGTTTCGTTATCCATTGGAGAATAGTTTAGAGTGGCATAGTGAAGTTAGCATCTATGGGTTCAATTATGTTATTTTGTTGAGAGTGACCACTAGTGAAAGTATGATCCCTAGGCCTTGTTTCCAAGCATTGAACACTGTTTACATTCAGTTTTGTTACTTGTTTGCTCGCAGCGATATTTATTTCAGATTACATTTACTACTTATAATCATCACTACTACTTGTATTTCACTATCTCTTCGCCGAACTAGTGCACCTATACATCTGACAAGTGCATTGGGTGTGTTGGGGACACAAGAGACTTTATGTATCGTAATTGCAGGGTTGCTTGAGAGGGATAGCTTTGACCTCCTCCTCCCTGAGTTCGATAAACCTTGGGTGATCCACTTAAGGGAAACTTGCTGTTGTTCTACAAACCTCTGCACTTGGAGGCCCAACACTGTCTACAAGAACAGACTCGTGCGTAGACATCATGTAGCAGAAGCATCCAAACGACGTGATCAAAGCCATTTTCTCCTCATCTGCCTCTGCCATCTTGATCTGATTGTAGCCATTGTACGCGTCCAGAAAGCAAAGGGACCCAGAACCCGCCGTTCAATCAACGATTTGGTCGATTCGTGGCAGAACAAACTCTTCCTTTGGGTAGGCAAAGTTAAGGTTGGTGTAGTCGATGCACATCCTCTAGGTTTTGTTCTTCTGGACGAGGACTGGATTTGCCAACCACTTTGGGTGCTTGATAGCACGGATAAAACCGGCGGTGAGTAGCCGGTTGATTTCTTCCCCGATCGTGCGGTGTCGCTCCGTGTTGAAGGGGCGAAGTGATTGCTTCACAGGTCGAGCCTTTGGGTCAAAGTATAGTTTGTGCTTGGCGAGTTCCCTCAGGACACCTCGCATGTTAGATGGCTTCCATGCGAAGATGCCACGGTTCTCATGGAGGACTCGATGAGCACACTTTCCTATGCATTATTGAGCTGCGCGACCATAGTGACTTGCTGGCTGGAGTTGCCAGGGACAAGGTCGACTTAGCGAGAGAGCATGACTAGTTCGAAGGAGGTCTTCGGCGTTTCCTCCAGATGAGGTTTCTTCAAGAGGGCTGGGTCGTTGAGGTTGACCGAGGCAAAGTACTTCGCAAGTTTGCCTGTTTCCTCTATAATGATGGTGTCGGCGAGCTTGGCGCTGTTGTCCTCGCACTCTTGGGTCAGGTTGAAGTCACCATGGACGGTGATGATGCCATTTGGCCTAGGTATCTTGAGCAGGTTCTATGCATAATGGGAGACCGCCATGAATTTGGTGAATGCCTGCCTCCCAAGGACGTAGTGGTAGGGGCTGTGAAATTTGACCAGCTCGAAGATGATCTGCTCAGTACAGAAGTTCTGAGGGGTGCCGAATGTGACCAGCAATGTGATCTTGCCTATTTGGAAGGCCTTGTGACTAGGCACAATTCTATGGAATGTGCACCTAGTAGGCTCGATCATAGATTCTGGGAGTCGCATTCGCCGGAACGTGTCGAGGTAGAGTGATGAGGACATCCCTACGGTTGATACAACCGTTGCACCTACAGCCACACTTCCTCACATTCCACAATTCCAAGGACCTCTCACAAGAGCTCGTGCACGCCAACTAAATTATCAGGTACTTTCGTTTCTAGGAACTATTCCTAATATTCATGAGAATATGATGCTGCCTAAATCAGATGTGTTTATGTTACTTAGGAATGATGGGCCTAGCACGGATGAGAGGGACAAGCATTGGAGCATGATCGTGCATGGAGATGATGGCAGCAATCGTGTGAGGATTCAGGATGACGCTACAAGTGAAGATTTCAGAACTTTGAAGCCACCATAATGCTGCAAGGATGCTTGGACGAAATTCAAAAGTTACTCAATCATAAAATTCGTCCAAGGCTTTATATGGTGCTGCGTCACCTTATTTTATGGGTTAAACCCATGTATTTTCGTCATAGGTATTTTAGGGATTTTCTGGAGGCTGTTTGAGTGGAAATTGGCCCATCTAGGGTTATTTTCGGATGGCCCATTAGGGCTATACGAAAATCCCTGCCCTTTCCCTCATATATACCTCCTCCTAGCCGTCATTAGAACTTGGATTTTGTTTAGTTAAAGACTTAGCCACGAGCTACTCTTCGCCATAGGCACAAGTGTCAAATCGACCTTTTGTACTACGCACAGACAGAATCCCACCTCTTCAATAAAGCCTTCATCTTTATTCGCAATATCTTGATTGCAACTATAATTCTTGCTTGTTCTTCGATTGCTCGTAGGGATTGATCCTCGTGATCAGGTTGATCTAGCTCCGGCATGATCAATAGCCTCGGAAGTTGGTGTATCGATTGCTAAGGCGCAACGTCTCGCACGTTTGTAGTCGGATCGTCAACGTCGACCTCCACCATAATCGATAGTTATCGTCTCATCGAAAGATCGGGCACCTTTACCCCATCAAGTGGTATCAGATTTCAGGTTGATCGGTGAGATTTACTGTTTTCGTAGTCTAGATTGCATCTTCATACCTAGAATCCACGAAAAAGCCAAAAATATCAGGACTAGATCTTTTCCTAGAAACAGTTTGAGCCTTTGCATCTTTTCTTTTCAGTATTTGCATTGTTGAATTCTAGTCTGCATCGTCGTGTCCAGTGCTGGTTTTACGTCTAGTTCTTTAGAGTTTCGAGTTCTGGTCACAACCATCACCACCGCCTCCACCGATTTCGTTATCACCACCGCCACCACCGCCACCACCGATTCCGCCATCACCACCGCCATACACCCTTTCGTTTTCCTACTCTTGTTTCCCATCTTTGCAGATCCGATCCGAGTTGTGACTTGATCAGAGTTCCAGAAAGTTTCGGCCAGAAGGAAAGAGGAGAGGAGAGCAAAAAAAAAATTCGGCCTATACTGTTTTTAGGCTTCTGGGATCGTTTTGAGCTATACGCCATTATAGTGAAATTTTTTTGGCGTCTGCACGCTTTCCGGAGCAGTTTCGTGCAGTTTTCGGAAATTTCAAAAAAAGAAAATTCCTATCCTGATATTTCACCTTGCTTATCGTTTTGAGACACTTTCCATCATAGTGATTTTCGCCTCATTCGCGCGCTGTTCAGAGCACTGCTGCCTGTTGCGTTTCGGTGTCGTGGCATGATTCGTGGTGTTCTAGGCTCGCGTCTCTAGCTTGGGCTAGTCTAGGACCAGCACAGTACCGTCGTTGAGCTGTTATTCAACCTTGCATTGCTGTCTTGAATTTTTGCTACAGATATTGCAGCCACCCAGAGCTCCACATATTCCTACACCGTGCGTTGACACCACCTGGCAATCGATCTATTCAATCTTCCTGAAGTTTGGTCATGATGGTTGCTGATCGCCACCTGCTGTAGGGTAAGAACGGGTAAGAGTATTGGTTTGCTTGACAGATTAAGCGTTTGATTACATATCCTACACCTGTGCTTTTGAGTACTAATCATGCCATCAGACAACACCGAGCCACAGCCACTGGAGGGTGAAGCCTTGCAGGCTCACGTCACCAAACTTTTGTCTGATCATATGCAGGATGTGGACAAGCGTTTTAGTGACACGATGGAGCAACTCGAGGGACTCGAGACCACCTTCACCGCCAAACTCGACGCTAAATTCCAGGAGGTGCTACCACACTTACCACCTCCACCGCCGGCTCACGCGCCTCCTCCACAGCCGACTCGCGTGGCTCCTCCACCGACCTTTTTGGGACGTGCACAGCGCATTCTCCATCAACCGGCACAAACTTCGGCTACGGGTGCTACTGCGGGCACTGCGGCTGCTGGCGTTGCAGGAGCTACGGGTGTTACACAGGCCCGTGATGCACAGTTGGATGATTATTACGGGGAAGATGAGTACGAGGGCGAGTACACGGATGACTTCACAGTTGATCAGCCACCTGGTCGTCCTCGGCCCTATATTCGCCGTCCACCTCCTCGTCCATTGGTACGTGATGATGACCATGTTGCTAAACTGAAATTAAATGTTCCTACGTTTGATGGTCGCTATAATCCTGATGCATACCTTTCTTGGGAATTAGAATTAGACCAGCGTTTTGCATGCTTAAATTATCCCGAGGATAGACGTGTCAGTGCTGCTACTTGTGAGTTCACTAGTTTTGCTTCCATATGGTGGTCTGAATATTGTCGTGCTAATCATGCTAATCCAATCACTACATGGGATGCTTTAAAACATGCTATGCGTATTCGTTTTGTTCCACCATATTATCAGCGTTCCATGCTTACAAAATTAGCACGTCTAGATCAAGGCAAAAATTCTGTAGAGGATTATTATCAGGAGTTGCAAACTGGCATGCTACGTTGTGGTATAGAGGAGGATAATGAAGCATTAATGGCACGTTTTGTAGGCGGGTTAAATAAGGAAATTCAGACCATTCTTAGATATAAATCTTATCACACTATTACCCGTTTGTTCCATCTTGCGTGCAATGCTGAATGTGAAGTGCAGGATCGACGTGAGGCGACACGAACTAATTTTTCTGCAGGGCGTTCTTCTTGGAGATCACCGAATTCGGCGTCACGGGCTGCTGCACCTACACCTCCAGCGACCACATCCACGCGATCTGCAGCATCTAAACCACCTCCGTTTGCTGCATGGAAGACTACTACGGGACCAGCACCGAGCGCTGCGTCCTCCATGGCATCTACAGGCAAGTCCAGCCAAATTCAGTGCCGCAAATGTGGTGGACTTGGTCACTTTGCACGCGATTGTGCCTCCTGCCGCATGATGATTGCTCTTGAGGATGGTGGATACGACTCCGCCAGTGATTATGATGAAGATACTTTGGCTCTTATTGCATCTGATGAGCAATGTGCTGCTGCATCCACGGAGCAAGATTCTGAATATATGGCTGCAGAACATGCGGAGAAATACCCGAGTTTAGTTGCACAGCGAGTCATGAGTGCACAAATTACCAAGGCTGAGCCCGACCAGCGCCATAATATGTTCCATACCAAGGGCGTGGTCAAAGATCGCTGTATTCGCATTATTATTGATGGCGGGAGCTGCAACAACTTGGCGAGCATGGAGATGGTTGATAAGCTTGCTCTTACGACACGACCCCATCCTCATCCATATCACATTCAATGGTTTAATAACAGCGTCAAGGTTAAGGTAACACGTACAGTTTGTGTGCATTTTACTATTGCTGCATATGCTGATTATGTTGAGTGTGATGTTGTTCCTATGCAAGCATGTGCTCTTTTACTTGGTAGACCATGGCAATTTGATACAAATTCTATACACTATGGTAGCACAAATCAGTATTCTCTTGTTCATAATGATAAGAAAATTGTGTTACTTCCCATGTCTCCTGAAAGTATTTTAAAAGATGATCTTGCTAGAGCTAGTAGAGCACATAATGAGGGGAAAAAGCTGAGCGAAAATCAGATTGTTGCTAAGGAACTTATGCCTTCTACAAGTACTTCTAAATCTGCTCCAAAACATGCTAACGAAATTCGTTTGAAAAGTACTTGTTTGCTAGCTAGCAAATCTGATATTTCTGAAATTGATGTGAGTACTACTGCATGTTATGCTATCATTTGCAAAGAAGTGTTGTTTTCAGCTGAGGAGATGCCTTCTTCTTTGCCATCAGCTGTTGCTAACATTTTGCAGGAGTATGCGGACGTTTTTCCAGAAGATGTACCTCCAGGACTGCCACCTATTCGTGGAATTGAGCACCAAATTGACTTGATTCCTGGCGCATCTTTGCCCAACCGTGCGCCATATCGTACCAATTCGGAGGAGACAAAAGAGATTCAGCGACAAATTCAAGAACTTCTTGACAAGGGTCATATTCGGGAGTCTCTTAGTCCTTGTGATGTTCCTATTATTTTGGTACCAAAGAAAGATGGTTCTTCGCGCATGTGTACTGATTGTAGAGCAATCAATAATATTACTATTCGCTATCGTCATCCTATTCCTCGTTTAGATGACATGCTTGATGAATTGAGTGGCTCTACCATGTTTTCTAAGGTTGATTTGCGTAGTGGTTACCACCAAATTCGTATGAAGTTAGGAGATGAATGGAAAACTGCATTTAAAACTAAATTTGGCCTATATGAGTGGTTAGTGATGCCTTTTGGTTTAACTAATGCTCCCAGCACTTTCATGAGATTAATGAATGAAGTTTTACGTGCTTTTATTGGACATTTTGTGGTGGTATATTTTGATGATATATTGATATATAGCAAATCTGTAGAAGAACATTTGGAACATTTACGTGCTGTTTTTGATGCTTTACGTGCTGCACGTTTGTTTGGTAACATTGCAAAGTGCACCTTTTGCACGAATAGAGTTGCTTTTCTTGGTTATGTTGTTACAGCACAGGGTATTGAAGTTGATCCCGCCAAGATTGAAGCAATTTTGAGTTGGCCACAACCCAAAACAATCACACAAGTGCGGAGCTTCCTTGGCCTCGCTGGATTTTATAGGCACTTTGTCAAAGATTTTGGTTCCATTGCAGCGCCGCTGAACGAGCTTACTAAGAAAGATGTGCCCTTTGTTTGGGGCAATGCACAACAAGACGCCTTCATGTTACTCAAAGATAAGCTTACACATGCTCCTTTACTCCAACTTCCTGATTTTAATAAGACTTTTGAGTTGGAATGTGATGCTAGTGGAATTGGTTTAGGAGGAGTGTTGTTACAAGAGGGTAAACCTGTTGCATATTTCAGTGAGAAATTGAGTGGAGCTAGTTTGAACTATTCTACTTATGATAAGGAATTATATGCTCTTGTTCGAACATTAGAAACTTGGCAACATTATTTATGGCCTAAAGAATTTGTTATACATTCTGATCATGAATCTTTGAAGCATATTCGTAGTCAAGCTAAGTTGAATAAACGTCATGCAAAGTGGGTTGAATTCATTGAATCTTTTCCTTATGTTATTAAACACAAAAAGGGTAAAGATAATATTATTGTTGATGCTTTGTCCCGTCGTTATGCCATGTTATCTCAACTTGACTTCAAAATCTTTGGATTGGAAACAATCAAAGAACAATATGTGAACGATGCCGATTTGAAAGATGTTTTGCAGCATTGTTTAGAGGGTAGAACTTGGAACAAATTCATCCTCAATGATGGGTTTGTGTTCCGTGCTAACAAACTATGCATTCCAGAAGTTTCCGTTCGTCTTTTGTTGTTACAGGAGGCACATGGAGGAGGATTAATGGGTCACTTTGGAGTAAAGAAGACAGAAGACGTTCTTGCTACACACTTCTTTTGGCCACGCATGAGAAGGGATGTTGAGAGGTTTGTTGCTCGCTGCACAACATGTCAAAAAGCTAGGTCCCGCCTTAATCCACATGGTTTATATATGCCTCTTCCTGTTCCTAGTGTACCTTGGGAGGATATTTCTATGGACTTTGTGTTAGGATTACCTCGAACACAGAAGGGGAGGGATAGTATTTTTGTGGTTGTGGATAGATTTTCTAAGATGGCACACTTTATTCCTTGTCATAAGAGTGATGATGCTGCTCATGTTGCTGAATTATTCTTTCGCGATGTTGTTCGCTTGCATGGTGTGCCTAATACTATTGTTTCAGATCGTGATACTAAATTTCTTAGTCATTTTTGGAGATGTTTATGGGCTAGGTTGGGGACTAAATTGCTGTTTAGTACTACATGTCATCCCCAAACTGATGGACAAACTGAAGTAGTAAATAGAACTTTATCTACCATGTTAAGGGCTATTTTAAAGAAGAACTTAAAAATGTGGGAAGATTGTTTACCTCATATTGAATTTGCTTACAATCGTTCCATGCATTCTACAACTAAGTTATGTCCTTTTGAGATTGTGTATGGTTTTGTTCCTCGTGCACCTATTGATTTATTACCTATTCCATCTTCGGTGCAACATAATTTTGATGCTACACAACGTGCTGAACAGATTCTTACGTTGCATAGGATTACTAAGGAAAATATAGAACGTATGAATGCTAAATATAAAGTTGCTGGTGATAAAGGACGAAAGCATATTGTGTTTGATGTGGGAGATCTAGTTTGGTTGCATTTGCGCAAAGATCATTTTCCTGATTTGCGCTAGTCTAAATTAATGCCACGTGTTGCTGGTCCTTTTAAAGTGTTAGAGAAAATGAATGATAATGCATATAAACTTGAGCTTCCTACAGAGATGGGCACGGCAAGTCCTTCATTTAACAATACAGATTTGAAGCCATACTTTGGAGAAGAAGATGAGATTGCGTCGAGGACGACTTCAATTCAAGAAGGGGAGGATGATGAGGACATCCCTACGGTTGATACAACCGTTGCACCTACAGCCACACTTCCTCACATTCCACAATTCCAAGGACCTCTCACAAGAGCTCGTGCACGCCAACTAAATTATCAGGTACTTTCGTTTCTAGGAACTATTCCTAATATTCATGAGAATATGATGCTGCCTAAATCAGATGTGTTTATGTTACTTAGGAATGATGGGCCTAGCACGGATGAGAGGGACAAGCATTGGAGCATGATCGTGCATGGAGATGATGGCAGCAATCGTGTGAGGATTCAGGATGACGCTACAAGTGAAGATTTCAGAACTTTGAAGCCACCATAATGCTGCAAGGATGCTTGGACGAAATTCACAAGTTACTCAATCATAAAATTCGTCCAAGGCTTTATATGGTGCTGCGTCACCTTATTTTATGTGTTAAACCCATGTATTTTCGTCATAGGTATTTTAGGGATTTTCTGGAGGCTGTTTGAGTGGAAATTGGCCCATCTAGGGTTATTTTCGGATGGCCCATTAGGGCTATACGAAAATCCCTGCCCTTTCCCTCATATATACCTCCTCCTAGCCGTCATTAGAACTTGGATTTTGTTTAGTTAAAGACTTAGCCACGAGCTACTCTTCGCCATAGGCACAAGTGTCAAATCGACCTTTTGTACTACGCACAGACAGAATCCCACCTCTTCAATAAAGCCTTCATCTTTATTCGCAATATCTTGATTGCAACTATAATTCTTGCTTATTCTTCGATCGCTCGCAGGGATTGATCCTCGTGATCAGGTTGATCTAGCTCCGGCGTGATCAATAGCCTCGGAAGTTGGTGCATCGATTGCTAAGGCGCAACGTCTCGCACGTTTGTAGTCGGATCGTCAACGTCGACCTCCACCATAATCGATAGTTATCGTCTCATCGAAAGATCGGGCACCTTTACCCCATCATAGAGGATGTTGATGGAGCTCCCTGTGGCGATCCAACCCATTGAAACAGATTGAATCCTGTGCATATAAGTGCTAGTCCCTGGATCATTAGCTAGCACACACAGTAGATGTATAAAAGAGTACCAATGCATCAAATTTATTACAACGTATGATCCAAGAGTATAATTATTACAAAAGGCTTAGCATCGATGGCTAGCTCACAAATAAAAGTTCAACATAGCAAATAAATAAAGCTCCATTACTCCATAGGCACCGCTGGGTGGAGACTCGCGACCTAAACGATATAACTCAGTCATCCTCAGAATAATAACCTGCAACATGAAAAGGTTGCAGCCACGAGGGTCAATACACTTGGAATGGTATTGGCAAGATGTAACTATGGTGGATATCAATGGCGACCTATCATACATGCACATTTGGCTGGTGGAGTTCAGGCTCTTTGCATAAAGCGATTCATTTTCTCCTACTTTTCAAAAACAGTTTTATTTCTTCAAAAACAACTAAGGACACATTGATTCACTCAAGTGCTCCTATTAAATTCTAAGGACACATTGATTCACTCAAGTGCTCCTAACCCATTGTTCACCCATCAAGTTTTATTAAAGAAATTTGAGTGATGAGATCCTTCAACTGCTTCATGAGAAGTTGCTCAAATTGTCCGTTACCGGGGACACGGCTAAGTACTTAGTTTTTGACACTCTATAGAGGTTAGTACACTTTCACCACATGGCTCGGTCGAAGACCAAGCCGAGACCTTTGGGAAACAAAACAATGAGCCTAGCCCCGGACCCATACCACCTATCTTAGCTACATCAGCTGGTCATGGTAAGTCACGGTTTCATAACTTAATCAGTCAAGCCAGAGCCCATTGACATGTGGTTGTACTCGGAAGCCACTAAACATGAATGTCTATCAATCTCTTTAAGCTTGGGTGGCTTTCCCCACCATAAAACACACTCGATGACCCAAACAAAGCCATTCCACCCAGGTGATTCATTGATTATGTGGTTTTCATTATAGCAAAAACAACTTTCAGTACTCATATCATGAAAACCACCCATGCAACTAATAGCATGGCTAAGCAATCTACAGTACGATGACTATCAAGGAATCAACTAGGAGTTTTACGGCTCATGATGAGGACATCCCTGTTACACCATCATTATCTCCTACTCCTTTTGATGAAGATGTTGCTGCGAAGAAGTCCAATGAGATTAGGATTGGACCAATTACAAGAGCACGTGCAAAGCTATTGGAACAACAGGTGAACTCACTCTTAATTGAACCTGATCTTTTATTTAATGAGAACTTTATACTGCCGAAGTCTATGCATCTATGTATGATCAGGTTTGTTGATAACATGAGCGTTGCACGAGGAGGAGATGAGTCGCAGCAAGAAGAGAAAGACTTGATGATCAAGTGCGCGAGGGGGGAGAGGGAGGCAGGCGCACCATGAGATCACTAGAACGTCAAGTCGACATGAGAGAGTCCATGATGGCGCACTAGGACAGCCTACGACACGATGTCTACACATCTAAGGCGCGCCACACACATGGCCTGCGTGCCAAATTAGGCCGAACCCATGTATGGGTCGGTATGTACTCGTTTGAGTCGAACCGAGTCAGTTTGGGCCCAAAACCAGGTTGGTTTTGGGCCAGGTCCATGCTGAGGACGCCCCAGCCTCCCTTAAGTAGCCAGGGGCGCCCCCTCAAGTCCCTTAGACCACGTTTAAACAAAACCCTAGTTTCTACACAGAACCAAGTGTTCCTCTGAAATTGTTCACACCAATTTGTATCGATCTGGTGTTTGTTCTTCTGAAAGTCTGAGTGTAATCTGCTGTTCCATTGGGAATTAGTATATTGCATCACCGCTTTGTGGACAGCGGCTACGTGCGCAAGCGTGTGACGTTGCGAATATCCAAAGGGTTGAGAGCTGTTGCGCTGGCAGCAGGGATTAGCCGAAGAGTTTACAGCGACACTCGAGTTATCTTCATCACCATCATCGCCATCTACATCGCGCTCGCTGAGAAGATTGGGACACCCCTTATCATCTTGGTATCAGATTCCAGCGTTTACTCGGTGAGCATCCACAAATTCATCCCTGTAGATTCGTTTTTGTTTTTGTCCTATACAGAAAAAGCCACAAAAAAAATTAGGGTTCTTAGTTTCGCCATAGCCTAGATTGCATCGAGGTACTGGTTTTAGTCGTTGATCGTCTTTTCGCGTATCTTTTCATCCAATCTGTAGGAGTCTAGGACCCTCGTTCTTTTCTGTATCTTCATCGCAGATTTCGTCTTCGTTTGATCCCTGTTTGATCTTCTTCCTGCCGGCGGCTGTGCACCTTTGTTTCCTCACAAGTCATCGTTGGCAGATCCGATCGGTTACCACTTTGCAAAGTCAAAAAAAAAATGAAGCCAAGCCGCCGATCGCCCCAGGGCGGAGGCCATCTGGCCTGGAGCGCGTGGCTCGCGCGCCTCGCCTGGGCGCGATCGCTAGGCCGATCGCCCGCTCGCCCGGGCCCCAGCGTCGAACCGATGCCAGCGCCCAAGCGCGGAGACGGTCTGGGGTCGAGCGACGCCCACACCTCCTCGCTATGCGCTCGCTGGCGCCAAGGCACGGAGACCGTCTTCCCCCAGGTGCCCGGACCGGCCCACTTCAGTTAGGCCCAAATTCGGTTTAGTTTAGTACAAAAAAAGAGTAAAAAAAAGGAGGGGGACGTACACTGTAATTACACTATGCAGTACACGCCGCACCCAAATCAAAAAAAAAGGAGACAAACAATATCGCGGCCTCGCCAAGTTTTCTGCCGCGACACACGTTTCCGACGTTTCTCTGCCGTGATAGCGTGTATCCGATATTCGTTGTCGTGCGTTGTTTCCGACGCTGTCAACTTCTGCCGCGCCACAGTTTAAGTCAGTTTCTCTGCCGCGGTGTCCACATAACGTAACTCCTACATATTTTTGAGAGCTTTAGCTACTGCCATTCTACAGCATCGTGTTAGGAGCTTACCCATCGAGACTAGCTTTTTCGTGCTTATCAGGCTGCTGTTGTGTGCGCACAATCTTGTGCCTATTTCTTTTGAGCCAGCTAGTGTCTCTCTTGTGCATTGCAACATGAGCTTTTGGTGCGTTGTCACTTATATCTGTTGAGCTCACTTTTCAGAGTTGCTTTGCCCCGTTTATCTCCACCGTGTGTGTTTCCGTGGGTCTTTGTCATACGATCAGCACTAGGACTTGTATTTCGGTGTAGTTAGGTATCCATACCAAGCCCCACCATATACCCTGGTTTGTCATGTGATAGTTTCTTATACCCTCGGTATTCGCTTCATCACATCCATGCGCGTTTCAGTCTCTACGAGTGGTAAGCATTTATTATTCACTTTGGAACGATAAGATACCTCTTTCTTTTAGTTTTGAGTGAGTTGTGAGCGTAACCACCACCCGTTTATTATTTGTGCACTAACCTACTAATCATGTCTGCTAGTGATGTTGATGTGATGCAGAAAAAGCCTGATGATACTCCTGTCATATGGAGGGAGTATGAAGCTCTTCGTGATCATTTGGAAAGAATTATAACACGAACCACCGACACTATTGATTCTGATATTCAAGCTGTCCAAATGAAAGTAGAAGCCACTGATGCTACTATTAATACTATGCAAGTGCAAGTCAATGATCACCAAACTAGCATCCATGCATTGACACAATCTGTCAATGCACTGCGACTTTCTGTTGAGCAGCGACCCCTTCCACATGCTGATGCTGATGATGAGAGTGCTCATGGTGACAATGAGGATTTTGCTGCAGCCGGTCGTGGTAATGGCCGAGGCAATGGTCCTCCTTTTCGTGGCCGTGATTTTGTTCCCCTTGGTGCCCAGCGAGTTCCTTTTCAGCAGGATGATGGATTGGGTAAGCCTAAGTTTTTTATTCCCAAATTCGAGGGTGGTACTGATGTTGAAGAGTACCTCACATGGGAGTTGAAGATAGAGAAGTTGTGGCATCTTCATGATTATACGGAGGACAAGAAAATCAAGCTTGCTTCTTCAGAGTTTGATGGCTATGCTTTGCGATGGTGGGACAGCGTTGTGCATACACGTCAAGAAAACAATGAGCTGCCCATTATGACTTGGCGCCATATGAAGGAAGTGATGCGGGCTCGTTTTGTTCTGCATAACTACCTCCGCTCAGCTTTTGATAAGTTACAGCAATTGAAGCAAGGTTCGATGTCCGTTAATGAGTACTATATGGAGATGGAGATGCTTCTACAACGAGCTCGCGTTCGTGAGCCTCTTGAGCAGACCTTGCAACGTTTTCTCCATGGTCTGAAGTATAATATCAAGAGCATTGTTCGGCATCATCGGTATCGTGATATGAATGAGCTGCTACATCATGCACGTGAAGCTGAAGCATAGTTTGCCGAAGAAGCTCAGTTTAAAGCTCGTACTACTTCAGGGAGCCGTTTCACACCTAGGCCTGCTGCACCCACACCAAGTTCCCGTTCAGATTTTCGTGCTCCTTCATCGTCGCGATCTGATTCCAATGCAAAGAAATCCACACCTGCTGCTAGTGGTACGGGTTCGAACATGTCTACAGCACGTAATCGTGATATGGAGTGTCATACTTGTGGTGGAAATGGTCATTTTAAACGGGATTGCCCCAATAGAAATGTGATGATTGTCAATGAGGACACCAATGAGTACGAGACAGGTGATGATGCTGATCCAGATGGTTCCGATGATGATGACTTTGGTCCTGACGGTGTTGATGCCTATCCTTCCACCGCCAATAACATTGTTTACTCGCAGCGTGTGCTCAATGTGTCTCCTACATCTGAAAGTCAGCGGTGCAATTTGTTCCGAACTAAAGCACTTGTTGGATCAGACAAAGCTTGCAAACTCATCATCGATGGTGGTAGTTGCCGCAACCTTGCTAGCAAGGAGTTGTGTGCAAAGCTGAAACTGAAATACATCCCGCACCCGCATCCATATTATATCCAGTGGCTCAGCGACAATGGAGAGATGAAGGTCAGCCACATGGTGCGAGTTGATTTCGAGATTGGACCATACAAGGACTCCATTGAGTTTGATGTGGTTCCTATGACGGTTTGTCACCTCTTGTTGGGCCGCCCATGGCAGTTTGATCACAACGTGTTACACAATGGCTGCACCAACACATATCATTTGGAGTTCAAGGGCAGAAAAATTAACTTGCAGCCTATGTCTCCACAGCATATTGTAAATGAGTCTCGTCAGAAAACTGAAGTGAACTTAGAACATGAGAATGAGAGCGTAGCCAGACGAGAGACTGTTACCTCGGTGAGTGAGAGCCACCCAGCCACATCGAGAGAGCCACACCAAAGTGAGCGAGTGAATTCTCTAGTCCTGCTAGCCACCAAAGAAGATATGAGAGAATTTAGAGAGGATCCTATAGCCATGCCACTTGTGCATATGTACAAGGGTGAGATTTTGGTTTCTAACGACATGACTCCTCTTCCTTTTGGTGTTTCTAGTGTCTTGCAGGAACTTGGCGATGTGTTTCCAGAGGAGGTCCCTGCTAGTTTGCCTCCTTTGCGTGGCATTGAGCACCAGATTGATTTCATTCCTGGTGCCACCTTGCCAAACCACGCTCCTTACCGCACCAACCCTGAAGAAACTAAGGAGATTTAGAAACAAGTGCAAGCGCTACTCGACAAAGGTTATATTCGTGTGAGCTTAAGCCCTTGTGCTATTCCTGTTATTCTCGTTCCTAAGAAAGATGGTACATGGCACATGTGTGTAGATTGTAGAGCTATCAATAACATCACTATTCGATATCGTCACCCTATTCCACGCTTGGATGATATGCTTGATGAGTTGAGTGGTGCTGCTATTTTCTCTAAGATTGATTTGCGTAGTGGTTACCATCAGATTAGGATGAAGGAGGGGGATGAGTGGAAAACTGCCTTTAAAACAAAATTTGGTTTATATGAGTGGTTAGTCATGCCTTTTGGTTTAACTAATGCACCCAGTACATTCATGAGATTAATGAACCATGTTTTGCGAAATTTTATTGGCAAGTTTGTGGTTGTGTATTTTGATGATATATTAATCTATAGCCGCAATGAATCTGACCATAGTGATCATATTAGACAAGTTTTGCAAGTGTTGCGTGATTCTCAGCTTTATGGTAATCTTGAAAAGTGCACATTTTGCAAAGATAAGGTCATCTTCCTTGGATATGTTGTTTCTAAAAATGGAGTAGAAGTCGATGCATCTAAAATTGAAGCTATTCAAAATTGGCCTACTCCCATGAATGTTAGTCAAGTACGAAGTTTTCATGGTCTTGTTGGTTTTTATCACCGTTTTGTGAAAGACTTTAGTACTGTTGCTGCACCTTTAAATGAGTTAACTAAAAAAGGTGTTGAATTTGTATGGGGCGTAGCCCAAGATCATGCTTTTGATGAACTGAAACGTTTATTAACTTCTGCACCATTGCTTGCACTACCAGATTTTAATAAGCAATTTGAGATTGAATGTGATGCTAGTGGCGTTGGTATTGGTGGTGTGTTGATGCAAGAGGGTCGGCCTATTGCCTACTTTTCTGAAAAACTTTGTGGTGTGAGGTTGAACTATCCTGTTTATGACAAAGAATTGTATGCACTTGTTAGAGTTCTTGAGGTTTGGCAACATTATTTGTGGCCAAAAGAATTTATCATACATTCTGATCATGAAGCTTTGAAATATCTGAAAGCTCAATCTAATTTGCATAGGCGTCTTGCTAAGTGGGTTGAGTTTATTGAGTCTTTTCCTTACATAATTAAATATAAAAAGGGTAAAGACAATGTGGTTGCTGATGCTCTATCTAGGAAGAACATGTTGTTGACACAATTAGACATTAAGGTTCCTGGTTTAGAGAGCTTGTGTAATTTATATGCTACTGATCATGATTTTTCAGCGCCATATAGCATGTGTACTGGTGGGAAAGCATGGGATAAATATCACATCCATGATGGATTTTTGTTTCGTGCTAACAAACTATGTGTTCCAGAATCGTCCGTGCGTTTGCTATTGTTGCAGGAATCATATGCCGGCGGTTTGATGGGTCACTTTGGGCGTGAGAAGACGCTACTCATGCTCGCTGATCACTTTTATTGGCCTAGGATGAGGCGTGATGTGGACAGGTTCGTCAAGCGCTGCATTACATGCAACAAGTCGAAGTCCAAGCTGAAGCCTCACGGTTTGTATACTCCATTACCTGCACCTACTACACCATGGGAGGACATTAGCATGGATTTTGTATTAGGTTTGCCTAGGACTAAAAGAGGCCATGATTCTATATTTGTGGTAGTGGACAGATTTTCTAAAATGGCTCATTTTATTGCCTGCTACAAAAGCGACGATGCGTCGCATATTGCTAACCTGTTTTTCAGGGACATTGTACGTTTGCATGGAGTACCCAAGACAATTATCTCTGATCGTGATGTGAAGTTTATGAGCTACTTCTGGAAGACACTTTGGGGAAAGCTGGGCACGAAGTTACTTTTCAGCACTACATGTCATCCCCAAACTGATGGTCAAATGGAGGTGGTAAATCGCACACTTTCAACAGTGCTGCAATGCATGATCAAGAAGAACCTGTGTGAGTGGGAAGATTGTTTGCCGCATGTGTAGTTTGCATATAACAGGGCGGTTCACTCTACCACGTAGCTATGTCCTTTTGAGGTGGTCTATGGTTTCAAACCCATTACGCCACTTGATTTGTTGCCTCTTCCTATTCAAGAGCGAGTCAATATGGAGGCATCAAAGAGGGCAGATTTTGTGAGGAAGATACATGTGAAGACTAAAGTGGCTATTGAGGAGAAAGGCAAGTATACTGCAGATCGTGCAAACAAGAAGCGGAAGGAGGTATTATTTCAGCCCGGTTATATGGTTTGGGTTCACTTTCATAAGGATAGATTTCCACAGCTACGTAAGTGCAAGTTGCTGCCCCGTGGTGCTGGTCCTTACAAGGTTCTTGCCAAGATCAATGATAATGCCTACAAGATAGATCTTCCTACAGCTGAGTATGGCGTCAGCAATAGTTTCAACGTTGCAGATTTGACACCGTATGAAGGTGAAGACCTTGCAGCGTCAAGGTCGACGCCTTTCGAAGGGGGGGGGAGGATGATGAGGACATCCCTATTACACCACCATTATCTCCTACTCCTTTTGATGAAGATGTTGCTGTGAAGAAGTCCAATGAGATTAGGATTGGACCACTTACAAGAGCACGTGCAAAGCTATTGGAACAACAGGTCAACTCACTCTTAATTGAACATGATCTTTTATTTAATGAGAACTTTATACTGCCTAAGTCTATGCATCTATGTATGATCAGGTTTGTTGATAACACGAGCGTTGCACGAGGAGGAGATGAGTCGCAGCAAGAAGAGCAAGACTTGATGATCAAGTGCGCGAGGGAGGAGAGGGAGGCAGGCACACCATGAGATCACCAGAACGTCAAGTCGACATGAGAGAGAGTCCGTGATGGCGCACTAGGACAGCCTACGACACGATGTCTACACATCTAAGGCGCGCCACACTCATGGCCTGCATGCCAAATTAGGCCGAACCCATGTATGGGTTGGTATGTACTCGTTTGAGTCGAACCGAGTCAGTTTGGGCCCAAACCAGGTTGGTTTTGGGCTAGGTCCATGCTGAGGACGCCCCAGCCTCCCTTAAGTAGCCAGGGGCGCCCCCTCAAGTCCCTTAGACCACGTTTAAACAAAACCCTAGTTTCTAGACAGAACCAAGTGTTCCTCTAAAATTGTTCGCACCAATTCATATCGATCTGGTGTTTGTTCTTCTGAAAGTCTGAGTGTAATCTGCTATTCCATTGGGAATTAGTATATTGCATCACCGCTTCGTGGTCGGCGGCTACGTGCGCAAGCGTGTGACATTGCGAATATCCAAAGGGTTGAGAGCTGTTGCGCTGGCAGCAGGGATTAGCCGGAGAGTTTACAGCGACACTCGAGTTATCTTCATCACCATCATCGCCATCTACATCGCGCTCGTTGAGAAGATCGGGACACCCCTTATCAGCTCATCTATTGGGTCTATAGCAAAGCAATAAATATAAACTTGAAAAACATTCCTACACATGCAAACTACTGAAAACAAATACATGCATAGGAAAAAGTAGGAGATTCATGATGTGACACTTGCCTTGATTGTTGTTCCCACTAAAACACTCCTCACAATCACAGGGTTCCCAGTCCAGGCAATCTATCGTGGCAAACAATTTCCAATCAATACACATAAGTACAAACATAACAATGCAATATGCATGCATGACAGAAACGAAAATAAGCAATAAAGCCTTTATGAATCATTTTCCATAATAGAAAAGGGACATTACATGCATTAAGGCATTCTGAAAACATTCAGTATGAAAATTGTCTATAAAATTATGAAACAGGAGTCCATGGATATACAAAGTAACTAGCTTTCAAATGACGTTCGAATCACATTTTTATAAGTTACAGAAATTAAAATATGCTCAAAATACAATTTATAAGAGTTTTAAATTAGATAAAAAAATTGTTCTGTAACAAATAAAACTAATGGTACAGAAAAATAGCTCACATTTTTCTCTTTCCAACGGTATATTATTTGCAAAAGATATGAATTTCGCAAGTTTTGCACATAATCTATCTATTAGTTCGAAAAACAGAAAAAGGCTAAAATTCACTGCGCCACGCGGCGGCCCGTGATTGGCCGATACCCCTTCGCGCGGATCACCGTTATAAGCCGTCGGATCTGAATCGAAACCTACGGTCGAGATCTTTTCACCAGAGATTCCGACGGCGGTGGAGTCTGGCGGCCCGAGCGCGGCCCTCGGTGGTGTTTTCGGCGACTTCTGTGGCGGTTGGGCGGAAGATAGTGGGCGGCAGGTGATGGCGGTCACGGCGGTGCCCTCGGGTGGCTCTCCTTCTTCCCGGTTTCGTGGCAATCGGTGGATGGAGGCGGACGGTGCTGCGGCGACTCCGGTGAGCTCTCCCGGCTCCCTGCGGCTCCGCGAGAGGGAAAGGTGAGGGTGAGGAGGCACGGTAGAGAGAGAGAAACAGAGTAGGGATGTGTCCCTCTGCTTCCAAGCCTCCGGCGCTGAAATGGTTTGGGGTGGCCATCGATGGGAAAGGCTTTTATGCCATGGATAACGTTGCTGATATGGGGTGGCCCGATCTTCTCAGTGAGCGGCGTCGATGATGATGGAGGAGTGGGTAAATTGCGCGAAGCTGACGAACTCTCAACGGCTGTTCCCCTATTGCCAGATGCAATAGATCTCAACCCAATGATATTCGCAACACCACACACTTGTGCCCGCGACCCGGATCACGAACAGTTTGCAATCTACCAATTCCCAGTGGAACGACAGATAACACTTAATTAGAGCCGGTAGTTGAATTTGTCTAGCGTAACACAATCACAAATTCAGAGGATTCAAGATGAATGCTTAGAGCGATCCAATCTAGAGTTTTAATAAAACGTAGTCTCCTCTGAAACAAGGGGGTGGTGGCTGGCTATATGGAGGGGCAGCCTGGCCGAGTTGGGCTCAGCCCTGGTGCGCCCCCAGCCCACCTGGCCACGTGGGGCAACCGTGCTAGGCCCCCACCTCCTGGTTCTCGACTTCTCCCTGGCGCACGCCTCCCGCTCCTCCCCTAGCGCTGGACCCAGTGGTAGTTCTCTGCCACGGCAGGAAAAACGTACTTTTTCCTGTCGTGGCTCCTTCTTGCTCTGGCTGCAGCTTTGCCTCTTCTCCTTCAACTCCACAGCCTTCCTCAAACCTGATCAAACATAGATGCAAAGATTTAGGTAGTATAAAATTCTCATTAAGTAATATTCCAGAATCAACTAAGAAGGAGTTCACCTGTTGATTTAATAACTTGGCTCTAGCTCTTGTAATGGGTCCAATTCTAATCTCATTAGTGTCGTGAATCTTTGCATCATCATCTTCAGTGATTAATGGAAGAATGGTAGAAATGTCCTCATCTCCTCCCCCCCTTCAAAAGGCGTCGACCCCGATGCGTCAAGATCTTCCTCCTCATATGGTGTCAAATCAGCCACATTGAAAGAATTACTGACACCAAACTCCTCAACAGGCAAATCTATCTTGTATGCATTATCATTGATCTTGGCAAGAACCTTGTAAGGACCAGCACCTCGTGGGAGTAACTTGGACTTACGCCTCTCGGGAAATCTGTCCTTGCGAAAATGCACCCAAACCATGTCTCCTGGCTGAAATAGCACCTCCTTTCGCTTCTTGTTGACACGGCGAGCATTGTCCTTGCCCTTCTTCTCAATAGCTTCTTTTGTCTTCAGATGTATCTGCTTCACAAAATCTGCCCTCTTGGATGCCTCCATGTTCTCTCTTTCTTGAATAGGCAAAGGCAACAAATCAAGTGGTGTGATAGGTTTGAAACCATAAACCACCTCAAAAGGACATAACTGCGTGGTAGAGTGTACAACCCTGTTATAAGCAAACTCAACATGGGGCAAACAATCCTCCCAAACACGCAGATTCTTCTTGATCATAGATCGCAGCAACTGGGATAATGTGCGATTCACCACCTCTGTTTGTCCATCAGTTTGGGGATGACAAGTAGTGCTGAATAGTAACTTTGTCCCCAGCTTGCCCCAAAGTGTCTTCCAAAAGTAACTCATGAACTTCACATCACGATCAGAAACAATTGTCCTTGGTACTCCATGTAATCTCACAATGTCCCTGAAAAACAGATTAGCAATATGCGACGCATCGTCGCTCTTGTGGCAGGCAATAAAGTGTGCCATCTTAGAAAAATGATCCACTACCACAAATATAGAATCATGTCCTCTCCTAGTTCTAGGCAATCCTAATACAAAATCCATACTAATGTCTTCCCATGGAGTAGTAGGTGCAGGTAGAGGAGTATACAAATCAGGAGGCTTCAACTTCGACTTGGATGTGTTGCAAGTGATGCAACGCTTGACAAATCTGTCCACATCACACCTCATCTTAGGCCAATAAAAATGATCAGCGAGCATGAGAAGTGTTTTCTCACGCCCAAAATGGCCCATCAAGCCACCAGCATGGGATTCCTGCAATAAGAGCAAACGCACCGACGATTCTGGAACACACAATTTGTTAGCTCGAAACAAATACCCATCATGAATATGATATTTTTCCGAAGCTTTCCCATTAGCACACAACTTATATGGGGCAGAAAAATCATGATCAGTACCATACAACTCACACAAACTCTCTAAACCAGGAACACACAAAAGCAGTTTTCCACTCATCCCCTTCTTTCATCCTAATCTGATGATAACCACTACGCAGATCAATCTTAGAGAAAATAGCAGCACCACTCAATTCATCTAACATGTCCTCTAAACGGGGAATAGGATGACGATATCGAATAGTGATGTTATTAATAGCTCGACAATCAACACACATGCGCCAGGTACCATCTTTCTTAGGAACTAAAATAACGGGAACAGCACAAGGACTAAGACTCACATGAATATACCCTTTATCGAGAAGTGCTTGTACTTGTTTCTGAATTTCTTTGGTCTCATCGGGTTGGTGCGGTAAGGTGCCCGATTAGGCAAGGAAGCTCCTGGGATCAAATCAATTTGATGCTCAATACCTCGCAATGGTGGCAAACCATCGGGTACCTCCTCCGGAAATACATCACGGAACTCCTGCAAAACAGAGGAAACACCAATAGAGAGAGGGGTCATATCATTAGAAACCAAAATTTCACCCTCGTACACCAGCACTAGTGGCATGGCGGAAGGGGTATCTCCAAATTCCCTCAAATCCTCCTTGTTAGCCATCAATATGAAAGCATCAGCTCCTCCAGCAGAACAGGCAGACAACACTGGCGTGGCAGGATGGCTGGCCTGAGATGGTGTCACGACAGGAGTCTGCTCGGTGTGGTGCCACGACAGAGAACTGGCCACAGCTTGTGTCGCGGCAGGAATGATGGCAGGCGTCGGCAGTGAGGTGTGCCGCGGCAGAGAAAATGTAGGAAGCTCTGCCGTGCCAGAGGTCAGAAATGGTGGCTCTGCTGTGGCAGCAAAGTGGCTGGAAAGCTGGGCCGCGGCAGCGAAGCATGCAGTGAAGTGTGCCACAGCTGAAGATGTGTGATCATGCACTGTCAAAGCAGGTTCTTGTCGTTTTGTCCTCTCATGCTCATTCTCAAGATTAACTTCGGTCTTCTGACGGGACTCATTAACAATCGCCTGGGGAGACATAGGTCGCAGTACCACATCTTTGCTTTGCCATTTGAATTGATATGTATTTGCCTTACCATTATGACGAACATCACGATCATATTGCCAGGGACGGCCTAACAAGAGATGACACACGGTCATAGGTACCACATCACATTCAACGGTATCTTTATAGGCCCCAATCTGAAAATCCACACGTACGATATGGCTAACTTTCATCTCACCAGCGTCACTCAACCACTGAATAAAATATGGACTTGGGTGTGGATAGTACTTCAATTTCAGTTTGGTACAAAGCTCTTTACTAGCCAAATTTCTGCAACTCCCACCATCAATAATGAATTTGCATGCTCGACCTTCACTCGCATCAGCCCGTGTTTGAAACAAATTGCATCGTTGATCATCTGGACTTGGACTGACTTGCAAGACCCGAGGGGAACACACAAACACCGGATTTGGAGAAGCATCACAATAATAAATGTCCTCATCAACCTCTACCGGTTCTTCGGCAAACGGATCAGCATCATCCCCAGTCTCGTACCCACCATAAGCATCAACTATCATGGTCTTTTTATTGGGCCAATCACGCTTGAAGTGTCCCGTGCCACCACAGGTGTGACAACTCATATCTCGATTTCTGGCTGTGGAAGAAGTGGAACCCGAGCCACTCATAGCAGGCGTAGGCTTGTTGTTGGACACAGCAGGTTTCACAGGAGTACTCGTACGGTCACCAACAGAGCTAGCCTCACGAGCACCACCAGAATTCTGACCACTAGAGGGAGAACATGATGGAAAGCGTCCTCTAGCTGACGGAGAATGTGCTGCAAACCTGGCCTCCTCGGCCACAGTAGCTTCAGCCTCTCTAGACTGATGTAAAAGCTCACACATATCTGCATAAGGATGATGTCGAACAATGCGTCGAATCTGGAAGGATAATCCAGCAAGAAAACGCTGCATTGTTTGATCTTCAGGCTCATGAACTTTAGCACGCTGCATAATCATCTCCATCTCATAGAAATATTCATCCACTGTCTTCAGACCTTGCCTCAAATTGGTCAACTTATCATATAGTGAACGAACATAATTTGCTGGGACAAAACGATGCCGCATCTCCTCCTTCATAATATGCCAGGTAACAATAGCAGGAACTCTATCAATAACACGAGCATTACAAACATGATCCCACCAGATCAATGCCAGGCCTTCAAACTCAGAAAATGCCAACTGAACTTTGCACTCCTTAGTGTACTCATGCAAACGCCACAGCTTCTCCACTTTCAGCTCCCAGTTGAGATACTCTTCAACATCATTGCCATGAAACTGAGGAATAGTGAATTTTGGCTTAGGTGGCCCATCATCATGACGTGGAGCAGCCCCGGGAGCAAGAAACCCGGGAACACGCTGAGCACCGACGGGAGCAAAGCCACGACCACGGTACCCATGACCACGACCCAGAGCAAAAGGATTCTCAGCATTGTCACCAACGCTAGCATCATCGAACTGAGCGTCAGGTCACTGCGCCTCATTGCACTGCATCATAACGCGAATAGCCTCCACTGACTGTGCCAAAGCATCGACGGAGGTCTGTAATGTGGTCACTTGTGTTTGGACGGCCTTGACTGATGTATCTGTCTCTTGCAACTTGGTTTGGACAGTCTGAACCTCTGCATCCAGACCATCGGCTGTGAGCTGAATAGAACTCTGCAAGCTATCACGTAACCCTTCGAAATCACTCCACAAAACTGGAGCAGTAGCGTCCTTTTTCTGCATCACATCAAACTCACCATGAACAGACATGATTAGGATGTTAGTGCACAAACCAAAATCTCAGTATGGTGGAAACTCTCACAATCACTAAGCAACTCAAAGAAAGGAAATCTTACCGCTCCAAAGTGAATTAGCAGTGCTTACCAATAGATGATCAAGAACACGTGCACGGATGTGATGATGCGAATACCGAGGAAAAGACTCTCACACGACAACCAGGGTATATGGTGGGGCTTGGTATGAAGACCTAACGACACCAAAGTACAAGTCCTAGTGCTGATCGTATGACAAGACCCACAGAAACGCACACGGTGGAGATAAAACGGGGCAAAGCAACTCTGAACAAGAGCTTAACAGATATAAGTGACAACGCACAAGAGCTCGTGTTGCAATGCACAAGAGAGACGCTAGCTGGCTCAAAGGAAATAGGCACACGATTGCACACACACGGTAGCAGCCTGATAAGCACGAAAAAGCTAGTCTCGATGGGTAAGCTCCTAACACGATGCTGTAGAATGGCGGTAGCTAAAGCTCTCAAAAATATGTAAGAGTTACGTTATGTGGACACCGCGGCAGAGAAACTGACCAAAACTGTGTCGCGGCAGAAGTTGACGGCGTCAGAAACAGCGCACGACAACAAATATCGGATATACGCTGTCACGGTAGAGAAACGTCGAAAACGTGTGTCGCGGCAGAAAACTTGGCGAGGCCGAAGTATTGTTTGTCTCTTTTTTTTTGAATTGGGTGCGGCGTGTACTGTAGCGTAATTACAGTGTACGTCCCCCTTTTTTTTACTAACTAAACTAAACCGAATTTGGGCCTAACTGAACTGGGCCGGTTCGGGGGCCTGGGGGCAGACGGTCTCCGTGCCTTGGCGCCAGCGGGGAGGTGCGGGCGTCGCTCGACCCCAGACTATCTCCGCGCTGGGGCGCCGGGATCGGTGGAGGCTGGGCCCAGGCGAGCGGCGATCGCGCCCAGATGAGGCGCTCCAGGCCAGACGTCCTCCGCCCTGGGGCGATCGGCGGCTTGGCTTCGATCTTTTTTTTTTTGATTTTTGCGAGAGATCGATTGGATCTGCAAGGATTTCTCGTGAAGAACAGCACGTGCACAGCCGCCGGCAGGAAGAAGATCAAACAGGGATCAAATAAACACGAAAACCGAAACGAAGATGCAGAAAAGAACGAGGATCCTAGACTCCTACAGATTCGATGAAGAGATACGCGAAAAGACGATCAGCGACTAAAACCAGTACCTTGATGCAAACTAGGCTATGGCGAAACTAAGAACCCTAATTTTTTGTGTGGCTTTTTATGTATAGGACGAAAACAAAAACGAATCTACGGGGATGAATTTGTGGATGCTCACCGAGGAAACTCTGGAATCTGATACCAAGATGATATGGGGTGGCCCGATCTTCTCAGTGAGCGGCGTCGATGATGATGGAGGAGTGGGTAAATTGTGCGAAGCTGATGAACTCTCAACGGCTGTTCCCCTATTGCCAGATGCAATAGATCTCAACCCAATGATATTCGCAACACCACACACTTGTGCCCGCGATCCCGGATCACGAACAGTTTGCAATCTACCAATTCCCAGTGGAACGACAGATAACACTTAATTAGAGCCGATAGTTGAATTTGTCTAGCGTAACACAATCACAAATTCAGAGGATTCAAGATGAATGCTTAGAGCGATCCAATCTAGAGTTTTAACAAAACGTAGTCTCCTCTGAAACAAGGGGGTGGTGGCTGGCTATATGGAGGGGCAGCCTGGCCGAGTTGGGCTCAGCCCTGGTGCGCCCCCAGCCCACCTGGCCACGTGGGGCAACCGTGCTGGGCCCCCACCTCCTGGTTCTCGACTTCTCCCTGGCGCATGCCTCCCGCTCCTCCCCTAGCGCCGGACCCAGTGGTAGTTCTCTGCCACGGCAGGAAAAACGTACTTTTTCCTGTCGTGGCTCCTTCTTGCTCTGGCTGCAGCTTTGCCTCTTCTCCTTCAACTCCATAGCCTTCCTCAAACCTGATCAAACATAGATGCAAAGATTTAGGTAGTATAAAATTCTCATTAAGTAATATTCCAGAACCAACTAAGAAGGAGTTCACCTGTTGATTTAATAACTTGGCTCTAGCTCTTGTAATGGGCCCAATTCTAATCTCATTAGTGTCGTGAATCTTTGCATCATCATCTTCAGTGATTAATGGAAGAATGGTAGAAATGTCCTCATCAGTTGCTCCCCTCCCCAGGATCCAGCCTGAGAACCTCGCTTACCTCTTGGTAGATGATCCAAGAGCTAGCGTGGAGGCCATTGAGGACGGTCTCAAGAAGCTTGTGTGCGCAGAGTGGGATTGGCAGGTGGAAAGGCTCAGCGAGACTGACTTCTCGGTGGTGTTTCCGAACGCTGTTAGCCTGCAGCTCTGCAAGAACGCTGCAGACCTCGCTCTCCCTGGCAGCAAAATTAGGATCATTGTACTTGATTCGATCTGCAACCCCCTAGGTGCTCCCCCTCCGCTCTCAGAAATCTGGACCCGTGACCACGGTCTACCTCCCTATCTGCTTGAGGCAGAGCACCTCAAGGCAGCCCTGGAGATGGTAGGAAAACCAATCTTGGTGGATTCAGACTCTTTGTTGCATGAACCAAAAGCTGTGAGGGTGCAGTTCTTGGTGCACGTCCCGTCCTTCCCCAAATTGGCTGTAAATCTGTTCGTCAATGGCAAAGGTTCCAAGGTACTGGTTGTGCCAGAATCCTCTCAGTCAGGTCCGGGTGAGGGCTCGTCGCCTCCACCCCCTCAGCAAGGCAAAGACAAAGACAAGGATAAAGATGAGGAAGACGACAATGAGCTCACTGATCACAATGATTCGGACAGTCACTGGAAACGTAGGAAGACCAAAACTGCTGATGCTTCCCCTGCCCAAGCTCCCAAAGACAACCCCCCTGCCAAGCAAGCTTCGGAAGCGCCAATTACCAAGAAGTTCTCGAGGCAGATGAAATCTGGGGTTAAACCAGAGAAGAAGAAGGGTGCAAGTAGTGTTCTGATTCCCAAAGCTGCTGCTGATCAGGTGGTTTCTCCGCAGTCTGCGCCGGCGCCGAGGATTGCTCAGTATGGCTCCAATCTCCCAACTGGTGAAGCCTTTGCCAAAAAAGCTGGCGGAAGCCATCTCCCCTGATGTGGACTCTCTGTTGGAAATATCCTCGGACGACGGTCCTTACGTTTCTCCGGACAAAGCCCACAAACTTTCTGCTGATGTTAGGGAGGAAATTGGTTGGGAGAGCCCCAATGAATGGGATTTTAAGAATGAGACTCTTGCCTAGAGGTGCAAGAAACTGAAGGTGGGCCGCTCTTTCGACGGGGTCTCAAGGAAACTGGACCTGGCGGCAGAAGCCTCTGCTGGGATCTCAGTTGCCAAGGGCAAACGTTCAGTGGCAGTTTCGGCCCAGGTGTCTCCTTCCAAGTCCCCATCCAAGGCCTCCAAGTCTGGCTCGGCGTCCTCGGCGGTCACAACGTCCACTCCTACCTCCAGCTCCCGCCGTAGCGCAAGGACCAAGACGCAGGATTCGGAGTCTATGATGGCAAAGGCGGTTCGGCTGCAGAAGGCTAAGGACAACCCAGGTAACCTTTTGCCTCCTCTGAATTTGTGCTCCTCTCGTCTCTGCTGGATGATCACCTCCTCTCGGTTGCTTCGGATTCGGGTTTAGCTTTGGTTTTGGGTACGGGTTCTTCTGTTGAGTTTCTTTCTCTTGTTTGTGCGAAAGAGTTAGCCCAGGCTGCCTTGGCTCAAGCTCAAGTTAAATTTGCTGAGCAAAAGGCGGTGGATGCCGCTGCGGTTGTGGTGGATCAAGTCTCTGACGCTGGACCAAGTGTGGTTCAGTGCCCTGACGCGGCTGCAATGGAGATTCCACCCCAGGTCTCTGTCCCATCGGAACCCTCGGTGCCCAAGCCCCCCCCCCCCCGCGCGAAGTCCTCCAAGAAACCGAGGCAAGTGTGCGTTTGGAATCTTCGTAAAACTCCGGCTCGACAAGCACGAGTCTCTCTCAAGGTGTCCAAATGAAAGTGTTCATTTGGAACATCCATGGTTTTGGGCGCAGAGGTCGCCGAAACCAACTAAAAGATTTCCTCAGATTAAATAAGGTAGACATTGTGTTCCTTCAAGAGACGATCAAACAGGATTTTTCTCTTGCAGAGCTGGATAGTTTAGAGGTTGGCGATAAGTTCTTCTGGTCTTGGCTTCCTGCGTCTGGTCACTCTAGAGGTATTCTGGTGGGTTTTCGAGATAGTGTGTTTGACGTGGGCGTGTCTTTTAAGGGCTCCTTCCTGGTGGCGACACAAGTGTCTGTCAAAGCCTTGCGCTTTCTCTTTGATTTTGTTGGGGTTTACGGCCCGGCGGATCATAGCCGCTCGGGAACTTTCCTTGCTGAGCTAGAGCAGACAGTTAGCCGCTCCCAGTACCCAGTGATGGTTGCTGGGGATTTCAACTTGATTAGAGGCCGTGCGGATAAGAACAACAGGAACATTGATTGGCCTCATGTTAATCTCTTTAATGATTGTATAGCCGGCTTGCACCTTTCTGAAGTTGTCAGAACTGGTGCTAGATTTACTTGGTCTAACAAGCAGCGTAATCCTATCAGAAGTGTGCTCGACAGAGTCTTGGTCTCGCCCGTGTGGGAAACCAAGTTCCCCTTGATGTCTCTCTGTGCCGAGCCCAGAATAGGCTCTGACCATACTCCTTTGATCTTCTCTTCGAGTGAAGACTCAAATCCCAGAATCTCTAGGTTTCTGTTTGAGAAAAGCTGGCTAGCGATGCCAGGCTTCTCTGATCTGCTCTTGCATAAGTGGCTAGATTTTGGTAGGGTTTGTCCCCACTGCTTCGACCTTATCGATCTATGGAAGTGGCATTCTGGAAAACTTAGAGGTTTCCTCAGGGGTTGGGGCGCTAACCTTCAGAAGGAGTCCATGTCTGAGAAGAACGACATCCTTCAGCAGATTTCAGTCTTAGACTCTATGGCAGATGGAGTAGGTTTAAATGACAATGGTTGGGGCCTTCGATATCACCTGGAGGAAAACTTGATGCTCATCTATCAAAGAGAAGAAGACTACTGGCGTCAACGGAGTAGAATTCAGTGGACCCTTCAAGGGGATGCTAACATGGCGTATTTCCATGCTATTGCCAACAGTCGGCATCGCAAGTGTGCGATCACGGCCTTGGCCTACCACGCCGGTCCAATTACTGACAAAGCAGACATCCAAGAACATATCTACAGTTTTAATAGAGATTTAATGGGGACAGAGGAGCCCCAACTTCTCTCGCTTGTTGAAGGCCTTTGGGCAGATAATCAAACTATTTCCTCTGCTGAAAACTTGGCGCTGGCGCTCTCTTTCTCTGCTCAGGAATTAGATGAAGTCCTTTCCCTGACCAAAGCAGACACGGCCCCAGGGCCTGACGGTTTTCCGGTGAGCTTCTTTAAATCCTGCTGGAGTTGGCTAAAACCTCTGATCCTCAATATTCTTAATGAGTTCGCTCTGGGTAGATTGGATATTGCTCGGCTGAATTTTGGTGTGCTGTCTCTGATCCCCAAAGTGCCTGGGGCAGATTCAATTAAACAGTTTAGACCAATTGCCTTAATTAATGTGATCTTCAAGTTTATTTCTAAAGCTTATGCCATTAGATTAACTCCGATAGCACATCGGACGATATCCTTTGCGCAAACTGCCTTCATTAAAGGTAGACAAATTCTGGATGGAGCGCTGGCTCTTCATGAAATTTTAGATGAACTGCATGTTTCTCATCAACCTGCAATTATTCTCAAACTAGATTTTGAAAAAGCTTATGACCGGGTTAACTAGGCCTTCCTTCGCACTGTCCTGACTCAAAAGGGTTTTGAATCAGGCAACATTCACAGACTTATGCACCTAGTGTCTGGTGGCCAAGCTGCTATCTGTATCAACGATGAAGTTGGCCCTTTTTTTAGAAACAAGAGGGGAGTGCGCCAAGGGGATCCTATCTCTCCTCTCCTCTTCGATTTCATGGCTGATGCTCTCTCGGCCTTAATTGATGATGCGGCTAGAGCTGGACACCTTAGAGGAGTTGTCCCGCATCTTATTCAAGGTGGTGTTATGCATCTTCAGTATGCCGATGATACAATCCTGCTTCTTGCCCTTGATGACATGTGTATCGCTAACCTAAAATTCATTCTCATTGCTTTTGAGATCCTATCTGGTTTAAAGATTAACTTCCTCAAAAGTGAGGTTATTGTGATGGGTGCTGCGCCGACAGAGCAGGCCAGAGTGGCCAATGCTCTCAACTGTAAAGAAGGAGCCTTCCCTTTTACCTACCTGGGTTTCCCAATGGCTGATAGGTCGCTTACGATGTCAGATTGGGAGGGTTTAATTGGCTCTGTTGGTCACAGAGTAGATCCTTGGCAGGGAAGATTTATGTCATTGGCAGCTCGTTTAACTGTTATCAATTCCTGCCTTACTAGTCTGACTATTTTTTCCATGGGGCTTTTCCTGCTGGCAGATGGCACCCATGCAGGCTTTGATAGACACTTAGCTAGATTCTTCTGGGAAGGAGTGGGTGAGAAAAGGAAGTTTCACTGGGTCAACTGGCCAGAAGTGTGTCGGCCAAAGGACCAAGGGGGTCTGGGGATAATTAACACCAGGTTCCTAAATATTGCTCTCATGACTAAATGGATTTGGAGGCTCTTCGACCCCGCAGAACAGAACTCTCTTTGGTATAAGCTCCTGCAAGCCAAGTACTTTAACATTGATAACATCTTTGCTGCCTCCAGCCAGGGAGGTTCCCAGTTCTGGCGTAGTATAAACAAAATCAAACACTTCTTTAAGCTGGGAGCTAGATACTCTGTGGAAAATGGTGAAAAGGTTTGCTTCTGGACTGACTGGTGGGTGGGAGAGGCCCCACTCGCCATCAGGTTTCCAAGGTTGTTCGACATTTGCTCTAACCAAGCTATTTCTATGGCTCAGGCTTTGCCTGTCTCACCTGACTCGCTCCATTTTCGCCGCTCCTTTGGGCCTGGGGATAGAGAACTTTGGATCTCTCTGGTTAACGAGACTAGTGCAGTGTCGCTATCTCCCCTCCCTGACTCTGTGTCTTGGGGTTTAGAAAGTAACGGCAAGTTCTCGGTCTCTTCTCTTTATCGCAAGATTAACCAGGGTCCCAGCCTTCCCCATGAATCTCTGTTGTGGAGTGCCAAGTTACCTTTAAAACTTAAAATCTTTCTTTGGCAGTTGGCTAAAGGGAGATTACCCTCCAACGCTCAAATTAATCGACGCCATGGTGCTTCCGATGGAAACTGCGTTCTCTGTGGCCATGCTGAGACTGTTGATCATATTTTCTTCTCTTGTCATTTAGCTTGCTTCGCTTGGAGTGGAATCAGGGAAGCTCTGGGGGTGCAGTGGAACCCCCACTCTTTCTAGGATTTCTTTGGGATCGTTAACTCTCTCCCCTTGAGTTCTAAGACTGCGATTTGGATTTTATTTGCGGCCCAGAGTTGGGCTCTTTGGATTACTCGGAAGAAATTTACCATTGAACATAAGCTTCTGTCTCAGCCAGCTGACTGCTTTTTCAAAACATCTATCTTCCTGCAGCTGTGGCGTCCCCTGTTAAAGAACAAGCTTAAAGCGAAGATGGAGCTTGTAACACCCCACTTTTTGAAAACCTTGTTAGACCAAAGCTTTGCACTTTTATTTTGGGGTAAATTAAAAATTTCCATTCATATGATTGCTTGAGTGCTAACATGTGTGATTTCATGTATGTGTATGCATGATTTTATGTGAGTGCATGTGTTGTTTATTTCTTGATTTCATTTTCTACAACCAATGTATTTATTCTTGAATTATACTTGGTGCTATGATTTTATGCTGATTTTTTTAACCTTGATGCTTGCTTAAGTAAAACAGAAGCCCTAGCTTAACCCATTTGTTGATCACACTTTATTAGAGTTTCTTTTCTTTTATTTTTGAACCAATATTTGAAAATAGGAACATCACCAAAACCCTATCTCCACTTGCTCAAAAATTCTGAAACTTGACAAGTGGACTAGTGCTGCTTAAAAATAACTCTTTAGCCAATCATCACCACCCCTTGATTCAAAATTTTGCACTTTTCAAAATTCAAACGAATTTTGGCCAAAATGGCCATTTCTTCTTTCTTTCTTCTCCTTTCTTCTTTCTTTCTCACCAACTCGACCAGGAAACCACCCTAGCCGGCCACCCTTCTCTCTCCCTCTCTTATTCTCCTTGTCCTGTAGAAAATGGACACAAGGGAGGGGTGAGACCCGAGGCAATCTTTGCAAGATTGCCTATCTCCCTCTCTCTCACTCTTCCCTCTCCCAAGCCCCAATCGACGATGAGCAGCCGCCCAGGGGAACCCACATGACCCCACCTGCCAGCCACCCCAGCCCCTGCACCTCACCTTCTCTCTTTTCTCGCCGACGCCGACCGTGCGCACGCCCGTGCCGACCAGAGCTTCAGCGGCAAGGCAGCCGTTGCTGCCTCGCCATCAGCACCCACTGGACACCGCCGACACCAACCAACCGCTGGCTGCCGCTCCGACCAGCCGTAGACCCCGCAGCTGCCCCCGCTCTGACCGTGTCGTGCACGCGCATGGACGCCGAGACCGTGCACCGTGTTCCCGATCGTGCACACGTCTATTTCGCCCGCGCCGCACACCATTCTGCACGGCATTGAACACACACTCGCCGCACACCATTTTGCAATCTTGTGCCCGTTTTCGTTGAGCCATTGCTAGCGTCTCTCTTGTGCTTTGCAACACCGAGCGTTCCACCGACATACCTCAACTTTTTGAGCTCATTTTCAGAGTTGCATTGCCTCATTTATCTCCACAGTGTGCGTTTCCGTGGGTTCTTTGTCATACGATCAGCACTAGGACTTGTACTTTGGTGTAGTTAGGTATCCATACCAAGCCCCACCATATACCCTGGTTGTCGTGTGATAGTCTTTCCCTCGGTATTTGTTACATCACATCCGTGCACGTTTTTGCCTATACAAGTTGGTAAGCTCTTCTATTCACTTTGGAACGGTAAGATACCTCGTTTCTCTCAGTTTCGAGTGAGTTGTGAGAGTTCCACCATACACCTATTTTTGTTTGCACTAACCTACTAATCATGTCTGAGTCTGATGCTGTGCAGCAAAAAAAGGATCCAAATGAGGTCGTGCGTTGGAATGAATACGAAGCACTTCGTGATACTTTGTCGAAGAGGTTCAATGCTGTTTGTGATAGTTTACATGACGATGTGCTTGCTGTTAACAATAAGCTGAATGCAACACATGATATCGCCACTGCGACACAAGAAACTGTGACCACAATTCAGCGTTCTATTGCAGATTTGACACAAGCTGTGCATACCTTGCAAGCTTCTTTTGATCGTCCACCTCACCAGCAACCACTTGAGCATGAGGCTGCTGCGAGTGTCCAGGATGACAATCACGCACATGATGACGCTACTGCTGCAGCTGCTGCTGGTCGTCGTGACAGTTTGCTTCTTGGTGGTCACGGTGGTCGTGGGAATGGAGGCCGAGGTGCTGGTATTCCGCCTGGTCGTGGTTTTGCTCCTATCGGCGCACGTCGTCGCTTTGATGATGATTTTGCCCAACCAGCCAACCGTGATGATGATGGGCTGGGCAAACCGAAGTTCACTGTACCCAAGTTTGTTGGTTCTACTGAGGTGGAAGAGTACCTCAATTGGGAGCTGAAGGTGGAAAAACTATGGCGCATGCATGAGTACACCGAGGATAGAAAAATAAAATTTGCATCTTCAGAGTTTGATGGATATGCATTGCTTTGGTGGGATAATATTGTCCAGTCCAGGCTTGCAGCTTGAGAGCCACCTATTACTACATGGAGGGGTATGAAAGAAGCGATGCGTGCTCGTTTTATTCCCCGCAATTATATTCGTTCTCTCTATGATAAATTGACGAATTTGAAGCAAGGTCTTAAGTCTGTTGATGACTATTATCAGGAGATGGAGTTGATTATGCAGCGTGCTAGGGTGCGTGAACCAGAGGAACAAACAATGCAGCGTTTTCTTGCTGGTTTAACTTACAATATTCGACGCATTGTTCGGCATCACCAATACTTTGATATGACAGATTTGCTTCATCAAGCACGTGAGGCAGAATTGACATTGGCTGAAGATGCTAAATTTGGACCTCGCTCTACAGCAAGTAGAGGTCATTTTTCCCCACGAACAGACCCTAGTGTGCCTACCTCTAGTGGTACTTCTGGATTCCGTGGTAATGCTTCCTCAAAACCTGATTCAGTTATTTCCAATGCCAAGAGAACATCACAACCTGCTGCAAGTGGTACTGGTTCCTCCAACTCTACCGCAAGAAATAGGGATATGAACTGTCATACATGTGGTGGCAAGGGTCACTTCCGGCGAGACTGTCCCAATAAAAAGGTTATGTTGATCAATGAGGAAACTGAAGAGTATGAGATAGGTGATGATGCTGATCCAAATTCGGATGAGGAGGATGATGATATGCTCTATGGTGATGCGTCATCACTGCCTACCATTGTTTATTCGCCTAAGGTGCTGAGTGTGAGCCCAGATTCTGCGGAACAGCGGTGTAATTTGTTTCAAACAAAAGCTGCTGTTGGTCCTGGCAAGGCGTGCAAGGTTATTATTGATGGTGGGAGTTGTCGCAATTTGGCTAGTAAAGAGCTCTGTACAAAACTGAAGCTCAAATATATCCCGCACCCCAATCCATATTTTATTCAGTGGCTCAGTGATAGCGGAGAGATGAAGATCAGCCACATGGTACGTGTTGAGTTTCAGATTGGACCATACAAAGACACCGTCGAGTGTGATGTGGTTCCTATGACAGTATGTCATTTGTTGTTGGGCCGCCCATGGCAATATGATCGTGATGTCCGTCACAATGGGAAAGCCAACACATATCAGTTACATTGGCGTGGCAAGGATGTTACTTTGAGACCTATGACACCGCAAGCTATTGTAAATGAATCTCGTCAAAAAATTGAAGTCAATCTTGAGAAAGAGAGCGAGAGAGTAGATAGACGAGAGCCTACACTTCCGGTGAGGGAGAGCCACAAGCCAAATCTGAGTGGTAAAAGTATGAGTGAGGGAGCGCATTCTTTAGTCATGTTAGCCACCAAATCTGATCTGAGAGAGTTTCGTGAGGATCCTACAGCTGTTCCTCTTGTGCTTATGTACAAGGGTAACATTTTGGTTTCTAACGACATGACCCCTCTATCTATTGGTGTTTCTAATGTGTTACAGGAATTCAGTGATGTGTTTCCGGAAGAGGTGCCTGCAGGTCTGCCACCTTTGCGAGGCATTGAGCCTCAAATAGACTTGATTCCAGGAGCATCGCTGCCCAACCGAGCACCATACCGCACTAACCCCGAGGAGACAAAAGAAATTCAGAAACAAGTACAAGCGCTTCTCGACAAAGGTTATATTCGTGTGAGCTTAAGCCCTTGTGCTGTTCCTGTTATTTTAGTTCCTAAGAAAGATGGTACTTGGCGCATGTGTGTAGATTGTAGAGCAATAAATAACATCACTATTCGATATCGTCACCCTATTCCACGCTTGGAAGATATGCTTGATGAATTGAGTGGTGCTGCTGTTTTCTCTAAAATTGATTTGCGTAGTGGTTATCATCAAATTAGGATGAAAGAGGGGGATGAGTGGAAAACAGCTTTTAAAACAAAATTTGGTTTATATGAGTGGTTAGTCATGCCATTTGGGTTAACTAATGCACCTAGTACCTTCATGAGATTAATGAACCATGTTTTGCGTAATTTTATTGGCAAGTTTGTGGTTGTGTATTTTGATGATATATTAATCTACAGCCGCAATGAATCTGAACATAGTGATCATATTCGACAAGTTTTGCAAGTGTTGCGTGATGCTAAGTTATATGGTAACCTTGAGAAGTGCACATTTTGCAAAGATAAGGTCATATTTCTGGGATTTGTTGTTTCTAAGCATAGAGTAGAGGTAGATGCATCTAAAATTGAAGCTATTCAAAATTGGCCTACTCCTATGAATGTTAGTCAAGTACGAAGTTTTCACGGTCTTGCTGGTTTTTATCGTCGTTTTGTGAAAGACTTTAGTACTATTGCTGCACCTTTGAATGAGTTAACTAAGAAAGGTGTAGAATTTGTATGGGGCGCAGCCCAAGATAATGCCTTTGATGAGCTGAAACGTTTGTTAACTTCTGCACCTTTGCTTGCACTACCAGATTTTACTAAGCAATTTGAGATTGAATGTGATGCTAGTGGAATTGGTATTGGTGGTGTGTTGATGCAAGAGGGTAGGCCTATTGCCTATTTTTCTGAAAAACATTGTGGTGCGAGGTTGAACTATCCAGTTTATGATAAAGAATTGTATGCACTTGTTAGAGTTCTTGAGGTTTGGCAACATTATTTGTGGCCAAAAGAATTTATCATACATTCTGATCATGAAGCTTTGAAATATCTGAAAGCTCAATCTAATTTGCATAGGCGTCTTGCTAAGTGGGTTGAGTTCATTGAGTCTTTTCCATACATAATTAAACATAAAAAGGGTAAAGACAATGTGGTTGCTGATGCTCTCTCTAGGAAGAACATGTTGTTGACACAATTAGACATTAAGGTTCCGGGTTTAGAGAGTTTGTGTGATTTATATGCTACTGATCATGATTTTTCAGCGCCATATAGCATGTGTACTGGTGGGAAAGCATGGGATAAATATCACATCCATGATGGGTTTTTGTTTCGTGCTAACAAACTATGTGTTCCAGAATCGTCCGTGCGTTTGCTATTGTTGCAGGAATCACATGCCGGCGGTTTGATGGGTCACTTTGGGCGTGAGAAGACGCTACTCATGCTCGCTGATCACTTTTATTGGCCTAGGATGAGGCGTGATGTGGACAGGTTTGTCAAGCGTTGCATTACGTGCAACAAGTCAAAGTCCAAGCTGAAGCCTCACGGTTTGTATACTCCATTACCTGCACCTACTACACCATGGGAGGACATTAGCATGGATTTTGTATTAGGTTTGCCTAGGACTAAAAGAGGCCATGATTCTATATTTGTGGTAGTGGACAGATTTTCTAAGATGGCTCATTTTATTGCCTGCCACAAAAGCGACGATGCGTCGCATATTGCTAACCTGTTTTTCAGGGACATTGTACGCTTGCATGGAGTTCCCAAGACAATTGTCTCTGATCATGATGTGAAGTTTATGAGCTACTTCTGGAAGACACTTTGGGGAAAGCTGGGCACAAAGTTATTATTCAGCACTACATGTCATCCCCAAACTGATGGTCAAACGGAGGTGGTAAATCGCACACTTTCAACAGTGCTGCGATGCATGATGAAGAAGAACCTGCGTGAATGGGAAGATTGTTTGCCGCATGTGGAGTTTGCATATAATAGGGCGGTTCACTCTACCACGCAGCTATGTCCTTTCGAGGTGGTCTATGGTTTCAAACCCATTACACCTCTTGATTTGTTGCCTCTTCCTATCCAAGAGCGAGTCAATATGGAGGCATCAAAGAGGGCAGATTTTGTGAGGAAGATTCACGTGAAGACTAAAGAGGCTATTGAGAAGAAAGGCAAGTACACTGCAGATCGTGCAAACAAGAAGCGCAAGGAGGTCTTGTTCCAGCCCGGTGATATGGTTTGGGTACACTTTCGCAAGGACAGATTTCCACAGCTCCGTAAGTCCAAGTTGCTGCCCCGTGGTGCTGGTCCTTACAAGGTTCTTGCCAAGATTAATGATAATGCCTACAAGATAGATCTTCCTATAGCTGAGTATGGCGTGAGCAATAGCTTCAACGTTGCTGATTTGACACCATATGAGGGTGAAGACATTGCAGCGTCGAGGTCGACGCCTTTTGAAGGGGGGGAGGATGATGAGGACATCCCTATTACACCACCATTATCTCCTGCTCCTATTGATGATGAAGATGTTGCTGCGAAGAAGTCCAACGAGATTAGGATTGGACCAATTACAAGAGCACATGCAAAGCTATTGGAACAACAGGTGAACTCACTCTTAATTGAACCTGATGTTTTATTTAATGAGAGATTTATACTACCTAAGTCTATGCATCTATGTATGATTAGGTTTGTTGATAACACAAGCATTGCACGAGGAGGAGACGCGTCGCAGCAAGATGAGCAAGACTTGAAGATCAAGTGCGCGAGGGAGGAGAGGGAGGCAGGCGCACCCGGAGATCACCAGAACATCAAGTCTACATGAGAGAGAGCACGAGATGGCACGCTAGGGCAGCCTTCGGCGCGATGTCTACGAGTCTAAGGCGCGCCACACTCATGGCCTGTGTGCCAAAATAGGCCGAACCCATGTATGGGTCGGTATGTACCAGTTTGAGTCAAACCGAGTCCGTTTGGGCCCAAAACAGGTTGGTTTTGGGCCAGGTCTTTGCCCAGGTCGCCCCGACCCCTTTAAGTACCCCTGGGGCGCCCCCTTGTGTCGTTCAGACTACGTTTAGATTACCCCCAAACATCAGAACGAAATTGCTTGTAAGCTTTCCTCTGAAATCATATATTCCTCTATGTTTCGCTCGGAATATCTACCCCACTCCAAGTTTGTTTCGATCTGGAGTTTTGCTACTGAGAATTCAAGTGTGATCTGCTGTTCCATTGGGAATTAGGAGATTGCAGAACCGCTTCGTGGTCGGCGGCTACGTGCGCAGGTGTGTGGTGTCTCGAATATCCATAGGGTTGAAGATATGTTGCATTGGCAACGGGGGAACAGCCAGAGAGTTCGTGTGCGTCTCACAGATTATCTACCAAGTTATCATCCATCTACATCGGCTCACTGAGAAGATCGGGCAACCCCTTATCAAGATCGGACGGCGACTTACCGCTTCAATCGGCCAGGCCCCAGGCAGGCCGCCAGATTTGGGCCGGCCCAGGTCCGATCTGACCAGCTCCGCCCGAAGACCGGCCCGTTATATTTTTTTCGAATGATTTTTCCTATTTCTGATTCTCTGCTAGATTCAAAAATTCATAGAATATTCTCTGTATGATCAAATTGATTGATTCAAATTTCTATGTGTAGCTTGTTGTGATATCTTTCATATGGCATAGGTCTAATGTTTATAGACCCTCTGTAAATAAAATGATAAATAGAGAGGCTAATTAGATCCTTTTTCAAGATTATTTTATATCTTGAGTTCTAAATACTAAAAATGAGCAAATCCAATTTTTAGTGATAACTTATCATGATAGTTTGATTGACCAAGTGGTTTTCCTATTTTAGGCCTCATGCTTTTGCAGTAGTAATTAATATGCTTGTTTGAATAGTTAATCCTAGAAAAATAGCCATCTGCAGAATATTAGGAATTTAAGTATGAATCCAATTTTGTTGGGTTGTGCTCTGGAAGGGCTTTCCAGAACAATTTAGCTCATATTTTTCTGATGCACAGAGAATATCTGAGCCTTATTTTGGTGTTATAGTAATATTCCCTAATGTTTAATTCATTAAAAATTTATCACAAACTGTTTTTGTGTAATTCCAACTTTGTTGGATTCTTAAGATTGTTGTCAACCTGTTAGTTTACTGAGTATGTTGTTTGATACATGGAACCACTTGCATGCTTGTTGGAAATAAATGGTGTGTTAATTGCTTTGTTTGAAAAACCCTAGATTCTAAGTAGGATTAATTTAATAATTAAAATCTATAAAATCTTGTTTTGATTTCTAAACTTGTTTGCTTCTGATACTCTTTGTTGTGTGTTATGGAGTGCATAAAAATATTGATGCTGGTGTATGCATGTATATTCATGGTGTGTTATTATTTTTCCGGCGATAGAATCGAACGACGAGTGTACCGAAGAGGGGGAAGTTTTTGAGTATCAGGAAGAGGAGGACCAGGGACAAGCCACTCAAGGCAAGCCATCTAACTTGTTGCATATCTGAATCCTATTCACTTGTTTTGCAGGTTGCATAAAGGTTTTCTAAAATTGCATGCTTTTATATTGCTATAGCTCCTGTAGCAATTATATTATTGGCTCAAGCTCCACGAGCCCATTGTTATCATCCCATGAGATGACCCCCGTTGAGCACCTACTTTTCACCCCTATAGTAGTTGGCTTGTTGCTTAGCAACAAGGCCCTTGGAAAACACTCTAGTGGAGCCAAAAATTCTAGGATGGGAACACTCAAAAAGTTTTCTTAAAGATGATTTCGAAAACCTTGGAGTAGCATATACTCCACTGAAATGTTTTACAAAAAGGCTTTGAGCAAAAGATGATGCTCATGAAGGATGAAGGAGATGGTGGTTTTCAAATGACATTGGTGATCACTAGGTATCCACTGGAACAATTTTCCCGTGCAACCACATTACCCCGGAATAGGACGGGGCCTAGTCTGAAGTCCGGCTATTTTAGTGCGGGGAGCCTCATACTATATAAGGGTTTGTAGGACCCTGGAATCCGGGTTGCCGCAAGACTATGGGCAATAGTGAATCGGGATCCTTCGGGATTTATCTGGCCGAAGGACACTTGGGTTCTCCCGCTGTGGCACTGGAGCTACTCTTTCAATGAAGGTAGGCTGCCAGGGTTTGCCGGGGAGGTTAACTCCACAGGGCAGGCACCCATACTAAGGTAGATGTATGGAAGACTCCGTTCGATTATCCGAACCCCGCATACTTATGTATGACAGACCGTGGTGGTATCCCGGTGGATTTATCGAATCTTGTGGGTAAGGTGTACAACCTCTGCAGAGTGAAATCCTATTCGAATAGCCGAGTCCTCGGTCATGGATGGTTGGAATGGTCGCTATCTAGCCCAATGTCGATTTTGTTTTCAAAGGATGTTTTTGGAAAGCAAAGGAAGATAAGTGTCGGAAGGAGTACTCGAAGGGTACTGCCGTGACACGTGGGTGACCCGGAGTACTTGAAGGGTACTGCCGAGGAAAGAGGATGGTCATGTTCGATTGTGATAGGGCAAAGGTGTCCGATCTTTTGATGAGATCTTGATATGTCGATTTGGTGGGTGGAGTTCGTGCTTGACGATCCGACTACACGTGCGAAGCTCGTGCGCTAATGCAATCGCTCGGACAATCTCCGGGAGTTACTGATCTTGCGGATGCATGATCAGCCTGACCAGCGAGGGTCTTAATTCCTACCTGAAATCGAGAACAATTAAGAACTAATACAACAATCAAGATATTGCGGATGAAAGATGTATGCTTTATTCAAAGGGTGGGATTCCGAATAGGCGGTCTTCTTCTGGGCGATTGGCCTCAAAAGTTGAGCTCGTAGTTGCAGCAATGGCTAACTTTAGTCTAATCAAAATCCATGTTCTAATGACGGCTACGGGGGGTATTTGAGGAGGAAAAGGTAGGGGTGCGACCAGCCATGGGTATGGAGGTCGAACGGAACCCTAACAGGCCTTTTCTCCTCAAATTCGGACTCCTAAAAGTGGCTGTCTTATTTGCTGCGAAAATTACATGGGCCTGGCCTAAAAATAAAAGTGACGCAGCACCATATTTATCTATGGACGAATTTATGAAGTAGTTCTTTGTATATTTCGTCCAAGTCTTCATCCTTCATTATGGTGGCTTCAAAGTTCTGAAATCTCCACTCGTGGCATATTCTTCAATCCTCAAACGCTTGCTGCCATCTCCATGCACGATCATGCTCCAATGCTTGTCCCTCTCATCCATGCTAGGTCCATCATTCCTAAGAGTAACAAACATATCTGATTTAGGCAGCATCATATTCTCATTTATGTGAGAAAGAGTTCCAAGAAACGAAAGTACCTGATAGTTAAGTTGCTTGGCACGAGCTCGAGTGATAGGTCCTTGTATGTGTTCCGCTGTAGGTACAGCGGGTGTATCAATAGATGGGATGTCCTCATCGTGCTCCCCTTCTTGAATTGAAGTCGTCCTCGACGCAAACTCATCTTCTTCACCGAAGTAAGGCTTTAAATCTGCAATGTTAAATGTAGGACTTAGCGTACCAAAATCTGTAGGAAGCTCAAGTTTATATGCATTATCATTGATTTTCTCTATCACCTTAAAAGGACCATCAGCACGTGGCATTAACTTAGACTTGCGCAAATCAGGAAAACGATCTTTGCGCAAATGCAACCAAACAAGATCACCAACCTCAAACACAACATGCTTTCGTCCTCTATCCCCAGCAACTTTATACTTAATATTCATGTGTTCTATGTTGTCTTTAGTAGTTGCATGCAATTTTAAAATCAATTCAGCACGTTGTGTAGCATCGAAATTATTTTGCACTGAAGATGGTAAAGGCAACAAATCAATAGGTGCACGTGGAACAAAACCATAGACAATCTGAAAAGGGCTCATCTTTGTGGTAGAATGCAGCGAACGATTATAAGCAAATTCAATATGAGGCAAACACTCTTCCCACAATTTTAAGTTCTTCTTTAAAACAGCCCGCAACATGGTAGATAAAGTTCTATTAACTACTTCAGTTTGTCCATCAGTTTGGGGATGACATGTAGTACTAAACAGCAATTTAGTCCCCAACTTAGCCCATAAACATCTCCAAAAGTGGCTAAGAAATTTAGTATCACGGTCAGAAACAATAGTATTTGGCACACCATGCAAACGAACGATATCACGAAAAAACAAATCAGCAATGTGCGCAGCATCATCGGTCTTGTGATAAGGAATAAAGTGTGCCATCTTAGAAAACCGATCCACAACAACAAAAATACTATCCCTCCCCTTCTGTGTACGAGGTAATCCCAAAACAAAGTCCATCGAAATATCCTCCCAAGGAACACTAGGAACAGGAAGAGGCATATATAAACCATGTGGATTAAGGCGAGACTTAGCTTTTTGACAAGTAGTGCAGCGTGCCACGAATCTCTCAACATCTCGCCGCATGCGTGGCCAAAAGAAGTGTGCAGCAAGAACATCCTCTGTCTTCTTGACACCAAAGTGTCCCATTAATCCTCCTCCATGCGCCTCCTGTAACAACAAAAGACGAACGGAACCATCTGGGATGCATAGTTTGTTAGCACGGAACACAAATCCATCATTAAGGATGAATTTCTTCCATGTTCTATCATCTTTACAATTCTGCAACACATCTTTAAATTCAGCATCATGCAAGTATTGTTCCTTGATAGTTTCCAACCCAAAAATTTTGAAGTCAAGCTAAGATAACATAGTATAACGGCGCGACAAAGCATCAGCAATAATATTATCGTTACCCTTTTTGTGTTTGATAACATAAGGAAAGGATTCAATAAATTCAACCCACTTTGCATGGCGACGATTCAGTTTTGCTTGACTACGAATATGCTTCAAAGATTCATGATCAGAATGTATAACAAATTCTTTAGGCCATAAATAATGTTGCCAAGTTTCTAATGTCCGAACCAGCGCATATAATTCTTTATCATAAGTAGAATAGTTCAGACTAGGCCCACTCAATTTTTCACTAAAATATGCTACAGGTTTGCCCTCTTGTAATAACACACCTCCCAAACCAATTCCACTAGCATCACATTCAAGTTCAAACGTCTTATTAAAATCGGGAAGTTGGAGTAATGGAGCATGTGTTAACTTATCTTTCAGTATCATGAAGGCCTCTTGTTGTGCATCGCCCCAAACAAAGGGCACATCCTTCTTTGTGAGCTCATTCAATAGCGCAGCAATAGAACCAAAATCTTTGACAAAGCGCCTATAAAACCCAGCAAGACCAAGAAAACTCCTCACTTGTGTGACCGTCTTTGGCTGCGGCCAATTCTCAATAGCTTCAATCTTGGCTGGATCAACTTCAATTCCCTGTTCTGTAACAACATAACCAAGAAAAGCAAGTCTATTTGTGCAAAAAGTGCACTTCTCAAGATTACCATACAAACGTGCATCACGTAAAGCATTGAAAACAGCACGTAAATGATCCAAATGGTCCTCTAAAGATTTGCTATATATGAGAATGTCATCAAAATATACCACCACAAAACGACCAATAAAAGCACGTAAAACTTCGTTCATCAGTCTCATAAAGGTACTAGGTGCATTAGTTAAACCAAACGGCATTACTAACCACTCATATAAACCGAAATTAGTTTTAAAAGCTGTTTTCCATTCATCTCCTAATTGCATACGAATCTGGTGGTAACCACTACGCAAATCAACTTTAGAGAACATAATAGAACCACTCAACTCATCTAGCATGTCATCCAAACGAGGTATAGGGTGAAGAAACATCCTTCTTAGGTACTAAAATAATAGGAACAGCGCATGGACTAAGAGACTCACGAATATAACCTTTGTCCAATAAACTATGGATTTGTCGTTGGATCTCTTTTGTTTCTTCAGGATTGGTGCGATATGGCGCACGGTTGGGCAGCGAGGCTCCTAGAATCAAATCAATCTGGTGTTCTATCCCACGAATAGGTGGAAGTCCAGGTGGAACATCTTGTGGAAAAACGTCCATGTATTCCTATACCTACGCACTACGGAATATGGTGGAATCACGCGTAATCCGTCAAGCGGTATACAAAGCTCTTACAAGTTCTTACCAAACAGGAGGAAGGTGATATGCAACCAGCAAAGAGCAGCGACTCCCAAGATTGCACAAAGCGATTACCAGGTGTCGATACAAAGCACGTGCAGAAATATGTGGAGCTGTAGGAAGGCTTATATGGTAGCAAAAACAGCAAATGTCGAAACAGCAATGCAACGTTGAAAGAATGCTCAACCACTGTACTGTGCTGGTCCTAGGCTATACCGTGCTAGAGACGCGAGCCGAGAATACTAAGAAAGTCACGGCGTGGCACAACAAGCAGAAAGGAACAGCTCCAAAGCAAGATATAAGTGAAGATCTGCAGGAATTTTCGGGTCCGAAACTTCAGAGGGCAAAAACTTGGCCTTCCCGGCCTTTTTTGGGCGTTCTGAGTGTCGCACAACGATGTAGATCTTTTTGTGCTGAGCATTTTGAGTGGTCGCACGTCGAAAATGGAGTTCGTATGCAAAAGTTATGGCCAGTTGAAGTTTGCTGTCGAAAACTGTCAAAAACTGACGAAACTGTCCAATTCGGACTAAATTCGGACTGGACTAATAGGAACGGGTCAACCCGACTGGGATGCGGATTTGACTTTTTTTTTTGCTCTTCTTCTTCCTCTTGACTGGCGACCGAAACCTAACTCACGGACTCTGAAAAAGGCACGGATGAAATTGGGAGGAACGAACAAAAACTTATGTGAAGGCGGTGGCGGAAGTATATGGCGGAGCAATGGTGCAAGCGTGCGGCGGCGGCGGGACTATGGTGATTCGAACTCGAAACTCTAAAGGAACAGACACTAAGACCAGCAACTCGACACGCGGATGCAGACACAAATTCAACGATGCAAACTGAAAAGACAATGCAAAGGCTCGGATGGTTTATGGGACGAGATGATCTAAACCCTAACTGTATTTTTGGCTTTTTCATGGTTTATAGGTATGAACATAGATGCAATCTAAACTACAAAAACAGTAAATCTCACCGAGCAACCTGAAATCTGATACCACTTGATAGGGCAAAGGTGTCCGATCTTTCGATGAGATCTTGATATGTCGATTTGGTGGGTGGAGTTCGTGCTTGACGATCCGACTACACGTGCGAAGCTCGTGCGCCAATGCAATCGCTAGGACAATCTCCGGGAGTTACTGATCTTGCGGATGCACGATCAGCCTGACCAGCGAGGGTCTTAATTCCTACCTGAAATCGAGAACAAGTAAGAACTAATACATCAATCAAGATATTGCGGATGAAAGATGTATGCTTTATTCAAAGGGTGGGATTCCGAATAGGCGGTCTTCTTCTGGGCGATTGGCCTCAAAAGTCGAGCTCGTAGTTGCAGCAATGGCTAACTTTAGTCTAATCAAAATCCGAGTTCTAATGATGGCTACGGGGGGTATTTGAGGAGGAAAAGGTAGGGGTGCGACCAGCCATGGGTATGGAGGTCGAACGGAACCCTAACATGCCTTTTCTCCTCAAATTCGGACTCCTAAAAGTGGCTGTCTTATTTGCTGCGAAAATTATATGGGCCTGGCCCAAAAATAAAAGTGACGCAGCACCATATTTATCTATGGACGAATTTATGAAGTAGTTCTTTGTATATTTCGTCCAAGTCTTCATCCTTCATTATGGTGGCTTCAAAGTTCTGAAATCTCCACTCATGGCATATTCTTCAATCCTCAAACGCTTGCTGCCATCTCCATGCACGATCATGCTCCAATGCTTGTCCCTCTCATCCATGCTAGGTCCATCATTCCTAAGAGTAACAAACATATCTGATTTAGGCAGCATCATATTCTCATGTATGTGAGAAAGAGTTCCAAGAAACGAAAGTACCTGATAGTTAAGTTGCTTGGCACGAGCTCGAGTGATAGGTCCTTGTATGTGTTCCGCTGTAGGTACAGCGGGTGTATCAATAGATGGGATGTCCTCATCAGATTGACCATTATGGTGCTTTGAAAATCAATGAGTTTCCCCCTTCCCTAGAACTTTTACTAAAGATGGTTTAATAAAAACTCTTCTTTAATAAGGATATAGAGATGTCGTATGACATGCTATATCGACAAGAGAAACTATGATATAGAGATGTCGTACGACATGCTATATCAACACGAGAAGCTATGAATAGCATAGCGCAAGTAGCCCGAAACCACTTCCCTTGCTATGGCCAAATTGCATGTTACTCACTCTCTCTTAGGTGGTTTGCGAGTACAATTCAAATGTACTCACGGCTTTGTCCCTGGCTATTAACTTGGTCAGATTGTGATGAAGACTATGATGACGAAGGTGAGGAGTTCGACGATGCCGATGCGAACTAGGACCCATCTCCTGGTCAGTCGCCTGTAGGGTAGAGGCATAGACTAGGCTACCGACGCTACCCTTGTATCCGCTGCAATGTTGGTGAACTTGCCCTGCGTGGCATTTAAAGTCGGCCAAGTGGCTATGTAAGACTTTTTGAACTCGTTATGTAATGGATGATGTATTTCTGTAATGCCAACTCGGTTATGTGGATTCACGGCGATCTTCCTGGGATCGTGAATTGTATGCATAACGGGAATCCCGGGAGGTAAGCCGGGGTCCCCACAGAGTTGGTATCAGAGCCATCCTGACCTTAGGAGACCCTAGAGTAGCATGGGCGTTAGACCGAACCAAACTTATTTTCTCTATCTAATTAAAAGAGATGGCTTAATATATACAAGGTAAATATATATTGCTCTCATCTCTTCCCTTACTCTTTAAGCATATAGACTACTTGCATTTTAATTCAAGTTTTTACAGTACTTAAAATATTGCACACTTGGGCAAGCTATTAATTAAAGCTATCTTAAAATTTTGTGTAGATGGACGCTCCTACCACTCACCGTCAGGTCGGTACCCACGAGGATGTGCTCGTGTTTGAGCGCGACTTGGTGGAGCTGACCGCGCGTCTCGGACGCCCGCGTCCGGAGATTCGAGGTTACCGGCTCTTCGAGGAGGGCACTCGGGAGCTGGCCTTCCAGCTCGTTTGTCAGGTCCGCGGGAAGGAGGTCCCGCCGATCTCTCAGGGGTTCACCTTCGAGGTGATTGAGCGTACTTGGGGCGATGGACTTATGCGTGTTCTGCAACACGCCATCTCGCGTCTCGTCCACCTCCACTACAACGAGCTACTCGGTACCCGCTACGAGCACTACGGTCGGGTTGACTCCGATGGTTTTCCTCACCAGGCCGCCGCCCACACTCCGTTTAGCCACCACCTTTGCCACACGGAGGCCTTCCTGCACCACACCCAGGAGCAGCTGGACCACGTCCGTATGGTTGCCAACGAGAGGGGCTTGGAGTTAGCCGTTCTTCGTGCGGATCTGTAGGAGACTATCCTCTCTCGCCACCACCTCCTCGCAGCCAAGAGGAGGATCTTGAAGAGGAACAGGACCCTGCGGCAGCGTGTCCGCGACTTGGAGGACCACCTAGCTTTTCTCGAGAGTCATGTGTCAGAGTTGGAGGAGGAGACCGCCGAGCTCCGCAAGGAGAATGAGGCGGTCCTTAGCCGCGACGACGACCACCAGGAGGCCTTTGACGAGGAGCCCGCGAGCCCCGACGATGACGACCGTGGTAGCGATGGCGGTGATGACCGCAACGCTATCATAGACTTCTACACGCCTGAGACTCTGAGCGAGGAGGACCCTGAGGAGGTCGAGCCTCACGTCACTATCGATTAGGAGGTGTTCGATGCACTACTCTCACTTCACTTAGGATGACGACTACAGCGTAGGATCTACTTATCCCCTTTTGCGTATGTATTGCATGGTTCTGTTGAAACCATTGATGTGATGATGTATGAGACTACGGGTGATGAGTGCTAGACGGATGTAGCACTACTTTTGTATGTATGACTGCATGTATTGAACTTGGATGCTTTTGTATGATAATATGACGTGGATGTTAGCTTATGTATGTCTCTCATGCATGATTTCGTTATACAATGTTTCTTTACAACGCGTCTGCTTTAATTGTCTTCGTCCTGGTTTCTCACCCAACCGCTTTTCTCCAGAATGGCTCCGGAAACGCGAGGCCAGGCTAGAAACAATCCGCCCCCTCCACCTGAGCCCGACATGACGCAGGTGCTGCGACTCATGTTAGAAGAACGTGAAGCCGCACGTGCCGAGCGTCAAGCCAACCTCGCCACTCTCCAACACCTTGCACAGCTAGCCACCAACAACAACAATAACCGTGGTGGCAATGGTGATGATGAACCGCAAACCAAGCTTCGGGATTTCCAGAACTCCAACCCACCCACCTTCACTAAGTCCGCTGAGCCTTTGGATGCCGATGACTGGCTCCGGACTATTGAGAATAAACTTGAATATGCGGGAGTGGGAGCAAACGAGAAGGTCCTGTACGCAACTCACTTTTTAGCTGGACCAGCTGGAGCATGGTGGGAAAATGTCCGCGCTATGCAGCCCGAGGGACAAGTTATGACCTGGGATGCTTTTAAGACCAAGTTCCGCAAGGCCCACGTACCCTCCGGACATATCAAGATCATGAGAGATAAATTTCTCAATCTGAAGCAAGGAGGTATGAACGTTACCGATTACCTCGACAAGTTCACTTCTTGGGGGAGGTACGCCCCAAACGATATCGACACCGATGAGAAGAAGAGAGAGAGATTCCTCAATGGATTACAGGAGGAACTACAGACTTATCTTGTGGCTGTTCACTATCCCAATCTAGAAGCAATGGTAGATGCTGCCATCATGGTAGCAGACAAGAACATAGCTGCCCGTGAGAGTCGTAAGAGGAGAATGATGAACCAGGGAGGACCTAGTGGTCACAGGTCCCGCAGCATGCCCCCTTCCAGAGCAGCGCCACCACCACAAAGGTTCGCTTCTCAAACTCCTAGGCCAAACAACCCCAGGCGTCAGTACCCTAGCAATCGGCCGTCAGGAGGAAACTTCCCTGGGAGCAACCGCAACACCTTCAACCCCACCAACCGCAGTCAGGGCAGTGGATGCTATACATGTGGTCAGCATGGACATTTCTCTAAGGAGTGTCCCTTGAAGAAGCCTGCTGCCCCGAGCCCCAGCGCGCTGCGACCCAATCAGGGTCAAGGCCGTGGACCCTCTGGTAGGAACCCGAAGACTCAAGCCCAAACTGCAAGGGGCTGCCTGAACCACGTCACTGCAGAGGAGGCTGCTGAAGCCCCAGATGTTGTGCTTGGTACATTTCTTGTCAACTCCATCCCTGCAAGAGTGCTGTTTGATTCGGGTGCATCACATTCTTTCGTTACTGAGCATTTTGTGAAAAAGGGAAAATTAGAAACAACCATGATGACTAGGGCCATGCTAGTTCAGATCCCCGGTTCTGTTGTGAAGACCAAGGATAACTGCGTAGATGTGCCCGTAGTTATTCACGGGGTATCTTTTCGAGCCAACTTGATTATCTTAGGCACAAAAGGGTTGGATGTAGTGCTTGGAATGGATTGGATGTCCAAGTACCAGGGGCACATAGATTGCGCTCGAAAGTCTATAGCTGTGACCAACAGTGATGGTGTTCAAATCGAGCACGTTGCAACAATGCCGTCTCACAAAGCTTACTATAAGAAGTCTGTATCTGGAGTAACCCTCGACCAAGTCCCAGTGGTATGTGAATACCCTGATGTTTTCCCCGAGGAGCAGCCAGGTATGCCCCCTGACCGGGATATCGAGTTTATTATTGAGTTGATTCCCGGAACAGCCCCTATTGCACAACGAGCCTATCGCATGAACCCCCAAGAACTAGAAGAGTTAAAGAGGCAACTCGCTGATATGCTCAGCAAAGGTCTTATTCGTCCCAGCGCGTCACCATGGGGTTTGCCTGTTCTTTTTGTGGATAAGAGTGACGGTACCATTCAATTGTGTGTGGACTACCGTAAACTCAACGAAGTAACCATTAAAAACAAGTATCCGCTCCCGAAGATCGAAGATCTGTTTGATCAGCTGAATGGAGCCAAAGTATTCTCCAAGATCGATCTCCGTACCGGATATCATCAGTTGAAAGTTCGAGCGTCCGGTATTCCCAAGACCGCATTCACAACCCGCTATGGCTTGTTTGAATACACCGTGATGTCCCTTGGTTTGACAAATACCCCTGCCTACTTCATGAATCTCATGAACAAGGTGTTCATGAAGTTCCTTGACAAGTTTGTAGTGGTATTTATTGACGACATCTTAGTCTATTCCAAAACGGAAGAAGAACATGCAACACATCTGCGTCTCGTATTGGGAACCCTGCGTGAGCACCAACTTTATGCTAAGTTCAGCAAGTGTGAGTTTTGGCTGAAAGAAGTTGGATTCTTAGGCCACGTTATATCAGCTGGTGGAGTTTCCGTTGATCCCTCTAAGATCACCTCCATCCTGGAGAGAAAGGCCCCAACTAACCCCACCGAAGTTCGAGCTTTCCTTGGACTAGCCGGTTATTACCGGAAGTTCGTTGAAGGATTTTCTAGCATTGCTCGTCCGATGACTCAACTCCTCAGGAAGGACAAGAAGTTCGAGTGGACTGAAAAATGCGAGCAAAGTTTCCAAGAACTCAAGAAGAGACTTGTGTCCAACCCTATTTTAACCATGCCCGATATAACCATGAGCTTTGACGTCTATTGCGATGCATCCAGGCTTGGACTTGGAAGTGTCTTGATGCAAGACGGCAAGGTCATTGCTTACCTATCCTGACAATTGCGACCCCACGAGTTGAATTACCCTACCCATGACCTAGAACTCGCCGCCGTGGTTTACGCGTTAAAAACTTGGCAACACTACCTTATGGGAAACCGGTGTGAAATTTACACGGACCACAAGAGCTTAAAGTAAATTTTCTCTCAAAAGGAGTTAAACATGAGACAATGGAGATGAATTGAGCTTATCAAAGATTATGATCTAGGCATTCACTATCACCCGGGCAAGGCGAATGTTGTTGCCGATGCCCTCAGTCGAGAGCCCAGCTCCCTAAATACCCTGCTAAAGACCCACCAACCTACCTTATGTCAAGAATTTGAAAGGTTTGGACTTGAACTTGTGAGCCATGGGTTTCTAGCCAATCTTGAAGTCAGACCCACCTTGTTCGACCAAATTAAAGAAGCCCAGAAAGACCATGAGAGTATTGAAGGAATCAAGCGTAGGATGGGACGAGAAGAAGTACCCGGATTTTCAATTGACCACCAAGATGTGCTGTGGTATAACGGACGCCTGTGCGTCCCAAGCATCGATGAGTTGAAACAGCTGATTTTGAAGGAGGCCCACGATACTCCTTACTCGATCCACCCAGGAGGTACTAATATGTACCAGGATCTGAAGCAGCAATTTTGGTGGCATGGTATGAAGCGAGAGATAGCTTCCTACATTGCGCGATGTGATGTTTGTCAACGCGTCAAGGCCGAGCACCAAAGACCTGCGGGTCTGCTCCAACCATTGAAAGTACCTACGTGGAAATGGGAAGAAGTTGGTATGGACTTTATCACCGGCCTTCCAAGGTCAAACAGGGGACATGACTCCATCTAGGTCATCGTAGACCGTCTAACCAAAGTTGCCCATTTCCTACCCGTCAAGACCACCGACCGAGGCCAGAATCTAGCTGAGCTCTATATAACCCAAATCGTGAGCCTGCATGGGGTACCAAAGAGAATCGTGTCAGATCGAGGATCGCAGTTCACCTCCCGATTTTGGGAAAGCCTACACCGAGCCCTTGGGACAAACCTTTCCTTTAGCACCGCGTTCCACCCGCAGACAGGAGGTCAAACCGAGCGAGTGAATCAAATCCTTGAAGACATGCTTCGCTCCTGTGTCCTCTCATATGGAGCCAAGTGGGAAGATTGTCTACCTTTCGCTGAGTTCTCCTACAATAATAGCTACCAAGCGAGCCTGCAAATGGCCCCCTTTGAAGCTTTGTATGGTCGTAAGTGCCGTACACCTCTCAACTGGGCCGAGACCGGAGAGAGCCAAATATTTGGACCCGACATCATTAAAAGAGTCGAAGAACAAGTACAACTAATTCGAAACAGACTAAAGGCCGCCCAATCTAGACAGAAGAGCTACGCCGATTCTCGACGAAGACCCCTATCTTTTCAAGTGGGAGATTACGTCTATCTCCGTGTTACACCTCTCAAGGGGATGCAAAGGTTTCATGTCAAAGGCAAGCTAGCACCCCGTTATATTGGCCCGTACAAAATCTTAGAACGCCGTGGAGAGATGTCCTACAAACTGGAGCTACCCCCAAAGCTGTCCGAATTCCAAGACGTGTTCCACGTATCACAGTTACGCAAATGTCTTCAAACCCCCAGCAAACCTGATACTTTCAAGGAAGTTGACCAAGACTCTATTGACCTCAACCACGACTTGACCTACCGTGAGAGACCGATCCGTATCTTGGAGAAAGATGTTCATCTTACCCATAGAAGAAAAATCAATATGTATAAAGTTCAATGGAGTAACCACACCGAAGACGAGGCCACTTGGGAACGTGAAGATTATCTTCAGCGAGAATTCCCCGAGTTGTTCAATGCTTAGCTACCGAATCTCGGGACAAGATTCTTTTAAGGGGGGAAGGTCTGTAACACCCCACTTTTTGAAAACCTTGTTAGACCAAAGCTTTGCACTTTTATTTTGGGGTAAATTAAAAATTTCCATTCATATGATTGCTTGAGTGCTAACATGTGTGATTTCATGTATGTGTATGCATGATTTTATGTGAGTGCATGTGTTGTTTATTTCTTGATTTCATTTTCTACAACCAATGTCTTTATTCTTGAATTATACTTGGTGCTATGATTTTATGCTGAATTTTTTAACCTTGATGCTTGCTTAAGTAAAACAGAAGCCCTAGCTTAACCCATTTGTTGATCACACTTTATTAGAGTTTATTTTATTTTATTTTTGAACCAATATTTGAAAATAGGAACATCACCAAAACCCTATCTCCACTTGCTCAAAAATTCTGAAACTTGACAAGTGGACTAGTGCTGCTTAAAAATAACTCTTTAGCAATCATCACCACCCCTTGATTCAAATTTTTGCACTTTTCAAAATTCAAACGAATTTTGGCCAAAATGGCCATTTCTTCTTTCTTTCTTCTCCTTTCTTCTTTCTTTCTCACCAACTCGACCAGGAGACCACCCTAGCCGGCCACCCTTCTCTCTCCCTCTCTTATTCTCCTTGTCCTGTAGCAAATGGACACAAGGGAGGGGTGAGACCCGAGGCAATCTTTGCAAGATTGCCTATCTCCCTTTCTCCCACTCTTCCCTCTCCCAACCCCCAATCGACGATGAGCAGCCGCCCAGGAGGACCCCCATGACCCCACCTGCCAGCCACCCCAGCCCCTGCACCTCACCTTCTCTCTTTTCTCGCCGACGCCGAATGTGCGCACGCCCATGCCGACCAGAGCTTTGGCGGCAAGGCAGCCGTTGCTGCCTCGCCATCAGCACCCACTAGACACCGCCGACACCACCCAACCGCTGGCTGCCGCTCCGACCAGCCGTAGACCCCGCAGCCGCCCCCGCTCTGACCGTGTCGTGCACGCGCGTGGACGCCGAGAGTGTGCACCGCGTTCCCGATCGTGCACACGTCTATTTCGCCCGCGCCGCACACCGTTCTGCACGGCATCGAACACACACTCGCGTGACACCCTCGCCTAGCCCACCTGTGCATCGACGTGGCCTGCTCGTGACCAAAACCGTGCACCACTGGACTGAAACCGACCTAGCCCTGGTCGATTTAGCCCACGCCAACGTCTCTCGTTTGCATCACTGAAACCAGTCCACGACGCCGTCCACGGAGCACCGCCACCCCAGCCAATCGCGTCCGATGAGAACCACCCTATGCCGCATCTACCCCGACCCTTTATAAGCCGAGGCCCAGCGTCTGAGCCACCGATTCGACGCCATTCTCCCCCATCCACTTCTCCTCGCCTCCCAGAGCCCATTTAGCTAGCCTCTGCTCTCTCTCTCTCTCTCTCTCTGTAGAAGGAGAATGCCATCACCGGAGTCCGAGGAGAAGGGGAAGGTTGCCGTCGCCAGCAGGCCTTCTCCTGCTTCTTTCTCTACATCGCCGTGACCCTCTTGCTTCCCTCGATCTCACGCGCCCCTTCTTTGTGTCCAGATCGAGCTCGAGCCGTCGCCATTGCCAACCTCTGCGAGGAAGAACACTGACGACCTCGGCATCGACGCGAACGCACCAGCCTCTGCACGCCGCCCATTCCGAGCTAGATCATTTCGTGAACGCCTCCGCCTCCGATCTGCCACCATCCAGTCGCCGATGACCCCCGGTGAGCACCGCCAGCTCCCAAACCCTAGCTAGCTCGCCGACGACGCTCTGCGTGCATGCCCGCGCGAGGAAGAAGGGCGCTGCACCGTCCGATCTAGATCAGACGGTGACTTACCGCTTCGATCGGCCAGGCCCCGGGCAGGCCACCAGATCTGGGCCAGCCCAGGTCCGATCTGACCAGCCCCGCCCGAAGACCGGCCCGTTATATTTTTTTCGAATGATTTTTCCTATTTCTGATTCTCTGCTAGATTCAAAAATTCATAGAATATTCTCTGTATGAGCAAATTGATTGATTAAATTTCTATGTGTAGCTTGTTGTGATATCTTTCATATGGCATAGGTCTCATGTTTATAGACCCTCTATAAATAAAATGATAAATAGAGAGGATAATTAGATCCTTTTTCAAGATTATTTTATATCTTGAGTTCTAAATACAAAAAATGAGCAAATCCAATTTTTAGTGATAACTTATCATGATAGTTTGATTGACCAAGTGGTTTTCCTATTTTAGGCCTCATGCTTTTGCAGTAGTAATTAATATGCTTGTTTGAATAGTTAATCTTAGAAAAAAGCCACCTGCATAATATTAGGAATTTAAGTATGAATCCAATTTTGTTGGCTTGTGCTCTGGAAGAGCTTTCCAGAACAATTTAGCTCATATTTTTTTGATGCACAGAGAATATCTGAGCCTTATTTTGGTGTTATAGTAATATTCCCTAATGTTTAATTCATTAAAAATTTATCACAAACTATTTTTGTGTAATTCCAACTTTGTTGGATTCTTAAGATTGTTGTCAACCAGTTAGTTTACTGAGTATGTTGTTTGATACATGGAACCACTTGCATGCTTGTTGGAAATAAATGGTGTGTTAATTGCTTTGTATGAAAAACCCTAGATTCTAAGTAGGATTAATTTAATAATTAAAATCTATATAATCTTGTTTTGATTTCTAAACTTGTTTGCTTCTGATACTCTTTGTTGTGTGTTATGGAGTGCATAAAAATGTTGATGCTGGTGTATGCATGTATATTCATGGTGTGTTATTATTTTTCCGGTGATAGAATCGAACGAGGAGTGTACCGAAGAGGGGGAAGTTTTTGAGTATCAGGAAGAGGAGGACCAGGGACAAGCCACTCAAGGCAAGCCATCTAACTTGTTGCATATCTGAATCCTATTCACTTGTTTTGCAGGTTGCATAAAGGTTTTCTAAAATTGCATGCTTTTATATTGCTATAGCTCCTGTAGCAATTATATTATTGGCTCAAGCTCCATGAGCCCATTGTTATCATCCCATGAGATGACCCCCGTTGAGCACCTACTTTTCACCCCTATAGTAGTTGGCTTGTTGCTTAGCAACAAGGCCCTTGGAAAACACTCTAGTGGAGCCAAAAATTCTAGGATGGGAACACTCAAAAAGTTTTCTTAAAGATGATTTCGAAAACCTTGGAGTAGCATATACTCCACTGAAATGTTTTACAAAAAGGCTTTGAGCAAAAGATGATGCTCGTGAAGGATGAAGGAGATGGAGGTTTTCAAATGACATTGGTGATCACTAGGTATCCACCGGAACAATTTTCCCGTGCAACCACATTACCCCGGAATGGGATGGGGCCTAGTCTGAAGTCTGGCTATTTTAGTGCGGGGAGCCTCATACTATATTAGGGTTTGTAGGACCCTGGAATCCGGGTTGCCGCAAGACTATGGGCAATAGTCAATCGGGATCCTTCGGGATTTATCCGGCCGGAGGACACTTGGGTTCTCCCACCGTGGCACTGGAGCTACTCTTTCAATGAAGGTAGGCTGCCAGGGTTTGTCGGGGAGGTTAACTCCATAGGGCAGGCACCCGTACTAAGGTAGATGTATGGAAGACTCCGTTCGATTATCCGAACCCCGCATACTTGTGTATGACGGAACGTGGTGGTATCCCGGCAGATTTATCGAATCTTGTGGGTAAGGTGTACAACCTCTGCGGAGTGAAATCCTATTCGAATAGCCGAGTCCTCGGTCATGGACGTTTGGAATGGTCACTATCTAGCCCAATGTCGGTTTTGTTTTCAATGGATGTTTTTGGAAAGGAAAGGAAGATAAGTGTCGGAAGGAGTACTCGAAGGGTACTGCCGTGACACGTGGGTGACCCAGAGTACTTGAAGGGTACTGCCGAGGAAAGAGGATGGTCATGTTTGATTGACCATTATGGTGCTTTGAAAATCAATGAGTTTCCCCCTTCCCTAGAACTTTTACTAAAGATGGTTTAATAAAAACTCTTCTTTAATAAGGATATAGAGATGTCGTATGATATGCTATATCGACAAGAGAAACTATGATATAGAGATGTCGTACGACATGCTATATCAACACGAGAAGCTATGAATAGCATAGCGCAAGTAGCCCGAAACCACTTCCCTTGCTATGGCCAAATTGCATGTTACTCACTCTCTCTTAGGTGGTTTGCGAGTACAATTCAAATGTACTCACGGCTTTGTCCCTGGCTATTAACTTGGTTAGATTATGATGAAGACTATGATGACGAAGGTGAGGAGTTCGACGATGCCGATGCGAACTAGGACCCATCTCCTGGTCAGTCGCCTGTAGGGTAGAGGCATAGACTGGGCTACCGACGCTACCCTTGTATCTGCTGCAATGTTGGTGAACTTGCCCTGCGTGGCATTTAAATTCGGCCAAGTGGCTATGTAAGACTTCTTGAACTCGTTATGTAATAGATGATGTATTTCTGTAATGCCAACTCGGTTATGTGGATTCATGACGATCTTCCTGGGGTCATGAATTGTATGCATAACGGGAATCCCGGGAGGTAAGCCGGGGTCCCCACAGAGCTCCTGCAGGAGATGATGTGAGACCTGTACCAGTTATCGCAGAACCCTTCTCAATGACCCTTGGCGGCACCCTAAGTCTACTTTATTTAGTTTCTCTTTTAATTGGCAAGTGTTGCCATGAAACTTTTACTCTTTGGTTTGTAACCTGGTTGGCTGTTTGAACTTTGTTAGTGTTGTACTCTGTCCAGGGCTTTATTAATTTAAAGTCGGGCCCCTAGGCCTTTTATCTTAAAAAAAAGAAACCGAGTAGGGGTAAAATGGGGGCTGGGAGCGACCAGGACCTCGAGCCGAGCTCGACTGAGTCCGGCGGCGGCGATAGAGCTCAAGTCGAGCTAGGTTTTCGTGTTTTTTTGGAAAAGATTGGAAAGAGGAATATGTGTTGGCTTTTATAGGAGGGAGGGTGCGTGGGAAATCGAACGAAAAACACTGGATTCGCGGAAATCTGGTTCGGATCGGAACCGTGCTCGTGAAGGTCTCTAATCCAGAGCTTAGAGATGACAAGTGGGGTCCGGTGGTCAGAAAAAAAGAAACAAAGAAGAAAAGGAAGAAGGGAAGGGGGCGCACGGGCTGCTGCTTGTTAGGCCGGCGATGCGGGTGCGCAGCGCGCGGTGCGGACTGTGGCCGGCTGGGCCGGCTTTGGCTCAGTTCGGTCCGCCGCTGATTTCTCTTTTTTTCTATTTAACTGTTTTCAAAAACCGTTTTAGCTTTAGGCCTCTAAAACAGCCAATAAAAATACAGAAAAAAAATTGTAAAAATTCCTGTAGCTTTACAAAGAATTTAGGAAACTATTTCTTTGTTTAAAACCAAAACCAAAAATGTTTTGTGACAACTTAGCCTATTGGCCACAAGAGGAATTGAAGAAGCAATGGAAACTTTAATGCAAACTAAACCAATTTATTTTGAAAAGTCTAAATATATGAATGATGACATGATGCATAGCAGAATTTCAATAATGAAAATTTGGGATGTTACACTCCCTCTGTCTATCGGTGTCTTCGGAGCCAGTAGTCGGCTACTTTGGGCCTGACAATCAGGGCGCAGCGCCTTGGTTACTCGATCGGAGTAACTTGGTCCGCGCGGCTCCACCCAATGCGTTGCTCGGACCAATCGAGGAAGCACATGATGTCAACCCGGGTCACCGCGTGCACTGCCATAGCGCGGTTGTAACATCCCAATTTTTGGGAAAGAAATTAAAAAATTTGCACATGAAATCATACCATCATTTCATGCATTTCTTTCACTTTTGCATTACACTTTTTTTCAAATTGCTGTTGTCATGTTCTTTGAATCAAATCCTCCCTGTATGTTTAAAAAGTTTTACAAATTTGCAAAAATTGGCTTGAATTAAATCAGAAGGGTTTTGCAAAGTTTCCAAACAAAAATCAAAATAAATCAGAAAAAGAAAAAGGAAAGAAAATTTGAAAGAGGGAAAAAGGCCCCGGGGGCAGAGTTTAGCCCGCGGCCGAATCCAGCCCACGGCCCAATTCCTTTCCCCCCCCCGAACAGTTTTCTTTTCTTTTCCTCTCGGTCGCTGATAGGCCAACCCCACCTGTCATCCAGTCCAACGAAACCGAGACGAACACGAAGCGATGCAGGAAACCTCCACAAAAATCTCTACCGAATTCGGTTTTATTTCTTACCCCTCGCCCATGCCAACGCGTCTATTTAATCCCCTCTGTCCGCGGTCGTTCTCCCTCCCCAAACCCTAGCGAAACTCGCCGCCAGGCTGCGCAAACTTGAGTCGCCACACTGCCACTGTAACAGAGAAGCACTGCTGGTTTTCGGTAACCCTCGATCCTCTCCCGATCTCTTTTCTACACCTCCACCTCTACCTCATCCTGACACAGCTCCTTGACACCTTTCTTTTATCAATCGTGCACCAAAACGACGACAACAACCGCGACCGGATCTCACCGTCTGCCAAACGAAACTCCGACGAGCGATTGCCGAAGGCTCCGTGCACCTCGACCCATGAAATCTCGCCACAGGCTCCGCCTTGTCCTCCTGAATCTCCAGTATGAGTCCCGTTTCCCAGATCTGCCCCTGTTCGTCACACTCCTCCATGCTCTGCACGACATGGCCTCGGCCTAATCTCCAGCCGCCTCCCGTCGGTGTTGCAGGACCTTTCCGAAGACGACACCTTGCCCTTGACCTCACCGTGACCCTCTGAAGACCGTCGCACAATCCATTGATGCAAAGAACCACCAGAGACACCTCGTAGTTGATTTCCAGGGCCGCCAGGGACTTCGTCGTCGACCCTTTCCCGGTGAGCTCCTCCCCGTCTCTCCCTGACCATCGGATCTAGATCGAGTGGATCTTAACAGATCACTTACTGAACCGGTATGGCCAAATCTGGGGCGTTAGATCTTACTTAAATCTAGCGGCTCAAAACGGCGATCTTCCCGAACCGGTATCAGCGAATCAGGGGGCGCCAAGTGTCATTTTTTGGTTAAACCTGAATCTATTTTCGATTGAAAATATCAGGAAACGTTTTAAACTTCAAAAATTGATATCTCTAGTTCTGTACGTCCAAATTTAGCAAATCTTGCGTCCATGGTTTCATAAAATTGTGTAGAATCTATTTCTAGCATCAAAAACTCTTATAGTATCTGTTTTATGTACTGAATTACTGCAAGCTCTATTTAAGTGTTTTGCTATTTAAAAATAGTTGTAGATTTTATTTTGCAGTAACTCCTTTTGTTTTAGGTCCCTATGTTACCTCCGAGTACTGTAGCACGGCCAGAGTATTTTTAGTAAGCCCTACATCACTTTTGTAGATTTAGTTTGTTTTATTGCCTAGTTGTGTGTTGGAAAACAAATTGAGCTTTATAAAATAACTCTAAAACCATGATCATGGCATCATGCATATAGTCAACAACCAAAGAACTTGCTAAGTGTCCTTGAGTTGTTTAAACACATTTGCATGCATACTTTTCCTTTCATGAGTGTTTTGTGATTGATATGTGATTATGATGCTATATTTTATGTGTAGATTGTGCTGAGTGCAACGAGTGTCTTTGTGACGAGTGCACCAACTCTTCTCCTCACCAAGGCAAGTGTCACCATGTTCCCTTGTCCCACTGAAAGATGTGTCTTTAGTAGCTTTTTCTAGTAGATGATGCATGTGTAGGTGTTTTTATGTTTTTCTTATCTTTAGCTTGCTAGATTTTATGCTAAGTTTTTGTCTAGCTTGCCTAGCTTTGCATCTCCTAGTAGAATTGCTGCTGCTATAGGACTTTGCTTTTACACTTGTTATGGGAAGGGTTAACACATGTTTTTGGCGAAGTGTTGAAAACCTTGTTTTGCAAAAACTAAGAAAACAACTAAGTTAATGAACCACCTGGGTGGATGTGGCTTTGTTTGGGTTATGTTGAGTGGTTCCCTAGGGTCATGTCGTCGAACCTCTGAACCACCAGGTGTATCTCACTTGTGGAAGGCTACCCAAGAGCAAAGAGATTGGAGACATTCAAGTCATGCAGCTTCCAGTGCAACCACAAGACATATGGGCTCTGTCTTGGTCAACTAAGCTGCAAGAACTCAAGCCAGGCGGACAGAGGGTGGTAGATGTTGATAGGTTGGAACGTGTCCGTTTGGTCTGAGGGAATGCTTCACTTGGCCATTTGAGGAAAAATGAGTCTCATGGCAAAATAGGTTAACTAAGCCTTGTGGGAAAAGTGCACCACCTCTGCAGAGTGTTTAGAACTAAGTACTTAGTCGTGTCCCCGGTTACGGACAATTCTGAGTGACATGATGTTGAATCTGTTCAAGAATCTGCTCACCCCAATTTCTCTAAGATAAAACTTGATGGGTAAACTTGGGTAGAAAAGGTGCTTCTTATCAAAATTTTGCTAAGGAAAACTTGAGTTTTACAAAGATAGGAAAAGGCTCGCTTTTTGATGAGGACATCCCATCTATTGATACACCCGCTGCACCTACAGCGGAACACATACAAGGACCCATCACTCGAGCTCGTGCCAAGCAACTTAACTATCAGGTACTTTCGTTTCTTGGAACTCTTTCTCACATACATGAGAATATGATGCTGCCTAAATCAGATATGTTTGTTACTCTTAGGAATGATGGACCTAGCATGGATGAGAGGGACAAGCATTGGAGCATGATTGTGCATGGAGATGGCAGCAAGCGTTTGAGGATTGAAGAAGATGCCACGAGTGGAGATTTCAGAACTTTGAAGCCACCATAATGAAGGATGAAGACTTGGACGAAATATACAAAGAACTACTTCATAAGTTCGTCCTTAGATAAATATGGTGCTGCGTCACTTTTATTTTTGGGCCAGGCCCATGTAATTTTCGCAGCAAATAAGACAGCCACTTTTAGGAGTCCGAATTTGAGGAGAAAAGGCCTGTTAGGGTTCCGTTCGACCACCCTATCTATGGCTGGTCGCACCCCTACCTTTTCCTCCTCAAATACCCCCCGTAGCCGTCATTAGAACTCGGATTTTGTTTAGACTAAAGTTAGCCATTGCTGCAACTACGAGCTTGACTTTTGAGGCCAATTGCCCAGAAGAAAACCGCCTATTCGGAATCCCACCTTTTGAATAAAGCATACATCTTTCATCCACAATATCTTGATTGCTGTATTAGTTCTTACTTGTTCTCGATTTCAGGTAGGAACTAAGACCCTCGCTGGTCAGGCTGATCATGCATCCGCAAGATCAGTAACTCCCGGAGATTGTCCTAGCGATTGCATTGGCGCACGAGCTTCGCACGTGTAGTCGGATCGTCAAGCACGAACTCCACCCACCAAATCGACATATCAAGATCTCATCGAAAGATCGGACACCTTTGCCCTATCAAGTGGTATCAGATTTCAGGTTGCTCGGTGAGATTTACTGTTTTCGTAGTTTAGATTGCATCTGTGTTCATACCTATAAACCATGAAAAAGCCAAAAATACAGTTAGGGTTTAGATCATCTCATCCCATAAACCATCCGAGCCTTTGCATTGTCTTTTCAGTTTGCATCCTTGAATTTGTGTCTGCATCCGCGTGTCGAGTTGCTGGTCTTAGTGTCTGTTCCTTTAGAGTTTCGAGTTCGAATCACCATAGTCACGCCGCCGCCGAACGCTTACAGCCCTGCTCCACCATATCCTTCCACCACCACGCCATATACTTCCACCACCAACTTCCAATTAGATTTTGTTCGTTCCTCCCAATTTCATCCGTGACTTTTTTCAGAGTCCGTGAGTTAAGTTCCGGTCGCCAGGCAAGAGGAAGAAGAAGAGCAAAAAAAAAAGTCAAATCCGCATCCAAGTCGGTTTGACCCGTTCCTACTAGTCCAGTCCGAATCTAGTCCGATTTGGATAGTTTCATCAGTTTTTGACAGTTTTCGACAGCAAACTTCAACTGACCATAACTTTTGCATACGTACTCCGTTTTCGACGTGCGACCACGCAAAATGCTCAGCACGAAAAGTTTTATCTAACCTATGTCGTTGTGCGACACTCAGAACGCCCAAAAAAGGCCGGGAAGGTCGAGTTTTTGCCCTCTGAAGTTTCGGACCCGAAAATTCCTGCAGATCTTCACTTATATCTTGCTTTGGAGCTGTTTCTGATGTGGGGTGTCTTTCGGACCTCACAACATCATGTGCGTCAACAATCAAGTCCGACATCATCGAGGCGTGGAAGAGAAGGAAGAAGAAGAACAACCGGAAAGAAGCTTGGAAGCACCGCAAGAAGAGGTTGCGGCTGAAGCTGGACCGGCTAAAGCCGGTCCTACCCCGGCTAAAGTCGGCCCTCCGGCTAAAGCCGGCCTTAACCCCGGCCGGCCTGCTCGAGTCAGCTATGTCTTGGCCATGAAGCCACCTTTGTTATCTTTCTCCCTAATGCCCAAACTACCCCTAGCTCGTGGCTCCCTATATATATGGCTCCCCCTCCCCTAGAGATAAGACAGAGATGAATTAAGATAAAATTGGCATGATGCCTTCCCCTTGAGGGAACCCAACTAGATCTACATCTAGGAATCACCCTCTTTGTTTGGGATCTCTTCTAGTTGGAGAATTCTACCTTGATTTGGATCTCTTGCATACTTATGTGTGTAATTCTATCCAATTGATTGGTCTCTTCTCCAATTGGAATTATATTCCAAGCATATCAATCTCTCACAAGGAATTCTACTCTTGGAGTCTCTTCCTTGTGATTCTATTGAGTTGGTGAATCGGGCCAACGAGGACAACCGGTGTGTATCTTGTGTGTGTGAGTTTGCCTTCAATTTGTTCATCATGTTCATCTTCGTTTCCCGCCATAAATCTTGTGAATCCGTGAAGATCGGGCCACACCTCGGGGGTCACCCCACATCATATGGTATCAGAGCTTCCTCGCTAGCTCGATCTCGCTTCCGCCCCCGCGCCCAGCTCGCTTTCGCCTCCGCCTGAACACCCCAGCTCCTCCTCGCTCACAGCGCGCAGCTCCTCTTCCGCCAAGACCACTCCGCCTCTCCTCCTGCGCCAACTCCAGCAGCTCGCTCGCACAGCACGAGCCCACCGCCCCCGCTCAGCACTTCGCCAGGCCACCACACCAAGCCACCGCCACCCGCAAGCGTTGCATCGCCACCCGCGCCGTTCTTTTTCCAAGCCGGCCCGTCCCCAAGTCAATGCCATCTCCACCTCCTTTCGATCCGCACCACCCAGGGACCACCCCAGCTCACTGGCCAGAGACCGGCAATAGCCGGCCCAAAACCGGCTAAAGCCGGACTACATCATCCAACATCGTTTTAACACAATAATTCCCCTTTTGACATCTTTAGACCCCTTTGACACAAAAATCTGGCGTATCTTGACACAAAATTTGACAACTTTTGTGAGTCCTTTTTGCCGCAAATTTTTCAGGCATTGACGTGTGTGTTCGGATTTCGGTTTTTGCGTGCCTTGTTCGTGCCAAGTAATACCGCGCCTACATCAACATCGCGACGACGGCATCGGCACCCCGGAACTTTGACTAGTCTTTTAACTTCATCTTCATCGACATCGCCGCAAGTTGTGTGTATTCACACCGCCTAACCTTCGCATAGGTATAACTTGCCCCACCTTTGTTACCTCTTTTCTTCCTTTGTGTACCTATCCTATTGAGAGTGGCTTTTCGAGTGTGGCGAAGCATTGCACAAGTGTTCACGACCGTGAGAGGGTTTGTGTGTGTGCATAAGTTGAGCAAAGCTCCGAAGCAAGCTCGGTGAGAGAGATACACAAAAGGGAAAAATCCATTGTGTGACATATATAGATAGCAAATAAGCTTTTAAGCATCGAAACACCAAAAATCCAAAAAGAGTGTGTGTTCCATTGATACAAAGGAGTTCAAAGCTTGTAAGCAAGAAGAGAGAAAAGACAAGAGTGGCATCTTCTGCAAATCTTGTTGCTTCTTTCTTATGCAACCAAGCTACGGTCTCTCTTGCGTTGGCATGACACCGAGCTAATAGTCTTCGTTAGGACCATTTTGTTTCTTTGCTCACTTCTTTGGTCACACTAACCCCATTATATCTTTTGTGTGTGTTTCCGTGTTTCCTTGACATAGATCATCGTTCTTGACATTTGCCTTTGGATTTTACCCACATTTGACAATAGACTTTTCTTTTGATCATTTTCGTTTGGCATTTCCACATTTCTTACCCATCCACCATATAGCCTTTTGCGTGTGTTCTAACTTGTGCACCACAGTTGTCCTTTCGGTGTTTCATCCATTCAATAGTTTCTACGGGAAGTGTTCTAATTGTAGTTTTTCTAACCACCTCACTTTCCACCATATACTTCTAGCTTTGTGACTATGTCTAGGGATGGAGAACCTAAAGACCCTTGGCTCGAAGAGTTCCATGCACAACGAGCGGCCATGGACAAAAAGCTCGCCGACTCCTACCAACAACTTGAGGAACAACGCCTCGCCATGGACGAAGAGTCCACCTCCATCAATGCCAATATTAATGCAAGGTTCGATGACGTCAATGCAAAGCTTAAACAACTTCTTCAACAATGTCATCGCTCAAAGTCGCGTTCATCAAGATCTTCACGCTCCAACCATGGGGGTAAACATGAGCGCCATCGACAACATCAACCTCAAGGCCAACCACATCTTGATAGCCTATGTGAGAGGAAGAAACCTACCCCATGCAAAGATGAGAGCCACATACACATTGAGAGCAAGAGTGATACACCACATGAGTTGAGTGAGGACATTTTGCTTTCTAACAACTTAACCTCTACTCCTCTTGTGTTGTCTTCTTCTTTGCTAGGTTGCTCGGATAAGGATGACGTCCATTCCATGGAGATGAGGGACTCCACTATATGTGAGATGAGTGAATCCACTATACGTGAGATGAGTGATTCCACTATATGTGAGAGTGAGTGTTTCCACTTTGAGAGCATGAGTGATACACCGAGTGAAACAATAGTGGTAGTTGATAGGTCAAGTGAGGCCATTTCGATTTCTAACAACTTACCCTCTACCTCGAATGTGTCTTCTCATGTTTCAATAGGTTCCATGGATGAAAAAACGCCGACCTTGGAAAAGATGTACATGGTGCATACACTTGATGATAATACACCATGCTTAGAAGATGATGAGCATGTCGACCACATGGAGCCACCTACTTCAACAACACCTACATCAAAGGAGTGCGACAACAAAGGTAACAACATAGGTGTTGGTGATGCCATGATTCCCATGAAGATGCTAAGCTATGAGTGCTTCACTTTATCGCCTATTGCATGCAATATGTTGAACAATTGCTCTTTCCCATATATTGCTTGCAATGATGACAATGATACTTTGGTTATGACAACCTTGTCGAATAATTGCTCTTTCCCTAGGTTTGTCGACAACAAGGATAAAATTCTGAACATGTTTTGTGCCCAATGCTTGCAATATTCTTCCATTAATGCAACCAAAATGTTGAACAATTGCTCTTTTCAATGCTTGGTTTGCAATAATGTTATTATGTTTGATAATGAGAAGGCCCCCATAGCTCACTCAACTAATGAAGATTTTGCATTTGCACATGATACGCATGTTCCCACATATACTTTGCATAATCACCATGAATATTATGATATCTTGCTTGAGGCTAATGGTGTTGTGCAAATAAAGAGATGCATCATGATGGATGATGTATTCATCTACCATGCACACACATTGTTTTGGATAACTTCTGTGTGTGTAGGTACGCGGATAACAACGTCAACCTCGATTGAGCACGAGTTGGCGAAAAGAGCTCTTGAGAGCATAATACTTGTGAGTTCAAACTCAAACTCCGCTCGCATACCCTTCACATGCTATGCATCAAACATGTTGACAAATTTCTCTTCCATATGGTTTCTTTGCAAGCATGTTGATGATTTTGGTGCCACTTGTGACAATCATGCTCCCATGATTTTGAACATTGATGCTTTATGTGTTGCAACATACATGTGGAACGATTTCTCTTCCTTTTGTTTTGTGTGCAACCACATTGCTATATTGGTCATGACTTGTCACATGTGTTCCCGCTTTGCGTTCATTGGTGTTGCATCCAACAAGTTGACAAATTCCTCTTTCTTTTAGTTGGGATGCATAACCACTTGTGATAACGATATCTTCTTCTACTTGTGGATGAATATGATTTGTGTTGCAACAAATATGATGAAAACTTGTTCTTTCCTATGGTTTGTTTGCACACATGTTGATGATGATTTTGACATCTTGTCGTATATGATTTGTGTTGCAACAAATATGATGAAAACTTGTTATTTCCTATGGTTTGTTTGCACACATGTTGATGATGAGTTTGCCATCTTACCGTATGTGTTTTTGCCAAACTCTCCCCATATTGCTTCAAGGATGTTGACTCCTTGCTCTTTCCAAAGCCTTGAGCGCAATACTATGCATATCTTTCAACATGAGATGGACACCATGGTCTTCTCAAATTTTGTTGGAGTTTTTGTGTTCCCACATTTGGAAGATGTTCAAACTAGTTGCTTACACATAGACCTTGCATATGCTTTCCCTTTATTATAATTGTGTTGTGCTAATGGTGTTGTGAACAAGAATGGACATGTCCTTGATGATATGGTCCCCTATCATGCACACACATACTTTGCTTGGTCTTTGTTGTGCGTAGGTACACATGGATTCTATTGGTGGATGCGCTCCCGCGAGTGGTTTCAATCAACAACTTCTCCAACGAGAGCGCATCAACATATTTGTAAGGTGAACTCCTTCTACTCACGAACTCATGCCATAAACTACAAGAATTGGCTACTCTTTGAGTGTTGTTTTGCTTTGCTTGTGACCTTTGTAGGACTCATGGAAGGTGAAGGAACATGGAAGAGTTGCCAAACCGATCTTCGCAAGAACGACCACATGGTGCACTCCAAGTACAATCGCCTACATCTACCTCCCCTACATGATGATGTTGAGTCAACGTCGAGGACGACGTTCTTTGAAGCGGGGGGAGATGATGTGGGGTAGCTTTCGGACCTCACAACATCATGTGTGTCAACAATCAAGTCCGACATCATCGAGGCATGGAAGAGAAGGAGGAAGAAGAACAACCGGAAAGAAGCTTGGAAGCGCCGCAAGAAGAGGTTGCGGCTGAAGCTGGACCGGCTAAAGCCGGTCCTACCCCGGCTAAAGCCGGCCCTCCGGCTAAAGCCGGCCTTAACCTCGGCTATAGCCGGCCTGCTCGAGTCAGCTATGTCTTGGCCATGAAGCCACCTTTGTTATCTTTCTCCCTGATGCCCAAACTACCCCTAGCTCGTGGCTCCCTATATATATGGCTCCCCTCCCCTAGAGATAAGACAGAGATGAATTAAGATAAAATTGGCATGATGCCTTCTCCCTTGAGGGAACCCAACTAGATCTACATCTAGGAATCACCCTCTTTGTTTGGGATCTCTTCTAGTTGGAGAATTCTCCCTTGATTTGGATCTCTTGCATACTTGTGTGTGTAATTCTATCCAATTGATTGGTCTCTTCTCCAATTGGAATTCTATTCCAAGCATATCAATCTCTCACAAGGAATTCTACTCTTGGAGTCTCTTCCTTGTGATTCTATTGAGTTGGTGAATCGGGCCAACGAGGACAACCGGTGTGTATCTTGTGTGCTTGAGTTTGCCTTCGATTTGTTCATCGTGTTCTTCGTGTTCATCTTCGTTTCCCGCCATAAATCTTGTGAATCCGTGAAGATCGGGCCACACCTCGGGGGTCACCCCACATCAGTTTCTTTCTGCTTGTTGTGCCACGCCATGACTTTCTTAGTGTTCTCGGCTCGCGTCTCTAGCACGGTATAGCCTAGGACCAGCACAGTACCGTGGTTGAGCATTCTTTCAACATTGCATTGCTGTTTTGATATTTGCTGTTTTTGCTACCATATAAGCCTTCCTATAGCTCCACATATTTCTGCACGTGCTTTGTATCGACACCTGGTAATCGCTTTGTGCAATTTTGGGAGTCGCTGCTCTTTGCTGGTTGCATATCACCTTCCTCCTGTTTGGTAAGAACTTGTAAGAACTTGTAAGAGCTTTGTATACCGCTTGATGGATTACGCATGATTCCACCATATTCTGTAGTGCGTAGGTATATATATTTGTGCTTGCTTCTACGCTAACCATGACAGGAACCACGAAGGATGATGTTGATCCGGAGAAGATGACTACTGCAGAGTTGCATGCCCACTTCACTCGGCTGTTGGTGGGGCGTGCACAAGATGTGGACACACGCTTGGGTGATGTTGATTCCAAGCTTTTTGATGCGATGGACAAGATTGCTGGTCTTGAGGCATCCTTCAACACCAAGCTCGATGCCCGGTTCCAGGCAGTCCTGGCCCGTTTACCACCACAGCCACAGCCGGGCATCCATGTACCACGTGCTCGCCGCGTTCCTCTCATACCGCCTTCTGCGGGTACCGTTACAGCCGCGGCAGCTGCTGCGGCCGCTACGGAAGCGGCCACCCAGGATGGATATGCTGCTGACGAGGGGGAAAACGAGTTCGAAGATGAAAACGAGCTCGAGGAGGACGAGGTCCAACAACCTACACCTGGCCGTCCGCGGCAATACAACCGCAACGCTCGTCCGCCTCCGCGTCCGGTACGTGATGCTAACCATGTGGCCAAGCTGAAATTAAATATTCTGCCATTTGAGGGTAGATATAATCCTGATGCATATCTCACTTGGGAATTAGAAGTAGAGCAACGTTTTGCATGTTTACGCTACCCTGAGCATTTGCGTGTTAGTGCTGCTACATGTGAATTTACAGATTTTGCTTCTATGTGGTGGTCTGAACATTAACGAGTCAATCATGCTAATATTCCTGCTACTTGGCTTGGTCTAAAACATGCCATGCGTACTCGTTTTGTACCTCCACATTATCAACGGGACTTGCTTAAAAAATTAACTCGTTTAGAACAAGGCAAAAATTCCGTACAAGAGTATTATCAAGAGTTACAAACAGGCATGATTCGTTGTGGTATTGTAGAGGATAATGAAGCTATGCTTCACGTTTCTTTGGTGGTTTAAATAAGGAGATTCAGCATATTTTAGACTATAAGGAGTACAACATTATTACTCGTTTATTTCATCTTGCTTGCAAAGCTGAACTTGAAGTGCATGATCGTCAACCATCATGGAGAAGAGCTAATAATTCTGCAGGTCGTACTTCTTCATGGTCTGCGCGCCAATCAGCTCCACCTTCTCGTGGGGATGCACCAGGTCCTTCCACCTCCAAATATACCACGCCGACGTCAAGAACGCCACCTGCTCCTGCTCCATCACCATCTGCTGGTCCGACACAGAGTTCTTCTTCCATGGCCTCCACGGGGAAGACTCGTGACATTCAATGTCACAAATGTTTTGGGTTTGGTCACATCGAAAAAGAATGTAGAACCAAACGTGTGATGGTGGTGCTTGAAGATGGCGAATATGACTCTGCGAGTGATTTTGATGATGATACATTGGCACTTATTGCGGCACGTGATGGTGCCAATTCTGATTCTGACAAGGAGATGGAGGTCATGGGAGCTGAAACTGCTGATCAATACAAGAGTTTAGTTGCACAACGTGTCTTGAGTGTGCAATTGAGCAAAGCCGAGCATGATCAACGCCACAATTTGTTTCAAACAAGAGGCGTTGTTAAGGAGAGAGCTATTCGGATCATCATTGATGGAGGGAGTTGTAACAATCTGGCTAGTATTGACATGGTGGAGAAGCTTGCTCTACCCACACGACAACGACCTCACCCCTATTACATTCAATGGTTTGAGAGCTCCCGTAAGCTCAAGGTAACAAGAACTGCACGTGTGCATTTTACTATTGGTACCTATTCAGATTTTGTTGATTGTGATGTTGTACCTATGCAAGCTTGTTCTTTGTTACTTGGTAGACCATGGCAATTTGATAGAGAATCTGTACATAATGGTAAAACTAATCAGTATTCTCTTACACATGCTGGCAAGAAAATTGGACTTAAACCCATAACTTCGGAACAAATTTTGATAAGGGGTGTCCGGATCTTCTCAGCGAGCGCGATGTAGATGGCGATGATGGTGATGAAGATAACTCGAGTGTCGCAGAGAACTCTCCGGCTAATCCCTGCTGCCAGCGCAACAGCTCTCAACCCTTTAGATATTCGCAACGTCACACGCTTGCGCACGTAGCCGCCGACCACGAAGCGGTGATGCAATATACTAATTCCCAATGGAACAGCAGATTACACTCAGACTTTCAAAAGAACAAACACCAGATCGATACGAATTGGTGCGAATAATTTCAGAGGAACACTTGGTTCTATCTAGAAACTAGGGTTTTGTTTAAACGTGGTCTAAGGGACTTGAGGGGGCGCCCCTGGCTACTTAAGGGAGGCTGGGGCGTCCTCAACATGGACCTGGCCCAAAACCAACCTGGTTTGGGCCCAAACTGGCTCGGTTCGACTCAAACGGGTACATACCGACCCATATATGGGTTCGGCCTAATTTTAGCACGCAGGCCATGTGTATAGCGTGCCTTAGACGTGTAGACATCATGTCGAAGGCAGTCCTAGTGCGCCATCACGTGCTCGTGCTCATCCAGACTTGATCTCCACTTGTCTCTCGATCGCCGTCCTCCCTCTCCTCCCGCTGGCGATATCTTGACAGATGACATACCTAAATACAACATAGTACATCGCTTTTAGGTAGTATATAATTCGGAGATATCAAGACATTCTTTTCAACTAGGAAAGAATTCACCTTATAATAATCATCAATTAGACTCAATATTTCCTTCCTGCTCAAACACTCAAAATTAGCATGATCCATGATTGTATCCTCATCAAATTTTGAAAGATGATCTTGCTAGAGCTAGTAGATTAAAAAATGAGGACAGACATAAGAGTGAGAATCAGATTATTGCTGCAGATTTTGTACCCCCTAAGCATTCTTCTAAATCTGATTCTAACCATGCTACTGAAATTCGCTTGAAGAACCCTTGTTTACTTGCTAGCAAATCTGATCTTGCTGAAATTGATGTGAATATTACTCCATGCTATGCCATTGTTTGCAAAGAAGTTCTGTTTTCATTTGAGGATATGCCTCCTTCTTTGCCACCTGCGGTTGCTAACCTTTTGCAGGAATACATGGACGTTTTTCCACAAGATGTTCCACCTGGACTTCCACCTATTCGTGGGATAGAACACCAAATTGATTTGATTCCAGGAGCCTCGCTGCCCAACTGTGCACCATATCACACAAATCCTGAAGAAACAAAAGAGATCCAACAACAAATACCAGAGTTTATTGGACAAAGGTTATATTCGTGAGTCTCTTAGTCCATGCGCTGTTCCTATTATTTTAGTGCCTAAGAAAGATGGTTCTTCGCGCATGTGTACTGATTGTCGAGCTATTAATAATATTACCATTCGATATCGTCACCCTATACCTCGTTTGGATGACATGCTAGATGAGTTGAGTGGTTCTATTATGTTCTCTAAAGTTGATTTGCGTAGTGGTTACCACCAAATTCGTATGCAATTAGGCGATGAATGGAAAACAGCTTTTAAAACTAAGTTCGGTTTATATGAGTGGTTAGTAATGCTGTTTGGTTTAACTAATGCACCTAGTACCTTTATGAGACTGATGAACAAAGTTTTACGTGCTTTTATTGGTCGTTTTGTGGTGGTATATTTTGATGACATTCTCATATATAGCAAATCTTTAGAGGACCATTTGGATCATTTACGTGTTGTTTTTAATGCTTTACATGATGCACGTTTGTATGGTAATCTTGAGAAGTGCACCTTTTGCACAAATAGAGTTGCTTTTCTTGGTTATGTTGTTATAGCACAGGGAATTGAAGTTGATCCAGCCAAGATTGAAGCTATTGAGAATTGGCCGCAGCCTAAGACGGTCACACAAGTGAGGAGTTTTCTGGGTCTTGCTGGGTTTTATAGGCGCTTTGTCAAAGATTTTGGTTCTATTGCTGCGCCATTAAATGAGCTCACAAAGAAGGATGTGCCCTTTGTTTGGGGCGATGCACAACAAGAGGCCTTCATGATACTGAAAGATAAGTTAACACATGCTCCATTACTCCAACTTCCTGATTTTAATAAGACATTTGAACTTGAATGTGATGCTAGTGGAATTGGTTTGGGAGGTGTGTTATTACAAGAGGACAAACCTGTAGCATATTTTAGTGAATAATTGAGTGGGCCTATTCTGAACTATTCTACTTATGATAAAGAATTATATGCGCTGGTTCGGATATTAGAAACTTGGCAACATTATTTATGGCCTAAAGAATTTGTTATACATTCTGATCATGAATCTTTGAAGCATATTCGTAGTCAAGCAAAAATGAATCGTCGCCATGCAAAGTGGGTTGAATTTATTGAATCTTTTCCTTACGTTATCAAACACAAAAAGGGTAAAGATAATATTATTGCTGATGCTTTGTTGCGCCGTTATACTATGTTATCTCAGCTTGACTTCAAAAATTTTGGGTTGGAAACTATAAAGGAACAATACTTGCATGATGCTGAATTTAAAGATGTGTTGCAGAATTGTAGAGATGGTAGAACATGGAACAAATTCATCCTTAATGATGGATTTGTGTTCTGTGCTAACAAACTATGCATCCCAGATGGTTCCGTTCGTCTTTTGTTGTTACAGGAGGCGCATGGAGGAGGATTAATGGGACACTTTGGTGTCAAGAAGACAGAGGATGTTCTTGCTGCACACTTCTTTTGGCCACGCATGCGGCGAGATATTGAGAGATTCGTGGCACGCTGCACTACTTGTCAAAAAGCTAAGTCTCGCCTTAATCCACATGGTTTATATATGCCTCTTCCTGTTCCTAGTGTTCCCTGGGAGGATATTTCGATGGACTTTGTTTTGGGATTACCTCGTACACAGAAGGGGAGGGATAGTATTTTTGTTATTGTGGATCGGTTTTCTAAGATGGCACATTTTATTCCTTGTCACAACACCGATGATGCTCCGCACATTGCTGATTTGTTTTTTCGTGATATCGTTCGTTTGCATGGTGTGCCAAATACTATTGTTTCTGATCGTGATACTAAATTTCTTAGCCACTTTTGGAGATGTTTATGGGCTAAGTTGGGGACTAAATTGCTGTTTAGTACTACATATCATCCCCAAACTGATGGACAAACTGAAGTAGTTAATAGAACTTTATCTACCATGTTGCGGGCTGTTTTAAAGAAGAACTTAAAATTGTGGGAAGAGTGTTTGCCTCATATTGAATTTGCTTATAATCGTTCACTGCATTCTACCACAAAGATGAGCCCTTTTCAGATTGTCTATGGTTTTGTTCCACGTGCACCTATTGATTTGTTGCCTTTACCATCTTCAGTGCAAAATAATTTCGATGCTACACAGCGTGCTGAATTGATTTTAAAATTGCATGCAACTACTAAAGACAACATAGAACGCATGAATGTTAAGTATAAAGTTGTTGGGGATAGAGGACGAAAGCATGTTGTGTTTGAGGTTGGTGATCTTGTTTGGTTGCATTTGTGCAAAGATTGTTTTCCTGATTTGCGCAAGTCTAAGTTAATGCGACGTGCTGATGGTCCTTTTAAGGTGATAGAGAAAATCAATAATAATGCATATAAACTTGAGCTTCCCGCAGATTTTGGTACGGTAAGTCCTACATTTAACATTGCAGATTTAAAACCTTACTTCGGTGAAGAAGATGACGTTGCATCGAGGACGACTTCAATTCAAGAAGGGGAGCATGATGAGGACATCCCATCTATTGATACACCCGCTGCACCTACAGCGGAACACATACAAGGACCCATCACTCGAGCTCGTGCCAAGCAACTTAACTATCAGGTACTTTCGTTTCTTGGAACTCTTTCTCACATACATGAGAATATGATGCTGCCTAAATCAGATATGTTTGTTACTCTTAGGAATGATGGACCTAGCATGGATGAGAGGGACAAGCATTGGAGCATGATCGTGCATGGAGATGGCAGCAAGCGTTTGAGGATTGAATAAGATGCCACGAGTGGACATTTCAGAACTTTGAAGCCACCATAATGAAGGATGAAGACTTGGACGAAATATACAAAGAACTACTTCATAAATTCGTCCTTAGATAAATATGGTGCTGCGTCACTTTTATTTTTGGGCCAGGCCCATGTAATTTTCGCAGCAAATAAGACAGCAACTTTTAGGAGTCCGAATTTGAGGAGAAAAGGCCTGTTAGGGTTCCGTTCGACCACCCTATCCATGACTGGTCGCACCCCTACCTTTTCCTCCTCAAATACCCCCCGTAGCCGTCATTAGAACTCGGATTTTGTTTAGACTAAAGTTAGCCATTGCTGCAACTACGAGCTCGACTTTTGAGGCCAATCGCCCAAAAGAAGACCACCTATTCGGAATCCTACCTTTTGAATAAAGCATACATCTTTCATCTGCAATATCTTGATTGCTGTATTAGTTCTTACTTGTTCTCGATTTCAGGTAGGAACTAAGACCCTCGCTGATCAGGCTGATCGTGCATCCGCAAGATTAGTAACTCCCGGAGATTGTCCTAGCGATTGCATTGGCGCACGAGCTTCACACGTGTAGTCGGATCGTCAAGCACGAACTCCACCCACCAAATCGACATATCAAGATCTCATCGAAAGATCGGACACCTTTTGATGAGGGGTGACCTCTTGGAAGTGGCCCGATCTTCACGGATTCACGAGATTTGTGGCGGGGAACGAGGATGAACATGATGAACAAATCGAAGGCAAACACACACACACAAGATACACACCGGTTGTCCTCGTTGGCCCGATTCACCAACTCAATAGAATCGCAAGGAAGAGACTCCAAGAGTAGAATTCCTTGTGAGAGATTGATTTGCTAGGAGTAGAATTCCACTTGGGGAAGAGACCAAATCAATGGATAGAATTACACACAAAGTATGCAAGAGATCCACTACAAGGTAGAATTCCCCAAATGGAAGAGACCCCAAACAAAGAGGGATGATGGTTTACTCTAGATTTGAGATCTAGTAGCAAGTTCCCTAAGGGAAAGGGCATGAAGCCATGTTTATCTTAATTCTTGTCTAAACTAGAAAGGGGAAGAGAGAGCCATATAAATATGCAGCCACGTCCTAGGGGCAACTTGGTAATTTAGGGAAGATTACAAGGGTGGCTTCTAGGCCAAAGGCGCGTTGAGTCGGCCAGGCCGGCTATAGCCGGTGTTGGGGCCGGCTAAAGCCGGTGGCCGGCTATAGCCGGTGTCAGGGCCGGCTTTAGCCTGTCCGTCGCTTGCTCCGACTTATTCTTCCGGCGTTTCCATGCTTCCTCTTCGTGTTCCTCGTCCTTGGTCGTCTCTCCATATGGTTCATAACGGACTGCACAAATGATGTTGCCATGAGGTAGCGAACCATTCACCATATGCTCAAGATCAAGAGTGTTTAGGAGCAAATTCACCTTATCATGGAGGGCTTTAGCTCGAGCTCTTGTCATTGGCCCTTGTGGGGAACTTGGCGGTCTTGAGGCAGGCGTGTCCGAAGGCCACCCCACATCATCTCCCCTCCCTTGGGAAAGAGTCGACCTCGACTCTTCATCGATCATCTCACCATGAAAGGGGGATAGGTCCTTGATGTTGAAGGTGTTGCTCACGAGGTACTTGGAAGTTGGAATGTCGATGACGTAAGCGTTGTCGTTGATGCGCTTGAGAACCTTGAAGGGGCCATCACTTCGTGGCTTGAGTTTTGAATTGCGTTCATGTGGAAACCGATCCTTGCTCAAATGAATCCAAACAAGGTCGCCCTTCTCGAAGATGCGTGGAGTCTTGTTCTTGTTGATCATGGCGGTATGGCGATTGACATGGTCTTCAATTGTCTTTATTGTGCTCTCATGCAAGTTCTTCATGATGTCGGCGCGCTTGGAGATGTCCATGTTGACGCGCTCGTGAAGCGGGAGTGGAAGAAGGTCGAGTGCCGTTGGTGGGTTGAACCCATAGACGATCTCGAAGGGGCTTCGCTTGGTGATTCTATGTTCGGCGCGGTTGTAGGCGAACTCCGCATGAGGAATGCATTCCTCCCATGACTTGGGGTTCTTCTTGATCAACACACGGAGTAGGTTCCCAAGACTTCGGTTCACCACTTCGGTTTGCCCATCTGTTTGCTGATGTGATGATGAAGAAAAGAGGAGCTTGATCCCTAGCTTGGCCATTAGGGTCTTCCATAAGTAGCTCATGAACTTGATGTCGCGATCCGAGACGATGCTTGTTGGAAACCCATGAAGTCGAATGATATCCCTGAAAAACAAAGTAGCAATATGTGAAGCATCGTCGGTCTTGTGACAAGGGATGAAATGCGCCATTTTGGAAAATCGGTCAACTACCACAAATATTGAATCATGTCCATTGCATGTACGAGGCAAACCCAAAACAAAATCCATGCTAATGTCCGACCAAGGTGCATGTGGAATAGGTAAAGGCATGTAGAGACCAAAGGAATTAGTTTTGGACTTAGCTTGTATGCATGTAGCGCATCGTTGGACGTGCCTCTCGACGTCTCGGTACATTCTTGGCCAAAAGTAGTGTGTTGAAAGCATTGCATAAGTCTTCTCACGTCCGAAATGTCCCATTAGTCCTCCACCATGTGCCTCTTGCAATAACAACATACGAAGAGAGGACTCGGGAATGCATAACTTGTTAGCCTTAAAAAGGAAACCGTCATGCAAATAGAAATCATCTACCCTTCGGGAGGTCGAGCATTGTTCAAATATGGTTCCAAAGAAAGAATCGGAAGGATACAAATGCGGTAGCTCATCCAAACCCAAAATATGTGTGTCAATGCGAGTGAGAAGGTTGGTATTTTTGCGAGATAAAGCATCCGCGACCACATTTTCTTTGCCCTTTTTGTACTTGATGACATAAGGGAAAGATTCAATGAACTCAACCCACTTGGCATGATGCTTGTTCAAATTTGCTTGGCTTTTCAAAAACTTCAAGGATTCGTGGTCCGAATGGATGACAAATTCTTTTGGCCAAAGATAATGTTGCCAAACTTCCAAAACACGAACAAGAGCAAAGAGTTCTTTGTCATAAATTGAATAGTTGAGGCGTGCACCATCCAACTTTTCACTATGATAAGCAACGGGGCGTCCATTTTGCATGAGAACACCACCAATGCCAATTCCACTAGCATCACATTCAATTTCAAATGTTTGTTGGAAATCGGGTAAAACAAGCAATGGTGCCTCCGTAAGGCGTTTCTTTAGTTCATCGAAAGCATGTTGTTGAGCTTTGCCCCAAACAAAAGGTACATTTTTCTTCGTAAGCTCGTTTAGAGGGCAAGCAATGGTGCTAAAATCTTTAGCAAAACGACGGTAAAATCCGGCTAGGCCATGAAAACTTCTCACTTGGCCAACCGTTGTTGGTGTTGGCCAATTCCGTATGGCCTCAATTTTGGAAGTGTCTACTTCAATGCCATTGTGAGAGATAACGAATCCAAGAAAAACCAACTTGTTTTGAGCAAAGTTACACTTTGGAAGGTTTGCATAAAGCTTTTCTTTGCGAAGAACGTGCAAAACTTGCTCAACATGTGAAACATGGTTTGAAAATGACTTGCTATAAATGAGGATGTCGTCAAAATAAACCACAACAAATTTGCCAATGAAAGATCGCAAAACGTGGTTCATAAGACGCATAAAAGTCGACGGAGCATTAGACAAACCAAAAGGCATGACAAGCCATTCATAGAGACCAAGTTTGGTCTTGAATGCCGTCTTCCATTCATCGCCTATGGCCATGCGTATTTGATGGTATCCACTACGAAGATCTATTTTAGAAAATATAGTGGAACCCGCAAGCTCATCAAGCATGTCGTCTAAGCGAGGAATAGGATGGCGATAACGAACGGTAATGGCATTGATGGGACGACAATCCATACACATTCGAAGTGTGTCATCACTCTTGGGGACAAGAATTACCGGGACGGCACAAGGAGATAGGCTTTCATGAACATACCCTTTTTGTAGAAGGTCATGAATTTGACGTTCAATCTCCTTTGTCTCCTCTGGATTTGTGCGGTACGCGGCGCGGTTTGGAAGGGGGGTGCCCGGAATGAGGTCGATCCGATGTTCGATGCCGCGTAGAGGTGGTAGTCCATGAGGAAGTTCGTCCGGGAAAACATCTTGAAATTCCTTCAAAAGAGACAACAAAGGAGGAGGAATCGTGGAATGATCATTAGTAGTTAGAATGGTGCCCTTGCAAATGAGCACAAAGTGTAATGTGGATGGGTTATGGTGTAAAGCCCTCATCTCACTTTTGGTGGCAATCAAGGCGTGGGTGGTTCTATCGCTCATATATGGCTTGTGGCGCTCACTTTCTTTGTTGTGGCTAAGTCGCTCATCACTCAACTCACTTGGAAAAGTAGCTTGTTGGACCCTCGCTAAAGCCTTTGCATTGTCCGCAATGATTTGGCTAGGAGTCATCGGGCTAAGCGTGAAGGTCTTATCGTCTTCCTTGAAGGTGTAAGCATTTGTATACCCATTGTGTATGGCCTTCTTGTCAAATTGCCAAGGGCGGCCAAGAAGGACGTGACACACCGTCATGGGAACAACATCACACTCCACCGTGTCTTCATAAGCTCCAATCTTGAATGTAACGGAGACGGTGTGTTCAATCTTGACATTGCCGGTGTCGCTTAACCATTGCACATGGTATGGGTGAGCATGCTTGCGGAGTTGGAGATTGAGCTTGGAACATAACTCGGTGCTTGCAAGGTTGTGGCAACTTCCTCCATCAATGATCACCTTGATTGACTTTCCATGAATGCCGGCCTTTGTTTGGAAGATGTTGCATCGTTGGTCTTCTAAGTCTTGGGATTGAGTAGTCAACACCTTTGTGACGACAAGTGATGGGCTAGTGTCATGAGTGCATAGCACATGTTCCTCTTCATCACCCATGTCATCCGCTTCCATGGCGACGGCCGCTTGGACAAATGCTTCATACTCATCTTCATCATAGTAGTCAATGGTTCCATTGTCTTTGGTGATCATCACCCTAGTGTTCTTGCACTCAAATGATTTGTGTCCTTGAACGCCACACTTGAAACAAGTTACTTTGGGTGGTGTCGATGATGCCTTGGAGGAGGTTGTTGCAGAAGGTGCGGGAGCTTGAGTTGTTGATTGTGGTGGTTTGGAGAAAGGCTTGGACGAAGATGCAAATGATGGCTTGAGTGTTGGTGGAGTGCTTGCCGAAGAGTTGCGGGAGGCGAAGAAACCTTTGGTGCGCTCATACTTGGCATCTTCTTGGAGTTGGCGCTCGGCTCGAGTTGCTTTGTGTACAAGATCACACACGGTGGTGTAAGGGAGGAACTCCACAATGCGCTTGATGGGATGGTTCAATCCATTGAAGAAGCGTGCCAATGTTTGTTCTTCTTTCTCCTCCAACTTTAGGCGCATCATAGTCAATTGCATTTCCTTGTAGTATTCTTCCACGGACTTGGTGCCTTGAGTTAACTTTTGAAGCTTGTTGAAAAGGTCACGGTTGTAATGAACCGGGACGAAGCGGGTTTGCATTTGAAGCTTCATGTCTTCCCAAGTGTTAATTGGTTCCATGAGGTCTTCTTCTCGTTTGGCAACCACTTGTTCCCACCAAATATTGGCATAGCCCTCAAACTCAAGGGAAGCCATGTCGACTTTCTTCTCTTCGGAGTAATTGTGCATGCGGAAGATCTTGTCAACCTTGATGGCCCATGAGAAGTAAGCGTCGGCACCGTCATCGCCCGTGAATTTTGGTATGGTGAACTTGAGTTTGCCAAACTTGTCGTCCGCATCAAATGGGCGACGAGGAGGTCGTGCATCATCATCATCATCAAATTGTCGACGCGGGGGTCTTGCAAAAACGTGTAGGTCTTGGTCACGGTGGTGACGTTGTGGTTGGGGACGCGGTGCTTCATCATTGTGTGGGCGGTGTCGGTGAGGTTGCACACTATCTTCACTTAATGCCCCTTGGCGATCATGTGGAACTTGAAACGCATGGCGGCGATGGTGGTCTTGGTGTCGGCGTCCCTCTTGATCATGGAGAATTGGGCGGCGACCATCATGGTCATGCGGAAGGTGACGGCGACCATCTTGTTGGGGAGGTCGACCAACGGGCCCGGTGGCGTGGGGAGCTTGATGATGGTCCACATGTAGAAGTTGCCGATCTTGATTGAGAATCGGTTGGGCGTCCCGATGAGCTTGAACTTGAGGAGGATGCTCCGCTTGGGGTTGATCTTGGTTGACAATGTGTTGATCTCCTTGGTGTGCTTGGCCTTGGGGTGGGTGGTCCGCTTGTGGACGCTCTTGAGTCTCCTTTCGGGGAGCGTCATGTTGGGGATGCATGTGAGGCGGAGGACGCGGTTGTTGGAGGCGCACTTGGTCATCCACATGGTTGGAGTGGGAAGAAGATCTTGACGAGCGCGACCTTGAGCGGTGATGTTTGCGCGCTAAGGTGTCGACGGTCGACATGAGTTGCTTCATTGTCGTGCTCAAGTCCCCCATTTGTGCTTCGAGCCTTGCGTGCGAGTCCTCCATCCTTTCATTGAGTGTGGCGTGCGAGTCCCCCATTCTTGCTTCGAGCCGTGCTTGTGATTCCACAAAGCCGTCAAATTTTTTGTTGATGTCGCGCTTGAAGGCGGTGAGTTCCTTGTCGGTGGCTTGTTGATGTCCTTGTGTGGTGAATAAATGATTGTCGTTGGAGAGCATGTTGGCCTCAAGTCGTTGGAGGGAGGCATTGATGTTCCCGAACGTTGAAGCATTGGTAGCTTGGAAGGCGTCGAGGCGCTCGGCCAAAGACTCCTCACCGTGTTCCGATGTGTCTCTCCTAGGCATGGTTACAAAAGAGAAAGAGATTGGTGGAAAAGGTGAGTTGGTTAGAGGAAAATACACTTGAAACACATCCCGTAAAAACTATTGAATTGATGAAAACACCCAAGGACAACCGTTATGCACAAGTTAGAACACACGCAAAGGGCTATCTAGTGGATAGGAAGGAAAAGTGTCAAATGCCAAACGAAAATGATCAAAAGAGAAGTGTATTGTCGAATGTGGAGGTGATGCAAAAATTTCAAATGTCAAAAGGGCGATCAACAAGAAACACACACGTGGAGATGGATGGGGTTAGTGCGACGGACAAAAATGAGCACAACAAAATGGTCCTAACGACGACTATGCTCAATGTCGCACTAACACTCGAGAGACCGTGGCTTGGTTGCAAAAAGGAGAAGCAACAAGATTCGCACACTTGCCTCTCTTCTCACTCTCTCTTTTGGCTACAAGCTTGTGGACTCTTTTGTATTTGTGGACTATGGATAGCATATACACACACTATGTGTGATTTCTCTTTCTTTCTCTCTTTGTGTTTTTGTTTGATTGGGTGATACGGATCTACGTGATCCGAAAGGGGTTTGGCCCAATCTTTCACGGTGATCAAACACAACAGCAAGATAAATCAGTTGTTGAGCAGAATAGATCTACTCCACGAACTGTAAAACAGATCCTTGCGAATCAGCAAGCAAAACCAACGATATTGGTGTCCCCCGACATGGGACCTTTTTCCTGTCTATTCTTAATTCGAAAATTCAACTCTCCTTACATTGGTGCGCACCCCTCTGGCTTTATAGTCGCAGCCGACCTCCCTATTACTTGACTTACAAGCAAAAACGAAAATAGGAAATAAAATAAACTCAAGCACACGGACCCACTAGAAAATAAAACAATACACTAAAATAAAAAGACTCTTTTGTAGGTGCGCCGCCATCTTCAGCATGCTGCTAGGTGGTCCCCAACCGGACTCCTTCAAGGACAACATGCTCCACCAATATTGCACTCCAATTGTGTCCTTAACATTTTCCTTGCGTGGTAGAAATAGGAACAAGAACTTTATCTTGATAGTATCAGCAACAACATAACCAGGAATAGCATAGTAAGCACTATCATGCATGGGAGACGCCACATCATCCTCCCCTTCTTCAGGCAAAACCGTCCTCGGTTTTGAGTCAGTCAGCAAAACATCAACAGGGACATATTGAGCTGATACTTGAGGACTGTCAACAACAGAAATGGCAGCAGCAGATTCGGCTCTTGTTTCAATATGTTCAAGGTGCTCAGAAAGGGGTATAGCAGCTTCGGCTTCCTTCTTCTTCACCTCTTCGGGCTTCTTGATTTTTAATTCAGCCTCCTTATTTCTGTGCTCTTTTTCCTCCTTGAGTTTCTGCAATTTTTCATCTCTCCAAGCCTTGTACTTCATGGTATCCATGGACACCAGAGAGTACATTTTGTTGCCATAGGGAACAACATACTTGGTATAATAATAATGCTCCATGTGATATGTTGCACCTTGATCCGTGCACCATGGCCTTCCCAAAAGGAGATGACATGAAACCATGTGTAGAGGAAGCACATCACACCAAACAGCAAAAGCTAAGTTGCCCAACTTAAATTGAACCAATGTTTGGTGTGTGATGACAAGCTTGATGTCGCCAAGACGCAGATAATATGGCTCTGAAATTGGTTGTACGGGCAATTCTAACTTCTCGACCAACTCACTGCTAACAGCGTTGATTAAAGCAGTCTGGTCGATCGTCAAAGCACATACACGTTCCTGAACGATCACACGAGTATGGAAAAGTTGCTCAGCGTGCCCTTTCTCTTCTTTCTGAAACCAATGGGAAAAAACATCTTTTTCTGCCATAGTAGCATCCAACATCAGTGTGGTGACGCGTGCTGCCGGACGATCGGTCGGCAGAGGAAAACAGCAGCTCGCGTCGGGGCGATAGCGACGCTCGACCACAGACCCTGTCTGGGGTCCGGCGTCCAGGCGGGAGCGAGCTATCGGAGCAGCAGGTGGCGAACGTGATCCAGTCGAGGCGGCGATCCAGGCGAGGCGAGGGCGATCGTGGGCGGCTAGCTGATGGGCCGGCCCACGCCTGGCGAGTGCGGGCGAGCGAGAGCGGTCGCTCGACCACAGAAATATTCTGCGGTCTAGCGAGCAGAACGGGGGCGCTGTCCTTTTTTTTCTCTTTGAACTTTCCGATCGAATCTGCTGGAAACCCACGATCGGATCTGCAGGCGATGTCAACGAGGCTACTTCCCAGGCACGAGACAAAAGCGACGCTGGCTGAAAATTCCACAAAGAAAAACTTGCCGATCTGAACAACGTGTACCGCCTGGACTCCTGGCTGGATCAAGATTGGAAACAGTAAGCGATCTCGTGATCCGCACCCAAAATCAATCTAGAACAAGAGCGATATGGATGAGACCAAGGCCGAGGAAAACTCCAACGCTCTGAACAATGTCGATGCCGCCAGAACTTCAACAACCAAAATCGATCGAAAAGCTCTCAGCAAGAAATTCGTCGTGATAAACCCGACAAATCGCCTCCAACAGTAGAGCAAATTTCAGCAGATAAATCTCAGCAAGAACCGCTGTGAGAAACCCGACGGCTCTGATACCAAGATGATACGGATCTACGTGATCCGAAAGGGGTTTGGCCCAATCTTTCACGGCGATCAAACACAGCAGCAAGATAAATCAGTTGTTGAGCAGAATAGATCTACTCCACGAACTGTAAAACAGATCCTTGCGAATCAGCAAGCAAAACCAACGATATTGGTGTCCCCCGACATAGGACCTTTTTCCTGTCTATTCTTAATTCGAAAATTCAACTCTCCTTACATTGGTGCGCACCCCTCTGGCTTTATAGTCGCAGCCGACCTCCCTATTACTTGACTTACAAGCAAAAACGAAAATAGGAAATAAAATAAACTCAAGCACACGGACCCACTAGAAAATAAAACAATACACTAAAATAAAAAGACTCTTTTGTAGGTGCGCCACCATCTTCAGCATGCTGCTAGGTGGTCCCCAACCGGACTCCTTCAAGGACAACATGCTCCACCAATATTGCACTCCAATTGCGTCCCTAACATTTTCCTTGCGTGGTAGAAATAGGAACAAGAACTTTATCTTGATAGTATCAGCAACAACATAACCAGGAATAGCATAGTAAGCACTATCATGCATGGGAGACGCCACATCATTGGGAGTATCTCTTTTCTCTTTCTCTTGGTCCACTTCAAAACTTGGTAGTGCTAGATTGAAGCACACACTCTCACAATTCGGGGTCAAGTGTACGATGCTTCGCAACTCTAGGAAAGCCACTCTCAAAGGAAAGATCACCAAAAGAAAAGAGGTTGGCAAAGAAGAAGGAAATCTGCGAGTGCCAGTCTAGACCGGCTTTAGCCGGTGTACAGGCCGGCTTTAGCCGGTGTCCAGGCCGGCTTTAGCCGGTTCGGTCTTTTTCGAGAAAACTGGACAGACCGGCTATTTGTTGCGCAGGCCGGCTTTAGCCGGTTCGGACAAATTTTGCACGAGCAGTTCGTCTTTGTTGGCGGAAATTGGGCACAAAAATCCTCAAATCCGGAAAAATTAGGAAGAATTAGGCTAAGGGAACGCAAAGGAAGGTAGATCAGCACTTGAGACACGAAATCTTTGGATCAAAACCACAAAAAACTCAACAAATCTTGAGATCAAAATTCGAGGCAATTTTGGGGCTATTTTTTGGATTTTCGAAATTTATGGTGGAAATCACAAACGAGAGTAAATCCGTGGCAACCAAAAGCTGCTGATACCATATGATGAGGGGTGACCTCTTGGGAGTGGCCCGATCTTCACGGATTCATGATATTTGTGGCGGGGAACGAGGATGAACACGAAGAACACGATGAACAAATCGAAGGCAAACACACACACACACACAAGATACACACCGGTTGTCCTCGTTGGCCCGATTCACCAACTTAATAGAATCGCAAGGAAGAGACTCCAAGAGTAGAATTCCTTGTGAGAGATTGATTTGCTAGAAGTAGAATTCCACTTGGGGAAGAGACCAAATCAATGGATAGAATTACACACAAAGTATGCAAGAGATCCACTACAAGGTAGAATTCCCCAAATGGAAGAGACCCCAAACAAAGAGGGATGATGGTTTACTCTAGATTTGAGATCTAGTAGCAAGTTCCCTAAGGGAAAGGGCATGAAGCCATGTTTATCTTAATTCTTGTCTAAACTAGAAAGGGGAAGAGAGAGCCATATAAATAGGCAGCCACGTCCTGGGGGCAACTTGGTAATTTAGGGAAGATTACAAGGGTGGCTTCTAGGCCAAAGGCGCGTTGACTCGGCCAGGCCGGCTTTAGCCGGAGTTAAGTCCGGCTTTAGCCGGTCTGGCCGGCTATAGCCGGTGTTGGGGCCGGCTAAAGCCGGTGGCCGGCTATAGCCGGTGTCAGGGCCGGCTTGAGCCTGTCCGTCGCTTGCTCCGACTTCTTCTTCCGGCATTTCCATGCTTCCTCTTCGTGTTCCTCGTCCTTGGTCGTCTCTCCATATGGTTCATAACGGACTACACAAATGATGTTGCCATGAGGTAGCGAACTATTCACCATATGCTCAAGATCAAGAGTGTTTAGGAGCAAATTCACCTTATCATGGAGGGCTTTAGCTCGAGCTCTTGTCATTGGCCCTTGTGGGGAACTTGGCGGTCTTGAGGCAGGCGTGTCCGAAGGCCACCCCACATCACCTTTGCCCTATCACTTTTGCTAAGTCAAACTCCACTTGGCCAAATAGCATATAAGTGTAGGTGCCATTGAGTCCACCAAGTGACATCTTGCCAATACATTCAAAGTATTGACCCTCCGTGGCTGCAACGTATCATGTTGCAGGTGGCTACTATGAAGATTGAAGATTGCTGCGCTTCGGTCACGAGTCTTCGTCCAACACGACTGCCTTCGAAGCTATGAAGAAAGGAAGACTTGTAGTTCATTTACTTAGTCATTTTCTAGAGTTATAATAGGGTTGTGGCATTGTGCCTTACGAGTTGTAAAAGAACTATGTTATTTGTGGATCAAGCGTTGTAATAAAGACCTTTGTATTCTTGGTATTTCATCTTGTAACTGTGTGTGCTAGTAGTTGATCCGGGACTAGCACAAATAAAGCACAGGTACGCTACAGATGGTATCAGAGCAAAGTGTTGCCCTTAGGTTCGTGACCCTAGGATTGGACCAAAACCCTTAGGAAAATTTAGGAGTGTTTTTTTCTCTTTGTTACTAACACTTAGAAATAGTTTTGACTTCTCTAAGTTAGAAATCACTTTAACTTTTGATCAGAACCTTTGTTAATTTTTCTCTTTTGACTTACTAACTTGTCATGTTTCAACTTAAAGATGTCAACCTTCCGCATCACCAAGCCCGACAGTTTCAAGAAGTACAGCTTCAGAAAGCGCCTCATTGACATCGTCACTTCCTTGTCCCTGCCTACCCCGTTCATTAATGGGAGCGAGATGACCAAGTTCCACAAGAAGGGCGTCTGGGTCATCCACATCACGCAGCCAGGGCGCGAGACTGAGCCGAAGACTGAAAATATCAAGTTCAAGACCTTCCACACCGACAAAAGGGCGGGCGTCCATCTCCTCATGCAAGAACTGATAGCACGCCTCTGAGGACGTCACTTCTCCGAGCTCCAGAACCACTACTCCCACCTCTACGGCCGACGTGACGAGAAGGGCATGGCCATCGTGCTACCTGACAGCGAGCAAGACCCCATGCGCATTCACCTCGCCAAGTTAGAGTACCTCGTCAGTGACACCGAGGTTGAGAGGTACAACGAGATGTTTAACAACGATGAGTTACATGTCCAGCTTACCGAGAAGGACAAGCAACACCTGGAGCAGGAGAAAAAGATCAAGGAGATGGAGGAGAAGTTCGAGACTCAAGAGAAGCAGCGGAAGAGCCAAGAGAAGAGAATCCAAGCCAGGAACAAAGATGTTAGAGAGCTGAAGCAGAAGATAGAGTGCAACGACTTCGAGCTTGAAGTGGACCATGATCTGATCGAGAAGCTACGCGCCGACAATAGGGAGCTTTAAGAGAAGGTCGACACCCTAACTAAAGAGCTGCAGGACTACAAGAGGATACTCAAGGAGAATGGCTTCGATGTTGAAGAGGTGGAAGTCTCCATGGAAGAATAGAGTAGTTAGATAGACTACCACACTTTATCTTTGAGTTTGCGTTTATGCCCATGACCGCTTGTGGTATGGCATTAGACATTGTGTCCCTTAGACTGAAAACGTTTGCGTACCTTCAAACTATTTGTGAGATGTTTATTGCATGCTTGGTTTAAAAGTTCCTCTATGCTTGTGTGTTTATGTATGTGTGTTCTTTTAAGGATTGTTTGTGCATATGGGTAGGAAACTTTATTTCCTTAGACTATTTCTCTAAGTCTAACCTCACCTATTTTGAACCTAACAGATGCCTCCTCGTCGCGCTCCTGAGGAACAGATGCAGTTGATGATGGAAGCCCAGGCTCAACTCATGCAAGTCATGACTCAGTTTTTGGCCAACGCTAACAACAATAATAACAACAATAACAACCCTCCACCACCACCACCCCCTCAGGTCGACATGCTTGCAAGGTTTCTAAGGCTTTGTCCTGCCAAGTTTTCTCGTGCTGCGGAACCACTGGAGGCCATGGATTGGCTCCGTTCTGTCAACAAAGACTTGGTGACAACTGGTTGCACTAACGCTTAAAAGGTCAGGTTTGCAGCTCATCTGTTGGAAGGACCAGCAGCAAGCTGGTGGGACACTTATCAGATCACTCATCCCATTGAAGGAGTGACATGGGACTCATTCCAGGAAGGATTTCGGGCTGCACACATTTCCTCTGGTGTGATGGGTCTGAAGAAGAAGGAGTTCTGCGATCTCAGACAGAAGTTTCGTAGCGTGTCTAAGTACATTGATGAGTTCACCAATCTATCACGCTATGCACCGGATGCAAAGAGAAAGGAGAAGTTCCCGGAGGGCCTAAATGACGAGCTGTCAATTCCTCTGTCTGTTGCCTACACTCCTACCTTTCAGTCTCTGCTTGATCAAGTTATAACTCTAGAGAGCAAGATAAAGCAGTCTGAAAACAGAAAGAGGAAGCATCATGTTAGCAAGTACCAAGACCTTTGCACAAGCGAAGCTATCACAGTGATCATGGGAGCTCTGGATTCCATAAGAATGGAGGAAACCACCACAACCATAATGGTGGAAATGGGCACCAGCATCACAAGGGAAATGGCCACCACCATAATGGCCACAGGAACCACAACAATCATAACTCCACTAGGACAAATGGCCATAACCATGGTAACAACAATGGCAGAAACAATAATGTCCCCGATAAAAGGGATATTAGTCAGGTGGAATGCTTCAAATGCCACAAGACTGGGCATTATGCAAATGATTGTCCACAGAAGAAGGATGAAGGAAACAAGCCCAATCTATTCCAGAAGGGGCATGTTAATCACATCAATGTGGAGGAGATTTATGATGAGCCTGACGCCGTCTATGGTATGTTTCTGCTCAATAAGTTTTCAACACTTGTTCTTTTTGACACTGGTGCATCTCATTCATTCATCTCAAGAGCATTTGTGGTTAAGAACAAAATACCCACTGAAACAATAGGTTGTCCTATAAGGGTAAGTTCTCCAGGGGGAGAATTGATAGTAAATGCCAGTTGTAGAGACCTAGTCCTAGAAATTGGAAAACATAAGTTTCTGGCTAACCTCATTGTCCTAGACTCACAAGGATTAGATGTCATCCTAGGCATGGATTGGATGACCGCTTTTGAGGGAGTCATAGATTGTGCAAACAAAACCATCACCCTCACAACCCCTGAAAAGAAACGCATCTGTTTCAAGTCAACCTTTGAGCTAAATGGGTCTAAGGTTAATTCTCTTAAGGGGGTTAGCATGGATGAAGTGCCAGTTGTAAAAGAGTATCCAGATGTATTTCCAGAGGAACTACCAGGAATGCCACCAGACAGAGATGTCGAATTCATTATCGACTTGCTGCCTGGAACATGACCTATAGCAAAAAGGCCATACAAGATGGACATAGATGAATTAAAGGAATTGAAGAAGCAGCTCAAGGAACAGTTGGACAAAGGTTTCATCCAACAGAGTTCATCATCATGGGGAGCCCTTGTTTTGTTTGTGGAGAAGAAAGACTCTACCAAGAGATTGGTTTTGGACTACCATTCGCTGAACAAAGTGACAATCAAGAACAAGTACCCATTGCCCAACATCAACAACCTATTCGACCAGTTAAAAGGAGCAAAGGTGTTCTCTAAAATTGATCTTCGATCAGGATATTTCCAGCTAAAGATCCGAGAACAAGACATACCCAAAACAGCTTTTACCACCAGATATGGTCTGTATGAGTATACCGTCATGTCTTTTGGGCTAACAAATGCCCCGGCATACTTCATGACCATGATGAACAAGGTGTTCATGGAATACTTGGATAAATTCGTAGTGGTGTTCATTGATGACATCCTGATTTACTCCAAGGATGATAAAGAACATGAGCAACACTTACGCTTAATCATGGAAAAGCTCAGGGAGCATATGTTGTATGCGAAATTCAGCAAGTGCGAATTCTAGCTGAACAAGGTAGGATTTCTTGGTCACATAGTTTCTGTGGAAGGAGTCGCGGTGGATCCAAGCAAGGTAGCATCTGTTACCGAATGGGAGTCACCCAAAAATGCGGGAGACATCCGAAGTTTCTTAGGCCTTGCTGGATACTATCGGAGATTCATTGAAAATTTCTCCAAGATAGCAAAACCAATGACTGAACTATTGAAGAAAGACAAGAAATTCGAATGGACCGACTCATGTGAAGCTAGTTTTCAAGAATTAAAGAAACGGCTAGTAAGTGTGCCAGTTCTATGTCTGCCAGATATACAGAAGGATTTCCAAGTCTACTGCGATGCTTCTCGTCAAGGACTTGGTAGCGTTCTAATGCAGAATGGAAAAGTGGTGAGTTATGCCTCGCGCTAGCTCAAGCATCACGAGAGAAATTACCCCACCCATGACTTAGAGTTAGCATCTGTTGTTCATGCTCTGAAGGTGTGGAGACATTATTTGATGGGAAAGCATTGTGATGTGTTCACCGATCACAAGAGCTTGAAGTATATATTCACTCAGAAGAAACTAAACATGAGACAAAGAAGATGGTTGGAACTCATAAAAGATTATGATATGAGCTTGCAATACCATCCGGGGAAGGCTAATGTTGTAGCTGACGCCTTGAGTCGTAAAAGCTATGTGAATGGGCTTACAACAGGAGAGTTGCCTGAAGAATTGTGTGAACAGTTCAAGGAGCTCAGATTAGAAATTGTGCCAAAAGGGTTTTTGGCATCTCTTGAAGTTCAACCTACACTGATGGACAAGATCAAAGAAGCTCAGAAGCTAGATAAGGAGATAGAGGAAATAAAGAGTAATATGGCTAAAGGAAAGGCAAAGGGATTTCATGAAGATGACCAAGGAATTATTTGGTTTGAGAAGCGTGTTTGTGTACCACAAGACCCTGAACTCAGAAAGTTGATTCTGCAAGAAGCACATGATTCACCCTATTCCATTCATCCTGGAAACACCAAGATGTATATGGATTTGAAGGGTAGATTTTGGTGGAGCAATATGAAAAGGGATGTCGCCGAGTACATTGCCCTATGTGACGTGTGTAATAGAGTCAAGGCAGAGCATCAGAAACCAGCAGGTTTATTGCATCCATTACCTATACCAGAGTGGAAGTGGGATAATGTTGGCATGGATTTCATCACGGGTTTACCAAGGACTAAGTCTGGATATGACTCCATCTGGGTTGTAGTTGACCGTTTAACCAAAGTGGCGCACTTCATCCCTCTGAAAACCACTTATACCAGCGCTAGACTAGCCAAGATATATATAAGCCGAATAGTGTGTTTACATGGAGTTCCTAAGAGCATTGTATCTGATAGAGGTACTCAATTCACCTCTCACTTTTGGCGCCAACTTCATGAATCCTTCGGCACTAGACTAGAGTTCAGCACAGCATTTCACCCTCAGACTGATGGTCAAACAGAAAGGGTGAATCAAATTCTAGAAGACATGGTGAGAGCTTGTGCCTTGGACTATGGGTCTAGCTGGGATGATAACTTGCCATATGCAGAGTTCTCTTATAACAATAGCCATCAAGCTAGCATTGAGATGGCACCATTTGAAGCTCTATATGGAAGAAAGTGCACTACGCCATTGCTTTGGAGTGGTGTTGGTGAACGAAGTCTTTTCGGGCTAGACATAATAAAGGATGCCGAAGAAAAGGTTTGTTTGATCAGAGATAGACTTAAGATAGCTCAGTCCAGACAGAAGAGCTACGCTGATTCAAAGTGTAGAGAGGTAACCTATGAGGTGGGCGATAGAGCATACCTTCGAGTATCGCCACTTCGTGGGGTGAAGAGATTTGGAGTCAAAGGAAAGCTAGCACCTCGCTTTGTAGGCCCATTCAAGGTTTTGGCTCGCAAAGGAGAAGTTGCCTATGAGCTAGAACTACCAGAATCTCTGTCTGCAGTGCACAATGTGTTCCATGTGAGTTAGTTAAAGAAATGTCATCCAGAGATGGCAGATACCCCACTAAGAGACACAATACCATTGGAGGAGGTTCAGTTGGAAAGTGATCTCACATATGAAGAGAAGCCCATCAAAATCTTAGAGACATCAGAAAGAGTTACTTGTACCAAAACAATCAAGTTTTGCAAAGTTCAGTGGAGTCACCATACTGAAGAAGAAGCAACTTGGGAACGAGAAGATGAACTCCGAGAAGACCACCCGCACCTATTTGCTAGCCAACCCGAATCTCGAGGGCGAGATTCATCTTAAGGGGGTTAGACTTGTAACATCCCAATTGTTGGGAAAGAAATTAAAAAAATTGCACATGAAATCATACCATCATTTCATGCATTTCTTTCACTTTTGAATTGCACTTTTTTTCAAACTGTTGTTGTCATGTTCTTTGAATCAAATCTTCCCTGTATGTTTAAAAAGTTTTACAAATTTGCAAAAATTGGCTTGAATTAAATCAGAAGGGTTTTGCAAAGTTTCCAAACAAAAATCAAAAGAAATCAGAAAAATAAAAAGGAAAGAAAATTTGAAAGAGGGAAAAAGGCCCCGGGGGCAGAGTTTAGCCCGCGGCCGAATCTAGCCCACAGCCCAATTCCTCCCCCCCCCCGAACCGTTTTCTTTTCCTTTCCTCTCGGTCGCTGATAGGCCAACCCCACATGTCATCCCGTCCAACGAAATCGGGACGAACACGACGCGACGCAGGAAACCTCCGCAAAAATCTCTACCGAATTCGGTTTGATTTCTTACCCCTCACCCATACCAACGCGTCTATTTAATCCCCTCTGTCCACGCTCGTTCTCCCTCCCCAAACCCTAGCGAAACTCGCCGCTAGGCTGCGCAAACTCGAGTCGCCATGCCGCCACTGTAACAGAGAAGCACTGCTGGTTTCCGGTAACCCTCGATCCTCTCCCGATCTCTTTTCTGCACCTCCACCTCTACCTCATCGTGACACAGCTCCCTGACACCTTTCTTTTATCAATCGTGCACCAGAACGACGACAACAACCGTGACCGGATCTCACTGTCCGCTAGACGAAACTCCGACGAGCGATTGCCGAAGGCTCCGTGCACCTCGACCCACCAAATCTCGCCACAGGCTCCGCCTCATCCTCCTGAATCTCCGGTATGAGTCCCGTTTCCCAGATCCGCCCCTGTTCGTCGCACCCCTCCGTGCTCTGCAGGACATGGCCTCGGCCTAATCTCCAGCAACCTCCCGTCGGTGTTGCAGGACCTTTCCAAAGACGACGTCTCGCCCTTGACCTCGCCGTGACCCTCTGAAGACCGTCGCACGATCCGTTGATGCAAAGAACCACTGGAGACACCTCATCGTTGATTTCCAGGGCCGCTAGGGACTTCGCCGTCGACCCTTTCCCGGTGAGCTCCTTCCCGTCTCTTCCTGACCGTCGGATCTAGATCGAGTGGATCTTAACAGATCACTTACTGAACCGGTACGGCCAAATCTGGGGCGTTAGATCTTACTTAAATCTAGCGGCTCAAAACGGCAATCCGCCCGAACCGGTATCAGCGAATCAGGGGGCGCCAAGTGTCGTTTTCTGGTTAAACCCGAATCTGTTTTCTATTGAAAATATCAGGAAATGTTTTAAACTTCAAAAATTGATATCTCGAGTTCTGTACGTCCAAATTTAGCAAATCTTGCGTCCATGGTTTCATAAAATTGTGTAGAATCTATTTCTAGCATCAAAAACTCTTATAGTATCTGTTTTATGTACTTAATTACTGCAAGCTCAATTTAAGTGTTTTGCTATTTAAAAATAGTTGTAGATTTTATTTTGCAGTAAATCCTTTTGTTTTAGGTCCCTATGTTACCTCCTAGTACGGTAGCACAGCCAGAGTATTTTTAGTAACCCCTACATCACTTTTGTAGATTTAGTTTGTTTTATTGCCTAGTTGTGTGTTGGAAAACAAATTGAGCTTTATAAAATAACTCTAAAACCATGATCATGGCATCATGCATATAGTCAACAACCAGAGAACTTGCTAAGTGTCCTTGAGTTGTTTAAAACACATTTGCATGCATACTTTTCCTTTCATGAGTGTTTTGTGATTGATATGTAATTATGATGCTATATTTTATGTGTAAATTGTGTTGAGTGCAACGAGTGTCTTTGTGATGAGTGCACCAACTCTTCTCCTCACCAAGGCAAGTGTCACCATGTTCCCTTGTCCCACTGAAAGATTTGTCTTTAGTAGCTTTTTCTAGTAGATGATGCATGTGTAGGTATTTTTATGTTTTTCTTATCTTTAGCTTGCTAGATTTTATGCTAAGTTTTTGTCTAGCTTGCCTAGCTTTGCATCTCCTAGTAGAATTGCTGCAATAGGACTTTGCTTTTACACTTGTTATGGGAAGGGTTAACACATGTTTTTGGCTAAGTGTTGAAAACCTTGTTTTGCAAAAACTAAGAAAACAACTAAGTTAATGAACCACCTGGGTGGATGTGGCTTTGTTTGGGTTATGTTGAGTGGTTCCCTGGGGTCATGTCGTCGAACCTCTGAACCACCAGGTGTATCTCACTTGTGGAAGGCCACCCAGGAGCAAAGAGATTGGAGATATTCAAGTCATGGAGCTTCCAGTGCAACCACAAGACATATGGGCTCTGTCTTGGTCAACTAAGCTGCAAGAACTCAAGCCAGGCGGACAGAGGGTGGTAGATGTTGATAGGTTGGAACGCGTCCATTTGGTCTGATGGAATGCTTCTAAAAGACCTCGTCTTAGTTTTCACTTGGCCATTTGAGGCAAAATGAGTCTCATGGCAAAATAGGTTAACTAAGCCTTGTGGGAAAAGTGCACCACCTCTGCAGAGTGTTTAGAACTAAGTACTTAGTCGTGTCCTCGGTTACGGACAATTCTGAGTGACATGATGTTGAAGCTGTTCAAGAATCTGCTCACCCCAATTTCTCTAAGATAAAACTTGATGGGTAAACTTTGGTAGAAAAGGTGCTTCTTATCAAAATTTTGCTAAGGAAAACTTGAGTTTTACAAAGATAGGAAAAGGCTCGCTTTTGCTAAGTCAAACTCCACCTGGCCAAATAGCATATAAGTGTAGGTGCCATTGAGTCCACCAAGTGACATCTTGCAAATACATTCAAAGTATTGACCCTCCGTGGCTGCAATGTATCATGTTGTAGGTGGCTACTATGAAGATTGAAGATTGCTGCGCTTTGGTGACGAGTCTTCGTCCAACACGACTGCCTGCGGAGCTATGAAGAAAAGAAGACTTGTAGTTCATTTACTTAGTCATTTTCTAGAGTTGTAATAGGGTTGTGGCATTGTTCCTTACGAGTTGTAAAAGAACTATGTTATTTGTGGATCAAGCGTTGTAATAAAGACCTTTGTATTCTTGGTATTTCATCTTGTAACTGGGTGTGCTAGCAGTTGATCCAGGACTAGCACAAATAAAGCACAGGTACGCTACAGCGGTTGAGGACCTTCTTGTCATGCCTATCTCTGCTCCTACTGAAGGTATGGAGGGAGCTGACTTCGCGACCGAAGTCGTTGCCGTTGTTCTTGTCCTTAGGCTGGTCGCCGGGGCGTTGAGTTTTCAGGCATGCCCCCTCCACCTCCTTGAGCATGTGGTAGTCCATGGTGGTATGATTCGCCGGGTGTCCTAGGCTACTGTGCAGTATGCACAGTTCATCCAGCAAGGCCACGTGCTCAAACTTCGACTTGTTTGGGTTCTTGCCATTGTAGTTGCTGTTGCCGCCATGGTAGCCGCCGCCGTTGGCGACGAGGTCAGAGGGCCTAGAGCGCTTCCCTATGTCGTGGGTGTGTTGTATCGCAGATCTTGGCCATGGTGGTCATGCCGTGAGGGCCCTCCACAAGGCGCATTGCTCCGCATGGTCGACTCGTCTTTTGAGTCAGGCCTCGAGTCCTCCTCTGCGTACCTTCAAGTTATTTCAATGAGCTTCGGCAGCGTAAGGTCGGTGGTGGACTTGGCGAGGACGCGCTTTGATCTTGGCCACTAGAGGCTCATAGCGGCAATAGCACTTGAATCTGTTGATGGCAAGGGTGGGATGAACGCCGGTGGAGTGCACCAATATGTGCTGCCAGCAGCGGAGCCATCGGCAAGTGGACTTCTTGATCCGCTGGATGCACTTCTCGAGGTTGTCGATGGTGGTGGTGCGGGAGTAGTTGTCCCAAAAGTTCCTAACAAACTCTGTTCGCATCTCGTCCCAAGATTCGATGCTATCCTTGGGGAGGGTGTTGAGCCACCGCTTGGTACTATCGTCCACCAGTAAAGGAAGGTAGCGAGTGGCTAGCAACTAGTTGTGGCTGACGATTCCCATCGTCATGACGTACGTGTCGATCCACACAGCAGGATCTTGCTAGGGGTTGTACTTCTCGATCTCCCTTGGAGCCTTGAAGTTCAGAGGGTACTCCTCGCCCTGGACCATTGGACCAAAGCATGCAGGCCCAACTCGCGCGAGTGAGCCAAATTGCTCGGTGCGGTTGGTGAGGGTGTGTCATAGGTTGTATGGTTGGCGTGATCGCCACGCCTGCTTGTTGATGAGGTAGGTGTGTGCTGACTGATAAGTCTCAAACGTATCTATAATTTTTGATGCTCCATGCTTGTTTATGCACCATTTGCTTTGTGTTTTGTTACACTTCGTGGCTTTTTATGCATTTTCCAGAACTAACCCATTAACAAGATGCCACAGTGCCAGTTCCCTGTTTTCTGCTGTTTTTCTGTTTCAGAAAAGCTACACAGGAAATATTCTCGGAATTGGACGAAATGAAAGCCAAAGTTCCTATTTTCCAGAAGCGTGACGGAGTCCAAAGCAAAGACGGAGGGGGGCCAGGAGGCGGCCACGCCACCCCATGGCGCGGGCCACCCACAGGTCGCGCCAGGGGCATGCTGTGGGCCCCTGGTCCACCTCCTGATGCCGCCCATCCACCTATATATTCCCCTCGATGGGAAAACCCTAAGCCCGATCAATTTTCCATGAAACATACTATAAGCCGCCGCCGTCATTGACGCAAGATCGGGAGGGTCCAGAAGCTCTTCCCGGTACCCTGTCGTAGAGGGGAATCACCGCCGGAGGCCTTGATGGGGTAAAGGTGCCCGATCTTTCGATGAGACGATAACTATCGATTATGGTGGAGGTCGACGTTGACGATCTGACTACAAACGTGCGAGATGTTGCGCCTTAGCAATCGATACACCAACTTCCGAGGCTATTGATCACGCCGGAGCTAGATCAACCTGATCACGAGGATCAATCCCTGCGAACAATCGAAGAACAAGCAAGAATTATAGTTGCAATCAAGATATTGCGAATAAAGATGAAGGCTTTATTGAAGAGGTGGGATTCTATCTGTGCGTAGTACAAAAGGTCGATTTGACACTTTTGCCTATGGCGAAGAGTAGCTCGTGGCTAAGTCTTTAACTAAACAAAATCCAAGTTCTAATGACGGCTAGGAGGAGGTATATATGAGGGAAAGGGCAGGGATTTTCGTATAGCCCTAATGGGCCATCCGAAAATAACCCTAGATGGGCCAATTTCCACTCAAACAGCCTCCAGAAAATCCCTAAAATACCTATGACGAAAATACATGGGTTTAACACATAAAATAAGGTGACGCAGCACCATATAAAGCCTTGGACGAATTTTATGATTGAGTAACTTGTGAATTTCGTCCAAGCATCCTTGCAGCATTATGGTGGCTTCAAAGTTCTGAAATCTTCACTTGTAGCGTCATCCTGAATGCTCACACGATTGCTGCCATCATCTCCATGCATGATCATGCTCCAATGCTTGTCCCTCTCATCCGTGCTAGGCCCATCATTCCTAAGTAACATAAACACATCTGATTTAGGCAGCATCATATTCTCATGAATATTAGGAATAGTTCCTAGAAACGAAAGTACCTGATAATTTAGTTGGCGTGCACGAGCTCTTGTGAGAGGTCCTTGGAATTGTGGAATGTGAGGAAGTGTGGCTGTAGGTGCAACGGTTGTATCAACCGTAGAGATGTCCTCATCATCCTCCCCTTCTTGAATTGAAGTCGTCCTCGACGCAATCTCATCTTCTTCTCCAAAGTATGGCTTCAAATCTGCATTGTTAAATGAAGGACTTACCGTGCCCATCTCTGCAGGAAGCTCAAGTTTATATGCATTATCATTCATTTTCTCTAACACTTTAAAAGGACCAGCAGCACGTGGCATTAATTTAGACTTGCGCAAATCAGGAAAACGATCTTTGCGCAAATGCAACCAAACTAGATCTCCGACATCAAACACAATATGCTTTCGTCCTTTATCACCAGCAATTTTATATTTAGCATTCATACGTTCTATATTTTCCTTAGTAATCCTATGCAACGTAAGAATCTATTCAGCACGTTGTGTAGCATCAAAATTATGTTGCACCGAAGATGGAATAGGTAATAAATCAATAGGTGCACGAGGAACAAAACCATACACAATCTCAAAAGGACATAACTTAGTTGTAGAATGCATGGAACGATTGTAAGCAAATTCAATATGAGGTAAACAATCTTCCCACATTTTTAAGTTCTTCTTTAAAACAGCCCTTAACATGGTAGATAAAGTTCTATTTACTACTTCAGTTTGTCCATCAGTTTGGGGATGACATGTAGTACTAAACAGCAATTTAGTCCCCAACCTAGCCCATAAACATCTCCAAAAATGACTAAGAAATTTAGTATCACGATCTGAAACAATAGTATTAGTGATAAGGGGTTGCCCGATCTTCTCAGTGAGCCGATGTAGATGGATGATAACTTGGTAGATAATCTGTGAGACGCACACGAACTCTCCGGCTGTTCCCCCGTTGCCAATGCAACAGATCTTCAACCCTATGGATATTCGAGACACCACACACCTGCGCACGTAGCCGCCGACCACGAAGCGGTTCTGCAATCTCCTAATTCCCAATGGAATAGCAGATCACACTTGAATTCTCAGTAGCAAAACTCCAGATCGAAACAAACTTGGAGTGGGGTAGATATTCCGAGCGAAACACAGAGGAATATATGATTTCAGAGGAAAGCTTACAAGCAATTTCGTTCTGATGTTTGGGGGTAATCTAAACGTAGTCTAAACGACACAAGGGGGCGCCCCAGGGGTACTTAAAGGGGTTGGGGCGACCTGGGCAAAGACCTGACCCAAAACCAACCTGTTTTGGGCCCAAACGGACTCGGTTCGACTCAAACTGGTACATACCGACCCATACATGGGTTCGGCCTATTTTGGCACGCAGGCCATGAGTGTGGCGCGCCTTAGACTCGTAGACATCGCGTCGAAGGCTGTCCTAGCACGCCATCTCGTGCTCTCTCTCATGTAGACTTGATATTCTGGTGATCTCCGGGTGCGCCTGCCTCCCTCTCCTCCCTCGCGCACTTGATCTTCAAGTCTTGCTCATCTTGCTGCGACGCGTCTCCTCCTCATGCAATGCTTGTGTTATCAACAAACCTAATCATACATAGATGCATAGACTTAGGTAGTATAAAGCTCTCATTAAATAAAACATCAGGTTCAATTAAGAGTGAGTTCACCTATTGTTCCAATAGCTTTGCACGTGCTCTTGTAATTGGTCCAATCCTAATCTCGTTGGACTTCTTCGCAGCAAAGAGCAGGAGATAATGGTGGTGTAATAGGGATGTCCTCATCATCCTCCCCCCCTTCGAAAGGCGTCGACCTCGACGCTGCAATGTCGTCACCCTCATATGGTGTCAAATCAGCAACGTTGAAGCTATTGCTCACGTCATACTCAGCTATAGGAAGATCTATCTTGTAGGCATTATCATTAATCTTGGCAAGAACCTTGTAAGGACCAGCACCACGGGGCAGCAACTTGGACTTACGGAGCTGTGGAAATCTGTCCTTGCGAAAGTGTACCCAAACCATATCACCGGGCTGGAACAAGACCTCCTTTCGCTTCTTGTTTGCACGATCTGCAGTGTACTTGCCTTTCTTCTCAATAGCCTCTTTAGTCTTCACATGAATCTTCCTCACAAAATCTGCCCTCTTTGATGCCTCCATATTGACTCGCTCTTGGATAGGAAGAGGCAACAAATCAAGAGGCGTAATGGGTTTGAAACCATAGACCACCTCGAAAGGACATAGCTGCGTGGTAGAGTGAACCGCCCTGTTATATGCAAACTCCACATGCGGCAAACAATCCTCCCACTCACGCAGGTTCTTCTTGATCATGCATCGCAGCACTGTTGAAAGTGTGCGATTTACCACCTCCGTTTGACCATCAGTTTGGGGATGACATGTAGTGCTGAATAATAACTTTGTGCCCAGCTTTCCCCAAAGTGTCTTCCAGAAGTAGCTCATAAACTTCACATCACGATCAGAGACAATTGTCTTGGGAACTCCATGCAAGCGTACAATGTCCCTGAAAAACAGGTTAGCAATATGCGACGCATCGTCGCTTTTGTGGCAGGCAATAAAATGAGCCATCTTAGAAAATCTGTCCACTACCACAAATATAGAATCATGGCCTCTTTTAGTCCTAGGCAAACCTAATACAAAATCCATGCTAATGTCCTCCCATGGTGTAGTAGGTGCAGGTAATGGAGTATACAAACCGTGAGGCTTCAGCTTGGACTTTGACTTGTTGCACGTAATGCAACGCTTGACAAACCTGTCCACGTCACGCCTCATCCTAGGCCAATAAAAGTGATCAGCGAGCATGAGTAGCGTCTTCTCACGCCCAAAGTGACCCATCAAACCGCCGGCATGTGATTCCTGCAACAATAGCAAACGCACGGACGATTCTGGAACACATAGTTTGTTAGCACGAAACAAAAACCCATCATGGATGTGATATTTATCCCATGCTTTCCCACCAGTACACATGCTATATGGCGCTGAAAAATCATGATCAGTAGCATATAAATCACACAAACTCTCTAAACCAGGAACCTTAATGTCTAATTGTGTCAACAACATGTTCTTCCTAGAGAGAGCATCAGCAACCACATTGTCTTTACCCTTTTTATGTTTAATTATGTATGGAAAAGACTCAATGAACTCAACCCACTTAGCAAGACGCCTATGCAAATTAGATTGAGCTTTCAGATATTTCAGAGCTTCATGATCAGAATGTATGATAAATTCTTTTGGCCACAAATAATGTTGCCAAACCTCAAGAACTCCAACAAGTGCATACAATTCTTTATCATAAACTGGATAGTTCAACCTCGCACCACAAAGTTTTTGAGAAAAATAGGCAATAGGCCTACCCTCTTGCATCAAAACACCACCAATACCAATGCCACTAGCATCACATTCAATCTCAAATTGCTTAGTAAAATCTGGTAATGCAAGCAAAGGTGCAGAAGTTAACAAACGTTTCAGCTCATCAAAGGCAGTATCTTGGGCTGCGCCCCATACAAATTCTACACCTTTCTTAGTTAACTCATTCAAAGGTGCAGCAATAGTACTAAAGTCTTTCACAAAACGATGATAAAAACCAGCAAGACCGTGAAAACTTCATACTTGACTAACATTCATAGGAGTAGGCCAATTTTGAATAGCTTCAATTTTAGATGCATCTACCTCTACTCCATGCTTAGAAACAACAAATCCCAGAAATATGACCTTATCTTTGCAAAATGTGCACTTCTCAAGGTTACCATATAACTTAGCATCACGCAACACTTGCAAAACTTGTCGAATATGATCACTATGTTCAGATTCATTGCGGCTGTAGATTAATATATCATCAAAATATACAACCACAAACTTGCCAATAAAATTACGCAAAACATGGTTCATTAATCTCATGAAGGTACTAGGTGCATTAGTTAACCCAAATGGCATGACTAACCACTCATATAAACCAAATTTTGTTTTAAAGGCTGTTTTCCACTCATCCCCCTCTTTCATCCTAATTTGATGATAACCACTACGCAAATCAATCTTAGAGAAAACAGCAGCACCACTCAATTCATCAAGCATATCTTCCAAGCGTGGAATAGGGTGACGATATCGAATAGTGATGTTATTTATTGCTCTACAATCTACGCACATGCGCCAGGTACCATCTTTCTTAGGAACTAGAATAGCAGGAACAGCACAAGGGCTTAAGCTCACACGAATATAACCTTTGTCGAGAAGCGCTTGTACTTGTTTCTGAATTTCTTTTGTCTCCTTGGGGTTGGTGCGGTATGGTGCTCGGTTGGGCAGCGATGCTCCTGGAATCAAGTCTATTTGATGCTCAATGCCTCGCAAAGGTGGCAAACCTGCAGGCACCTCGTCCGGAAACACGTCGCTGAATTCCTGTAACACATTAGAAACACCAATAGATAGAGGGGTCATGTCGTTAGAAACCAAAATATTACCCTTGTACATAAGCACAAGAGGAACAGCTGTAGGATCCTCACGAAACTCTCTCAGATCAGATTTGGTGGCTAACATTACTAAGGAATGCGCTCCCTCACTCATACTTTTACCACTCAGATTTGGCTTGTGGCTCTCCCTCACCGGAAGTGTAGGCTCTCGTCTATCTACTCTCTCACTCTCTTTTTCAAGATTTACTTCAATTTTTTGACGACATTCATTTACAATAGCTTGCGGTGTCATAGGTCTCAAGGTAACATCCTTGCCACGCCAATGTAACTGATATGTGTTGGCTTTCCCATTGTGACGGACATCACGATCATATTGCCATGGGCGGCCCAACAACAAATGACATACTGTCATAGGAACCACATCACACTCGACGGTGTCTTTGTATGGTCCAATCTGAAACTCAACACGCACCATGTGGCTGATCTTCATCTCTCCACTATCACTTAGCCACTGAATAAAATATGGATTGGGGTGCGGGATATATTTGAGCTTCAGTTTTTTACAGAGCTCTTTACTAGCCAAATTGCGACAACTCCCACCATCAATAATAACCTTGCATGCCTTGCCAGGACCAACAGCAGCTTTTGTTTGAAACAAATTACACCGCTGTTCTGCAAAATCTGGGCTCACACTCAGCACCTTAGGCGAACAAACAATGGTAGGCAGTGATGACGCATCACCATAGAGCATATCATCATCCTCCTCATCCGAATTTTGATCAGCATCATCACCTGTCTCATACTCTTCAGTTTCCTCATTGATCAACATAACCTTTTTATTGGGACAGTCTCGCCGGAAGTGACCCTTGCCACCACATGTATGACAGTTCATATCCCTATTTCTTGCGGTAGAGTTGGAGGAACCAGTACCACTTGCAGCAGGTTGTGATGTTCTCTTGGCATTGGAAATAACTGAATCAGGTTTTGAGGAAGCATTACCACGGAAACCAGAATTACCACTAGAGGTAGGCACACTAGGGTCTGTCCGTGGGGAAAAACGACCTCTACTTGCTGTAGAGCGAGGTCCAAATTTAGCATCTTCAGCCAATGTCAATTCTGCCTCACGTGCTTGATGAAGCAAATCTGTCATATCAAAGTATTGGTGATGCCGAACAATGCGTCGAATGTTGTAAGTTAAACCAGCAAGAAAACGCTGCATTGTTTGTTCCTCTGGTTCACGCACCCTAGCACGCTGCATAATCAACTCCATCTCCTGATGATAGTCATTAACAGACTTAAGGCCTTGCTTCAAATTCGTCAATCTACCATAGAGAGAACGAATATAATTGCGGGGAACAAAACGAGCATGCATTGCTTCTTTCATACCCTGCCATGTAGTAATAGGTAGCTCTCGAGCTTCAAGCCTGGACTGAACAATATTATCCCACCAAAGCAATGCATAGCCATCAAATTCCGAAGATGCAAGTTTTATTTTTCTATCCTCGGTGTACTCATGCATGCGCGATAGTTTTTCCACCTTCAGCTCCCAATTGAGGTACTCTTCCACATCAGTAGAACCAACAAACTTGGGTACAGTGAACTTTGGTTTGCCCAGCCCATCATCATCACGGTTGGCTGGTTGGCCAAAATCATCATCAAAGCGACGACGTGCGCCGATAGGAGCAAAACCACGACCAGGCGGAATACCAGCACCTCGGCCTCCATTCCCACGACCACCGTGACCACCAAGAAGCAAACCGTCACGACGACCAGCAGCAGCTGCAGCAGTAGCATCATCATGTGCGTGATTGTCATCCTGGACACTCGCAGCAGCCTCAGGATCATGTGGTTGCTGGTGAGGTGGACGATCAAACGAAGCTTGCAAGGTATGCACAGCTTGTGTCAAATCTGCAATAGAACGCTGAATTGTAGTCACAGTTTCTTGTGTTGCAGTTTCTATATCATGTGTTGCATTCAGCTTATTGTCAACAGCAAGCACATCATCATGTAAACTATCACAAACAGCATTGAACCTCTTCGACAAAGTATCACGAAGAGCTTCGTATTCATTCCAACGCACGACCTCATTTGGATCCTTTTTTTGCTGCACAGCATCAGACTCAGACATGATTAGTAGGTTAGTGCAAACAAAAATAGGTGTATGGTGGAACTCTCACAACTCACTCAAAACTGAGAGAAACGAGGTATCTTACCGTTCCAAAGTGAATAGAAGAGCTTACCAACTTGTATAGGCAAAAACGTGCACGGATGTGATGTAACGAATACCGAGGGAAAGACTATCACACGACAACCAGGGTATATGGTGGGGCTTGGTATGGATACCTAACTACACCAAAGTACAAGTCCTAGTGCTGATCGTATGACAAAGAACCCACGGAAACGCACACTGTGGAGATAAATGGGGCGATGCAACTCTGAAAATGAGCTCAAAAAGTTGAGGTATGTCGGAAAAACGCTCGGTGTTGCAAAGCTCAAGAGAGACGCTAGCAATGGCTCAACAAAAACGGGCACAAGATTGCGGAACAGAGCAGCCCGTAGAGCACTAAGCACGCTAGTCTCGTAGGATGGTTCTAGACACCAAGAAAGGTTTACTAAAGGCTGACAAAGAAAAATGACAATATGTGGACTCAGAAAAGAGAAATAGCAAAGAGGAAAAAAAATTTGATAGTGCGCTCACGCCTGAGCACAGAATGGTTCTGAGGTGCAGCCTCTTCCTGTTCCTAGTGTACCTTTGGAGGATATTTCTATGGACTTTGTGTTAGGATTACCTCGAACACAGAAGGGGAGGGATAGTATTTTTGTGGTTGTGGATAGATTTTCTAAGATGGCACACTTTATTCCTTGTCATAAGAGTGATGATGCTGCTCATGTTGCTGAATTATTCTTTCACGATGTTGTTCGCTTGCATGGTGTGCCTAATACTATTGTTTCAGATCGTGATACTAAATTTCTTAGTCATTTTTGGAGATGTTTATGGGCTAGGTTGGGGACTAAATTGCTGTTTAGTACTACATGTCATCCCCAAACTGATGGACAAACTGAAGTAGTAAATAGAACTTTATCTACCATGTTAAGGGCTATTTTAAAGAAGAACTTAAAAATGTGGGAAGATTGTTTACCTCATATTGAATTTGCTTACAATCGTTCCGTGCATTCTACAACTAAGTTATGTCCTTTTGAGATTGTGTATGGTTTTGTTCCTCGTGCACCTATTGATTTATTACCTATTCCATCTTCGGTGCAACATAATTTTGATGCTACACAACGTGTTGAACAGATTCTTATGTTGCATAGGATTACTAAGGAAAATATAGAACGTATGAATGCTAAATATAAAGTTGCTGGTGATAAAGGACGAAAGCATATTGTGTTTGATGTGGGAGATCTAGTTTGGTTGCATTTGCGCAAAGATCATTTTCCTGATTTGCGCAAGTCTAAATTAATGCCACGTGCTGCTGGTCCTTTTAAAGTGTTAGAGAAAATGAATGATAATGCATATAAACTTGAGCTTCCTGCAGAGATGGGCACGGTAAGTCCTTCATTTAACATTGCAGATTTGAAGCCATACTTTGGAGAAGAAGATGAGATTGCGTCGAGGACGACTTCAATTCAAGAAGGGGAGGATGATGAGGATATCCCTACGGTTGATACAACAACCGTTGCACCTACAGCCACACTTCCTCACATTTCACAATTCCAAGGACCTCTCACAAGAGCTCGTGCACGCCAACTAAATTATCAGGTACTTTCGTTTCTAGGAACTATTCCTAATATTCATGAGAATATGATGCTGCCTAAATCAGATGTGTTTATGTTACTTAGGAATGATGGGCCTAGCACGGATGAGAGGGACAAGCATTGGAGCATGATCGTGCATGGAGATGATGGCAGCAATCGTGTGAGGATTCAGGAGGAAGACGCTACAAGTGAAGATTTCAGAACTTTGAAGCCACCATAATGCTGCAAGGATGCTTGGACGAAATTCACAAGTTACTCAATCATAAAATTCGTCCAAGGCTTTATATGGTGCTGCGTCACCTTATTTTATGGGTTAAACCCATGTATTTTCGTCATAGGTATTTTAGGGATTTTCTGGAGGCTGTTTGAGTGGAAATTGGCCCATCTAGGGTTATTTTCGGATGGCCCATTAGGGCTATACGAAAATCCCTGCCCTTTCCCTCATATATACCTCCTCCTAGCCGTCATTAGAACTTGGATTTTGTTTAATTAAAGACTTAGCCACGAGCTACTCTTCGCCATAGGCACAAGTGTCAAATCGACCTTTTGTACTACGCACAGATAGAATCCCACCTCTTCAATAAAGCCTTCATCTTTATTCGCAATATCTTGATTGCAACTATAATTCTTGCTTGTTCTTTGATTGCTTGCAGGGATTGATCCTCGTGATCAGGTTGATCTAGCTCCGGCATGATCAATAGCCTCGGAAGTTGGTGTATCGATTGCTAAGGCGCAACGTCTCGCACGTTTGTAGTCGGATCGTCAACGTCGACCTCCACCATAATCGATAGTTATTGTCTCATCGAAAGATCGGGCACCTTTACCCCATCATTATATCCGAGGGGAACAAAAATATTGCGTCCGAGGAACAAATCTCATTTACTCAGGAAACAAAAATCTTGCGTCCGAGGAACACATCTCGACTACTTGGTGAACAAAAAAATTGCTCTGATGAACACATCTTGTTTACGTAGGGAACAAGAATATTGCATCTAAGGAACACATCTCCTCTACTCAGGGAACAAGTATATTGAGTCGGAGGAACACATCTCGTCTATTTGAGGAACAATAATATTTTTTTTGAGGAACACATCTCCTCTACTCAGGGAACAAGTATATTGAGTTGGCGGAACACATCTCGTCTATTTGAGGAACAATAATATTTTTTCTAAGGAACACATCTCCTCTACTCAGGGAACAAGTATATTGAGTTGGAGGAACACATCTGGTCTAGTTGAGGAACAATAATATTGTTTCTGAGGAACACATCTCGTTTACGCAAGGAACAACAATGTTCCATCCGAAGAACACATCTCGTCTACCCGGGGAACAAGAATAATGCCTTGGAGGAACAACAATCTTTCATCCGAAGGACACATCTCGTCTGTTCGGGGAACAAGAATAATGCGTCGGAGGAACAACTCTCGTCAAACTCAAGGAACGAAAAATTAGCGTCCGTGGAACAAATATCATCTAACAAAAATAGTGTCTGAGGAACAAATCTTTTCTACTCAGGGAACACAAAAATTTGTGTCCGGAGAACAAAAATCATCTTCTTAGGGAACAAAGAAATCAGGGAACAAGAATAATGCGTCGGAGGAACAACTCTCGTCAAACTCAAGGAACAAAAAATTAGCGTCCGTGGAACAAATATCATCTATACAGGGAACAAAAAATAATGTCTGAGGAACAAATCTGTTCTACTCAGCGAACACAAATATTGTGTCCGGAGAACAAAAATCATCTTCTTAGGGAACAAGAAATCAGGGAACAAGAATAATGCGCGAGAGGAACAACTCTCGTCGAACTCAAGGAACAAAAAATTAGCATTCGTGGACCAAATATTATCTATACACGGAACAAAATTAGTGTCTGAGGAACAAATCTTTTCTACTCAGGGAACAAAAATATTGTGTCCGGAGAACAAAAATCATCTTCTTAGGGAACAAAACATCATGGAACAAGAATAATGCGTCGGAGGAACAACTCTCTTCAAACTCAAGGAACAAAAAAATTAGCGTCCGTGGAACAAATATCACCTATACAGGGAACAAAAATAGTGTCTGAGGAACAAATATTTTCTACTCAGGGAACAAAAATATTGTGTCTGGAGAACAAAAATCATCTTCTTAGGGAACAAGAAATCAGGGAACAAGAATAATGCGTCGGAAGAACAACTCTCGTCAAACTCAAGGAACAAAAAATTAGCGTCTGTGAAATAAATATCATCTATACGGGGAACACAAATAGTGTCTGAGGAACAAATCTTGTCTACTCAGGGAACAAAAATATTGTGCCTGGAGAAATAAAATCATCTTCTTAGGGAACAAGAAATCAGGGAACAAGAATATTGCGTTCGAGGAACAACTCTCATAACATAGAAGGAACAAAAATAATCCATGAGGAACAAATCTTGTTAACACGGGGAACAAAAATATAACACAGAGTAACAAAAATTTCTACCTAGGGAACACAAATATAGTTCCCAGGAAACAAACATTACGTGAAATAAAAGCACGAGAAACTAAACTACTAAAAAGATAAATTAAAATGAAATAAATAAAAAAGAAACATGACTTGAAATAGGACCATAAGAAGCACGAAAGATAAAAGATGAAAAAACAAAAAAGAAGAAATACAGGAACAAAAGAAAATAGAAAAAAATAAGTAGAGAAAAAATCACACTGTTCTTGTGTTTTGCTGTGATTGGTGGAGCAACTAGAGCGCATCGCCATGCAAAAAAAACTAGAGCGCATCGACGTATGATATGTAGCTGGGGCGGAGACTCCTCATACATGCAAAATGCGAGCCACTGTTGAAAAACTACCACGTGCCACTTTTTTAAATGAAGCGAACCAGCGATACAATACCAAGGAAACCACTTAAGTTGTACTAGGAACCAGCGAGGCGAACGAGTATAAATGGGCCAAGCCCATATTCGAAATGCTTTAGCGAAACGATACTTCCTAGCGCGCGCTAGGGAGCAGTTTCCAGCATGGAGGCTGTCTGCCCCCAAGCGCTAGGACCGGCCCAAGACTTTTTGGCCCGACTTGATTAGTTAAAATATCGAGAGAAAAAAATAGAGGGACGTACACTACAACTAATTTGCGCAATACATGCCGCACCCAAATCAAAAGAAAAAATCGGCCACGCCATGTCCTGCCACGGCACGCATGTGAGCATTTTCTTTGCCGCGACACCATCTCGCTGCCGTCCGTTTCGCCTCGCCGTCGTGCTACCGTGCGTCTCTGGCGACGTATATCTCTGCCGCGACACATTTTTCGTTGGTTTCTCTGCCACGACAGCGTCTTACCACTGTGTCCACATAGCATATCTTCTACACGATTTTGATCACTTTAGCTATAGCCTGTATACAACATCGTGTTAGGCGCTTACCCATACGAGACTAACGTGCTTATCAGGCTACTGCCGTGTGCGCAATCTTGTGCCTGTTCGTTGAGCCATTGCTAGCATCTCTCTTGTGCATTGCAACACGAGCTATTGTGCGTTGTCACTTATATCGCTTGAGATCTTTTTCAGAGTTGCTTTGCCACGTTTATCTCCACCATGTGTGTTTCCGTGGATCTTTGTCATACGATCAACACTAGGACTTGTATTTTGGTGTAGTTAGGTATCCATACCAAGCCCCACCATATACCCTAGTTTGTCATGTGATCGTTCTTATACCCTCGGTATTTGCTTCATTACATCCGCACACGTTCTGCCACTACAAGTTGGTAAGCTTTCATAGTTCACTTTGGAACGGTAAGATGCCTTTTTCTTTCAGTTTTGAGGGAGTTGAGAGTTCCACCATATATATATATATTGCTGGGACTTCCTTTGTTTTACTAACAATGGCAGATGATGACGAGGAGGATCCATTACAATTGAAGTTTGATTGCAGCAATACATTTTGGGAGGAGGATTCTGGAGTGGTGCTTAATTCCGGTTTGTTCCACTTCACTGCAGATATTAATGGCAGACCTGCTGCTGTTACCATTGATAACTGTTCTTTACCGAACTTGGTAAGTATTGAGGTGGTCGAAAAGATGCATTTGCATACTTATAAAAAATTAAACCATATATGTTGGCTGCTTACGATCATGATCTACCGATTACACAAACCACCCATGTTACTATCACCATTTATGGCCATACAATTCATATTCGTTGTGATGTGGTTCCTAGAGCGCTAATTTTTTGCCATATCTTGTTGGGAAAATCTTGGTGTGCTTAGTTTAACGTTGTTTTTGGTAGTGATCATCCTAACCCCTCCGTCGTTTGGAATAGTAAGCACACGTGGTTGTCATATATTCGCATTAAGGAATTTCAGGAGGTTAGGAGTCAAAACCTACATCCACCTGCAGCCCTCCCAATAAAACCACATGTTGCTCCCGTTCTTACACCACCTGACCTATGTATTCCCACCATGTGTACACCTCAGCCACCTAAAGTTAACTTGCATGATTCCACATTATGTGTAGATACGAGTGTGCATAAGAGTGAGAATGTCATTGTTCTAGAAAAACTAAGTGAGGGTGTTGCTAGGACATGTGAGGATATTTCAACTAATGTAACCATGTCTACTCCTAGTGTTGTTTCTTGTGATATGCAGGTTGGTTTTGAAGAAAGGGAGCCACCTATTTTACAACCTGCATCACCAGTTTGTGTACTATCACTTGATGAGGATGTCCCAGTGCCTACTACATCTAAGAAGCATGTCATCGAAATAGGTATTGATTTGGAGCTACAACCATCCATGAACAATCTTTGGGAGTCTACTCCTTTGCTGGTTTTCTTGTGATTTATCTTGCGCTACTGTCTCAGCACCTTGAGATACTTTTCTAAATTCGAATTTTGATCATGTGGTACTGATCACACATAAAGAAGTACTTGCACGAATACCACCTGTTGATATTGTGTATGCCATCATGCTAAATAAACATATTAATTTGAGTAGTGCTCTGAATAAGATTTCTGAAATTTCATATTTGAATTCTAGCACATATGCCTATTGCTTCACTTTTAACTTAGTCGGTGAATATAGCATGAGTGATGATTTTATGGTGGACCACATATGCATTACATGTGATCGAATCGCTGAACTGAAACTTGATGTTTTCAGCAATATATACAATGTGTCGAAGTGTTTTTGCTTTGGGACAACAGTAAATTTTTGAGATAGTATGATTTATTCTGGTCTACTTGATGTGTTTCAGCTCACAAAACATGATATGTGTGGTTGCTCTATTCTTGCCAGTTTGCAATCAGATTTGCTATGTTTATTGTGTTTGTCCCACACTTCGTTGCCTAAGTGTGCTACTGATCCATACTTCAGTTATATTTGCAAATCGCGTTGCATATTACCTATAGGACATGATGATCATGCACATATAAATGAATACTTCTCTGTCCGTTCATCACTTGTTTATCATAATCAGAGTAGTGCAACTGGAGCCTGGTATAATCCTACTTTGTTCTCATATTTGTTCGAATGGTTTGACCTTGCTCATAATAAATTTGATCATAGAGCTTCTGTGAGGACACTCGATTAAATCTTGCACAATACGATTATATACATAGATTGTCCTCATTGTGCTCATGCTTCTATGAACTTCACATATATTTGCAAATTCAGTTGCACCTTGTCTACTAGGAATACTCATCATGTTCACAAAACTGATACAATATGTTATATATACATATATTCTGCGTACACGTTGTTCTTTTTGTTTCTCCCATTTTTAGCTTACCAAAAGCCGAGGACGTCTTTTCCTGAAGAAAGGGAGGATGATGAGGACCGATTCATGGAATATGATGATTCTACCTGTTTGAGTTGGAAGGAAATATTGAGTCTAATTGATGATTATGATAAGGTGAATTCTTTCCTAGCTGAAAAGAGTGTTTTGATATCTCCGATTATATACTACCTAAAGCAATGTACAATGTTGTATTTAGGTATGTCATCTGTCAAGACATCGCTAGCGGGAGGAGAGGGAGGACGGGGATCAAGACACAAGTGTTGATGAAGTCTGCATGAGCGAGAGCACGTGATGGTTCACCCCCATAACACTTATCAAACCAATGAAGATTACTTAGCAGCATGAAGCGAAAGCTCTCGACAGAAACTCTCATGTGTCCTCAGGAACGTTTGGTAATCATAAGTTACACAAGCGGCTTGTCCTTTGCTCTAGAAAGGATTGGGCCACTTGCAGCAATTACTATTATTGTATTTTATTTACTCGTACTTTATTTCCTTGCATTACCAAATACCCTTGAAAACCCGTTTGCTAGTATTTACAGTGAATCCTTGATCAAAACCACTTGTCAACACCTTCTGCTCCTCGTTGGGTTCGACACTCTTATTTATCAAAAGTACTACGATACACCCCCTATACTTGTGGGTCATCAAGACTATTTTCTGGCGCCATTAAGCGCTATTGAAGAGTGGAATTGGTAAAGGTAACCTTCGCTGTGAGTATTGTTTATTTTTATTTTTATTTCTGTCTTTTATTTTTATCTTATTTTACCATGGAAAACTCTCCATTTGGTTCCCTATTTGGGAACGCTATCGCCTCTGCTATGGTAGTAGATGATTCACCGCCTGCTTAGTTAGATCCTTTTAAAATACCTATGAAAATTGTTGAACGTGTTATAAGTAACCGCTATTCAGGAGATGAAACTATCCATCCGGGTGATCATTTACTCTTTATACATGAATTATGCGAATTGTTTAAGTGTGCAGGTATTTTATCAAGCCATGTTAAGAGAAAGCTATTCTCTTTATCACTGAAAGGCAGAGCTGCGGATGGTATAGGCTGCTCAAGGATGGTCCATCTATTGGCTGGGAGGAAATTGTACCTCTCTTTTATTCAAAATTTTATCCTCCAAGTGAGATTCATAAAGATCGTAATCAGATATATAACTTTTGGTCTCACGATGGAGAGAGTATTGCCCAAGCGTGGGGGAGATTGAAGTCACTAATGCTCACATGTCCCATTCATGAGCTCCCCAGTAATATTGTTATTGATAACTTTTATGCAAGGCTTGCTCTTCACGACAAGGATTTATTGGATGCTTCTTCTTTGGATCATTTACCCATATGAAAGGAGAAGCTAAATGGGATCTTCTTGACCGTATTCAAGAAAATACTAAAGGATGGGAGAACGACAAAGGTAGGAAGTCAGGTATAAATTATGATTATGAATGCATTAAAGCCTTTATGGGAACCGATGACTTTCATGATGTTAGTGCTGTTTATGGTATTGATTCCCAAATACTTGCTAACTGTTTTAAGGCCTTTTCCTCGTATCTTGAGGTTCCAAAGAAGGATTGGAACAAGTATCATGCGCCTTACAAAGATACTATTAGTTGTGCCCCTGCTAGAACTAATGAAGTTTGTACTGTTGATCGCATTTTGCCTGAGCTTTATCTTGAGAAAACGCCTTTCCCTGCTAAGGTAAAGGAACATTCTACTTTAGTTAGTGTGCTTAAGAAAAGTGCAAAGAAAGCTGTAGAACCTGATGAGCAAATTACTATTAAGTCTCCTGTAGCTATAGTGAAGGATCTTGTTACTAAAAATGTAGAAGATGAACATATTGTATTTTGTGAAGATGCTTCTAACATTGTTTCACATCCTAGTAGATCTAGGAAAACAAGTGTTCTTGTGCTTTCTATCAGGATTGGTGATCATTACTATTATGGTTTATGTGACATTGGTGCAAGTTCAAGTGCTATTCCTTTCGAGCTTTACAAAGAAATCATGCATGAAATTGCCCCTTGTGAACTTGAAGATATTGATGTGGTTATTCAGCTGGCTAACAGAGAGACTGTCTTGCCAATTGGTATTGTTCGAGATGTGGAAGTTCTATGTGGTAAGACTAAATATCCTACTGATTTTCTAGTACTTGGTAAAGAAGGTAGTAAAACTTGTCCTATTATTTTCGGTAGACCCTTTTGAATACTTGTGGCGCTGTTATAGATTGTAAGAAGGAGAAAATTTTGACTAAGTTTGATGGAGAATCTTATGAGTTTAATTTTTCTAAGTTTACTAAAGCTCCTTATGAAAATGAATTGCCTAATGAAGATTTTCGAGTTGAATAGCTTGCCTCTATTGCTCTTGCTCCTAATAATGCTTTGCAGCAATTTATGGAGGACCATGAAAGCATTGTCTTCAGGGAAGAAAGAGAAGAGATTGATGACATTCTTCTTCATCAACCACCGTTGATTAAACACAATTTACCTGTGGAGGATTTGGGTACCACTTTGCCACCCAAGCAAGATCCTGTTTTTGATTTAAAACCTTTACCAGTTGATCTTAAATATGCTTATATTGATGACAAGAAGATATATCTTGTTAGAGAGAATTCCTTATTTGACACTATCTTAAATTTTGGTTCCCTATTTGACACTGAAAAACTTTTTCTTCCCTATTTGACATTAGATGTAAATTTCTTTCCTTATATGACACTCTAGTACATTTTAAATACTAACGGTGTTAACTGAGAACGTAAGAGACGATTTTGCCCCTGATACGTAATATGAGAAAAAAATATTGGACAAAAGCAGCAATATGTCTGGTCCATTTTTCCCGCATACAGTAAACAGTATTACTGCTACCGAGCCGAAATAAAAATAAAAAAATCGTCCTGACCTTCCGATTGCTGAGCTATCCGTCGATTCCTGCTCCCGTACGCATACGGCATACGTATCTGGGCCCCATCGCCGACCAGACGTTTGCTGCCGCCGGGTAGTCCAGTGGAGGCCGAGCTCCGAACGGACGTGCGGAGCGTACGGTGTGGCCAAAAAGCAGCGGCACCAGTGCACGCTCGGCGTTGAAGCTCTATGCATGGCGAGATCTAGTAATCCCCATTTCAGGTCACTTTGCATCTCTCTTACGCTCAGGAGCGCTGCCCAGCAAGCTAGCTCACGTTTCTTTTTTCCATGGTTGCATATAGATTGGGAAAAGGGTAATTTCGTCTAAGAAAAATAAAAGTAACGGTAGGGACTAACAGATTGGACGGCGATGTCATATAGGGAAAGAAATTTACATCTAGTGTCAAATAGGGAAGAAAAAGTTTTTCAGTGTCAAATAAGGAACCAAAGTTTAAAGCGGTGTCAAATAAGGAATTCTCTCATCTTGTTATTATCAGTTCTAAACTTTCAGGAAAGGAAGAAGAAAGGTTATTAGAAACATTGAGGAAACACCGAGGAGCTATGGGATATACTCTTGATGATTTAAAAGGGATTTCTCCTACTATATGATAAAGGGTGTCCCGATCTTCTCAGCGAGCGCGATGTTGATGGCGATGATGGTGATGAAGATAACTCGAGTGTCGATGTAAACTCTCCGGCTAATCCCTGCTGCCAACGCAACAGCTCTCAACCCTTTGGATATTCACAACGTCACACGCTTGCGCACGTAGCCGCCGACCACGAAGCGGTTATGCAATATACTAATTCCCAACGGAACAGCAGATTACACTCAGACTTTCAGAACAACAAACACCAGATCGATACGAATTGGTGCGAATAATTTTAGAGGAACACTTGGTTCTGTCTAGAAACTAGGGTTTTGTTTAAACGTGGTCTAACCGGACTTGAGGGGGCACCCCTGGCTACTTAAAGGAGGCTGGGGCGTCCTCAGCATGGACCTGGCCCAAAACCAACCTGGTTTGGGCCCAAACTGACTCGGTTCGACTCAAATGAGTACATACCGACCCATACATGGGTTCGGCCTAATTTTGGCACGCAAGCCATGTGTGTGGCGCGCCTTAGACATGTAGACATCGTGTCATAGGAAGTCCTAATGCGCCATCACATGTTCTTGCTCATGCAGACTTGATCTCCACTTGTCTCTCGATCGCCGTCCTCCCTCTCCTCCCGCTGGCGATATCTTGACAGATGACATACCTAAATACAACACAGTACTTTGCTTTAGGTAGTATATAATTCGGAGATATCAAAACATTCTCTTCAATTAAGAAAGAATTCACCTTATCATTATTATTAGTTAGGCTCAATATTTCCTTCCAGCTCAAACAAATAGAATCATCATATTCCATGGATAGATCCTCATCATCCTCTCTTTCTTCAAGAAAAGCCGTCCTCGGCTTTGGGTAAGCTGAAAATGGAAGAAACAAAAAGAGCAACGTATACGCACAATATATGTATATATAACATGTTGTATCGGTTTTGTGAACATGATGAGTATTCCCAGGAGACAAGATGCAACTGAAATTGCAAATATAAGTTAAATTCATATAAGCATGAGCTGAGCGAGGACGATCTATGTATATAGTCGTATAGTGCAAGATTAAATCAAGTGTCCTCACAGAAGCTCTATGATCAAATTTATTATGAGCAATGTCAAACCATTCCAACAAATATGAGAACAAAATAGGTTTATACCAGGCTCCAACTGCACTACTCTGATTATGATGAACAAGTGATGAACAGACACAGAAGTATTCATTTATATGTGCATGATCAGCATGTCCTATAGGTAATATGCAACGGAATTTGCAAATATAAGTGAAGTACGGATCAGTAGCACACTTAGGCAACAACATGTGGGATAAGCACAATAAATATAGCCAATTTGATTGCAAACTAGCAAGATTGGAGCAACCCAACATATGAAGTTTTGTGGGCTGAAACACATCAAGTAGACCAGAATGCATCAAACTATCTCTAAAATGAACTGTTTTCCCACAGCAAAAACACTTCGACACATTGCATATGTGGCTGAAAACAGCAAGTTTCAGTTCAGCGATTCTATCACAAGTTATGCATATGTGATTGACAAGAAAAGTATCATTCATGCTATATTCACCAATTAAATTAAACGTGAAACAATAGGCATGTGTGCTAGAATTCAAATATGAAATTTCAGAAATCTTATTCATAGCACAACTCAAACTACTAGGTTTATTTAGCATGATGGAATACACAATGTCAACACATGGTATTCTAGCCAGTACTTCTTTATGTGTCATCAGTACCACATGATCAAAATTCGAATTTAGCAATGTATCACATGGTGCCGAAGCATTAGTGCAAGATAAATCACAAGGAGTAACCAACAAAGGAATAGACTCACAAATATTTCCCATGGCTGGTTGTAGTTCCAAAATAGTGCCTATTGCAATGACAGGCTCCTCAGATGTAGTAGGCACCGAAACGTCCTCCTCAAGTGATAATACACAAACCGGTGATGCAGGTTGTAAAATAGGCGGCTCCCTTTCTTCAAAAGCAACCTGCATTTCACAAGAAACAGCACTAGGAGTAGACATGGTTACATTAGTTGAAATATCCTCACATGTCCTAACAACTCGCTCGCTCAGTTTTTCGGGAACTATGACATTCTCACTCTTGTGCACACTCGTATCTATACATAATGTGGAATCATGCAAGTTAACTTTAGGTGGCTGAGATGTACACATGGTGGGAATACATAGGTCAAGTGGTGTAAGAATAGGAGCAACATGTGGTTTTATTGGGAGGGCTGCAGGTGGACGTAGGTTTTGATGTCTAACCGCCTGAAATTCCTTAATGCAAATATATGACAACCACGTGTGCTTACTATTCCAAAAGATGGAGGGGTCAGGATGATCACTACCAAAAACAACCTGAAACTGAGAACACCAAGATTTTCCCAACAAAATATGGCAAAAATTTAACGCTCTAGGAACCACATCACAATGAATATGAACTGTATGGCCATAAATGGTGAGAGGAACATGGGTGGTTCGCGTAATCGGTAGTGCATGATCATAAGAAGCCAGCATATATGGTTTAATTTTTCCATAAGTACGCAATTGCATCTTTTCAACAACCTCAATACTAACCAAGTTCGGTAAAGAACAGTTATCAATGGTAATAGCAGCAGGTCTACCATTAATATCTGTAGTGAAGTGGAACAAACCCGAATTAAGCACCACTCCAGAATCCTCCTCCCAAAATGTATTGCTGCACTCAAACTGCAATGGTAATGGATCCTTCTCATCATCATCTGCCATTGTTAGTAAAACAAAAGAAGTGCTAGCAATATATATATATATGGTGGAACTCTCAACTCACTCAAAACTGAAAGAACAAGGTATCTTACCGTTCCAAAGTGAATTATGAAAGCTTACCAACTTGTAGTGGCAGAACGTGTGCGGATGTGATGAAGCAAATACCGAGGGTATAAGAAACTATCACACGACAAACTAGGGTATATGGTGGGGCTTGGTATGGATACCTAACTACACCGAAATACAAGTCCGAGTGCTGATCGTATGACAAAGACCCACGGAAACACACACAATGGAGACAAATGGGGCAAAGCAACTCTGAAAAGTGAGCTCACAAAAGTAGATGGCGGAGTATATGCTCGTGTTGCAATGCACAAGAGAGACACTAGCAATAGCTCAATATGACCAGGCACAAGATTGCTCAAACTATGAGTGCACAAATTATGAACTAGGCCTCTCAAAACTATGTCATGGAGCAGCAAACTTTCAGCTATTTTGTATCTCTTTTTTTTAATACAACTCTTTTTCTCTTTTTCTCTTTTTTGAAACTAATTGCTATCTCTTGCTCCTCTGTCTTATATGGCCACAAGATGTAGAGCACTCAAAAAACCTAAAGAGCAGCCTGTCGAGCAATGGTATGCTAGTCTCATAGGAAAGATACCTACACGATGTTGTCGAAAGGCTGTGGCTATGGCTTTCAAAAGATGCAGAAAGGTACGCTATGTGGACTCACTTTTGGAAGAAAACGAGAAAGACGCAACTCACCAAAACTGTACCGCGGCAAAGGAAAGACAACAAAATAATGCTGTGGCGGTAGGGCACAGCTGTGGCGGTGAGACGCAGTGAAGGTGAGGGATCACGCACGTCACCAGACAAGCACGCGTGTGTGTCTGAGCGAAGGGATTCGCTACGAACGCGCTTGGTCAGACAAACATTGAGTAATGTCAGGTCATGAGCGTTCGGTCCTCTAAAATGCGTATAGCGCGTAGACTCCTGCCAAAAGCGATCGGCCATCACTCTTTTTTTTAAGTGACCGATCTGGCCTGGGAATTAGTATAACAATATGGATCTGGCTGTTTTTTCTTTGAAATTGAATCTGATCTGAACTGGTAGAAGTGTACTAGCTGGACTCTTTGGAGATCGATGGAGCAATCTGGAGAAGAGATCAATAGCGATCAGTTTGTTTGTTTTTTAGACTGGACTAATCGGATCTATATGGTGATGATCGAAAACAATCGGAAACAACGACGAACACACGGTGGATGGGAAAAATAGACAGAAAAGGATACGCAAAAAGAAACTACGATCAGCAACTAACACAAATACTTCAATGCAATCTAGGCTATGGCAAGAACTAAGAACCCTAAATTTTTTGTGTGGCTTTTTTTGTATAGGACAAAAACAAAAACGAATCTATGGGGATGAATTTGTGGATGCTCACAGAGTAAACGCTGGAATCTGATACCAAGATGATAAAGGGTGTCCCGATCTTCTCAGCGAGCGCTATGTTGATGGCGATGATGGTGATGAAGATAACTCGAGTGTCACTGTAAACTCTCCGGCTAATCCCTGCTGCCAGCGCAACAGCTCTCAACCCTTTGGATATTCGCAACGTCACACGCTTGCGCACGTAGCCGCCGACCACGAAGCGATTATGCAATATACTAATTCCCAACGGAACAGCAGATTACACTCAGACTTTCAGAAGAACAAACACTAGATCGATACGAATTGGTGCGAATAATTTCAGAGGAACACTTGGTTCTGTCTAGAAACTAGGGTTTTGTTTAAACGTGGTCTAACCGGACTTGAGGGGGCACCCCTGGCTACTTAAAGGAGGCTGGGGCGTCCTCAGCATGGACCTGGCCCAAAACCAACCTGGTTTAGGCCCAAACTGACTCGGTTCGACTCAAACGAGTACATACCGACCCATACATGGGTTCGGCCTAATTTTGGCACGCAAGCCATGTGTGTGGCGCGCCTTAGACATGTAGACATCGTGTCATAGGCAGTCCTAGTGCGCCATCACGTGTTCTTGCTCATGCAGACTTGATCTCCACTTGTCTCTCGATCGCCGTCCTCCCTCTCCTCCCGCTGGCGATATCTTGATAGATGACATACCTAAATACAACACAGTACTTTGCTTTAGGTAGTATATAATTCGGAGATATCAAAACATTCTCTTCAATTAAGAAAGAATTCACCTTATCATTATTATTAGTTAGGCTCAATATTTCCTTCCAGCTCAAACAAATAGAATCATCATATTCCATGGATAGATCCTCATCACTATATGTCAGCATGCTATTAACATGGAGCCAGATGCAAAGCCAGTTGTTGAACATCAGCGCCGCTTAATTCCTAAGATGAAGGAAGTGGCAAGAAATGAGGTATTTAAGCTCCTAGATGCTGGTATTATTTATCCTATTGCTGATAGTAGATGGGTTAGTCCTGTTCATTGTGTTCCTAAGAAAGGGGGTATTACTGTTGTGCCTAATGAGAATAACGAGCTTATTCCTCAAAGGGTAGTAGTTGGTTATAGGATGTGCATTGATTTTAAGAAGGTCAACAAGGTTACTAAGAAAGATCATTATCCTTTACCGTTTATAGATCAAATGCTAGAGAGGTTATCTAAGAAAACTCATTTTTGTTTTCTTGATGGTTATTCTCCTTTCTCTCAAATTGCTGTTAAAAAGCAAGATCAAGAGAAAACCACTTTTACTTGTCCTTATGGAACTTATGCTTATAGACGTATGTCGTTTGGTTTGTGCAATGCTCCTGCTACTTTTCAAAGATGCATGTCTGCTATTTTTCATGGCTTTTGTGAAGAAATTGTGGAGGTATTTGATAAGGATCACGCCGGTGATCCTATGAGTTTTGTCCCGATCTTTCACAGCGAGTCTACCCGGATAGAAATCTTCCAATAACGCGAAGAACGTCACCTGAAGAAGAGGAACACATCCAGCAAGCAACGTGATGAAGATCACCACGCCTCAAACCTGAGCCTGATAATTCTTGATGAACACAAGAACCTTCACAGCAATATATTTGACAAACACGACAGCGCCATTTCCCCGGAGGGATGATACACGGTGGAGCACACGATAGTTTTAGACTAAACAACTGAACTCCCCTAAACCCTAGACTGCTGGCCTCCTTATATAGATGGCCAGAAAACTGTTGGGCTTGGACAGGCGTCAAGTTGTGGGCCACTTAGGGTTATTTGTGTTTTGGGTTTGGGCCTGTCCAAGCCCAACAGTTTTCTAGCCATCTGAAAGGGCATGTGCCCCCATGTGTGGTTTTGGTAATTAATGACAATCCCTATGGACTAATGTTTGCATTGAGTTATATTTGTAGGACTTGTCCGTAGACAACGCTTGATCCATATGTTGGGTTCAAGGTTGTAAGAAGTTGAATATAAAGAAGATTATGTGATGATCAAGGTGTTATTCAAGGAGTGATCCGAAGATTGGTCATAAAGGAGTTGAGCCTATATAGAGTGTGTCTTGAGGAATAAGATGGAGTGAGCTCTCAGGTGCATTCTCAAGGCATCATCAATGTTGATCAAGTCGAAACGCAAGTTCAAGATAGGCTTCCAGAAGATATCATTTGCTTGAAGCTCGGTGTCCATTTGGTGGTAATGGACATGTGAAGATATTTCTATAGTGTCTCTCCCATAGTGAAGTATGGGGGAGCAATCCGCAAGACTTCACCGAGCAAGCGCAATCAAGAAAGGTTGTCCAACTTGAGAAGATCAAGATCGTCACCATCTAGCTCAAGTGGAATGCACAAGGCAAAGGTATGTTCTTGATAGGGTTTAGGATCGATAGTCGTACTATCAAGAGAGGCTCTCGAGTGAGTAACTTATTCGTATCGTTTGGAGAGAGCTCAAACCTTTGCATACTTGGCATTATCTTTCTTGGTTCTTATTTGGATTTTATCCATGTGAGGTTCTAGAGCTTGTGGTTATTTCCATGACAAGCTCTAGCTCATCAAAAACGGATTTCGTATACAACTCTTATTGCGTTTTTGGTGTTTGGAGGTTTTACCGGTTCTTCTTTATAGCTAAGTCAAACCTTTTATCATTTGGTTTCATCCTCCTTTATTGGACTATGATGTTTCTTTGGATGAAGGTGTAGAGCTCGTTGTGGTGATTCCAACGAGCCCAAGTTCATCGAAAACGAAGTCCGGATGCAAAAGTTATGGCCGTTTTCGTGTTGATGTTTTTTCTTGGTGGGAAGTTCGGCGCCAGGTCCGGCCGGGCCGGACTCTAGGCCGGGAAATCCGGCCCAAGACCGGAAAAATCCAGCGGCCCGCCGAACCGCACTACTGGGGGGCTTTTTGGCGGCCGCCGGACTGTCCGCCGGACCGTCCGGCGAAAAGTCCGGCGGCGCCGAACTTTGGCGGGATTTGCTTCCAACGGCCAGTTTTTCCCCACCTATAAATACCCTTCTTCTTCCTTGAACCAACCACGTTTTTGGGCTTCTCTCTCCTCCATTGTTGACCTTCAAAGCTTGCCCTCCCTCCTCCATTCCCTCCATGTTTCTTGCATCTTTTTAAGGGAAAAGAGAGAGGAGATCTAGATCTACATTTTCACCAATCACTTTCTCCTCTAAGTGAGGGGAACCTATTGGATCTAGATCTTGGAGTTCTTTGTGGATTTCCTCCTTGTTCTTCCTCTCATATCCTCCATAGCATTTGTTGCTTTGGTAGGATTTGGGAGAGAAGGATTTGAGCACTTCGTGTGTTCTTGCCATTGCATTTGGTGCATCGGTTTGAGTTCTCCTCGGAGATTCGGTGGTGAAAGCAAGAAGCTTATGTCCTTTTGGGTTCTTGGAACCCTAGACGGCTCAGTGGATTTCTTGGGGACCTCCAATTAAGTTGTGGAGATCTTCCCAAGCTTTGTGGTGCCTCCGTGGCGATTATTGGGAGCCTCCAATTGAGTTGTGGAGTGTGCCCCAATTTTAGTGGCTTTGTGGATTTGGGAGCCTCCAATTAAGTTGTGGAGTAGCCCCAAGCTTTGTGCGGGATCGGTGACCGCCCTCAAGGGTCCCATAGTGGATCGGGTCTTCCATCTTGGTGGGAGGGCTCGAGGAGATTACAGTGAGCCTCCGTGGCGTTTGGGGAGCCTTGTGCCTCCACACCGCTCCAACGGAGATTAGCACCCGCAAGGGTGTGAACTTCGGGATACATCGTTGTCTCTGCGTGCCTCGGTTATTTCTATACCCGAGCTCCTTTACTTATGCAATTTACTTTGTGATAGCCTTTGTGCTTGAAGTTATATATATCTTGCTATCACATAGTTGCTTATCTTGTTTAGCATAAGTTGTTGGTGCACATAGGTGAACCTAGTTTATTTAGGTTTTGTATGCTTGGCAAATTAAACTTTAGTTTTATTCCGCATTTCTCAAGCCGCTCGTAAAAGTTTTAAATCGCCTATTCACCCCCCCTCTAGGCGACATCCGTGTCCTTTCAATTGGTATCAGAGCGAGGTCTCTCATTTTAGGCTTCACCGCCTTGAGAGCAAAGATGTCGGCTAGGGGATTAGTGCACAATAACACTTTTATATTTGATGGCACTAATTATGATATATGGAAAATTTGCATGCTTAATCTTTTTCGTGATATGGACCCAAATATAGAAAGAATTTTAGATATGGGTTTCTCTCCTCCTAAGGATTCCCAAAGTCTATCTTTAGAGGAGAAGAGAAACTCTTATCTTAATTCTCGAGCTTCTAATGTGCTTGTTGATTTTGTGAGCGATGCAGTTATTCTTGCAATCATGCCTTTCCGTAACGCTCATGAGTTTTGGACAAAGATTCAAGACAAATATGATATGTCCAACAAGTTTTGTATTCCCTCCACTTCCGTTCGTGATGAACTCTCTTCCACTTCACCAAAGTGTAGCAAGACACAAGGTAACTCTATGGTGAGTGGTGATGGAAATTGCAATGTTGATGGTGAGCTTATTTGTGATGATCATTCATCTCTATCTCATTGACATGCTTCATCTTTGGACTTAAACACTTCTAGCACCATAAATGCTTTACATGCTTGCGTTGATAGTCCTTGCATATCATGTGTATGCTCCTTGAACACATCTCATGATGATATGCTTACTTCGTCTTGTTGCCATGATATAAATGCCTCTAGTTCCTCTAGTTGTTGTGTGTCTAACAATGTAGAGGAAACCGGAAATTCTATTGGCCAAGACATGGTCTCTCTTGCAGCTTCAAATATTTATTCATCATCATCTATTGCTTCCCACATGTGCCTTATGGCTAGGTCTTCAAAGGTAACTCCTTCTTTGGAACCCAATGTATCTAGTGATGATGATAATGAGGATAATGAAGAAGACGATGATGATCTTGCTTCTTTAATTGAGAAGAGTGAAATGTTTTTCCATGCTATTCGTAAGAATAAAATTGCTTGCTCTTACTTCTATAAGATTTTGGCTTTTGCCACCGAGAGCAATAAAATAATTGAGGAGCATGAGAATACCATCTTTAAAATGCAAGGTCATGCCCGAGATTATGCGGATGTCCTACTTCTCAAAATTGGAAGATCATGGAAAGCTCTCTAGCTCCCATGAGGATCTCCTAGCTTCCCATGATAGGCTAAAATTAGCTCATGAGGCTATTATGTCAAAGGTAACATCTAGTGAGCCTCATGTGGACATTTGCACTACTTCTCAAAATGCCATATTGCCTTGTGCTAGTCCTTGTAATTCATCCACTCATAACATTGCTACATCTTGTGATGAATTACTTTCCTTTCCTTGTTGCTCTAACAATGAAGCTTCTACTTCCTCTAGTACTTGTGTTGTTACTAACCATGTAGAGGAAATCAAAGAGCTCAAGGCCCAAGTCACTTCATTGAAGAAAGACTTGGTAAAGAGTCATGAAGGGAAAACCAATCTCGATAATATGTTGAGTGTGCAAAAATCCCCCAATGACAAGTGTGGACTTGGATTTATCTCCAACAACAAGAAGAAGTCCAATATTATCAACAAGAAGAAGGGCCAAGGACAAGTGAAAGATCCGGCCAAGATTGTTTGCTTCAAGTGCAAAATTGAAGGGCACCATGTTAGATCTTGCCCTTTGAAGAAGAAGGCACTAGTTGAGAAGCAACAAGGGAAGCGGCCTCAAGTTCAAGGCCATGCTCAACCTCGAGTTGAAGAAAGGTCTCTTCCCAAGAAGAATCAAGCTAATGCTCCTATTGTGGAGAAATCAAGTGAGAAGAAGGTGAAGAAAAGAACTTGCTACATATGCCGTGAGAAGGGTCACCTTTCTTCTTCATGCACTATGGGTAACTCATCCAACCCTATCATAATTGATGATGTTTATTCCCTTTGCAAGGATAAGGTTGGCAATGTGTTTGCCAAATTTGTTGGTACTCAATGTGGTGTCAAGAAAAGAACCATTTGGGTGGCCAAGCCTATTGTGACTAACCTCTTAGGACCCAACTTGGTTGGGGACCAACAAGCCAAAACTTGATCAATAGGTGGTTGATGGAGGGCATTGGAGACTTGGCTATATCATGAAGAATTAAGGGATCTTCATCAATATATTGTATCAAGTCAAGTCAATTGGATTATCTTGTTTATATCATATATCTAATGTTCCCCTTTGTGGTAACATGTACTCAACTTATCTACATTGAAAGTTACTTGCCCCTTTTGCATGTGTTGGTTGTGTTCCATTACATGTGTTGGTATATGTTGTGCTACCTACTTGTTTTATTTTGATTAATCAAGTATGTACTTATGGGTTTGCACACCATGTATGTGTGTTTGTGTTTGAGCCTATTGCATCTTCTTTTATATTATTTGGCTCTTTTGAGAGACTAATGGACTATCCCATTTTGGGGGAGTGATATGCTTTGGCACTTCACAATCCTAAATATGTGTGCACATGAGGAATACCACTTAGTGTCGATATTTGATTTTATCTAGTCTCTATGTGGTATGTCATGTTCATGAGAAATTCAAATTCTATAATGTCCATTAATCTTCTCATATTGAATTTTATTTGCCTCTTGTGAAAATAAATGCTTTATCACATTATGGGGGAGTAATATGCTTCATGCATACTACAAACCAATAAAATGTGTATATTTGAGGTTGTGTCACATAGTGTTGATATTGCAAATTATCTTTCTTCTATGTGACATGTTTGCTCAAACAAGTTTCAACTTTCCAAATTGTTTTATTGCTCTTGCTTTGGATCTTGTTTGTGAGATACATTCTTGGTAGGGTTTTCCTAAAACGTGGAAGTCTACATCAAAATTGGAAAACCATTTACTTCAAGTTATCCTAATCATTGCTTTGCGTGATTGTTTAACTATTTGAGTCTATCAAGAATATCTTCTTTAGCATGGTGTTTAATTCTTATCCTTTTCATATGCTTCTTGTTGTGAAGATGATATTGGATTTATGGGTAAAATACCACCGGGAAATTAATAACTCCAAATACCTCTTGTCCTTGAACAATTGGTACTTTGTCTTGTGGTATATATATATTGATCATCTTTACATTGGTTATTGCTTTTAATTACCTTATCTCTTGCCAAGAAATGTATTTGTTTATTTCCCATTGTCTTCCTTGACTCTTTTGATTCCATTTGATTTTGTTGAACTTCTTTTGTGTTATTCTTAATGTAGGTTGAGATGATGATCTCATTTGTGTGCATTATATTCAAATGCAAAATCATAAATAATGCACTAATCTTGGGGGAGCTCTCCTATATTTGCTATAACATACTCTTGTGGATTATTTCAATTGGTATTGGTTTTTGTTGGAAGACAAATCTTTTCTTTTTGGTACTTAGTGTGCCATGTTAAAAAAAGTGGAGAGTTTGGTTTGTTTGTTGGAACCTTGCTCTCTTTGGGAGAATGGCTATCTCTTTTCTTGATTTTGCTCTATATTCTTAAAATGAGATAAGTCATTGGGCATGTGTCTTTTAGTGATCCTTTATGCTCATTGGCGTTTGCTTTGTTCACTTGGTGGACTTTGGAGTCAATCTTGTGTTGAATTGATTCTTTGATATAATTTGGACAACTTTTGGGTTTTCACACCTACGTGTGACTCTTTGGTCTTCTTGGTGTTTTGTCCAAATTGTATCTCCCTTTGGCTCTTGAAAGTTCTTAGCATGCATATTTACTTACTACATATTATATGGCATGCTTTGCTTTCTTTGATCCAATATATAGGGTAAACTCCAGTAAATCCTAATTCGGCTAAGATGTGCATGAAATTCAAGTTCATATCTATATGCACATATTGTTGTGGAGCTTGTCCTATATATTGTAGTGTCTCTAACTACTTCGGACCCAATGAGTTTGGGGACCATATTGTACTTGAATTTGTTTTAGGTACATGGGAGATATATTGGTGCTTGTCTCAATAATAAGCATGAATCGGTGACTAGTTGATAATTTGTGGCAAGCTAGGATTATTGAAGAACTCCTATCTACTACATCCTTCCAATGATATCTTGGTAACAAGTATCTTATTCATGCATACTTTTATAGCATCTAACCTTGTGTGGGTCATTTCATGGCATGAAAATCTTTATTTGCAATGATCTTAATGAAACCTCTTTATTGTAAATGTGAGTAATTTGAGATGAGTGCATTGTTTGGGGAACCCTTCCCAAATATGTCTATCTAGCAATTTTATTGCATATCATTTCCTCAAGCTCCTCACATGTGCAATATTGATGAAAGTGCAAATTTAGTTCTTTCTTTTGGTATACTTATTCGTGATACTTGTTGCTTTTCTCAAAACATCACAACTATCTTCTTTCCCTTGTTGATATTTGTGATGTCTTTGACATGTGATAAGGGGAGCATAGCTACTACTCCTACTATTTTACCACCTCCTTATGTTCTGAAGCTTGGACAGTTCTGCTTTGAAGTGCCTCCACAAGATGATGTGAAGCCCAACTTTCGTACACCTCCAATGGAGTTTCATGTTCGCCGCGGCGCTGCAGCGAAAGATATTTAGGTGTTCTATTTTAATTAAGTTCGTGTCATGTTTTTATTTCAGTTTGGTTTTATTTGTGTGTGATGGTTTTGGGCCTGTCCAAAATCAAGTGTGTTTTGGCCATTTGGGCTTTTAGTTTGGTTTGGGGCCTAGCCCAGCCAAGGTAGCGTTCAGAGTCACCCATATAGGGTTATGGCAGCCGCCTTGTATCGATCAGACTTGTTATTTTCGAGCTAAGAAAGAGACCAGAAAAGTCCCAATGTTTGGGGGCGCATATCGGTGTGTTTGATTGCTGATCTTCAAGATCTGATATTATGCCATGCGTGGGAGTTGATTTCGGTCAGTTTCAGCGCGAGGAATTGAAGAGAGATCAGTTTGATCTATTTCAGATTGAGTTCTCTTCCGCTATCTTGCTGTCCGTTTGATCGCCGTGAAAGATTGGGCCAAACCCCTTTCGGATCACGTTGATCCGTATCATCTTGGTATCAGATTCGTTGGGTTTCTCACAGCGAAATTTGTTGTTGAGATTGTTTTGTTCTACTGAGATTTATCCGCGGAGTTTGTGCTGCTGGTGAAGTTTTCTGCTGTCAAGATCCGATCTGAGTTACTGGTTCCGATCCACCGATCAGATCCGATCGAGCTGCAAAAAAAAAAAAAAGAAGTGCAGCCCCGCGGCCGCCCAGGCGCAGAGAGCGTCTGGGGTAGGGCGTCGCTCCCCATCGCCGCTCGCTCGCCCGCGTGTTTCCCCTGGCGCCTCCCGCGATCGTCGTCCTGCGCTGCAGCCTGGGATCGGATCCAGCCAGGTGCGCTGTTGGGCTGGCCCATCTGCCGCGGAACGCCCAGCCGCCTCGATCGCCCAGCCGCCTCGATCGGCAACGCAGCCTCGCTCGCCCACGCTCGCCCTGGTCGCTCGCGCTCGCCGGGTCCTGCTCGCTCGACCACAGACAGGCTCTGTGGTCCGGCGCCCGCATCCTTTTCAGTTTTGTTTCAGTTTGGTCAGTTTCAGTTCACTGTTTTGAGTGCAATTTAGACAGATACTACTCAATATCAATAGCTGCAAGGAAACTTTCCGGTGAAATTGTTTTGGCTGTTGTTTGCACACCATGGTGAACTCTATTGACGGAGAGAATTCCGTTGCTGCTGGAGAGAAGAAAGAGGAGCTTGTTCCACCGGTTTTTGCTGCAGATTTGGCTCCTAATGTTCGGGCTGGTTTTGATAGCACGTGCGACTTTATTCTTCGGAGTCATGCCGCATTGGCAACACAAATTGCACAGCTAGCTACCCGGATTGATGCAATGGGCGATGCTACCGCCCGTGCACCCGTGCAGCCCCCTCCTGCTGCACAACCTCGCGACGTGGTTCCACGCCGCCCTGCTGAATATCATGATCATCGACCCGTGGCACCCGCTTATGAAGGAGAACTTGCCGATGACGCTGTTTATGCACCCCAACAACGACAGTTTGCTGCTCGTCCTGCAGGTGCTCATCGTGTACAGCCACATGATCGTGACCGTCTTGGCCATGCTGGTCGTGTTCCACTTGATGATGGTGGTCTTGGACGCATCAAATTGTCCATACCTCCTTTTTCCGGTGACCGCGGACCTGATGATTATTTGGAGTGGGAGATGCGCATGGATCAGATTTTTGCTACTCATTATTACACCGAGGAGAAGAGACTTCAACTTGCTGCTGTTGAATTCACCGGTTATGTGCTGATTTGGTGGAATCAAATTCTGCGTATGCGTACTCGCCCAACATCATGGACAGGTATGAAAGATCTTATGCGACATCGCTTTGTTCCTGAACACTACAAGAGAGACATGTATAATAAGTTGCAGCAGCTCACTCAAGGTACTAAATCTGTGGATGAGTATTATAAAGAGATGGAGTTGTTGATGATACGTACAGGGACAAGGGAGGATACAGAGGCCACGATGTCTCGGTTTTTGAATGGACTGAATTTTGAGGTGCGTGATCGTGTGGAGATGGTTTACTATCATGATCTTCAGGATCTTGTGCACCAAGCTGAGCGTGCGGAGCAACAAATCAAACGACGCCAAGCTGCCACACCTACAAAATCATGGCCTCGTTCTCATACCGAGGCTGCTGGTCCTAGTGTTCAGATGAAACCTTCTACACGCTCTAATAGTGTTTCTCATAGCGTGGCACCCAAATCTGGGGTGTCCAAAACTGCATCTGCGCAGTCCACAGCAAACATCGAGTGTTTTACTTGTGGCGGACGAGGACACATGAAGCGTGATTGCCCTAATAGAAAAAGGGTGATGCTCACACATGATGGCTATGTTTCTGCTAGTGATGAAGAGAAAGCTGATGCGTCATCAAGTGAGGAATCTGAGGAAAATCCTGAAGTGATCGTGGATGGGTATGAACTTGCTGCAAATTTAAAAAATCTAATGGTGCAACGCGTACCAGAAGATCGCATTCACGACCAAGGTCAGCGCTGGAATATATTTCAGACCCAATGCATCGTCAAAGACACCACTTGCAAACTGATTATTGATGGTGGCAGCTACACAAATATTGTTAGCAAGAGTTTGGTGGATTCTCTATCATTGCCTACATGGAAGCACCCGCAGCCACATTGTGTTGAGTGGTTGTATAATTCAGGGAAGCTGAAAGTCACACATAAGGTGCGCCTGAAATTTTCAGTAGGTAATTATGAGGACACAGTGGTCTGCGATGTTTTGCCTATGGATGCATGTCATGTGCTGCTTGGACGCCCGTGGCAATTTGATAGGCGTTCCACTCATGAAGGCAGGTCCAATGTTTATTCCTTGTGGCATAAGGGGAAGCGTCATGTGTTGCAGCCTATGCTCAATAAGGATATCAAAGTGGACGTGCTTGCTGCTCAGAAAAAGGTCCAACACATTCAGGCGAAACCGAGGACGGTTTCCTTTCAAGTTGGGGGGGATGATAAGGGGAGCATAGCTACTACTCCTACTATTTTACCACCTCCTTATGTTCTGAAGCTTGGACAGTTCTGCTTTGAAGTGCCTCCACAAGATGATGTGAAGCCCAACTTTCGTACACCTCCAATGGAGTTTCATGTTCGCCGCGGCGCTGCAGCGAAAGATATTTAGGTGTTCTATTTTAATTAAGTTCGTGTCATGTTTTTATTTCAGTTTGGTTTTATTTGTGTGTGATGGTTTTGGGCCTGTAAAAAATCAAGTGTGTTTTGGCCATTTGGGCTTTTAGTTTGGTTTGGGGCCTAGCCCAACCAAGGTAGCGTTCAGAGTCACCCATATAGGGTTATGGCAGCCGCCTTGTATCGATCAGACTTGTTATTTTCGAGCTAAGAAAGAGACCAGAAAAGTCCCAATGTTTGGGGGCGCATATCGGTGTGTTTGATTGCTGATCTTCAAGATCTGATATTATGCCATGCGTGGGAGTTGATTTCGGTCAGTTTCAGCGCGAGGAATTGAAGAGAGATCAGTTTGATCTATTTCAGATTGAGTTCTCTTCCGCTATCTTGCTGTCCGTTTGATCGCCGTGAAAGATTGGGCCAAACCCCTTTCGGATCACGTTGATCCGTATCAACATGTTTGTGGTTTAAGTTCTTCAATATGCAATAAGATAAATTGAGCCTTTGGCCATGCTTTAAAAGCAAAAATCTCATTGGTATATTGCATGAACTTGTTTAGATATCTTGTTCCATTCTTTGTATCTATTTTATGTGTATATGTTTCTTTGTGATAATTATCTTTGTGATGTTGTCTACTTAGAAACTTATACACATGAGAGATGATATCTCCTTATTTGATATCTTTTTTAAAACCTTGTGTGTTGGGATGGAATGCTAAGCAATATCATTCATTGAGGACTATGTGTATGCTCTATGTACATCTTTGTACTAGTCTTATAATATGCTTTGTCATTCCTATCACACATTCCTTTGGTTGAGCCGTTTAATATGTCGGTTCCTTATTTGTTGCTCAACCATTTCCGTGATGCAAGTGTTAAGCTTGATTTCTTCTCTATGGTCTCTTGCTAATGGTTCCTTTTAAATGGTTTTGAGAGAGTGAGGATTCCATGTTGTGCAAATTGTATTCAAATGCAAACATTCTATCTTGTGCATGTACCTTGGGGAGCTTCCTCATTCCATTTTAAAGCACCATTCTGTGGTTATCATAGTATTTGATGTCACTTGGTATCATGATGTTTTGAATAATATCGAGGGAGTGATGATTCCATGTTTGTGCACCTTATACTTTAATTCAAATGGAATATGTTGTGCACAAACCTTGGGGAGCTTCTTCATATTATTTAGAGCATTGTTTTGGTCTTCTCATAATATCTTTATTTGATTCGCTATTTGGATCTTTTGATTGCTATCTTCATTTGTTGGAAGTTTTACCATCAAGTCATCCTTTTGTTTGCAATCTTTGATCCTTAATATAGGTTGATTTCCTCCAAATTTTTGTCCTTGGATTTGTGCATGTGTTTTCACTCTTTTGGGGTCATGCACACCTTGAGGAGGAACTCTCACTATATTGGCCTTCTAAGCCTTTCCGCCCATTTTGGCAATGGATGCCAATGGGGGAGAAGTTTTGAGGGTTTGAAGGGAATTGGGCTTCATGCTTTGGTTTTGTTCTTAAGTATTTGCCTTCCATGCTTTGCATGGGTGAGTATATATAGTGTAAACTCCACCAACAACATTGGTTGGCAATATATGCAATGAAATTCAAGTTCATTCACACGTGCATAGATTGTGGGTGAGTTTGCTCTATATATGATGGTTCTACTAACATCACATATTTTTGTATTATTTGATGTTAGTGTAATCATCTTAGTCCTTTAAATTCATTATATAAACCCTCTCAAAGAGATTGTCATCAATTACCAAAATGGGGGAGATTGAAAGGGCATGTGCCCCCATGTGTGGTTTTGGTAATTAATGACAATCCCTATGGACTAATGTTTGCATTGAGTTATATTTGTAGGACTTGTCCGTAGACAACGCTTGATCCATATGTTGGGTTCAAGGTTGTAAGAAGTTGAATATAAAGAAGATTATGTGATGATCAAGGTGTTATTCAAGGAGTGATCCGAAGATTGGTCATAAAGGAGTTGAGCCTATATAGAGTGTGTCTTGAAGAATAAGCTGGAGTGAGATCTCAGGTGCATTCTCAAGACATCATCAATGTTGATCAAGTCGAAGCGCAAGTTCAAGATAGGCTTCCAGAAGATATCATTTGCTTGAAGCTCGGTGTCCATTTGGTGGTAATGGACATGTGAAGATATTTCTCTAGTGTCTCTCCCATAGTGAAGTATGGGGGAGCAATCCGCAAGACTTCACCAAGCAAGCGCAATCAAGAAAGGTTGTCCAACTTGAGAAGATCAAGATCGTCACCATCTAGCTCAAGTGGAATGCGCAAGGCAAAGGTATGTTCTTGATAGGGTTTCTTTCTTACCGGTCTCATAGTGTGAGAGACCGGGTTTAGGATCGATAGTCGTACTATCAAGAGAGGCTCTCGAGTGAGTAACTTATTCGTATCGTTCGGAGAGAGCTCAAACCTTTGCATACTTGGCATTATCTTTCTTGGTTCTTATTTGGATTTTATCCATGTGAGGTTCTAGAGCTTGTGGTTATTTCCATGACAAGCTCTAGCTCATCAAAAACGGATTTCGTATAGAACTCTTATTGCGTTTTTGGTGTTTGGAGGTTTTACCGGTTCTTCTTTATAGCTAAGTCAAACCTTTTATCATTTGGTTTCATCCTCCTTTATTGGACTATGATGTTTCTTTGGATGAAGGTGTAGAGCTCGTTGTGGTGATTCCAACGAGCCCAAGTTCATCGAAACGAAGTCCGGATGCAAAAGTTATGGTCGTTTTCGTGTTGATGTTTTTTCTTGGTGGGAAGTTCGGCGCCAGGTCCGGCCGGGCTGGACTCTAGGCCGGGAAATCCGGCCCAAGACCGGAAAAATCCGGCGGCCCGCCGAACCGCACTACTGGGGGGCTTTTTGGCGGCCGCCGGACTGTCCGCCGGACCGTCCGGCGAAAAGTCCGGCGGCGCCGGACTTTCCGCCGAACTTTGGCGGGATTTGCTTCCAACGGCCAGTTTTTCCCCACCTATAAATACCCTTCTTCTTCCTTGAACCAACCACGTTTTTGGGTTTCTCTCTCCTCCATTGTTGACCTTCAAAGCTTGCCCTCCCTCCTCCATTCCCTCCATGTTTCTTGCATCTTTTTAAGGGAAAAGAGAGAGGAGATCTAGATCTACATTTCCACCAATCACTTTCTCCTCTAAGTGAGGGGAACCTATTGGATCTAGATCTTGGAGTTCTTTGTGGATTTCCTCCTTCTTCTTCCTCTCATATCCTCCATAGCATTTGTTGCTTTGGTAGGATTTGGGAGAGAAGGATTTGAGCACTTCGTGTGTTCTTGCCATTGCATTTGGTGCATCGGTTTGAGTTCTCCTCGGAGATTCAGTGGTGAAAGCAAGAAGCTTATTTCCTCTTGGGTTCTTGGAACCCTAGACGGCTCAGTGGATTTCTTGGGGACCTCCAATTAAGTTGTGGAGATCTTCCCAAGCTTTGTGGTGCCTCCGTGGCGATTATTGGGAGCCTCCAATTGAGTTGTGGAGTGTGCCCCAATTTTAGTGGCTTTGTGGATTTGGGAGCCTCCAATTAAGTTGTGGAGTAGCCCCAAGCTTTGTGCGGGATCGGTGACCGCCCTCAAGGGTCCCATAGTGGATCGCGTCTTCCATCTTGGTGGGAGGGCTCGAGGAGATTACGGTGAGCCTCCGTGGCATTTGGCGAGCCTTGTGCCTCCACACCGCTCCAACGGAGATTAACACCCGCAAGGGTGTGAACTTCGGGATACATCGTTGTCTCCGCGTGCCTCGGTTATTTCTATACCCGAGCTCCTTTACTTATGCAATTTACTTTGTGATAGCCTTCGTGCTTGAAGTTATATATATCTTGCTATCACATAGTTGCTTATCTTGTTTAGCATAAGTTGTTGGTGCACATAGGTGAACCTAGTTTATTTAGGTTTTGTATGCTTGGCAAATTAAACTTTAGTTTTATTCCGCATTTCTCAAGCCGCTCGTAAAAGTTTTAAATCGCCTATTCACCCCCCCCCCTCTAGGCGACATCCGTGTCCTTTCACCATCTATATAAGGAGGCCAGCAGTCTAGGGTTTAGGGGAGTTCAGTTGTTTAGTCTAAAACTATCGTGTGTTCCACCGTGTATCATCCCTCCAGGGAAACGGCACTACCGTGTTTGTCAAATATATTGCTGTGAAGGTTCTTGTGTTCATCAAGAATTATCAGGCTCAGGTTTGAGGCGTGGTGATCTTCATCACATTGCTTGCTGGATACGTTCCTCTTCTTCAGGTAATGTTCTTCGCGTTATTGGAAGATTTCTATCCGGGTAGACTTGCTGTGAAAGATCGGGACAAAACTCATAGGATCACCGGCATGATCCTTATCATGTGGTATCAGACTTCATGCCCATATCGGTATTCATGGATGATTTATCCGTCTATGGAACTTCTTTTCATAATTGTTTGCACAATCTTGATAAATTTTGCAGAGATGTGAAGAAACAAATCTTGTTCTTAATTGGGAGAAATGCCACTTTATGGTGAATGAAGGAATTGTTCTTAGACATAAAATCTCCGAAAGAGGTATTGAAGTTGATAGAGCAAAGGTTGAAGCAATTGAGAAAATGCCCTGTCCTAGAGATGTTAAAGGTATTCGTAGTATTCTTGGTCATGCTGGTTTCTATAGGAGGTTTATTAAAGATTTCTCTAAGATTTCAAAGCCTCTTACGAATCTTCTTCAAAAAGATTTCCATTTGTTTTTGATGATGATTGCAAGGAAGCTTTTGAAACTCTTAAGAAGGCTTTAACTACTGCTCCTATTGTTCAACCACCTGATTGGAATTTACCCTTTGAAATTATGTGTGATGCTAGTGATTTTGTTGTTGGTGCTGTTCTTGGACAGTGTGTAGATAAGAAGTTGAATGTTATTCATTATGCTAGTAAGACTCTTGATGCTGCTCAGAAGAATTATGCTACTACTGAGAAAGAGTTTCTTATTGTTGTTTTTGCACGCGATAAGTTTAGACCTTATATCGTTGATTCAAAAGTTACTATTCATACTGATCACGCTGCTATTAGGTATCTTATGTCAAAGAAGGATGCTAAGCCTAAGCTTATTAGATGGGTGTTGCTTTTACAAGAGTTTGATTTGCATATTGTAGATAGGAAAGGTGTTGAAAATCCTGTTGCTGAAAATGTGTCTAGGTTGGAAAACATTTCTTTTGATCCTATTCCTGTTAATGATAGTTTTCCAAATGAATAGTTGGCTTCAATAAAGGTAACTTCACGAGAGAATCCTTGGTATGCCGATTATGCTAACTTTATTGTTTCCAAGTACTTGCCTCCAACCTTTACAGCTCAGCAAAGAAGGAAATTCTTTTATGATTTGAGGCATTATTTTTGGGATGACCCACACTTATATAAAGAAGGAGTTGATGGTATTATGCGAAGATGTGTTCCAGAGTATGAACAATAAGAGATATTGAGAAAATGCCATGGTAGTGCTTATGGAGGACATCATGCTGGAGATAGAACTGCGCAAAAGGTTCTACAATCAGGTTTTTATTGGCCAAACCTTTTTAAAGATGCTAGAAAGTTTGTTTTATCTTGTGATGAATGTCAAAGAGTTGGTAATATTTCTAGACGTAATGAAATGCCTATGAGTTATTCTCTTATTATTGAACCATTTGATTGTTGGGGATTTGACTTTATGGGTCATTTTCCTCCTTCAGAAGGTTATACTCATATACTTGTTGCTGTTGATTATGTTACTAAGTGGGTAGAAGCTATACCTACAAAGAGCGCCGATGGTGAGACCTCGTTAAAAATGCTTAAGGATGTTATTTTTCCTAGGTTTGGTGTGCCTAGATATATTATGACTGACGAAGGTTCTCATTTTATTCATGGCGGTTTTAGGAAAACTCTTGCTAGATATGACGTTAATCATAGAATTGCTTCTGCTTATCATCCCCAAAATAGTGGGCAAGTAGAGCTATCGAATAGAGAGATCAAGTCTATCTTGCAGAAGACTATTAATTGATCTAGGAAAAATTGGGCTAGCAAGTTAAACGATGCTTTATGGGCTTATAGAACTGCTTATAAGAACCCCATGCGCATGTCTCCTTACAAAATAGTTTATGGAAAAGCGTGTCACTTGCCTTTAGAATTAGAACATAAAGCTTTTTGGGCAGTGAGAGAGCTTAATAGGGATTTTAAACTCGCCCGTAAGAAAAGGTTGCTTGATTTGAGTTCTTTAGATGAGTGGAGAAATGAAGCTTATGAGAATGCCAGGCTTTTCAAAGAAAAAGTCAAGCAATGGCATGATAAGAGAATTCTTAAGAGAGAGTTTCATGTTGGTGAGAAAGTTCTATTGTATAGGTCTCGTCTTAGATTTTTTTGCAGGAAAATTACTCTCGAAATGGGAAGGACCCTTTGTTATTGAAGAGGTGTATCGTTCAGGTGCAGTAAATATTGCTTCGCTTAAAGATAACACTACGCAAGTGGTGAATGGGAAAAGACTCAAACATTATATTGCTGGAGATTCTTATAATGAAGATGTTGATGTTATTCAAATGATTACTCCGGAAGAATTCATCAAAGAACATATTCAGGAAACTGCAGAGTCAGTTTTCGAATAGGTAACAGTTCTAGTCAGAAAAGGTTCACGATAAGTATTCATATTTATATTTTTGTTATTTTTATTAAATATGAAAAATCATGAAACGAAAATGGGTAGGAGACGGAGTCCGGTGGCTCCTCACCACCAGGGGGCGCGGGTCCACTCCTGGCCGCACCGCCCTGTGGTGAGACCATCCCGGAGCTCGTTTCCATCCCGGTTGCCTCCTGTGACTTCGTTTTGATGTTTAATTTTTGCATATATAACCCCCCGGATTGCCCGAGGTCTGTATATCGTGTTCTCGTCGTATTTTTGTTTCGTTCTGTTTCTGTCAGGAGATTGTTCTCAGTTTTAGAGGCATCATGGCTTCCTCAAGCGACGACAAGGGCAAAAAGCCTTTAGAAGAGGACCACCAAGACCCCAAGCTGAAGGAAGGACAGATAACTAGAGGATCAAGTGGAAAGGATCCTACTTTTGTAGGATCAATGAACGCTAGACGTGCTTTTTCTCATAATATGTAGGGACCAACACTACCAGTCCTAGATCTAAGCTTCCTTCCTGCAGTAGAAGAAGGTCTTCTGGTCACTGATGAGCTTTGTGCACAGTACCGGGTTTTGAAGAGGAAGGTGGAGATACTTCAAGAGGAGAATCTCAGGTTGCGCAGGATGCTGGAGCTTTTCCTTGCCCCAATTATGATCGCACCACCACCGCCGAAGGAGTAATTCGTCATTGGTATAGGCATCCCCTTGGTTTGTTCCAAGCTTGGGGGAGTGCCGCGGTATCACATCATTATCTTTTACTCATTTACTTTTCAAGTAGAGCCATATCATGAATAGAGAAGTTATCTTATAGCATAGTTTGCAGTGTGGAAGTATCCTCCTTTAGTTGGTTATCTATGTATCCTTTGGTGTGAGTTGCGGTTGAGAAATATTAATGAGAAGTTTTATCAATTACTTTTCGCGCACTTTATTTTCATTTGCAATTTTTCTTATATGATTAGCTTTGTTGATTAGTATTGGTATCACTTTGGGAGCATGAGTAAATTTAGTTGGTTTTGGCAAACTTAGCTTGGTCAGTATCAACATTACCTTGAGGTTTGAGTAGAAAAAGAAGGAAGTGTTAGTAGATACATCATTCCAGCTTTCCTTCATGATTAGCTCATAAGCAATAGTATTCTCAAGTTAAGATCGTTTGTACTTTCAAGGAAGTTTGCATGATTGTTCCTATTATATGTATGTTTCTTTGTTTCATGCAACTCTTATGCTTGCTACCCAGCCTTGCTAGCCCAAAACCTGTACTGAGAGGGAATACTTCTCATGCATCCAATCCCCTAAAACCAAGTTACTTCCAAAGAGTCCACTATAAATTCCAATGCATGGTATTTCAAGCCATTCCAAGTAAATTTTCATGTGCTACCTTTCAAAAACCTTCAAATACTTCCAGTTTTGTGCCATTGTTTTTAGCTCATGAGGACGTAGTGGTTGGGTGATAAGGATCACGCCGATGATCCTTGAGTTTTGTCCCGATCTTTCACAGCGAGTCAACCCAGATAAATAATCTTCCAATAACGCGAAGAACGTCACCTGAAGACGAGGAACAAATCCAGCAAGCAACGTGATGAAGATCACCACGCCTCAAACCACAGCTCGATAATCCTTGATGACGCAAGAACCCTCGCAGCAATCTTTATTATATAACACGGCAGCGCCGTTTTCCCGGAGGGATGATACACGGTGGAGCACACGATGGTTTTTGACTAAACAACTGAACTCCTAAACCCTAAACTGCTGGCCTCCTTATATAGATGGCCAGAAAACTGTTGGGCTTGGACAGGCCCAAACCCAAAACACACAATAAAACCTAGGTGGCCCACAACTAGACCTAGCTACGAAATAACATAGGCATGAATATAAATTGCTGACACAACCTTAGACTAATTATTACATATCGTAGGTCGTCCTGGCGTGCCAATATGCAACGAGCTTCCCTCATCTTGGTGGAGTCCTGAAATTGGGCTTCACCTCCTCCGTCGTGCCCATATCATCCTCCCCCCTTCAAAAAGCGTTGTCCCCAACGCGTGAGGGTCTGCTCGAAAGGGTGGCGGAATATCAACAATAGCACCACGTATATTCGCCGTCTTCAAGTCTTGCTTGCCTTCCTCACCACATCCTCCCTCTTGGCCTGCTCGACTTGATACAGCCCTAGGTGGTTGCACCTCTTTTCTTCGCCAAATAAACTTGTACTTAGGCGCCTCCACCTTCTTCTTCTCAATCCTTGCTGGAACCTTGCGTTGCTGAACATGAACCTGCTTAGCACGACCCTGCAAAGTAGTAATGCCCGGGCCACACAACTGACGAACACGTCCATCTTTTCCTGTATGCACACGCACTGCTGCTCCAACAAAACGTCTCCGAGGTGTTCTCGCAAAACTGTGGCTGACTACCCGTGGCACCATATGCACCGGAACACGATCAGGACCACCGTCATCGGTCTGAACACCCATGTCAACACGAACTGGAAGTGGAACACATGGAACACATGCTGACATATCCTTCCCTTCATCAATATGAGGCTTGACTTCAACCGGCTTGTCACTAACAAGAACAATTGGCTTGTCATCTACAGGCTTGGCTGAAACAATATCACCACTGACGCTATTCGCATCATGCTCCTCATGCTGCACCTTAGCTAGCCCTAGTTGTGGCTTAGCTTTATGCAACTTTTCTTTGCGAACCACCAACACAACATCGGACTTGATTTGAGCATCACGCATAGGCTTCAAAGTCCGCTGTTTGCCATCATGCATAAAAGAATATGTATTTGCTCTCCCAGCATGCATAGCATTGCGATCATACTGCCAGGGACGTCCAAGTAACAGCCCACATACCTCCAATGGCAACACATCACATTCCACCTCATCAACATAGTCATCAACTGTAAATGGCACACGCACCTTGTGAGTAATCTTTAGCATACCGCAGCTATTAATCCACTCAACATGCTTAGGTTCAGGAATACGCCATGTGGACAACCCCAATGATGCCACCACAGCCCTACTGATGCCATTACAATAACTACCGCTGTCAATAATTAGTTTGCATGCCTTCTCCTTGATGGTGCACTGTGTTTGAAAAAGGCTGCATCGCTGATTCCTCCTTACCGCCTCATCACCATTGGACAATTTGTGAAGTTGTATACTCATACCTCTCAATGGTGTGTCCTCTCCATCAACTTTGGCTTGTACCATTGGAACAACCGCCTTGTCTGATTCCACGGTCTTGTCCAAAAATCAAGGACGCAGAAATTGCTTAAAAACCTCCCAACGAGATGTTTCAAGTGTGATGCCCTTTGCGCACCGTTCTTCACGCCACCAACCAACCACCTGCGTATCCACACGCCGATGGGCAAGTACAAATTCAGTAAAACCGCCAAACTTGCTATCACGGGCACGACATTGTGCAAAGCCACGCTCCATGTGAGATTCCCAAGACTCATACTCTGCGAACTTTGCAGCACTGTTCAAACTCCACGTGATTTTAGTTGCATCATACTGAAAACCAACTAAGATCTCTAAATAGTCACTGTATATATCGTCCGCTTTGTCAGTCAACCGAACAGACCTTGATAAACCCATACCGAAATATTATCAGTGAACTGCTGTAAGCAACCGTCCAACAGTTAAAAATCGGCAGAATAATTCCACTCCTTTACTTTTGTGCTTACGCACGGAATCAGATCCCCTAAGTGTGCCTACCTGACAGCGATCCAGTCCCAGGCAAAAAGCAGACAGAAAACCGGTCGCCGGGGGCCAGACCGCGTCTGTGGTAAGGCGCAGCCGATCGATAGATCCCGAGCGCCACACGCGGCCAGGTCGAGGCGATCCGATCGCCAGGTGTAGTAATGGGCCGGCCCGCCAGAGGTGCCTAGCCGGAGTGAACGACGCGCGAGGCCAGGGTGCTGACAAGGCCGCGAGCCTGATCGCCAGGAAACGCGGGCAAACCGTCGGGGCGCGGGCGCGAGCCTCGCTCGAGGGCAGACCACCTCTGTGGTCCGACGCGCGCAGGCAATCGCTGAATTGTTTTTTTAAACGATTCCTTCGATCCAATCTGCTGGAAGAGTACCCACGATCGGATCTGGTAGATGTGGATAGTCTGGACTTTGGTAGATGCGAACGGGGCAATGATCAAGTTTCCTGTGCGCCGCCCGGTTTCCTATGCTCTTTCTTTTTCTTGAAGATCTGATCGGAAATATGCACAGAGAAGAACAATCTGAAACAAATCTGATCTGAAAACTGCTCGGGGAAAGAACAATCTGAAGATCAACAGAAAACACTCGCGGTGATCAACCCAGTAATCTGATACCACATGATAAGGATCACGCCGATGATCCTTGAGTTTTGTCCCGATCTTTCACAGCGAGTCAACCCAGATAAATAATCTTCCAATAACGCGAAGAACGTCACCTGAAGACGAGGAACAAATCCAGCAAGCAACGTGATGAAGATCACCACGCCTCAAACCACAGCTCGATAATCCTTGATGACGCAAGAACCCTCGCAGCAATCTTTATTATATAACACGGCAGCGCCGTTTTCCCGGAGGGATGATACACGGTGGAGCACACGATGGTTTTTGACGATCGGTTTCACCGATGCGTACGTAACCAGATCGCTAGGACGCGACCGAACAGATCGGTCACGAGCAGGCGGCGAGCGGGGCGCTCTCGATGACGAGGTTGTCTGTCATGCGCCGCCCGATTTCCTCCTCTCTTTTTTCTTGCGCGATGGGATCTGGAGGAGATCCAGAGATCGATCTCGTCGAAACCACAATCAACTCGTCGGTTGACTGAAAAACCTCCAACTTGCCGAGATGCAAAAGCAATTATGACTCGCAACTCTGTCGTCCAACAGATCAATGATCAGCCTGACGACAACAACCATCTTGCATCGTGATCAACCTGGCGCTCTGATACCAAGATGATGAAGACTGTTTGGCCCGATCTTTCACGATGCACCTCTTGATCCAATGGATCTGATAAGATCTTCCAATCACGTGAGCAATGCACGTAACCTGAAGACGGGGGAACGCCAATCCTGCGAGCAACTCGTCGATGTAGACGAACCTCACGCCGAACAGATGAATCCAACGAGCAACTCGATGATGAACAGCGAGCCTCACGCCGAAGCACGACAATACTTGTATAACAAGCACCTTCACGCAAAGTATACTGGATCGACGAGTTTTTGTTATGGGCGTGAAATTGTAACGCGGGCGTGCCAGTGTACCTAAATACACAAAAATAAATATAGGGAAACATGCATTTTATTAATCTCGTCATGAGAAACAAAATTACAAGATCCCTTGAGATATGCGCTCCGTGGCCTGCTGGCGCGGCCAACATGACTAGGCTATTGTGGAGTTCTGGTTCACGGGGCCTCGGAAAGCTCCCGCTTAATTACGTCTATGGGTCAAGCCCACAGACCACCTCCGATTAAGCTGCTGCAATGGTCGTCGTCTTCGGTCTCGTCTTCTCCAAGATGGCGATGATGGTGTGGTGGTGATGTAGAAGGGTGGAGCCGTATGCCCACCGCTCCGGCGATACTTAGCCGTATCCCTCCGGCTTGTCGATGTCCGATGATGAAGATGTGGGTGGCCTTCGCCTCGTCGGTGCCAGGCCTGGTGGTGTCCGCCTTGTCAGTGTCGGACGGGGTGACTTGCCTTTGCCTCGTCGGCAAAGCAAGTGGTAGTTTGCTTCATTGGAGAAGGACATGTCGGTGGAGTATGGCTTCGCCTCGTCGGCGCTTGAACGATGTCGATGATGTTGTTGTGGATGTCGAAGTAGACTTGATGTGACCACCATCCCGTGTTGGCGGGGACTCCGTGTAGATGTCGATGTGGATGACGCCCTGCCTCGAGAGGGCTCCGTGTAGGCGTCGGTGTAGACGGCGCCCTACCTCGAGGAGGCTCCATGTAGGCGTCGGTGTAGATGGCGCCCTGCCTCAAGGAGGCTCCGTGTAGGTGTTGGTGTAGACGTTGGTGGCGAAGAAGTCTGTGTACCCGTGTACACACGCCGTTGGTAGCATGAACTTTACTCCGGTCGTGCCCGCTCGCCGTCTTGCCTTGCCGGCCTTGAGTGGCGTTGATGTGGTTGGAGTTGATGTAGGGTGCATGATTGTGCTTGGGGGCGAATCGTCGATGGCTTCGTCGCTTCGACGAAAGTGCTAGAGGTGCACCTCGCAGAAGTAGAGGTAGTCGATGAAGAGAAAGAGAAAGCGAGCGGACACGCCACGCTTTGCCGGGCGTGTGTCCAATGGTCACCAAGCGCACCGTCATGGCGGCGGGCTCGATGCGGAAGAAGAGACACGCCGGCGCCTCGTCGGAGGCAGCGCCGACAAGGATCGCATGCTCATACAAGTTTATCATACGAAACTTCTGCTCACACACAAGGCTAGAAGCTTACGTGCAGAGGTCGCCGCTATGCTTGTAGTGGTAGAGATGTCATCCGGCTGCCCAGCGGCAGCGCAAACACCAAGGGCGTTGCTTTGTCCCTGCCAGCGGAGTGCCGACGTGCAGCATGACAGACCATCGCCGCATGCTTCGCGGTCTGCCGCCACCACATGCATGTGGTTTCCTAGCCGGAATAACCATGCACATGCACGCCTCCTGCATGAATCATGAGCTAGCTAGCTAGCTGTTAGCTCATGCAGGGCGTCGTGCGCGAGCGTGCCCAGACGAAGGGCTTGGAGAAGAACCGGCAGTCTGCCATCGCACAGCGGTTGGCCGTCCCGATGATGTTAGCCGCTCGTGCAGTCATGGCGTGGTGTCCACACACTTTGCCGGCGACGGCACGACCAGGTTTAGCCGCGCACCTCATGTTGGTGAGCTCCAATGCTGAACCTCGCCTCCGCCTCGGCAAGGGAGAAGCAAAAGGCAGCCCATCAATGTTGCCAGTGGCCGAGAGCCTTGCGGTTGGCGAGCCTCGAGCCATACGAACGTCTTCACTGGCGCACTTGGCGAGCAGCCGTGGTGGTGTTCGGGGTAGACGCATGCGGTCGTATGTTCGCATCAGCGAACCCTGTCCCGCCGACGGCACCTCCGTCAGCTAGCATGCTTCGGGCTCATTGCCGCCGCCCCCAGCAACAAGCGCGACGAGTCGATGACGGGTCCGAGATAGATGAAGAATGTTAGGGGTTTGCATCGGCGAACCCCACCCACGGTGCCTCCGGCCAGCACCTCCATAGGTGCGGTAGAGACAACACACGAGAGCATGCGTTGGCACACTCCCGTATACCAGCGATCACTCCATGCATCAGCCGCACCTTGGCCGACGTGGTAGGGCGGCCTCCAGCCACACCTTGATCAGCCTGTCCGCCGACGCACGCACCTCAAGCGGAAGAGAGGAGATGGAGCGGACAAGGACCGTGTATAGACACGCTCTCGTCCACCATCGGCCATGCCTTGTCCGGTGCGGCACCACCATGCTAGAAGCAAAGAGAAGTTAATTAGATTATTACTGTTGCGACGCGTAGATGACCGAGTGGCGGCCACCTTGATCGTATAGCTGCAGCCTGGCCGGTGGCCACCTTTGGCGCATATTCGATCTCCGCACACATGTGCGGCTTCGCCGCCGCCATGGGCGCGTCCTCCTTCAGCCGGTCTACATCCGGCCGGGACGTATGCATCGTCAATAACGCCAGCCAACAGAGCTCCTCCTGAGCCTGCCGCCGGCCGCCGGCGCGATGCCATCTTCCATCAATAGATGGCGCCTACACGAGACACGTCCTCCTGATGGTCCTGGGTATCTCCTCCTCCACCAAGATCTGAAATATGACAATAAAAGAAAGAATCTAAAGATTAGGGAAAGAAGGACGTGCTAGCTCTTGAAGGCCATGCACGAAGGCTAGAACTTCTTGGATGCATGCTTGCTCGATTGGAGTTGTGATCTCCATCTCCGTCGCTGTCAAACGCGACAGCCAGCAAGGTGCGGCTCTAGCCAAAGGCGACATAGTCAGCGTGACATACGCGCCGGGACCTCCAACTTGGTGTTGATCAGAGGTGGCCGGCAACGCTGCCACCCATGCTACGCCCGTGGGTGCATGGGCAGCGGCAGCTTGAGCACCTCGTCACCGCTGCCACCATGAGCACGCCACGGATCTCCGCATGCACGTGCGGCTATCGCCGCGCCGCCATGGACGCGTCCATCTTCGGCTGGTTCTACATCGTAGACAACACACCGGCCAGCATAGCTCTGCCTAAGCCTGCCGGTGCGATGCGAAGCCGGCGCGATGCCGCGTCCTCCATCGTCTGCAGATGCGATCAAGGTCGCCTTCTGCTCTGCCTCCTTGCGCCGTACCGGGTGTTTATGTGCGTCCCCTCTCTCCCCCTGGCTGGCATCCAGACCTTGCTTTATATAGGCATCGTGTCTTGCGTAAGGCGGTGGGCATTGCGTGCGTGATCCTCTTGGACTACTCGATCAGTTAAGATTCGAGCATATCTCTCCGGCTGATAAAGTTCTTGACGTACACGACAAACCTTCCTCTCATCGATCAAGCCACCGTACGCAGGCCGGGCTTCAGATCAATCGTACGTATCGTGTACAGGTTGCGGCTGACCCCACCTCGGCGTATACGATCCAGGCTTCCAATTAAAGCCCAGAATCTGCTCACATAGAAAAACAGGTAGTACATGCAAAGCCTATGTACCTGGTGATTAAGATCTAGACATTAGGCGGCAATCTAGCAATACAGCGCACAATGTATGAATGCAGCTGATCAATGAGAGCATTAGGTAGCCAGCTCATTTAGACTTACAACCTTTGGAAGATCGTAACTTTTGAACAGTTTACGAGAATTGTAATGTGTTTGCACCATTGTAATATGAATACCACACTCTACAAAATGAGTCCAATATCATATACGAGTTTTTTCATAAATATTTAACACGTGGTGGGACCCACACGTCATAGAGAAGACTGTATTAATCCATATGTGTATTACGAATTTTCAGTACAAAAACTCGTCAAACAAATGCCCCCACACCAAGTCGGGTTCGAATGCGAAGCGAATCGAACTTGGCTTGGTGTAGAATTTTTACTTCTAAGAAGCTGGACGCAATAACAAAATTGCTGCTATCCGTTTTTTTGAAACCATGTATATTAACACTATACCGGTACAAAATTCCATCAAACAAATGCCCCCCACCAAGTTGAGTTGGAGCGTAAAATGAAACAGGCTCGACTTGGTGAGAATACAACTATCAACAAACTGGCGCAATAATTTCGTGCGGCCGTCAAGTGTGAACCCCATTTCAGTGTGAGGGCTCTCATATGATTTATATGTGTTGGAGAAGCATTCTCCTGGACTTGGCGAGTTGTCGCGCCAAGGTTACTTGGTTAGGTCATATAGCTGCCACGACGCCTACCAACCAAGCATCTTCTTGTCATCCTCAATTTACGGCGAATGCCATGCCGCTCATTGAAGGCGTTTATCGATCAAGTCAGGACCGTTGGGTTGCCACGGTGCCAGCCAAGATGATCGAAGGGTTTCACAGCTTCACACTAGCCGCACTGGCGCGCTACACTGCTCCCAATATCCAGCCTGGTGTAGGCATGTGAACGAGGTATCGGAACGCCCCTCGATAGCCTGTCCATTTGTGCCCCGTGCTGCATCGGAACGCAGGCCGTGGAATGATGAAGGTGCATCCTACCGAAGTGGATGCTCAAAGGCATAGTGTTGCCCCCGTTGTCGTTGTAGAAGAATGTTGATGTCGACTTCCGAGGGATGACGTGCCCTCATAGTAGGGTGAGTGCCTACTTGTCGGTGACGATTGTTGATGTCGTGCCGGTATGACGTCGGCGATGTGAACGTTGCCCCCGGCTCTTTTGCCGAGGGATGACGCCAAGTTGGTGGCGCCATCGCCGAAACTTGATGTCGAGACGAGACACCATAGGGAAGGAGGGGGCGTTGCCCCCAGATCCCGCGGTAGGTTGTTGGTGATGAGATGAAGGGCGTTGGCGCCACCCTTCCGCAACCATAATGGTATATGACGCGAGTTGTTATTGTAGGTGCATGGGCACGTGAGTGCCACTCCCCTTGGCATGAACTCTTAGCTATACCTGCATAGCATTATTTGGACAAGGCAAGCTAGAAAACCAAATAGATGCAATGGCTTTTGTGTCAAAGGAAAAAAAAACACGAGAAAAACAAAAGGTTGGTGGTTTTTGTTTAAAAATGTTGGCTTTTCCCGCGTACACTAGCTATGAGTGTAACATCAGAAAAGGCTGCCGAAGGACTCAGTCATTGGGAACCGTCGAAAGACCATGACGGTCTTGGACCAACAACTCTTCCTTGTGTGTGTGTGTGTGTGTGTAGTGTGTATGAGGATGATGTGCTTGGGATGCTCTCGAGAAGCAGCAGAGCGTCATACCCTAGCCCAGCAGGGCAATGAGTAGCCCCACAGCTCCACCATGCTCCCTTCCGTGCCTCAAGAACCCAAAGGCATGGGTAAGGTGAAGAAGGGTAGGTGGTTTTAGGACAACGGCTCGAAAATTTGTCATGCCTTTGTTGAGGGGTGGTGAATGGCTACCAACCGCCTTCTTTCCAATGGTTCCCTGACTGCTAGGGAGTTGCTTCGGGAGTTGATGGAGATTTTCCTCTTGTGAGGACCGCTTGTACGGACACTTTTTGTGATGTCCTTTGACTTCATGAGGCTTGAAGAACTTGCTCTTTTTTTCTTCTTTTTTTCTCTTTTTTCTTCTTTTTTCTCTTTTTTTTCTTCTTTTTTCGGATTGCTTGGACTTGCTTCGAGATAATTGGCGTTTCCTCGGGGGGAACCACCTTGGGAAGTTGGAAGGCAACCATCCACCTTGGTGGACTAAAACCCTCATGCACGTTATGTGTAGCTTTTGGTGGCACGCCCTAGGGTTGCCATGTTGGGCCGAGCAGCCCTCCATGATCTTTTCCTAGGGTCTTCCCTAGGGCGTGGTGCCTCTGTGAACCTGAGACACGTCCAGCTGAATGGGGGTGTGGGGTCTCATTGCCGAGAAGTCGCCCAAGTAGTCTTCTCCACTGCCTCTCGGAGCATTTATGTGGTGTGTGGTGTGAGTATAGGTGTCGCTCCACTTACCAAAAGATACACCGTGCTTCCACTAGACGAGTCATAAGGCAGCCAACTCGTCAGTCACAAGCTAAGTATAATTAGGAAAAGCCGTTTTTTTTGTAGGACTTTGTAGTCCATAAAAAGGGGAAATAAGAAAATGAGTAAGTCTACGTCATGCAATAGGGGATGCATTGTAGACTTTGATAGGCGACTGAAGAACTCCCCTTATTGCAAAGTGACAAAAGTGAAGGAAGAAACCAAAAGAAAAGGAAGGAAAACCCAAAAATCATGCAAAGTATTTTTTAAAAAAAACCTTCCGTTGATTGGAGGCATCGGCCGGGCTCCTTGGGGATCGACCAGCTGGTAAGCACCTCCATCATACGCCTGCTTGATGGCGTAAAGGCAGTCACTCATGATACCGGGCCAGTAGTACCCGGCCAGGCGAAGGCTGTGGTACATCTTGGCTCCTCTTTGGTGGCCGCAGCAGACTCCGTGGTGTACCTCTTGTAGGATCCGCCCGGCTTCCCCTCGGTTAACACACCGAAGAAGAATGCGTTGCCCATAAGACCGCCTGTACAAGACATCGGCCTTATAGACATAGGAGGGGAGTCGTCGTTGTAGTTGGCACCTCTCGACGGGATCATCCGGGAGACGACCGTGCTTGAAGTAGTCGAGGAATGGCTGGAGCCATTCGCCTTCCTCCACCATGTTCGTGGTGATGGTGTTGACCTTGCAATCCTCGGGGACGAGCTCCAGGACCGCGGGAAGAAGACACCTTTCTTCCATGCTGACTTGTGCCGGTTTACCATCAGGTAGCACTAGTGCTGATGCGAGCTTTGCCAATGCATCCATGGGTGCCGTCGGGGTGACCTCGGCAACCCGGCACCCGCTCTTCTCCTAGGGGTGCCGTCGGGGCCGGTTTCAGTGCGTGAGGCATCGTCGAAGTACAGCTCCCATGGTGCTTCAGGTTCCACGACGAAGACCGCCTCATCGGGGAGGTCGGTGATGAGAGGAGAATCATCTGGGATGGGGTGAGCTGCAAGGAATTCCGCCAAGGCCTTCCCTTTGATCGCCTTCTGTGGAACAAAGGTAAGGTCGAACTCCATCATGAGAAGAGCCCATTTTCCAAGTCGCCCGATGAGTGCAGGCTGACTTAGCACATACCTTATGGGATCCGCTCTAGCCACGAGCTGGATTTCATGATTAAGCATGTAGTGCCTAAGCTTCTTGAGTGCGAACATCAAAGACAAGCATAACTTTTCTATTGGAGAATAGTTACGCTCAGCACCCACCATGGTGCGGCTCAAGTAGTAGCACGCCACCTCCTTGCCCTCGTCATTGTGTTGGGCTAGCAAAGCTCCCAAAGAAGCAGGTAGGGCTGCAATGTAGAGTATGAGTGGGCGCCCTTTTACAGGAGCAGCCAAGACAGGAGGGTTGAGTAAGTACCTTTTGATGCTATCAAAGGCTGTTTGGCACTCCTGACTCCATACGAACGGAGCTCCTTTCTTCACAAGGTGTGAAAAGGGCTGGATTCATCCGGAGAGATTAGAGATGAAGCGTCGGATGTAAGCCAGCTTCCCCTGCAAAGTCCTCAATTCGTTGAGGTCCAGGGGTGCTGGCATGTCGAGGATAGCCTTGATCTTCTTTGGCTCAACCTCGATGCCTCGGTGGCGAACCACAAAGCCGAGAAAGAGGCCAGATTGCACGGCGAATGCACATTTAAGCGGGTTCATCTTGAGTTGGTGTCGCCGAAGTCGTTCGAAGACCACACGGAGGTCCTCTTTGTGATGTTGGCGGTCTTTGGTTTTGACCACCACATCATCGATGTAGCACTCCACCGTATGTTGGAGCAAGTCGCCGAGGACGCGTGTCATGGCATGCTGGTAGGTAGCGTCGGAATGCATCGTGCTTCTAGCGGAAGCCGCGACACCATATAAGGAAGGGAAGATGCCCATAACTTCAACACACGGTGCTGAAAGCCTTAGCACTAGCTCATGTTGACGCCGAAGTGCATTCTGGCCGCGCACTGCTTAGCTAGCGATGGTCATACGGACGTGCGGGGGTTACCACGAGTATACGCCGGTGACCAGCACACTGTCGTCCTCGCTGCAGAAGCAGCGATGGTGCTGAGTAGCACGCTAGCAGCCCCGGACACTGAGAATGCCACGTACGGCACACCGACGTGTGCATCACGACACGCCAATGCGGAGCGTGTCGTTGCGGCCGTGTTTATTGCTGAAGGATGTAGTACAAGCGTCGTCGTATGTACAAGCACACACATGCACGTAGACTCCTTGCTGGAGAAATCATGCACATGCATGGCCTCCTATACTGATGGCAAGCTAGCTTGCTAGCTCATGCATGGAGGCGCAGTGTGTGCTCCAGGACGGAGGGCTTGAAGATGAGCCAGAAGAATGCCGCCAAAGACGAGCCCGCACCACAACATTCCACCGACTTTACCGGCAAACGGTGGGATCGCCGCCCTCCGTTAAAGCTCCGTCACGAGCCGCGTGACAGAAGCTAGACGGAGATGCCGATGAATATGTTGGCCGCTCGCGCGGCCATGATGTGGATGGCTGTAAACTTTGCCAGCAATCCGGCCTTGGGATGGCACGGCCAGGCTTAGCCGCACACCTTGTGGTGGCGATCGCTAATGTCGCACCTCGCTTTTGCCTCGACGTGGGAGACACGGAAGGCAGCCGGATGATGATGAGGATACCGAGTGTACGTCAGGCTAGACGTGGATGATCGTGAGCTCACAACGGTGAGCTCTGCCCCGCTGACGGCACCTCCGTCAATAGTGCTGCTCCACTTGGCCAAGAACCTCGCGTTGGCGAGCCCCAAGCCATATGGATGCCCCCACCAGTGAGCGCGCGATGTGGCTCAGGTAGTGTCCATGTTAGACGCGTGTGGTCATGGATTCGCAACGGCGAACCCTGACATGCCGACAGCGCCTCCGTCAGCGAGTGTGCACCAAATTCATTGTCGATGATGTGGTTGAGGTAGATGAGTGGGTTTGCATTGGCAAACCCTGGCCCGCCCGCGACGCGGCGTAGAGCTGGTTTCGTCTCTCCCGCCCACTACTGGCCACATCTGGGCCAACATGACGCCACCATGGTTCCTATGAATGGTATGCCCCCAGTATCTTGGGATGCATGGTCGTGGGAGATTCATGGCCAAGGTCACAGAAGCTCGCCTTAGCCAATGCACTTATCGTGGGGTGCCCCTAGAATATTGAGCTATTATAGGTTGATGAAGCTCAACTTGGTGCATAGATGACATCTCCTTGATTTAGGAGATGCCCCATACTACCGTCTTGTATTTTTGGAGAAGAGCCTAGAGACGAATCGACGGCCATTGTTGCGCAGCAAAGATGGGAGGAGAACCAGGTCCCACCGGGTGTGCCAATTTGTTTGACACGAAATGTAAATAAATAACGCGGGCGTGCCAGTGTACCTAAATACACAAAAATAAATATAGGGAAACATGCATTTTATTAATCTCGTCACGAGAAACAAAATTACAAGATCCCTTGAGATATGCGCTCCGTGGCCTGCTGGCGCGGCCAACATGACTAGGCTATTGTGGAGTTCTGGTTCACGGGGCCTCGGAAAGCTCCCGCTTAATTACGTCTATGGGTCAAGCCCACAGACCACCTTCGATTAAGCTGCTGCAATGGTCGTCATCTTCGGTCTCGTCTTCTCCAAGATGGCGATGATGGTGTGGTGGTGATGTAGAAGGGTGGAGCCGTATGCCCACCGCTCCGGCGATACTTAGTCGTATCCCTCCGGCTTGTCGATGTCCGATGATGAAGATGTGGGTGGCCTTCGCCTCGTCGGTGCCAGGCCTGGTGGTGTCCGCCTTGTCAGTGTCGGACCGGGTGACTTGCCTTTGCCTCGTCGGCAAAGCAAGTGGTAGTTTGCTTCATTGGAGAAGGACATGTCGGTGGAGTATGGCTTCGCCTCGTCGGCGCTTGAACGATGTCGATGATGTTGTTGTGGATGTCGAAGTAGACTTGATGTGACCGCCATCCCGTGTTGGCGGGGACTCCGTGTAGATGTCGATGTGGATGACGCCCTGCCTCGAGAGGGCTCCGTGTAGGCGTCGGTGTAGACGGCGCCCTACCTCGAGGAGGCTCCATGTAGGCGTCGGTGTAGATGGCGCCCTGCCTCAAGGAGGCTCCGTGTAGGTGTTGGTGTAGACGTTGGTGGCGAAGAAGTCCGTGTACCCGTGTACACGCGCCGTTGGTAGCATGAACTTTACTCCGGTCGTGCCTGCTCGCCGTCTTGCCTTGCCGGCCTTGAGTGGCGTTGATGTGGTTGGAGTTGATGTAGGGTGCATGATTGTGCTTGGGGGCGAATCGTCGATGGCTTCGTCGCTTCGATGAAAGTGCTAGAGGTGCACCTCGCAGAAGTAGAGGTAGTCGATGAAGAGAAAGAGAAAGCGAGCGGACACACCACGCTTTGCCGGGCGTGTGTCCAATGGTCACCAAGCGCACCGTCATGGCAGCGGGCTCAATGCGGAAGAAGAGACACGCCGGCGCCTCGTCGGAGGCAGCGCCGACAAGGATCGCGTGCTCATACAAGTTTATCATACGAAACTTCCGCTCACACACAAGGCTAGAAGCTTACGTGCAAAGGTCGCCGCTATGCTTGTAGTGGTAGAGATGTCATCCGGCTGCCCAGCGGCAGCGCAAACACCAAGGGCGTTGCTTTGTCCCTGCCAGCGGAGTGCCGACGTGCAGCATGACAGACCATCGCCGCGTGCTTCGCGGTCTGCCGCCACCACATGCATGTGGTTTCCTAGCCGGAATAACCGTGCACATGCACGCCTCCCGCATGAATCATGAGCTAGCTAGCTGTTAGCTCATGCAGGGCGCCGTGCGCGAGCGTGCCCAGACGAAGGGCTTGGAGAAGAACCGGCAGTCTGCCGTCGCACAGCGGTTGGCCGTCCCGATGATGTTAGCCGCTCGTGCAGTCATGGCGTGGTGTCCACACACTTTGCCGGCGACGGCACGACCAGGTTTAGCCGCGCACCTCATGTTGGTGAGCTCCAATGCCGAACCTCTCCTCCACCTCGGCAAGGGAGAAGCAAAAGGCAGCCCATCGATGTTGCCAGTGGCCGATCCTTGGAGTTTTGTCCCGATCTTTCACAGCGAGACAACCCGAATAGAAATCTTCCAATAACGCGAAGAACGTCACCTGAAGACGAGGACGAATCCAGAAAGCAACGTGATGAAGATCACCACGCCTCAAACCTGAGCCTGATAATCCTTGATGAACACAAGAACCTTCACAGCAATGTATTTGATAAACACGGCAGCGCCGTTTCCCCGGAGGGATGATACACGGTGGAGCACACGATAGTTTTAGACTAAACAACTGAACTCCCTCAACCCTAGACTACTGGCCTCCTTATATAGATGGCCAGAAAACTGTTGGGCTTGGACAGGCCCAAACCCAAAACACAAATAAATCTAAGTGGCCCACAACTAGACCTAGCTACGAAATAACATAGGCATGAATATAAATTGCTGACACAACCTTAGACTAATTATTACATATCATAGGTCGTCCTGGCGTGCCAATATACAACGAGCTTCCCTCATCTTGGTGGAGTCCTGAAATTGGGCTTCACCTCCTCCGTCGTGCCCATATCATCCTGGTATACCTCCTCCGTCGTGCCCATATCATCCTGGTATCAAGATGCAAAAACATATGATAAGGATCACGCCAATGATCCTTGAGTTTTGTCCCGATCTTTCACAGTGAGTCAAACCAATAGATAAATCTTCCAATCACGCGAAGAACGCAACCTGAAGAAGAGGAACGAATCCAGCAAGCAACGTGAAGAGAATCAACAAGCCTCAAACCTGAGCCTGATAATCCTTGATGAACACAAAAACCTTCACAGCAATGTATTTGATAAACACGGCAGCGCCGTTTCCCCGGAGGGATGATACACGGTGGAGCACATGATGGTTTTAGACTAAACAACTGAACTCCTAAACCCTAAACTGCTGGCCTCCTTATATAGATGGCCAGAAAACTGTTGGGCTTGGACAGGCCCAAACCCAAAACACACAATAAAACCTAGGTGGCCCACAACTAGACCTAGCTACGAAATAACATAGGCATGAATATAAATTGCTGACACAACCTTAGACTAATTATTACATATCGTAGGTCGTCCTGGCGTGCCAATATGCAACGAGCTTCCCTCATCTTGGTGGAGTCCTGAAATTGGGCTTCACCTCCTCCGTCGTGCCCATATCATTGGGTTTTTAGCTCATGAGGACATAGTGGTTGGGTCATTAATTTTGCAAGGGAGACCATTGTAATTTAAAAAAGAAAAAAATGCACTCCTCCATGGTTTGTGAAAGTTGGTGGGCACCCGATGGAATCGGTGAGCCATGGTTTGAGAAAGGAAAAGGTGGGGAGGAGTGCCAAGCTATAAAAGAGCACAAATGTGCCAATTAATCAACATCTCGGAACAGCTCTCACTTGTTTAGTATGGAAGATATCAAGAACTCCGTTGCTAGTCGTTGACAAAAGCAACCACCTCTCAAAACAACTTTTACCTATGTTTTACAAATGAAAAGCTCTAGCACATGTTTAATCCCTACTTCCCTCTGTGAAGGGCCTATCTTTTACTTTTATGTTGAGTCAACCTATTTCCTTCTATCTCAAGCAAGCATTTGAGTTGTTATGTTTCACTCATCCATATGTTGATCCGTTCAATCATGTTTACTATCTTCCTTTGTTTAGTACAATGCTTTCATCTGAAGGAATATATCTTTGAAAGCTTTCTATGATTGTAAAGAGTTTGTTTCGTTGAGCATATGGTTTTTGCTATATTAGCTCTGTTATAAAAGGCTCCATTCAAAAAAATAATTATAGTTTGTTCATTGTTCTCTGACCAAGAACAAAGGTTTGCCGTCACCAACCATGATTTACCTTGTGCATCTTTATTTGTGATTCCCTTTTACTTATTGCAAGTCTATATTATATGAAGGGAAGTTGCTGTCTATTATAACTTGTGCCTTGGTAAATGTGATGCTTCTTGTCCGTATTTTGTTTATCAATACTTCACTCCATAAACCTGTGGTCATGTTTACCGAGTTCAGTTTTCGCTTGGGGACAAACGAGGTCTAAGCTTGGGGGGTTGATGCGTCCATTTTGCATCACTATTTTATATCATAATTTACTATTATTCATTGATATATTTCATATTTAGAGATGATACTTATTTTGTTTCCTCTGTTTTTACATGTTTGATGATCATTGGAGAACTTGCTGCCGGAGTCAGGATTCTGCTGGAAAAAGGACTGTCAAGATACCATATTTCTGAAGATCAACAATTCCAGAAAAATACCCAGAAATTCATATAATATCAGAAGATGAAAGTCGCCAGAAGGAGGAGGCAAGAGGAGCAGCGGGGTGGGCTCACCACCAGGGGCGCAGGCCCACCCTAGGGTGCGCCGCCCTGTGGTGAGGCCACCCTGGCCCACTACTGCCATCGCCCCTGATGTGGGGTGACCCCCGAGGTGTGGCCCGATCTTCACGGATTCATGACATTTGGGATGGGAAACGAGGATGAACACGAAGAACACGATGAACACGATGAACAAATCGAAGGCAAACACACACACACAAGATACACACCGGTTCTCCTCGTTGGCCCGATTCTCCAACTCAATAGAATCACAAGGAAGAGACTCCAAGAGTAGAATTCCTTGTGAGAGATTGACTTGCAAGGGATAGAATTCCAAGAGGGGAAGAGACCAATCAATTGGATAGAATTACACACTCTTGTATGCAAGAGATCCAAATCAAGGTAGAATTCCCCAAATAGAAGAGATCCCAAACAAAGAGGGTGATTCCTAGATGTAGATCTAGTTGGGTTCCCACAAGGGAGAAGGCATCATGCCAATTCTTATCTTAATTCATCTCTTTCTTATCTCTAGGGGAGGGGGAGCCATATATATAGGGAGCCATGAGCTAGGGGTAGTTTGGGCATTAGGGAGAAAGATAACAAAGGTGTCTTCATGGCCAAGACATAGCTGACTCGAGCAGGCCGGCTATAGCCGGGGTTAAGGCCGGCTTTAGCCGGAGGGCCGGCTTTAGCCGGGGTAGGACCGGCTTTAGCCGGTCCAGCTTCAGCTGCAACCTCTTCTTGCGGCGCTTCCAAGCTTCTTTCCGGTTGTTCTTCTTCTTCCTTCTCTTCCACGCCTTGATGATGTCGGACTTGATTGTTGACGCACATGATGTTGTGAGGTCCGAAAGCCACCCCACATCATCTCCCCCCGCTTCAAAGAACGTCGTCCTCGACGTTGACTCAACATCATCATGTAGGGGAGGTAGATGTAGGCGATTGTACTTGGAGTGCGCCATGTGGTCGTTCTTGCGTAGATTGGTTTGGCAACTCTTGAATGTTCCTTCATCTTCCATGAGGCCTACAAAGGTCACAAGCAAAGAGAAACAACACTCAAAGAGTAGCCAATTCTTAGATGTTATGGCGTGAGTTCGTGAGTAGAAGGAGGTCACCTTACTAAGTTGTTGATGTGCTCTCGTTGTAGAAGTTTTTGATTGAAACCACGCGCGGGAGCGCATCCACCAAGAATAGCCATGTGTACCTACGCACCACAAAGACTAAGAAAAGTATGTGTGTGCGTGATAGGGGAGCATATCATCAAGGACATGTACATTCTTATTCACAACACAATTAGCACAACACAAGTATAATAAAGGGAATACATATGCAAGGTCTATGTGTAAGCAAATTGTTTGAACATCTTCCAAATGTGGGAACACAAAAACTCCAACAAAATTTGAGAAGACCATGGTGTCCATCTCATGTTGAAAGACATGCATAGTATTGCGCTCAAGGCTTTGGAAAGAGCAAGGAGTCAACATCCTTGAAGCAATACGAGGAGAGTTTGGCAAAAACACATACGGCAAGATGGCAAATTCATCATCAACATGTGTGCAAACAAATCATAGGAAAGAACAAGTTTTCATCATATTTGTTGCAACACAAATCATATACGACAAGATGTCAAAATCATCATCAACATGTGTGCAAACAAACCATAGGAAAGAACAAGTTTTCATCATATTTGTTGCAACACAAATCATATTCATCCACAAGTAGAAGAAGATATCGTTATCACAAGTGGTTATGCATCCCAACCAAAAGAAGAGATGAATTTGTCAACTTGTTGGATGCAACACCAATGAACGCAAAACGGGAACACATGTGACAAGTCATGACCAATATAGCAATGTGGTTGCACACAAAACAAAAGGAAGAGAAATCGTTCCACATGTATGTTGCAACACGTAAAGCATCAATGTTCAAAATCATGGGAGCATGATTGTCACAAGTGGCACCAAAATCATCAACATGCTTGCAAAGAAACCATATGAAAGAGAAATTTTTCCACATGTTTGATGCATAGCATGTGAAGGGTATGCGAGCGGAGTTTGAGTTTGAACTCACAAGTATTATGCTCTCAAGAGCTCGTTTCGCCAACTCGTGCTCAATCGAGGTTGACGTTGTTATCCGCGTACCTACACACACAAAAGATATCCAAAACAATGTGTGTGCATGGTAGATGAATACATCATCCATCATGATGCATCTCTTTATTTGCACAATACCATTAGCCTCAAGCAAGATATCATAATATTCATGGTGATTATGCAAAGTATATGTGGGAACATGCGTATCATGTGCAAATGCAAAAGCTTCATTAGTTGAGAGAGCTATGGGGGCCTTCTCATTGTCAAATATAATAACATTAGTGCAAACCAAGCATTTGAAAGAGCAAGTGTTCAACATTTTGGTTTCATTAATGGAAGAATATTGCAAGCATTGTGCACAAAACATTTTCAAAATTTTATCCTTGTTGTCGACAAACCTAGGGAAAGAGCAATTGTTCGGCATGGTTGTCACAACACAAGCATCATTGTCATCATTGCAAGCAATATATGGGAAAGAGCAATTGTTCAACATATTGCATGCTATAGGCGATAAAGTGAAGCACTCATAGCTTAGCATCTTCATGGGAATCAAGGCATCACCAACACCTATGTTGTTACCTTTGTTGTCGCACTCCTTTGATGTAGGTGTTGTTGAAGTAGGTGGCTCCATGTGGTCGACATGCTCATCATCTTCTAAGCATGGTGTATTATCATCAAGTGTATGCACCATGTACATCTTGTCCAAGGTTGGCGTCGCTTCATCCATGGGATCTATTGTAACATGAGAAAACACACTCAAGGTAGAGGGTAAGTTGTTAGAAATCGAAATGGCCTCACTTGACCTATCAACTACCACTTTTGTCTCACTCGGTGTATCACTCATGCTCTCAAAGTGGAAGCACTCACTCTCACATATAGTGGAATCACTCATCTCACGTATAGTGGATTCACTCATCTCACATATAGTGGAGTCCCTCATCTCCATGGAATGGACGTCATCCTTATCCGAGCAACCTAGCAAAGAAGAAGACAACACAAGAGGAGTAGAGGTTAAGTTGTTAGAAAGCAAAATGTCCTCACTCAACTCATGTGGTGTATCACTCTTGCTCTCAATGTGTATGTGGCTCTCATCCTTGCATGGGGTAGGTTTCTTCCTCGCACATAGGCTATCAAGATGTGTTTGGCCTTGAGGTTGATGTTGTCGATGGCGCTCATGTTTACCCCCATGGTTGGAGCGTGAAGATCTTGATGAACGCGACTTTGAGCGATGACATTGTTGAAGAAGTTGTTTAAGCTTTGCATTGATGTCATCGAACCTTGCATTAATATTGGCATTGATGGAGGTGGACTCTTCGTCCATGGCGAGGCGTTGTTCCTCAAGTTGTTAGTAGGAGTCGGCGAACTTTTTGGCCATGGCCGCTCGTTGTGCATGGAACTCTTCGAGCCAAGGGTCTTTAGGTTCTCCATCCCTAGACATGGTCACAAAGCTAGAAGTATATGGTGGAAAGTGAGGTGGTTAGAAATTCTAGACGAATATGGTCAAAAGAAAAGTCTATTGTCAAATGTGGGTAAAATCCAAAATCAAATGTCAAGAACGATGATCTACGTCAAGGAAACACGAAAACACACACAATAGATATAATGGGGTTAGCGTGACCAAAGAAGTGAGCAAAGAAACAAAATGGTCCTAACGAAGACTATTAGCTCAGTGTCACGCCAACGCAAGAGAGACCGTAGCTTGGTTGCATAAGAAAGAAGCAACAAGATTTGCACAAGATGCCACTCTTCTCTTTTCTCTCTTTTTGCTTACAAGCTTTGAACTCCTTTGTATCGGTGGAACACACTCTCTTTTTGGTATTTTGGTGTTTTGATGCTTAAAAGCTTATTTGCTAACTATTGATGGCACACAATGGCTATTTCTTCTTTTGTGTATCTCGCTCACCGAGCTTGGTTCGGAGCTTTGCTCAACTTAGGCACACACACAAACCCTCTCATGGTCGTGAACACTTGTGCAATGCTTTGCAACACTCGAAAAGCCACTCTCAATAGGGTAGTTACACAAAGGAAGAAAAGAGGTTACAAAGGTGGTGCAAGTTATACCTATGCAAAGGTTAGGCGGTGTCAAAACACACAACTTGCGGCGATGTCGATGAAGGTGGAGTCAAAAGACTAGTCGAAGTTCCGGTGTGCCGATGCCGTCGTCGCGATGTTGATGTAGGCGCGGTATTACTTGGCACGAACAAGGCACGCAAAAACCGAAACCCGAACACACACGTCAATGCCCGAAAATTTGGGGCAAAAAGGACTCTGATGAGGATACAATCATGGATCATGCTAATTTTGAGTGTTTGAGCTGGAAGGAAATATTGAGTCTAATTGATGATTATTATAAGGTGAATTCTTTCCTAGTTGAAAAGAATGTCTTGATATCTCCGAATTATATACTACCTAAAAGCGATGTATTATGTTGTATTTAGGTATGTCATCTGTCAAGATATCGCCAGCGGGAGGAGAGGGAGGACGGCGATCGAGAGACAAGTGGAGATCAAGTCTGGATGAGCACGAGCACGTGATGGCGCACTAGGACTGCCTTCGACACGATGTCTACACGTCTAAGGCGCGCTATACACATGGCTGCGTGCTAAAATTAGGCCGAACCCATATATGGGTCGGTATGTACCCGTTTGAGTCGAACCGAGTCAGTTTGGGCCCAAACCAGGTTGGTTTTGGGCCAGGTCCATGTTGAGGACGCCCCAGCCTCCCTTAAGTAGCCAGGGGCGCCCCCTCAAGTCTCTTAGACCACGTTTTAGATAAAACCCTAGTTCTTGAGACTGCTCTAAGCATTCATCTGGAATTCTTGTCTCCAATTCGTTTCGATCTGGAGATTTTATACTGCAAGTTAAGTGTGATCTGCTGTTCCATTGGGAATTAGTGAATTGCAATTATACCGTTTCGTGGTCGACGGCTGCGTTGCGCAAGTGTGTGAAGTCGTGAATATCCGAAGGGTAGAGAGCTGTTGCATTGGCATCAGGGATCTAGCGAGGAGAGATCATCGGCGACACCAAGTTATCTATCACCATCATCATCATTACCGCAAGCTTACTGAGAAGATCGGGCCACCCCATATCAGACTCACAAATGTTGTCAAAGTTTGTGTCAAGATAACGCCGAATTTTATGTCAAAGGAACAAATGGATGTCAAAAGGGTATGGTGTGAAGATGGGAACAAAATGTTGCCAAAATCGTATGTAGGCCGATGTACACCGGCTTTAGCCAGTTTGATGGCCGGCTATTTCCGGTCGTGGTGGTCAAGCTGGCGGAGCTTCGTGCGAGGCGCTGGGGCTGCGAAAACTGGCCAGGCGGTGGTAGAGCTGGGACGTGGACGGGAGGAGTGGCTGCCGGCTGTGTGCGCAGCAGGAGCGGCCGCGGGGCTCGAGGCGAGCATGGCTAGGCGGCCTACAGGCGAGCGAGGCGGATGCGGCAGCTGTCGGTGGGCGAGGCCAGCGCGGGCGTGGGAGTTGAGCGGGGCAGGGCGGCTTGGTGCGGTCCGAGGCGGGGCCGGCTTGGCTTTGCGACAGGGTGTGCGGGGCGGCAGAGCGGGGGCGAGCTGGGCGGTCTCGAGCTGCTGCGGCCAAGGTGCTGCCCGAGGTGGAGATGGTGCGCGGGGGCTGGCGGCGCGTGCGGGAGCAGTTGGTAGCGGGGGCGGACGATGCGGTGCGAGCAGGGAGCTGGAGCAAGGCGGGGCTAGTTGGGCGGCTTGCATCGCGGGCGGGACGCGAACAGGGGCCAGGTGAGCTGGGGCGGGGCTGCGTGCGCGCTGGAGCGCTAGAGCGGCACAGGAGCACACGGAGACGAGATGGAGCTTAGTGTGCGGGAGCTGAGCGTGGGTGGGGCGTGCAGCTGGGCAGGTGAGTGGAGGCGGAGCTAGCTGGCGCAGGCGTGGCGGCTCGGTGCTGGCGCAGGCGTGCGGAAGGCGACATGAGCGAGGCAGGGATCGAAGCAGCGAGGTGGAGCGACGTGTCGGTCGATGGCGTTGACCTGCGAAGAGGGCCGGCTTTAGCCGGTTCGGACTTTTTCGAGAAATTTCTGCGCGAGCTGATCGTCGATTTGGCCGGAAATTGGAAGAGAAAATCGATGATTTCGAGAGAAATAAGAGGAATTGGGGCTAGAAATTTTGTGGCAATGTAGATCAACACCCAAAACATCAAATCTATGGATCAAAACCACAAAAAACTCAACAACTCTAGAGATCAAAATTCGAGGTAATTTGGGGCTATTTTTTGTATTTTCGAAATTTATGGTGGAAATCACAAACGAGAGTAAATCTGTGGCAACCAAAAGCTGCTGATACCATATAATGTGGGGTGACCCCCGAGGTGTGGCCCGATCTTCACGGATTCATGAGATTTGGGACGGCAAACGAGGATGAACACGAAGAACATGATGAACACGATGAACACGATGAACAAATTGAAGGCAAACACACACACACAAGATACACACCGGTTGTCCTCGTTGGCCCGATTCTCCAACTCAATAGAATCACAAGGAAGAGACTCCAAGAGTAGAATTCCTTGTGAGAGATTGACTTGCAAGGGATAGAATTCCAAGAGGGGAAGAGACCAATCAATTAGATAGAATTACACACTCTTGTATGCAAGAGATCCAAATCAAGGTAGAATTCCCCAAATAGAAGAGATCCCAAACAAAGAGGGTGATTCCTAGATGTAGATCTAGTTGGGTTCCCATAAGGGAGAAGGCATCATGCCAATTCTTATCTTAATTCATCTCTGTCTTATCTCTAGGGGAGGGGGAGCCATATATATAGGGAGCCCCGAGCTAGGGGTAGTTTGGGCATTAGGGAGAAAGATAACAAAGGTGGCTTCATGGCCAAGACATAGCTGACTCGAGCAGGCCTGCTATAGCCGGGGTTAAGGCCGGCTTTAGCCGGGGTAGGACCGGCTTTAGCCGTTCCAGCTTCAGCCGCAACCTCTTCTTGCGGCGCTTCCAAGTTTCTTTCCGGTTGTTCTTCTTCTTCGTTCTCTTCCACGCCTCGATGATGTCAGACTTGATTGTTGATGCACATGATGTTGTGAGGTCCGAAAGCCACCCCACATCATCCCCCTCGCGTATATTGTCGTCCCCAAAACCCTAAGCAAGGGGGGCTGAGAGATAAACACCGCTGCCTCTGCGGGGCAGAAAACATCGAGAGAGAAAAGCTCTCCGACAGGCAGAAATCTGCTGGGGAAATTCCTTCCTAGAGAGGGGAGATCGTCGCCATCGTTATCATCATCACGCTGGACTTCATCGGAATCATCATCATCATCAGCAGCACCTTCATCTCCACCATCACCACACCATCCCGCTGTAACATCTTGGGTTGAACCTTGTCAAATTCTTAGGGGAAACTTTCTCTGTGTCGATTACCTTTGTAGTTGATGCTATTGAGTGGAACCGTGGAATTAAGGTTTATGTTCAAATTGTTATTTACCATTATTTCACCTCTGGTCATGATCCATATGATGTCTTGTGAGTAGTTCGTTTAGTTCTTGAGGACATGGGAGAAGTCGAGATGTTAGTAGTGAAACTATGTTGAGTAATATTTAATGGTTTGATATTTATGTTGTGGTGTTATTCTACTAGTGGTGATAAGGGGAGCATAGCTACTACTCCTAATATTTTCCCACCTCCTTATGTTCTGAAGCTTGGACAATTCTGCTTTGAAATGCCTCCAGAAGATGATGTGAAGCCCAACTTTCGTACACCTCCAATGGAGTTTCATGTTCGTCGAGGCGCTGCAACCAAAGATATTTAGGTGTTCTATTTTAATTAAGTTCGTGATAAGGATCACGCCGGTGATCCTTGGAGTTTTGTCCCGATCTTTCACAGCGAGTCAACCCGGTAAGAAATCTCCCAATAACGCAAGAACGTCACCTGAAGAAGAGGAACGGATCCAGCAAGCAACGTGATGAAGATCACCACGCCTCAAACCACAGCTCGATAATCCTTGATGACGCAAGAACCCTCACAGCAATCTTTATTAGAAACACGGCAGCGCCGTTTCCCCGGAGGGATGATACACGGTGGAGCACACGATAGTTTTCAACTAAACAACTGAACTCCCTAAACCCTAACCTGCTGGCCTCCTTATATAGATGGCCAGAAAACTGTTGGGCTTGGACAGGCCCAAACCCAAAACACAAATAAAACTAAGTGGCCCATAACATGACCTGACACACGAAATAACATGAACAGATATGCAAACTAATGACACAGCCTTAGACTTAATTATCTCATATCATAGGTCGTCCTGGCGTGCCAATCTGCAACGAGCTTCCCTCATCTTGGTGGAGTCCTGAAATTGGGCTTCACCTCCTCCTTCGTGCCCATATCATCCTCCCCCCCTTCAAGAAGCGTTGTCCCCAACGCGTGAGGGTCTGCTCGAAAGGGTGGCGGAATAGCAACAATAGCACCACTCATATTTGCCATCTTCAAGTCTTGCTTGCCTTCCTCACCACATCCTCCCTCTTGGCCTGCTCGACTTGATACAGCCCTAGGTGGTTGCACCTCTTTTCTTCGCCAAATAAACTTGTACTTAGGCGCCTCCCCCTTCTTCTTCTTCTCAACTCTTGATGGAGCTTTGTGCTGCTGAACATGAACCTTCTGTGCACGACCCTGCAAAGTAGTAATGCCTGGGCCACACAACTGACGAACACGTCCATCCTTGCCTTTGTGCACACGTACTGCTGCTCCAACAAAACGTTTCCGAGGTGTTCTCACGAAACTGTGGCTGACTACCCGCGGCACCGTATGCACCGGAACACGATCAGCATCACCGTCATCGGTCTGAACACCCATGTCAACACGAACTGGAAGTGGAACAGATGGAACACATGCTGACATATCTTTCCCTGCATCAATAAGAGGCTTGACATCAACCGGCTTGTCACTAACAAGAACAACTGGCTTGTCATCTACAGGCTTGGCTGAAACAATATCACCATTGATGCTCTTTGCATCATGCTCCTCAGGTTGCGGCGTAGCTAGCCCAGATTTTGGCTTAGCCTTGCGCAACTTCTCCTTGTGTACCACCAGCTCAACATCAGACTTTATGTGATCATCTCTCATAGGCTTCAAAGTCCGCTGTTTGCCATCATGCACGAAAGAATATGTATTTGCTCTCCCAGCATGCATAGCATTGTGATCATACTGCCATGGACGTCCAAGTAACAGTCCACACACCTCCAATGGCAACACATCACACTCCACCTCATCAACATAGTCAGCAACTGTAAATGGCACACGTACCTTGTGAGTAATCTTCAGCATACCGCAGCTATTAACCCACTCAACATGTCTCGGTTCTGGAATACGCCAAGTGGATAAACCCAAAGCCTCCACAACCGCCTTGCTAATGCCATTACAGTAACTACCACTATCAATCATCAACTTGAATGCTTTGCCTTTGATTATGCACTGCGCCTGAAATAAATTCCATCGCTGGCCTCTATCCGCTGTCATGCAAGTCTCATCATGTACTCTTTTGAGTTGCATATTCAGCCCACTCAATGGTACAACCTCCTCCACGACATCCTTAACAACATCAGCCTTGACAACATCAACCGCTGACAATGCAGAATTCGTGGCTGCCACCTTGCTAACTGTCGGCAATGGAACAACTGTCAATTTCTCATGAGTAGTCACAGCTGTCGCGACCTTCGGAATAGGAGCTATGCTCTTGCGAACATCCTCTATCCGATGCACAACCTTGGGTGGCTGCTGAATCACTTCTACGGTTACCATGGGCTTTCGGGAAGGAACCACGGTGCTAGAAGGGATAAAACACTCTCGCAGAAATTTTCTGAAATTTGCCCAAGTTGCAGAGGTAATGCTCTTCTTGCTCAACGCTTTATGCCACCAACTGTATAGCCTGGCATCCACACGTCGGTCTGCAAGAGCCAAACGGTGAGAATCAGTCAAGTTTTGATCATAGGTAGCACACCTGTAGAAACCCTGTAGCATATGATGTTCCCATGACTCATACTCTTCAGCTGTTGCATCATAGGTCAGTTGCCAATTGATCTCATATGCATCATATGCTAAAACACCATCCAGCAGGTCAAGATAATCATTAAAAATATCGCTAGATTTCTTGCCACGGCGACACTTATAGCCGTAATAATCATCCGGAAAAGAGTCCATATTGTTACTATTTTGTTGTCCAAGCCTTCACTGATCCGAAGTATTATGTTTTGTTTCTCCTATTTCCAAGCCTTCACTGATACCTGGATGCAAACACTTCTACCTGTGCTTTACCCGTACCGACACAGTAGAGAACAGAGAAACAGAAGATATGCCAGGGCAGCGCACTTTACCGCAGAGACCGTCTGGGGTCTAGCGACCCGAGCAAACGCTGCCAGACTTGCACGGCGAGCGCTCGAGCGCACGTGGGCCGGCCCACTGTGGCAAGGCTCGAGCAATGACCGGCCCGATGGGGTCCCGCGAGCGCTGATCGGCAGAGGCGCGCGGTGCGTGGAGTGCTCGATCGAGCGAAGGAGCCCCGCGCTCGTACACGCCCAGGAGACGCGTGTCCCCAGGCGAGCGCTGGAGGGCGCGGGCACGCTTGGCCTCCCGATCGCCCGCGTGGCAGTGGCCGGCTCCTGTTCTGTTTTCCTTTTCTGATTGTTGATTGCCGATCGGGATCGGATCTGCTGGCCCCACTAGCAAAAATCGGATCTGCTAGCCTGCTTTCGATGGAGACTAATTTACTCCTCGATCTGAACGTGCATGGAGATCTGAGTGGCGACGAGAATCAATCTGTGAAGGAAAAACGGATCTGGGAGGTAAATTAGATCCGATCTTGCAAACACCACATCTCCAGCAGCATACGAACACGAACAGAACGCGTAAAAACCAATCTGATCTGAAGACTGAGGAACAATTCCCAGATCAATCAACCAAAAATACTCACAGTGAGAAACCCAGTAATCTGATACCACATGATAAGGATCACGCTGGTGATCCTTGGAGTTTTGTCCCGATCTTTCACAGCGAGTCAACCCGGTAAGAAATCTCCCAATAACGCAAGAACGTCACCTGAAGAAGAGGAACAGATCCAGCAAGCAACGTGATGAAGATCACCACGCCTCAAACCAAAGCTCGATAATCCTTGATGATGCAAGAACCCTCGCAGCAATCTTTATTAGAAACACAGCAGCGCCGTTTCCCCGGAGGGATGATACACGGTGGAGCACACGATAGTTTTCAACTAAACAACTGAACTCCCTAAACCCTAACCTGCTGGCCTCCTTATATAGATGGCCAGAAAACTGTTGGGCTTGGACAGGCCCAAACCCAAAACACAAATAAAACTAAGTGGCCCATAACATGACCTGACACACGAAATAACATGAACAGATATGCAAACTAATGACACAGCCTTAGACTTAATTATCTCATATCGTAGGTCGTCCTGGCGTGCCAATCTGCAACGAGCTTCCCTCATCTTGGTGGAGTCCTGAAATTGGGCTTCACCTCCTCCTTCGTGCCCATATCAGTTCGCATCATGTTTTTATTTCAGTTTGGTTTTATTTGTGTGTGATGGTTTTGGGCCTGTCCAAAATCAAGTGTGTTTTGGCCATTTGGGCTTTTAGTTTGGTATGGGGCCTAGCCCAACCAAAGTAGCGTTCGGAGTCACCCATATAGGGTTATGGCAGCCGCCTTGTATCGTTTAGAGTTGTTATTTTCGAGCTAAGGAAGAGACCAGAAAAGTCCCAATGTTTGGGGGCGCATATCGGTGTGTTTGATTGCTGATCTTTGAGATCTGATATTATGCCATGTGTGGGAATTGATTCCGGTCAGTTTTAACGCGAGGAATTGAAGAGAGATCAGTTTGATCTATTTCAGATTGAGTTCTCTTTTGCTATCTTGCTGATTCTATCGATCGCCGTGAAAGATTGGGCCTAAAACCCCTTTGGATCACGTTGATCCGTATCATCTTGGTATCAGATTCGTCGGGTTTCTCACGGCAATTTTACTGCTAAGATCTATCTGCTGAAAGTTGGGTCGGATCTGCTGCCTTCTTGCTGATCTGAGACTGGATTGCTATCTGCTGAATTAGGGAATTATAATTTTTTTCCCTGCCACCGATCTGCTAGAGTTCTCTTTGATTCATCTTTGATTTCCTTGCACGTGAATCTTGCAGATCGATCAGATTTTGATCTTGGTGCAGCGCGAATAAGGAAGTTTGCATCTGATTTATCCGACCAGATTGCATGTACTAGCACGATTGGTTTTCGGTGCAGCTTTGGAGTATCAAAGAGTACTACCACGATTGGTTTTCGGTGCATCTTTGGAGTATCAAAGATGAATTTTGCCTCCACAATTCCTGCAGGTGATCCCGATCGGGCTCAATCCCAGCTGATCCCGATCCCGCCTCCACGCTCGCTTGACCACGGAGGTCATCTGCCCTTGAGCGAGGAGCCTCACCCACGGGTTTGCCTCCCGCCGACCAGCGACAGCCCCAGCGGGCTGGCCCACTGCTTGCACACGCCTGCGTCGCTGTTCCGTGCCTGGTTGATCGCAGCCAGTTTGCTAGATCCGATCGGAAGTCACAAAAAAAAGGAAAAAAAAACCGGATCGCGTGCATCACTCGCGGGATCGCGGATCGAGGCGCTCGCCTGGAGATCGCGCTCGAGATCGTGCTCGCCAGGTTGCTGGCCACAGTGGGCCAGCCCATTGCCCGCTACCGCACGCGCTCGCGGGGATCCTCGCCTTCACTTTACCGCCTGCTCGCTCGACCACAGACGGTCTCTGTGGTGAGGCGCCCGAACGCTCCCTAGTTTTGGTTTTTTTGGTCAGTTTCAGTTCACTGGTTTGACTGCAATTTAGATAGATACTAATCAATATCAATAGCTGCAAGGAAAATTACAGGTGAAATTGTTTTGGTTGTTGTTTGCACACCATGGTGAACTCTGTTGACAGAGAGAATTTAGTAGCTGCTGGAGAGAAGAAAGAGGAGCTTGTTCCGCCTATTTTTGTTGCAGATTTGGCTCCTAATGTTCGGGCTGGTTTTGATAGTACATGCGATTTTATTTTGCGGAGTCATGCCGCATTGACAGCGCAAATTGCACAGCTCGCTACCCGGATTGATGCAATGGGTGATGCTACCACCCGTGCACCCGTGCAGCCCCCTCTTGCTGCACAACCTCGTGACGTGGTACCATGCCGCCCTGCTGAAATTCATGATCATCGACCCGTGGCACCCGCTTATGATGGAGAACTTGACGATGACGCTGCTTATGTACCACAACAACGACAGTTTGCTACTTGTCCTGCAGGTGCTCATCGTGTACAGCCACATGATCGTGACCGTGTTGGCCATGCTGGTCGTGTTCCACTTGATGATGGTGGTCTTGGACGCATCAAATTGTCAATACCTCCTTTTTCCGGTGACCGCGGACCTGACGATTATTTGGAGTGGGAGATGCGCATGGACCAGATTTTTGCTACTCATTTTTACACCGAGGAGAAGAGACTTCAACTAGCTGTTGTTGAATTCACCGGTTATGTGCTCATTTGGTGGAACCAAATTCTGCGTATGCGTACTCGCCCAACATCATGGACCGGTATGAAAGATCTTATGCGCCATCGCTTTGTTCCTGAACACTACAAGAGAGACATGTATAATAAGTTGCAGCAGCTCACTCAAGGTACTAAATCTGTGGATGAGTATTATAAAGAGATGGAGTTGTTGATGATACGTGCAGGGACAAGGAAGATATAGAGGCCACGATGTCTTGGTTCTTGAATGGACTAAATTTTGAGGTGTGTGATCGTGTGGAGATGGTTTACTATAATGATCTTCAGGATCTTGTGCACCAAGCTGAGCGTGCGGAGCAACAAATCAAACGACGCCAAGCTGCAACACCTACAAAATCATGGTATCGTTCTCATGAGGGTGCTGGTCCTAGTGTTCAGACGACACCTTCTACATGCTCTAATAGTGTTTCTCATAGCGAGGCACCCAAATCTGGGGTGTCCAAAACTGCATCTACGTAGTCCACAGCAAACATCGAGTGTTTTACTTGTGGAGGACGAGGACACATGAAGCGTGATTGCCCTAATAGAAAAAGGGTGATGCTCACACATGATGGCTATGTTTCTGCTAGTGATGATGAGAAAGCTGATGCGTCATCAGCGTCATCAAGTGAGGAATCTGAGGAAAATCCTGAAGTGATCGTGGATGGGTATGAACTTGCTGCAAATTTAAAAAATCTAATGGTGCAACGCGTACCAGAAGATCGCATACACGACCAAGGGCAGCGCTGGAATATATTTCAGACCCAATGCATCGTCAAGGACACCACTTGCAAACTGATTATTGATGGTGGCAGCTACACAAATGTTGTTAGCAAGAGTTTGGTGGATTCTCTATCATTGCCTACATGGAAGCACCCGCAGCCACATTGTGTTGAGTGGTTGTATAATTCAGGGAAGCTGAAAGTCACACATAAGGTGCGTCTGAAATTTTCAGTAGGTAATTATGAGGACACAGTGGTCTATGATGTTTTGCCTATGGATGCATGTCATGTGCTGCTAGGACGACCATGGCAATTTGATAGGCGTTCCACTCATGAAGGCAGGTCCAATGTTTATTCCTTGTGGCATAAGGGGAAGCGTCATGTGTTGCAGCCTATGCTCGATAAGGATATCAAAGTGGACGTGCTTGTTGCTCAGAAAAAGGTCCAACACATTCAGGCAAAACCGAGGATGGTTTCCTTTCAAGTTGGGGGGGATGATAAGGGGAGCATAGCTACTACTCCTAATATTTTCCCACCTCCTTATGTTCTGAAGGTTGGACAATTCTGCTTTGAAGTGCCTCCAGAAGATGATGTGAAGCCCAACTTCCGTACACCTCCAATGGAGTTTCATGTTTGCCGAGGCGCTGCAACCAAAGATATTTAGGTGTTCTATTTTAATTAAGTTCGCATCATGTTTTTATTTCAGTTTGGTTTTATTTGTGTGTGATGGTTTTGGGCCTGTCCAAAATCAAGTGTGTTTTGGCCATTTGGGCTTTTAGTTTGGTATGGGGCCTAGCCCAACCAAAGTAGCGTTCGGAGTCACCCATATAGGGTTATGGCAGCCGCCTTGTATCGTTCAGAGTTGTTATTTTCGAGCAAAGGAAGAGACCAGAAAAGTCCCAATGTTTGGGGGCACATATCGGTGTGTTTGATTGCTAATCTTTGAGATCTGATATTATGCCATGCGTGGGAATTGATTCCGGTCAGTTTTAACGCAAGGAATTGAAGAGAGATCAGTTTGATCTATTTCACATTGAGTTCTCTTTTGCTATCTTGCTGATTCTATCGATCGCCGTGAAAGATTGGGCCTAAAACCCCTTCGGATCACGTTGATCCGTATCAAGTGGTGTCATGTGAACGTCGACTACATGATACTTCACCATTTATGGGCCTAGTGGAATGCATTGTGTATTTGGCTACTAATTGTGGTGTTGCTGGAGCGATAGAAACCTAAACCCCCATTAGGAAACCATTGCTCTAGGGAGCGTCGGATCTCAGAGTTTAAGGCTGTGGTTAGATTTATCTTAATTACTTTCTTGTATTTGTGGATGCTTGCAGGGGGTATAATCACCAGTGTGTATTAGTCCTAGTAAGGGTAGTACGCTAGCACAGGTTCACCCCCATAACACTTATCAAATCAATGAAGATTACTTAGCAGCATGAAGCGAAAGCTCTCGACTAAAACTCCCGTGTGTCCTCAGGAACATTTGGTAATCATAAGTTACACAACCGGCTTGTCCTTTGCTCTAGAAAGGATTGGGCCACTTCTAGCAATTACTATCATTGTCTTTTATTTACTTGTACTTTATTTCCTTGCATTACCAAATACCCTTGAAAACCCGTTTGCTAGTATTTACAGTGAATCCTTGATCAAAACCACTTGTCAACACCTTCAGCTCCTTGTTGGGTTCGACACTCTTATTTATCGAAAGTACTATGATACACCCCCTATACTTGTGGGTCATCATCTGATATGGGGTGGCCCGATCTTCTTGTCAGCGAAGCGATGGTGATGATGGCAGCGGATGATTGTCGGGGATAACTTGGTGTCACCGATAAACTCTCCTCGCTTGAACCCTGATGCCAATGCAACAGCTCTCAAACCCTGTAGGATATTCACGACTCCACACACTTGCGCACGTAGCCGTCGACCACGAAACGGTAGTTTGCAATCTACTGATTCCCAATGGAACAACAGATCACACTAAACTTGCAGTAGTTTATCACCAAATCCTGATGAATTGGTGCGGAGGAATTCAGATGAATGCTTACAGCAGTTCAACAAAGTAATCTTTAGTCTAGACATGGTCTAACCCTAATTGAGGGGGCGCCCAGGGGTACTTATAGGTGGCCGGGCGTCCTCAGCGTTGACCTGGCCCAAAACATGCCTGGTTTGGGCCCAAACTGACTCGGTTCGACTCAAATGGGTACATACCGACCCATATATGGGTTCAGCCTAATTTTAGCATGCAGGCCATGTGTATAACGCGCCTTAGACGTGTAGACATCGTGTCGAAGGCAGTCCTAGTGCGCCATCACGTGCTCGTGCTCATCCAGACTTGATCTCCACTTGTCTCTCGATCGCCGTCCTCCCTCTCCTCCCGCTGGCGATATCTTGACAAATGACATACCTAAATACAACATAGTACATTGCTTTAGGTAGTATATAATTCGAAGATATCAAGACATTCTTTTCAACTAGGAAAGAATTCAATATTTCCTTCCATCTCAAACTCTCAAAATCAGCATGATCCATGATTGTATCCTCATCATCCTCCCTTTCTTCAAGAAAAGCCGTCCTTGGCTTTGGGTAAGCTGAAAGTGGTAGGAACAAAAAGAACAAAGTGTATGCAGAGTATATGTATACATAACATGTTGTATTATTTTTGTTCACATGAAAAATATGTCTACTATACATCAAGCAACTTAAATTGCAGGTATAAGTGAAGTACATTTTAGTAGCATATAAATGCAGCATGTGTTGGGACAAAGATAACGGATATGAAAAATCTGATTCTATTCTAGCAGAATTAGAACACTCCAACACAGGTAAAAGTATGTTGGTTGGTTGTAGTAGATCAACTAGACCAGAATATAGTTGCATAATATCTCGAACATAATCTAGTGTCCCACAACAAAAGGACTGCGACACATAGCATATAGGACTGAGAACATCAAGTTTCAGTTCATTAATTCTATCACAGGTTATGCATATGTGATCGACAAGAAAATTATCATTCATGCTATAGTCACCAATCAAGTTAAACATGAAGCAATAGGCATGTGTGCTAGAATTCAAATATGAAATTTCAGAAATCTTATTCATAGCACAACGCAAACTAAGAGGTTCTTTTAGCATGATGGAATACACAATGTCATTCGATGGTATTCCAGCATGTACTTCCTTATGTGTCAGCACTACCACATGACCAAAATTCGAAATATGCAAATTATCACATGGTGCTGAAACATTAGTGCAAGATAAATCACTAGAAGGAACCAGCAAAGGAGTAGACTCACAAATATTATCCATAGCTGCTGGTTGTGGTTCCAAATCAGTACCTATGTCAATGACATGCTCCTCAGAAGAAGTAGGCATGGGAACATCCTCCTCAAGTGATAATGCACAAACCGGTGATGCAGGTTGTAAAATAGGCGGCTCCCTTTCTTCAAAAGCAACCCGCATATCACAAGAAACAACACTAGAAGTAGACAGAGTTACATTAGTTGAAATATCCTCACATATCCTATCGTCGACTACTCTTGTGTTTTGATTTTTGCTCATACTCTCAAAGTGTATGCTCTCAACCTCACGTTTGGTGGAATCACACAGCTCACTTTTTATAACACTCTCACTCAATTTGGCTATGTGGCTCTCATTCTCACATGGGTTATGAAGCACACCATGGTCAAGATGGCAAATAATGGGACTGCCACCATCCATCATGACCTTGTGCTTAGGCGACAAGCAGAACTCCTTTTTCCTCTCCTTGCAAAGAAGATGATTCTTATGAAACTGTTCAGCTGTTAAACGCAGCCAAGCACATCGCTGCTTATTCCACTTGAACGATACTGCCGGCCTATCACGACAAGGCTGAGCATGATAGGTGTGGAACCAAGGATAACCCAACAGAATATGACAAGATTCAAGTGGCATTGGGGATACACCACAACGAATAACCTCGGTATGCCCTCTGTAAGTAACAGGAACGTCGGCTATGTGTGAAATCAGCAAGGTGCCATATGAGGAACGCAAGAGGTATGGCGCTGTACTAGCACGTGTGGCTAGGTGCAACGTCTCGACGACCTCAATGCTGATTAAATTGATGGTAGAGATGTGGTCAATGGTGGTTGCAGCACATCTATCTCCAATCATCACACCATGGTGAAAAAGACCATCACCGTCAAAGTTGCCACGCTCTTCCTCCCAAAAAGTGGCACTACAATATCTGTGGCAGAAAAATTGGTATCTTCCAGCCTCCACAGTATCCATAACGTCATCTGCCATAATTAGTGTAGAAACAAATATGTATATATGGTGAAACACTCTACTCACTCAAAACTGACAAGAAAAGGTGAATCTTACCGCTCCAAGGTGAATAGCGATGCTTACCAAATCGGATAAACGACCAATGCACAGATGTGAAGAAGTGAATACCAAGGGTAGAATAGTGATCACACGACAAACTAGGAATATATGGTGGAGCTGTAGGTATGGTATCCTAAGTACACCGCAAATAAGTCCTAGTGCTGATCGTATGACAAGACCCACGGAAACACACACGGTGGAGATAAGCGAGGCAAAGCTACTCTGAAAAAGAGCTCAAGAGATATAAGTGACAACGCACAATAGCTCGTGTTGCAATGCACAAGAGAGACGCTAGCACTGGCTCGACGAACAGGCTCAAGATTGCGCACACGGCAGCAGCCTGATGAGCACGAAGTAACTAGTCTCATATGGGTAAGCTCCTAACACGATGCTGTAGACAGGCTGTAGCTAAAGCGATCAAAATCATGTAGAAAGGATGCTATATGGACACAGTGGTAACACGCTGTCGCGGAAGAGAAATCGACAAAAAAACGTGTCGCGGCAGAGATATACGACGCCGGAAACGCACGGCAGCGCGACGGTGACGTGAAACGGACAAAGTAGTTTGTCTCTTTTTTTTATAGGTGCGGCGTGTACAGACACGTCCCTTTTTTTTGCTTTTTTTACTGTACAAAAATTGGGCCTAAACTGAAGAGGCCCAATCTTGGTATCAGAGCGCCAGGTTGATCACGGTGCAAGGTGGTTGTTGTCATCGAGCTGATTATTTGATCCGCACAGTGATGATTGGTGGCGGTTGTTCTGTTCTCGACGAGTTCTTGGATTGATCTAAGTTGAGTTTCATCTGTCAGCGTGCAGATCGATGCATCAGGAGAGGTCTCCGATCGATCTAGAATCGCGTCGGTCAGCTCTGCCGCAGAGAAAAGGGAAAGACTAGATCGGATTTTCGTCAAAGGCGGCGCACTCTTTTTCAGATCAGATCCGTTCGCTACTGGTTGAAAAAAATTCACTGATTGTTGATCCACGCGGAACGACAGAGATTCTCTGTCCTCGGGCGCGACACGGAGCGATCGCGGGATTACGCTCGCTTGACCACAGACATGCTCCGTCCCCTAGCGTGGGCCGGCCCATCTGCCTCGCCCTGCGCCTGGGATTGTTTCCCTTGCACACGCGCCGGCCGTGCAGTATCGATTTGCTTCAGTTTCCGTGGATTGTTTGATCGCGCATGAAGTATGGAAGCGGACAGGCCGGACTTGGTTGTTTTTTTTTTCTGCTGGTGTTGGTACGAACACGTGCACAACTTGGACTCTACAAGCTAGATAAGATTGGTGTAGCTGTTTGGTGATTGTGCAGATCGGGGCATAATTTTGTTCGAGTTGACTTGTGTCGGTACATGTGGAGATCAGTTTGGATTATTTTTCTTGGAGCTAGCTACCTGTTTCTGTAACAAGCATGATTGTGGTCGTTGTGGTCAGCTCACAATGGTTTGGTGGTGGTGGTAAAAAAAAGATTTATACGTACAAGAAAGTCTGCTCGTTTTGGCTAATGCAGCTCGGATGGAATCGGTTCAGTTTTTTTGGTGCAGTTTCAGCATATGCATATGGAGAGTAAATAAAAAAGAAGACACTGGTTTTGATTTTCAACACGAGGCGTACTCAGCTCATTTGGACCCTTAATGTGCAGGAATTATTCTATTTGTTTCGGGTGATGTGCTTGGTTTGTTCCGAATTTCCGATTGCGTCGGCAGGCATACTCAACTTATTTGGAACTATGGCATGCAGGAGTCTGTTTTGTTTGTCTTGGGTGATCTGTTAGGTGTGCCTTGAGATTGCAATCAGCGGATTGTTTTGTGTCTCAATCAGGTTGGTGGCGCCAACAACGGAAGTGGCGCCAAGGGCAAGTCAAGCTAGCCGAGAGGGAGGTGTGGTGTGGCAGGCTAGCAAGGCTTGAAGACGGAGAGTGGTGATATTGCAGATTTGACGCCACATGCTAGAGAAGACCCTCCGGCGTTGAGGACAATGCCTTTCCAAGAAGGGGAGGATGATGAGGATATTGGCACGCCAGGACGACCTACGATATGTGATAATTAAGTCTAAGGCTGTGTCATTAATTTGTATCCATGTTCATGTTATTTCGTAGCTAGGTATAGTTGTGGCCCACTTAGGGTTATTTGAGTCTTGGGTTTGGGCCTGTCCAAGCCCAACAGTTTTCTGGCCGCCTATATAAGGAGGCCAGCCGGCTAGGGTTTAGGGAGGCAGAAAATTATGTAGAATATTGTGTTCCCGCGTGTGTTCCATCCCTCCGGGGTTGGCGTGTTGTGACGGCGTCTCTGACATTCGTCTAGTTATCCAATATATTGTTTTGCGTGAAGGTGCTTGTTATTCAAGTATTGTCGTGCTGCTGCGTGAGGCTCGCTGTTCATCATCGAGTTGCTCGTTGGATTGATCTATTCAGCGTGAGGTTTGTCTACATCGACGAGTTGCTCGCAGAATTGACGTTCCCCATCTTCAGGTTGCGTGTATTGCTCACGTGATTGGGAGAATTATCAGATCCATTGGATCAGGAGGTGCATCGTGAAAGATCGGGCCAAACAGTCTTCATCATCATCCCTACAGAGAAGCGGTTGGATCTAGTCATCACCGTGAAGGCCGTCGACAACACCGACCCCCAATCCTCCTTGTCGCCGTCGGGTCTTCTCCTCCTCGGCAACACCTACCCTAGATCCGCTCCCCCTCGACCATGGGAGGTCACTGGTGAGTCTTCCTCTCCTACCCAGCACTGCTGCTAGCCAAATAAGGTGAGACCTCATCGTCGCCACCCACAGACCCAAAATGCACTACTTCTCTCTTTCTTGTACTGTTTGTGTAACATGGTAGCCTCGGTGGGGAGTTTCCACCATGACATCATTATGAACTTGGAATTTGTGTGTAGTTGCTACTTTGGCATCTGTTGCCATGTAGCTATGCTTACTGAATCTTGTCCTGAATCAATTTTGATTTTTCTAGTGGACATGGCCAACGATGAATTGATACTGGTTAGATAGTGGCAAATTTTCAGTTACCATGATTCTTATGTTAGCAGAATTTTTTCTGTTAGATTTTTTTGTATGGCCCCGTATTACTCGTCAAGCATACTGATGAGGATACAATCATGGATCATGCTGATTTTGAGTGTTTGAGTTGGAAGGAAATATTGAGTCTAATTGATGATTATTATACGGTGAATTCTTTCCTAGTTGAAAAGAATGTCTTGATATCTCCGAATTATATACTACCTAAAGCGATGTACTATGTTGTATTTAGGTAAGTCATCTGTCAAGATATCGCCAGCGGGAGGAGAGGGAGGATGGCGATTAAGAGACAAGTGGAGATCAAGTCTGGATGAGCACAAGCACGTGATGGCGCACTAGGACTGCCTTCGACACGATGTCTACACGTCTAAGGCGCACTATACACATGGCCTGCGTGCTAAAATTAGGCCGAACCCATATATGGGTCGGTATGTACCCGTTTGAGTCAAATCGAGTCAGTTTGGGCCCAAACCAGGCAGGTTTTGGGCCAGGTCAAAGCTAAGGATGCCCGACCACCTATATGTACCCCTGGGTGCCCCCTCAATTAGGGTTAGACCATGTTAAGACTACAGATTATTTTGTTGAACTGCTGTAAGCATTCATCTGTATTCCTCCGCACCAATTCATCTAGATTTGGTGATATACTACTGCAAGTTTAGTGTAATCTATTGTTCCATTGGGAATCAGTAGATTGCAAACTACCATTTCGTGGTCGACGGCTACGTGCGTAAGTGTGTGGAGTCGTCAATATCTTACAGGGTTTGAGAGCTGTTGCATTGGCATCAGGGTTCAAGCGAGGAGAGTTCATCGGTGACACCAAGTTATCCCCGACAATCATCCGCTGCCATCATCACCATCGCATCGCTCACGAGAAGATCGGGCCACCCCATATCACGTGGTCTCTGGAGTGCTCCCTGTGCTGGGGGGCTCGGTCGTGCCGGGAGCTGTTGTGGCTCCTGCAGTGGACGTTGCGTCTACGGACGCACGGTCCTCTTCTTCTCCGGCGGCGCGCGGCAGTGTTGCCGGTGTGGTAGTGGACGCTGGGTCAGGACCCGACGTGGTCTGGCTGGTCTTCCTCTTCTTCCTCCTCTTCTTCTCTTCCTTCTTCTCCTCAGCGTCCCTGAAGAGGAAGGGGAAGAAGAGGATAAGAAAAAGGTAAGTCAAGGACTAAGATTGTTGCAGGAAAACTCACGAGGCGTCGCACTCAACCCACCATCTCTTGCCTGGGAGGGCCGAGGTCGGTGGCGGAGGTAATAAGAGCTTTCTTCTCTTCTGCTTCAATCCCCGCGATCCCGTGCACCGCCCTACTGATCTACAGCTTGGGCGCTCGGGAGACCAGCCGCGTCACGGCTGGGATCTTGAAGTTCAACGCCTGGGGTCCATTCCTTGCTGACGGCATCACGCCCGGCCCTCTTCCGAGCGCACCGGCGGCCAGCTGGGAACAGGACTCGGTAGCGAGGGGAGCGGGGCCCGTGGCCTCTGAAGATCTTGACGACGACGGCGCCGAATCTGGCGAGCGGTTGGCCCGCCGGAGGCGCTCTGAGAGTACCGTGGTACTCTCGGACTCCTCCTCCGATGAATCCGCCTTGTCGGACCAGCCCACCGGGGGAGACGCCGATGCATCTTCCTCGCGAGACCTGGAGGAGGAGGAGCACCTAGCCCGCTTGGAGGCGGAGCGCCGCTCCAAGTTCAACGACGCACGTGCCAGCCGGCGACCGGAGGCGGGGGCTTCCCACGGCAAGAAGCCGACCGGTGAATCCTCTGCGCCTCTGCCACCGACCTCGGCCCTCCCAGGCCAGAGATGGTGGGTTGAGTGCGACGCCTCGTGAGTATTCCTGCAACAATCTTAGTCCTTGACTTACCTTTTTCTTATCCTCTTCTTCCCCTTCCTCTTTAGGGACGCTGAAGAGAATAAGGAAGAGAAGAAGAGGAGGAAGAAGAGGAAGACCAGCCAGACCACGCCGGGTCCTGACCCAGCGTCCACTGCCACACCGGCAACGCTGTCGCGCGCCGCCGGAGAAGAAGAGGACCGTGCGTCCGCAGACGCAACGTCCACTGCGGGAGCCACAACAGCTCCCGGCACAACCGAGCCCCCCAGCACAGGGAGCACTCTAGAGACCACGTGATATGGGGTGGCCCGATCTTCTCATGAGCGATGCGATGGTGATGATGGCAGCGGATGATTGTCGGGGATAACTTGGTGTCACCGATGAACTCTCCTCGCTTGAACCCTGATGCTAATGCAACAGCTCTCAAACCTTGTAGGATATTCACGACTCCACACACTTGCGCACGTAGCCGTCGACCATGAAACGGCAGTTTGCAATCTACTGATTCCCAATTGAACAACAAATCACACTAAACTTGCAGCAGTATAACACCAAATCCAGATGAATTGGTGCGGAGGAATTCAGATGAATGCTTACAGCAGTTCAACGAAGTAATCTTTAGTCTAAACGTGGTCTAACCCTAATTGAGGGGGCGCCCAGGGTACTTATAGGTGGCCGGGCGTCCTCAGCATTGACCTGGCCCAAAACCAGCCTGGTTTGGGCCCAAACTAACTCGGTTCGACTCAAACGGGTACATACCAACCCATATATGGGTTCGGCCTATTTCTGGCACGCAGGCCATGTGTGTAGCGCGCCTTAGACATGTAGATATCGTGTCGTAGGCAGTCCTAGTGTGCCATCATGTGCTCGTGCTCATCCAGACTTGATCTCCACTTGTCTCTCGATCGCCGTCCTCCCTCTCCTCCCGCTGGCGATATCTTGATAGATGAGATACCTAAATACAACATAGTACATTTCTTTAGGTAGTATATAATTCAGAGATATCAAGACATTCTTTTCAACTAGGAAAGAATTCACCTTATAATATTCATCAATTAGACTCAATATTTCCTTCCAGCTCAAACACTCAAAATCAGCATGATCCATGATTGTATCCTCATCAATGATGGCGATGGATATAACTCGAGTGTTGATGTAAACTCTCTGGCTAATCGCGGCTACTAGCACAACAGCTCTCAACCCTTTAGATATTCGCAACGTCACACGCTGGCTCACGTAGCCACCGACCACGAAGCGGTTACGCAATATACTAATTGCCAATGGAATAGCAGATTACACTCAGACTTTTAGTAGAACAAACACCAGATTGATACGAATTGTTGCGAATAATTTTAGAGGAACACTTGGTTTTGTCAGGCAACTAGGGTTTTCTTTAAATGTGGTCTAAGGGAATAGAGGGGGCGCCCCAGGGGTACTTAAAGGGGTTGGGGCGTCCTCAACATAGACCCTTCCCAAAACCAACCTGGTTTGGGCCCAAACTGACTCGGTTCGACTCAAACGGATACATACCGACCCATACATGGGTTCGGCCTAATTTGGCATGCAGGCCATGAGTGTGGCGCGCCTTAGACGTGTAGACATTGTGTCATAGGCAGTCCTAGTGCACCATCATGTGCTCTCGCTCATGCAGACTTCATCAACACTTGTGTCTCGATCGCCATCCTCCCTCTCCCCTACTGGCAATATCTGGACAGATGACATACCTAAATACAACATTGTACATTGCTTTAGGTTATATAATTCGGAGTTATCAAAACACTCTTTTCAGCTAGTAAAGAATTCACATTATCATAATCATCAATAAGACTCAATATTTCCTTCCAGCTCAAACAGGGAGAATCATCATATTCCATGAATCGGTCCTCATCACCTCCTCCAACAACAAAAGGCAAACGGAACTATCTGGAATGCATAGTTTGTTAGAACGGAACACCAATCCATCATTGAGGATGAATTTGTTCTATGTTCTACCATCTCTACAATTATGCAACACATCTTTAAATTTAGCATCATGCAAGTATTGTCCTTTATAGTTTCCAATCCAAAAAATTTGAAGTCAGGTTGAGATAACATAGTATAATGGCGCGACAAAGCATCAGCAATAACATTATCTTTACCCTTTTTGTGTTTGATAACATAAGGAAAAGATTCAATAAATTCAACCCACTTTGCATGGCGACGATTCACCTTTGCTTGACTATGATTCACCTTTGCTTGACTACGAAGATTCAATAAATTACCTTTGCTTGACTACGAATAAGATTCATGATCAAAATGTATAAAAATTCTTTAGTCCATAGATAATGTTGCCAAGATTCTAATGTCCAAACCAGTGCATATAATTCTTTATCATAAGTAGAATAGTTCAGACTAGGCCCACTCAATTTTTACTAAAATATGCTATAGGTTTGCCCTCTTGTAATAACACACCTCCCAAACCAATTCCACTAGCATCACATTCAAGTTCAAACGTCTTATTAAAATTAGGAAGTTGGAGTAATGGGGCATGTGTTAACTTATCTTTTAGTATCATGAAGGCTTGTTGTTGTGCATCGCCCCAAACAAAGGGCACATCCTTCTTTGTGAGGTCATTCAATGGCGCAGCAATGGAGCCAAAATCTTTGACAAAGCGCCTATAAAACCTAGCTAGGCCAAGAAAACTCCTCACTTGTGTGACCGTCTTGGGCTGAGGCCAATTCTCAATTGCTTCAATCTTTGCTGGATCAACATCAATTCCCTTTTCTGTAACAACATAGCCAAGAAAAGCAACTCTATTCGTGCAAAAGATGCACTTCTCAAGATTACCATACAAACGTGCATCGAGCAAAGCATTGAAAATAGCACGTAAATGATCCAAATGGTCCTCTAATGATTTGCTATATATGAGAATGTCATCAAAATATACCACCACAAAACGACCAATAAAAGCATGTAAAACTTCGTTCATTAGTCTCATAAAAGTACTAGGTGCTTTAGTTAAACCAAAAGGCATCACTAACCACTCATATAAATCGAACTTCGTTTTAAATGATGTTTTCCATTCATCTCCTAAGGCTAGTCATAGTGCATAGTATCATATAGGAGTATCATGCAAATGATACTAGTACATGATACTATTCTATAATGGAGGGTATTATATTATAGTATCATAGTGTAATTGTATTTATTGAATTGTAGAATCTCAATGAAAAACAATGTACAAGATCTATTTAACATTAAATTTTCTCGTAATATGTGCTATGATATAGTATCTACCTATGATACTCTAATTATCTCACTCCTCCTTAATTAGCTACCACATCAACATTTTAGTGGGCCTAGTATGCATGATACTAGCACTATGGCTAGCCTAATTGCATACGAATCTGGTGGTAACCACTATGCAAGTCAACTTTAGAAAAATAGTAGAACCACTCAACTCATCAAGCATGTCATCCGAACAAAGTATAGGGTGATGATATCGAATGGTAATATTATTAATAGCTCTACAATCAGTAGACATGCGCGAAGAACCATCTTTCTTAGGTACCAAAATAATAGGAAAAATGCATGGACTAAGAGACTCATGAATAAAACCTTTGTCCAATAAACTCTGAATTTGTCATTGGATCCCTTTTGTTTCTTCAGGATTGGTGCGGTATGGCGCACGGTTGGGCAGCGAAGCTCCTGGAATCAAATCAATTTGTTGTTCTATCCCATGAATAGGTGGTCGTCTAGGTGGAACATCTTGTGGGAAAATGTCCATGAATTCCTACAAAAGCTTAGCAACCGCAGGTGGCTAAGAAGGAGGCATATCCTCAAATGAAAACAAAACTTCTTTGCAAAAAATTGCATAACATGGAGTAATGTTCACACCAATTTCCGCAAGTTCAGATTTGCTAGCAATTAAACAAGGATTATTCTAATGAATTTTAGTAGCATGGTTAGAATCAGATTTAGAAGTATGCTTAGGTGGTACAAAATCTGCAGCAATAATCTGATTCTCACTCTTATGTTTCTCCTCATTTTTTAATGTACTAGCTCTAGCAAGATTACCTTTCAAATTTTTTTCCGAAGTCATGGGTTTAAGTCCAATTTTGTTTCCATCATGTATAAGAGAATATTGATTAGTTTTACCATTATGTACAGATTCTCTATCAAATTGCCATGGTCTACCAAGTAACAAATAACCAGCTTGCATAGGTACAACATCACAATGAACAAAATCTGAATAGGTACCAATAGTAAAATACACGCGTGTTGTTCTTGTTACCATGAGCTTACGAGAGCTCTCAAACCATGGAATATAATATCGATGGGGTCGTTGTCGTGTAGGTAGAGCAAGCTTCTCCATAATGTCAATGCTAGCCAGATTGCTACAACTTTCTCCATCAATGATGATCTGGATAGCTCGATCCTTAACAATGCCTCTAGTTTGAAACAAATTGTGGCGTTGATCATGCTCAGCTTTACACAATTGCACACTCAAGACACGTTGTGCAACTAAACTCTTGTATTGATCAGCAGTTTCAGCTCCCGTTACCTCCATCTCATTGTCAGAATCAGAATTGGCACCATCACGTGTAGCAATATGGGCCAATGTATCATCATCAAATTCACTCGCAGAATCATATTCGCCATATTAACACACTACCATCACACATTTGGTTTGGCATTATTTTTCTATGTGACCAAACCCAAAGCATTTGCGACATTGAATGTCGTGAGTCTTCCCCGTGGAGGCCTTGGAAGATGAACTCCGTGTCAGCCCAACAGATGGCGATGGAGCAGTAGAAGGAGGCGCTCTTGATGTGGGCGTGTTGTACTTGGAGGTGGGAGGCACCGGTGCATCCCCATGAGAAGGTCGAGCTGATTATCATGAAGACCATGAGGAAGTACGACCTGCAGAAATATTAGCTCTTTGCCATGATGGTTGACGATCTTGCACTTCAAGTTCAGCTTTGCAAGCAAGATGAAACAAACGAGTAATAGTGTTGTACTCCTTATAGTCTAAAATATACTGAATCTGTTTATTCAAACCACCAAAGAAACATGCAAGCATAGCTTCATTATCCTCTACAATACCATAATGAATCATGCCCATATGTAATTCTTGATAATATTCTTGTACATAATTTTTGCCTTGTTCTAAATGAGTCAATTTTTTAAGCAAATCACGTTGATAATGTGGAGGAACAAAACAAGTACGCATGGCATGTTTCAAACGAATCCAAGTAGCAAGAATATTAGCATGATGTACTCTACAATGTTCAGACCACCAAATATAAGAAAAATTTGTGAACTCACAAGTAGCAGCACTAACACGCAAATGTTCAGGATATCGTAAACATGCAAAACATTGCTCTACTTCCAATTCCCATGTGAGGTATGCAGCAGGATTATATCTACCCTCAAATAGAGGAATATTGAATTTCAGTTTTGCAGCATGTTCATCATCACGTAGCGGTCATGGAGGTGGACGAGCGTTGCGGTTGTACTGCCGTGGATGACCAGGTGCAGGCTGTTGGACCTCGTCCTCATCCAGCTCATTCTCATCTTCAAACTCATACTCCCTTCGTGGGTGACCGCCTCCGTTGTGGCTGCCACGACATATCCATCATGGGTGGTCGCCTTCGTTGTGGCCGCCGCTGCAGTAATGGTACCCGCAAGTGGAAGCGCGAGAGGAACACGGCATGCGCATGGCGCGTGGATGCCAGGCTGTGGTGGTAGCCGATCTAAGACTTCTTGGAACTTAATGAGGATATCCCATCTATTGATACATCCGCTGCACCTACAGTGGAACACATACAAGGACCTATCACTCGAGCTCGTGCCAAGCAACTTAACTATCAGGTACTTTCGTTTCTTGGAACTCATTCTCACATACATGAGAATGTGATGCGGCCTAAATCAGATATGTTTGTTACTCTTAGGAATGATGGACCAAGCATGGATGAGAGGGACAAGTATTGGACCATGATCGTGCATGGAGATGGCAACAAGCGTTTGAGGATTGAAGAAGATGCCACAAGTGGAGATTTCAGAACTTTGAAGCCACCATAATGTGGGATGAAGACTTGGACGAAATATACAAAGAGCTACTTCATAAATTTGTCCATAGATAAATATGGTGCTACGTCACCTTTATTTCTGGGCCAGGCCCACGTAATTTTCGCAGCAAATAAGACAACCACATTTAGGAGTCTGAATTTGAGGAGAAAATGCATGTTAAGGTTCCATTCGACCACCATACCCATGGCTGGTCGCACCCCTACCTTTTCCTCCTCAAAACCCCCCATAGCTATCATTAGAACTTGGATTTTGTTTAGACTAAAAGTTAGCCTGATAAGGATCACGCCGGTGATCCTATGAGTTTTGTCCCGATCTTTCACAGCGAGTCAAACCAATAGATAAAATCTTCCAATCACGCGAAGAACGCAACCTGAAGAAGAGGAACGAATCCAGCAAGCAACGTGAAGATAATCAACATGCCTCAAACCTGAGCCTGATAATTCTTGATGAACACAAGAACCTTCACAGCAATCTTTATTAGATAACACGGCAGCGCCGTTTCCCCGGAGGGATGATACACGGTGGAGCACATGATAGTTTTCGACTAAAATTCTGAACTCCCCAAACCCTAGACTGCTGGCCTCCTTATATAGATAGCCAGAAAACTGTTGGGCTTGGACAGGCCCAAACCCAAAACACAAATAACCCTAAGTGGCCTACAACTTGACCTAGCTACGAAATAACATAAACAGATATGTAAATTGCTGACACAACCTTAGACTAAATTAATTCATATCGTAGGTCGTCCTGGCGTGCCAATCTTCAAGCTTCCCTCATCCTGGTGGAGTCCTGAAATTGGGCTTCACCTCCTTCGTCGTGCCCATATCATCCTCCCCCCTTCAAAAAGCGTTGTCCCCAACGCGTGAGGGTCTGCTCGAAAGGCTGGCGGAATATCAACAATAGCACCATGCATATTTGCCGTCTTCAAGTCTTGCTTGCCTTCCTCACCACATCCTCCCTCTTGGCCTGCTCGACTTGATACAGCCCTGGGTGGTTGATACGTCTCAAATGTATCTATCATTTTTGATGCTCCATGCTTGTTTTTGCACCATTTGCCTTGTGTTGCGTTACACTTCGTGGTGTTTTTATGCGATTTCCAGAACTAACCTATTGACAAGATGCCACAGTGCTAGTTCCCTGTTTTCTACTGTTTTTGTGTTTCAAAAAAGCTACACAGGAAATATTCTCGGAATTGGACGAAACAAGTTCCAGAATACTTATTTTTCCCGGACGAAGGACGAGGACCAAACGAGAGCCGGAGGGGGGCCAGGGGCTGCCCACACACCAGGGCGGCGTGGCCTAGCCCCTGGCCGCGCCCCTATGTGTGAGAGCACCCTGGCAGCCCCCTGACAATGCCCCTTCGCCTATATAAAGCCTCAGGACGGAAAACCCTAGGAGAGTCGGCGTTTTTCCCAGAACAGTTCCGTAGCGCCACCGCCATCGAAGACAAATTTCGGGGGATAGAAGTCTCTGTTCCAGCACCCTGCCGGGACGGGGAAGTGCCCTCGGAGCCATCTCCATCGGTCTCCATCGCCGTCTCTGCCGTCTCCATCGACCTCACCGCCATCTCCATCAACCTTGCTGTCTCCTATGATGAGGAGGGAGTAGTTCTCCCCCGGGGCTGAGGGCTCTGCCGGTAGCTATGTGGTTCACCTCTCTCTCCCATGATGTGATCTCAATGTGATCGTGAGCTTTGTATCATGTTGAATAAGTAGATGCTACTCTTCATCATTATGTGTACTCTAGTGGTGTTATTAAAGTAATCTATTCCTCCTGCCATGGTGTAACGGTGACAGTGTGTGCATCATGGTGGTACTTGGTCTAGGCTACGATTGTGATCTCTTATGGATTATGCGAATAATTATCACTATGATAGTATTGAAGTGATCTATTCCTCCTTTCATGGTGTAATGTTGACAGTGTGTGCACCGTGTTAGTACTTGGTCTGAGTTGCAATAATATTTATCTTGAGTTGTGATTTGATTTGGATATCTCTATGAGTGGTGTTTGTCAAGTACTTGACGAACTTTAAGGGGTGCTTCTGTAGCCACTATGCAATGATTAGTGTTATTCAATAGGAGAGTAATTCAGAGTAGCATAGTGAAGAGAAGTTATTTATTTGTTCATTTATGTTATATTTGTTGGGAGTGTGTCCACTAGTGAAAGTATGATCCCTAGGCTTTGTTTCCAAGCTTTGCACACTGTTTACTCGCTGTTTTGTTACTTGTTTGCTTGCTGCCATTTTTATTCCAGATTGTATTTACTACTTGTAATCATCACTACTACTTGTATTTCACTATCTCTTCGCCGAACTAGTGCACCTATACATCTCACAAGTGTATTGGGTGTGTTGGGGACACAAGAGACTTTCTGTATCGTAATTGCAGGGTTGCTTGAGAGGGATAGCTTTGACCTCTTCCTCCCTGAGTTCGATAAACCTTGGGTGATCCACTTAAGGGAAACTTACTGCTGCTCTACAAACCTCTACACTTGGAGGCCCAACACTTTCTACAAGAACAGAAGTGTGTGTAGACATCAAGCTCTTTTCTGGCGCCGTTGCCGGGGAGGTAAGGTAAAAGGTACTCGCATCCTCCTGTGTGAGTGCTCGAAGTTATTTCCTTTAGATTCTGCAATTATATCTTTTTGTTTCTTGTTTTTATTTTCACTAGTTAGGCTTAATGGAAAACAAAGAGTTCTTTAGTCTTTTTCCTGAGTTTATATTTGAAGAGAAAATTGAAAAACCTTTGGAGCTTATTTCGCATAGCAATGTTATTAGTACGAATGCTTTGAATCCCGTTATTGCTAATGCTATGGAAAAGTCTAAGCTTGGGGAAGCTGGTTTTGTTAAGCATGATATTTTTAGTTCCCCAGCTTTAGTGGAGAAAGTTTGCTCTGATGATATTTTATCTCCCATATGTGATGTTTCTAATGATGCTTGTGCTCCTCATCCTTTTGAAATACCTATGAAGATTGTTGAACGTGCTATGAATAACTGCTATTTAGGAGATGGAACTGTCCATCCTGGTGACCATTTGCTTTTTATACATGAATTATGCGAGTTGTTCCAGTGTGCAGGTATTTCAATGAACCAAGTTAAGAAGAAGCTATTCTCTTTTTCACTGAAAGGCAGAGCTGAGGAATGGTATAAAACATTGAGGGATGGCCGATCTATTGACTGGGAGGAAATTGCACCTCTCTTTAATTCTAAATTCTATCCTTCTAGTCAGGTTTATAAATATAGGAATTACATTTATAATTTTCATCCGCATGAGGGAGAAAACATTGCCCAAGCGTGGGGAAGATTGAAGTTACTAATGCGCAAATGTCCTATTCATGATCTTCCTCGTAATATTGTTATTAATAATTTTTATGCAAGGCTTTCAGGATATTACAAGGACTATCTAGATGCATGCTTTGATGGGTCTTTCACAAGCAAGGATGTTGACACCAAGTGGGATCTGCTTGAAACAATTCAAAACAATATTAAAGGTTGGGATAGCGACAAAGGTAAAGGATCAGGTATGAATTACAAGTTTGATTGCATTAAGTCTTTCACTGAAACTGCTAATTTTCAAGAGCTTAGTGCTAAATATGGTCTTGATCCTCAAATTATGGTTGATTGCTTTAAAGCCTTTGCTTCCCATATGAATGTTCCTAAAGGAAATGGGGACATGTATCATGAACCTTTTAAGGACACTCGCGTAGAAACTGATATTGTTGTTGATGATTCCAATAAACATGCTCAAACTTCTAAAAGTCCTATTTCTTATAAGCATGTTAATTTTTGTGGAGTACATAAACCTTGTGAACAGAGTTACAACAAGTAAGATTATTGTGTCCACCATGCAAATGAAGAAACCCGAATGTGGTACAAGGGCATAGGCGAGATCGGTAAAAAGGTTTGTAAGCTTTATCCTTTTCTTTGTAAACATTGCAATGACATAGGTCATTTTAATTTCCAATGCTCAAGCCCTAATAGTTACTCTTCTAGTACCTTAAGTTTGTATTGTGATGACAAGATCACTCTTAATCAGCATGATGAGCTCACTTTGTTCTTGGCGTGTGAAGAGATATCTAGAAAGATTGCTTTGATAGCTATGAATGATGTTGATATTAATAGCACCCTTCGTGGTTGTCGTCTCTATTGTGCTAAAGATTGCCTTGCAAATACTTACATACAAAATCTTATAAAACTTGATGTTTTGCCAAGCTATGACAGGACTGATAGATGTTTTTATCTTATTAATAGAGAGGAGGAATCCTCCAAAGTATCTTTTGTTGTTTCTGTCAGCAAACCAGATTATGTGGAGAAGATGGCTTTCCCTCTTAAAGAATATGTGGAGAAGATGCCCTTCAAGTCTCTCCCTCCTAAAGGAGAGAGTAAGAAGAGTATGAAGAAGAAGAAGAGGAGTAAAAGGCGAGAGGACACGATATCTTCCCCTAAGCGTTATGATCCTGTTATAGATTATGATAATTCTGATTGGGATGATGTTCCCATGCCTGTTACCTATGTTAGTGATCATGATTGGGAAAAGCACTCTACTTTTGATATTGAAAATCTTTTTGGTACCAATTCTAAGGTTAATAATTGTTGTACCATTAGTACTATCCATGTTCCTTCTTATGATGATATGTTTGATGAATATGCTTTGCGAAATTGTTGTTCTCTAGCTTGTGATGATACTAAACCTCTAGTTTATGATGGTTATGATGATGGGTATAATATTTTTAGTTCACCTACTGTTGAGGAGAAAAATAGTTATGATTACAATATGCCTCCTATTTTTGATGATTATGGTGATGAGAATAATTATTCTATTGAATCTGCTCCTACTACTATTGTTCATGTGGCGAGTATTAATCCTTTTATGCATGTGGCTCATGATAGGGATGCTTTATGTGATAGTTATATTGTTAGTTCTATTCATGATGCTACTGAAAGTTACTATGAGAGAGGGAAACATGGTTTGATGGATCTCAACAATATTGAGTTTCCCCTCTTTATGTTGCAATTCTTGAAGTTGTACTTGTTTTGCCTTCCTATGCTTTTTGCTTTGCGCTTTCATGACTTGTCTCTTTACAAGATTATTTTTCATAGGAAGTGGTTCAGATTTAAATGTCTTTCACATTTGCTTTTTGATGCTCTCTATTGCTTTAAGTACCTATATGGCGCCTTTGCCTCAAGCTCTTATATGGCGCCCACATGAGCATCTTTGCAAATTACTGCGCCTAGCTCAAAGGCGTTAAAGAAAAGCACTCTTGGGAGATAACCCAATGTTTTATTTTCAGTACTTTTTCTTTTATTTGAGTCTTGGAAGTTATTACTACTGTAATAACCGCTCCTTATCCTTTTTATTTCGTTGTTGTGCCAAGAGAAGCCTCTAATTTGAGTAAGGTAAGATTTGGGGATGTTGCTGTCTTGAAACAGTTTTCGGTGCTGCACCGTAAAAATTCGTGAAAATTCTCTGTATATCTTTTGGACCTGAATTTTCTTGTGCACATGCCCCAGGTTATATCCAAACTTTTATTAGTTGAACACTTTTTGATTTGAGCAACAGAAACCCCTAAACAATTCGACCTTTGTCAGCTGTTCTGTTTTGACAGATTTCTGCCAATATTTGTGTTTGCCGCTTTATCGCTTTCTTTTTTAGTTCTTTTGATCACGGAATTTTTGGGGAAGTTGCTACAGTAGTATATACTTTATATGTGGTGGTTTTAGGTTGAAACCTGTCGCAAAAATAGGTTGATTATATGTTATGCTTACACTAATGTTGCTAATAGATTTGTGTTTAGTTTTGTATGAAGGAAGTTTTCAAGTGTAGGGATTGGAGAATGATGAGATGAGATGAAGAATGGACAAAAGCTCGAGCTTGGGGATGCCCATGCAACCCACAAGAAATATCCAAGAGGTACAAGCGTCAAAGCTTGGGGATGCCCCCGAGGCACCCCTTCTTCATCGGCAAAAATCAGGTCACCTTTCAAGACACTATATTTTTATTGCTTCATGCACTATGCATTTTTCTTGGAGCGTCAGTTGTTTTTGTTTTCAGTTTTTTTTTTGTTTTGTTTGCTGCAATAAATGGTTAGATCACATCATTTTTCTTTTGGAGGAGATGAACTCGCTTTTCATTTGCCAAGAACACTCTAGTTTTCACTCTTATCGTTCAATGAGTGTTCTCTTTTTCTGCTACTATGTTTAGCTTGCATTTTTCGCCTTGATTTTTGTTCAGATCTTGTTTTATCTTTGCATCAAGGTGTATTTGGACCTCTGGTATATGTTGGTTTTCCTCAAAAGAGTTTCCTCAAAAAGGTTTGAATGGTGTTGGAAAAGAGAAAAAGTTTCATGCAAAAAAGTGGTACAAAAAGGAGCTTGTGTAGACTGCGGCCTAGGCTTTTGCATGTCGTGCTTGATGTCTTTTTGATAGTATGCTTAGTGGTTTTGCTGTAGCATGACTTATCTCAAATAACTGAGATTGCTTAATGAGCCTTTGAAAAAATCATGCGTTGTTTTTATCGTTTGGAAGCATTATTTTGGTTTTCTCCTTGACGCTTTATTTGGGTTGACTTGGCGCATGCTCACACATGTTAGACTCTTCCAAAGTCGCCAATAGCCTCTATGATCATTTAGTTTTTGACTTTTGATGCCATCTTATGCTTCTTTTAATGTCACTTTGTCGCTTTGCATGATTATGGCCATTATTGCTCTCTTAGTTGGTCGCTCCCGGTCTTTTGCTAGCCCTCGCCTTGTACTGAGTATGAGCTCTACTCGTGCATCCAACTCCTAAAAACCAAGTTTGCCATTGTGTCCACTATAAATTCCTATGCATGGTATTTGTAAGCCATTTCAAAGTAAATTTTCATGTGCTACCTTTGAAAAAACCTTCAAAATACTTCTCGTTTTGTGACACTGTTTTTAGCTCATGGGGACGTAGTGGTCGGATTTGCTATCTTCCATATTGCTTATTCCAAAAAACAAAAAACAAAAAGGGCACTCCTCCATGGAATGTGAATGTTGGTGGGCACCCGATGGAATCGGTTAGCCATAGTTTGAGAAAGGAAAAAAGGTGGGGAGGAGTGCCAAGTTTATAAAAAGAGCACAAAAGTGCCAATCTCTCTCTCAAAAACTTGCTTCATTTTTGTATGGAAGATAGTAAGAACCCCATTGCCAGTCGTTGACAAAGACAACCACCTCTCAAAATCCAATTTTTATCTCTCTATTTTACAAATGAAAAGCTCTAGCACATGTTTAATCACTGCTTCCCTCTGCGAAGGTCCTTTCTTTTACTTTTATGTTGAGTCACCACCTTCTATCTTTATGCACCGTCTAAGAGATCATAGTTGTCATTCTTAGTATAATGTGCATTGTCCCAAAGTTTTCATTGATTGATTCATATTGTTGGTTTCACTTGTTCTTAAATTATTTGTATCTAGTCGCCCTCTTAAACTTGAAGGTGTCCTATGCATTTATGTTTTGCTCTCCATGAAGGACAAGCTGAAAACCATTTGTATGTTTTTCCTTATGATTTGAACACACATTTGACTTTCATTGTTTCATTTTCATGATCTTTTGTTTGTGTTCATTTTCATGTTATAACATGGTTGCTAATTTTCTATTATCAAGATTATGTCTTTCATGCCCATGTTTTAAGTTCTTTGATCTCAGCACACAACGCTTACTTACATGATCAAGATTGTGTAGGTGCATGTCACCTAAAAAATTATTTCTTTTGTTATCACTTACCCACTCGAGGACGAGCAGGAGTTAAGCTTGGGGATGCTGATACGTCTCAAACGTATCTATAATTTTTGATGCTCCATGCTAGTTTTTGCACCATTTGCCTTGTGTTGCGTTACACTTCGTGGCGTTTTTATGCGATTTACGGAACTAACCTATTGACAAGATGCCACAGTGCCAGTTCCATGTTTTCTACTGTTTTTGTGTTTCAGAAAAGCTACACAGGAAATATTCTCGGAATTGGACGAAACAAGTTCCAGAAGTCTTACTTTTCCCGGACGAAGGACGAGGACCAAATGAGAGCCGGAGGGGGGCCAGGGGCTGCCCACACACCAGGGCGGCGCGGCCCAGCCCCTGGCCGCGCCCCCTACGTCGTTGTGCGAACTGGCCATAACTTTTGCATACGAACTCTACGTCGTTGTGCGACACTCAAAATGCCCAAAAAAGGCCGGGAAGGTCGAGTTTTTGCCCTCTGAAGTTTCGGACCCGAAACTTCCTGCAGATCTTCACTTATATCTTGCTTTGGAGCTGTTTCTTTCTGCTTGTTGTGCCACGCCGTGACTTTCTTAGTGTTCTCGGCTAGCGTCTCTAGCACGGTATAGCCTAGGACCAGCATAGTACAGTGGTTGAGCATTCTTTCAACGTTGCATTGCTGTTTTGACATTTGATGTTTTTGCTACCATATAAGCCTTCCTATAGCTCCACATATTTCTGCACGTGCTTTGTATCGACACCTGGTAATCGCTTTGTGCAATTTTGGGAGTCGCTGCTCTTTGCTGGTTGCATATCACCTTCCTCCTGTTTGGTAAGAACTTGTAAGAGCTTTGTATACCGCTTGACGGATTACGCGTGATTCCACCATATTCCGTAGTGCGTAGGTATATATATTTGTGCTTGCTTCTACGCTAACCATGACAGGAACCACAAAGGATGATGTTGATCCGGAGAAGATGACTACTACAGAGTTGCATGCCCACTTCACTCGGCTGTTGGTGGGGCGTGCACAAGATGTGGACACACGATTGGGTGATGTTGATTCCAAGCTTTCTGATGCGATGGACAAGATTGCTGGTCTTGAGGCATCCTTCAACGCCAAGCTCGACGGCCGGTTCCAGGAAGTCCTGGCCCGTTTACCACCACTGCCATAGCCGGGCATCCATGTACCACGTGCTCGCCGCGTTCCTCTCATACCGCCTTCTGCGGGTACCGTTACAGCCGTGGCAGCTGCTGCGGCCGCTACGGAAGCGGCCACCCAGGATGGATATTCTGCTGATGAGGGGGAAAACGAGTTCGAAGATGAAAACAAGCTCGAGGAGGACGAGGTTCAACAACCTGCACCTGGCCGTCCGCGGCAATACAACCGCAACGCTCGTCCGCCTCCGCGTCCGGTACGTGATGATGACCATGTGGCTAAGCTAAAATTAAATATTCCGCCATTTGAGGGTAGATATAATCCTGATGCATATCTCACTTGGGAATTAGAAGTAGAGCAATGTTTTGCATGTTTACGCTACCCTGAGCATTTGCGTGTTAGTGCTGCTACATGTGAATTTACAGATTTTGCTTCTATCTGGTGGTCTGAACATTGTCGAATCAATCATGCTAATATTCCTGCTACTTGGCTTGGTATAAAACATGCCATGCGTACTCGTTTTGTACCTCCACATTATCAACGGGACTTGCTTAAAAAATTAACTCGTTTAGAACAAGGCAAAAATTCCGTACAAGAGTATTATCAAGAGTTACAAACAGGCATGATTCGTTGTGGTATTGTAGAGGATAATGAAGCTATGCTTGCACGTTTCTTTGGTGGTTTAAATAAGGAGATTCAGCATATTTTAGACTATAAGGAGTACAACACTATTACTCGTTTATTTCACCTTGCTTGCAAAGCTGAACTTGAAGTGCAGGATCGTCAACCATCATGGAGAATAGCTAATAATTCTGCAGGTCGTACTTCTTCATGGTCTGCGCGCCAATCAGCTCCACCTTCTCGTGGGGATGCACCAGGTCCTTCCACCTCCAGGTATACCATGCCGACGTCAAGAATGCCACTTGCTCCTGCTCCATCACCATCTGCTGGTCCGACACGGAGTTCTTCTTCCATGGCCTCCACGGGGAAGACTCGCGATATTCAATGTCGCAAATGTTTTGGGTTTGGTCACATCGAAAAAGAATGCAGAACCAAACGTGTGATGGTGGTGCTTGAAGATGGCGAATATGACTCTGCGAGTGATTTTGATGATACATTGGCACTTATTGCTGCTCGTGATGGTGCCAATTCTGATTCTAACAAGGAGATGGAGGTAATGGGAGCTGAAACTGCTGATCAATACAAGAGTTTAGTTGCACAACGTGTCTTGAGTGTGCAATTGAGCAAAGCTGAGCATGATCAACGCCACAATTTGTTTCAAACAAGAGGCGTTGTTAAGGAGAGAGCTATCCGGATCATCATTGATGGAGGGAGTTGTAACAATCTGGCTAGTATTGACATGGTGGAGAAGCTTGCTCTACCCACACGACAACGACCTCATCCCTATTACATTCAATGGTTTGAGAGCTCCCGTAAACTCAAGGTAACAAGAACTGCACGTGTGCATTTTACTATTGGTACCTATTCAGATTTTGTGGATTGTGATGTTGTACCTATGCAAGCTTGTTCTTTGTTACTTGGTAGACCATGGCAATTTGATAGAGAATCTGTACATAATGGTAAAACTAATCAGTATTCTCTTACACATGCTGGCAAGAAAATTGGACTTAAACCCATGACTCCGGAACAAATTTTGAAAGATGATCTTGCTAGAGCTAGTAGATTAAAAAACGATGACAAACATAAGAGTGAGAATCAGATTATTGCTGCAGATTTTGTACCCCCTAAGCATTCTTCTAAATCTGATTCTAACCATGCTACTGAAATTCGTTTGAAGAATCCTTGTTTACTTGCTAGCAAATCTGATCTTGCTGAAATTGATGTCAATATTACTCCATGTTATGCCATTGTTTGCAAAGAAGTTCTGTTTTCATTTGAGGATATGCCTCCTTCTTTGCCACCTGCGGTTGCTAACCTTTTGCAGGAATACATGGACGTTTTTCCACAAGATGTTCCACCTGGACTTCCACCTATTCGTGGGATAGAACACCAAATTGATTTGATTCCAGGAGCCTCGCTGCCCAACCGTGCACCATATCGCACAAATCTTGAAGAAACAAAAGAGATCCAACGCCAAATCCAGAGTTTATTGGACAAAGGTTATATTCATGAGTCTCTTAGTCCATGCGTTGTTCCTATTATTTTAGTGCCTAAGAAAGATGGTTCTTCGCGCATGTGTACTGATTGTCGCGCTATTAATAATATTACCATTCGATATCGTCACCCTATACCTCGTTTGGATGACATGCTAGATGAGTTGAGTGGTTCTATTATGTTCTCTAAAGTTGATTTGCGTAGTGGTTACCACCAAATTCGTATGCAATTAGGAGATGAATGGAAAACAACTTTTAAAACTAAGTTCGGTTTATATGAGTGGTTAGTAATGCCGTTTGGTTTAACTAATGCACCTAGTACCTTTATGAGACTGATGAACGAAGTTTTACGTGCTTTTATTGGTCGTTTTGTGGTGGTATATTTTGATGACATTCTCATATATAGCAAATCTTCAGAGGACCATTTGGATCATTTACGTGCTATTTTCAATGCTTTACGTGATGCACGTTTGTATGGTAATCTTGAGAAGTGCACCTTTTGCACAAATAGAGTTGCTTTTCTTGGTTATGTTGTTACAGAACAGGGAATTGAAGTTGATCCAGCCAAGATTGAAGCTATTGAGAATTGGCCGCAGCCCAAGACGGTCACACAAGTGAGGAGTTTTCTTGGTCTCGCTGGGTTTTATAGGCGCTTTGTCAAAGATTTTGGTTCTATTGCTGCGCCATTGAATGAGCTCACAAAGAAGGATGTGCCCTTTGTTTGGGGCGATGCACAACAAGAGGCCTTCATGATACTGAAAGATAAGTTAACACATGCTCCATTACTCCAACTTCCTGATTTTAATAAGACGTTTGAACTTGAATGTGATGCTAGTGGAATTGGTTTGGGAGGTGTGTTATTACAAGAGGGCAAACCTGTAGCATATTTTAGTGAAAATTTGAGTGGGCCTAGTCTGAACTATTCTACTTATGATAAAGAATTATATGCGCTGGTTTGGACATTAGAAACTTGGCAACATTATTTATGGCCTAAAGAATTTGTTATACATTCTGATCATGAATCTTTGAAGCATATTCGTAGTCAAGCAAAACTGAATCGTCGCCATGCAAAGTGGGTTGAATTTATTGAATCTTTTCCTTATGTTATCAAACACAAAAAGGGTAAAGATAATATTATTGCTGATGCTTTGTCGTGTCGTTATACTATGTTATCTCAGCTTGACTTCAAAAATTTTGGGTTGGAAACTATCAAGGAACAATACTTGCATGATGCTGAATTTAAAGATGTGTTGCAGAATTGTAAAGATGGTAGAACATGGAACAAATTCATCCTTAATGATGGATTTGTGTTCCGTGCTAACAAACTATGCATTCCAGATGGTTCCGTTCATCTTTTGTTGTTACAGGAGGCGCATGGAGGAGGATTAATGGGACACTTTGGTGTCAAGAAGACGGAGGATGTTCTTGCTGCACACTTCTTTTGGCCACGCATGCGGCGAGATGTTGAGAGATTCGTGGCACGCTGCACTACTTGTCAAAAAGCTAAGTCTCGCCTTAATCCACATGGTTTATATATGCCTCTTCCTGTTCCTAGTGTTCCCTGGGAGGATATTTCGATGGACTTTGTTTTGGGATTACCTCGTACACAGATGGGGAGGGATAGTATTTTTGTTATTGTGGATCGGTTTTCTAAGATGGCACACTTTATTCCTTGTCACAAGACCGATGATGCTGCACACATTGCTGATTTGTTTTTTCGTGATATCATTCGTTTGCATGGTGTGCCAAATACTATTGTTTCTGATCGTGATACTAAATTTCTTAGCCACTTTTGGAGATGTTTATGGGCTAAGTTGGGGACTAAATTGCTGTTTAGTACTACATGTCATCCCCAAACTGATGGCCAAACTGAAGTAGTTAATAGAACTTTATCTACCATGTTGCGGGCTGTTTTAAAGAAGAACTTGAAGTTGTGGGAGGAATGTTTGCCTCATATTGAATTTGCTTATAATCGTTCGCTGCATTCTACCACAAAGATGAGCCCTTTTCAGATTGTCTATGGTTTTGTTCCACGTGCACCTATTGATTTGTTGCCTTTACCATCTTCAGTGCAAAATAATTTTGATGCTACACAGCGTGCTGAATTGATTTTAAAATTGCATGCAACTACTAAAGACAACATAGAACGCATGAATGTTAAGTATAAAGTTGTTGGGGATAGAGGACGAAAGCATGTTGTGTTTGAGGTTGGTGATCTTGTTTGGTTGCATTTGCGCAAAGATCGTTTTCCTGATTTGCGCAAGTCTAAGTTAATGCCACGTGCTGATGGTCCTTTTAAGGTGATAGAGAAAATCAATGATAATGCATATAAACTTGAGCTTCCTGCAAATTTTGGTACGGTAAGTCCTACATTTAACATTGCAGATTTAAAACCTTACTTCGGTGAAGAAGATGAGGTTGCGTCGAGGACGACTTCAATTCAAGAAGGGGAGCATGATGAGGACATCCCATCTATTGATACACCCGCTGCACCTACAGCTGAATACATACAAGGACCCATCACTCGAGCTCGTGCCAAGCAACTTAACTATCAGGTACTTTCGTTTCTTGGAACTCTTTCTCACATATATGAGAATATGATGCTGCCTAAATCAGATATGTTTGTTACTCTTAGGAATGATGGACCTAGCATGGATGAGAGGGACAAGCATTGGAGCATGATCATGCATGGAGATGGCAGCAAGCGTTTGAGAATTGAAGAAGATGCCACGAGTGGAGATTTCAGAACTTTGAAGCCACCATAATGAAGGATGAAGACTTGGACGAAATATACAAAGAACTACTTCATAAATTCGTCCTTATATAAATATAGTGCTGCGTCACTTTTACTTTTGGGCCAGGCCCATGTAATTTTCGCAGCAAATAAGACAGCCACTTTTAGGAGTCCGAATTTGAGGAGAAAAGGCCTGTTAGGGTTCTGTTCGACCACCATACCCATGGCTGGTCGCACCCCTACCTTTTCCTCCTCAAATACCTCCCGTAGCCGTCATTAGAACTCGGATTTTGTTTAGACTAAAAGTTAGCCATTGCTGCAACTACGAGCTCGACTTTTGAGGCCAATCGCCCAGAAGAAGACCGCCTATTCGGAATCCCACCTTTTGAATAAAGCATACAACTTTCATCCGCACTATCTTGATTGCAGTATTAGTTCTTACTTGTTCTCGATTTCAGGTAGGAATTAAGACCCTCGCTGGTCAGGCTGATCGTGCATCCGTAAGATTAGTAACTCCCGGAGATTGTCCTAGTGATTGCATTGGCGCACGAGCTTCGCACGTGTAGTCAGATCGTCAAGCACGAACTCCACCCACCAAATCGACATATCAAGATCTCATCGAAAGATCGGACACCTTTGTCCTATCACGGTAGCTATGTGGTTCACCTCTCTCCCCCATGATGTGATCTCTATGTGATCGTGAGCTTTGTATCATGTTGAATAAGTAGATGCTACTCTTCATCATTATGTGTACTCTAGTTGTGTTATTAAAGTAATCTATTCCTCCTGCCATGGTGTAACAGTGACAGTGTGTGCATCATGGTGGTACTTGGTGTAGGCTACGATTGTGATCTCTTATGGATTATGAGAATAATTATCACTATGATAGTATTGAAGTGATCTATTTCTCCTTTCGTGGTGTAATGTTGATAGTGTGTGCACCGTGTTAGTACTTGGTCTAAGTTGCAATAATATTTATCTTGAGTTGCGATTTGATTTGGATATCTCTATGAGTGGTGTTTGTCAAGTACTTGATGAACTTTAAGGGGTGCTTCTGTAGCCACTACGCAATGATTAGTGTTATTCAATAGGAGAGTAATTCAGAGTAGCATAGTGAAGAGAAGTTATTTATTTGATCATTTATGTTATATTTGTTGGGAGTGTGTCCACTAGTGAAAGTTTGATCCCTAGGCCTTGTTTCCAAGCTTTGCACACCGTTTACTCGCTGTTTTGTTACTTGTTTGCTTGCTGCCATTTTTATTCCAGATTGTATTTACTACTTGTAATCATCACTACTACTTGTATTTCACTATCTCTTCGCTGAACTAGTGCGCCTATACATCTCACAAGTGTATTGGGTGTGTTGGGGACACAAGAGACTTTCTGTATCGTAATTGCAGGGTTGCTTGAGAGGGATAGCTTTGACCTCTTCCTCCCTGAGTTCGATAAACCTTGGATGATCCACTTAAGGGAAACTTGCTGCTGCTCCCTCTGCACTTGGAGGCCCAACACTGTCTACAAGAACAGAAGTGTGTGTAGACATCAGTGGTTGCACCTCTTTTCTTCGCCAAATGAACTTGTACTTAGGCGCCTCCACCTTCTTCTTCTCAATCCTTGCTGGAACCTTGCGTTGCTAAACATGAACCTGCTTAGCACGACCCTGCAAAGTAGTAATGCCTGGGCCACACAACTGACGAACACGTCCATCCTTGCCTTGGTGCACACGTACCGCTGTTCCAACAAAACGTTTCTGAGGTGTTCTCACCAAACTGTGGCTGACTACCCACGGCACCATATGCACCGGAACACGATCAGCACCATCATCATCGGTCTAAACACCCACGTCAACACGAACTGGAAGTGGAACACATGCTGACATATCCTTCCCTTCATCAATATGAGGCTTGACTTCAACCGGCTTGTCACTAACAAGAACAACTGGCTTGTCATCTACAGGCTTGGCTGAAACAATATCACCACTGATGCTCTTCGCATCATGCTCCTCAAGCTGCACCTTAGCTAGCCCTGGTGGTGGCTTAGCTTTATGCAACTTCTCCTTGCGAACCACCAATACGACATCGGACTTGATTTGATCATCTCTCATAGGCTTCAAAGTCTGCTGTTTGCCATCATGCAGAAAAGAATATGTATTTGCTCTCCCAGCATGCATAGCATTGTGATCATACTGCCATGGATATCCAAGTAATAGCCCACACACCTCCAATGGCAACACATCACATTCCACCTCATCAACATAGTCATCAACTGTAAATGGTACACGCACCTTGTGAGTAATCTTTAGCATACCGCAGCTATTAACTGACTCAACATGCCTCGGTGCTAGAATACGCCATGTGGATAAACCCAAAGCCTCCACAACTAACTTGCTAATGCCATTACAGTAACTACCACTGTCAATCATCAACTTGCATGCTTTACCTTTGATTATGCACTGCGCCTGAAATAAATTCCATCGCTGGCCTCTCTCCGCTGTCATACAAGTCTCATCATCTACTCTTTTGAGTTGCATATTCAGCCCACTCAATGGTACAACCTCCTCCACGACATCCTTGACAATATCAGCCTTGACAACATCAACCGCTGATAATTCAGAATTCGTGGCTGCCACCCTGCTAACTATCGGCAATGGAACAACTATCAACTTCTCATAAGGAGTCACAGCTATCGCGACCTTCGGTATAGGAGCTATACTCTTGCCAACATCCTCTAGCCCATGCACAAACTTGGGTAGCTGCTCTATTTCCTCCATATATGGTAACACAAAACCATCACGGAGAAATTTCTTGAAGTCCTCCCAAGCGCAATCAAACTCATTTCTTCCAACCGCCTTGCACCACCATCTGGTTACTTCAGTTTCCACACGCCGGTAAGCAAGACCATATCCATCATAGCTACTAAACTTGTCATTGTATGTGCAACATCAACAGAAACTTCGTTCCATGTGCCTTTCCCAATTGTGGTACTCCGCAATTGTCGCAAGTTGATGTAAACGCCAGCTAGGATTGGATAGCGGCACTCCCTTCTTGATATCAAGATAATCATTGAAAACATCACTAGACTTCTTGCCAAGATAGCACCTATTGCCAAAAACATCTCCCGAAAAAGAATTCATCTTTATATATGTACTCAGCCGTTACTGATTACTGAATGCAAAGCAGCAACTAATGTCCTCTGTCAAGCAAATAATGTCCACCGTCAAGCAAAAATTTACAGACTAGTATAGCCTTTACGTACTCGTTGAATCAGACTAGAAATCTGTCGATGTATAACGATAAGCGATCAATTCCAGCTCTTTTCATAGTTTTCGGCGTCACAGAACTGAGAAACAAAAGCAAAGAACAGAGGCAGCGCGCTTAACCCCGGAGACGGTCTGGGGTCTAGCGACCGAAACCTTCCCAGGCGAGGGCGAGCGAGGCGATCATGAGAAAGCTGCCAGGGCGAAGCGAGGCGCGCAGTATGCAGCTAATGGGCCAGCCCACGCTGGAGCACAGACCACGTCTGTGGTCGAGCGCGTGGCAGAATCCAGCGATCGAGCCTGGCAGTCACGAGCGAGGCACAGGCGCGCGGGTTTGCTTGCGGGGCGACAATCGCGAGGAAATCGACCACGTCTGTGGTTTGCTTGCGGTGTGCTTGACGACGATCGCGAGGCGGCGTCGATCGCGAGGACAGAGACGGCCCGATCTCCGCTGTGTTTTTTGTTCTTTTCTCTGTCTCTTCGATCAGATCTAACCGGAAATAAAAAATGATCGGATCTGACTTCACCTCCGACGAGAACTTGAATTGCAGCAAAGAACAACCAGCATCAACTCCTCATAGATCTGAAAATCCGATCAATCACCAGAACAAACCAGCCGATCTGAAAACTGCCTGAGCAAGAATAATCCGCATATCAATAGAAAACGCTCGCTGTGATCAACCCAGTAATCTGATACCACATGATAAGGATCACGCTGGTGATCCTATGAGTTCTGTCCCGATCTTTCATAGCGAGTCAAACCAATAGATAAAATCTTCCAATCACGCGAAGAACGCAACCTGAAGAAGATGAACGAATCCAGCAAGCAACATGAAGATAATCAACACGCCTCAAACCTGAGCCTGATAATTCTTGATGAACACAAGAACCTTCACAGCAATCTTTATTAGATAACACGGCAGTGCCGTTTCCCCGGAGGGATGATACACGGTGGAGCACATGATAGTTTTCGACTAAAATTCTGAACTCCCCAAACCCTAGACTGCTGGCCTCCTTATATAGATGGCCAGAAAACTGTTGGGCTTGGACAGGCCTGTAACACCCCACTTTTGGTGACCAGAAATTTAAACCCTATTTAAGTGCTTTGTTTGGAGTGAATTAAAAATTTTGCTGGGCAATTTACTTGTGCATGATTTCATGTGTGTGTGCTAGCATGTGTGTGATTTCATGTGAATGCATGGGCATGATTTTATGTGTGCATGTGTGTGTATTATTTCATGTCTTTAATTTTAGATTTTTCAATACTTGAGCATTATGAACTAGAGTTAGTGTTATGATTTTATGCATGAAATATTAAGCCTAGACTAGCTTGTGCTCACCATAAAACCTAGCATGGGATTCTTTGCTTGATTACAATTCTTTTTCTTTTGCTTCTTTGTTTGAAAATAGGGACTTCTCTAAAACCCTAGTTTAACTATTCTAAAATTCATCAAACTTTGGCTATGACTTGTTGTTTATATTTAAAACCCTTGGAAACCAATTTGGTGGGTTTTCAAAACTTTTTCAATAAGATTCAAATTTGAATTTGAATTTCGGCCAAGTCACCCAAGCCATTGCCCTATCTCTCTCTCCCTCTTATTTCTTTTGCAAACCGACCAAGAGGGGGGAGAGGATCTGCTGGGGATCTCTCTCTGGAGTCCAGGGATTCTCAAATCCCTTCCCCTTGTCGTTTTGGGCTTGGCATCGAGGAGGAGGGGGCTAGCCCGAGGCCAAAGCCTGCTAGGGCCTCCCTCTCCCACTACTAGCAAAACCCTTATCCATGGGCCCATTATCTATGGAGCACTAAGTTTCGGTGCTCCACGGATAAGTATCCGTGGTGCACCAAATATAGGTGCTCCACAGATATCATCTTACCCGTGGCGCACCGTGGAAGAGATGCGCCATGGATAAGTGGGCCCCACCGAGCACCAGGGCCTGGGGTGTCAGGCCCCCATATCCGTGGCGCATGCATTTGGGGTGCGCCACGCATAATGTGCATACCTGTGGTGCACCACATATGCATGCGCCACGGATATGTGTGGGCCCACCCTCTGGAAAAGGTGGCAGACATATCCGTGGAGCACTATTTTGAGGTGCGCCACGGGTATATATATCTGTGGAGCACCATTTTGAGGTGCGCCACGGATATGTCGTACCTACCACCATAAAGGTGCCATCTTTCCCCTACCTCCCACTCCAAGCCCTCACTCCCATAGATCTAGCTCTAGCTCTAGTTCCTCTTCTCTCCACCCCCATTTTCTTCAACTATTTCTCCATTTTAGGTAGCTAGCCAAAACTTGTATTTGGATAGTATGTAAGGGTTGACTTCCTCCTCCTCCCCTCCCACATATATCTAGCTCTATTAATTCCTCCCACTAGCTAGCACATATCTTTGTCTCCCTCAATAGTTTGGCTCTCCGCTCACGGATTCGTCGGTAACTTGTCTAATAGGTGAGTATATGGTTGGATGAAAATATGTACCTTGTGGCGGCCGACGCACGGCATGTATGGCGGTGTGTGATATATATGGCATATGTGTTTTGTATGTGATCGAGAGGGGCATGGATGCTTGTGTATGGTTTGTGCAGGTACCAGCGCGTGGTGCATGGATGTTTGCTGAAATGTTGATTAATTTCTGTTTCGGCAAACTTTTGCACTACCCATATGTCCTATTTATAGGGAAGGTCATGCCCAATTTTTCCGGCTATATGACTATAATCTTTTCTAAAATATTCTCATTTGCTCCATACCGTGCAGGCAACGATGGTGCGCCACATGAGCAAAGGTATGGTGGCTAGATACAAGGAACGCATGATGGCCATCATGATTCGGAACAACATGTCCGATATAAGATGTCCTTGTCATAGATGCAACCTCAGGGCCCTAATCAAGCCTGATTTCGGTACATTGGAGAAGCACTTGCTCATGAGTGGTTTCATGAAAGGCTACATTGACGAGGACGTCAACAACGGGTCCCCGCCGGCAGGAAATGGTGACGTGGGAGGCCGACGAGAAGGCGAAGAGTCACCCAGACATGATGAAGGAGATGCGGGACATGATGATGACACCGGATCCGATGGTGGTGGAGAAGACGCAGACACGGAGACACCGCTAACTTCAGCCTTGCGGGACCCTCATGTTCAAGAACTGCTCCGCACAGAGACAAGCAACGCCAAAGCTGTTGCCCGTGAGAAAGACAAGCTGGAGCAAATGGAGAAAGACGTGAAAACTCCGTTGTATCCTGGGTGCCGGCCTGGGGATACACGCCTGAACGTAACCCTCAAAGCTTTGGAGATGAAGGTGCAACACAAATGGACCGACGTTAGCTTCGACGATAACATGGCATACTGGCACGAGAAGCTTCCCGAGGGGAACACATTGCCAAGGAGTACCGAGAAGGCCAAGAAAGTCGTGTGCCCTCTCGATCTACCGCACGTGAAGTACGATGCATGCATCAATGATTGCGCACTTTATCGGGACGAGTACAAGGAACTAACCACATGCCCGGTGTGCGGCCAATCACGATACAAGAGAGGGAACAGGAAAGTTCCTCAAAAACTGGTATGGTACTTTCCTATCACCCCCTGTCTGAAGCGGTATTTCGTAGACCCTAAGGAAGCAAAGCTCATGCAATGGCACGCGGAAAGGGAGAAGCCCGAAGATGATTCGGAGAAGGGCACGATCCTGACACACCCTGAGGACGCTAGCCAGTGGCTCGCGTTGGACATGGAAGACGGTTTCGGGGACGATGCCAGGAACATTAGGCTGGGTATGAGCACAGATGGACTCAATCCCTTCGGCAACCAGAGTAGCACGCATAGCACCTGGCCCGTCTTTGTATGGCCGTACAACCTTCCCCCCTGGCTGTGCACCAAGCAGAGATACATACACATGAGTATTCTTATTCAGGGGCTGAAACAACCGGGTATCGACATGCACCTGTATCTCGAGCTGTTGAAAGAGGAGTTAGCCATGTTGTGGGAGACGCCAGCATGTACGTGGGACGCCTACAAAGGAGAGTATTTTGGTCTGAGAGCCGCGTTGCTCATGACGGTGCAGGACTATCCTGGATACGCATATGTCTCTTGCCAGGTGGCCCACGGACACAATGCATGTGTCAGGTGCATGGATAAAACATCGCATGTCCAGCTACCGAAGGACCCCGGTTCTTCGAAAACCATGTTCCCTGGCATTCGAAAGTGGCTTCCCGCCGATCATCCTTGGAGAAAACGCGGAGATCTGTTCAATGGTAGTGAGGAGCTCGAAACATCCCCACCTATTTATAATGCAGAGGATATCAATGAGGTGCTAGAAGAATGGGAAGCGTGCCCCATGTCGGGAAAGAAGCGTCCGAGGGTAAAGCCACTGCGAGGTGTATGGAAAGCGAGGTCCGTTTTCTAGGACCTGCCGTACTGGAAATACCTCTACACGCCTCATAGCCTTGATCTCATGCACATCACGAAGAACGTGTGCGAGAGTCTAGTTGCCACTATCATCAACATGCCGGAGAAAACCAAAGATGGGCCAAAGGCAAGAAATGACGTGATCAAGCTGGGCATCAGGAAAGAACTTCATGGAGGACGCCCCGGTGACGCTGATGATGATGAGATGTAGGCGGATACTCAAGGTCATATGCGCAAAAAGGCCAAGAGAAACGACTACTACTGCCCACCTTCCTGCTTCACTCTTAGTGAGCCAGAGCTCCACCAATTTTTCAGCGTCCTCCTAGGAGTCAAGCTTCCTACCGGTTACGGAGGGAAGATATCACGATACCTGGACGAAATGAAGAAGAGGTTCTCCGGGATGAAATCTCACGACTACCACGTGCTGATGACGCAGATACTTCCAGTAGCGCTCCGAGGGATCATGGACGAGCACGTACGTGAGACGCTGTTTGGCCTCTGCAACATTTTCGACGTCCTCTCTAGAAAGTCGATCGGCATGAAGCAGCTCGAAAGGCTACAAGGTGAGATCGTCATGATACTATGCGAGCTCGAGATTTACTTCCCCCCCGCGTTCCACGACATCATGGTACATCTGCTCGTCCACGTGGTGGATGATGTCATCCACCTCGGGCCGCCATTCCTCCACAACATGATGCCGTTCGAAAGGCTGAACGGCGTTCTCAAAGGCTACGTTCACAATAGGGCGTGTCTGGATGGAAGCATAGCCAAGGGCTTCCTGTCCTATGAGTGCATATCGTTCTGCCAGAATTATCTACAAAACAAGGACGAGGACGTCCCTATTGGTCTGCCTATCAGGAGGCACCTCGGCAGGATCCATGGGTTTGGTCACCGCGATGGCTTCGTCCCCATGCACGTCGTCTTCCAAGCCCGACAACCAGACTTTGACAGGGCACACCGAGTCGCGCTACAACACCTTGAATTGGTCGAACCTTGGGTGTTAGAGCACAAAAGCTTCATTGAGAAGAAGTTTAGTGACACGGGCAGACGGAGGACGAAGGGAGACGTAACTAGAGAGCACAACTCCAGCTTTACGCGTTGGTTCAAGGAAAAGCTACTCCAGCTTCATCATGGTAACATGCCTTCCACGGAAGAGGAAAAACTCTTATTCGTCTTGTCACAGGGCCCCGCGATGAACGTGAGGACCTATCAGGCGTACGACATCAATGGTTACACATTCTACACCGAGAAAAAGGACCATAGCAGCTAACACCAGAACTTGGGGGTCACAATGCTGTCCTACGCGGATGAGGAATCCACCGTCAATGAAAGGTTCTTCGGGAGGATCGAGGAGATCTGGGAACTCAACTACTGTGGAGAGAAGATGCCGATGTTTCGGGTTAGATGGGCCAAGAACGTCGAAAAAGAAGGCCGGTACTTCACCACCATGGTCATACCCAAAACCAAATCCAGCGCGAACGTCCAGGCGAAAAATGAGCCATGGGTACTGGCGAGCCAGGTTGATCAATGCTTCTTCATTACCGACCCGGTAAGGCCTAGCCGCGTTGTCGTTAGGAGGGGAAAAAGTAGCATCATCGGAATGGAGGGAGCGGCCACCGAGCAAGTACGGCGATCCCAAGATAGAAGAGGAATTCGACAAGTACTTCGACAGGCCTAGTGATGCCACTGGAAGAAGGAAGACCACCCTACCCGCTAAAGGATGCCCGTACACGAGAAGAAATCCCCATGTTTCCGGGCTCAATTATTCAATCGCGACGAAGAAGGGCAAGAAGATCGTGACGAGTTGACGACGGTAGCTCATTCGGAATCGACATCGGACAACATGTGTCATTTTTTGGAGGAACAATCATATAAATGATTTTTGGTTTTTTGTAACAATGATCATATATATGATATATGATTCATATGGTTTTTTGTAACAATGATATATAGATGTCGGACTGGTACTATTTAAAAATTATTATTTTTAGAATAAGCAAATGTTATTTATTGCAATATAGTAATTTTAAACTTTCTGAAATACATTTTTTATAAAAATAAAAAAAGATGGGAGGTCCAGGGTTCAAACCTGGCACCTCCCCAAACAGCCAGCGGAACCCAGAACCACTAGGCTATGTCGAGATTGTTGTCTAGATGGCAGTTCGGCCGCTTTTGAACTATACAAAAACATGCGTGGCGCACCCCTATATGGTGCGCCACGCAAAACATATCCGTAGCGCACCTCGGGGGGATGCGCCACGCATAACCAGGACTTAGGGGTAAAACGGTTCCCCGCCCTTTCTTCTCTCCCACGCGTGCACTTCTCTTCCCCGCCCGAACTCTAGCCGCCGCGCTCGCCTCCGCTCCGAGCCGCCGCTCGCCTCCGCTCTGCCGTGCTCGCCTCTGCTCCACCGCCCTCGCCCTCGCCTCCGCTACGCCGCGCCGCGCACGCCTGTGGAGGAGCCGTCTGTGGAGGAGCCGCCACCGTCGTCTGTGGAGGAGCCGCCGCTGTTGGTGAGCGCACGCCCCCCACGGAGGAGGAGCAGGTCACCGTCTTCCCCGACCTCGCCTTCAACCCTGACCTCGCCGTCTTCCCCTCTTCCCTGCCTCGGTGAGCGCCCGCCTTCCCCTCTTCCCCTCTTCCCCGCCTCTGTTTCTGGTTTGGGCGATCTCAGCTCGATCGTGTGTTGCTAGGAGATTTTGCTTTGTTTCGTTGGTAGTAGGATAGACCAATAATCGCAGTATGTTGTACAGTACATGTAAATCTGTAGTAGCACTAATGTCGTTCTCGTCTGTGAGACCTGTGCTAGTTGCAGATGTTAGGGAATATATGCCCATGTTTTTTTAACTCAAAGAATGGAAGTCAGTGCTGATGCAGATACAATTTACTGAAGATGCTTCGCCTAGAGCTGGCATTACTCACTAACAACCATATATCTTTTGTATAACCAAACTTTAGTCTTTCATACAATAAATATATGAACCTTTTTTCCCAAGTTACGTGGAGGAGGCTACCTGCTTTATAATACAAGAGAAAAGCCAGCACTTGCTGGATCTTAAATAAATTGTCTGGGGACACCTGTAATTAATTACGGCTGCATATGCTGGTGATTTATATACTGAAATGGTTCCAAGGGTTGCTTAGTTCAACAGAGTATCCCTTTGTGAAACCAAATTTTCCTACCAACAAATGATGCTGCAACTATTCTCATGCCATTCTGAGACATTTCATCAGATCAAATGAAGACCTGTGTACTGTAACCACAAAACTGAGACCAAATACAGAACCCCACTCGGTCAGTAAACAACTGGATACATGGTTTGGCCAATTAGCCTCTTGCTAACTACTAGATAAGATCTGATTCTGTTAACAACCATTATCTGTATGCATTCAACGTTAGTACTTAGTAGATAAATCTCTTCCCCTAGACATACAAGTACTTCATTTGGATGATTGAATAGAAATAATCTTAACAGTAGTTAAAAGAGGAACTACAACAAAATCTGGAAATGAATTAACTTTCTCCTTCGATAGTTATCCTATTTTTTTATTGTTCATCAAAGGGATGTGTAGTTAGATGACTACATTGTACTCCTTACTATGTTTTTGGTGGGCAGAAAAATTCTCTTCCTATGCAAGTTATTTTGTTTTTGTATGTTTCTGTTTAGTTTCCTAAAATTCCCAAAAACATTGGTATATCTTTCTTTCTGCTGCATCAGTAGAACACCTGTCCTTAGATGCAATACCCATTGCTTCCTTCACATAAGCATGTCTTAACAAATGGGTGTTCTTTCTTGCCATGTTTTATCTGAATGCTGTAAATCTTCTTTTACAATGGGTGTTCTTTCTCACTTGGTAACAAGGTTTGCTTGCTCATCTAGATTCTAGAGTTCACAAGTCCATAAGCACCGCATAGGTTAGTACCAAAGTATGAAATATATATAGGAAAGCAAAATGACCATCTGCCATCCTAGACAGTAATAAGCATAATGTGTTTCATCTGGGGTACTCAACTAGTGGGCATTCAGAGGTTATGTAGGTCACTGTGTTTTGTTATTTCGACACTGATTCAAACTTTGGCTTCAACCTTTATTGAACAAATTAAATACAATTTTAATAATTCCTTTATCATCCTCATGATATTAAAAGATCTAATTACCCACTGACATATTAATTGGTAAACATAGTGAGATTTTAGTTCCAAAAATTCTCCAACATGCCAGGTGGATAGTATTGGTATTGTACTGGTCAGAAGAGGAAGACATGCATATTTGCAAGCAATAACAATATTTAATAGCATGTGTATATCTTCCCTTTTAAGAAATTAGTCCTATACCTTTTTATTGAAACAAGCGTATGTCACATTACTATTTTTCTTGGTGCAAGATATACTTGCTGGAGCTATGCTCTTTCATATGTTCTCTCATTTTATATGTAAAGTATATAATATACACATGTTCTCTCATTTTATATGTAAATGTTCAAGATAAACTTGCTCAAGCTATGCTCTTTCATTTAATTTAGATAATGGAGCTATGCTCAAGATATACTTAATTTGTTGATGTGCTGGGACTGCTAGGTTCTTACTGTGAGCATTCATGTTAATATGTGACTGTTAGGTTCATGTTAATATAACCCTGTCATTCATGTTAATATGTGACTGCTAGGTTCTTACTATTCCCAGATGCTCTTGTAGAAGGCAAGCTCTCTAATTGATTTTCTTATATATAACACTTTCATTCATGTTAATATGTGACTGCTAGGTTCTTACTGTGAGCATGTTCTTACTGTGTGAGTTCAGTTAACTTTTTGCTACACAAAAATGATACTAAGTGTGCCTCTGGCGTGTGAGTTTAGTTAACTGAACTTTGTTTAAAGTTCAGAACTGCAATCTTTCTTAGGGTTGATTAACTAGGTATGCTTGCTGTAGCATGATTAAGTAACCTAGTTATAATTTTTGTTCTTCTTCTATACCAGTGAGGCATGTGCTAGTGTGATTGGAATGACCTAATGATGACAAACATCTGGGATTAGTCTCAATTTTAACTATGTTTAAAGTTCCAGTAGTAGGTTCTCATAGCAGTTGTTTATCTCCGCAGCTGGCACGCTCCATGGTAGATTTTAGCATGAAATGTATTTTTGGAGCATTTTGTACATCCCTCTGTAGTTACTATGATGATATACTGTGAGCATGTTCTTATACTGTGATGATATACTGTGAGCATGTTCTTCTTATACTGTGATGATATACTGTGAGCATGTTCTTATATTGTGAGCATGTTCTTATACTGTGAGCAACAATACTGTGAGCATGTTCTTATACTGTGAGCAACAATGGTGGAAAGGCACACATTTTTACTGTGAGGTTCTTTTACTCAGTTTTTGCACAGAATTTTGTGCTTCTGTGGACAGCAATGGTGGAAAGGCACATGTTGTGTCTTATGTGTATGTTGTCGACATGTTGTCGGCAAATCTGTGTTGGAAAGGCACATTTCATGATTTTTTTGTTTGAATTGTTTACAGGTTTTTGAAAATGAGTGCCTATTACTCGCGAAATGTTGATTGATTTCTGTTTCGGTGAGAAATAGGCACTCCTAGGTAGCCATTTATAGGGGAGGTGCTGTCGAATTTTCCGATCAATTTTTTGTTGTACTAAACATTTTTCTCCTTTTGTTTAGTGCAAACATGTCGACCGGACACGTCAACGACGGCGCTGGCCCTTCTAACCAAATGAGTGTCGAAGAACAAGCCCAGGCGGCAAACTTGCCATTTTGGATGCAATCCCAGAGGGCGGCTGAGGAGAAGGAAATAGACGTCATGGACGAAGACGGAGGTGGAGATGATCAGGGTGGAGACGAAGACTCTGAGGGTGGAGACGGAGACTCCGAGGGTGGAGAAGAAGACGGAGACTCCGATGCCACCATCGATGCTGGCGGCGAGCGCACCGATGGCGCCGAGGATGACACCACCGATGGTGGATCTGCCTTGGCTGCTAAGAAGAAGGCCACCAGGAAGGATCGGAATCTGCCGACGCTTGGCACAAAACGTGAGGATTTCACCGCCGTGAATGAAAACGGCGTACCCGTGGAGCCTAAAGCCCTTGCCGCAGGATACGGGACACAGATTGGTTGCATCGTCCGGGAGACCGTGACGATCAACACGAGGAACATCCGAGATCCCGGCAATGCACATCTTGTGCAGCTCCTACTACAGAAGCTTCACGAGCGATACGATTTCCCGGTGGAGTACAAGAACCTAAACCTCAAAGACAACAAGGTGAACCAGCAGGCCCTTACGAAGATGAGCATGGCCTTGGCTAGCTGGAGAACCCGGGTGAAGAAGCGGATTGACAAGGACGAAAGCTGGGAAGAGATCAAGAATCATGAGCCACTTCTAGATCACGACGACTATCTTCTTTTCAAGGAGGAATTGGAGACCGATACCTTCAAAGCTCTGTCGGCGTTGGGGAAGAAGATGTATGAACAGAACTTAGGTCACCACCATCTTGGGAGTGGCGGTTACAGAGGAATCTAGGAAGTGTGGGACAAGGAGGACGCCGAGCTTATTCGTCTTGGCAAGCCCAACATGTTTGACAAATTCACGGACCCGCAGGTCTATAACTTTGTGCGGGCCCGCTACTACCTGTGCCCCAAGACAAAGGAATTCAAAACCTCAGCGAAGGCTGTGCAAGAGTTTGAGAAACTCGTGGTAAGCAACTTACCGCGGATCTCAAGTCGATTTGCAATCAATAATGAACCGATGATTCTAATTGGGTTCATGAATCCTTTTGTAGGAAGCTGAAATAGCCGCTGAGGCAGCTTGCTCCACCCAAGGGCAATCGGAGCCTTGGGACACTCCTTTCAACAGGGCGATGAATATTATGAAGAAGAGGCCCAAGCACAAGAAGATGACGTCCGCTGGGCGTGTTTCAGGCTTTGGGCTGACCACGAAAGTCGGCGTCCACTTCAAAGAGGAATCAAAGGCTAGAAAGGAGAGAAGAAGCAAGGTGGAGGAGGCGCAGAGGCAGGAGATTGCAGATCTCAAGGCGCAAGTGGCCACGCTGCCGGCGCAGATGGAGGAGAAGTTCGAAGCAAGGTTGCGCCAGGTTATTCCTCCTCAACTGTGGGAGGGTCTAGCGGCGTGGAATGCCACTGGTGGAGTTGGGCCGATACCGGTGCCCAGCTTGTTCGGCAGCAACTCGGCGCAACACGTGTCGCCGAACATGGTGACCCCGCCCTCCTACCCATTGGCAGACCCGTTCGCGGGGCTGAGCCCATTGGCCGCCGACACCAACAATGCGCAGCCGGCGCCGGTGCCCAACACCAACACGCGGCCGCCGCCTCCGCCGCAGCCCAACACCAACACGCGGCCGCCGCCTCTGGCGCAGCCCAACACCAATGTGCAGCCACTGCCCAACACCAACGTGCAGCCGCCGCCTCCACCGCAGCCCATGCAGCCTCGCGTGTCCACCTTAGCCGACCTCGACGCCCTTACCAAGGTAACTAATCGTAGGCTCGACTTCATACTCTGCCGTCTTTTTTGATGAGTACCATCTGATAATGATGCCCAACATGTTCTCCTGCAGGACACTAGTTGCACCTTGCTGCACTATCTGAACGGCGTGCTGAAGGATGTAGGCAAGGGTACCATATGCCAACCGGAGAACCCCCTGATGCACAACTTGCCCATCCCTGCTGGCATGTTCAGGGTCGCCCTGGTGCGTCCTTTGAAGGGTTGCGAAGGCGTTGATCCTCCCATGCAACCTCATGGAGCCGATGAGCATTACTCTCTCGGAGGTTGCGTCGGCTGGTCCTTGCTATGGCCAAAGTCACAGATTCGCCTTGCAAAGGATGTTCAGCGCCCCGCGGTTGCCCCCGCTAAAAAGACACGGCCACCGGTGTTCGTCCCTGCCACCAAGAGGCATCAGCAACTAGCCGCGCACACGCCGTCGCCTCCACCCGAGCACGTGGATGCTGCACCTAACCGCGGCGATGATCCCCGTGATGAAATTGACGGCTTCCTCGACATCGGGGCCAACGAAGAAATCTACATGCCTTCTCTTAGAGATCCAGCCTCCCGTGGTCAACAAGCCGGTCGTCCCCTGTCATGCACGCAACGTCTGCGGTTCAGCGACTGATGTGGCATCTCCCATGCATGATAGTGCTTACTATGCTATTCCTGGTTATGTTGTTGCTGATACTATCAAGATAAAGTTCTTGTTCCTATTTCTACCACGCAAGGAAAATGTTAGGGACGCAATTGGAGTGCAATATTGGTGGAGCATGTTGTCCTTGAAGGAGTCCGGTTGGGGACCACCTAGTAGCATGCTGAAGATGGTGGCGCACCTACAAAAGAGTCTTTTTATTTTAGTGTATTGTTTATTTTCTAGTGGGTCCGTGTGCTTGAGTTTATTTTATTTCCTATTTTTGTTTTTGCTTGTAAGTCAAGTAATAGGGAGGTCGGCTGCAACTATAAAGCCTGAGGGGTGCGCACCAATGTAAAGGGGAGTTGAATTTCGAGTTAAGAATAGACAGGAAAAAGGTCCCATGTCGGGGGACACCAATATCGTTGGTTTTGCTTGCTGATTCGCAAGGATCTGTTTTACAGTTCGTGGAGTAGATCTATTCTGCTCAACAGCTGATTTATCTTGCTGCTGTGTTTGATCGCCGTGAAAGATTGGGCCAAACCCCCATCGGATCACGTTGATCCGTATCATCTTGGTATCAGATTTGTCGGGTTTCTCACGGCGAATTTAGTGCTGAGATCTGCTGAAGTTTTCGTCGTCTGCTGAGAAGAGTTGCTACCGGCGGGGATCTTCAAGACACCCGTGCTTGATCTATTGTGTTCGTCTGCTGGAGTCGCTTTGATCGATCTAAATTTTGGTTTTCCGTTCACTTTGATCCTCAAGTAGTACTCACGAAATTGGGATTGCCCAGTACTTCACGTCAACGAGGGTTCTGTTCTGATCCAAGAACGAACAGCCATCAAGAAACTGAATCAGGATTGCTTCTAGATCTGATCGTGACAGCCATCAAGAGAAAAAAAAGAGAGGAGCTAGCCGATCGCCCCGCGCTTCGCTCGTTTGCGCTCTCGATCTCGGTATCGATCGAGGAGCCCTGCTCAGATCCGATCGGTTTTGGAGTCCAGCAAGCTGCCGATCGATCAGTGTTTTTAAAAAAAAGGGAAACGAACTTGGTTCTCGCTCGTCCCCAGACCGTCTCCGTGGTCGAGCGCAGACGTGGCCTCGCTATCGCCTGGCGATTTCCCTGGATCGGGCCGGCCCATCAGCGCAGCTCACCCGGCCACGCGCTGGCTCGCTCGCACGCCTCGGTCAACCACAGAGGGCGTCTGCCCTCGAGCGCGCTGGCTCGCTCGCCCGCCTGGGATTGAGCGCCGTGGAGGATCGTGGATCGCTTGACCCCGCGCCTGGTTCGCCCTTGAATCGGTTGGTTCACTCTGGAATTGATCGCTCGGGATCAGACGTAGAGGGTTTCCAGTCTGGTTCGGTGGGTAGCAGTCTCTCCTGCTCTACTACGACCTGCTGCTACGACGGCACAATTCCTTGCAGTTTTGCTACCGCGCCCTCCTGCTGCACCTTTTCAGCGTGGTGTTCTGCCGTGACAGCGAGTACAGGTTCAGTTTTCTGTCGTGACTTTCTGCTGTGTTCGTTCGTCCGCGTATCCCTGCTGTGTGCTGTCTTGGTAGGCGTTGCTTGTGTTTCTCTGCCTTGGTGATGATGTGGCGCCTCCAATGCATGATAATGCTTACTATGCTATACCTGGTGATGTTGTTGCTGCTACTATTAAGATAAAGTTTTTGTTCCTATTTCTACCACGCAAGGAAAATGTTAGGGACGCAATTGGAGTGCAATATTGGTGGAGCGTGATGTCCTTGAAGGAGTCCGGTTGGGGACCACCTAGCACCATGTTGAAGATGTTGGCGCACCTACAAAAGAGTCCTTTTTATTTTAGTTCTGTTTGTTTAGTTTTCGGTTTAGGAAAATGGAGTCTGGCTTGTTTATTTGTTTTTATTTTCCTAATTTCGTTTTGCTTGTAAGTCAAGTAATAGGGAGGTCGGCTGCAACTATAAAGCTAGAGGGGTGCGCACCAATGTAAAGGGAGAGTTGAATTTCGAGTTAAGAATAGACAGGAAAAAGGTCCCATGTCGGGGGACACCAATATCGTTGGTTTTGCTTGCTGATTCACAAGGATCTGTTTTACAGTTCGTGGAGTAGATCTATTCTGCTCAACAACTGATTTATCTTGCTGCTGTGTTTGATTGCCGTGAAAGATTGGGCCAAACCCCCTTCGGATCACGTTGATCCGTATCATCTTGGTCCGATCGCTACGTAACCTGGCGGTTGGCGTGTGTCACACTCAATTTGGGTACCACTTTGCCACATGATAAGGATCATGCTCTGATACCAAGATGAGGCATGGAGACGGTCTGGCCTCCAGCGCGACCACACGCCCGACCCGAGCGCCTCGCTGGATCGAGGCCTCATCGCGGGATCCTTCCGAGGCCGTCGCTCGACCGGCCAATCCCGTGGAGATCACGTGGGCCGGCCCATCTGCCGCTCGTCCTGGAGATCGAGAGACTCACCCAGATCCGATCGAGGGAAACAAAAGAAGTCTGCGCCCGCTCGTTCGCGTGGATCGCTCGCCCGTCATGCCGCACCACAGACTACCTCTGTGGTCGAGCGCTTTCTCTGGATTTGCTAGCGATTCGCTGCTCGCGCTGCGGGACGGAGACCCTCTGGCCTCGAGCGAGCGCTCGCCCCGCACCTGGATCGGATCGTCGTGAGCCTCGCTGCAGTTAAAAAAAGACAAGGAAAGAACTGATCGCTGATCAGAGTTTGGAGGACATCGCCACTGGTTCTTTGCGTTGCGACCAACGCTACCGGTCAGACATCGGCGCTCTATTGTCTGCCCCCGAGCGTGGTTTCTGCAGCGCCACCAACTGGCGCGTTTTTTTTTTCTTGTCGTGACCTGTTGTCTTGTTTGGCTGTGCGTCTCTGCCGTGCTCGCTGCTGTGACACGCGTTTGCAGCGTTGTTCTGCTACGACATAGGTGGGTTTTGCTGTCAAGCAGTTATGGTGGCCAGTGTTATGGAGACAGTTCAGACGGACGTATCGGATTTTTATCAAGTTCGTTGGCTGGGTGAAGCAGATGAAGCACCCATTTTTAACCCTGCTGCTGTTGCTGCAACCCGAGCATTGGGAGGTTTGCGAAGGCTTTGGCTAAAGTTTGATACTACACCCCAAGAATATTTAGCATGGGAGGATGTGATGGACCGTTGGTTACTGCCACGTTCTCAAGATTACGGGCAAATTACTTCTTACAATGCAGCTGTTGCTCGCTTTGATCAAACAACTACTGCTTGGTGGAAACGTGCCAGGTATGATATGCACCAAAAAGGCCAGAGTTTCACCTGCAGTTGGGAAGAATTGAAGAGTCTTTTAAGGCAGCGTTTCGTGCCAACAGATTGTATGGTAGAGCAGCCCAGTCGGGCTACGACCACAATGGTACCTTCTGTGGATACGAAGGCTGATGGTGGCAAGGATATCATGAAAGAGGTTGAACCATTGAGTGGGTTGAATATGCAACTCAAGCGGGTACATGATGCGGCTTGTATAGCAGTTGACAAGGGTCAGCGTTGGAGTTTATTTCAAACACAGTGCATGATCAAGGGCAAAGCCTGCAAGCTCATGGTGGATGGTGGTAGTTGCTGTAATGGCATCAGTAAGGCTGTGGTGACGACTTTGGGTTTGTCGACATGGCGTATTCCTGAACCTAAGCATGTTGCATGGTTGAATAGCTGCGGTATGCTGAAGGTTACTCATAAGGTACGTGTGCCATTTACAGTTGGTGACTATGTTGATGAGGTGGAATGCGATGTGTTGCCATTGGAGGTATGTGGGCTGTTACTTGGACGTCCATGGCAATATGATCGCAATGCTATGCATGCTGGAAGAACAAATACATATTCCTTTATGCATGATGGCAAACAACGGACTTTAAAGCCTATGAGTGATGATCAAATCAAGTCCAATGTTGTGTTGGTGGTTCGCAAAGAGCGATGGTGATGATGGCAGCGGATGATTGTTGGGGATAACTTGGTGTCACCGATGAACTCTCCTCGCTTGAACCCTGATGCCAATGCAACAGCTCTCAAACCCTGTAGGATATTCACGATTCCACACACTTGCGCACGTAGCCGTCGACCACGAAACGGTAGTTTGCAATCTACTGATTCCCAATGGAACAACAGATCACACTAAACTTGCAGCAGTATAACACCAAATCCAGATGAATTGGTGCGGAGGAATTCAGATGAATGCTTACAGCAGTTCAACGAAGTAATCTTTAGTCTAAACGTGGTCTAACCCTAATTGAGGGGGCGCCCAGGGCTACTTATAGGTGGCCGGACGACCTCAGCAAAGACCTGGCCCAAAACATGTCCGGTTTGGGCCCAAACTGACTCGGTTCGACTCAAACGGGTACATACCGACCCATATATGGGTTCGGCCTAATTTTAGCATGCAGGCCATGTGTGTAGCGCGCCTTAGACGTGTAGACATCGTGTCGTAGGCAGTCCTAGTGCGCCATCACGTGCTCGTGCTCATCCAGACCTGATCTTCTTCACGTGGTGATGTTCTCCATGCTTGTGGCGCCGGCCTCCCTCTCCTCCCTCGCGCTCTCTTGCTTGATCACCACGTCGTGCTCCATGTGTTGCATCTTCTCGCTCCCTCGAACCCCTTCTTCTCCAATGAACCTGATCATACATATGAACAAAGACTTAGGCAGTATAAAATTCTCGTTACAATAAATATCAGATTCAGCAAGGAGTGAGTTCACCTGCTGTTGTAACAACTTAGCACGGGCTTGAGTAATTGGTCCAATCCGAATCTCATCATTGGACTTATCTTGATCAGCAACAATAGGATCATCAACAGTAGGTGGAGATGGCTGTGTAGTAGGGATGTCCTCATCATCTCCCCCCCCCTTCAAAAGGCGTCGACCTCGACGCTCCAAGGTCATCTCCATCATATGGTGATAAATCAGCAACATTGAAACTATTGCTAACACCACCAAACTCAGCAATAGGAATATCAATCGAGTAGGCATTATCATTGATCTTGGCAAGCACTCTATAGGGACCAGCACCTCGGGGCCTCAACTTGGAACGCCTAAGCAAAGGAAATCTGTCCTTGCGCAGGTGCACCCATACCATATCACCGGGCTGAAAAAGAACCTGCTTTCTTGACTTGTTGCGAGCAGCAGCAGTATTCTTCCCTTTCTTCTCAATAGCCTCTCGAGTCTTCTCATGAATTTTCTTCACAAAATCAGCTCTCTTTGATGCCTCCATATTAACTCTCTCATGCAATGGAAGAGGCAACAAATCTAGTGGTGTAACAGGTTTGAAGCCATACACCACCTCAAACGGACAAAGCTGAGTAGTAGAATGTACCGCCCTGTTGTATGCAAACTCCACATGCGGCAAACAATCTTCCCACTCCCGCAGATTTTTCTTGATCATTGTCCTCAGCAACTGTGACAAAGTTCGATTCACCACCTCGGTCTGGCCGTCAGTCTGGGGATTACATGTAGTGCTGAACAGCAGCTTTGTTCCTAGCTTTCCCCATAAGGTCTTCCAGAAGTAGCTCATGAACTTGACGTCCCTGTCAGAAACAATAGTCTTGGGCACTCCATGCAAGCGTACAATATCCCTGAAAAACAGGTTAGCCACATGCGACGCATCATCGCTCTTATGACAGGCAATAAAGTGTGCCATTTTAGAGAATCTATCCACTACCACAAATATAGAATCATGACCATGTTTAGTTTTTGGCAATCCTAGCACAAAATCCATACTAATATCTTCCCATGGTGTAATAGGTGCAGGTAGTGGTGTATACAAACCGTGAGGCTTCAGCTTGGACTTGGATGTGTTGCACACAATGCAGCGCCGCACATACCTGTCCACATCACGCCTCATCCTAGGCCAAAAGAAGTGATCAGCTAGCATGAGTAATGTCTTCTCACGCCCAAAGTGACCCATCAAACCTCCAGCATGTGATTCCTGCAATAAGAGCAAACGCAAAGACGACTCCGGAACACATAGTTTGTTAGCTCGAAATAGAAACCCATCATGTATGTGATATTTCTCCCAAGCGTTTTTCAAAGCACACAAACGATATGGTTCAGCAAAATCATGATCAGTTGCATAAAGCTCACAAATACTCTCTAAACCAGGAATATTAATATCAAGTTGTGTCAATAACATATTCTTCCTAGATAGAGCATCAACAACCACATTATCTTTTCCCTTCTTATGTTTAATGATGTACGGAAAAGATTCAATAAACTCAACCCACTTAGCGAGACGCCTATGCAGGTTGGATTGCGCTTTCAAATATTTCAAAGCTTCATGATCAGAATGTATGATAAATTCTTTTGGCCACAAATAATGTTGCCAAACCTCAAGAACTCTAACAAGTGCATACAATTCTTTATCATAAACAGGATAATTCAGTCTAGCACCAGATAATTTCTCAGAAAAATAAGCTATAGGACGACCCTCTTGCATCAAAACGCCACCTATGCCTATACCACTAGCATCACATTCAACTTCAAATTGCTTTGAAAAATCAGGCAATGCAAGTAAAGGTGCAGAAGTAAGCAAACGTTTCAATTCATCAAATGCATGATCTTGGGCTGCGCCCCACAGAAAAGGAACACCTTTCTTCGTTAACTCATTTAATGGTGCAGCAATAGTACTAAAGTCTTTCACAAAACGGCGATAAAAACCAGCAAGACCGTGAAAACTTCGTACTTGACTAACATTCATGGGAGTAGGCCAATCTTGAATAGCAGCAATTTTAGATTGATCTACCTCTACTCCATGCTTAGAAACAACATAACCCAGAAATATGACCTTATCTTTTGCAAATGTGCACTTCTCAAGATTAGCATACAATTTATTATCACGCAGCACTTGCAAAACTTGTCTAATATGAGCACAGTGTTCAGTTTCATTGCGGCTGTAAATAAGTATGTCATCAAAATAGACAACCACAAAACGACCAATGAACTCTCTCAAAACATGATTCATTAAGCGCATGAATGTACTAGGTGCATTAGTAAGACCAAAAGGCATGACTAGCCACTCATATAAGCCAAATTTAGTTTTGAAAGCAGTTTTCCATTCATCTCCTTCTTTCATGCGAATTTGATGGTAACCACTATGCAAATCAATTTTAGAGAAAACAGCAGCACCACTCAATTCATCTAACATATCCTCGAGACGGGGAATAGGATGACGATATCGAATAGTAATGTTGTTTATAGCTCTACAATCTATGCACATGCGCCATGTACCATCTTTCTTAGGCACCAAAATCACAGGAACAGCACAAGGACTAAGAGAGACACGAATGTACCCTTTATCCAGAAGAGCTTGCACTTGTGCTTGTATCTCCTTTGTTTCGTCGGGGTTGGTCCTGTAGGGGGCGCGGTTGGGCAAGGAGGCGCCAGGGATCAAGTCGATCTGGTGCTCGATGCCTCGTAATGGTGGCAGCCCAGCAGGTACCTCCGCCGGAAAAACATCATCAAAGTCCTGCAAAACAGTTGAGACACCAAGAGAAATAGGTTGCATATCGTTAGAAACTAAGACCTCGCCCTTGTACATGAGCACAAGAGGCATGGCTGTAGGATCCTCACTAAATTCTCTCATGTCTTCTTTGGTGGCTAAAACTAACAAGTTGGGCACTCCCTCACTTTTCGTTATATCACTCACGGCTGTTACATTATCTCGTGGAGGTGGCTGTTCGAGTTTCACTTCAGTCTTCTGACGAGATTAATTAACAATTTGCTACGGTGACATAGGCAGTAGGTTGATTTTCTTGCCCTTGAACTCCAAGTGATAAGTATTGGCTCGACCATTGTGTTGCACATGTCGATCATAGAGCCATGGCCGACCCAACAAGAGATGACAAACCGTCATAGGAACCACATCAAAATCAATAGAATCCTTGTATGGCCCTATCTCAAAGTTCACACGTACCATGTAGTTTACCTTCATCTCACCATTGTCACTTAACCACTGAATATAATATGGGTTAGGATGAGGTAAATATTTCAAACCCAGCTTGGCACATAACTCCTTACTTGCGAGATTGCGACAGCTTCCGCCATCAATGATCACCTGGCAAGCTTTATTGGGACCAACTAGTGCCTTGGTTTGAAACAGGTTGCAGCGCTGAGAATCAATATTGGGCTGCACACTCAACGTACGTGGAGAGACAACAATAATAGGAGAAGAGTCAGCATAAGCATCTTCACCTTCATCATCAGAACCAAACGGATCAGCATCTTCTCCGGTCTCATATCCGTTCTCAGTAACCACTATCACTTTGTTGTTGGGACAATCTCTTTTAAAGTGTCCCTTGCCTCCACACGTATGACATAGTTTCTCAGTAGCACGAGTCACGGAGGCACTCGAACCAGAACTAGCGGCTGGTGTGGTAGCGGGACGTCTGGACTGAGCTCCAGAGGTCGCTGGCCTAGTGGACGAGGAGGGGCGAGTAGGAGTCTCCTCGAGTGGCGCTGGGGCAGGGCTAGAAGGCGCCCTTGCAGTGTATCGACTGGCAGGTGAAAAGCGAGATTTTTGTTGCGCCTCTTCAGTAAGCTGTGCCTCAGCCTCCATAGCATGGTGAAGCAACTGATTCATATCATTGTAAGCATGATGCCGGACGATGTTCTTGATAGGAAGTCTGAGTCCGTGCAAAAACCGTTGCATAGTCATCTGACTAGACTCTTGAACTCGCGATCGCTGCATCAACAGTTCCATCTCCTTGTAATAAGCATCAACTGTCAAAAATCCTTGCTTCAGTTGTGTCAATCTATCAAAAACTGAACGCAAATAATTGGTGGGTACAAAACGAGCCTGCATGATTTCCTTCATCTCTGTCCATCGCAAAACAGGAAGCTCCTGAGCTGCTCGTCGTTGTGTCAGAATATTATCCCACCAACACAAAGATAAATCAAGATGATACGGATCAACGTGATCCGAAGGGGGTTTGGCCCAATCTTTCACGGCAATCAAACACAGCAGCAAGATAAATCAGCTGTTGAGCAGAATAGATCTACTCCACGAACTGTAAAACAGATCCTTGGAATAGCACCTATCATGCTCCGAACAAAATCTGTTCTATAAGAGAGACATGTATAATAAGTTGCAGCAGCTCACTCAAGGTACTAAATCTGTGGATGAGTATTATAAAGAGATGGAGTTGTTGATGATACGTACAGGGACAAGGGAGGACATAGAGGCCACGATGTCTCGGTTTTTGACTGGACTGAATTTTGAGGTGCGTGATCGTGTGGAGATGGTTTACTATCATGATCTTCAGGATCTTGTGCACCAAGCTGAGCGTGCGGAGCAACAAATCAAACGACGCCCAGCTGCCACACCTACAAAATCATGGCCTCGTTCTCATACCGAGGCTGCTGGTCCTAGTGTTCAGACGACACCTTCTACACGCTCTAATAGTGTTTCTCATAGCGTGGCACCCAAATCTGGGGTGTCCAAAACTGCATCTACGCAGTCCACAGCAAACATCGAGTGTTTTACTTGTGGTGGATGAGGACACATGAAGCGTGATTGCCCTAATAGAAAAAGGGTGATGCTCACACATGATGGCTATGTTTCTGCTAGTGATGAAGAGAAAGCTGATGCGTCATCAAGTGAGGAATCTGAGGAAAATCCTGAAGTGATCGTGGATGGGTATGAACTTGCTGCAAATTTAAAAAATCTAATGGTGCAACGCGTACCAGAAGATCGCATTCACGACCAAGGGCGGCGCTGGAATATATTTCAGACCCAATGCATCGTCAAGGACACCACTTGCAAACTAATTATTGATGGTGGCAGTTACACAAATATTGTTAGCAAGAGTTTGGTGGATTCTCTATCATTGCCTACATGGAAGCACCCGCAGCCACATTGTGTTGAGTGGTTGTATAATTCAGGGAAGCTGAAAGTCACACATAAGGTGCGCCTGAAATTTTTAGTAGGTAATTATGAGGACACCGTGGTCTGTGATGTTTTGCCTATGGATGCTGATGAGGACATCCCATCTATTGATACACCCGCTGTACCTACAGCGGAACACATACAAGGACCCATCACTCGAGCTCGTGCCAAGCAACTTAACTATCAGGTACTTTCGTTTCTTGGAACTCTTTCTCACATACATGAGAATATGATGCTGCCTAAATCAGATATGTTTGTTACTCTTAGGAATGATGGACCTAGCATGGATGAGAGGGACAAGCATTGGAGCATGATCGTGCATGGAGATGGCAGCATGCGTTTGAGGATTGAAGAAGACGCCACGAGTGGAGATTTCAGAACTTTGAAGCCACCATAATGAAGGATGAAGACTTGGACGAAATATACAAAGAGCTACTTCATAATTTCGTCCATAAATACATATGGTGCTGCGTCACTTCTATTTTTGGGCCAGGCCCATGTAAATTTCGCAGCAAATAAGACAGCCACTTTTAGGAGTCCGAATTTGAGGAGAAAAGGCCTGTTAGGGGTCCGTTCGACCACCCAACCCATGGCTGGTCGCACCCCTACCTTTTCCTCCTCAAATACCCCCGTAGCCGTCATTAGAACTCGGATTTTGATTAGACTAAAAGTTAGCCCTTGCTGCAACTACGAGCTCGACTTTTGAGGCCAATCGCCCAGAAGAAGACCGCCTATTCGGAATCCCACCTTTTGAATAAAGCATACATCTTTCATCCGCAATATCTTGATTGCTGTATTAGTTCTTACTTGTTCTCGATTTCAGGTAGGAATTAAGACCCTCGCTGGTCAGGCTGATCGTGCACCCGCAAGATCAGTAACTCCCGGAGATTGTCCTAGCGATTGCATTGGCGCACGAGCTTCGCACGTGTAGTCGGATCGTCAAGCACAAACTCCACCCACCAAATCGACGTATCAAGATCTCATCGAAAGATCGGACACCTTTGCCCTATCAAGTGGTATCAGATTTCAGGTTGCTCGGTGAGATTTACTGTTTCGTAGTTTAGATTGCATCAGTGTTCATACCTATAAACCACGAAAAAGCCAAAAAATACAGTTAGGGTTAGATCATCTCGTCCCATAAACCATCCGAGCCTTTGCATTGTCTTTTCAGTTTGCATCGTTGAATTTGTGTCTGCATCCGCGTGTCGAGTTGCTGGTCTTAGTGTCTGTTCCTTTAGAGTTTCGAGTTCGATTCACCTTAGTCCCGCCGCCGCCGCACGCTTGCACCACTGCTCCGCCATATCCTTCCACCACCACGCCATATACTTCCGCCACCGCCTTCACATAAGTTCTTGTTCGTTCTTCCCAATTTCATCCGTACCTTTTTCAGAGTCCGTGAGTTAGGTTTCGGTCGCCAGTCAAGAGGAGGAAGAAGAGCAAAAAAAAAAAAAAAAAAAAAAAAAAAAAGTCAACTCCGCATCCAAGTCGGGTTGACCCGTTCCTACTAGTGCATTCCGAATTCAGTCTGAATTTTGACAGTTCCGTCAGTTTTTTGACGGTTTTCGACAGCAAATTTCAACTGGTCATAACTTTTGCATACGAACTCCGTTTTCGACGTGCGAGTACTCAAAATGTTCGTAGCGAAAAGATCTACGTGACCACAACAACTACGACGTTGTGCGACACCCAGAACTCCCAAAAAAGGCTGGGAAGGCTGAGTTTTTGCCCTCCGAAGTTTCAGACCTGACAATTCCTGCAGATCTTCACTTATATTTTGCTTGGGAGCTGTTCCTTTCTTCTTGTGGGGCCGCGCCGTGACTTCCTTAGTGTTCTCGGCTCGCGTCTCTAGCTTGGTATAGCCTAGGATCAGCACAGTACCGTGGTTGAGCATTCTTTCAACATTGCATTGCTGTTTTGACATTTGCTGTATTTTTGCTACCATATAAGCCTTCCTACAGCTCCACATATTTCTGCACGTGCTTTGTATCGACACCTGGTAATCGCTTGTGCAATTTTGGGAGTCGCTGTTCTTTGCTGGTTGCATATCACCTTCCTCCTGTTGGGTAAGAACTTGTAAGAGCTTTGTATACCGCTTGACGGATTACGCGTGATCCCACCATATTCCGTAGTGCATAGGTATATATATTTGTGCTTGCTTCCACGCTAACCATGACAGGAACCCCGAAGGATGATGTTGATCCAGAGAAGATGACTAGTGCAGAGTTGCATGCCCACTTCACACGGCTGTTGGTGGGGCGTGCACAAGATGTGGACACACGCTTGGGTGATGTTGATTCCAAGCTTTCTGATGCGATGGACAAGATGGCTGGTCTTGAGGCATCCTTCAACACCAAGCTCGATGCCCGGTTCCAGGAAGTCCTGGCCCGTTTACCACCACTGCCACGGCCGGCCGTCCCTGTACCACGTGCTCGCCGCGTTCCTCTTACAGCTGCGGCAGCTGCTGCGGCCGCTACGGAGGCGGCCACCCAGGACGGATATGCTGCTGACGAGGGGGAAAACGAGTTCGAAGATGAAAACGAGCTCGACGAGGACGAGGTCCAACAACCTGCACCTAGCCGTCCGCGGCAATACAACCGCAACGCTCGTCCACCTCCGCGTCCGGTACGTGATGATGACCATGTGGCTAAGCTAAAATTAAATATTCCGCCATTTGAGGGTAGATATAATCCTGATGCATATCTCACTTGGGAATTAGAAGTAGAGCAACGTTTTGCATGTTTACGCTACCCTGAGCATTTGCGTGTTAGTGCTGCTACATGTGAATTTACTGATTTTGCTTCTATCTGGTGGTCTGAATATTGTCGAGTCAATCATGCTAATATTCCTGCTACTTGGCTTGGTCTAAAACATGCCATGCGTACTCGTTTTGTACCTCCACATTATCAACGAGACTTGCTTAAAAAATTAACTCGTTTAGAACAAGGCAAAAATTCTGTACAAGAGTATTATCAAGAGTTACAAACGGGCATGATTCGTTGTGGTATTGTAGAGGATAATGAAGCTATGCTTGCACGTTTCTTTGGTGGTTTAAATAAGGAGATTCAGCATATTTTAGACTACAAGGAGTACAATACTATTACTCGTTTATTTCACCTTGCTTGCAAAGCTGAACTTGAAGTGCAGGATCGTCAACCATCATGGAGAAGACCTAATAATTCTGCAGGTCGTACTTCTTCATGGTCTGCGCGCCAATCAGCTCCACCTTCTCGTGGGGATGCACCAGGTCCTTCCACCTCCAGGTATACCACGCCGACGTCAAGAACGCCACCTGCTCCTGCTCCTGCTCCATCACCATCTGCTGGTCCGACACGGAGTTCTTCTTCCATGGCCTCCATGGGGAAGACTCGCGATATTCAATGTCGCAAGTGTTTTGGGTTTGGTCACATTGAAAAAGAATGCAGAACCAAACGTGTGATGGTGGTACTTGAAGATGGCGAATATGACTCTGCAAGTGATTTTGATGATGATACATTGGCACTTATTGCTGCACGTGATGGTGCCAATTCTGATTCTGACAAGGAGATGGAGGTAATGGGAGCTGAAACTGCTGATCAATACAAGAGCTTAGTTGCACAACGTGTCTTGAGTGTGCAATTGAGCAAGGCTGAGCATGATCAACGCCACAACTTGTTTCAAACAAGAGGCGTTGTTAAGGAGAGAGCTATCCGGATCATCATTGATGGAGGGAGTTGTAACAATCTGGCTAGTATTGACATGGTGGAGAAGCTTGCTCTGCCCACACGACAACGACCTCATCCATATTACATTCAATGGTTTGAGAGCTCCCGTAAGCTCAAGGTAACAAGAACTGCACGCGTGCATTTTACTATTGGTACTTATTCAGATTTTGTTGATTGTGATGTTGTACCTATGCAAGCTTGTTCTTTGTTACTTGGTAGACCATGGCAATTTGATAGAGAATCTGTACATAATGGTAAAACAAATCAGTATTCTCTTACACATGCTGGCAAGAAAATTGGACTTAAACCCATGACTCCGGAACAAATTTTGAAAGATGATCTTGCTAGAGCTAGTAGATTAAAAAATGAGGACAAACATAAGAGTGAGAATCAGATTATTGCTGCAGATTTTGTACCACCTAAGCATTCTTCTAAATCTGATTCTAACCATGCTACTGAAATTCGTTTGAAGAATCCTTGTTTACTTGCTAGCAAATCTGATCTTGCTGAAATTGATGTCAATATTACTCCATGCTATGCTATTATTTGCAAAGAAGTACTGTTTTCATTTGAGGATATGCCTCCTTCTTTGCCACCTGCGGTTGCTAACCTTTTGCAGGAATACATGGATGTTTTTCCACAAGATGTTCCACCTGGACTTCCACCTATTCGTGGAATAGAACACCAAATTGATTTGATTCCAGGAGCTTCGCTGCCCAACCGTGCGCCATATCGCACCAATCCTGAAGAAACAAAAGAGATACAACGACAGATCCAGAGTTTATTGGACAAAGGTTATATTCGTGAGTCTCTTAGTCCATGCGCTGTTCCTATTATTTTAGTACCTAAGAAAGATGGTTCTTCGCGCATGTGTACTGATTGTCGTGCTATTAATAATATTACCATTCGATATCGTCACCCTATACCTCGTTTGGATGACATGCTAGATGAGTTGAGTGGTTCTATTATGTTCTCTAAAGTTGATTTGCGTAGTGGTTACCACCAAATTCGTATGCAATTAGGAGATGAATGGAAAACAGCTTTTAAAACTAAGTTCGGTTTATATGAGTGGTTAGTAATGCCGTTTGGTTTAACTAATGCACCTAGTACCTTTATGAGACTGATGAACGAAGTTTTCCGTGCTTTTATTGGTCGTTTTGTGGTGGTATATTTTGATGACATTCTCATATATAGCAAATCTTTAGAGGACCATTTGGATCATTTACGTGCTGTTTTCAATGCTTTACGTGATGCACGTTTGTATGGTAATCTTGAGAAGTGCACCTTCTGCACAAATAGAGTTGCTTTTCTTGGTTATGTTGTTACAGAACAGGGAATTGAAGTTGATCCAGCCAAGATTGAAGCTATTGATAATTGGCCACAGCCCAAGACGGTCACCCAAGTAAGGAGTTTTCTTGGTCTTGCTGGGTTTTATAGGCGCTTTGTCAAAGATTTTGGTTCTATTGCTGCGTCATTGAATGAGCTCACAAAGAAGGATGTGCCCTTTGTTTGGGGCGATGCACAACAAGAGGCCTTCATGATACTGAAAGATAAGTTAACACATGCTCCATTACTCCAACTTCCTGATTTTAATAAGACGTTTGAACTTGAATGTGATGCTAGTGGCATTGGTTTGGGAGGTGTGTTATTACAAGAGGGCAAACCTGTAGCATATTTTAGTGAAAAATTGAGTGGGCCTAGTCTGAACTATTCTACTTATGATAAAGAATTATATGCGCTGGTTCGGACATTAGAAACTTGGCAACATTATTTATGGCCTAAAGAATTTGTTATACATTCTGATCATGAATCTTTGAAGCATATTCGTAGTCAAGCAAAACTGAATCGTCGCCATGCCAAGTGGGTTGAATTTATTGAATCTTTTCCTTATGTTATCAAACACAAAAAGGGTAAAGATAATATTATTGCTGATGCTTTGTCGCGCCGTTATACTATGTTATCTCAGCTTGACTTCAAAATTTTTGGGTTGGAAACTATAAAGGAACAATACTTGCATGATGCTGAATTTAAAGATGTGTTGCAAAATTGTAAAGATGGTAGGACATGGAACAAATTCATCCTTAATGATGGATTTGTGTTCCGTGCTAACAAACTATGCATCCCAGATGGTTCCGTTCGTCTTTTGTTGTTACAGGAGGCGCATGGAGGAGGATTAATGGGACACTTTGGTGTCAAGAAGACGGAGGATGTTCTTGCTGCACACTTCTTTTGGCCACGCATGCGGCGAGATGTTGAGAGATTCGTGGCACGCTGCACTACTTGTCAAAAAGCTAAGTCTCGCCTTAATCCACATGGTTTATATATGCCTCTTCCTGTTCCTAGTGTTCCTTGGGAGGATATTTCAATGGACTTTGTTTTGGGATTACCTCGTACACAGAAGGGGAGGGATAGTATTTTTGTTGTTGTGGATCGGTTTTCTAAGATGGCACACTTTATTCCTTGTCACAAGACCGATGATGCTGCGCACATTGCTGAATTATTTTTTCGTGATATCGTTCGTTTGCATGGTGTGCCAAATACTATTGTTTCTGATCGTGATACTAAATTTCTTAGCCACTTTTGGAGATGTTTATGGGCTAAGTTGGGGACTAAATTGCTGTTTAGTACTACATGTCATCCCCAAACTGATGGACAAACTGAAGTAGTTAATAGAACTTTATCTACCATGCTGCGGGCTGTTTTAAAGAAGAACTTAAAATTGTGGGAGGAATGTTTGCCTCATATTGAGTTTGCTTATAATCGTTCGCTGCATTCTACCACAAAGATGAGCCCTTTTCAGATTGTCTATGGTTTTGTTCCACGTGCACCTATTGATTTGTTGCCTTTACCATCTTCAGTGCAAAATAATTTCGATGCTACACAGCGTGCTGAATTGATTTTAAAATTGCATGCAACTACTAAAGACAACATAGAACGCATGAATGTTAAGTATAAAGTTGCTGGGGATAGAGGACGAAAGCATGTTGTGTTTGAGGTTGGTGATCTTGTTTGGTTGCATTTGCGCAAAGATCGTTTTCCTGATTTGCGCAAGTCTAAGTTAATGCCACGTGCTGATGGTCCTTTTAAGGTGATAGAGAAAATCAATGATAATGCATATAAACTGGAGCTTCCTGCAGATTTTGGTACAGTAAGTCCTACATTTAACATTGCAGATTTAAAACCTTACTTCGGTGAAGAAGATGAGGTTGCGTCGAGGACGACTTCAATTCAAGAAGGGGAGCATGATGAGGACATCCCATCTATTGATACACCCGCTGTACCTACAGCGGAACACATACAAGGACCCATCACTCGAGCTCGTGCCAAGCAACTTAACTATCAGGTACTTTCGTTTCTTGGAACTCTTTCTCACATACATGAGAATATGATGCTGCCTAAATCAGATATGTTTGTTACTCTTAGGAATGATGGACCTAGCATGGATGAGAGGGACAAGCATTGGAGCATGATCGTGCATGGAGATGGCAGCATGCGTTTGAGGATTGAAGAAGACGCCACGAGTGGAGATTTCAGAACTTTGAAGCCACCATAATGAAGGATGAAGACTTGGACGAAATATACAAAGAGCTACTTCATAATTTCGTCCATAAATACATATGGTGCTGCGTCACTTCTATTTTTGGGCCAGGCCCATGTAAATTTCGCAGCAAATAAGACAGCCACTTTTAGGAGTCCGAATTTGAGGAGAAAAGGCCTGTTAGGGGTCCGTTCGACCACCCAACCCATGGCTGGTCGCACCCCTACCTTTTCCTCCTCAAATACCCCCGTAGCCGTCATTAGAACTCGGATTTTGATTAGACTAAAAGTTAGCCCTTGCTGCAACTACGAGCTCGACTTTTGAGGCCAATCGCCCAGAAGAAGACCGCCTATTCGGAATCCCACCTTTTGAATAAAGCATACATCTTTCATCCGCAATATCTTGATTGCTGTATTAGTTCTTACTTGTTCTCGATTTCAGGTAGGAATTAAGACCCTCGCTGGTCAGGCTGATCGTGCACCCGCAAGATCAGTAACTCCCGGAGATTGTCCTAGCGATTGCATTGGCGCACGAGCTTCGCACGTGTAGTCGGATCGTCAAGCACAAACTCCACCCACCAAATCGACGTATCAAGATCTCATCGAAAGATCGGACACCTTTGCCCTATCAGATGCATGTCATGTGCTGCTAGGACGACCGTGGCAATTTGATAGGCGTTCCACTCATGAAGGCAGGTCCAATGTTTATTCCTTGTGGCATAAGGGGACGCGTCATGTGTTGCAGCCTATGCTCGATAAGGAAATCAAAGTGGACGTGCTTGCTGCTCAGAAAAAGGTCCAACACATTCAGGTGAAACCGAGTTGGGGGGGATGATAAGGGGAGCATAGCTACTACTCCTACTATTTTACCACCTCCTTATGTTCTGAAGCTTGGACAATTCTGCTTTGAAGTGCCTCCACAAGATGATGTGAAGCCCAACTTTCGTACACCTCCAATGGAGTTTCATGTTCGCCAAGGCGCTGCAGCAAAAGATATTTAGTTGTTCTATTTTAATTAAGTTCGCGTCATTGATACGGATCAACGTGATCCGAAGGGGGTTTGGCCCAATCTTTCACGGCGATCAAACAAACAGCAAGATACAAAAGAGAACTCAATCTTGTGTGTGATGGTTTTGGGCCTGTCCAAAATCAAGTGTGTTTTGGCCATTTTGGCTTTTAGTTTGGTATGGGGCCTAGCCCAGCCAAAGTAGCATTTGGAGTCACCCATATAGGGTTATGGCAGCCGCCTTGTATCGTTCAGACTTGTTATTTTCGAGCTCAGAAAGAGACCAGAAAAGTCCCAATGTTTGGGGGCACATATCGGTGTGTTTGCTTGCTGATCTTCGAGATTTGATGTTATACCATGCGTGGGAGTTGATTCCGGTCAGTTTCAACGCGAGGAATTGAAGAGAGATCAGTTTGATCTATTTCAGATTGAGTTCTCTTTGCTATCTTGCTGTTCGTTTGATCGCCGTGAAAGATTGGGCCTAAAACCCCCTTCGGATCACGTTGATCCGTATCATCTTGGTATCAGATTCGTCGGTTTTATCATGGCGGAGTTTGTTGTTGAGATTGATTTTTCTGCTAAGATTTACCTGTTTTGAGATTGGAAGTATAGTTTCAGATTGGATCGTGTTCGGTTCTGGGGGTTCTTTGTTGAAGCTTCCGTCGATTTGGTTTCTATTCTGGAGTTGATCGACTGAATCCAGGACGGATCTCACGCCCAGATCCGATCGGTCAAGGCGATTGGAAGAGAAACAAAACAGACCAGACGTCCGTGCGCTGGACACCGGATCGCTCCAGGGCTCTTCGATCGCGCGCACCGGGGGCTCCTCGCTCGCTGGCGTGGCGCTCGTGCTAGCCAAGGTGGGCCGGCCCATCCGCTAGCGACGCGCGGGCGCCAGGATATCGAGATCGAGCGGATCGCTCGCCTAACCACAGAGATGGTCCGACCCTAGGCGTCGCTATCGCTCCGCGCCTGCTAGCGCAACTCTCGCTGGCGCTCGACGCGGGACGGCTGACCACGGCGGCTCTCTGGCCCCTCGTCTGATCCTGCGATCGAGGGATCCTCGATCCCGCGCGTGTCCTCGAGCGATCGCCGCCTGGGATCGCTTCCGCCTAGCGATTGCGCTTCGCTAGCCTAGTCTTCCGCGCGCGCCCCTGACGTGGTCTCCTGGACCGGCCCAGCGCATCGCTACCCAGCCTCTCGTGAGGACTGCTGCCCGCGCACAACCACAGACATTCTCTGTGGTATTACGAGACCTAGGGCTGCGAGCGGGCGGTTCAGTTTTTCTGCTAAGTGCTACTTTTCTGTGTCCTATTTGGACACAATGGTAAATTCTATTGAGGGAGAAAATTTAGTAGCTGCTGGAGAGAAGAAAGAGGAGCTTGTCCCGCCTGTATTTGCTACAGATTTGGCTCCTAATGTTCGGGCTGGTTTTGATAGTACGTGTGATTTTATTATGCGGAGTCATGCCACATTGACAGCACAAATTGCATAGCTAGCTACCCGGATTGATGCAATGGGCGATGCTACTGCCCGTGCACCCGTGCAGCCTCCTCCTGCTGCACAGCCTCGCGACGTGGTACCACGCCGCCCTACTGAAATTCATAATCATCGACCCGTGGCACCCGCTTATGAAGGAGAACTTGCCGATGACGCTGATTATGTACCACAACAACGACAGTTTGCTGCTCGTCCTGCAGGTGCTCATCGTGTACAGCCACATGATCGTGACCGTGTTGGCCATGCTGGTCGTGTTCCACTTGATGATGGTGGTCTTGGACGCATCAAATTGTCCATACCTCCTTTTTCCGGTGACCACGGACCTGACGATTATTTGGAGTGGGAGATGCGCATGGATCAGATTTTTGCTACTCATTATTACACTTAGGAGAAGAGACTTCAACTGGCTGCTGTTGAATTCACCGGTTATGTGCTGATTTGGTGGAACCAAATTCTGCGTATGCGTACTCGCCCAACATCATGGACCGGTATGAAAGATCTTATGCGCCATCGCTTTGTTCCTGAACACTACAAGAGAGACATGTATAATAAGTTGCAGCAGCTCACTCAAGGTACTAAATCTGTGGATGAGTATTATAAATAGATGGAGTTGTTGATGATACGTACAGGGACAAGGGAGGACATAGAGGCCACGATGTCTCGGTTCTTGAATGGACTGAATTTTGAGGTGCGTGATCATGTGGAGATGGTTTACTATCATGATCTTCAGGATCTTGTACACCAAGCTGAGCGTGCAGAGCAACAAATCAAACGACGCCAAGCTGCAGCACCTACAAATTCATGGCATCGTTCCCATACCGAGGCTGCTGGTCCTAGTGTTAAGACGACACCTTCTACACGCTCTAATAACGTTTCTCATAGAGAGGCACCCAAATCTGGAGTGTCCAAAACTGCATCTACGCAGTCCATAGCAAACATCGAGTGCTTTACTTGTGGAGGACGAGGACACATGAAGCGTGATTGCCCTAATAGAAAAAGGGTGATGCTCACACATGATGGCTATGTTTCTGCTAGTGATGATGAGAAAGCTGATGCGTCATCAAGTGAGGAATCTGAGGAAAATCCTGAAGTGATCCTGGATGGGTATGAACTTGCTACAAATTTAAAAAATCTCATGGTGCAACGCGTACCCGCAGATCGCATACACAACCAAGGGCAGCGCTGGAATATATTTCAGACCCAATGCATCGTCAAAGACACCACTTGCAAACTGATTATTGATGGTGGCAGCTACACAAATGTTGTTAGCAAGAGTTTGGTGGATTCTCTATCATTGCCTACATGGAAGCACCCGCAGCCGCATTGTGTTGAGTGGTTGTATAATTCAAGGAAGCTGAAAGTCACACATAAGGTGCGCCTGAAATTTTCAGTAGGTAATTATGAGGACACAGTGGTCTGTGATGTTTTGCCTATGGATGCATGTCATGTGCTGCTAGGAAGACCGTGGCAATTTGATAGGCGTTCCACTCATGAAAGCAGGTCCAATGTTTATTCCTTGTGGCATAAGGGGAAGCGTCATGTGTTGCAGCCTATGCTCGATAAGGATATCAAAGTGGTGGTGCTTGTTGTCCAGAAAAAGGTCCAACACATTCAGGCAAAACCGAGGACGGTTTCCTTTCAAGTTGGGGGGGATGATAAGGGGAGCATAGTTACTACTCCTACTATTTTACCACCTCCTTATGTTCTGAAGCTTGGACAATTCTGTTTTGAAGTGCCTCCAGAAGATGATGTGAAGCCCAACTTTCGTACACCTCCAATGGAGTTTCATGGTCGCCGAGGCGCTGCAGCCAAAGATATTTAGGTGTTCTATTTTAATTAAGTTTGCGTGATGTTTTTATTTCAGTTTGGTTTTATTTGTGTGTGATGGTTTTGGGCCTGTCCAAAATCAATTGTGTTTTGGCCATTTGGGCTTTTAGTTTGGTATGGGGCCTAGCCCAGCCAAAGTAACATTTGGAGTCACCCATATAGGGTTATGGCAGCCGCCTTGTATCGTTCAGACTTGTTATTTTCGAGCTCAGAAAGAGACCAGAAAAATCCCAATGTTTGGGGGCACATATCGGTGTGTTTGCTTGCTGATCTTCGAGATCTGATGTTATACCATGCGTGGGAGTTGATTCCGGTCAGTTTCAACGCGAGGAATTGAAGAGAGATCAGTTTGATCTATTTCAGATTGAGTTCTCTTTGCTATCTTGCTGTTCGTTTGATCGCCGTGAAAGATTGGGCCTAAAACCCCCTTCGGATCACGTTGATCCGTATCAGGTTGGAAGAAATGAGTTTGATTGTACTTGGGAGGACTTCAAGAAATTTCTCCGTGATGGTTTTGTGTTACCGTATATGGAGGAAATAGAGCAGCCACCCAAGTTTGTGCATGGGCTAGAGGATGTTGGCAAGAGCATAGCTCCTATACCGAAGTCCATGACAACTGTGACTCCTTATGAGAAGTTGATAGTTGTTCCATTGCCGACAGTTAGCAAGGTGGCCGCCACGCATTCTAAATTGTCAGCAGTTGATGTTGTCAAGGCTGATATTGTCAAGGATGTCGTGGAGGAGGTTGTACCATTGAGTGGGCTAAATATGCAACTCAAAAGAGTACATGATGAGACTTGTATTACAGCGGATAGAGGCCAGCGATGGAATTTATTTCAGACGCAGTGCATAATCAAAGGCAAAGCATGCAAGTTGATGATTGATAGTGGTAGTTACTGTAATGGCATTAGCAAGGCGGTTGTGGAGGCTTTGGGTTTATCCACATGGCATATTCCAGAACCGAGGCATGTTGAGTGGGTTAATAGCTGCGGTATGCTGAAGATTACTCACAAGGTGCGTGTGCCATTTACAGTTGATGACTATGTTGATGAGGTGGAATGCGATGTGTTGCCATTGGAGGTATGTGGGCTGTTACTTGGACGTCCATGGCAGTATGATCGCAATGCTATGCATGCTGGGAGAGCAAATACATATTCCTTTATGCATGATGGCAAACAGCGGACTTTGAAGCCTATGCGTGATGATCAAATCAAGTCTGATGTTGTGTTGGTGGTTCGCAAGGAGAAGTTGCCTAAAGCTAAGCCACAACCAGGGCTAGCTAAGGTGCAGCATGAGGAGCATGATGTGAAAAGCGTCAGTGGTGATATTGTTTCAGCCAAGCCTGTAGATAACAAGCCAGTTGTTCTTGTTAGTGACAAGCCGGTTGAAGTCAAGCCTCATATTGATGAAGGGAAGGATATGTCAGCATGTGTTCCATGTGTTCCACTTCCAGTTCGTGTTGACATGGGTGTTCAGACCGATGACTGTGGTGCTGATCGTGTTCCGGTGCATACTGTGTCGCGGGTAGTCAGCCACAGTTTTGTTAGAACACCTCGGAGACGTTTTGTTGGAGCAGCAGTGCGTGTGCATACAGGCAAAGATGGACGTGTTCGTCAGTTATGTGGCCTAGGGATTACTACTTTGCAGGGTCGTGCTAAGCAGGTTCATGTTCAGCAAAGCAAGGTTCCAGCAAGGATTGAGAAGAAGAAGGTGGAGGCGCCTAAGTACAAGTTCATTTGGCGAAGAAAAGAGGTGCAACCACCCAGGGCTGTATCAAGTCGAGCAGGCCAAGAGGGAGGATGTGGTGAGGAAGGCAAGCAAGACTTGAAGACGGCTAATATGTGTGGTGCTATTATTGATATTCCGCCACCCTTTCGAGCAGACCCTCACGCGTTGGGGACAATGCTTTTTGAAGGGTGGAGGATGATATGGGCACGAAGGAGGAGGTGAAGCCCAATTTCAGGACTCCACCAAGATGAGGGAAGCTCGCTGCAGATTGGCACGCCAGGACGAGCCTGCATGATTTCCTTCATCTCTGTCCATCGCAAAACAGGAAGCTCATGAGCTGCTCACAAAGCTCTGATACCACATGATAAGGATCACGCCGGTGATCCTATGAGTTTTGTCCCGATCTTTCACAGCGAGTCAAACCAATAGATAAATCTTCCAATCACGCGAAGAATGCAACCTGAAGAAGAGGAACAAATCCAGCAAGCAACGTGAAGATAATCAACACGCCTCAAACCTGAGCCTGATAATCCTTGATGAACACAAGAACCCTCACAGCAATCTTTATTTGATAACACGGCAGCGCCGTTTCCCCGGAGGGATGATACACGGTGGAGCACACGATAGTTTTAGACTAAACAACTGAACTCCCTAAACCCTAACTGGCTGGCCTCCTTATATAGCTAGCCAGAAAACTATTGGGCTTGGACAGGCCCAAACCCAACACACACAAAATCCTAAGTGGCCCATAACATGACCTGGCACACGGAATAACATAAACAGATATAGAAATTGCTGACACAACCTTAGACTAATTATTACATATCGTAGGTCGTCCTGGCGTGCCAATCTGCAGCGAGCTTCCCTCATCTTGGTGGAGTCCTGAAATTGGGCTTCACCTCCTCCTTCATGCCCATATCACAACGGTGAAGGAGTACCTTGGGAATATCTTTGTGGAGAACCCGACCATCGACTCCATTCTTCTGCCTTGCTTTCCCGAGTAAGTGAATACCGCCATGAAAACTTCTTTCTTAGATTCTCCGGTTGGTCCTCTTACAACAATTTATTTTTCAATTGTGCTGCGCAGAGGCATATACTGCTCACTCATATCCATTTGCCCAAGGTGGTCGCAAGCGACATACTTTGACTCATCGAGTGAAACGAAGCCGATGAAGAACTATGGCCGAATCAAGAGTGTGCTCGATGAAGCTCTACAATTCTACGCCGACAAGGGGGGCAAATTCGCCAAGGGTGGCGAGAGAGTCAAGAATGGCAAGCATATCTTCATGCACCAGACAAAGTTTCCATGCGTCAAGCAGCCGCCTGGCAGTGTGAAGGAGGCCTTCTACGCCCTCCATCACCTGAAGGGGATCGTCCGGGATTCGCGGATCAGGGCGCTACCATTTAATCTTCGACCATGGGCTGAAAAGTTTGCGGCGATCGATGATGCGGACCTTATGGAAGATTTCTGGCGCATCCAGACTCAGATCGCGCAAGTCCTTCATGAAGACGTCGACTCAACCGGCGGGATCATGCATTGTGGCGTAGCGTTGACTAACCGCGAGATCGAAGGACGCCTCGACAGGCAGCGCGACACAAGGACGTTCATGACGAGAGAGGGCGTGCGCCCGTTCCCGGCGAGGACTACATGATGTCTGTGGCTAGCTAGCGGTGTTGGGTCGATGTATCGTAAACTTTACTATCCTAGTGTTGTTTCCGAACTATTGTTGGACATGTGTGTGTAAACCTTAACTTGCCGAGGCTCGTAATGCCTTAACGATCGATGTTGGACTTGCTTATATATGATCGATCGTCATCCATGCTATGTTTTAATCTAGGCTTATGAATCCTTGCCATAGTATTTGTGATCATGCAAGCATGTTTTTGCACTTTGTCATTCCTTTCGTTGCATAACATATATACTACATGTCTATAGAGAGATGGCGAAGTGGTACATGGTGTATAGTGGTCGGGTTCCAGGAGTCTACAAGGAGTGGGAGGACTGCCAGGCACATGTGACCAACTTCAGCGGCAACTGCTACAAAGTGTACAAGACAAGAGAGCTCGCGGTCTCCAAGTGGAGGAGACACATGTGGAAGAAGAATCGGATGAAGTTCTTGATCATGGTCTCGATCTTGCTCATCGTCGTCGCCGGTGTGATCTATTCGTTCATATAGTAGTCTAGGTGATATGTAACTCCATATATGTTATGTAATGATCAAAGTTGTACTTAACTTGTGTAATGATTCGACACTTGACATGATATTGATGTATTTCGACACTTGACTTTATATTGATGTCTTTCGACACTTGACTTCATATTGATGTATTTTCGTGAAATCCTGTGTTACTGATGTGTATATCTTTGCATTTCTGCTGTATACTGTATATTTTTGTGCTGTATACTATGTATTTCTGCTATATTCTTGAAAAAAATACAAATAGAAAACATATCAGTGGAGCACCATTTTTAATGCCAGTGGCGCACCCTATCCGTGGCGCACCTAAATTTGGTGCGCCGCAGATATTATGCGTGGCGCACCACGTATAGGTGCACCACGGATAGGGCATGTAACCGTGGCGCATGCAGCTATGTGCCACTGGTAATAAATACCAGTGGCTTGATATGCGTGGCGCACTAGGGGTGCGCTACTGAAGCCCAAAATGGTGCTCCACAGATAAGGGTTTCCCTAGTAGTGTCCCTCTGATCATCGACCACCCCGCCGCCATCGACCCCCAATACAACGACGCCGCCCTGCTGACATCGCAAGCCCGGCCCTAGCTCGCAGAGACCGTGCACGAGCACCCCATGCCGCCCTGGACATCACCCCGGCCACCGTGGGCATCCCCGCGTAGGAAGTGCACCACCGACCACCGCCCGAGCCATCACCTCACCGCCAGACCCGCCTCGACCCCCTGGACCAATTCCCCGAGCCGGTTCTGCCCTAGCCCTACTGGGCAACGCACCCCGACCGTGCCAGCCCGACGCTAGGGAGCCGTCCAGAGCGCGCAAAGCGTGCCGCTCGTTCCCATGCACCTGCACCCCGTCCAGCTCCGGTCAGCACGCATGCCTGCACGACACGGTGACGCCGTCACGACGCCACCCTTGCCCAGCCCCGTGGTGCACCACGATGACCCCGCCATGAACCAAACCGACCACAACGTCTCTGAAACCGGACGATTAGCGACCATGCCAGGACGCCACCGACGCCACCCACCTGTTCCCTGGACTTGGCTCATGACGCCGTCCCCAGACGCCGCCCTCGCCGTCCAATCGCGCACGGTGGAAACCACCGTAGACCACACCCACCCCTTCTGAATATAAACCAGGGAAGCCCTCTGGAAGCCTCTCCTCGCTCTCATTTGCCTCCTCCCCGTTCTCTCTCACTCCCTCAGCCACTCCACCTCGAAGCCGGTGCCAATCCACGATCGGAGCTCGTCAGAGCTACGGTAGATCGACGGCAGAGGAGGAGGTTGCCGTCGACCGTTCCTCGCTCCCTCTCTGTTTCTTCTCTAGACACTTTGATGAGGGGTGACCCCCGAGGTGTGGCCCGATCTTCACGGATTCATGAGATTTATGGCAGGGAACGAGGATGAACACGAAGAACACGATGAACACAATGAACAAATCGAAGGCAAACTCACACACACAAGATACACACCGGTTGTCCTTGTTGGCCCGATTCACCAACTCAATAGAATCACAAGGAAGAGACTCCAAGAGTAGAATTCCTTGTGAGAGATTCACTTGCTTGGAATAGAATTCCAATTGGAGAAGAGACTAATCAATTGGATAGAATTACACACTCTTGTATGCAAGAGATCCAAATCAAGGTAGAATTCTCCAACTAGAAGAGATCCCAAACAAAGAGGGTGATTTTCTAGATGTAGATCTAGTTGGGTTCCCTCAAGGGAGAAGGCATCATGCCAATTTTATCTTAATTCATCTCTATCCTATCTCTAGGGGAGGGGGAGCCATATATATAGGGAGCCACGAGCTAGGGGTAGTTTGGTCACTAGGGAGAAAGATAACAAAGGTGGCTTCATGGCCAAGACATAGCTGACACGCGCAGGCCGGCTATAGCCGGGGTTAAGGACGGCTTTAGCCGGTGGGCCGGCTTTAGCCGGTGTGGGACCAGCTTTAGCCGGTCCAGCTTCAGCCGCAACCTCTTCTTGCGGCGCTTCCAAGCTTCTTTCCGGTTGTTCTTCTTCTTCTTCCTTCTCTTCCACGCCTCGATGATGTCGGACTTGATTGTTGACGCACATGATGTTGTGAGGTCCGAAAGCCACCCCACATCATCTCCCCCCGCTTCAAAGAACATCGTCCTCGACGTTGACTTAACATCATCATGTAGGGGAGGTAGATGTAGGCGATTGTACTTGGAGTGCGCCATGTGGTCGTACTTGCGAAGATCGGTTTGGCAACTCTTCCATGTTCCTTCACCTTCCATGAGTCCTACAAAGGTCACAAGCAAAGCAAAACAACACTCAAAGAGTAGCCAATTCTTGTAGTTTATGGCATGAGTTCGTGAGTAGAAGGATGTCACCTTACAAAGTTGTTGATGTGCTCTCATTGGAGAAGTTGTTGATTGAAACCACTCGCAGAAGCGCATCCACCAATAGAATCCATGTGTACCTACGCACAACAAAGACCAAGCAAAGTATGTGTGTGCGCGATAGGGGAGCATATCATCAAGGACATGTCCATTCTTGTTCACAACACAATTAGCACAACACAAGTATAATAAAGGGAATGCATATGCAAGGTCTATGTGTAAGCAAATTGTTTGAAAATCTTCCAAATGTGGGAACACAAAAACTCCATCAAAATTTGAGAAGACCGTGGTGTCCATCTCATGTGGAAAGATATGCATATTATTGCACTCAAGGCTTTGGAAAGAGCAAGTAGTCAACATTATTGAAGCAACATGAGGAGAGTTTGGCAAAAACACATACGGCAAGATGTCAAAATCATCATCAACATGTGTGCAAACAAACCATAGGAGAGAACAATTTTTCATCGAGTTTGTTGCAACACAAGTCATATTCATCCACAAGTAGAAGAAGATATCGTTATCACAAGTGTTTATGCATCCGAACCAAAAGAAAGAGCAATTTGTCAATTTGTTGGATGCAACACCAATGAACTCAAAACGGTAACACATGTGACAAGTCATGACCAATATAGCAATGTGGTTGCACACAAAACAAGAGAAAGAGAAATCATTCAACATGTATGTTGCAACACATAAAGCATCAATGTTCAAAATCATGGGAGCATGATTGTCACAAGTGGCACCAAAATCATCAACATGCTTGCAACGAAACCATATGGAAGAGAAATTTTTCAACATGTTTGATGCATAGCATGTGAAAGTTGAGTGTGAGTTTGAACTCACAAGTATTATGCTCTCAAGAGCTCTTTTTGCCAACTCGTGCTCAATCGAGGTTGACGTTGTTGTCCTCGTACCTACACACACCAAAGATATCCAAAACAATGTGTGTGCATGGTAGATGAATACATCATCCATCATGATGTATCTCTTTGTTTGCACATCACCATTAGCATCAAGCAAGATATCATAATATTCATGGTGATTATGCAAAGTATATGTGGGAACATGTGTATCATGTGCAAATGCAAAATCTTCATTAGTTGAGAGAGCTATGGGGGCCTTCTCATTGTCAAATATAATAACATTAGTGCAAGCCAAGCATTTGAAAGAGCAAGTGTTCAACATTTTGGTTGCATTAATGGAAGAATATTGCAAGCATTGTGCACAAAACATTTTCAAAATTTTATCCTTGTTGTCGACAAACCTAGGGAAAGAGCAATTGTTCGACAAGGTTGTCACAACCAAAGTATCATTGTCCTTATTGCAAGCAATATATGGGAAAGAGCAATTGTTCAACATATTGCATGCATTAGGCGATAAAGTGAAGCACTCATAGCTTAGCATCTTCATGGGAATCATGGCATCACCAACACCTATGTTGTTACCTTTGTGGTCGCACTCCTTTGAAGTAGGTGTTGTTGAAGTAGGTGGCTCCAATTGGTCGACATGCTCATCATCTTCTAAGCATGGTGTGTTATCATCAAGTGTATGCACCATGTACATCTTTTCCAAGGTTGGCGTCGCTTCATCCATGGGATCTATTGCAACATGAGAAAACACACTCAAGGTAGAGGGTAAGTTGTTAGAAATCGAAATGGCCTCACTTGACCTATCAACTACCACTCTTGTCTCACTCGGTGTATCACTCATGCCCTCAAAGTGGAAGCACTCACTCTCACATATAGTTGATAGGGCAAAGGTGTCCGATCTTTCGATGAGATCTTGATACGTCGATTTGGTGGGTGGAGTTTGTGCTTGACGATCCGACTACACGTGCGAAGCTCGTGCGCCAATGCAATCGCTAGGACAATCTCCGGGAGTTACTGATCTTGCGGGTGCACGATCAGCCTGACCAGCGAGGGTCTTAATTCCTACCTGAAATCGAGAACAAGTAAGAACTAATACAGCAATCAAGATATTGCGGATGAAAGATGTATGCTTTATTCAAAAGGTGGGATTCCGAATAGGCGGTCTTCTTCTGGGCGATTGGCCTCAAAAGTCGAGCTCGTAGTTGCAGCAAGGGCTAACTTTTAGTCTAATCAAAATCCGCGTTCTAATGACGGCTACGGGGGTATTTGAGGAGGAAAAGGTAGGGGTGCGACCAGCCATGGGTTGGGTGGTCGAACGGACCCCTAACAGGCCTTTTCTCCTCAAATTCGGACTCCTAAAAGTGGCTGTCTTATTTGCTGCGAAATTTACATGGGCCTGGCCCAAAAATAGAAGTGACGCAGCACCATATGTATTTATGGACGAAATTATGAAGTAGCTCTTTGTATATTTCGTCCAAGTCTTCATCCTTCATTATGGTGGCTTCAAAGTTCTGAAATCTCCACTCGTGGCGTCTTCTTCAATCCTCAAACGCATGCTGCCATCTCCATGCACGATCATGCTCCAATGCTTGTCCCTCTCATCCATGCTAGGTCCATCATTCCTAAGAGTAACAAACATATCTGATTTAGGCAGCATCATATTCTCATGTATGTGAGAAAGAGTTCCAAGAAACGAAAGTACCTGATAGTTAAGTTGCTTGGCACGAGCTCGAGTGATGGGTCCTTGTATGTGTTCCGCTGTAGGTACAGCGGGTGTATCAATAGATGGGATGTCCTCATCATGCTCCCCTTCTTGAATTGAAGTCGTCCTCGACGCAACCTCATCTTCTTCACCGAAGTAAGGTTTTAAATCTGCAATGTTAAATGTAGGACTTACCGTACCAAAATCTGCAGGAAGCTCCAGTTTATATGCATTATCATTGATTTTCTCTATCACCTTAAAAGGACCATCAGCACGTGGCATTAACTTAGACTTGCGCAAATCAGGAAAACGATCTTTGCGCAAATGCAACCAAACAAGATCACCAACCTCAAACACAACATGCTTTCGTCCTCTATCCCCAGCAACTTTATACTTAACATTCATGCGTTCTATGTTGTCTTTAGTAGTTGCATGCAATTTTAAAATCAATTCAGCACGCTGTGTAGCATCGAAATTATTTTGCACTGAAGATGGTAAAGGCAACAAATCAATAGGTGCACGTGGAACAAAACCATAGACAATCTGAAAAGGGCTCATCTTTGTGGTAGAATGCAGCGAACGATTATAAGCAAACTCAATATGAGGCAAACATTCCTCCCACAATTTTAAGTTCTTCTTTAAAACAGCCCGCAGCATGGTAGATAAAGTTCTATTAACTACTTCAGTTTGTCCATCAGTTTGGGGATGACATGTAGTACTAAACAGCAATTTAGTCCCCAACTTAGCCCATAAACATCTCCAAAAGTGGCTAAGAAATTTAGTATCACGATCAGAAACAATAGTATTTGGCACACCATGCAAACGAACGATATCACGAAAAAATAATTCAGCAATGTGCGCAGCATCATCGGTCTTGTGACAAGGAATAAAGTGTGCCATCTTAGAAAACCGATCCACAACAACAAAAATACTATCCCTCCCCTTCTGTGTACGAGGTAATCCCAAAACAAAGTCCATTGAAATATCCTCCCAAGGAACACTAGGAACAGGAAGAGGCATATATAAACCATGTGGATTAAGGCGAGACTTAGCTTTTTGACAAGTAGTGCAGCGTGCCACGAATCTCTCAACATCTCGCCGCATGCGTGGCCAAAAGAAGTGTGCAGCAAGAACATCCTCCGTCTTCTTGACACCAAAGTGTCCCATTAATCCTCCTCCATGCGCCTCCTGTAACAACAAAAGACGAACGGAACCATCTGGGATGCATAGTTTGTTAGCACGGAACACAAATCCATCATTAAGGATGAATTTGTTCCATGTCCTACCATCTTTACAATTTTGCAACACATCTTTAAATTCAGCATCATGCAAGTATTGTTCCTTTATAGTTTCCAACCCAAAAATTTTGAAGTCAAGCTGAGATAACATAGTATAACGGCGCGACAAAGCATCAGCAATAATATTATCTTTACCCTTTTTGTGTTTGATAACATAAGGAAAAGATTCAATAAATTCAACCCACTTGGCATGGCGACGATTCAGTTTTGCTTGACTACGAATATGCTTCAAAGATTCATGATCAGAATGTATAACAAATTCTTTAGGCCATAAATAATGTTGCCAAGTTTCTAATGTCCGAACCAGCGCATATAATTCTTTATCATAAGTAGAATAGTTCAGACTAGGCCCACTCAATTTTTCACTAAAATATGCTACAGGTTTGCCCTCTTGTAATAACACACCTCCCAAACCAATGCCACTAGCATCACATTCAAGTTCAAACGTCTTATTAAAATCAGGAAGTTGGAGTAATGGAGCATGTGTTAACTTATCTTTCAGTATCATGAAGGCCTCTTGTTGTGCATCGCCCCAAACAAAGGGCACATCCTTCTTTGTGAGCTCATTCAATGACGCAGCAATAGAACCAAAATCTTTGACAAAGCGCCTATAAAACCCAGCAAGACCAAGAAAACTCCTTACTTGGGTGACCGTCTTGGGCTGTGGCCAATTATCAATAGCTTCAATCTTGGCTGGATCAACTTCAATTCCCTGTTCTGTAACAACATAACCAAGAAAAGCAACTCTATTTGTGCAGAAGGTGCACTTCTCAAGATTACCATACAAACGTGCATCACGTAAAGCATTGAAAACAGCACGTAAATGATCCAAATGGTCCTCTAAAGATTTGCTATATATGAGAATGTCATCAAAATATACCACCACAAAACGACCAATAAAAGCACGGAAAACTTCGTTCATCAGTCTCATAAAGGTACTAGGTGCATTAGTTAAACCAAACGGCATTACTAACCACTCATATAAACCGAACTTAGTTTTAAAAGCTGTTTTCCATTCATCTCCTAATTGCATACGAATTTGGTGGTAACCACTACGCAAATCAACTTTAGAGAACATAATAGAACCACTCAACTCATCTAGCATGTCATCCAAACGAGGTATAGGGTGACGATATCGAATGGTAATATTATTAATAGCACGACAATCAGTACACATGCGCGAAGAACCATCTTTCTTAGGTACTAAAATAATAGGAACAGCGCATGGACTAAGAGACTCACGAATATAACCTTTGTCCAATAAACTCTGGATCTGTCGTTGTATCTCTTTTGTTTCTTCAGGATTGGTGCGATATGGCGCACGGTTGGGCAGCGAAGCTCCTGGAATCAAATCAATTTGGTGTTCTATTCCACGAATAGGTGGAAGTCCAGGTGGAACATCTTGTGGAAAAACATCCATGTATTCCTGCAAAAGGTTAGCAACCGCAGGTGGCAAAGAAGGAGGCATATCCTCAAATGAAAACAGTACTTCTTTGCAAATAATAGCATAGCATGGAGTAATATTGACATCAATTTCAGCAAGATCAGATTTGCTAGCAAGTAAACAAGGATTCTTCAAACGAATTTCAGTAGCATGGTTAGAATCAGATTTAGAAGAATGCTTAGGTGGTACAAAATCTGCAGCAATAATCTGATTCTCACTCTTATGTTTGTCCTCATTTTTTAATCTACTAGCTCTAGCAAGATCATCTTTCAAAATTTGTTCCGGAGTCATGGGTTTAAGTCCAATTTTCTTGCCAGCATGTGTAAGAGAATACTGATTTGTTTTACCATTATGTACAGATTCTCTATCAAATTGCCATGGTCTACCAAGTAACAAAGAACAAGCTTGCATAGGTACAACATCACAATCAACAAAATCTGAATAAGTACCAATAGTAAAATGCACGCGTGCAGTTCTTGTTACCTTGAGCTTACGGGAGCTCTCAAACCATTGAATGTAATATGGATGAGGTCGTTGTCGTGTGGGCAGAGCAAGCTTCTCCACCATGTCAATACTAGCCAGATTGTTACAACTCCCTCCATCAATGATGATCCGGATAGCTCTCTCCTTAACAACGCCTCTTGTTTGAAACAAGTTGTGGCGTTGATCATGCTCAGCCTTGCTCAATTGCACACTCAAGACACGTTGTGCAACTAAGCTCTTGTATTGATCAGCAGTTTCAGCTCCCATTACCTCCATCTCCTTGTCAGAATCAGAATTGGCACCATCACGTGCAGCAATAAGTGCCAATGTATCATCATCAAAATCACTTGCAGAGTCATATTCGCCATCTTCAAGTACCACCATCACACGTTTGGTTCTGCATTCTTTTTCAATGTGACCAAACCCAAAACACTTGCGACATTGAATATCGCGAGTCTTCCCCGTGGAGGCCATGGAAGAAGAACTCCGTGTCGGACCAGCAGATGGTGATGGAGCAGGAGCAGGAGCAGGTGGCGTTCTTGACGTCGGCGTGGTATACCTGGAGGTGGAAGGACCTGGTGCATCCCCACGAGAAGGTGGAGCTGATTGGCGCGCAGACCATGAAGAAGTACGACCTGCAGAATTATTAGGTCTTCTCCATGATGGTTGACGATCCTGCACTTCAAGTTCAGCTTTGCAAGCAAGGTGAAATAAACGAGTAATAGTATTGTACTCCTTGTAGTCTAAAATATGCTGAATCTCCTTATTTAAACCACCAAAGAAACGTGCAAGCATAGCTTCATTATCCTCTACAATACCACAACGAATCATGCCCGTTTGTAACTCTTGATAATACTCTTGTACAGAATTTTTGCCTTGTTCTAAACGAGTTAATTTTTTAAGCAAGTCTCGTTGATAATGTGGAGGTACAAAACGAGTACGCATGGCATGTTTTAGACCAAGCCAAGTAGCAGGAATATTAGCATGATTGACTCGACAATATTCAGACCACCAGATAGAAGCAAAATCAGTAAATTCACATGTAGCAGCACTAACACGCAAATGCTCAGGGTAGCGTAAACATGCAAAACGTTGCTCTACTTCTATTCCCAAGTGAGATATGCATCAGGATTATATCTACCCTCAAATGGCGGAATATTTAATTTTAGCTTAGCCACATGGTCATCATCACGTACCGGACGCGGAGGTGGACGAGCGTTGCGGTTGTATTGCCGCGGACGGCCAGGTGCAGGTTGTTGGACCTCGTCCTCGTCGAGCTCGTTTTCATCTTCGAACTCGTTTTCCCCCTCGTCAGCAGCATATCCGTCCTGGGTGGCCGCCTCCGTAGCGGCCGCAGCAGCTGCCGCAGCTGTAAGAGGAACGCGGCGAGCACGTGGTACAGGGACGGCCGGCCGTGGCAGTGGTGGTAAACGGGCCAGGACTTCCTGGAACCGGGCATCGAGCTTGGTGTTGAAGGATGCCTCAAGACCAGCCATCTTGTCCATCGCATCAGAAAGCTTGGAATCAACATCACCCAAGCGTGTGTCCACATCTTGTGCACGCCCCACCAACAGCCGTGTGAAGTGGGCATGCAACTCTGCACTAGTCATCTTCTCTGGATCAACATCATCCTTCGGGGTTCCTGTCATGGTTAGCGTGGAAGCAAGCACAAATATATATACCTATGCACTACGGAATATGGTGGGATCACGCGTAATCCGTCAAGCGGTATACAAAGCTCTTACAAGTTCTTACCCAACAGGAGGAAGGTGATATGCAACCAGCAAAGAACAGCGACTCCCAAAATTGCACAAGCGATTACCAGGTGTCGATACAAAGCACGTGCAGAAATATGTGGAGCTGTAGGAAGGCTTATATGGTAGCAAAAATACAGCAAATGTCAAAACAGCAATGCAATGTTGAAAGAATGCTCAACCACGGTACTGTGCTGGTCCTAGGCTATACCAAGCTAGAGACGCGAGCCGAGAACACTAAGGAAGTCACGGCGCGGCCCCACAAGCAGAAAGGAACAGCTCCCAAGCAAAATATAAGTGAAGATCTGCAGGAATTGTCAGGTCTGAAACTTCGGAGGGCAAAAACTCAGCCTTCCCGGCCTTTTTTGGGAGTTCTGGGTGTCGCACAACGACGTAGTTGTGGTGGTCACGTAGATCTTTTCGCTACGAACATTTTGAGTACTCGCACGTCGAAAACGGAGTTCGTATGCAAAAGTTATGACCAGTTGAAATTTGCTGTCGAAAACCGTCAAAAAACTGACGGAACTGTCAAAATTCAGACTGAATTCGGAATGCACTAGTAGGAACGGGTCAACCCGACTTGGATGCGGAGTTGACTTTTTTTTTTTTTTTTTTTTTTTTTTGCTCTTCTTCCTCCTCTTGACTGGCGACCGAAACCTAACTCACGGACTCTGAAAAAGGTACGGATGAAATTGGGAAGAACGAACAAGAACTTATGTGAAGGCGGTGGCGGAAGTATATGGCGTGGTGGTGGAAGGATATGGCGGAGCAGTGGTGCAAGCGTGCGGCGGCGGCGGGACTAAGGTGAATCGAACTCGAAACTCTAAAGGAACAGACACTAAGACCAGCAACTCGACACGCGGATGCAGACACAAATTCAACGATGCAAACTGAAAAGACAATGCAAAGGCTCGGATGGTTTATGGGACGAGATGATCTAACCCTAACTGTATTTTTTGGCTTTTTCGTGGTTTATAGGTATGAACACTGATGCAATCTAAACTACGAAAACAGTAAATCTCACCGAGCAACCTGAAATCTGATACCACTTGATAGGGCAAAGGTGTCCGATCTTTCGATGAGATCTTGATACGTCGATTTGGTGGGTGGAGTTTGTGCTTGACGATCCGACTACACGTGCGAAGCTCGTGCGCCAATGCAATCGCTAGGACAATCTCCGGGAGTTACTGATCTTGCGGGTGCACGATCAGCCTGACCAGCGAGGGTCTTAATTCCTACCTGAAATCGAGAACAAGTAAGAACTAATACAGCAATCAAGATATTGCGGATGAAAGATGTATGCTTTATTCAAAAGGTGGGATTCCGAATAGGCGGTCTTCTTCTGGGCGATTGGCCTCAAAAGTCGAGCTCGTAGTTGCAGCAAGGGCTAACTTTTAGTCTAATCAAAATCCGCGTTCTAATGACGGCTACGGGGGTATTTGAGGAGGAAAAGGTAGGGGTGCGACCAGCCATGGGTTGGGTGGTCGAACGGACCCCTAACAGGCCTTTTCTCCTCAAATTCGGACTCCTAAAAGTGGCTGTCTTATTTGCTGCGAAATTTACATGGGCCTGGCCCAAAAATAGAAGTGACGCAGCACCATATGTATTTATGGACGAAATTATGAAGTAGCTCTTTGTATATTTCGTCCAAGTCTTCATCCTTCATTATGGTGGCTTCAAAGTTCTGAAATCTCCACTCGTGGCGTCTTCTTCAATCCTCAAACGCATGCTGCCATCTCCATGCACGATCATGCTCCAATGCTTGTCCCTCTCATCCATGCTAGGTCCATCATTCCTAAGAGTAACAAACATATCTGATTTAGGCAGCATCATATTCTCATGTATGTGAGAAAGAGTTCCAAGAAACGAAAGTACCTGATAGTTAAGTTGCTTGGCACGAGCTCGAGTGATGGGTCCTTGTATGTGTTCCGCTGTAGGTACAACGGGTGTATCAATAGATGGGATGTCCTCATCAATAGTGGAATCACTCATCTCACGTATAGTGGAATCACTCATCTCACATATAGTGGAATCACTCATCTCACGTATAGTGGAGTCCCTCATGTCCATGGAATGGACGTCATCATCATTCGAGCAACCTAGCAAAGAAGAAGACAACACAAGAGGAGTAGAGGTTAAGTTGTTAGAAAGCACAATGTCCTCACTCAACTCATGTGGTGTATCACTCTTGCTCTCAATGTGTATTTTGCTCTCATCCTTGCGTGGGGTAGGGTTCTTCCTCTCACATAGGCTATCAAGATGTGGTTGGCTTTGAGGTTGATGTTGTCGATGGCACTCATGTTTACCCCCATGGTTGGAGCGGGAAGAAGATCTTGACGAGCGTGTGACCTTGAGCGGTGACATTGTTGCGCCGAGTTGTCGACGGTCGACATGAGTTGCTTCATCGTCGTGCTTAAGTCCCCCATTTTTGCTTCAAGCCTTGCGCATGAGGCTACGTACGAGTCCCCAATCCTTGCGTACGAGTCGGCGATCTTTTTGTCCATGGCGTCATACCGTGCGTGGATCTTTTCGAGCCAAGGGTCTCTAGGGTCTCCATCCCTAGACATGGTCACAAAGCTAAAAGTATATGGTGGAAAGTGATGAGGTTAGGAAAAACTACAATTAGAACACTTCCCGTAGAAACTATTGAAAGGATGAAACACCGAAGGACAACCGTGGTGCACAAGTTAGAACACACGCAAAAGGCTATATAGTGGATGGGTAGGAAATGTGGAAATGCCAAACGAAATGATCAAAAGAAAAGTCTATTGTCAAATGTGGGTAAAATCCAAAGGCAAATGTCAAGAACGATGATCTACGTCAAGGAAACACGGAAACACACACAAAAGATATAATGGGGTTAGCGTGACCAAGGAAGTGAGCAACGAAACAAAATGGTCGTAACAAAGACTATTAGCTCGGTGTCATGCCAACGCAAGAGAGACTGTAGCTTGGTTGCATAAGAAAGAAGCAACAAGATTTGCACAAGATGCCACTCTTCTCTTTTCTCTCTTTTTGCTTACAAGCTTTGAACTCCTTTGTATCGGTGGAACACACACTCTTTTTGGATTTTTGGTGTTTCTATGCTTAAAAGCTTATTTGCTATCTATATATGGCACACAATGGATTTTTCCTCTTTTGTGTATCTCTCTCACCGAGCTTGCTTTGGAGCTTTGCTCAACTTAGGCACACACACAAACCCTCTCACGGTCGTGAACACTTGTGCAATGCTTCGCAACACTCGAAAAGCCACTCTCAATAGGATAGGTACACAAAGGAAGAAAAGAGGTTACAAAGGTGGTGCAAGTTATACCTATGCAAAGGTTAGGCGGTGTCAAAACACACAACTTCCGGCGATGTCGATGAAGGGGAGTCAAAAGACAAGTCGGAGGTCCGGTGCGCCGATGCCGTCGTCGCGATGTTGATGTAGGCGCGGTATTACTTGGCACGAACAAGGCACGCAAAAACCGAAACCCGAACACACACGTCAATGCCCGAAAATTTGGGGCAAAAAGACTCACAAAAGTTGTCAAAATTTGTGTCAAGAGAACGCCGGATTTTGTGTCAAATTGTTGAATGGATGTCAAAAGGGGTATTATGGTGTTAAAACGAGTGTGTCAAAACAGGCCGGAATGATGTAGACCGGCTTTAGCCGGTATGGGCTGGCTATTTCCGGCCTTGAGGATGCGCGCAATGGAGGAACGTGGCCAGAGCGAGGTGGGCTGAGCGGTGGTCTGGCGCGTGCTTGGGGCAGGGGCGTGGAGTGGGGCGAGCGGCTGGGGCGGGACGCGCAGGTGGGCTGACCAGGCGGAGGACCGGCTTTAGCCGGTCTTGGGTCGGCTTTAGCCGGTGGCCGGCTTTAGCCGGTTCGCACTTTTTCGAGAAATTTCTGCGCGAGCTGTTCGTCGATTTGGCAGAAATTGGAAGAGAAAATCGATGATTTCGAGAGAAATAAGAGGAATTGGGGCTAGAAAATTTGTGGAAATGTAGATCAACACCCAAAACATCAAATCTATGGATCAAAACCACAAAGAACTCAACAAATCTGGAGATCAAAATTCGAGGCCATTTGGGGCTATTTTTTGGATTTTTGAAATTTATGGTGGAAATCACAAACGAGAGTAAATCCATGGCAACCAAAAGCTGCTGATACCATATGATGAGGGGTGACCTGATGAGGGGTGACCCCCGAGGTGTGGCCCGATCTCCACGGATTCATGATATTTATGGCGGGGAACGAGGATGAACACGAAGAACACGATGAACACAATGAACAAATCGAAGGCAAACTCACACACACAAGATACACACCGGTTGTCCTCGTTGGCCCGATTCACCAACTCAATAGAATCACAAGGAAGAGACTCCAAGAGTAGAATTCCTTGTGAGAGATTGACTTGCAAGGGATAGAATTCCTGATAAGGATCACGCCGGCGATCCTTGAGTTTTGTCCCGATCTTTCACAGCGAGTCAACCAGATAGATAATCTTCCAATCACGCGATGAACGCAACCTGAAGAAGAGGAACGAATCCAGCAAGCAACGTGAAGAGAATCAACACGCCTCAAACCTGAGCCTGATAATCCTTGATGAACACAAGAACCTTCACAGCAATATATTTGATAAGATAGATGACGGCAGCGCCGTCCCCGGAGGGATGCTACACGCAGCACACAACTCAATGTTTAGACTAAAATTCTGAACTCCCTCAACCCTAACCTGCTGGCCTCCTTATATAGATGGCCAGAAAACTGTTGGGCTTGGACAGGCCCAAACCCAAAACACAAATAAAACTAAGTGGCCCATAACATGACCTGACACACGAAATAACATGAACAGATATGCAAACTAATGACACAGCCTTAGACTTAATTATCTCATATCGTAGGTCGTCCTGGCGTGCCAATATGCAATGAGCTTCCCTCATCTTGGTGGAGTCCTGAAATTGGGCTTCACCTCCTCCTTCGTGCCCATATCATCCTCCCCCCCTTCAAAAAGCGTTGTCCCCAACGCGTGAGGGTCTGCTCGAAAGGGTGGCGGAATATCAACAATGGCACCACGCATATTCGCCGTCTTCAAGTCTTGCTTGCCTTCCTCACCACATCCTCCCTCTTGGCCTGCACGACTTGATACAGCCCTAGGTGGTTGCACCTCTTTTCTTCGCCAAATAAATTTGTACTTAGGCGCCTCCACCTTCATCTTCTCAATCCTTGCTGGAACCTTGCGTTGCTGAACATGAACCTGCTTAGCATGACCCTGCAAAGTAGTAATGCCTGGGCCACACAACTGACGAACACGTCCATCTTTGCCTGTATGCACACGCACTGCTGCTCCAACAAAACGTCTCCGTGGTGTTCTAACAAAACCGTGGCTGACTACCCGCGGTACCGTATGCACCGGAACACGATCAGCAACAAAGTCATCGGTCTGAACACCCATGTCAACACGAACTGGAAGTGGAACACATGGAACACATGCTGACATATCCTTCCCGTCATCAATAAGAGACTTGACATCAACCGGCTTGTCACTAACAAGAACAACTGGCTTGTCATCTACAGGCTTGGCTGAAACAATATCACCACTGACGCTCTTCGCATCATGCTCCTCAGATTGCGGCGTAGCTAGCCCAGATTTTGGTTGAGCCTTGCGCAACTTCTCCTTGTGTACCACCAGCTCAACATCAGACTTTATGTGATCATCCTGCATAGGTTTCAAAGTCCGCTGTTTGCCATCATGCACAAAAGAATAAGTATTTGCTCTCCCAGCATGCATAGCATTGCGATCATACTGCCATGGACGGCCAAGTAATAGCCCACACACCTCCAATGGCAACACATCGCATTCCACCTCATCAACATAGTCAGCAACTGTAAATGGCACACGCACCTTGTGAGTAATCTTCAGCATACCGCAGCTATTAATCCACTCAACATGCCTTGGTTCTGGAATACGCCATGTGGATAAACCCAAAGCCTCCACAACCGCCTTGCTAATGCCATTACAGTAACTACCACTGTCAATCATCAACTTGCATGCTTTGCCTTTGATTATGCACTGCGCCTGAAATAAATTCCATCGCTGGCCTCTATCCGCTGTCATGCAAGTCTCATCATGTACTCTTTTGAGTTGCATATTCAGCCCACTCAATGGTACAACCTCCTCCACGACATCCTTGACAACATCAGCCTTGACAACATCAACCGCTGACAATTCAGAATTCGTGGCTACCACCTTGCTAACTGTCGGCAATGGAACAACTGTCAACTTCTCATGAGTAGTCACAGCTGTCGCGACCTTCGGTATAGGAGCTATGCTCTTGCCAACATCCTCTATCCGATGCACAACCTTGGGTGGCTGCTGAATCACTTCTACGGTTACCATGGGCTTTCGAGAAGGAACCACGGTGCAAGAAGGGATAAAACACTCTCGCAGAAATTTTCTGAAATTTGCCCAAGTTGCAGAGGTAATGCTCTTCTCGCTCAACGCTTTATGCCACCAACTGTATAGCCTGGCATCCACGCGTCGGTCTGCAAGAGCCAAACGGTGAGAATCAGTCAAGTTTTGATCATAGGTAGCACACCTGTAGAAACCCTATAGCATATGACGTTCCCATGACTCATACTCTTCAGCTGTTGCATCATAGGTCAGTTGCCAATTGATCTCATATGCATCATATGCTAAAACACCATCCAGCAGGTCCAGATAATCATTGAAAATATCGCTAGATTTCTTGCCACGGCGACACTTATAGCCGTAATAATCATCCGGAAAAGAGTCCATTGTAGTACTATTTGTGTCTTAGCCTTCACTAATTTATCAAGACAGAACAATTTTACCTGTGCTTTTCCTTGCAACTATTGGTATTGAGTAGTATCTGTCGAAAATTGCAGTTAAAACCAGCGGACGAAACTGACAAAAGGAAGAGCTGCTGGGCGCCAGACCACAGAGATCGTCTGGGGTCGAGCGAGACCCTGGACGGTCGCTCCCAGGCGCGGTGATCGAGCAGGCTCAGCGATTGGCGTTCCCAGCTCTTGGGCCGGCCCGCTAGAGGAACGAGCGCCAAGGCTGGAAGCGACGTGGGCGATTCCCTCGAGCGCTGCCAGCCGCGCGGTGGGGCTCGGTGGTTCACGCGAGGCAACGCACGACCGGAGATCGATCCGAGCTGGGAACCTGTCACGCAGCGATGGAGATGGGCCGGCCCACTAGGCAGACCCGCGATCCAGGCGTGGGCGTCGTGCGCGAGAGCGCCACGCTCGTGGGCGAGTCCCGACGGGACGCAGGCGTGGCCGAGCCGCGCTGTTTGTCTTTTTTTTTCGCTGCAGCTCGATCGGATCTGGCCAGGCAATGATCTTTTTCTCTGCCTTCTGCTTGCTTTTTCCGATCGGATCTTTGGCTGCTGATGGTGAGATCCTTCTGCTTGCTCTGATACCACATGATAAGGATCACGCCGGCGATCCTTGAGTTTTGTCCCGATCTTTCACAGCGAGTCAACCAGATAGATAATCTTCCAATCACGCGATGAACGCAACCTGAAGAAGAGGAACGAATCCAGCAAGCAACGTGAAGAGAATCAACAGGCCTCAAACCTGAGCCTGATAATCCTTGATGAACACAAGAACCTTCACAGCAATATATTTGATAAGATAGATGACGACAGCGCCGTCCCCGGAGGGATGCTACACGCAGCACACAACTCAATGTTTAGACTAAAATTCTGAACTCCCTCAACCCTAACCTGCTGGCCTCCTTATATAGATGGCCAGAAAACTGTTGGGCTTGGACAGGCCCAAACCCAAAACACAAATAAAACTAAGTGGCCCATAACATGACCTGACACACGAAATAACATGAACAGATATGCAAACTAATGACACAGCCTTAGACTTAATTATCTCATATTGTAGGTCGTCCTGGCGTGCCAATATGCAACGAGCTTCCCTCATCTTGGTGGAGTCCTGAAATTGGGCTTCACCTCCTCCTTCGTGCCCATATCAATTCCAATTGGAGAAGAGACCAATCAATTGGATAGAATTACACACTCTTGTATGCAAGAGATCCAAATCAAGGTAGAATTCTCGAACTAGAAGAGATCCCAAACAAAGAGGGTGATTTTCTAGATGTAGATCTAGTTGGGTTCCCTCAAGGGAGAAGGCATCATGCCAATTTTATCTTAATTCATCTCTATCCTATCTCTAGGGGAGGGGGAGCCATATATATAGGGAGCCACGAGCTAGGGGTAGTTTGGTCACTAGGGAGAAAGATAACAAAGGTGGCTTCATGGCCAAGACATAGCTGACACGCGCAGGCCGGCTATAGCCGGGGTTAATGCCGGCTTTAGCCGGTGGGCCAGCTTAAGCTGGTGTGGGACCGGCTTTAGCCAGTCCAGCTTCAGCCGCAACCTCTTCTTGCGGCGCTTCCAAGCTTCTTTCTGGTTGTTCTTCTTCTTCCTTCTCTTCCACACCTCGATGATGTCGGACTTGATTGTTGACGCACATGATGTTGTGAGGTCCGAAAGCCACCCCACATCACACTTGGAGCACCGTCACAGCACCTAGAGCTCACCTTGCTCTCGATCTCATGCAGGAAGAGGCAGCGCCGACGTCGCCATTGCCGTAGACGTCTGAACCTCGGCGGAACCCTCGACCCAGCCCTAGCTCCTGCATGCAAGATCTACGCCTACATCCATCTTCCCTGACCTCGCCTCGACCGATTCCAGCACTCGCCTGACCTCGACGACCTCGGTAAGCCTCTCCCTCTCACTCGCCTCGACCGATTCCAGCACTCGCGCGCATGCATCCTTGACGAGGACGACGGCCCTCGGCCGTCGATCACGTTCTAATCGGACGGCCGAGGCGCCGTACCGCTTCGCCCACCGCCCCGGGCTGGCCGGCGAGCCGACTGGTCCGGATCTGGCCCAGATCTGGCAAAGCCCGGCCAGATCCGGCCTTCTTCTATTTTTTTTCTATGAATTAATTTGGGTGGATAATCCTGCTACAAGTAAAATCGATTTGAAAATGTTATGGACCTCAGAAAATTTACATTCAAAGTGTACTGTGATCTGTACAATATTGTCTATCCACTGGTCCTGCATGTGTAATTTTTAGGGTCCTAAATAATTTCTGGTAATTAAATGGTGCAAAACTATGGATTTTCACTCTTATCTGCAAATATATTGCTCTGTGCAATGAAAATTGTTGATTCCAATTTTCAGAGGTGCATTACTGAATTGTTGAATTATAGAAATTGGATTTGCTAATTTAGGAGTTGTACATTGCCTGCGAGAATTATTTTAGTGATACTAGATTGCTGCATAGAATTAATTATTGTGTGCAGTATATTAATTATTTTTGAATGAATCCACTTCTGGTGTGTTGGCCATTCCATTAGCTTACCAGAATGGCCTCTGGTAGAATTGTAGGACTTACAGATTATTTTAGGGAAATATCTTACTATTCTAGTGATTCCTAGAATTAGTAAATTCATAATAAATCACCTCTTTAGTATTTTAATTTGTTTCCAATTGAGTTGCTTGTGAAATATTGTTAGCTACTTGTAAGTATGCTGGATGCCATTGCCTTGTTTTGCCATGATGCATGCAAGTTGTTTGTTTGTGAATAGGTGGTATTATGCAACAAGGGTTTGCTTGTTATTATTATGGCGAACCTTTTCTTTTTTAAAATAGATATAGGATATGATATCTAAACTTGCTTGTTTCTGATACTCAATGCTTGAGTTGTGTGATGTTGCCTTGAATGTGATTCATGTATGCATGAATGCTTATTGCGTGTGTTGTCATTTCCTTTCCGGCGATAAAATCGAACGACGACTGTGCGGAGGAAGGGGAAGTGTTTGAGTATCAGGAGGAAGGTGATCAGGGACAAGCCAACCAAGGCAAGCCATCTACTTGTTGCATATCTGAATCCTATTAAGTCACTATGCATTGTTCTACTCTTCCTCTTATTACTATGCATTGTTTTTCTTATATTGCTATCTCCCTTATGTAGCAATAGTTGGCGACTTAGCTCCACAAGTCGATTTGTTATCATCTATTAAGGATGACACCTTTGACACCCACTCAATACCCCTGGAGGTAGGGACTTGATGATTAGCATCGAAGTCTTTGGAAAACTTGTAGTGGAGCCAAAAACTCTAGGATGGGAAAACTCTCAGAAAAGTTTCGAAAATGGTTTCGAAAACCTTGGAGTAGTATCTATTCCACTGAAGTGTTTTCTAAATGATTTTTGGGCCAAATGGAAAGTTGGGCTATGGGATAAAGGAGTTGGTGGATTTAGAAAAAGGCATTGGTGTTTCTTTGTAGTCGCTCAAAACAATTAACCCGTGCAACCACATTACCCCGGTATGGGACGGGGCCTAGTTTGGAATCTGTCTGCTTTAGTGCGGGAAGCCTCATAACTATATAAGGGTCTGTAGGACTCCGGAATCCAGGTTGACGCAAAAGAGGTCAAGACATATCACGGCATATCCCGAGCCACCGAAAGACACTTGGGTTCTCCCGCCGTGGCGTCGGAGTTACGCTCTGGAGGAGGTACTGCCGGGACGTGCCGGGGAGGTAAACTCTACAGGGTAGGCACCCGTACTAAGGAAGATAGGTGAAGGGCTTTGATCGATTATCCGAACCCCGCATACTTAGGTATGACGGTCCGTGGTGGTATCCCGGCGGATTTATCGAATGGTGTGGGTAAAATGTACAACCTCTGCAGAGTGTAAACCTATTCGAATAGCCGAGTCCTCGGTTATGGACGGTTGTGAAGATCACTACATTGCCCAATGTCAGGTTTTGGTTTTACAAATGGTTTTCTAGAACGATGGAGTTTTGTGCTGGACGGAGTACTTGGAGGGTACGGCCGTGGCACAGGAAGTTGTTCGGGGTACTCGGAGGGTACTACCGACGACTTGAGGTGGTCATGTTTGATTGACCACCGATCTTACCTTTCAAAGGAGTTTCCCCCTTTCCTAGAGATTTTACTAAATACTTATAAAAGTCTTCTTTAATGAGGATATACAAATGTCGTGGGACATGCTATATCGACATGAGAGACTTACTAAGAGTCTTCTGTAATAAGGATATAGAAATGTTGTGGGACATGCCATATTGACACGAGAAAACTAGAAGCACATAGGTACTTGAAACCAAACCAACCTTGCTACAGCCATATAGCATGTGAATGTTTCTCTCTTAGATGGTTTGCGAGTACAATTCCAAAATGTACTCACGGCTTTGTCCTTGGCTATTAACTTGGCTAGACCTTGGTGATGATTATGAGGAGGACGATGAGGAGTATGACGACACCGGTGCGAATTAGGACTCGTTTCCTGGTCAGTCGCCTGTAGGGTAGTAGGCCTGACTTGGGGTCACTACGCTGCATGTATCCGCTGCTACCTATGAATAAGTGTGTCAGTTGAACTTGCCCTGCATGGCATCTATATTCAGCCAAGAGGCTTATGTAAGACTTTATTACTCGTTATGTAATGGATGTTGTAATATGAAATGCCAACTCTGTTATGTGGATTCACGACGGTCTCCTGGGATCGTGAATTGTATGCATAACGGGAATCCCGGGTGGTAAGCCGGGGTCCCCACAGAGTTGGTATCAGAGCCATCCTGACCTTAGGAAACCCTAGTTTAGCATGGGCGTTAGACCGGACCAAAAACTATTTTCGTAAAATAAAAGAGATGGCTTTATATATCAAAGGTAAATATATATTGCTCTCATCTCTCCCCTTATTCTTTAAGCATCTTTAATTACTTGCATTTAATTTCAAGTTTTTACTTATGTCTAAATTTTGCACACTTGGGTAAGTCATTAATAAACTCTATTCTAAAATTTGTGTAGATGGACGCTCCTAACGCACACCGTCAGGTCGGCACCCACGAGGATGTGCTGGTCTTTGAGAGAGACTTGGTTGAGTTGGCCACGCGCCTTGGACGCCCGCGTCCCGAGGTGTGAGGCTACCGCCTATTTGAGGAGGGTACCCGTGAGCTGGCTATCCGTGTGGTTTGCTAGGTCCGCGGGAAGGAGGTCCCGCCCACCTCACCGGAGTTCACCTTTGAGGTGATCGAGAGCAACTGGGGCAATGGCCTGATGCGCATTCTGTGTCACGCCATCTCGCGCCTCGTCCACCTCCACTACGACGAGCTGCTTGCTACCTGGTACGAGCACTACGGGAGGGTCGACGCTGATGGCCTTCCCTACCAGGCTGTCGCGCACACTCCCTTCGGCTGCCACTTCTGCCACACCGAGGCTCTCCTGCACCACACGCAGGAGCATCTGGACCATGTCCGGATGGTCGCCGATGAGAGAGGGCTTGAGCTCGCCGTTCTTCATGAGGACCTCCAGGAGTCTATCTTCTCACGTCACCGTCTTCTCGCTGCCAAGAGGAAGATCATGAAGAAGAACAAGGCTCTTAGGAGGTGCGTCCGCGAGTTGGAGGACCACTTGGCTTCTCTTGAGAGCCATGTGTCCGAGTTGGAGGAGGAGACCACCGAGCTCTGCAAGGAGAACGAGGCGGCACTTGGCCGCGACGATGACCACCAGGAGGATTTTGACAAGGAGCCCGCTAGCACAGACGACGACGACCGCGGTAGCGAGAGCGGTGATGACCACAACGCTATCCTTGACTTCTACGCTCCTGAGACTCCTAGTGAGGAGGATCCCGAGGAGTTAGTCCCCCACGTTAGCGGCGACGAGTAGATTCCACCAATCTACCTCTCACGTAGGCTGCCGCGTAGTTGTTAGATTACTCCCTTTTGCGTATCGGTGTTGTATGGTCTATCTAGAACCACTTGCTATGTATGATGTGTGAGACTATGTGGTATGTGTGTGTGCCCGGACATGTTGGGCACCCTTTTGCTTGTATATATTATGTATGCCTGGACTTGTTATGCATGGTTGTTGGAGCATGTTATGTATGGTTGCCATGGATGTATGATATGCATGAGTATAGTTCCTTTCTTTCTATTTGAAGCTTGCATAAGTTTCCTTGTTATGAATCTCACCAAACCCCCCCTTTCTCCAGAATGGCTCCAGAAATGCGAGGCCAAGCTGGAGGCAATCCGCCACCACCCCCTGAGCCAAGCATGGAGCAGCTGCTGTGGCTCATGCTTGAAGACCGCGAAGCCGCACGAGCTGAGCGCCAAGCCAACCTTGCAACCCTGCAGCACCTTGCACAAATCGCCACCCACCACAACAATCACGGTGGCAATGACGACGAGGAACCCCGCAACAAGCTTAGGGATTTCCAAAACTCCAACCCACCAACATTCACCAAGTCCACCGAACCCCTGGACGCTGACGATTGGCTCCGCACCATCGAGAACAAGCTCGAATATGCGGGAGTTGGAGCGAACGAGAAGGTGCTCTACGCCACCCACTTCCTAGCTGGAGCAGCGGGCGCATGGTGGGAGAACGTCCGTGCCATGCAGCCCGAGGGCCAAGTGATGACTTGGGAAGCCTTCAAGACCAAGTTCCGCAAGGCCCATATACCCTCCGAACTTATCAAGATCATGCGCGACAAGTTTGTCAACCTCAAGCAAGGTGGTATGAGTGTCACCGAGTACCTCGACAAGTTCACCACTTGGGGGAGGTATGCTCCTAACGACATCGACACCGATGAGAAGAAGAGGGAATGCTTCATGAATGGACTTCAGGAAGACCTGCAACCCTACCTGGTCGCTGTGCCTTAACATGATCTGGAATCCCTGGTAGATGCTGCTATCATGGTTGAGGACAAGAACAAAGCTGCCCGTGAAAGCCGGAAGAGGAGAATGATGAGTCAGGGTGGACTGAGCAGTCAAAGGTCCCGCAGCATGCCCCCATCAAGGTCTGCGCCACCCCCTCAGAGGTTCGCCTCCCAAGCACCCAGGCCCAATAATCCCCACCGCCAGTACTCCAGCAACCGCCCTACCAGCGGAAATCCTTCTGGAGGAAACCGCAACACCTTCAATCCCACCAACCGCAGCCAGGGAAGTGGCTGTTATACTTGTGGCCAGCCAGGGCATTTCTCTAAGGAGTGCCCCCTGAAGAAACCATCTGCGCCGAGCCTCAGCGCGCCTAAATCCAATCAGGGTCAAGGCCGTGGACCCCCTGGAAGGAACCCAAAGAGTCAAGCCAATGTTGCTCGAGGACGCCTGAATCATGTCAACGCAGTGGAAGCTGAAGAGGCACCCGATGTTGTGCTTGGTACGTTTCTCGCCAACTCCGTGCCTGCAAAAATTCTATTTGATTCTGGCGCGTCACACTCGTTTGTCACGGAGAACTTCGTGGATAAGGGTAGATTGAAACCTAGTCGCTGGGATAGACTCATGATAGTACAAATCCCTGGGTCATCGGTCAAGACCCAGCTGTCCTGCAGAGACGTCCCAGTAGAACTCTACGGTGAGAAGTTCCAAGCGGATTTGATTGTTCTAGGTACCAAAGGATTGGATGTGGTACTTTGAATGGACTGGATGTCCAAGTATCAGGGGCACATTGATTGTGCTCGAAAGGCCATAACCGTGACCAGCAGTAGTGTAGTTCAGATTGAGCATGTAGCCACCATGCCATCCCGCAAAGCCTAATACAAGAAGTCTGTCTCTGGGCCGACTCTCGATCAAGTTCCAGTGGTATGTGAGTACCCCGACGTCTTCCCTGAGGAGTTGCCAGGTATGCCCCCTGACCGGGATATCGAGTTCGTGATAGAGTTGATTCCCGGAATAGCTCCCATTGCTCAACGACCCTACTGTATGAACCCCCAAGAACTTGAAGAATTAAAGAAGCAACTTGCTGACATGCTCAGCAAAGGCCTTATCCATCCCAGCGCTTCACCATGGGGATCGCCTGTTCTATTTGTGGACAAGCGAGATGGTACCATACAACTGTGTGTGGACTACCGTAAACTCAATGAGGTGACCATCAAGAATAAATACCCACTCCCGAAGATTGAAGACCTGTTTGACCAGCTGAATGGGGCCAAAGTGTTCTCCAAGATTGATCTCTGCACTGGATATCATCAGCTGAAGGTCCGAGAGTCCGATATTCCCAAGACCGCCTTCACCACTCGCTACGGCTTATTCGAGTACACCGTCATGTCCTTCGGCCTAACCAATGCCCCCGCCTATTTCATGAATCTCATGAATAAGGTATTTATGAAGTTCCTCGACAAGTTTGTGGTGGTCTTCATCGACGATATCTTGGTCTATTCTAAGACCGAGGAAGAGCACGTAGAACATCTGCGGCTAGTATTGGGAACCCTGCGCGAACACCAACTTTACACCTAGTTCAGCAAATGTGAGTTTTGGCTGAAAGAAGTTGGATTCCTAGGCCATGTACTCTCAGCTGGTGGAGTATCCATTGACCCCTCAAAAATCACCTCCATCATGGAAAGAAAAGCCCCAACCAACCCCACCGAAGTCCGAGCATTTCTCGGATTAGCCGGTTACTACCGAAAGTTTGTAGAAGGATTTTCCAGCATTGCCCGCCCTTTGACTCAGCTGCTCAAGAAAGATAAGAAGTTTGAGTGGACTGAGAAGTGCGAGCAGAGTTTCCAAGAACTCAAGAAGAGACTAGTGACAGCTCCCATTCTCACCATGCCCGACATTACCAAGAGCTTCGATGTCTACTGCGATGCATCCAAGCTTGGTCTTGGAAGTGTCTTAATGCAAGACAGCAAGGTCATCGCCTACCTATCCCGCCAACTGCGCCCTCACGAGCTGAACTACCCTACCCATGACCTTGAGCTTGCCGCTGTTGTCCATGCCCTGAAAACATGGCGACACTACATTATGGGAAATCGTTGTGAGATCTACACCAACCACAAGAGCCTTAAGTACATCTTCTCCCAGAAAGAGTTGAACATGAGGCAAAGGAGATGGATAGAGCTTATCAAAGACTACGACCTAGGCATTCATTACCATCCCGGTAAAGTGAATGTGGTCGCCGATGCCCTCAGCCGAGAGCCCTATTCCCTGAATGCCATGCTAAAGATCAACCAACCAACCCTATGCGAAGAGTTCGAGAAGTTCGGACTTGAGCTAGTAAGCCATGGTTTCTTGGCAAACCTTGAAGTCCGACCCACTCTCTTTGACCAGATCAAGGAAGCTCAGAAGGGTCATGAGAGTATCGAAGGTATTAAACGTAGGATGGGACGAGAGGAAGTCCCTGGGTTTTCCATCGACCAGGAAGGTGTGCTATGGTATAATGGCCGCCTGTGCGTCCCTAGCATCGAAGAGTTAAAACAGCTTATTCTGGCGGAGGCCCATGATACCCCTTACTCTATTCATCCCGGAGGCACCAAAATGTACCAAGACTTGAAGGAACGTTTTTGGTGGCACGGTATGAAGCGAGAGATAGATTTCTATATCACTCGATGTGACGTCTGCCAGCGTGTCAAGGCTGAGCACCAAAGACCTGCGGGTTTACTACAACCATTAAAGGTGCCAATGTGGAAGTGGGAGGAAGATGGAATGGATTTCATAACGGGGTTGCCTAGATCAAATAGAGGCCATGACTCTATCTGGGTTATTATTGATCACCTGACCAAGGTCGCCCACTTTCTACCTGTCAAGACCACCCATAAAGGCCGAGACCTAGCCAACCTGTATATGTCCAGGATTGTTAGCCTTCATGGAGTGCCCAAGGTGATTGTTACTGATCGGGGCACTCAATTCACTTCAAGATTCTGGAACAAACTTCACGAAGCCCTGGGAACAAAACTCTCCTTCAGCACAGCCTATCACCCACAGACTGGAGGTCAAACAGAGCGAGTAAACCAAATCCTTGAAGATATGTTGCGAGCTTGTGTTCTGTCTTATGGAACCAAGTAGGAAGACTGTCTGCCGTTTACGGAGTTTTCCTACAATAATAGCTACCAAGCTAGTTTGCAAATGGCCCCTTTTGAAGCTCTCTACGGACGCAAGTGCCGTACCCCTCTCAACTGGTCCAAGACTGGAGAAAGCCAAGTATTTGGGCCCGATGTTATCAAGGAGGCCGAAGAGCAAGTCCAGCTCATCTGCAACCGTTTGAAAGCAGCCCAGTCCCGACAAAAGAGTTACGCTGACCCAAAAAGAAGACCTGTCACCTTCAATGTGGGAGAGTTTGTCTACCTACGAGTCACACCACTCAAGGGTATGCAACGCTTCCATGTCAAAGGTAAACTTGCACCTCGGTACATTGGACCATTCAAGATCTTGGACCGTAAAGGCGCCATGTCCTACAAGCTAGAGTTGCCCCCAGAACTATCCGAGTTCCATGATGTCTTCCATGCTTCGCAACTCCGCAAGTGTCTTCAAGTTCCCAACAAGCCCGAGACTTTTACTCCGATTGACCACAACTCCGTTGACTTAAACCATGACCTCACCTATCGGGAGAGACCCATCCGCATTCTTGAAGAAGACGTCCGTCTTACCCGTAGACGCAAGATCAAGATGTATAAAGTGCAATGGAGTAACCAAACCGAAGACGACGCCACTTGGGAACGTGAGGATTATCTTCGACGGGAATTCCCTGGTCTACTTCACGCTTAGCTACCAAATCTCGGGATGAGATTCTTTTTAAGGGGGGAAGGTCTGTAACACCCCACTTTTGGTGACCAGAAATTTAAACCCTGTTTAAGTTCTTTGTTTGGAGTGAATTAAAAATTTTGCTGGGCAATTTACTTGTGCATGATTTCATGTGTGTGTGCTAGCATGTGTGTGATTTCATGTGAATGCATGTGCATGATTTTATGTGTGTATTATTTCATGTCTTTAATTTTAGATTTTTCAATACTTGAGCATTATGAACTAGAGTTAGTGTTATGATTTTATGCATGAAATATTAAGCCTAGACTAGCTTGTGCTCACCATAAAACCTAGCATGGGATTCTTTGCTTGATTACAATTCTTTTTCTTTTATTTCCATTTCTTTTGCTTCTTTGTTTGAAAATAGGGACTTCTCTAAAACCCTAGTATAACTATTCTAAAATTCATCAAACTTTGGCTATGACTTGTTGTTTATATTTGAAACCCTTGGAAACCAATTTGGTGGGTTTTCAAAACTTTTTCAATAAGATTCAAATTTGAATTTGAATTTCGGCCAAGTCACCCAAGCCATTGCCATATCTCTCTCTCTCCCTCTTATTTATTTTGCAAACCGACCAAGAGGGGGGAGAGGATCTGCTGGGGATCTCTCTCTGGAGTCCAGGGATTCTCAAATCCCTTCCCCTTGTCGTTTTGGGCTTGGCATCGAGGAGGAGGGGGGTAGCCCGAGGCCAAACCCTGCCAGGGCCTCCCTCTCCCTCTGATCGTCGACCACCCCACCGCCATCGACCCCCAATACAACGACGCCGCCCTGCTGACATCACAAGCCCGGCCCCAACTCATAGAGACCATGCACGAGCACCCCACGCCGCCCTGGACGTCACCCCAGCCACCGTGGGCAGCCCCGCGTGGGCAGCGCGCCACCGACCACCGCCTGAGCCATCACCTCGCCGCCAGACCTGCCTCGACCCCCTGGACCAATTCCCCGAGCCGGTTCTGCCCTAGCCCTACCGTGCAACGCACCCCCACCGTGCCAGCCCGACGCTAAGGAGCCGCCCAGAGCGCATAGAGCGTGCCGCTCGTTCCCGTGCACCTGCACCCCATCCAGCTCCAGTCAGCACGCACGCCTGCACAGCACGGTGACGCCGTCACGACGCCACCCTTGCCCAGCCCCGTGGTGCACCACGATGACCCCGCCATGAACCAAACCGACCGCAACGTCTCTAAAACCGGACGATTAGCGACCACGCCAGGACGCCACCGACGCCACCCACCTGTTCCCTGGACTTGGCTCATGACGCCGTCCCCAGACGCCGCCCTCGCCGTCTAATCGCGCATGGTGGAAACCACCGTAGACCACACCCACCCCTTCTGAATATAAACCGGGGAAGCCCTCTGGAAGCCTCTCCTCGCCCTCATTTGCCTCCTCCCCGTTCTCTCTCACTCCCTTAGCCACTCCACCTCGAAGCTGACGCCAATCCACGGCCGAAGCTCGTCGAAGCTACGGTAGATCGACGGCAGAGGAGGAGGTTGCCGTCGACCGTTCCTCGTTCCCTCTCTGTTTCTTCTCTGGACACTTGGAGCACCGTCACAGCACCTAGACCTCACCTTGCTCTCGATCTCGTGCAGGAAGAGGCAGAGCCGACATCGCCATTGCCGTAGATGTCTGAACCTCGGCGGAACCCTCGACCCAGCCCTAGCTCCTGCATGCAAGATCTGCGCCTGCATCCATCTTCCCCGACCTCGCCTCGACTGATTCAAGCACTCGCCTAACCTCGACGACCTCAGTAAGCCTCTCCCTCGTGAAACCCTAGCCGGGGCAGAGCCCCCTCGCGCGCATGCAGCCTCGACAAGGACGACGGCCCTCGGCCGTCGATCGCGTTCTAATCGTACGGCCTAGGCGCCATACCACTTCGCCCACCGCCCCGGGCTGGCCGGCGAGCCGACTGGGCCAGATCTGGCCTAGATCTGGCGAAGCCCGGCCAGATTCAGCCTTCTTCTATTTTTTTCTATGAATTAATTTGGGTGGATAATCCTGCTGCAAATAAAATTGATTTGAAAATTTTATGGACCTCAGAAAATTTTGATTTAAAGTCTACTGTGATCTGTACAATATTGTCTATCCACTGGTCCTGCATGTGTAATTTTTAGGGTCCTAAATAATTTCTGGTAATTAAATGGTGCAAAACTATGGATTTTCACTCTTATCTGCAAATATATTGCTCTGTGCAATGTAAATTGTTGGTTCCAATTTTCAGAGGTGCATTACTGAATTGTTGAGTTATAGAAATTGGATTTGCTAATTTAGGAGCTGTACATTGCCTGCAGGAATTATTTTAGTGATACTAGATTGCTGCATAGAATTAATTATTGTGTGCAGTATATTAAATATTTTTGAATGAATCCACTTCTGGTGTGTTGGCCATTCCATTAGCTTACCAGAATGGTCTCTGGTAGAATTTTAGGATTTACATATTATTTTAGGGAAATATCTTACTATTCTAGTGATTCCTAGAATTAGTAAATTCATAATAAATCACCTCTTTAGTATTTTAATTTGTTTCCAATTGAGTTGCTTCTGAAATATTGTTAGCTACTTGTAAGTATGCTGGATACCATTGCCTTGTTTTGCCATGATGCATGCAAGTTGTTTGTTTGTGAATAGGTGGTATTATGCTACTAGGGTTTGCTTGTTATTATTATGGTGAACCTTTTCTTTTATAAAATAGATATAGGATCTGATATCTAAACTTGTTTGTTTCTGATACTCAATGCTTGAGTTGTGTGATGTTGCCTTGAATGTGATTCATGTATGCATGAATGCTTATTGCGTGTGTTGTCGTTTCCTTTCCGGCGATAGAATCGAACGACGACTGTGCGGAGGAAGGGGAAGTGTTTGAGTATCAAAAGGAAGGTGATCAGGGACAAGCCAACCAAGGCAAGCCATCTACTTGTTGCATATCTGAATCCTATTAAGTCACTATGCATTGTTCTACTCTTGCTCTTATTACTATGCATTGTTTTTCTTATATTGCTATCTCCCTTATGTAGCAATAGTTGGCGACTTAGCTCCACAAGTCGATTTGTTATCATCTATTAAGGATGACACCTTTGACACCCACTCAATACCCCTGGAGGTAGGGACTTGATGATTAGCATCGAAGTCTTTGGAAAACTTGTAGTGGAGCCAAAAACTCTAGGATGGGAAAACTCTCAGAAAAGTTTCGAAAATGGTTTCGAAAACCTTGGAGTAGTATCTACTCCACTGAAGTGTTTTCTAAATGATTTTTGGACCAAATGGAAACTTGGTATATGGGATAAACGAGTTGGTGGATTTAGAAAAAGGCATTGGTGTTTCTTTGTAGTCGCTCGAAGCAATTAACCCATGCAACCACATTACCCCGGTATGGGACGGGGCCTAGTTTGGAATCTGTCTGCTTTAGTGCGGGAAGCCTCATAACTATATAAGGGTCTGTAGGACCCCAGAATCCGGGTTGACGCAAAAGAGGTCAACACATATCACGGCATATCCCGAGCCGCCGGAAGACACTTGGGTTCTCCCGCCGTGGCGTCGGAGTTACGCTCTGGAGGAGGTACTGCCGGGACGTGCCGGGGAGGTAAACTCCACAGGGTAGGCACCCATACTAAGGAAGATAGGTGAAGGGCTTTGATCGATTATCCGAACCCTGCATACTTAGGTATGACGGTCCGTGGTGGTATCCCGGTGGATTTATCGAATGGTGTGGGTAAAATGTACAACCTCTGCAGAGTGTAAACCTATTCGAATAGCCGAGTCCTCGGTCATGGACGGTTGTGAAGATCACTACATTGCCCAATGTCAGGTTTTGGTTTTACAAATGGTTTTTTAGAAAGATGGAGTTTTGTGCTGGACGAAGTACTTGGAGGGTACGGCCGTGGCACGGGAAGTGGTTCGGGGTACTCGAAGGGTACTACCGATGACTTGAGGTGGTCATGTTTGAGTGACCACCGATCTTACCTTTTAAAGGAGTTTCCCCCTTTCCTAGAGATTTTACTAAATACTTATAAAAGTCTTCTTTAATGAGGATATAGAAATGTCGTGAGACATGCTATATCGACACGAGAGACTTACTAAGAGTCTTCTGTAATAAGGATATAGAAATGTCATGGGACATGCTATATCGACACAAGAAAACTAGAAGCACATAGGTACTTGAAACCAAACCAACCTTGCTATAGCCATATAGCATGTGAATGTTTCTCTCTTAGATGGTTTGCGAGTACAATTCCGAAATGTACTCACGGCTTTGTCCCCGGCTATTAACTTGGCCAGACCTTGGTGATGATTATGAGGAGGATGATGAGGAGTATGACGACGCCGGTGCGAATTAGGACTCATTTCCCGGTCAGTCGCCTATAGGGTAGTAGGCCTGACTTGGGGTCACTACGCTGCATGTATCCGCTGCTACCTATGAATAAGTGTGTCAGTTGAACTTGCCCTGCGTGGCATCTATATTCAGCTAAGAGGCTTATGTAAGACTTTATTACTCGTTATGTAATGGATGTTGTAATCTGAAATGCCAACTCTGTTATGTGGATTCACGACGGTCTCCTGGGATCGTGAATTGTATGCATAACGGGAATCCCGGGTGGTAAGCCGGGGTCCCCACAAGGCCCAAACCCAAAACACAAATAACCCTAAGTGACCTACAACTTGACCTAGATACGAAATAACATAAACAGATATGTAAATTGCTGACACAACCTTAGACTAAATTAATTCATATCGTAGGTCGTCCTGGCTTGCCAATCTTCAAGCTTCCCTCATCCTGGTGGAGTCCTAAAATTGGGCTTCACCTCCTCCGTCGTGCCCATATCATCCATGATAAGGATCACGCCGGTGATCCTTGGAGTTTTTGTCCCGATCTTTCACAATGAGTCTACCCGGATAGAAATCTTCCAATGACGCAAAGAACGTCACCTGAAGAAGAGGAACGAATCCAGCAAGCAACATGATGAAGGTCACCACGCCTCAAACCTGAGCTTGATAATTCTTGATGAACACAAGAACCCTCGCAGCAATCTTTATTTGATAACACGGCAGCGCCGTTTCCCCGCAGGGATGATACACGGTGGAGCACATGATAGTTTTAGACTAAACTCCCTAAACCCTAGACTGTTGGCCTCCTTATATAGATGGCCAGAAAACTGTTGGGCTTGGACATGCCCAAACCCAAAACACAAAGAACCCTAAGTGGCCCACAACTTGACCTAGCTACGAAATAACATAAACAGATATGTAAATTGCTAACACAACCTTAGACTAAATTATTTCATATCGTAGGTCGTCCTGGCGTGCCAATCTTCAAGCTTCCCTCATCCTGGTGGAGTCCTGAAATTAGGCTTCACCTCCTCCATCGTGCCCATATCATCCTCCCCCCTTCAAAAAGCGTTGTTCCCAACGCGTGAGGGTCTGCTCGAAAGGGTGGCGGAATATCAACAATAGCACCATGCATATTTGCCATCTTCAAGTCTTGCTTGCCTTCCTCACCACATCCTCCCTCTTGGCCTGCTCGACTTGATACAGCCTTGGGTGGTTGCACCTCTTTTCTTCGCCAAATGAACTTGTACTTAGGCGTCACCACCTTCTGCTTCTCAACTCTTGATGGAGCTCTTTGCGGCTGAACATGAACCTTCTTAGCACGACCCTGCAAAGTAGTAATGCCTGGGCCACACAACTGATGAACATGTCCATCTTTGCCTATATGCACATGCACTGCTGCTCCAACAAAACGTCTCCGAGGTGTTCTAACAAAACTGTGGCTGACTACCCGCGGCACCATATGCACCGGAACCCGATCAGCATCACCGTCATCGGTCTGAACACCCATGTCAACACGAATTGGAAGTGGAACACATGGAACACATGCTGACATATCCTTCCCTTCATCAATAAGAGGCTTGACTTCAACAGGCTTGTCACTAACAAGAACAACTGGCTTGTCATCTACAGCCTTGGCTGAAATAATATCACCACCGACGCTTTTTGCATCATGCTCCTCATGTTGCACCTTAGCTAGCCCTGATTGTGGCTTAGCTTTATGCAACTTCTCCTTGCGAACCACCAACACAACATCGGACTTGATTTGATCATCACGCATAGGCTTCAAAGTCCGCTGTTTGCCATCACTAGTAAATCTGCACGTGCATGCACGTATCAATATAATTTACCATCGCAAATATTTATAAACTACAAAAAGCATGCATAAAAACATATTTTAGCTATTAAAATTTTGTTTCATAATGAAGAATTATGGACATTAGAACACTTACAGATTTTGAAAAGAAAGTGCATGGTAATCTTGGACATTTTTCTACCCCAAATTTTCTTTAGATTGTGTTTTTGGTTGCGGGTCTGAAAACTGGATTATTTACTTTTTCTGCATCTGTTTAGACCTAGATTATGAAAGATTTTATGTTTTTCATAAGAAACAAAGTACAACAAGTAAAGAGCGATACAAAAATATATTCCTTCATTGTCATGTATAAATTTCAGAAGTAAAAAAGTGAATTGCACGTTACTTGGCACATAGGATAAACATACGTAGTTCATGATTTGCCGATGCCCGATCTAGTGAAATCTCAATGTCACCGAAATCTTGGTAATATTAGGAGGAATCTTGGTAATATTTGGACGCCGATGCATGAGTCTGCCGGTAGGTTGCAGCAGCCTAAGCAATCATCGGAAGCTAGCCAACGGCCTTCCTATGCTACAAATCCACTCAAACTGAAGCAAGAATTGGACACCCAATGCACGGGATCAAAATATTTTGATAAAATGTAAAATAAAGAAGGGGTTAGAAAATAATAATCCCAAAAATCTTCTGGTATAGAAATCGAGTAGTAAGCTGCATGCGTATCAATTGTTACTAAATTCATAGATGAAGGAGTGACAACATGTTGAATGCATGGCACCACCCTGATAAAGAAATGAGGCAAGTGCTTACCTTTATGTAGTTCACCTATGAGATTATGTCAGTCCGAAATCCCCTAAAAACTTTTAGAGAGATTTCAAAATTATCATCTCTTGTTCATCTTCGTCTAGAAATTTATGCACAAAAGTGGTTGGTTACTAAATCCTTTTAAGAATCATATAATGATGTAGCACTTCGTATTAACATGAATTGTGTACGTACAAGCCATCTTGGAGACTCTGGAATGGATGAATATGCCACAGGTATCAATATCGTACATGTCAGGATTAGTAGCTATCTCCTTGAAACATTTTATCTACAGACACAATATGAGCAACTTGAAAAATCTGCTGATTTACCGACCAGTGAACCTCAAGCCTCAGCAACACCGTGCATCGTCTCCATCCCTTACAAAACCGCCACCACGACCACCGTCGCGCCGTACATCGGCTCAGCCTGCGGCTGCACCCCCGCAGCCGACGAAGACCATGACATCTGCATCCTAGGCCCTAGATCCATCCCTCATTGAGTTTTGTTTTAGAGTCCATGCACAGATGATCTTGTCGAGCCTGTGGCAGCTCGTCACCCTCCTTGGAGGAGACGGCCGAGACTATGGCTGCGGCATAGAACAACGTGAATTGCGCGGGTCGAGTACAGGAGCTGCAGAGGCGATGTTTGGCGTGATGGCATCCTGATTGGCGTTAGGGGGAGGGGAGGAGCCGAGGCGGCACCGCCCGGCGTGAGCCTAAGATGAGATACACCAGGGCACGCGAGGGTGTACTGTGGAGGGCACGGGTGAAACTGCCTAACACAATTTATGGAAAAGGTAGAGCAATTAGTGGGGCATCAATTAGAGCAATTAGTGGGGCATCAATTAGAGTAATTAGTGGGCATCAATTAGAGCAATTAGTGGGCATCAATTAGAGCAATTAACGGAGGAATTGTTGGACGCGGGATTGAAAAGTATGTTGAGTTGAGCTCAACATTGGGGCGGGTTAAACCGTTTGATTACCAGCGTGGATGGCTGAGATCGATTGTATCAAAACAAGTTTGTGCCTTTATAAGTTGTAGAGATGCATAAAGGAATATGTATTTGCTCTCCCAGCATGCATAGCATTGCGATCATACTGCCACGGACGTCCAAGTAACAGCCCACATACCTCCAATGGCAACACATCGCATTCCACCTCATCAACATAGTCACCAACTGTAAATGGCACACGTACCTTATGAGTAACCTTCAGTATACCACAGCTATTCAACCACTCAACATGCTTAGGTTCAGGAATACGCCATGTGGACAACCCCAATGATGCCACCACAGCCCTACTGATGCCATTACAGTAACTACCGCTGTCAATAATCAGTTTGTATGCCTTCTCCTTGATGGTGCACTGTGTTTGAAAAAGGCTGCATCGCTGATTCCTCCTTACTGCCTCATCACCATTGGACAATTTGTGAAGTTGTATACTCATACCTCTCAATGGTGTGTCATCTCCATCAACCTTGGCTTGTACCTCTGGGACAACCGCCTTGTCCGACTCCATGGACCTCTCCAAAAATCTAGCACACGGAAATTGCTTGAATTCTTCCCAACTAGATGTTCCACCTGTCATGCCCTTCGCTGAGCTCTCTTCACGCCACCATGTAGCCACTTTGTCATCCGCACGCCTATGTGCAAGAACATATTCAACACGGCCACCAAACGTGCGGTCGAGTGTACGACATCTGTCAAAACCATGATCCATATCTTTCTCCCAAGACTGATATTCTGCCCATGTCGCGGAGCTGTCCAAACGCCATTCGATCTTGGTAGAATCCAAAGTGAAACCTACCATGAGAGTAGTGTAGTCAAAATAGACATCACCGGACTTCTCCTTCTTGCAAACAGTCGCTGAAAACCCCATCTCGTAGCAGAGAAAATCGTGGAAACAGTGCAGATTTGCTGAAAAAGAAGCACCAATTCCAGAGCAAAATGAACTTGATTTCTTTCACAGAAGGTGGAACTGATTGCAAGATATAGACTGAAATCAGCACGTGATACAGAGCAAAACGAACCAAACCCGACGGGAGCCAGGCGCTCGGCGCACAATCAGGCGCGACGCGATCCAGGCGCTAGACGAGAAGACCGGGCCATCGCTCCACCACGGAGTATGTCTGGGGTGTGGCGTCGCGGGATGGTTAGCGACAAAAGCAGGCGTATCTCGCGGTCTCCCAGGCACGATCAGGGGCCGCTTGAGCGCAGACACTCTCTGTCCTCAGGCGCGCGCGGGTGACACGATATTTTTTTTTCTCTGTCTGGATCAATCGGATCTAGAGCTAGTGATCTCGCTGTTCTCCTTCTTTTTTATTGCTTTATACACCGATCGGATCTGGCAACTTGGCAGGAAAAAAAACTGTAGCGATCGGTTGCTTCTCCGTTGCGTTTGCGTGCGTGACACAGATCGCTAACGACTGACAGGAAAATACTCCGCTGATCCGATCTGGAACACTATGCCTTTCCTCGACTCTACTTCTGAAAATAATACCAGGAAAATCGGATCTGATTCCCGCTGTTCTTTCCACTTTCCTATCCTCCTTGGATCTTTCAGACGCAAATTAGCATGACAGATCGTGAACTCGCCTCAGAGCATGGAAACTCCAATCTGCAACAATAATGGTGTACCTCTCCTTGGCAGAACGAGCAGAGTAATCTCAACAGAAAAGAAACTCACCGATCAAGATCAAGTTGCAACCAATAAGATCTATAAACTGTCGAGAAGAACAATCCGCAGATCAGCAATCAACAAAAACTACTCACCATGATCAACCCAGTAATCTGATACCACATGATAAGGATCACGCCGCTGATCCTTGAGTTTTGTTCCGATCTTTCACAGCGAGTCAAACCAATAGATAAAATCTTCCAATCACGCGAAGAACGCAACCTGAAGAAGAGGAACGAATCCAACAAGCAACGTGAAGATAATCAACACGCCTCAAACCTGAGCCTGATAATTCTTGATGAACACAAGAACCTTCACAGCAATATAATTGATAAACACGGCAGCGCCATTTCCCCGGAGGGATGATACACGGTGGAACACCACGCGATAGTTTAACTCTCAATTCTGAACTCCCCAAACCCTAGACTGTTGGCATCCATATATAGATGGCCAGAACACTATTGGGCTTGGACAGGCCCAAACCCAAAACACAAATAACCCTAAGTGGCCTACAACTTGACCTAGCTACGAAATAACATAAACAGATATGTAAATTGCTGACACAACCTTAGACTAAATTAATTCATATCATAGGTCGTCCTGGCATGCCAATCTTCAAGCTTCCCTCATCCTGGTGGAGTTCTGAAATTGGGCTTCACCTCCTCCATCGTGCCCATATCATCCTCCCCCCCTCCGGGGAAACGGCGCATGATAAGGATCACGCCGGTGATCCTATGAGTTTTGTCCCGATCTTTCACAGCGAGTCAAACCAATAGATAAAATCTTTCAATCACGTGAAGAACGCAACCTGAAGAAGAGGAACGAATCCAGCAAGCAACGTGAAGATAATCAACACGCCTCAAACCTGAGCCTGATAATTCTTGATGAACACAAGAACCTTCACAGCAATCTTTATTAGATAACACGGCAGCGCCGTTTCCCGGAGGGATGATACACGGTGGAGCACACGATAATTTTAGTGATATGGGCACGCAGGAGGAGGTGAAGCCCAATTTCAGGACTCCACCGAGATGAGGGAAGCTCGTTGCAGATTGGCACGCCAAGACGACCTATGATATGTAATAATTAGTCTAAGGTTGTGTCAGCAATTTATATTCATGCTTATGTTATTTCGTAGCTAGGTCTAGTTGTGGGCCACTTAGGTTTATTTGTGTTTTGGGTTTGGGCCTGTCCAAGCCCAACAGTTTTCTGGCCATCTATATAAGGAGGCCAGCAGTCTAGGGTTGGGGAGTTCAGTTGTTTAGTTTACAAACTATCGTGTTGTGTTTTCTTGGTGAAGCATCCCTCCGGGGACGGCGATGCCGTTTATCGAATAAAGTCGCTGCAGAGGTTCTTATGTTCATCAAGGATTGTCGTGCTTTGGTTTGAGGCATGGTGATCTTCATCACGTTTCTTGCTGGATTCGTCCTCGTCTTCAGGTGACATTCTTCGCGTTATTGGAAGATTTATATCTGGTTTGACTCGCTGTGAAAGATCGGGACAAAACTCATAGGATCACCGGCGTGATCCGTATCATGTGGTATCAGATTACTGGGTTGCTCACGGCGAGATTGATTTGCTGATTGTTCTTCGTTGAAGGTTTCAGATCAGATTGTTACATCGTTGGTCGCCAGGGATCGGATAGTCGCAGTACCCCTCGAGTTTGTCCAGATTCGCTCGAAGAAACCTCCTCGCTGGGATCGCCTGATCTGCCAGGGTTCTAGCCAGCGATCGCACGAAAGAAAAAAAAAGAGGATCTCGCTCCACGTGCCATCGCGCCTGATGGGAGAGGTCGTCTGGGGTCGAGCGAGGCTCGCCCGCGCCCCGTCAGGACTCGCTCGCGTGCTTGGCGCTCCCGCACTCACCACAGTGGGCTGTCCCATTGACTGGTCACTCGTCTGGCGTGCCCAGGTGATCGCAAGATCCGATCAGGACGGAGTCCCAGCTCTCTACGTTTCCATCCGATCGATCGCTTTAGAAAAAAAAGATGAGCGATCGCTACCCCGCCTGGCCGTGGAGGACATCTGTCCCCTAGCGCCCCGGGCCTGCGCGTCGCTAGCCTAGCCTCGCCTGGCGCTCTGGGCGACCCCGCGCATCGTTGTTCTCGCGACAGCAAGCGAGGATCAGCGCCCGCCTGGTGCTCAGGACCGGGTCTTTTCTAACGGGCTGGCCCATTTACTTTCGAGCGATGAACGTGATCTCCTGATCGCTAGAGGGCAGACCTGCTCCGTCCTCGAGCGACACCGGCCAGCTCGCCCCCGCTTTACCACAAAGTGCGTCTACCCTTTAGCGTCAGTTTTAGTCTGTTTTGTTTTCGTTCTGGTTCAGCTGCTCGTCTTTTCCGTCCTGCCGCTGCGCAAGACCGAGAACAAGTATAGCTAGAATTGATCGCTTACTGTCAGAAAATCAAGGGAACTCTACTCTGATTCAAAGCATAAGGAAAGGCTGCACTATCCTGCAGATTTTTGTTTGACGGAAGAATTTTTTTTTTACGGCTGCGTTTTTGCATTCAGCTGTAATGGCTGAGTACATCTAAAGATGGATTCTTTTTCAGGAGATGTTTTTGGCAAAAGGTGCTATCTTGGCAAGAAGTCTAGTGATGTTTTTAATGATTATCTTGATATCAAGAAGGGAGTGCCGCTATCCAAGCCTAGCTGGTGTTTACATAAACTTGCGACAATTGCGAAGTACCACGATTGGGAAAGGCACATGGAACGGGGTTTCCGTCGATGTCGCACATACAACAACAAGTTTCGTAGCTATGATGGATATGGTCTTGCTTACCGGTGTGTGGACACTGAAGTAACCAGTTGGTGGTGCAAGGCAGTTGGAAGAAATGAGTTTGATTGTACTTGGGAGGACTTCAAGAAATTTCTCCGTGATGGTTTTGTGTTACCGTATATGGAGGAAATAGAGCAGCCACCCAAGTTTGTGCATGGGCTAGAGGATGTTGGCAAGAGCATAGCTCCTATACCGAAGGTCGCGATAGCTGTGACTACTCATGAGAAGTTGACAGTTGTTTCATTGCCGACAGTTAGCAAGGTGGCAGCCACGAATTCTGAATTGTCAGCGGTTGATGTTGTCAAGGCTACTGTTGTCAAGGATATCGTGGGGGAGGTTGTACCATTGAGTGGGCTGAATATGCAACTCAAAAGAGTACATGATGAGACTTGCATGACAGCGGATAGAGGCCAGCGATGGAATTTATTTCAGGCGCAGTGCATAATCAAAGGCAAAGCATGCAAGTTGATGATTGATAGTGGTAGTTACTGTAATGGCATTAGCAAGGCGGTTGTGGAGGCTTTGGGTTTATCCACATGGCGTATTCCAGAACCGCGGCATGTTGAGTGGGTTAATAGCTGCGGTATGCTGAAGATTACTCACAAGGTGCGTGTGCCATTTACAGTTGATGACTATGTTGATGAGGTGGAATGCGATGTGTTGCCATTGGAGGTATGTGGGCTGTTACTTGGACATCCATGGTAGTATGATCGCAATGCTATGCATGCTGGGAGAGCAAATACATATTCTTTTGTGCATGATGGCAAACAGCGGACTTTGAAGCCTATGAGAGATGATCAAATCAAGTCCGATGTTGTGTTAGTGGTTCGCAAAGAGAAGTTGCATCAAGCTAAGCCACAACTAGGGCTAGCTAAGGTGTAGCATGAGGAGCATGATGCGAATAGCGTCAGTCATGATATTGTTTCAGCCAAGCCTGTAGATGACAAGCCAGTTGTTCTTGTTAGTGACAAGCCGGTTGAAGTTAAGCCTCATATTGATGATGGGAAGGATATGTCAGCATGTGTTCCATGTGTTCCCCTTCTAGTTCATGTTGACATGGGTGTTCAGACCGATGACGGTGGTGCTGATCGTGTTCCGGTGCATATGGTGCCGTGGGTATTCAGCCACAGTTTTGTGAGAACACCTCGGAAAAGTTTTGTTGGAGCAGCAGTACGTGTGCACAAAGGCAAGGATGGACGTGTTCGTCAGTTGTGTGGCCCAGGCATTACTACTTTGCAGGGTCGTGCACAGAAGGTTCATGTTCAGCAGCACAAAGCTCCATCAAGAGTTGAGAAGAAGAAGAAGAAGAAGGTGGAGGCACCTAAGTACAAGTTCATTTGGCGAAGAAAAGAGGTGCAGCCACCCAGGGCTGTATCAAGTCGAGCAAGCCAAGAGGGAGGATGTGGTGAGGTAGGCAAGCAAGACTTGAAGACGGCGAATATGCGTGGTGCTATTGTTGATATTACACCACCCTTTCGAGCAGACCCTCACGCGTTGGGGATCACGTTGCAATACCACATGATAAGGATCACGCTGGTGATCCTATGAGTTTTGTCCCGATCTTTCACAACGAGTCAAACCAGATATAAATCTTCCAATAATGCGAAGAACGTCACCTGAAGACGAGGACGAATCCAGCAAGCAACGTGATGAAGATCACCACGCCTCAAACCAAAGCATGACAATCCTTGATGGACACAAGAACCTCCGCAGCAACTTTATTCGATAAACGGCATCGCCATCCCCGGAGGGATGCTTCACCAAGAAAACACAACACGATAGTTTGTAAACTAAACAACTGAACTCCCCAACCCTAGACTGCTTGCCTCCTTATATAGATGGCCAAAAAACTATTGGGCTTGGACAGGCCCAAACCCAAAACACAAATAAACCTAAGTGGCCCACAACTAGACCTAGCTACGAAATAACATAAGCATGAATATAAATTGCTGACACAACCTTAGACTAATTATTACATATCGTAGGTCGTCCTGGCGTGCCAATCTGCAACGAGCTTCCCTCATCTCGGTGGAGTCCTGAAATTGGGCTTCACCTCCTCCTGTGTGCCCATATCATTTAGACTAAAATTCTGAACTACCCAAACCTTAGACTGCTGGCCTCCTTATATAGATGGCCAGAAAATTGTTGGGCTTGGACAGGCCCAAACCCAAAACACAAATAACCTTAAGTGGCCTACAACTTGACCTAGCTACGAAATAACATAAACATATATGTAAATTGCTGACACAACCTTAGACTAAATTAATTCATATCGTAGGTCATCCTGGCGTGCCAATCTTCGAGCTTCCCTCATCCTGGTGGAGTCCTGAAATTGGGCTTCACCTCCTCTGTCGTGCCCATATCATAGCCATAGCTGCAACTACGAGGTCGACTTTTGAGGCCAATCGCCCAAAAGAAGACCGCCTATTCGGAATCCCACCTTTTGAATAAAGCATACATCTTTCATCCGCAATATCTTGATTGCAATATTAGTTTCTACTTGTTCTTGATTTCAGGTAGGAATTAAGACCCTCGCTGGTCAGGTTGATCTTACATCCGCAAGATGGGTAACTCCCGGAGATTGTCCTAGCGATTGCATTGGCGCACGAGCTTCGCACGTGTAGTCGGATCGTCAAGCATGAACTCCACCCACCAAATCGACATATCAAGATCTCATCGAAAGAACGGACACCTTTGCCCTATCAAGTGGTATCAGATTTCAGATTGCTCGGTGAGATTTACTGTTTTCGTAGTCTATATTGCATATATGTTCATACCTATAAACCACGAAAAAGACAAAAATACTATTAGGGTTTAATAAACCATCCGTGCCTTTGCATTGTCTTTTCAGTTTGCATCGTTGAATTTGTGTGTGCATCTGCGTGTTGAGTTGCTAGTCTTAGTGTCTAGTTCCATTAGAGTTTCGAGTTCGAATCACCATAGTCACGCCGCCGCACGCTTGCACCACTGCTCCACCATATACTTCCGCCATCACACTATATACTTCCATCACCATGCCATATACTTCCGCCACCGCCATCACATTAGGTTTTGTTCATTCCTTCCAATGTCACCCGTGCTGTTCCCAGAGTCCGTGAGTTAGTCAAGAGGAAGAAGAGCAAAAAAATGGAGAAAAAAGTCCCGAAAAAACAATTCCACAAAAAAAAGTCAAATCCGCATCCAAGTTGGGTTGACCGCGTTGTCTACTAGTCTAGCCCGAAATCAGTCCGAATTGGACAGTTTTGTCAGTTTTTGGCAGTTTTGGACATCAAACTTTGACTGGCCATAACTTTTGCATATGAACTCCATTTTTGGCGTGCGACCACTCAAAATGGTCAGCACAAAAAGTTCTATCTAGCTATTTCTTTGTTGTACACCCTTCTGAACGCTCAAAATTGCCAAAAGAGTCCTCTAAGGTCGAGTTTTTGGCCTCTGAAGTTTCCGACCTGGAAATTCTCTATGATCTTCACTTATATCTTGCTTGTTGTGTAGCGCCGTGACTTCCTTAGTATTCTAGGCTCACGTCTCTAGCACGGTCTAGCCTAGGAGCAGCACAGTACTGTTGTTGAGCATTCTTTCGACATGGCATCACTGTTTTGACATTTGCTGATTTTGCTACCATATAAGCCTTCCTACATCTCCACATATTTCTGCACATGCTTTGTATTGACACCTAGTAATCACTTTGTGCAATTTTGGGAGTCGTTGATCTTTGCTGGTTGCCTATCGCCTTCCTCCTGTTTGTTAGGAACTTGTAAGAGCTTTGTATACTGCTTGACGGATTACATGTGATTCCACCATATTCCGTAGTTCATAGGTATATACATTTGCGCTTGCTTCTGTGCTAATCATGACAGGAACTGCGAAGGATGATGTTGATCCAAAGAAGATGACGAGTGCAGAGTTGCATGCCCACTTCACTCGGTTGTTGGTGGGGCATGCACAAGATTGCTGGCCTTGAGGCATCTTTCAACGCCAAGCTCGACGCCAAGTTCCAGGAAATCCAGGCCCGTTTACCACCACAGCCACAGCTAGGCGTCCATGCGCCATGTGCTTGACGAGTTCCTCTCGTATCGCCACCTGCGGGTACCGTTACAGCTGTGGTGGCCGCAACGGTGGCGGCCAGCCAAGATGGATATGCTGTTGACGAGGGGGAGAACGAGTTCGAAGATGAAAACAAGCTGAAGGAGGACGAGGTCCAACAACCTGCACCTAGCCGTCCATGACAATACAACCACAATGCTCGTCCACCTCCACGACCGGTACATGATGATGAACATGTTGCCAAACTGAAATTAAATATTCTGCCATTTGAGGGTAGATATAATCCTGATGCATATCTCGCGAGGAGGCGCTCTTCTCACCGTGGCAGGGAGAGGCGGAAACCTTAAGCCCCCAGCCCCCAGCTGGGGTGTTCCATCACCGCGGAGAGGGTCACGGGAGCCCCCTTGCTCTCACGAGGCTCCCAAAGGGGCTTCAAAGGGAGGAAAGATGTCGATGAACCATTCGCATAGATTCCTCCACGATGAGTGCTGCTTGCAGAGGTGTTGATGTAAATCACCGTCCAGTTGGGAACCCCTAGAGGAAGGTATGATGAGCACAACAATAAGTTTTCCCTCAGTAAGAAACCAAGGTTTAATCGTCCAGTAGGAAAAAGCCAAACTCCAGAAGGTGATGCTTGCTAGCCTAGTGACACTCCAACAAGGGCGCCGTTAACAATACTTGTTAGCGCGTCTTCAACTAGTAACAACGCGGAACCTACACACAACACAACCAAATACTTTGGTCCCAACTTACGATGAGGTTGTCAATCTCACTGGTTTGCTGTAAACAAAGGTATGAGCGTATCGAGTGGAAAGCAATAGTAGTATGTGAGTAAAGTAAACAATGCGAGTAAAGTAAATAGGTGATAGCAATATAAAGAAAATTGGACCGGGGTCCATAGTTTACTAGTGGTGTCTCTCCATTAAATAAATAGCACATGCTGGGTAAACAAATTACAGTTGGGCAATTGATAGAATAAAGATAACGTTCATATGTCGCGAGGATCACTATGAGATTTACTCTGGGCATTACAACAAAATACATAGACCACCATCCAACTGCATCTATGACTAATAATCCACCCACGGGGATATCGTTCGAACACCCCACAAGTATTAAGTTGCGAACAACAGATAACTGCATTAAGCAAAGTGTGTAATGTAAACAAAGCATATGCCCTTGGACATAAGAATGTTATTTTCTCCCTAGTGGCAACAGCACATCTACAACCTTAGAGGTTTCTGTCACTCCCCCAGATTAAATAGAGGCATGAACCCAACTATCGAGCATAAATACCCCCTCTTGGAATCACTAGTATCTACTTGGCCAAGATAGCTACCAACAACGGAGAGCATGCAAGATCATAAACAACATAGAGATAACATAAGATATATGATTCAGCACATCAACTCAACATAACACCAATATTCGTCGGATCCCAACAAACACAACATGTAGAATTACATAACGTGATCTCGATCATGTAAGGCAACTCACGAGATCTAAACATGAAGCACATGGTGGAGAAGACAACCATCTAGCTACTGCTATGGACCCATAGTCCAAGGTAGACTACTCACTCATCGCGCCGGAGGCAAGCATGGCGATGACGAAGACCTCCGGTGGCGATTCCCCTCTTCGGCAGGTTGCCGAGAAGAGCTTCTGGACCCTCCCGATCTCGGGTCGACGACGGCGGCGGATCGCGATGTGTTCTAGAAAATTGATCGGGTCCTTAGGTTTTTCCATCGGGGGGGGTCTTTATAGGCAAAGGGGTAGCGTCAGAGGTGGACCAGGTGGGGCTCATGATGAGGATACAATCATGGATCATGCTGATTTTGAGTGTTTGAGCTGGAAGGAAATATTGAGTCTAATTGATGATTATTATAAGGTGAATTCTTTCCTAGTTGAAAAGAATGACTTGATATCTCCGAATTATATACTACCTAAAGCAACATACTATGTTGTATTTAGGTATGTCATCTGTCAAGATATCGCCAGCGGGAGGAGAGGGAGGATGGTGATCGAGAAAGTGGAGATCAAGTCTGGATGAGCACGAGCACGTGATGGCGCACTAGGACTGCCTTCGACACGATGTCTACACGTCTAAGGCGCGCTATACACATGGCCTGCGTGCTAAAATTAGGCCGAACCCATATATGGGTCGGTATGTACCCGTTTGAGTCGAACCGAGTCAGTTTGGGCCCAAACCAGGCAGGTTTTGGGCCAGGTCAACGCTAAGGACGCTCGACCACCTATAAGTACCCCTAGGCGCCCCCTCAATTACGGTTAGACCACATTTAGACTAAAGATTACTTCGTTGAACTGCTGTAAGCATTCATCTGAATTCCTCCGCACCAATTCATCTGGATTTGGTATTATACTGCTGCAAGTTTAGTGTGATCTGTTGTTCCATTGGGAATCAGTAGATTGCAAAATACCGTTTCATGGTCGACGGCTACGTGCGCAAGTGTGTGGAGTCGTGAATATCCTATAGGGTTTGAGAGCTGTTGCATTGGCATCAGGGTTCAAGCGAGGAGAGTTCATCGATGTCACCAAGTTATCCCTGACAATCATCCGCTGCCATCATCACCATCACATCGCTCACGAGAAGATTGGGCCACCCCATATCATCTTGGTATCAGAGCTCTAGGTTGATCACGGTGCAAGTTGCAGTTGATATCATCGGGTGGATCATCAGATCTGTTAGTCGATGAAGCTGTTGGAGGAGATTGCTAGCCTTCGTTCGTGAGGAGGTGGCCAGCAACATCGAGGAAGATAAAGGGCATTTGTCCCAGATTCGTTTCTGTGGCGGCGCGTGAGAAAAGGAGGTACCGGAATTCTAGATCGGATCGATCCAATCCCAGGAAAAGATCGAGATCGATTGTTTCTTTTCGTGGAGTCAGTCTACGTTTCCCTGCCTAGACCGATTGATCAAAAAAAAAGAGATAAACCTGATCGTCCATAGCGCACGCCTAGGGACAGACGATCTCTGCCCTTGGGCGAGATCTGTCTTGGGCGATACAGTATGATCGCGGGATCGCACTCCCACCCGATCGGAGACAGCGGGCTGGCCCATTATCTCCTGTACCTGGCGCTTGTTCCGCTGGCAATCTTGTTACGCATCGATCACTGCATATCATCAAAAGAAAAAGGAGACATCACGTGGTGGGGCCAGATTGCTATGAGAAAAAGAAAGGCAAAAGGAGATTTATGCGTGAAGTTGGATCTGATTGATTGGCTTCACGTGGACAACAAGACCGACCGAGCCAATTGGAAAAATAAAAAGTAGCTAGAGGAGATCGATCGCAGTCACGCCGCACGACAGACATAGTCTGTCCTTGAGTGAGGCAGCGATGGTGAGAAAAAAAAGGAAAGGAGAAGTTCTGATTGTTTGTTTGCGTTACATACAGCAGGGAGGAGGTTGAATGCAAAGGAATGAAAAGGATTGGATTGTTGTACTGTCTGCAGGCTACACAAGCACTAGTCTCATTCAGGTGCAGAACTGTCCATTGTTTGCGTGTATTTTGGAAGGAAGAAAAAGAGACACCGTTAGCAGTTCCAAAGAGGTGGCAGATTCAGTACGTTTGGATCCTTGGCGTGCAGGAATTGTCCTGTTTGTTTTGGGTGATGTGCTTGGTTTGCGTCCAAAATTCAGTTTGCGTCTACGGGTATATTCAGCTCATTTGGATCCTTGGTGTTCAGGAATTTGTCCTATGTGTTTTGGGTGATGTGCTTATGTGCTTTGAGACTGCATTCCGATGATCGTTTGTGTCTCAATCAGGTTTGTTGGTTGGTGGCACCGAAGACAAAAAGGTGCCAAGAGCAAGTCAAGCTAGCCGAGAGGGAGGATGTGGTGTGGCAGGCTGGTACGACTTGAAGACGGAGAGTGGTGATATTGCATATTTGACGCCACATGCTAGAGAAGACCCTCCGGCGTTGAGGACAACGCCTTTCCAAGAAGGGGAGGATGATGAGGATATTGGCACGCCAGGACGACCTACGATATGTGATAATTAAGTCTAAGGCTGTGTCATTAATTTGTATCCATGTTCATGTTATTTCGTAGCTAGGTAAAGTTGTGGGCCACTTAGGGTAATTTGTGTCTTGGGTTTGGGCCTGTCCAAACCCAACAGTTTTCTGGCCGCCTATATAAGGAGGCCAGCCGGCTAGGGTTTAGGGAGGCAGAAAATTATGTAGAACATTGTGTTCACGTGTGTGTTCCATCCCTCCGGGGTTGGCGTATTGAGACGGCATCTCCGATGTTCGTCTAGTTATCCAATATATTGTTTTGCGTAAAGGTGCTTGTTATTCAAGTATTGTCGTGCTGCTGCGTGAGGCTCGTTGTTTATCACCGAGTTGCTCGTTGAATTCATCTATTCGGCGTGAGGTTCGTCTACATCGACGAGTTGCTCGCAGGATTGACGTTCCTCATCTTCAGGTTACGTGTATTGTTCACATGATTGGAAGATCTTATCAGATCTATTGGATCAGAAGGTGCATCGTGAATGATCGGGCAAACAGTCTTTATCATCTTGGTATCAGATTTCCACGGTTCCTCGATCTTTTCTGCAACTGAGTTTCAAGTTTAGATCTTGTTTGGCGTATCTTTGATCATCATCCTTTTTCTTGGTTTGTACGGGTTGTTCTTCAGGCTACAGCATAGATCGTGCAGATCGGATCGGCAATCCAGAAAAAAAAATTGAAGCCAGATCACGTGGGGCTGCCAGATAAGAATTGGCCAGTTTAAAAAAAACACAACGAGCGTGGACGTTGTGCCCGGATTCCTCTCCTCGATATGTACGATCGTTTTCTGTACAAGTACCACCAGATCCGATCGCTAGTTGACAGAAAAAAAAAAGAAACAGCCAGCGCCTCGCCCCGGGCGCCTGGGCGCGGAGATCGTCTGGGGTCCAGCGCCCCAGCGATCGCGTGCCTCGCGCGGAGCGCCCGCTCGCTCGCCCGACCGCGGAGACCGTCTGGCCTCCAGCGCCGGCCTCTTCTTTTTAGGCCCAAATTCGAATTAGCTAAAAAAAGAAAAAATAGAAAAAAGGGGACGTGCCTGCACACGCCGCACCTATAAAAAAAAGAGAGACAGATTACTTTGGCCTGTCGTCCATTTCGCGTCGCCGTCGCACTGTCGTGCGTATCCGGCGTCGTATATCTCTGCTGTGACACGTTTTTTGTCGGTTTCTCTGCCGCGACAGCGTGTTACCACTGTGTCCACATAGCGTCCTTTCTACACGATTTTGATCGCTTTAGCTACAGCCTGTCTACGGCATCGTGTTAGGAGCTTACCCATACGAGACTAGCTACTTCGTGCTCATCAGGCTGCTGCCGTGTGCGCAATCTTGTGCCTGTTCGTCGAGCCAGTGCTAGCGTCTCTCTTGTGCACTGCAACACGAGCTACTGTGCATTGTCACTTATGTCGCTTGAGCTCTTTCTCAGAGTTGCTTTGCCTCATTTACCTACACCGTGTGTGTTTCTGTGGGTCTTGTCATACGATCAGCACTAGGACTTATTTGCGGTGTACTTAGGATACCATACCTACAGCTCCACCATATATTCCTGGTTTGTCGTGTGATCGCTATTCTATCCTCGGTATTCACTTCTTCACATTAGTGCATTGGTTGTTTATCTGATTTGGTAAGCATCGCTATTCACCTTGGAACGGTAAGATTCACCTTTTCTTTTCAGTTTTGAGTGAGTAGAGTGTTTCACCATATATACATATTTGTTTCTGCACTAATTATGGCAGATGACGTTATGGATACTGTGGAGGCTGGAAGATACCAATTTTTTAGCCACAGATATTGTAGTGCCACTTTTTGGGAGGAAGAACGTGCCAACTTTGATGGTGATGGTCTCTTTCACCATGGTGTGATGATTGGAGATAGATGTGCTGCAACCACCATTGACCACATCTCTACCATCAATTTAATCAGCATTGAGGTCGTCGAGACGTTGCACCTAGCCACACATGCTAGTATAGCGCCATACCTCTTGCGTTCCTCATATGGCACCTTGCTGATTTCACACATCGCTGACGTTCCTGTTACTTACAGAGGGCATACAGAGGTTATTCATTGTGGTGTATCCCCAATGCCACTTCAATCTTGTCATATTCTGTTGAGTTATCCTTGGTTCCACACCTATCATGCTCAGCCTTGTCATGATAGGCCAACAATTTCTTTCAAGTGGAATAACAACGGCGTGCTTGGCTGCGTCTAATAGCGGAACAGTTTCATAAGAATCATCTTCTTCGCAAGGAGAGGACAAAGGAGTTCTGCTTGTCGCCTAAGCACAAGGTCATAATGGATGGTGGCAGTCCCATTATTTGCCATCTTGACCATGGTGTGCTTTAAAACCCATGTGAGAATGAGAGCCACATAGCCAAATTGAGTGAGAGTGTTATAAACAGTGAGCTGTGTGATTCCACCAAACGTGAGGTTGAGAGCATACACTTTGAGAGTATGAGCAAAAATCAAAACACAAGAGTAGTCGACGATAGGATATGTGAGGATTTTTCAACTAATGTAACTCTGTCTACTCCTAGTGTAGTTTCTTGTGATATGCAGGTTGCTTTTGAAGAAAGGGAGCCGCCTATTTTACAACCTGCATCACCGGTTTGTGCATTATCACTTGAGGAGGATGTTCCAGTGCCTACTTCTTCTGAGGAGCATGTCATTGACATAGGTACTAATTTGGAACCACAACCAGCAGCTATGGATAATATTTGTGAGTCTACTCCTTTGCTGGTTCCTTCTAGTGATTTATCTTGCACTAATGTTTCAGCACCATGTGATAATTTGCATATTTCGGATTTTGATCATGTGGTAGTGCTGACACATAAGGAAGTACTTGCAAGAATACCATCGAATGACATTGTGTATTCCATCATGCTAAAAGAACCTCTTAGTTTGCGTTGTGCTATGAAAAAGATTTCTGAAATTTCATATTTGAATTCTAGCACACATGCCTATTGCTTCATGTTTAACTTGATTGGTGAATATAGCATGAATGATAATTTTCTTATCGATCACATATGCATAACCTGTGATAGAATGAATGAACTCAAACTTGCTGTTTTCAGTCCTGTATGCTATGTGTCGCAGTCCTTTTGCTGTGGGACACTAGATTATGTTCGAAATAGTTTGATGCATTCTGGTCTAGTTGAAGTGTTTCAGCCCACAAAACTTGATATGTTGGGTTGCTCTAATCTTGCTAGTTTGCCATCAAATTGGTTCAATTCATTGTGTTTGTTCCACAATTTGTTGCCTACGTGTGCTACTGATCCCTACTTCACTTATATTAGCACTTTGAGTTGCATGTTTCCTACAGGACATCATGATCATGCATACATCACTGAATACTATTGTGTCCGTTCATCACTTGTTCATCATAATCCGAGTAGCACAGCTGAGTCATGGCATAAACCAATTTTGTTTTCACATTTTTTGGACTGGTTTGAGCTTGTTCATCATAAATTTGATCATCGATCTTCTTTCCGAAAACTGAATTTAATATTGAACAACAAGACTATATATCTCTTTGTTTTTCACGATGATTATGATTCTTTGTACTTCACTTATACCTGCAATTTAAGTTGCTTGATGTATAGTGGACATATTTTTCATGTGAAAAAAAATCATACAACATGTTCTGTATACATCTACTCTGCGTACACATTGTTCTTTTTGTTCCTACCACTTTCAGCTTACCCAAAGCCGAGGACGGCTTTTCTTGAAGAAAGGGAGGATGATGAGGATACAATCATGGATCATGCTGATTTTGAGTGTTTGAGCTAGAAGGAAATATTGAGTCTAATTGATGATTATTATAAGGTGAATTCTTTCCTAGTTGAAAAGAATGACTTGATATCTCTGAATTATATACTACCTAAAGCAATGTACTATGTTGTATTTAGGTATGTCATCTTTCAAGATATCGCCAGCGGGAGAAGAGGGAGGACGGCGATCGAGAAAGTGGAGATCAAGTCTGGATGAGCACGAGCACGTGATGGCGCACTAGGACTGCCTTCGACACGATGTCTACACGTCTAAGGCGCGCTATACACATGGCCTGCGTGCTAAAATTAGGCCGAACCCATATATGGGTCGGTATGTACCCGTTTGAGTCGAACCGAGTCAGTTTGGGCCCAAACCAGGCAGGTTTTGGGCCAGGTCAACGCTGAGGACGCCCGGCCACCTATAAGTACCCCTGGGCGCCCCCTCAATTAGGGTTAGACCACGTTTAGACTAAAGATTACTTTGTTGAACTGCTGTAAGCATTCATCTGAATTCCTCCGCACCAATTCATCTGGATTTGGTGTTATACTACTGCAAGTTTAGTGTGATCTGTTGTTCCATTGGGAATCAGTAGATTGCAAACTACCATTTCGTGGTCGACGGCTACGTGCGCAAGTGTGTGGAGTCGTGAATATCCTACAGGGTTTGAGAGCTGTTGCATTGGCATCAGGGTTCAAGCGAGGAGAGTTCATCGGTGACACCAAGTCATCCCCGACAATCATCCGCTGCCATCATCACCATCGCATCGCTCACGAGAAGATCGGGCCACCCCATATCAGCTCACCAGAGGGCGGCGCGGCCAGGCCCTGGGCCGCGCCCCCTGGTAGTGAGACCACCCTCTGGCTCGGTTCTGTCTTCTCTTTGGTGTTCTAGAAGCTTTGTTTAATATCTCGATGTTCGGCTTTTGTTTCATCCAATTCCGAGAATATTTCCTGTATAACTTTTCTGAAACACAAAAATAGCAGAAAACATGGAACTGGCACTGTGGGATCTTGTTAATAGGTTAGTTCCAGAAAACGCATAAAAACGCCACGAAGTGTAATGAAACACTAAGCAAATGGTGTAAAAACAAGCATGGAGCATCAAAAATTATAGATACGTTTGAGACGTATCAGCATCCCCAAGCATAAAAACGCCACGAAGTGTAATGAACCACTGTACTGTGCTGGTCCTAGGCTATACCGTGCTAGAGACGCGAGCCGAGAACACTAAGAAAGTCACGGCGTGGCACAACAAGCAGAAAGAAACAGCTCCAAAGCAAGATATAAGTGAAGATCTGCAGGAATTTTCAGGTCCGAAACTTCAGAAGGCAAAAACTCGACCTTCCCGGCCTTTTTTGGGTGTTCTGAGTGTCGCACAACACTTTGTGTTTGTGGTTAGATAGATCTTTTCGTGCTGAGCATTTTGAGTGGTCGCACGTCGAAAACGGAGTTCGTATGCAAAAGTTATGGCCAGTTGAAGTTTGGTGTCGAAAACCGTCAAAAACTGACGAAACTGTCCAATTCGGACTAAATTCGGACTGGACTAGTAGGAATGGGTCAACCCGACTTGGATGCGGATTTGACTTTTTTTTTTTGCTCTTCTTCTTCCTCTTGACTGGCGACCGAAACCTAACTCACGGACTCTGAAAAAGGCATGGATGAAATTGGGAGGAACGAAGAAAAACTTATGTGGAGGCGGTGGCGGAAGTATATGGCGTGGTGGTGGAAGGATATGGTGGAGCAGTGGTGCAAGCGTGCGGCGGCGGCGTGACTATGGTGATTCAAACTCGAAACTCTAAAAGAACAGACACTAAGACCAGCAACTCGACACGCGGATGCAGACACAAATTCAACGATGCAAACTGAAAAGACAATGCAAAGGCTCGGATGGTTTATGGGACGAGATGATCTAAACCCTAACTGTATTTTGGCTTTTTCGTGGTTTATAGGTATGAACACAGATGCAATCTAAACTACGAAAACAGTAAATCTCACCGAGCAACCTGAAATCTGATACCACTTGATAGGGCAAAGGTGTCTGATCTTTCGATGAGATCTTGATATGTCGATTTCGTGGGTGGAGTTCGTGCTTGACGATCCGACTACACGTGCGAAGCTCGTGCGCCAATGCAATTGCTAGGACAATCTCCGGGAGTTACTGATCTTGCGGATGCACGATCAGCCTGACCAGCGATGGTCTTAATTCCTACCTGAAATCGAGAACAAGTAAGAACTAATACTGCAATCAAGATAGTGCGGATGAAAGTTGTATGCTTTATTCAAAAGGTGGGATTCCGAATAAGTGGTCTTCTTCTGGGCGATTGGCCTCAAAAGTCGAGCTCGTAGTTGCAGCAATGGCTAACTTTTAGTCTAAACAAAATCCGAGTTCTAATGACGGCTACGGGGGGTATTTGAGGAGGAAAAGGTAGGGGTGCGACCAGCCATGGGTATGGTGGTCGAACGGAACCCTAACAGGCTTTTTCTCCTCAAATTCGGACTCCTAAAAGTGGTTGTCTTATTTGCTGCGAAAATTGCATGGGCCTGGCCCAAAAGTAAAAGTGACGCAGCACCATATTTATATAAGGACGAATTTATGAAGTAGTTCTTTGTATATTTCGTCCAAGTCTTCATCCTTCATTATGGTGGCTTCAAAGTTCTGAAATCTCCACTCGTGGCATCTTCTTCAATCCTCAAACGCTTGCTGCCATCTCCATGCACGATCATGCTCCAATGCTTGTCCCTCTCATCCATGCTAGGTCCATCATTCCTAAGAGTAACAAACATATCTGATTTAGGCAGCATCATATTCTCATATATGTGAGAAAGAGTTCCAAGAAACGAAAGTACCTGATAGTTAAGTTGCTTGGCACGAGCTCGAGTGATGGGTCCTTGTATGTGTTCCGCTGTAGGTGCAGCGGGTGTATCAATAGATGGGATGTCCTCATCACCCGGGTGGAGTGGTTTGATAAGAGGAGGCGAAGTTGGGTGGGTTCTGGGACACATGCCTCGAGAGGATGTGTGCTCAGGGCGTCACTTGGGATTGCCACCCAGGATTAAAGAGATTACTATGTCTTCTGTGTTTTAGAGTAATTCCAGTGCAGCCTTATGACACTATGGGCTCTTTCTTGACCAATTAAGTTGTGGGAGTTCAACCTGTGAGTACTGACATGAGGTGGTAGCGGAATTATAGGGGAACAGTCAGGCTAGTATGGTTGAATTCTTCTTCAGCAAGGTCTTGTCTCATTCTTCTCTTTGGGTAGAATGAGTCTTAAGGTGAAAGTGCACAACCCCTGCAGGGTGGCAAACTAATCGATTAGCCGTGTCCCCGGTTATGGACAATTTAAGTCTCTAAACATGGAATGTATGGAATAATCTCATCACCATTTTCCGAATGATTTGACTAGAAACCCTTAGGTTAGGAGCGCAGAACCATGCACTCTGAGGGGTGGTGGTTTCTATTGTTCCGACTTTGTTGAGTTTCGCCCAGAACTACATGCCTAGTGTAATGCCCCACCTTTGAATTAAGGTGGAACACCTGTGTTAAGTGTTATTCCTTGGATCACTGATAGCACCACAGTACAAAATATAGTGATCATTGCAAAAGTATCAAATAATACATCGCAGATCCAGTTACATAAGTCTCAAACCTTACAGATTCACAGCGGAAAACAAAGTGGCAATGAGCCTCCATCTTCATCACGTGCCATAGGCAGACATGTTGGAATGTAGTCTCGAGATCCTACTAAACGGTCTTTATCTGAAAACCTACACATTTGAATATGCAGTCCCATGTATGGGGGTCAGTACAATGATGTACTAGCAAATGACACATATTTGGTGGCTGTTGAAATAGCTATCTACATGATATTTGGTTGGTGGAGCTTTTGGCTGAATTTGCATAAAGCAAGTTTTATCCTATCATTTTGTAAACCAAAACATTTTTAATCATTTAAGACTTTAAGGGTCAAGATAACCCCCAGGTGAAAACCACCACATACTTGCAGGGTATGTGGCCCTGGGTAGCTATTCAACAAAACCAGGATAACCCTTAGGTGACGACAACCACACAAATCCTCAGTTGATAGCCAGGTGTGTAGCCCTGAGTAGTCCCTGTCCTGAGTGTTTCTAAACAATTTTATTTCTTTCAGAAATGGTGATGAGGCTCTTCCGTACATCCATGTCTAGGAACTCAAATTGTCCATAACCGGGGACACGGCTAATCGATTAGTTTGACACCCTATAGGGGTTGTGCACTTTCACCTTAAGACCCATTCTATCTAGAGAGAAGAATGAGACAAGACCTTTCAGAAGGAGAGAACAACCATACTGGCAAGACCCGTTCCCACCTATAATTATGCTACCACCCAATGTCTTGCACACAAGTTGAACCCTCACATCTTAATTGGTCAAGACAGAGCCCATATTGTCATAAGGCTGCACTGGAAGCTCACTAAGCAAGGAAGACATGGTAGTCTCTTTGTTCCTGGGTGGCTGTCCACAAGTGTACCCCCAGGCTACGACAACCACACAAATCCTGGGTTGATAGCCAGGTGTGTAGCCCTGGGTAGCCACTCAACATAAACCAAGCAATGCCATTTCCACCCAGGTGTTTCATTGGGTTGAAGTTTAATTTTCATACCAACTCAAAACAAAGCATGTCATCATTTTTCATAGTAAGTTTGCAATCCTAGCAAGTGGGGTTTAAGGGTTAGCTACCACTAGTAGGGGCTAAGCATTTCATAAACCCCTTTGAAAATTTCATAACATGCATAGTATTGAAACCACTAATGCATATAATAAAAGATAGGTAGAAGCATGTGTGTCACTTGCCTTTTTTAAGTTCAAACTCTTTCACTTCTCTCAACAACACACTTCTCTCCTTTCAATCTATAGCAATAGGTGTAACACAACATAAACAAACTGATCCAAGCAAACAAAATCAGGCAATGCGACAATTGACAAGCCATGATGTAACATTTTAAGATTTCTTATGATCTTGTGATGGGAGAGATATAGCATGAATTCCTGGCTTGATAAGCATGGAATTTGAGAGTTTTGGATGGCAAGGTCAAAATATTAGCAAGAAATGATCCTCCAAGATACAATGTAATGATAACAATCTTGTGCTTGGCATAAGCATGGATAGGGTTTAGGGATGACTCATGTGAATAGAATCACAAATGTATAGAATAGTGCAACTAGAATACTATTGAGTAAAGTGTGACAACAGTTACTCATAGGCTTGGGCATATATTGGTGGTACATTGAACTACTCAATTAACTTTTCTATAAATTGAATAGTTCAATATAAACCAATATGGTCAAGGTGGCATGGGGTTGAATAGGTATGAATGTTATTTAGAATGATGGTGGTTTCTTTGTCATAAGATTTTCTTAGACAAAAGAATTTAACTGGGACTAGGGTTTGATTCTCAAGATTTGACCATATCAATGTTTAAATTCTTCTTTGAAGAATTCAAACTAGTTTTGATTATAGTTCAAGAATGGTATTTGATTTTGAATGATTTAAGATATGTGGGCATGGAGTGGAGTGTACTACCACAAATAGTAAGGGGAACCTATTTGGGTTCTATCACACATTACTCCAATCACTCAATTGTAATTTGAATGTTGTGAACTGGGTCCACAAGAATAGATGGCATGATATTGGGTGATGATCAAGATGAACCATGATAGGGATTGATAGATATGATCATATGATTCACTTTTGTAAAAGGAATCATATTGAAAAGAATTATAGAATTAATTCTATAATGAAAATACTCAAATTCTCATAATTGAATTTGAATATTTGCAAGGTGTTTCAATAATTTTGGATAGTGACGCTACTGGATTGGAGACAGTAACACAAAGCTACTGCAAGTGGTTTCACTCCAAAAACTATTTTTGAAAACAAATGGTGCTCAAATTAGTGATTTGATTAAATTTGAAGGTAGCAAGTGTGTGCACATTTCAAGTTTGAAATGTTTTGGTTCCAGAGTGTTCTACATGTTCTGAGGAATCCATAGACTACAAATTTGTAGCAATTGGATCTACAGAACAAAAGTTATGAATTAAATGGTGTTTGTAAGTCATTTTTGCTATTTTATTTTCATTTCAAAACTTTGTACAGTACCGAAGTGATTTCTCTGCATAATTGGATTCTACACATTTGTAGGATTCCAATGATATAAAATTAAAATTTGGACCAGTGGATTATTTTATATTGATTTTACAAGATTCAGCAGAAACAACAATTTGAAAATTGAATTTGAAATCAAATTTGACCGGGTTTGACTGGGGCCTGACTGGGCTGGCTATGTGGCGCACTACCATTGGCTAATACCGATTCGGAAATGGAAATAGAATAGAGGCCGTTGGATTTAGATCTGATGGTGGGGATTCATCTCCTCACCCAGGATTCTCAGATCTCGCGGGTAAAGACTTGACCTCGCCGGCGGCGGCTCGGGTCTGGTCGGCGATGGCGCTCCGATGGCTTCCGAGGATGAAGAAGTAGATGACAGGGCGCAGCACGAAGTGGCGAAGCTGATGGTGAGATTTGCAAGGTCAAGGTGATCCGAAGCCCGAGCTATCATCCGCCGGAGTTCTGCCTGCGGACGGGGTGATCTGGCTGAGGACGAATACTTCGACCTAGGGCACACGGGGACAAGCAAGTATGTCTGGGAGATCCGCATGGTCTAGGCAAGTAATTGCATACCAAAAGGGGGCGGCAAAGTCTTACGGTGTCGCCAGAATCATCGTTGGAGCGTTGCGGTAACCGCGAGATACCGAGCTCAAATTTGAGCAGTCTGGCGACCGAGGGAGAGGGGAATCAAAGGGAAATGGAGAGGAAAAGGAGGGGGATAAGGGGGCGTCATTGCAGGGGGCAGTTGTTTATCTGGGAGGTGAGGGAAGGACGACGTGGGCACGGGATCGTGGCCATGGGCGGTTAGGAGGAGGAAGAAGGACCTGACAGTGGGTCCCGGCTGTCAGGGGGAGAGAGAGACGGTTACCGATTCGGGTTTTGTAATTGGGCCGCCACGGTTGGGCTGGACTGGCTGCCTTGCTCCACTTCTCTTTTCCCTTTTTTTCTTCTTTCTTTTTATTCTTTTCTGTTTTCATCAATATTTTGTATCTTTTGCATTTTAACACCAATTCAAGTCAAACCAAAACCTATATTTTTCTGAAATTGCAAACAACAATCTAAAACAGTAAGAAATATGTTTTTCAAAATAAACAAGACTCCCAATAAATCATTATGAAGTTATCAAAAGGGGTTTACTTGCATAAAGTAAACCTAGGATTAGGGTTTTTAAATAATTCCATAAAATCAGGGATATTACATTATAAAATAATATTTTGAAATTCATTTTAAACACATTTTAATAATGTAAGACTTATAAATCTTTTTCAAAAATATTTCCTTAGCAAAATGCTCGCATAGTATTTGAATAAATGCAAAATAGTAATTTGAGATTTTATTTTCTCAAAATAATTCCTCAGGTGATAAAGGAGAGTTTGAAATAGTTTCTCTAATTCAATATTTTAAATAAACTCAAAGGTTTTAAATCCCTGTGAAAATTCAATGCACTAACAAAACAAAAAAAAATTATTTCAAAATTTGATATAAAAACTTGGGATGTTACAGACTATCACCCTTAAAAGAAATCTCGTCCTCGAGATTTGAAGAGGCTAGAAATCTCGTCCTCGAGATTTGAAGAGGCTAGAAAGGTAGAAGGGTTTGGGGTACTTAGGTGGCTACCACCCTTAAAAGAAACTTTTGTAGGTGGTCTAGGTCTTTTATTCAAAGTAAGCAAACCTGGGATTTGACTTGGCACTGGGTCATCTTTTGAATCTATAGTTAGATTCTCTCTTCATTTCCAATAGGTGGGTGTCTATTCAGAAACTTGGGTTTCCAATATTTCTCAAGGAGGCTTGAGTATAACTTTGCTCCATTGTGGAGCTTCTATCCAGTAATGTAGTTTGTTGAACTACTTTGGACACCGAAGGGTCACTCTTTTGGTCACTCAGAGGTCCATGTTAAGGTGATCTCCTGTCTTTACTCCATCCTCTTCGCTGACATCCTTGAAGGTCCTTCATCTTATGTTTACTTCATTGGTGAGTGATGACTCACAAGTATAGGGGGTGTATCGTAGTACTTTTGATAAATAAGAGTGTCGAACCCAACGAGGAGGAGAAGGTGTTGACAAGTGGTTTTGATATAGGATTCACTGTAAATACTAGCAAACGGGTTTTTAGGGGTATTTGGTAATGCAAGTAAATAAAGTACGAGTAAATAAAAGACAGTAGTAATAATTGCTACAAGTGGCCCAATCCTTTCTAGAGCAAAGGACAAGCCGGTTGTGTAACTTATGATTACCAAACGTTCCTGAAGAGACACGGGAGTTTCTGTCGAGAGCTTTCGCTTCATGCTGCTAAGTAATCTTCATTGGTTTGATAAGTGTTATGGGGGTGAACCTGTGCTAGCGTACTACCCTTACTAGGAGTAATACACATTTGTAATTATACCCCCCTACAAGCATCCGCAAATACAACAAAGTAATTAAGATAAATCTAACCACAACCTTAAACTCTGAGATCCTACGCTCCCTGGTGCAATGGTTTCCTAACGGGGGTTTAGGTTTCTGTCGCTCCGGCAACCCCACAATTAGTAGCCAAATACACAATGCATTCCACTAGGCCCATAAATGGTGAAGTATCATGCAGTCGACGTTCACATGACACCACTAGTAGAATAACACCACAACATAAATATCAAACCATTAAATATTAGTCAACATAGTTTCACTACTAACATCTCAACTTCTCCCCTATCCTCAAGAAGAAAACGAACTACTCACAGACATCATATGGATGATGACCAGAGGTGAAATAATGGTAAATAACAATCTGAACATAAACCTTAATTCAATGGTTCCACTCAATAGCATCAATTACAAAGGTAATCAACACCGGGAAAGTTTCCCCTAAGAATTTGACAAGATTCAACCCAAGATGTTACAGCGGGATGGCGTGGTGATGGTGGAGATGAAATTGCTGCTGATGATGATGGTGATGATGATCCCGATGAAGTCCAGCGCGATGACGATGGCGATGATCTCCCCTCTCCGGGAAGGAATTTCCCCGGCAGATTTCTGCCTGCCAGAGAGCTTTTCTCTCTCGGTGTTTTCCGCCCCGCAGAGGCAACGGTGTCTATCTCTGAGCCCCCTGACTTAGGTTTTTGGGGACGATGATATACGCGAGGGCGCGATAGCAGTGGTGGGCCAGGGTGGCCTCACCATAGGCCGACGTGGCCAGGGGTGGGCCTGCGCCCCTGGTGGTGAGCCCACCCTGCTGCTCCTCTCGCCTCCTCCTTCTGGCTACTTTCATCTTCTGATATTATAGGAATTTCTGGGTATTTCTCTGGAATTGTTGATCTTCAGAAATATGGTGTCTTGATGGTCCTTTTTCCAGCAGAATCCTGACTCTAGCAGCAAGTCCTCCAATGATCATCAAACATGTAAAAATGGAGGAAACAACATAAGTATCATCTCTAAATATGAAATATATCAATGAATAACAGTAAATTATGATACAAAATAGTGATGCAAAATGGACGTATCAAGCCCCCAAGCTTAGACCTCGCTTGTCCCCAAGCGAAAACTGAACTCGGTAAACATGACCACGGGTTTATGGAGTGAAGTGTCGATAAACAAAATACAGACAAGAAGCATCACATTCACCAAGGCACAAGTTATAATAGACATCAACTTCCCTTCATATAATATAGACTTGCAATAAGTAAAAAGGAATCACAAATAAAGATGCACAAGGTAAATCATAATTGGTGATGGCAAACCTTAGTTCTTGGTCAGAGAACAATGAACAAACTATACTTATTTTTTTGAACAAACCCTTTTATAACAGAGCTAATATAGCAAAAACCATATGCTCAACGAAACAAACTCTTTACAATCAAAGAAAGCTTTCAAAGATATATTCCTTTAGATAAAAGCATCGTACTAAACAAAGGAAGATAGTAAACATCATTGAACGAATCAACATATGGATGAGTGAAACATAACAACTCAAATGCTTGCTTGAGATAGAAGGGAATAGGTTGACTCAACATAAAAGTAAAAGATAGGCCCTTCGCAGAGGGAAGCAGGGATTAAACATGTGCTAGAGCTTTTCATTTGTAAAACTGAGATAAAAGTTGTTTTGAGAGGTGGTTGCTTTTGTCAACGACTGGCAACAGAGTTCTTGATATCTTCCATACTAAACAAGTGAGAGCGGTTCCGAGATGTTGATTAATTGGCACATTAGTGCTCTTTTATAGCTTGGCACTCCTCCCCACCTTTTCCTTTCTCAAACTATGGCTAACCGATTCCATCGGGTGCCCACCAACTTTCACATACAATGGAGGAGTGCCTTTTTTCTTTTTCTTCTTTTTTTTAGATTACAATGGTCTGACCAGCTCCCTTGCAAAATTAATGACAAGCAGATGAAGCTGCCTAGTCGAGGGGTACTTAATTTAGTATGGAAGATAACAAACCAAACCACTATGTCCTCATGAGCTAAAAACAGTGGCACAAAACTAGAAGTATTTGAAGGTTTTTGAAAGGTAGCACATGAAAATTTACTTGGAATGGCTTGAAATACCATGCATAGGAATTTATGGTGGACTCTTTGGAAGTAACTTGGTTTTAGGGAATTGGATGCACGAGAAGTATTCCCTCTCAATACAGGTTTTTGGCTAGCAAGGCTGGGTAGCAAGCATAAGAGTTGCATGAAACAAACAAACATACATATGGTAGGAACAATCGTGCAAACTTCCTTGAAAGTACAAACAATCTTAACTTGAGAATACTAATGCTTATGAGCCAAACATGAAGGAAAACTGAAATGATGTATCTACTAACACTTCTATCTTTTTCTACTCAAACCTCAAGGTAATGTTGCTACTGACCAAGCTAAGTTTGCCAAAACCAACTAAATTTACTCATGCTCCCAAAGTGATACCAATACTAATCAACAAGGCTAATCATATGATTGCAAACTAAAATAAAGTGTGCGGAAAGTAAATGATAAAACTTCTCATTAATATTTCTCAACCGCAACTCACACCAAGGGATACATAGATAACCAACTAAAGGAGGATACTTCCACACTGCAAACTATTCTATAAGATAACTTCTCTATTCATGATATGACTCTACTTGAAAAGTAAATGAGTAAAAGATAATGATGTGATACCGCAGCACTCCCCCAAGCTTGGAACAAACCAAGGGGATGCCAATACCAATGATGAATTACTCCTTCAGCGGTAGTGGCGCGATCATGATTGGGGCAAGAAAAAGCTCCAACATCCTGCGAAGCCTGAGATTCTCCTCTTGAAGTATCTCCACCTCCCTCTTCAAAACCCGGTACTAGGCACAAAGCTCATCAGTGACCAGAAGACCTTCTTCTACTGGAGGAAGGAAGATTAGATCTAGGACTGGTAGTGTCGGTCCCTGCATATTAGGAGAAAAAGCACGTCCAGCTTTAATCGATCCTACAAAAGTAGGATCTTTTGCACTTGATCCTCCAGTCATCTATCCTTCCTTTAGCTTGGGGTCTGCATGAACCTCTTCTAACGGCCTTTTGCCCTTGTCATTGCTTGCGGAAGCCATGATGCCTCTAAAACTGAGAACAATTTCCTGACAGAAATAGATCGAAACAAAAACACGACGAGAACACAATATACAGACCACGGGCAATCCGGGGGGTTATATAGGCGAAAATTAAACATCTAAACAAAGTCACAGGAGGAAACCGGGACGGAAACGAGTTCCAGGGTGGTCTCACCACAGGGGGGCGCGGCCAGGGGTGGGTCCGCGCCCCCTGGTGGTGAGGAGCCACCGGACTCCGTCTCCTGCCCGTTTTCGTCTCGTGATTTTTCATATTTAATAAAAACATCAAAAATATAAACAGAAAAACTTATCATGAACCTTTTCTGACTAGAACTGTTACCTATTCGAAAACGAACTCTGCAGTCTCTTGCATATGCTCTTTGATGAATTTTTTCAGAGTAATCATTTGAATAACATCAACATCTTCATTATAAGAATCTCCAGCAATATAATGTTTGAGTCTTTGCCAATTCACCACTTGTGTAGTGTTATCTTTTAGCGAAGAAATCTTTATCGCACCTGAGCGGTACACCTCTTCAATAACAAAGTGTCCTTCCCATTTCGAGAGTAATTTTCCTGCAAAAAATCTGAGACAAGACCTATACAATAGAACTTTCTCACCAACATGAAACTCTCTCTTAAGAATTCTCTTATCATGCCATTGCTTGACTTTTTCTTTGAAAAGTTTGGCATTCTCATAAGCTTCGTTTCTCCACTCATCTAAAGAACTCAAATCAAGCAACCTTTTCTTACCGGCGAGTTTAAAATCCCTATTAAGCTCTCTCACTGCCCAAAAAGCTTTTCCGTAAACCATTTTGTAAGGAGACATGTCCATGGGGTTCTTATAAGCAGTTCTATAAGCCCATAAAGCATCATTCAACCTGCTAGCCCAATTTTTCCTAGATCTATTAACAGTCTTCTGCAAGATAGACTTGATCTCTCTATTCGATAGATCTACTTGCCCACTAGTTTGGGGATGATAAGCAGAAGCAATTCTATGATTAACGTCATATCTAGCAAGAGTTTTTCTAAAACCACCATGAATAAAATGAGAACCCCCGTCAGTCATAAGATATCTAGGCACACCAAACCTAGGAAAAATAATATCCTTAAGCATTTTTAATGAGGTCTCATCATCGGCGCTTTTCGTAGGTATAGCTTCTACCCACTTAGTAACATAATCAACAGCAACAAGTATATGAGTATAACCTTCTGAAGGAGGAAAAGGACCCATAAAGTCAAATCCCCAACAATCAAATGGTTCAATAACAGGAGAATAACTCATAGGCATTTCATTACGTCTAGAAATATTACCAACTCTTTGACATTCATCACAAGATAAAACAAACTTTCTAGCATCTTGAAAAAGGGTTGGCCAATAAAAACCTGATTGTAGAACCTTTTGTGCAGTTCTATCTCCAGCATGATGTCCTCCATAAGCACTACCATGGCATTTTCTTAATATCTCTTGTTGTTCATATTCTGGAACACATCTTCGCATAATACTATCAACTCCTTCTTTATGTAAGTGTGGGTCATCCCAAAAATAATGCCTCAAATCATAAAAAAATTTCCTTCTTTACTGAGCTGTAAAGGTTGGAGGCAAGTACTTGGAAACAATAAAGTTAGCATAATCAGCATATGATAAGGATCACGCCGGTGATCCTTGCAGTTTTGTCCCGATCTTTCACAGCAAGTCAACCAGATAGAAATCTTCCAATAACGCGAAGAACGTCACCTGAAGACGAGGACGAATCCAGCAAGCAATGTGATGATGAACACCACGCCTCAAACCAAAGCACGACAATCCTTGATGAACACAAGAACCTCCGCAGCAACTTTATTCGATAAACGGCATCGCCGTCCCCGGAGGGATGCTTCACCAAGAAACACAACGCGATAGTTTGTAAACTAAACAACTGAACTCCCCTAAACCCTGGACTGCTGGCCTCCTTATATAGATGGCCAGAAAACTGTTGGGCTTGGACAGGCCCAAACCCAAAACACAAATAAACCTAAGTGGCCCACAACATGACCTGACTACGGAATAACATAAACAGGTATATAAATTGTTGACACAACCTTAGACTAAATTATTTCATATCGTAGGTCGTCCTGGCATGCCAATCTTCAATGAGCTACCCTCATCTTGGTGGAGTCCTAAAATTAGGCTGCACCTCCTCCTCTGTGCCCATATCATCCTCCCCCCCTTCAAAAAGCGTTGTCCCCAACGCGTGAGGGTCTGCTCGAAAGGGTGGCGGAATATCAACAATAGCACCACGCATATTCTCCGTCTTCAAGTCTTGCTTGCCTTCCTCACCACATCCTCCCTCTTGGCCTGCTAGACTTGATACAGCCCTAGGTGGTTGCACCTCTTTTCTTCGCCAAATGAACTTGTACTTAGGCGCCTCCACCTTCTTCTTCTCAATCCATGATGGAACCTTGCATTGCTGAACATGAACCTGCTTAGCACGACCCTGCAAAGTAGTAATGCCTGGGCCACACAACTGACGAACACGTCCATCCTTGCCTGTATGCACACGCACTGCTGCTCCAACAAAACGTCTCTGAGGTGTTCTCGCAAAACTGTGGCTGACTACCCGCGGCACCATATGAGAGCTGTCATATCCTTCCCTTCATCAATATGAGGCTTGACTTCAACCGGCTTCTCACTAACAAGAACAACTGGCTTGTCATCTACAGGCTTGGCTGAAACAATATCAGCACCGATGCTTTTCGTATCATGCTCCTCATGCTGCACCTTAGCTAGCCCTCGTTGTGGCTTAGCTTTATGCAACTTCTCCTTGTGTACCACCAGCTCAACATCAGACTTTATTTGATCATCCTGCATAGGTTTCAAAGTCCTCTGTTTGCCATCATGCATAAACGAATATGTATTTGCTCTCCCAGCATGTATAGCATTACGATCATACTGCCATGGACGCCCAAGTAACAATCCACACACCTCCAATGGCAACACATCGCACTCGACCTCATCAACATAATCACCAACTGTAAATGGCACACGTACCTTATGAGTAACTTTCAGCATACCGCAGCTATTTAACCATGCAACATGCTTAGGTTCAGGAATACGCCATGTCGACAACCCCAATGATGCCACCACAGCCCTACTGATGCCATTACAGTAACTACCACTATCAATAATCAGTTTGCATGCCTTCTCCTTGATGGTGCACTGTGTTTGAAAAAGGTTGCATCGCTGATTCCTCCTTTCCGCCTCATCACCATTGCACAATTTGTGAAGCTGTATACTCATACCTCTCAATGGTGTGTCATCTCCATCAACCTTGGCTTGTACCTCTGGAACAACCACCTTGTCCGACTTCATGGATCTCTCCAAAAATCTAGCACGCAGAAATTGCTTGAATTCTTCCCAACTAGATGTTCCACCTGTCATGCCCTTCGCTAATCTCTCTTCACGCCACCATGTAGCCACTTTCTCATCCACACGCCTATGTGCAAGAACATATTCAACACGGCCACCAAACGTGCGGTCGAGTGTACGACATCTGTCATAACCATGATCCATATCTTTCTCCCAAGACTTATAGTCTGTCCATGTCGCGGAACTATCCAAACGCCACTCGATCTTGGTAGAATCTAAAGTGAAACCTACCATGAGAGTAGTGTAGTCAAAATAGACATCATCGGACTTCTCCTTCTTGCAAATAGTCCTCGAAAAACCCATCACTGAAGGCACAAATCGTGACCAGACACAGGAAACAAACGAAGGCTGGCTGGTAGCGATCACCACGCGCGCCCGATCTCAGACCAGATGCGAGATCCTTTTTTTTCACCTGGTAGCGATCAGCCTTGGCAGGGGCTTCGCTGCGTAGACAAGCCCTCCGCTCTAGAAATCTAACGCAAGATGCAGGCCTCGCTCGGGGACAGACACTGTCTGCCCCGAGGCACGGGGCGAGCGACTCTCTTTTCTTTGTTTTGTTTCTTTTCCGATCAGATCTGGCAGCCCACTAAGGACAGGACGGCCCACGGAGAACAAGGCCCGTGAGCTAGCTGCCCGGGCGAGAACGCCAAGCGGGGCGCAGGACACTGCCCTCGATCGCCTAGTGTATCGCTCGATGCCAGACGACCTCTGTGGTCAAGCGATGCCCAGGTCGATCGCTATTTTTTTTTCCTGTCTGGATCGATTGGATCTAGAGCAAGCGATCTTGCTATTCTCTTTCTTTTTTTATTGCTTTATACACTGATCAGATCTGGCAATGGCAGGAAAGAAAAATACTGTAGCGATCGGTTCCTTTGTTGCGTTTGCGTGCGTGACACAGACTGGCAGGAAAAGACTCGGCCGATCGGATCTGGAACACTAGGCCTTTCCTCGACTCTACTTCTGAAAACAATACCAGGAAAATCGGATCTGAACTTTCCTATCCTCGTTGGTTCTTTTCAGATGCAAATTCACACGACAGATCGTGAACTCGCCTCAGAGCACGAAACTCCAATCAACAACAACAATGGTGTACCTCTCTTTGGCAGAACGAGCAGAAAAGAAACTCGCCGATCAAGATCAAGTTGCAACCAAGATGATCTGTAAACTGTCTATAAGAATAATCCGCAGATCAGCAATCACCAGAAAATACTCACTGTGATCAACCCAGTAATTTGATACCACATGATAAGGATCACGCCGGTGATCCTTGCAGTTTTGTCCCGATCTTTCACAGCAAGTCAACCAGATAGAAATCTTCCAATAACGCGAAGAATGTCACCTGAAGACGAGGACGAATCCAGCAAGCAACGTGATGATGAACACCACGCCTCAAACCAAAGCACGACAATCCTTGATGAACACAAGAACCTCCGCAGCAACTTTATTCGATAAACGACATCGCCGTCCCCGGAGGGATGCTTCACCAAGAAACACAACGCGGAATAGCACAAGGGCTTAAGCTCACACAAATATAACCTTTGTCGAGTAGCGCTTGCACTTGTTTCTGAATCTCCTTAGTTTCTTCGGGGTTGGTGCGGTAAGGAGCGCGGTTTGGTAAGGAGCGCGGTTTGGCGTGGTGATCTCAATGGAGAATAATAAGAGAAGCCGTAGAACACGGCACGCCAATACCATCAAATTCCAGCAAAGACATGCTTTTGGGGTATCATTATGCCCTAAGGCAGCAGGCAAAACAACTAGCAAAGGAGAAAATAGAGATACAACAAAGAAAAGAATCAGCCATTGCAGCTAGCAATGCCGCTCGCAGAGCACGAAGCGACGCATCACACACTAACGCAAGGAGAAATCATCGACATGGTTCAAGGTACGAAAACCTCAAGTACCCAGAAAGGCAAAGCATCTCCAAAAACCTTGACTCGTCCTTCCTATCGGTCGACGAGCAGGGGAACATCGTACCAAAAACCCCTGAAGCAGCACTAGTAGCAGCACAAGCATATCTGCTTACAACTCGACCAAGCCCAGGGGATCCTAGGGAACATATGCATAGAGCAGCATTAAACGGACTCAACATGGCCAGCCACAAGCTATCAGCAAAAGGAGAGGAAGTATATCACCACAAGGAAGCACACAAGCCAAGGTCGCCTCGCCGTCACAACAGTCCTCGGCACAGAAGTAGTAATCAATGATCTCAATCACCGTCACCAAGACAACATGGAGGAACCCGAAGATCTCGATCTCCAAATGGAAAGCGCGACTATGAAGACGACGAAAAAAGGAGATGGGAGCATCGTGCTTTACCCGCAGGGTTCGCACTACACCAGTACCCAAGGGGTTCAAATTACCTCATGATCAACAAAAGTACGACGGATCACAGGAACCACAATCATGGCTCTCAGACTATCTGCAAGCAGTACAAATATTAGGAGGGACCAAAGAAATAGCAATGCAAAGTTTGCAACTACACCTCACCGGCGCAGCAAGGTCATGGTTGAGCAAACTAGAGAAAGAAACCATTGGGAGCTGGGAAGACCTCACAAAGCAATTCACAAGCAACTTCAGGTCGACATACAAGCGGCCAGCATCAATAGAAGAAGTCAAAGCATGTGTGCAACAACGCGATGAAACATTACGGGCATACATCCAAAGATGGAGTCTTATCAAAAACTTAGCAGTCGAAGTTTCAGACGAAAGAGCAATAGACGCGTTCATCATTGGATTAAGGCGAAGAGACCTAGTCGAAGAGATGGGAAGAATTAAGCCAAAAACAGTATCAGACCTCATGGATGTAGCAAATAGATTCGCAGACGGAGAAGACGCATGCAACAACAAGCGTACGCGATCTCCAGAAGATGATAGGAGAAACAGATACAGAAGTCAAAGGAGACGATCCCGCAATTACGACAATTATGGCTCCCATAGCCAAGTAGCCGCAGGGTACAAGGACAACAGCTATCAAGGAAGTGATCGCAGAAGCTCGGGATATCGAAGCTACGGAAAAGAGGACTATAAAAAGTTTCCCACGAGAGAATCCAGAGAGTACAACCCGTCACCAGAAGACATGCTCAACGGACCTTGTCATATACACTCAGCGTTCGTCGATGGAAAGCGAGTATCCAGGCACGCAATGAAAGATTGCACAACATTCTTGAAGCTACAAGAGGCAGCATTAAACAAACAAACCGAAGCAAGGCGACAAGGATACGAAGGAAGCAACAAACCTCCCACAAATCAGCAAGGGAACAGTGGAGCACCTCAAGGACAAGACCAGCCAAACCAAGGACACGATGACGACGAAGGGTACGCTCCATCTAAGGGACACATCACAGCAATGATACAACCTGTGCCTAAGTCGAACAAAGAGGAAAAGAGTATTACTCGACAAGTCAATCTAGCAGTCACTTCGAATATCTACACTGGTCAGAACAACCCATCAAGTTCAACAGGGAAGATCACCCTATAACAGTACCTCGGCCGGGAAACGCACCTTTGGTACTCAAAGCTCAAATCGGCGCATACGATGTCGACAGAATATTCATGGATGTAGGAAGTGGAATCAATCTGATATATGCGAAAACACTCAAAGCAATGCATATATCATTAGAGTTCCTGAAGCCAACAGATTGTTCCTTCCATGGGATCGTACCAGGAAGTGCTAATTATCCACTAGGTCAAATAGCACTCAACGTTTGCTTCGGCAACCGGCAAAACTACAGAAGAGAAAAGCTAGACTTCGAAGTCATGGACTGGCCATCTCAGTATCATGTGATCCTCGGACGACCCGCGTTTTCGCGATTCATGGCAGTGCCTCACTATACATATCTGGTACTTAAAATGCCAGGACCAAGAGGAATAATTACAGTAAAAGGAAGTTTTGAAGTCTTAGATCTCTGCGACAGGGAGTTCCACAAGATGGCGCAAAACTTTGGCATGACAGCCAACTATGCAGAGAAGGCGAAAAGCACGACTACAGAAGGCATCAAGCTACTCGAAGGACGTGCTGCGGAGCCCGAGATGAAGAAACCACGAGTAGGAGCGTCAGGAGAAGACAAAGATACAGGAGAAGAAGAGAATGCCATGACGACATAAAACATCAAGAACAACAAAGTAGAGTAGAAGAATAAGGCTGTAAAAGCCATGAGTTATACCAGGGGCAATGCCCTCTAGATCCAGAACACAGTTCATAGGCCGGATCTCTTGGGTCACCCCATGTATCATACAATACAAGTATAAATAAAGACAAAACATTCCTCATATTCGAGTTTACGAGTCTTTCAAAGGGAAAATGCGGCAAACACACGAATCATACAAAAACGCTCTGAGAATAAATTTCAGACATAAAGTCGGGAAATCATAAAACTCTCGCGTTCCACATAAGTATTACAACATCGGGTTGTCCGAATCATCTACACCTAAAGGATCTAAGTAATGATACTCACGGAAAAACGCGGCATCTTCTTGCAACAGCCTGGCTATAATTCGTCGGGCAGGCTGCAAGGTACTCTCCAAGTGTACTCGAAGGCTAGCTCCACCTGGAGGATAGCTCAGTGACATGGAACTATAATTAAGTCTTGGCTGCCACTTGCGTATCCATCCAAAAGCAAAATTGGCACCTGCCACTAAGTTCAGTTCTATCAATCGATGAATTCGCTGGCTGGATCTAAAAGTATCAAGAAGAAGTGGGAAATTTGCAGGCAGAGGATTGCGAGGAAGCATAACAGAGTGCATAGTCACGAGAGCTCTCCTGCAACCATCAACTGACTCACCAATGTGTTGGGCGCGATCCTGAAGCAGTACAATAACCTTCCGACGTCGAGGATCGGACCACAAAGTTTCGACACCCACAGACATTTTTTCGAGAGCTGCATTTCGTTCGGTGACCCGACGATCCTCAGCAGCGAAATCCAAGCAAGTACCTATGATGAGAAGGGATATCATAAAGATAGCAAGTGAATCAAAAGGGAAAAAGATAAGTCGAAAGAAAACTTACATCGCAACATCTCGCAGGCTGACTCGATAATACCAAGGACAAAAGAATTGCATTCCTCATGATGCAAAATCTTCGCAGTCAAGCTTGACACCTTATCATCAAGAACAGACACCTGCTTCATCAAACCAGAAGTTTTGCTAGCTTTATCAAAAGCCATCTGAGCTTGGCGTTTGGCTAAAGTCAAGCGAGCCTCAAGATCAGAAATCCTTGAAGAATACTCTACGCATTGACTGCATCGACTAGGAGGCGACAAAATCGTCGAACCGAACATGCGGGCAGAGGAAGGAGCAGGCCCGCAAGCCAAAGGATCATTGATGTGCATCGGCTGGAAGTCAAAAGAAAAGAAAGGAGAAACATTTCAGAGAGACAGCACAAGACTTCATAAGAAGGAAATATATTTACATAAGTGCAAAACCCTTTGACTAAGATTCTCGGGTTGCACGCGACTAAAGGTTTTTACATTCAAAAGGATAAATGGAAAACTACAAGGAAGCCGAGTCTACGCCACCTCAGCATTTTGCTCCGTGGCAGAAGAAGGCATGATAAACGCATCGCCAACAGTTGATGGAGGCGCAGGATCTTCCGCCGCTGGAGGTGGCGCAGTAGATGTCGCGGAGGCTGCCGAAGGAGAAATAGTCGCCACCAGTGCAGGCGCCAACTTCTTCGCCTTCTCAAAGAAAGCCTTCATCTCATCGCGGGTGCGGCCATGGGGGGAGCTCACCTGCTCCCAGTCGAAGTCCGCACCGTGTGCATAAGAAAGTGCAATAGCACCCTCAACACCACGCTTCAGAGAAAGCCCTTTCAGCTGGAGGGTGGGGTCTTCAGTTGTATCGAAGGCCTTGGCAGCTTCTCCAAGTTGTCCTTCAGAACCTCCGCCTTTTTCTTCGGCCACAACCCGATGAACAGCCGTGACAGAACGCGGCTAACCAACTCAAAAGTCTCCTGGATAGATATCCAGTTTGCCTCGAGTAGGTTAACCGCGGTCAGCAGAGGATCATCACCCGGTTGCAAAGACGATGAAGATACCCCGGTAAATCCTGCACAACAAAAGAGGACAAAGGAAAAAAGGAAAGAAAAGTATCAGCAAGTTTAACAACGCAACAGAAGTCAAAATAAAAGACAAGGCAAAGTGTTTACCTTCAGCAGTAGCAGACATCGTGAGAAGATGCTCTGTCACGGCTTGCTCTCGCTGAGTACGCTCCTTGTTCGCATCGGCCAAAGCTTTTTCAGCTTTCTTCTCCTTACCAAGCGCTGATTTCTGCGACTTCTCAGCGTTTGCTTTGGCAGCGGCCGCAACATTGTAGGCCTTCTGCGAGGCACTAAGCTTGGCCTCTAGCGACGCAATTCGGGCATTGGCTGTTGCTAGAGCAGCTACAGCAGAAGAAGAAAGGAAGTCAAATAAATAGCAAAAGATAATCATGGAGGAAAAGTCATGACTGGATGTAGAACATACCTTCGGAAGCTTTCACAACCTTTAGATACTCAGCACACTCAGTGCCCAAAGCGATGAATCTCTTCAATAATGCCTGAGAGAAAGAGCATGTAAGAGCACAAGTGTATGCAAGGAAAACAAGTCAGAAAAAGTTGCTCACATCGTCGGGGGAAATCGTAGATGCATGGGCTTCAAGAGAAACGTCGGTTTCTTTGGCCTTCTTCGAGCGTTTGAGGCTTCGGGCTTGAGGAATCTTCTTGACAGAAGCCTTGGTAACCCTCGACGCAATGTCTGGCTCAGCAGGCTCGTCAGCGGTCGCAGGCGAAATCGAAGGAGCAGCTGTATCATCTTTTGGCGGCTCCTCGTCATCTCTATAAGAAGAAAACAAGTTATGTGTAACACGACAGAAACAAGACAAGAGCGGTGCAATTGATGATCTCGAATAAAGCACTTACGATGCCAGGAGGTCGAAGTACTCCATATCTCCTGCAAGAACAGAAGCTTTATCAGCCACTGCTTTTTGCAGCGAGGAACTCGAAGAAGCAAATTCGTCGACTCGCTTCCTCTTCTTGTCCACGCTAGTGTCTTCAGAGTGCACAGGAGAAGGCAATGTCGACGAACTAGTGTCCTCTTCTGATTCTTCGGCATCATCTCCATCCTGATTCTCATCAGCCTCGGGGGCTTCAGATACAGATGAGGCCAGATCAGCCGACAGGGGCCCTGCCTCTGGAAGAGGAGGGCGCGACAGGAGGAATTGGTGCCCCTGCACACGAACAAGTTAGCAGAGCAACCAAGGAAAAGGAAAACACAGTTTGAGAAACACGAAATTCGACAACAAGTGAACAAAAAGTAAGCAGATACATACCTCAGGTAGAGGGTGCACGGAGTCAAAGTAATCATCGGTCAAATCAGCAACCGCATGTTCCTTGGTGAGCTTGGTGAGGCTCCTGACTCGCTTGTCGACATCTTTTTTCTCTATCAAATCTTCAGAGACGCGAGTAGGATCTTCCAAGCCAGAGTAACTCCAAAGCTTGGTAAGGCAGTGCTGCAGGGGTTGAACTCGACGTTGCACAAAAAATGCCATGAGTTGAATACCCGACAAAGCACCCCCTTTGCCTCCTTTCAGAGCTTGAATGCGAGATAGAAGAGGAAGAACTTGTTCTATTTCCGCATCTGAGGGAAGCGCATCCCACGACGCCAATTTCTTCACTTCCTGAGAGGCATCGAAAGGGGCTAGACCATATTCATCTTCAGGAGAGGCCTTGCAGTCTTTGATATAGAACCACTTTGTCCTCCACCCTTGGATAGATGTGGCCATGGAAAATTTGAGATATTGTGCCTCAGGACGCACAGAAACAACGGCTCTGCCCAGTTCGGGTTTTCGGGCCAAAGCAACATTGGGGCGGAGCCAGAAGATCGACCTCCAGAGAAGAAAATGGGGCTCAATGCCCAAGAATTACTCGCAAAGAGTCACGAAGCACGCAATGTGGAGAATGGAGTTCGGTGTGAGCTGGTGAAGCTGCACACCGTAAACAAAGAGAAGCCCACGAAGAAACTCGTGGGCAGGAAGAGAAAGGCCGCGGAGGACGAAGGCAAGGAACATTACCCGATAACCGCTCGGGGGCTGCGGGATCCGCTCGGTGCTAGGGAATTTGATGGAGTCGTCGGTGGAGATGAGGCCGTCCGTCCTGGCCTTCTCCACCTCCTTCTTCGTGATGGAAGAGGTCACCCAGTTGGTCGCAGAGTTCACCTTTCCCTTGGTCATGGTGTTCTTGGTCGCCAGGTGCTTCACACGCATCTATCAATCTGCGCCTGGAGGCTATGCACGAAAGGAGAAGGAAGCAGAGATCGACAATGGCGGTGGCGGCGGAGAGAAAGAGCTGGTAAACAGTAAAATTCCCCACTACCCCCCTTATATACCTTCTAAGAGAAGGATCGTGGGCTGAGATGTGGCGCAAAGAGCGGAAACGGCAGCCCACTAACGGTCAAAAATTGAGAAAATTACAGTGCTGCCCATAAAACGGTTCGCACTCATACAGAGTGACGTACTCATTGACGTCATAAAGAAGATGATATAAGAAAGAAGAAGGATGGCGCCGACAAGTGCAAAATCTATAGACAAGACTATATACGAAGGACTTTCGATTATAGCCTTGGGGGCTACTATTTTCAAGAATGTTGAATACAACTTCTAATTGGAGTGATGGACGCGTATTCGATGACAGGTTATCATTGAAATATTTCGAGTTGAAGTATGATGGACTACATTATATTTGAGCCTATACTCAAAAAAGTATTTTTCGACTATAGCCTCGGGGGCTACTCCCATCGGGAGCGCTGAGCGCGCACCCGACGATATTTCTTGGCAAGCATTGGAACATGTGAAGTGGAGGAGTGTTACTCCCATCGGGAGCGAGTTTTATGGTTGATACGGATCAACGTGATCCGAAGGGGGTTTGGCCCAATCTTTCATGGCGATCAAACAGACAGCAAGATAAATCAGTTGTTGAGCAGATTAGATCTACTCCACGAACTGTAAAACAGATCCTTGCGAATCAGCAAGCTAAACCAATGATATTGGTATCCCCTGACATGGGACCTTTTTCCTGTATATTCTCAACTCAAAAATTCAACTCCCCCTTTACATTGGTGCGCACCCATTTGGCTTTATAGTTGCAGCCGACCTCCCTATTATTTGACTTACAAGCAAAACGAAAATATGGAAATAAAATAAACTCAACAACTCGGACAACTGTTTCCTAAACCAAAAACTAAAACAAACAGAACTAAAATAAAAAGGACTCTTTTGTTGGTGCGCCACCATCTTCAACACACTGCTAGGTGGTCCCCAACCGGACTCCTTCAAGGACAACATGCTCCACCAATATTGCACTGCAATTGCGTCCCTAATCTTTTCCTTGCGTGGTAGAAATAGGAACAAAAACTTTGTCTTGGTAGTATCAGCAACAACATAACCAGAGATAGCATAGTAAGCACTATCATACATGGGAGGCACCACATCATCCTCCCCTTCTTTAGGTGAAACCGTCCTCGGTTTTGAGTCAATCAGCAAAACATCAATAGGGACATATTGAGCTGATACTTTAGGACGGTCAACAACAGAAATGGCAGCAGCAGATTCGGCTCTTGTTTCATTATGTTCAAGGTGCTCAGAAAGGGGTATAGCAGCTTCGGCTTCCTTCTGCTTCACCTCTTCGTGCTCCTTCACTTTTGCTTCAACCTCCTTGAGTTGCTGGAGTTTTTCATCTCTCCAAGCCTTATACGTCAAAGTATCCATGGAGAGCAGATGATATGTCTTCTTGCTATAGGATAAAACATACTTGGTATAACAATAATTATTCATGTGATATGATGCACCTTGGTCCTTGTACCATGGCCTTCCCAGAAGTAGATGACATGAAATCATGTATATAGGAAGTACGTCACACGAAACCGCAAAAGATAATTTGCCCAACAGAAATTGAACCACTGTTTGTTGTGTGATGGCCAGCTTGATGTTGCCAAGACGCACAAAATATGGTTCTGGAATTGGTTGCACTGGCAATTCGAACTTCTCCACCAACTCGCTGCTAACAGCGTTGATTAAAGCAGTCTGATCGATCGTCAAAGCACATGCCCATTCTTGAACAATCACACGAGTATGAAACAGCTGCTCAGCATGCCCTTCCTCTTCTCGCTGAAACCAGTGGGAAAAAACATCCTTCTCCTCCATTGTAGCATCCAAAATCAGCAGAAAAACAATGGCAAATAGTGGACGTCGCAGCCGAAAATTGTGCAAAACGGCGAGGCAGTCTGTTGTCGGGCGCCGCTGAACAGAAAATAGCTGCTCCCGAACGGAACTAGTAGTTGCGTAGCTAGATGCCTCGTGAAGAAAACTTCTGCGGCCAAATTGGTTCTGAATAAACAATCGTACTAATTTGAAAACTCCTTTTGTCGTACTCCAATGCAATCCGAGTAATTCCAAGCAAACCGCTTGATCCAAACTGAGTCAGTCCTAGTATGTACTCCAGCGAAAACAACAGTATATGAGGTACCAAATTGAGGCGGAAAAGAAATTTCTGATCGATCCAAATCTTCTCGTTGATCTGTAAACTGGGGAAAAATAACGTGCAGCGGTATACCTCAGAGATCGATCTCAAATTTCAATAGGCGTGGGGCAGATGGGCCGGCCCAGATGGCGGCCAAGAGCTGCGGGCGATCCCGTGACCAGGCGGAGCGATCGCGCTCGACCGCAGAGAGTGTCTGGGGTGCGGCGCGGCTGTAACGATCGACCCTGGATAACTCTGGCAGATCGTGATCGAGAAGAGCTGATCGGGAATTGGCCGGGGATTCAATCTGAGCTCACGCAATTGGCCGCCTTGCTTCCTTGATCGGCCGGCCGGTGGCAGCGACGCAGGCAGGGAACGTGCGCATGCAGAGTCCCTATATTATATGGACTCTGTTAATCCCGATCAATCTGAAACCAATCTGGTCTTCTAGTCCTCCTTAGCAGATAAATCTTAGCAGAACAAATCGATCTCAACAACAAATTCCGCCGTGAGAAATCCGACGAATCTGATACCAAGATGATATGGATCAACATGATCCGAAGGGGGTTTGGCCCAATCTTTCACGGCGATCAAACAGACAGCAAGATAAATCAGTTGTTGAGCATATTAGATCTACTCCACGAACTGTAAAACAGATCCTTGCGAATCAGCAAGCAAAACCAACGATATTGGTGTCCCCTGACATGGGACCTTTTTCCTGTATATTCTCAACTCGAAAATTCAACTCCCCCTTTACATTGGTGCGCACCCCTTTGGCTTTATAGTTGCAGCCAACCTCCCTATTACTTGACTTACAAGCAAAACGAAAATATGGAAATAAAATAAACTCAACAACTCGGACAACTGTTTCCTAAACCAAAAACTAAAACAAACAGAACTAAAATAAAAAGGACTCTTTTGTTGGTGCGCCACCATCTTCAACACGCTGCTAGGTGGTCCCCAACCGGACTCCTTCAAGGACAACATGCTCCACCAATATTGCACTGCAATTGCGTCCCTAATATTTTCCTTGCGTGGTAGAAATAGGAACAAAAACTTTGTCTTAGTAGTATCAGCAACAACATAACCAGAGATAGCATAGTAAGCACTATCATACATGGGAGGCGCCACATCAATGGTTGTTTAAACCCGAATATTTTCAGTCAAAATTTGACTGCGACATGAGATTCTCAAGTTGTGTTATCGCAATGGAACTCGAATGCTGTGACTTGTCACGAAGGTAAGACCTCGGGATCCGTCCTGTGTGGCCTAGTATACGCACATGGATGCGCTCTGCTGGTATGTATCTGTGTCTACGACGCGAAGAAAATCCTGGTGGACGCACTGGGTACCCTGAGAATCACTGGGATTCATTCTTTGTAAGACCTAAATGCGGCAAAAGAATGGGTTTGACCGGTATCCCGAATTCAAATCCAAGAGGATTGAATTTGAAGTAGGTGGCAAGTATCTGTTCCGGCAGTTAACTGACCTCTTGATCCATCAGAGTTGTCAGGCTTGTTCATCAAAACCCCTTGCGAAATATTATCATGAAAATAAGTCGAAAGACCAAGTCGAAGATTTGAAGATATGAAGAAGTCGAAGAATTAATCAAGTCGAAGATTTAAAGATTAGAGATTCAACCTGAATCTGCAATTCTGGTAGAATCTCAGGGGCTACTGACAAGGGTATAGTTAATAGAGCCCGTTAGTTGAGTACCCCTTAGGCCCGTTAAAGCTAGGCCCAATTGTAATGATAGTCGATATATGAGTTCTTACCGTATGTCGATATTGTAATCTGTATCGGACCCTACCCGATCCTCGAGACCTGGCCACCTATATATAGGGGCCAGGAGGGGACGGTGGAGGCCAGATTGAAAGCAAGCCAGGTTGAACACCCAAGTTTACTTTCGATACACCCTTATTTCGACTAACCTTACCTTCGAGTTCATCCGACGCCCTCTTCCCCCGATCCTAAGTCCTTCATCTAGGACATTTGTCGAGTTAACCCTCATCACCTGTTGTTCTTGTTAGTGACAAGCCGGTTGAAGTCAAGCCTCATATTGATGAAGGGAAGGATATGTCAGCATGTGTTCCATGTGTTCCTGATAAGGGGAGCATAGCTACTACTCCTAATATTTTCCCACCTCCTTATGTTCTGAAGCTTGGACAATTCTGCTTTGAAGTGCCTCCAGAAGATGATGTGAAGCCCAACTTTCGTACACCTCCAATGGAGTTTTCATGTTCGCCGAGGCGCTGCAGCCAAAGATATTTAGGTGTTCTATTTTAATTAAGTTCGCGTCATGTTTTTATTTCAGTTTGGTTTTATTTGTGTGTGATGGTTTTGGGCATGTCCAAAATCAAGTGTGTTTTGGCCATTTGGGCTTTTAGTTTGGTATGGGGCCTAGCCCAACCAAAGTAGCATTTGGAGTCACCCATATAGGGTTATGGCAGCCGCCTTGTATCGTTCAGACTTGTTATTTTCGAGCTCAGAAAGAGACCAGAAAAGTCCCAATGTTTGGGGATGCATATCGGTGTGTTTGCTTGCTGATCTTCGAGATCTGATGTTATACCATGCGTGGGAGTTGATTCCGGTCAGTTTCAACATGAGGAGTTCAAGAGGGTTTGATTTGATCTGTCTCAAATTCAATTCTCTTGTTGTTATCTTGCTGTTTGTTTGATCGCCGTGAAAGATTGGGCCAAACCCCCTTCGGATCACGTTGATCCGTATCATCTTGGTATTAGATTCGTCGGGTTTATCATGGCGGAGTTTGTTGTTGAGATCGATTTGTTCTGCTGAGGTCGTCGTTCTGCTGGTTTGCTCAAAGATTGACGATCGCCGAGTTCTGCTGGTTTGCTCATGGTGATTGTTCTTCTGGTTTTGGTGAGATCGATCTGCACTCCACGCTAAACAGTTTCAATCAGATCCGATCGATACAAAAAGAACACTCCTGTTCTGCATAGATCTGATCAGGGCAGAGTTAAAAAAAAGGACAGCGTCTGGCCGCGCGCGCGCCGAGGCACGGAGATTGTCTGCGCTCTGGCGCCCTCGCCTCGCGCTCTGGACGAGTCCCTGCAGCGGATCCCGATCGGGCCACACAAAAAAAATAGGAGCCAGCATCGCCTCATCACGCCGGTGATCGAAGGCTTTTAGTTCTTTTCTGGTTTGTTCCGTGTTCTGTGCCAAACGCAAATAGATCAGATCAGCTTGAGGTGTTTTGCTGCTACACGTCTGCTCTTGCACGTGAAGGTTACATATAGATCAGACCTTGGTTTTTGGTGCAGCCTGACGTATCAAAAACGAATTTTTGCATTAGCTTGCTCCGGACAGATTGCTTATCCTCGTCTTGGACGTTCTCTGGTCGCATCGCTGTTCAAGGCCAGAATACTTCTGCATTGCGCGTGCCCGCTTGATCGCCCCAGGCGTACCCGCTCGCGAGGGCTCGCTTGAGCGCGGAGGCGGTCTGGCCTCGAGCGCCAGGCTCCCGCTTGCCTCGCTCATCGGATCGCCAGGGCGCGGAGACGGTCTGGCATCTGGCGCCTGGGCCGGCCCAAGGCACAAAGCCTGTTTGCCTTGATTTCCTTTTGCTGAATTTGACTGCTGTTTTATCTGAAGATGGTAAAATCTGTTGAGGGAGATAATTTTGTTGCTAATGGAGAGAAAATAGAGGAGCTTGTACCGCCTGTTTTTGCTGCAGATTTGGCTCCTAATGTTCGGGCTGGTTTTGATAGTACGTGTGATTTTATTATGCGAAGTCATGCCGCATTGACAGCACAAATTGCACAGCTAGCTACCCGGATTGATGCAATGGGCGATGCTACTGCCCGTGCACCCGTGCAGCCCCCTCCTGCTGCACAACCTCGCGACGTGGTACCACGCCGCCCTGCTGAAATTCATGATCATCGACCCGTGGCACCCGCTTATGAAGGAGAACTTGCCGTTGACGCTGATTATGCACCACAACACCGACAGTTTGCTGCTCGTCCTACAGGTGCTCATCGTGTACAGCCACATGATCGTGACCGTGTTGGCCATGCTGGTCGTGTTCCACTTGATGATGGTGGTCTTGGACGCATCAAATTGTCCATACCTCCTTTTTCCGGTGACCGCGGACCTGACGATTATTTGGAGTGGGAGATGCGTATGGACCAGATTTTTGCTACTCATTTTTACACCGAGGAGAAGAGACTTCAACTTGCTGCTGTTGAATTCACCGGTTATGTGCTGATTTGGTGGAACCAAATTCTGCGAATGCGCACTCGCCCAACATCATGGACCGGTATGAAAGATCTTATGCGCCATCGCTTTGTTCCTGAACACTACAAGAGAGACATGTATAATAAGTTGCAGCAGCTCACTCAAGGTACTAAATCTGTGGATGAGTATTATAAAGAGATGGAGTTGTTGATGATACGTACAGGGACAAGGGAGGATATAGAGGCCATGATGTCTCGGTTCTTGAATGGACTGAATTTTGAGGTGCGTGATCGTGTGGAGATGGTTTACTATAATGATCTTCAGGATCTTGTGCACCAAGCTGAGCGTGCAGAGCAACAAATCAAACGATGCCAAGCTGCAACACCTACAAAATCATGGCATCATTCTCATACCGAGGCTGCTGGTCCTAGTGTTCCGACGACACCTTCTACACTCTCTAATAGTGTTTCTCATAGCGAGGCACCCAAATCTGGGGTGTCCAAAACTTCATCTACGCAGTCCACAGCAAACATCGAGTGTTTTACTTGTGGTGGACGAGGACACATGAAGCGTGATTGCCCTAATAGAAAAAGGGTGATGCTCACACATGATGGCTATGTTTCTGCTAGTGATGATGAGAAAGCTGCTGCATCATCAAGTGAGCAATCTGAGGAAAATCCTGAAGTGATCGTGGATGGGTATGAACTTGCTGCAAATTTAAAAAATCTAATGGTGCAACGCGTACCAGAAGATCGCATACACGACCAAGGGCAGCGCTGGAATATATTTCAGACCCAATGCATCGTCAAGGACACCACTTGCAAACTGATTATTGATGGTGGCAGCTACACAAATATTGTTAGCAAGAGTTTGGTGGATTCTCTATCATTGCCTACATGGAAGCACCCATAGCCACATTGTGTTGAGTGGTTGTATAATTCAGGGAAGCTGAAAGTCACACATAAGGTGCGCCTGAAATTTTCAGTAGGTAATTATGAGGACACAGTGGTCTGTGATGTTTTGCCTATGGATGCATGTCATGTGCTGCTAGGAAGACCGTGGCAATTTGATAGGCGTTCCACTCATGAAGGCAGGTCCAATGTTTATTCCTTGTGGAATAAGGGGAAGCGTCATGTGTTGCAGCCTATGCTCGATATGGATATCAAAGTGGACGTGTTTGCTGCACAGAAAAAGGTCCAACACATTCAGGCGAAACCGAGGACGGTTTCCTTTCAAGTTGGGGGGGATGATAAGGGGAGCATAGCTACTACTCCTAATATTTTCCCACCTCCTTATGTTCTGAAGCTTGGACAATTCTGCTTTGAAGTGCCTCCAAAAGATGATGTGAAGCCCAACTTTCGTACACCTCCAATGGAGTTTTCATGTTCGCCGAGGCGCTGCAGCCAAAGATATTTAGGTGTTCTATTTTAATTAAGTTCGCGTCATGTTTTTATTTCAGTTTGGTTTTATTTGTGTGTGATGGTTTTGGGCCTATCCAAAATCAAGTGTGTTTTGGCCATTTGGGCTTTTAGTTTGGTATGGGGCCTAGCCCAACCAAAGTAGCATTTGGAGTCACCCATATAGGGTTATGGCAGCCGCCTTGTATCGTTCAGACTTGTTATTTTCGAGCTCAGAAAGAGACCAGAAAGGTCCCAATGCTTGGGGATGCATATCGGTGTGTTTGCTTGCTGATCTTCGAGATCTGATGTTATCCATGTGTGGGAGTTGATTCTGGTCAATTTCAACGTGAGGAGTTCAAGAGGGTTTGATTTGATCTGTCTCAAATTCAATTCTCTTGTTGTTATCTTGCTATTCGTTTGATCGCCGTGAAAGATTGGGCCAAACCCCTTTCGGATCACGTTGATCCGTATCAGTTCCACTTCTAGTTCGTGTTGACATGGGTGTTCAGACCGATGATGGTGGCGCTGATCGTGTTCCGGTGCATACGGTGCCGCGGGTAGTCAGCCACAGTTTTGTTAGAACACCACGGAGACAATTTGTTGGAGCAGCAGTGCATGTGCATACAGGCAAAGATGGACGTGTTCGTCAGTTGTGTGGCCCGGGTATTACTACTTTGTAGGGTCGTGCTAAGCAGGTTCATGTTTAGCAACGCAAGGTTCCAGCAAGGGTTGAGAAGAAGAAGGTCGAGGCACCTAAGTACAAGTTTATTTGGCGAAGAAAAGAGGTGCAACCACCTAGGGCTGTATCAAGTCGAGCAGGCCAAGAGGGAGGATGTGGTGAGGAAAGCAAGCAAGACTTGAAGACGGCGGATATGCGTGGTGCTATTGTTGATATTCCGCCACCCTATCGAGCAGACCCTCGCGCATTGGGGATAACGCTTTTTGAAGGGGGGAGGATGATATGGGCACGACGGAGGAGGTGAAGCCCAATTTCAGGACTCCACCAGGATGAGGGAAGCTTGAAGATTGGCACGCCAGGACGACCTACGATACGTAATGATTTAGTCTAAGGTTGTGTCAATAATTTATATTCATGTTATTTCATTAGCCAGGTCATGCTGTGGGCCAACTTAGGTTTATTTGTGTTTTGGGTTTGGGCCTGTCCAAGCCCAATAGTTTTCTGGCCATCTATATAAGGAGGCCAGCAGTCTAGGATTTAGGGGAGTTCAGTTGTTTAGTCAAAAACTATCGTGTGCTCCACCGTGTATCATCCCTTCGGGGAAACGGCGCTGCCGTGTTATTCAATAAATATTGCTGCGAGGGTTCTTGCGTCATCAAGGATTATCGAGCTGTGGTTTGAGGCGTGGTGATCTTCATCACGTTGCTTGCTGGATTCGTTCCTCTTCTTCAGGTGATGTTCTTCACATTATTGGAAGATTTCTATCTGGTTTGACTCGCTGTGAAAGATCGGGACAAAACTCATAGGATCATCGGCGTGATCCTTATCATGTGGTATCAGATTCCTAGGTTTATCACCGCGAGTATTCTAGATTGATTGTTCTCTGGATTGCTTGATCTGCGAATTGTTCTTACTGGCAGTTTTTAGATCAGATCGACTGGTTTGTTCTCGTGGTTGGTCTTCACGGCAGATTGATTTGTGTCGAGTGGGCAATTGAAGAAGCGTGCTGCTGGTTCCGTGTTGAAGTTCCCGTCGGCCTCCGATTTTGAGATCGATCTAGGTCCATCCCAGGAGATCGAGAAGGATCGGGGATCACCACATCGGAAGCTGGTGTAGCGGACCACGGATCAGATCGCTCTGGGTAGATCTCTGATCGATCGAAAAAAAAGGGGGCAAACAGATTGCCACGCGCCTAGGAGCGCCTCAGATCCATCGCTACAACTGGAAAAAAAATAGCGATCGACGCCCGCGCCAGGGCACCCGATCCTTCCCTCGCGCTTGACCACTCTAGCGTGGGCCGGCCCAACTGCTGGATCGACGCCCGCAGGAGCTATCGACCGGGATCGACGCTCGCGGCAGGATTGCCCAGCGCTATCGCCCATGCTAGACCTCAGACGGTCTCTGTCCTCTGGCGAGATCAGATCACTCCATCAGCGATTTCAGTCTATCTCTTAAAGCAACCAGTTCTGTATTCTGTGAAATAAAACAAGTTTGTTTTGCTCTGGAATTCGTGCATTCGTTCCGCAACTCCGCGCTATTTTCCGCAAATTTCTCTGCCACGTTGTGCTTTGTGCTGAAGTTGTGCAGATATGGTGGCCAGTGTTATGGAGAGAGTTCAGACGGACATAACGGATTTTTATCAAGCTCGTTGGCTGGGCGAAGCGGATGAAGCACCCATTTTTAACCCTGCTGCTGTTGCCACAACCCGAGCATTGGGAGGTTTTAGAAGACTTTGGCTAAAGATTGATGCTACGCCACAAGAATATTTAGCCAGGACGACCTACGATATGTAATGATTTAGTCTAAGGTTGTGTCAATAATTTATATTCATGTTATTTCATTAGCCAGGTCATGCTGTGGGCCAACTTAGGTTTATTTGTGTTTTGGGTTTGGGCCTGTCCAAGCCCAATAGTTTTCTGGCCATCTATATAAGGAGGCCAGCAGTCTAGGGTTTAGGGGAGTTCAGTTGTTTAGTCGAAAACTATCGTGTGATCCACCGTGTATCATCCCTTCGGGGAAACGGCGCTGCCGTGTTATTCAATAAAGATTGCTGCGAGGGTTCTTGCATCATCAAGGATTATCGAGCTGTGGTTTGAGGCGTGGTGATCTTCATCACGTTGCTTGTTGGATTCGTTCCTCTTCTTCAGGTGACGTTCTTCACGTTATTGGAAGATTTCTATCTGGTTTGACTCGCTGTGAAAGATCGGGACAAAACTCATAGGATCATCACCGTGATCCTTATCAGCAGGACAGCTGAACCCGAAGAAATCATGATGATCGAGGAAACTTGGATGCAACCATACTTGGCGTACATGGTAAACAAAACACTACCCAAAGACACAGTATAGGCGAAAAGGATAATACGACGATCCAAGGCTTTCGTCGTGCTGCAAGGAAAATTATACAAAAGAAGTATAACAGACGTCTTACAATGATGCGTCACCCCTCAAGAAGGGCAAGAAATCTTAAGAGACATCCATGCAGGAGTATGTGGACATCACGCTAGCAGCAGATCCATTGCAGCCAAAGCTTTTCGTGCAGGATTTTACTGGCTAACAGCCATTGAAGACGCAAAAGACATAGTAAGGAAGTGTGACGCTTGCCAACGTTTCACATCTCGACTGCACACGCCAGCAGCAGAACTGCAACCGATACCATTATCTTGGCCCTTTGCACAATGGGGTCTCGACATGATAGGGAAACTACACAAATCCTGGCCAGGAGGGCATGTTTATATGCTGGTAGCAGTCGACAAATTCACCAAATGGGTAGAAGCAGCCCCTGTGACAACCCAAGATTCCACAGCCGCGATTAACTTCATCAAATCCATAGTTTTTTGCTTCGGAGTACCACACAGCATAATCACAGATAATGGGACAAACTTCACATCGAAAGAGTTCAAGAATTACTGTGAAAGTCTGGGAATCAAATTGAAATTTGCATCTGTAGCGCATCCAAAGTCAAATGGGCAAGTCAAAAAAGCCAATGGCTTAATATGCAATGGGATAAAGAAAAGGCTGCTAGCACCCCTTGAAAAAGCCAAGCACGCTTGGGTAGATGAGCTACCCTCCGTACTCTGGAGTCTATGAACTACACCCAACACAGGTACTCAAGAAACGCCATTTTTCTGGTCCATGGCGCAGAAGCCGCGCTTCCAGTCGAAATAACTCATGAAGCTCCAAGAATCGCGGCATAGGATGAGGCAACTTCTACAGAAGCACTTCAGGATGATGTCGATGCGCTTGACGAAGCAAGAGATGTAGCGCTCGCTAGAGCTACTCAATATCAGCAAAATCTGTGAAACTACCATAGTAGTCGAGTTCGTCCACGATCTTTCATGGTGGGAGATCTAGTTCTACGACTCAAGCAAGATGGCCATGGAAAACTCGAGTCCACATGGGTGGGACCTTACATCGTCATAGAAGTAATACCAGGAGGAGCTTATCGACTACGAGGCAAGAAAACGGGGAAAGACGAGAGTAACCCGTGGAATGCAGAGCAACTACAACGATTCTATGCATAGGCGACAAAGGGTTTTTTGAGTTATGACCCTCCGAACCCAGAACATAGGCCATAGGTCGGGTTCCTTGGGCCAAGTAGACAATATGTGTAAATATTTTACTATACACTCGGGGGCTCAAACCCTCGAGTCGTACGAAATAATATTAATAAGTTATCGAGATTTGTGATTCTCTGAGGCACACCACAAGGATGATTGCAACCCGATATTTCGTCTGCGGCGTAAACGGTTCAAAGGAACCCGATAAAATATTAATGCGCACACCTCAGAACCATGATTCGTTCCCATGGTCTATTAATAAACACATAATTCCGATATGATTATTTATTACAGATATGCATGAGGAAGAACAACTGGATTACATAAAGGAGAAAACTAGTGAAACTATACTTCGGCTTCATACTCCTTCTGGCACTGGGTGTCGTCGTAGATTCTCATGTCGAACTTCGACGTGCCAACATGGAAATAAAAGGTCATGAAAAACCCTTGATGGAGGTCGTGATCCTCCGCAAATCGCGACCAGCCGCCCTTGAAGAATTGCTCACCGACGCCGTCGTACCACACCTCCACTTCGTATGGAATTCCTCCACCAGAGTGTTCACGGAGAACTGCTTCACGCAGTTCTCGCCCATCCATGAACTTGGTAAATATTAGTAGCAGGCGCTAAATTTTGCGGCACTGCGCGTTGCAGATGCAGAAGAAAGAATAGATTCTGGGCGAAGAAGAAGAAGCATCAGGGGAAGGAGCACTTGGACCTGGCGCAGCAGAGGGCACCTTGGGTTTATTCTTGCTCCCGGCCGGATGGCCGGGGCTTTGCTTCACCAGAGCAGAAGACGATGCTACCACAGCTGCGGCGGTAGTCTTGTTCTTACTACCGTGAGGGCCGCGGCCCCGTTTCTCCACCGGGGCGCCAATGTTCAGACAAGATTCACTTGCATCGGCCATGGAGACAAGCGCCAGGGACGAAAAACCCTAGATGGGGTGAGGAAGAAGAAGACAATGCGACGGAGAAAGGCACTAATGAAGGAATTAGGGTTTTTTACCCTGGCCAAGTGTGCTTTATTTATAAGCACGTATTAATGGGCCTCTGGAGCGGCAAGGCCCAAAGTATATTTCTGGATTTTTACAGTGCAAATAGTAAAGAGGAATTACCGTATCAAAGAAAAGATGCGTAAAAAAAGAAGAGAGTAGGAAATAAGAGAATATATGTCAAGAAGCACAAGTTCACCTCGTCTTCAACTCGGGGGCTTGCGGCATAAGAAGGGGAGAAATCCATTGCAAAGGCGAATAAAGTCGACAAATGACACGAGAAGAAGTATAAGGAACGAGTTTATCAATTTTCTTGAGCCTATACCCGAAAATTTCGGCTATAGCCTCGGGGGCTACTCCCATCGGGAGCGCTGTCGCGCACCCGATAGAAAGAAGTCGACAAAAAGGAGGCGAGTCGAAGCTGGTAATAAAGAGCAAATTGATAGACATAATTGGTTGCATCTCTTCAGCAAGGAACTTTGGCTACATTGTCAACAAAATAGACATCGATTACTCCCATCGGGAGATATGCATGAAAGTTAAAAAGGATAACTCAAAAAGTTATATATATTGAATCAGTCAAACAAGGCTGCGAAACATAATTCTCGAGTTGTGTCATCGCGACAAAACTTGAATGCCGTGGTTGAAATATATCATGAAGGTAAGACCCCAGGATCCGTCCTGTGTGGCCCGGTATACGCACATGGATGCGCTCTTCTGGTATGTATCCGTGTCTACGACGTGAAGAAAAAATCCTGGTGGACGCACTAGATACCCTAAGAACCACTGGGACTCATTCTTTGTAAGTCCTAAACGTGACAAAAGAATGGGTTTGACCGGTTTCCGGAATTCAAGTCCAAGGGGATTGAACTTGAAGTAGGTGGCAAGTATCTGTTCCGGCAGTTAACTAGCCTCTTGATCTGTCAGAGTTGTCAGGCTTGTTCATCAAAGCCCCTTGCGAGATATTATAATAAAAGTCGAAAGACCAAGTCGAAGATTTGAAGAAGTCAAGTATTGATCAAGTCGAAGAATTGAAGATCTGAGATTCAACCTGAATCTACAATTCTGGTAGAATCTCGGGGGCTACTAACAAGGGTATAGATAATAGAGCTCATCAGTTGAGTACCCCTGAGGCCCGTTAAGCTAGGCCCAATTGTAATACTAGTCGAAATACGAGTTCATGTCGTATGTCAATATTGTAATCTGTATCGGATCCCACCCGATCCTCGAGACCTGGCCACCTATATATAGGGGCCAGGAGGGGACGGTGTGGGACAAGTTGAAAGCAAACCAGGTTCTACACCCACGTTTACTTTCATAGCCACCTTGTTTGACTGAGTTTACCTTCAAGTTCATCCGACGCCCTATCTCCCCGATCCTAAGTCCTTCATCTAGGACATTTGTCAAGATAACCCCTCGTCAAATACCCAAATTTACTTTGGTATAAACTACAAAGACATACTTATCCAATTAGTTTCAAACATTTTACATATGCCTACCGACCAAAATTATAGAAAAGACAACTTGGGTTTTATCCCATGTCATAACTCATATGGTATCATTTCATCGGATCATGGTGGCTCTCTTTTCAGTGTAAAAGCGGCAGTCCCTACAGGTTTATCCTTAAAATATAATGGCAGTTTTATAGATGACACCTTTGATCCAACAATGTCAAACAAAGTTTGATTTCATCTCTCGAACACTCCATACTCCTATGGTGTTTCAGGAAATACAAAGTCAGCGGAACGATTCCTCAGCTTTTAGGTGTTTGCTAAACTTCTCACTCAAATATCTTCCTTTATGATCCAATCATAAATTCTTTATTATCTTGTTACAATGATTTTCCACTTCATTTAGAAATACTTTGAACATTTTTCAAATATTTCATTCTTCTTCCTTATCAAGTAAATATACACATATATCTACTCAAATCCTTGGTTAAAGTAAATGAAGTTCAAAGATTCACCACTCATGGCTACACATAATGGACTATATACATCAACATGTACAACATCCAATAAGTTAGTCGTCCATTCTTATTTGGCCTACAAATGGAGTTTTAATCATCTATAGGAAATTTTCACAAGTGTCAATTGATTCAAAATCAAAAGACTCCAAAATTCCATCAATATGGAGTTCCTTCATGTTTTCTTTCCAATATGATTTAAACGGTGTTGTCATTCATAAGTGTTCTTCTAATCATTTGTCTTGAGACATTTTAGCATCAGTGGTATGGATGTGATTTCTCCAACAGGATAAGGGTTCATCCATCTTTTATGAATGCGATAATAATTTGAACTACCATTGTTCTCATAATACCAAAACAAAATAACAATTATTTTAACAAATCTTGAAGGCTGGTTTTAATTCCAATGAAACAAAATAACACTTTATTTATTTTCGATGAGAATCATCCCATATTCATTTGCTAGTTAATTAGGCCATGCAGTTCTTGTATTGCGTTGTTCTGTATGGCAGCTCAGACCAACCAATTTAGTATCAAATACCCAAGAACCACATTGTTTTATCAAGCAATTAATACACTCATAACATGTATATTATCTATATACCCGAGCTGGACATTTCCAGTCTTTTCTTTTTTGCCAGAATAAATTTTGGATTCTCTTTTAGCAATTCTTTTCCTTTTTAGAAGAATCTATCAACATCAATAGTGGTGTCATACACATGACACATAGTTCAAAGCGTGATTAGTCAAACACTAATACCCTTGGACTCGCACCTTGATGTAGATCACCATCATCAAATATTTGGCGTTCTTCCAAATTCCATTCTTTAGTAATATTTTAATGTAGTAAACATATTACCTACATCTTATATTCGTCATATCATGAAAACTTTCATTATCAAGCTACTATAGCTCATAAGGATGAATTGTGAGTATAATGTTAGTCCCCAAAACCTATTGGGAGATCTGAACGCCTGGCGTCTCCAATCTTCACAAATTCTCATACAAGGGTCTTACTAAATTATACTCTATCACATTGCAACCAAACATTGTTTTAGATATTACAATATCTTCAACAAAATGATAGTTTATGAAACAATTCTTTCAGCTCCTAGATAACCTTGATACTTTTTTTTAGAAAAGGGGCAGTCCCAGCCTCTGCATCAATCGATGCATACGGCCGGATAACCTTGATACTAAAAATAACTTTTGAATATCAAGGATCATGGAAGTGTGATACTTAGATACTAACACTGGAATTGTTACTCTTGATTTAATACTACTTATTAAATTTCATCGAGTAAACAAGGTTTGCTAAAAGTTTGCAATAGGACTTTAAACTTTAGATTGGCATTCAAACAATACGATACCAGTTCGTAAAGTTAACAACCAAAATTCTATAGTTCTATTATCTCAAACTAATCGCTAGGTAGTAAACGGATGCCCATGACTATAACAAACTATGCAAATTCACTTTGATTTAGTTCATGATAAATTGAGCTCTTTTATTCAAAATTACTAAGTGAACTCCCACTTAGAAACAACATCCCTCTTAGTTTTCTTAAGTGATTACACGAACCAAATTCACTATACTGCAACCGATCATCACGTGAAACGGCATAGTTTCAAAGGCAAACATCACCATGTTCATCATATCAATCATGTGACTCATGCTTAACCTTTCGGTTCATGTTCCAAGGCCATGTCTATACATGCTAGGCTCGCCAAATAGAACCATAGCACTCGCGTGTGTAAAACTGTGTTACACCCATCGTATGTGAATGTAGAGTCTATCACACCCGATCATCACGAGGTGTCTCAGAACGACGAACTTTCTTGACGGTGCATGCTATGGAAGAACACAATTTTATCTTGATATTTATGTAAAAGGGATCATCTTATAATGCTACCGCACAATCAAATCTAAGCAAAATAAGATGCATATAAGGATAAAAATCACATGCATATATAATGTGATATGATATGGTCCTTCACGCATTCGATCTCCATCTTGTGCATCATGGCATGATCTCCATCCTTCCAACGGCATAGCACCAAGGTCCATGGCGCCTCCACCTTGATTGTCTTCCTCCATTACAATATATCACTTGGATATATATATTCAGCATGCAAGCCATAAAATGAAATGACAACCATCGGGCTCCTATTGATTGTTTATAACTTATAAAAAGGATCATTACATACAATTTGTACGTTAGCAGTATTGACCATATCGCATCACATACCCTGCAAAACAAGTTAGACACTTCTATTTGTCTTGCATATTTTACATAGTTTGGGGCTTTCTAGGGAAGAACCGTTCTTACCTACAAACATGTAACCACAACGGTGATAATAATATTATTAACAACCCTTTGTAAATTAGATCATAACCATAGTGGGAGAAACTGACACCCGCAAATCCACGTATGCTGAACCATGTCAAGTGTGGGACAAGTCTCATGTATAAAGTCATGTAAGGTTAGTCTCAGGCAGCTTCATCCCACTATGCCACTATGATCCAAAATACACACAGATAGCAATAACATGATACACAACGCCCACATCTCCATGTGTTCTAATCGTGCATGACATCTACGCATAGATATGGCTCTGATACCACTGATGGGTTCGTCGTATGGAAAACAAAAAAATCATATGCATGAACACAAAACTTGCCAAGATCATCTACGAGATGGAAGCAACGATTAACTCACACTGGAAGACCGGAAGCGGGATTTACGTTCCCGCACAAATATTTTCGGTGAACTGAAGGTTCACACACGACAATCACAAGATTGAGTACTCAAGGCGCCACAACCGGTGGCACCTCCGTACTCGGTCACACATACACATCGTCAATGTCCTCCATGCCCTTGGTCCAGCGAGGCAGCGGAAGAAGGGATCCGTTGGACACTCCAATACCACTTCTACTAAGTGTACGAACTTGAACTATTTTGCTATAGAGCTTCACTAAGAAATGGAAATGGTGGAGCAAAAAGGTATGAGGAGGAAGAAGCCACAAGTGTCTAAAGGAAGGAGGAGAGGATGTCACCTTTATATAGGAGAAGAGGAGGGCAGCCCCTAGAGGAGCCTCCTCCTCCTGATCATCATGGTGGTAACCCCCTCATCAAAATGAGTAACCCCCTCTTCATTCCCTTTTTAATTTTGCCTGACATTCTTGTTAATTAAAAACCACACTTATGGAATTAATAAAACATTTTTATTTATTTAATATTTGTTAATTCAATTAATTAACAAACATTAACATTTTCCCCTTGAGTCATTTCGATATTCCGAAATAGTTTCGATGCTTTTCTGAAATAACCCCTCAGTTGTCCAATAATTCGGTCAGAGTACCATATCCACTTAAAACACGTTAGCGGACCTTAAGTGTGTCACCCTATGGTTTGTGAATAACATGGACAAGACCGAGACTCCTTTCTGATCAATAATCAATAATGGGATCTAGAAATCCGTGACAACTCCCACTTACTCAATGATGAATCCAGTGATCGTGTGAACCATTAACGTTGTAGTCAATTCCTTTTGTCTCGCGATATATTACTTGTTCGAGATCCGATCATTTGGTATCAACTATACCTAGTTCGATCTTGTTCCCGACAAGCACTCTTTTCTCGCTCCCTGATAAGGCATTCCTGTGATTTAGTCACATGCTTGCAACGGTGTCAATGCAATATCACCGAGAGGGCCCGGAGTATATATTTTTGTCATCAGGTCAGACAAATCCCACTCTTGATCCATGAGCCTCAACTAATACTTTCAGAGTACCCAAATCGAACTTTATAATCACCCGGTTACAGAGTGACATTTGATATCATCAAAGTACCCTTCCGGTATTAGTGATTGACATGATCTCATGGTCTAAGGATTAAAACTACTTTGTATGAGTTTGATATAGCAATGAAACTTGATGACTTGATCGTATTGCTATTCTTTCTATGGGTGTAAGTGTTCATCTCATCATTCTCCTAATGATGCGACCTCGTTATGTAACATCCCAATTCTTTATACATCATGTCATTCATATGCATATGCACCTCTGCATATTTCTCAAAACTGAAAAGATTTTGTTTTAAACAAAAACCCGATTTTGTGTTGAATTGCATTTTCAAGCTTAGCGTGGCTTAACTGCATAAAAATATATTTTTGTACTTATTGGTGGGCTTGTATAATGTTCTAGTATATCTAGGAACAAAGCCCTTGATTTTACAAATTCAGAGAAGTTGGTTTTGATCAATTTGGAGCCCTAAAACTAAATCTGAAGACAAAGCAATAAACAGTTTTCAGTTAAATTCAAAAAGATTAAAAGAAAAAAAAGTTTAGGACCAGCCGGACCAAACGGGGCTGGTTCGGCCCAGCAGTCCGCACCACCGCATGCCCTGTGCGGCGAACAGCAGGCGTTGCCCGGCCCAGCAGCGAGCAGCAAGCCCAACAGCGGGCCCCATCCTTTTTTTTCTTTTTTTCCCTGACGCGTGTGACCCCCTCGTCAGAGCATCTTCAACCTCCAACGAGTACTGAACGCGTACGCGTTCTGGAACAGGATTCGATCCCGATTTTTTTCGACCAAAATTAGTTGCGATTTGCTCCGAATTTTTGTCCTATAAATACCCCACGAGCCCCTCTATCTTCTCCTTTTAAACCCTAGAAAAATATCGTCGAAAACTCGCCGGATTTCTTGCCGGATTCCTCTACCGCCGCCGACATTGGAGCTCGGTTTCGAGCTCAAACCCGCGGTTCTCGACGCCCCCTTGCCCTCTTTTCCCCCTACCCTCTTCCCCTTGTTGTACCGCCCCTCCTTGACCGGTTTCCCCCTTAGAGCCCCACAAACATCGGAATTGCTCGCCGGAGTTCGTCGACGACCGCCGCCTCCATCCGCCCCTAGCCGTCGTTCAGAAGCTCCGAAGAGGACGCCGAAGACACCTCTGCGACCGTCATCACATGTTGCACGTCGTCCACCACCCCCCCTTCGCCGGAGCCGCCGCCAAGACCGCCGTCCAACCCGCCGCCGTCGCCGTCCATCTTCTCCGGTGAGCTCCCAGCAGAGTATTTTTCGGCCTTCCGATTTCGCTGTGATCCAACGGCTTATAAGGCCGATCCGCGTCAAAGGGTATCAGCGAATAAGGAGTCGCCACGTGGCAAAGAATATTCTTGGAATATTCCTTCCGTTTATAATTTTCGAATTAAAACTCAGATTTTATGCGAAACTTGCAAAATTCATATCTTTTGTTCCGTAACTCGGAATTTTGCAAATAATATACCGTTGGAAAGAGAAAAATGAGGAGAACACAGAAGGCCTGTTACTTTCACTTTTTACCAAATTTACAGTACGTCAATTACTGCATGTTTGTTTTTAGTATTTTTGGTGTATTTCGAATTTTTTAAAATTTTCCACATGATTCCAATGGCACAATTTGTCTATCCATGGACACCTGTTTCATAATTTTATAAACTATTTTCATACTGAAAGTTTTCAGAATGCCTTAATGCATGTATATGTCTCTTTTCTATTATGGAAAATGATTCACAGAGGCTTCAATGCTTATTTTCGTTTCTGTCATGCATGCATATTGCATTGTTATGTTTTGTACTGCTGTGTATTGATTGGAAATTGTTTGCCATGATAGATTGCCTGGACAGCGAACCATGTGATTGCGAGGAGTGTTTTAGCGGGAACAACAATCAAGGCAAGTGTCACATCATAAATCTCCTACTTTTTCCTATGCATGTACTTGTTTTCAGTAGTTGCATGTGTAGGAATGTTTTCAAGTTTATTTATATTGCTTTGCTGTAGACCCAATAGATGAGCCGTAGAACTCCTAGTTGATTCCTTGATAGTCATCGTACTGTAGATTTGCTTAGCCATGCTATTAGTTGTGTGGGTGGTTTTCATGATATGAGTACTAAAAGTTTTGTTTACTTTAATAAAAACCACAAATCAATGAATCACCTGGGTGGAATGGCTTTGATTGGGTCATCGAGTGTGCTTTATGGTGGGGAAAGCCACCCAAGCTTAAAGAGATTGATAGACGTTCATGTTTAGTGGCTTCCGAGTACAACCACATGTCAATGGGCTCTGGCTTGACTGATTAAGTTATGAAACCGTGACCTACCGTGACCAGCTGATGTAGCTAAGATAGGTGGTATGGGTCCCGTGCTAGGCTCATTGTTTTGTTTCCCAAAGGTCTCAGCTTGGTCTTCGACCGAGCCATATGGTGAAAGTGTACTAACCTCTGCAGAGTGTCAAAACTAAGTACTTAGCCGTGTCCCCGGTTACGGAAAATTTGAGCAACTTTTCATGAAGCAGTTGAAGGATCTCATCACTCTAATTTCTTTAATAAAACTTGATGGGTGAAAAATGGGTTATGAGCACTTGAGTGAATCAATGTGTCCTTAGAAATTTAATAGGAGCACTTGAGTGATTCAATGTGTTCTTAGTTGTTTTTAAAGAAATAAAAGTGTTTTGAAAAGTGGGAGAAAATATATCGCTTTATGCAAAGAGCCTGAACTCCACCAGCCAAATGTGCATGTATGATAGGTCGCCATTGAAATCCACCATAGTGACATCTTGGCAATACCATTCCAAGTGTATTGACTCTCGTGGCTGCAACCTTTTCATGTTGCAGGTTATTATTCTGAGGACGATTGAGTTATATCGTTTAGATCGCAAGTCTCCACCCAGCGGTGCCTGTGGAGTAATGGAGCTTTATTTATGATATGGGGTGGCCCGATCTTCTCAGTAAGCTTGCGGTAATGATGATGATGGTGATAGATAACTTGGTGTCGCCGATGATCTCTCCTCGCTAGATCCCTGATGCCAATGCAACAGCTCTCTACCCTTCGGATATTCACGACTTCACACACTTGCGCAACGCAGCCGTCGACCACGAAACGGTATAATTGCAATTCACTAATTCCCAATGGAACAGCAGATCACACTTAACTTGCAGTATATAATCTCCAGATCGAAACGAATTGGAGACAAGAATTCCAGATGAATGCTTAGAGCAGTCTCAAGAACTAGGGTTTTGTCTAAAACGTGGTCTAACCTCTCTATGGCGCATAGGCACACAATATAAGGGGGGGTGCGGCTGGCCCAAGGGCAACCGACCTGACCTGGTCCTCCAACATGGTTCGACTCAACCTGACGTGATACAAACTGACCCAAAGGTTGGGTGCAGCCAACTAGGCGCGCAGGCCTTATGTGTATGGCGCACATACACTTGGTGGTGCGCCATATGCAACCTCCTGCGTGATGTCCTCCTCCTCCTCATGCTGGTCGCCGGCCTCCCTCTCCTCCCTCGCGTCCATGTGCATGATCATCACGTCTTGCTCCAGCTGCTTCAACTCCTCGCTCCCTCATGCTATGCCTTCTTCTCCCATGAACCTGAGTATGCAAACACACCAAGACTTAGGCAGTAAACAATTCTCATTAACGAAATAATCAGATTCTATTAGGAGCAAATTCACCTGTTGTTCTATTAACTTTGCACGAGCTCTTGTGATAGGTCCAATTCTGATTTCATCATTGGACTTCTTCTTTGCAGCAACTTGCTTGTCAGCATCACGGAGTGGAGATGGAACAATAGTAGGGATGTCCTCATCATCTCCCCCCCCCCTTCAAAAGGCGTCGACCTCGACGCTCCAAGGTCTTCTCCATCATATGGTGACAAATCAGCAACGTTGAAGCTGTTGCTAACGCCACCAAACTCAGCAATAGGAATATCAATCGAGTAGGCATTGTCATTGATCTTGGCTAGCACCTTGTAAGGACCAGCACCACGCGGCCTCAACTTGGAACTTCGCAGCTGTGGGAACCTATCCTTGCGCAGATGCACCCAAACCATATCTCCAGGCTGAAACAAAACTTGCTTTCTTGATTGGTTTCGTGTAGCAGCAATGTTCTTGCCTTTCTTCTCAATGGCCTCTCGTGTCTTCTCATGAATTTTCTTCACATAATCTGCTCTTTTTGATGCCTCCATATTAACTCTCTCATGCAATGGAAGAGGCAGCAAATCTAGTGGTGTGATTGGTTTGAAACCATACACCACCTCGAAAGGACAAAGCTGAGTAGTAGTGTGCACCGCTCTGTTATATGCAAACTCAACATGTGGCAAACACTCCTCCCACTCACGCAGATTTTTCTTGATCATGGCTCGCAGCAATTGTGACAATGTTCTATTCACCACCTCCGTTTGACCATCAGTTTGGGGATGACATGTAGTGCTGAACAGTAACTTCGTTCCCAGCTTGCCCCATAGTGTCTTCCAGAAGTAGCTCATAAACTTCACGTCCCTGTCAGAAACAATTGTCTTGGGCACTCCATGCAAGCGAACAATGTCCCTGAAAAACAGATTAGCTATGTGCGACGCATCGTCGCTTTTGTGGCATGCAATAAAGTGTGCCATCTTAGAGAATCTATCCACTACCACAAATATACTATCATGACCTCTTTTAGTGCGTGGCAAACCTAACACAAAATCCATACTTATATCTTCCCATGGTGTGGTAGGTGCAGGTAGTGGTGTATACAAACCGTGAGGCTTCAGCTTGGACTTGGACGTGTTGCATACAATGCAGCGCCTAACAAATCTGTCCACGTCACGCCTCATCTTGGGCCAATAAAAATGATCAGCGAGCATGAGAAGCGTCTTCTCACGCCCAAAGTGACCCATCAATCCGCCAGCATGTGATTCCTGCAATAATAGCAAACGTACCGACGATTCTGGAACACATAGTTTGTTAGCACGAAACAAAAATCTATCATGTATGTGGTACTTGTCCCATGCAGTTCTAAGCATACACAAACGATATGGTTCAGCAAAATCATGATCAGTGGCATACAAATCACACAAGCTCTCTAAACCAGGAATTTTAACATCAAGATGCGTCAATAGCATGTTCTTCCTAGATAGAGCATCAGCAACAACATTTTCTTTCCCTTTCTTATACTTGATTATGTAGGGAAACGACTCAATGAACTCAACCCACTTAGCTAGGCGCCTATGCAAGTTAGATTGAGCTTTCAGATATTTTAAAGCTTCATGATCAGAATGTATGATAAATTCTTTTGGCCACAAATAATGTTGCCAAACCTCAAGAACTCGAACAAGCGCATACAATTCTTTATCATAAACAGGATAATTCAGTCTAGCACCAGAAAGTTTCTCGCTGAAATAAGCAATAGGTCTACCTTCTTGCATCAACACACCACCAATTCCTATACCACTAGCATCACATTCAACTTCAAATTGCTTAGAAAAATCTGGTAGTGCAAGCAATGGTGCAGAAGTAAGCAAACGTTTCAGCTCATCAAATGCATGATCTTGGGCAGCGCCCCATACAAAAGGCACTCCTTTCTTAGTTAATTCATTCAATGGTGCAGCAATAGTACTAAAGTCTTTCACAAAACGCCGATAGAAACCAGCAAGACCGTGAAAACTTCGTACTTGACTAACATTCATGGGAGTAGGCCAATTTTGAATTGCTTCAATTTTAGATGAATCTACCTCTACCCCATGCATAGATACAACATATCCCAGAAATATCACTTTATCTTTTGCAAATGTGCACTTCTCAAGGTTAGCATACAATTTAGCATCACGCAACACTTGCAAAACTTGTCTAAGATGCTCACAATGTTCAGATTTAGTGCGGCTGTAAATAAGTATATCATCAAAATATACAACCACAAAACAACCAATAAACTCTCGCAAAACATGATTCATTAAGCGCATGAATGTGCTAGGTGCATTAGTAAGACCAAAAGGCATAACTAGCCACTCATATAACCCAAATTTAGTTTTGAAAGCAGTTTTCCATTCATCCCCTTCTTTCATCCTAATTTGATGGTATCCACTACGCAAATCAATCTTAGAGAAAATAGCAGCACCACTCAATTCATCTAGCATATCCTCTAAGCGTGGAATAGGATGACGATATCGAATAGTGATGTTATTAATAGCTCTACAATCTACGCACATGCGCCATGTACCATCTTTCTTAGGCACCAAAATAATAGGAACAACACAAGGGCTAAGAGAAACACGAATATACCCCTTGTCCAGAAGCGCTTGTACTTGTCGCTGTATTTCCTTTGTCTCTTCGGGGTTGGTCCTGTACGGCGCACGGTTTGGAAGAGTGGCACCAGGGATCAAATCAATTTGATGCTCAATTCCACGCAATGGTGGCAGTCATGCGGGCACCTCCTCCGGAAACACATCGTCGTACTCCTGCAATACATTAGAAACACCAAGAGAAACATGTTGCATATCATTAGAAACTAACACCTCGCCTTTGTACATAAGCACAAGTGGCATGGCTGTAGGATCCTCTCTAAATTCTACCATGTCTTCTTTGGTGGCTAATATAAGCAAACTAGGCACTCTCTCACTTTTCGTTATATTTTCACTCACAGCTATTACATTATTTTCTCGTGTAGGTGGCTGTTCTAGCTTCACTTCTGTTTTCTGACGAGACTCATTGACAATTTGCTGCGGTGACATAGGCTGTAGATTAATTTTCTTGCCCTTGAACTCCAAGTGATAGGTATTGGCTCGGCCATTGTGTTGCACATGGCGATCATACAGCCATGGCCGACCCAGTAGTAGGTGAAAAACAGTCATAGGAACCACATCAAACTCAATGGAATCCTTGTATGGTCCTATCTCAAAATTCACACGCACCATATGATTTACCTTCATCTCTCCATTATCACTCAACCATTGGATGTAGTAGGGATTTGGATGAGGTAAATATTTCAGATTTAGCTTGGCACATAACTCCTTGCTTGCTAGATTGCAGCAGCTACCTCCATCAATGATTACTTTGCAAGCTTTGTTTGGGCCAACTAGTGCTTTTGTTTGGAACAAATTCCAGCGCTGGGAATCAGCATGTGGCGTGACACTCAATGCACGCTGCGAGACAACAATGGTAGGCGCTGGAGAAGCAAAGGCATCCATGCCGCCCTCACTTGTGTAACCATCATCATTGGAATCATACGGATCAGCGTCATCTCCAGTCTCATACTCATTATCATCATTAACAATCATCACCTTTCTGTTTGGACACTCTCGCTTGAAGTGCCCCTTGCCACCACATGTATGGCATTGCATATCTCTATTACGAGCTGTAGACATGTTGGAACCAGAACTAGGCGCAGGAGCTGCTGGTTTCTTTGCAGTAGAAGCATTGGAGGCTGGGTGAGAATGTGAAGAAGAAGGGCCTCTGGTGGCACCCTCCATAGGCGCTGCAGATTGGTGTGGCGCCCTGCTAGAGAACCTCCCAGAAGGAGTATATCGTGCCTTGATTTGAGCCTCTTCAGCTAGCTGCGATTCAGCCTCCCTTGCATGATGCAAAAGCTCGTTCATATTGTTGTAGGAATGATGCCTAACAATACCTTTGATGTTGTACTTCAGCCCATGAAGAAATCGCTGCATGGTCATCTCAATAGACTCTCGAACACGTGCACGCTGCAGCAACATCTCCATCTCCATGTAATAAGCATCAACGGTCATGGTTCCTTGCTTCAACTGTGTCAATTTATCATAAACAGTACGCAGGTAATTAGTGGGAACAAAACGAGCTCGCATGATCTCCTTCATATTGCGCCATGTAAGAACAGGAAGCTCGTTGTTATCTCTTCTTTCCGTCACAATGCTATCCCACCAACGCAAGGCATAACCATCAAATTCTGAAGAAGCAAGCTTAATCTTCCTATCTTCAGTGTAATCATGCAAACGCCATAATTTTTCAATCTTGAGCTCCCAAGTAAGGTACTCCTCCGCATCAGTGGAACCTTCAAATCTGGGAATCGTGAACTTGGGCTTGCCCAAGCCATCATCCTCCTGAAATGGCACACGCCGAGCACCAGGTGGTGGTGGTGGTGGCCGACCCTGTCCTGGAAAACCACGCCCCCGACCATTGTTGCCCATCATGTGTTCATTATCTCCATGGACACTATCAACATCGCCATGGTCCTCATGATGGCGTTGCTCAACAGTTACACGCAGCCCATTGACGGAAGTTGTCAATTGTTGTATGCTTGCCTGGAGAGCAGTGACTTGCGCTTGCATAGCATGGACTGTAGTTTCAGTTGCATCCACTTTCATTTGTACAGCTTGAATATCAGCGTCAATGTTTTCAGTGGATCTAGTAATAACCCCTTGCAAATGATCACAGAGAGCTTCATATTCCCTCCATGTAACAATAGCATCATCAGGCTTTTTCTGCATCACATCATCAACACCACTAACAGACATGATTAGTAGGTTAGTGCACTAAATCAAAAATGTTTTTGGTGGCACACTCACAACTCACTCAAAACTGACAAGAAAAGGAAATCTTACCGTTCCAAAGTGAATAGAAAATGCGTACCCGTTTGGATAGATGACTAATGCACAGATGTGATGAAGTGAATACCAGGGTATAAGAGCAATCACACGACAAAACAGGAGTATAAGGTGGAGCTGTAGGTATGGTATCCTAACTACACCGAAGACAAGTCCTAGTGCTGATCGTGTGAACAAAACACCCAAGGGAAACACACACGTGGAGATAAACGTGGCAAAGCAACTATAAAACAGGATATGTTGCAATGCACAAGAGAGACACTAGCAATGCTCAATGTAAACAGGCACAAGATTGCTCAATCTACTAGTGCAGCAAATTAGATAGATGCTTCGGCCTCTCACTTTTCTGTTTTTGATTCTTCTCTCTTTGCTCTTTTTTTTCACTTTTTTTTGACTTCTCTTTATAAAACCAATTCACGGAGTACTGTAGCAAATTCACCTGTTGTTCTATTAACTTTGCACGAGCTCTTGTGATAGGTCCAATTCTGATTTCATCATTGGACTTCTTCTTTGCAGCAACTTGCTTGTCAGCATCACGGAGTGGAGATGGAACAATAGTAGGGATGAACCTTCAAATCATGGGAATCGTGAAATCTGGAGATTATAATTTTTTTTGGCTTTTCTGGATAGGACGAAGATGATAACTAAACTACGGATGATCTGGTGGATTGCTTACCGAGGAAACACTGGAAATCTGATACCAAGATGATATGGGGTGGCCCGATCTTCTCAGTAAGCTTGCGGTAATGATGATGATGGTGATAGATAACTTGGTGTCGCCGATGATCTCTCCTCGCTAGATCCCTGATGCCAATGCAACAGCTCTCTACCCTTCGGATATTCACGACTTCACACACTTGCGCAACGCAGCCGTCGACCACGAAACGGTATAATTGCAATTCACTAATTCCCAATGGAACAGCAGATCACACTTAACTTGCGGTATATAATCTCCAGATCGAAACGAATTGGAGACAAGAATTCCAGATGAATGCTTAGAGCAGTCTCAAGAACTAGGGTTTTGTCTAAAACGTGGTCTAACCTCTCTATGGCGCATAGGCACACAATATAAGGGGGGGTGCGGCTGGCCCAAGGGCAACCGACCTGACCTGGTCCTCCAACATGGTTCGACTCAACCTGACGTGATACAAACTGACCCAAAGGTTGGGTGCAGCCAACTAGGCGCGCAGGCCTTATGTGTATGGCGCACATACACTTGATGGTGCGCCATATGCAACCTCCTGTGTGATGTCCTCCTCCTCCTCCTCATGCTGGTCGCCGGCCTCCCTCTCCTCCCTCGCGTCCATGTGCATGATCATCACGTCTTGCTCCAGCTGCTTCAACTCCTCGCTCCCTCGTGCTATGCCTTCTTCTCCCATGAACCTGAGTATGCAAACACACCAAGACTTAGGCAGTAAACAATTCTCATTAACGAAATAATCAGATTCTATTAGGAGCAAATTCACCTGTTGTTCTATTAACTTTGCATGAGCTCTTGTGATAGGTCCAATTCTGATTTCATCATTGGACTTCTTCTTTGCAGCAACTTGCTTGTCAGCATCACGGAGTGGAGATGGAACAATAGTAGGGATGTCCTCATCAATTTATTTGCTATGTTGAACCTTTATTTGTGAGCTAGCCATCGATGCTAAGCCTTTTGTAATAATTATACTCTTGGATCATACGTTGTAATAAATTTGACGCATTGGTACTCTTTTATACATCTACTGTGTGCTAGCTATTGATCTAGGGACTAGCACTTGTATGCACAGGATTCAATCTGTTTCAATGGGTTGGATCGCCACAGATGGTATCAGAGCCTATGCGTTGGTTGTAGGTTCGTGACCTTAGGAATTGGCTAGATGATAGGATGCCCATAGTGATAAGGATCACGCCGATGATCCTTGAGTTTTGTCCTGATCTTTCACAGCGAGTCAAACTAGATAGAAATCTTCCAATAACGCGAAGAACGTCACCTGAAGACGAGGACGAATCCAGCAAGCAACGTGATGATGAACACCACGCCTCAAACCAAAGCACGACAATCCTTGATGAACACAAGAACCTCCGCAGCAACTTTATTCGATAAACGGCATCGCCGTCCCCGGAGGGATGCTTCACCAAGAAACACAACACGATAGTTTGTAAACTAAACCACTGAACTCTCTAAACCCTAGACTGCTGGCCTCCTTATATAGATGGCCAAAAAACCTGTTGGGCTTGGACAGGCCCAAACCCAAAACGCACATAAACCTAAGTGGCCCATAACATGACCTGACACACGAAATAACATAAACAGGTATATAAATTGCTGACACAACCTTAGACTAAATTATCTCATATCGTAGGTCGTCCTGGTGTGCCAATCTGCAATGAGCTTCCCTCATCTTGGTGGAGTCCTGAAATTGGGCTTTGATACGTCCAATTTGCATCACTATTTTGTATCATAATTTACTGTTATTCATTGATATATTTCATATTTAGATATGATACTTATGTTATTTCCTTTGTTTTCACATGTTTGATGATCATCGGAGGAGCTGCTGCCGGAGTCAGGATTCTGTTGGAAAAAGGACTATCAGGAGACCATATTTTGAAGATCAGGAAAATTCCAGAAAAAATACCCAGAAATTATAATTTCCCAGAAGACTCACGGAGCCAGAAGGAGGAGTCGAGAGGGGCTAGGGGTGGCCCACACGCTAGGGCGGCGCGGCCAGCCCCCTGGCCGCGCCAGCCCTGTGTGAGGGGGCCCTGGCCCACTGCTGGTCTCTCCCCTTCGCGTACATCATCGTCCCCGAAAACCTAAGTCAGGGGGGGGGGTTCAGAGTTAGACACAGCCGCCTCTGCGGGGCGGAGAACACCAGAGAGAGAAAGCTCTCCGGCAGAGAGAAATCTGCCGGGGAAATTCCTTCCCGGAGAGGGGAGATCGACGCCATCGTCATCACCATCGCACCGGACTTCATCGGGATCATCATCATCATCATCCCCATCACCAGCACCTTCATCTCCACCATCACCTCGCCATCCCGCTGTAACATCTTGAGTTGGATCTTGTTATATTCATAGGGAAACTTTCCCGGTGTTGATTACTCTTGTAGTTGATGCTATTGAGTGGAACCGTCGAATTAAGGTTTATGTCCAGATTGTTATTTACCATTATTTCCCCTCTGATCATGATCCATATGATGTCTTGTGAGTAGTTCGTTTAGTTCTTGAGGTCATGGGAGAAGTCAAGATGTTAGTAGTGAATTATTGTTGAGAAATATTTAATGGTTTGATATTGTTGTGGTGCTATTTCACTAGTGGTGTCATGTGAACGTCGACTACATGATACTTCACCATTTATGGGCCTAGTGAGATGCATTGTGTATTTGGTCACCAATTGTGGGGTTGCTGGAGTGACAGAAACCTAAACCTCCGTTGGGAAACCATTGCACCAGGGAGCGTAGGATCCTAGAGTTTAAGGCTGTGGTTAGATTTATCTTAATTACTTACTTGTATTTGCGGATGCTTGCAAGGGGTATAATCACAAGTGTGTATTTATCCTAGTAAGGGTAGTGCGCTAGCACAGGTTCACCCCCATAACACTTACCAAATCAATAAATACTATTGGCTCTATGAAGCGAAAGCTCTTGACAGAAACCTCCCGTGTGTCCTCGAGAACGTTTGGTTATTATAAGAACACAACCGGCTTGTCCTTTGCTGAATAAAGGATTGGGCCACTTGCTGCAATTGTTACTACTATCTTTTATTTACTCGCACTTTATTTACTCGTATTACCAAATACTCCTGAAAACCTGTTTGCTAGTATTTACAGTGATTCCTTGATCAAAACTGCTCGTCAACACCTTCTGCTCCTCGTTGGGTTCGACACTCTTATTTATCGAAAGTACTAAGATACACCCCCTATACTTGTGGGTCATCAAGACTATTTTCTGGCGCCGTTGCCGGGGAGTGTAGCGCTATTGAAGAGTGGAATTAGTAAAGGTAACCGTCACTGTGAGTATTGTTTTATTTTGTCTTTTATTTTGCTATGGAGAACTCTCCATTTGGTTTCCTATTTGGAAACACACCTACTACTACTGCTGCTGCTGCACATGCGGAGGAACCACCACCGCCACCGCCTGTTGAAATTGATCCTTTTAAAATACCTATGAAAATTGTTGGGCGTATTATGGATAACTGCTATTCAGGAGATGGGACTGTCCATCCGGGTGATCACTTATTATTTATACATGAATTATGCGAGTTGTTCAGGTGTGCAGGTATTTCACCAAGCCAGGTCAAGAAGAAATTATTCTCTATATCATTGAAAGGCAGAGCTGAGGAGTGGTATCGACTACTCCAAGATGGCCCATCTATGGCATGGGAGGATATTGTGCCTCTCTTTTATTCCAAGTTTTATCCTCCAAGTGAAATTCATAAAGACCGTAACAAGATATATAATTTTTGGCCTCATGATGGAGAGAGTATTGCCCAAGCGTGGGGGAGATTGAAGTTACTAATGCTCAAATGCCCCATTCATGAGCTCCCCAATAATATTGTTATTAATAATTTTTATGCGCGGCTTACTCTTCCTGATAAGGATTATTTGGATGCTTCTTGTTTTGGATCATTCACTCATATGAAAGAAGATGCTAAGTGGAAACTTCTTGACCGTATACAAGAGAATGCTGAAGGTTGGGAAAACGACAAAGGTAGGAAGTCAGGTATAAATTATGATTATGAATGCATTAAATCTTTTATGGGGACCGATGACTTTCACAGTGTTAGCTCCGCTTATGGTCTTGATTCTCAAATACTTGCTAATTGTCTTAAGGCCTTTGCCTCTTATATTGATGTTCCAAAGAAAGATTGGAACAAATATCATGCGCCTTACAAAGATTCTATTAGTCATATTCCTGCTGCAGCTACTGAAGTTTTTACTGTTGATAGCATCATTCCTGAACCTTATATTGAGAAGACACCTTTCCCTGCTAAGGTAAAGAAGTACTCTACTTTGGTAAGTGTGTCTAATAAAAGTACTAAGAAAGCTGCAGAGCCTGATGAGCAAATTACTATTAAGTCTCCTGTTGCTATATTGAAAGATCTTGTTACTAAAGATGTGGGAGATGAATATATTATTTTTTGTGAAGATGCTTCTAACATTCTCTCGCATCCTAAAAAGCACAGGAAAGCAAGTGTTCTTGTTATTTCTGTCAGGATTGGAGATCATTGCTATTATGGTTTATGTGATATTGGTGCTAGTGCAAGTGCTATTCCCTTAGAGCTTTATAAAGAAATTATGCACGAGATTGGCGCTTGCGAACTTGAAGATATTGATGTGGTTGTTCAGCTTGCTAACTGAGAGACCGTTTGGCCTCTTGGTATTGTTCGAGATGTGGAAGTTCTTTGCGGTAAGACTAAGTACCCTACTGATTTTCTAGTACTTGGTAAGGAGGCTAGTAAAACTTGTCCTATTATTTTTGGTAGACCCTTTTTGAACACTTGTGGCACCATAATAGATTGTAAGAAAGAGAAAATTTTTACTAAGTTTAATGGAGAGTCTTATGAGTTTAATTTTTCCAAGTTTGCTAAGACTTCTTATGAAAATGACACGCCTAATGAAAATTTTCGAGTTGAGCAGCTTGCTTCTATTGCTCTTGCCCCTAATAATGCCTTGCAGCAATTCATGGAAGATCACGAAAGTGATGTTTTTAGCAAGGAAAGAGAAGAGATTGATGATATTCTTCTTCGTCAACCACCATTACTCAAGCATAATCTACCTGTGGAGGATCTTGGTACCACTTTGCCGCCTAGAGAAGATCCTGTGTTTGAATTAAAACCTTTGCCTGATGACCTCAAATATGCTTATATTGATGATAAGAAAATATATCCTGTTATTATTAGTTCTAAACTTTCAGGAAAGGAAGAAGAAAGATTATTGGAGATATTGAGGAAACACCGAGGAGCTATGGGATATACTCTTGATGATTTAAAAGGGATTTCTCCTACTTTATGTCAGCACGCCATTAATATGGAGAAAGATGCGAAGCCAGTTGTGGAGCATCAACGCCGCTTAATTCCCAAGATGAAGGATGTGGTAAGAAATGAGGTATTAAAACTCCTTGATGCTGGTATTATTTATCCTATTGCTGATAGTAGATGGGTTAGTCCCGTTCATTGTGTTCCTAAGAAAGGAGGTATGACTGTTGTACCTAATGAGAATAACGAGCTTATTCCTCAAAGGGTAGTTGTCGGTTATAGAATGTGCATTGATTATAGGAAGGTAAACAAAGTTACTAAGAAAGATCATTACCCTTTACCGTTTTATAGATCAAATGCTAGAAAGGTTGTCTAAGAAGACTCATTTTTGTTTCCTTGATGGTTATTCTGGTTTTTCTCAAATTGCTGTTAAGAAGGATGATCAAGAGAAAACCACTTTCACTTGTCCTTATGGAACTTATGCTTATAGACGCATGCCGTTTGGCTTATGCAATGCTCCTGCTACTTTTCAAAGATGCATGTCTGCTATTTTTCATGGCTTTTGTGAAGAAATTGTGGAGGTCTTCATGGACGATTTTTCCGTCTATGGAACTTCTTTTGATAATTGTTTGCACAACCTTGATAAAGTTTTGCAGAGGTGCGAAGAAACTAACCTTGTTCTTAATTGGGAGAAATGCCACTTTATGGTGAATGAAGGAATTGTCCTTGGACATAAAATTTCTGAAAGAGGTATTGAAGTTGACAGAGCAAAAGTGGAGGCAATTGAGAAAATGCCATGTCCAAGAGATGTTAAAGGTATTCGTAGTGTTCTTGGTCATGCTGGTTTCTATAGGAGGTTTATTAAAGATTTCTCTAAGATTTCAAAGCCTCTTACCAATCTTCTTCAAAAGGATGTACCTTTTGTCTTTGATGATGATTGTAAGGAAGCTTTTGAAACTCTTAAGAAGGCTTTAACTACTGCTCCTATTGTTCAACCACCTGATTGGAATTTACCTTTTGAAATTATGTGTGATGCTAGTGATTTTGCTGTTGGTGCTGTTCTTGGACAGCGCATAGATAATAAGTTGAATGTTATTCATTATGCTAGTAAGACTCTTGATGCTGCTCAGAAGAATTATGCTACTACTGAGAAAGAGTTTCTTGCTGTTGTTTTTGCATGTGATAAGTTTAGATCTTACATTGTTGATTCTAAAGTTACTATTCATACTGATCACGCTGCTATTAGATATCTTATGACTAAGAAGGATGCTAAGCCTAGGCTTATTAGATGGGTGTTGCTTTTACAAGAGTTTGATTCGCATATCGTAGATAGGAAAGGTGCTGAAAATCCTGTGGTTGACAACTTGTCTAGATTGGAAAATATTTCTTTTGATCCTATTCCTGTTAATGATAGTTTTCCAAATGAACAGTTGGCTGCAATTAATGCAACTTCACGGGACCTTCCTTGGTATGCTGATTATGCTAACTTTATTGTTTCCAAGTATTTGCCTCCGACCTTTACAGCTCAGCAAAGAAGAAAATTCTTCTATGATTTGAGGCATTATTTTTGGGATGACCCACATTTATATAAAGAAGGAGTTGACGGTATTATGAGAAGATGCGTACCGGAGTACGAGCAACAAGAGATATTAAGAAAATGCCATAGCAGTGCTTATGGAAGGCATCATGCTGGAGATAGAACTGCACAGAAGGTTCTACAATCAGGTTTTTATTGGCCAACCCTCTTTAAGGATGCCAGAAGGTACGTTTTATCTTGCGATGAATGTCAAAGAGTTGGAAATATTTATAGACGCAATGAAATGCCTATGAATTACACTCTTGTTATTGAACCGTTTGATTGTTGGGGATTTGACTTTATGGGTCCTTTTCCCCCTTCAAAAGGCTATACCCATATACTTGTTGCTGTAGATTATGTTACTAAATGGGTAGAAGCCATACCTACAAAGAGTGCCGATGGTGAGACTTCGTTAAAAATGCTTAAGGATGTTATTTTTCCTAGGTTCGGAGTGCCTAGATATCTTATGACTGACGGAGGTTCTCATTTTATTCACGGTAGTTTTAGAAAAACTCTTGCTAAATATGATGTTAATCATAGGATTGCTTCTGCTTATCATCCCCAAACTAGTGGGCAGGTAGAGCTTTCAAATAGAGAGATCAAGTCTATCTTGCAGAAGACTGTTAGTAGATCTAGGAAAAACTGGGCTAGTAAGTTAAATGACGCTTTATGGGCTTATAGAACTGCTTATAAGAATCCCATGGGTATGTCTCCTTATAAGATGGTTTATGGAAAAGCGTGTCACTTGCCCTTAGAATTAGAACACAAAGCTTTTTGGGCAGTGAGAGAGCTTAATAGAGATTTTAAACTAGCCGGTAAGAAAAGGTTGTTAGATTTGAGTTCCCTAGATGAGTGGAGAAACGAAGCGTATGAGAATGCCAGACTTTTCAAGGAGAAAGTCAAGCAATGGCATGATAAGAGAATTCTTAAGAGAGAGTTCCATGTTGGTGAGAAAGTTCTTTTGTATAGGTCTCATCTCAGATTTTTTGCAGGTAAATTACTTTCTAAATGGGAAGGACCTTATGTTATTGTGGAAGTGTACCGCTCAGGTGCTATTAAGATTGCTTCATTGAAAGATGATTCTACACAAGTGGTGAATGGGCAAAGACTCAAACATTATATTTCTGGAGATTCTTATAATGAAGATGTTGATGTTATTGAAACAGTTTCTCCGGAAGATTACATACAAGACAAACTGCAGGAGCCTGCAGAGTTCGTTTTTGAATAGGTAACAGTTCTAGTCAGAAAAGTTTCACGAAAAGTTCTTCCTTTAATATTTTTGCTGTTCTTATTAAATATGAAAAATCACGAGACGAAAAAGGGGAGGAAAAAGCGTCCGTGCGTGTCTCACACACGGGTGGCGCGGGCCCACCCCTGGCCGCGCCACCCCTGTGTGAGAACACACCGGAACTCGTTTCCGTCCCGTTTTCCTCCTGTGACTTCGTTTCGATGTATAATTTTCGTCTATTTAACCCCCCGGAGTCCCCGAGGTCTGTATATCGTTTTCTCGTCGTGTTTTGTTTCGAGCTGTTTCTGTCAGGAGTTGATCTTAAGCTTGGGGGAGTAATGGCCTCTTCAAGCGGGGACAAGGAGAAGACACCTTCGGAGGGTGATCACCAAAATCCCAAGCTGAAGGAGGGACAGATTGTCGCTGGATCAAGGACAAGAGAACCTACTTTTGTAGGATCGATTAACACTGGACGCGCTTTTTCTCATAACTTGCAGGGACCAATACCACCAGTTCTTGACCTCAGCTCCTACCCTGCATCAGTGGAAGCCCTTCGGGTCACCAATGAGTTGTGCGATAAATATCGAGCTCTTAGGATGGAGGTGGAGATACTTCGAGAGGAGAACAATAGGCTTCGCAGGATGCTAGAGAATTTTCTCACCCCAATCATGATTGCGCCACCACCGCCAAAGGAGTAATTCGTCATCGGGATAGGCATCCCCTTGGCTTGTTCCAAGCTTGGGGGAGTGCCGCGGTATCACATCATTACCTTTTGTTCATTTACTTTTCAAGTAGAGTCTTATCATGAATAGAGAAGTTATCATATAGAATAGTTTGCAGTTGGAAGTATCCTCCTTAGTTAGTTATCTTTGTATCCCTTGGTGTGAGTTGCGGTAATGAAATATTAATGAGAAGTTTTATCGTTTACTTTTCGCACACTTTATGATAGTTTGCAATTTCTCTTATGTGACTAGTCTTGTTGATTGGTATTGGTATCACATTGGGAGCTTGAGTAGATTTAGTTGGTTTTGGCAAACCTAGCTTGGTCAGTAGCAACTTTACCTTGAGGTTTAAGTAGAAAAGAATAAAGAAGTGCTTGTAGTTACATCACTTCAGTTTTCCTTATGTTTGGCTTATAAGCATTGTTATTCTTAAAGTTAAAATCGTTGTACTTTCAAGGGAGTTTGCATGATTGTTCTTATTACATGTATGTTTGTTTGTTTCATGCAACTCTTATGCTTGCTACCCAACCTTGCTAGCCAAAAACCCGTACTGAGAGGAAATACTTCTCGTGCATCCAATTCCTAAAAGCCAAGTTACTTCCAAAGAGTCCACTATAAATTCCTATGCATGGTATTTTAAGCCATTCCAAGTAAATTTTCATGTGCTACCTTTCAAAAAACTTTCAAACACTTCTCATTTTGTGCCACTGTTTTTAGCTCATGAGGACGTAGTGGATGGGTTTGTTATCTTCCATACTAAATTAAGTACCCCTCGACTAGGCAGCTTCATCTGCTCGTCATTAATTTGGCAAGGGAGCTGGTCAGACCATTATAATCTTAATTCTAAAGGAAAGAAAAAGGCACTCCTCCAATGGTTTGTGAAAGTTGGTCAGCACCCGATGGAATCGGTTAGCCATGGTTTGAGAAAGGAAAAAGGTGGGGAGGAGTGCAAAGCTATAAAAGAGCACCAAAGTGCCAATTAATTAAACATCTCGGAACCGCTCTCACTTGTTTAGTATGGAAGATATCAAGAACTCTGTTGCTAGTCGTTGACAAAAGCAACCACCTCTCAAAACAATCTTTACCTCTGTTTTACAAATGAAAAGCTCTAGCACATGTTTAATCCCTGCTTCCCTCTGCGAAGGGCCTATCTTTTACTTTTATGTTGAGTCAACCTATTTCCCTCTATCTCAAGCAAGCGTTTGAGTTGTTATGTTTCACTCACCCATATGTTGATCCGTTTAATCATGTTTATTACCTTCCTTGTTTTGTATAATGCTTTTGTCTGAAGGAATATATCTTTGAAAGCTTTCTTTGAATGTAAAAGTTTACTTTGTGAGCATATAGTCTTTGCTATATTAGCTCTGTTTTAAAAGCCTCCGTTTAAAAAGAGAGAACAGCTTGTTCTCCATTCTTTGACCAAGAACTAAGGTTTGCCATTGCCAATTATAATTTACCTTGTGCACCCTTATATGCGATTCCTTTTTAGCTATTGCAAGTTTACATCTTATAAAGGGAAGTTGCTGTCTATTATAATTTGTGCCTTAGTGAATGTGATGCTTCTTGTCCGTATTTTGATTATCGACACTTCACTCCATAAACCTGTGGTCATGTTTACCGAGTTTAGTTTTCGCTTGGGGACAAGCGAGGTCTAAGCTTGGGGGGGTTGATACGTCCAATTTGCATCACTATTTTGTATCATAATTTACTGTTATTCATTGATATATTTCATATTTAGATATGATACTTATGTTATTTCCTTTGTTTTCACATGTTTGATGATCATCGGAGGAGCTGCTGCCGGAGTCAGGATTCTGCTGGAAAAAGGACTATCAGGAGACCATATTTTGAAGATCAGGAAAATTCCAGAAAAAATACCCAGAAATTATAATTTCCCAGAAGACTCACGGAGCCAGAAGGAGGAGTCGAGAGGGGCTAGGGGTGGCCCACATGCTAGGGCGGCGCGGCCAGCCCCCTAGCCGCGCCAGCCCTGTGTGAGGGGGCCCTGGCCCACTGCTGGTCTCTCCCCTTCGCGTACATCATCGTCCCCGAAAACCTAAGTCAGGGGGGGTTCAGAGTTAGACACAGCCGCCTCTGCGGGGCGGAGAACACCAGAGAGAGAAAGCTCTCCGGCAGAGAGAAATCTGCCGGGGAAATTCCTTCCCGGAGAGGGGAGATCGTCGCCATCGTCATCACCATCGCACCGGACTTCATCGGGATCATCATCATCATCATCCCCATCACCAGCACCTTCATCTCCACCATCACCTCACCATCCCGCTGTAACATCTTGAGTTGGATCTTGTTATATTCATAGGGAAACTTTCCCGGTGTTGATTACTCTTGTAGTTGATGCTATTGAGTGGAACCGTCGAATTAAGGTTTATGTCCAGATTGTTATTTACCATTATTTCACCTCTGATCATGATCCATATGATGTCTTGTGAGTAGTTCGTTTAGTTCTTGAGGACATGGGAGAAGTCAAGATGTTAGTAGTGAATTATTGTTGAGAAATATTTAATGGTTTGATATTGTTGTGGTGCTATTTCACTAGTGGTGTCATGTGAACGTCGACTACATGATACTTCACCATTTATGGGCCTAGTGAGATGCATTGTGTATTTGGTCACCAATTGTGGGGTTGCTGGAGTGACAGAAACCTAAACCTCCGTTGGGAAACCATTGCACCAGGGAGCGTAGGATCCTAGAGTTTAAGGCTGTGGTTAGATTTATCTTAATTACTTACTTGTATTTGCGGATGCTTGCAAGGGGTATAATCACAAGTGTGTATTTATCCTAGTAAGGGTAGTGCGCTAGCACAGGTTCACCCCCATAACACTTACCAAATCAATAAATACTATTGGCTCTATGAAGCGAAAGCTCTTGACAGAAACCTCCCATGTGTCCTCGAGAACGTTTGGTTATTATAAGAACACAACCGGCTTGTCCTTTGCTGAATAAAGGATTGGGCCACTTGCTGCAATTGTTACAACTATCTTTTATTTACTCGCACTTTATTTACTCGTATTACCAAATACTCCTGAAAACCTGTTTGCTAGTATTTACAGTGATTCCTTGATCAAAACTGCTCGTCAACACCTTCTGCTCCTCGTTGGGTTCGACACTCTTATTTATCGAAAGTACTACGATACACCCCCTATAATTGTGGGTCATCAGGCTTCACCTCCTCCTTCGTGCCCATATCATCCTCCCCCCTTCAAAAAGCGTTGTCCCCAACGCGTGAGGGTCTGCTCGGAGGGGTGGCGGAATATCAACAATAGCACCACGCATATTCTCCGTCTTCAAGTCTTGCTTGCCTTCCTCACCACATCCTCCCTCTTGGCCTGCTCGACTTGATACAGCCCTGGGTGGTTGCACCTCTTTTCTTCGCCAAATGAACTTGTACTGAGGCGCCTCTACCTTCTTCTTCTCAATCCTTGCTGGAACCTTGCGTTGCTAAACATGAACTTGCTTAGCACGACCCTGCAAAGTAGTAATGCCTGGGCCACACAACTGACGAACACGTCCATCCTTGCCTATATGCACACGCACTGCTGCTCCAACAAAACGTCTCCGAGGTGTTCTAACAAAACTGTGGCTGACTACCCGTGGCACCGTATACACCGGAACCGATCAGCACCACCGTCATCGGTCTGAACACCCATGTCAACAGGAACTGGAAGTGGAACACACGGAATACATAGTGACATATCCTTCCCTTCAGCTATATGAGGCTTGACTTCAACCGGCTTGTCACTAACAAGAACAACTGGCTTGTCATCTACAGGCTTGGCTGAAACAATATCACCACTGTCGCTCTTTGCATCATGCTCCTCAAGCTGCACCTGAGCTAGCCCTGGTTGTGGCTTAGCTTTAGGCAACTTCTCCTTGCGAACCACCAACACGACATCGGACTTGATTTGATCATCTCTCATAGGCTTCAAAGTCTGCTGTTTGCCATCATGCACAAAAGAATATGTATTTGCTCTCCCAGCATGCATAGCATTGTGATCATACTGCCATGGACGTCCAAGTAACAGCCCACACACCTCCAATGGCAACACATCACATTCCACCTCATCAACATAGTCATCAACTGTAAATGGCACACGCACCTTGTGAGTAATCTTCAGCATACCACAGCTATTAACCCACTCAACATGCCTCGGTTCTGGAATACGCCATGTGGATAGACCCAAAGCCTCCACAACCGCCTTGCTAATGCCATTACAGTAACTACCACTGTCAATCATCAACTTGCAGGCTTTGCCTTTGATTATGCACTGCGCCTGAAATAAATTTCATCGCTGGCCTCTATCCGCTGTCATACAAGTCTCATTATGTACTCTTTTGAGTTGCATATTCAGCCCACTCAATGGTACAACCTCCTCCACGATATTCTTGACAACATCAGCCTTGACAACATCAACCGCTGACAATTCAGAATTCGTGGCTGCCACCTTGCTAACAGTCGGCAATGGAACAGCTATCAACTTCTCATGAGTAATCACAGCTGTCACGACTTTTGGTATAGGAGCTATGCTCTTGCCAACATCCTCTATCCCATGCACAACCTTGGGTGGCTGCTCTATTTCCTACATATACGGTAACACAAAACCATCACGGAGAAATGTCTTGAAGTCCTCCCAAGTACAATCAAACTCATTTCTTCCAACCGCCTTGCATCACCAACTGGTTACTTCAGTGTCCACACGCCGGTAAGCAAGACCATATCCATCGTAGCTATGAAACTTGTCATTGTATGTGCGACATCGACGGAAACCCAGTTCCATGTGCCTTTCCCAATCATGGTACTCCGCAATTGTCGCAAGTTGATGTAAACACCAACTAGGCTTGGATAGCGGCACTCCCTTCTTGATATCAAGATAATCATTAAAAACATCACTAGACTTCTTGCCAAGATAGCACCTTTTGCCAAAAATATCTCCCGAAAAAGAATCCATCTTTATATGTACTCAACCGTTACTGATTGCTGAATGCAAAAATGCAGCAGCAACTAATGTCCTCTGTCAAGCAAATAATGTCCACCGTCAAGCAAAAATTGGCAGACTAGTGCGACCTTTACGTACTCGTTGAATCAGACTAAAAATCTGTTGATATATAACGATAAGCGATTAATTCCAGCTCTTTTCACGGTCTTCGGTGGCACAGAACTGAGAAACAGAAAAGAAGGCAGCGCGCTTGACCACAGAGACGGTCTGGGGTCTAGCGACCGAAACCTCCCAGGCAAGGGCGAGCCAGCCGCTCCAGCAGTTGGGCCGGCCCACGTTGGCGAGCAGCGTGAGCGCCAGACACGCGAGCTGCCTCGATCGGTCACCAGGCACACGTGGGAGCAAGCGAGGGCATGCACGCGGGATTGATCCAGAGCGATCTGCGCTTCTTTTCTTGTTTTTTTTTACTCGGTAGCGATTGGTGGGACTCTGGCAGGAAGACGGTCTCGAGCGCCACGAGCCTCGCTCGTTTTTTTTTCTTTCTATTGCCTCGATGCTCCCGATCGGATCTGCTTCCCTGGACTCCTCTTTAGCGATCCGATCTGGAGACCGGCCTGCGTCTCTGAGATCGATCCCAATGCTTGCAATTCGTGATCACCGGAGACTCTGCGAGATCGATCCTGGGGATCGTTACCGAAACAGATTCCAGAAGACTAGGATCGATGGGTAGTCTGCGATCTCCACCGAAGCCTTCTTCAAATTGCTACTTGGAAACTCGCCCCCTCACTTCAAAGCAATCCGATCTGAAAACCTCTGATCTAAAAACCTCCGATCAAGATCAAGTTACAACCAATACGATCTATAAACTGTCCGAGAAGAACAATCCGCAGATCAGCAATCAACAGAAACTACTCGCCGTGATCAACCTAGTAATCTGATACCACATGATAAGGATCACGCCGATGATCCTTGAGTTTTGTCCCGATCTTTCACAGTGAGTCAAACCAGATAGAAATCTTCCAATAACGCAAAGAACGTCACCTGAAGACAAGGACGAATCCAGCAAGCAACGTGATGATGAACACCACGCCTCAAACCAAAGCACGACAATCCTTGATGAACACAAGAACCTCCGCAGCAACTTTATTCGATAAACGGCATCGCCGTCCCCGGAGGGATGCTTCACCAAGAAACACAACACGATAGTTTGTAAACTAAACCACTGAACTGTCTAAACCCTAGACTGCTGGCCTCCTTATATAGATGGCCAAAAAACTGTTGGGCTTGGACAGGCCCAAACCCAAAACACACATAAACCTAAGTGGCCCATAACATGACCTGACACACGAAATAACATAAACAGGTATATAAATTGCTGACACAACCTTAGACTAAATTATCTCATATCGTAGGTCATCCTGGAGTGCCAATCTGCAATGAGCTTCCCTCATCTTGGTGGAGTCCTGAAATTGGGCTTCACCTCCTCCTTCGTGCCCATATCACATAGGATTTAAAAATTATCTATTTTACGTTCTGTCTCTACTTCTTGCACTTTTCATTCTTTTATTCTCATCATTATCAATTCTCACACTTTCCTTGTTTAAATGTAGATGGGAGACTACACTCATGTCGTCTATGCCCACAACGCCTCTGATGAGCTTTTTAGCAGGCCACTGGCACTTGATGCTATTCAGTTGGGGCTTCCCATGCCACGTTGCAGAGGAAGAGTTTTGCCTAATGGAAGATGGGAGATAGAGACCCGCATCGAAGGACGTGGTGTAGTGCCTTACACATAGGATATCATCTACACCAAGGAGTATCCCAATTGGAATAAAGGAGCTGATATGGCTATGTTGGGAGCACTGTCACGTCTGTTCTACACATACCGTAATGAGATGCCACCTGAGTCGCCTTTCCGCCACTTTCCAAGACGTGATGCTGAAGAAATTCCTATGCAGTTCATTGATAACAGAGCGGATCTGCCTATGCACACTCTTCATATGCAAGGTATGGGGATCCATATTTTGGATGTCAAAAAATGCTTCAGGAGGAGATAGCGGTGAATGCGCAATCCAATGTGGTGATCAATCAGCATAATGAAGAGCTACTTACCGCACACGATGTTGTGGACGTGTTAGAAGGAACGATGATTGATCTGGAGGCTGAGCTCGCTCAGAAGGATGCTCTCATAGCAGCAAAGGATGCTCAGATTGCAGCACTACAGGCGCAACTGAACCCACCGGAAGATGATGAAGATGAAGATGGTGATGATGAAGATGATGATGATGGTGATGATGACGATGGTGGAGATGAAGCCGCTGCCGTTGCTGAGGAAGGTGAGGTGGAGGATCGGGAGGAGATATTCTTTAAGATCTCAAGTGATGAAGACTCGGGAGAGTACACACCTCCATCATATGGCAACCGTGGTGGAAAGCGCAAGCGCATGTCATCAACAACATATTTCAAGCTGTTCAAGAAGATAGATTAGTTGCCCACCATTTTATACGTCGCTATTGTAATTGTTTAGGGTGTTGGCTATATCAAACTTGGGATATGTCAACTATATTATTGTGGTACTGTTATTTTTTCGAAACTTTAAAGTTCCAGGTTATTTTGTGACAATTTATATCTTTTTAATGGAAGGTTTTGGTTAAAAGTTATATTTGCGTTATGCAGTTTCTGCAGAATTCTGTTTACTCCGCGATTTTTCATATTTTATTGGTAGCTCCGTTTGAGCTCATATTTTAGGATCTGGTGCGAAATTATATGTTCTACTTGTAAAACAATTGGAAAAAATTTCTGATGAGTTTTGGTCGCCCAAAAAAAATACGTTTCTGCTGTAGCAGGTTTCTGCCAGATTTCCTGTTTTGCTTTATAAACTGAATTTTCGACCCAAATTGTATTACCTACTGTTTTAAATTGTTTTGTGGATGTTAACCACTGAATATACACCCCTGAAAATATATTTTGAAACTATATTGTGTATGTGCTGAATGTCATGGCTGTTGCTTGATGATTGCTTGTTTGCTGCTTGCTGTTTGTGTGATCATGTTGCATGGGTAGATTTTGTTTCCGTAGATCTTTCTATCTAAACTTACCTGTGCTGAACAGCAGATGCCGCCCCGTCGTCAACTCACTGAGATGGAACAGCTGATAGCAGCACAGACGCAGCTGACGCAAGTCATGGCTCAATTCATGGCAAACAACAACGGGAACAATGGCAACAACAACAATCCGCCTCCACAAGTGGACGCTCTGGCAAGGTTTCTGAGGTTGAGGCCTGCTAAGTTCTCAAGTGCATCTGAACCAATGGTTGCTCTTGACTGGCTTCGTTCTATGAAAAAAGATCTAGTAACTATGGGATGCACTGATGCGGAGAAGGTGAGATTTGTTCCTCACCTATTGGAAGGATCAGCTGCTTCTTGGTGGGAAACTTTTCAGATCACCCACCCCATTGACACTATCACCTGGACCATGCTTGAGGAGGGATTCAAAACAAACCATGTCTCATCTGGAGTACTGAGTTTGAAGAGGAAGGAGTTCCGCAACCTGCATCAAACCAATCGCATGATGGCGGAATACATTGAAGAATTCAACAACCTGTGTCGCTATGCTCCTGAGGATGTTGATACTGATGCCAAGAGGAGAGAGAGGTTTCTTGATGGACTAAGCGATGAACTCTCACTTCAGATGTCTGTGGTCTACTGTCCTACTTTCTAGGAGCTGATGGACAAGGCTAGGATCCTTGAAGGGAAGCATCAGTAGGTGGAGAGACAGAAGAGGAAGCACAACGACAACTACAACTCAGGATCTAATCAGAGGACCCGTAGCTTTCACCATGATCATGGGAATTCTGGTTATCACAGGCATGGAGACAATGGACACCATCAATGCAATGGTAATGGATATCAGCACCGTGGAGGGAATGGCCACCACCATAATGGCAACAAGGGACACAACCACAACTCTAGAAGAGGGAATGGTCATAACCATGGAGGTAATAATGGCCATAACCATAGAAACGACAAGAACAGGGTGAAAAAGGACATTAGCCAAGTGCTATGCTATAAGTGCAACAACAAGGGGCACTATGCCAATGATTGCCCTGAGAAGAAAGCAAAGGAGGGATTCAAACCGAACCCATTTCAAAAGGGACATGTTAACCATGTCAATGTTGAGGAAGTTCAGGAGGAACCCAATGCTGTGATTGGTACGCTCTTACTCAATAAATTTCCAGCAATTGTTCTATTTGATACTGGTGCATCGCATTCATTCATATCAAGGGTATTTGTGGATAGAAATAGCATACCTACTGAAAGCATCCCCACTCCTATAAAAATAAGCTCTCCTACTGGAGAATTGGTAGCAGCTTTTGGATGTCATAATCTGAGTCTAGATATTGGTGCATATAGTTTTCCCACTAGTGTGATTGTTTTGGAGTCGCAAGGCTTAGATGTAATTCTAGGCATGAATTGGATGACTGAGTATGAAGGTGTGATAGATTGTGCTAAAAGATCTGTTACACTCACAACCCCAAAAAAGAAATGCATTCGTTTCAAGTCTACCTTTGGGCTTAGAGAAACCAAGGTTAATTCTCTTAAGGGGGTTAGCCCAGAGGATGTACCTATAGTGAGGGAATACCCAGATGTGTTTCCGGAGGAATTGCCAGGAATGCCACCGGACAGAGATGTTGAGTTTCTCATTGATTTGATGCCTGGAACTGGACCAATAGCCAGCTACCAGAAGGCCAAAACGAGAAGAAGTAATTGACTCAGAAAAAGATCCTAGACGCAACGATGACTTGGGAAGGAGAAAAACACGCAAAAGAGAACAACGACCAACAGCTAAAACCAGTACCTTGATGCAATCTAGGCTATGGCAAGAGCTATGAACCCTAAATTTGTGTGGTTTTTTTTGTATCTCTACTATCTAAAAAAAATTGTGTTCCGTCATCACCGATACTTCAAATCTTTCATCAAACTGTCCTCCCTAGCGATCTCACAGCATTAAGACGTGGGCCTCCTAGCGAGAACAAATCCTCCAAAAATTTCTCTGCTAATCACTCTAGGTAGAAAAATTTGCCCTCGTCTTCAATTCCCCAACAGCGCTCGCGTCCTCTATGCCACCTGCCCACGCCACGCGCTCCGTTGGAGATGCACCACCAGTAGCAGCAATGAAGCCCACCTTTCCCGTCGGTGTTCTACCACGACTGCTTATAGGAAGCCGGCGGTGCCGAGGACGCGAGGACGGCGAGCAGGAAGAGGCCAGAAGGTCTCAACTGAACCCGGCGGCGGCGGCAGCGTATGACGTGCCGCTGTGAGACTTCTTTGAGGAGTTATGGGAGAAGGTTCGGGCTAGAGAAGATGACACGGAGGTAGATTAACGTGGGTATGACCATGGCCGGCCTCTCGAAGCCCGGCGTGGACCACATCCGGTACCGGCTCCTATTCATATCCCGCTGTGGCAACCCCGAGGCGTAGAGAAGAAGCGACACATGGACAAAGAGACGACGAAGAAGGTGGCCTCATCGTCATCGCTATGGAAGGCTAGTGAGAGACATCACGTCATACCCCTTCCTCGCATCGTCATCGTCCGAGATCTCCTACTCCACCGCCGACAACCAAGGTAAGCTACGTATTCAGAATAGTCAAATTTGGTGAAATTCAGGATTATTATCAAAGATGTTTTTTGGGGTGAATTTTTGTGTTCATGTTCTTGACACATAGCATTGGGTCGTTGGAGAGTAGCTGGAGCAGGAAGGTAGTAACAAGACAACATCCTTTCATCTCGAGGGATTTGCAAAACCACTGCTGAGGATGCGATGCATGCACTGACTGAGTGCTCTCTTGCTCAATTGTTCTGGGAGGCTGCGAAGGAGATTCTAAACCTGAAACCCCCGCGCCTTCATCCGAACACATGGGAAAAGGATATTATTTACGAGAAGCTCATTACAGAGGATGACAAACCAAAGATCCTATCGATAATGTCTTCGATCTGGGACTCACAGAATATCTCTACTATCTAAAAACACTTTGTGTTCTGTCGTCACCGATACGTCAAATCCTTCGTCAAACCGTCCTCCTAGCAATCTCACAGCGTTAAGACGTGGGCCTCCTAGCGAGAACAAATCCTCCAAAAATTTCTCCGCTAATCACTCTAGGTAGACAAATTTGCCCTTGTCTTCCATTCCCCAATAGCGCTCACTGTAATGCCCTACCTTTAGAAAAAGGCAGAACTCCTGTGTTAAGTGCTACTCCCTAGATCACTGATAGCACCACAGTACAAAATATAGTAATCATTGCAATAGTATCAAAATTACAACGTAAATCCAGTTACATAGGTCTTCAACCTTACGAGTACGCAGCATAAAGCATACCAGCAATGAGTCTCCATCTTCATCACGTGCCACATGCAGACATGGTGGAATGTAGACTCGAGGTCCTACAAATCGTTCCTCATCCAAATAAAACCTGCACGTTTGAATATGCAGCCCCAAAGGGGTCAGTACAACAACGTATTGGCAAATGACACATATTTGGTGGCATTTGTGTAAAAGACTAAACTACATGATATTTGGCTGGTGGATCTCATAGGCTAATTTGCATAAAGCCAATTTTATCCTACAATTCTTTTCAAAACTTTCTTTCAAAGTTTTAATTTATAAGGGTCAAGATAACCCCCATACACTACATGTTAATTAGGCATGTTGTTCTGGGTGAAACTCAACAAAGTTGGAACAACAGAAACCACTACCCCTCAGAGTGTATGGCCCTGAGCTCCTGCCTAAGGGTTTCTAGTGAAGTTTTAAAGCATTCAGAAATGGTGATGAGATTCTTCCGAACATTCCATGACTAGAGACTCAATTGTCCATAACCGAGGACATGGCTAAACAGTTAGATTTGACACCCTGCAGGGGTTGTGCACTTTCACCTTAAGACTTATTTTACCCCTAAGAATAAAATAAGACAAGACCTTTCAGAAAAAGCATTCAACCAAACTAGTCTGACCGTGCCCCCTATATTTTGCTACCACCTCGTGGCAGTCCATCTTGGTTGAACCCTTAATCCTACTCAATCAAGACAGAGCCCATAGTGTCATAAGGCTGCACTGGAAGTACTCTAAACATGGAAGACATAGTAATCTCTTTAATCCTGAGTGGCAAACCCGAGCGGTATCCTGAGTACACATCCTTCCTGGCATGTGCCCCAGAACCCACCTACTTTGCCTCTTCTTATCAAACCAATCCACCCAGGTGTTTCATTTTAGTTGAAGTTGTTAATTTGTTCATAAAACAACTTTAATAAGGTGATCATAGCATGGCATCAATATTCAAAGTAATTTTAGCATCCTATCAGATAGGGTTCATGGATAGCTATTAACTACTAGGATCTAGCATTTTGTAAAACAAATTTTCAATTCCACCTATCACGCATACTACTGAAAACACTAATGCAGTAGTAAAAGTAGGTAGAAGATACGTGTGTCACTTGCCTTTTTGAAGTCCATGATCTTTTCACTCCTCTCAACTAAGCACGTAGCTCTTCGCACAAACTATAACACAAAAACAACACAACATAAACACATCATACAAACACAATCAAACATCACAAACAATTGAAAAGTGTTTGTTTAACAATTTAGATTTCTCAAGATACTGTGATAGAAAGATATGGCAAAAGATTAGTGGATTGTGAGATATGAATTTGAGAGCTTACTTGGGAAAGATCAAAATGATTTTAGAAGAGTGAACTTGAACCTTTATGCTCTACCAAAGCATGATTAGAACTTGGAATAGCACATGTGAATTAAATCACACAAGTGTCAAATATTGCAATATCAATACTATTAAATAAGTGTGACAACAATTATTCTTAAATAGCATATATTACACTTAGGCATTGGCAAGGATTTCATGAAGAATTGATTTACTCAATTAACTCATTTGCAAATTGAATAGTCCAATACATGGGAACAAGATTAAGTGAGCAAAGGGTTTGATATGAATGAATGATATTTGGGAATATGGCTCAAGGATTCTTTGAACAACATGAAGTATGGATATGTGCTATGATGTAGATTAAATCAAAACCACAATAGCAAGAGTAGAATCTATGATTGAGATGTATCACACTTTACTCAAATAACACAATTGTAATTTGAATACATGTGAACTAGACAAGTAAGATTTTTGATAGATATGACATGGGTCAAGATGTGGTCTAGATGATGTTTGATAGCTAACTATGATCATAAGATTCACTATATTTGAAAGATGGCATGCTGAATAGAAATAGAAATAATCTACGAAGGAAAATACTAAAATTCTCATATTTGAATTTGAATAATGGCGAAGTGGTTCAAGAAAATTTGGAAGTGATGCTACTAGATAGCTTACAGTAAAACAGGGCTACCGCAATTGGATTCATTCTAAAATAAATTTTAGAACTCAAATTATAATCAAATTAGTGATTTGAACAGATTTGAATGCACAAAGTGTGTGCACATAACAATAGGGCATATGAACAGGGCACACAACACCATTGGAGGTTTCTTTATTCTATGATGTCCTACATGATTAGAGGATTCCAAAGACTACAAATTTGTAATTTTTGAATACATAGAACAAAATATATGAATTAAACAGTAAAACAGATGAGTTTGAATCAATTTGAAAATGGATTCAAATTAATTGCTGAAACTAGGAGATTTTATTGCACTATTAGATTCTACACATTATAATCTTTCCAGAGACATAAAGTTTCTAATTTTTGGATCTATGAATCGAAAGATATGAATTTTCTAAGATTCAGCACAAATTTGATTCAAATTCTAATTTGAAAACTGTTTTAAACAGAGATAGGACGCGTGGCGCGATAGGATTGGATGGTACCAGTTCGTTTGGATCAGGCTCTAGGATTGTTGGATCTTATGATGATCTGAGGGCTCAGATTGATTGGTACTGCTTCAGTTAAGTGACCGGATCTTTGTCGTTCGATCGTGATCCAACGGACCGAGAGAGAGAGGGAAAAGTCTTACCAGGAGTCTAGGGTTCCGACGAGCTTCTCTGGCGAGGGCGGCCAGATATCGAGCGTCGGCAAGACTCCGATGGTGTCTGGAGGCGATGAAGACGTCGACGATGTTCAACAGGGCACGGCGGAGTTGGGGGTGAGGTCGGGGTGCTCGATTGAGTCCTGGGACGGCGTGGAGTGCGGCTGGAGCTCGGCGCAGCATTGGTAACCTCCGGGAGCTCGTGTTGTCGTCGTTCTGCTGCGCAAAACGGGTATGGGAAAATCATCAGGGGGAGCGCCAGAGAAAAGAAAAGAGGATAGGAAGAGAAAGAGGATCTCGGGCTCACCCACGTCGCCGGAATCGCGCGAGGATGCCTGCAGAGGTGCGGCACTCCGATGAGAAATCAGAGCGGCCTGGCGATGCGTTGGGCAGGGAAAAAGGGAGAGGAGATCGCGGAGAGGGGGGTTTTATAGGCGTGCACTGGAGTGGAGGTGGGGCTAGGGTTTAGCGTGCGCGGGGGATCGAGCGGCTCGCAGTTAACCCTCGTCAGGCGGGGCTCCTGTAACACCCCACCTTTGAATTAAGGTGGAACACCCGTGTTAAGTGGTATTCCCTGGATCACTGATAGCACCACAGTACAAAATACAGTAATCATTGCAATAGTACCAAATATTACATCGCAGATCTAAATACATAAGTCTCAAACCTTACAGATACACAGCAGAAATCAAAGTGGCAGTGAGCCTCCATCTTCATCTCGTGCCACAGGCAGACATGTTGGAATGTACTATCGAGATCCAACTAAACGATCCTTATCTGAAAACCTTCACATTTGAATATGCAGCCCCATGAATGGGGGTCAGTACAATGATGTACTGGCAAATGACACATATTTGGTGGCTGTTGAAAAATAGCTATCTACATGATATTTGGCTGGTGGAGCTTTTGGCTGAATTTGCATAAAGCAAGTTTTATCCTATCATTTTGTAAACCAAAACATTTTTAATCATTTAAGACTTAAAGGGTAAAGATAACCCCCAGGTGAAAACCACCACATACTTGCAGGGTATGTGGCCCTGGGTAGCTACTCAACAAAACCAGGATAAGCCTCAGGCGACGACAACCACAAAAATCCTGGGTTGATAGCGAGGTGTGTAGCCCTGAGTAGTCCCTGTCCTAAGTGTTTCTAAATAATTTTATTTCATTCAAAAATGGTGATGAGACTCTTCCGTCCATGTCTAGGAACTCAAGTTGTCCATAACTGGGGACATGGCTAATCGATTAGTTTTACACCCTACAGGGGTTGTGCACTTTTACCTTAAGACCCATTCTACCCATATAGAATGACACAAGACCTTTCAGAAGGAACATTCAACCATACTAGCAAGACCCGTTCCCCAATACCATCGATGTCAAGCAAACAGGTTGAACCCTCACATCATACTCAATCAAGACAGAGCCCATATTGTCATATGGCTACACTGGAAGCTCACTAAGCAAGGAAGACATGGTAGTCTCTTTGTTCCTGGGTGGCCATCCACAAGTGTACCCCCAGGCGACAACAACCACACAAGTCCTAGGTTGATAGCCAAGTGTGTAGTCCTGGGTAGCCACTCAACATAAACCAAGCAATGCCATTTCCACCCAGGTGTTTCATTGGGGTTGTAGTTTAATTTTTCATAACAATTTGAAAACAAGGCATGGCATCATTTTCCATAGTAAGTTTGCAATCCTAACAAGTGGGCTTTAAGGGATAGCTACCACTACTAGGAGCTAAGCATTTTATAATCCACTTTGAAAATTTCATATCATGCATAGTACTGAAACCACTAATGCATATAATAAAAGATAGGTGGAAGTATGTGTGTCGCTTGCCTTTTGAAGCTTAAACCCTTTCTCTTCTCTCAACAAAACATATGGCTCTCCAAACCAATCTATAATATAGAGATGCACAATGTAAACACACCACACCAAAAGCAACAATTAAAGCAAGACAAGCAATTGAAAATGGTTGGTTCAACCTTTTAATTTCTTATGATTTCTGTGATGAGAGAGATATGGTTTGAAGCTTGGCTAGCAAGATATGGATTGGGAGTTTGGATGGCAAGGTCTAATGATTGGAAAGGAATGATCCTCCAAGATTACAATGTAATGATATTAACCTTGTGCTTGGCATAAGCATGGTTAGGGTTTAGGGATGACTCATGTGAAAGGATTCACATAAGCAATGAATAGTGCAACTAGAACACTGCTGAATAAAGTGTGACAACACTTACTCATAATAGTATAAGTTTACACTTAGGCTTGGGTATATATTGGTGGTACATTGAATTACTCAATTAACTTTTCTGTAAATGGAATAGTTCAATATAAATCAATATGGTCAAGTTGGCATGGGGTTGAATGAGTATGATTGTTATTTAGAAAGAAGGTGGTTTCTTGGTCATAAGATTTTCTTGGACAAAAGGATTAACTGGGACTAGGGTTTGATTCTCAAGATTTGACCAAAACAATGTTTAAATTCTTCTTTGAAGAATTCAAACTAGTTTTGTTTATAGTTCAAGAATGCTATTTGATCTGAATGGTTTAAGTTATGTGTGGCATGGAGTGGAGTGTACTACCACAAAAGCAAGGGGAACCTAATTGGTTCTAACACACACTACTCAAATTACTCAATTGTAATTTGAATGTTGTGAACTGGGTCCACAAGAATAAGATGACATGATATTGGGTGATGATCAAGAAGAACCATGATAGGGATAGATAGGTATGATCATATGATTCACTTTTGTAAAAGGAATCATATTGAAAAGAATTATAGAATTAATTCTATAATGAAAATACTCAAAATCTCATAATTGAATTTGAATATTTGCAAGGTGTTTCAATAATTTTGGATAGTGACGCTACTAGATTGGGGACAGTAACACAAAGCTACTGCAAGTGGTTTCACTCCAAAAACTATATTTGAATTTAAATGGTGCTCAAATTAGTGATTTGATTAAATTTGAAGGTAGCAGGTGTGTGCACATTTCAAGTTTGAATTTTTTTGGTTCTAGAGTGTTCTACATGTTCTGAGGAATCCATAGACTACAAATTTGTAGCAATTGGATTTACAGAACAAAAGTTATGAATTAAATGGTGTTTATATGTCATTTATGCCATTTAATTTTCATTTCATAACTTTTGTACAGTAATACTATGATATTATTGCATAGATGGATTCCACTGTTTCCAAGGATTCCAGGGATATCATGTTTGCAAGATTTGGCCAAGTGGATTATTTTCTGTTGAAATTACAAGTTCAGGACGAAATCTGTAATTTGAATTTGAATTTTAAAACGAGATTTGACTCGGTTGACTGGGGCGCTGTCTGGACTGGCTACGTGGCATGAAGCCATTGGCCGATACCGCTTCAGTTAAGAACTTCTAAACAGATCCGTGTGATTTTGATCTGATGGCCAGAATAAGATGGGGAAGGAAAGCTCACCGGCGATAGGGGACGCTCCGGCGAGGCGCCCAGGTGGTCGACGGTGAGGGTGTTCCCTTGATCCTGGAGGTCGACGGCAAGGTGTACGAGGAGCGGGGCGCCTCGGCGAGGTTCTGAGCAAGGTCGGCGGTTCTCGGGGTGGCTTCCTGCGGCAGCCGCAGGCGAACGGAGGGACTCCAAGCGCCGGCGGCTCAGAAATCGGTCCTCTCGTCGATTTGCTACGGGGAAAACAAAGGGGGTGGTCCGAGGTGAAGCACACGACAGAGAGAGGAAGATTTGACCCAAAAACTGTAGCTAGGGCACACTGGTTCGACTGCAAGGATGCGAAGACGATGGCGGAATTACAGAACTCCGGCGAGCAATTTCTCCACGCTGGCAACGTCTCTGTCTCGAAAATCGGAGGGGAATTAGTGAGGGTAGGTGGGGGTTGAGGAGGGCGCCAATGGAAGTGTCGTAGGGGGTTCTAGAGGGGTGCGCGGGATGGAGAACGTGGATGTGCGTTGCGGTTATGTTTCCAGAGAATGAGGGGAGGGGGTTAGGGAAGAAGAAACTAATGGGTGGGGCCCGTCAGTCAGTGAGAGAGAGGGGGAACAGGGTGGACTGGGATGGTGCTGGGCTGGCTGACCCCGGGTCAGCCCAATGCTGCCTATTTTCTTTTTTTTTGTTTTGAAACTTTTCCAATTTTATGTTTTTCTATTTTGTGTTGTTTGCAAAAGCAACCTTGTTTGAAAAGAGAAATTTCAAATTTTGAAAACTTTTAAATGGAATAATAATGTGTTTTGAAACTCATAAACTCTAATTGATGAGATTTTGTAAATGAAGATATTTGCATAAAAATACAAAATAGCTTCCATATAACAATTGGAGCTATTTAAATAATAAACTTTCTGAAATCATTTTGTTTCAAAAAATTCAAACCAACTTGTAAAATTTTGTAGAAAATCATAATGGCAAATCAAGACAACAAGTGAAAAGTTTTCATGAATAAACTAGTTTTCAAGAGAACTTTACTAATTTGACAAAATGGTTTTATTTGCATAATGCAAAATAGGATTAGGATTTTCAAAATTATTCTTTGAAATCAGGGAAAAATACTTTATGATATTTTGAAATTCATTTTCAACACCTTGTTGGTAAAGCATACTTTCTTTTATATGAATCATTTTGTAAATATTCCCTTTGCAAGATAGCTTTGCATAGGGTTTGAATAAACACTAGATAGTATTTTAAAATTTCCATTTCTCAAATAATTCTTCAAAGCATAATAGAAAGTTGAAATAGTTTTTCTAACTCTCATTTGAATTGGGAATATTTATAAGAAACTCTGTTATAAATTGGAAATCTTGGAAGTGAAATAGTTTGGTTCAAAGATTTAAGAAAACTTTACTTAGGGAAAAGCATTTAATTAAACTCAAAAAGTTTTTAATCCCTGTGATTTTTCAATCAACAAAAACAAAACAAATTTTTTTATTCTAAAATTTGATAAAAAACTTGGGATGTTATAGACTACCACCCATAAAAGAAATGTCGTCCCCGAGATTTGGAGAGGCTAGAAAGGTAGAAGGGTTTGGGTACTTAGGTGGCTACCACCCTTAAAAGAAACTTTTGTGGGCAATCTAGGTCTTTGGGCATCAGACAGAGCATCCTTGGTTTGACCTGGCACTGGGTCATCTTTTGAATCCATAGTAAGTTTCTGTCTTCAATTCCAATAGGTGGGTGTCTATTCACAATCTTGGGTTTCCAGTATTTCTCAAGGGGGCTTGAACATATCTTGGTTCCATTTGTAGAGCTTCTATCTAACAATGTAGTTTGTTGAACTACTTTGGACACTGAAGGGTCACTCTTTGGGTCAATCAGAGTACCATGTTAAGGTGATCTCTTGTCTTCACTTCATCCTCTTCACTGACATCCTTGAAGGTCCTTTATCTTATGGTTCTTCACCTTATGGTTACTTCCTTGGTGAGCACTTTTGGGGTCAAACGGAAATCTCCAGGTTGGTAGGACTCCTTCCATCACGTGTCTTCTTCAACGGTAAGCTTGTGTTTCACTCTCACCGTAGTCCTACGTGTTGGCCACACTAGCTCTCTATAAGGGGTGTAACATCTTATCCTCCTAGGGTTAAGGTTTGACATCGTCGTCTCTCTTATAGGTATGTCTCTCTAGGTTTGTAAAGCCAACATTATGAGAGCGAATAATAAGAGTAGTAGGAATGGTGATCAATCCATCATGCACCCAAATCATTATTCATACATGGTTTGTAAATCTCGTATTCTAATTCTAGGTCAACCTCACTTACCTTGATAAAAACTTCTTGAAATGAAAACCTGTGTTCCCAATCTAAATTTTTAAAACAAATCTATCTTTCCTTAGCTAGGGTTTTGCGTAAACTCTGTCGTAGGGCATTAACTCTTGGGTTACATATCCTCTGACTTACCATTTCAGGGGAAAAATAAAACCCATACAATAACGTTGCTCCTTGATCTTACATGTCCATTCAACATTTATTACAGGTAGTAACCGAATATAAATGCTTCTAAGTTGACCACACTTTGTTGTGTCTTCACCTTGTATTTGAGGCATCCTTCAGTTATCCCAGTTTATTGAGGTCTTGAAGTACTTTCCTCTGTGCATTCATACAAATAGTGTCCCTGTTGCTTGCATGTGTAACAAGTGATATGGTTGAGGTTTTTCTTCACGCTACCTTGTTTGTTCGCTTTGTTGTCCTTTTCTGGACATTTGTCCGCAAAATGTCCTAGCTCCTTGCAATTGAAACATAACACCTTGCTATTGTCCTTCTTCTTTTGGGGTCTCTCTAAAGCTAGAAGCTCTCTTACTTCCATTTCTCCATATTGCACTATAGCTGTGGGAAACCTTTTTTGTTTCCTCGAGCAATTTCTAGATAAGTGTCCTTCTTCTTTTTCACATGAAAAACCGCACTTGGTAGTATGGTTGGGTGTTGTTTCTGGGACTTTATATTCTACCTTCATCTTGGATCTTCCATCCTATTGGGTCTTCCTGATGACCCACAAGTATAGGGGGTGTATCGTAGTACTTTCGATAAATAAGAGTGTCGAACCCAACGAGGAGCAGAAGGTGTTGATGAGCAGTTTTGATCAAGGAATCACTGTAAATACTAGCAAACAGGTTTTCAGGGGTATTTGGTAATACGAGTAAATAAAGTGCGAGTAAATAAAAGACAGTAGTAACAATTGCAGCAAGTGGCCCAATCCTTTATTCAGCAAAGGACAAGCCGGTTGTGTTCTTATAATAACCAAACATTCTCGAGGACACACGGGAGTTTTCTGTCAAGAGCTTTCGCTTCATAGAGCCAATAGTATTTATTGGTTTGGTAAGTGTTATGGGGGTGAACCTGTGCTAGCGCACTACCCATACTAGGATAAATACACACTTGTGATTATACCCCTTGCAAGCATCCGCAAATACAAGAAAGTAATTAAGATAAATCTAACCACAGCCTTAAACTCTAGGATCCTACGCTCCCTGGTGCAATGGTTTCCCAACGGAGGTTTAGGTTTCTGTCACTCCAGCAACCCCACAGTCGGTAGCCAAATACACAATGCATCTCACTAGGCCCATAAATGGTGAAGTATCATGTAGTCGACGTTCACATGACACCACTAGTGAAATAGCACCACAACAATATCAAACCATTAAATATTTCTCAACAATAATTCACTACTAACATCTTGACTTCTCCCATGTCCTCAAGAACTAAACGAACTACTCACAAGACATCATATGGATCATGATCAGAGGTGAAATAATGGTAAATAACAATCTGAACATAAACCTTAATTCAACGATTCCACTCAATAGCATCAACTACAAGAGTAATCAACACCGAGAAAGTTTCCCCTATGAATATGACAAGATCCAACTCAAGATGTTACAGCGGGAAGGCGTGGTGATGGCGGAGATGAAGGTGCTGGTGATGGAGATGATGATGATGATGATCCCGATGAAGTCCAGTGCGATGGTGATGATGATGGCGACGATCTCCCCTCTCCGGGAAGGAATTTCCCCGGCAGATTTCTCCCTGCCAGAGAGCTTTCTCTCTCTGGTGTTCTCCACCCCGCAGAGGCGGCTGTGTCTAACTCTGAACCCCCCCCCCCTTGCTTAGGTTTTCGGGGACGATGATGTACGCGGAGGGGATAGACCAGAGGTGGGCCAGGGTGGCCTCACGTGGGGCCCGCGCGGCCAGGGGACTGGCCGCGCCACCCTGGCGTGTGGGGCCCCCCTGGCTCCTCTCAACTCCTCCTTCTGGCTTCGTGAGTCTTCTGGTAAAATATAATTTCTGGGTATTTTTCTGGAATTTTCCTGATCTTGAAAATATGTTCTCCTGATGGCCCTTTTTCCAGCAGAATCCTGACTCCAGCAGCAGCTCCTCCGATGATTATCAAACATGTGAAAGCAAAGGAAATAACATAAGTATCATGTCTAAAATATGAAATATATCAATGAATAACAGTAAATTATGACACAAAATAGTGATGCAAATTGGACGTATCAACCCCCCCAAGCTTAGACCTCGCTTGTCCCCAAGCGAAAACTAAACTCGGTAAACATGACCACAGGTTTATGGAGTGAAGTGTCGACAATCAAAATACGGACAAGAAGCATCATATTCACTAAGGCACAAATTATAATAGACAGCAACTTCCCTTTATAAGATATAGACTTGCAATAGGTAAAAGGGAATCACATGTAAAGATGCACAAGGTAAATAATAATTGGCAATGGCAAACCTTAGTTCTTGGTCAAAGAATGGAGAACAAACTATTCTCTCTTTTGAACGGCGCCTTTTAAAACAGAGCTAATATAGCAAAGACTATATGCTCAACAAAGTAAACTTTTGCATTCATAGAACGCTTTCAAAGATATATTCCTTCAGACAAAAGCATTATACAAAACAAGGAAGATAGTAAACATGATTAAACGGATCAACATATGGATGAGTGAAACATAACAACTCAAATGCTTGCTTGAGACAGAGGGAAATAGGTTGACTCAACATAAAAGTAAAAGATAGGCCCTTCGCAGAGGGAAGCAGGGATTAAACATGTGCTAGAGCTTTTCATTTGTAAAACAGAGGTAAAAGTTATTTTGAGAGGTGGTTGCTTTTGTCAACGACTAGCAACAGAGTTCTTGATATCTTCCATACTAAACAAGTGAGAGCGGTTCTGAGATGTTTGATTAATTGGCACTTTGGTGCTCTTTTATAGCTTTGCACTCCTCCCCACCTTTTTCCTTTCTCAAACCATGGCTAACCGATTCCATCGGGTGCCGACCAACTTTCACATTCCATTGGAGGAGTGCCTTTTTCTTTCTTTTTCTTTTTAAGATTATAATGGTCTGACCAGCTCCCTTGCAAAATTAATGACGAGCAGATGAAGCTGCCTAGTCGAAGGGTACTTAATTTAGTATGGAAGATAACAAACCCATCCACTACGTCCTCATGAGCTAAAAACAGTGGCACAAAATGAGAAATGTTTGAAGGTTTTTGAAAGGTAGCACATGAAAATTTGCTTGGAATGGCTTAAAATACCATGCATAGGAATTTATAGTGGACTCTTTGGAAGTAACTTGGTTTTTGGAATTTGGATGCACGAGAAGTATTCCCTCTCAGTACAGATTTTTGGCTAGCAAGGCTGGGTAGCAAGCATAAGAGTTGCATGAAACAAACAAACATACATATAATAAGAACAATCATGCAAACTCCCTTGAAGGTACAACGATTTTAACTTTAAGAATAACAATGCTTGTAAGCCAAACATAAGGGAAAACTGAAGCGATGTAACTGCAAGCACTTCTTTATTCTTTTCTACTCAAACTTCAAGGTAAAGTTGCTACTGACCAAGCTAGGTTTGCCAAAACCAACTGAATCTACTCATGCTCCCAATGTGATACCAATACCAATCAACAAGACTAGTCACATAAGAGAGATTGCAAACTAACATAAAGTGTGCGAAAAGTAAACGATAAAACTTCTCATTAATATTTCATTACCGCAACTCACACCAAGGGATACATAGATAACTAACTAAGGAGGATACTTCCAACTGCAAACTATTCTATATGATAACTTCTCTATTCATGATAAGACTCTACTTGAAAAGTAAATGAGCGAAAGGTAATGATGTAATACCGAGGCACTCCCCCAAGCTTGGGACAAGCCAAGGGGATGCCTATACCGATGATGAATTACTCCTTTGGTGGTATTGGTAGCAGTCTTGGATTAATGTAATATTCCAACATCTGGCGAAGTCTAAGATTCTCTTCTTGAAACATCTTTACCTCCCTCTTCAAGGCTTGATAATTAGTACAAAGCTCAAAAGTGACCAGCATTCCGTGTTCTATCTCGGGCATGGAATCAAGATCCAAAACATGATATGTTGGTCCCTGCAAATCATGAGAAAAGATACGTCGAACTTTTGTTGGCCCTTCAAAAGCAGGGTTCCTTGGCCTTCCTCTCCCAGAACCTTGCTCTTCCTTCCACTTTTGGCGTAGCTGATCATCTACATAGGGCCTTTTGCCCTTGTTGTCACTTGAAGAGGCCATGACTCCCCCAAGCCTAAGATCAACTCCTGACAGAAACAGCTCGAAACAAAACACGACGAGAAAATGATATACAGACCTCGGGGACTCCGGGGGGTTAAATAGACGAAAATTATACATCGAAACGAAGTCACAGGAGGAAAACGGGACGGAAACGAGTTCCGGGGTGTTCTCACACAGGGGTGGCACGGCCAGGGGTGGGCCCGCACCACCCATGTGTGAGACACACATGGACTCTTTTTCCTGCCCTTTTTCATCTCGTGATTTTTCATATTTAGTAAAAACAGCAAAAATATTAAAGGAAGAACTTTTCGCGAAACTTTTATGACTAGAACTGTTACCTATTCGAAAGCGAACTGTGCAGGTTCCTGCAGTTTGTCTTGGATGTAATCTTCCGGAGAAACTGTTTCAATAACATCAACATCTTCATTATAAGAATCTCTAGAAATATAATGCTTGAGTCTTTGCCCATTCACCACTTGTGTAGAATCATCTTTCAATGAAGCAATCTTAATAGCACCTGAGCGGTACACTTCCACAATAACATATGGTCCTTCCCATTTAGAAAGTAATTTTCCTGCAAAAAATCTGAGACGAGACCTATACAAAAGAACTTTCTCACCAACATGGAACTCTCTCTTAAGAATTCTCTTATCATGCCATTGCTTGACTTTCTCTTTGAAAAGTCTGGCATTCTCATACGCTTCGTTTCTCCACTCATCTAGAGAACTCAAATCTAACAACCTTTTCTTACCGGCTAGTTTAAAATCTCTGTTAAGCTCTCTCACTGCCCAAAAAGCTTTGTGTTCTAATTCTAAAGGCAAGTGACACGCTTTTCCGTAAACCATCTTATAAGGAGACATACCCATGGGATTCTTATAAGCAGTTCTATAAGCCCATAAAGCGTCGTTTAACTTACTAGCCCAGTTTTTCCTAGATTTATTAACAGTCTTCTGCAAGATAGACTTGATCTCCCTATTTGAAAGCTCTACCTGCCCACTAGTTTGGGGATGATAAGCAGAAGCAATTCTATGATTGACATCATACTTAGCAAGAGTCTTTCTAAAACTACCGTGAATAAAATGAGAACCTCCGTCAGTCATAAGATATCTAGGCACTCCGAACCTCGGAAAAATAACATCCTTAAGCATTTTTAACGAAGTCTCACCATCGGCACTCTTTGTGGGTATGGCTTCTACCCATTTAGTAACATAATCAACAGCAACAAGTATATGGGTATAGCCTTTTGAAGGAGGAAAAGGACCCATAAAGTCAAATCCCCAACAATCAAACGGTTCAATAACTAGAGTGTAATTCATAGGCATTTCATTTCGTCTAGAAATATTTCCAACTCTTTGACATTCATCACAAGATAAAACATACCTTCTGGCATCCTTAAAGAGGGTTGGCCAATAAAAACCTGATTGTAGAACCTTCTGCGCGGTTCTATCTCCAGCATGATGCCCTCCATAAGCACTGCTATGACATTTCCTTAATATCTCTTGTTGTTCATATTCCGGTATGCACCTTCTCATGATACCATCAACTCCTTCTTTATATAAATGTGGGTCATCCCAAAAAATAATGCCTCAAATCATAGAAGAATTTTCTTCTTTGCTGAGCTGTAAAGGTCGGAGGCAAATACTTGGAAACAATAAAGTTAGCATAATCAGCATACCAAGGAAGGTCTCGCGGAGTTACATTAATTGCAGCCAACTGTTCATTTGGAAAATTATCATTAACAGGAATAGGATCAAAAGAAATGTTTTCCAATCTAGACAAGTTGTCAGCCACAGGATTTTCAGCACCTTTCCTATCTACGATATGCAAATCAAACTCTTGCAAAAGTAACACCCATCTAATAAGCCTAGGCTTAGCATCCTTCTTAGTCATAAGATATCTAATAGCAGCGTGATCAGTATGAATAGTAACTTTAGAATCAACAATATAGGATCTAACCTTATCACAAGCAAAAACAACAGCGAGAAACTCTTTCTCAGTAGTAGCATAATTTTTCTGAGCAGCATCAAGAGTCTTACTAGCATAATGAATAACATTCAACTTATTATCAACGCGCTGTCCAAGAACAGCACCAACAGCAAAATCACTAGCATCACACATAATTTCAAAAGGTAAATTCCAATCAGGTGGTTGAACAATAGGAGCAGTAGTTAAAGCCTTCTTAAGAGTTTCAAAAGCTTCCTTACAATCATCATCAAAGACAAATGGTACATCCTTTTGAAGAAGATTGGTAAGAGGCTTTGAAATCTTAGAGAAATCCTTAATAAACCTCCTATAGAAACCAGCATGACCAAGAATACTACGAATACCTTTAACATCTCTTGGACAAGGCATTTTCTCAATTGCCTCCACTTTTGCTCTGTCAACTTCAATACCCCTTTTGGAAATTTTATGTCCAAGAACAATTCCTTCATTTACCATAAAGTGGCATTTCTCCCAATTAAGAACAAGGTTAGTTTCTTCGCACCTCTGCAAAACTTTATCAAGGTTGTGCAAACAATTATCAAAAGAAGTTCCATAGACGGAGAAATCGTCCATGAAGACCTCCACAATTTCTTCACAAAAGCCATGAAAAATAGCAGACATACATCTTTGAAAAGTAGCAGGAGCATTGCATAAACCAAATGGCATACGTCTATAAGCATAAGTTCCATAAGGACAAGTAAAAGTGGTTTTCTCTTGGTCATCCTTCTTAACAGCAATTTGAGAAAAACCAGAATAACCATCAAGGAAACAAAAATGAGTCTTCTTAGACAACCTTTCTAGCATTTGATCTATAAACGGTAAGGGGTAATGATCTTTCTTAGTAACTTTGTTTACCTTCCTATAATCAATGCACATTCTATAACCAACAACTACCCTTTGAGGAATAAGCTCGTTATTCTCATTAGGCACAACAGTCATACCTCCTTTCTTAGGAACACAATGAACAGGACTAACCCATCTACTATCAGCAATAGGATAAATAATACCAGCATCAAGGAGCTTTAATACCTCATTTCTTACCACATCCTTCATCTTCGGAATTAGGCGGCGCTGATGCTCCACAACTGGCTTCGCATCTTTCTCCATATTGATGGCATGCTGACATAAAGTGGGAGAAATCCCTTTTAAATCATCCAAAGTATATCCCATAGCTCCTCGGTGTTTCCTCAATATCTCCAATAATCTTTCTTCTTCCTTTCCTGAAAGTTTAGAACTAATAATAACAGGATATATTTTCTTATCATCAATATAAGCATATTTGAGGTCATCAGACAAAGGCTTTAATTCAAACACAGGATCTTCTTTAGGCGGCAAAGTGGTACCAAGATCCTCCACAGGTAGATTATGCTTGAGTAATGGTGGTTGACGAAGGAGAATATCGTCAATCTCTTCTCTTTCCTTGCTAAAAACATCACTTTCGTGATCTTCCATGAATTGCTGCAAGGCATTATTAGGGGCAAGAGCAATAGAAGCAAGCTGCTCAACTCGAAAATTTTCATTAGGCGTGTCATTTTCATAAGAAGTCTTAGCAAACTTGGAAAAATTAAACTCATAAGACTCTCCATTAAACTTAGTAAAAAATTTCTCCTTCTTACAATCTATCACGGCGCCACAAGTGTTCAAAAAGGGTCTACCAAAAATAATAGGACAAGTTTTACTGGCCTCCTTACCAAGTACTAGAAAATCAGTAGGGTATTTAGTCTTACCGCAAAGAACTTCCACATCTCGGACAATACCAAGAGGCCAAACTGTCTCTCTGTTAGCAAGCTGAACAACCACATCAATATCTTCAAGTTCACAAGCGCCAATCTCGTGCATGATTTCTTTGTAAAGCTCTAAGGGAATAGCACTTGCACTAGCACCAATGTCACATAAACCATAATAGCAATGATCTCCAATCCTGACAGAAATAACAGGAACACTTGCTTTCCTGTGCTTTTTAGGATGTGAAAGAATGTTAGAAGCATCTTCACAAAAAAGAATATATTCATCCCCTACATCTTTAGTAACAAGATCCTTCAATATAGCTACAGGGGACTTAATAGTAATTTGCTCATCAGATTCTGCAGCTTTCTTAGTACTTTTATTAGACACACTTACCAAAGTAGAATACTTTTTTACCTTAGCAGGGAAATGTGTCTTCTCAAAATAAGGTTCAGGCACAATGCTATCAACAGTACAAACTTCAGTAGCTACAGCAGGAATATGACTAATAGAATCTTTATAAGGCGCATGATATTTGTTCCAATCTTTCTTTGGAACATCAATATAAGAGGCAAAAGCCTTAAGACAATTAGCAAGTATTTGGGAATCAAGACCATAAGCAGCGCTAACACTATGAAAGTCATCGGTTCCCATAAAAGATTTAATGCATTCATAATCATAGTTTATACCTGACTTCCTACCTTTGTCGTTTTCCCAACCTTCAGCATTCTCTTGTATACGGTCAATAAGTTTCCACTTAGCATCTTCTTTCATATGAGTAAATGATCCAAAACAAGAGGCATCCAAATAATCCTTATCAGGAAGAGTAAGCCGCGCGTAAAAATTATTTATGACAATATTATTGGGGAGCTCATGAATGGGGCATTTGAGCATTAGTAACTTCAATCTCCCCCACGCTTGGGCAATACTCTCTCCATCATGAGGCCAAAAATTATATATCCGGTTACGGTCTTTATGAATTTCACTTGGAGGATAAAACTTGGAATAAAAGAGAGGCACAATATCCTCCCATGCCATAGATGGACCATCTTGGAGTAGCCGATACCACTCTTCAGCTTTGCCTTTCAATGATAATGAGAATAATTTCTTCTTGACCTGGCTTGGTGAAATACCTGCACATCTGAACAACTCGCATAATTCATGTATAAATAATAAGTGATCACCCGGATGGACAGTTCCATCTCCTGAATAGCAGTTATCCATAATACGCCCAACAATTTTCATAGGTATTTTAAAAGGATCAATTTCAGCAGGCGGTGGTGATTCCTCCGCATGTGCAGCAGCAGCAGTAGATGTGTTTCCAAATAGGAAACCAAATGGAGAGTTCTCCATAGCAGAGTAAAATAAAAGACAAAATAAAAACAATACTCACAGCGACGGTTACCTTTACCAATTCCACTCTTCAATAGCGCTACACTCCCTGGCAACGGCGCCAGAAAATAGTCTTGATGACCCACAAGTATAGGGGGTGTATCGTAGTACTTTCGATAAATAAGAGTGTCAAACCCAACGAGGAGCAGAAGGTGTTGATGAGCAGTTTTGATCAAGGAATCACTGTAAATACTAGCAAACAGGTTTTCAGGGGTATTTGGTAATACGAGTAAATAAAGTGCGAGTAAATAAAAGACAGTAGTAACAATTGTAGCAAGTGGCCCAATCCTTTATTCAGCAAAGGACAAGCCGGTTGTGTTCTTATAATAACCAAACGTTCTCGAGGACACACGGGAGTTTTCTGTCAAGAGCTTTCGCTTCATAGAGCCAATAGTATTTATTGGTTTGGTAAGTGTTATGGGGGTGAACCTGTGCTAGCGCACTACCCTTACTAGGATAAATACACACTTGTGATTATACCCCTTGCAAGCATCCGCAAATACAAGAAAGTAATTAAGATAAATCTAACCACAGCCTTAAACTCTAGGATCCTACGCTCCCTGGTGCAATGGTTTCCCAACGGAGGTTTAGGTTTCTGTCACTCCAGCAACCCCACAGTCGGTAGCCAAATACACAATGCATCTCACTAGGCCCATAAATGGTGAAGTATCATGTAGTCGACGTTCACATGACACCACTAGTGAAATAGCACCACAACAATATCAAACCATTAAATATTTCTCAACAATAATTCACTACTAACATCTTGACTTCTCCCATGTCCTCAAGAACTAAACGAACTACTCACAAGACATCATATGGATCATGATCAGAGGTGAAATAATGGTAAATAACAATCTGAACATAAACCTTAATTCAACGGTTCCACTCAATAGCATCAACTACAAGAGTAATCAACACCGGGAAAGTTTCCCCTATGAATATGACAAGATCCAACTCAAGATGTTACAGCGGGAAGGCGTGGTGATGGCGGAGATGAAGGTGCTGGTGATGGAGATGATGATGATGATGATCCCGATGAAGTCCAGTGCGATGGTGATGACGATGGCGACGATCTCCCCTCTCCGGGAAGGAATTTCCCCGGCAGATTTCTCCCTGCCGGAGAGCTTTCTCTCTCTGGTGTTCTCCGCCCCGCAGAGGCGGCTGTGTCTAACTCTGAACCCCCCCCCCCCCTTGCTTAGGTTTTCGGGGACGATGATGTACGCGGAGGGGATAGACCAGAGGTGGGCCAGGGTGGCCTCACATGGGGCTCGTGCGGCCAGGGGGCTGGCCGCGCCACCCTGGCGTGTGGGGCCCCCTGGCTCCTCTCAACTCCTCCTTCTGGCTTCGTGAGTCTTCTGGTAAAATATAATTTCTGGGTATTTTTCTGGAATTTTCCTGATCTTCAAAATATGGTCTCCTAATGGCCCTTTTTCCAGCAGAATCCTGACTCCGGCAGTAGCTCCTCCGATGATTATCAAACATGTGAAAGCAAAGGAAATAACATAAGTATCATGTCTAAAATATGAAATATATCAATGAATAACAGTAAATTATGACACAAAATAGTGATGCAAATTGGACGTATCACTTCCCAAGCAACTGGCATGGTCCATCCTTGGCTTGTTGTTTCATTTGTTGCACCATGGGGTAAAGATTGCATTCGACAGGAACATGATTGATTCCTTCGCATAGAAAACAAGTAACCTGGGTCATGGGACATTCTCCAATTGGGTGACTCATATCACAGTAAGGGAACTATTCATGATAGTCCTTAGACGTGTGTCCTATTTCTTCACATCTCATACAGGCTTTCAGTGTCATCTCAACATCACCTCTTGGTTCCTTGCCACCATGATCCTTTCATGGCAGGTTGTCATTGGAGTTAGCCAAAATCTGGGACATCATTTGTACTATTCGAGTATGATTATCCAATACTTGTTGCATTCCTGGAGGTATTTCATTGCTGTCATGGTTGACCATATCATGGGTCAATACTCGCATCATTTCAGTATGCACTTCAACCATCTGTTGCATTGCTATCTCCATCCAAGTGTTGTTGTGATTGTTCTGACGTTGAGGATACATCAGTATGGGTTTTGGTCAAGTTAGGTCTTGGCATAGATGAGAATGGATAGAAGGGATCTAAAGAATATTCCTACCCAAAACACAGCAGAGCAAGGCAATTCATCTTACAAACAATATCTTAACATTCAATACTATCATGCAACAAACACTTCAAAACATAAATCAACACACCAAATAAAGATCCTCAAACACACATCAAAGTAGTACTACAAGTTTTAGAAAACAGTAGACTAGTATGGTCATAACACTAATTGGCATAACAATACTTTTACACGATAGTCGATTTATTACATGATATGGTGGTCACACTACTTGAACTGCGCAAGATATGCCTTCGTGTTTCCTGTCTTGCGGCGCTTCACTTCAGGGCTAGCGGGTGCCTCTTGGTTCTTCTCCATTGGACCTTCCCCTGCAGTGGGCTGGCACATCTCTTGCTCCTTGTGATCATCTCCAGACTTCTTCGGGGTCGACTCCTTACTCATCACAATGGGTGATGCTTCTTTCTTGGTAGGCCATGGATTATACTTCATCAAATTCTAGTGAAGATAAATACATTGTCCTCGAAAGCCTACAATCTGTGCCTCCTGATCCTCAACCTTGCCTGACAACTTATCATTGGCCACCTCAAGTGCTCCATGTTGAAGGCATAGCTCTCCATATCCTCCAAATGGATCTCAGTCCAAGGTAAACCCTCATGAAGTCCTGGAGTCCTCAATGCCCATCCATCGAGGTTGCGTCTCCCAAACTAGTGAACAGAGTTGTTCATCTCGGATATCTCCTGGACATACATACCGCAGATGCGAGCTAATGCCTCCTCCATGGCCATCATAATCCTAGTCTCCCAACCTAGGTACATCCTCGAGTACACCATTGTCTCCGTGGGTGGCTCAATGGTACGTCCTTCGATCCTCGTCTCGATCTCCCAGCGGATAATCTCTGGAACTTCATAGGGTATCACTCTTCCCCGGAAAGTGGAAGGGGCCAAGTCTAGCATCCGAGAGAGGCGGGAAAGCTGGTCGCTAAAGTACTCGGTGTCATCGTCAAAGGGTGTCTTCATCTTGGTGAACGCCATCTAAAATTTTGAAAGAAAACAATGTGAGTAAATGAATGTGGTAAGTCTTATGAGGAAATGAAACAAACTGAATTTATAAAGCAATAAATTATTAAGAAATGTCCTAAACACAATAATATCCTTTGATATCATTCTGGGTCTCCTAGTCTAGTCCAAACCTAGGGTCTCGATCCTACAGGCAACACTATGCTCTGATACCATTTTGTAACACCCCACCTTTGAATTAAGGTGGAACACCCTGTGTTAAGTGCTATTCCCTGGATCACTAATAGCACCACAGTACAACATACAGTAATCATTGCAATAGTATCAAATATTACATCGCAGATCCAAATACATAAGTCTCAAACCTTACAGGTACACAGCTGTAGCGTACCTGTGCTTTATTTGTGCTAGTCCCAGATCGACTGCTAGCACACACAGTTACAAGATGAAATACCAAGAATACAAAGGTCTTTATTACAACGCTTGATCCACAAATAACATAGTTCTTTTACAACTTAAAAGGCACAATGCCACAAACCTACTACAACTCTAGAAACGACTGAGTAAATGAACTACAAGTCTTCTTCTCTTCATAGCTCCACAGGCAGACGTGTTGGACGAAGACTCGTGACCATAGCGCAGCAATCTTCAATCTTCATAGTAGCCACCTGCAACATGATACGTTGCAGCCACGGAGGGTCAATACATTGAATGTATTGGCAAATCTCACTTTGGTGGACTCAATGGCACCTACACGTATATGCTTTTTGGCCAGGTGGAGTTTAACTTAGCAAAAAGCAAGCCTTTTTCCTATCTTTGTAAAACTCAAATTTTCCTTAGCAAAATTTTGTCCAGAAGGACCTTTTCTACCCAAGTTCACCCATCAAGTTTTAACTTAGAGAAATTGGGGTGAGGAGATTCTTGAACAGCTTCAAAGTCATGTCACTCAGAATTGTCCGTAACCGGGGACACGGCTAAGTACTTTGTTCTAGACACTCTGCAGAGGTGGTGCACTTTTCCCACAAGACTTAGTTAACCCGTTTTGCCATGAGACTCATTTTGCCTCAAACGGCCAAGTGAAAACTAAGACGAGGCCTTTCAGAAGCATTCCCTCAGACCAAACAGACGCGCTCCAACCTAGCAACATCTACCACCCTCTGTCCGCCTGGCTTGAGTTCTTACAGCTTAATTGACCAAGACAGAGCCCATATGTCTTGTGGTTGCACTGGAAGCTTCATGACTTGAACGTCTCCAATCTCTTTGCTCCTGGGTGGCCGTCCACAAGTGAGATACACCTGGTGGTTCAGAGGTTCGACGACATGACCCCAGGGAACCACTCAACATAAACCAATCAAAGCCACTTCCACCCAGGTGGTTCATTAACTTAGTTGTTTTCTTAGTTTTCCAAAACTTGTTTTCCAACACTTAGCCAAAATCATGTGTTAACACTTCCCACAACAAGTGTAAAAGCAAAGTCCTATAGCAGCAGCAATTCTACTAGGAGATGCAAAATTAGCTAGCTAGACAAAACTTAGCACAAACTAGCAAGTTAAAGATAAGAAAAACATAAAAGCACCTATTCATGCATCTTCTACTAGAAAAGCTACAAGACCAAAACTTTCAGTAGGACAAGGGAACGTGGTGACACTTGCCTTGATTATTATTCCCGCTAAAACACTCCTCGCAATCACAGGGTTCGCAGTCTGGGCAATCTATCATGACAAACATTTTCCAATCAATACACAACAGTACAAAACATAACAATGCAATATGCATGCATGACAGAAACAAAAATAAGTATTAAAGCCTTTATGAATTATTTTCTATAATAGAAAAGAGACATATACATGCATTCTGCAAACTTTCAGTATGAAAATAGTTTATAAAATCATGAAACAGGTGTCCATGGTTAGACAAAGTAATTAGCTTTCAAATGCCGTTGGAATCATAATTTTATAAGTTACAGAAATTAAAATATGCACAAAATACACTTTATAAGAGTTTTAAATTAGATAACAATTTTGTACTGTAACAAATAGAACTAATGGTACAGAAAATAGCTTGCATTTTTCTGAATCCAACGGTATATTATTTGCAAAATTCCGAGTTACTAAACTTAAGATATAAATTTTGCAAGTTTACAAGTTTTCTGAAATTTTCTAACGAAAATCCTATTACGCGGGAATATTCCGAGAATATTCTGCACGACGTGGCGACTCCTTACCCTTTGACACGGATCGGCTTTATAAGCCGTTGGATCACAGCGAGATCGGACGGCCGAAAATACTCTGCTGGGAGCTCACCGGAGAAGATGGACGGCGACGGCGACGGCGGCGGGTCGGGCGGTGGTCTTGGCGGCGGCTCCGGCGAAGGGAGGGTGTTGGACGACATGCAACAGGTGATGCCGATCAGAGAGGTGTCTTCGGTGTCCTCTTCCGAGCTCCTGAATGGCGGCTAGGAGCAGATGGAGGCGGCGGTCGTCGACGAACTCCGGCGAGCAATTCCGACGTTCGTGTGGCTCTGTGCAAGGGGAAAACCGGTCAAGGAGGGGCGGTACAACAAGGGGAAGAGGAAAGGGGAAAAAAGACTGCAGGGAAGTGCTCCACGACATTGATTTCGAGCTCGAGCCGAGCTCCAATGGTGACGGCAGTACCGAACTCCGGCGAGAAATTCGGCGATCTTGAGGCTATATTTTCTAAGGTTTCGAAGGGAGAATAACGGAGGAGATTGTGAGGTATTTATAAGCAAAAATTTCGTGGAAAAGGGGCAAAGAAATCCGATGTTTTCGGAGAGATCCGATCGATTCCAGAGAAGCGTACGCGTACAGGAAACTTACGCTGGAGCTTGGAGATGCTCTGACGAGCGGACCCCGTCAGTCAGAGAAAAGAAAAGCAAAAAGAAAAGAGGAAAGGGACACTGCTGGCTGCTGCGCGGGCGACGGATACTATCTACCGCACGGTGCGGTGCGGGGCGGTGCGCAGCGGGCGGCTGCTAGGCCGGCTGGGCCGAAATGGTCCGGTCGGTCCAAAACTTATTTATTTATTCTTTTTCGAATTTAACTGAAAAATGTTTACTGTTTTGTCTATAATTTCAGTTTTAGGGCTCCAAATTGAGCAAAACCAACTTCTCTGAATTTGTAAAATCAAGGGCTATATTCTTAGATACACTAGAACACTATACAATCCCATCAATAAGTATAAAGTATATATATTGATGCAATTAAGCCATGCTAAGCTTGAAAATGCAATTCAACATAAAATCGGGTTTTTGTCCAAAAGAAAATCTTTTCAGTTTTGAGAAATATGCAGAGGTGCATATGCATATGAATGACATGATGCACAGCAGAAATTCAATACTGAAATCTGGGATGTTACAACAGCAGAAATCAAAGTGACAATGAGCCTCCATCTTCATCTCGTGCCACAGGCAGACATGTTGGAATATAGTATCGAGATCCTACTAAACTATCCTTATCTGAAAACCTACATATTTGAATATGCAGCCCCATGAATGGTGGTCAGTATAATGATGTACTGGCAAATAACACATTTTTGGTGGCTGTTGTGAAAGAGCTATCTACATGATATTTGGCTGGTGGAGCTTGTGGCTGATTTGCTTAAAGCAAATTTTGTCCTATCATTTTCAAATCAAAACTTTTTAATCAATGAAGACTTTTAAGGTCAAGATAACCCCCAGGTGAAAACCACCACATACTTGCAAGGTATGTAGCCCTAGATAGTTACTCAACAAAACCAGGATAACCCTCAGGTGAAAACCACCACGCAAGTCCTGGGTTGATAACCAGGTGTGTAGCCCTGAGTAGTCCCTGTCCTGAGTGTTTCTAAACAATTTTATTTCATTCAGAAATGGTAATGAGGCTCTTCCGTATGTCCATGTCTAGGAACTCAAGTTGTCCATAACCAGGGACACGGCTAATCGATTAGTTTTACACCATGCAGGGGTTGTGCACTTTCACCTTACACTGCTAGGAGAAACCCTATCTGTGGAGCACCATTTTGGGGCTTAGTGGTGCACCTGTGGTGCGCCACGCATATCAAGCCACTGGTATTTATTATCAGTGGCGCACGGCTATATGCGCCACGGCTATGTGTCCTATCCGTGGCGCACCTAAGTGGGGTGCGCCACGCATAATATCTGTGGCGCACCAAAGGGGGGGGGGGTGCTCCACGGATAGGATGCGCCACTGATATTAAAATTGGTGCTCCACATATATGTTTTCCATTTTATTTTTTTTGAAAAAATTAAAAATCGAAAAAAACCATTTTTTAAAAAAATCAAAAAAATCGAAATAATGTGAAAAAACTATTGTATTTTAATTTTTTGAGGATTTTATCACATGAGGAACATTTTCAAATCACACCGAATTTCTTGACTTCCCGCTAGGTCACCCATCCTTAGACTACTCCTGCTAGGTCACCCATCCTTAGACTACTCCGGGCTAAGCACGCTTAACTTCTCCATTCTATTTGCATGATCTATCCCTAACCTACCCAAGTTCTTATTGATATTACTATCATATCAATCCTCTTAAGGCCTATGTGTACTTGTGTGTATATGTGTGTGTATATGCGTATATGTGTGTATATGTGTATATGTATTATGTATATGTATTATGTATATGTATTATGTATATGTATGTATATGTGTAGGTATGTGTGCGTATATGTGTGTGTATGTGTGCGTATATGTGTGCATGTGTGCATATATAAGTGTGTATATGTGTGTATATGTGTGTATATATGTGTGTATATATGTGTGCATATGGCATATATGTGTGTATATGTGTGTATATGTGTATGTATGTGTGCATATGGCATATATGTGCATATATGTGTGTGTACGTGTGCGTATATGTGTGTATATATGTGTGCATGTGTGCATATATAAGTGTGTATATGTGTGTATATATATGTGTATATGTGTGTGTATGTGTGTGTATGGCATATATGTGTGTATATGTGTGTGTATGTGTGCATATATGTGTGTGTATATGTGTGTGTATATGTGTGTGTATATGTGTATGTATGTGTGTGTATATGTGTATGTATATATGTGTATATGTGTGTATATGTGTGTATGTGTGTATATGTGTGTGTATGGCATATATGTGTGTGTATGTGTGCATATATGTGTGTGTATATGTGTGTGTATATGTGTATGTATGTGTGCATATATGTGTGTATATGTGTGTGTATGTGTGTATATATGTGTGTGTATATGTGTGTGTATATGTGTGTGTATGTGTGCATATATGTGTATATATGTGTGTGTATGTGTGCATATAGCATATATGTGCGTATATGTGTTTGTATGTGTGCGTATATGTGTATGTATATGTGTGCATGTGTGCATATATAAGTGTGTATATGTGTGTATGTGTGTGTATATATGTGTGTATATGTGTGTGCATGGCATATATGTGTGTATATGTGTGTGTATGTGTGCATATATGTGTGTGTATATGTGTATATATGTGTGCGTATATGTGTGTGTATATGTGCATATATGTGTGTATATGTGTGCGTATATGTGTGTGTATGTATGCATATATGTGTGTGTATATGTGTGTATATGTGTGTATATGTGTGCGTATATGTGTGTGTATATATGTGCGTATATGTGTGTGTATGTGTGCGTATATATGTGTGCATATATGTGTGTGTATGTGTATATTTATGGTGGTAGGTACCACGACATATCCGTGGCGCACATCAATATGGTGCTCCACAAATATCTACAGCAGTGGCGCACCCAAGGGGTGCGCCACGGATATGCCTGCCACCTTTTCCAGAGGAGGGACCCACATTTATCCGTGGCGCACGCGTTTGTGATGCGCCACTGATCTCTGCCCTATGCGTGGCGCACCCCCAATTCGTGCGCCACGGATATGGGGGTCTGACACCCCCGGCCCTGGTGCTCGTTGGGGCCCACATATGCGTGGCGCACCACCTTTTTGGTGTGCCACGCATAAGGAGATATCCGTGGCGCACACGTCTGTGGTGCGCCACGCTTACTTATCCGTGGAGCACCGAAAGGTAGTGCTCCACAGATAATGGGCCCATGGATAAGGGTTTTCCTAGTAGTGTTAAGACCCATTCTACCCATATAGAATGAGACAAGACCTTTCAGAAGGAAAATTCAACCATACTAGCAAGACCCGTTCCCCAATACCACCGATGTCAAGCAAACAGGTTGAACCCTCACATCATACTAAATCAAGATAGAGCCCATATTGTCATAAGGCTGCACTAGAAGTTCACTAAGCAAGGAAGACATGGTAGTCTCTTTGTTCCTGGGTGGCCATCCACAAGTGTACCCCCAGGCGACGACAACCACACAAGTCCTGGGTTGATAGCCAGGTGTGTAGTCCTGGATAGCCACTCAACATAAACCAAGCAATGCCATTTCCACCCAGGTGTTTCATTGGGGTTGTAGTTTATTTTTTCATAACAATTTGAAAACAAGGCATGGCTTCATTTTCCATAGTAAGTTTGCAATCCTAGCAAGTGGGGTTTAAGGGATAGCTACCACTACTAGGAGCTAAGATTTCATAATCCACTTTGAAAATTTCATATCATGCATAGTATTGAAACCACTAATGCATATAATAAAAGATAGGTGGAAGTATGTGTGTCACTTGCCTTTTGAAGCTTAAACCCTTTCTCTTCTCTCAACAAAATGTATGTGATGGGGCAAAGGTGTCCGATCTTTCGATGAGATCTTGATATGTCGATTTGGTGGGTGGAGTTCGTGCTTGACGATCCGACTACACGTGCGAAGCTCATGCGCCAATGCAATCGCTAGGACAATCTCCGGGAGTTACTGATCTTGCGGATGCACGATCAGCCCGACCAGCGAGGGTCTTAATTCCTACCTGAAATCGAGAACAAGTAAGAACTAATACTGCAATCAAGATATTGCGGATGAAAGATGTATGCTTTATTCAAAAGGTGGGATTCCGAATAGGCGGTCTTCTTCTGGGCGATTGGCCTCAAAAGTTGAGCTTGTAGTTGCAGCAATGGCTAACTTTAGTCTAAACAAAATCCGAGTTCTAATGACGGCTACGGGGGGTATTTGAGGAGGAAAAGGTAGGGGTGCGACCAGCCATGGGTATGGTGGTCGAACAGAACCCTAACAGGCCTTTTCTCCTCAAATTCGGACTCCTAAAAGTGGTTGTCTTATTTGCTGCGAAAATTACATGGGCCTGGCCCAAAAATAAAAGTGACGCAGCACCATTTATCTAAGGACGAATTTATGAAGTAGTTCTTTGTATATTTCGTCCAAGTCTTCATCCTTCATTATGGTGGCTTCAAAGTTCTGAAATCTCCACTCGTGGCATCTTCTTCAATCCTCAAACGCTTGCTGCCATCTCCATGCACGATCATGCTCCAATGCTTGTCCCTCTCATCCATGCTAGGTCCATCATTCCTAAGAGTAACAAACATATCTGATTTAGGCAGCATCATATTCTCATGTATGTGAGAAAGAGTTCCAAGAAACGAAATTACCTGATAGTTAAGTTGCTTGGCACGAGCTCGAGTGATGGGTCCTTGTATGTGTTCCGCTGTAGGTGCAGCGGGTGTATCAATAGATGGGATGTCCTCATCATGCTCCCCTTCTTGAATTGAAGTTGTCCTCGACGCAACCTCATCTTCTTCACCGAAGTAAGGTTTTAAATCTGCAATGTTAAATGTAGGACTTACCGTACCAAAATCTGCAGGAAGCTCAAGTTTATATGCATTATCATTGATTTTCTCTATCACCTTAAAAGGACCATCAGCACATGGCATTAACTTAGACTTGCGCAAATCAGGAAAACAATCTTTGCGCAAATGCAACCAAACAAGATCACCAACCTCAAACACAACATGCTTTCGTCCTCTATCCCCAGCAACTTTATACTTAACATTCATGCGTTCTATGTTGTCTTTAGTAGTTGCATGCAATTTTAAAATCAATTCAGCACGCTATGTAGCATCAAAATTATTTTGCACTGAAGATGGTAAAGGCAACAAATCAATAGGTGCACGTGGAACAAAACCATAGACAATCTGAAAAGGGCTCATCTTTGTGGTAGAATGCAGCGAACGATTATAAGCAAATTCAATATGAGGCAAACACTTTTCCCACAATTTTAAGTTCTTTAAAACAGCCCACAACATGGTAGATAAAGTTCTATTAACTATTTCAGTTTGTCCATCAGTTTGGGGATGACATGTAGTACTAAACAGCAATTTAGTCCCCAACTTAGCCCATTAACATCTCCAAAAGTGGCTAAGAAATTTAGTATCACGATCAGAAACAATAGTATTTGGCACACCATGCAAACGAACGATATCACGAAAAAACAAATCAGCAATGTGCGCAGCATCATCGGTCTTGTGACAAGGAATAAAGTGTGCCATCTTAGAAAACCGATCCACAACAACAAAAATACTATCCCTCCCCTTCTGTGTACGAGGTAATCCCAAAACAAAGTCCATCGAAATATCCTCCCAAGGAACACTAGGAACAGGAAGAGGCATATATAAACCATGTGATGAGGACATCCATATTACACCACCATTATCTCCTACTCCTTTTGATGAAGATGTTGCTGCGAAGAACTCCAATGAGATTAGGATTGGACCAATTACAAGAGCACGTGCAAAGCTATTGGAACAACAGGTGAACTCACTCTTAATTGAACCTGATCTTTTATTTAATGAGAACTTTATACTGCCTAAGTCTATGCATCTATGTATGATCAGGTTTGTTGCTAACATGAGTGTTGCACGCGGAGGAGATGAGTCGCAGCAAGAAGAGCAAGACTTGATGATCAAGTGCGCGAGGGAGGAGAGGGAGGCAGGCGCACCAGGAGATCACCAGAACGTCAAGTCGACATGAGAGAGTCCGTGATAGCGCACTAGGACAGCCTACGACACGATGTCTACACGTCTAAGGCGCACCACAGTCATGGCCTGCGTGCCAGAAATAGGCCGAACCCATGTATGGGTCGGTATGTACTCGTTTGAGTCGAACCGAGTCAGTTTGGGCCCAAACCAGGTTGGTTTTGGGCCAGGTCCATGTTGAGGACGCCCCAGCCTCCCTTAAGTAGCCAGGGGCATCCCCTCAAGTCTCTTAGACCACGTTTAAACAAAACCCTAGTTTCTAGACAGAACCAAGTGTTCCTCTAAAATTATTCGCACCAATTCGTATCGATCTGGTGTTTGTTCTTCTGAAAGTCTGAGTGTAATCTGCTGTTCCATTGGGAATTAGTATATTGCATCACCGCTTCGTGGTCGGTGGCTACGTGCGCAAGTGTGTGACGTTGCGAATATCCAAAGGGTTGAGAGCTGTTGCGCTGGCAGCAGGGATTAGCCGGAGAGTTTACAGCGACACTCGAGTTATCTTCATCACCATCATTGCCATCTACATCGCGCTCGCTGAGAAGATCGGGACACCCCTTATCATCTTGGTATCAGATTCCAGCGTTTACTCGGTGAGCATCCACAAATTCATCCCCGTAAATTCGTTTTTGTTTTTGTCCTGTCCAGAAAAAGCCACAAAAAAACTAGGGTTCTTAGTTTCGCCATAGCCTAGATTGCATCGAGGTACTGGTTTTAGTAGCTGATCGTCTTTTCGCGTATCTTTTCATCAAATCTGTAGGAGTCTAGGATCCTCGTTCTTTTTTGTCAATTCGTCGCGGATTTCGTCATCGTTTGGTCCATCTTTTATCTCGTACGTCTTCCATACACCGGCGGCTGTGTACGTTCTTAAGGAGAAGAACTCGATCCAGCTAATACAGATCCGATCGGACCCTAGTCAAAAAAAAAAACAAAAAAAACAAAACAAGAGAACGCCGCCCGCACTCGACCAGACAAAAGCAGATTTTTGTCTGGTGCAAAGCGTTCTAGTGCAAAAAAAAAAGGAAACCGATCGCACGCGGCCGACCAGACAAATTTGCCTTTTTGTCTGCAGTCGCGCGTAACATCTTACACGCTTTTCATCAGACATTCTGTGTCTTTTGTCTGCCCACGCGCGTATAAACTATGTCTGTTCGTGAGTCCGTTTTTGCTCCTTTTCGTTCTAAACTGTGTCCACATAGAGGAGCAAGAGATAGCATATAGTATAAAAAAAGAGACAAACTACTTTGTCCGTTTTGCATCGCCGTCGCGCTGCCGTGCGTTTCCGGCGTCGTATATCTCTGCCGCAACATGTTTTTTTGTCAATTTCTCTGCCGCGACAGCGTGTTCCCACTGTGTCCACATAGCGTCCTTTCTACACGATTTTGATCGCTTTAGCTACAGCCTGTCTACAGCATCGTGTTAGGAGCTTACCCATACGAGACTAGCTACTTCGTGCTCATCAGGCCGCTGCTGTGTGCGCAATCTTGTGCCTGTTCGTCGAGCCAGTGCTAGCGTTTCTCTTGTGCATTGCAACACGAGCTACTGTGCGTTGTCACTTATATCTTTTTGAGCTCACTTTTCAGAGTTGCTTTGCCCCGTTTATCTCCACCGTGTGTGTTTCCGTGGGTCTTTGTCATACGATCAGCACTAGGACTTGTATTTCGGTGTAGTTAGGTATCCATACCAAGCCCCACCATATACCCTGGTTTGTCGTGTGATAGTTTCTTATACCCTCGGTATTCGCTTCATCACATCCGTGCACGTTTCAGTCTCTACGAGTGGTAAGCATTTATTATTCACTTTGGAACGGTAAGATACCTCTTTCTTTCAGTTTTGAGTGAGTTGTGAGCGTAACCACCACCCGTTTATTGTTTGTGCACTAACCTACTAATCATGTCTGCTAGTGATGTTGATGTGATGTAGAAAAAACCTAATGATACTCCTGTCATATGGAGGGAGTATGAAGCTCTTCGTGATCATTTGGAAAGAATAATAACACGAACAACTGACGCTATTGATTCTGATGTTCAAGCTGTCCAAATGAAAGTAGAAGCCACTGATGCTACTGTTAATAATATGCAAGTGCAAGTCAATGATCTCCAAACTAGCATCCAGGCGTTGACACAATCTGTCAATGCGCTGCGTCTTACTGTTGAGCAGCGACCCCTACCACATGCTGATGCTGATGATGAGAGTGCTCATGGCGACAATGAGGATTTTGCTGCAGCCGGTCGTGGTAATGGTCGAGGCAATGGTCCTCCTTTTCGTGGCCGTGGTTTTGTTCCCGTTGGTGCCCAGCGCGTTCCTTTTCAGCAGGATGATGGCTTGGGTAAACCAAAGTTTTTTATTCCCAAATTCGAGGGTGGTACTGATGTTGAAGAGTACCTCACATGGGAGTTGAAGATAGAGAAGTTGTGGCGTCTTCATGATTATACGGAGGACAAGAAAATCAAGCTTGCTTCTTCAGAGTTTGATGGCTATGCTTTGCGATGGTGGGACAGCGTTGTGCAAACACGTCAAGAAAACAACGAGCTGCCCATTATAACTTGGCGCCATATGAAGGAAGTGATGCGGGCTCGTTTTGTTCCGCATAACTACCTCCGCTCAGTTTTTGATAAGTTACAGCAATTGAAGCAAGGCTCGCTGTTCGTTAATGAGTATTATATGGAGATGGAGATGCTTCTACAACGAGCTCGCGTTCGTGAGCCTCTTGAGCAGACCTTGCAGCGTTTTCTCCATGGTTTGAAGTATAATATCAAGAGCATTGTTCGGCATCATCGGTATCGTGATATGAATGAGCTGCTACATCATGCACGTGAAGCTGAAGCACAGTTTGCCGAAGAAGCTCAGTTTAAAGCTCGTACTACTTCAGGCAGCCGTTTCACACCCAGGCCTGCTGCACCCACACCAAGTTCTCGTTCAGATTTTCGTGTTCCTTCGTCGTCGCGATCTGATGCCAATGCAAAGAAATCCGCACCTGCTGCTAGTGGTACAGGTTCGAACATGTCTACAGCACGTAATCGTGATATGGAGTGTCATACTTGTGGTGGAAAGGGTCATTTTAAACGGGATTGCCCCAATCGAAAAGTGATGATTGTCAATGAGGACACCAATGAGTACGAGACAGGTGATGATGCTGATCCGGATGGTTCCGATGATGATGACTTTGGTCATGACGGTGTTGATGCCTATCCTTCCACCGCCAATAACATAGTTTGCTCGCAGCGTGTGCTCAATGTGTCTCCTACATCTGAAAGTCAGCGGTGCAATTTGTTCCAAACTAAAGCACTTGTTGGACCGGACAAAGCTTGCAAACTCATCATTGATGGTGGTAGTTGCCGCAACCTTGCTAGCAAAGAGTTGTGTGCAAAGCTGAAACTGAAATACATCCCGCACCCGCATCCATATTATATCCAGTGGCTCAGCGACAATGGAGAGATGAAGGTCAGTCACATGGTGCGAGTTGATTTCGAGATTGGACCATACAAGGACTCCATTGAGTTTGATGTGGTTCCTATGACGGTTTGTCACCTCTTGTTGGGCCGCCCATGGCAGTTTGATCGCAACGTGTTACACAATGGCCGCACCAACACATATCATTTGGAGTTCAAGGGCAGAAAAATTAACTTGCAGCCTATGTCTCCACAGCATATTGTAAATGAGTCTCGTCAGAAAACTGAAGTGAACTTAGAACATGAAAATGAGAGAGTAGCTCGACGAGAGTCTGTTACCTCGGTGAGTGAGAGCCACCCAGCCACATCGCGAGAGCCACACCAAAGTGAGCGAGTGAATTCTCTAGTCCTGCTAGCCACCAAAGAAGATATGAGAGAATTTAGAGAGGATCCTACAGCCATGCCACTTGTGCTTATGTACAAGGGTGAGATTTTGGTTTCTAACGATATGACTCCTCTTCCTTTTGGTGTTTCTAGTGTCTTGCAGGAATTTGACGATGTGTTTCCAGAGGAGGTCCCCGCTGGTTTGCCCCCTTTGCGTGGCATTGAGCACCAGATTGACTTCATCCCTGGTGCCACCTTGCCAAACCGCGCTCCTTACCGCACCAACCCCGAAGAAACTAAGGAGATTCAGAAACAAGTGCAAGCGCTACTCGACAAAGGTTATATTCGTGTGAGCTTAAGCCCTTGTGCTGTTCCTGTTATTCTCGTTCCTAAGAAAGATGGTACTTGGCGCATGTGTGTAGATTGTAGAGCTATTAATAACATCACTATTCGATATCGTCACCCTATTCCGCGCTTGGATGATATGCTTGATGAGTTGAGTGGTGCTGCTGTTTTCTCTAAGATTGATTTGCATAGTGGTTACCATCAGATTAGGATGAAAGAGGGGGATGAGTGGAAAACTGCCTTTAAAACAAAATTTGGTTTATATGAGTGGTTAGTCATGCCATTTGGTTTAACTAATGCACCTAGTACCTTCATGAGATTAATGAACCATGTTTTGCGAAATTTTATTGGCAAGTTTGTGGTTGTGTACTTTGATGATATATTAATCTACAGCCGCAATGAATCTGACCATACTGATCATATTAGACAAGTTTTGCAAGTGTTGCGTGATTCTCAGCTTTATGGTAATCTTGAAAAGTGCACATTTTGCAAAGATAAGGTCATCTTCCTTGATAAGGATCACGCCGGCGATCCTTGGAGTTTTGTCCCGATCTTTCACAGCGAGTCAACCCGGATAAATAATCTTCCAATAACGCAATGAACGTCACCTGAAGAAGAGGAACGGATCCAGCAAGCAACGTGATGAAGATCACCACGCCTCAAACCACAGCTCGATAATCCTTGATGACGCAAGAACCCTCGCAGCAATCTTTATTAGAAACACGACAGCGCCGTTTCCCCGGAGGGATGATACACGGTGGAGCACACGATAGTTTTAGACTAAACAACTGAACTCCCTAAACCCTAAACTGCTGGCCTCCTTATATAGACGGCCAGAAAACTGTTGGGCTTGGACAGGCCCAAACCCAAAACACAAATAAATCTAAGTGGCCCACAACTAGACCTAGCTACGAAATAACATAGGCATGAATATAAATTGCTGACACAACCTTAGACTAATTATTACATATCATAGGTCGTCCTGGCGTGCCAATATGCAACGAGCTTCCCTCAGCTTGGTGGAGTCCTGAAATTGGGCTTCACCTCCTCCTTCGTGCCCATATCATCCTCCCCCCCTTCAAAAAGCGTTGTCCCCAACGCGTGAGGGTCTGCTCGAAAGGGTGGCGGCATATGAAAAATAGCACCACGCATATCCACCGTCTTCAAGTATTGCTTGCCGTCCGCACCACATCCTCCCTCTTGGCCTGCTCGACTTGATACAGCCCTGGGTGGCTGCACTTCTTTTCTTCGCCAAATGAACTTGTACTTAGGCGCCTCCACCTTCTTCTTCTTCTCAACTCTTGATGGAGCTTTGTGCTGCTGAACATGAACCTTCTGTGCACGACCCTGCAAAGTAGTAATGCCTGGGCCACACAACTGACGAACACGTCCATCCTTGCCTTTGTGCACACGGACTGCTGCTCCAACAAAACGTTTCTGAGGTGTTCTCACAAAACTGTGGCTGACTACCCGCGGCACCATATGCACCGGCACACGATCAGCACCACCGTCATCGGTCTGAACACCTATGTCAACACGAACTGGAAGTGGAATACATGGAACACATGCTGACATATCCTTCCCTTCATCAATATGAGGCTTAACTTCAACCGGCTTGTCACTAACAAGAATAATGGGCTTGTCATCTACAGGCTTGGCTGAAACGTTATCACCATCGATGCTTTTCGCATCATGCTCCTCATGCTGCGGCATAGCTAGCCCAGATTTTGGCTTAGCCTTGCGCAACTTCGCCTTGTGTACCATCAGCTCAACATCAGACTTTATTTGATCATCCTGCATAGGTTTCAAAGTCCGTTGTTTGCCATCATGCACAAAAGAATAAGTATTTGCTCTCCCAGCATGCATAGCATTGCGATCATACTGCCATGGACGGCCAAGTAATAGCCCACACACCTCCAATGGCAACACATCGCATTCCACCTCATCAACATAGTTAGCAACTGTAAATGGCACACGCACCTTGTGAGTAATCTTCAGCATACCGCAGCTATTAATCCACTCAACATGCCTTGGTTCTGGAATACGCCATGTGGATAAACCCAAAGCCTCCACAACCGCCTTGCTAATGCCATTACAGTAACTACCACTGTCAATCATCAACTTGCATGCTTTGCCTTTGATTATGCACTGCGCCTGAAATAAATTCCATCGCTGGCCTCTATCCGCTGTCATGCAAGTCTCATCATGTACTCTTTTGAGTTGCATATTCAGCCCACTCAATGGTACAACCTCCTCCACGACATCCTTGACAACATCAGCCTTGACAACATCAACCGCTGACAATTCAGAATTCGTGGCTACCACCTTGCTAACTGTCGGCAATGGAACAACTGTCAACTTCTCATGAGTAGTCACAGCTGTCGCGACCTTCGGTATAGGAGCTATGCTCTTGCCAACATCCTCTATCCGATGCACAACCTTGGGTGGCTGCTGAATCACTGCTACGGTTACCATGGCCTTTCGAGAAGGAACCACGGTGCAAGAAGGGATAAAACACTCTCGCAGAAATTTTCTGAAATTTGCCCAAGTTGCAGAGGTAATGCTCTTCTCGCTCAACGCTTTATGCCACCAACTGTATAGCCTGGCATCCACGCGTCGGTCTGCAAGAGCCAAACGGTGAGAATCAGTCAAGTTTTGATCATAGGTAGCACACCTGTAGAAACCCTGTAGCATATGACGTTCCCATGACTCATACTCTTCAGCTGTTGCATCATAGGTCAGTTGCCAATTGATCTCATATGCATCATATGCTAAAACACCATCCAGCAGGTCCAGATAATCATTGAAAATATCGCTAGATTTCTTGCCACGGCGACACTTATAGCCGTAATAATCATCCGGAAAAGAGTCCATTGTAGTACTATTTGTGTCTTAGCCTTCACTAATTTATCAAGACAGAACAATTTTACCTGTGCTTTTCCTTGCAACTATTGGTATTGAGTAGTATCTGTCAAAAATTGTAGTTAAAACCAGCGGACGAAACTGACAAAAGGAAGAGCTGCTGGGCGCCAGACCACAGAGATCGTCTGGGGTCGAGCGAGACCCTGGACGGTCGCTCCCAGGCGTGGTGATCGAGCAGGCTCAGCGATTGGCGTTCCCAGCTCTTGGGCCGGCCCGCTAGAGGAACGAGCGCCAAGGCTGGAAGCGACGTGGGCGATTCCCTCGAGCGCTGCCAGGCGCGCGGTGGGGCTCGGTGGTTCACGCGAGGCAACGCACGACCGGAGATCGATCCGAGCTGGGAACCTGTCACGCAGCGATGGAGATGGGCCGGCCCACTAGGCAGACCTGCGATCCAGGCGTGGGCGTCGTGCGCGAGAGCGCCACGCTCGTGGGCGAGTCCCGACGGGATGCAGGCGTGGCCGAGCCGCGCTGTTTGTCTTTTTTTTTTCGCTGCAGCTCGATCGGATCTGGCCAGGCAATGATCTTTTTCTCTGCCTTCTGCTTGCTTTTTCCGATCGGATCTTTGGCTGCTGATGGTGATCGTTGGCAGCGATGCCCACGCGCGGGAACAGCAGCACCGATGCCCAAGGCAGGAGGCTGACGAGAAAAGACAAACGCTGCCCTGCAACTCGAGACCAACGCAGAGCACACCAAAGCTGAAACCTCCTTGCGATCGGATCTGAGAAAACCTCCTTGACGGAAAACAATCTGATCTGAATACTTGTTGGGGAAAAGAACAGTCCGCAGATCAGCAATCAACAGAAACTACCCGCCGTGATCAACCCAGTAATCTGATACCACATGATAAGGATCACGCCGGCGATCCTTGGAGTTTTGTCCCGATCTTTCACAGCGAGTCAACCCGGATAAATAATCTTCCAATAACGCAATGAATGTCACCTGAAGAAGAGGAACGGATCCAGCAAGCAACGTGATGAAGATCACCACGCCTCAAACCACAGCTCGATAATCCTTGATGACGCAAGAACCCTCGCAGCAATCTTTATTAGAAACACGGCAGCGCCGTTTCCCCGGAGGGATGATACACGGTGGAGCACACGATAGTTTTAGACTAAACAACTGAACTCCCTAAACCCTAAACTGCTGGCCTCCTTATATAGACGGCCAGAAAACTGTTGGGCTTGGACAGGCCCAAACCCAAAACACAAATAAATCTAAGTGGCCCACAACTAGACCTAGCTACGAAATAACATAGGCATGAATATAAATTGCTGACACAACCTTAGACTAATTATTACATATCATAGGTCGTCCTGGCGTGCCAATATGCAACGAGCTTCCCTCAGCTTGGTGGAGTCCTGAAATTGGGCTTCACCTCCTCCTTCGTGCCCATATCATTCCTTGGTTATGTTGTTTCTAAAAATGGAGTAGAAGTCGATGCATCTAAAATTGAAGCTATTCAAAATTGGCCTACTCCCATGAATGTTAGTCAAGTACGAAGTTTTCATGGTCTTGCTGGTTTTTATCGCCGTTTTGTGAAAGACTTTAGTACTGTTGCTGCACCTTTAAATGAGTTAACTAAAAAAGTGTTGAATTTGTATGGGGCGCAGCCCAAGATCATGCTTTTGATGAACTGAAATGTTTATTAACTTCTGCACCATTGCTTGCACTACCAGATTTTAATAAGCAATTTGAGATTGAATGTGATGCTAGTGGCATTGGTATTGGTGGTGTGTTGATGCAAGAGGGTCGGCCTATTGCCTACTTTTCTGAAAAACTTTGTGGTGCGAGGTTGAACTATCCTGTTTATGACAAAGAATTGTATGCGCTTGTTAGAGTTCTTGAGGTTTGGCAACATTATTTGTGGCCAAAAGAATTTATCATACATTCTGATCATGAAGCTTTGAAATATCTGAAAGCTCAATCTAATTTGCATAGGCGTCTTGCTAAGTGGGTTGAGTTTATTGAGTCTTTTCCTTACATAATTAAACATAAGAAGGGTAAAGGCAATGTGGTTGCTGATGCTCTATCTAGGAAGAACATGTTGTTGACACAATTAGACATTAAGGTTCCTGGTTTAGAGAGCTTGTGTGATTTATATGCTACTGATCATGATTTTTCAGCGCCATATAGTATGTGTACTGGTGGGAAAGCATGGGATAAATATCACATCCATGATGGGTTTTTGTTTTGTGCTAACAAACTATGTGTTCCAGAATCGTCCGTGCGTTTGCTATTGTTGTAGGAATCACATGCCGGCGGTTTGATGGGTCACTTTGGGCGTGAGAAGACGCTACTCATGCTCGCTGATCACTTTTATTGGCCTAGGATGAGGCGTGATGTGGACAGGTTCGTCAAGCGCTGCATTACATGCAACAAGTCGAAGTCCAAGCTGAAGCCTCACGGTTTGTATACTCCATTACCTGCACCTACTACACCATGGGAGGACATTAGCATGGATTTTGTATTAGGTTTGCCTAGGACTAAAAGAGGCCATGATTCTATATTTGTGGTAGTGGACAGATTTTCTAAAATGGCTCATTTTATTGCCTGCCACAAAAGCGACGATGCGTCGCATATTGCTAACCTGTTTTTCAGGGACATTGTACGTTTGCATGGAGTACCCAAGACAATTGTCTCTAATCGTGATGTGAAGTTTATGAGCTACTTCTGGAAGACACTTTGGGGAAAGCTGGGCACAAAGTTACTTTTCAGCACTACATGTCATCCCCAAACTGATGGTCAAACGGAGGTGGTAAATCGCACACTTTCCACAGTGCTGCGATGCATGATCAAGAAGAACCTGCGTGAGTGGGAAGAGTGTTTGCCGCATGTGGAGTTTGCATATAACAGGGCGGTTCACTCTACCACGCAGCTATGTCCTTTTGAGGTGGTCTATGGTTTCAAACCCATTACGCCACTTGATTTGTTGCCTCTTCCTATTCAAGAGCGAGTCAATATGGAGGCATCAAAGAGGGCAGATTTTGTGAGGAAGATACATGTGAAGACTAAAGAGGCTATTGAGAAGAAAGGCAAGTATACTGCAGATCGTGCAAACAAGAAGCGGAAGGAGGTTTTGTTTCAGCCCGGTGATATGGTTTGGGTTCACTTTCGCAAGGATAGATTTCCACAGCTACGTAAGTCCAAGTTGCTGCCCCGTGGTGCTGGTCCTTACAAGGTTCTTGCCAAGATCAATGATAATGCCTACAAGATAGATCTTCCTACAGCTGAGTATGGCGTCAGCAATAGTTTCAACGTTGCTGATTTGACACCGTATGAAGGTGACGACCTTGCAGCGTCGAGGTCGACGCCTTTCGAAGGGGGGGGGAGGATGATGAGGACATCCCTATTACACCACCATTATCTCCTACTCCTTTTGATGAAGATGTTGCTGCGAAGAAGTCCAATGAGATTAGGATTGGACCAATTACAAGAGCACGTGCAAAGCTATTGGAACAACAGGTGATCTCACTCTTAATTGAACCTGATCTTTTATTTAATGAGAACTTTATACTGCCTAAGTCTATGCATCTATGTACGATCAGGTTTGTTGATAACATGAGCGTTGCACGAGGAGGAGATGAGTCGCAGCAAGAAGAGCAAGACTTGATGATCAAGTGCGCGAGGGAGGAGAGGGAGGCAGGCGCACCAGGAGATCACCAGAACGTCAAGTCGACATGAGAGAGTCCGTGATGGCGCACTAGGACAGCCTACGACACGATGTCTACACGTCTAAGGCGCGCCACACTCATGGCCTGCGTGCCAGAAATAGGCCGAACCCATGTATGGGTCGGTATGTACTCGTTTGAGTCGAACCGAGTCAGTTTGGGCCCAAACCAGGTTGGTTTTGGGCCAGGTCCATGTTGAGGACGCCCCAGCCTCCCTTAAGTAGCCAGGGGCGTCCCCTCAAGTCTCTTAGACCACGTTTAAACAAAACCCTAGTTTCTAGACAGAACCAAGTGTTCCTCTGAAATTATTCGCACTAATTCGTATCGATCTGGTGTTTGTTCTTCTGAAAGTCTGAGTGTAATCTGCTGTTCCATTGGGAATTAGTATATTGCATCACCGCTTCGTGGTCGGCGGCTATGTGCGCAAGCGTGTGACGTTGCGAATATCCAAAGGGTTGAGAGTTGTTGCGCTGGCAGCAGGGATTAGCCGGAGAGTTTACAGCGACACTCGAGTTATCTTCATCACCATCATCGCCATCTACATCGCGCTCGCTGAGAAGATCGGGACACCCCTTATCACCATGTGGATTAAGGCGAGACAGCTTTTTGACAAGTAGTGCAACATGCCACGAATCTCTCAACATCTCGACATCTCGCCGCATGCGTGGCCAAAAGAAATGTGCAGCAAGAACATCCTCCATCTTCTTGACACCAAAGTGTCCCATTAATCCTCCTCCATGCGCCTCCTGTAACAACAAAAGACGAACGGAACCATCTGGGATGCATAGTTTGTTAGCACGGAACATAAATCCATCATTAAGGATGAATTTGTTCCATGTTCTACCATCTTTACAATTCTGCAACACATCTTTAAATTCAGCATCATGCAAGTATTGTTCCTTGATAGTTTCCAACCCAAAATTTTTGAAGTCAAGCTGAGATAACATAGTATAACGGTGCGACAAAGCATCAGCAATAATATTATCTTTACCCTTTTTGTGTTTGATAACATAAGGAAAAGATTCAATAAATTCAACCCACTTTGCATAGAGACGATTCAGTTTTGCTTGACTACGAATATGCTTCAAAGATTCATGATCAGAATGTATAACAAATTCTTTAGGCCATAAATAATGTTGCCAAGTTTCTAATGTCCGAACCAGCGCATATAATTCTTTATCATAAGTAGAATAGTTCAGACTAGGCCCACTCAATTTTTCACTAAAATATGCTACAGGTTTGCCCTCTTGTAATAACACACCTCCCAAACCAATTCCACTAGCATCACATTCAAGTTCAAACATCTTATTAAAATCAGGAAGTTGGAGTAATGGAGCATGTGTTAACTTATCTTTCAGTATCATGAAGGCCTCTTGTTGTGCATCGCCCCAAACAAAGGGCACATCCTTCTTTGTGAGCTCATTCAATGGCGCTGCAATAGAACCAAAATCTTTGACAAAGCGCCTATAAAACCCAGCGAGACCAAGAAAACTCCTCACTTGTGTGACCGTCTTGGGCTGCGGCCAATTCTCAATAGCTTCAATCTTGGCTGGATCAACTTAAATTCCTTGTTCTGTAACAACATAACCAAGAAAAGCAACTCTATTTGTGCAAAAGGTGCACTTCTCAAGATTACCATACAAACGTGCATCACGTAAAGCATTGAAAATAGCACGTAAATGATCCAAATGGTCCTCTAAAGATTTTCTATATATGAGAATGTCATCAAAATATACCACCACAAAACGACCAATAAAAGCACGTAAAACTTTGTTCATCAATCTCATAAAGGTACTAGGTGCATTAGTTAAACCAAACGGCATTACTAACCACTCATATAAACTGAACTTAGTTTTAAAAGCTATTTTCCATTCATCTCCTAATTGCATATGAATTTGGTGGTAACCACTACGCAAATCAACTTTAGAGAACATAATAGAACCACTCAACTCATCCAGCATGTCATCCAAACGAGGTATAGGGTGACGATATCGAATGGTAATATTATTAATAGCTCGACAATCAGTACACATGCGCGAAGAACCATCTTTCTTAGGTACTAAAATAATAGGAACAACGCATGGACTAAGAGACTCACGAATATAACCTTTGTCCAATAAACTCTGGATTTGTCGTTGGATCTCTTTTGTTTCTTTAGGATTGGTTTGATATGGCGCACGGTTGGGCAGCGAGGCTCCTGGAATCAAATCAATTTGGTGTTCTATCCCACGAATAGGTGGAAGTCCAGGTGGAACATCTTGTGGAAAAACATCCATGTATTCCTGCAAAAGGTTAGCAACCGCAGGTGGCAAAGAAGGAGGCATATCCTCAAATGAAAACAGAACTTCTTTGCAAACAATGGCATAACATGGAGTAATATTGACATCAATTTCAGCAAGATCAGATTTGCTAGCAAGTAAACAAGGATTCTTCAAACGAATTTCAGTAGCATGGTTAGAATCAGATTTAGAAGAATGCTTAGGGGGGACAAAATCTGCAGCAATAATCTGATTCTCACTCTTATGTTTGTCATCGTTTTTTAATCTACTAGCTCTAGCAAGATCATCTTTCAAAATTTGTTCCGGAGTCATGGGTTTAAGTCTAATTTTCTTGCCAGCATGTGTAAGAGAATACTGATTAGTTTTACCATTATGTATAGATTCTCTATCAAATTGCCATGGTCTACCAAGTAACAAAGAACAAGCTTGCATAGGTACAACATCACAATCAACAAAATCTGAATAAGTACCAATAGTAAAATGCACGCGTGCAGTTCTTGTTACCTTGAGCTTACGGGAGCTCTCAAACCATTGAATGTAATAGGGATGAGGTCGTTGTCGTGTGGGTAGAGCAAGCTTCTCCACCATGTCAATACTAGCCAGATTGTTACAACTCCCTCCATCAATGATGATCCGGATAGCTCTCTCCTTAACAACGCCTCTTGTTTGAAACAAATTGTGGCGTTGATCATGCTCGGCTTTGTTCAATTGCACACTCAAGACACGTTGCGCAACTAAACTCTTGTATTGATCAGCAGTCTCAGCTCCCATTACCTCCATCTCCTTGTCAGAATCAGAATTGGCACCATCACGTGCCGCAATAAGTGCCAATGTATCATCATCAAAATCACTCGCAGAGTCATATTCGCCATCTTCAAGCACCACCATCACACGTTTGGTTCTACATTCTTTTTCGATGTGACCAAACCCAAAACATTTGCGACATTGAATGTCGCGAGTCTTCCCCGTGGAGGCCATGGAAGAAAAACTCCGTGTCGGACCAGCAGATGGTGATGGAGCAGGAGCAGGTGGCGTTCTTGACGTCGGTGTGGTATACCTGGAGGTGGAAGGACCTGGTGCATCCCCACGAGAAGGTGGAGCTGATTGGCACGCAGACCATGAAGGAGTACGACCTGCAAAATTATTAGCTCTTCTCCATGATGGTTGACGATCCTGCACTTCAAGTTCAGCTTTGCAAGCAAGGTGAAATAAACAAGTAATAGTGTTGTACTCCTTATAGTCTAAAATATGCTCAATCTCCTTATTTAAACCACCAAAGAAACGTGCTAGCATAGCTTCATTATCCTCTACAATACCACAACGAATCATGCCCGTTTGTAACTCTTGATAATAATCTTGTACGGAATTTTTGCCTTGTTCTAAACGAGCTAATTTTTTAAGCAAGTCCCGTTGATAATGTGGAGGTACAAAACGAGTACACATGGCATGTTTTAGACCAAGCCAAGTAGCAGGAATATTAGCATGATTGATTCGACAATGTTCAGACCACCAGATAGAAGCAAAATCTGTAAATTCACATGTAGCAATTGACGAGGGTTAACTCGACAAATGTCCTAGATGAAGGACTTAGGATCGGGGAGACAGGGCGTCGGATAAACTCGAAGGTAAAATTAGTCGAAATAAGTGTCTCTCGAAAGTAAACTTAGGTGTTCAACCTGGCTTGCTTTCAATCTGCCCTACACCGTCCCCTCCTGGCCCCTATATATAGGTGGCCAGGTCTCGAGGATCGGGTAGGGTCCGATATAGATTACAATATCGACATACGGTAAGAACTCGTATTCGACTTTCATTACAATCGGGCCTAGCTTAACGGGCCTCAGGGGTACTCCACTAACGGGCACTATTAGCTATACCCTTGTCAGTAGCCCCTGAGATTCTACCAGAATTGCAGATTCAGGTTGAATCTCTAATCTCTAAATCTTCGACTTTCGACTTCTTCTTATCTTCAAATCTTTGACTCGGTCTTTCGACTTGTTTTCATAATAATATATCGCAAGGGGTTTTGATGAACAAGCCTGACAACTCTGACGGATCAAGAGGTCAGTTAACTGCCAGAACAGATACTTGTCACCTACTTCAAATTCAATCCCCTTGAATTTGAATTCAGGATACCGGTCAAACCCACTCTTTTGCCGCATTTAGGACTTACAAAGAATGAATCCCAGTGATTCTCAGGGTACCCAGTGCGTCCACCAGGATTTTCTTCGCGTCGTAGACTGATACGTCCAAATTGCATCACTATTTTGTATCATAATTTACTGTTATTCATTGATATATTTCATATTTAGATATGATACTTATGTTATTTCCTTTGCTTTCACATGTTTGATGATCATCGGAGGAGTTGCTGCCGGAGTCAGGATTCTGCTGGAAAAGGACCATCAAGAGACCACATTTTGAAGATCAGGAAAATTCCAGAAAAATACCCAGAAATTATATTTTCCTAGGAGACTCAGGAAGCCAGAAGGAGGAGTCGAGAGGAGCCAGGGGGGGCCCACATGCCAGGGTGGCACGGCCAGACCCCTGGCCGTGCCAGCCCTGTGTGAGGGAGCCCTGGCCCACTTCTGGTCTCGTCCCTCCGCGTATATCATCGTCCCCGAAAACCTAAGTCAGGGGGGGGGCTCAGAGTTAGACACCACCGCCTCTGCGGGGCGGAAAACACCAGAGAGAGAAAAGCTCTCCGGCAGGCAGAAATCTGCCAGGGAAATTCCTTCCCGGAGAGGGGAGATCGTCGCCATCGTCATCACCATCGCACCGGACTTCATCGGGATCATCTTTATCATCATCCCCATCACCAGCACCTTCATCTCCACCATCACCACGCCATCCCGCTGTAACATCTTGAGTTGGATCTTGTTATATTCATAGGGGAAACTTTCCCGGTGTTGATTACTCTTGTAGTTGATGCTATTGAGTGGAACCATTGAATTAAGGTTTATGTTCAGATTGTTATTTACCATTATTTCACCTCTGATCATGATCCATATGATGTCTTGTGAGTAGTTCGTTTAGTTCTTGAGGACATGGGAGAAGTCAAGATGTTAGTAGTGAATTATTGTTGAGAAATATTTAATGGTTTGATATTGTTGTGGTGCTATTTCACTAGTGGTGTCATGTGAACGTCGACTACATGATACTTCACCATTTATGGGCCTAGTGAGATGCATTGTGTATTTGGCTACCGATTGTGGGGTTGCTGGAGTGACAGAAACCTAAACCTCCGTTGGGAAGCCATTGCACCAGGGAGCGTAGGATCTTAGAGTTTAAGGCTGTGGTTAGATTTATCTTAATTACTTTCTTGTATTTGTGGATGCTTGCAGGGGGTATAATCACAAGTGTGTATTTATCCTAGTAAGGGTAGTGCGCTAGCACAGGTTCACCCCCATAACACCTATCAAACCAATAAATACTATTGGCTCTATGAAGCGAAAGCTCTTGACAGAAACTCCCGTGTGTCCTCGAGAACGTTTGGTTATTATAAGTACACAACCGGCTTGTCCTTTGCTGAAGAAAGGATTGGGCCACTTGCTGCAATTGTTACTACTATCTTTTATTTACTCGCACTTTATTTACTCGTATTACCAAATACCCCTGAAAACCTGTTTGCTAGTATTTACAGTGATTCCTTGATCAAGAGTGCTCATCAACACCTTCTACTCCTCGTTGGGTTCGACACTCTTATTTATCGAAAGTACTACGATACACCCCCTATACTTGTGGGTCATCAAGACTATTTTCTGGCGCCGTTGCCGGGGAGTGTAGCGCTATTGAAGAGTGGAATTGGTAAAGGTAACCATCGCTGTGAGTATTGTTTTTATTTTGTCTTTTATTTTACTCTGCTATGGAGAACTCTCCATTTGGTTTCCTATTTGGAAACACATCTACTACTACTGCTGCACATGCGGAGGAACCACCACCGCCACCGCCTGCTGAAATTGATACTTTTAAAATACCTATGAAAATTGTTGGGCGAATTATGGATAACTGCTATTCAGGAGATGGAACTGTCCATCCGGGTGATCACTTATTATTTATACATGAATTATGCGAGTTGTTCAGATGTGCAGGTATTTCACCAAGCCAGGTTAAGAAGAAATTATTCTCATTATCATTGAAAGGCAAAGCTGAAGAGTGGTATCGGCTACTCCAAGATGGTCCGTCTATGGCATGGGAGGATATTGTACCTCTCTTTTATTCCAAGTTTTATCCTCCAAGTGAAATTCATAAAGACCGTAACCGGATATATAATTTTTGGCCTCATGATGGAGAGAGTATTGCCCAAGCATGGTGGAGATTGAAGTTACTAATGCTCAAATGCCCCATTCATGAGCTCCCCAATAATATTGTTATTGATAATTTTTATGCGTGGCTTACTCTCCCTGATAAGGATTATTTGGATGCTTCTTGCTTTGGATCATTTACTCATATGAAAGAAGATGCTAAGTGGAAACTTCTTGACCGTATACAAGAGAATGCTGAAGGTTGGGAAAACGACAAAGGTAGGAAGTCAGGTATAAACTATGATTATGAATGCATTAAATCTTTTATGGGAACCGATGACTTTCATAGTGTTAGCACTGCTTATGGTCTTGATTCACAAATACTTGCTAATTGTCTTAAGGCTTTTGCCTCTTATCTTGATGTTCCAAAGAAAGATTGGAACAAATATCATGCGCCTTATAAAGATTCTATTAGTCATATACCTGCTGCAGCTACTGAAGTTTGTACTGTTGATAGCATTGTGCCTGAACCTTATTTTGAGAAGACACCTTTCCCTGCTAAGGTAAAGAAGTATTCCACTTTGGTAAGTGTGTCTAATAAAAGTACTAAGAAAGCTGCAGAACCTGATGAGCAAATTACTATTAAGTCTCCTGTAGCTATATTGAAGGATCTTGTTACTAAAGATGTAGGGGATGAATATTTTTTTTTTGTGAAGATGCTTCTAACATTCTTTCACATCCTAAAAAGCATAGGAAAGCAAGTGTTCCTGTTATTTCTGTCAGGATTGGAGATCATTGCTATTATGGTTTATGTGATATTGGTGCTAGTGCAAGTGCTATTCCCTTAGAGCTTTACAAAGAAATTATGCACGAGATAGGTGCTTGTGAACTTGAAGATATTGATGTGGTTGTTCAGCTTGCTAACAGAGAGACTGTTTGGCCTCTTGGTATCGTTCGAGATGTGGAAGTTCTTTGTGGTAAGACTAAATACCCTACTGATTTTCTAGTACTTGGTAAGGAGGCTAGTAAAACTTATCCTATTATTTTTGGTAGACCATTTTTGAACACCTGTGGCGCCGTGATAGATTGTAAGAAGGAGAATTTTTTTACTAAGTTTAATGGAGAGTCTTATGAGTTTAATTTTTCCAAGTTTGCTAAGACTTCTTATGAAAATGAAACGCCTAATGAAAATTTTCGAGTTGAACAGCTTGCTTCTATTGCTCTTGCTCCTAATAATGCCTTGCAGCAATTCACGGAAGATCACGAAAGTGATGTTTTTAGCAAGGAAAGAGAAGAGATTGACGACATTCTTCTTCGTCAACCACCGTTACTCAAACATAATCTACCCGTGGAGGATCTTGGTACCACTTTGCCGCCTAAAGAAGATCCTGTGTTTGAATTGAAGCCTTTGCATGATAATCTCAAATATGCTTATATAGATGATAAGAAAATATATCCTGTTATTATTAGTTCTAAACTTTCAGGAAAGGAAGAAGAAAGATTATTGGAGATATTGAGGAAACACCGAGGAGCTATGGGATATACTCTGGATGATTTAAAAGGGATTTCTCCCACTTTATGTCAGCATGCCATTAATATGGAGAAAGACGCAAAGCCAGTCGTGGAGCATCAACGCCGCCTAATTCCCAAGATGAAGGATGTGGTAAGAAATGAGGTATTAAAACTCCTTGATGCTGGTATCATTTATCCTATTGCTGATAGTAGATGGGTTAGTCCTGTTCATTGTGTCCCTAAGGAAGGAGGTATGACTGTTGTGCCTAATGAGAATAACGAGCTTATTCCTCAAAGGGTAGTAGTTGGTTATAGAATGTGCATTGATTATAGGAAGGTAAACAAAGTTACTAAGAAAGATCATTACCCTTTACCGTTTATAGATCAAATGCTAGAAAGGTTGTCTAAGAAGACTCATTTTTGTTTCCTTGATGGTTATTCTAGTTTCTCTCAAATTGCTGTTAAGAAGGATGATCAAGAGAAAACCACTTTTACTTGCCCTTATGGAACTTATGCTTATAAACGTATGCCGTTTGGTTTATGCAATGCTCCTGCTACTTTTCAAAGATGCATGTCTGCTATTTTTCATGGCTTTTGTGAAGAAATTGTGGAGGTCTTCATGGACGATTTTTCCGTCTATGGAACTTCTTTTGATAATTGTTTGCACAACCTTGATAAAGTTTTGTAGAGGTGCGAAGAAACTAACCTTGTTCTTAATTGGGAGAAATGCCACTTTATGGTAAATGAAGGAATTGTGCTTGGACATAAATTTTTTGAAAGAGGTATTGAAGTTGACAGAGCAAAAGTGGAGGCAATTGAGAAAATGCCTTGTCCAAGAGATGTTAAAGGTATTCGTAGTATTCTTGGTCATGCTGGTTTCTATAGGAGGTTTATTAAAGATTTCTCTAAGATTTCAAAGCCTCTTACCAATCTTCTTCAAAAGGATGTACCATTTGTCTTTGATGATGATTGTAAGGAAGCTTTTGAAACTCTTAAGAAGGCTTTAACTACTGCTCCTATTGTTCAACCACCTGATTGGAATTTACCTTTTGAAATTATGTGTGATGCTAGTGATTTTGCTGTGGGTGCTGTTCTTGGACAGCACATAGATAATAAGTTGAATGTTATTCATTATGCTAGTAAGACTCTTGATGCTGCTCAAAATAATTATGCTACTACTGAGAAAGAGTTTCTTGCTGTTGTTTTTGCATGTGATAAGTTTAGATCTTACATTGTTGATTCTAAAGTTACTATTCATACTGATCACGCTGCTATTAGATATCTTATGACTAAGAAGGATGCTAAGCCTAGGCATATTAGATGGGTGTTGCTTTTACAAGAGTTTGATTTGCATATCGTAGATAGGAAAGGTGCTGAAAATCCTGTGGCTGACAACTTGTCTAGATTGGAAAACATTTCTTTTGATCCTATTCCTGTTAATGATAGTTTTCCAAATGAACAGTTGGCTGCAATTAATGTAACTTCGCGAGACCTTCCCTGGTATGCTGATTATGCTAACTTTATTGTTTCCAAGTATTTGTCTCCGACCTTTACAGCTCAGCAAAGAAGAAAATTCTTTTATGATTTGAGGCATTATTTTTGGGATGACCCACATTTATATAAAGAAGGAGTTGATGGTATTATGAGAAGATGCGTACCGGAATATGAGCAACAAGAGATATTAAGAAAATGCCATAGCAGTGCCTACGGAGGGCATCATGCTGGAGATAGAACCGCGCAAAAGGTTCTACAATCAGGTTTTTATTGGCCAACCCTCTTTAAAGATGCCAGAAGGTATGTTTTATCTTGTGATGAATGTCAAAGAGTTGGTAATATTTCTAGACACAATGAAATGCCTATGAGTTACACTCTTGTTATTGAACCGTTTGATTGTTGGGGATTTGACTTTATGGGTCCTTTTCCTCCTTCAAAAGGCTATACCCATATACTTGTTGCTGTTGATTATGTTACTAAATGGGTAGAAGCCATACCTACAAAGAGCGCCGATGGTGAGACCTCGTTGAAAATGCTTAAGGATGTTATTTTTCCTAGGTTCGGAGTGCCTAGATATCTTATGACTGACGGAGGTTCTCATTTTATTCACGGTGGTTTTAGAAAAACTCTTGCTAAATATGATGTCAATCATAGAATTGCTTCTGCCTATCATCCCCAAACTAGTGGGCAGGTAGAGCTTTCAAATAGGGAGATCAAGTCTATCTTGTAGAAGACTGTCAATAGATCTAGGAAAAACTAGGCTAGTAAGTTAAACGACGCTTTATGGGCTTATAGAATTGCTTATAAGAATCCCATGGGTATGTCTCCTTATAAGATGGTTTACGGAAAAGCATGTCACTTGCCCTTAGAATTAGAACACAAAGCTTTTTGGGCAGTGAGAGAGCTTAACAGAGATTTTAAACTAGCCGGTAAGAAAAGGTTGTTAGATTTGAGTTCTCTAGATGAGTGGAGAAACGAAGCGTATGAGAATGCCAGACTTTTCAAAGAGAAAGTCAAGCAATGGCATGATAAGAGAATTCTTAAGAGAGAGTTTCATGTTGGTGAGAAAGTTCTTTTGTATAGGTCTCGTCTCAGATTTTTTGCAGGAAAATTACTCTCTAAATGGGAAGGACCATATGTTATTGTGGAAGTGTACCGCTCAGGTGCTATTAAGATTGCTTCATTGAAAGATGATTCTACACAAGTGGTGAATGGGCAAAGACTCAAGCATTATATTTCTGGAGATTCTTATAATGAAGATGTTGATGTTATTGAAACAGTTTCTCCAGAAGAATTCATCCAAGATAAATTGCAGGTACCTGCAGAGTTCGTTTTCGAATAGGTAACAGTTCTAGTCAGAGAAGTTTCGCGAAAAGTTCTTCCTTTAATATTATTGCCGTTTTTGCTAAATATGAAAAATCACGAGACGAAAACGGGCAGGAAAAAGAGTCCGTGTGTGTCTCACACATAGGTGGCGCGGGCCCACCCCTGGCCGCACCACCTAGGTGTGAGAACACCCCGGAACTCGTTTCCGTCCCGGTTTCCTCCTGTGACTTCGTTTCGATGTATAATTTTCGCCTATTTAAACCCCCGGAGTCTCCGAGGTCTGTATATCGTTTTCTCGTCGTGTTTTGTTTCGAGCTGTTTCTGACAGGAGTTGATCTTAATCTTGGGGAAACCATGGCCTCTTCAAGTGACAACAAGGGCAAAGGACCCTGGGTAGATGATCACCAGCGCCAGAAGTGGAAGGAAGAGCAAGGTTCAGGGAGAGCAAGGCCCAAGAACCCTGCTTTTGAAGGACCAACGAAAGCTAGGCGTATCTTTTCACATGATTTGCAGGGACCAACATATCATGTTTTGGATCTTGACTCCATGCCCGTGATAGAACACGGCATGCTGGTCACTTTTGAGTTTTGCACTCAATATCAAGCTTTGAAGAGGGAGGTAGAGATGCTTCAAGAAGAGAATCTCAGGCTTCGCAGGATGCAGGAATATTTCATTAATCCAACGCTGCTTCCAATACAACCAAAGGAGTAATTCGTCATCGGTATAGGCATCCCCCTTGGCTTGTTCTAAGCTTGGGGCAGTGCCGCGGTATCACATCATTACCTTTTGCTCATTTACTTTTCAAGTAGTGTCATATCATGAATAGAGAAGTTATCGTATAGAATAGTTTGCAGTTTGGAAGTATCCTCCTTAGTTAGTTATCTATGTATCCCTTGGTGTGAGTTGCGATAATAAAATATTAATGAGAAGTTTTATCGTATACTTTTCGCACACTTTATGTTAGTTTGCAATCTCTCTTGTATGACTAGTCTTGTTGATTGGTATTGGTATCACATTGGGAGCATGAGTAGATTTAGTTGGTTTTGGCAAACCTAGCTTGGTCAGTAGCAACTTTACCTTGAGGTTTGAGTAGAAAAGAATACAGAAGTGCTTGCAGTTACATCACTTCAGTTTTCCCTTATGTTTGGCTTATAAGCATTGTTATTCTTAAAGTTAAAATCGTTGTACCTTCAAGGGAGTTTGCATGATTGTTCTTATTATATGTATGTTTGTTTGTTTCATGCAACTCTTATGCTTGCTACCCAGCCTTGCTAGCCAAAAACCTGTACTGAGAGGAAATACTTCTCGTGCATCCAATTCCCAAAAGCCAAGTCACTTCCAAAGAGTCCACTATAAATTCCTATGCATGGTATTTCAAGCCATTCCAAGTAAATTTTCATGTGCTACCTTTCAAAAACCTTCAAACACTTCTCATTTTGTGCCACTGTTTTTAGCTCATGAGGACGTAGTGGATGGGTTTGTTATCTTCCATACTAAATTAAGTACCCCTCGACTAGGCAGCTTCATCTGCTCGTCATTAATTTTGCAAGGGAGCTGGTCAGACCATTATAATCTCAAAAAGAAAAGAAAAGAAAAGCACTCCTCCATGGAATGTGAAAGCTGGTCGGCACCCGATGGAATCGGTTAGCCATGGTTTGAGAAAGGAAAAAGGTGGGGAGGAGTGCAAAGCTATAAAAGAGCACCAAAGTGCCAATTAATCAAACATCTCGGAACCGCTCTCACTTGTTTAGTATGGAAGATATCAAGAACTCCGTTGCTAGTCGTTGACAAAAGCAACCACCTCTCAAAATAACTTTTTACCTCTGTTATTGCATCACTATTTTGTATCACTATTTACTGTTATTCATTGATATATTTCATATTTAGATATGATACTTATGTTATTTCCTTTGCTTTCACATGTTTGATGATCATCGGAGGAGTTGCTGCCGGAGTCAGGATTCTGCTGGAAAAGGACCATCAAGAGACCACATTTTGAAGATCAGGAAAATTCCAGAAAAATACCCAGAAATTATATTTTCCCAGGAGACTCAGGAAGCCAGAAGGAGGAGTCAAGAGGAGCCAGGGGGGCCCACACGCCAGGGTGGCGTGGCCAGACCCCTGGCCGCGCCAGCCCTGTGTGAGGGAGCCCTAGCCCACCTCTGGTCTCGTCCCTCCGCGTATATCATCGTCCCCGAAAACCTAAGTCAGGGGGGGGGCTCAGAGTTAGACACTGCCGCCTCTGCGGGGCGGAAAACACCAGAGAGAGAAAAGCTCTCCGGCAGGCAGAAATCTGCCGAGGAAATTCCTTCCCGGAGAGGGGAGATCGTCGCCATCGTCATCACCATCGCACTGGACTTCATCGGGATCATCTTCATCATCATCCCCATCACCAGCACCTTCATCTCCACCATCACCACGCCATCCCGCTGTAACATCTTGAGTTGGATCTTGTTATATTCATAGGGGAAACTTTCCCGGTGTTGATTACTCTTGTAGTTGATGCTATTGAGTGGAACCATTGAATTAAGGTTTATGTTCAGATTGTTATTTACCATTATTTCACCTCTGATCATGATCCATATGATGTCTTGTGAGTAGTTCGTTTAGTTCTTGAGGACATGGGAGAAGTCAAGATGTTAGTAGTGAATTATTGTTGAGAAATATTTAATGGTTTGATATTGTTGTGGTGCTATTTCACTAGTGGTGTCATGTGAACGTCGACTACATGATACTTCACCATTTATGGGCCTAGTGAGATGCATTGTGTATTTGGCTACCGATTGTGGGGTTGCTGGAGTGACAGAAACCTAAACCTCCATTGGGAAACCATTGCACCAGGGAGCGTAGGATCTTAGAGTTTAAGGCTGTGGTTAGATTTATCTTAATTACTTTCTTGTATTTGCGGATGCTTGCAGGGGGTATAATCACAAGTGTGTATTTATCCTAGTAAGGGTAGTGCGCTAGCACAGGTTCACCCCCATAACACCTATCAAACCAATAAATACTATTGGCTCTATGAAGCGAAAGCTCTTGACAGAACCTCCCGTGTGTCCTCGAGAACGTTTGGTTATTATAAGTACACAACCGGCTTGTCCTTTGCTGAAGAAAGGATTGGGCCACTTGCTGCAATTGTTACTACTGTCTTTTATTTACTCGCACTTTATTTACTCGTATTACCAAATACCCCTGAAAACTTGTTTGCTAGTATTTACAGTGATTCCTTGATCAAGACTGCTCATCAACACCTTCTACTCCTCGTTGGGTTCGACACTCTTATTTATCGAAAGTACTACGATACACCCCCTATACTTGTGGGTCATCATAGACACGGATACATACCAGCAGAGCGCATCCATGTGCGTATACTAGGCCACACAGGACGGATCCCGGGGTCTTACCTTCGTGATAAATCACGGCATTCGAGTTTCGTTGCGATAACGCAACTCGAGAATCTTATGTCGCAGCCAAGTTTTGACTGATAAAATCAAAGAATTTCGAACTTAAATTAACTTCTTCCAATTCCCTCCCGATGGGAGTAATCTCTCTGTATTTTGTCGACTATATAGTCGAAGTTTGCATGATAATCTTTCTTCATCTTCACTATTAATTATCTCATCCTCTATCGGGTGCGCGCTCAGCGCTCCCGATGGGAGTAGCCCCCGAGGCTATGTTTGGATACTTGTAGTCAAGCATAGGCTCAAAATTCACTTCTTCTTCTTTATTTTAACTTCTCCTGTTTGTAAGCCCCCGAGCCCAAGGCGAGGTTTTTCATATCGCGCGACCACACTCTCCCCTTCTTATTTTTTATTCTTTGGTATTTATTGTCTGCTATGTGCAGAATTTAACTCCTTTGTAAAATATGTTTATGGGCCTTGCTTATCACGGGGGCCCGATAATACGTGCTTATAAATAAAGCATCTTTGGCAAGGGTAAAAACCCTAATCAGATTCCTCCTCCGCCGCATCATCTTCTCTCGTCATCTAGGGTTTCCAGCCGTCCCACTTTTCCACATGGCTGACGCAGATGGTTTTCGTTTGAACCTTGGCTCTCCGGTGGCGCCGCGAGGTCGGGGCCGCCCTCGTGGAAGCAAGAACAAAACAACTCCGGCCGCCGCAGGATCGTCATCGGCCGCTCTGGTTAAGCGTCGTCCCGGCCGCCCACCTGGTAGCAAGAACAAGCCCAAGGTGACAGGCGCTGCCCCAGGTCCAAGCGCTCCTCCTCCTGCTGCTCCCGCTGGTCCTAGTGCTCCTCCCAGAATCTTTTCTTTCTTCTGCATTGCCATGGCGCAGTGCCACGAGATTCAGCGCCTGCCGCTTAATTTCACCAAGTTCATGGATGGGCGAGAACTACGAGAAGCGGTTCTCCATGAACAATCTGGCAGTGGGACTCCATACGAAGTGGAGGTTTGGTATGATGGCGACGGCGAGCAGTACTTTAAGGGTGGCTGGTCGCAGTTTGCAGAAGACCACGCCATCCATCAAGGCTTCTTCATGACATTCGACTTCCATATCGGCACGTCGAAGTTCGACGTGAAGATCTATGATGGCACTTAGTGCCAGAAGGAGTATGAGGCTGAAGTCCACTTTCATTAGGATCTGCTTTATATGTAATTTCTTTTGATAATGTCCTTGCTGTCATGCGATATGTAATGAATATTCGTACTTTGCTTTGACGCTTTTATTAGTACCATGAAAACAAATCATTGTTCTGAGGTATGCTTTATATATATCGGGTTCTTTGCGAACCAATTATTTTGAAGAATATCGGGTTGACTGCACCACCTTGTAAAAGATCTCCATGTCATGATAAAAGTTTCTTTCGTACGACCCGAGGGTTGAAGCCCCCGAGCGGAGAAGTAAAAATATTTGTACAATTTTGTCGAGTTCAACCCAAGGAACCCGACCTGTGGCCTCATGTTCTGGGTTCAGAAGGTTAACTCGAGTTTACTGATACCACTAGATTTATTCTACACGTAAAAACGTCATAGCTGCTCTGCATTCCACGGGTTGCTCTCGTCTTTTCCTGTCTTCTTGTCTTGTAGTCGATATGCTCCTCCTGGTATCACTTCTGTGATGATGTAAGGTCCCACCTAAGGGGACTCCAATTTGCCGTGGCTGTCTTGCCTGAGTCGCAGAACTAGATTTCCCACCACGAAGGATCGTGAACGAACTCGACTACTGTGGTAGTTTCGTAGGCTCTGCTGATACTGCGTGGCTCTTTCTAATGCCTTATCTCTTGCTTCATCTAGTGCATCGACATCGTCTTACAATGCTTCTGTTGATATTGTTTTGTCGTATGCCGTCACTCTTGGAGCCTCGTGTGTAACTTCGACTGGAAGCACGGCTTATGCGCCATGGACCAGGAAGAAAGGAGTTTCTTGAGTTGCTGCGTTAGGCGTAGTTCTTAGGCTCCAAAGAACGGAGGGTAATTCATCTACCCAAGCGCTCTTGGCTTTCTCGAGAGGTGCTAAGAGCCTCTTTTTTATCCCACTACATATCAGGCCATTGGCTTTTTCGACTTGCCCATTTGTCTTCGGGTGCGCCACAGATGCAAATTTGAGTTTGATTCCTAGTCCTTCTCAATAACTCTTGAATTCCTTTGAAGTGAAGTTTGTCCCGTTGTCCGTGATGATGCTATATGGTACACCGAAACGGAATACTATTGACTTGATGAAGTTGATTGCTGCTATTGAATCTTGAGTTGTTACCGGGGCCGCTTCCACCCACTTGGTAAATTTATCGACTACCACTAGCATGTAAACATGTCCTCCTGGCCAGGATTTGTACAACTTTCCCACCATATCGAGGCCCCATTGTGCAAAGGGCCAGGACAATGGTATTGGCTGTAACTCTGCTGCTGGTGCATGCGGGCGAGATGCGAATCTTTGACATGCTTCACACTTCCGGACTATATCTTTCGCGTCTTCGATGGCTGTTAGCCAATAAAATCCTGCTCGGAATGCTTTTGCCGCTATTGCTCTACTGCTAGCATGATGGCCGCACACTCCGCTGTGTATATCTTTTAGTATTACTTGTCCTTCCTGGGGCGTTACACAACACTGCAAAACGCCAGTAGTACTCTTCTTGTATAATTTCCCCTGCAACACGACAAACGCTTTCGATCGTCGAGTTATCCTCTTGGCTTCCACTGCATCTTCTGGTAACTGTTTATTTATCATATACGTGAGATATGGCTGCATCCAGGTTTCTTCTATCATCATGACTTCCTCGGGTTCCGGCGTAGCCCCCGAGTCTGCTGCAGTAGTCGAACTTTTTACACTTTTTATTGATCTTTCCACTATTTCCTCCCAAAATACTCCGGACGGCACGGGTAAACATTGTGACCCGATATTTGCTAAGTTGTCGGCTTCTTCATTGCTATTCCTGCTTATGTGCGAGACTTCGCATCCATCGAATATTCCTTCGAGATAATGATATAAGTTCTTGTAGGCCATCATGTTGTCATTGATTGTGTCACATCTGTTCATAACTTGCTGGACAACAAGGTTGGAATCTCCAAATATTTTTAGGCGAGTTGCTCCACATGCTTTAGCCATCTTCATTCCGTGCAACAAAGCCTCGTATTTTGCTTCGTTATTAGAAGCCTATGGAAAACTCATCCTTAAGACATACTTCAATTTGTCGCCATGGGGCGATATCAAGACCACTCCTGCGCCTGCGCCTTGGACTCTCTTAGAACCATCGAAGTACATTGTCCAAACACTGGACAAGTTTGGCGGTCCCGTACTCTGCAACTCCAGCCACTCTGTTGTAAAATCTGGCAAGACTTGCAACTTAATCGCCTTCCTTTTCCGTACGTGATGTCCGTGGGAGATAATTCTATTCCCCACAAAGAGACACGTCCCGTTGCCGAAGGATTGTTTAATATGTTCGAATGTGGTGCTTCATTGACCACTATAATTGGGTGAACCACAAAGTACTGTCGCAATTTTTGTGCTGTTGTAAAAACACTATATGCGAGCTTTTGATAATGCGGGTACCTCTGTTTTGTCGGGGATAGTACTTCACTGATGAAATATACCGGTCTCTGGACGCCATGGGCTTTTCCTTCTTCACTTCTTTCGACTACTAATACTGTACTCACCACCTGATGGGTTGCGGCGATGTAGAGTAGTAGTGGTTCTTTTTCTTTTGGTGCGACCAGCACTCGCGGCGTGGAAAGCACTTTTTTCAGCTGCGCGAAAGCTGCGTCTGCTTCTTCTGTCCATTCAAATTTATCATCTGACTTCTTCATAAGTGCATAGAAAGGAAGCGCCTTTTCTCCCAATCGAGCAACGAATCGACTTAATGCCGTGACGCGTCCCGCAAGTTTCTGCATGTCGTGTAGTTTTGTGGGTTTCCCCATTGTTAAAATTGCCTGAATCTTCTCTGGGTTTGCCTCTATGCCTCGTGCTGATACCAGGAACCCCAAAAGTTGTCCTGCCGATACGCCGAAGGAGCACTTTGTCGGGTTAAGCTTAAGCTTGTACTTGCTCAAGTTGTCGAAGCCAAGTCGCTGATTAAAGATTTCTCCTCTCTTGTGGTGATGACTACATCATCAATGTAAACTTGGATGTTTCATCCTATTTGGCTCCCGAGGCAGTTTTGCATCATCCGTTGATAAGTTGCTCCTGCGTTTTTGAGGCCGAACGGCATTACTTGGTAGCAAAACACTCCATACGGTGTGATGAAGGCCGTCTTTTCTTTGTATTCTTTCTTCAATTTGATCTGGTTGTAACCAGAATATGCGTCCAAAAAGGAAAACCTTGCGCATCCCGCTGTTGAATCGATTATCTGATCGATGCGGGGTAGAGGGAAGGGATCCTTTGGACAATGCTTATTGAGAGATGTGTAGTCGACACACACTCTTTGTACGTCTGTGTTCTTCTTGGGTACGATCACTGGATTCGATACCCAACTCGAAGTTTTGATTTCTCTGATAAATCCGGCACTTTCTAGCCTGTGCAATTCTGATGCTATCGCCTTCCTTTTAGGTTCATCAAATCGCCGCAATGGTTGCTTGACTGGCTTTGCTTTGGGATCTACATTCAATGCGTGCTCGACAAGTTCCCTGGGAACCCCTGGCATGTCTGATGGACACCAGGCAAAGATTTCCCAGCGCTCACGGAGGAACTCGACGAGCGAGCTTTCCTATGCGGGATCCAGGTTCACCGCGATTGATGTCGTCTTGTTTGGGTCCGTGGGGTGGACCTGAATTTTCTTCGAGTCCTGAGTTGTGTCGAAAGCCTGATCTGGTAGGGATCGTCCAACGTCGGGTAGCACATTATGATCAATTTCTCCTTTCAGCCTCTCGTATTCTGCTGTCATGCCGAAGGTTTGCGCCATTCTGTTGAACTCTCTGTCACAGGTGTTGGCTACTTCGAAGCTCCCTTGTACTGTTATTGTTCCTTTGGGTCCTGGGATTTTTAGCATAAGGTACGCGTAGTGAGGTACTGCCATAAATTTTGCAAATGCTGGGCGCCCCAGGATTGCATGGTACTGTGATGGCCAGTCCATAACTTCAAATTCCAGCTTCTCTCTGCGGTGGTTGCTGCTGCTGCCAAAGCAGACATCGAGTTCTATTCTTCCCAAAGGGTGGTTTGTGGTTCCTGGTACTATTCCATGGAAGGAGCAGTCTGTTTGTTTCAAACTCGACAACGAGATACACATTGCCTTCAGGGTTCTAGCATATATTAGGTTGATGCCACTTCCTGCATCCATGAATATTCTTCCGATGTCGTACCCTCCTATTTGCGCTCTTAGAACCATAGGCGAGTGGCCTGGCCTAGGAACTTTTCTTGGGTGATCTGCTCTGCTGAACTTGACTGGTTGATCTGACCACCGTAGATATTCTGTAGTGGCTGGTGGTGATGATATTGCTAGGTTCACTTGCCTGGATATGCTCTTTCGCTCTTTCTTCGACTTAGGCACCGGTTGAATCATTGCTGATATGTAAACTTTTGATGTTAGGTGCCTTGCTAGTCTTTGCACTTGATATCCTTGATTTGTGTGCTTCTCTCCACGCCATCCTCCTTGGTTTGAACCCATGGCGCCTTGTAGTCTCAGGAAAGTTCTACAATCCTTCATCTGATGATTTCAAACCCTTTTTCCATCGAGATAGGCATAATGGATTCGACAAGGCCCGTATAGCATATCTTCGGCCGAGGGGCCGAAATATCTCGACTTTTCTGTTCCCTTTGTTTGAAACCTCCTACCTTTGTCTTCTTCCTCTTCTCTTACTCCGTAACCCGCAGCTACCTGGTTTCGCCTTTCTTGATTATCCCTGCTGCGGTGTCATCTCCTTTGCCTGCTCGTTCTGTCGACTTCTGGTGATCGCCCTCTTTTGTTATTATTTGCGGCACTAAATTTGGCTGGACTTGCCTGTAGATGCCATGGAGGACGCAGCGCTCGGTGCTGGTCCCGTAGTAGTCTTCCGTGCAGCAAACGGAGGTGGTGTAGATGCTGCAGATCGCGTGGATGTGGTCGCTGGAGGTGTAGGTGCAGCAGCCTGTGACGCCGAATTCGGTGATCTCCAAGAAGAACGCCCTGCAGAAAAATTAGTTCGTGTCGCCTCGCGTCGATCCTGCACTTCAGATTCAGCAGTGCACGCAAGATGGAACAAACGGGTAATAGTGTGATAAGATTTATATCTAAGAATGGTCTGAATTTCCTTATTTAACCCGCCTACAAAACGTGCCATTAATGCTTCATTATCCTCCTCTATACCACAACGTAGCATGCCAGTTTGCAACTCCTGATAATAATCCTCTACAGAATTTTTGCCTTGATCTAGATGTGCTAATTTTGTAAGCATGGAACGCTGATAATATGGTGGAACAAAACGAATACGCATAGCATGTTTTAAAGCATCCCATGTAGTGATTGGATTAGCATGATTAGCACGACAATATTCAGACCACCATATGGAAGCAAAACTAGTGAACTCACAAGTAGCAGCACTGACACGTCTATCCTCGGGATAATTTAAGCATGCAAAACACTGGTCTAATTCTAATTCCCAAGAAAGGTATGCATCAGGATTATAGCGACCATCAAACGTAGGAACATTTAATTTCAGTTTAGCAACATGGTCATCATCACGTACCAACGGACGAGGAGGTGGACGGCGAATATAGGGCCGAGGATGACCAGGTGGCTGATCAACTGTGAAGTCGTCCGCGTACTCGCCCTCGTACTCATCTTCCCCGTAATAATCATCCAACTGTGCATTATGGGCCTGTGTAACACCCGTAGCTCCTGCAACGCCAGCAGCTGTAGTGCCCGTAGTAGCACCCGCAGCCGAAGTTTGTGCCGGTTGATGGAGAATGCGCTGTGCACGTCCCAAAAAGGTCGGTGGAGGAGCCACGCGAGTCGGCTGTGGAGGAGGCGCGTGAGCCGGCGGTGGAGGTGGTAAGCGTGCTAGCACCTCCTAGAATTTAGCGTCGAGTTTGGCGGTGAAGGTGGTCTCAAGTCCCTCGAGTTGCTCCATCGTGTCACTAAAACGCTTGTCCACATCCTGCATATGATCAGACAAAAGTTTGGTGACGTGAGCCTGCAAGGCTTCACACTCCAGTGGCTGTGGCTCGGTGTTGTCTGATGGCATGATTAGTACTCAAAAGCACAGCTGTAGGATATGTATTCAAACGCTTAATCTGTCAAGCAAACCAATACTCTTACCCGTTCTTACCCTACAGCAGGTGGCGATCAGCAACCGTCGTGACCAAACTTCAGGAAGATTGAATAGAGCGATTGCCAGGTGGTGTCAACGCACGGTGTAGGAATATGTGGAGCTCTGGGTGGCTGCAATATCTGTAGCAAAAATTCAAGACAGCAATGCAAGGTTGAATAACAGCTCAACGACGGTACTGTGCTGGTCCTAGACTAGCCCAAGCTAGAGACGCGAGCCTAGAACACCACAAATCACGCCGCGACACCGAAACGCAACAGGCAGCAGTGCTCTGAACAGCGCGCGAATGAGGCAAAAATCACTATGATGGAAAGTGTCTCAAAACGATCAGCAAGGTGAAATATCAGGATAGGATTTTTTTTTTTGAAATTTCCGAAAACTGCACGAAACTGCTCCGGAAAGCGTGCAGACGCCAAAATTTTTTCACTATAATGGCGTATAGCTCAAAACGATCCCAGAAGCCTAAAAACAGTATAGGCCGAAAATTTTTTCGGAGAAGTTTTTTTTTCTCCTCTCCTCTTTCCTTCTGGCCGAAACTTTCTGGAACTCTGATCAAGTCACAACTCGGATCGGATCTGCAAAGATGGGAAACAAGAGTAGGAAAACGAAAGGGTGTATGGCGGTGGGGTTAGCGGAATCGGTGGTGGCGGTGGTGATGGCGGAATCGGTGGTGGCGGTGGGGATGGCGGAATCGGTGGTGGCGGTGGTGATGGCGGAATCGGTGGTGGCGGTGGTGGCGGTGGTGATGGTTGTGACCAGAACTCGAAACTCTAAAGAACTAGACGTAAAACCAGCACTGGACACGACGATGCAGACTAGAATTCAACAATGCAAATACTGAAAAGAAAAGATGCAAAGGCTCGAACTGTTTCTAGGAAAAGATCTAGTCCTGATATTTTTGGCTTTTTCGTGGATTCTAGGTATGAAGATGCAATCTAGACTACGAAAACAGTAAATCTCACCGATCAACCTGAAATCTGATACCACTTGATGGGGTAAAGGTGCCCGATCTTTCGATGAGACGATAACTATCGATTATGGTGGAGGTCGACGTTGACAATCCGACTACAAACGTGCGTGACGTTGCGCCTTAGCAATCGATACACCAACTTCTGAGGCTATTGATCACGCCGGAGCTAGATCAACCTAATCACGAGGATCAATCCCTGCAAGCAATCGAAGAACAAGCAAGAATTATAGTTGCAATCAAGATATTGCGAATAAAGATGAAGGCTTTATTGAAGATGTGGGATTCTGTCTGTGCGTAGTACAAAAGGTCGATTTGACACTTGTGCCTATGGCGAAGAGTAGCTCGTGGCTAAGTCTTTAACTAAACAAAATCCAAGTTCTAATGACGGCTAGGAGGAGGTATATATGAGGGAAAGGGCAGGGATTTTCGTATAGCCCTAATGGGCCATCCGAAAATAACCCTAGATGGGCCAATTTCCACTCAAACAGCCTCCAGAAAATCCCTAAAATACCTATGACGAAAATACATGGGTTTAACCCATAAAATAAGGTGACGCAGCACCATATAAAGCCTTGGACGAATTTTATGATTGAGTAACTTGTGAATTTCGTCCAAGCATCCTTGCAGCATTATGGTGGCTTCAAAGTTCTGAAATCTTCACTTGTAGCGTCATCCTGAATCCTCACACGATTGCTGCCATCATCTCCATGCACGATCATGCTCCAATGCCTGTCCCTCTCATCCATGGTAGGCCCATCATTCCTAAGTAACATAAACACATCTGATTTAGGCAGCATCATATTCTCATGAATATGAGGAATAGTTCCTAGAAACAAAAGTACCTGATAATTTAGTTGGCGTGCACGAGCTCTTGTGAGAGGTCCTTGGAATTGTGGAATGTGAGGAAGTGTGGCTGTAGGTGCAACGGTTGTATCAACCGTAGGGATGTCCTCATCAGCTGGTACAATGCATACTGGTATCCCATTAGAACTTCTCTTCTCGATCCTTCGGGTACTTCTGTACCATGATTAATAGCTGACTTGATCATCCTCCATTCTCCCGCTGAAACATGAACTTTCTCTTTATCTTTTTTGTGTTCTTTTACTTTGTCGACTTGCCTGTCAACCTTTTCACTTCCTTCGTTGCTGTTTTCTTCTTCTGCCTCAGTGATAATGACGCATAACTGATGCACCTTGGAGACGCCATTGCTTCCAACGACGAAGTCCCTTGCGATGCTGTGCGTTTGACACACTTTTTCTTCTGAGTCAAAATTTTCCCGAATTTTGTCGCCTCCTGCGATTGGTGCTTTTTCCGAGCTGACCGGCGAGTTTACCTCGCTGGAAGAGCCTTCTGATGATTCCAACATTACCTCTATTTTGGGCTTCCTCGCCGATGGATCTGGTTTCGTCGAATTCGAAAGGGGGCATGAACCCGATGGCCCGACGAAGATGCTCAAACTTCCAATTGTTAATTCTATCTCTTGACTTCCGTCGATTTCTATGCTGCTGTTGGCTAAAAACGAAAAAGCCGTCGAATTCATGATTCCAACGCCCAGAGTCCCCACGGTCGGCGCCAATTGATGAGGGTTAACTCGACAAATATCCTAGATGAAGGACTTAGGATCGGGGAGACAGGGCGTCGGATGAACTCGAAGGTAAAATTAGTTGAAATAAGTGTCTCTTGAAAGTAAACTTAGGTGTTCAACCTGGCTTGCTTTCAATCTGCCCTACACCGTCCCCTCCTGGCCCCTATATATAGGTGGCCAGGTCTCGAGGATCGGGTAGGGTCCGATACAAATTACAATATCGACATACGGTAAGAACTCGTATTCGACTTTCATTACAATCGGGCCTAGCTTAACGGGCCTCAGGGGTACTCAACTAACGGGCACTATTAGCTATACCCTTGTCAACAGCACTAACACGCAAATGCTCAGGGTAGCTTAAACATGCAAAACGTTGCTCTACTTCTAATTCCCAAGTGAGATATGCATCAGGATTATATCTACCCTCAAAGGGCGGAATATTTAATTTCAGCTTGGCCACATGTTCATCATCACGTACCAGACGCGGAGGTGGATGAGCGTTGCGGTTGTATTGCCGCGGACGGCCAGGTGCAGGTTGTTGAACCTCGTCCTCCTCGAGCTCGTTTTCATCTTCAAACTCGTTTTCCCCCTCGTCAGCAGCATATCCATCCTGGGTGGCCGCCTCCGTAGCGGCCGCAGCAGCTGCCGCGGCTGTAACGGTACCCGCAGATGGCGGTATGAGAGGAACACGGCGAGCACGTGGTACATGGATGCCCGGCTGTGGCTGTGGTGGCTGTGGTGGCAAACGGGCCAGGACTTCCTGGAACCGGGCGTCGAGCTTGGTGTTGAAGGATGCCTCAAGACCAGCAATCTTGTCCATCGCATTCGAAAGCTTGGAATCAACATCACCCAAGCGTGTGTCCACATCTTGTGCACGCCCCGCCAACAGCCGAGTGAAGTGGGCATGCAACTCTGCAGTAGTCATCTTCTCCGGATCAACATCATCCTTCGTGGTTCCTATCATGGTTAGCGTAGAACCAAGCACAAATATATATACCTACGCACTACGGAATATGGTGGAATCACGCGTAATCCGTCAAGCGGTATACAAAGCTCTTACAAGTCCTTACCAAACAGGAGGAAGGTGATATGCAACCAGCAAAGAGCAGCGACTCCCAAAATTGCACAAAGCGATTACCAGGTGTCGATATAAAGCACGTGCAGAAATATGTGGAGCTGTAGGAAGGCTGATATGGTAGCAAAAACAGCAAATATCAAAACAGCAATGCAATGTTGAAAGAATGCTCAACCACGGTACTGTGCTGGTCCTAGGCTATACCGTGCTAGAGACGCGAGCCGAGAACACTAAGAAAGTCACGGCGTGGCACAACAAGCAGAAAGAAACAGCTCCAAAGCAAGAAATAAGTGAAGATCTGCAGGAATTTTCGGGTCCGAAACTTCAGAGGGCAAAAACTCGACCTTCCCGGCCTTTTTTGGGCGTTCCGAGTGGCTGTGGTTAGATAGAACTTTTCGTGCTGAGCATTTTGAGTGGTCGCACATCGAAAACAGAGTTCGTATGCAAAAGTTATGGCCAGTTGAAGTTTGCTGTCGAAAACTGTCAAAAACTGACGAAACTGTCCAAATCGGACTAGATTCGGACTGGACTAGTAGGAACGGGTCAAACCGACTTGGATGCGGATTTGACTTTTTTTTTCAGAAATTTTTTTTGAAATTTTTTTTTGCTCTTCTTCTTCCTCTTGCCTGGCGACCGAAACTTAACTCACGGACTCTAAAAAAAGGCACGGATGAAATTGGGAGGAACAAATAAAATCTAATGTGAAGTTGGTGGCGGAAGTATATGGTGTGGTGGTGGAAGGATATGGTGGAGCAGTAGTGCAAGCGTGCGGCGGCGGCGTGACTATGGTGATTCGAACTCGAAACTCTAAAGGAACAGACACTAAGACCAGCAACTCGACACGCGGATGTAGACACAAATTCAACGATGCAAACTGAAAAGACAATGCAAAGGCTCGGATGGTTTATGGGACGAGATGATCTAAACCCTAACTGTATTTTTGGTTTTTTCGTGGTTTATAGGTATGAACACAGATGCAATCTAAACTATGAAAACTGTAAATCTCACCGAGCAACCTGAAATCTGATACCACTTGATGGGGCAAAGGTGTCTGATCTTTCGATGAGATCTTGATATGTCGATTTGGTGGGTGGAGTTCGTGCTTGACGATCCGACTACACGTGCGAAGCTCGTGCGCCAATGCAATCGCTAGGACAATCTCCGGGAGTTACTGATCTTGCGGATGCACGATCAGCCTGACCAGCGAGGGTCTTAATTCCTACCTGAAATCGAGAACAAGTAAGAACTAATACTGCAATCAAGATATTGCGGATGAAAGATGTATGCTTTATTCAAAAGGTGGGATTCTGAATAGGCGGTCTTCTTCTGGGCGATTGGCCTCAAAAGTCGAGCTCGTAGTTGCAGCAATGGCTAACTTTAGTCTAAACAAAATCCGAGTTCTAATGACGGCTACAGGGGATATTTGAGTAGGAAAAGGTAGGGGTGCGACCAGCCATGGGTATGGTGGTCGAACGGAACCCTAACAAGCCTTTTCTCCTCAAATTCGGACTCCTAAAAGTGGCTGTCTTATTTGCTGTGAAAATTACATGGGCCTGGCCCAAAAATAAAAGTGACGTAGCACCATATTTATCTAAGGACGAATTTATGAAGTAGTTCTTTGTATATTTCGTCCAAGTCTTCATCCTTCATTATGGTGGCTTCAAAGTTCTGAAATCTCCACTCGTGGCATCTTCTTCAATCCTCAAACGCTTGCTGCCATCTCCATGCACGATCATGCTCCAATGCTTGTCCCTCTCATCCATGCTAGGTCCATCATTCCTAAGAGTAACAAACATATCTGATTTAGGCAGCATCATATTCTCATGTATGTGAGAAAGAGTTCCAAGAAACGAAAGTACCTGATAGTTAAGTTGCTTGGCACGAGCTCGAGTGATGGGTCCTTGTATGTGTTCCGCTGTAGGTGCAGCGGGTGTATCAATAGATGGGATGTCCTCATCAGTATGGCTCTCCAAACCAATCTATAATATAGAGATGCACAATGTAAACACACCACACCAAAAGCAACAATTCAAGCAAGACAAGCAATTGAAAATGGTTGGTTCAACCTTTTAATTTCTTATGATTTCTGTGATGAGAGAGATATGGTTTGAAGCTTGGCTAGCAAGATATGGATTGGGAGTTTGGATGGCAAGGTCTAATGATTGGAAAGGAATGATCCTTTGAGATTACAATGTAATGATATTAACCTTATGCTTGGCATAAGCATCGTTAGGGTTTAGGGATGACTCATGTGAAAAGATTCACATAAGCAATGAATAGTGCAACTAGAACACTGCTGAATAAAGTGTGACAACACTTACTCATTATAGTATATGTTTACACTTAGGCTTGGGTATATATTGGTGGTACATTGAATTACTCAATTAACTTTTCTATAAATGGAATAGTTCAATATAAATCAATATGGTCAAGTTGGCATGGGGTTGAATGAGTATGATTGTTATTTAGAAAGAAGGTGGTTTCTTGGTCATAAGATTTTCTTGGACAAAAGGATTAACTGGGACTAGGGTTTGATTCTCAAGATTTGACTAAAACAATGTTTAAATTCTTCTTTGAAGAATTCAAACTAGTTTTGTTTATAGTTCAAGAATGGTATTTGATCTGAATGGTTCAAGTTATGTGTGGCATGGAGTGGAGTGTACTACCACAAAAGCAAGGGGAACCTAATTGGTTCTACCACACATTACTCAAATTACTCAATTGTAATTTCAATATTGTGAACTGGGTCCACAAGAATAAGATGGCATGATATTGGGTGATGATCAAGAAGAACCATGATAGGGATAGATAGGTATGATCATATGATTCACTTTTGTAAAAGGAATCATATTGAAAAGAATTATAGAATTAATTCTATAATGCAAATACTCAAATTCTCATAATTGAATTTGAATATTTGCAAGGTGTTTTAATAATTTTGGATAGTGATGCTACTGGATTGGGGAAAGTAACACAAAGCTACTGCAAGTGGTTTCACTCCAAAAACTATTTTTGAATTCAAATGGTGCTCAAATTAGTGATTTTATTAAATTTGAAGGTATCAAGTGTGTGCACATTTCAAGTTTAATTTTTTTTTGTTCTAGAGTGTTCTACATGTTCTGAGAAATCCATGTTCTACATGTTCTGAGAAATCCATAGACTACAAATTTGTAGCAATTGGATTTACAGAACAAAAGTTATGAGTTCAATGGTGTTTATAAGTCATTTATGCCATTTAATTTTCATTTCAAAACTTTGTACAGTACTACTATGATATTATTGCATAGCTGGATTCTACTGTTTCCAAGGATTCCAGGGATATCAAGTTTGCAAGATTTGGCCAAGTGGATTATTTTCTGTTGAAATTACAAGTTCAGGACAAAATCTGTAATTTGAATTTTAAAACGAGATTTGACTAGGTTGACTAGGGGGCTGTCTGGACTGGCTACGTGGCACGAAGCCATTGGCTGATACCGCTTCGGTTAAGAACTTCTCAATAGAGCCGTGTGATTTTGATCCAATGGCCAGAATAAGATGGGGAAGGAAAGCTCATCGGCGACAGGGGATGCTCCGGCGAGGTGCCCAGCTGGTCGACGGCGAGGGTGTTCCCGTGGTCCTGGAGGTCGACGACGAGGTGTACAAGGAGCGGGCCGCCTCGGCGAGGTTCTGAGCAAGGTCGGCGGTTCTCGGGGTGGCTTCCTGTGGCAGCTGCAGGCGAACGGAGGGACTCCAAGCGCCGGCGACTCGAAAATCGGTCCTCTCGTCGATTTGCTGCGGGAAAACAAAGGGGGCGGTCCAAGGTGAAGCACATGATAGAGAGAGGAAGATTTGACCCAGAAACAGTAGCTAGGGCTCACTGGTTCGACTGCGAGGATGCAAAGACGGTGGCGGAATTACACAACTCCGGCGAGCAATTTCTCCACGCTAGTGACGTCTCTGGCTCGGAAATCGGAGGGTAATTAGAGAGGGGAGGTGGGGGTTGAGGAGGGCGCTGATGGAAGTGTCGTAGGGGGCTCTGGAGGGGCGAGCGGGATGGAGAACATGGGCGTGCATTGCGGTTCTGTTTCCAGAGAATTAGGGAAGGAGGTTAGGGAAGAAGAAACTGACGGGTGGGGCCCGTTAGTCAGTGAGAGAGAGGAGGAAGGGGGTGGATTGGGCTGGCTGACCCCGGGTCGGCCCAGTGCTGCCTGTTTTCTTTCTTTTTTTTGTTCTGAAACTTTTCCAATTTTCTATTTTTCTGTTTTGTGTTGTTTGCAAAAGCAAACTCGTTTGAAAAGAGAAACTTCAAATTCTGAAAACTTTTAAATGGAATAATAATGTGTTTTGAAGCTCATAAACTGTAATTGATGAGATTTTGTAAATTAAGATATTTGCATAAAAATACAAAATAGCTTCCATATAACAATTGGAGCTATTTAAATAATAAACTTTCTGAAATCATTTTGTTTCAAAAAATTCAAACCAACTTTAAATTTTTTGTAGAAAATCACAATGGCAAATCAAGACAGCAAGTGAAAAGTTTTCATGAATAAACTAGTTTTCAAGAGAACTTTACTAATTTGACAAAATGGTTTTAGTTGCATAATGCATAATAGGATTAGGATTTTCAAAATTATTCTTTGAAATTAGGGAAAAATACTTTATGATATTTTGAAATTCATTTTCAACACCTTGTTGGTAAAGAATACTTTCTTTTATATGAATCATTTTGTAATTATTCCCTTTGCAAGATAGCTTTGCATAGGGTTTGAATAAACACTAGATAGTATTTTAAAATTTCCATTTCTCAAATAGTTCTTCAAAGCATAATAGAAAGTTGAAATAGTTTTTCTAACTATCATTTGAATTTTGAATATTTATAAGAAACTCTGTTGTAAATTGGAAATCTTCGAAGTAAAATAGTTTGGTTTGAAGGTTTAAGAAAACTTTACTTAGGCAAAAGCATTTAATTAAACTCAAAAAGTTTTAAATCCCTGTGATTTTTTAATCAACAAAAACAAAACAAATTTTTTATTATTCTAAAATTTGATAAAAACTTGGGATGTTACAGCTCCGACCCGAGCTTGGAGACGACCCTGACAGGTGGGGTCAGCCTGTCAGCGTCGAAGAGGAGGCGAGCCCATACCGCTTCGGGAGTAAGTGGAGCTGGGTTGTGGGCTCGATCTGGTCCTGGGCCGGATTGGTTCACCGCAGCCTCCTTCACTTTTTTTTGTTCTTTTATTTTTCTTTTCTGTTTTCCCATTTGTTTCGTAACTTTTGCAAAAAGGCTTCAAAACAATTGAAACCAATTTCTAAATTTTCAAAAATTCCAAGCAATATTTTAAACTAGTAATAAAACTAGTTTCCAAATTAAAACAAGATTTTCAAGAAAGCCTTTTAAATTGGCCAAGAGGCTTTATTTGCATAAGACAAAAATAGGATTGGGGTTTAACTTTAATCCTTTTAAAATCAAAGCATATATTTTATAAATAAAATTTTGAGATCCATTTTCAAATATAGTTGTCGATGGATTTCGTGTCACAAGAACACGGGGTACCACGCGACGGACCCAAAGATTCGAACGCAGGGAGCTGAACGTGTGAGATCTAGGATCGCAACGAAACACGGTGACGGAAGCCTCGAGTCGCCGAACGCACTGCCCACTGCAGAGAGAGACGCCGAGCTTTACCCAGGTTCAGGGCCCTCGTGGTGAGGTAAAACCCCTACTTCCTGCCTTCTTGTATTACTACGCGATACCTCGCGAGGTGTACAAGGTCTTGGTTACAAAAGCTCTAACTGGCCAGAGGTTGAAGAACCTGCGTGCCCAGCTAGCAGCTTGAAGAAGATGAAGATTCGATCCCCTCTAAGGGGTGGCCTCCCTCTCCTTTTATAGCGCCAAGGTCCTCTGATGGGGTAAAGGTGCCCGATCTTTCGATGAGACGATAACTATCGATTATGGTGGAGGTCGACGTTGACGATCCGACTACAAACGTGCGAGACGTTGCGCCTTAGCAATCGATACACCAACTTCCGAGGCTATTGATCACGCCGGAGCTAGATCAACCTGATCACGAGGATCAATCCCTGCAAGCAATCGAAGAACAAGCAAGAATTATAGTTGCAATCAAGATATTGTGAATAAAGATGAAGGCTTTATTGAAGAGGTGGGATTCTGTCTGTGCGTAGTACAAAAGGTCAATTTGACACTTGTGCCTATGGCGAAGAGTAGCTCGTTGCTAAGTCTTTAACTAAACAAAATCCAAGTTCTAATGGCGGCTAGGAGGAGGTATATATGAGGGAAAGGGCAGGGATTTTCGTATAGCCCTAATGGGCTATCCGAAAATAACCCTAGATGGGCCAATTTCCACTCAAACAGCCTCCAGAAAATCCCTAAAATACCTTGATGAGGACATCCCTATACTTGCACCTTCTCCACCAACTACTACACAAGATGTTCCAGCTGTTCAGTCCAATGAGATTAGAATTGGACCCATTACAAGAGCTCGTGCTAAGTTACTAGAACAACAGGTGAACTTGTTTCTTAATGAGCCTGATGTGTTACTTAATGAGAACTTTATACTGCCTAAGTTATTGTCTTATTGTATGATCAGGTACATTGGAGAGGAATGCGTAGCACGGAGCGAGGAGCCACAGCAAGAGGAACACCAGAAGATGATCGCCAATATCTGCGCGAGGGAGGAGCGGGAGGAAGGCGCGATAGAAGAGAAGGAGATCATCAAGAAGGGCAACTTGCAGTTCCAGGAGACAGCGGACAGTCCGGCCCTCCACAGCGGACAGTCCGGGGCTCCAACACCGGACAGTCCGGCCTCAGGTGCGCCCGAGGGCAGACACCCTCTGTGGTGTAGCGCGCGTCACCCCAAGACAGGCCGGCCTTAGCACACAAGACAGTCCGGCCTTAGCAAGACAGTCCGGCCTTAGCACACAAGACAGTCCGGCCCGTCTCGGATCAGATCCGAACGGATGTATCTAGTTCGAGTCGAATACGTTTTCTCTCGAGTCCTGGCCGCCCCAGCCGCCCATATAAGCCCTGGGACGACCCCATAGTTAGGGCAGACCACGTTAAAACTATTTTGGAGTTGTTTCTCTTTAGAACCTCTGAAATTACTTGTGATCGAGTTTATCAAGCTACAATTGAGTGTGATCTGTTGTTCCATTGGGAATTAGTGGATTGCAAACTACCGTTCGAGGTCGACGGCTACGTGCGCAAGATCGTGGTGTTGTGAATATCCTACAAGGTTCGAGAGCTGTTGCATTGGCATCAGGGTTCGAGCGGGAGAGTTCATCGCTACACGGTGTTTATCTATCTACCATCATCATCATCGCCATCGCTTGCTGAGAAGATCGGGACACCCCTTATCATCTTGGTATCAGATTTCCAGTTTTACTCGGTGAGCATCCACAGATCCATCCATTATTTGAGTGTTTTTCGTCCTATCCAGAAAAAGCCAAAAAAAATATTAGGGTTTAGTTTTGCCATAGCCTAGATTGCATCATTTGCTAGTCTTAGTTGCTGGTCGTAGTCGTGTCTTTGATGTGATCTCTTCCGGTAAAGTCGTAGTGTCTAGGTTTCCTTTGTCAATTTCGTTTTTGTTCATCGTTCTTGAGTCGTTCATCTTCGTTTCCGCCAGTTTTCATCAATTTACCAAGTCCACATAGCGTACCCTTGTTGCAAAACTTAGCTACAGCCTTTCTATAGCATCCGTGCCTAGGAACGTACCCATACGAGACTAGTTGCTGTGCTCTGACAGGCTGCTCATTAGGTTTTCGAGGTGCAATTTTTCGGCTGAATTCAGACCGGACAGTCCGGCCATATCACACAAGACAGTCCGGCCTTAGCAGAATTTTTGCTCCAGTATCGTTTCAGTTATTTTACTGTTGAGTCTTATAGTTGAGAAAAAGTATAAAAAAAAGAGAAAAGAACAAAAGATCCAAGAAGAAAAAGAGCAATATCATTGTGGTGATTTTGGAGGCCTAGTTCTATATAGCACTTGTAGTTGAGCAATCTTGTGCCTGTCTATTTTGAGCTATTACTAGCGTCTCTCTTGTGCATTGCAATATTCTTGTTTTCATAATTGCTTTGCCACGTTTATCTCCACGTGTGTGTTTCCTTGGGTTATTGTCTCACGATCAGCACTAGGATTGGTTTGCGGTGTAGTTAGGACTCCATACCTACAGCTCCACCTTTAATAACCTGTGTGCCTTGTGATCGCCTCTATACCTTTGATATTCACTTCATCACATCAGTGCATCAATCGTTTGCTTCGAATTGGTAAGCACTACTATTCGCTTTGGAGCGGTAAGATCTCCTTTCTTGTCAGCTTTGTGCGAGCAGAGAGTTTGCCACCATATCGATTTTGGGTTTTGCACTAATCTACTAATCATGTCTGCTAGTGATGATGTTGTGATGCAGAAAAAGGCAGAAACTGCTACAGTCACTTGGAGGGAATATGAAGCCTTACGGGATCATTTGACAGGAGTTTTCACTCGCACCACGGATTCTTTAGAAAAGGATGTACAGGGAGTACAAATCCAGTTGGGCGAAACCGAGAAAGCTGTCAACAACATTCAAACACAAGTGACTACAATCAATACAAATGTCAACACGTTACAGCAATCCATTGATGCTTTGCGAGACGCCTTTGAGCAACAGCGGCAACAACAATTTGATGATGCTGCTGGACATGCGGACGCAGATAATGGAAGTGTTAATGATGAGGTCCAACAACAACCAAACAATGGCCGAGGTAGGGGACGTGCCAATCCCCCTGGTGTTGGCCATGGTTTTGCTCCTGTGGGACGTGCTCAGCGTGTAATCGAACAAGCAAATGATGATATCTTGAGGAAACCAAAATTCTCAATTCCCAAGTTTGATGGCTCACTTGATCCTGAAGATTATCTTTCATGGGAGTTGAAGATTGAGAAGTTGTGGCGTTTGCAAGACTATACAGAAGATAAGAAGGTTAAACTTGCTGCTTCCGAATTTGATGGCTATGCATTGCATTGGTGGGATGCTATTATACAAAACAGACGCGACGATAATGAGGTTCCTGTGCTCTCATGGCGGGAGATGAAGGAAATTATGAGGCAACGTTTTGTGCCCACTAACTATTTGCGCTCAGTGTTTAACCAGCTCACCAAATTAACACAAGGTAGCAAGACAGTTGATGAGTACTACATGGAGATGGAGATGCTTATGCAGCGTGCACGAGTTCGTGAATCAGTTGAGATGACTCTGCAGCGTTTTCTCAACAATTTGAAGTTGCCTATTAAGAACATTGTGCTCCATCACACATATGCTACTATGACCGAGTTGTTGCATCATGCACGAGAGACCGAAGCACAACTAGCTGAAGAAGCTCGGGAGCGGGCTCGATATTCGTCGACAAGCCGGTTTTCTGCAAGATCCTCGCTACCATCAGCGATGCCACCGGCAGCACCGGCGGACAGTCCGGCCCTCTAACACCGGACAGTCCGACCTCAAGCCTCTACTTCGGCCTCCAAGCCTGCACCAACACCCTCCTCTGGTTCTACAGCACACAAGCCGGCTGCTAGTTCGGGTTCAATCATGTCTACAGCTCGTGCTCGTGATAAAGAGTGCTATACTTGTGGAGGAAGAGGACATTTTAAGAATAAGTGTCCCAACAACAAAGTCATGTTTGTCAATGACAATGGTGAATATGAGAGTGGAGATGAAATTGATCCCTATAGTCCTGAAGACAATGGTGATGCTAGTGAGGAAGAGTTGGATGCTTATCCTACCCATGCGCCTACCATTGTGGTTACTCCACGTGCTCTTAGTGTGCAGCCCAATTCTGAATCTCAGCGCTGCAATCTGTTTCAAACAAAAGCACTAGTTGGCCCAAACAAAGCTTGCAAAGTCATCATTGATGGAGGTAGTTGCAGAAATCTTGCAAGCAAGGAGTTATGTGCCAAGCTGAATTTGACATATTTACCTCATCCTAAACCATATTATATACAGTGGCTGAGTGACAATGGTGAGATGAAGGTAAACCATATGGTGCGTGTAAATTTTGAGATAGGACCATACAAGGATTCTATTGATTTTGATGTGGTTCCTATGACTGTTTGCCACTTATTGTTGGGTCGACCATGGTTATATGATCGCCATGTGCAGCACAATGGTCGAGCTAATACATATCATTTGGAGTTCACGGGCAAGAAAATTACCTTGCAGCCTATGTCCCCACAGCAGATTGTCAATGAATCTCGTCAAAAAATTGAGGTGAACTTGAAGGATGCACATCATGATAAGTGCGAGAGTTTTGTAGCTGTGAGTGATGTAAATGAGCGACCAAAGAATGATATAACGAAAAGTGAGGGAGTGAATAACCTACTAATTTTAGCCACCAAAGAAGATATGAGAGAATTTAGTGAGGATCCTACAGCCATGCCTCTTGTGCTCATGTACAAGGGTGCGGTTTTAGTTTCTAACGACATGACCCCTATTTCTTTTGGTGTGTCTAATGTTTTGCAGGATTTTGGTGATGTATTTCCACTTGATTTGCTGCCTCTACCTTTACATGAGAGAGTTGATATGGAGGCATCAAAACGTGCTGATTATGTGAAGAAACTCCATGAGAAGACTCGAGAGGCTATTGAGAAGAAAGGCCAGAAAGTTGCTGCTACAAGGAATCAAGCAAGGAAGAAGGTTTTGTTTCAGCCTGGTGACATGGTTTGGGTGCATTTGCGCAAAGACAGGTTTCCCAAGCTGAGGAAATCCAAATTAAAACCTCGTGGTGCTGGTCCTTACAAGATGTTAGCCAAAATAAATGATAATGCCTACTCGATTGATATACCTATTGCTGAGTTTGGTGGAGTTAGCAACAGCTTCAACGTTGCTGACTTATCACCATATGATGGAGAAGACCTTGGAGCGTCGAGGTCGACGCCTTTTGAAGAGGGGGGAGATGATGAGGACATCCCTATACTTGCACCTTCTCCACCAACTACTACACAAGATGTTCCAGCTGTTCAGTCCAATGAGATTAGAATTGGACCCATTACAAGAGCTCGTGCTAAGTTACTAGAACAACAGGTGAACTTGTTTCTTAATGAGCCTGATGTGTTACTTAATGAGAACTTTATACTGCCTAAGTCATTGTCTTATTGTATGATCAGGTACATTGGAGAGGAATGCGTAGCACGGAGCGAGGAGCCACAGCAAGAGGAACACCAGAAGATGATCGCCAATATCTGCGCGAGGGAGGAGCGGGAGGAAGGCGCGATAGAAGAGAAGGAGATCATCAAGAAGGGCAAGTTGCAGTTCCAGGAGACAGCGGACAGTCCGGCCCTCCACACCGGACAGTCCGGCCCTCCACAGCGGACAGTCCGGGGCTCCAACACCGGATAGTCCGGCCTCAGGTGCGCCAGAGGGTAGACACCCTCTGTGGTGTAGCGCGCGTCACCCCAAGACAGTCCGGCCTTAGCACACAAGACAGTCCGGCCTTAGCAAGACAGTCCGGCCTTAGCACACAAGACAGTCCGGCCCGTCTCGGATCAGATCCGAACGGATGTATCTAGTTCGAGTCGAATACGTTTTCTCTCGAGTCCTGGCCGCCCCAGCCGCCCATATAAGCCCTGGGACGACCCCATAGTTAGGGCAGACCACGTTAAAACTATTTTGGAGTTGTTTCTCTTTAGAACCTCTGAAATTACTTGTGATCGAGTTTATCAAGCTACAATTGAGTGTGATCTGTTGTTCCATTGGGAATTAGTGGATTGCAAACTACCGTTCGTGGTCGACGGCTACGTGCGCAAGATCGTGGTGTTGTGAATATCCTACAAGGTTCGAGAGCTGTTGCATTGGCATCAGGGTTCGAGCGGGAGAGTTCATCGCTACACGGTGTTTATCTATCTACCATCATCATCATCGCCATCGCTTGCTGAGAAGATCGGGACACCCCTTATCATACCTATGACGAAAATACATGGGTTTAACCCATAAAATAAGGTGACGCAGCACCATATAAAGCCTTGGACGAATTTTATGATTGAGTAACTTGTGAATTTTGTCCAAGCATCCTTGCAGCATTATGGTGGCTTCAAAGTTCTGAAATCTTCACTTGTAGCGTCATCCTGAATCCTCACACGATTGCTGCCATCCTCTCCATGCACGATCATGCTCCAATGCTTGTCCCTCTCATCCATGCTAGGCCCATCATTCCTAAGTAACATAAACACATCTGATTTAGGCAGCATCATATTCTCATGAATATTAGGAATAGTTCCTAGAAACGAAAGTACCTGATAATTTAGTTGGCGTGCACGAGCTCTTGTGGGAGGTCCTTGGAATTGTGGAATGTGAGGAAGTGTGGCTGTAGGTGCAACGGTTGTATCAACCGTAGGGATGTCCTCATCAGGGGACCTTGGCGCGGTAGCCTCCTGGGGAGGGGAACTAGTCTCCTTCCCCCTTTTGCGATGTAGTCTGCGCCGGCGGGGAATGCCCCACCATGCCCTTGTCTTCTTCCCCGCAGGGGGTTAGCAATGAAAATCTCTTTGCTTTTCTGCTTCTCGATTTCCGCTGTTGTCTTGCTCGACCGAGCGCTCGAGAGCCCTAGCGAGTTGTCGACGCCTATGGGAGGCCTTCTTGCGCCTCAGAGCTCATGTCGGGGTCGGTGCCGGCGATGACGTCAGGCGATTCTTGAGATTGGAAGTTGAAGAAAGAGTTGGAAAACAAAAAACCCCAAATCCCCAAAAACGAAAAACAAATCGGTAAAACAAACGAAAAAAGAAAGCGAATAAGATGCCCCTGTGACCGGCACAGGGACCTTCTCCATCGTGGAGGAGCGTGGCACTATCTGTGCCAGCAGCTAAGAGCAAATTGCCGCGTGTGGTGATTCACGGGGCCTTCCTTGTCGTTGAGGGAAGCTGGACCCTCACGGACGTGAAAACGTCGACGCTTAAGAGAGCCCAGAGACCGTCGACACCTCGTCAAGGGTTGCTCACGAGGTGAAGGGCCTGGCGTGGACCTCCGGATCTGTGTCTCCTTCACAAGATGATCAGAGCGGCCTTTGTCTTCAATAATCCTGCCACGTTAGGCCTTCCTCGGCAGAGGGAATTTTCCCGCGGATGCAGTGCACATCGACGCGTCCTTGTTCCCTCATGAGGATTGCTCACGAGGCTCGTGAGGGTTGCTCACAAGGCGCTGGTCCTTAGAGGGGGCCTTCGGCACACCTCGGACTTTCCTCGAAGATTTTTTATTTCCTAGTGTACTTCGCGAGGAACTAAGCACCATGGGTACTTGGAGGTGATCGATAGCAGGGCCGTCGCCCCCGATCAGAGCTCATTCCCTTCGGGTTTTTTGGGCTTGCTGTTTTCCGTCGAAGGCCCCAGCATAGACACCGTGCCTAGCCCCTTTCCGCGTGGAGTACAGCAGAAAATAAATGGACTTCATGCCATTTTAATATCATGCCGAAGCAGAGGCGCTATAATGCGCTATAACTTAATATCAGTGCTAAAGAGCTTTTTGATCTGATACAAGTGTCATGACAACGGTCTTAACCTCCTCGTGAGGAACCTAAGGGTAGAACTTTCGCAGATGAGCTATGTTCCACGGGTTCCCCACCGGTACTCCTTCTGTGGTTTCCAGCCACGCCGAGCCTGGCCTGGCGATGTGCGTCACCTTGAAGGGGCCTTCCCACATTGGAGATAGCTTGTGCAAGCCCTCGTGAGAGAGTATTCTCCTCAGCACCAGGTCGCCGACCTCCAGAGTCCTTGCTCGAACATGGCGGCTGTGATAGCGGCGTAGTCCTTGCTGGTACCTCGCGGCGCGGAGCGTGGCTTGGCACCGAGCTTCTTCGAGCTGGAGGAGGCGATCCTTGATAAGGTCCTCTTGGCGAATTTCGTTGAAGGCGAGCACTCTTGGCGACCCGAACTTGACGTCGGTGGGAAGAACAGCCTCCGCCCCATAGACCAAGAAGAAAGGAGTCTCTCCAGTAGGTTTGGTGGCGGTAGTCCTGATGGACCACAAGATGGATTGGAGGTTGTCTAACCATTTTTTGCCGCAGGCCTCGAGTTTGGCATTAAAGCTTCTCGTCTTGGGTCCCTTGAGGACTTCGGCGTTGGCGCGCTCGGCTTGGCCATTGCTCCTGGGGTAGGCGACTGAAGCGAAGCAGATCTTGATGCCGGCCGATGAGCAGTACTCCCGGAACAGCCCACTGGTGAACTGGCTGCCGTTGTCGGTGATGATGCTGTTAGGCACACCAAAGCGGCAGACCAGCCCACGTATGAACTTGACCGCGGACCTGGCCGGGATTGTGCACACCGGCTCCACCTCCACCCACTTGGTAAACTTGTCGATGGCGACGTACAGGTAGCGGTAGCCCCCTTGCGCTCTGGGAAATGGACCGAGGATATCCAATCCCCAGACTGCAAAGGGCCAAGTGAGTGGGATGGTTTGTAGCTCCTGCGCCGGCTGATGAATCTGCTTGGCGTGGAATTGGCACGCCTCGCACTTCTTGACCATCTCTGTCACATCCCCGAGCGCCAAAGGCCAGTAGAAGCCGCTTTGATATGTGTTTGCGGCAAGAGTTGAAGCAGAAGCATGATGCCCACATTCGCCGGCGTGGATGTCCCTGAGAAGCTCTTGGCGTTGGTGAGTAGATATGCACTTCAGAGCGACGCCGTTTGGGCGACGCCGGTACAAGTCACCGTCTTTGACGCAGTAGCCTGAGGCTTGATGCACTATCCTCTCGGCCTCCGATTCATCTTCGGGAAGCCTGCTGCTGACGAGGAAGGCCTTGAGCTCTAGGATCCAATCCACTCCCTCTTGCCGTGCCAATGCCAGCAGGACGCGGTCACCCGAAGGAGGCCCGCAGTCCGGAGCCCCCTGCTCCGGTGGTGGCGGCAGGACAGGCGGAGGGTCAGACCCGGACGATGGCGGAGAGGCGGACAGTTTGAAGAGCCGCTCCTCGAAGACGCCGGCAGGTTGCGCCAGGAGGTGCGAGGCGCGCTTGGCGATTTCGTCTGCCTCCACGTTTTCTCCCCTTGGGACATGCTTCAGCTCTAAGCCTTGAAAGCGTTTTTCCATCTTTCGGTGCTCCTCAAGATAAGCTGCCATGTGCTCATCCTTTGGAGTGTAGCTCCTGTTGGAGAAGTTCACCACCAACTGTGAATCTCCCTTGACGATGAGGCGCTTGATTCCCAAAGCATTCGCTGCCCTTAGGCCAGCGAGCAATCCCTCGTACTCCGCGATGTTGTTGGAGACCTTGTGCTCAGGCTTAAAGCAGAGCTGTACGGCGTAGAAGAGCTTGTCTCCAGAGGGAGAGGTCAGGACAGCACCAGCTCCCCCGCCGGGGAGGTTGAAGGCGCCGTCGAAGTGCATGACCCAAAGGCCTGGGGCCTCCTCTCCTGGGAGCGTTGACTCCACCTCTGTAGGCTCGTCGGCGAATGGATCAGTCCATTCGGCAGTGAACTCGGCCAAAGCCTTGCTCTTGATTACCTTTGTAGTTTCGAAGGAGATCTCAAAGGGTTGAAGCTCCACGGCCCATTCTGCCACCCGCCCGGTGACATTGGGATTGCGCAGGATGGTCTCCAGGGGACGATCAGTAACCACCTTTATCGGGTGGCCCTGGAAGTAGTGGCGTAGCTTCCGCGAAGCGATGAGCAGGGTGTAGAGCAGCTTTTGCTGCATGGTGTAACGCTCCCATGCGTCGCGTAGCACCGTGCTGATGAAGTACACGGGCTTCTGCACCTTGGTGATGCCCTCAGGAGTCCTCTCCTCAAGAGGCTCAGAAGAGTCGCTCTGAGGGAGCGGCTCGGTCGGCGAAGCTGCAGCAGGTGGCCCCCCTTGAGGAACAGAAGGGATTTCTGCCTCTACCTCGCGAGGAGCCCCCGGGCAGGGAGGATCAACTCCCTCTTTGGCGATTACCTTGGCGTCTCGCTCCGCGACGAGGACAGCGCTTGCTGTTCTCGGAGTTGCTGCGATGTAGAGCAGCAAGGGCTCGCGGAACGTTGGGGCAACCATGATTGGTGGGCTCATGAGGTACCTCTTCAGCTCGGTGAAAGCCTTGTCGGCTTCCGGAGTCCACTCAAACTTCCCAGTGCGCTTCATGAGCTTGAGGAAGGGCAGAGCCTTCTCTCCGCTCCTCGCGATGAAGCGCCCCAGGGCTGCCATGCATCCCGCGAGGCGCTGCATTTCCTTGAGATTGCGTGGAGGACGCATTTCCTCGATTGCCTTGACTTTGTCAGGGTTCGCCTCTCTCCCGCGATGAGAAATGAGGAACCCTAACAAATTTCCCGATGGCACGCCGTTGACGAATGTTTCTTCCAGATCCTCGATGAAGGTGTGACTCTCGCGAGTCTTGACGACAATGTCATCGACGTAGGCTTCCGCATTCCTTCCCATCTGAGCCCCCAGGGCCTTACGCATGAGCCTTTGGAAGGTGGCTCATGCGTTCTTCAGGCCGAAGGGCATACAGACGTAGCAGTACACACCACAAGGCGTGATGAAGGCGGTCTTCTCCTTGTCCTCCTTTGCCATCTTGATCTGATGATCATTCGCTGGTGGAGGCAGCGGCAGCGGCTCGGGATCTGCGCGAGACAGACCGTCGCGGCGGCGACCCTCGTCTCGGTCGTCGTCGCGGCGATCGCCCCAGGATCCGCCCTTGCCGTTGCTACGGCTGCTCCCACGGCGCTTGGTGACACCATTTTCCTCATGAAACTTTCAGACAATCCAACAATCGTCGGTATTGTGGGTGTCCTTTTTATGGAGGATGCAGTAGCGGCGGCGCCGACCCTTGTCGCGTTCGGAGCGGTCCCCGCGGCGTTGCTTATGCTCGGGCTCCGCCGCGAGAATGGCAGCCTCCTTACGCTTGGGGTCCTTGGACTTCGACTTTGGGGGAAGCGCCTCCGGCAGATTGTGCACGAAGAGCCTCCCCTCCTCGGCCTTGGCGCAGCGGTCAGCGATTTCGAAGAGCCTGACGACAGAAGTCAACTCATCATTCACAGACAGTTTCTCTCTCATTTTGATGTCGGAGACGCCCGTGGAGAACGCGGAGATGACCTCCTCGTTGGAGATCCTGGGGATCTTGTTCCTCATCTGGCCCTTGTACTGACGCACCGCCTTGAGATCGTTCTTGGTGGCAGGGCGCTCATACGTGGGCATGAAGTTGGCAACGAACTGGCGGCACAAATCCTTCCACGAGGTCACGGACTCGTGAGGAAGATTCATGAGCCAAGTTCGAGGAGCGTCTTTGAGGGCCATAGGGAACCAATTGGCCATCGCACGCTGGTCTCCACGCGCGGCCTGGACGACGACGACGTAGAGCTGGAGGAATTCGACGGGGTTTGTAGTCCCATCGTAACGCGCGCCGATGTCCAGCTTGAACTTGTCAGGCCAGACCACGTAGCGCTGCTAGCGAGTGAGGGCAAGGCACCCAGGGTTGTAAATGGGCTCCCCAGGGGTCTTGACGTTCTTGCCAGCTTCGCCGATGTCGTCGATGGCACGGTCATGATTCTCGCGGCGGCGCTCAAGGGAGACGCGTGCGTCTTCCAGAGCGCGTTGGACGATTTGACAGCTGGGCTCCCCGCGCGGCGAGGACGCGGCGCGGGAAGCGACTTTCTTGGCCTTGGCGGCCTTCCCATCTCCGGCGCCTGGGGTGCGGCGCCCCGCCGCCGGATCTGGCTCCCCCGCGCCCTGAGCTCCGCCCTGGGCCGGGTCTTCGTTGGCGATGGCGACGAGCTCGGCGATTCGAGCGCGCCACCCCTCGCGTCCGTCATCAGTGGGTTGATAGCGCAGAAGCTCCTACGCCATGGCGAGAGCCTGCGTAGGAGACATCTGACTCACAGAACGAGCGTGAGAAGTGGCGGTGGCGGTGAAGGAGAGCGAAGGCTCTGTACGCCCGGACAGGAGGTAGGAGGACTCCAGATCTTCCTCCTCCTCTTCCCCAGCCGAAGCTTCACGATGACGGAAGATGGGCTCGGTCTGTCCCCGGACAGCGTTGCGGCGACGAAGGCGCTCGAGTCTTGCGTTGGCGTCGGCCATGTCGAAGCAGATCTGAAAGAAAACACACTATAGCCCCCTACCTGGCGCGCCAAATGTCGATGGATTTCGTGTCACAAGAACACGGGGTACACGTGACGGACCCAAAGATTTGAACGCAGGGGGCTGAACGTGTGAGATCTAGGATCGCAATGAAACACGGTGACGAAAGCCTCGAGTCGCCGAACACACTACCCACTGCAGAGAGAGACACCGAGCTTTACCCTGGTTCAGGGCCCTCGTGGTGAGGTAAAACCCCTACTTCCTGCCTTCTTGTATTAGTACGCGATACCTCGCGAGGTGTACAAGGTCTTGGTTACAAAAGCTCTAACTGGCCAGAGGTTGAAGAACCTGCGTGCCCAGCTAGCATCTTGAAGAAGATGAAGATTCGATCCCCTCTAAGGGGTGGCCTCCCTCTCCTTTTATAGCGCCAAGGTCCTCCTTCCCCTTATCTTCTTGGGGAAGGGGTTGCCACACACGGCCAAGTTGGGGGGACAGCTATAGACTATATTCTTCTGTGGACGTAGTCTTCGTAGAGTAGTGGCGCCGGTCCACCGGAGTGGGTGGAAGAAGCTGACGTCTTCCTCTGGCGCCCTGCACCGTCCACACTATTTTTAGGGGGGGTGGCCAACAACCACTGTGCCGCTTTAGGCAGGCACGGCGAAAGTTGGACTCCTCCCTGTCGGGGGTAGAGTGGGCGGTACGCGGTCTTCCGTCCCTTATCTTCTTGCTCTGCACGCAAACGTGCTGAGCTGACGTGGACGTGGCTCCTTCCCTCACCAGCGCGAGCTCGTGAGGAGGTCTTCTGGTCCTTAGCAGCTTTAGCCGTTGTTCTCCTCATGAGGCGCCTCCTCATGAGGGTCTTCTCCAACAGCTTCGGTCGTGGTTGCACCCTGGGCCGAAGCTGGGCCATTGAAGAGGCCCAGGAGCAGGTGGACCGGAATACCCCGGTATCCAGAACACCGACAATAGTTTTAGAAGTGCACCCTTTAATAATTTACACATTTTGTAAATCATTTCTTTGCAAGCATGCTTACATAGAAGTGAGTGCAAATAATATTATTTTGGAAACTTTCACTTTCTCAAGGAAGTCCTTCAAGAATTAATAGAAAGTTTGAAATAGTTTTTATAATAAAGCTTTTAAATAAACTTAAAATTTTTTAAATACCTGTGAAAATTCAATCAACACAACAAAACAAAAACAAAAATTTCACTCCAAAATTTGATAAAATCTTGGGATGTTACAGACTACCACCCTTAAAAGAAATCTCGTCCCTGAGATTGGAGAGGCTAGAAAAAGAGGAGGGTTTGGGTTACCTAGGTGGCTACCACCCTTAAAAGAAACCTTCCGTTATTCTAACTCACTGAAGTCCTAGAGTCCTTTTCTCTGTGCATTTATTCGAATAGTGTCCCTTCTGCTTGCACTTGAAACAAGTGATGCTGGTCATGGGACAATTCTCTAGTAGGGTGACTAGTATTACAATGATGGCATCGCTCCTGACATTCCTCAGACTGGTGTCCCATTTCTCCGCAGATTTTGCAGGCTAGCAGTGTAATCTTAGCTTCATCTTTTGGTTCCTTGCTACCCAGGTTGTTTTGGGCCAGGTTGTTATTGATACTAGCCAAAATCTGGGGCATCATTTGTACCATTCGAGAATGATCATCCAGTACTTGCTGCATTCCTGGAGGTAACTCTTTGCTACCTGAGTTGATCAAGTTCTGAGTCAAAACTCGCATCAATTCAGCATGTACTTCTACCATCTGTTGTATTGCTAAAACCAACTGTGGTTTGTTGAGACTGTTCGGGTGTTGAGAGTACATCTATTTTGGGTTTTAGGGCAAGTTTAGAACTTGACATAGATGAGAAATAGATAGAAGGGATTCTAAAGAAGATTCCTACCCAAACACAGCAGATCAAGGCAATTCATCTTACAAACAACATCTAATAATCATGCATCACACCAAGCAAACTAGTTCAAACACCAATAATCTAGTATGGTCGTACCCCAATTTGGTATGATCATTAGATTATTACGATATCGTTGGTTCTATAAACTAGAATTATTGGTGGTCTATTCTATCATTGTCTTCATTGTTCCTTGTTCCTTGTTCTCATTTCCATTTCCTCAATGTATTGTTGAGTGTTATGCAGTCTTCATATCAGTATTTCTCCAAGTTTTTCGTTGGCCTTCCATGTATTGCATCATGCTGAGTCGATGGATATCATATGAGTAGAAGTCTCATTCTTCTGGCACATTGTGGTCTTCTTGTCCTTTCTTGAAGATTTCAGGGTTGGGTCATTTTAAAGCAAAAGGAAAACATTTAAAGACGAAGTAGGGGAGAATACAAGAAGTTTTCAAGATGCAAACTTTTTTTATACATATAGAAGCAAGATGAGATAGATTCATTCGTAAAACCAAAATGATATTTTATTTTATTTTGAAGGAAGAAAACAAAATCGTAGGGGCTTCCTAGTCTATTCCAAACCTAGGGTCTCGATCCTATAGGCAACACTATGCTGTGATACCATTATGTAACACCCTACCTTTAGAAAATGGCAGAACTCCTGTGTTAAGTGCTACTCCATGGATCACTGATAGCACCACAGTACAAAATATAGTAATCATTGCAATAGTATCAAAATTACAACGTAAATCCAGTTACATAGGTCTTCCACCTTACGAGTACACAGCATAAAGCATAGCAGCAATGAGCCTCCATCTTTATCACGTGCCACAGGCAGACAAGTTGGAATGTAGACTCGAGATCCTACAAATTGTTCCTCATCCAAATAAACCCTGCACATTTGAATATGCAGCCCCAAAGGGGTCAGTACAACAACATACTGGCAAATGACACATATTTGGTGGCACTTGTGTAAAAGTCTAAACTACATGATATTTGGCTGGTGGATCTCATATGCTAATTTGCAAAAAGCCAATTTTATCCTACTATTCTTTTCAAAACTTTCTTTCAAAGTTTTAATTTATAATGTTCAAGATAACCCCTATACACTCCATGTTAATTAGGCATGTAGTTCTGGGCGAAACTCAACAAAGTTAGAACAATAGAAACCACCACACCTCGGAGTGTATGGCCCTAAGCTCCCGCCTAAGGGTTTCTAGTCAAGTTTTAAAGCATTCAGAAATGGTGATGAGATTCTTCCAAACATTCCATGACTAGAGACTCAATTGTCCATAACCGAGGACACGGCTAAACGCTTAGATTTGACACCCTACAGGGGTTGTGCACTTTCACCTTAAGACTTATTTTACCCCGAAGAATAAAATAAGACAGGACCTTTCAGAAAAAGCATTCAACCAAACTAGTCTGACTGTGCCCCATATATTTTGCTACCACCTCGTGTCAGTCCCTCTTGGTTGAACCCTTAATCCTACTCAATCAAGACAGAGCCCATAGTGTCATAAGGCTGCACTGGAAGTACTCTAAACATGGAAGACATAGTAATCTCTTTAATCCTGAGTGGCAAACCCGAGCGGTATCCTGAGTACACATCATTCCTTGTATGTGCCCCAGAACCCACCTACTTCGCCTCTTCTTATCAAACCAATCCACCCAGGTGTTTCATTTTATTTGAAGTTGTTAATTTGTTCATAAAACAACTTTAACAAGGTGATCATAGCATGGCATCAATATTCAAAGTAATTTTAGCATCCTATCAGATAGGGTTCATGGATAGCTACTCACTACTAGGATCTAGCATTTTGTAAAACAAATTTTCAATTCCACCTATCATGCATACTATTAAAAACACTAATACAGTAGTAAAAGTAGGTAGAAGATATGTGTGTCACTTGCCTTTTTGAAGTCCACAATCTTTTCACTCCTCTCAACTAAGCACGTAGCTCTTTGCACAAACTATAACACAGAAACAACACAACATAAACACACCATACAAACACAATCAAACATGACAAACAATTGAAAAGTGTTTGTTTAACAATTTAGATTTCTCAAGATACTGTGATAGAAAGATATGGCAAAAGATTAGTGGATTGTGAGATATGAATTTGAGAGCTTAGTTGGGAAAGATCAAAAATGATTTTAGAAGAGTGAACTTGAATCTTTATGCTCTACCAAAGCATGATTAGAACTTGGAATAGCTCATGTGAATTAAATCACACAAGTGTCAAATATTGCAATATCAATACTATTGAATAAGTGTGACAACAATTATTCTTAAATAGCATATATTACACTTAGGCATTGGCAAGGATTTCATGAAGCATTGATTTACTCAATTAACTCATTTGCAAATTGAATAGTTCAATACATGTGAACAAGATTAAGTGAGCAAAGGGTTTGATATGAATGAATGATATTTGGGAATATGGCTCAAGGATTCTTTGAACAACATGAAGTATGGATATGTGCTATGATGTTGATTAAATCAACACCAAGATCTACAGGATGTGCATCGACTTCACGGCGTTGAACAAGCATTGCTCGAAGGACTATTTCCCGCTCCCTCGAATCGATCAGATCATCGACTCCACCGCTTGCTGCGAGTGTCTTTCGTTCCTCGACGCCTACTCGGGGTACAATCAGATAAGGTTGAAGGTCGAAGACGAGGACAAGACCATTTTCATCACCCCGCACAGGGTGTACTATTACATGACGATGCCCTTCGGCTTGAAGAACGCAGGAGCCACCTATCAACGGTGCATGCAGCCGTGCCTGAAGGAGCAAATCGGTCGCAACGTCAAAGTCTACATCGATGATATTGTCATCAAATCCGCGAAGGCAGAAAGCTTGCTCGATGATCTGTGAGAAACCTTTGCCAATCTCAATCGATACAGCATCAAGATCAACCCGAAAAAGTGCTCCTTCGGAGTACCTACAAGCCAGCTGTTGGGATACCTCATCTCTGAGAGAGGGATCGAAGGCAATCCGGAGAAGATCCAAGCCATAATCAACATGCAGCCGCCAAAGACACTTCGACATGTCCAGCAGTTGATAGGTCATCTAGCGGCCCTCAGCCGCTTCATCAGCAAGCTAGGCGAAAAGGCTCTCCCCTTCTATCAGCTTCTCAGGAAGACGAATAAGTTCACCTAGACAGCGGAAGCGCAAGCTGCTTTCGATGACCTTAAGCATCGCCTTTCGATGTCTCTAGTACTGTCATGCCTCGCGAAAAAGAGCCAATGTTTCTACACATAGCCGCAACCAATTAGGTGGTCAGCTCTGCTCTAGTTGTTGAACGCGCTGAAGAAGGCAAGGAACACGGAGTACAAAGACCGGTCTACTACCTAACCGAGGTACTGTCCCCGACCAAGCAGAGGTACCCTCACTATCAGAAGCTAGCATACGCTATATACATGACGGGGAAGAAATTGCCGCACTACTTCGAATGCCACTCCATCATAGTGGTGGCCTCAGCCCCAGTTTCGAGCATACTCAACAAACCCAACGCCACGGGCGCATTTCGCTTTGGGGCATCACTCTTGGACCATGGGAGATCACGTACCAGCGGCAGCCAGCTATCAAGTCACAGGTCCTTCTGGACTTCATCACCAAATGGACTGAAGCACAGATGCCGGAGCTCCTAGACCTGTCGAACACATGGACAATTTACGTCGATAGCTCCAAACGCATTTTGGGAGCAGGAGCAGGGGTGGTTCTCGTATCGCCACACGGGGGACAAGATGCTCTATGTTTTATGTATGCGATTTGTGAACCCCTCGAACAATGAAGCTGTGCTACACAGCATGCGCATGGCGAAGGCATGTGTTGCCACTCGCATGAAGATCCACGGCGATTCGAATCTCATCGCCCAGCAAGTCATGAAAGAATGTGACGCGACCTGCGCAAACATGATCGCATATCGTGCAATGTACGACAAGCTGGAGGGCAACTTCGAGGGATGTGAGTTGACCCACATTGGTAGAGAAAGCAATGAAGAGGCAGACAACCTGGCCAATATCGGGTCCAAATGTTTGCCGATACCACCGGGAGTCTTCTTCAAGGAGATATTCGAGCGATCCATCAAGATCAAGCTAGCCACCGTCGACCTAGCGTTAGCAACACGCTCGGGGGCTAATCATACAGGAGACGCTCCGGCAGCAGACAACAAAGATCCGTCCAAGCAAACCGCCACAGTCATGCTAGTCGAGGCAGTCTGCACGAAGCCGCACCTCGCCTACCAGATAAGGGGCCAGCTACCAGAAGATACCATCCACCATCGACAAGTTATGCGACGCTCCAAGGCCATCACAATAATCCAAGGAGAGCTTTACAAGCGCAGCACCACAGGAGTTCTCCAGCGATGCATAGCACCCAAAGATGGGATCGCTCTCTGATACGTCTCAAACGTATCTATAATTTTTTATGCTCCATGCTTGTTTTTACACCATTTGCTTAGTGTTTCGTTACACTTCGTGGCACTTTTATGCATTTTCCAGAACTAACCTATTAACAAGTCGCCACAGTGCCAGTTCCCTATTTTCTGCTGTTTTTGTATTTCAGAAAAGTTACACAGGAAATATTCTCGGAATTGGACGAAACCAAAGCCAGTCGCCCAGAATTTCACCGAAGCTTCCAGAGAACCGAAGAGGAGATGGAGTGGGGCCACGAGGGCCACACACAATAGGGCGGCGCGGCCCAGGCCCTGGCCGCGCCCCCTATGTGTGAGACCGCCTTGGTCCACTTCTGACGATGCCCCTTCGCCTATAAAGACCCCCCGACGGGAAAAACCTAAGTACCCCGATCACTTTTCCAGAACACATCGCGATTCGCCGCCGCCGTCGACCCGAAGGTCGGGAGGGTCCAAAAGCTCTTCCCGGCACCCTACCGGAGAGGGGAATCGCCACCAGAGGTCTTCTTCATTGCCATGCTTGCCTCCGAAGCGATGAGTAAGTACTCTACCTTGGACTATGGGTCCATAGTAGTAGCTAGATGGTTGTCTTCTCCACCATGTGCTTCATGTTTAGATCTCATGAGCTGCCTTACATGATTGAGATCACCGTTATGTAATTCTACATGTTGTGTTTGTTGGGATCCGATGAATATTGGTGTTATGATTGAGTTGATGTATTGAATTTTATCTTATGTTATCTCTATGTTGTTTATGATCTTGCATGCTCTCCGTTGTTAGTAGCTATCTTGGCCGAGTAGTTGCTAGTGACTCCAAGAGGGAGTATTTATGCTCAATAGTGGGTTCATGCCTCTATTTAATCTGGGGGAGTGACAGAAACCTCTAAGGTTGTAGATGTGCTGTTGCTACTAGGGGGAAAACAACATTCATATGCTCAAGGGCATATGCTTTGTTTACATTACACACTTTGCTTAATGCAATTATCTGTTGTTCGCAACTTAATACTTGTGGAGTTCTCGGATTGATTCGCCACAAGTGGATTATTAGTCATAGATGCAGTTGGATGGCGGTCTATGTACCTTGTTGTAATGCCCAGAGTAAATATCATAGTGATCCTCTCGACATATGCACATTGTCTTTATTCTATCAATTGCCCAACTATAATTTGTTTACCCAGCATGTATAATTTTATCTTATGGAGAGACACCACTAGTGAACTGTGGACCCCGGTCCTATTTCCTTTATATTGCTATAACCTGTTTACTTTACTCGCACTATTTACTTTACTCGCATACTATTATCACTTTCCACTCGATACGCTCATACCCTTTGTTTCAAGCAAACCGGTGAGATTGACAACCTCATCGTAAGTTGGGAACAAAATATTTGGTTGTGTTGTGTGCAGGTTCCACGTTGCTACTAGTTGAAGACGCGCTAACAAGTTATCGTTAACGGCACCCTTGTTAGAGCATCACGCAGCTAGTGGGCATCACCTTTAGTCGTTTGTCTGCCTCCTCCTGGATTGACTACCTTGGTTTCATAACTGAGGGAAAACTTGCTGCTATATTCATCAAAACCTTCTCTTGGGGTTTTCCAACTGGCCAGTCATTTTTACTTCATCAACAAACGCTAACAAGCTTTTTGGCACCATCATCACCACGCCATCAACAAGTTTTCTAGCGCCGTTGCCAGGGAGGAAGAAGACTTCTGCAAGGGGAGTTTTCGCACGCACATCCTTTACTTTGTTTTAAGTTCTGCTTTACTTTATTTTTACTTGCATCGTTTTATCAAAAAGCCAAAAAAATTAGAATCCTTTGTAGTCGTTTATTATGTCTAGTTCAGTTGCTACTACTTTGTCACCCGAGGATATGATTTTCTCTTTCAAACAAAAAGAAGAGGAAAGTTTTAAAGAAGCTTGGTCTAGAATTTATGATTGGCATGGAAAGACTGAACCGAAAATGACTTTGAGTTTGCTTCTTAGTTGCTTTTACTTTGGACTTGCTCTTCGTTATAGATATGCTTTGGATGCTACTACAGAAGGAGATTTCCTTCATTGTGATGGAGATCAAGCCTTCAATATTATAAAAAAGTTGATTACAATTTATAGCATGCCAACCTATTTTGATTCCTCTCTTGTGTGCATTTTTAATAGACTTGATACTCTTGAGACTCGCACTGCTAGTTTGAATACTTGCTACAATACTTTGCGCCAGCATTTTGATTATGTGCCAACAAATTCTAAACCTTCGAGTTGGTATCCTACGGTAAAAATCACCATTGGTGGTGAAACTTTTCATGCTCCTTGTGATATTATGTCTGAATTTTGTCTTATTCCAAAGGATGTTTATGAATCTTTGAGTCTTTGGAAGCTTTCTGAGGGGGGAGAAGGAATTTCACTTACTAATAATGCCACTATATTTCCTGTTGGAATAGCTGAAGGAGTTTTTACAAAAGTCCTAGGAAGAATGATATCTACTGATTATCTTGTTATTGAATGTGTAGGAAAAGGAAAAATCACACTTGGAAGATCCCTACTGAAGCTCCTGGGCGCCGTTATAGATGTGGGAAAAGGCAATATAAGATTTATCTCTCCACCTTGCAATAGCCACGTCTTTCCTAGAGTCAAGAGCAAAGGTAAGAAAGGAAGACGTAAGGCACCCGCTGATCCTAGCACTTCATCACTTGATGTTACTTGATTCGCACTTTCTGCGCCTAGCTCAAAGGCGTTAAAGAAAAGCACTCTTGGGAGATAACCCAATGTTTTTACATTCAGTTCTTTTTCTTTTATTTGAGTCTTTGAAGTTAATACTACTGTAATAACCGCTCCTTATCCTTTTTATTTCGTTGTTGTGCCAAGAGAAGCCTCTAATTTGAGCGAGGTAAGATTTGGGGATGTTGCTGTCCTGAAACAGTTTTTGGTGCTGCACCATAAAAATTCGTTAAAATTCTCTGTATATCTTTTGGACCTGAGATTTCTTGTGCATATGCCCCAGGTTATATCCAAACTTTCATTAGTTTAACACTTTTTGATTTGAGCAACAGAAAACCCTCTAAAAATTCGAACTTTGTCAGCTGTTCTGTTTTGACAGATTTCTGCCAATATTTGTGTTTGCCGCTTTATCGCTTTCTTTTGAGTTCTTTTGATCACGGAACTTTTGGGGAAGTTGCTACAGTAGTATATACTTTATATGTGGTGGTTTTGAGTTGAAACCTGAAGAAAAAAAAGGGTTGATTCTATGTTATGCTTACACTAATGTTGCTAATAGATTTGTGTTTAGTTTTGTATGAAGGAAGTTTTCAAGTGTAGGGATCGGAGAGTGATGAGATGAGTTGAAGAATGGACAAAAGATCAATCTTGGGGATGCCCATGCATCACCCCAATAAATATCCAAGAAGTACAAGCGTCAAAGCTTGGGGATGCCCCCGAGGCGCCCCTTTTTCATCGGCAAAAATCAGGTCACCTTTCAAGACACTATATTTTTATTGCTTCATGCATTATGCGTTTTTCTTGGAGCGTCAGTTGTTTTATTTTTCAGTTTAGTTTAGTTTTTTTTGCTGCAATAAATGGTTGGACCCCAACAAATTTCTTTTGGAGAAGTTGCCTTGCTTTTCATTTGCCAAGAACACTCCATTTTTCACTCTATTCGTTTCAACGAGTGTTCTTCTTTATCACCAGCAACTTTATATTTAGCATTCATACGTTCTATATTTTCCTTAGTAATCCTATGCAACGTAAGAATCTGTTCAGCATGTTGGGCAGCATCAAAATTATGTTGCACCGAAGATGGAATAGGTAATAAATCAATAGGTGCACGAGGAACAAAACCATACACAATCTCAAAAGGACATAACTTAGTTGTAGAATGCACGGAACGATTGTAAGCAAATTCAATATGAGGTAAACAATCTTCCCACATTTTTAAGTTCTTCTTTAAAACAGCCCTTAACATGGTAGATAAAGTTCTATTTACTACTTCAGTTTGTCCATCAGTTTGGCGATGACATGTAGTACTAAACAGCAATTTAGTCCCCAACCTAGCCCATAAACATCTCCTGATGAGGACATCCCTATTACACCACCATTATCTCCTACTCCTTTTGATGAAGATGTTGCTGCGAAGAAGTCCAATGAGATTAGGATTGGACCGATTACAAGAGCACGTGCAAAGCTATTGGAACAACAGGTGAACTCACTCTTAATTGAACCTGATCTTTTATTTAATGAGAACTTTATACTGCCTAAGTCTATGCATCTATGTATGATCAGGTTTGTTGATAACATGAGCATTGCACGAGGAGGAGATGAGTCGCAGCAAGAAGAGCAAGACTTGATGATCAAGTGCGCGAGGGAGGAGAGGGAGGCAGGCGCACCAGGAGATCACCAGAACGTCAAGTCGACATGAGAGAGTCCGTGATGGCGCACTAGGACATCCTACAACACGATGTCTACACGTCTACGGCGCGCCACACTCATGGCCTGCGTGCCAGGAATAGGCCGAACCCATGTATGGGTCGGTATGTACTCGTTTGAGTCGAACCGAGTCAGTTTGGGCCCAAACCAGGTTGGTTTTGGGCCAGGTCCATGTGGAGGACGCCCCAGCCTCCCTTAAGTAGCCAGGGGCGCCCCCTCGAGTCGCTTAGACCACGTTTAAACAAAACCCTAGTTTCTAGACAGAACCAAGTGTTCCTCTGAAATTATTCACACCAATTCGTATCGATCTGGTGTTCGTTCTACTGAAAATCTGAGTGTAATCTGCTGTTCCATTGGGAATTAGTATATTGCATCACCGCTTCGTGGTCGGCGGCTACGTGCGCAAGCGTGTGACGTTGCGAATATCCAAAGGGTTGAGAGCTGTTGCGCTGGCAGCAGGGATTAGCCGGAGAGTTTACAGCGACACTCGAGTTATCTTCATCACCATCATCGCCATCTACATCGCGCTCGCTGAGAAGATCGGGACACCCCTTATCATCTTGGTATCAGATTCCAGCGTTTCCTCGGTGAGCATCCACAAATCCATCCCCGTAGATTCGTTTTTGTTTTTGTCCTATCGAGAAAAAGCCTACAAAAAAAATTAGGGTTCTTAGTTCTTGCCATAGCCTAGATTGCATCGAGGTACTGGTTTTTAGTAGCTGATCGTCTTTTCGCGTATCTTTTCATCAAATCTGTAGGAGTCTAGGATCCCCGTTCTTTTCTGTATCTTCATTTCAGATTTCGTCTTTGTTTGATCCCTCTTTGATCTTCTTCTTCCTTAGTCTGCACGTTTGTTTGGAGTCCAGCTTCACGATCAGATCAGATCTTTCCTTGGAGTCGATCGCTAGTAGCAAAAAAAAAAAAAAAAAAAAAGAGAACGCCGCACGCACTCTAGCAGACAAAAGCAGAGTTTTGTCTGGTGCAAAGCGTTCCAGGGCAAAAATCGGATCCTGCACCGATCGCTATTCCAAGAGAAAAAAAAAGAGAGATACTACGCGCACGACCAGACAACTTGGAGTTTTTGTCTGCTCCCGCGCGTACGACGTGCACGCGATCGATCAGACTGTTTGACACTTTTGTCTGGCTTAGTGCATTGCCTCTAGTTTCCAGGCCAGATCGTTCATTAAAAAAAAAAGAGACAAACTACTTTGTCCGTTTCGCGTCGCCGTCGCGCTGCCGTGTGTTTCCGGCGTCGTACATCTCTGCCGTTGACATATTTTTCGTCGGTTTCTCATTCGCGACAGCGCGTTACCACTGTGTCCACATAGCGTCCTTTCTACACGATTTTGATCGCTTTAGCTACAGCCTGTCTACAGCATCGTGTTAGGAGCTTACCCATACGAGACTAGCTACTTTGTGCTCATCAGGCTGCTGCCGTGTGCGCAATCTTGTGCCTGTTCATCGAGCCCGTCCTAGCGTCTCTCTTGTGCATTGCAACACGAGCTACTGTGCGTTGTCACTTATATCTTTTTGAGCTCACTTTTCAGAGTTGCTTTGCCCCGTTTATCTCCACCGTGTGTGTTTCCGTGGGTCTTTGTCATACGATCAGCACTAGGACTTGTATTTCGGTGTAGTTCGGTATCCATACCAAGCCCCACCATATACCCTGGTTTGTCGTGTGATAATTTCTTATACCCTCGGTATTCGCTTCATCACATCCGTGCACGTTTCAGTCTCTACGAGTGGTAAGCATTTGTTATTCACTTTGGAACGGTAAGATACCTTTTTCTTTCAGTTTTGAGTGAGTTGTGAGCGTAACCACCACCCGTTTATTGTTTGTGCACTAACCTACTAACCATGTCTGCTAGTGATGTTGATGTGATGCAGAAAAAACCTGATGATACTCCTGTCATATGGAGGGAGTATGAAGCTCTTCGTGATCATTTGGAAAGAATAATAACACGAACAACTGACGCTATTGATTCTGATGTTCAAGCTGTCCAAATGAAAGTAGAAGCCACTGATGCTACTGTTAATAATATGCAAGTGCAAGTCAATGATCTCCAAACTAGCATCCAGGCGTTGACACAATCTGTCACTGCGCTGCGTCTTACTGTTGAGCAGCGACCCCTACCACATGCTGATGCTGATGATGAGAGTGCTCATGGCGACAATGAGGATTTTGCTGCAGCCGGTCGTGGTAATGGTCGAGGCAATGGTCCTCCTTTTCGTGGCCGTGGTTTTGTTCCCGTTGGTGCCCAGCGCGTTCCTTTTCAGCAGGATGATGGCTTGGGTAAACCAAAGTTTTTTATTCCCAAATTTGAGGGTGGTACTGATGTTGAAGAGTACCTCACATGGGAGTTGAAGATAGAGAAGTTGTGGCGTCTTCATGATTATACGGAGGACAAGAAAATCAAGCTTGCTTCTTCAGAGTTTGATGGCTATGCTTTGCGATGGTGGGATAGCGTTGTGCAAAAACGTCAAGAAAACAACGAGCTGCCCATTATAACTTGGCGCCATATGAAGGAAGTGATGCGGGCTCGTTTTGTTCCGCATAACTACCTCCGCTCAGTTTTTGATAAGTTACAGCAATTGAAGCAAGGCTCGCTGTCCGTTAATGAGTATTATATGGAGATGGAGATGCTTCTGCAACGAGCTCGCGTTCGTGAGCCTCTTGAGCAGACCTTGCAGCGTTTTCTCCATGGTTTGAAGTATAATATCAAGAGCATTGTTCAGCATCATCGGTATCGTGATATGAATGAGCTGCTACATCATGCACGTGAAGCTGAAGCACAATTTGCCGAAGAAGCTCAGTTTAAAGCTCGTACTACTTCAGGCAGCCGTTTCACACCCAGGCCTGCTGCACCCACACCAAGTTCTCGTTCATATTTTCGTGCTCCTTCGTCGTCGCGATCTGATGCCAATGCAAAGAAATCCGCACCTGCTGCTAGTGGTACAGGTTCGAACATGTCTACAGCACGTAATCGTGATATGGAGTGTCATACTTGTGGTGGAAAGGGTCACTTTAAACGGGATTGCCCCAATCGGAAAGTGATGATTGTCAATGAGGACACCAATGAGTACGAGACAGGTGATGATGCTGATCCGGATGGTTCCGATGATGATGACATTGGTCATGACGGTGTTGATGCCTATCCTTCCACAGCCAATAACATAGTTTGCTCGCAGCGTGTGCTCAATGTGTCTCCTACATCTGAAAGTCAGCGATGTAATTTGTTCCAAACTAAAGCACTTGTTGGACTGGACAAAGCTTGCAAACTCATCATCGATGGTGGTAGTTGCCGCAACCTTGCTAGCAAAGAGTTGTGTGCAAAGCTGAAACTGAAATACATCCCGCACCCGCATCCATATTATATCCAGTGGCTCAGCGACAATGGAGAGATGAAGGTCAGCCACATGGTGCGAGTTGATTTCGAGATTGGACCATACAAGGACTCCATTGAGTTTGATGTGGTTCCTATGACGGTTTGTCACCTCTTGTTGGGCCGCCCATGGCAGTTTGATCGCAACGTGTTACACAATGGCCGCACCAACACATATCATTTGGAGTTCAAGGGCAGAAAAATTAACTTGCAGCCTATGTCTCCACAGCATATTGTAAATGAATCTCGTCAGAAAACTGAAGTGAACTTAGAACATGAGAATGAGAGAGTAGCTAGACGAGAGACTATTACCTCGGTGAGTGAGAGCCACCCAGCCACATCGAGAGAGCCACACCACAGTGAGCGAGTGCATTCTCTAGTCCTGCTAGCCACCAAAGAAGATATGAGAGAATTTAGAGAGGATCCTACAGCCATGCCACTTGTGCTTATGTACAAGGGTGAGATTTTGGTTTCTAATGACATGACTCCTCTTCCTTTTGGTGTTTCTAGTGTCTTGCAGGAATTTGCTGATGTGTTTCCAGAGGAGGTTCCCGCTGGTTTGCCTCCTTTGCGCGGCATTGAGCACCAGATTGATTTCATCCCTGGTGCCACCTTGCCAAACCGCGCTCCTTACCGCACCAACCCCGAAGAAACTAAGGAGATTCAGAAACAAGTGCAAGCGCTACTCGACAAAGGTTATATTCGTGTGAGCTTAAGCCCTTGTGCTGTTCCTGTTATTCTAGTTCCTAAGAAAGATGGTACTTGGCGCATGTGTGTAGATTGTAGAGCTATTAATAACATCACTATTCGATATCGTCACCCTATTCCGCGCTTGGATGATATGCTTGATGAGTTGAGTGGTGCTGCTTTTTTCTCTAAGATTGATTTGCGTAGTGGTTACCATCAGATTAGGATGAAAGAGGGGGATGAGTGGAAAACAGCCTTTAAAACAAAATTTGGTTTATATGAGTGGTTAGTCATGCCATTTGGGTTAACTAATGCACCTAGTACCTTCATGAGATTAATGAACCATGTTTTGCGTAATTTTATTGGCAAGTTTGTGGTTGTGTATTTTGATGATATTTTAATCTACAGCCGCAATGAATCTGAACATAGTGATCATATTAGACAAGTTTTGCAAGTGTTGCGTGATTCTCAGCTTTATGGTAATCTTGAAAAGTGCACTTTTTGCAAAGATAAGGTCATCTTCCTTGGATATGTTGTTTCTAAAAATGGAGTAGAAGTTGATGCATCTAAAATTGAAGCTATTCAAAATTGGCCTACTCCCATGAATGTTAGTCAAGTCCGAAGTTTTCATGGTCTTGCTGGTTTTTATCGCCGTTTTGTGAAAGACTTTAGTACTGTTGCTGCACCTTTAAATGAGTTAACTAAAAAAGGTGTTGAATTTGTATGGGGCGCAGCCCAAGATCATGCTTTTGATGAACTGAAACGTTTATTAACTTCTGCACCATTGCTTGCACTACCAGATTTTAATAAGCAATTTGAGATTGAATGTGATGCTAGTGGCATTGGTATTGGTGGTGTGTTGATGCAAGAGGGTCGGCCTATTGCCTACTTTTCTGAAAAACTTTGTGGTGCGAGGTTGAACTATCCTGTTTATGACAAAGAATTGTATGCGCTTGTTAGAGTTCTTGAGGTTTGGCAACATTATTTATGGCCAAAAGAATTTATCATACATTCTGATCATGAAGCTTTGAAATATCTGAAAGCTCAATCTAATTTGCATAGGCGTCTTGCTAAGTGGGTTGAGTTTATTGAGTCTTTTCCTTACATAATTAAACATAAAAAGGGTAAAGACAATGTGGTTGCTGATGCTCTATCTAGGAAGAACATGTTGTTGACGCAATTAGACATTAAGGTTCCTAGTTTAGAGAGCTTGTGTGATTTATATGCTACTGATCATGATTTTTCAGCGCCATATAGTATGTGTACTGGTGGGAAAGCATGGGATAAATATCACATCCATGATGGGTTTTTGTTTCGTGCTAATAAACTATGTGTTCCAGAATCGTCCGTGCGTTTGCTATTGTTGCAGGAATCACATGCCGGCGGTTTGATGGGTCACTTTGGGCGTGAGAAGACGCTACTCATGCTCGCTGATCACTTTTATTGGCCTAGGATGAGGCGTGATGTGGACAGGTTCGTCAAGCGCTGCATTACATGCAACAAGTCGAAGTCCAAGCTGAAGCCTCACGGTTTGTATACTCCATTACCTGCACCTACTACACCATGGGAGGACATTAGCATGGATTTTGTATTAGGTTTGCCTAGGACTAAAAGAGGCCATGATTCTATATTTGTGGTAGTGGACAGATTTTCTAAAATGGCTCATTTTATTGCCTGCCACAAAAGCGACGATGCGTCGCATATTGCTAACCTGTTTTTCAGGGACATTGTACGTTTGCATGGAGTACCCAAGACAATTGTCTCTGATCGTGATGTGAAGTTTATGAGCTACTTCTGGAAGACACTTTGGGGAAAGCTGGGCACAAAGTTACTTTTCAGCACTACATGTCATCCCCAAACTGATGGTCAAACGGAGGTGGTAAATCGCACACTTTCAACAGTGCTGCGATGCATGATCAAGAAGAACCTGCGTGAGTGGGAAGATTGTTTGCCGCATGTGGAGTTTGCATATAACAGGGCGGTTCACTCTACCACGCAGCTATGTCCTTTTGAGGTGGTCTATGGTTTCAAACCCATTACGCCACTTGATTTGTTGCCTCTTCCTATTCAAGAGCGAGTCAATATGGAGGCATCAAAGAGAGCAGATTTTATGAGGAAGATACATGTGAAGACTAAGGAGGCTATTGAGAAGAAAGGCAAGTATACTGCAGATCGTGCAAACAAGAAGCGGAAGGAGGTTTTGTTTCAGCCCGGTGATATGGTTTGGGTTCACTTTCGCAAGGATAGATTTCCACATCTACGTAAGTCCAAGTTGCTGCCCCGTGGTGCTGGTCCTTACAAGGTTCTTGCCAAGATCAATGATAATGCCTACAAGATAGATCTTCCTACAGCTGAGTATGGCGTCAGCAATAGTTTCAACGTTGCTGATTTGACACCGTATGAAGGTGAAGATCTTGCAGCGTCGAGGTCGACGCCTTTCGAAGGGGGGGAGGATGATGAGGACATTCCTATTACACCACCATTATCTCCTACTCCTTTTGATGAAGATGTTGCTGCGAAGAAGTCCAATGAGATTAGGATTGGACCGATTACAAGAGCACGTGCAAAGCTATTGGAACAACAGGTGAACTCACTCTTAATTGAACCTGATCTTTTATTTAATGAGAACTTTATACTGCCTAAGTCTATGCATCTATGTATGATCAGGTTTGTTGATAACATGAGCGTTGCACGAGGAGGAGATGAGTCGCAGCAAGAAGAGCAAGACTTGATGATCAAGTGCGCGAGGGAGGAGAGGGAGGCAGGCGCACCAGGAGATCACCAGAACGTCAAGTCGACATGAGAGAGTCCGTGATGGCGCACTAGGACATCCTACAACACGATGTCTACACGTCTACGGCGCGCCACACTCATGGCCTGCGTGCCAGGAATAGGCCGAACCCACGTATGGGTCGGTATGTACTCGTTTGAGTCGAACCGAGTCAGTTTGGGCCCAAACCAGGTTGGTTTTGGGCCAGGTCCATGTGGAGGACGCCCCAGCCTCCCTTAAGTAGCCAGGGGCGCCCCCTCGAGTCGCTTAGACCACGTTTAAACAAAACCCTAGTTTCTAGACAGAACCAAGTGTTCCTCTGAAATTATTCACACCAATTCGTATCGATCTGGTGTTCGTTCTACTGAAAATCTGAGTGTAATCTGCTGTTCCATTGGGAATTAGTATATTGCATCACCGCTTCGTGGTCGGCGGCTACGTGCGCAAGCGTGTGACGTTGCGAATATCCAAAGGGTTGAGAGCTGTTGCGCTGGCAGCAGGGATTAGCCGGAGAGTTTACAGCGACACTCGAGTTATCTTCATCACCATCATCGCCATCTACATCGCGCTCGCTGAGAAGATCGGGACACCCCTTATCATCTCCAAAAATGACTAAGAAATTTAGTATCACGATCTGAAACAATAGTATTAGGCACACCATGCAAGCGAACAACATCGCGAAAGAATAATTCAGCAACATGAGCAGCATCATCACTCTTATGACAAGGAATAAAGTGTGCCATCTTAGAAAATCTATCCACAACCACAAAAATACTATCCCTCCCCTTCTGTGTGCGAGGTAATCCTAACACAAAGTCCATAGAAATATCCTCCCAAGGTACACTAGGAACAGGAAGAGGCATATATAAACCATGTGGATTAAGGCGGGACTTAGCTTTTTGACATGTTGTGCAGCGAGCAACAAACCTCTCAACATCCCTTCTCATGCGAGGCCAAAAGAAGTGTGTAGGAAGAACGTCTTCTTTCTTCTTTACTCCAAAGTGACCCATTAATCCTCCTCCATGCGCCTCCTGTAACAACAAAAGACGAACGGAACCTTCTGGAATGCATAGTTTGTTAGCACGGAACACAAACCCATCATTGAGGATGAATTTGTTCCAAGTTCTACCCTCTAAACAATGCTGCAAAACATCTTTAAAATCGGCATCGTTCACATATTGTTCTTTGATAGTTTCCAATCCAAAGATTTTGAAGTCAAGTTGAGATAACATGGCATAACGACGGGACAAAGCATCAGCAATAATATTATATTTACCCTTTTTGTGTTTAATAACATAAGGAAAAGATTCAATGAATTCAACCCACTTTGCATGACGTTTATTCAACTTAGCTTGACTACGAATATGCTTCAAAGATTCATGATCAGAATGTATAACAAATTCTTTAGGCCATAAATAATGTTGCCAAGTTTCTAATGTTCGAACAAGAGCATATAATTCCTTATCATAAGTAGACTAGTTCAAACTAGCTCCACTCAATTTCTCACTGAAATATGCAACAGGTTTACCCTCTTGTAACAACACTCCTCCTAAACCAATTCCACTAGCATCACATTCCAACTCAAAAGTCTTATTAAAATCAGGAAGTTGGAGTAAAGGAGCATGTGTAAGCTTATCTTTGAGTAACATGAAGGCGTCTTGTTGTGCATTGCCCCAAACAAAGGGCACATCTTTCTTAGTAAGCTCGTTCAGCGGCGCTGCAATGGAACCAAAATCTTTGACAAAGCGCCTATAAAATCCAGCGAGGCCAAGGAAGCTCCGCACTTGTGACTGTTTTGGGTTGTGGCCAACTCGAAATTGCTTCAATCTTGGCGGGATCAACTTCAATACCCTGTGCTGTAACAACATAACCAAGAAAAGCAACTCTATTCGTGCAAAAGGTGCACTTTGCAATGTTACCAAACAAACGTGCAGCACGTAAAGCATCAAAAACAGCACGTAAATGTTCCAAATGTTCTTCTACAGATTTGCTATATATCAATATATCATCAAAATATACCACCACAAAATGTCCAATAAAAGCACGTAAAACTTCATTCATTAATCTCATGAAAGTACTGGGGAGCATTAGTTAAACCAAAAGGCATCACTAACCACTCATATAGGCCAAATTTAGTTTTAAATGCAGTTTTCCATTCATCTCCTAACTTCATACGAATTTGGTGGTAACCACTACGCAAATCAACCTTAGAAAACATGGTAGAGCCACTCAATTCATCAAGCATGTCATCTAAACGAGGAATAGGATGACGATAGCGAATAGTAATATTATTGATTGCTCTACAATCAGTACACATGCGCGAAGAACCATCTTTCTTTGGTACCAAAATAATAGGAACAGCATAAGGACTAAGAGACACACGAATATGACCCTTGTCAAGAAGTTCTTGAATTTGTCGCCGAATCTCTTGCGTCTCCTCCGGATTGGTACGATATGGCGCACGGTTGGGCAAAGATGCGCTAGGAATCAAATCAATTTGGTGCTCAATTCCACGAATAGGTGGCAGTCCTGGAGGTACATCTTGTGGAAAAACGTCCGCATACTCCTGCAAAATGTTAGCAACAACAGGTGGCAAAGAAGAAGGCATCTCCTCAGCTGAAAACAACACTTCTTTGCAAATGATAGCATAACATGCAGTAGTACTCACATCAATTTCAGAAATATCAGATTTGCTAGCTAGCAAACAAGTACTTTTCAAACGAATTTCGTTAGCATGTTTTGGAGTAGATTTAGAAGTACTTGTAGAAGGCATAAGTTCCTTAGCAACAATCTGATTTTCGCTCAGCTTTTTCCCCTCATTATGTGCTCTACTAGCTCTAGCAAGATCATCTTTTAAAATACTTTCAGGAGACATGGGAAGTAACACAATTTTCTTATCATTATGAACAAGAGAATACTGATTTGTGCTACCATAGTGTATAGAATTTGTATCAAATTGCCATGGTCTACCAAGTAAAAGAGCACATGCTTGCATAGGAACAACATCACACTCAACATAATCAGCATATGCAGCAATAGTAAAATGCACACGAACTGTACGTGTTACCTTAACCTTGCCGCTGGTATTAAACCATTGAATGTGATATGGACGAGGATGGGGTCGTGTCGTAAGAGCAAGCTTATCAACCATCTCCATGCTCGCCAAGTTGTTGCAGCTCCCGCCATCAATAATAATGCGAATACAGCGATCTTTGACCACGCCCTTGGTATGGAACAGATTATGGCGCTGGTCGGGCTCAGCCTTGGTAATTTGTGCACTCAAGACTCGCTGTGCAACTAAACTCGGGTATTTCTCCGCATGTTCTGCAGCCATATATTCAGAATCTTGCTCCATGGATGCAGCAGCACATTGCTCATCAGATGCAATAAGAGCCAAAGTATCTTCATCATAATCACTGGCGGAGTCGTATCCACCATCCTCAAGAGCAATCATCACGCGGGAGGAGGCACAATCGCGTGCAAAGTGACCAAGTCCACCACATTTGCGGCACTAAATTTGGCTGGACTTGCCTGTAGATGCCATGGAGGACGCAGCGCTCGGTGCTGGTCCCGTAGTAGTCTTCCGTGCAGCAAACGGAGGTGGTGTAGATGCTGCAGATCACGTGGATGTGGTCGCTGGAGGTGTAGGTGCAGCAGCCCGTGACGCCGAATTCGGTGATCTCCAAGAAGAACGCGCTGCAGAAAAAATAGTTCGTGTCGCCTCGCGTCGATCCTGCAATTCACATTCAGCATTGCACGCAAGATGGAACAAACGGGTAATAGTGTGATAAGATTTATATCTAAGAATGGTCTGAATTTCCTTATTTAACCCGCCTACAAAACGTGCCATTAATGCTTCATTATCCTCCTCTATACCACAACGTAGCATGCCAGTTTGCAACTCCTGATAATAATCCTCTACATAATTTTTGCCTTGATCTAGACGTGCTAATTTTGTAAGCATGGAACGCTGATAATATGGTGGAACAAAACGAATACGCATAGCATGTTTTAAAGCATCCCATGTAGTGATTGGATTAGCATGATTAGCACGACAATATTCAGACCACCATATGGAAGCAAAACTAGTGAACTCACAAGTAGCAGCACTGACACGTCTATCCTCGGGATAATTTAAGCATGCAAAACGCTGGTCTAATTCTAATTCCCAAGAAAGGTATGCATCAGGATTATAGCGACCATCAAACGTAGGAACATTTAATTTCAGTTTAGCAACATGGTCATCATCACGTACCAACGGACGAGGAGGTGGACGGCGAATATAGGGCCGATGACGACCAGGTGGCTGATCAACTGTGAAGTCGTCCGCGTACTCGCCCTCGTACTCATCTTCCCCGTAATAATCATCCAACTATGCATCACGGGCCTGTGTAACACCCGTAGTTCCTGCAACGCCAGCAGCCGCAGTGCCCGCAGTAGCACCCGCAGCCGAAGTTTGTGCCGGTTGATGGAGAATGCGCTGTGCACGTCCCAAAAAGGTCGGTGGAGGAGCCACGCGAGTCGGCTGTGGAGGAGGCGCGTGAGCCGGCGGTGGAGGTGGTAAGCGTGCTAGCACCTCCTGGAATTTAGCGTCGATTTTGGCGGTGAAGGTGGTCTTGAGTCCCTCGAGTTGCTCCATCGTGTCACTAAAACGCTTGTCCACATCCTGCATATGATCAGACAAAAGTTTGGTGACGTGAGCCTGCAAGGCTTCACCCTCCAGTGACTGTGGCTCGGTGTTGTCTGATGGCATGATTAGTACTCAAAAGCACAGGTGTAGGATATGTACTCAAACGCTTAATCTGTCAAGCAAACCAATACTCTTACCCGTTCTTACCCTACAGCAGGTGGCGATCAGCAACCGTCGTGACCAAACTTCAGGAAGATTGAATAGAGCGATTGCCAGGTGGTGTCAACGCACGGTGTACGAATATGTGGAGCTCTGGGTGGCTGCAATATTTGTAGCAAAAATTCAAGACAGCAATGCAAGGTTGAATAACAGCTCAACGACGGTACTGTGCTGGTCCTAGACTAGCCCAAGCTAGAGACGCGAGCCTAGAACACCACGAATCACGCCGCGACACCGAAACGCAATAGGCAGCAGTGCTCTGAACAACGCGCGAATGAGGCGAAAATCACTATGATGGAAAGTGTCTCAAAACGATCAGCAAGGTGAAATATCAGGATAGGAATTTTTTTAAAAAAAAAAATTTCCCAAAACTGCACGAAACTGCTCCGGAAAGCGTGCAGATGCCAAATTTTTTTCACTATAATGGCGTATAGCTCAAAACGATCCCAGAAGCCTAAAAACAGTATAGGCCGAATTTTTTTTCGGAGAAGTTTCCAGACTTTTTTATTTGCTCTCCTCTCTTTCCTTCTGGCCGAAACTTTCTGGAACTCTGATCAAGTCACAACTCGGATCGGATCTGCAAAGATGGGAAATAAGAGTAGGAAAACTAAAGGGTATATGGCGGTGGGGATAGCGGAATCGGTGGTGGCGGTGGTGATGGCGGAATCGGCGGTGGCGGTGGTGATGGCGGAATCGGTGGTGGCGGTGGTGGCGGTGGTGATAGCGAAATCGGTGGTGGCGGTGGTGATAGTTGTGACCAGAACTCGAAACTCTAAAGAACTAGACGTAAAACCAGCACTGGACACGACGATGCAGACTAGAATTCAACAATGCAAATACTGAAAAGAAAAGATGCAAAGGCTCGAACTGTTTCTAGGAAAAGATCTAGTCCTAATATTTTTGGCTTTTTCGTGGATTCTAGGTATGAAGATGCAATCTAGACTACGAAAACAGTAAATTTCACCGATCAACCTGAAATCTGATACCACTTGATGGGGTAAAGGTGCCCGATCTTTCGATGAGACGATAACTATCGATTATGGGGGAGGTCGACGTTGACGATCCGACTACAAACGTGCGAGACGTTGCGCCTTAGCAATCGATACACCAACTTCCGAGGCTATTGATCACGCCGGAGCTAGATCAACCTGATCACGAGGATTAATCCCTGCGAGCAATCGAAGAACAAGCAAGAATAATAGTTGCAATCAAGATATTGCGAATAAAGATGAAGGCTTTATTGAGGAGGTGGGATTCTGTCTGTGCGTAGTACAAAAGGTCGATTTGACACTTGTGCCTATGGCGAAGAGTAGCTCGTGGCTAAGTCTTTAACTAAACAAAATCCAAGTTCTAATGACGGCTAGGAGGAGGTATATATGAGGGAAAGGGCAGGGATTTTCGTATAGCCCTAATGGGCCATCCGAAAATAACCCTAGATGGGCCAATTTCCACTCAAACAGCCTCCAGAAAATCCCTAACATACCTATGACGAAAATACATGGGTTTAACCCATAAAATAAGGTGACGCAGCACCATATAAAGCCTTGGACGAATTTTATGATTGAGTAACTTGTGAATTTCGTCCAAGCATCCTTGCAGCATTATGGTGGCTTCAAAGTTCTGAAATCTTCACTTGTAGCGTCATCCTGAATCCTCATACGATTGCTGCGATCCTCTCCATGCACGATCATGCTCCAATGCTTGTCCCTCTCATCCATGCTAGGCCCATCATTCCTAAGTAACATAAACACATCTGATTTAGGCAGCATCATATTCTCATGAATATTAGGAGTAGTTCCTAGAAACGAAAGTACCTGATAATTTAGTTGGCGTGCACGAGCTCTTGTGAGAGGTCCTTGGAATTGTGGAATGTGAGGAAGTGTGGCTGTAGGTGCAACGGTTGTATCAACCGTAGGGATGTCCTCATCACCCGGCACCCTACCGGAGAGGGGAATCGCCACCGGAGGTCTTCTTCATCGCCATGCTTGCCTCTGGAGCGATGAGTGAGTAGTCTACCTTGGACTATGGGTCCATAGCAGTAGCTAGATGGTTGTCTTCTCCACCATGTGCTTCATGTTTACATCTCATGAGCTGCCTTACATGATTGAGATCACCGTTATGTAATTCTACATGTTGTGATTATTGGGATCCGAAGAATATTGGTGTTATGATTGAGTTGATGTACTGAATTTTATCTTATGTTATCTCTATGTTGTTTATGATCTTGCATGATCTCCGTTGTTAGTAGCTATCTTGGCCGAGTAGTTGCTAGTGACTCCAAGAGGGGGTATGTATGCTCGATAGTGGGTTCATGCCTCTATTTAATCTGGGGGAGTGACAGAAACCTCTAAGGTTGTAGATGTGTTGTTGCTACTAGGGGGAAAACAACATTCATATGCTCAAGGGCATATGCTTTGTTTACATTACACACTTTGCTTAATGCAATTATCTGTTGTTCGCAACTTAATACTTGTGGAGTTCTCGGATTGATTCGCCACAATGGATTATTAGTCATAGATGCAGTTGGATGGCAGTCTATGTATATTGTTGTAATGCCCAGAGTAAATCTCATAGTGATCCTCTCAACATATGCACGTTGTCTTTATTCTATCAATTGCCCAACTATAATTTGTTTACCCAGCATGTATTATTTTATCTTATGGAGAGACACCACTAGTGAACTGTGGACCCCGGTCCTATTTCCTTTATATTGCTATCACCTGTTTACTTTACTCGCACTGTTTACTTTACTCGCATACTATTATCACTTTCCACTCGATACGCTCATACCCTTTGTTTCAAGCAAACCGGTGAGATTGACAACCTCATCGTAAGTTGGGAACAAAGTATTTGGTTGTGTTGTGTGCAGGTTCCACGTTACTACTGGTTGAAGACGTGCTAACAAGTTATCGTTAACGGCGCCCTTGTTAGAGCATCACGCAGCTAGTGGGCATCACCTTCAGTCGTTTGTCTGCCTCCTCCTGGATTGACTACCTTGGTTTCATAACTGAGGGAAAACTTGCTGCTATATTCATCAAAACCTTCTATTGGGGTTTTCCAACTGGCCGGTCATTTCTACTTCATCAACAAACACCAACAAGCTTTCTGGCACCATCATCACTGCGCCATCACTCTCCTACGAGACATCCACGAGGGAACCTGTGGGAATCATGCCAGCAGCAGAACCCTAGTCGCCAAGGCCTTCCGCTTAGGGTTCTATTGGCTTTTGGCCCTTCACGATGCCAAGAACATCATCCAACGGTGCGACGTATGCCAGCGCTTCACAACAAAGCCCCATGCACCCGCATCGGAGCTACGCACCATACCTGTGGCCTAGCCCTTCATGCAATGGGGGCTCGACCAAGTGGGACCTCTACCCAAGTCATCACAAGGTGGCCACACTTACCTCTTAGTTGCCGTTGACAAGTTCTCCAAGTGGATCGAAGTAGTCCCAGTCACCAACCAAGAAGCAACAACGGCGGTCAAATTCTTCGAATCCATCACCTGCCGATATGGAGTGCCCAACAGCATCATCACCGACAACGGTACTAACTTCACCTTGGGCGAATTTCAAGAATTCGCCAAAGAGCTAGGCATCAAGATCAAGTACGCATCGGTGGTGCACCCCAAGTCTAACGGACAGGTCAAGAAAGCCAATGGGCTTGTTTGCGTCGGCCTGAAGAAGCGACTCCTTCGACCCTCAAACGCGCGGCAGATGCTTGGGTCGAAGAATTACCATCAGTCCTTTGGAGTCTGTGAACTACACTCAATTCCTCTACTGGCTACACGACGTTCTTCCTGCTCTTCGGGGCAGAAGTAGTACTTCCCACAGATGTGCATTACTGCGCACCTCGTGTGGTAGCTTACGTCGAAGAAGATGCTCAAACAGCACTGGAGGATGCCCTCGACCTGTAGGACGAAGCTCGAGCTGTCACCCTCGCTCGATCAGCAGTCTACCAGCAAAGCCTCCGCAACTATCACAGTAGACGGGTACACCGACGGTCTTTCGAACCCAGCAACCTCATGCTTCGTCTCAAGCAAACAAGCACGTCGAAGCTGCAGTCACCATGGGAAGGTCCATACCTCATCCACGAAGCCATCCCAGGAGGAGCGTACCCCAAAACAGGGGTGGACGAGAAGAACAAGTGAAGGCTAGCAAAAGACTGGAGAGCGAGAAGTATTCCCTCTCAGTACAAGTGAAGGCTAGCAAAAGACTCGAGAACGACAATCGAGAGAGCAATAGCTGTCATAATCATGCTTGCGACAAAACAAAATTAATATAGGCATAAAAATGATACAAGAACTCTGAAGCAAAGTAAATCATGGAGGCTTAATTGACTTTTTGTTCAGTTATATGCATGCTTGAACATGTGCCAAGTCGATTCAAATGAAACTTTTAGAGGATACCACAATATCATACCATATTATGAATAAAACAATGCAAGCAATTGTCTACATGACATGCTACAAACTATTAATAAATTGGGACTAATCATATGAGAGCAAGAACTACAAAGCATCCATTAGATAACATATACCTTACATGAATCGACTAAGCATGTCCACATAGATGAGTATATGTACAAAAATGAAAACAAATAGAGTTCATACCAGCCTCCTACCACATCTCAGATTGTCATATGTCATCATTATTGCCTTTCACTTGTGTGGCTTGAATAATATGAAATGAATACCAAGCTCCAATGGAGTCACGGGAGACTAAACTCTGCAACAAACTTTACAAAACCGAAGAAGAATAAGCAAATATTTTTTGGTTTTCGATTTTTGAAACAAGAACAGAAGGAAACAACAAACAAAGCAAAATATTTTATGGATTTTTCAAATATCAAACCAAAAATGGAGAACAAAGCAAACCAAAGCTAGAAAACTAAAAAGGCAAACAAAGAGAAACAACGGAAATATTTTTGGTCTTTTTGAGTTTTGGAAAGTAGAAATAAGAACAAGAACAATAAAGAAAAGAAAGCGAACATGGATATACAAAGTACCGACAAAATATGATATGTAGATGAGTGAGTCGTCGGCGTACCTCCCCCCAAGCTTAGGCTTTTGGCCTAAGTGCAGATCAATTCCAGCTCGGCCATGAAGTGGCGTCCCTAAAATATGACAAAGAAGCACCTTCATCCTAATATGAGCTCGAGGGCGCCCCGGTGTGATATGCGGCGTAGTGATCGGCCGGTGCCTCCTCTTCCTCCTGGTCCACAGTGCCATGCTGAACATGGAAGCCGAGCAACCCAAGCTGCTCGTCCAACTCCTCCTTCGAGCGCGACCATGGCCTCCTGTGAATACTGAACAAACTGGGCTGTGGCAAGGGAACTTCCCTTTCCTCTCCATCAGTGAATAACATTCTATAAACTATTTTCCCCGCACATGAGTTAGCAGTAACAAAGTGATGGAGCTTCATGGCAGCAAGATCGAGCCTCTATGGAGCCAACAATATATCATGAGGAGCAATAGAAAGTCCTAGAGCAGCAACAATAATGCCTCCATAAATAGGCCCCCTAGCGGCTAGGTGACGAGCAATAAGACCACCGATGATAAGGATCACGCCGGTGATCCTTGAGTTTTGTCCCGATCTTTCATAGCGAGTCTACCCGGATAGAAATCTTCCAACAACGCGAAGAACGTCACCTGAAGAAGAGGAACGAATCTAGCAAGCAACGTGATGAAGATCACCACGCCTCAAACCTGAGCCTGATAATTCTTGACGAACACAAGAACCCTCGCAGCAATCTTTATTAGATAACATGGCAGTGCCGTTTCCCTGGAGGGATGATACACGGTTAAGCACACGATAGTTTTAGACTAAACAACTGAACTCCCCTAAACCCTAGACTGCTGGCCTCCTCATATAGATGGCCAGAAAACTGTTGGGCTTGGACAGGCCCAAACCCAAAACACAAATAAACCTAAGTGGCCCATAACATGACCTAGCACACGGAATAACATAAACAGATATGTAAACTGCTGACACAACCTTAGACTAAATTATTTCATATCGTAGGTCATTCTGGCATGCCAATCAGCAACGAGCTTCCCTCATCTTGGTGGAGTCCTGAAATTGGGCTTCACCTCCTCCTTCGTGCCCATATCATCCTCCCCCCCTTCAAAAAGCGTTGTCCCTAACGCGTGAGGGTCTGCTCGAAAGGGTGGCGGAATATCAACAATAGCACCACGCATATTCGCCGTCTTCAAGTCTTGCTTGCCTTCCTCACCACATCCTCCCTCTTGGCCTGCTCGACTTGATACAGCCCTAGGTGGTTGCACCTCTTTTCTTCGCCAAATGAACTTGTACTTAGGCGCCTCCACCTTCTTCTTCTCAATCCTTTCTGGAACCTTGCGTTGCTGAACATGAACCTGCTTAGCACGACCCTGCAAAGTAGTAATGCCTGGGCCACACAACTGACGAACACGTCCATCCTTGCCTGTATGCACACGCACTGCTGCTCCAACAAAACGTCTCCGAGGTGTTCTCGCAAAACCGTGGCTGACTACCCGCGGCACCATATGCACCGGAACACGATCAGCACCACTGTCATCGGTCTGAACACCCATGTCAACACGAACTGGAAGTGGAACACATGGAACACATGCTGACATATCCTTCCCTTCATCAATATGAGGCTTGATTTCAACCGGCTTGGCACTAACAAGAACAACTGGCTTGTCATCTACAGGCTTGGCTGATACAGTATCATGAACGACGCTTTTTGCATCATGCTCCTCATGCTGCACCTTAGCTAGCCCTGGTTGTGGCTTAGCTTTATGCAACTTCTCCTTGCGAACCACCAACACAACATCGGACTTGATTTGATCATCTCTCAGAGGCTTCAAAGTCCGCTGTTTGCCATCATGCATAAAGGAATATGTATTTGCTCTCCCAGCATGTATAGCATTACGATCATACTGCCATGGACGTCCAAGTAATAACCCACATACCTCCAATGGCAACACATCGCATTCCACCTCATCAACATAGTCATCAATTGTAAATGGCACACGCACCTTGTGAGTAATCTTCAGCATACTGCAACTATTAACCCACTCAACATGCCTCGGTTCTGGAATACGCCATGTGGATAAACCCAAAGCCTCCACAACTGACTTGCTAATGCCATTACAGTAACTACCACTATCAATCATCAACTTGCATGCTTTGCCTTTGATTATGCACTACGCCTGAAATAAATTCCATCGCTGGCCTCTATCCGCTGTCATACAAGTCTCATCATGTACTCTTTTGAGTTGCATATTCAGCCCACTCAATGGTACAACCTCCTCCACGATATCCTTTACAATATTAGCCTTGACAACATCAACCGCTGATAATTCAGAATTCGTGGCTGCCACCTTGCTAACTGTCGGCAATGGAAGAGCTATCAACTTCTCACGAGTAGTCACAGTTGTCGCGACCTTTGGTATAGGAGCTATGCTCTTGCCAACATCCGCGAGCTGATGTATAACCTTGTGTGGTTGCTTAATTACTTCCACAGGTACCATGGGCTTTGGAGAAGCAACCACGGTACTAGAAGGTATAAAGCACTCTCGCAGAAATTTTCTGAAATTCGCCCAAGTTGCAGAGGTAATACTATTCTCCCGCAACGCTTTATGCCACCAACTGTATAGCTTGTCATCCACGCGTCGGTCTGCAAGAGCCAAACGTGTAGAATCATTCATGTCGTGATCATAGGTAGCACATCTGTAGAAACCCTGTAGCATATGACGTTCCCATGACTCAAACTCTTCAGCTGTCGCATCGTTGGTCAGCTGCCAAGTGATCTCATATTCATCATATGTTAAAACACCATCCAGCAGGTCAAGATAGTCATTGAAAATATCGCTAGATTTCTTGCCACTGCGACACTTATAGCCGTAATAATCACCCGGAAAAGAATCCATGTTGTTACTATTTTGTCCCAACCGTCACTGATCTGAAATATCTTATGTTGCTCCTAGTAATCTGTCACACAAAAATCTGCAAAAATTCTGTACAAACTGAAGCAAAATAGTAGTAACTAGCTGACAGGGACGGGCGAGGAAACGCGGCCGCACGGGGCGCCAAGGGGCAAACGCTCTCCGTCCTATGGTGAGCAGGGGCAATCGATCCAGGCTCGCTAGAGGGCAGAGATGTCTGAGGTCTAGCGAGGCTAGCGATCAGGTGCGTGGCGCTGGGCACGAGTGCAGCGATTCAAGCGGAAGGCTCCACGTCGATCCGGCTAGTTGGGCCGGCCCACGCTGGTCGAGCACACGGGTAAGAATCGAGCGATCGATTCCTTCGATCGGATCTTCTGCAACTAGCGTCCCTCGATCGGATCTGCAAGGCGCCGCTCCTTTTTTTTTGATATGATCGATTCCTTCGATCGGAACTACTGGAACGCCTACTGATAAGGGGTGTCCCGATCTTCTCAGCGAGCGCGATGTAGATGGCAATGATGGTGATGAAGATAACTCGAGTGTCGCAGAGAACTCTCCGGCTAATCCCTGCTTCCAGCGCAACAGCTCTCAACCCTTTGGATATTCGCAACGTCACACGCTTGCGCACGTAGCCGCCGACCACGAAGCGGTTATGCAATATACTAATTCCCAACGGAACAGCAGATTACACTCAGACTTTCAGAAGAACAAACACCAGATCGATACGAATTGGTGCGAATAATTTCAGAGGAACACTTGGTTCTGTCTAGAAACTAGGGTTTTGTTTAAACGTGGTCTAAGAGACTTGAGGGGGCGCCCCTGGCTACTTAAGGGAGGCTGGGGCGTCCTCAACAAGGACCTGGCCCAAAACCAACCTGGTTTGGGCCCAAACTGACTCGGTTCGACTCAAACGAGTACATACCGACCCATACATGGGTTCAGCCTATTTCTGGCATGCAGGCCATGAGTGTGGCGCGCCTTAGACGTGTAGACATCGTGTCGTAGGCTGTCCTAGTGCGCCATCACGGACTCTCTCATGTCGACTTGACGTTCCGGTGATCTCCTAGTGCGCCTGCCTCCCCCTCCTCCCTCGCGCACTTGATCATCAAGTCTTGCTCTTCTTGCTGCGACTCATCTCCTCCTGGTGCAACGCTCATGTTATCAACAAACCTGATCATACATAGATGCATAGACTTAGGCAGTATAAAGTTATCATTAAATAAAAGATCAGGTTCAATTAAGAGTGAGTTCACCTGTTGTTCCAATAGCTTTGCACGTGCTCTTGTAATTGGTCCAATCCTAATCTCATTGGACTTCTTCACAGCAACATTTTCATCAAAAGGAGTAGGAGATAATGGTGGTGTAATAGGGATGTCCTCATCATCCTCCCCCCCTTCGAAAGGCGTCGACCTCGACGCTGCAAGGTCTTCACCTTCATACGGTGTCAAATCAGCAACGTTGAAACTATTGCTGACGCCATACTCAGCTGTAGGAAGATCTATCTTGTAGGCATTATCATTGATCTTGGCAAGAACCTTGTAAGGACCAGCACCACGGGGCAGCAACTTGGACTTACGTAGCTGTGGAAATCTATCCTTGCGAAAGTGAACCCAAACCATATCACCGGGCTGAAACAATACCTCCTTCCGCTTCTTGTTTGCACGATCTGCAGTATACTTGCCTTTCTTCTCAATAGCCTCTTTAGTCTTCACATGTATCTTCCTCACAAAATCTGCTCTCTTTGATGCCTCCATATTGACTCGCTCTTGAATAGGAAGAGGCAACAAATCAAGTGGCGTAATGGGTTTGAAACCATAGACCACCTCAAAAGGACATAGCTGCGTGGTAGAGTGAACCGCCCTGTTATATGCAAACTCCACATGCGGCAAACAATCTTCCCACTCACGCAGGTTCTTCTTGATCATGCATCGCAGCACTGTTGAAAGTGTGCGATTTACCACCTCCGTTTGACCACCAGTTTGGGGATGACATGTAGTGCTGAAAAGTAACTTTGTGCCCAGCTTTCCCCAAAGTGTCTTCCAGAAGTAGCTCATAAACTTCACATCACGATCAGAGACAATTGTCTTGGGTACTCCATGCAAACGTACAATGTCCCTGAAAAAAAGGTTAGCAATATGCGACGCATCGTCGCTTTTGTGGCAGGCAATAAAATGAGCCATTTTAGAAAATCTGTCCACTACCACAAATATAGAATCATGGCCTCTTTTAGTCCTAGGCAAACCTAATACAAAATCCATGCTAATGTCCTCCCATGGTGTAGTAGGTGCAGGTAATGGAGTATACAAACCGTGAGGCTTCAGCTTGGACTTCGACTTGTTGCATGTAATGCAGCACTTGATGAACCTGTCCACATCACGCCTCATCCTAGGCCAATAAAAGTGATCAGCGAGCATGAGTAGCGTCTTCTCACGCCCAAAGTGACCCATCAAACCGCCGGCATGTGATTTCTGCAACAATAGCAAACGCACGGACGATTCTGGAACACATAGTTTGTTAGCACGAAACAAAAACCCATCATGGATGTGATATTTATCCCATGCTTTCCCACCAGTACACATGCTATATGGCGCTGAAAAATCATGATCAGTAGAATATAAATCACACAAGCTCTCTAAACCAGGAACCTTAATGTCTAATTGTGTCAACAACATGTTCTTCCTAGATAGAGCATCAACAACCACATTGTCTTTACCCTTTTTATGTTTAATTATGTAAGGAAAAGACTCAATAAACTCAACCCACTTAGCAAGACGCCTATGCAAATTAGATTGAGCTTTCAGATATTTCAAAGCTTCATGATCAGAATGTATGATAAATTCTTTTGGCCACAAATAATGTTGCCAAACCTCAAGAACTCTAACAAGCGCATACAATTCTTTGTCATAAACAGGATAGTTCAACCTCGCACCACAAAGTTTTTCAGAAAAGTAGGCAATAGGCCGACCCTCTTGCATAAACACACCACCAATACCAATGCCACTAGCATCACATTCAATCTCAAATTGCTTATTAAAATCTGGTAGTGCAAGCAATGGTGCAGAAGTTAATAAACGTTTCAGTTCATCAAAAGCATGATCTTGGGCTGCGCCCCATACAAATTCAACACCTTTTTTAGTTAACTCATTTAAAGGTGCAGCAACAGTACTAAAGTCTTTCACAAAACGGCGATAAAAACCAGCAAGACCATGAAAACTTCGTACTTGACTAACATTCATGGGAGTAGGCCAATTTTGAATAGATTCAATTTTAGATGCATCTACCTCTACTCCATGCTTAGAAACAACAAATCCCAGAAATATGACCTTATCTTTGCAAAATGTGCACTTCTCAAGGTTACCATATAACTTAGCATCACGCAACACTTGCAAAACTTGTCGAATATGATCACTATGTTCAGATTCAGTGCGGCTGTAGATTAATATATCATCAAAATACACAACCACAAACTTGCCAATAAAATTTTGCAAAACATGGTTCATTAATCTCATGAAGGTACTAGGTGCATTAGTTAAACCAAATGGCATGACTAACCACTCATATAAACCAAATTTTGTTTTAAAGGCAGTTTTCCACTCATCCCCCTCTTTCATCCTAATCTGATGGTAACCACTACGCAAATCAATCTTAGAGAAAACAGCAGCACCACTCAACTCATCAAGCATATCATCCAAGCGCGAAATAGGGTGACGATATCGAATAGTGATGTTATTAATAGCTCTACAATCTACACACATGCGCCATGTACCATCTTTCTTAGGAACTAGAATAACAGGAATAGCACAAGGGCTTAAGCTCACACGAATATAACCTTTGTCGAGTAGCGCTTGCACTTGTTTCTGAATCTCCTTAGTTTCTTCGGGGTTGGTGCGGTAAGGAGCGCGGTTTGGCAAGGTGGCACCAGGGATGAAGTCAATCTGGTGCTCAATGCCGCGCAAAGGGGGCAAACCAGCGGGGACCTCCTCTGGAAACACATCGTCAAATTCCTGCAAGACACTAGAAACACCAAAAGGAAGAGGAGTCATATCGTTAGAAACCAAAATCTCACCCTTGTACAGAAGCACAAGTGGCATGGCTGTAGGATCCTCTCTAAATTCTCTCATATCTTCTTTTGTGGCTAGCAGGACTAGAGAATTCACTCGCTCACTTTGGTGTGGCTCTCTCGATGTGGCTGGGTGGCTCTCACTCACCGAGGTAATAGTCTCTCGTCTAGCTACTCTCTCATTCTCATGTTCTAAGTTCACTTCAGTTTTCTGACGAGATTCATTTACAATATGCTGTGGAGACATAGGCTGCAAGTTAATTTTTTTGCCCTTGAACTCCAAATGATAAGTGTTGGTGCGGCCATTGTGTAACACGTTGCGATCAAACTGCCATGGGCGGCCCAACAAGAGGTGACAAACCGTCATAGGAACCACATCAAACTCAATGGAGTCCTTGTATGGTCCAATCGCGAAATCAACTCGCACCATGTGGCTGACCTTCATCTCTCCATTGTCGCTGAGCCACTGGATATAATATGGATGCGGGTGCGGAATGTATTTCAGTTTCAGCTTTGCACACAACTCTTTGCTAGCAAGGTTGCGGCAACTACCACCATCGATGATGAGTTTGCAAGCTTTGTCCGGTCCAACAAGTGCTTTAGTCTGGAACAAATTGCACCGCTGACTTTCAGATATAGGAGACACATTGAGCACACGCTGCGAGCAAACTATGTTATTGGCGGTGGAAGGATAGGCATCAACACTGTCATGACCAAAGTCATCATCATCGGAACCATCTGGATCAGCATCATCACCTGTCTCGTATTCATTGGTGTCCTCATTGACGATCATGACTTTTCTATTGGGGCAATCCCGTTTAAAATGACCTTTGCCACCACAAGTATGACACTCCATATCACGATTACGTGCTGTAGACATGTTCGAACCCGTACCACTAGCAGCAGGTGCGGATTTCTTTGCATTGGAATCGGATCGCGACGACGAAGGAGCACGAAAATCTAAACGGGAACTTGGTGTGGATGCAGCAGGCCGGGGTGTGAAACGGCTGCCCGAAGTAGTACGAGACTTAAACTAAGCTTCTTCGGCAAACTGGGCTTTAGCTTCACGTGCATGATGTAGCAGCTCATTCATATCACGATACCGATGATGCCGAACAATGCTCTTAATATTATACTTCAGACCATGGAGAAAACGCTGCAAGGTCTGCTCAAGAGGCTCACGAACGCGAGCTCGTTGTAGAAGCATCTCCATCTCCATATAATACTCATTAACGGACAGCGAGCCTTGCTTCAATTGTTGTAACTTATCAAAAACTGAGCGGAGGTAGTTATGCGGAACAAAACGAGCCCGCATCACTTCCTTCATATGGCGCCAAGTTATAATGGGCAGCTCGTTGTTTTCTTGACGTGTTTGCACAACGCTGTCCCACCATCGCAAAGCATAGCCATCAAACTCTAAAGAAGCAAGCTTGATTTTCTTGTCCTCCGTATAATCATGAAGACGCCACAACTTCTCTATCTTCAACTCCCATGTGAGGTACTCTTCAACATCAGTACCACCCTCGAATTTGGGAATAAAAAACTTTGGTTTACCCAATCCATCATCCTGCTGAAAAGGAACGCGCTGGGCACCAACGGGAACAAAACCACGGCCACGAAAAGGAGGACCATTGCCTCGACCATTACCACGACCGGCTGCAGCAAAATCCTCATTGTCGCCATGAGCACTCTCATCATCAGCATCAACATGTGGTAGGGGTCGCTGCTCAACAGTAAGACGCAGCGCATTGACAGATTGTGTCAACGCCTGGATGCTAGTTTGGAGATCATTGACTTGCACTTGCATATTATTAACAGTAGCATCAGTGGCTTCTACTTTCATTTGGACAGCTTGAACATCAGAATCAATAGCGTCAGTTGTCCGTGTTATTATTCTTTCCAAATGATCACGAAGAGCTTCATACTCCCTCCATATGACAGGAGTATCATCAGGTTTTTTCTGCATCACATCAACATCACTAGCAGACATGATTAGTAGGTTAGTGCACAAACAATAAACGGGTGGTGGTTACGCTCACAACTCACTCAAAACTGAAAGAAAGAGGTATCTTACCGTTCCAAAGTGAATAATAAATGCTTACCACTCGTAGAGACTGAAACGTGCACGGATGTGATGAAGCGAATACCGAGGGTATAAGAAACTATCACACGACAAACCAGGGTATATGGTGGGGCTTGGTATGGATACCTAACTACACCGAAATACAAGTCCTAGTGCTGATCGTATGACAAAGACCCACGGGAACACACACGGTGGAGATAAACGGGGCAAAGCAACTCTGAAAAGTGAGCTCAAAAAGATATAAGTGACGACGCACAGTAGCTCGTGTTGCAATGCACAAGAGAGACGCTAGCACTGGCTCGACGAACAGGCACAAGATTGCGCACACGGCAGCAGCCTGATGAGCACGAAGTAGCGAGTCTCGTATGGGTAAGCTCCTAACACGATGTTGTAGATAGGCTGTAGCTAAAGTGATCAAAAACGTGTAGAAAGGGTGCTATGTGGACACAGTGGTAATACGCTGTCGCGGATGAGAAACCGACGAAAAATATGTCAACGGCAGAGATGTACGACGCCGGAAACACACGGCAGCGCGACGGCGATGCGAAACGGACAAAGAAGTTTGTCTTTTTTTTTGTTTTTGAAAATAGCGCTCACGCTAGAGCACAGAGACTGTCTGAGGTGCAGCGCAACAAAGCGATCCAGTTTTTTTTTTTTACTCCTTTTTTTTTTACTGAATCAGCAAACTAATGGGCCAAGCAAAATGGGCCGGCTTGGCGCTGGAGGCTACGCCTGGGGCAGCGCTCGCTCGCTCGCCTGGCCGGCTCGTACGCGCTCGAGGCTGGCGCTCGGGACGCTCGACCCCAGACGGTCTCCGTCCTGGGGCGCCGAGCGGCGGCTGTGTTCTTGTTTTTTTAAAAAAAAACTGAAAACCGATCGGATCTGGGGATCGATCTACCTAGCTGTTTCGTGAAGAACACCAAGCAAAGCCGCAGGTAGAAAGAGAAGGAGATCAAAGTGGGATCAAACGAAGACGAAGACTGAAACGAAGATGCAGAAAAGAACGGGGATCCTAGACTCCTACAGATTTGATGAAAAGATACGCGAAAGACGATCAGCTACTAAAACCAGTACCTCGATGCAATCTAGGCTATGGCGAAACTAAGAACCCTAATTTTTTTGTAGGCTTTTTCTGGATAGGACAAAAACAAAAACGATTTTATGGGGCTGAATTTGTGGATGCTCACCGAGTAAACGCTGGAATCTGATACCAAGATGATAAGGGGTGTCCCGATCTTCTCAGCGAGCGCGATGTAGATGGCAATGATGGTGATGAAGATAACTCGAGTGTCGCAGAGAACTCTCCGGCTAATCCCTGCTGCCAGCGCAACAGCTCTCAACCCTTTGGATATTCGCAACGTCACACGCTTGCGCACGTAGCCGCCGACCATGAAGCGGTTATGCAATGTACTAATTCCCAACGGAACAGCAGATTACACTCAGACTTTCAGAAGAACAAACACCAGATCGATACGAATTGGTGCGAATAATTTCAGAGGAACACTTGGTTCTTTCTAGAAACTAGGGTTTTGTTTAAACGTGGTCTAAGAGACTTGAGGGGGCGCCCCTGGCTACTTAAGGGAGGCTGGGGCGTCCTCAACAAGGACCTGGCCCAAAACCAACCTGGTTTGGGCCCAAACTGACTCGGTTCGACTCAAACGAGTACATACCGACCCATACATGGGTTCGGCCTATTTCTGGCACGCAGGCCATGAGTGTGGCGCGCCTTAGACGTGTAGACATCGTGTCGTAGGCTGTCCTAGTGCGCCATCACGGACTCTCTCATGTCGACTTGACGTTCCGGTGATCTCCTGGTGCGCCTGCCTCCCTCTCCTCCCTCGCGCACTTGATCATCAAGTCTTGCTCTTCTTGCTGCGACTCATCTCCTCCTCGTGCAACGCTCATGTTATCAACAAACCTGATCATACATAGATGCATAGACTTAGGCAGTATAAAGTTCTCATTAAATAAAAGATCAGGTTCAATTAAGAGTGAGTTGACCTGTTGTTCCAATAGCTTTGCACGTGCTCTTGTAATTGGTCCAATCCTAATCTCATTGGACTTCTTCGCAGCAACATCTTCATCAAAAGGAGTAGGAGATAATGGTGGTGTAATAGGGATGTCCTCATCACCTACCCTCGATCGGCAGGTGATAGGGTAAAGGTGCCCGATCTTTCGATGAGACGATAACTATCGATTATGCTGGAGGTCGACGTTGACGATCCGAATACAAACGTGCGAGACGTTGCGCCTTAGCAATCGATACACCAACTTCCGAGGCTATTGATCACGCCGGAGCTAGATCAACCTGATCACGAGGATCAATCCCTGCAAGCAATCGAAGAACAAGCAAGAATTATAGATGCAATCAAGATATTGCGAATATAGATGAAGGCTTTATTGAAGAGGTGGGATTCTGTCTGTGCGTAGTACAAAAGGTCGGTTTGACCCTTGTGCCTATGGTGAAGAGTAGCTCGTGGCTAACTCTTTTAACTAAACAAAATCCAAGTTCTAATGACTGCTCGGAGGAGGTATATATGAGGGAAAGGGCAGGGATTTTTGTACAACCCTAATGGGCCATCCGAAAATAACCCTAGATGGGCCAATTTCCACTCAAACAGCCTCCAGAAAATCCCTAAAATATCTAGGACGAAAATACATGGGTTTAACCCATAAAATAAGGTGACGCAGCCCCATATAAAGCCTTGGACGAATTTTATGATTTGGTAACTTGTGAATTTCGTCCAAGCATCCTTGCATCATTATGGTGGCTTCAAAGTTCTGAAATCTTCACTTGCAGCATCATCTTGAATTCTCACACGATTGCTGCCATCATCTCCATGCATGATCATGCTCCAATGCTTGTCCCTCTCATCCATGCTAGGCCCATCATTCCTAAGTAACATAAACACATCTGATTTAGGTAGCATCATATTCTCATGAATATTAGGAATAGTTCCTAGAAACGAAAGTACCTGATAATTTAGTTGGCGTGCACGAGCTCTTGTGAGAGGTCCTTGGAATTGTGGAATATGAGGAAGTGTGGCTGTAGGTGCAACGGCTGTATCAACCGTAGGGATGTCCTCATCATCCTCCCCTTCTTGAATTGAAGTCATCCTCGACACAATCTCATCTTCTTCTCTAAAGTATGGCTTCAAATCTGCAATGTTAAATGAAGGACTTACCGTGCCCATCTCTGTGGGAAGCTCAAGTTTATATGCATTATCATTCATTTTCTCTAACACTTTAAAAGGACCAGCAGCACGTGGCATTAATTTAGACTTGCGCAAATCAGGAAAACGATCTTTGCGCAAATGCAACCAAACTAGATCTCCCACATCAAACACAATATGCTTGCGTCCTTTATCACCAGCAATTTTGTATTTAGCATTCATACGTTCTATATTTTCCTTAGAAATCCTATGCAACGCAAGAATCTGTTCAGCACGTTGTGTAGCATCAAAATTATGTTGCACCGAAGATGGAATTGGTAATAAATCAATAGGTGCACGAGGAACAAAACCATACACAATCTCAAAAGGACATAACTTAGTTGTAGAATGCACGAAACGATTGTAAGCAAATTCAATATGAGGTAAACAATCTTCCCACATTTTTAAGTTCTTCTTTAAAACAGCCCTTAACATGGTAGACAAAGTTCTATTAACTACTTCAGTTTGTCCATCAGTTTGGGGATGACATGTAGTACTAAACAGCAACTTAGTCCCGAACTTAGCCCATAAACATCTCCAAAAATGGCTAAGAAATTTAGTATCACGATCTGAAACAATAGTACTAGGCACACCATGCAAGCGAACAACATTGTGAAAGAATAATTCAGCAACATGAGCAGCATCATCACTCTTATGACAAGGAATAAAGTGTGCCATCTTAGAAAATCGATCCACAACCACAAAAATATTATCCCTCCCCTTCTGTGTTCGAGGTAATCCTAAAACAAAGTCCATAGAAATATCCTCCCAAGGTACACTAGGAATAGGAAGAGGCATATATAAACCATGTGGATTAAGGCGGGACTTAGCTTTTTGACATGTTGTGCAGCGAGCAACAAATCTCTCAACATCCCTTCTCATGCGTGGCCAAAAGAAGTGTGTAGCAAGTACGTTTTCTATCTTCTTTACTCCAAAGTGACCCATCAATCCTCCTCCATGCGCCTCCTGCAACAACAAAAGATGAACCGAACCTTTTGGAATGCATAGTTTGTTAGCACGGAACACAAACCCATCATTGAGGATGAATTTGTTCCAAGTTCTACCCTCTAGACAATGCTGCAAAACATCTTTAAAGTCGGCATCGTTCACATATTGTTCTTTAATAGTTTCCAAACCAAAGATTTTGAAGTCAAGTTGAGATAACATGATATAACGACGTGACAAAGCATCAACAATAATATTATCTCTACCCTTTTTGTGTTTAATAACATAAGGAAAAGATTCAATGAATTCAACCCACTTTGCATGACGTTTATTCAACTTAGCTTGACTACGAATATGCTTCAAAGATTCATGATCAGAATGTATAACAAATTCTTTAGGCCATAAATAATGTTGCCAAGTTTCTAATGTCCGAACAAGAGCATATAATTCCTTATCATAAGTAGAATAGTTCAAACTAGCTCCACTCATTTTCTCACTGAAATAAGCAACAGGTTTTCCCTCTTGTAACAACACTCCTCCCAAACCAATTCCACTAGCATCACATTCTAACTCAAAGGTCTTATTAAAATTAGGCAGTTGGAGTAAAGGAGCATGTGTAAGCTTATCTTTGAGTAGCATGAAGGCGTCTTGTTGTGCATTGCCCCAAACAAAGGGCACATCTTTCTTAGTAAGCTCGTTCAGCGGCACTGCAATGGAACCAAAATCTTTGACAAAGCGCCTATAAAATCCAGCGAGGCCAAGGAAGCTCCTCACTTGTGTGACTGTTTTGGGTTGTGGCCAACTCGAAATTGCTTCAATCTTGGCGGGATCAACTTCAATGCCCTATGCTGTAACAACATAGCCAAGAAAAGCAACTCTATCCGTGCAAAAGGTGCATTTTGCAATGTCACCAAACAAACATGCAGCACGTATAGCATCAAAAACAGCACATAAATGTTCCAAGTGTTCTTCTACAGATTTGCTATATATCAATATATCATCAAAATATACCACTACAAAATGTCCAATAAAAGCACGTAAAACTTCATTCATTAATCTCATGAAAGTGCTGGGAGCATTAGTTAAACCAAAGGGCATCACTAACCACTCATATAGGCCAAATTTAGTTTTAAATGCAGTTTTCCATTCATCTCCTAACTTCATACGAATCTGGTGGTAACCACTACGCAAATCAACCTTAGAGAACATGGTAGAGCCACTCAATTCATCAAGCATGTCATCTAAACGAGGAATAGGATGACGATAACGAATAGTAATATTAATGATTGCTCTACAATCAGTACACATGCGCGAAGAACCATCTTTCTTTGGTACCAAAATAATAGGAACAGCACAAGGACTAAGAGACTCACGAATATGACCCTTGTCAAGAAGTTCTTGAATTTGTCGCTGAATCTCTTTCGTCTCCTCCGGATTGGTACGATATGGCGCACGGTTGGGCAAAGATGCTCCAGGAATCAAATCAATTTGGTGCTCAATTCCACGAATAGGTGGCAGTCCTGGAGGTACATCTTGTGGAAAAACGTCCTCATACTCCTGCAAAATGTTAGCAACAATAGGTGGCAAAGAAGGAGGCATCTCCTCAACCGAAAACAACACTTCTTTGCAAATGATAGCATAACATGCAGTAGTACTCACATCAATTTCAGAAATATCAGATTTGCTAGCAAGCAAACAAGTACTTTTCAAACGAATTTCATTAGCATGTTTTGGATCAGATTTAGAAGTACTTGAAGGCATAAGTTCCTTAGCAATAATCTGATTTTCGCTCAGCTTTTTCCCCTCATTATGTGCTCTACTAGCTCTAGCAAGATCATCTTTTAAAATACTTTCAGGAGACATGGGAAGTAACACAATTTTCTTATCATTATGAACAAGAGAATACTGATTTGTGCTACCATAGTGTATCAAATTTGTATCAAATTGCCATGGTCTACCAAGTAAAAGAGCACATGCTTGCATAGGAACAACATCACACTCAACATAATCAGCATATGCAGCAATAGTAAAATGCACACGAACTGTATGTGTTACCTTAACCTTGCTGCTGTTATTAAACCATTGAATGTGATATGGACAAGGATGGGGTCGTGTTGAAAGAGAAACTTTTCAACCATCTCCATGCTCGCCAAGTTATTGCAGCTCCCTCCATCAATAATAATGCGAATACATCGATCTTTGACCACGCCTTTGTTATGGAACAGATTATGGCACTGGTCGGGCTCGGCCTTGGTAATTTGTGTGCTCAAGACTCGCTGTGCAACTAAACTCGGGTATTTCTCCGCATGTTCCACAGCCATATATTCAGAATCTTGCTCCGTGGGTGCTGCAGCACATTGCTCATCAGAAGCAATAAGAGCCAAAGTATCTTCATCATAATCACTGGTGGAGTCGTATCCACCATCCTCAAGAGCAATCATCACATGGGAGGAGGCACAATCACGTGCAAAGTGACCAAGTCTACCACATTTGCGGCACTGAATTTGGCTGGACTTGCCCGTAGATGCCATGGAGGACTCAGCACTCGGAGCTGGTCCCGTAGTAGTCTCCCGTGCAGCAAACGGAGGTGGTGTAGATGCTGCAGATCGCGCGGATGTGGGTGCGGGAGGAGTAGGTTCAGCAGCCCATGACGCTGAATTCGGTGATCTCCAAGAAGAACGCCCTGAAGAAAAATTAGTTCGTGTCGCCTCGCGTCGATCCTGCACTTCACATTCAGCATTGCAAGCAAGATGGAACAAACGGGTAATAGTGTGATAAGATTTATATCTAAGAATGGTCTGAATTTCCTTATTTAACCTGCCTACAAAACGTGCCATTAAAGCTTCATTATCCTCCTCTATACCACAACGTAGCATGCCAGTTTGCAACTCCTGATAGTAATCCTCTACATAATTTTTGCCTTGATCTAGACGTGCTAATTTGGTAAGCATGGAACGCTGATAATATGGTGGAACAAAATGAATATGCATAGCACGTTTTAAAGCATCCCATGTAGTGATTGGATTAGCATGATTAGCACGACAATATTCAGACCACCATATGGAAGCAAAACTAGTGAACTCACAAGTAGCAGCACTAACACGTCTATCCTCGGGATAATTTAAGCATGCAAAACACTGGTCTAATTCTAATTCCCAAGAAAGGTATGCATCAGGATTATAGCGACCATCAAACGTAGGAACATTTAATTTCAGTTTAGCAACATGGTCATCATCACGTACCAACGGTAAAGGAGGTGGACGGCGAATGTAGGGCCGAGGACGACCAGGTGGCTGATCAACTGTGAAGTCGTCCGCGTACTCGCCCTCGTACTCATCTTCCCCGTAATAATCATCCAACTGTGCATCATGGACCTGTGTAACAACCGTAGCGCCTGCAACGCCAGCAGCAGCACCCGCAGCCGAAGTTTGTGCCGGTTGTTTGAGAACGCGCTGTGCATGTCCCAAAAAGGTCGGTGGAGGAGCCACGCGAGTCGGCTGTGGAGGAGGCGCGCGAGCCGGCGGTGGAGGTGGTAAGCGTGCTAGCACATCCTTGAATTTAGCGTCGAGTTTGGTGGTGAAGGTGGTCTCGAGTCCCTCGAGTTGCTCCATCGTGTCACTAAAACGCTTGTCCACATCCTGCATATGATCAGACAAAAGTTTGGTGACGTGAGCCTGCAAGGCTTCACCCTCCAGTGGTTGTGGCTTGGTGTTGTCCGGTGGCATGATTAGTACGCAAAAGCACAGTGATCAGCAAAACGCTTAATCTGTCAAGCAAACCAATACTGTTACCCGTTCTTACCCTGCAGCAGGTGGCGATCACCAACCGTCGTGATCAAACTTCAGGAAGATTGAATAGAGCGATTGACAGGTGGTGTCAACGCACGGTCGTAAAGATATGTGGAGCTATAGGAGGCTGCGATATCTGTAGCAACAATTCAAAACAGCAATGCAATAAGTTGAATAAATGCTCAACGATGATACCGTGCTAGCCGTAGGCTAGATCGTGCTAGAGACGTGAGCCTAGGACACCAACTAGTCAATGCGCGGTGGCCGGAAGCACAAAGGAAAAGCTCAAAAGAAAGATATAAGTGAAGATCACGGAAAAAGTGCTGGTTCTGAAACTTAAAAGGCCAAAAACTCACCCTTCCCTCACTTTTTTGACGATTACGAGTGACTTTCCCGATATAACTTTTGATTCCGGACAGTTTGACAGGTTGCACGTCGAAAACGGAGTTCATACGCAAAAGTTATGGCCAGTTGAAGTTTGCAGACAAAAACTTCCCAAAACAGCACGACAGAGGTGGGGTGGCTGGTTTGGTCCCCACGTCCCGTCCTTTTTTTTTCAAAGAATTAGGTGCGGCGTGGGGTGGCTGGTTCGGCCCCACGTCCCCTCCTTTTTTTGTTTTTTTACGGACAGAACAGGGAAAGAAACCCTAAGTCGGGGAAAAGGTTGTGGCGGCGGTAATGAGGGTGGGGGTGGCAGCGGTCGATGGATGCGGTGGGGATGATTATGGTGGCGATGCGGAAACGAGTGGTGGCGGTGGCTAGGGTTTTTGGTGGTGGCGGTGCGGCGGCGGCAAGACGTATGTGAGCAGAACTCGAAACTCTAAGGATCAAGACGCTACAGCCAGCACTCGACATGACGATGCATACACGAATTCAACAATGCAAATACTGAAAAGAAAAGATACAAAGGCTCGAACTGTTTCTAGGAAAAGATCTAATCCTAATATTTTTGGCTTTTTTGTGGATTCTAGGTATGAAGATGCAATCTAGACTACGAAAACAGTAAATCTCACCGATCAACCTGAAATCTGATACCACTTGATAGGGTAAAGGTGCCCGATCTTTTGATGAGATGATAACTATCGATTATGGTGGAGGTCGACGTTGACGATCCGACTACAAACGTGCGAGACATTGCGCCTTAGCAATCGATACACCAGCTTCCGAGGCTATTGATCACGCCGGAGCTAGATCAACCTGATCATGAGGATCAATCCCTGCAAGCAATCGAAGAACAAGCAAGAATTATAGATGCAATCAAGATATTGCGAATATAGATGAAGGCTTTATTGAAGAGGTGGGATTCTGTCTGTGCGTAGTACAAAAGGTCGGTTTGACACTTGTGCCTATGGCAAAGAGTAGCTCGTGGCTAAGTCTTTTAACTAAACAAAATTCAAGTTCTAATGACTGCTAGGAGGAGGTATATATGAGGGAAAGGGCAGGGATTTTCGTACAACCCTAATGGGCCATCCGAAAATAACCCTAGATGGGCCGATTTCCACTCAAACAGCCTCCGGAAAATCCCTAAAATATCTAGGACGAAAATACATGGGTTTAACCCATAAAATAAGGTGACGCAGCACCATATAAAGCCTTGGACGAATTTTATGATTTGGTAACTTGTGAATTTCGTCCAAGCATCCTTGCATCATTATGGTGGTTTCAAAGTTCTGAAATCTTCACTTGCAGCGTCATCTTGAATCCTCACACGATTGCTGCCATCATCTCCATGCATGATCATGCTCCAATGCTTGTCCCTCTCATCCATGCTAGGCCCATCATTCCTAAGTAACATAAACACATCTGATTTAGGTAGCATCATATTCTCATGAATATTAGGAATAGTTCCTAGAAACGAAAGTACCTGATAATTTAGTTGGCGTGCATGAGCTCTTGTGAGAGGTCCTTGGAATTGTGGAATATGAGGAAGTGTGGCTGTAGGTGCAACTGTTGTATCAACCATAGGGATGTCCTCATCAGCAGGGGCACGATAGAGTGGGCGAGCTGGGCGCCAGGGGCCAGACCTCTCCTGATCGATAGGGAGGCTATGGATCTGCAAACCAACGCGCCGCCTGATAAAAATAAATCCAGATCTTCTGCCTGAACTTCACACGATTCTTCCGATCTCGCAGCTTCGACATGCAGATCAATCTCATAGAACTCGCCAAGAAGTAAATCCATCACGACTCGTAATTATGCCGTCCAACAGAACAACAACCAGCCCGACGACAACAACTTCACTTTGCACCGTGATCAACTTGGAGCTCTGATACCACATGATAAGAATCACGCCAATGATCCTATGAGTTTTGTCCCGATCTTTCACAGCAATTCTACCGGATAGAAACCTTCCAATAATGGGAAGAACGTCACCTGAAGAAGAGGAACGATCCAGCAAGCAACATGATGAAGATCACCATGACTCAAACCCGAGCCTGATAATTCTTGACGAACACAAGAACCCTCGCAGCAATCTTTATTAGATAACACGGCAGTGCTGTTTCCCCGGAGGGATGATACACGGTCGAGCACACGATAGTTTTAGACTAAACAACTGAACTCCCCTAAACCCTAGACTGCTGGCCTCCTTATATAGATGGCCAGAAAACTGTTGGGCTTGGACAGGCCCAAACCCAAAACACAAATAAACCTAAGTGGCCCATAACATGACCTAGCACACGGAATAACATAAACAGATATGTAAACTGCTGACACAACCTTAGACTAAATTATTTCATATCATAGGTCATCTTGGCGTGCCAATCAGCAACGAGCTTCCCTCATCTTGGTGGAGTCCTGAAATTGGGCTTCACCTCCTCCTTCGTGCCCATATCAACTGAGGTTATACTTCTTGCTAACATCAAGAGCGGTAGCTAGAAAAGCTAAATGATAGTTAGAGATAATGCTAGTGTTCCCCCTACCAAGAATACTAGTGGCAAGATAGTAAGTAAAATATCTAATAGCTGGGAGTTGAATGTTTCTTATCTTGCCACGCTGTGCTGTGTGGTCATCATCATTAGTTACTCCTTGGTAGAGCTCCAACAAACTAGCGGGCTGTTGTAGCATCTTCTTTGCTGTCCCAAACATGGGAATACCTAAAATATCACAAAATTTCTCCAGAGACATGGTGACAAGGGTATAGCTAATAGAGCCCGTTAGTTGTGTACCCCTGAGGCCCGTTAAGCTAGGCCCAAATGTAATGATAGTCGAGATACGAGTTCTTACCGTATGTCGATATTGTAATCTGTATCGGACCCTACCCGATCCTCGAGACCTGGCCACCTATATATAGGGGCCAGGAGGGGACGGTGTAGGCCAGATTGAAAGCAAGCCAGGTTCAACCCCCAAGTTTACTTTCGATATACACCTATTTCGACTAACCTTACCTTTGAGTTCATCCGACGCCCTATCTCCCCGATCCTAAGTCCTTCATCTAGGATATTTGTCGAGTTAACCCTCGTCACATGGTGATAGACTTATCATAAATCTTAAATGCAATGGAAGGCTTAAAATGAGAGTTAGTAAATTTAAAGCTTTCAACAAAAATCTTTGTAAGCATAGCATATTGATTACTCTCATCTGTCATGTATGTAGTCAATCCAACCCTGTCAACAAGGAGTAAGAAATCATCAAGAATCCCTGCATCACTTAAAAAGTTAGCACAAGGGAAGGTGGATGGATGCGCATCTCTATCGTCCCCCTCAATGTTCGGTGACATAAGATCTTCATTGTAGGATATCCTATACTGAGCAGTAGATCTTGAAGGCCTTGATGACCTTGGTGCTTCTCTTTCAGAGACTTCTCCATAGGTGTAGTTGTCCATTTCCCTTTTATGAAATTTTTAACAAACCTCATAAAAATGATTTTGAGATAAACAAATGTAGGGAACTGCTATAGGGTGATAGGGCAAAGGTGTTCGATCTTTCGATGAGATCTTGATAAGTTGATTTGGTGGGTGGAGTTCGTGCTTGACGATCCGACTACACGTGCGAAGCTCGTGCGCCAATGTAATCGCTAGGACAATCTCCGGGAGTTACTGATCTTGCGGATGCACGATCAGCCTGACCAGCGAGGGTCTTAATTGCTCTCTCCTTAACAACGCCTCTTGTTTGAAACAAATTGTGGCGTTGATCATGCTCAGCTTTGCTCAATTGCACACTCAAGACACGTTGTGCAACTAAACTCTTGTATTGATCAGCAGTTTCAGCTCCCATTACCTCCATCTCCTTGTCAGAATCTGAATTGGCACCATCATGTGCAGCAATAAGTGCCAATGTATCATCATCAAAATCACTCGTAGAGTCATATTCGCCATCTTCAAGCACCACCATCATACGTTTGGTTCTGCATTCTTTTTCGATGTGACCAAACCCAAAACATTTGCGACATTGAATATCGCGAGTCTTCCCCGTGGAGGCCATGGAAGAAGAACTCCGTGTCGGACCAGCAGATGGTGATGGAGCAGGAGCAGGTGGCGTTCTTGATGTCGGCGTGGTATACCTGGAGGTGGAAGTACCTGGTGCATCCCCACGAGAAGGTGGAACTGATTGGCGTGCAGACCATGAAGAAGTACGACCTGCAGAATTATTAGCTCTTCTCCATGATGGTTGACGATCCTGCACTTCAAGTTCAGCTTTGCAAGCAAGGTGAAATAAACGAGTAATAGTGTTGTACTCCTTATAGTCTAAAATATGCTGAATCTCCTTATTTAAACCACCAAAGAAACGTGCAAGCATAGCTTCATTATCCTCTACAATACCACAACGAATCATGCCTGTTTGTAACTCTTGATAATACTCTTGTACAGAATTTTTGCCTTGTTCTAAACGAGTTAATTTTTTAAGCAAGTCCCGTTGATAATGTGGAGGTACAAAACGAGTACGCATGGCATGTTTTAGACCAAGCCAAGTAGCAGGAATATTAGCATGATTGACTCGACAATGTTCAGACCACCAGATAGAAGCAAAATCTGTAAATTCACATGTAGCAGCACTAACACGCAAATGCTCAGGGTAGCGTAAACATGCAAAACGTTGCTCTACTTCTAATTCCCAAGTGAGATATGCATCAGGATTATATCTACCCTCAAATGGCGGAATATTTAATTTTAGCTTAGCCACATGGTCATCATCACGTACCGGACGCGGAGGCGGACGAGCGTTGCGGTTGTCTTGCCGCGGACGGCCAGGTGCAGGTTGTTGGACCTCGTCCTCCTCAAGCTCGTTTTCATCTTCGAACTTGTTTTCCCCCTCGTCAGCAGCATATCCATCCTGGGTGGCCGCTTCCGTAGCGGCCGCAGCAGCTGCCGCGGCCGTAACGGTACCCGCAGATGGCGGTATGAGAGGAACGCGGCGAGCACGTGGTACAGGGAGGCCCGGCGGTGGCAGTGGTGGTAAACGGGCCAGGACTTCCTGGAACCGAGCGTCGAGCTTGGTGTTGAAGGATGCCTCAAGACCAGCCATCTTGTCCATCACATCAGAAAGCTTGGAATCAACATCACCCAAGCGTGTGTCCACATCTTGTGCACGCCCCACCAACAGCCGAGTGAAGTGGGCATGCAACTCTGCATTAGTCATCTTCTCCGGATCGACATCATCCTTCGTGGTTCCTGTCATGGTTAGCGTAGAAGCAAGAACAAATATATATACCTACGCACTACGGAATATGGTGGAATCACGCGTAATCCGTCAAGCGGTATACAAAGCTCTTACAAGTTCTTACCAAACAGGAGGAAGGTGATATGCAACCAACAAGGATCAGCGACTCCCAAAATTGCACAAAGCTATTACCAGGTGTTGATACAAAGCACGTGCAGAAATATGTGGAGCTGTAGGAAGGCTTATATGGTAGCAAAAACACAGCAAATATCAAAACAGCAATGCAATGTTGAAAGAATGCTCAACCATGGTACTGTGCTGGTCCTAGGCTATACCGGCTAGAGACGCGAGCCGAGAACACTAAGAAAGTCACGGCGTGGCACAACAAGCAGAAAGAAACAGCTCCAAAGCAAGATATAAGTGAAGATCTGCAGGAATTTTCGGGTCTGAAACTTCAGAGGGCAAAAACTCGGCCTTCCCGGACTTTTTTGGGAGTTCTGAGTGTCGCCCAACGACTTTGGTTACATAGATCTTTTCGTGCTGAGCATTTTGAGTGGTCGCACGTTGAAAACGGAGTTCGTATGCAAAAGTTATGGCCAGTTGAAGTTTGCTGTCGAAAACCGTCAAAAACTGACGAAACTGTCCAATTCGGACTAGATTCGGACTGCACTAGTAGGAACGGGTCAACCCGACTTGGATGCGGATTTGACTTTTTTTTTTTTGCTCTTCTTCTTCCTCTTGTCTAGCACGGATGAAATTGGGAGGAATGAACAAAAACTTATGTGAAGGCGGTGGCGGAAGTATATGGCGTGGTGGTGGAAGGATATCGTGGAGCAGTGGTGCAAGCGTGCGGCGGCGGCGGGACTATGGTGATTCGAACTCGAAACTCTAAAGGAACAGACACTAAGACCAGCAACTCGACACATGGATGCAGACACAAAGTCAACGATGCAAACTGAAAAGACAATGCAAAGGCTCGGATGTTTTATGGGACGAGATGATCTAAACCCTAACTGTATTTTTGGCTTTTTCGTGGTTTATAGGTATGAACACATATGCAATCTAAACTACGAAAACAGTAAATCTCACCGAGCAACCTGAAATCTGATACCACTTGATAGGGCAAAGGTGTCCGATCTTTCGATGAGATCTTGATAAGTCGATTTGGTGGGTGGAGTTCGTGCTTGATGATCCGACTACACGTGCGAAGCTCGTGCGCCAATGCAATCGCTAGGACAATCTCCGGGAGTTACTGATCTTGCGGATGCACGATCAGCCTGACCAGCGAGGGTCTTAATTCCTACCTGAAATCGAGAACAAGTAAGAACTAATACTGCAATCAAGATATTGCGGATGAAAGATGTATGCTTTATTCAAAAGGTGGGATTCCGAATAGGCGGTCTTCTTCTGGGCGATTGGCCTCAAAAGTCGAGCTCGTAGTTGCAGCAATGGCTAACTTTTAGTCTAAACAAAATCCGAGTTCTAATGACGGCTACGGGGGGTATTTGAGGAGGAAAAGGTAGGGGTGCGACCAGCCATGGGTATGGTGGTCGAACAGAACCCTAACAGGCCTTTTCTCCTCAAATTCGGACTCCTAAAAGTGGTTGTCTTATTTGCTGCGAAAATTACATGGGCCTGGCCCAAAAATAAAAGTGACGCAGCACCATATCTATCTAAGGACGAATTTATGAAGTAGTCTTTGTATATTTCGTCCAAGTCTTCATCCTTCATTACGGTGGCTTCAAAGTTCTGAAATCTCCACTCGTGGCATCTTCTTCAATCCTCAAACGCTTGCTGCCATCTCCATGCATGATCATGCTCCAATGCTTGTCCCTCTCATCCATGCTAGGTCCATCATTCCTAAGAGCAACAAACATATCTGATTTAGGCAGCATCATATTCTCATGTATGTGAGAAAGAGTTCCAAGAAACAAAAGTACCTGATAGTTAAGTTGCTTGGCACGAGCTCGAGTGATGGGTCCTTGTATGTGTTCCGCTGTAGGTGCAGCGGTTGTATCAATAGATGGGATGTCCTCATCATAGGGAGTTACTAGAGGGCTAACATGCATCAAAATAACATTTCTAATCATTAGAACAAGCATGCAAACTCATTTCACCTGTCACTTATAGAGCTAAAATACTCAAGAAATACTCCACTAAACAAAATTCTACTTGGACAATCGGAGGAGTCACATACTGGAGAACAAATGCTCCAAATCTCAGCAACAAAGATGGGCTGAGCAAGGAGATAAAAAAATTGCAATGGAGAACAACAAGAACACGGGTTTGAGCTGGGGTGTTGAGATATTTCGGGAGAGAGAAGGAAGTGAGGATGAAGAGATAAGTGAGTGGCCAGGCCCCCCCCTCACCATAGGTGGGTGTGGCCAGGCTTGAGCCTGCCCCCTGGTGGTGAGGTGGCATGGTGGGTCCCCCTGAGGTCTCCCAGGTGCCTCTCTGCCTTATTTTGACATAAAAATTTAAAAAGATTTTTCTGGAATTTTTCAAGAAACTTATTTTTGAGGATTTATCAGAAATTGACAAGAGAATTAAAACTCGAGAAAATGCGGATGGAATGATAGCAAGCAAATCAAAACCAAGTATACAGCAGCTCTAAGATACTCTAATTATGCAACTAACAAGGGGAACAAAAATGGTACAGGTAAATATGAGTGAGGTAAAGTAAATGCGGTGAAAACAAAGTTTCATTCATATAAAATCACTTTGTTAACAAGGATGATCAAGTCTTGTTACCAAACCAATTTTATATGAGGCAACACTTTGCATTTCACTATATGCTTATGTTACCTCAACCTTGATAGGCATAGTCCCAATCATGACAATTTTATATTCTTCCTTGGGCTTTCGCTCTGAACAAATAATCTGACCAACTCGGATGGTCTCAACATTCTTGATTGAATTTAGAGCATTCTTTCTATCAATCTTCTTTCGAAAATAGACCGTGCACTCTTTGTCATTGACATTAAAAGTTACTTTTCCTTGATTGCAATTAATAACCGCACCTGCAGTGTTTAGAAAAGGTCCCCCAAGAATAATAGACATATTATCATCTTCAGGCATTTCCAACACAACAAAGTCAGTTAATATTAAACAACTGTTAGCCACTTGAATAGGAACATTTTCACATATACCAATAGGAATAGTAGTAGACTTATCAGCCATTTGGAAAGATATATCAGTTGATACCAATTTTTCTAAATCAAGTCTCTTATATAGAGAAAAAGGCATGGCACTAACTCCGGCTCCCAAATCACATAAAGCAGTTCTAACATAGTTATTTTTAATGGAGCAAGGAATAGTTGGTATACCTGGATCTCCAAGCTTCTCTGGAACTTTACCATCAAAAGAATAATTAGCAAGTAAAGTGGAAATTTCCTCATTAGGAATCTTCCTTTTGTTAGTAACAATATCTTTCATATACTTTGAATAAGGAGGCATTCTTATAGCATCAGTCAAAGGAATTTACAAAAATAAAGGTCTCATCCATTCACAAAACCTTTTGTAGTGTTCTTCTTCCTTGGATTTATGTTTCTTACTAGGAAAAGGCATTGGTTTCTGCACCCAAGGTTCTCTCTCATTACCATGCTTGTTGGCAATGAAGTCCTCCTTAGTGTACTTTGCATTCTTTGCAAGATTTTCTGGTTCCTCTTCAACTTCTTCTTTATCGGAAGCATCACCTGGTTCAGTTTCAGCATCAGAAATAGAAACACTGTTAGGATCTTTACCTGTTTCAGAAGATTCTGCAACTGTTTTGTGCTTCTTCTTCTTCTTGGAAGGAATATCATCTCTTGAAGTGCGTTGAGAATCTTGCTCGATCCTCTTAGGATGTCCTTCAGGATATAAGGGGTCTTGAGTGGTAGCACCTCCTCTTGTGCGTATTTCACATGCTTGTTTTTATCTTGAAGCATTAACTAGCAAATCATTTTTGCACCTTGGTAAGCTGATCAATTTGAGTCTGAACCATTTGAAAATGTTTAACAAGCATCTTCACATCATTGGAGGTTCACTCCACAATATCCTGCAACTTGTTAATAGCTCTAGAATTTTCCAACAAATGATTATGAACCCTTCTATTAAAATTATCTTGCTTAACAATAAAATTATCAAACTCATCTAAGCATTGATCAGGAGGTTTAGAGTAAGGAATATCTCTATCATCAAAGCGTTGAGAGAGTGTACCTCAATAGTAGATGAGTGAGGAATTGGCTTACATAATTCTTCTATAGGAGGTAAATTCTTCACATCTTCGGATTTAATCCCTTTCTCCATAAGAGATTTCTTGGCTTCCCTCATAACTTCATCATTTAATTCAATCATTCCTCTCTTCTTTGGTGTTGGCTCTGGAGTTGGCGCTAGTATTGACTCAGCCATAGTCCAATCATCATGATTCCGACTTATTTTAGCCATTAGCTCTTCAGCCTCAGCCGGAGTTCTTTCCCTGAAAACACAACCAACACAACTATCCAGATATGTCTTAGATTCATCAGTTAGTCCATTATAAAATATATCAAGGAGTTCATTTTTAGGCAATGGCTCTTTAGGCAATGCTCTAATTAAAGAGAAAAACCTTGCCCAAGATTCGGGCAATATCTCTCCTTTTCCCTGTTCAAAGTCAAAGATTTTCTGCACAGCAGCATGTTGAGCACTAGCGGGAAAATATTTCTGAAAGAAAGCATTAACCAAAGCAATAGGACTATCAATAGATCCAGGAGACAAATTATTAAACCAAGTTTTAGCTGCATCTTTCAACGAAAAAGGAAAAATCTTAGCAACAAAGTAAGTGCGAAGCTTAATATCATCAGAAAACAAATTACTCAAAGTAGAAAGCTCATTCATATGCCCCATAGCACTTTCATTTTCAGTACCACAAAAAGGGTCTTTCTCAACAATAGATATGTAAGAGAAATATAAAGAGAAATCATAATCCTTATCTCTAATATTTATGAGAGAAGCAGCAAACTTAGCATCAGGAGATAATTTATATCTAACAACACGTCTTGCTAGAAGTTCCTTAACAACATTAGCATCACGAGCGGCATGAGCTTTAGCAATAAAATCATCATCAAGCTCAATATAAGTGTCATCAAGATCATCTCTAGGACATTCCCTAGACTTAGGTGAACTAACAGGTGTAACAGTAGTGTTCCCCAATTGCTCAGTCCTAGCAATTGTAGCATCTAAAAAGGAACCTAACGAACCACTCTCATCAAGCACAGTAGAAGCATCATCTAAATTATCATTAGCATTTTCAAACTTAGCAGAAGAAGTAGCATGTGCATGCGGTGGTGTAAGAAACTTACTCATAATAGATGGCGAATCAAGAGCAACAGAGGTGTTCAGAGTCATACCTCTTCTTGTAGTGGATGGCAATATAGGAACTTTTCCATCACGAGGTTTACCCATGATGAATGGATTGCAGCGAACAATATGAATTCCAAGTGAACTTACAAATAAAGCTATGCTCCCCAGCAACGGCGCCAGAAAATAGTCTTGATGACCCACAAGTATAGGGGATCGCAACAGTCTTCGAGGGAAGTAAAACCCAAATTTATTAATTCGACACAAGGGGAGCCAAAGAATATTTATAAGCCTTAACTGATGAGTTGTCAATTCAGCTGCACCTGGAAACAGACTTGCTCACAGCGGTTTATCAATAGCAACAGTTTTATAGTGGTGATAGTAGTAAAAGAGTAACAACAATAATAAAGTAAAGACAATAATAATAGCAATAGTAAACAGTAGGATCAAATACTGTAGGCATAGGGATGGATGTACGGGCATTGCATGGATAAGATAATTCATGAAATCAGTGAGACATGGGCAATTGCAGATAAATAATGATAAAGCATCCTAGTACTAAACAACCATAAGCATGTGTTCCATATATAGTCGTACGTGCTCGCAATGAGAAACTTGCACGACATCTTCTGTCCTACCAGCCTGTTGCAGCAGGGCCTCAAGGGAAACTAGTGGTAATTAAGGTACTCCTTTTAAAAAAGTACCGGAGAGAAGCATTAACACTCGGTGAACACATGTGATCCTCACATCACAGCCATCTCCTCCGATTATCCCAATTTCTGTCACTTTGGGGCCTCGGGTTCCGGACAACGATATGTGTAAACAACTTGTAGGTAAGATCATAAACAACAAGTATCATCATAAAACAATAACAAGTTCAGATATGAGATCATGGCACTCGGGCCCAAAGTGACTAGCATTAAGCACAACAAGTTGCAACAATGTCATAAGCACTAATAATAGATACTAGGCACTATGCCCTAACAATTTCATAGCAAATTACATTAATGATCTCATCCAATTCCTGCCATCCCCTTCGCCTACAGCGGGAATTACTCACACATGGATGGGGGAGTCATGGATGGTTGATGGAGAGACGTCGGTGATGATGGTGATGAAGATCTCCTCCAAATCCCTGTCCCGGCAGGGTGCCAGAACGGAGTTTCTGGTTCCAAATCGCGGTTTCTGATGGCAGCGGCGCAGCGGAAGTCTATCTGGGAAAAACGCCAAACCCCCGCTCCTTTCAGGTCAGAGGGTATATGTAGGCGGAAGGAGGGGTCCAGGCGATGGCCGAGGCGGCCTCACCATAGGTGGGCGCGGCCAGGCCTGGGCTGCGCCCCCTGGTGGTGAGCCTGGCTCCCAGCCTCTCTCTGTCTCCTTTTCTGGCTTCGTGGGTCTTCTGGTAAAATAGGATTTTTGCAATATTTTCCGAGATTTTTCCTGAAAGTCGGATTTCTGCACGAAAACAAGACACCAAGGCAACTCTGCTGAAAATAGCGTTAGTCCGTGTTAGTTGTATTCAAAACACACAAATTAGAGGAGAAACAATAGCAAAAGTGTTCGGGAAAGTAGATACGTTTTGGACGTATCAACTCCCCCCAAGCTTAGCTATTTGCTTGTCCTCAAGCAATTCAGTTAACAACTGAGAGCGATAAAAGAAACTTTCACGAACACATTTGCTTCATAAGATGTATATATTCTCACTATATGATCAATTACTCAGGCAATTCATAATAAGAAATATGCAACTAATGTTACCTCATAGTCAAGCAAGCTATGAAAGAGTGCCAATGTACTAATAACAAGCAACATGAACATAAGAAGCTACAAGATTGTAGTGTTCATAAAATGATATGGAAGAGTGGTATCCCACTTGCCTTTATTTGTGGAGCAAAACATAAATGCTGAGGCACCTCTGAAGTTCAAGGGAAGACTAGAAGTAAAAATATCAAAGATACAAGCATCAAAGTTATACCACAATTAACCGTGTTCTGGGACAAGCACATTACACTAAGAATAACAGCTATGCTCTCAAGAAAGTGCTTAAATTTAGAAGATGAAGACTCAACATAAAAGTAAAAGAAAGGCCCTTCGCAGAGGGAAGCAGTGATTTAACATATGCTAGAGCTTTTCATTTGTAAAACAGAGATAATTTTTTTATTTTGAGAGGTGGTTGTTTCATGTCAACGACTGGCAATGGGGACTTGCTATCTTCCATACTAAACAAGTGAGAGCGGTTCCGAGTTCTTTGAAAATTTGGCACATATTGGTGCTCTTTTATAAAGCTTTGGCACTCCTCCCCACCTTTTTTCCTTTCTCAAATCATGGCTAACCGATTCCATCGGGTGCCCACCAACTTTCACATACCATGGAGGAGTGCCTTTTTTTTCTCTTTTTAGATTACAATGGTCTGACCAGCTCCCTTGCAAAATTAATGACGAGCAGATGAAGCTGCCTAGTCTAGGGGTACTAAATTTAATATGGAAGATAGCAATTCTGACCACTACGTCCTCATGAGCTAAAAACAGTGGCACAAAATGAGAAGTATTTGAAAGTTTTGAAAGGTACCACATGAAAATTTACTTGGAATGGCTTGCTAATACCATGCATAGGAATTTATAGTGGACTCTTTGGGGTTACTTGGTTTTCAGGAGTTGGATGCACGAGAAGTATTCCCTCTCAGTACAAGTGAAGGCTAGCAAAAGACTGGAGAGCGACAATCGAGAGAGCAATAGCTGTCATAATCATGCTTGCGACAAAACAAAATTAATATAGGCATAAAAATGATACAAGAACTCTGAAGCAAAGTAAATCATCGAGGCTTAATTGACTTTTTGTTCAGTTATATGCATCTTGAACATGTGCCAAGTCGATTCAAATGAAACTTTCAGAGGAGGATACCACAATATCATACCATATTATGAATAAAACAATGCAAGCAAGTGTCTACATGACATGCTACAAACTATTAATAAATTGGGACTAATCATATGAGAGCAAGAACTACAAAGCATCCATTAGATAACATATACCTTACATGAATCAACTAAGCATGTCCACATAGATGAGTATATGTACAAAAATGAAAAAAATAGAGTTCATACCAGCCTCTTACCACATCTCGGATTGTCATATGTCGTCATTATTGCCTTTCACTTGTGTGGCTTGAATAATATGAAGTGAATACCAAGCTCCAATGGAGTCACGGGAGACTAAACTCTGCAACAAACTTTACAAAACCGAAGAAGAACAACAAATATTTTTGGGTTTTTGATTTTTGAAACAAGAACAGAAGGAAACAGCAAACAAAGCAAAATATTTTTGGATTTTTCAAATATCAAACCGAAAATGGAGAACAAAGCAAACCAAAGCTAGAAAACTAAAAAGGCAAACAAAGAGAAACAACAGAAATATTTTTGGTCTTTTTGAGTTTTGGAAAGTAGAAATAAGAACAAGAACAATAAAGAAAAGAAAGCAAACATGGATATACAAAGTACAGACAAAATATGATATGTAGATGAGTGAGTCGTCGGCGTACCTCCCCCCAAGCTTAGGCTTTTGGCCTAAGTGCAGATCAATTCCAGCTCGGCCATGAAGTGGCGTCCCTAAAATATGACAAAGAAGCACCTTCGTCCTAATATGAGCTCGAGGGCGCCCCGGTGTGATATGCGGCGTAGTGATCGGCCGGTGCCTCCTCTTCCTCCTGGTCCACAGCGCCATGCTAAACATGGAAGCCGAGCAACCCAAGCTGCTCGTCCAACTCCTCCTTCGAGCGTGACCATGGCCTCGAGTGAATACTGAACAAACTGGGCTGCGGCAAGGGAACTTCCCTTTCCTCTCCATCAGTGAATAACATTCTATAAACTAATTTCGCTGCACATGAGTTAGTAGTAATAAAGTGATGGAGCTTCATGGCAGCAAGATCAAGCCTCTATGGAGCCAACAATATATCATGAGGAGCAATAGAAAGTCCTAGAGCAGCAACAATAATGCCTCCATAAATAGGCCCCCTAGCGGCTAGGCGACAAGCAATAAGAGCACCGAGGTTATACTTCTTGCTAACATCAAGAGCGGTAGCTAGAAAAGCTAAATGATAGTTAGAGATAATGCTAGTGTTCCCCCTACCAAGAATACTAGTGGCAAGATAGTAAGTAAAATATCTAATAGCTGGGAGTTGAATGTTTCTTATCTTGCCACCCTATGCTGTGCGGTCATCATCATTAGTTACTCCTTGGTAGAGCTCCAACAAACTAGCGGGCTGTTGTAGCATCTTTTTTGCTGTCCCAAACATGGGAATACCTAAAATATCACAAAACTTCTCCAGAGACATGGTGATAGACTTATCATAAATCTTAAATGCAATGGAAGGCTTAAAATGAGAGTTAGTAAATTTAAAGCTTTCAACAAAAATCTTTGTAAGCATAGCATATTGATTACTCTCATCCGTCATGTATGTAGTCAATCCAACCCTGTCAACAAGGAGTAAGAAATCATCAAGAATCCCTGCATCACTTAAAAAGTTAGCGCAAGGGAAGGTGGATGGATGCGCATCTCCATCATCCCCCTCAATGTTCGGTGACATAAGATCTTCATTGTAGGATATCCTATACTGAGCAGTAGATCCTGAAGGCCTTGATGACCTTGGTGCTTCTCTTTCTGATAGGGCAAAGGTGTCCGATCTTTCGATGAGATCTTGATACGTCGATTTGGTGGGTGGAGTTTGTGCTTGACGATCCGACTACACGTGCGAAGCTCGTGCGCCAATGCAATCGCTAGGACAATCTCCGGGAGTTACTGATCTTGCGGGTGCACGATCAGCCTGACCAGCGAGGGTCTTAATTCCTACCTGAAATCGAGAACAAGTAAGAACTAATACAGCAATCAAGATATTGCGGATGAAAGATGTATGCTTTATTCAAAAGGTGGGATTCCGAATAGGCGGTCTTCTTCTGGGCGATTGGCCTCAAAAGTCGAGCTCGTAGTTGCAGCAAGGGCTAACTTTTAGTCTAATCAAAATCCGAGTTCTAATGACGGCTACGGGGGTATTTGAGGAGGAAAAGGTAGGGGTGCGACCAGCCATGGGTTGGGTGGTCGAACGGACCCCTAACAGGCCTTTTCTCCTCAAATTCGGACTCCTAAAAGTGGCTGTCTTATTTGCTGCGAAATTTACATGGGCCTGGCCCAAAAAATAGAAGTGACGCAGCACCATATGTATTTATGGACGAAATTATGAAGTAGCTCTTTGTATATTTCGTCCAAGTCTTCATCCTTCATTATGGTGGCTTCAAAGTTCTGAAATCTCCACTCGTGGCGTCTTCTTCAATCCTCAAACGCATGCTGCCATCTCCATGCACGATCATGCTCCAATGCTTGTCCCTCTCATCCATGCTAGGTCCATCATTCCTAAGAGTAACAAACATATCTGATTTAGGCAGCATCATATTCTCATGTATGTGAGAAAGAGTTCCAAGAAACGAAAGTACCTGATAGTTAAGTTGCTTGGCACGAGCTCGAGTGATGGGTCCTTGTATGTGTTCCGCTGTAGGTACAGCGGGTGTATCAATAGATGGGATGTCCTCATCATGCTCCCCTTCTTGAATTGAAGTCGTCCTCGACGCAACCTCATCTTCTTCACCGAAGTAAGGTTTTAAATCTGCAATGTTAAATGTAGGACTTACCGTACCAAAATCTGCAGGAAGCTCCAGTTTATATGCATTATCATTGATTTTCTCTATCACCTTAAAAGGACCATCAGCACGTGGCATTAACTTAGACTTGCGCAAATCAGGAAAACGATCTTTGCGCAAATGCAACCAAACAAGATCACCAACCTCAAACACAACATGCTTTCGTCCTCTATCCCCAGCAACTTTATACTTAACATTCATGCGTTCTATGTTGTCTTTAGTAGTTGCATGCAATTTTAAAATCAATTCAGCACGCTGTGTAGCATCGAAATTATTTTGCACTGAAGATGGTAAAGGCAACAAATCAATAGGTGCACGTGGAACAAAACCATAGACAATCTGAAAAGGGCTCATCTTTGTGGTAGAATGCAGCGAACGATTATAAGCAAACTCAATATGAGGCAAACATTCCTCCCACAATTTTAAGTTCTTCTTTAAAACAGCCCGCAGCATGGTAGATAAAGTTCTATTAACTACTTCAGTTTGTCCATCAGTTTGGGGATGACATGTAGTACTAAACAGCAATTTAGTCCCCAACTTAGCCCATAAACATCTCCAAAAGTGGCTAAGAAATTTAGTATCACGATCAGAAACAATAGTATTTGGCACACCATGCAAACGAACGATATCACGAAAAAATAATTCAGCAATGTGCGCAGCATCATCGGTCTTGTGACAAGGAATAAAGTGTGCCATCTTAGAAAACCGATCCACAACAACAAAAATACTATCCCTCCCCTTCTGTGTACGAGGTAATCCCAAAACAAAGTCCATTGAAATATCCTCCCAAGGAACACTAGGAACAGGAAGAGGCATATATAAACCATGTGGATTAAGGCGAGACTTAGCTTTTTGACAAGTAGTGCAGCGTGCCACAAATCTCTCAACATCTCGCCGCATGCGTGGCCAAAAGAAGTGTGCAGCAAGAACATCCTCCGTCTTCTTGACACCAAAGTGTCCCATTAATCCTCCTCCATGCGCCTCCTGTAACAACAAAAGACGAACGGAACCATCTGGGATGCATAGTTTGTTAGCACGGAACACAAATCCATCATTAAGGATGAATTTGTTCCATGTCCTACCATCTTTACAATTTTGCAACACATCTTTAAATTCAGCATCATGCAAGTATTGTTCCTTTATAGTTTCCAACCCAAAAATTTTGAAGTCAAGCTGAGATAACATAGTATAACGGCGCGACAAAGCATCAGCAATAATATTATCTTTACCCTTTTTGTGTTTGATAACATAAGGAAAAGATTCAATAAATTCAACCCACTTGGCATGGCGACGATTCAGTTTTGCTTGACTACGAATATGCTTCAAAGATTCATGATCAGAATGTATAACAAATTCTTTAGGCCATAAATAATGTTGCCAAGTTTCTAATGTCCGAACCAGCGCATATAATTCTTTATCATAAGTAGAATAGTTCAGACTAGGCCCACTCAATTTTTCACTAAAATATGCTACAGGTTTGCCCTCTTGTAATAACACACCTCCCAAACCAATGCCACTAGCATCACATTCAAGTTCAAACGTCTTATTAAAATCAGGAAGTTGGAGTAATGGAGCATGTGTTAACTTATCTTTCAGTATCATGAAGGCCTCTTGTTGTGCATCGCCCCAAACAAAGGGCACATCCTTCTTTGTGAGCTCATTCAATGACGCAGCAATAGAACCAAAATCTTTGACAAAGCGCCTATAAAACCCAGCAAGACCAAGAAAACTCCTTACTTGGGTGACCGTCTTGGGCTGTGGCCAATTATCAATAGCTTCAATCTTGGCTGGATCAACTTCAATTCCCTGTTCTGTAACAACATAACCAAGAAAAGCAACTCTATTTGTGCAGAAGGTGCACTTCTCAAGATTACCATACAAACGTGCATCACGTAAAGCATTGAAAACAGCACGTAAATGATCCAAATGGTCCTCTAAAGATTTGCTATATATGAGAATGTCATCAAAATATACCACCACAAAACGACCAATAAAAGCACGGAAAACTTCGTTCATCAGTCTCATAAAGGTACTAGGTGCATTAGTTAAACCAAACGGCATTACTAACCACTCATATAAACCGAACTTAGTTTTAAAAGCTGTTTTCCATTCATCTCCTAATTGCATACGAATTTGGTGGTAACCACTACGCAAATCAACTTTAGAGAACATAATAGAACCACTCAACTCATCTAGCATGTCATCCAAACGAGGTATAGGGTGACGATATCGAATGGTAATATTATTAATAGCACGACAATCAGTACACATGCGCGAAGAACCATCTTTCTTAGGTACTAAAATAATAGGAACAGCGCATGGACTAAGAGACTCACGAATATAACCTTTGTCCAATAAACTCTGGATCTGTCGTTGTATCTCTTTTGTTTCTTCAGGATTGGTGCGATATGGCGCACGGTTGGGCAGCGAAGCTCCTGGAATCAAATCAATTTGGTGTTCTATTCCACGAATAGGTGGAAGTCCAGGTGGAACATCTTGTGGAAAAACATCCATGTATTCCTGCAAAAGGTTAGCAACCGCAGGTGGCAAAGAAGGAGGCATATCCTCAAATGAAAACAGTACTTCTTTGCAAATAATAGCATAGCATGGAGTAATATTGACATCAATTTCAGCAAGATCAGATTTGCTAGCAAGTAAACAAGGATTCTTCAAACGAATTTCAGTAGCATGGTTAGAATCAGATTTAGAAGAATGCTTAGGTGGTACAAAATCTGCAGCAATAATCTGATTCTCACTCTTATGTTTGTCCTCATTTTTTAATCTACTAGCTCTAGCAAGATCATCTTTCAAAATTTGTTCCGGAGTCATGGGTTTAAGTCCAATTTTCTTGCCAGCATGTGTAAGAGAATACTGATTTGTTTTACCATTATGTACAGATTCTCTATCAAATTGCCATGGTCTACCAAGTAACAAAGAACAAGCTTGCATAGGTACAACATCACAATCAACAAAATCTGAATAAGTACCAATAGTAAAATGCACGCGTGCAGTTCTTGTTACCTTGAGCTTACGGGAGCTCTCAAACCATTGAATGTAATATGGATGAGGTCGTTGTCGTGTGGGCAGAGCAAGCTTCTCCACCATGTCAATACTAGCCAGATTGTTACAACTCCCTCCATCAATGATGATCCGGATAGCTCTCTCCTTAACAACGCCTCTTGTTTGAAACAAGTTGTGGCGTTGATCATGCTCAGCCTTGCTCAATTGCACACTCAAGACACGTTGTGCAACTAAGCTCTTGTATTGATCAGCAGTTTCAGCTCCCATTACCTCCATCTCCTTGTCAGAATCAGAATTGGCACCATCACGTGCAGCAATAAGTGCCAATGTATCATCATCAAAATCACTTGCAGAGTCATATTCGCCATCTTCAAGTACCACCATCACACGTTTGGTTCTGCATTCTTTTTCAATGTGACCAAACCCAAAACACTTGCGACATTGAATATCGCGAGTCTTCCCCGTGGAGGCCATGGAAGAAGAACTCCGTGTCGGACCAGCAGATGGTGATGGAGCAGGAGCAGGAGCAGGTGGCGTTCTTGACGTCGGCGTGGTATACCTGGAGGTGGAAGGACCTGGTGCATCCCCACGAGAAGGTGGAGCTGATTGGCGCGCAGACCATGAAGAAGTACGACCTGCAGAATTATTAGGTCTTCTCCATGATGGTTGACGATCCTGCACTTCAAGTTCAGCTTTGCAAGCAAGGTGAAATAAACGAGTAATAGTATTGTACTCCTTGTAGTCTAAAATATGCTGAATCTCCTTATTTAAACCACCAAAGAAACGTGCAAGCATAGCTTCATTATCCTCTACAATACCACAACGAATCATGCCCGTTTGTAACTCTTGATAATACTCTTGTACAGAATTTTTGCCTTGTTCTAAACGAGTTAATTTTTTAAGCAAGTCTCGTTGATAATGTGGAGGTACAAAACGAGTACGCATGGCATGTTTTAGACCAAGCCAAGTAGCAGGAATATTAGCATGATTGACTCGACAATATTCAGACCACCAGATAGAAGCAAAATCAGTAAATTCACATGTAGCAGCACTAACACGCAAATGCTCAGGGTAGCGTAAACATGCAAAACGTTGCTCTACTTCTAATTCCCAAGTGAGATATGCATCAGGATTATATCTACCCTCAAATGGCGGAATATTTAATTTTAGCTTAGCCACATGGTCATCATCACGTACCGGACGCGGAGGTGGACGAGCGTTGCGGTTGTATTGCCGCGGACGGCCAGGTGCAGGTTGTTGGACCTCGTCCTCGTCGAGCTCGTTTTCATCTTCGAACTCGTTTTCCCCCTCGTCAGCAGCATATCCGTCCTGGGTGGCCGCCTCCGTAGCGGCCGCAGCAGCTGCCGCAGCTGTAAGAGGAACGCGGCGAGCACGTGGTACAGGGACGGCCGGCCGTGGCAGTGGTGGTAAACGGGCCAGGACTTCCTGGAACCGAGCATCGAGCTTGGTGTTGAAGGATGCCTCAAGACCAGCCATCTTGTCCATCGCATCAGAAAGCTTGGAATCAACATCACCCAAGCGTGTGTCCACATCTTGTGCACGCCCCACCAACAGCCGTGTGAAGTGGGCATGCAACTCTGCACTAGTCATCTTCTCTGGATCAACATCATCCTTCGGGGTTCCTGTCATGGTTAGCGTGGAAGCAAGCACAAATATATATACCTATGCACTACGGAATATGGTGGGATCACGCGTAATCCGTCAAGCGGTATACAAAGCTCTTACAAGTTCTTACCCAACAGGAGGAAGGTGATATGCAACCAGCAAAGAACAGCGACTCCCAAAATTGCACAAGCGATTACCAGGTGTCGATACAAAGCACGTGCAGAAATATGTGGAGCTGTAGGAAGGCTTATATGGTAGCAAAAATACAGCAAATGTCAAAACAGCAATGCAATGTTGAAAGAATGCTCAACCACGGTACTGTGCTGGTCCTAGGCTATACCAAGCTAGAGACGCGAGCCGAGAACACTAAGGAAGTCACGGCGCGGCCCCACAAGCAGAAAGGAACAGCTCCCAAGCAAAATATAAGTGAAGATCTGCAGGAATTGTCAGGTCTGAAACTTCGGAGGGCAAAAACTCAGCCTTCCCGGCCTTTTTTGGGAGTTCTGGGTGTCGCACAACGAACAAGAACTTATGTGAAGGCGGTGGCGGAAGTATATGGCGTGGTGGTGGAAGGATATGGCGGAGCAGTGGTGCAAGCGTGCGGCGGCGGCGGGACTAAGGTGAATCGAACTCGAAACTCTAAAGGAACAGACACTAAGACCAGCAACTCGACACGCGGATGCAGACACAAATTCAACGATGCAAACTGAAAAGACAATGCAAAGGCTCGGATGGTTTATGGGACGAGATGATCTAACCCTAACTGTATTTTTTGGCTTTTTCGTGGTTTATAGGTATGAACACTGATGCAATCTAAACTACGAAAACAGTAAATCTCACCGAGCAACCTGAAATCTGATACCACTTGATAGGGCAAAGGTGTCCGATCTTTCGATGAGATCTTGATACGTCGATTTGGTGGGTGGAGTTTGTGCTTGACGATCCGACTACACGTGCGAAGCTCGTGCGCCAATGCAATCGCTAGGACAATCTCCGGGAGTTACTGATCTTGCGGGTGCACGATCAGCCTGACCAGCGAGGGTCTTAATTCCTACCTGAAATCGAGAACAAGTAAGAACTAATACAGCAATCAAGATATTGCGGATGAAAGATGTATGCTTTATTCAAAAGGTGGGATTCCGAATAGGCGGTCTTCTTCTGGGCGATTGGCCTCAAAAGTCGAGCTCGTAGTTGCAGCAAGGGCTAACTTTTAGTCTAATCAAAATCCGAGTTCTAATGACGGCTACGGGGGTATTTGAGGAGGAAAAGGTAGGGGTGCGACCAGCCATGGGTTGGGTGGTCGAACGGACCCCTAACAGGCCTTTTCTCCTCAAATTCGGACTCCTAAAAGTGGCTGTCTTATTTGCTGCGAAATTTACATGGGCCTGGCCCAAAAAATAGAAGTGACGCAGCACCATATGTATTTATGGACGAAATTATGAAGTAGCTCTTTGTATATTTCGTCCAAGTCTTCATCCTTCATTATGGTGGCTTCAAAGTTCTGAAATCTCCACTCGTGGCGTCTTCTTCAATCCTCAAACGCATGCTGCCATCTCCATGCACGATCATGCTCCAATGCTTGTCCCTCTCATCCATGCTAGGTCCATCATTCCTAAGAGTAACAAACATATCTGATTTAGGCAGCATCATATTCTCATGTATGTGAGAAAGAGTTCCAAGAAACGAAAGTACCTGATAGTTAAGTTGCTTGGCACGAGCTCGAGTGATGGGTCCTTGTATGTGTTCCGCTGTAGGTACAGCGGGTGTATCAATAGATGGGATGTCCTCATCACTTTCAAAGACTTTTCCATAGGTGTAGTTGTTCATTTCCCTTTTCTGAAATTTTTAACAAACCTCATAATAAATGATTTTGAGATAAACAAATGTAGGGAACTGCTATAGGGAGTTACTAGAGGGCTAGCATGCATCAAAATAACATTTATAATCAATAGAACAAGCATGCAAACTCATTTCAACTATCACCTATAGAGCTAAAATACTCAAGAAATACTCCACTAAACAAAATTCTACTTGGACAATCGGAGGAGTCACATACCAAAGAACAAATGCTCCAAATCTCAGCAACAAAGATGGGCTGAGCAAAGATCTCGAAAAATCGCAATGGAGAACAACAAGAACACGGGTTTGAGCTGGGGTGTTGAGATATTTCGGGAGAGAGAAGGAAGTGAGGATGAAGAGATAAGTGAGTGGCCAGGGTCCCCCCTCACCATAGGTGGGCGTGGCCAGGCTTGAGCCCGCTCCCTGGTGGTGAGGTGGCATGGTGGGTCCCCCTGAGGTCTCCCAGGTGCCTCTCTGCCTTATTTTTGACATAAAAATTTAAAAAGATTTTTCTGGAATTTTTCGAGAAACTTTATTTTTGAGGATTTTTCAGAAATTAACAAGAGAATAAAAACTCGGGAAAATGCGGATGGAATGATAGCAAGAAAATCAAAACCAAGTATACAGCAGCTCTAAGATACTCTAATTATGCAACTAACAAGGGGAACAAAAATGGTACAGGTAAATATGAGTGAGGTAAAGTAAATGCGGCGAAAACAAAGTTTCATTCATATAAAATCACTTTGTTAACAAGGATGATCAAGTCTTGTTACCAAACCAATTTTATATGAGGCAACACTTTGCATTTCACTATATGCTTATGTTACCTCAACCTTGATAGGCATAGTTCCAATCATGACAATTTTATATTCTTCCTTGGGCTTTCGCTCTGAACAAATAATCTGACCAACTCGGATGGTCTCAACATTCTTGATTGAATTTAGAGCATTCTTTCTATCAATCTTCTTGGGAAAATAGACCATGTACTCTTTGTCATTGACATTAAAAGTTACTTTTCCTTGATTGCAATTAATAACCGCACCTGCAGTGTTTAGAAAAGGTCTCCCAAGAATAATAGACATATTATCATCTTTAGGCATTTCCAACACAACAAAGTCAGTTAATATTAAACAACTGTTAGCCACTTGAACAGGAACATTTTCACATATACCAATAGGAATAGTAGTAGACTTATCAGCCATTTGCAAAGATATATCAGTTGATACCAATTTTTCTAGATCAAGTCTCTTATATAGAGAAAAAGGCATGGCACTAACTACGGCTCCCAAATCACATAAAGCAGTTCTAACATAGTTATTTTTAATGGAGCAAGGAATAGTTGGTATACCTGGATCTCCAAGCTTCTCTGGAACTTTACCATCAAAAGAATAATTAGCAAGTAAAGTGGAAATTTCCTCATTAGGAATTTCCTTTTGTTAGTAACAATATCTTTCATATACTTTGAATAAGGAGGCATTCTTATAGCATCAGTCAAAGGAATTTGCAAAAATAAAGGTCTCATCCATTCACAAAACCTTTTGTAGTGTTCTTCTTCCTTGGATTTATGTTTCTTACTAGGAAAAGGCATTGGTTTCTGCACCCAAGGTTCTCTCTCATTACCATACTTGTTGGCAATGAAGTTCTCCTTAGTGTACTTTGCATTCTTTGCAAGCTTTTCTGGTTTCTCTTCAACTTCTTCTTTATCGGAAGCATCACCTGGTTCAGTTTCAACATCAGAAATAGAAACACTGTTAGGATCTTTACCTGTTTCAGAAGATTCTGCAACTGTTTTATGCTTCTTCTTCTTCTTCTTCTTGGAAGGAATATCATCTCTTGAAGTGCGTTGAGAATCTTGCTCGATCCTCTTAGGATGTCCTTCAGGATATAAGGGGTCTTGAGTGGTAGCACCTCCTCTTGTGCGTATTTCACACGCTTTTTTTTATCTTGAAGCATTAACTAGCAAATCTTTTTGCACCTTGGTAAGCTGATCAATTTGAGTCTGAACCATTTGAAAATGTTTAACAAGCATCTTCACATCATTGGAGGTTCTGTCCACAATATCCTGCAACTTGTTAATAGCTCTAGAATTTTCAAACAAATGATTATGAACCCTTCTATTAAAATTATCTTGCTTAACAATAAAATTATCAAACTCATATAAGCATTGATCAGGAGGTTTAGAGTAAGGAATATCTCTATCATCAAAGCATTGAGAGAGTGTACCTCAATAGTAGATGAGTGAGGAATTGGCTTACATAATTCTTCTATAGGAGGTAAATTCTTCACATCTTCGGATTTAATCCCTTTCTCCTTAAGAGATTTCTTGGCTTCCCTCATAACTTTATCATTTAATTCAATCATTCCTCTCTTATTTGGTGTTGGCTCTGGACTTGGCGCTGGTATTGACTCAACCATAGTCCAATCATCATGATTCTGGCTTATTTTAGCCATTAGCTCTTCAGCCTCAGCCGGAGTTCTTTCCCTAAAAACACAACCAGCACAACTATCCAGATATGTCTTAGATTCATCAGTTAGTCCATTATAAAATATATCAAGGAGTTCATTTTTAGGCAATGGCTCTATAGGCAATGCTCTAATTAAAGAGCAAAACCTTGCCCAAGATTTGTGCAATATCCCTCCTTTTCCCTGTTCAAAGTCAAAGATTTTCTGCACAGCAGCATGTTGAGCACTAGCGAGAAAATATTTCTGAAAGAAAGCATTAACCAAAGCAATAGGACTATCAATAGATCCAGGAGACAAATTATTAAACCAAGTTTTAGCTGCATCTTTCAATGAAAAAGGAAAAATCTCAGCAACAAAGTAAGTGCAAAGCTTAATATCATCAGAAAACAAATTACTCAAAGTAGAAAGCTCATTCATATGCCCCATAGCACTTTATTTTCAGTACCACAAAAAGGGTCTTTCTCAACAATAGATATGTAAGAGAAATATAAATAGAAGTCATAATCCTTATCTCTAATATTTATGAGAGAAGCAGCAAACTTAGCATCAGGAGATAATTTATATCTAACAACATGTCTTGCTAGAAGTTCCTTAACAGCATTAGCATCACGAGTGGCATGAGCTTCAGCAATAAAATCATCATCAAGCTCAATATAAGTGTCATCAAGATCATCACTAGGACATTCCCTAGACTCAGGTGAACTAACAGGTGTAACAGTAGTGTTCCCCAATTGCTTAGTCCTAGCAATTGTAGCATCTAAAAAGGAACCTAACGAACCACTCTCATCAAGCACAGTAGAAGCATCATCTAAATTATCATTAGCATTTTCAAACTTAGCAGAAGAAGTAGCATGTGCATGCGGTGGTGTAAGCAACTTACTCATAACAGATGGCGAATTAAGAGCAACAGAGGTTTTCAGAGTCATACCTCTTCATGTAGTGGATGGCAATATAGGAACTTTTCCATCACGAGGTTTACCCATGATGAATGGATTGCAGTGAACAATATGAATTCCAAGTGAACTTACAAATAAAGCTATGCTCCCCAGCAACGGCGCCAGAAAATAGTCTTGATGACCCACAAGTATAGGGGATTGCAATAGTCTTCGAGGGAAGTAAAACCCAAATTTATTGATTCGATACAAGGGGAGCCAAAGAATATTTATAAAGCTTAATAGATGAGTTGTCAATACAGCTGCACCTGGAAACAGACTTGCTCGCAGCGGTTTATCAGTAGCAACAGTTTTATAGTGGTGATAGTAGTAAAAGAGTAACAACAATAATAAAGTAAAGACAGTAATAATAGCAATAGTAAATAGTAGGATCAAATACTGTAGGCATAGGGATGGATGTACGGGCATTGCATGGATAAGATAACTCATGAAATCAGTGAGACATGGGCAATTGCAGATAAATAATGATAAAGCATCCTATTACTAAACAACCATAGGCATGTGTTCCATATATAGTCGTACGTGCTCGCAATGAGAAACTTGCATGACATCTTCTGTCCTACCAGCCTGTTGCAGCAGGTCCTCAAGGGAAACTACTGGTAATAAAGGTACTCCTTTTAATAAAGTACTGGAGCAAAGCATTAACACTTGGTGAACACATGTGATCCTCACATCACAGCCATCCCCTCCGGTTATCCCAATTTCTGTCACTTTGGGGCCTCGGATTCTGGACAACAATATGTGTAAACAACTTGTAGGTAAGATCATAAACAACAGGTATCATCATAAAACAATAACAAGTTCAGATCTGAGATCATGGCACTTGGGCCCAAAGTGACAAGAATTAAGCACAACAAGTTGCAACAATGTCATAAGCACTAATAATAGATACAAGGCACTATGCCCTAACAATCTCATAGCAAATTACATGAATGATCTCATCCAATCCCTAGCATCCCCTTCGCCTACAGCGGGAATTACTCACACATGGATGGGGGAGTCATGGATGGTTGATGGAGAGACGTCGGTGATGATGGTGATGAAGATCTCCTCCAAATCCTCGTCCCGGCAGGGTGCCAGAACGGAGTTTTTGGTTCCAAATCGTGGTTTCTGATGGCGGCGGCGTAGCGGAAGTCTATCTGGGAAAAACACCGAACCCCCACTCCTTTCAGGTCAGAGGGTATATGGAGGCGGAAGGAGGGGTCGAGGCGATAGCCGAGGCGGCCTCACCACAGGTGGGCGCGGCGAGGACTAGGCCACGCCCCCTGGTGGTGAGCCTAGCTCCCAGCCTCTCTCCGTCTCCTCTTCTGGCTCCGTGGGTCTTCTGGTAAAATAGGATTTTTGAAATATTTTCTGGGATTTTTCCAGAAAGTCAGATTTCTGAACAAAAGCAAGACACCAAGGCAGCTCTGCTGAAAATAGCGTTAGTCCGTGTTAGTTGTATTCAAAACACACAAATTAGAGGAGAAACAATAGCAAAAGTGTTCGGGAAAGTAGATACGTTTTGGACGTATCACACACCGCGGCAACCAGTGGGTCTTCGCCACCTTCCCTCAACGCCAAAGCCTCGAGGATACCCGCCATGGTGGTGCTCGTCAACTCCGGTGCAGATATATCATGGACGCGTTCAAGCGTCGAATGCACCTTTGCCAGGAGATCTCGCACCTCTGGGCAGACGCGCTCTGCGTTTTCGACGGTGGCACTCAACCCAGCAGACTCCGTCGCCGTCTCGCCAGCGCCCAGCTCATCAGCAACTTCAAGAAGAAACAAAGCACGATCAGCAAAGAGGAGTACCCTGGTATGCTACAGTCCCAACAAGTATGAACTTACCAAGCAACGAGTCGATGGTAGTCTGGATGCGCTGCTGAAGACTTTTCTCCTTCGACTCAACTTCGGCCTGGTGCTTGTCGAGCATCTCTTGCGCTTTCGCTCAATCGGCTATAAGCTGGAAGACTTTAGCGGCCAGGTCATCGATTTTTGGTCTTCAGCGACGAGTTCTCGGCTGCGAGGTTGTCAACCTGGGCCTTCAGCGATGACTTTTCGATGGGGGCTTGAGCAGCGACCTCTAATTACCTCGAAGACAAATCAATGAGCAAGAAAAGAGATTTTTCGAGCAAAAGAATCTAGGCTATGCAAAGAAAAGGCGCTTATAGTGAACGTCGGCCAGCGTAGTAGACAAATGCTGGTTTTCTTTCTCCATCGCAAGGTATTTCTTGCAAATGATGGAGACACTTTCGACAACAGGCTACATCAGAGGCAACATGAGAATCAGCATTTAAGCTTTGGATTAGAGGGCAAGCCCAAGTGTAAACACTTAGACTCACCCTCGGGGGCTACTAATGGGTAATATTCGATAAGTAAAAAACTAGAGTTCGAACTCACATGCGGATTGGGCTCGGAAGTCCCACCGGAGGAAGTAACAAGAATGAAATCATGTTTGACTGTGTCCTTTTTCAGAGGGGGTGACAGCTTCGGGAGCTCCTTCAGCACCACGTCCTCATTACTCCTTTCCAGTGACTCAGCAGTCTGTTCGAGGGTGGCGTTGTGAGTCTGAAACTGGAAGCGGTCTCGGTCGGCTAGACTTCTGGAGGTCTCGTCATTCGAAGACCTGAATGTTACAAAGAAGCTAAGAGCAATGCAGTCATACAGGAAGATATTTGAGATCAGTTAAAACGCAGCTCACGAAGCATCGACGCCGAAATTGGGGAGAACTTTTTTCCCCGCTCGAGGAGGAGGGCGGCTGTCGAGAGGCTTTGCAGGATTGGCTTGATCATCATCTTCATTTGAAGAAAGGACATGGTCGTCGAAATCCTCTGAGTCTTCGACCCTGTCAACATCCACAACATGCTTGCGCTTCGTCGAAGCGCGCGATGTCGTGGGAGCGACAGACGCCGATTCTTCCGGAACCTCGACAAATTCGCGCCCAGGATATTCGCCCCCTTCCGGTTGGGGCGGATAGCAGCAGGCTAGTTCGAGGACCTAAGTAAAAAACATCATATCAAGTCTACAAATTCTCAACAAAAGGATTTATCAAAAGTCGAAGAAGTTGATCAAAGAATAGGAGGCGCATACCTCGGTGCGGGGGTGCGATTTACTGAAAGCTTATGTGTCGAATTTCTTGGGCACGGCTGTCTTCTTTGTCAAAGAAGTAATTGCACGCACTCCATCGTCGATTTCGGCCTCCTTCAGCTCGTCGGAGGTGAACCGGGTCGACTCTCGACGATCGTTGTACTCCCACATGTAGTGCGCCCAGGGGGCGAGTGGCTGAATCCGGCGCTCGATGAAGGTGCGGATCAACTAGAGGCCAGACACCTCTTTCTCGGGTGTGTCTCGCAGCCGCTGTATCTTCTCCATCAAGGGATTCGTGATCGCCATTTCCTCTTCAGTTAGCTCATGCGCCCAAGATGCTCGGGGCCGAAGGACATTGGTGGGGCGAAATTCTTCAAGCCCGAATTCCTGACCAACGGCGGGCTGGTCCGTGGCGTAAAACCATCTTGTTCTCCAGCTGGGATTGTTCTCTGGCGTTTGCAGATTGAAGTACTCGATGTCGGGGTGCACCGTGCAGCTGAAGCCACCGGTTTGATAGTGGAAAGGGCGCCGGACGACAAAGATTCGCCTCCAGAGCGCCCAGTGGGGTTCGATCCCCAGGAAGCATTCACACAGCATAATAAAGCACGCTATGTGAAGGATGGTGTTGGGATTCAGATCGTGAAGCTGAATCCCATAAGCAAAGAGGGGCCCACGGAGGAATGGATGCGGAGGAAACGAAAATCCTCAAAGAAGGAAGGCGAGGAAGAGTACCCAGAACCCCGCAGGTGGTCGAGGAATGATCTCTGGCCCGACGATGTGGACCTCCGCCGGGTCGTCTTTCAAGATGCCGATCTTGGCAGCATTTTGCAGGTCCTTCTCCAGGAACTTGGTCTGGACCCAATTGCCCAGAGCGGGCGCGTCGACATCGTCGGTCTTGGTCTTGGATTTCTTCGCGGCGACGCCGGCGGCTGAGGAGCTTCTCTTGCCCATGGCGGTGGAGCACAAGGAGGCGCTCTCGTGAAAGGGGAGTAGAGATGTGCAGTAGTGGCAAAGCGCGAGGAGGAAGACGATGACGGCGGTGGAGTGGGGTAAATGGTTATTCCCTCTATCTTCTTTTATTCCGCCATGGAAAATCCTCGGATCATCTTAGCCATTTTTCCCAAAGAGGGAACGGCGGGATGAATCTGGTCGTCCACGTGTCGGCACCGCGTGAGTTATGGCATCCACTATGCACGGGAATTGAGGAAGCGCGGCAGATTTTTCTCACCGGACGCGTGGGATGTGCGGTCAAACAAAGTCAACAGCAGGAGTGTGTGGCGCTGGGCCCGCCCAGCGTCCAGTCTTGTCAATGTCAGGCTATCCCTGTGATGGGTAGCGTGACAACTCGAGGGGGTGATGCGTCATCTCTGGCGTCACTATTAACGAGGCTTATTCTTTCATTTGAGGGGAGAAATCCTTCTAGGTCTTCGTCCTTTCGAGGTATGTACCACCAAAACTTGCTGTCCTTTTCACAACAAAGGTTTTTTGGGACCAGTCCTCTTTGCGTGATTCGAGACGCAGAGGTTGTGTTTTCGAAGCATCCTTTTTCCATTTTGAATTTGGTTTTCGGGATTTTGGTTCACCTTTGAGGTCCTCGATGCTGCATAGGGTGTGGCTGCCAGCCGCTCGAACCATTCTTCTGATTTTATTTGACGTCGTCTTATTATTCGAGTTGTGGATTCCAGTCCCTCGAATTGCTTCTTTTGGGCCAGCAGCGCCGTCTTATTATTCGAGTTGTGGATTCCGATCCCTTGAATTGCTTCTTTTGGGCCAGCAGCGCCGTCTTATTATTCGAGTTGTGGATTCCGGTCCCTCGAATTGCTTCCTTTGGGCGAGCAGCGCCATCTTATTATTCGAGTTGTGGATTCTGGTCCCTCGAATTGCTTCCTTTGGGCCAGCAGCGCCATCTTATTATTCGAATTGTGGACTCTGATCCCTCGAGTCATTTCTTTTTGGCCAGCAGCGCCGCGGTTCTATTCAAGTAGTAAACCTCGATTTCACAAATCACTTCTTTCGGGATTACAACATCCCTATGTACGGCGAGGTCTGCAGTACCTTTTCATTGTCCGGGGGCGTTTTCATAGCCCACCAAGGTTATGCATTTGAGCCATCAGTGCCATTATTGTGACCAGCAATGAGCATCAGTTCCCCGATTTTCTCTTTCTCGGGGCCAGCAGAGCCTCAGCTTCAATGCGGGAGGAGATTCTAGCTCCTTAAAATCCTATCTCATGCTTATACTTATTCTTGTTTACCCGAATTCTGGTGGCAATATACCAATTCGGTTGCCGTATGTCAAATACAAAGATAAGTCCACGGTTAGCAACACTAGATGGCCCGGTAATTGCATCAAATGCGCTTTGCTGAGAAAATTTTCCATGCCTATGGCGTGAAGCTTTGCATCGATGGACGCATCGAGTGCCTTGCACTTTACTGGGCTTTGACCTGATAAGTCCACACGTGGCTCGGGTCGAAGTGGCGCCAGTCCACGCGGGTTCGAGTCGGAGGAATTGAATCTGAGTAAGCTAACCAACGTTTTTGCGACTATGCAATTAACTGGACCCGACATGATTTCCAGACTGGTTATGCCGATTCCTCTAAGCAATAAATCTATGCGCCTTCGAGGCTATAAATGAGCTTATTCGAATGGCTTAACTATACTATCAAACTATTCATGTACATGTGTAACATCCCAAAATTTGAAAGGATTTAAAATTTTGCACACATGAAATCATACCATCATTTCATGCTCATGCATTCATTCATCATTGCATTGCACAATCTCAGGTTGAGTTACTTTGTTCTTCTGATCAAACCTTCCCTGTATGTTTATGAGAACAAAGGGAAAATTTTACAAATTACAAAATTGGTTTGAATCAAATAGGGTTTTATTTGCAAAAGCTTTCAAATAAAAATAGAAAAGAAAAGAGAAAAGAATTAGAAAAAGGAAATAGGCCCGCCATCAGCACTTTGGCCTGGGTTCCAAAAACGGCCCACGGCCCATTTCCCTCTTTCCCCTGAATCGGTACCGATCTCTCCCCCTCGTCCACTGACAGGGCAGGCCCACCTGTCATCCCTTCTAGGGAGGCCATGACGAATACGACGCCGTCTCTAGCGCAATCACCGCGGAAATCACTCCGAATCCGGTTCAAACCCTTGCCCCTTTGCCACGCAACGCGCCTATATAAACCCCCCCTCCGTCCACACTCATTTCCCCCAAAACCCTAGCTAAGATCACCGCCAGGCTGCCCAAGCCAGTGATCGCCGCGCCGCCGTTACTGCCCGAGGACGTCTGATAGGGCAAAGGTGTCCGATCTTTCGATGAGATCTTGATACGTCGATTTGGTGGGTGGAGTTTGTGCTTGACGATCCGACTACACGTGCGAAGCTCGTGCGCCAATGCAATCGCTAGGACAATCTCCGGGAGTTACTGATCTTGCGGATGCACGATCAGCCTGACCAGCGAGGGTCTTAATTCCTACCTGAAATCGAGAACAAGTAAGAACTAATACAGCAATCAAGATATTGCGGATGAAAGATGTATGCTTTATTCAAAAGGTGGGATTCCGAATAGGCGGTCTTCTTCTGGGCGATTGGCCTCAAAAGTCGAGCTCGTAGTTGCAGCAATGGCTAACTTTTAGTCTAATCAAAATCCAAGTTCTAATGACGGCTATGGGGGGTATTTGAGGAGGAAAAGGTAGGGGTGCGACCAGCCTTGGATAGGGTGGTCGAACGGAGCCCTAACAGGCCTTTTCTCCTCAAATTCGGACTCCTAAAAGTGGCTGTCTTATTTGCTGCGAAAATTACATGGGCCTGGCCCAAAAATAGAAGTGACGCAGCACCATATGTATCTATGGACGAAATTATGAAGTAGCTCTTTGTATATTTCGTCCAAGTCTTCATCCCTCATTATGGTGGCTTCAAAGTTCTGAAATCTCCACTCGTGGCATCTTCTTTAATCCTCAAACGCTTGCTGCCATCTCCATGCACGATCATGCTCCAATGCTTGTCCCTCTCATCCATGCTAGGTCCATCATTCCTAAGAGTAACAAACATATCTGATTTAGGCAGCATCATATTCTCATGTATGTGAGAAAGAGTTCCAAGAAACGAAAGTACCTGATAGTTAAGTTGCTTGGCACGAGCTCGAGTGATGGGTCCTTGTATGTGTTCCGCTGTAGGTGCAGCGGGTGTATCAATAGATGGGATGTCCTCATCATGCTCCCCTTCTTGAATTGAAGTCGTCCTCGACGCAACCTCATCTTCTTCACCGAAGTAAGGCTTTAAATCTGCAATGTTAAATGTAGGACTTACCGTACCAAAATCTGCAGGAAGCTCAAGTTTATATGCATTATCATTGATTTTCTCTATCACCTTAAAAGGACCATCAGCACGTGGCATTAACTTAGACTTGCGCAAATCAGGAAAACGATCTTTGCGCAAATGCAACCAAACAAGATCTCCAACCTCAAACACAACATGCTTGCGTCCTTTATCCCCAGCAACTTTATACTTAACATTCATGCGTTCTATGTTGTCTTTAGTAGTTGCATGCAATTTCAAAATCAATTCAGCACGCTGTGTAGCATCAAAATTATTTTGCACTGAAGATGGTAAAGGCAACAAATCAATAGGTGCACGTGGAACAAAACCATAGACAATCTGAAAAGGGCTCATCTTTGTGGTAGAATGCAGCGAACGATTATAAGCAAATTCAATATGAGGTAAACACTCTTCCCACAATTTTAAGTTCTTCTTTAAAACAGCCCGCAACATGGTAGATAAAGTTCTATTAACTACTTCAGTTTGTCCATCAGTTTGGGGATGACATGTAGTACTAAACAGCAACTTAGTCCCCAACTTAGCCCATAAACATCTCCAAAAGTGGCTAAGAAATTTAGTATCACGATCAGAAACAATAGTATTTGGCACACCATGCAAACGAACGATATCACGAAAGAACAAATCAGCAATGTGCGCAGCATCATCGGTCTTGTGACAAGGAATAAAGTGTGCCATCTTAGAAAACCGATCCACAACAACAAAAATACTATCCCTCCCCTTCTGTGTACGAGGTAATCCCAAAACAAAGTCCATCGAAATATCCTCCCAAGGAACACTAGGAACAGGAAGAGGCATATATAAACCATGTGGATTAAGGCGAGACTTAGCTTTTTGACAAGTAGAGCATCGTGCCACGAATCTCTCAACATCTCGCCGCATGCGTGGCCAAAAGAAGTGTGCAGCAAGAACATCCTCCGTCTTCTTGACACCAAAGTGTCCCATTAATCCTCCTCCATGCGCCTCCTGTAACAACAAAAGACGAACGGAACCATCTGGGATGCATAGTTTGTTAGCACGGAACACAAATCCATCATTAAGGATGAATTTGTTCCATGTCCTACCATCTTTACAATTTTGCAACACATCTTTAAATTCAGCATCATGCAAGTATTGTTCCTTTATAGTTTCCAACCCAAAAATTTTGAAGTCAAGCTAAGATAACATAGTATAACGGCGCGACAAAGCATCAACAATAATATTATCTTTACCCTTTTTGTGTTTGATAACATAAGGAAAAGATTCAATAAATTCAACCCACTTGGCATGGCGACGATTCAGTTTTGCTTGACTACGAATATGCTTCAAAGATTCATGATCAGAATGTATAACAAATTCTTTAGGCCATAAATAATGTTGCCAAGTTTCTAATGTCCAAACCAGCGCATATAATTCTTTATCATAAGTAGAATAGTTCAGACTAGGCCCACTCAATTTTTCACTAAAATATGCTACATGTTTGCCCTCTTGTAATAACACACCTCCCAAACCAATGCCACTAGCATCACATTCAAGTTCAAACGTCTTATTAAAATCAGGAAGTTGGAGTAATGGAGCATGTGTTAACTTATCTTTCAGTATCATGAAGGCCTCTTGTTGTGCATCGCCCCAAACAAAGGGCACATCCTTCTTTGTGAGCTCATTCAATGGCGCAGCAATAGAACCAAAATCTTTGACAAAGCGCCTATAAAACCCAGCAAGACCAAGAAAACTCTTTACTTGTGTGACCGTCTTGGGCTGTGGCCAATTATCAATAGCTTCAATCTTGGCTGGATCAACTTCAATTCCCTGTTCTGTAACAACATAACCAAGAAAAGCAACTCTATTTGTGCAGAAGGTGCACTTCTCAAGATTACCATACAAACGTGCATCACGTAAAGCATTGAAAACAGCACGTAAATGATCCAAATGGTCCTCTAAAGATTTGTTATATATGAGAATGTCATCAAAATATACCACCACAAAACGACCAATAAAAGCACGTAAAACTTCGTTCATCAGTCTCATAAAGGTACTAGGTGCATTAGTTAAACCAAACGGCATTACTAACCACTCATATAAACCGAACTTAGTTTTAAAAGCTGTTTTCCATTCATCTCCTAATTGCATACGAATTTGGTGGTAACCACTACGCAAATCAACTTTAGAGAACATAATAGAACCACTCAACTCATCTAGCATGTCATCCAAACGAGGTATAGGGTGACGATATCGAATGGTAATATTATTAATAGCACGACAATCAGTACACATGCGCGAAGAACCATCTTTCTTAGGTACTAAAATAATAGGAACAGCGCATGGACTAAGAGACTCACGAATATAACCTTTGTCCAATAAACTCTGGATCTGTCGTTGTATCTCTTTTGTTTCTTCAGGATTGGTGCGATATGGCGCACGGTTGGGCAGCGAAGCTCCTGGAATCAAATCAATTTGGTGTTCTATTCCACGAATAGGTGGAAGTCCAGGTGGAACATCTTGTGGAAAAACATCCATGTATTCCTGCAAAAGGTTAGCAACCGCAGGTGGCAAAGAAGGAGGCATATCCTCAAATGAAAATAGTACTTCTTTGCAAATAATAGCATAGCATGGAGTAATATTGACATCAATTTCTGCAAGATCAGATTTGCTAGCAAGTAAACAAGGATTCTTCAAACGAATTTCAGTAGCATGGTTAGAATCAGATTTAGAAGAATGCTTAGGTGGTACAAAATCTGCAGCAATAATCTGATTCTCACTCTTATGTTTGTCCTCATTTTTTAATCTACTAGCTCTAGCAAGATCATCTTTCAAAATTTGTTCCGGAGTCATGGGTTTAAGTCCAATTTTCTTGCCAGCATGTGTAAGAGAATACTGATTTGTTTTACCATTATGTACAGATTCTCTATCAAATTGCCATGGTCTACCAAGTAACAAAGAACAAGCTTGCATAGGTACAACATCACAATCAACAAAATCTGAATAAGTACCAATAGTAAAATGCACGCGTGCAGTTCTTGTTACCTTGAGCTTACGGGAGCTCTCAAACCATTGAATGTAATATGGATGAGGTCGTTGTCGTGTGGGCAGAGCAAGCTTCTCCACCATGTCAATACTAGCCAGATTGTTACAACTCCCTCCATCAATGATGATCCGGATAGTTCTCTCCTTAACAACGCCTCTTGTTTGAAACAAGTTGTGGCGTTGATCATGCTCAGCCTTGCTCAATTGCACACTCAAGACACGTTGTGCAACTAAGCTCTTGTATTGATCAGCAGTTTCAGCTCCCATTACCTCCATCTCCTTGTCAGAATCAGAATTGGCACCATCACGTGCAGCAATAAGTGCCAATGTATCATCATCAAAATCACTTGCAGAGTCATATTCGCCATCTTCAAGTACCACCATCACACGTTTGGTTCTGCATTCTTTTTCAATGTGACCAAACCCAAAACACTTGCGACATTGAATATCGCGAGTCTTCCCCGTGGAGGCCATGGAAGAAGAACTCCGTGTCGGACCAGCAGATGGTGATGGAGCAGGAGCAGGAGCAGGTGGCGTTCTTGACGTCGGCGTGGTATACCTGGAGGTGGAAGGACCTGGTGCATCCCCACGAGAAGGTGGAGCTGATTGGCGCGCAGACCATGAAGAAGTACGACCTGCAGAATTATTAGCTCTTCTCCACGATGGTTGACGATCCTGCACTTCAAGTTCAGCTTTGCAAGCAAGGTGAAATAAACGAGTAATAGTGTTGTACTCCTTATAGTCTAAAATATGCTGAATCTCCTTATTTAAACCACCAAAGAAACGTGCAAGCATAGCTTCATTATCCTCTACAATACCACAACGAATCATGCCTGTTTGTAACTCTTGATAATACTCTTGTACCGAATTTTTGCCTTGTTCTAAACGAGTTAATTTCTTAAGCAAGTCCCGTTGATAATGTGGAGGTACAAAACGAGTACGCATGGCATGTTTTAGACCAAGCCAAGTAGCAGGAATATTAGCATGATTGACTCGACAATATTCAGACCACCAGATAGAAGCAAAATCAGTAAATTCACATGTAGCAGCACTAACACGCAAATGCTCAGGGTAGCGTAAACATGCAAAACGTTGCTCTACCTCTAATTCCCAAGTGAGATATGCATCAGGATTATATCGACCCTCAAATGGCGGAATATTTAATTTTAGCTTAGCCACATGGTCATCATCACGTACCGGACGCGGAGGTGGACGAGCGTTGCGGTTGTATTGTCGCGGACGGCCAGGTGCAGGTTGTTGGACCTCGTCCTCGTCGAGCTCGTTTTCATCTTCGAACTCGTTTTCCCCCTCGTCAGCAGCATATCCGTCCTGGGTGGCCGCCTCCGTAGCGGCCGCAGCAGCTGCCGCAGCTGTAAGAGGAACGCGGCGAGCACGTGGTACAGGGACGGCCGGCCGTGGCAGTGGTGGTAAACGGGCCAGGACTTCCTGGAACCGGGCGTCGAGCTTGGTGTTGAAGGATGCCTCAAGACCAGCCATCTTGTCCATCGCATCAGAAAGCTTGGAATCAACATCACCCAAGCGTGTGTCCACATCTTGTGCACGCCCCACCAACAGCCGTGTGAAGTGGGCATGCAACTCTGCACTAGTCATCTTCTCTGGATCAACATCATCCTTCGGGGTTCCTGTCATGGTTAGCGTGGAAGCAAGCACAAATATATATACCTATGCACTACGGAATATGGTGGGATCACGCGTAATCCGTCAAGCGGTATACAAAGCTCTTACAAGTTCTTACCCAACAGGAGGAAGGTGATATGCAACCAGCAAAGAACAGCGACTCCCAAAATTGCACAAGCGATTACCAGGTGTCGATACAAAGCACGTGCAGAAATATGTGGAGCTGTAGGATGGCTTATATGGTAGCAAAAAAAAAATAGCAAGTATCAAAACAGCAATGCAAAGCTGAAAGAATGCTCAACCGCAGTACTGTGCTGGTCCTAGGCTATACCGAGCTAGAGACGCGAGCCGAGAACACTAAGAAAGTCACGGCGTGGCCCAACAAGCAGAAAGGAACAGCTCCCAAGCAAAAAATAAGTGAAGATCTGCAGGAATTGGCAGGTCTGAAACTTCGGAGGGCAAAAACTCGGCCTTCCTGGCCTTTTTTGGGAGTTCTGAGTGTCGCACAACGACATAGTGGTTGTGGTCACGTAGATCTTTTCGCTACGAACATTTTGAGTACTCGCACGTCGCAAACGGAGTTCGTATGCAAAAGTTATGGCCAGTTGAAATTTGCTGTCGAAAACCGTCAAAAACTGACGAAACTGTCCAATTCGGACTGAAATCGGACTGCACTAGTAGGAACGGGTCAACCCGACTTGGATGCGGAGTTGACTTTTTTTTTTTTTTGCTCTTCTTCCTCCTCTTGACTGGCGACCGAAACCTAACTCATGGACTCTGAAAAAGGTACGGATGAAATTGGGAAGAACGAACAAGAACTTATGTGAAGGCGGTGGCGGAAGTATATGGCGTGGTGGTGGAAGGATATGGCGGAGCAGTGGTGCAAGCGTGCGGCGGCGGCGGGACTAAGGTGAATCGAACTCGAAACTCTAAAGGAACAGACACTAAGACCAGCAACTCGACACGCGGATGCAGACACAAATTCAACGATGCAAACTGAAAAGACAATGCAAAGGCTCGGATGGTTTATGGGACGAGATGATCTAACCCTAACTGTATTTTTTGGCTTTTTCGTGGTGTATAGGTATGAACACTGATGCAATCTAAACTACGAAAACAGTAAATCTCACCGAGCAACCTGAAAGCTGATACCACTTGATAGGGCAAAGGTGTCCGATCTTTCGATGAGATCTTGATACGTCGATTTGGTGGGTGGAGTTTGTGCTTGACGATCCGACTACACGTGCGAAGCTCGTGCGCCAATGCAATCGCTAGGACAATCTCCGAGAGTTACTGATCTTGCGGATGCACGATCAGCCTGACCAGCGAGGGTCTTAATTCCTACCTGAAATCGAGAACAAGTAAGAACTAATACAGCAATCAAGATATTGCGGATGAAAGATGTATGCTTTATTCAAAAGGTGGGATTCCGAATAGGCGGTCTTCTTCTGGGCGATTGGCCTCAAAAGTCGAGCTCGTAGTTGCAGCAATGGCTAACTTTTAGTCTAATCAAAATCCAAGTTCTAATGACGGCTATGGGGGGTATTTGAGGAGGAAAAGGTAGGGGTGCGACCAGCCTTGGATAGGGTGGTCGAACGGAGCCCTAACAGGCCTTTTCTCCTCAAATTCGGACTCCTAAAAGTGGCTGTCTTATTTGCTGCGAAAATTACATGGGCCTGGCCCAAAAATAGAAGTGACGCAGCACCATATGTATCTATGGACGAAATTATGAAGTAGCTCTTTGTATATTTCGTCCAAGTCTTCATCCCTCATTATGGTGGCTTCAAAGTTCTGAAATCTCCACTCGTGGCATCTTCTTCAATCCTCAAACGCTTGCTGCCATCTCCATGCACGATCATGCTCCAATGCTTGTCCCTCTCATCCATGCTAGGTCCATCATTCCTAAGAGTAACAAACATATCTGATTTAGGCAGCATCATATTCTCATGTATGTGAGAAAGAGTTCCAAGAAACGAAAGTACCTGATAGTTAAGTTGCTTGGCACGAGCTCGAGTGATGGGTCCTTGTATGTGTTCCGCTGTAGGTGCAGCGGGTGTATCAATAGATGGGATGTCCTCATCAACGTCGCGGATTCTCAGTATGCCACGGTCCCCCTCGATCTCCCTCTGCACCACTTCTTCTTACCTTGACCTTGCGCTCGTCACTGACACGACCTCGCTCTTGTTTGAACACCAGAGCGTCGCGTTCACCCTCAAATGGATCTTGCTACCGCTAGACGAAGACTCCGGTGAGAGATTGCCAAAACTCCCGGGCGCCTCGACCATGCAAACTTAGCCACCAGACTCGCCTTGATCTCGTGAACGTCGTGGTAAGATCGCCGCCTCCTACTTCTCTCTGTTCTTGCCGCACTTCATCGTGTCCAGCACACCACCGATGGGCCGTCTAACTCCAGCCGCGCGCCATCGCCGTTGCAGGGAACCATCAAGATCGACAATCGCACCTGCAGCTTCGCCGTGATCTCCTGAACACCATTGTCGCCTTCTCGGAGCTCAACGACCACCGAAGACACCTCGCTGTCGCCTTCCAGAGCCGCCGGATCTCGCCGTCGACATGCCCCTCCAGTGAGCCCCCTCGGTTTCTCCCTCGGCCATTAGATCTAGATCCAAGGGGCTAGGTTAGATAACTTAACGAACCATTATGGTTCGATCTGGGCCGTCTAATCCTATTTTAATCCAACGGTGCACGTTCATAATCCGCCCGAAATGGTATCATCGAATCAGGAGCCGCCGCGTGGCAGCCCGTGGTTAAGCCCGGTCTGTTTTTCGTTTTTAAATTTCAGAAACTGGTTTAAACTTCAAAAATTCATATCTTGAGTTCTACTGAACCAAATTTAGCAAATTTATGTCCCTCGATTCAGAAAAATCAATAGAATTTATTTCCAACATAAAATAATACTTTTGCGCATGTTTTATACAGTGAATTACTGCAAGCTTTATTTATGTGTTTTGGCTATTAAAAATAGTTATAGGATTTATTTTACAGTAAATCCTTTTGATTTTGGTCTGTATGAAACCTCCCAGTACTGTAGCATGTCCAGAATATTTTTAGTATCTTCTATTTTACCTTTGTAGTTTTAGCTTGTTTAATTGTCTATTTGTGTGTTGAAAATGATTTGAGCTTTATAAATAACTCTAAAATTTTGATCATGTCATCATGCATATAGTTAACACCCAAAGAACTTGTTAAGTGTCTTTGTGGTGTTTAAATCACATATTGCATGCATATTTTCCTTTCATGAGTGTTTTATGATTGATATGTGCTTATGGTGCAATATTTCATGTGTAGATTGTGTTGAGTGCAACGAGTGCCTTTGTGACGAGTGCACCAACTCCTCTCCTCACCAAGGCAAGTGTCACCATGTTCCCTTGTCCCACTAGAATTTTTGTCACTTGTAGCTTTTCTAGTAGAAGATGCATGTGTAGGTGATTTTATGAGTTCATGTCTTAGTGGCTAGATGTTATGCTAAGTCTTTTGTCTAGCTTTGCCTAGCTTTGCATCTCCTAGTAGAATTGCTGCTACTATAGGACTTTGTTTTTACACTTGTTGTGGGAAGGATTAACACATATTTTTGGCTAAGGGTTGAAAACCTTGTTTTGCAAAAACTAAGAAAACAACTAAGTTAATGAACCACCTGGGTGGATGTGGCTTTGATTGGTTTATGTTGAGTGGTTCCCTGGGGTCATGTGGTCGAACCTCTGAACCACCAGGTGTATCTCACTTGTGGACGGCCACCCAGGAGCAAAGAGATTGGAGACGTTTAAGTCATGAAGCTTCCAGTGCAACCACTAGACATATGGGCTCTGTTCTTGTCAACTAAGCTGCAAGAACTCAAGCCAGGCGGACAGAGGATGGTAAGATGTTGGTAGGGTGGAATGCGTCCGTTTGGTCTGAGGGAATGCTTCTGAAAGGCCTCGTCTTAGTTTTCACTTGGCCATTTGAGGCAAAATGAGTCTCATGGCAAAATGGGTTAACTAAGTCTTGTGGGAAAAGTGCACCACCTCTGCAGAGTGTTTAGAACTAAGTACTTAGCCGTGTCCCCGGTTACGGACAATTCTGAGTGACATGATGTTGAAGCTATTCAAGAATCTCCTCACCCCAATTTCTCTAAGTTAAAACTTGATGGGTAACATCACACCGGTGATCCTTGAGTTTTGTCCCGATCTTTCACAGCGAGTCAAACCAGATAGAAATCTTCCAACAACGCGAAGAACGTCACCTGAAGAAGAGGAACAAATCCAGCAAGCAACGTGATGAAGATCACCACGCCTCAAACCTGAGCCTGATAATTCTTGATGAACACAAGAACCCTCGCAGCAATCTTTATTTGATAACACGGCAGCGCCGTTTCCCCGGAGGGATGATACACGGTGGAGCACACGATAGTTTTCGACTAAACAACTGAACTCCCTAAACCCTAGACTGCTGGCCTCCTTATATAGATGGCCAGAAAACTGTTGGGCTTGGACAGGCCCAAACCCAAAACACAAATAAAACTAAGTGGCCCATAACATGACCTAGCACACAGAATAACATAAGCAGATATGTAAATTGCTGACACAACCTTAGACTAAATTATTTCATATCGTAGGTCGTCCTGGCGTGCCAATCAGCAACGAGCTTCCCTCATCTTGGTGGAGTCGTGAAATTGGGCTTCACCTCCTCCGTCGTGCCCATATCATCCTCCCCCCCTTCAAAAAGCGTTGTCCCCAACGCGTGAGGGTCTGCTCGAAAGGGTGGCGGAATATCAACAATAGCACCACGCATATCCGCCGTCTTCAAGTCTTGCTTGCCTTCCTCACCACATCCTCCCTCTTGGCCTGCTCGACTTGATACAGCCCTAGGTGGTTGCACCTCTTTTCTTCGCCAAATAAGCTTGTACTTAGGCGCCTCCACCTTCTTCTTCGCAACCCTTGCTGGAACCTTGCGTTGCTGAACATGAACCTGCTTAGCACGACCCTGCAAAGTAGAAATGCCCGGGCCACACAACTGACGAACACGTCCATCTTTGCCTGTATGCACACGCACTGCTGCTCCAACAAAACGTCTCCGTGGTGTTCTAACAAAACTGTGGCTGACTACCCGCGGTACCGTATGCACCGGAACACGATCAGCAACAAAGTCATCGGTCTGAACACCCATGTCAACACGAACTGGAAGTGGAACACATGGAACACATACTGACATATCCTTCCCTTCATCCATATGAGGCTTGACTTCAACCGGCTTGTCACTAACAAGAACAACTGGCTTGTCATCTACATGCTTGGCTGAAACACTATCACGAACGACGCTTTTCGCATCATTCTCCTCATGCTGCACCTTAGCTAGCCCTGGTTGTGGCTTCGCTTTATGCAACTTCTCCTTGCGCACCACCAACACAACATCGGACTTGATTTGATCATCTCTCAGAGGTTTCAAAGTCCGCTGTTTGCCATCATGCATAAAGGAATATGTATTTGCTCTCCCAGCATGCATAGCATTGTGATCATACTGCCATGGACGTCCAAGTAACAGCCCACACACCTCCAATGGCAACACATCACAGTCCACCTCATCAATATAGTCATCAACTGTAAATGGCACACGCACCTTGTGAGTAATCTTCAGCATACCGCAGCTATTAACCCACTCAACATGCCTCGGTTCTGGAATACGCCATGTGGATAAACCCAAAGCCTCCACAACCGCCTTGCTAATGCCATTACAGTAACTACCACTATCAATCATTAACTTGCATGCTTTGCCTTTGATTATGCACTGCGCCTGAAATAAATTCCATCGCTGGCCTCTATCCGTTGTCATGCAAGTCTCATCATGTACTCTTTTGAGTTGCATATTCAGCCCACTCAATGGTACAACCTCGTCCACGACATCCTTGACAACATCAGCCTTGACAACATCAACCGCTGACAATTCAGAATTCGTGGCTACCACCTTGCTAACTGTCGGCAATGGAACAACTGTCAACTTCTCATGAGTAGTCACAGCTGTCGCGACCTTCGGTATAGGAGCTATGCTCTTGCCAACATCCTCTATCCGATGCAAAACCTTGGGTGGCTGCTTAATTACTTCTACGGGTACCATGGGCTTTCGAGAAGGAACCACGTTGCTAGAAGGTATAAAGCACTCTCGCAGAAAGTTTCTGAAGTTCGCCCAAGTTGCAGAGGTAATGCTCTTCTCCTGCAACGCTTTATGCCACCAACTGTATAGCCTGGCATCCACGCGTCGGTCTGCAAGAGCCAAACGGTTAGAATCATTCATGTTTTGATCATAGGTAGCACACCTGTAGAAACCCTGTAGCATATGACGTTCCCATGACTCATACTCTTCAGCTGTTGCATCATAGGTCAGTTGCCAATTGATCTCATATGCATCATATGCTAAAACACCATCCAGCAGGTCTAGATAATCATTGAAAATATCGCTAGATTTTTTGCCACTGCGACACTTATAGCCGTAATAATCACCCAGAAAAGAATCCATGTTGTTACTATTTTGTCCTAGCCTTCACTGATTTCTCAATACAAAACAATTTTACCTGTGAAATTGCAGTCAAAACCAGCAAACGAAACTGACAAAACGAAGAGCTTCCGGGGGCGCCCGACCACAGAGATGGTCTGGGGTCGAGCGAGACCCTGGACGATCGCTCCCAGGCGCGGTGATCGAGCAGGCTCGGCGATTGGCGTTCCCAGCTCTTGGGCCGGCCCGCTAGAGGAACAAGCGCCGAGGCGTGGACGTCGAACTGTTCGCTGGAAGCGACGAGGGCGATTCCCTCGATCCTCGATCCCGCGCTGGTGCAGCCCGCCACTCAAGCCGAGCCAGGAGGGCGCTCTATCCCTCGATCCAGGCGGCCAAGCGAGGCGCACGACTCCCGAAAGTGCAAGGCGGGCGAGCAGAGCGATCCAGGCAGCCAGCTCGGTTTCTCCCTTTTATTTTTTCTCGATCGGATCTGCTAGAACGAGCTCCCCCCGATCGGATCTGTAGGGCGGTGAATATTTTTTGTTTGTTTTGTGTGTACTGAATCAAATTGGGCCACAACTTGGACGGGTGTTGGGCTGTTGGCGCGTGGGGAGACCTCGCGAGCGAACAGCCTCGAGGCTGGGGCGTCGCTCGTCCCGCACGCCTGGTCCTCGCGCGACCACAGACGCCCTCTGTGGTGAGGCGCGATGCAAAAAAAAAATTTGTTGCTGAACGATCGGATCTAACAGGAAAGCAGGAGATCGGATCTGGCTTCACGTCCGATGTAAATTGCAGTGAAGAACACCCAGCATCAGCTCCTTCCAGATTGGAAATTCCGATAAATAACAATCTGCAGACCAATCACTAGAACAAACCAGCCGATCTGAAAACTGCCCGAAGAAGAACAATCCGCAGATCAGCAATCAACAGAAAACACTCGCGGTGATCAACCCAGTAATCTGATACCACATGATAAGGATCACACCGGTGATCCTTGAGTTTTGTCCCGATCTTTCACAGCGAGTCAAACCAGATAGAAATCTTCCAACAACGCGAAGAACGTCACCTGAAGAAGAGGAACGAATCCAGCAAGCAACGTGATGAAGATCACCACGCCTCAAACCTGAGCCTGATAATTCTTGATGAACACAAGAACCCTCGCAGCAATCTTTATTTGATAACACGGCAGCGCCGTTTCCCCGGAGGGATGATACACGGTGGAGCACACGATAGTTTTCGACTAAACAACTGAACTCCCTAAACCCTAGACTGCTGGCCTCCTTATATAGATGGCCAGAAAACTGTTGGGCTTGGACAGGCCCAAACCCAAAACACAAATAAAACTAAGTGGCCCATAACATGACCTAGCACACAGAATAACATAAGCAGATATGTAAATTGCTGACACAACCTTAGACTAAATTATTTCATATCATAGGTCGTCCTGGCGTGCCAATCAGCAACGAGCTTCCCTCATCTTGGTGGAGTCCTGAAATTGGGCTTCACCTCCTCCGTCGTGCCCATATCAACTTGGGTAGTAAAAGTTCCTTCTTGTCAAAATTTTGGTAAGGAAAACTTGAGTTTTTACAAAGATAGTGAAAAGCTTGCTTTCGCGAGGTCAAACTCCACCTGGCCAAATAGCATATAAGTGTAGGTGCCATTTGAGTCCACCAAAGTGACATCTTGCCAATACATTCAAAAGTATTGACCCTCCGTGGCTGCAACGTATCATGTTGCAGGTGGCTACTATGAAGATTGAAGATTGCTATGCTTCGGTCACGAGTCTTCGTCCAACACATCTGCCTATGGAGCCATGAAGAAAGAAGACTTGTATTTTCATTTATTTAGTCTTTCATCGAGTTGTAATAAGTTTGTGGCCTTGTGCGACTTGAGTTGTAAAAGAACCATGTTATTTGTGGATCAAGCATTGTAATAAAGACCTTTGTATTATTGGTATCTCATCTTGTAACCGTCTGTGCTAGCACTTGATCCGGGACTAGCACAAATAAAGCACAGGTACGCTACAGATGGTATCAGAGCAAAGTGTTGCCCTTAGGTTCGTGACCCTAGGATTGGACGAAAACCCTTAGGAAAAATTTAGGAGTGTTCTTGTTCTCTTTGTTACTAACACCTAGAAATAGTTTTGACTTCTTTAAGTTAGAAAATTTCTTTACTTTTGTTCAGCGCTTTTGTTAAGTTTTCTTATTTCGGATTACTAACTTATCATGTTCCAACGTAAAGATGTCAACCTTCCGCATCACCAAGCCCGACAGCTTCAAGGACTTCAGCTTCAGAGAGCGCCTCATCGACATCGTCACTGCCTTGTCCCTGCCTACCCCGTTCATCAATGGGAGCGAGATGACTAAGTTTCACAAGAAGGGCGTCTGGGTCATCCACATCACGCAGCCAGGGCGCGAGACAGAGCCGAAGACTGTAAAGATCAAGTTCAAGACTTTCCACACCGACAAAAAGGCGGGCGCCCATCTCCTCTTGCAAGAACTGATAGCACGCCTCTGCGGACGTCACTTCTCTGAGCTCCAGAACCACTACTCTCACCCCTACGGCCGACGTGATGAGGAGGGCATGGTCATCTTGCTACCTGACTCATAAGGATCAAGCCGATGATCCTTGAGTTTTGTCCCGATCTTTCACAGCGAGTCTACCCAGATAGAAATCTTCCAATAACACGAAGAACGTCACCTGAAGAAGAGGAACGAATCCAACAAGCAACGTGATGATGAACACCACGCCTCAAACCAAAGCACAACAATCCTTGATGAACACAAGAACCTCCGCAACAACTTTATTCGATAAACGGCATCGCCGTCCCCGGAGGGATGCTTCACCAAGAAACACAACACGATAGTTTGTAAACTAAACAACAGAACTCCCCTAAACCCTAGATGGCTGGCCTCCTTATATAGAGGGCCAGAAAACTATTGGGCTTGGACAGGCCCAAACCCAACACACACAAAAGCCTAAGTGGACCACAACTTAACCTAGCTACGAAATAACATAAGCATGAATATAAATTGCTGACACAACCTTAGACTAATTATTACATATCGTAGGTCATCCGGGCGTGCCAATCTGCAATGAGCTGCCCTCATCTTGGTGGAGTCCTAAAATTAGGCTTCACCTCCTCCTTCGTGCCCATATCATCCTCCCCCCTTCAAAAAGCGTTGTCCCCAACGCATGAGGGTCTGCTCGAAAGGGTGGCAGAATATCAATAATAGCACCACACATATTCACCATCTTCAAGTCTTGCTTGCCTTCCTCACCACATCCTCCCTCTTGGCCTGCACGACTTGATACAGCTCTAGGTGGTTGCACCTCTTTTCTTCGCCAAATAAACTTGTACTTAGGCGCCTCCACCTTCTTCTTCTCAATCCTTGCTGGAACCTTGCGTTGCTGAACATGAACTTACTTAGCACGACCCTGCAAAGTAGTAATGCCTGGGCCACACAACTGACGAACACGTCCATCCTTGCCTTTGTGCACACGTACTGCTGCTCCAACAAAACATTTCTGAGGTGTTCTCACAAAACTGTGGCTGACTACCCGCGGCACCATATGGACCGGAACAAGATCAGCACCACCATCATCGGTCTGAATACCCATGTCAACACGAACTGGAAGTGGAACACATGGAACACATGCTGACAGATCCTTCCCTTCATCAATAAGAGGCTTGACTTCAACCGGCTTGTCACTAACAAGAACAACTGGCTTGTCATCTACAGGCTTGGCTGAAACATTATCACCATCGATGCTTTTCGCATCATGCTCCTCATGCTGCACCTTAGCTAGCCTTGGTTGTGGCTTAGATTTATGCAACTTCTCCTTGCGAACCACCAACACAACATCGGACTTGATTTGATCATCTCTCATAGGCTTCAAAGTCCGCTGTTTGCCATCATGCATGAAAGAATATGTATTTGCTCTCCCAGCATGCATAGCATTACGATCATACTGCCAGGGACGTCCAAGTAACAGCCCACAGACCTCCAATGGCAACACATCGCATTCCACCTCATCAACATAGTCATCAACTGTAAATGGCACACGCACCTTGTGAGTAATCTTCAGCATACCACAGCTATTAACCCACTCAACATGCCTCGGTTCGGGAATACGCCATGTGGATAAACCCAAAGCCTCCACAACCGCCTTGCTAATGCCATTACAGTAACTACCACTATCAATCATCAACTTGCATGCTTTGCCTTTGATTATGCACTGCGCCTGAAATAAATTCCATCGCTGGCCTCTATCCGCTGTCATGCAAGTCTCATCATGTTCTTTTGAGTTGCATATTCAGCCCTAGCTGGTGGCTGGCTTTAGCCGGTGTGCAGACCGGCTTTAGCCAGTTCGGTCTTTTTTGAGAAAACTGGACAGGGCGGCTATTTGCTGCGCAGACCGGCTTTAGCCGGATCGAACATTTTCATGCGAGAAGTTCGTCTTTGGTGGCGGAAATTGGGCACAAAAATCCTCAAATCCGGAAGAATTAGGAAGAATTAGGCTAAGGGAACGCAAAGGAAGGTAGATCAGCACTTGAGACACGAAATCCTTGGATCAAAACCACAAAAAACTCAACAAATCTTGAGATCCAAATTCGAGGCTATTTTGAGGCTATTTTTTGGATTTTCGAAATTTATGGTGGAAATCACAAACAAGAGTAAATCCGTGGCAACCAAAAGCTGCTGATACCATATGATGAGGGGTGACCTCTTGGGTGTGGCCCGATCTTCGGGGATTCACGAGATTTGTGGTGGGCAACGAGGATGAACAGGAAGAACACGATGAACACGATGAATAAATCGAAGGCAAACACACACACACACAAGATACACACCGGTTGTCCTCGTTGGCCTGATTCACTAACTCAATAGAATCACAAGGAAGAGACTCCAAGAGTAGAATTCCTTGTGAGAGATTGATTTGCTAGGAGTAGAATTCCACTTGGGGAAGAGACCAAAACAATGGATAGAATTACACACAAAAGTATGCAAGAGATCCACTACATGGTAGAATTCCCCAAATAGAAGAGACCCCAAACAAAGAGGGATGATGGTCTACTCTAGATTTGAGATCTAGTAGCAAGTTCCCTAAGGGAAAGACATGAAGCCATGTTTATCTTAATTCTTATCTAAGCTAGAATGGGGAAAAGAGAGCCATATAAATAGGCAACCACGACCTGGGGGCAATTTGGTAAATTAGGGAAGATTACATGGGTGGCTTCAAGGCCAAATACGCGTTGACTCGGCCAGACCGGCTTTAGCCGGTGTTAAGTCTGGCTATAGCCGGTGTGGCTGGCTATAGCCGGTGCTGGGGCCGGCTAAAGCCAGGGGCCGGCTATAGCCGGTGTTGGGGTCGGCTTTAGCCGGTTCGTCGCTTGCTCCGACTTCTTCTTCCGGCATTTCCATGCTTCCTCTTCGTGTTCCTTGTCCTTGGTCGCCTCTCCATGTGGTTCGTAACGAACTGCACAAATGATGTTGCCATGAGGTAGCGAACCATTCAACGTATGTTCTAGATCAAGTGTGTTTAGGAGCAAATTCACCTTATCATGGAGGGCTTTAGCTCGGGCTCTTGTCATTGTCCCTTGCGGGGGACTTGGCGGTCTTGAGGCGGAGGTGTCCGAAGGACACCCCACATCAACATGACTAGGGAAAAAAGCATTAAAAAGGGGAAAACCTCCTGGCCCATCATGTAAACCATTGCATCTTGTCTGTGTGTAGGATCCAAGGCAGGGTCTGGATTCTGAGGGAATAGATTCTGCCATGCATGAAAACAAATGAGCCAAATTGTGCAAGCAGAGAATTAGGATAAAATATTGCAAAGTGACTGGCTTCTAGATAAAAAGAAAAATATGTAAGACATTGCACTACTGCTTTTTATGTTGTGTCTTTGTGCTAAAACTGTGTACTTGTGAGTTTTGCTAGCAGTTAGCTTCTGGAGCCAGTATAAATATGGCTAACATTTCCCTCAAACTGCAACACCTCTGCTACCACTTCTGTCATCCATGGATAGAATAGGGTGGGGAAAGAAGCATTGGAGGTCTGGTGGAGGCAAGGCTAGCATCCTCAAATGGGGTAGCAGGAGGAGTAGGAGCTGTGGAGCTAGTTGTCCTGCTAGAAGCAGTTCTGTGAAGGAGAAGGAGGAAGAAGTTGTTACAGTTTACCATAGGAGGAGTGTGTCTGAGAGGGAGCAGGCATTTGAGAGAAGGAGAGTGGTGAGAGAACAATATGCTGTGGAAGCCCTAGGTGGTCTAGGTGAAAGTGAAGCTATGGGCTCCATGATACTATGCAAGCTCAAGAAGAAAGTGAGAAAGTGGTTCCCTAACTTGCTGAAGCCCTAGTTGGTCTAGGTGAAAGTGAATGTGTGTGTGTGCTGGTCAAGGTAGTGTTTGTAAACTAGAAGGTTTCTGCTGCTACTGAAATTATGTGTGTGTGTGTGTGTAAGTATGGCAATGCAAGTGTGTTGATGTGGCAATGCAAGTGTGGCAATGCAAGTGTGTCGATGCAAATGTGTGTGTGTAAGTGTGCCAATGCAAGTGTGGCAATGCAAGTGTGCAATAAAACTATCTTGCTTACTAGCATTATTTCTGGAACATCATGATCTTTAGCTTCACCACTTGTTCCTTCTTTTTGCTGCTGCATTTTTCTCTGCATAAATTTGATGTGTCCTCTCTTGTTGTGGTCAGCTCCACCACACACAGAGCAATGGATGGTGACACCAGCTTTGGTAAACACTTTTACACCTTTCTTTGTCTTCTCCTCTGGTGCTTTTCTTCTATTTTTCTTGGGCCTTCCCATTACCTTTGTGAACAAGGGTGGATGAACTTGGACTGCATCCACTTTCTGCCAAAACACTCTGCCTCTCAGTGGAACCAAATTGAAAGCATATGCTTTGTTGTAGGTGTCCACTGTGTAGCAGCTGTGAACAAGATTTTCAGGATTTATTCTGTCAACCCTGCAGCAAACAATGGCATGGTGGCAGGGAATTCCAGTTAACTGCCACCTCTTGCAGTCACAACATTTCACCTTCAAGTCTACAAAGTATGTTCTTTCAAGCTCCATTGAGTGCAATGTGTTTAGTACAATGTTGTAGCTTCTAGAGCTTGAACAATGTTGTAGCTTCAACAAAAATGAATAATAAAGGAATGTGGTCAACTCTTGTTAGTAGATTGCATTATTTATTCAGTTCAAAATATTACAAAAAAAATCCATCAAAACATTCCATCATAATATTCCATCAAAAATATTCCAACAAGATATTCCATTTAAACAAGCACTCAAGCTAACAAAGATTGTTCAGTACTCAAGGTAGCATGCATTATTAAGTACTCAATTTAGCAAGCATTATTATAGTACAAATCTCCCAGATTAAACAAGCTACATGTCATCTATAGCTGGAGCATTCTGGCTCAGTGGAATCTCTTGGACATTCTCATGAGGAATGTATTCTTCATTTAAATCTGGTATTTGGGTTTGTTGTCGCCTGTCATCACCAAGTAGCATGTAGTATTGACTGCCAGGTGCTTTGTTGTACCCTCTTCTAGCTCTTCCTCTTTCTTCATCTTGGTCTTCTTGCCTAGTAGAACTGGCAGTTGCTTCAGAGCTTCTTATCTTACTTTAAGCCCTTTTAGCTGCTCTGCCTCTACCTTGGCCACCTGCTCTGCTCCTTCCTCTGCCTGCTCCTTGGTCATCTCCCATTCCTCTGCCTCTGGTAGTCCTCCCTCTTCCTCTTCCACGAGTTGTAGCAGTAATTATTCTGGCTCCTGGTCCAGGAATGTTGTCTCTTGCCTGGACAACAAACTCATTTTCTGGTAATGGTTCCTGCACTCTTGCAATTTCTACATGTGTTGCCTCCTGCATAATTAGATGACAGAAGGGAAACAAATACAAATTTGATGACAGTAGTGAACCAAAATTGCATGACTGGGGAAAAAGCATTAAAAGGGGGAAAATCTCCTGGCCCATCATGTAAACCATTGCATCTTGTCTGTGTGTAGGATCCAAGGCAGGGTCTGGATTCTGAGGGAATAGATTCTGCCATGCATGAAAATAAATGAGCCAAATTGTGCAAGCAGAGAATCAGGATAAAATACTGCAAAGGTGACTGGCTTCTAGATAAAAATCACAATATGAAAGATGATAAGGGGTTGCCCGATCTTCTTAGTGAGCCGATGTAGATGGATGATAACTTGGTGGATAATCTGTGAGACACACACGAACTCTCCGGCTGTTCCCCCATTGCCAATGCAACAGATCTTCAACCCTATGGATATTCGAGACACCACACACCTGCGCACGTAGCCGCCGACCACGAAGCGGTTCTGCAATCTCCTAATTCCCAATGGAACAGCAGATCACACTTGAATTCTCAGTAGCAAAACTCCAGATCGAAACAAACTTGGAGTGGGGTAGATATTCCGAGCGAAACACAGAGGAATATATGATTTCAGAGGAAAGCTTACAAGCAATTTCGTTCTGATGTTTGGGGGTAATCTAAACGTAGTCTAAATGACAGAAGGGGGCGCCCCAGGGGTACTTAAAGGGGTTGGGGCGTCCTGGGCAAAGACCTGGCCCAAAACCAACCTGTTTTGGGACCAAACGGACTCGGTTTGACTCAAACTGGTACATACCGACCCATACATGGGTTCGGCCTATTTTGGCATGCAGGCCATGAGTGTGGCGCGCCTTAGACTCGTATACATCGCGTCGAAGGCTGTCCTAGCGCGCCATCTCGTACTCTTTCATGTAGACTTGATGTTCTGGTGATCTCCTGGTGCGCCTGCCTCCCTCTCCTCCCTCGCGCACTTGATCATCAAGTCTTGCTCATCTCGCTGCGACGCATCTCCTCCTCGTGCAATGCTTGTGTTATCAACAAACCTAATCATACATAGATGCATAGACTTAGGTAGTATAAAGCTCTCATTAAATAAAACATCAGGTTCAATTAAGAGTGAGTTCACCTGTTGTTCCAATAGCTTTGCACGTGCTCTTGTAATTGGTCCAAGCCTAATCTCGTTGGACTTCTTCGCAGCAACATCTTCATCATCAATAGGAGCAGGAGATAATGGTGGTGTAATAGGGATGTCCTCATCAAGAAACATTGAGGAAACACCGAGGAGCTATGGGATATACTCTTGATGATTTAAAAGGGATTTCTCCTACTATATGTCAGCATGCTATTAACATGGAGCCAAATGCAAATCCAGTTGTTGAACATCAACGCCGCTTAATTCCTAAAATGAAGGAAGTGGTAAGAAATGAGGTATTGAAGCTCCTTGATGCTGGTATTATTTATCCTATTGCTGATAGTAGATGGGTTAGTCCTGTTCATTGTGTTCCTAAGAAAGGAGGTATTACTGTTGTGCCTAATGAGAATAACGAGCTTATTCCTCAAAGGGTAGTAGTTGGTTATAGGATGTGCATTGATTTTAGAAAGGTCAACAAGGTTACTAAGAAAGATCATTATCCTTTACCGTTTATAGATCAAATGCTAGAGAGGTTATCTAAGAAAACTCATTTTTGTTTTCTTGATGGTTATTCTAGTTTCTCTCAGATTGCTGTTAAAAAGCAAGATCAAGAGAAAACCATCTTTACTTGTCCTTATGGAACTTATGCTTATAAATTGATGTGCATGTCTGCTATTTTTCATGGTTTTTGTGAAGAAATTGTGGAGGTATTCATGGACGATTTCTCTGTCTATGGAACTTCTTTTGATAATTGTTTGCACAATCTTGATAAAGTTTTGCAGAGATGTGAAGAAACTAATCTTGTTCTAAATTGGGAGAAATGCCACTTTATGGTGAATGAAGGAATTGTTCTTGGACATAAAATCTCCGAAAGAGGTATTGAAGTTGACAGAGCAAAGGTTGAAGCAATTGAGAAAATGCCCTGTCCTAGAGATGTTAAAGGTATTCGTAGTATTCTTGGTCTTTCTGGTTTCTATAGGAGGTTTATTAAAGATTTCTCTAAGATTTCGAAGCCTCTTACTAATCTTCTTCAAAAAGATGTACCATTTGTTTTTGATGATGATTGTAAGGAAGCTTTCGAAACTCTTAAGAAGGCTTTAACTACTTCTCCTATTGTTCAACCACCTGATTGGAATTTACCCTTTGAAATTATGTGTGATGCTAGTGATTTTTCTGTGGGTGCTGTTCTTGGACAGCCCGTAGATAAGAAGTTGAATGTTTTTCATTATGCTAGTAAGACTCTTGATGCTGCTCAGAAGAATTACGCTACTACTGAGAAAGAGTTTCTTGCTGTTGTTTTTGCATGTGATAAGTTTAGACCTTATATTGTTGATTCAAAAGTTACTATTTATACTAATCACACTGCTAATAGATATCTTATGTCGAAGAAGGATGCTAAGCCTAGGCTTATTAGATGGATGTTGCTTTTACAAGAGTTTGATTTGCATATTGTAGATAGGAAAGGTGCTGAAAATCCCGTTGCTCACAATTTGTCTAGATTGGAAAACATTTCTTTTGATCCTATTCCTGTTAATGATAGTTTTTCAAATGAACAGTTGGCTTCATTAAAGGTAACTTCATGAGAGAATCCTTGGTATGCTAATTATGCTAACTTTATTGTTTCAAAGTATTTGCCTCCAACCTTTACAACTCAGCAAAGAAGGAAATTCTTTTATGACTTGAGGCATTATTTTTGGCATGACCCACACTTATATAAAAAGGTGTTGATGGTATTATGCGAAGATGTGTTCCAGAGTATGAACAACAAGAGATATTGAGAAAATGCCATGGTAGTGCTTATGGAGGACATCATGCTGGAGATAGAACTGCACAAAAGGTTCTACAATCAGGTTTTTATTGGCCAACGCTTTTTAAGATGCTAGAAAGTTTATTTTATCTTGTGATGAATGCCAAAGAGCTGGAAATATTTCTAGATGCAACGAAATGCCTATGAATTATTATCTTGTTATTGAACCATTTGATTGTTGGGGATTTGACTTTATGGGACCTTTTCCTCCTTCAGAAGGTTATACTCATATACTCGTTGTTGTTGATTATGTTACTAAGTGGGTAGAAGCTATACCTACGAAGAGTGCCGATGGTGAGACCTCGTTAAAAATGCTTAAGGACGTTATTTTTCCTAGGTTTGGTGTGCCTAGATATCTTATGACTGACGGAGGTTCTCATTTTATTCATGGCGGTTTTAGGAAAACTCTTGCTAGATATAACGTTAATCATAGAATTGCTTCTGCTTATCATCCCCAAACTAGTGGGCAGGTAGAGCTATCGAATAGAGAGATCAAGTCTATCTTGCAGAAGACTGTTAATAGATCTAGAAAAAATTGGGCTAGCAAGATAAACGATGCTTTATGGGCTTATAGAACTGCTTATAAGAACCCCATGGGCATGTCTCCTTACAAAATGGTTTACAGAAAAGCATGTCTGATAAGGATCACGCCGGTGATCCTATGAGTTTTGTCCTGATCTTTCACAGCGAGTCAACCAGATAGATAATCTTCCAATCACGCGATGAACGCAACCTGAAGAAGAGGAACGAATCCAGCAAGCAACGTGAAGAGAATCAAGACGCCTCAAACCTGAGCCTGATAATTCTTGATGAACACAAGAACCTTCACAGAAATATATTTAATAAACACGGCAGCGCCGTTTCCCCAGAGGGATGATACACTGTCGAACACCACGCGATAGTTTAACTCTAAATTCTGAACTCCCAAACCCTAACTGGCTGGCCTCCTTATATAGATGGCCAAAAAACTGTTGGGCTTGGACAGGCCCAAACCCAAAACACAAATAAACCTAAGTGGCCCATAACATGACCTGATACACAAAATAACATAAACAGGTATATAAATTCCTGACACAACCTTAGACTAAACTATCTCAAATCGTAGGTCGTCCTGGCGTGCCAATCTGCAACGAGCTTCCCTCATCTTGGTGGAGTCCTGAAATTGGGCTTCACCTCCTCCTTCGTGCCCATATCATCCTCCCCCCTTCAAAAAGCATTGTCCCCAACGCATGAGGGTCTGCTCGAAAGGGTGGCGGAATATCAACAAGAATAGCACCACGCATATTCGCCGTCTTCAAGTCCTGCTTGCCTTCCTCACCACATCCTCCCTCTTGGCCTGCTCGACTTGATACAGCCCTAGGTGGTTGCACGTCTTTTCTTCGTCAAATGAACTTGTATGGAGGTGCCTCCACCTTCTTCTTCTCAATCCTTGCTGGAACCTTGCGTTGCTGAACATGAACCTTCTTAGCACGACCCTGCAAAGTAGTAATGCCTGGGCCGCACAACTGATGAACACGTCCATCTTTGCCTGTATGCACACGCACTGCTGCTCCAACAAAACGTCTCCGAGGTGTTCAAACAAAACTGTGGCTGCTACTCGCGGCACCATATGTGATGAGGACATCCCATCTATTGATACACCCGCTGTACCTACAGCGGAACACATACAAGGACCCATCACTCGAGCTCGTGCCAAGCAACTTAACTATCAGGTACTTTCGTTTCTTGGAACTCTTTCTCACATACATGAGAATATGATGCTGCCTAAATCAGATATGTTTGTTACTCTTAGGAATGATGGACCTAGCATGGATGAGAGGGACAAGCATTGGAGCATGATCGTGCATGGAGATGGCAGCATGCGTTTGAGGATTGAAGAAGACGCCACGAGTGGAGATTTCAGAACTTTGAAGCCACCATAATGAAGGATGAAGACTTGGACGAAATATACAAAGAGCTACTTCATAATTTCGTCCATAAATACATATGGTGCTGCGTCACTTCTATTTTTTGGGCCAGGCCCATGTAAATTTCGCAGCAAATAAGACAGCCACTTTTAGGAGTCCGAATTTGAGGAGAAAAGGCCTGTTAGGGGTCCGTTCGACCACCCAACCCATGGCTGGTCGCACCCCTACCTTTTCCTCCTCAAATACCCCCGTAGCCGTCATTAGAACTCGGATTTTGATTAGACTAAAAGTTAGCCCTTGCTGCAACTACGAGCTCGACTTTTGAGGCCAATCGCCCAGAAGAAGACCGCCTATTCGGAATCCCACCTTTTGAATAAAGCATACATCTTTCATCCGCAATATCTTGATTGCTGTATTAGTTCTTACTTGTTCTCGATTTCAGGTAGGAATTAAGACCCTCGCTGGTCAGGCTGATCGTGCACCCGCAAGATCAGTAACTCCCGGAGATTGTCCTAGCGATTGCATTGGCGCACGAGCTTCGCACGTGTAGTCGGATCGTCAAGCACAAACTCCACCCACCAAATCGACGTATCAAGATCTCATCGAAAGATCGGACACCTTTGCCCTATCAAGTGGTATCAGATTTCAGGTTGCTCGGTGAGATTTACTGTTTTCGTAGTTTAGATTGCATCAGTGTTCATACCTATAAACCACGAAAAAGCCAAAAAATACAGTTAGGGTTAGATCATCTCGTCCCATAAACCATCCGAGCCTTTGCATTGTCTTTTCAGTTTGCATCGTTGAATTTGTGTCTGCATCCGCGTGTCGAGTTGCTGGTCTTAGTGTCTGTTCCTTTAGAGTTTCGAGTTCGATTCACCTTAGTCCCGCCGCCGCCGCACGCTTGCACCACTGCTCCGCCATATCCTTCCACCACCACGCCATATACTTCCGCCACCGCCTTCACATAAGTTCTTGTTCGTTCTTCCCAATTTCATCCGTACCTTTTTCAGAGTCCGTGAGTTAGGTTTCGGTCGCCAGTCAAGAGGAGGAAGAAGAGCAAAAAAAAAAAAAAAAAAAAAAAAAAGTCAACTCCGCATCCAAGTCGGGTTGACCCGTTCCTACTAGTGCATTCCGAATTCAGTCTGAATTTTGACAGTTCCGTCAGTTTTTTGACGGTTTTCGACAGCAAATTTCAACTGGTCATAACTTTTGCATACGAACTCCGTTTTCGACGTGCGAGTACTCAAAATGTTCGTAGCGAAAAGATCTACGTGACCACCACAACTACGTCGTTGTGCGACACCCAGAACTCCCAAAAAAGGCCGGGAAGGCTGAGTTTTTGCCCTCCGAAGTTTCAGACCTGACAATTCCTGCAGATCTTCACTTATATTTTGCTTGGGAGCTGTTCCTTTCTGCTTGTGGGGCCGCGCTGTGACTTCCTTAGTGTTCTCGGCTCGCGTCTCTAGCTTGGTATAGCCTAGGACCAGCACAGTACCGTGGTTGAGCATTCTTTCAACATTGCATTGCTGTTTTGACATTTGCTGTATTTTTGCTACCATATAAGCCTTCCTACAGCTCCACATATTTCTGCACGTGCTTTGTATCGACACCTGGTAATCGCTTGTGCAATTTTGGGAGTCGCTGTTCTTTGCTGGTTGCATATCACCTTCCTCCTGTTGGGTAAGAACTTGTAAGAGCTTTGTATACCGCTTGACGGATTACGCGTGATCCCACCATATTCCGTAGTGCATAGGTATATATATTTGTGCTTGCTTCCACGCTAACCATGACAGGAACCCCGAAGGATGATGTTGATCCAGAGAAGATGACTAGTGCAGAGTTGCATGCCCACTTCACACGGCTGTTGGTGGGGCGTGCACAAGATGTGGACACACGCTTGGGTGATGTTGATTCCAAGCTTTCTGATGCGATGGACAAGATGGCTGGTCTTGAGGCATCCTTCAACACCAAGCTCGATGCCCGGTTCCAGGAAGTCCTGGCCCGTTTACCACCACTGCCACGGCCGGCCGTCCCTGTACCACGTGCTCGCCGCGTTCCTCTTACAGCTGCGGCAGCTGCTGCGGCCGCTACGGAGGCGGCCACCCAGGACGGATATGCTGCTGACGAGGGGGAAAACGAGTTCGAAGATGAAAACGAGCTCGACGAGGACGAGGTCCAACAACCTGCACCTGGCCGTCCGCGGCAATACAACCGCAACGCTCGTCCACCTCCGCGTCCGGTACGTGATGATGACCATGTGGCTAAGCTAAAATTAAATATTCCGCCATTTGAGGGTAGATATAATCCTGATGCATATCTCACTTGGGAATTAGAAGTAGAGCAACGTTTTGCATGTTTACGCTACCCTGAGCATTTGCGTGTTAGTGCTGCTACATGTGAATTTACTGATTTTGCTTCTATCTGGTGGTCTGAATATTGTCGAGTCAATCATGCTAATATTCCTGCTACTTGGCTTGGTCTAAAACATGCCATGCGTACTCGTTTTGTACCTCCACATTATCAACGAGACTTGCTTAAAAAATTAACTCGTTTAGAACAAGGCAAAAATTCTGTACAAGAGTATTATCAAGAGTTACAAACGGGCATGATTCGTTGTGGTATTGTAGAGGATAATGAAGCTATGCTTGCACGTTTCTTTGGTGGTTTAAATAAGGAGATTCAGCATATTTTAGACTACAAGGAGTACAATACTATTACTCGTTTATTTCACCTTGCTTGCAAAGCTGAACTTGAAGTGCAGGATCGTCAACCATCATGGAGAAGACCTAATAATTCTGCAGGTCGTACTTCTTCATGGTCTGCGCGCCAATCAGCTCCACCTTCTCGTGGGGATGCACCAGGTCCTTCCACCTCCAGGTATACCACGCCGACGTCAAGAACGCCACCTGCTCCTGCTCCTGCTCCATCACCATCTGCTGGTCCGACACGGAGTTCTTCTTCCATGGCCTCCACGGGGAAGACTCGCGATATTCAATGTCGCAAGTGTTTTGGGTTTGGTCACATTGAAAAAGAATGCAGAACCAAACGTGTGATGGTGGTACTTGAAGATGGCGAATATGACTCTGCAAGTGATTTTGATGATGATACATTGGCACTTATTGCTGCACGTGATGGTGCCAATTCTGATTCTGACAAGGAGATGGAGGTAATGGGAGCTGAAACTGCTGATCAATACAAGAGCTTAGTTGCACAACGTGTCTTGAGTGTGCAATTGAGCAAGGCTGAGCATGATCAACGCCACAACTTGTTTCAAACAAGAGGCGTTGTTAAGGAGAGAGCTATCCGGATCATCATTGATGGAGGGAGTTGTAACAATCTGGCTAGTATTGACATGGTGGAGAAGCTTGCTCTGCCCACACGACAACGACCTCATCCATATTACATTCAATGGTTTGAGAGCTCCCGTAAGCTCAAGGTAACAAGAACTGCACGCGTGCATTTTACTATTGGTACTTATTCAGATTTTGTTGATTGTGATGTTGTACCTATGCAAGCTTGTTCTTTGTTACTTGGTAGACCATGGCAATTTGATAGAGAATCTGTACATAATGGTAAAACAAATCAGTATTCTCTTACACATGCTGGCAAGAAAATTGGACTTAAACCCATGACTCCGGAACAAATTTTGAAAGATGATCTTGCTAGAGCTAGTAGATTAAAAAATGAGGACAAACATAAGAGTGAGAATCAGATTATTGCTGCAGATTTTGTACCACCTAAGCATTCTTCTAAATCTGATTCTAACCATGCTACTGAAATTCGTTTGAAGAATCCTTGTTTACTTGCTAGCAAATCTGATCTTGCTGAAATTGATGTCAATATTACTCCATGCTATGCTATTATTTGCAAAGAAGTACTGTTTTCATTTGAGGATATGCCTCCTTCTTTGCCACCTGCGGTTGCTAACCTTTTGCAGGAATACATGGATGTTTTTCCACAAGATGTTCCACCTGGACTTCCACCTATTCGTGGAATAGAACACCAAATTGATTTGATTCCAGGAGCTTCGCTGCCCAACCGTGCGCCATATCGCACCAATCCTGAAGAAACAAAAGAGATACAACGACAGATCCAGAGTTTATTGGACAAAGGTTATATTCGTGAGTCTCTTAGTCCATGCGCTGTTCCTATTATTTTAGTACCTAAGAAAGATGGTTCTTCGCGCATGTGTACTGATTGTCGTGCTATTAATAATATTACCATTCGATATCGTCACCCTATACCTCGTTTGGATGACATGCTAGATGAGTTGAGTGGTTCTATTATGTTCTCTAAAGTTGATTTGCGTAGTGGTTACCACCAAATTCGTATGCAATTAGGAGATGAATGGAAAACAGCTTTTAAAACTAAGTTCGGTTTATATGAGTGGTTAGTAATGCCGTTTGATTTAACTAATGCACCTAGTACCTTTATGAGACTGATGAACGAAGTTTTCCGTGCTTTTATTGGTCATTTTGTGGTGGTATATTTTGATGACATTCTCATATATAGCAAATCTTTAGAGGACCATTTGGATCATTTACGTGCTGTTTTCAATGCTTTACGTGATGCACGTTTGTATGGTAATCTTGAGAAGTGCACCTTCTGCACAAATAGAGTTGCTTTTCTTGGTTATGTTGTTACAGAACAGGGAATTGAAGTTGATCCAGCCAAGATTGAAGCTATTGATAATTGGCCACAGCCCAAGACGGTCACCCAAGTAAGGAGTTTTCTTGGTCTTGCTGGGTTTTATAGGCGCTTTGTCAAAGATTTTGGTTCTATTGCTGCGTCATTGAATGAGCTCACAAAGAAGGATGTGCCCTTTGTTTGGGGCGATGCACAACAAGAGGCCTTCATGATACTGAAAGATAAGTTAACACATGCTCCATTACTCCAACTTCCTGATTTTAATAAGATGTTTGAACTTGAATGTGATGCTAGTGGCATTGGTTTGGGAGGTGTGTTATTACAAGAGGGCAAACCTGTAGCATATTTTAGTGAAAAATTGAGTGGGCCTAGTCTGAACTATTCTACTTATGATAAAGAATTATATGCGCTGGTTCGGACATTAGAAACTTGGCAACATTATTTATGGCCTAAAGAATTTGTTATACATTCTGATCATGAATCTTTGAAGCATATTCGTAGTCAAGCAAAACTGAATCGTCGCCATGCCAAGTGGGTTGAATTTATTGAATCTTTTCCTTATGTTATCAAACACAAAAAGGGTAAAGATAATATTATTGCTGATGCTTTGTCGCGCCGTTATACTATGTTATCTCAGCTTGACTTCAAAATTTTTGGGTTGGAAACTATAAAGGAACAATACTTGCATGATGCTGAATTTAAAGATGTGTTGCAAAATTGTAAAGATGGTAGGACATGGAACAAATTCATCCTTAATGATGGATTTGTGTTCCGTGCTAACAAACTATGCATCCCAGATGGTTCCGTTCGTCTTTTGTTGTTACAGGAGGCGCATGGAGGAGGATTAATGGGACACTTTGGTGTCAAGAAGACGGAGGATGTTCTTGCTGCACACTTCTTTTGGCCACGCATGCGGCGAGATGTTGAGAGATTCGTGGCACGCTGCACTACTTGTCAAAAAGCTAAGTCTCGCCTTAATCCACATGGTTTATATATGCCTCTTCCTGTTCCTAGTGTTCCTTGGGAGGATATTTCAATGGACTTTGTTTTGGGATTACCTCGTACACAGAAGGGGAGGGATAGTATTTTTGTTGTTGTGGATCGGTTTTCTAAGATGGCACACTTTATTCCTTGTCACAAGACCGATGATGCTGCGCACATTGCTGAATTATTTTTTCGTGATATCGTTCGTTTGCATGGTGTGCCAAATACTATTGTTTCTGATCGTGATACTAAATTTCTTAGCCACTTTTGGAGATGTTTATGGGCTAAGTTGGGGACTAAATTGCTGTTTAGTACTACATGTCATCCCCAAACTGATGGACAAACTGAAGTAGTTAATAGAACTTTATCTACCATGCTGCGGGCTGTTTTAAAGAAGAACTTAAAATTGTGGGAGGAATGTTTGCCTCATATTGAGTTTGCTTATAATCGTTCGCTGCATTCTACCACAAAGATGAGCCCTTTTCAGATTGTCTATGGTTTTGTTCCACGTGCACCTATTGATTTGTTGCCTTTACCATCTTCAGTGCAAAATAATTTCGATGCTACACAGCGTGCTGAATTGATTTTAAAATTGCATGCAACTACTAAAGACAACATAGAACGCATGAATGTTAAGTATAAAGTTGCTGGGGATAGAGGACGAAAGCATGTTGTGTTTGAGGTTGGTGATCTTGTTTGGTTGCATTTGCGCAAAGATCGTTTTCCTGATTTGCGCAAGTCTAAGTTAATGCCACGTGCTGATGGTCCTTTTAAGGTGATAGAGAAAATCAATGATAATGCATATAAACTGGAGCTTCCTGCAGATTTTGGTACGGTAAGTCCTACATTTAACATTGCAGATTTAAAACCTTACTTCGGTGAAGAAGATGAGGTTGCGTCGAGGACGACTTCAATTCAAGAAGGGGAGCATGATGAGGACATCCCATCTATTGATACACCCGCTGTACCTACAGCGGAACACATACAAGGACCCATCACTCGAGCTCGTGCCAAGCAACTTAACTATCAGGTACTTTCGTTTCTTGGAACTCTTTCTCACATACATGAGAATATGATGCTGCCTAAATCAGATATGTTTGTTACTCTTAGGAATGATGGACCTAGCATGGATGAGAGGGACAAGCATTGGAGCATGATCGTGCATGGAGATGGCAGCATGCGTTTGAGGATTGAAGAAGACGCCACGAGTGGAGATTTCAGAACTTTGAAGCCACCATAATGAAGGATGAAGACTTGGACGAAATATACAAAGAGCTACTTCATAATTTCGTCCATAAATACATATGGTGCTGCGTCACTTCTATTTTTTGGGCCAGGCCCATGTAAATTTCGCAGCAAATAAGACAGCCACTTTTAGGAGTCCGAATTTGAGGAGAAAAGGCCTGTTAGGGGTCCGTTCGACCACCCAACCCATGGCTGGTCGCACCCCTACCTTTTCCTCCTCAAATACCCCCGTAGCCGTCATTAGAACTCGGATTTTGATTAGACTAAAAGTTAGCCCTTGCTGCAACTACGAGCTCGACTTTTGAGGCCAATCGCCCAGAAGAAGACCGCCTATTCGGAATCCCACCTTTTGAATAAAGCATACATCTTTCATCCGCAATATCTTGATTGCTGTATTAGTTCTTACTTGTTCTCGATTTCAGGTAGGAATTAAGACCCTCGCTGGTCAGGCTGATCGTGCACCCGCAAGATCAGTAACTCCCGGAGATTGTCCTAGCGATTGCATTGGCGCACGAGCTTCGCACGTGTAGTCGGATCGTCAAGCACAAACTCCACCCACCAAATCGACGTATCAAGATCTCATCGAAAGATCGGACACCTTTGCCCTATCAATATGCACCGGAACACGATCAGCAACACTGTCATCGGTCTGAACACCCATGTCAACACAAACTGGAAGTGGAACACATGGAATACATGCTGACATATCCTTCCTTTCATCAATATGAGGCTTGACTTCAACCGGCTTGTCACTAACAAGAACAACTGGCTTGTCATCTACAGGCTTGGCTGAAACAATATCAGCACCGACGCTTTTCGCATCGTGCTCCTCATGCTGCACCTTAGCTAGCCCTGGTTGTGGCTTAGCTTTCTGCAACTTCTCCTTGCGAACCACCAACACAACATCGGACTTGATTTGATGATCACGCATAGGCTTCAAAGTCCGCTGTTTACCATCATGCATAAAGGAATATGTATTTGATCTCCCAGCATGCATAGCATTGCGATCATACTGCCATGGACGTCCAAGTAACAGCCCACACACCTCCAATGGCAACACATCGCATTAGATGACGAAGACTGTTTGGCCCGATCTTTCACGATGCACCTCCTGATCCAATGGATCTAATAGATCTTCCAATCACGTGAGCGATACACGCAACCTGAAGATGGGGGAACGTCAATCCTGCGAGCAACTCATTGATGTAGACGAACCTCACGCCGAACAGATGAATCCAACGAGCAACTCGATGATGAACAGCGAGCCTCACGCCGAAGCACGACAATACTTGTATAACAAGCACCTTCATGCAAAACATAGTATACTTGATAACTAGACGAACGTCAGAGATGCCGTCACAGCACGCCAACCCCGGAGGGATGGAACACACGCGGGAACACAATGTTCTACATAATTTTCCACCTCATCAACATAGTCATCAACTATAAATGGCACACGCACCTTGTGAGTAATCTTCAGCATACCGCAGCTATTAATCCACTCAACATGCCTTGGTTCCGGAATACGCCATGTGGATAAACCCAAAGCCTCCACAACCGCCTTGCTAATGCCATTACAATAACTACCACTGTCAATCATCAACTTGCATACTTTGCCTTTAATTATGCACTGCGTCTGAAATAAATTCCATCGCTGGCCTCTATCCACTGTCATACAAGTCTCATCATGTACTCTTTTGAGTTGCATATTCAGCCCACTCAATGGTACAACCTCCTCCACGACATCCTTGACAATATCAGCCTTGACAACATCAACCGCTGACAATTCAGAATTCGTGGCTGCCACCTTGCTAACTGTCGGCAATGGAACAACTGTCAACTTCTCATAAGGAGTCACATCTGTCGCGACCTTTGGTATAGGAGCTATGCTCTTGCCAACATCCTCTAGCCCATGCACAAACTTGGGTGGCTGATCTATTTCCTCCATATACGGTAACACAAAACCATCACGGAGAAATTTCTTAAAGTCCTCCCAAGTACAATCAAACTCATTTCTTCCAACCGCCTTGCACCACCACCTGGTTACTTCAGTGTCCACACGCCGGTAAGCAAGACCATATCCATCATAGCTACGAAACTTGTCATTGTATGTGCGACATCGACGGAAACCCAGTTCCATGTGCCTTTCCCAATCATGGTACTCCGCAATTGTCGCAAGTTGATGTAAACACCAGCTAGGCTTGGATAGCGGCACTCCCTTCTTGATATCAAGATAATCATTGAAAACATCACTAGACTTCTTGCCAAGATAGCACCTTTTGCCAAAAACATCTCCCGAAAAAGAATCCATTTTTTTTCCTAGCCTTCACTGATTTGTTCTTGTTAATCTGTTGGAACAATGCGATTAACGCTTCAATCTGAACAACTGCTACCCGCTTTGTGGTGCTCTCAATTCTGCAGCAAATCGCCTGAAGTCAAACGTGCAGCAGCAATCGATCAAAGCGCAGGCGTAGGCGAGCGATCCGGGGCGTCTAACCACAGAGCACGTCTGTGCCAAGGCGAGCGATGCGCGGGGTCGCCGGGGGCCAGACAGCCTCCGTGGTAAGGCGCACAAGAGCGAACTGCTCGATCGCCACACCTGGGCCGGCCCACGAAGGCAGATCACCAGAGAAAGTCGGCCTCCGGTACGTAGCGAGATTTTTATTTTTTTACTTGATCGATCAGATCTGAAGAAGTGGGTAAACTGGACTGCCACCCCGATCGGATCTGTCTGGGACGGAAAAACTGGACTGCCCCGACGCGCAACGTCTGTTTTTTTTAGCTGGCACGATCGGATCTGGCGATCTTTGTTAGCGATCGGATCTGCTTACTTTTTTTTTCATCTCTTCGATCAGATCTAACCCGAAATCAAAAGCGATCGGATCTGGCTTCACCTCGAACGAGAACTGGAATTTGCAGTGAAGAACAACCAGCATCAACTCCTCGTAGATCTGAAAAGCCGATCAGAACAAAGCAGCCGATCAGAAAATTGCCCAAGGAAGAACAATCCGTAGATCAATAGAAAACACTCGTCGTGATCAACCCAGTAATCTGATACCACATGATAAGGATCACGCCGGTGATCCTATGAGTTTTGTCCCGATCTTTCACAGCGAGTCAACCAGATAGATAATCTTCCAATCACGCGATAAACGCAACCTGAAGATGAGGAACGAATCCAGCAAGCAACGTGAAAAGAATCAACACGCCTCAAACCCGAGCCTGATAATTCTTGATGAACACAAGAACCTTCACAACAATATATTTAATAAACACGGCAGCGCCGTTTTCCCGGAGGGATGATACACCGTGGAACACCACGCGATAGTTTAACTCTAAATTCTGAACTCCCTAAACCCTAACTGGCTGGCCTCCTTATATAGATGGCTAGAAAACTGTTGGGCTTGGACAGGCCCAAACCCAAAACACAAATAAACCTAAGTGGCCCATAACATGACCTGATACACGAAATAACATAAACAGGTATATAAATTCCCGACACAACCTTAGACTAAATTATCTCATATCGTAGGTCGTCCTGGCGTGCCAATCTGCAACGAGCTTCCCTCATCTTGGTGGAGTCCTGAAATTGGGCTTCACCTCCTCCTTCGTGCCCATATCAGTGTCACTTGCCCTTAGAATTAGAAAACAAAGCTTTCTGGGCAGTGAGAGAGCTTAATAGGGATTTTAAACTCCCGGTAAGAAAAGGTTGCTTGATTTGAGTTCTTTAGATGAGTGGAGAAACGGAGCTTATGAAAATGCCAGACTTTTCAAAGAAAAAGTCAAGCAATGACATGATAAGAGAATTCTTAAGAGAGAGTTTCATGTTGGTGAGAAAGTTGTATAGGTCTCATCTAAGATTTTTTGCAGGCAAATTACTCTCAAAATGGGAAGGACCCTTTGTTATTGAAGAGGTGTATCGCTCAGGTGCGATAAAGATTGCTTCTCTAAAAGATAACACTACACAAGTGGTGAATGGGCAAAGACTCAAACATTATATTGCTGGAGATTCTTATAATGAAGATGTTGATGTTATTCAAATGATTACTCTGGAAGAATTCATCAAAGAACATATGCAGGAAACTACAGAGTCAGTTTCCGAATAGGTAACAGTTATAGTCAGAAAAGGTTCACGATAAGTTTTTCTATTTATATTTTTGATGTTTTTATTAAATATGAAAAATCACGAGACAAAAACGGGTAGGAGACGGAGTCCAGTGGGTCCTCACCACCAAGGGGCGCGGGCCCACTCCAGGCCACGCCGCCCTGTGGTGAGACCACCCCAGAACTTGTTTTCGTCCCGGTTTCCTCCTGTGACTTCATTTCGATGTTTAATTTTTGCCTATATAACCCGCCGGATTGCCCGAGGTATGTATATCGTGCTCTCGTCGTGTTTTTGTTTTGAGTTGTTTCTGTCAGGAGATTGTCTCAGCTTTAGAGTCGCCATGTCTTCGTCTGGTTTATCCAAGGAGAACTCTCTTGCGGACATCATTAATCCATACATGAGGGAACTGAAGATGCATCCGAAGGAGTTGTCACTCAAGGATGGGGAGTTGCAGATAGAAGATGTCCAGGGCCCTACAGGAGAAGGGAGTTTCGAAGCCAGGCTGGAGGCACTGGAACAAGAAGTCTTTAAATACAAGAAGATGGCGGAGCGCGAGGTGGACATCATCCGCAGGATAAATCAAGAACTCATTGCCAAGCACAAGAAGGAAACCACAGAGCTCTGGGATGACATCCTGTCACTCCATGAGACCACCAACAAATTACAAGCACAACTCTACAATTTGTAGAACCAAAACTGTGAGTATGAAGCTAGGTTTAAACAAATGAGTGCTGCTGCAAGTTTCCGGATATTGGAGACCAAGACATCTTTCCTCGATGGGGAACCTCTGCCTTGGAAGTCTAATGATGATAAAGACTCACCACCACCGCCGAAGGAGTAATTTGTCATTGGTATAGGCATCCCCTTGGTTTGTTCCAAGCTTAGGGAGTGCCTCGGTATCACATCATTATCTTTTACTCATTTACTTTTCAAGTAGAGTCATATCATGAATAGAGAAGTTATCTTATAGAATAGTTTGCAGTGTGGAAGTATCCTCCTTTAGAATAGTTTGCAGTGTGGAAGTATCCTCCTTTTGTGCCACTGTTTTTAGCTCATGAGGACGTAGTGGTTTGGTTTGTTATCTTCCATACTAAATTAAGTACCCCTCGACTAGGCAGCTTCATCTGCTCGTCATTAATTTTGCAAGGGAGCTGGTCAGACCATTGTAATCTAAAAAAAAGAGAAAAAGAAAAAGGCACTCCTCCATGGTATGTGAAAGTTGGTGGGCACCCGATGGAATTTGTTAGCCATGGTTTGAGAAAGGAAAAAGGTGGGGAGGAGTGCCAAACTATAAAAGAGCACAAATGTGCCAATTAATCAACATTTCGGAACCGCTCTCACTTGTTTAGTATGGAAGATATCAAGAACTCTGTTGCTAGTCGTTGACAAAAGCAACCACCTCTCAAAACAATTTTTATCTTTGTTTTACAAATGAAAAGCTCTAGCACATGTTTAATCCCTGCTTCCCTCTGCGAAGGGCCTGTCTTTTACTTTTATGTTGAGTCAACCTATTCCCTTCTATCTCGAGCAAGCATTTGAGTTGTTATGTTTCACTCATCCATATGTTGATCTGTTCAATCATGTTTACTATCTTCCTTTGTTTAGTATGATGCTTTTATCTGAAGGAATATATCTTTGAAAGTTTTCTATGATTGTAAAGAATTTGTTTCGTTGAGCATATGGTTTTTGCTATATTAGCTCTGATAAAAAGCTCTGTTAAAAAATAAGTATAGTTTGTTGATAGGGCAAAGGTGTCCGATCTTTCGATGAGATCTTGATATGTCGATTTGGTGGGTGGAGTTCGTGCTTGACGATCCGACTACACATGCGAAGCTCATGCGCCAATGCAATCGCTAGGACAATCTCCGGGAGTTACTGATCTTGCAGATGCATGATCAGCCTGACCAGCGAGGGTCTTAATTCCTACCTAAAATCGAGAACAAGTAAGAACTGATACTGCAATCAAGATATTGCGGATGAAAGATGTATGCTTTATTCAAAAGGTGGGATTCCGAATAGGCGGTCTTCTTCTGGGCGATTGGCCTCAAAAGTCGAGCTCGTAGTTGCAGCAATGGCTAACTTTAGTCTAAACAAAATCCGAGTTCTAATGATGGCTACGGGGGGTATTTGAGGAGGAAAAGTTAGGGGTGTGACCAGCCATGGGTATGGTGGTCGAACGGAACCCTAACAGGCCTTTTCTCCTCAAATTCGGACTCCTAAAAGTGGCTATCTTATTTGCTGCAAAAATTACATGGGCCTGGCCCAAAAATAAAAGTGATGCAGCACCATATTTATCTAAGGACGAATTTATGAAGTGGTTCTTTGTATATCGACGAGTTACTCGCAGGATTGACGTTCCCTCGTCTTCAGGTTACATGTATCGCTCACGTGATTGGAAGATCTTATCAGATCCATTGGATCAGGAGGTGCATCGTGAAAGATCGGGCCAAACAGTCTTCATCATCTTGGTATCAGAGCGCCAGGTTGATCACGATGTTGTTGCGTTCGTTGAGTTAGAGTTGTGGCAGATCAGCAGTTTTTGGTGGTTGCGAGTTGGAAGAATTCTCGTTCAATCTCGGCGAGTTGGAAGAATTTTCGTTCAATCTTGGCGAGATCGATTCGTACAGGGATAAGTCCAGAGTAGAAACTAGATCACATCAGATCTTGATCGATCCAGAAAAAAAAGTTGCCGAGATGCGCCGCGCGCTGCGCCGCGCGCTGCACCGCGGAGACTGTCTGTCGTCGGGCGAGCCGCGCCTGGCGATCGCTGCATTGGCTAGTCGCGGTCGCGGGATCGATCTCCATGCCCCACCACAGATTCAGTCCAATCGTTTTCCAGTCCACCAGGACCAGGCGGATCAAATCCAAGTATTACAAGGAAAGCTGGATCGGTTTTGGTATGTGCAGATCGGAATCGATTTGGGCACTGGCCGGATTCACGGTCGAGTCAAAGCAAACAACAAAAAAAGGTGGACCGATTTGGATTGGTGTTGCATGTACGTGACACATTAATGGCTGGATCGGTACAATCTTTTTACAGCTCAAAACAAATTGGGGTTTGGGACATCACGTGGACTTCTTGGCATTGGGACCGGATAGGTTGTTATCTTTAGCATGACAACTCAGTTTCAGTTGTTGGTGCAACCGTGCTACCAAGTACGAAAGGGGAAAAAAGACACTGGTTCTTAGTTTCAAGACAGGTTGCAAACTTAGCTCGTTTGGATCCTCGGCGTGCAGGAATTTGTCCTGTTTGTTTTGGGTGATGTGCTTGGTTTGCTACCAAAATTCAGTTTGCATCTGCGGGTATAATCAGCTTATTTGGACCCTCAGTGTGCAGGAGTATGTCCTGTCCATTTTGGGTGATTTGCTCATGTGCTTCGAGACTGCATTCCGATGATTGTTTGTGCCTCAACCAGGTTGGTGGTGCCGATAATGAAAGTGGCGCCAAGGGCAAGTCAAGCTAGCCGAGAGGGAGGATGTGGTGTGGCAGGCTGGCAAGGCTTGAAGATGGACAGTGGCGATATTGCAGATTTGACGCCACATTTTACGAGAAGACCCTCCGGCGTTGAGGACAACTCCTTTCCAAGAAGGGGAGGATGATGAGGATTGGCACGCCAGGACGACCTACGATATGTGATAATTAAGTCTAAGGTTGTGTCATTAATTTGTATCTGTTCATGTTATTTCTTAGACTGGTCACGTTGTGGGCCAATTAGGGTTTTATTTTATGTTTTGGGTTTGGGCCTGTCCAAGCCCAATAGTTTTCTGGTCGTCTATATAAGGAGGCTGGGCGGCTAGGGTTAGGGGAGGCTGAAAATTATGTAGAACATTTAGTTCCCACGTGTGTGTACCATCCCTACGGGGTTGGCGTATAGAGACGGCGTCTCCGACGTTCGTCTAGTTATCCAGTATACTTTGCGTGAAGGTGCTTGTTATACAAGTATTGTCGTGCTTCGGCGTGAGGCTCGCTGTTCATCACGCAAATACTTGTATAACAAGCACCTTCACGCAAAGTATACTGGATAGCTAGACGAACGTCGGAGACGCCGTCTCTACACGCCAACCCCGCAGGGATGGTACACACACGTGGAAACTAAAAGTTCTACATAATTTTCAGCCTCCCCTAACCCTAGCCGCCCAGCCTCCTTATATAGATGGCCAGAAAACTATTGGGCTTGGACAGGCCCAAACCCAAAACATAAAATAAAACCCTAATTGGCCCACAATGTGACCAGTCTAAGAAATAACATGAACAGATACAAATTAATGACACAACCTTAGACTTCATTATCACATATCGTAGGTCGTCCTGGCGTGCCAATCCTCATCATCCTCCCCTTCTTGGAAAGGCATTGTCCTCAACGCCGGAGGGTCTATCGTCGATCTCATCTCTATCTTCCCTGAAGACCTCACTTTCATGGTCCTCCATAAATTGTTGCAGAGCATTATTAGGAGCAAGAGCAATAGAGGCAAGCTGTTCAACTTGAAAATCTTCATTAGGCAATTCGTTTTCATAAGGAGCTTTAGTAAACTTAAAAAAATTAAACTCATAAGATTCTCCATCAAACTTGGTCAAAATTTTCTCCTTCTTACAATCTATAACAGTGCCACAAGTGTTCCAAAAGGGTCTACCAAAAATAATAGGACAAGTTTTACTAGCTTTAGTACCAAGTACTAGAAAATCAGTAGGATATTTAGTCTTACCACATAGAACTTCCACATCTCGAACAATACCAATTAGCAAGACAGTCTCTCTGTTAGCAAGCTGAATAACCACATCAATATCTTCAAGTTCACAAGGGGCAATTTCATGCCTGATTTCTCTGTAAAGCTGATAAGGAATAGCACTTGAACTTGCACCAATATCGCATAAACCGTAATAGCAATGATCACCAATCCTGATAGAAAGCACAGGAACACTTGTTTTCCTAGATCTATTAGGATGTGAAACAATGTTAGAAGCATCTTCACAAAAGACAATATGTTCATCTTCTACATTTTTAGTAACAAGATCCTTCACTATAGCTATAGGAGACTTAATAGTAATTTGCTCATCAGGTTCTACAACTTTCTTTGTACTTTTCTTAAGCACACTAACTAAAGTAGAATGTTCCTTTACCCTAGCAGGGAAAGGCGTCTTCTCAAAACAAGGCTCAAGCAAAATGCGATCAATAGTACAAACTTCAGTAGTTCTAGCTGGAACACAACTAATAGTATATTTATAAGGCGCATGATACTTGTTCCAATCCTTTGGAACATCAAGATACGAGGCAAAGGCCTTAAAATAGTTAGCAAGTATTTGGGAATCAATACCATGAACAGCACTAACATCATGAAAGTCATCGGTTCCCATAAAAGCGTTAATGCATTCATAATCATAATTTATACCTAACTTCATACCTTTGCCGTTCTCCCATCCTTCAGTATTTTCTTGAATACGGTCAAGAAGATCCCATTTAGCTTCTCCTTTCATATGGGTAAATGATCCAAAGCAGGAAGCATCCAATAAATCATTGTCGTGAAGAGCAAGCCTTGCATAAAAGTTATCAATAACAATAACTGGGGAGCTCATAAATGGGACATTTGAGCATTAGTAACTTCAATCTCCCCCATGCTTGGGCAATACTCTCTCCATCATGAGGCCAAAAGTTATATATCTGATTATGATCCTTATGAATCTCACTTGGAGGATAAAATTTAGAATAAAAGAGAGGTACAATTTCCTCCTAGCCAATAGAGGGACCATCCTTTAGCAGTCTATACCACTCCGCAGCTCTGCCCTTCAGTGATAAAGAGAATAGCTTCCTCTTAACCTGGCTTGATGAAATACCTACACACTTGAACAACTCGCATAATTCATGTATAAAGAGTAAATGATTACCCAGATGGACAGTTCCATCTCCTAAATAGCAGTTATTCATAACACGTTCAACAATTTTCATAGGTATTTTAAAAGGATCTAATTGAGCAGGCGGTGGCTCATCTACTACCGTAGCAGAGGCAGTTGCTTTCCCAAATAGGGAACCAAATGGAGAGTTCTCCGTGGTAAAATAAGATAAAAATAAAAGGCAGAAATAGAAATAAAAATAAAAACAATACTCACACCGAAGGTTACTGATACGTCACCAACGTATCTATAATTTTTGATGCTCCATGCTTGTTTTTACACCATTTGCCTACTGTTTCGTTACACTTCGTGGCACTTTTATGCATTTTCCGGAACTAACCTATTAACAAGTCGTCACAGTGCCAGTTCCCTATTTTCTGCTGTTTTTGTGTTTCAGAAGTGATACACAGGAAATATTCTCGGAATTGGACGAAACAAGTTCCTGAAGTTTTATTTTTCCCGGAAGCTTCCAGAGATCCAAAGAGAAGTTGGAGGGGGGCCACGAGGGCCCCACACACTAGGGCGGCGCGGCCAGGGGCCTGGCTGCGCCCCCTATGTGTGAGAGCCCCTCGGGCCACTTCTGACGATGCCCCTTCGCCTAAAGACCCCCCGACGGAAAAAACCTAAGTACCCGATCAATTTTCCGGAACACATCGCGATCCGCCGCCGCCGTCGACCCAAAGATCGGGAGGGTCCAAAAGCTCTTCCCGGCACCCTGCTGGAGAGGGGAATCGCCACCGGAGGTCTTATTCATCGCCATGCTTGCCTCCGGAGCGATGAGTGAGTAGTCTACCTTGGACTATGGGTCCATAGCAGTAGCTAGATGGTTGTCTTCTCCACCATGTGCTTCATGTTTAGATCTCATGAGCTGCCCTACATGATTGAGATCACCGTTATGTAATTCTACACGTTTGTTTACATTACACACTTTGCTTAATGCAATTATCTGTTGTTCGCAACTTAATACTTGTGGAATTCTCAGATTGATTCGCCACAAGTGGATTATTAGTCATAGATGCAGTTGGATGGCGGTCTAAGTATTTTGTTGTAATGCCCAGAGTAAATCTCATAGTGATCTTCTTGACATATCACGTTTATCTTTATTCTATCAATTGCCCAACTGTAATTTGTTTACCCAGCATGTGTTATTTATCTTATGGAGAGACACCACTAGTGAACTATGGACCCCGGTCCTATTTCCATCATATTGCTATCACCTGTTTACTTTACTCGCACTGTTTACTTTACTCGCATTCTTCTACTGCTTTCCACTCGATACGCTCATACCCTTTGTTTCAAGCAAACCGGTGAGATTGACAACCTCATCGCAAGTTGGGAGCAAAGTACTTGGTTGTGTTGTGTGCAGGTTCCGCGTTGCAGCTAGGAAGCAAAGCTTGGACAAGGCCCCATATATAAATTGTCCGAAGCTATCGCAAACTAGCAAGCATCACCTACAGTTGTATTGTCCGCTCTTCTCCTGATCGATAAACCTTGGTTTCTTAACTGAGGGAAAATCTTGCTGCTATATTCATCACACCTTCCTCTTGGGGTTCCCAACGGGCCGGTTATTTACTTCATCAACTCGGTAGCATCAAGCTCTTTTTCTGGCGCTGTTGCCGGGGAAGAGTGGAAGACCTCTGCAAGGGGAGTTTTTCACACGCACATCCTTTACTTTGTTATTGTTTTGCTTTACTTTATTTATTTTACTTGCATCGTTTTATATCAAAAACCCAAAAAAATTAGAATCCTTGATAGTTGTTTTTACTTGTCTACTTTTAGTTTTGCTGAAATGGCTACTCCTGAAAACACCAAGTTGTGTGACTTTACTAGCACGAACAATAGTGATTTTATCTGCACTCCTATTGCAACACCTGCTCCTGCTGCAAACTTTTATGAGATTGAGCCTGCTTTGTTGAACCTTGTTATGAAAGAGCAATTTTCTGGTGCTAGTACTAAAGATGCTGTAGCTCATCTCAACAATTTTGTTGCGCTATGTGAGATGCAGAAATATAAGGATGTAGAAAGTGATATTATTAAGCTCAAGTTGTTTCCTTTTTCTTTGAGAGGAAAAGCTAAAGATTGGTTGCTGTCTTTGACTAAGAATAGTATTGATTCATGGGCTAAGTGTAAGGATGCTTTTATTGGTAGATACTATCCTCCTGCTAAGATTATATCCTTGCGTAGCAATATTATGAAGTTTAGTCAGTTTGATAATGAACATGTTGCTCAAGCTTGGGAAAGAATGAAATCTATGATAAAGAATTGCCCCACTCATGGACTGACTACTTGGATGATTGTCCAAACTTTTTATGCAGGACTGAATTATTCTTCGAGGAATCTACTTGATTCAGCTGCTGGAGGCATTTTTATGTCCCTTACCTTGGGCGCCACAACAAAGCTACTTGACAACATGATGGTAAATTATTCCGAATGGCACACCGAGAGAGCTCCACAAGGTAAGAAGGTAAATTCTGTTGAGGAAACCTCTTCCTTGCGTGATAAGATTGATACCATTATGGCTATGCTTGCTAACGATAGGACTCATGTTGATCCTAATAATGTTCCTTTCGCCTCTCTGGTTGCTCAAGAAGAGCATGTTGATGTGAACTTCATTAGAAATAATAATTTTAATAACAATGCTTATAGGAACAATTTTGCTAGTAACAATTATAGGCCGTATCCTTCTACCAATGGTAATGGTTATGGTAATTCTTATGGTAATTCCTACAACAACACTAGGGTCGCGCCCTCTGAACTTGAAGTCATGCTCAAAGACTTCATGGTAAAACAATCCGCTTTTAACAAGTCTGTTGAGGAAAAGTTAGGCAAAATTGATATTCTTGCTTCTAGAGTTGATAGCCTTGCTCATGATGTTGAACTTCTGAAATTAAAAGTGTTGCCTAATGATGTGAAAGAGAACAATGTTTTTGCTACTGCTAATGCTATTCAAGTTGGAATTGATGAAAATATTAGATTGTTAGCGGAATTGCATGCCAGGTGGGAAAGAGAAGATGAGATGGCTAGAGAGATGAAGGTATGTACCATTACTACCTCTAATGATGTTGCTCCTAATGCTAGCAATCCTCTTACTTTGATTGGTGTAGAGAAAACTCCCACTCCTTGTGTTAAAAAGCATAAAACTGCCAAAACTTTTTCTCAAAAGAGTGCTGAAATTTTTCGGAGTGTAGGAGATGATAGCTCTACTTCTTTTAATTATTTTGATGTTGATGGCTGCAATATATATGAAGTTATTTTGTTCTTGCAAAAGCTTGCTTTGACTCCCAATGCTAGTTCTTTAAATATTGCTTTTACTAAGCATATTACCAATGCTCTCATAAAAATTAGGGATGAAAAGTTGCAGCAAAAAGCCTCTGTTCCCAAGAAGTTAGAAGATGGTTGGGAACCCATCATTGATATGCATATTAATGGTTTTGATTGCCATGCTTTATGTGATCTAGGTGCTAGTATTTCTATCATGCCTAGAAAAATTTATGACATGCTTGATTTACCACCGCTTGAAAAGTGTTATTATGATGTTCCTATTGCTGATGTTGCTAAGAAGAAACCTTTGGGAAGAATTAATGATGTTCTTATTGTGGTTGACAATAACCTTGTTCCCGTTGATTTTCTCGTTATGGACGTTGAATGCCATGCTTCATGTCCTATTATTTTAGGAAGACCCTTTCTTCGAACTGTAGGTGCCATCATTGATATGAGGGAAGGCACTATCAAATATCAATTCCCACTAAAGAAAGGTATGGAACACTTCCCTAGGAAAAGAAAGAAATTACTTTTTGACTCTATTCTTAGAGCAAATTATGAGCTTGATGCTTCATCTCTTGATATTACTTGATTCGCAATTTTCTGCGCCTAGCTCAAAGGCGCTAAAGAAAAGCACTCTTGGGAGATAACCCAATGTTTTATTTTCAGTACTTTTTATTTTATTTGAGTCTTGGAAGTCATTACTACTGTAATGACCGCTCCTTATCCTTTTTATTTTATTGTTGTGCCAAGAGAAGCCTCTAATTCGAGTGAGGTAAAGATTTGGGGATGTTGCTCTCCTGAAACTGTTTTCGGTGCTGCACCGTAAAAATTCGTATAAATTCTCTGTATATATTTTGGACCTGCCATTTCTTGTGCATATGCCCCAGGTTATATCCAAACTTTCGTTAGTTGAAAACTTTTTTATTTGAGCAACAAAGAACCCCTAAAAAATTCGACCTTTGTCAGTTGTTCTGTTTTGACAGATTTCTGCCACTATTCGTTTTTGCCGCTTTATCGCTTTCTTTTGAGTTCTTTTGATCACGGAACTTTTGGGGAAGTTTCTACAGTAGTATATGCTATATATGTGGTGGTTTTGGGTTGAAACCTTGATAAGGGGAGCATAGCTACTACTCCTACTATTTTACCACCTCCTTATGTTCTGAAGCTTGGACAATTCTGCTTTGAAGTGCCTCCACAAGATGATGTGAAGCCCAACTTTCGTACACCGCCAATGGAGTTTCATGTTCGCCGAGGCGTTGCAGCGAAAGATATTTAGGTGTTCTATTTTAATTAAGTTCGCGTCATGTTTTTATTTCAGTTTGGTTTTATTTGTGTGTGATGGTTTTGGGCCTGTCCAAAATCAAGTGTGTTTTGGCCTTTGGGCTTTTAGTTTGGTATGGGGCCTAGCCCAGCCAAGGTAGCGTTCAGAGTCACCCATATAGGGTTATGGCAGCCGCCTTGTATCGATCAGACTTGTTATTTTCGAGCTCAGAAAGAGACCAGAAAAGTCCCAATGTTTGGGGGCGCATATCGGTGTGTTTGATTGCTGATCTTCGAGATCTGATGTTATGCCATGCGTGGGAATTGATTCCGGTCAGTTTCATCGCGAGGAATTGAAGAGAGATTAGTTTGATCTACTTCAGATTGAGTTCTCTTTTGTATCTTGCTGTTTGTTTGATCGCCGTGAAAGATTGGGCCAAACCCCCTTCGGATAACGTTGATCCGTATCATCTTGGTATCAGATTCGTCGGGTTTATCACGGCGGAGTTTGTTGTTGAGATCGATTTGTTCTGCTGAGTTTTTATCTGCTGAGGTCGTTGTTCTGCTGGTTTGCTTACGGTGATTCTTCTGCTGAAGAGATTAGAAGACCGGATTGCTTTCAGATTGGTTCTTGTGCTTGTTCTATTCTTGGACGAGGATTGCTTGCAGTTCCGATTGATCCAGCGCGCGGGTCAGATCTGATCTCGTTTGCTTGTTTTCCATCGCTAGGAAGCACATCCAGCAGATTCCATTGGCCAGATCCGATCGCTGCCAGTTTAAAAAAAAAGGGGGATCGCTCGCCTGGGTGCCGGACCCCAGACCGCCTCTGTCCCCTGGCGCGTCGCGATCGGGGATCGCTACCGCGGCGCATCGCTCGCCTGGATCGCCCGGGATCGCTCGCCTTAGTGGGCCGGCCCATCGCCTGGGTCCGCTCGCTCGCCACCAAGGAAGCCTCGCCCGCCCACGATCGCTCGCCCACGATCGCCAGGACCTCGCCAAGGGAAGCCACGCCCAGGATCGCTACCTTGATCCGCTCGCCCCAGGACGGAGACCGTCTGGGGTCGGGCGTCGCCCCTCTCGCCAAGCGCGCCTGCTCTTCGTTCGGCTGTTTGCCTCGTGGGTCGGCTATCTGCATCGCAACACTCAGAGTCCTATTGCTACACGATTGACAAAAACGCAGAGGGATTGCTGCAGTTCATACTCGCGATGGTAAACTCCGTTGAGGGAGATAATTCTGTAGCTGCTGGAGAGCAGAAAGAGGAGCTTGTACCGCCTGTTTTTGCTGCAGATTTGGCTCCTAATGTTCGGGCTGGTTTTGATAGTACGTGCGATTTTATTATGCGGAGTCATGCCGCATTGACATCTCAAATTGCACAGCTAGCTACCCGGATTGATGCAATGGGCGATGCTACTGCCCGTGCACCCGTGCAGCCCCCTCCTGCTGCACAACCTCGCGATGTGGTACCACGCCGCTCTGCTGACATTCATGATCATCGACCCGTGGCACCCGCTTATGAAGGAGAACTTGCCGATGACGCTGATTATGTACCACAACAACGACAGTTTGCTGCTCGTCCTGCAGGTGCTCATCGTGTACAGCAACATGATCGTGACCGTGTTGGCAATGCTGGTCGTGTTCAACTTGATGATGGTGGTCTTGGACGCATCAAATTGTCCATACCTCCTTTTTCCGGTGACCGCGGACCTGACGATTACTTGGAGTGGGAGATGCGCATGGATCAGATTTTTGCAACTCATTATTACACTGAGGAGAAGAGACTTCAACTGGCTGCTGTTGAATTCACTGGTTATGTGCTGATTTGGTGGAATCAAATTCTGCGTATGCGTACTTGCCCAACATCATGGACCGGTATGAAAGATCTTATGCGCCATCGTTTTGTTCCTGAACACTACAAGAGAGACATGTATAATAAGTTGCAGCAGCTCACTCAAGGTACTAAATCTGTGGATGAGTATTATAAAGAGATGGAGTTGTTGATGATACGTACAGGGACAAGGGAGGATATAGAGGCCACGATGTCTCGGTTCTTGAATGGACTGAATTTTGAGGTGCGTGATCGTGTGGAGATGGTTTACTATAATGATCTTCAGGATCTTGTGCACCAAGCTGAGCGTGCGGAGCAACAAATCAAACGACACCAAGCTGCAGCACCTCCACAATCATGGCATCGTTCTCATACCGAGGCTGCTGGTCCTAGTGTTAAGACGACACCTCCTACATGCTCTAATAGTGTTTCTCATAGCGAGGCACCCAAATCTGGGGTGTCCAAAACTGCATCTACGCAGTCCACAGCAAACATCGAGTGTTTTACTTGTGGAGGACGAGGACACATGAAGCGTGATTGCCCTAATAGAAAAAGGGTGATGCTCACACATGATGGCTATGTTTCTGCTAGTGATGATGAGAAAGCTGCTGCATCATCAAGTGAGGAATCTGAGGAAAATTCTGAAGTGATCGTGGATGGGTATGAACTTGCTGCAAATTTAAAAAATCTAATGGTGCAACGCGTACCAGAAGATCGCATTCACGACCAAGGGCAGCGCTGGAATATATTTCAGACCCAATGCATCGTCAAGGACACCACTTGCAAACTGATTATTGATGGTGGCAGCTACACAAATATTGTTAGCAAGAGTTTGGTGGATTCTCTATCATTGCCTACATGGAAGCACCCGCAGCCACATTGTGTTGAGTGGTTGTATAATTCAGGGAAGCTGAAGGTCACACATAAGGTGCGCCTGAAATTTTCAGTAGGTAATTATGAGGACACAGTGGTCTGTGATGTTTTGCCTATGGATGCATGTCATGTGCTGCTAGGATGCCCGTGGCAATTTGATAGGCGTTCCACTCATGAAGTCATGTGTTGAGCCTATGCTCGATAAGGATATCAAAGTGGACGTGCTTGCTGCTCAGAAAAAGGTCCAACACATTCAGGCGAAACCGAGGACGGTTTCCTTTTAAGTTGGGGGGGATGATAAGGGGAGCATAGCTACTACTCCTACTATTTTACCACCTCCTTATGTTCTGAAGCTTGGACAATTCTGCTTTGAAGTGCCTCCACAAGATGATGTGAAGCCCAACTTTCGTACACCGCCAATGGAGTTTCATGTTCGCCGAGGCGTTGCAGCGAAAGATATTTTAATTAAGTTCGCGTCATGTTTTTATTTCAGTTTGGTTTTATTTGTGTGTGATGGTTTTGGGCCTGTCCAAAATCAAGTGTGTTTTGGCCTTTGGGCTTTTAGTTTGGTATGGGGCCTAGCCCAGCCAAGGTAGCGTTCAGAGTCACCCATATAGGGTTATGGCAGCCGCCTTGTATCGATCAGACTTGTTATTTTCGAGCTCAGAAAGAGACCAGAAAAGTCCCAATGTTTGGGGGCGCATATCGGTGTGTTTGATTGATGATCTTCGAGATCTGATGTTATGCCATGCGTGGGAATTGATTCCGGTCAGTTTCATCGCGAGGAATTGAAGAGAGATTAGTTTGATCTATTTCAGATTGAGTTCTCTTTTGTATCTTGCTGTTTGTTTGATCGCCGTGAAAGATTGGGCCAAACCCCCTTCGGATCACGTTGATCCGTATCAAACCTGAAGCAAAAAGAGGTTGATTATATGTTATGCCTACACTAATGTTGCTAATACATTTGTGTTTAGTTTTGTATGAAGGAAGTTTTCAAGTGTAGGGATTGGAGAATGATGAGATGAGTTGAAGAATGGACAAAAGCTCAAGCTTGGGGATGCCCATGCATCACCCCAAGAAATATCCAAGAAGTACAAGCGTCAAAGCTTGGGGATGCCCCCGAGGCACCCCTTCTTCATCGGCAAAAATCAGGTCACCTTTCAAGACACAATATTTTTATTGCTTCATGCACTATGTGTTTTTCTTGGAGCGTCAGTTGTTTTAGTTTTCTTAGTTAGTTTAGTTTTGTTTGCTGCAATAAATGGTTGGACCCCAACAAATTTCCTTTGGAGGAGATGTGCCTCGTTTTCATTTGCCAAGAACGCTCCAATTTTCACTCTTATCAAAAATCGAGTGTTCTTCTTTTTCTGCTACTGCTTTTGGTTTTCGTTTTCGCCTTGATTTGCGTTCAGACCTTGTCATATCTTTTCATCAAGGTGTATTTTTGCCTCTGATCTTTATTTGTTTTCATCAAAAGAAGTGTCTTAAAAAAAATTCAAATGGTGTTGGAAAAGAGAAAAAGCTTTATGCAAAAAAGTGGTACAAGAAGGAGCTTGTGTAGACTGCGGCTTAGGCTTTTTCATGTCATGCTTGATGTCTTTTTGATAGTATGCTTAGTGGTTTTGCTGTAGCATGACTTGTCTCAAATAACTGAGATTGCTTAATGAGCCTCTGAAAAAATCATGCATTGTTTTTATTGTTTGGAAGCATTATTTTGGTTTTCTCCTTGATGCTTTATTTGGGTTGACTTGGCACATGCTCACACATGTTAGACTCTTACTAAGTCGCCAATAGCCTTCATGATCATTTAGTTTTTGACTTTTGATGCCATCTTATGCTTCTTTTAATGTCGCTTTGTCGCTTTGCATGATTATGGCCATTATTGCTCTCTTAGTTGGTCGCTCCCAGTCTTTTCTAGCCCTCGCCTTGTACTGAGTATGAGCTCTACTCGTGCATCCAACTCCTAAAAGCCAAAGTTTACGAAAGTGTCCACCATACATACCTACTAGCAATTTGCTATTCCAAGTAAATTTGACTTGCTTTTATTTTCTCTTCAAATTAAACTCTTACCAGTGTTATGCGAAAATTGGTCAGTAAAGCTCTCACGAACCGGAAGGCAAACTTTACTTTTTCCTGTTCTTAAAATTTTGACATTGTGGTCTCTTATGTTGAGTTGTTATGCTTGCAAGTTGTAAGTTGGATACTAGCCCAACCATGCCGTCATGGGGCAAGCTTTCAACATTGCATTTCTTATTTGAGTTGATATCGTGATCTTTTGTTTATGGATGCCCGCGGTGTGAAATGAATTGGGAATCTTGTGGGGATCATGGAGTTTGTATATGTGTTAGGGAAACGCCTGGGCCGCCAATCTAAGCCATGCATAATTCATGGTGGAAATTTGCAGCATACCCATGGTGGACATTCGACGACGCATCTCACAATAAAAAGCTAAACAAATGGCAAATAAGAGAGATGTCGAGGTGTTCATTGTCTGCTTGTCCTGTCATTTTGATGTGGGCTTGTTCCATGTCATCGGGCACGGAGGTACCCCGTTGGCGGTTTTCGATGATACATATATACCTACAATGACAAGAGCCTTGCTTGGGACTCTAAGTTGAGTAGCATGAGGTTTGGGTACTCGTATTCATGGGACACGAGGTTTTCAACTTATGATTTGTCAAGCATATGCATCATAATTGTTCTCGCATTAACTTTAACTATTCAAGATGCTTATGATGGGGGCAATGAGAGCTCAAAGCCGGTAAGTAACATAATTTTTGAAGGTTATAAAACTTGCAATCACTGCTTCCCTCTGTGAAGGGCCTTTCTTTTACTTTTTTTTGTTGAGTCACCACCTTCTATCTTTATGCACCATAAGAGAGCAAAGTTGTCATTCCTAGTGTAATGTGCATTGTCCCAAAGTTTTCATTGATTGATTCATAATTGTTGGTTTCACTTGTTCTCAAATTATTTGTATCTAGTCGCCCTCTTAAACTTGAAGGTGTCCTATACATTTATGTTTTGCTCTCTATGAAGGACAAGCTGAAAACCTTTTGTATGTTTTTCCTTATGATTTGAACACATGTTTGACTTTCATTGTTTCATTTTCATGATCTTTTGTTTGTGTTCATTTGCATGTTTACAACATGGTTGCTAAGTTTCTATTGTCAAGATTATATCTTCATGCCCATGTTTTAAGTTCTTTTGATCCCAGCTCACAATGCTTACATATATGATCAAGATTGTGTAGGTGCATGTCACCTCAAAAATTATTCTTTTGTTATCACTTACCTACTCGAGGACGAGCAGGAGTTAAGCTTGGGGATGCTTGATACGTCTCTAACGTATCTATAATTTTTGATGCTCCATGCTTGTTTTTACACCATTTGCCTACTGTTTCGTTACACTTCGTGGCACTTTTATGCATTTTCCGGAACTAACCTATTAACAAGTCGCCACAGTGCCAGTTCCCTGTTTTCTGCTATTTTTGTGTTTCAGAAGTGATACACAGGAAATATTCTCCGAATTGGACGAAACAAGTTCCTGAAGTCTTATTTTTCCCGGAAGCTTCTAGAGATCCGAAGAGAAGTTGGAGGGGGGCCACGAGGGCCCCACACACCAGGGCGGCGCGGCCAGGGGCCTGGCCACGCCCCCTATGTGTGAGAGCCCCTCGGGCCACTTCTGACGATGCCCCTTCGCCTATAAAGACCCCCCGACGGAAAAAACCTAAGTACCCGATCAATTTTCCAGAACACATCGCGGTCCGCTGCCGCCGTCGACCCGAAGATCGGGAGGGTCCAGAAGCTCTTCCTGGCACCCTGCCGGAGAGGGAAATCGCCACCGGAGGTCTTCTTCATCACCATGCTTGCCTCCAGAGCGATGAGTGAGTACTCTACCTTGGACTATGGGTCCATAGCAGTATCTAGATGGTTGTCTTCTCCACCATGTGCTTCATGTTTAGATCTCATGAGCTGCCCTACGTGATTGAGATCACCGTTATGTAATTCTACATGTTTGGTTTGTTGGGATCTGATGAATATTAGTGTTATGATTGAGTTGCTATATTGAAATATATCTTTTGTTATCTCTATGTTGTTTATTATCTTGCATGCTCCCCGTTGTTAGTAGCTATCTTGGCCGAGTAGTTGCTCGTGACTCCAAGAGGGGGTATTTATGCTCGGTAGTGGGTTCATGCCTCTATTTAATCTGGGGGAGTGACAGAAACCTCTAAGGTTGTAGATGTGTTGTTGCTACTAGGGAGAAAACAACATTCATATGCTCAAGGGCATATGCTTTGTTTACATTACACACTTTGCTTAATGCAATTATCTGTTGTTCGCAACTTAATACTTGTGGAGTTCTCGGATTGATTCGCCACAAGTGGATTAATAGTCATAGATGCAGTTGGATGGCGGTCTATGTATTTTGTTGTAATGCCCAGAGTAAATCTCATAGTGATCTTCTTGACATATCACGTTTATCTTTATTCTATCAATTGCCCAACTGTAATTTGTTTACCCAGCATGTGTTATTTATCTTATGGAGAGACACCACTAGTGAACTGTGGACCCCGGTCCAATTTCCATCATATTGCTATCACATGTTTACTTTACTCGCACTGTTTACTTTACTCACATTCTTCTACTGCTTTCCACTCGATACGCTCATACCCTTTGTTTCAAGCAAACCGGTGAGATTGACGACCTCATCGCAAGTTGGGAGCAAAGTACTTGGTTGTGTTGTGTGCAGGTTCCGCGTTGCAGCTAGCAAGCAAAGCTTGGACGAGGCGCCATATATAAATTGTCCGAATCTGTCGCAAACTAGCAAGCATCACCTACAGTTGTATTGTCCGCTCTTCTCCTGATCGATAAACCATGGTTTCTTAACTGATGGAAAATCTTGCTGCTATATTCATCACACCTTCCTCTTGGGGTTCCCAATGGGCCGGTTATTTACTTCATCAACTCGGTAGCATCAGTTACCTTTACCAATTCCACTCTTCAATAGCGCTTCACTCCCCGGCAACGGCGCCAGAAAATAGTCTTGATGACCCACAAGTATAGGGGGTGTATCGTAGTACTTTCGATAAATAAGAGTGTCAAACCCAACGAGGAGCAGAAGGTGTTGACAAGTGGTTTTGATCAAGGATTCACTGTAAATACTAGCAAACGGGTTTTTAGGGGTATTTGGTAATGCAAGTAAATAAAGTACGAGTAAATAAAAGATAGTAATATTAATTGCTGCAAGTGGCCCAATCCTTTCTAGAGCAAGGGATTACCAAACGTTCCTGAGGACACACGGGAGTTTCTGTTGAGGGCTTTCGCTTCATGCTGCGAAGTAATCTTTATTGGTTTGATAAGCGTTATGGGGGTGAACCTGTGCTAGCGTACTACCCTTACTAGGACTAATACACACTTGTGATTATACCCCCTGCAAGCATCCACAAATACAAGAAAGTAATTAAGATAAATCTAACCACAGCTTTAACTCTGAGATCCTATGCTCCCTGGTGCAATGGTTTCCTAACAGGGGTTTAGGTTTCTGTCGCTCCGGCAACCCAACAATTAGTAGCCAAATACACAATGCATTCCACTAGGCCCATAAATGGTGAAGTATCATGTAGTCGACGTTCACATGACACCACTAGTAGAATAACAGCACAACATATAAATATCAAACCATTAAATATTACTCAACATAGTGTCACTACTAACATCTCGATTTCTCCCATGTCCTCAAGAACTAAACGAACTACTCACAAGACATCATATGGATCATGACCAGAGGTGAAATAATGGTAAATAACAATCTGAACATAAACCTTAATTCAACAGTTCCACTCAACAGCATTAACTACAAAGGTAATCAACACCGGGAAAGTTTCCCCTAAGAATTTGACAAGATTCAACCCAAGATCTTACAGCAGGATGGCATGGTGATGGTGGAGATGAAGGTGCTGATGGTGATGATGGTGGTGATGATGATCTCGATGAAGTCCAGTGCGATGATGATGACAATGGCGACGATCTACCCTCTCCGGGAAGGAATTTCCCCGGCAGATTTCTGCCTGCCAGAAAGCTTTTCTCTCTCGATGTTTTCCGCCCCGCAGAGGCGGCGGTGTCTATCTCCGAGCCCCCCCTTGACTTAGGTTTTCAAGGACAACCATATATGCGAGGGGGCGATGGCAGTAGTGGGCCAGGGTGGCCTCACCACAGGCCAGCGCGGCCAGGGGTGGGCCTACGCCCCCTGGTGGTGAGACCACCGTGTTGCTCCTCTCGCCTCCTCCTTCTGGCTACTTTCGTCATCTGATATTATATAATTTCTAGATATTTCTCTGGAATTGTTGATCTTCAGAAATATGCTGTCTTGACGGTCCTTTTTCAAGCAGAATCCTGACTCCGGCAGCAAGTCCTCTAATAATCATCAAACATGTAAAAACAGAGGAAACAACATAAGTATCATCTCTGAATATGAAATATATCAATTAATAACAGTAAAATATGATACAAAATAGTGATGCAAAATGGACGTATCAACAGGCCGCAGAACCAAGGAAGAAGATGACGATCAACGAGACTTCAACGAGATCCAAACTCAAAACTAAGATGCAGAAAAGATCGAGGATCCTAGACTCCCATGAATTGGAAGAAAAGATATGTGAAACAGACGATCATCGACTAAAACTCAATACAGTGCAATCTAGGCTATGGCAAAACTAAGAACCCTAACTGTTTTGAGGCTTTTTCTGGATAGGACTGAAAACAAAAATGAATTGTGGGGGTGGATTTGTGGATACTCGCCGAGTAAACCGTGGAAATCTGATACCAAGATGATATGGGGTGGCCCGATCTTCTCGTCAGTGATGCGATGGTGATGATGGTAGCGGATGATTGTCGGGGATAACTTGGTGTCACCGATGAACTCTCCTCGCTTGAACCCTGATGCCAATGCAACAGCTCTCAAACCCTGTAGGATATTCACGACTCCACACACTTGCGCACGTAGCCATCGACCATGAAATGGTAGTTTGCAATCTACTGTTTCCCAATGGAACAACAGATCACACTAAACTTGCAGTTATATATAACCAAATCTAGATAAATTGGTGTGGAGGAATTCAGATGAATGCTTACAGTAGTTCAATGAAATAATCCGTAGTCTAAACATGGTCTAACCCTAATTGAGGGGGTGCCCAGGGCTACTTATAGGTGGCCGGGCGTCTTCAGCAATGACCTGGCCCAATACCTACCTAGTTCAGGCCACGTCGTGCTCCATGTGCTGCATCTCCTCACTTTCTCGAACCCCTTCTTCTCCAATGAACCTGATCATACATATGAACATAGACTTAGGCAGTATAAAATTCTCATTACAATAAATATCAGATTCAGCGAGGAGTGAGTTCACCTGCTGTTGTAACAACTTAGCACGGGCTCGAGTAATTAGTCCAATCCTAATCTCGTCATTGGACTTATCTTGATCAGCAACAATAGGATCATCAATAGTAGGTGGAGATGGCTATGTAGTAGGGATGTCCTCATCAGCCAGTGCAGCTCCCTCTGTGGGTGGTGCATCCGTGGACACATGGCCTCCTCCTGCTTCTTCGGCGGCGCGCGGCGGCGTCGTCGGGATGGTGGTGGTAGCTAGGTCAGGGCCCGGCATGGTCTGGCTCGTCTTCTTCTTCTCCTCGGCATCCCTAGAGAGGAAAGGGGGAAGAGAGGTTAGGAGGAAGGTAAGTCAAGAGTAAAATCTGTTGCAGGTGGTACTCATGAGGCGTCGCACTCGACCTAGCCTCTCTTGCTAGGAAGGGCCGAGGCTGGAGGCGGGGGTGCCGAGGTCTCGCCGGCCGGCCCCTTGCCGTGGGGGGCCTTCGTTTCTGGTCACCGGCTAGCACGCTCGGCGTTGAACTTGGAGCGGCGCTCAGCCTCCAGGTGAGCTTGGCGCTCCTCCTCCTCGAGGTCTCGTGATGAAGATGCGGTGGCATCTCCCCCAGCTGGCTGGCCAGCCGAAGTGGCTTCGTCGGAGGAGGAGGAGTCCGAGAGCACCACGGTGCTTTGGGAACACCACCAGCGGGTCGCCCGCTCGCCAGAATCGATGTTGTCATCGTCAGGATCTTCAAAGGCCTTGGGGCCTGCTTCTCTCGTCGCGGAGTCCTGCTCCGAGCTTGCTGCCAGGGCACTCGGGGGAGGACCAGGCATGACTCCGTCTGAGAGGAAAGGGCCCCAGGCGTTGAACTTCAGGATCCCAGCCGTGACACGGCTGGTTTCCTGGGCACCCAGGCTATAAATCGGCAGTGCTCTGCGCGGAATCATCGGGATGTACGCGGTGGAGAAGAAGGCCCTTATCACCTCACCTCAGGCGTCAGCTTTGAGCTTGCTGATGTGGAGCCGGATGTCGTCTCCTCCCCGGTGCGCCTAGATGGTGCGGCGGTGGTTCTGCAGAGGAGCAATGCGCCTGGTGACGAATTCCACTCTGACCATGGTCCTCGTGACGCCGGCCTTTTGGAGGTCACGGATCCGTGGGTGGAGTGTCTTCAAGGCTTCTTTGGGGAGTGCCTCGCTAGACCAAGTGGTGAGCTTGGCGACGAGCACCGCGGTGACGAGGAAGAGCTCAAATTCCTCAAGGATATCGATGAAGAGCCAGCGGCTCCAAAAGTCCTCAACTTTCTTCATCCACTTCAAGTCGATGAAGTCGCCCTCCGTTCCAGTGGTGGTGATGAAGGAGACGCAGCCCGAGCTCTGGTTCAGCCTAGAGGGCCGAAGGGAGAAGAGGTGGCGGAAGTACGCCACCGATGGCTTGATGCCAATCCACGCCTCGCAGGCGTAGGCGAAGACCGCCAGTAGGATGACGGATCTGGGGTGAAGGTGAATCGCCTGTATCCCGTACGTCTCCAGGATCGCCAAGAGGAAGGGAGAGAAGGGCGGTACCATTTTGGCAAAGACGGAGAAGAGGAAGAAGGGTTGTGCCATCGCAGGCAGGGTGTCCCACGGCGTCTAGCCATGCCAGATGCGGGTGGCGCCCCACTCGCTGTTCTTTCTCCCAACCATCTCACGAACGGTTTGGAGCTCGCGGTCGCTCTTGACGCTGGAGCTGAGCAGGGGCACCGCCGGCGGCGCCGCTGCTCCGGAAGATCGTCCTGCACCGGTGGTCCTGCGGGGTGCCATTTCACAGCAGGTCGAGGGCGGATCTCGGAGGAGGACTGAGTGCAAGAATAAGATGGATGCGCAAGTTCTACAGGAGGAGACGGTGGAAGTGATGCGTTGTGAAGGGGAAGAGAGTGCCTTCTTTGCTAAGCTTTAAAGAAGGTAGAGAGGGCGCGGATTCCAAAGCATCGCCCTTGATGTGACGGTTCGAAACGCCCGTTACTCTATGCACAGTGCACAATCTCCACGCCGCTTTGTCTCGCCAGCCGTGGTCATGCCACATGTCCGCGTTCTCTGCATCTTCACATGGTCCTCTGACCGCATGCATTGATGCGTGCCGTTGGAGGGCCCAGCAGCTACTGGGGGCCCCTGACCCTTCGCTCCCTCGAGAGTGCGCGTTTGCGGGCCAGGCTCTCGAGGGCTACTGTCGGTGTTCTGGATATCGGGGTATCCTGTTCCACCTGCTCTTGGGCCACTTCAACGGCCCAGCTTCGTCCTAGGAGTGTAACAAAGACCGAAGCCCAGCAAGGAAGCCCCTCATGAGGAGACGCCTCATGAGGAGAACGACGATAAACCGCTAAGGACCAGAAGAACTCCTTGCGAGGTACTCCTCATGAGGGGAGGGACCAGATCTTTGCCAGCTCAGCACAATCCTGCGTTGGCGAAAGGATAAGACCAGAAGATGGCCCACGCTACCCCGACAAGGGGGCGACTAGCTCTGTCGTGCCTCCATAAAACTGCGTGGTGGTTGTTGCCTCCCCCCTAAAAATAGGGTGGACAGTGCAGGGCACCAGAGGAGGACGTCAACTTTCCTCCACCCACTCCCGTGGACCGCCGCCACTGCTCTACATCGACCAAGACCACCGAAGCCTCAAGACTACAGTTGTCCCTCTCCTTGGCCATATTGTGGCAACCCCTTCCCCAAGTTGATGAGGGGAAGGAGGACCTCAGCGCTATGAAAGGAGGGGAGGCTGCCCCTTAGAAGGGATCCTGAATTCTGAGCTTCTAGCTAGGCTAAGTTGGTTCTTCTACCTCCGGCGAGCTAGAGCTTTGTAACCAAGACCTTGTACTCCTCGCGAGGTATCACGTCGTGCTACAAGAAGGCGGGAAGTAGGGGTTTTACCTCACCACGAGGGCCCTGAACCTGGGTAAAGATTGGTGTCCCTCTCTATCATGCGTTGAGCTTCACGGCGTGTCGAGTCTTCTGTCGCCGTGTTTCGTCGCACTCTAGATCTCGCGTGTACAACCCCTGCATTCAAATCCTTTGGGTCCTTCGCATGGTACCCCGTGTTCTTGCAACACGAAATCCACCGACAAACATGCTTATGAAATAAGCACTAGAAGTGGTGCTTCTACTCAGGATCCTTTATATCCTGAGGGACATCCTAAAATAATTGAACAAGATTCTCAACAAGCTAAAGATAATAGTACTCATGTTAAGAAAAAGAAGAAGAAACATAAAACAGTTGTAGAATCTTCTGAACCTGTTAAAGATCATAATAGTATATCTATCTCTAATGCTGAAACTGAAAGTGGTAGTGATAAAAATGATGCTTCTGATAAAGAAGAAATTGAAGAGGAACCTGAAAAGCATACTAAAAATACAAAGTACACTCAGGAAGATTTTGTTGCTAGGGTTGAAGATCTGTTGCATTGGCAACGGGGGAACAGCCGGAGAGTTCGTGTGCGTCTCACAGATTATCTACCAAGTTATCATCCATCTACATCGGCTCACTGAGAAGATCGGGCAACCCCTTTTCATCTTGGTATCAGATCACACTTGAATTCTCAGTAGCAAAACTCCAGATCGAAACAAACTTGGAGTGGGGTAGATATTCCGAGTGAAACACAGAGGAATATATGATTTCAGAGGAAAGCTTACAAGCAATTTCGTTCTGATGTTTGGGGGTAATCTAAACGTAGTCTAAACGACACAAGGGGGCGCCCCAGGGGTACTTAAAGGGGTCGGGGCGACCTGGGCAAAGACCTAGCCCAAAACCAACCTGTTTTGGGCCCAAACGGACTCGGTTCGACTCAAACTGGTACATACCGACCCATACATGGGTTCGGCCTATTTTGGCACGCAGGCCATGAGTGTAGCGCGCCTTAGACTCATAGACATCGCGTCGAAGGTTGTCCTAGCGCGCCATCTCATTCTCTCTCTCATGTAGACTTGATGCTCTGGTGATCTCCGGGTGCGCCTGCCTTCCTCTCCTCCCTCGCGCACTTGATCTTCAAGTCTTGCTCATCTCGCTGCGACGCGTCTCCTCCTCGTGCAATGCTTGTGTTATCAACAAACCTAATCATACATAGATGCATAGACTTAGGTAGTATAAAGCTCTCATTAAATAAAACATCAGGTTCAATTAAGAGTGAGTTCACCTGTTGTTCTAATAGCTTTGCACGTGCTCTTGTAATTGGTCCAATCCTAATCTCGTTGGACTTCTTCGCAGCAACATCTTCATCAACAATAGGAGCAGGAGATAATGGTGGTGTAATAGGGATGTCCTCATCACCTAGCAGGCCTGTCCAAAGCACCTGGGATCGCAGAAGCTCGTCCCTGGCGATTTCTTTCCAGACCCTCGACAAGATCGCCCGCCTTGCTAGACCCCATACCATCTCCGGGGTCAAGCGCCCTCAGCTGCTCCTCGTTTCTGATCGCTACAAAGTGTCAAAAAAGAAACAAGTGCATCGCTGGTTTGGGACTGAGTCCGGGACGGATACTAATTGAGGATCGATTGCTGCAAGGAGAGGTACTTGATTACAGCCTATTTGTCTGATTGAGAGCATCATATTTTCTCATAGCTCTCTACGTTTCAACCAGCAAGTGGACTATTGCGTTCAGTTTTGAAATGAATTTCTGTGCTGATTTTTGTGTGACAAATCGATAGGACAAGATGGATTCTTTTCTGGGTGATTATTACATCTAGCGCTGCCGTAGTGGCAAGAAGTCGAGTGATATTGTCAATGACTATATTGACTGTTGGACGGTATTTTAGCATATGATGAATCTGAGATCAATTGGCAACTGACCAACGATGCAACAGCTGAAGAGTTTGAGTCATGGGAATGCCATATGCTATGGAGTTTTTATAGATGTGCTACCTATGATCACAACATGGATGATTCTACACGTTTGGCTCTTGCAGACCGACGCATGGATATAAAGCTACCAAATTTGTGGCAAAAAGCGTTGTGGGAGAAGAGGATTACCTCTGCATCTTGGGTGAATTTTAGGAAATTTCTGTGAGAGTGCTTTATACCTTCTCCAAAGCCCATGGTAACCGTCGAAGTAATTAAGCAGCCACCCAAGGTTGTGCATGGGATAGAGGATGTTGGAAAGAGCATAGCTCCTATACCGAAGGTCACGACAGCTGTGACTACTCATGAGAAGTTGATATTTGTTCCATTCCGACAGTTAGCAAGGTGGCAGCCACAATTTCTGAATTGTCAGCGGTTAATGTTGTCAAGGCTGATGTTGTCAAGGATGTCGTGGAGGAGGTTGTACCATTGAGTGGGCTGAATATGCAACTCAAGCAGGTACATGATGCGGCTTGCATAATAGTTGACAAGGGTCAGCGTTGGAATTCATTTCAGGCGCAGTGTATGATCAAAGGCAAAGCATGCAAGTTCATGATTGATAGTGCTAGCTACTGTAATGGCATTAGCAAGGCGGTTGTGGAGGCTTTGGGATTATCCACCTGGCGTATTTTAGAACCGAGGCATGTTGAGTGGGTGAATAGCTGCGGTATGATGAAGATTACCCACAAGGTGCGTGTGCCATTTACAGTTGGTGACTATGTTGATGAGGTGGAATGTGATGTGTTGCCATTGGAGGTCTGTGGGCTATTACTTGGACGTCCATGGCAGTATGATCGCAATGCTATGCATGCTGGGAGAGCAAATAATATTCTTTTGTGCATGATGGCAAACAACGGACATTGAAGCCTATGACAAATGATCATATCAAGTCCGATGTGGTGCTAGTGGTTTGCAAGGAGAAGTTGCATAAGGCTAAGCCACAACCAAGGTTAGCTAAGGTGCAGCATGAGGAGCATGATGCGAAGAGCGTTAGTGGTGATATTGTTTCAGCCAAGCCTATAGATGACAAGCCAGTTGTTCTTGTTAGTGACAAGCCGGTTGAAGTCCAGCCTCATATTGATGACGGGAAGGATATGTCAGCATGTGTTCCACTTCTAGTTCGTGTTGACATGGGTGTTCAGACTGATGATGGTGGTGTTGATTGTGTTCCGCTGCATATGGTGTCGCGGGTAGTCAGCCACAGTTTTGTGAGAACACCTCGAAAACGTTTTGTTGGAGCAGCAGTACGTGTGCACAAAGTCAAGGATGGACATGTTCATTAGTTGTGTGGCCTAGACATTACTACTTTGCAGGGTCATGCTAAGCAGGTTCATGTTCTGCAACGCAAGGTTCCGGCAAGGATTGAGAAGAAGAAGGTGGAGGCGCCTAAGTACAACTTCATTTGGCAAAGAAAAGAGGTGCAACTAGCTCATTGCAGATTGGCATGCTAGGACAACCTACGATATGAAATAATTTAGTCTAAGGTTATGTCAGCAATTTGTATATGTGTTTATGTTATTCCGTAGCTAGGTCATGTTGTGGGCCACTTAGGGTTATTTGTGTTTTGGGTTCGGGCCTATCCAAGCCCAATAGTTTTTTGGCCGTGTATATAAGGAGGCCAGCCATCTAGGGTTTAGGGGAGTTCAGTTATTTAGTTGAAAACTATCGTGTGCTCCACCGTGTATCATCTCTCCAGGGAAACAGCGCTGTCGTGTTATCCAATATAGATTGCTGCGAGGATTCTTGCGTCATCAAGGATTATCGAGCTGGGGTTAGAGCCGTGCTGGTCTTCATCACGTTGCTTGCTGGATTCGTTCCTCTTCTTCAGGTGTCATTCTTCACGTTATTGGAAGACTTCTATCCGGGTAGACTCACTGTGAGAGATCGGGACAAAACTCATAGGATCATCAGCTTGATCCTTATCAATGATGAAACATACCAAACAGAAAAAACATAAAATAAATAGAAATAGACTAAGAAGAAAAAAATGAAGAAACTAAAAAATAATAGAACAAAAAGGAAACGAAAGGGAAAAGGGAAAGAACACAAAGATAATAAAGAGAAAATGCATAGACATGCCCTATACTTGTCTATGATTGGTGGAGATATATACACCACTTCCTCCAGCGTGTTTGGATGGATGAAAATCAATGCAAAGGGAACCATCTGGTCTCGTACCTTTTCGGAAAAAGATCTCGTCTCGAATCTTACTAAACAAACGAACGAACCTGTGGTACAAGTGGGGATAAAGGGGCCCATCAAGGAAATCATTCAGCGAAACACATCCTTGGTAGAGCGCGCTACGGGAAATCCTATACCCTGCTTAATGCGGGGGCTCCTGCTCGCGCCGCACACCCATCTTAAGCGTGCGTGTCAGGTGGCCTGGCCTGTTAGTGAGCAGGTACGGTCTTCCTCGCCTAGCCACCGATGATCGACGAAGACCGACGGTGGCGCCACGAAGCCGCCGACACCGTGGCTAGCCGCGTTGGAGGCGGCAAAGCAAGCCCTAGATCTTAGGGTTTGGGGGTGGGGGTGGGGGTCACCGGCGCCGGAGAAGAAGAGACTACCGGTGGGGGGGTTTAGATGGATAGTCGCATGTAACATCCCAGGATGTGAGGCTAGAATTAAATAGGAAATCGAAGTGTGCATTGCATTCATGCATAGAAAATCTGGAAATTTTCGTGCTTTTAAATAAAACCTGTCAAAGTGATTGAAGTTTCTCTTAAGTTGGTGGAACTGAAGTAGCTCATCAACTGAAGTGCGATAAACTCCAACATGACCTTTGTAACAACCTTGTTTTGGGTAGAAATAAAAACAACAATTAAAAGAGATAAATGTGAGGTAGAATTAATATGTTAACACACCACCTTAGAGTATATATCTAATCCTACCATGATCACATGGTATTTCCTAAACCTAAATCATTGAGGCCATGCCTAGCATAAAGGAATACAACACCAGTCTTACCCTTGAATCTTGATTCATCTTATCGTCATATCTTGATCTGTTGTATTCTTATACATCCAAATATATTCATCTCCAGAACTAGAAGAGAGTGAGTCCATATCAAATCCAGTATCATTATCATCTCTTAAGATGATACTTTAGGATCTAATCCACAAACTCAGAAGTAGGGGCGACTACCCTAGTATCAAGTTGATTAGAGGAGATACCTCAATTATAGGTGAGGTGTATACCTCAAGGAGATATTACTAATGAAGATAACCATTGTGTATTATCTTGGAGTTGAGAAGTGATATGGTGTTCTCTTAGCTAAATGGTATTCTAAGAGAATTGGTGATACAAGTAAATCATGGACCTTGATTAGCCAAATGGAACCCAAGCCATATGATCAAAGGATTATAATGATCATCTCAAATATGGAGTATGGAGTACCTGATTAACCAAATAGAAGCTTAAGCTATGTGAGTGGATCAAAGTGATCATGACCATGTCACTTGAAGTGGGAGAGTGGCATATGAGAAGTAAATGGATCAAAGGTGATCAAAGAAGATTGATACAGGAGGAGTAATATTCAGGTGGTGGGAGATAGACCCTATATGGGAATACCCCAGTGGTGGAGATTATATTCTTAATCTCTGGAGGTAGATACAATCAAGTATTGATTCCTAGAAACAAGGGGTAAATTTTAGAGTAGAAGCAACCACAAGGTAAAGTGTGGATTATTAGTAGTATAGTATCTTGTCCCTAGAAGTCAACATCTAGGGTAATGCATTGATTGGACTAACTAGACCTCAATGGGCAAGTATTGATGATGATCTTGATCATAACACCATGAGAAGGAGTATGAAGGAAGTGTAATTGAGAACCCTAAGGAAGTTGAGATGAGCAACCTCTGGATAATGTGCCCATGAGGAGTATTTAAATATATAAAGTTATACTTAATAAGATTATGTAAGAGCTTTAGTGTCAAGCTCAGAACATGGATTTAGGAGGAGTAGTTTGTGACGCCCCAAAACCGTCACCTTGCAGATTATAGCGATCACGCCACAATCTACATGATGTCGCTTTGGAAACGCACCACCAAGCGCCTCGTGCACGTCGCAACATGCACGCGATGCGGGTGGAATCAAGATAGTAACATTACACAAGTTCACGATAGAACCCACAAAAAAAATATAATAACCAAGAAGACTCCACGAGTCAAAATATCCAAATATACATACAAAGATCCAAATTATACATAAAGCAAAATAGCATCCGAGTACGGATAAGAATACAAATGGGCCTAAGAGGCCTGAAGATAAAAGATGGCGTCCAAAACCCTGCCCAGGCCAAGCCAGAAGGGTAACCTTGCTAACGTCGTCGCTCCCATACCTGTGAAGATCGGGCCAACAGTTGCCGAAAAAGGAGGGAGAAAGAGAAAGGAAATAGAAGAAAAACAAGGGTAAGTACCGAAGAACGTACTCGCGAGACTAGAATTCAGCTGTGCTCGCCTACGGGCTATATGGTGGACTTAGCGGCAACAAAAGAATCATACTATAGAGACACACTACAATATCCGTCTAAATAGATAAGATAAGAGAGCGCATAAAAGTAACCAACTAGAAACTAACACCAAACATAACCCAGCCGATGAATCACCTCCTCGTGACCAAACGAAGAAGCAAGTATCAAAGGCACTCACACGGTTACCAAGTTTTATTGCTGGTTTATTGTTGTAGTTGTGCTAACTTACTATACAAGTTTATTAGTATTGAAATAGCAGGTGCAAGTTGTTCTATGATCGAGTAGTACAGCTCCAAGTCGTCCATAACCGCGGACACGGCTTTTCGAAAAGATTTAACCCTGCAGGGGTGCCCAAATGTACCCAAACGCACGATAACCCCTTGATGCCTATGATTAGCACACTTCCGATGGTGTGCCGACAGGAGGTCACGACTCGCACTCTCCTTCACTACAAACAAGTCCAGGAAGCCACCTAGCTAAGTTGAACCTGTATCGAGAGTCCGGCCGAATCTCCGAACGGACTTAGCTATTTGCGTTAGCGCTGCATAATGGGCGGGAACCTCTTTCTAGGGAGGGTGCCCACCTACAGTCGTCCCGCACCTACACGAGCGTGCAGAAACAAGGGGTTACAAGGCTCACTGGGCTTCCCCCAAAGTAAAATCGGACCATAAGAAACAAGAGCTGCACGCTCGATAAGAACCAAATAGAAACACCGCGAACTAGTTGTGGCCACTGGACAAGTATGTAGATTCTGGCAGTGATTGAGGGGAGCCCCGTAAACGTACCCATGCTTGGTTACAGCGCTCAGTCTCAGAACAGTTCATGCGATCTCAGGGTCCTAGGGGACACAAGTGAGCCGTCGTAAAACTGGCAAAATGAGTCACCGATGCCTCTGCTTAATTAAGTTTTAAGTATTAACAATAAAGTAAGCCATGAGTATCTCCAACAACATATATCCATAAAGTAAAGCATGTGATAACTTTCCCAACCCAATAAGATAAAACAAGTCGAACAACCCAAAGATGCCTATGACTCGCAGGGCCAACTCAAACAACAAGAACACGGTTAATAGGATGTATGGAAGGTTCTATGGCTTTGCTTTGGATAAAAAGGTAGATAGGACACGTGACTCGAACAAAAGCATCGCGACATAAGTCTAAAATATAGAGCTAGCGAGAGCAAAATTGTTAAATGGGTAGAGAGAAAAGGGCTCGCCTGAAAAGATTGTCGGAGAACTTTTCGAAGAACTTGTCGTTGCTCACATCACCATGAAGCGTCCTATCCGAGAAGAAGCAAATCACTACAACAAACAACGGATGCAACACTTACTGCTACGACAAAAGAATTGGCATGATCATGTGCAAGCATGCATGACATGGCAAGTATGATGCAATGCAACTTATCCAAATTAAGCGGAATCGGAATTCCGACACACACATATATAGTTCAAGTGATTTTACTACATGGCAAATTAAGTGTTGATTAACATGGGAAAGACAAAGCATGAGTGAGCTATACAAAATTAAATGAAGCGGGGAAAACATTATAAGTATTTCCCATATACTCCATATGTTACTTATTATGTGAGATGCAAACTATCACGGCATGACATGATGCGAAATACAAATAAGCATGTGCATAGCATATTCAGATTCTACTCATTTTTCTGATCCAAAAACATATAAAATATTTTTTATTTCGACTTACGGTTTGGAAGATATGATTTTAGCAAGATTCGAATACTTACAGGAATTTTAGAAAGAAAAAAATGAAAACTGGGAAAGGCTGAACTGGGCCGGACCTTGTTGGCATCGGAAACAACAGGCTGCGCGGGGCGCAAGATAGTAGCGTACAATCTTTGGGCCAAGGCCCATTTGACGCCGGATCTGAACAAAAACAAGAGAAAAAGATGGTTTAATCCTGCAGGTGCAGGGATTCGAACTCTGGGCTGCTGGATAGAATTACAGGAGTAGAACCAGTTGACTGATGCTCCGATGTTGTTTGATGAGGGCTCGAGTTCCACTTGAGGCAGCTCTCAATGCAAGATCTGAACAAAAACAGAGTTAAAAGGCGTGGATTTCATGGTGCGCAAGGAATTGATCTTTGGATCGATTTGGCTGGAGACGAGACTACGAACCGCTGGGCTGCTCTTGGTATTCGAAACGTGAAGGACCGCCGGATCTTCCTACAGATCAAGGAGGAGCACGGCCATAGCTCCAGGAGCTCGTTCATGGCAGCGCACATATAAATGCAATTATCTGTTGTTCGCAACTTAATACTTGTGGAGTTCTCGGATTGATTCGCCACAAGTGGATTATTAGTCATAGATGCAGTTGGATGGCGGTCTATGTATTTTGTTGTAATGCCCAGAGTAAATCTCATAGTGATCTTCTTGACATATCACGTTTATCTTTATTCTATCAATTGCCCAACTATAATTTGTTTACCTAGCATGTGTTATTTATCTTATGGAGAGACACCACTAGTGAACTGTGGACCCCAGTCCTATTTCCATCATATTGCTATCACCTGTTTACTTTACTCGCACTATTTACTTTACTCGCATTCTTCTACTGCTTTCCACTCGATACGCTCATACCCTTTGTTTCAAGCAAACCGGTGAGATTGACAACCTCATCGCAAGTTGGGAGCAAAGTACTTGGTTGTGTTGTGTGCAGGTTCCGCGTTGCAGCTAGCAAGCAAAACTTGGACGAGGCGCCATATATAAATTGTCCGAAGCTGTCACAAACTAGCAAGCATCACCTACAGTTGTATTGTCCGCTCTTCTCCTGATCGATAAACCTTGGTTTCTTAACTGAGGGAAAATCTTGCTGCTATATTCATCACACCTTCCTCTTGGGGTTCGCAACGGGCCAGTTATTTACTTCATCAACTCGGTAGCATCAAGCTCTTTTTCTGGCGCCGTTGCCGGGGAAGAGTGGAAGACCTCTGCAAGGGGAGTTTTTTGCACGCACATCCTTTACTTTGTTATTGTTTTGCTTTACTTTATTTATTTTACTTGCATCGTTTTATATCAAAAACCCAAAAAAATTAGAATCCTTGATAGTTGTTTTTACTTGTCTACTTTTAGTTTTGCTCAAATGGCTACTCCTGAAAACACCAAGTTGTGTGACTTTACTAGCATGAACAATAGTGATTTTATCTGCACTCCTATTGCACCACCTGCTCCTGCTGCAAACTTTTATGACATTAAGCCTGCTTTATTGAACCTTGTTATGAAAGAGCAATTCTCTGGTGCTAGTACTGAAGATGCTGCAGCTCATCTCAACAATTTTGTTGAGCTATGTGAGATGCAGAAATATAAGGATGTAGAAAGTGATATTATTAAGCTCAAGTTGTTTCCTTTTTCTTTGAGAGGAAAAGCTAAAGATTGGTTGCTGTCTTTGACTAAGAATAGTATTGATTCATGGGCTAAGTGTAAGGATGCTTTTATTGGTAGATACTATCCTCCTGCTAAGATTATATCCTTGCGTAGCAATATTATGAAGTTTACTCAGTTTGATAATGAACATGTTGCTCAAGCTTGGGAAAGAATGAAATCTGTGATAAAGAATTGCCCCACTCATGGACTGACTACTTGGATGATTGTCCAAACTTTTTATGCAGGACTGAATTTTTCTTCGAGGAACCTACTTGATTCAGCTGCTGGAGGCACTTTTATGTCCCTTACCTTGGGCGCCGCAACAAAGCTACTTGACAACATGATGGTAAATTATTCCGAATGGCACACCGAGAGAGCTCCACAAGGTAAGAAGGTAAATTTTGTTGAGGAAACCTCTTCCTTGAGTGATAAGATTGATACCATTATGGCTATGCTTGCTAACGATAGGACTCATGTTGATCCTAATAATGTTCCTTTAGCCTCTCTGGTTGCTCAAGAAGAGCATGTTGATGTGAATTTCATTAGAAACAACAATGCTTATAGGAATAATTTTGCTAGTAACAATTATAGGCCGTTTCCCTCTAATGGTGAAAATGGCTATCTTGGTAGACCTAAAATGCCTAGTGAAGAGAGGTTTTTAGAACTTGAAAAGGCTACCAAGAATTTTATGCAAATGCAATATGAGCAAAATAAGTTGTTTACTAAGACTATGGAGGAGCAATCAGCTCTGTTGAGGACTATTAGTCATCAACTTGAAAATTTAAACAAGGCTATTCCTGAGTTGCAAGCTAAGGTTTCCAAAGCCGAAACCGATATTTCATCTTTGTCTAATGTGCAATCCTCTTTAGTTCATAGAATGTCCGCTAAGCCTGATAATTTTGCTACTGCTAATGCTATTCAAGTTGGAATTGATGAAAATATTAGATTGTTAGCGGAATTGCATGCCAGGTGGGAAAGAGAAGATGAGATGGCTAGAGAGATGAAGGTATGTACCATTACTACCTCTAATGATGTTGCTCCTAATGCTAGCAATCCTCTTACTTTGATTGGTGTAGAGAAAACTCCCACTCCTTGTGTTAAAAAGCCTAAATCTGCCAAAACTTTTTCTCAAAAGAGTGCTGAAATTTTTCGGAGTGTAGGAGATGATAGCTCTACTTCTTTTAATGATTTTGATGTTGATGGCTGCAATATATCTGAAGTTATTTTGTTCTTGCAAAAGCTTGCTTTGACTCCCAATGCTAGTTCTTTAAATATTACTTTTACTAAGCATATTACCAATGCTCTCATGAAAATTAGGGATGAAAAGTTGCAACAAAAAGCTTCCGTTCCCAAGAAGTTAGAAGATGGTTGGGAACCCATCATTGATATGCATGTTAATGGTTTTGATTGCCATGCTTTATGTGATCTAGGTGCTAGTATTTCTATCATGCCTAGAAAAATTTATGACATGCTTGATTAACCACCGCTTGAAAAGTGTTATTATGATGTTCGTATTGCTGATGTTGCTAAGAAGAAACCTTTGGGAAGAATTAATGATGTTCTTATTGTGGTTAACAATAACCTTGTTCCCGTTGATTTTCTCGTTATGGACGTTGAATGCCATGCTTCATGTCCTATTATTTTGGGAAGACCCTTTCTTCGAACTGTAGGTGCCATCATTGATATGAGGGAAGGCACTATCAAATATCAATTCCCACTAAAGAAAGGTATGGAACACTTCCCTAGGAAAAGGAAGAAATTAATTTTTGACTCTATTCTTAGAGCAAATTATGAGCTTGATGCTTCATCTCTTGATATTACTTGATTCGCAATTTTCTGCGCCTAGCTCAAAGGCGTTAAAGAAAAGCACTCTTGGGAGATAACCCAATGTTTTATTTTCAGTACTTTTTCTTTTATTTGAGTCTTGGAAGTCATTACTACTGTAATGACCGCTCCTTATCTTGTTTATTTTGTTGTTGAGCCAAGAGAAGCCTCTAATTCGAGTGAGGTAAAGATTTGGGGATGTTGCTGTCCTGAAACTGTTTTCGGTGCTGCACCGTAAAAATTCATATATATTCTCTGTATATCTTTTGGACCTGAGATTTCTTGTGCACATGCCCCAGGTTATATCCAAACTTTCGTTAGTTGAACACTTTTTGATTTGAGCAACATAAAACCCCTCAAAAATTCGACCTTTGTCAGCTATTCTGTTTTGATAGGTTTCTGCCAATATTTGTGTTTGCCGCTTTATCGCTTTCTTTTGAGTTCTTTTGATCACGGAACTTTTGGGGAAGTTGCTACAGTAGTATGTGCTATATATGTGGTGGTTTTGAGTTGAAACCTGAAGCGAAAAGAGGTTGATTATATGTTATGCTACACTAATGTTGCTAATAGATTTGTGTTTAGTTTTGTATGAAGGAAGTTTTCAAGTGTAGGGATTGGAGAATAATGAGATGAGTTGAAGAATGGACAAAAGCTCAAGCTTGGGGATGCCCATGCATCATCCCAAGAAATATCCAAGAAGTACAAGCGTCAAAGCTTGGGGATGCCCCCGAGGCACCCCTTCTTCATCGGCAAAAATCAGGTCACCTTTCAAAACACTATATTTTTATTGCTTCATGCACTATGTGTTCTTTTTTGGAGCGTCAGTTGTTTTAGTTTTCTTAGTTAGTTTTGTTTTGTTTGCTGCAATAAATGGTTGGACCCCAACAACTTTTGGGGAAGTTGCTACAGTAGTATATGCTATATATGTGGTGGTTTTGGGTTGAAACTTGAAGCAAAAATAGGTTGATTATATGTTATGCTACACTAATGTTGCTAATAGATTTGTGTTTAGTTTTGTATGAAGGAAGTTTTCAAGTGTAGGGATTGGAGAATGATGAGATGAGTTGAAGAATGGACAAAAGCTCAAGCTTGGGGATGCCCATGCATCACCCCAATAAATATCCAAGAAGTACAAGCGTCAAAGCTTGGGGATGCCCCCGAGGCACCCCTTCTTCATCGGCAAAAATCAGGTCACCTTTCAAGACACTATATTTTTATTGCTTCATGCACTATGTGTTTTTCTTGGAGCGTCAGTTGTTTTAGTTTTCTTAGTTAGTTTAGTTTTGTTTGCTGCAATAAATGGTTGGACCCCAACAAATTTCCTTTGGAGGAGATGTGCCTCGTTTTCATTTGCCAAGAACGCTCCAGTTTTCACTCTTATCGTTCACCGAGTGTTCTTCTTTTTCTGCTACTGCTTTTGATTTTCTCGGTGAATGCAAATCAAGGCGAAAACGAAAACCAAAAGCAGTAGCAGAAAAAGAAGAACACTCGGTGAAATTGTAAGAATGAAAAACTGAGTGTTCTTGGCAAATGAAAACGAGTACATCTCCTCCGAAGAAAATTTGTTGGGGTCCAACCATTTATTGCAGCAAACAAAACTAAACTAACTAAGAAAACTAAAACAACTGACGCTCCAAAAAAGAACACATAGTGCATGAAGCAATAAAAATATAGTGTTTTGAAAGGTGACCTAATTTTTGCCGATGAAGAAGGGGTGCCTCGGGGGCATCCCCAAGCTTTGACGCTTGTACTTCTTGGATATTTCTTGGGATGATGCATGGGCATCCCCAAGCTTGAGCTTTTGTCCATTCTTCAACTCATCTCATTATTCTCCAATCCCTACACTTGAAAACTTCCTTCATACAAAACTAAACACAAATCTATTAGCAACATTAGTGTAGCATAACATATAATCAACCTCTTTTTGCTTCAGGTTTCAACTCAAAACCACCACATATATAGCACATACTACTGTAGCAACTTCCCCAAAAGTTCCGTGATCAAAAGAACTCAAAAGAAAGCGATAAAGCGGCAAACACAAATATTGGCAGAAACCTATCAAAACAGAATAGCTGACAAAGGTCGAATTTTTGAGGGGTTTTATGTTGCTCAAATCAAAAAGTGTTCAACTAACGAAAGTTTGGATATAACCTGGGGCATGTGCACAAGAAATCTCAGGTCCAAAAGATATACAGAGAATATATATGAATTTTTACGTTGCAGCACCGAAAACAGTTTCAGGACAGCAACATCCCCAAATCTTTACCTCACTCGAATTAGAGGCTTCTCTTGGCTCAACAACAAAATAAACAAGATAAGGAGCGGTCATTACAGTAGTAATGACTTCCAAGACTCAAATAAAAGAAAAAGTACTGAAAATAAAACATTGGGTTATCTCCCAAGAGTGCTTTTCTTTAACGCCTTTGAGCTAGGCGCAGAAAATTGCGAATCAAGTAATATCAAGTGATGAAGCATCAAGCTCATAATTTGCTCTAAGAATAGAGTCAAAAAGTAATTTCTTCCTTTTCCTAGGGAAGTGTTCCATACCTTTCTTTAGTGGGAATTGATATTTGATAGTGCCTTCTCTCATATCAATGATGGCACCTATAGTTCGAAGAAAGGGTCTTCCCAAAATAATAGGACATGAAGCATGGCATTCAACATCCATAACAAGAAAATCAACGGGAACAAGGTTATTGTTAACCACAATAAGAACATCATTAATCCTTCCCAAAGGTTTCTTCTTAGCAACATCAGCAATAGGAACATCAAAATAACATTTTCCAAGCGGTGGTAAATCAGGCATGTCATAAATTTTTCTAGGCAAGATAGAAATACTAGCACCTAGATCACGTAAAGCATGGCAATCATAACCATTAACATGCATATCAATGATGGATTCCCAACCATCTTCTAACTTCTTGGGAACAGAAGCTTTTTGCTTCAACTTTTCATCCCTAATTTTTATGAGAGCATTGGTAATATGCTTAGTAAAAGCAACATTTAAAGAACTAGCATTGGGAGTCAAAGCAAGCTTTTGCAAGAACAAAATAACTTCAGATATATTGCAGCCATCAACATCAAAATCATTAAAAGAAATAGAGCTATCATCTCCTACACTCCGAAAAATTTCAGCACTCTTTTGAGAAAAAGTTTTGGCAGTTTTAGGCTTTTTAACACAAGGAGTGGGAGTTTTCTCTACACCAATCAAAGTAAGAGGATTGCTAGCATTAGGAGCAACATCATTAGAGGTAGTAATGGTATATACCTTCATCTCTCTAGCCATCTCATCTTCTCTTTCCCACCTGGCATGCAATTCCGCTAACAATCTAATATTTTCATCAATTCCAACTTGAATAGCGTTAGCAGTAGCAAAAACATTGTTCTCTTTCACATCATTAGGCAACACCTTTAATTTCAGAATTTCAACATCACGAGCAAGGCTATCAACTTTAGAAGCAAGAATATCAATTTTGCCTAACTTTTCCTCAACAGACTTGTTAAAAGCAGTTTGCTTACCGATGAAATCCTTGAGCATTACCTCAAGCTCGGAGGGCGCGGCCCTAGTGTTGTTGTAGGAATTACCATAAGAATTATCATAACCATTACCATTGGTAGAAGGATACGGCCTATAATTGTTACTAGCAAAATTGTTCCTATAAGCATTGTTGTTAAAATTATTGTTTCTAATGAAATTCACATCAACATGCTCTTCTTGAGCAACCAGAGAGGCCAAAGGAACATTATTAGGATCAACATGAGTCCTATCATTAGCAAGCATAGCCATAATGGTATCAATCTTATCATTCAAGGAAGAGGTTTCCTCAACAGAATTTACCTTCTTACCTTGTGGAGCTCTCTCGGTGTGCCATTCAGAATAATTTACCATCATGTTGTCGAGTAGCTTTGTTGCAGCACCCAAGGTAAGGGACATAAAAGTGCCTCCAGCAGCTGAATCAAGTAGGTTCCTCGAAGAAAAATTCAGTCCTGCATAAAAAGTTTGGACAATCATCCAAGTAGTCAATCCATGAGTGGGGCAATTCTTTATCATAGATTTCATTCTTTCCCAAGCTTGAGCAACATGTTCATTATCAAACTGAGTAAATTTCATAATATTGCTACGCAGAGATATAATCTTAGCAGGAGGATAGTATCTACCAATAAAAGCATCCTTACACTTAGCCCATGAATCAATACTATTCTTAGTCAAAGACAGCAACCAATCCTTAGCTTTTCCTCTCAAAGAAAATGGAAACAACTTGAGCTTAATAATATCACTTTCTACATCCTTATATTTCTACATCTCACATAGCTCAACAAAATTATTGAGATGATCTGCAGCATCTTGAGTACTAGCACCAGAAAATTGCTCTTTCATAACAAGGTTCAACAAAGCAGGCTTAATCTCATAAAAGTTTGTAGCAGGAGCAGGTGGTGCAATAGGAGTGCAGATAAAATCACTATTGTTTGTGCTAGTAAAGTCACACAACTTGGTGTTTTCAGGATTGGCCATTTCAGCAAAACTAAAAGCAAACAAATAAAAACAGCTACCAAGGATTCTAATTTTTTTGGGTTTTTGATATAAAACGATGCAAGTAAAATAAATAAAGCAAAACAAAACAATAACAAAGTAAAGGATGTGTGTACGAAAAACTCCCCTTGCAAAAGTCTTCCAATCTTCTCCCCGGCAACGGCACCAGAAAACAGCTAGTCCTTATGCGTGGTGAACGACCAGCCCGTTGGGAACCCCAAGAGGAAGGTGTGATGAGTATAGCAGCTAGTTTTCCCTCAGTTAAGAAACCAAGGTTTATCGTTCTTGGAGAGAAGGGACAAACGACTGAAGGTGATGCAGACTGGCTTAATAGCACTCCAACAAGGGCGCCATTTTATGATACTTGTTGACTCATCTTTGGCCAGTAGCAACGCGGAACCTGCACACAACACAACCAAGTACATTGCTCCCAACTTGCGATGAGGTTGTCAATCTCACCGGTTTGCTTGAAACAAAGGTTATGAGTGTATCGAGTGGAAAACAGTAGAATATGCGAGTAAAGTAAACAGTGCGAGTAAAGTAAATAGGTGATAGCAATATGATGGAAATAAGACCGGGGTCCACAGTTCACTAGTGGTGTCTCTCCATAAGATAAATAACACATGCTGGGTAAACAAATTACAGTTGGGCAACTGATAGAATAAAGATAAACGTGATATGTCAAGAAGATCACTACGAGATTTACTCTAGGCATTACAACAAAATACATAGACCGCCATCCAACTGCATCTATGACTAATAATCCACTTGTGGCGAATCAATCCGAGAACTCCACAAGTATTAAGTTGCGAACAACAGATAATTGCATTAAGCAAAGTGTGTAATGTAAACAAAGCATATGCCCTTGAGCATATGAATGTTGTTTTCTCCCTAGTAGCAACAGCACATCTACAACCTTAGAGGTTTCTATCACTCCCTCAGGTTAAATAGAGGCATGAACCCACTATCGAGCATAAAGACCCCCTCTTGGAGTCACTAGCAACTACTCGGCCAAGATAGCTACTAACAACGGAGAGCATGCAAGATCATAAACAACATAGAGATAACAAAAGAAATAATTCAGTATAGCAACTCAATCATAACACCAATATTCATCGGATCCCAACAAACCAAACATGTAGAATTACATAACGGTGATCTCAATCATGTAGGGCAGCTCATGAGATCTAAACATGAAGCACATGGTGGAGAAGACAACCATCTAGCTACTGCTATGGACCCATAGTCCAAGGTAGACTACTCACTCATCGCTCCGGAGGCAAGCATGGCGATGAAGAAGACCTCCGGTGGCGATTCACCTCTCCGGCAGGGTGCCGGGAAGAGCTTCTGGACCCTCCCGATCTTCGGGTCGACGGCGGCGGCGAATCGCGATGTGTTCTGGAAAAGTGATCGGGTACTTAGGTTTTTCCCGTCGTGGGGTCTTTATAGGCGAAGGGGCGATGTCAGAGGTGGAGCCAGGTGGCCTCACACCATGGCGGCGCGGCCAAGGTGATAAGGATCACGCCGGTGATCCTATGAGTTTTGTCCCGATCTTTCACAGCGAGTCAACCCGGATAAATAATCTTCCAATAACACGAAGAACGTCACATGAAGAAGAGGAACGAATCCAGCAAGCAACGTGATGAAGATCACCACGCCTCAAACCTGAGCCTGATAATTCTTGATGAACGCAAGAACCCTCATAGAAATCTTTGTTTGATAACATGGCAGCGCCGTTTCCCCGGAGGGATGATACACAGTGGAGCACACGATGGTTTTAGACTAAACAACTGAACTCCCAAAACCCTAGACTGCTGGCCTCCTTATATAGATGGCCAGAAAACTGTTGGGCTTGGATAGGCCCAAACCCAAAACACAAATAAACTAAGTGGCCCATAACATGACCTGACACACGAAATAACATAAGCATGAATATAAATTGCTGACACAACCTTAGACTAAATTATCTCATATCGTAGGTCATCCTGGCGTGCCAATCTGCAATGAGCTTCCCTCATCTTGGTGGAGTCCTGAAATTGGGCTTCACCTCCTCCTTCGTGCCCATATCACAAGGCCTGGGCCACGCCAGCCTGGCGTGAGGGCCCCTGGTGGCCCCTCTCCTACTCTCCTTCGGATCTCTGGAAGCTCCCGGACAAAATAAGACTTCAGGAACTTGTTTTGTCCAATTCCGAGAATATTTCCTGTGTATCACTTCTGAAACACAAAAACAGTAGAAAACAGGGAACTGGCACTGTGGCGACTCATTAATAGGGTAGTTCTGGAAAATGCATAAAAGTGCCACGAAGTGTAACGAAACATTAGGAAAATGGTGTTAAAACAAGCATGGAGCATCAAAAATTATAGATACGTTGGAGACATATCAATGCTTTATTTGGGTTGACTTGGCGCATGCTCTCACATGTTAGACTCATACAAAGTCGCCAATAGCCTCTATGATCATTTAGTTTTTGACTTTTGATGCCATCTTATGCTTCTTTTAATGTTGCTTTGTCGCTTTGCATGATTATGGCCATTATTGCTCTCTTAGTTGGTCGCTCCTAGTCTTTTGCTAGCCCTCGCCTTGTACAGAGTATGATCTCTACTCGTGCATCCAACTCCTAAAAGCCAAAGTTTACCAAAGTGTCCACCATACATACCTACTAGCAATTTGCTATTCCAAGTAAATTTGACTTGCTTTTATTTTCTCTTCAAATTAAACTCTTACCAGTGCTATGCGAAAATTGGTCAGTAAAGCTCTCACAAAACGGAAGGCACACTTTACTTTTTCCTGTTCTTAAAAAGTTGACATTGTGGTCTTTTATGTTGAGTTGTTATGCTTGCAAGTTGTAAGTTGGATTCTAGCCCAACCATGCCGTCATGGGGCAAGCTTTCAACATTGCACTTCTTATTTGAGTTGATATCATGATCTTTTGTTTATGGATGCCCGCGGTGTGAAATGAATTGGGAATCTTGTGGGGATCATGGAGTTTGTATATGTGTTAGGGAAACGCCTGGGCCGCCAATCTAAGCCATGCATAATTCATTGTGGAAATTTGCAGCATACCCATGGTGGACATTTGACGACGCATCTCACAATAAAAAGCTAAACAAATGGCAAATAAAAGAGATGTCGAGGTGTTCATTGTCTGCTTGTCCTGTCATTTTGATGTGGGCTTGTTCCATGTCATCGGGCACGGAGGTACCCCGTTGGCGGTTTTCGATGATACATATATACTTACAATGACAAGAGCCTTGCTTGGAACTCTAAGTTGAGTAGCATGAGGTTTGGGTACTCGTATTCACAGGACATGAGGTTTTCAACTTATGATTTGTCAAGCATATGCATCATAATTGTTCTCGCATTAACTCTAACCATTCAAGATGCTTATGATGGGGGCAATGAGAGCTCAAAGCCGGTAAGTACCATAATTTTTGAAGGTTATAAAACTTGCAATCACTGCTTCCCTCTACGAACGGCCTTTCTTTTACTTTTATGTTGAGTCACCACCTTCTTTCTTTATGCACCATAAGAGAGCAAAGTTGTCATTCTTAGTATAATGTGCATTGTCCCAAAGTTTTCATTGATTGATTCATATTGTTGGTTTCACTTGTTCTCAAATTATTTGTATCTAGTCGCCCTCTTAAATTTGAAGGTGTCCTATGCATTTATGTTTTGCTCTCCATGAAGGACAAGCTGAAAACCATTTGAATGTTTTTCCTTATGATTTGAACACACATTTGACTTTCATTGTTTCATTTTCATGATCTTTTGTTTGTGTTCATTTGCATGTTTACAACATGGTTGCTAAGTTCTTATTGTCAAGATAATATCTTTCATGCCCATGTTTTATGTTCTTATGGTCCCAGCTCACAATGCTTACATATATGATCAAGATTGTGTAGGTGCATGTCACCTCAAAAATTATTCTTTTGTTATAACTTACCTACTCGAGGACGAGCAGGAGTTAAGCTTGGGGATGCTTGATACGTCTCCAACGTATCTATAATTTTTGATGCTACATGCTTGTTTTTACACCATTTGCCTATTGTTTCGTTACACTTCGTGGCACTTTTATGCATTTTCCGGAACTAACCTATTAACAAGTCGCCATAGTGCCAGTTCCCTATTTTCTGTTGTTTTTGTGTTTCAGATGTGATACACAGGAAATATTCTCGGAATTGGACGAAACAAGTTCCCGAAGTCTTATTTTTCCCGGAAGCTTCCAGAGATCCGAAGAGAAGTTGGAGGGGGGCCACAAGGGCCCCACACACCAGGGCGGCCCCTAGCCGCGCCCCCTATGTGTGAGAGCCCCTCGGGCCACTTCTGACGATGCCCCTTCGCCTATAAAGACCCCCCGACGGAAAAAACCTAAGTACCCGATCAATTTTCCAGAACACATCGCGATCCACCGCCACCGTCGGCCCTGATGAGGGATGACCCCCGAGGTGTGGCCCGATCTTCACGGATTCACGAGAAATATGGCGGGGAAGAGGATGAACATGAAGAACACGATGAACACGATGAACAAATCGAGGGCAAACTCACACACACAAGATACACACCGGTTGTCCTCGTTGGCCCGATTCACCAACTCAATAGAATCACAAGGAAGAGACTCCAAGAGTAGAATTCCTTGTGAGAGATTGATATGCTTGGAATAGAATTCCAATTGGAGAAGAGACCAATCAATTGGATAGAATTACACACTCTTGTATGCAAGAGATCCAAATCAAGGTAGAATTCTCCAACTAGAAGAGATCCCAAACAAAGAGGATGATTTCTAGATGTAGATCTAGTTGGGTTCCCTCAAGGGAAAAGGCATCATGCCAATTTTATCTTAATTCATCTCTATCCTATATCTAGGGGAGGGGAGCCATATATATAGGCAGCCATGAGCTAGGGGTAGTTTGGTCAGTAGGGAAAAAGATAACATAGGTGGCTTCAAGGCCAAGACATGGCTGACTTGAGCAGGCCGGCTATAGCTGGGGTTAAGGCCGGCTTTAGCCGGTGGGCCAGCTTTAGCCGGGGTAGGACCGGCTTTAGCCGGTCCAGCTTCAGCCGCAACCTCTTCTTGCGGCGCTTCCAAGCTTCTTTCCGGTTGTTCTTCTTCTTCCTTCTCTTCCACGCCTCGATGATGTCGGACTTGATTGTTGACGCACATGATGTTGCGAGGTCCGAAAGCCACCCCACATCATCCCCCCCGCTTCAAAGAACGTTGTCCTCGACGTTGACTCAACATCATCATGTAGGGGAGGTAGATGTAGGCGATTGTACTTGGAGTGCGCCATGTGGTCGTTCTTGCGAAGATTGGTTTGGCAACTCTTGAATGTTCTTTCATCTTCCATGAGGTCTACAAAGGTCACAAGCAAAGAGAAACAACACTCAAAGAGTAGCCAATTCTTAGATTTTATGGCATGAGTTCGTGAGTAGAAGGAGGTCACCTTACTAAGTTGTTGATGTGCTCTCGTTGTAGAAGTTTTTGATTGAAACCACGCGCGGGAGCGCATCCACCCATAGTATTCATGTGTATCTACGCACAACAAAGACCAAGCAAAGTATGTGTGTGCGTGATATTGGAGCATATCATTAAGGACATGTCCATTCTTGATCACAACACAATTAGCACCACACAAGTATAATAAACGGAATGCATATGCAAGGTCTATGTGTAAGCAAATTGTTTCAACATCTTCCAAATGTGGGAACACAAAAACTCCATCAAAATTTGAGAAGACCATGGTGTCCATCTCATGTTGAAAGATATGCATATTATTGCATTCAAGGCTTTGGAAAGAGCAAGTAGTCAACATTCTTGAAGCAATATGAGGAGAGTTTGGCAAAAACACATACGGCAAGATGTCAAAATCATCATCAACATGTGTGCAAACAAACCATAGGAAAGAACAATTTTTCATCATATTTGTTGCAACACAAATCATATTCATCCAAAAGTAGAAGAAAACATCATTATCACAAGTAGTTATGCAACCCAACCAAAAGAAAGAGCAAGTTGTCAACTTGTTGGATGCAACACCAATGAACGCAAAGCGGGAACACATGTGACAAGTCATGACCAATATAGCAATGTGGTTGCACACAAAACATAAGGAAGAGAAATCGTTCTACATGTATGTTGCAACACATAAAACATCAATGTTCAAAATCATGGGAGCATGAATGTCACAAGTGTCACAAAAATCATCAACATGCTTGCAAAGAAACCATATGGAAGAACAAGTTGTCAACATGTTTGATGCATAGCATGTAAAGTGTATGCGAGCGGAGTTTGAGTGTGAACTCACAAGTATTATGCTCTCAAGAGCTCTTTTCGCCAACTCGTGCTCAATCGAGGTTGACGTTGTTATCCGCGTACCTACACACACAAACGATATCCAAAACAATGTGTGTGCATGGTAGATGAATACATCATCCATCATGATGCATCTCTTTATTTGCACAACACCATTAGCCTCAAGCAAGATATCATAATATTCATGGTGATTATGCAAAGTATATGTGGGAACATGCTTATCATGCGCAAAAGCTAAATCTTCATTAGTTGAGAGAGCTAAGGGGGCCTTCTCATTGTCAAACATAATAACATTAGTGCAAACCAAGCATTTGAAAGAGCAATTGTTCAACATTTTGGTTGCATTAATGGAAGAATATTGCAAGCATTGGGCACAAAACATGTTCACAATTTTATCCTTGTTGTCGACAAACCTAGGGAAAGAGCAATTGTTCGACAAGGTTGTCACAACCAAAGTATCATTGTCCTTATTGCAAGCAATATATGGGAAAGAGCAATTGTTCAACATATTGCATGCAATAGGCGATAAAGTGAAGCACTCATAGCTTAGCATCTTCATGGGAATCATGGCATCACCAACACCTATGTTGTTACCTTTGTTGTCGCACTCCTTTGATGTAGGTGTTGTTGAAGTAGGTGGCTCCATGTGGTCGACATGCTCATCATCTTCTAAGCATGGTGTATTATCATCAAGTGTATGCACCATGTACATCTTTTCCAAGGTTGGTGTCGCTTCATCCATGGGATCTATTGCAACATGAGAAAACACACTCAAGGTAGAGGGTAAGTTGTTAGAAATCGAAATGGCCTCACTTGACCTATCAACTACCACTCTTGTCTCACTCGGTGTATCACTCATGCTCTCAAAGTGGAAGCACTCACTCTCACATATAGTGGATTCACTCATCTCACATATAGTGGAGTCCCTCATCTCCATGGAATGGACGTCATCATCATCCGAGCAACCTAGCAAAGAAGAAGACAACACAAGAGGAGTAGGGGTTAAGTTGTTACAAAGCAAAATATCCTCACTCAACTCATGTGGTGTATCACTCTTGCTCTCAAGGTGTATTTGGCTCTCATCCTTGCATGGGGTAGGTTTCTTCCTCTCACATAGGCTATCAAGATGTGGTTGGCCTTGAGGTTGATGTTGTCGATGGCGCTCATGTTTACCCCATGGTTGGAGCATGAAGATCTTGATGAACGCGACTTTGAGTGATGACATTGTTGAAGAAGTTGTTTAAGCTTTGCATTGACGTCATCGAACCTTGCATTAATATTGGCATTGATGGAGGTGGACTCTTCGTCCATGGCGAGGCGTTGTTCCTCAAGTTGTTGGTAGGAGTCGGCGAGCTTTTTGTCCATAGGCACTCGTTGTGCATGGAACTCTTCGAGCCAAGGGTCTTTAGGTTCTCCATCCCTAGACATGGTCACAAAGCTAGAAGTATATGGTGGAAAGTGAGGTGGTTAGAAAAACTACAATTAGAACACTTCCCGTAGAAACTATGGAATGGATGAAACACCGAAAGGACAACCGTGGTGCACAAGTTAGAACACACGCAAAAGGCTATATAGTGGATGGGAAGGAAATGTGGAAATGCCAAACGAATATGATCAAAATAAAAGTCTATTGTCAAATGTGGGTAAAATCCAAAGGCAAATGTCAAGAACGATGATCTACGTCAAGGAAACACGGAAACAAACACAAAAGATATAATGGGGTTAGCGTGACCAAGGAAGTGAGCAAAGAAACAAAATGGTCCGAACGAAGACTATTAGCTCGGTGTCACGCCAACGCAAGAGAGACCGTAGCTTGGTTGCATAAGAAAGAAGCAACAAGATTTGCACAAGATGCCACTCTTCTCTTTTCTCTCTTTTTGCTTAGAAGCTTTGAACTCCTTTGTATCGGTGGAACACACTCTCTTTTTGGTATTTTTGGTGTTTTGATGCTTAAAAGCTTATTTGCTATCTATATATGGCACACAAAGGATTTTTCCTCTTTTGTGTATCTCTCTCACCGAGCTTGCTTCGGAGCTTTGCTCAACTTATGCACACACACAAACCCTCTCACGGTCGTGAACACTTGTGCAATGCTTCGCAACACTCGAAAAGCCACTCTCAATAGGATAGGTATACAAAGGAAGAAAAGAGGTTACAAAGGTGGTGCAAGTTATACCTATGCGAAGGTTAGGCGGTGTCAAAACACACGACTTGCGATGATGTCGATGAAGATGGAGTCAAAAGACTAGTCGAAGTTCCGGGGTGCCGATGCCTTCGTCGCGATGTTGATGTAGGCGCGGTATTACTTGGCACGAACAAGGCACGCAAAATCCGAAACCCGAACACACACGTCAATGCCCAAAAAATTTGGGGCAAAAAGTACTCACAAAAGTTGTCAAAGTTGTATCAAGATAACACCGGATTTTGTGTCAAAGGAACAAAAGAATGTCAAACGGGGTGTCAAAGATGTACAAATGGGGTGTCAAAACGAAACCGGCGGATGTTGGCGGAAGTATACCGGCTTTAGCCGGTGTCACGGCCGGCTTTAGCCGGTCTTGGACAAAACTCTGACGGAGCTGCGAGCTTGGCAAGAGCGAGGCGGAGGCGTGCTGGAACTGGAGTCGGTCGATGTTGGGTGGCACCTGCGCCGACGAATGGAAACGATGCTGGGGCTTGGCACAGGAGGCGATGCGGAGTGGGGGCGGAGCTTGGCAGGGGAGCGGGCCCGAGCTAGGGCGCTGCGTGCGCGGCGCAGGTGGCGTGGCGAGGAGTCTGGCGATGCGAGCAGTGCGGGCGAGCGGCAGGCGGGTGCGGGCGTGGGGCGGCTGGTGGGCCAGCAGGGGCGGGCGCGCGCGCGGCGCAAGGGCAACAGGAGGCGAGCTGGGCCAGCGGCTGCTGGTGCGAGGTGCGGTCTCCTGTGGGGCAGGTGATGCGACGCGGGCGGGCGGTGGTGGCGTGGTGTGCTGTTGCACGCGCGCTGCACACAGCAGGAGCAAGGGAGCGGCGTGGGCGGAGGTGGGCTGGATGCGAGAGCGAGCTAGAGTCGGCGCTGGGCGTGGGCAGAGGAGGGGCGAGCGGGGGCGGAGGCCCAGCAGTGCGGTGGCGTGCGGCTGGGGATGGCGCAAGAGCAGGTGGCCGGTGGCGGCAAGCTAGCGGTGCGGGAGTTGAGCCGGCTGAGGAGGCGCGGGCGGGCGATGCTAGGCGGACGCTGGCGCGTTGTGGCAGTGCGATGCGCGGCGAGGAAAGGAGGCGGATCGAAGGCGTTGCCTGACAGGGGATGGGCCGGCTTTAGCCGGTCTTGGGCCAGCTTTAGCCGGTGTTCCGGCTTTAGCCGGTCTGAGGTCCGGCTTTAGCCGGTTCGGAATTTTTTGAGAAATTTGGCACGAGCTGTTCGTCGATTTGGGCGGAAATTGGAGTGGAAAACCGTCGATTCCGAGAAAAATAAGAGGAATTGGGGCTAGAAATTTTGTGGCAATGTAGATCAACACCCAAAACATCAAATCTATGGATCAAAACCACAAAAAAACTCAACAAATCTTGAGATCAAAATTCGAGGCAAATTTGGGGCTATTTTTTGGATTTTCGAAATTTATGGTGGAAATCACAAACAAGAGTAAATCCGTGGCAACCAAAAGCTGCTGATACCATATGATGAGGGGTGATCAACGAGGTGTGGCCCGATCTTCACGGATTCACGAGAAATATGGCGGGGAAGAGGATGAACACGAAGAACACGATGAACACGATGAACAAATCGAAGGCAAACTCACGCACACAAGATACACATCGGTTGTCCTCGTTGGCCCGATTCACCAACTCAATAGAATCACAAGGAAGAGACTCCAAGAGTAGAATTCCTTGTGAGAGATTGATATGCTTGGAATAGAATTCCAATTGGAGAAGAGACCAATCAATTGGATAGAATTACACACTCTTGTATGCAAGAGATCCAAATCAAGGTAGAATTCTCCAACTAGAAGAGATCCCAAACAAAGAGGATGATTTCTAGATGTAGATCTAGTTGGGTTCCCTCAAGGGAAAAGGCATCATGCCAATTTTATCTTAATTCATCTCTATCCAATCTCTAGGGGAGGGGGAGCCATATATATAGGCAGCCACGAGCTAGGGGTAGTTTGGTCAGTAGGGAAAAAGATAACATAGGTGGCTTCAAGGCCAAGACATGGCTGACTCGAGCAGGCCGGCTATAGCCGGGGTTAAGGCCGGCTTTAGCCGGTGGGCTGGCTTTAGCCGGTCCAGCTTCAGCCGCAACCTCTTCTTGCGACGCTTCCAAGCTTCTTTCCGGTTGTTCTTCTTCTTCCTTCTCTTCCATGCCTCGATGATGTCGGACTTGATTGTTGACGCACATGATGTTGCGAGGTCCGAAAGCCACCCCACATCAGACCCGGAGATCGGGAGGGTCCAGAAGCTCTTCCCGGCACCCAGCCGGAGAGAGGAATCGCCACTGGAGGTCTTCTTCATCGCCATGCTTGCCTCCGGAGCGATGAGTGAGTAGTCTACCTTGGACTATGGGTCCATAGCAGTAGCTAGATGGTTGTCTCCTCCACCATGTGCTTCATGTTTAGATCTGATGAGCTGCCCTACATGATTGAGATCACCGTTATGTAATTCTACATGTTTGGTTTGTTGGGATCTGATGAATATTGGTGTTATGATTGAGTTGCTATACTGAAATATATCTTTTGTTATCTCTATGTTGTTTATGATCTTGCATGCTCTCCGTTGTTAGTAGCTATCTTGGCCGAGTAGTTGCTAGTGACTCCAAGAGGGGGTATTTATGCTCGATAGTGGGTTCATGCCTCTATTTAACCTGGGGGAGTGACAGAAACCTCTAAGGTTGTAGATGTGTTGTTGCTACTAGGGAGAAAACAACATTCATATGCTCAAGGGCATATGCTTTGTTTACATTACACACTTTGCTTAATGCAATTATCTATTGTTCGCAACTTAATACTTGTGGAGTTCTCGGATTGATTCGCCACAAGTGGATTATTAGTCATAGATGCATTTGGATGGCGGTCTATGTATTTTGTTGTAATGCCCAGAGTAAATCTCATAGTGATCTTCTTGACATATCACGTTTATCTTTATTCTATCAATTGTCCAACTGTAATTTGTTTACCCAGCATGTGTTATTTATCTTATGGAGAGACACCACTAGTGAACTGTGGACCCCGGTACTATTTCCATCATATTGCTATCACCGGTTTACTTTACTCGCACTGTTTACTTTACTCGCATTCTTCTACTGCTTTCCACTCGATACGCTCATATCCTTTGTTTCAAGCAAACCGGTGAGATTGACAACCTCATCGCAAGTTGGGAGCAAAGTACTTGGTTGTGTTGTGTGCAGGTTCCGCGTTGCAGCTAGCAAGCAAAGCTTGGATGAGGCGCCATATATAAATTGTCCGAAGCTGTCGCAAACTAGCAAGCATCACCTACAGTTGTATTGTCCGCTCTTCTCCTGATCGATAAACCTTGGTTTCTTAACTGAGGGAAAATCTTGCTGCTATATTCATCACACCTTCCTCTTGGGGTTCCCAACGGGACGGTTATTTACTTCATCAACTCGGTAGCATCACCGCGCGTAGCTTTTCCTGCTGAGTTTTGCTTCAGTTAGTTTGGTGCCATTTTCCGTTCTGATTGTTTCTGCTGGTGTTAGTCTGGATCGAAAGAGAATTCACGAGGATAGGCACCACAAGGCTGCAATTCAGTTACAAATTTGACGGGGAAAACAAGATCGTTTTCATTTAAAATTGATCGCTACCAGCCAGCCATCGTTGTTTCACTTTGGATTCTACCAAGATGGGTTTTTCAGCAACTGTTTGCAAGAAGGAGAGGTCCGACGATGTCTATTTTGACTATACTACTCTCATGGTAGGTTTCACTTTGGATTCTACCAAGATCGAGTGGCGTTTGGACAGTTCCGCAACATGGGCAGACTATCAGTCTTGGGAGAAAGACATGGATCATGGTTTTGATAGATGTCGTACACTCGACCGCATGTTTGGTGGCCGTGTTGAATATGTTCTTGCACATAGACGTGTGGATGAGAAAGTGGCTACATGGTGGTGTGAAGAGAGATCAGCGAAGAGCATGATAGGTGGAACATCAAGTTGGGAGGATTTCAAGCAATTTCTGCGTTCTAGATTTGTGGAGAAGTCCGTGGAGTCAGACAAGGTGTTTGTTCCAGAGGTACAAGACAATGTTATACTTGATCGAGATGACACACCATTGAGAGGTATGAGTATACAGCTTCACAAATTGACCAATGGTGATGAGGCAGTAAGGAGGAATTAGCGATGCAACCTTTTTCAAACACAATGCACCATTAAGGAGAAGGCATGCAAACTGATTATTGACAGCGGTAGCTATTGTAATGGCATTAGTAAGGCGATGGTGGCATCATTGGGGTTGTCCACATGGCGTCTTCCTGAACCTAAGCATGTTGAGTGGTTGAATAGCTGCGGTATGCTGAAGGTTACTCATAAGGTACGTGTGCCATTTACAGTTGGAGAGTATGTTGATGAGGTGGACTGTGATGTATTGCCATTGGAGGTATGTGGGCTGTTACTTGGACGTCCATGGCAGTATGATCATAATGCTATACATGCTGGGAGAGCAAATACATATTCATTTATGCATGATGGCAAACAACGGACTTTGAAGCCTATGAGAGATGATCAAATCAAGTCTGATGTTGTGTTGGTGGTTCGTAAGGAGAAGTTGCAAAAATCTAAGCCACTACCAAGGCTAGCTAAGGTGCAGCATGAGGAGCATGATGCGAATAACATCGGTGGTGATAATGTTTCAACCAAACCTGTAGATGACAAGCCCGTTGTTCTTGTTAGTGACAAGCCGGTTGAAGTCAAGCCTCTTATTGATGAAGGGAAGGATATGTCAGCATGTGTTCCACTTCCAGTTCGTGTTGACATGGGTGTTCAGACCGATGACGGTGGTCCTGATCGTGTTCCGGTGCATATGGTGCCACGGGTAGTCAGCCAAAGTTTTGTGAGGACACCTCGGAGACGTTTTGTTGGAGCAGCAGTGCGTGTGCATACAGGTAAAGATGGACGTGTTCGTCAGTTGTGTGGCCCACACATTACCACTTTGCAGGGTCGTGCTAAGAAGGTTCATGTTCAGCAACGCAAGGTTCCAGCAAGGATTGATATGATGAAGGTGGAGACGCCTAAGTACAAGTTCATTTGGCAAAGAAAAGAGGTGCAACCACCCAGGGCTGTATCAAGTCGAGCAGGCCAAGAGGGAGGATGTGGTGAGGAAGGCAAGCAAGACTTGAAGACGGCGAATATGCGTGGTGCTATTGTTAATATTCTGCCACCCTTTCGAGCAGACCCTCACGCGTTGGGGACAATGCTTTTTGAAGGGGGGAGGATGATATGGGCACGACGGAGGAGGTGAAGCCCAATTTTAGGACTCCACCGGGATGAGGGCAGCTTGAAGATTGGCACGCCAGGACGACCTACGATATGTAATAATTAGTCTAAGGTTATGTCAGCAATTTATATTCATGCTTATGTTATTTCGTAGCTAGGTCAAGTTGTGGGCCACTTAGGGTTATTTGTGTTTTGGGTTTGGGCCTGTCCAAGCCCAACAGTTTTCTGGCCATCTATATAAGGAGGCCAGCAGTCTAGGGTTTAGGGGGAGTTCAGTTGTTTAGTTTACAAACTATCGTGTTGTGTTTCTTGGTGAAGCATCCCTCCGGGGACGGCGATGCCATTTATCGAATAAAGTTGTTGCGGAGGTTCTTGTGTTCATCAAGGATTATCGTGCTTTGGTTTGAGGCGTGGTGTTCATCATCACGTTGCTTGCTGGATTTGTCCTCATCTTCAGGTGACGTTCTTCGCGTTATTGGAAGATTTCTATCAGGGTAGACTCGCTGTGAAAGATCGGGACAAAACTCAAGGATCATCGCCTTGATCCTTATCAGTCGAGGTGTTCATTGTCTGCTTGTCCTGTCATTTTGATGTGGGCTTGTTCCATGTCATCGGGCACGGAGGTACCCCGTTGGCGGTTCTCGATGATACATATATATTTACAATGACAAGAGCCTTGCTTGGGACTCTAAGTAAAGTATCATGAGGTTTGGGTACTTGTATTCACGGGACACGAGGTTTTCGACTTATGATTTGTCAAGCATATGCATCATGATTGTTCTCGCATTAACTTTAACCATTCAAGATACTTATGATGGGGCAATGAGAGCTCAAAGCCGGTAAGTAACATAATTTTTTAAGGTTCTAAAACTTGCAATCACTGTTTCCCTCCGCGAAGGGCCTTTCTTTTACTTTTATGTTGAGTCACCACCTTCTATATTTATGCACCATTAAGAGAGCATAGTTGTCATTCTTAGTATAATGTGCATTGTCCTAAAGTTTTCATTGATTGATTCATATTGTTGGTTTCGCTTGTTCTCAAATTATTTGTATCTAGTCGCCCTCTTAAACTTGAAGGTGTCCTATGCATTTATGTTTTGCTCTCCATGAAGGACAAGCTGAAAACCATTTGTATGTTTTTCCTTATGATTTGAACACACGTTTGACTTCCATTGTTTCATTTTCATGATCTTTTGTTTGTGTTCATTTGTATGTTATAACATGGTTGTTAAGTTTTTATTGTCAAGATTATATCTTTCATGCCCATGTTTTAAAGTTCTTATGATCCCAGCTCATAAATGCTTACATATATGATCAAGATTGTGTAGGTGCATGTTGCCTCAAAAATTATTCTTTTTTTATCACTTACCTACTCGAGGATGAGTAGGAGTTAAGCTTGGGGATGCTTGATACGTCTCCAACGTATCAATAATTTTTGATGCTCCATGCTTGTTTTTACACCATTTGCCTACTGTTTCGTTACACTTCGTGGCACTTTTATGCATTTTCCGGAACTAACCTATTAACAAGTCGCCACAGTGCCAGTTCCCTGTTTTCTGGTATTTTTGTGTTTCAAAAAAGCTACACAGGAAATATTCTCGGAATTGGACGAAACAAGTTCCTGAAGTCTTATTTTTCGCGGAAGCTTCCAGAGATCCGAAGAGGAGTCGGAGGGGGCCATGAGGGCCCCACACACCAGGGCGGCGCGGCCCAGCCCCTGGTCGCGCCCCCTATGTGTGAGGACGCCTCGGTCCACCTCTGACGATGCCCCTTCGCCTATAAAGATCCCCCGACGGAAAAAAAAAACCTAAGGACCCGATCAATTTTCCAGAACACATCGCGATCCACCGCCGCCGTCGACCCGAAGATCTGGAGGGTCCAGAAGCTCTTCCAGGCACCCTGCCGGAGAGGGGAATCGCCGCCGGAGGTCTTCTTCATCGCCATGCTTGCCTCCGGAGCGATGAGTGAGTAGTCTAGCTTGGACTATGGGTCCATAGCAGTAGCTAGATGGTTGTCTCCTCCACCATGTGCTTCATGTTTAGATCTCATGAGCTGCCCTACATGATTGAGATCACTGTTATGTAATTCTACATGTTTGGTTTGTTGGGATCCGATGAATATTGGTGTTATGATTGAGTTGCTATACTGAAATATATCTTATGTTATCTCTATGTTGTTTATGATCTTGCATGCTCTCCGTTGTTACTAGCTATCTTGGCCGAGTAGTTGCTAGTGACTCCAAGAGGGGGTATTTATGCTCGATAGTCGGTTCATGCCTCTATTTAATCTGGGGGAGTGACAGAAACCTCTAAGGTTGTAGATGTGCTATTGCTACTAGGGAGAAAACAACATTCATATGCTCGAGGGCACATGCTTTGTTTACATTACACACTTTGCTTAATGTAATTATCTATTGTTCGCAACTTAATACTCATGGGGTGTTCGGATGATATGATAAGGGGTGTCCCGATCTTCTCAGCTAGTGCAATGTAGATGGCGATGATGGTGATGAAGATAACTCGAGTGTCGCTGTAAACTCTCCGGCTAATCCCTGCTGCCAGCGCAACAGCTCTCAACCCTTTGGATATTCGCAACGTCACACGCTTGCGCACGTAGCCGCCGACCATGAAGCGGTGATGCAATATACTAATTCCTAATGGAACAGCAGATTACACTCAGACTTTCAGAAGAACAAACACCAGATCGATACGAATTGGTGCGAATAATTTCAGAGGAACACTTGGTTCTGTCTAGAAACTAGGATTTTGTTTAAACGTGGTCTAAGGGACTTGAGGGGCGCCCCTGGCTACTTAAGGGAGGCTGGAGCGACCTCAGCATGGACCTGGCCCAAAACCAACCTGCTTTGGGCCCAAACTGACTCGGTTCGACTCAAACGAGTACATACCGACCCATACATGGGTTCGGCCTAATTTGGCACGCAGGCCATGAGTGTGGCGCGCCTTAGACATGTAAACATCGTGTCGTAGGCTATCCTAGTGCGTCATCACGGACTCTCTCATGTCGACTTGACGTCCTGGTGATCTCGTGGTGCGCCTGCCTCCCTCTCCTCCCTCGCGCACTTGATCATCAAGTCTTGCTCTTCTTGCTGCGACTCATCTCCTCCTCGTGCAACGCTCGTGTTATCAACAAACCTGATCATACATAGATGCATAGACTTAGGCAGTATAAAGTTCTCATTAAATAAAAGATCAGGTTCAATTAAGAGTGAGTTCACCTGTTGTTCCAATAGCTTTGCACGTGCTCTTGTAATTGGTCCAATCCTAATCTCATTGGACTTCTTCGCAGCAACATCTTCATCAAAAGGAGTAGGAGATAATGGTGGTGTAATAGGGATGTCCTCATCATACTCCCCCCCTTCGAAAGGCGTCGACCTCGACGCTGCAAGGTCTTCACCTTCATACGGTGTCAAATCAGCAACGTTGAAACTATTGCTGACGCCATACTCAGCTGTAGGAAGATCTATCTTGTAGGCATTATCATTGATCTTGGCAAGAACCTTGTAAGGACCAGCACCACGGGGCAGCAACTTGGACTTACGTAGCTGTGGAAATCTATCCTTCCGAAAGTGAACCCAAACCATATCACCGGGCTGAAACAATACCTCCTTCCGCTTCTTGTTTGCACGATCTGCAGTATACTTGCCTTTCTTCTCAATAGCCTCTTTAGTCTTCACATGTATCTTCCTCACAAAATCTGCCCTCTTTGATGCCTCCATATTGACTCGCTCTTGAATAGGAAGAGGCAACAAATCAAGTGGCGTAATGGGTTTGAAACCATAGACCACCTCAAAAGGACATAGCTGCGTGGTAGAGTGAACCGCCCTATTATATGCAAACTCCACATGCGGCAAACAATCTTCCCACTCACGCAGGTTCTTCTTGATCATGCATCGCAGCACAGTTGAAAGTGTGCGATTTACCACCTCCGTTTGACCATCAGTTTGGGGATGACATGTAGTGCTGAAAAGTAACTTTGTGCCCAGCTTTCCCCAAAGTGTCTTCCAGAAGTAGCTCATAAACTTCACATCACGATCAGAGACAATTGTCTTGGGTACTCCATGCAAACGTACAATGTCCCTGAAAAACAGGTTAGCAATATGCGACGCATCGTTGCTTTTGTGGCAGGCAATAAAATGAGCCATTTTAGAAAATATGTCCACTACCACAAAGATAGAATCATGGCCTCTTTTAGTCCTAGGCAAACCTAATACAAAATGCATGCTAATATCCTCCCATGGTGTAGTAGGTGCAGGTAATGGAGTATACAAACCGTGAGGCTTCAGCTTGGACTTCGACTTGTTACATGTAATGCAGCGCTTGACGAACCTGTCCACATCACGCCTCATCCTAGGACAATAAAAGTGATCAGCGAGCATGAGTAGCGTCTTCTCACACCCAAAGTGACCCATCAAACCGCCGGCATGTGATTCCTGCAACAATAGCAAATGCACGGACGATTCTGGAACACATAGTTTGTTAGCACGAAACAAAAACCCATCATGGATGTGATAGTTATCCCATGCTTTCCCACCAGTACACATGCTATATGGCGCTAAAAAATCATGATCAGTAGCATATAAATCACACAAGCTCTCTAAACCAGGAACCTTAATGTCTAATTGTGTCAACAACATGTTCTTCCTAGATAGAGCATCAGCAACCACATTGTCTTTACCCTTTTTATGTTTAATTATGTAAGGAAAAGACTCAATAAACTCAACCCACTTAGCAAGACGCCTATGCAAATTAGATTGAGCTTTCAGATATTTCAAAGCTTCATGATCAGAATGTATGATAAATTCTTTTGGCCACAAATAATGTTGCCAAACCTCAAGAACTCTAACAAGCGCATACAATTCTTTGTCATAAACAGGATAGTTCAACCTCGCACCACAAAGTTTTTCAGAAAAGTAGGCAATAGGCCTACCCTCTTGCATCAACACACCACCAATACCAATGCCACTAGCATCACATTCAATCTCAAATTGCTTATTAAAATCTGGTAGTGCAAGCAATGGTGCAGAAGTTAATAAACGTTTTAGTTCATCAAAAGCATGATCTTGGGCTACGCCCCATACAAATTCAACACCTTTTTTAGTTAACTCATTTAAAGGTGTAGCAACAGTACTAAAGTCTTTCACAAAACGGCGATAAAAACCAGCAAGACCATGAAAACTTCGTACTTGACTAACATTCATGGGAGTAGGCCAATTTTGAATAGCTTCAATTTTAGATGCATCGACTTCTACTCCATTTTTAGAAACAACATATCCAAGGAAGATGACCTTATCTTTGCAAAATGTGCACTTTTCAAGATTACCATAAAGCTGAGAATCACGCAACACTTGCAAAACTTGTCTAATATGATCACTATGGTCAGATTCATTGCGGCTGTAGATTAATATATCATCAAAATACACAACCACAAACTTGCCAATAAAATTTCGCAAAACATGGTTCATTAATCTCATGAATGTACTGGGTGCATTAGTTAAACCAAAAGGCATGACTAACCACTCATATAAACCAAATTTTGTTTTAAAGGCAGTTTTCCACTCATCCCCCTCCTTCATCCTAATCTGATGGTAACCACTACGCAAATCAATCTTAGAGAAAACAGCAGCACCACTCAACTCATCAAGCATATCATCCAAGCGCGGAATAGGGTAACGATATCGAATAGTGATGTTATTGAGAGCTCTACAATCTACACACATGCGCCATGTACCATCTTTCTTAGGAACTAGAATAACAGGAACAGCACAAGGGCTTAAGCTCACACGAATATAACCTTTGTCGAGTAGCGCTTGCACTTGTTTCTGAATCTCCTTAGTTTCTTCGGGGTTGGTGCGGTAAGGAGCGTGGTTTGGCAAGGTGGCACCAGGGATGAAATCAATCTGGTGCTCAATGCCGCGCAAAGGAGGCAAACCAGCGGGGACCTCCTCTGGAAACACATCGCCAAATTCCTGCAAGACACTAGAAACACCAAAAGGAAGAGGAGTCATGTCGTTAGAAACCAAAATCTCACCCTTGTACATAAGCACAAGTGGCATGGCTGTAGGATCCTCTCTAAATTCTCTCATATCTTCTTTGGTGGCTAGCAGGACTAGAGAATTCACTCGCTCACTTTGGTGTGGCTCTCTCGATGTGGCTGGGTGGCTCTCACTCACCGAGGTAATAGTCTCTCGTCTAGCTACTCTCTCATTCTCATGTTCTAAGTTCACTTCAGTTTTCTAACGAGATTCATTTACAATATGCTGTGGAGACATCGGCTGCAAGTTAATTTTTCTGCCCTTGAACTCCAAATGATATGTGTTGGTGCGGCCATTATGCAACACGTTGCGATCAAACTGCCATGGGCGGCCCAACAAGAGGTGACAAACCGTCATAGGAACCACATCAAACTCAATGGAGTCCTTGTATGGTCCAATCTCGAAATCAACTCGCACCATGTGGCTGACCTTCATCTCTCCATTGTCACTGAGCCACTGGATATAATATGGATGCGGGTGCGGGATGTATTTCAGTTTCAGCTTTGCACACAACTCCTTGCTAGCAAGGTTGCGGCAACTACCACCATCGATGATGAGTTTGCAAGCTTTGTCTGGTCCAACGAGTGCTTTAGTTTGGATTAAATTGCACCGCTGACTTTCAGATGTAGGAGACACATTGAGCACACGCTGCGAGCAAACAATGTTATTGGCGGTGGAAGTATAGGCATCAACACCGTCAGGACCAAAGTCATCATCATCGGAACCATCTGGATCAGCATCATCACCTGTCTCGTACTCATTGGTGTCCTCATTGACAATCATCACTTTTCTATTGGGGCAATCCCATTTAAAATGACCCTTTCCACCACAAGTATGACACTCCATATCACGATTACGTGATGTAGACATGTTCGAACCCGTACCACTAGCAGCAGGTGCGGATTTCTTTGCATTGGAATCAGATCGCGATGACGAAGGATCACGAAAATCTGAATGGGAATTTGGTGTGGGTGCAGCAGGCCTGGGTGTGAAATGGCTCCCTGAAGTAGTACGAGCCTTAAACTGAGCTTCTTCGGCAAACTGTGCTTCAGCTTCACGTGCATGATGTAGCAGCTCATTCATATCACGATACCGATGATGCCGAACAATGCTCTTGATATTATACTTCAGACCATGGAGAAAATGCTGCAAGGTCTGCTCAAGAGGCTCATGAACGCGAGCTCGTTGTAGAAGCATCTCCATCTCCATATAGTACTCATTAACAGACATTGAACCTTGCTTCAATTGCTGTAACTTATCAAAAACTGAGCGGAGGTAGTTATGCGGAACAAAACGAGCCTGTATCACTTCCTTCATATGGCGCCAAGTCATAATGGGCAGCTCATTGTTTTCTTGACGTGTATGCACAACGCTGTCCCACCATCGCAAAGCATAGCCATCAAACTCTGAAGAAGCAAGCTTGATTTTCTTGTCCTCCGTATAATCATGAAGACGCCACAACTTCTCTATCTTCAACTCCCATGTGAGGTACTCTTCAACATCAGTACCACCCTCGAATTTGGGAATAGAAAACTTTGGCTTACCCAATCCATCATCCTGCTGAAAAGGAACTCGCTGGGCGCCAAGGGGAACAAAACCATGGCCACGAACAGGAGGACCATTGCTTCGGCCATTACCACGATCTTCTGCAGCAAAACCCACATTGTCGCCATGAGCACTCGCGTCATCGGCATCAATATGTGGTGGGGGTCGTTGCTCAACAGTAAGACGTAGTGCATTGACAGATTGTGTCAACGCCTGGATGCTAGTTTGGAGATCGTTGACTTGCACTTGCATATTATTAACAGTAGCATCAGTGGCTTCTACTTTCATTTGGATAGCTTGAATGTCAGAATCAATAGCATCCGTTGTTCGTGTTATAATTCTTTCTAGATGATCACGAAGAGCTTCATACTCCCTCCATATGACAGGAGTATCATCAGGCTTTTTCTGCATCACATCAGCATCACTAGCAGACATGATTAGTAGGTTAGTGCACAAACAATAAACGGGTGGTGGGTACGCTCACAACTCACTCAAAACTGAAAGAAAGAGGTATCTTACCGTTCCAAAGTGAATAATAAATGCTTACCACTCGTAGAGACTAAAACGTGCACGGATGTGATGAAGCGAATACCGAGGGTATAAGAAACTATCACACGACAAACCAGGGTATATGGTGGGGCTTGGTATGGATACCTAACTACACCGAAATACAAGTCCTAGTGCTGATCGTATGACAAAGACCCACGGAAACACAAACGGTGGAGATAAACGGGGCAAAGCAACTCTGAAAAGTGAGCTCAAAAAGATAGAAGTGATAACGCACAGTAGCTCATGTTGCAATGCACAAGAGAGACGGTAGCACTGGCTCGACGAACAGGCACAAGATTGCGCACACGGCAGTAGCCTGATGAGCACGAAGTAGCTAGTCTCGTATGGGTAAGCTCCTAACACGATGCTGTAGATAGGCTGTAGCTAAAGTGATCAAAATCGTGTAGAAAGGACGCTATGTGGACATAGTGGTAACACGCTGTCGCGGCAGATAAACCAACAAAAAATATGACACGGCAGAGATATACGACGTCGGAAACACACGGCAGCGCGACGGCGACACGAAACGGACAAAGTAGTTTGTCTTTTTTTTATACTATATGCTATCTCTTGCTCCTCTATGTGGACACAGTTTAGAAAGAAAAGGAGCAAAAACAGACTCACAAACAGACACAGTTTATACGCGCGCGGGCAGACAAAATTCTCAAAATGTCTGATCGATAGCGTGCATGTGTTACGCGCGGGAGCAGACACAAGCTCCAATTTGTCTGGTCGGGCGCGCGCTTTTTCTCTTTTTTTTTGATTTTGCAAATTGCCTTCCGATCGGATCTAGCTATGCTGTCTCGTGAAGAACACGTATACAGCCACGAGTTTAGGGAAGAAGAAAGAGATCAAAGAGGGATCAAACGAAGATGAAATCCGCGACGAAGATACAGAAAAGAACGAGGATCCTAAACTCCCACAGATTTGACAAAAAGATACGCGAAAAGACGATCAGCGACTAAAACCAGTACCTCGATGCAATCTAGGCTATGGCGAAACGAAGAACCCTAATTTTTTTGTGTGGCTTTTTCTGGATAGGACAAAAACAAAAACGAATTTATGGGGATGAATTTGTGGATGCTCACCGAGTAAACGCTGGAATCTGATACCAAGATGATAAGGGGTGTCCCGATCTTCTCAGCGAGCGCGATGTAGATGGCGATGATGGTGATGAAGATAACTCGAGTGTCGCTGTAAACTCTCCGGCTAATCCCTACTGCCAGCGCAACAGCTCTCAACCCTTTGGATATTCGCAACGTCACACGCTTGCGCACGTAGCCGCCGACCACGAAGCGGTGATGCAATATACTAATTCCCAATGGAACAGCAGATTACACTCAGACTTTCAGAAGAACAAACACCAGATCGATACGAATTGGTGCGAATAATTTCAGAGGAACACTTGGTTCTGTCTAGAAACTAGGGTTTTGTTTAAACGTGGTCTAAGGGACTTGAGGGGGCACCCCTGGCTACTTACGATCATCTCCAGCAGTAGCGCTATATCTGCGCGCTGTAAACCGCCGAACCAGCGCGCCGTATCCGCATGGAGTGAGCGGAGCCTGTGTGCCCTTCGCCGGAAGCTCTAATTCAGCGCTGAAAAATGCAGCGCGCAAGCAGCACTTCACCAAGCGCTGCATAGTAGAGCGCGCTCGACCAGCGCAAACAACAATCCAACATATGCATACATCCAACTAGATCAAACAAACACCGAAAAATGAACAAAAAATTTATAAAAAAATGTATGACACAAAGTTTTGCATCAACAATAACATAAAATAGTTTTACAACAATACAATAAAGCCGTTCACCAACAAATACAACAAATTGTTTTACAACAATACAACAAACGTACAAATGAAATATGATACTAGCGGCTTCCAAACCATTTCCACCACTCCTCGATGAGATCTTGTTGAAGCTCATCATGTGTTTCATTGTCCCGGATTGCATGATAAGAGGCCATGAATCGTGCCATCCTATGTTCTGCTCGTCGAGGTTGCACGGGCACACCCATCAAATCATAGTGGTGGGTTTGAACTATATCTTTCCCACGGTCATCCTCTATAATCATGTTATGCATGATGACACAAGCATTCATAATATACCAAAGACACTCTTGGTCCCAAAATCTAGCAGGCCCCCTAACAATGGCAAATTGGGCTTGAAGAATCCCAAATGCTCTCTCTACATCTTTTCTAGCCGCCGCTTGTGCATTATGAAAACTACATTGTTCCCATCGCAGGTGGCCGCCGGACAATTCTTCCAACTCCAATGCATGCAATCTATGGAGCCAAGCATTCCGGGAAATCCCTGAGCCGCGTTCTCCTGCAAGAGCCTAGCCGTGTCCTCGGCATTGGGGGCTCTCAAATATGTGGCGCCAAAGACTTGCACAATGGCCACAACAAACCTCTTGACACACTTGATAGCGGTGCTCTCACCCATGGCCAAGTGGTCATCAATCAGATCCGCCGGTATACCATATGCCAACATCCTCAAAGCGGCGGTCACCTTCTGATAGGTGCTATGGCCGAGCTCTCCGGCGGCATTCCTCCTCTCCACAAAATATCTATCATACTTGGCCACCTCCTCCGTGATGCGCTTGAACAACCCAGTGCTCATCCGAAAACGGCGACGAAAATAGCTCTCGGGAAATGTTGCATCGTCATTGAAATACATCCGCATCAACTTGTTGTGGCCTTTGATCCATTCCCTCCATAATTTCTGCCTACCAAAAACCGAGCCACCTATCTTGGGCTTCTTGTTGGCTCGCCAAGCCAATACCATGGCAATGGCCTCATCTTCCTCCATATCAAACTCATCATCGGAATCATCATAGGATGAGGATGAACTAATCTACATATGTGCAAAAATAATTAAAACATCTTCTACCTAAAAAGCACCAAAAATGGGCGCGGGCGCGGCGGAACAAACCTTTTGGGGATTTTGACGAACACCTTGTGTGCGCCAAATTCGCTCCCGGCTTGAAGAAGACATCGGCGCCGACGAGGGTGAGTGCGGCGCCGCGGTGGCACGCCTTCAATGAATCGAGCGAGCGCGGCCGCCAATCTTCGGGAAATCCGACGGTAGGTGAGCGCAGCGGGTGCGGGGGGCGCGGCGGCCAAGGCGGTGGGTGGGGGCGTAGCCGGGGTAGGTGAGCGCGGCGTCGACGGGCGCTGAGCCAGACCGGCCACCGGTGTAGCTGAGCGCGGCGCCGACGAATTGGTTGGTGGTGGCGGCGGAAGGGGGCGCGGAAGGGGAAAAGAGGTGCGGGAGAGCTCGCGGCGTGGGAGGGAATGTTCACAGCGGTTGCCTATTCCCGCGCGTCTCCAGCGAAAGCGCGCGCGCGAGAAGAAGCACCAAAACTCCCGCTCCGGATTGCGCAAAATGCAGCGCCGCGGTATTTGTTTCGTGTGCGCGAAATTATGCAGCCTCTGCTGGAGGAGGATACAGCACGCGCGCGGTAAAAAATCAGTTATTTTAGCGCTGCGCTATTTTAGCGCTACTACTGGAGATGCTCTAAGGGAGGCTGGGGTGACCTCAGCATGGACCTGGCCCAAAACCAACCTGGTTTGGGCCCAAACTGACTCGGTTCGACTCAAACGAGTACATACCGACCCATACATGGGTTCGGCCTAATTTGTCACGCAGGCCATGAGTGTGGCGCGCCTTAGACGTGTAAACATCGTGTCGTAGGCTGTCCTAGTGCGCCATCACGGACTATCTCATGTTGACTTGACGTCCTAGTGATCTCGTGGTGCGCCTGCCTCCCTCTCCTCCCTCGCGCACTTGATCATCAAGTCTTGCTCTTCTTGTTGCGCTCATCTCCTCCTCGTGCAACGCTCGTGTTATCAACAAACCTGATCATACATAGATGCATAGACTTAGGCAGTATAAAGTTCTCATTAAATAAAAGATCAGGTTCAATTAAGAGTGAGTTCACCTGTTGTTCCAATAGCTTTGCACGTGCTCTTGTAATTGGTCCAATCCTAATCTCATTGGACTTCTTCGCAGCAACATCTTCATCAAAAGGAGTAGGAGATAATGGTGTTGTAATAGGGATGTCCTCATCATGATATCCCCGTGAGTGGATTATTTGTCATAGATGCAGTTGGATGGCGGTCTATGTATTTTGTTGTAATGCCCAGAGTAAATCGCATAGTGATCTTCTTGACATATCACGTTTATCTTTATTCTATCAATTGCCCAACTGTAATTTGTTTACCCAGCATGTGCTATTTATCTTATGGAGAGACACCACTAGTGAACTGTGGACCCCGGTCCTATTTCCATCATATTGTTATCACCTGTTTACTTTACTCGCACTGTTTACTTTACTCGCATACTATTATCACTTTCCACTCGATACGCTCATACCCTTTGTTTCAAGCAAACCGGTGAGATTAACAACCTCATTGCAAGTTGGGAACAAAGTATTTGGTTGTGTGTGTGCGGGTTCCGCATTGCGGCTAGCAAAGCAAAGCTTGGACGAGGCGCCCTATAAATTGTCCGAAGCTATCGCAAGCTAGCAGCATCACCTTCAGTCGTATTGTCAGCTCTTCTCCTGATCGATTAAACCTTGGTTTCTTACTGAGGGAAAAGACTTGCCGCTGTGCTCATCATACTTTCCGCTTGGAGTTTCCCAACTGCCTGGCCATAATAATAATCAACTACACGCCAGCCATCACCCTTCTTCATCGGCAAAAATCAGGTCACCTTTCAAGACACTATATTTTTATTGCTTCAAGCACTATGTGTTTTTCTTGGAGCGTTAGTTGTTTTAGTTTTCATTATTAGTTTTGTTTTGTTTGCTGCAATAAATGGTTGGACCCCAACAAATTTCTTTTGGAGAAGTTGCCTTGCTTTTCATTTGCCAAGAACGCTCTAGTTTTCACTCTTATCAAAAACCGAGTGTTCTTCTTTTTCTGCTACTGCTTTTGGTTTTCGTTTTTGCCTTGATTTGCATTCAGATCTTCTTATATTTATTTATCAAGGTGTATTTTTGCCTCTGGACCATGTTGGTTTTCCTCAAAAGAGTTGGATTAAAAAAATTCAAATGGTGTTGGAAAAGAGAAAAAGCTTTCTGCAAACAAGTGGTACAAGAAGGAGCTTGTGTAGACTACTGCTTAGGCTTTTTCATGTCATGCTTGATGTGATATGGGCACGACGGAGGAGGTGAAGCCCAATTTCCGAACTCCACCAAGATGAGGGAAGCTCGTTGCAGATTGGCACGCCAGGACGACCTACGATATGAGATAATTAAGTCTAAGGCTGTGTCATTAGTTTGCATATCTGTTCATGTTATTTCGTGTGTCAGGTCATGTTATGGGCCACTTAGTTTTATTTGTGTTTTGGGTTTGGGCCTGTCCAAGCCCAACAGTTTTTTGGCCATCTATATAAGGAGGCCAGCAGTCTAGGGTTTAGGGAGTTCAGAAGTTTAGACAAAACATTGAGTTGTGTGCTGCGTGTAGCATCCCTCCGGGGACGGCGCTGCCGTCATCTATCTTATCAAATATATTGCTGTGAAGGTTCTTGTGTTCATCAAGGATTATCAGGCTCAGGTTTGAGGCATGTTGATTCTCTTCACGTTGCTTGCTGGATTCGTTCCTCTTCTTCAGGTTGCGTTCATCGCGTGATTGGAAGATTATCTATCTGGTTGACTCGCTGTGAAAGATCGGGACAAAACTCGAGGATCACTGGCGTGATCCTTATCATGTGGTATCAGAGCCAGGTATCAGATTACTGGGTTGATCACAGTGAGTATCTTCTGTTGATTGTTTGATCTGCAGATTGTTCTTGTTTCTCGAACAGTTTTCAGATCCGCGGATTTTTGATCTGCAAATTGGCAAGGTGGAATTGTGAGATTGTCTTGGGGAATTGTTCTCAGAGTTTTTAGATTGCATTGTTTTTCATCGGCAGTCACAGATCGATCGAGCTTGCCACCAATTCCAATCGAGATTGTCTGATCCGTTGGAGTCCAGGCGTTGCACGATTTCCTCGAGGCGGCGCACCAGGATTTTTTTGTCGGTTTCTCCAGATCCGATCGAGCAGAAGGTGGCCTCCAGCGATCGGTCCACGTGCCTAAGGACGGAGGCGGTCTGGCCTCCAGCGCGACCACGCGCGCTCGTCCCACGTGCCTCGCTAGGATCGAGCCCTGCCGCTGGGTTGTTCGCTTGCTGCTGGGCCAGCCCATCTGCATCGCCACGGAGCAGCCCCGAGCGAGCCACGGAGGCTGGGATCGCTGGCAGTATCGTGTGCGGGTAGAAATATACGGAGGCTGGGGACGGGCGACACTACCGAGGACCCGGCCGCTCGCCCGATCGGCCGCTCTCGCTGAGGCGCCAGCGCCAGGACCGGCCAGTTCTCGCTGGTCAATACCTGGCCCAAGTCTCACTGATCGATCACGTTTCCAACTCAAAAAAAAATAACAGATCGCCTGGGATCGCTCGCCCCTGAGTCCCTGACTCGCGCTCTCGCTTGGCTGTTGCTCAGTGGGCCGGCCCACGAGGCTGAGATCGCCAGGAGCTCCTCGGATCGATTTGGCTCGCGCGTGACCACGGAGAGCGTCTGCCCTCGGGCGCGCCTGTGTTCCTCGCCCTGTGTGCGATTGTCTGCTGATTTCTGTCTGTATTTTGCCGCAATTCAGTTACAACTTTTGTGAGGAATACACGATCGTCTGTTTGGTTTGCTCGTGGAGTTTTTTGGTCAGCAGTTTGGAGCAAAAGTACCTTTAATCACACGGCTGCATCTCAGTAGATTTGGTACAGATTTGGAAGCACAGGCACGATACTTGTACTGCCGTATTTTGTGCATACTAGCAATATTTCGGTATGGGTTCAAGACCTGTCCGGTTGACTGACAAAGCGGACGATATCTACAGTGACTATTTAGAGATTTTGGCTGGTTTTCGGTATGATGCAACTAAAATCACGTGGAGTTTGCACAGTGCTGCAAAGTGTGCAGAGTATGAGTCTTGGGAATCTCACATGGAGCGTGGCTTTGCACAATGTCGTGCCCGTGATAGCAAGTTTGGCGGTTTTACAGAATTTGTACTTGCCCATCGGCGTGTGGATACGCAGGTGGTTGGTTGGTGGCGTGAAGAACGGCGCGCAAAGGGGATCACACTTGAAACATCTCGTTGGGAGGTTTTTAAGCACTTTCTGCGTGCTAGATTTGTGGAGAAGTCCGTGGAGTCGGACAAGGTGGTTGTTCCAGAGGTACAAGCCAATGTTATACTTGATCGAGATGACACACCATTGAGAGGTATGAGTATACAGCTTCACAAATTGTGCAATGGTGATGAGGTGGTAAGGAGGAATCAGTGATGCAACCTTTTTCAAACACAGGGCACCATCAAGGAGAAGGTATGCAAACTGATTATTGATAGTGGTAGTTACTGTAATGGCATCAGTAGGGCTGTGGTGGCATCATTGGGGTTGTCGACATGGCGTCTTCCTGAACCTAAGCATGTTGCATGGTTAAATAGCTGCGGTATGCTGAAAGTTACTCATAAGGTACGTGTGCCATTTACAGTTGGTGATTATGTTGATGAGGTCGAGTGCGATGTGTTGCCATTGGAGGTGTGTGGGCTGTTACTTGGACGTCCATGGCAGTATGATCGCAATGCTATGCATGCTGGGAGAGCAAATACATATTCTTTTATGCATGATGGCAAACAGCGGACTTTGAAACCTATGCAGGATGAGCAAATAAAGTCTGATGTTGAGCTGGTGGTTCACAAGGAGAAGTTGCATAAAGCTAAGCCACAACGAGGGCTAGCTAAGGTGCAGCATGAGGAGCATGATGCGAAAAGCGTCAGTGGTGATATTGTTTCAGCCAAGCCTGTAGATGACAAGCCAGTTGTTCTTGTTAGTGACAAGCCGGTTGAAGTCAAGCCTCATATTGATGACGGGAAGGATATGTCAGCATGTGTTCCATGTGTTCCACTTCCAGTTCGTGTTGACATGGGTGTTCAGACTGATGACAGTGGTGCTGATCGTGTTCCGGTGCATATGGTGCCGCGGGTAGTCAGCCACAGTTTTGTGAGAACACCTCGGAGATGTTTTGTTGGAGCAGCAGTGCGTGTGCATACAGGCAAAGATGGACGTGTTCGTCAGTTGTGTGGCCCGGGTATTACTACTTTGCAGGGTCGTGCTAAGCAGGTTCATGTTCAGCAACGCAAGGTTCCAGCAAGGTTTGAGAAGAAGAAGGTGGAGGCGCCTAAGCACAAGTTTATTTGGCGACGAAAAGAGGTGCAACCACCTAGGGCTGTATCAAGTCGAGCAGGCCAAGAGGGAGGATGTGGTGCGGAAGGCAAGCAAGACTTGAAGACGGCGAATATGAGTGGTGCTATTCTTCATATGCCGCCACCCTTTCGAGCAGACCCTCACGCGTTGGGGACAATGCTTTTTGAAGGGGGGGAGGATGATATGGGCACGACGGAGGAGGTGAAGCCCAATTTCTGGACTCCACCAAGATGAGGGAAGCTCGTTGCAGATTGGCACGCTAGGACGACCTACGATATGAGATAATTAAGTCTAAGGCTGTGTCATTAGTTTGCATATCTGTTCATGTTATTTTGTGTGTCAGGTCATGTTATGGGCCACTTAGTTTTATTTGTGTTTTGGGTTTGGGCCTGTCCAAGCCCAACAGTTTTCTGGCCATCTATATAAGGAGGCCAGCAGTCTAGGGTTTAGGGAGTTCAGAAGTTTAGACAAAACATTGAGTTGTGTGCTGCGTGTAGCATCCCTCCGGGGATGGCGCTGCCGTCATCTATCTTATCAAATATATTGCTGTGAAGGTTCTTGTGTTCATCAAGGATTATCAGGCTCAGGTTTGAGGCGTGTTGATTCTCTTCACGTTGCTTGCTGGATTCGTTCCTCTTCTTCAGGTTGCGTTCATCGCGTGATTGGAAGATTATCTATCTGGTTGACTCGCTGTGAAAGATCGGGACAAAACTCGAGGATCACCGGCGTGATCCTTATCATGATGTCTTTTTGATAGTATGCTTAGTGGTTTTGCTGTAGCATGACTTGTCTCAAATAACTGAGGTTGCTAAATGAGCCTTTGGAAAAAATCATGCGTTGTTTTAATTATGTGGAAGCATTATTTTGGTTTTCTCCTTGATGCCTTATTTGGGTTGACTTGGCGCATGCTCACACATGTTAGACTCATACAAAGTCGCCAATAGCCTCTATGATCATTTTAGTTTTTGACTTTTGATGCCATCTTATGCTTCTTTTAATGTCGCTTTGTCGCTTTGCATGATTATGGCCATTATTGCTCTCTTAGTTGGTCGCTCCCAGTCTTTTGCTAGCCCTCGCCTTGTACTGAGTATGAGCTCTACTCGTGTATCCAACTCCTAAAAACCAAGTTTTCCAAAGTGTCCACCATACATACCTATTAGCAATTTGCTATTCCAAGTAAATTTGACTTGCTTTTATCTACTCTTCCAATTAAACTCTTACCAATGTTATGCGAAAATTGGTCAGTAAAGCTCTCACGAACCGGAAGGCACACTTTACTTTTTCTTGTTCTTAATTTTTTTGACATTGTGGTCTCTTATGTTGAGTTGTTATGCTTGCAAGTTGTAAGTTGGATACTAGCCCAACCATGCCGTCATGGGGCAAGCTTTCAACATTGCACTTCTTATTTGAGTTGATATCGTGATATTTTGTTTATGGATGCCCACAGTGTGAAATGAATTGGGAATCTTGCGGGGATCATGGAGTTTGTATATGTTTTAGGGAAACGCCTGGGCCGCCAATCTAAGCCATGCATAATTCATGGTGGAAATTTGCAGCATACCCATAGTGGACATTCGACGACGCATCTCAAAATAAAAAGCTAAACAAATGGCAAATAAAAGAGATGTCGAGGTGTTCATTGTCTGCTTGTCCTGTCATTTTGATGTGGGCTTGTTCCATGTCATCGGGCACGGAGGTACCCCATTGGCGGTTCTCGATGATACATATATACTTACAATGACAAGAGCCTTGCTTGGGACTCTAAGTAAAGTAGCATGAGGTTTGGGTACTCGTATTCACGGGACACGAGGTTTTCAACTTATGATTTGTCAAGCATATGCATCATAATTGTTCTCGCATTAACTTTAACCATTCAAGATGCTTATGATGGGGGCATTGAGAGCTCAAAGCCGGTAAGTGCCATAATTTTTGAAGGTCTATAAAACTTGCAATCACTGCTTCCCTCCGCGAAGGGCCTTTCTTTTACTTTTATGTTGAGTCACCACCTTCTATCTTTATGCACCATTAAGAGACAATAGTTGTCATTCTTAGTATAATGTGCATTGTCCCAAAGTTTTTATTGATTGATTCATATTGTTGGTTTCACTTGTTCTTAAATTATTTGTATCTAGTCGCCCTCTTAAACTTGAAGGTGTCCTATGCATTTATGTTTTGCTCTCCATGAAGGACAAGCTGAAAACCATTTGTATGTTTTTCCTTATGATTTGAACACACGTTTGACTTTCATTGTTTCATTTTCATGATCTTTTGTTTGTGTTCATTTTCATGTTATAACATGGTTGCTAAGTTTTTATTGTCAAGATTATATCTTTCATGCCCATGTTTTAAGTTCTTATGATCCCAGCTCACAAATGCTTACATATATGATCAAGATTGTGTAGGTGCATGTCACCTCATAAATTATTTCTTTTGTTATCACTTACCTACTCAAGGACGAGCAGGAGTTAAGCTTGGGGATGCTTGATACGTCTCCAACGTATCTATAATTTTTGATGCTCCATGCTTGTTTTTACACCATTTGCCTAATGTTTCGTTACACTTTGTGGCACTTTTATGCATTTTCCAGAACTAACCTACTAACAAGTCGCCACAGTGCCAGTTCCCTATTTTCTGCTATTTTTGTGTTTCAGAAAAGCTACACAGGAAATATTCTCAGAATTGGACGAAACAAAAGCCAGTCGTCCAGAAATCCACCGAAGCTTCCAGGGAACCGAAGAGGAGATGGAGTGGGGCCACGAGGGCCCCACACACCAGGGCGGCGTGGCCCAGCCCCTGGCCGCGCCCCCTATGTGTGAGGGCGCCTCGGTCCACTCCTAACGATGCCCCTTCGCCTATAAAGACCCCACGACGGGAAAAACCTAAGTCCCCGATCAATTTTCCAAAACACATCGCGATCCGCCGCCGCCGTCGACCCGAAGATCGGGAGGGTCCAGAAGCTCTTCCCGGCACCCTGCCGGAGAGGGGAATCGCTACCGGAGGTCTTCTTCATCGCCATGCTTGCCTCCGGAGCAATGAGTGAGTAGTCTACCTTGGACTATGGGTCCATAGCAGTAGCTAGATGGTTGTCTTCTCCACCATGTGCTTCATGTTTAGATCTCATGAGCTGCCCTACATGATTGAGATCACCGTTATGTAATTCTACATGTTTGGTTTCTCTTCCCGACACCCTGCCGGAGAGGGGAATCACCATCGGAGGTCTTCTTCATCGCCATGCTTGCCTCCGGAGCGATGAGTGAGTAGTCTACCTTGGACTATGGGTCCATAGCAGTAGCTAGATGGTTGTCTTCTCCACCATGTGCTTCATGTTTAGATCTCATGAGCTGCCCTACATGATTGAGATCACCGTTATGTAATTCTACATGTTTGGTTTGTTGGGATCCGATGAATATTGGTGTTATGATTGAGTTGCTATACTGAAATATATCTTATGTTATCTCTATGTTGGTTATGATCTTACATGCTCTCCGTTGTTAGTAGCTATCTTGGCCGAGTAGTTGCTAGTAACTCCAAGAGGGGGTATTTATGCTCGATAGTGGGTTCATGCCTCTATTTAATCTGGGGGAGTGACAGAAACTGATACGTCTCCAACGTATCTATAATTTTTGATGCTCCATGCTTGTTTTTACACCATTTGCCTACTATTTCGTTACACTTCGTGGCACTTTTATGCATTTTCCGGAACGAACCTATTAACAAGTTGCCACAGTGCCAGTTCCCTGTTTTCTGCTGTTTTTGTGTTTCAGAAGTGATACACAGGAAATATTCTCGGAATTGGACGAAACAAGTTCCTGAAGTCTTATTTTTCTCGGAAGCTTCCAGAGATCCGAAGAGAAGTTGGAGGGGGGCCACGAGGGCCCCACACACCAGGGCGGCGTGGCCCAGGCCCTGGCCGCGCCCCCTATGTGTGAGGGCTCCTCGGTCCACTTCTGACGATGCCACTTCACCTATAAAGACCCCCCGACGGAAAAAACCTAAGTACCCGATCACTTTTCCAGAACACATCGCGATCCGCCGCCGCCGTCGACCCGAAGATCGGGGGGTCCAGAAGCTCTTCCCGGCACCCTGCCGGAGAGGGGAATCGCCACCAGAGGTCTTCATCACCATGCTTGCCTCCGGAGCAATGAGTGGGTAGTCTACCTTGGACTATGGGTCCATAGCAGTAGCTAGATGGTTGTCTCCTCCACCATGTGCTTCATGTTTAGATCTCATGAGCTGCCCTACATGATTGAGATCACCGTTATGTAATTCTACATGTTTGGTTTGTTGAGATCCGATGAATATTGGTGTTATGATTGAGTTGCTATACTGAAATATATCTTATGTTATCTCTATGTTGTTTATGATCTTGCATGCTCTCCGTTGTTAGTAGCTATCTTGGCCGAGTAGTTGCTAGTGACTCCAAGAGGGGGTATTTATGCTCGATAGTGGGTTCATGCGTCTATTTAACCTGGGGGAGTGACAGAAACCTCTAAGGTTGTAGATGTGTTGTTGCTATTAGGGAGAAAACAACATTCATATGCTCGAGGGCATATGCTTTGTTTACATTACACACTAAGCTTAATGCAATTATCTTTTGTTCGCAACTTAATACTCATGGGGTGTTCGGATGATATCCCCGTGAGTGGATTATTAGTCATAGATGCAGTTGGATGGTGGTCTATGTATTTTGTTGTAATGCCCAGAGTAAATCGCATAGTGATTTTCTTGACATATCACGTTTATCTTTATTCTATCAATTGCCCAACTGTAATTTGTTTACCCAGCATGTGTTATTTATCTTATGGAGAGACACCACTAGTGAACTGTGGATCCCGGTCCTATTTCCATCATATTGCTATCACCTGTTTACTTTACTCGCACTATTTACTTTACTCGCATACTATTATCACTTTCCACTCGATACGCTCATAACCTTTGTTTCAAGCAAACCGGTGAGATTGACAATCTCATCGCAAGTTGGGAACAAAGTATTTGGTTGTGTTGTGTGCAGGTTCCGCGTTGCAGCTAGCAAGCAAAGCTTGGACGAGGCGCCATATATAAATTGTCCGAAGCTGTCGCAAACTAGCAGGCATCACCTTCAGTCATATTGTCCACTCTTCTCCTGATCGACATAACCTTGGTTTTTTAACTGAGGGAAAACTAGCTGCTATACTCATCACACCTTCCTCTTGGGGTTCCCAACGGGCTGGTCATTCACCACGCATCAAGCTAATTTTCTGGCGCCGTTGCTGGGGAAGAAGTGGAAGACCTCTGCAAGGGGAGTTTTTCGCACACACATCCTTTACTTTGTTTTAAGTTTTGCTTTACTTTATTTTTACTTGCATCGTTTTATATCAAAAACCCAAAAAAATTAGAATCCTTGGTAGTTGTTTTTACCTATCTACTTTTAGTTTTACTGAAATGGCTACTCCTGAAAACACCAAGTTGTGTGACTTTACTAGCACGAACAATAATGATTTTATCTGCACTCCTATTGCGCCACCTGCTCCTGCTGCAAACTTTTATGAGATTAAGCCTGCTTTATTGAACCTTGTTATGAAAGAGCAATTTTCTGGTGCTAGTACTGAAGATGCTGCAGCTCATCTCAACAATTTTGTTGAGCTATGTGAGATGCAAAAGTATAAGGATGTAGAAAGTGATATTATTAAACTCAAGTTGTTTCCTTTTTCTTTGAGAGGAAAAGATAAAGATTGGTTGCTGTCTTTGACTAAGAATAGTATTGATTCATGGGCTAAGTGCAAGGATGCTTTTATTGGTAGATATTATCCTCCTGCTAAAATTATATCTCTGCGTAGCAATATTATGAAGTTTACTCAATTTGATAATGAACATGTTGCTCAAGCTTGGGAAAGAATGAAATCTATGATAAAGAATTGCCCCACTCATGGACTGACTACTTGGATGATTGTCCAAACTTTTTATGCAGGACTGAATTTTTCTTCGAGGAACCTACTTGATTCAGCTGCTGGAGGCACTTTTATGTCCCTTACCTTGGGCGCCGCAACAAAGCTACTTGACAACATGATGGTAAATTATTCCGAATGGCACAACGAGAGAGCTCCACAAGGTAAGAAGGTAAACTCTGTTGAAACCTCTTCCTTGAGTGATAAGATTGATACCATTATGGCTATGCTCGCTAATGATAGGACTCATGTTGATCCTAATAATGTTCCTTTAGCCTCTTTGGTTGCTCAAGAAGAGCATGTTGATGTGAACTTCATTAGAAACAATAATTTTAACAACAATGCTTATAGGAACAATTTTGCTAGTAACAATTATAGGCCGTATCCTTCTACCAATGGTAATGGTTATGGTAATTCTTATGGTAATTCCTACAACAACACTAGGGCCGCGCCCTCTGAACTTGAAGTCATGCTCAAAGACTTCATGGTAAAACAATCTGCTTTTAACAAGTCTATTGAGGAAAAGTTAGGCAAAATTGATATTCTTGCTTCTAAAGTTGATAGCCTTGCTCATGATGTTGAACTTCTGAAATTAAAAGTGTTGCCTAATGATGTGAAAGAGAACAATGTTTTTTCTACTGCTAATGCTATTCAAGTTGGAATTGATGAAAATCTTAGATTGTTAGCAGAATTGCATGCTAGATGGGAAAGAGAGGATGAGATTGCTAGGAATATGAAAGTTTGTACTATTACTACCTCTAATGATGTTGTTCCTAATGCTAGCAATCCTCTTACTTTGATTGGTGTAGAGAAAACTCCCACTCCTTGTGCTAAAAAGCCTAAAACTGCCAAAACTTTTTCTCAAAAGAGTGCTGAAATTTTTCGGAGTGTAGGAGATGATAGCTCTACTTCCTTTAATGATTTTGATGTTGATGGCTGCAATATATCTGAAGTAATTTTGTTCTTGCAAAAGCTTGCTTTGACTCCCAATGCTAGTTCTTTAAATATTGCTTTTACTAAGCATATTACCAATGCTCTCATGAAAATTAGGGATGAAAAGTTGCAGCAAAAAGCTTCTGTTCCCAAGAAGTTAGAAGATGGTTGGGAACTCATCATTGATATGCATGTTAATGGTTTTGATTGCCATGCTTTATGTGATCTAGGTGCTAGTATTTCTATCATGCCTAGAAAAATTTATGACATGCTTGATTTACCACCTCTTGAAAAATGTTATTATGATGTTCCTATTGCTGATGTTGCTAAGAAGAAACCTTTGGGAAGGATTAATGATGTTCTTATTGTGGTTAACAATAACCTTGTTCCTATTGATTTTCTCGTTATGGACGTTGAATGCCATGCTTCATGTCCTATTATTTTGGGAAGACCCTTTCTTCGAACTGTAGGTGCCATCATTGATATGAGGGAAGGCACCATCAAATATCAATTCCCACTCAAGAAAGGTATGGAACACTTCCCTAGGAAAAGAAAGAACTTGCTTTTTGACTCTATTCTTAGAGCAAATTATGAGCTTGATGCTTCATCACTTGATGTTACTTGATTCACAATTTTCTGCGCCTAGCTCAAAGGCGTTAAATAAAAGCACTCTTGGGAGATAACCCAATGTTTTATTTCCAGTAATTTTTCTTTTATTTGAGTCCTGGAAGTCATTACTACTGTAATGACCTCTCCTTATCCTTTTTTATTTTATTATTGTGCCAAGAGAAGCCTCTAATTCGAGTGAGGTAAAGATTTGGGGATGTTGCTATCCTGAAACTGTTTTCGGTGCTGCACCGTAAAAATTCGTATAAATTCTCTGTTTATCTTTTGGACCTGAAATTTCTTGTTCATATGCCCCAGGTTATATCCAAACTTTCGTTAGATGAACACTTTTTTATTTGAGCAACAGAAAACCCCTCAAAAATTCGACCTTTGTCAGCTATTCTGTTTTGACAGATTTCTGCCACTATTTGTTTTTGCCGCTTTATCGCTTTCTTTTTTAGTTCTTCTGATCACGGAACTTTTGGGGAAGTTGCTACAGTAGTATATACTTTATATGTGGTGGTTTTGGGTTTAAACCTGAAGCAAAAGAGGTTGATTATATTATATGCTTACACTAATGTTGCTAATAGATTTGTGTTTAGTTTTGTATGAAGGAAGTTTTCAAGTGTAGGGATTGGAGAATGATGAGATGAGTTGAAGAATGGACAAAAGCTCAAGCTTGGGGATGCCCATGCATCACCCCAAGAAATACCCAAGAAGTACAAGCGTCAAAGCTTGGGGATGCCCCCGAGGCACCCCTTCTTCATCGGCAAAAATCAGGTCACCTTTCAAAACACTATATTTTTATTGCTTCATGCACTATGTGTTTTTCTTGGAGCGTCAGTTGTTTTAGTTTTCTTAGTTAGTTTAGTTTTGTTTAATATAATAAATGGTTGGACCCCAACAAATTTCTTTTGGAGAAGTTACCTTGCTTTTCATTTTCCAAGAACGCTCTAGTTTTCACTCTTATCAAAAACCGAGTGTTCTTCTTTTTCTGCTACTGCTTTTGGTTTTCGTTTTCCACTTGATATGCGTTCAGACCTTGTCATATCTTTTCATCAAGGTGAATTTTTGCCTCTGATCTTTATAGGTTTTCATCAAAAGAGGTGTCTTAAAAAAATTTCAAATGGTGTTGGAAAAGAGAAAAAGCTTTATGCAAAAAAGTGGTACAAGAAGGAGCTTGTGTAGACTGCGGCTTAGGCTTTTTCATGTCATGCTTGATGTCTTTTTGATAGTATGCTTAGTGGTTTTGCTGTAGCATGACTTGTTTCAAATAACTGAGATTGCTTAATGAGCCTTTGAAAAAATCATGCGTTGTTTTTATTGTTTGGAAGCATTATTTTGGTTTTCTCCTTGATGCTTTATTTGGGTTGACTTGGCGCATGCTCACACATGTTAGACTCTTACAAAGTCGCCAATAGCCTCTATGATCATTTAGTTTTTGACTTTTGATGCCATCTTATGCTTCTTTTAATGTCGCTTTGTCGCTTTGCATGATTATGGCCATTATTGCTCTCTTAGTTGGTCGCTCCCAGTCTTTTGCTAGCCCTCGCCTTGTACTGAGTATGAGCTCTACTCGTACATCCAACTCCTAAAAACCCAAAGTTTTTCAAAGTGTCCACCATACATACCTACTAGCAATTTGTTATTCCAAGTAAATTTGACTTGCTTTTATCTTCTCTTCAAATTAAACTCTTACCAGTGTTATGCGAAAATTGGTCAGTAAAGCTCTCACGAACCGGAAGACACACTTTACTATTACCTTGTTCTTAAAAAATTTACATTGTGGTCTCTTATGTTGAGTTGTTATGCTTGCAAGTTGTAAGTTGGATTCTAGCCCATCCATGCTGTCATGGGGCAAGCTTTCAACATTGCACTTCTTATTTGAGTTGATATCGTGATCTTTTGTTTATGGATGCCCGCGGTGTGAAATGAATTGGGAATCTTGTGGGGATCATGGAGTTTGTATATGTGTTAGGGAAACGCCTGGGCCGCCAATCTAAGCCATGCATAATTCATGGTGGAAATTTGCAGCATACCCATGGTGGACATTCGACGACCCATCTCACAATAAAAAGCTAAACAAATGGCAAATAAAAGAGATGTCGAGGTGTTCATTGTCTGCTTGTCCTGTCATTTTGATGTGGGCTTGTTCCATGTCATCGGGCACGGAGGTACCCTGTTGGCGGTTCTCGATGATACATATATACTTACAATGACAAGAGCCTTGCTTGGGACTCTAAGTAAAGTAGCATGAGGTTTGGGTACTCGTATTCATGGGGCACGAGGTTTTCGACTTATGATTTGTCAAGCATATGCATCATAATTGTTCTCGCATTAACTTTAACCATTCAAGATGCTTATGATGGGGGCGATGAGAGCTCAAAGCCGGTAAGTAACATAATTTTTGAAGGTCTATAAAACTTGCAAATACTGCTTCCCTCTGCGAAGGGCCTTTCTTTTACTTTTATGTTGAGTCACCACCTTCTTTCTTTATGCACCATTAAGAGAGCATAGTTGTCATTCTTAGTATAATGTGCATTTTCCCAAAGTTTTCATTGATTGATTCATATTGTTGGTTTCACTTGTTCTCAAATTATTTGTATCTAGTCGCCCTCTTAAACTTGAAGGTGTCCTATGCATTCATGTTTTGCTCTCTATGAAGGACAAGCTGAAAACCATTTGTATGTTTTTCCTTATGATTTGAACACACGTTTGACTTTCATTGTTTCATTTTCGTGATCTTTTGTTTGTGTTCATGTTCATGTTTACAACATGGTTGCTAAGTTCTTATTGTCAAGATTACATCTTTCATGCCCATGTTTTAAGTTCTTATGATCCCAGCTCACAAATGCTTACATATATGATCAAGATTGTGTAGGTGCATGTCACCTCAAAAATTATTCTTTTGTTATCACTTACCTACACGAGGACGAGCAGGAGTTAAGCTTAGGGATGCTTGATACGTCTCCAACATATCTATAATTTTTGATGCTCCATGCTTGTTTTTACACCATTTGCCTACTGTTTCGTTACACTTCGTGGCATTTTTATGCATTTTCCGGAACTAACCTATTAACAAGTCGCCACAGTGCCAGTTCCCTATTTTCTGCTGTTTTTGTGTTTCAGAAGTGATACACAGGAAATATTCTCGGAATTGGACAAAACAAGTTCCTGAAGTCTTATTTGTCCCAGAAGCTTCCAGAGATCCAAAGAGAAGTTGGAGGGGGGCCACGAGGGCCCCACACACCAGGGTGGCGCGGCCCAGGCCCTGCCGCGCCCCCTATGTGTGAGGGCTCCTCGGTCCAATTCTGACGATGCCCCTTCGCCTATAAAGACCCCCCGACGAAAAAAACCTAAGTACCCGATCACTTTTCTAGAACACATCGTGATCCACCGCCGCCGTCGACCCGAAGATCGGGAGGGTCTAGAAGCTCTTCCCGGCACCCTGCCGGAGAGAGGAATCGCCACCGGAGGTCTTCTTCATCGCCATGCTTGCCTCCGGAGCGATGAGTGAGTAGTCTACCTTGGACTATGGGTCCATAACAGTAGCTAGATTGATGAGGACATCCCTATTACACCACCATTATCTCCTGCTCCTATTGTTGATGAAGATGTTGCTGCGAAGAAGTCCAACGAGATTAGGATTGGACCCATTACAAGAGCACGTGCAAAGCTATTGGAACAACAGGTGAACTCACTCTTAATTGAACCTGATGTTTTATTTAATGAGAGCTTTATACTACCTAAGTCTATGCATCTATGTATGATTAGGTTTGTTGATAACACAAGCATTGCACGAGGAGGAGACGCGTCGCAGCGAGATGAGCAAGACTTGAAGATCAAGTGCGCGAGGGAGGCAGGCGCACCCGGAGATCACCAGAGCATCAAGTCTACATGAGAGAGAGCATGAGATGGCGCGCTAGGACAGCCTTCGACGCGTTGTCTATGAGTCTAAGGCACGCTACACTCATGGCCTGCGTGCCAAAATAGGCCGAACCCATGTATGGGTCGGTATGTACCAGTTTGAGTCGAACCGAGTCCGTTTGGGCCCAAAACAGGTTGGTTTCGGGCCAGGTCTTTGCCCAGGTCGCCCCGACCCCTTTAAGTACCCCTGGGGCGCCCCCTTGTGTCGTTCAGACTACGTTTAGATTACCCCCAAACATCAGAACGAAATTGCTTGTAAGCTTTCCTCTGAAATCATATATTCCTCTGTGTTTCGCTCGGAATATCTACCCCACTCCAAGTTTGTTTCGATCTGGAGTTTTGCTACTGAGAATTCAAGTGTGATCTGCTGTTCCATTGGGAATTAGGAGATTGCAGAACCGCTTCATGGTCGGCGGCTACGTGCGCAGGTGTGTGGTGTCTCGAATATCCATAGGGTTGAAGATCTATTGCATTGGCAACGGGGGAACAGCCGGAGAGTTCGTGTGCGTCTCACAGATTATCTACCAAGTTATCATCCATCTACATCGGCTCACTGAGAAGATCGGGCAACCCCTTATCATCTTGGTATCAGATTCCAGCGTTTCCTCGGTGAGCATCCACAAATTCATCCCCGTAAATTCGTTTTTGTTTTTGTCCTATCCACAAAAAGCCTACAAAAAAAATTAGGGTTCTTAGTTTTGCCATAGCCTAGATTACATCGAGTTACTTGTTTTAGTTGCTGATCGTCTTTTCGCGTATCTTTTCATCCAATCTGTAGGAGTCTAGGATCCTCGTTCTTTTCTGCATCTGCGTTTCAGATTTCGTGTTCGTTGGGTCACTCTTTGATCTCCTTCTTCTTCCCTATAAGCCGGCGGCTGTGCACGTGTATCTTCACGTGAAGTAATCGATCAGCAATCACCAGATCTGATCCGATTAGAAGTTAAAAAAAAACAAGTGCCTCGCCCGTGCGCCAAACCACAGAGGCGGTCTGTGGTGGAGCGAGCGCAGCGCCTCACGGGATCGGCCTTCGATCCGATCTCCCAGCCAGCCTCGAGCGCTGTTGTCGCTAGCGTGGTCTGTCCCAGGCACTTGGACTGGCCCAAGTTGTTGGCCCAAACTGATTAGTAAAAAAAAACAGTGCGATCGCTGGCCTGGTTTGGGTCGCTTGACCTCAGACAAGCTCTGCGCTCTAGCGTGAGCCCTATCTCAAAAAAAAATTCTCTTTTTCTGATTTCTCTTGTATTTTCCTTTTCTGAGTCCACATATTGTCTCTTTTCTTTGTTAGCCTTTAGTAAACCTTTCTTGGTGTCTAAAACCATCCTACGAGACTAGCGTGCTTAGTGCTCTACGGGCTGCTCTGTTCCGCAATCTTGTGCCCGTTTTCGTTGAGCCATTGCTAGCGTCTCTCTTGTGCTTTGCAACACCGAGCGTTCCACCAACATACCTCAACTTTTTGAGCTCATTTTCAGAGTTGCATTGCCCCATTTATCTCCACCGTGTGTGTTTCCGTGGGTCTTTGTCATACGATCAGCACTAGGACTTGTACTTTGGTGTAGTTAGGTATCCATACCAAGCCACACCATATACCCTAGTTGTCGTGTGATAGTCTTTCCCTCGGTATTCGTTACATCACATCCGTGCACGTTTTTGCCTATACAAGTCGGTAAGCTCTTCTATTCACTTTGGAACGGTAAGATACCTCGTTTCTCTCAGTTTCGAGTGAGTTGTGAGAGTTCCACCATACACCTATTTTTGTTTGCACTAACCTACTAATCATGTCTGAGTCTGATGTTGTGCAGCAAAAAAAGGATCCAAATGAGGTCGTGCGTTGGAATGAATACGAAGCTCTTCGTGATACTTTGTCGAAGAGGTTCAATGTTGTTTGTGATAGTTTACATGACGATGTGCTTGCTGTTGACAATAAGCTGAATGCAACACATGATATAGCCACTGCAACACAAGAAACTGTGACCACAATTCAGCGTTCTATTGCAGATTTGACACAAGCTGTGCATACCTTGCAAGCTTCATTTGATCGTCCACCTCACCAGCAACCACATGATCCTGAGGCTGCTGCGAGTGTCCAGGATGACAATCACGCACATGATGACGCTACTGCTGCAGCTGCTGCTGGTCGTCGTGACGGTTTGCTTCTTGGTGGTCACGGTGGTCGTGGGAATGGAGGCCGAGGTGCTGGTATTCCGCCTGGTCGTGGTTTTGCTCCGATCGGCGCACGTCGTCGTTTTGATGATGATTTTGGCCAACCAGCCAACCGTGATGATGATGGGCTGGGCAAACCAAAGTTCACTGTACCCAAGTTTGTTGGTTCTACTGATGTGGAAGAGTACCTCAATTGGGAGCTGAAGGTGGAAAAACTATGGCGCATGCATGAGTACACCGAGGATAGAAAAATAAAACTTGCATCTTCGGAATTTGATGGCTATGCATTGCTTTGGTGGGATAATATTGTTCAGTCCAGGCTTGAAGCTCGAGAGCTACCTATTACTACATGGCGGGGTATGAAAGAAGCGATGCGTGCTCGTTTTATTCCCCGCAATTATATTCGTTCTCTCTATGATAGATTGACGAATTTGAAGCAAGGCCTTAAGTCTGTTAATGACTATCATCAGGAGATGGAGTTGATTATGCAGCGTGCTAGGGTGTGTGAACCAGAGGAACAAACAATGCAGCGTTTTCTTGCTGGTTTAACTTACAACATTCGACGCATTGTTCGGCATCACCAATACTTTGATATGACAGATTTGCTTCATCAAGCACGTGAGGCAGAATTGACATTGGCTGAAGATGCTAAATTTGGACCTCGCTCTACAGCAAGTAGAGGTCGTTTTTCCCCACGGACAGACCCTAGTGTGCCTACCTCTAGTGGTACTTCTGGTTTCCGTGGTAATGCTTCCTCAAAACCTGATTCAGTTATTTCCAATGCCAAGAGAACATCACAACCTGCTGCAAGTGGTACTGGTTCCTCCAACTCTACCGCAAGAAATAGGGATATGAACTGTCATACATGTGGTGGCAAGGGTCACTTCCGGCGAGACTGTCCCAATAAAAACGTTATGTTGATCAATGAGGAAACTGAAGAGTATGAGACAGGTGATGATGCTGATCCAAATTCGGATGAGGAGGATGATGATATGCTCTATGGTGATGCGTCATCACTGCCTACCATTGTTTGTTCGCCTAAGGTGCTGAGTGTGAGCCCAGATTCTGCAGAACAGCGGTGTAATTTGTTTCAAACAAAAGCTGCTGTTGGTCCTGGCAAGGCGTGCAAGGTTATTATTGATGGTGGGAGTTGTCGCAATTTGGCTAGTAAAGAGCTCTGTACAAAACTGAAGCTCAAATATATCCCGCACCCCAATCCATATTTTATTCAGTGGCTAAGTGATAGTGGGGAGATGAAGATCAGCCACATGGTGCGTGTTGAGTTTCAGATTGGACCATACAAAGACACCGTCGAGTGTGATGTGGTTCCTATGACAGTATGTCATTTGTTGTTGGGCCGCCCATGGCAATATGATCGTGATGTCCATCACAATGGGAAAGCCAACACATATCAGTTACATTGGCGTGGCAAGGATGTTACCTTGAGACCTATGACACCGCAAGCTATTGTAAATGAATCTCGTCAAAAAATTGAAGTAAATCTTGAAAAAGAGAGTGAACGAGTAGATAGACGAGAGCCTACACTTCCGGTGAGGGAGAGCCACAAGCCAAATCTGAGTGGTAAAAGTATGAGTGAGGGAGCGCATTCTTTAGTCATGTTAGCCACCAAATCTGATCTGAGAGAGTTTCGTGAGGATCCTACAGCTGTTCCTCTTGTGCTTATGTACAAGGGTAACATTTTGGTTTCTAACGACATGACCCCTCTATCTATTGGTGTTTCTAATGTGTTACAGGAATTCAGCGACGTGTTTCCGGAAGAGGTGCCTGCAGGTTTGCCACCTTTGCGAGGCATTGAGCATCAAATAGACTTGATTCCAGGAGCATCGCTGCCCAACCGAGCACCATACCGCACCAACCCCGAGGAGACTAAAGAAATTCAGAAACAAGTACAAGCGCTTCTCGACAAAGGTTATATTCGTGTGAGCTTAAGCCCTTGTGCTGTTCCTGTTATTTTAGTTCCTAAGAAAGATGGTACCTGGCGTATGTGTGTAGATTGTAGAGCAATAAATAACATCACTATTCGATATCGTCACCCTATTCCACGCTTGGAAGATATGCTTGATGAATTGAGTGGTGCTGCTGTTTTCTCTAAAATTGATTTGCGTAGTGGTTATCATCAAATTAGGATGAAAGAGGGGGATGAGTGGAAAACAGCCTTTAAAACAAAATTTGGTTTATATGAGTGGTTAGTCATGCCATTTGGGTTAACTAATGCACCTAGTACCTTCATGAGATTAATGAACCATGTTTTGCGTAATTTTATTGGCAAGTTTGTGGTTGTGTATTTTGATGATATATTAATCTACAGCCGCAATGAATCTGAACATAGTGATCATATTCGACAAGTTTTGCAAGTGTTGCGTGATGCTAAGTTATATGGTAACCTTGAGAAGTGCACATTTTGCAAAGATAAGGTCATATTTCTGGGATTTGTTGTTTCTAAGCATGGAGTAGAGGTAGATGCATCTAAAATTGAAGCTATTCAAAATTGGCCTACTCCTATGAATGTTAGTCAAGTACGAAGTTTTCACGGTCTTGCTGGTTTTTATCGTCATTTTGTGAAAGACTTTAGTACTATTGCTGCACCTTTGAATGAGTTAACTAAGAAAGGTGTAGAATTTGTATGGGGCGCAGCCCAAGATAATGCCTTTGATGAGCTGAAATGTTTGTTAACTTCTGCACCTTTGCTTGCACTACCAGATTTTACTAAGCAATTTGAGATTGAATGTGATGCTAGTGGCATTGGTATTGGTGGTGTTTTGATGCAAGAGGGTAGGCCTATTGCCTATTTTTCTGAAAAACTTTGTGGTGCGAGGTTGAACTATCCAGTTTATGATAAAGAATTGTATGCACTTGTTAGAGTTCTTGAGGTTTGGCAACATTATTTGTGGCCAAAAGAATTTATCATACATTCTAATCATGAAGCTTTGAAATATCTGAAAGCTCAATCTAATTTGCATAGGCGTCTTGCTAAGTGGGTTGAGTTCATTGAGTCTTTTCCATACATAATTAAACATAAAAAGGGTAAAGACAATGTGGTTGCTGATGCTCTCTCTAGGAAGAACATGTTGTTGACACAATTAGACATTAAGGTTCCTGGTTTAGAGAGTTTGTGTGATTTATATGCTACTGATCATGATTTTTCAGCGCCATATAGCATGTGTACTGGTGGGAAAGCATGGGATAAATATCACATCCATGATGGGTTTTTGTTTCGTGCTAACAAACTCTGTGTTCCAGAATCGTTCGTGCGTTTGCTATTGTTGCAGGAATCACATGCCGGCGGTTTGATGGGTCACTTTGGGCGTGAGAAGACGCTACTCATGCTCGCTGATCACTTTTATTGGCCTAGGATGAGGCGTGATGTGGACAGGTTTGTCAAGCATTGCATTACGTGCAACAAGTCAAAGTCCAAGCTGAAGCCTCACGGTTTGTATACTCCATTACCTGCACCTACTACACCATGGGAGGACATTAGCATGGATTTTGTATTAGGTTTGCCTACAACTAAAAGAGGCCATGATTCTATATTTGTGGTAGTGGACAGATTTTCTAAGATGGCTCATTTTATTGCCTGCCACAAAAGCGACGATGCATCGCATATTGCTAACCTGTTTTTCAGGGACATTGTACGCTTGCATGGAGTTCCCAAGACAATTGTCTCTGATCGTGATGTGAAGTTTATGAGCTACTTCTGGAAGACACTTTGGGGAAAGCTGGGCACAAAGTTATTATTCAGCACTACATGTCATCCCCAAACTGATGGTCAAACGGAGGTGGTAAATCGCACACTTTCAATAGTGTTGCGATGCATGATCAAGAAGAACCTGCGTGAGTGGGAGGATTGTTTGCCGCATGTGGAGTTTGCATATAACAGGGCGGTTCACTCTACCACGCAGCTATGTCCTTTCGAGGTGGTCTATGGTTTCAAACCCATTACGCCTCTTGATTTGTTGCCTCTTCCTATCCAAGAGCGAGTCAATATGGAGGCATCAAAGAGGGCAGATTTTGTGAGGAAGATTCATGTGAAGACTAAAGAGGCTATTGAGAAGAAAGGCAAGTATACTGCAGATCGTGCAAACAAGAAGCGAAAGGAAGTCTTGTTCCAGCCCGGTGATATGGTTTGGGTACACTTTCGCAAGGACAGATTTCCCCAGCTCCGTAAGTCCAAGTTGCTGCCCCGTGGTGCTGGTCCTTACAAGGTTCTTGCCAAGATTAATGATAATGCCTACAAGATAGATCTTCCTATAGCTAAGTATGGCATGAGCAATAGCTTCAACGTTGCTGATTTGACACCATATGAGGGTGAAGACGTTGCAGCGTCGAGGTCGACGCCTTTTTGAAGGGGGGGGAGGATGATGAGGACATCCCTATTACACCACCATTATCTCCTGCTCCTATTGTTGATGAAGATGTTGCTGCAAAGAAGTCCAACGAGATTAGGATTGGACCAATTACAAGAGCACGTGCAAAGCTATTGGAACAACACGTGAACTCACTCTTAATTGAACCTGATGTTTTATTTAATGAGAGCTTTATACTACCTAAGTCTATGCATCTATGTATGATTAGGTTTGTTGATAACACAAGCATTGCACGAGGAGGAGACGCGTCGCAACGAGATGAGCAAGACTTGAAGATCAAGTGCGCGAGGGAGGAGAGGGAGGCAGGCGCACCCGGAGATCACCAGAGCATCAAGTCTACATGAGAGAGAGCATGAGATGGCGCGCTAGGACAGCCTTCGACACGATGTCTATGAGTCTAAGGCGCGCTACACTCATGGCCTGCGTGCCAAAATAGGCCGAACCCATGTATGGGTCGGTATGTACCAGTTTGAGTCGAACCGAGTCCGTTTGGGCCCAAAACAGGTTGGTTTTGGGCCAGGTCTTTGCCCAGGTCGCCCCGACCCCTTTAAGTACCCCTGGGGCGCACCCTTGTGTCGTTCAGACTACGTTTAGATTACCCCCAAACATCAGAACGAAATTGCTTGTAAGCTTTCCTCTGAAATCATATATTCCTCTGTGTTTCGCTCGGAATATCTACCCCACTCCAAGTTTGTTTCGATCTGGAGTTTTGCTACTGAGAATTCAAGTGTGATCTACTGTTCCATTGGGAATTAGGAGATTGCAGAACCGCTTCGTGGTCGGCGGCTACGTGCGCAGGTGTGTGGTGTCTCGGATATCCATAGGGTTGAAGATCTGTTGCATTGGCAACGGGGGAACAGCCGGAGAGTTCGTGTGCATCTCACAGATTATCTACCAAGTTATCATCCATCTACATCGGCTCACTGAGAAGATCGGGCAACCCCTTATCATAGATGGTTGTCTCCTCCACCATGTGCTTCATGTTTAGATCTGATGAGCTGCCCTACATGATTGAGATCACCGTTATGTAATTCTACATGTTTGGTTTGTTGGGATTCGATGAATATTGGTGTTATGATTGAGTTGCTATACTGAAATATATCTTATGTTATCTCTATGTTGTTTATGATCTTGCATGCTCTCCATTGTTAGTAGCTATCCTGGCCGAGTAGTTGCTAGTGACTCCAAGAGGAGGTATTTATGCTCGATAGTGGGTTCATGCCTCTATTTAACCTGGGGGAGTGACAGAAACCTCTAAGGTTGTAGATGTGCTGTTGCTATTAGGGAGAAAACAACATTCATATGCTCAAGGGCATATGCTTTGTTTACATTACACACTTTGCTTAATGCAATTATCTGTTGTTCGCAACTTAATACTCATGGGGTGTTCGAATGATATCCCCGTGAGTGGATTATTAGTCATAGATGCAGTTGGATGGCGGTCTATGTATTTTGTTGTAATGCACAGAGTAAATTGCTTAGTGATCTTCTTGACATATCACGTTTATCTTTATTCTATCAATTGCCCAACTGTAATTTGTTTACCCAGCATGTGTTATTTATCTTATGGAGAGACACCACTAGTGAACTGTGGATCCCGGTCCTATTTCCATCATATTGCTATCACCTGTTTACTTTACTCGCACTGTTTACTTTACTCGCATACTATTATCACTTTCCACCCGATACGCTCATAACCTTTGTTTCAAGCAAACCGGTGAGATTGACAACCTCATCGCAAGTTGGGAACAAAGTATTTGGTTGTGTTGTGTGCAGGTTCCGCGTTGCAGCTAGCAAGCAAAGCTTGGACGAGGCGCCATATATAAATTGTCTGAAGCTGTCGCAAACTAGTAGGCATCACCTTCAGTCGTATTGTCCGCTCTTCTCCTGATCGACATAACCTTGGTTGCTTAACTGAGGGAAAACTATTTGCTATACTCATCACACCTTCCTCTTGGGGTTCCCAACGGGCTGGTCATTCACCACGCATCAGAAACCTCTAAGGTTGTAGATGTGCTGTTGCTACTAGGGAGTAAACAACATTCATATGCTCGAGGGCATATGCTTTGTTTACATTACACACTTTGCTTAATGCAATTATCTGTTGTTTGCAACTTAATACTCATGGGGTGTTCGGATGATATCCCCGTGAGTGGATTATTAGTCATAGATGCAGTTGGATGGCGGTCTATGTATTTTGTTGTAATGCCCAGAGTAAATCGCATAGTGATCTTCTTGACATATCACGTTATCTTTATTCTATCAATTGCCCAACTATAATTTGTTTACCCAGCATGTGTTATTTATCTTATGGAGAGACACCACTAGTGAACTGTGGATCCCGGTTCTATTTCCATCATATTGCTATCACCTGTTTACTTTACTCGCACTGTTTACTTTACTCGCATACTTCTATTGCTTTCCACTCGATATGCTCATACCCTTTGTTTCAAGCAAACCGGTGAGATTGACAACCTCATCGTAAGTTGGGAACAAAGTATTTGGTTGTGTTGTGTGCAGGTTCCACGTTGCTACTAGCTGAAGACGCGCTAACTCGTTTTATCGTGAAACGGCGCCCTTGTTGGAGTGTCACTAGGCTATCAAGCATCACCTTCAGTCGTTTGTCTGCTCCTCTCCTGATCGACATACCTTGGTTTCTAACTGAGGGAAAAGTCTTGCTGCTGTGCTCATCATACCTTCCGCTTGAGGTTCCCCAACTGACTGGTTATTATCGTCATCATCATCAACTACACGCCAGCCATCACGGGCCGCCAGATTTTTCCGGTCTGGGGCCGGATGCTACCGGTTGATGGCGCCAGAAAATAAGCTAATGGCGTGTGGTTGACGTGGGAGCAGAATGTCCTTGTGCGTGGTGAATGACCAGCCCGTTGGGAACCCCAAGAGGAAGGTATGATGAGTGTAGCGGCTAGTTTTCCCTCAGTTTAAGAAACCAAGGTTATCGAACAGGAGAAGAGAGACAATGACGACTGAAGGTGTTGTGGAACCTGCACACACACAAACAAATACTTTGTTCCCAACTTGCGATGAGGTTGTCAATCTCACCGGTTTGCTTGAAACAAAGGTTATGAGTGTATCGAGTGGAAAACAATATAGCATGCGAGTAAAGTAAACAGTACGAGTAAAGTAAACAGGTGATAGCAATATGATGGAAATAGGACCGGGGTCCACAGTTCACTAGTGGTGTCTCTCCATAGATAAAATAACACATGCTGGGTAAACAAATTACAGTTGGGCAATTGATAGAATAAAGATAACGTGATATGTCAAGAAGATCACTATGAGATTTACTCTGGGCATTACAACAAAATACATAGACCGCCATCCAACTGCATCTATGACTAATAATCCACTCCCGGGGATATCAATCCAAACACCCTAGAAGTATTAAGTTGCAAACAACAGATAATTGCATTAAGCAAAGTGTGTAATGTAAACAAAGCATATGCCCTTGAGCATATGAATGTTGTTTTCTCCCTAGTAGCAACAGCACATCTACCACCTTAGAGGTTTCTGTCACTCCCCCAGGTGAAATAGAGGCATGAACCCACTATCGAGCATAAATACCCCCTCTTGGAGTCACTAGCAACTACTCGGCCAAGATAGCTACCAACAACGGAGAGCATGCAAGATCATAAACAACATAGAGATAACAAAAGGTATAATTTAGTACAGCAACTTAATCATAAACACCAATATTCATCGGATCCCAACAAACCAAACATGTAGAATTACATAACGGTGATCTCAATCATGTAGGGCAGCTCATGAGATCTAAACATGAAGCACATGGTGGAGAAGACAACCATCTAGCTACTGCTATGGACCCATAGTCCAAGGTAGACTACTCACTCATCGCTCCGGAGGCAAGCATGGCGATGAAGAAGACCTCCGGTGGCGATTCCCCTCTCCGGCAGGGTGCCGGGAAGAGCTTCTGGACCCTCCCGATCTTCGGGTCGACGGCGGCGGCGGATCGCGATGTGTTCTGGAAAACTGATCGGGCACTTAGGTTTTTCTCGTCGGGGGGTCTTTATAGGCGAAGGGGCGTCGTCAGAGGAGGGGCCAGGCGCCCTCACACGGGGGTGGCGTGGGCCAGGGGCTGGCCGCGCCGCCCCTGTGTGTGGGCCCCTGGTCCCTTGCCTCCTACTCTCCTTCGGATCTCTGGAAACTTCCGGGTAAAATAAGACTTCAGGAACTTGTTTCGTCCAATTCCGAGAATATTTCCTGTGTATCACTTCTGAAACACAAAAACAGCAGAAAACAGGAAACTGGCACTGCGGCACTTCGTTAATAGGTTAGTTCCGGAAAATGCATAAAAATGCCACTAAGTGTAACGAAACAATAGGCAAATGGTGTAAAAACAAGCATGGAGCATCAAAAATTATAGATACGTTTGAGACGTATCAAGCATCCCCAAGCTTAACTCCTGCTCGTCCTCGAGTAGGTAAGTGATAACAAAAGAATAATTTTTGAGGTGACATGCACCTACACAATCTTGATCATATATGTAAGCATTGGTGAGCTGGGATCAATAGAACTTAAAACATGGGCATGAAGATATAATCATGACAATAAGAACTTAGCAACCATGTTATAAACATGCAAATGAACACAAACAAAAGATCATCAAAATGAAACAATGAAAGTCAAACGTGTGTTCAAATCATAAGGAAAAACATACAAAAGGTTTTCAGCTTGTCCTTCAAAGAGAGCAAAACATAAATGCATAGGACACCTCAAAGTTTAAGAGGGCGACTAGATAAAAATAATTTAAGAACAAGTGAAACCAACAATATGAATCAATCAATGAACTTTGGGACAATGCATATCACACTAAGAATGACAACTATGCTCTCTTAATGGTGCATAAAGAAAGAAGGTGGTGACTCAACATAAAAGTAAAAGAAAGGCCCTTTGCAGAGGGAAGCAGTGATTGCAAGTTTTATAACCTTCAAAAATTATGGTACTTACCGGCTTTGAGCTCTCATTGCCCCCATCATAAGCATCTTGAATGGTTAAAGTTAATGCGAGAACAATTATGATGCATATGCTTGACAAATCATAAGTTGAAAACCTCGTGCCCCGTGAATACGAGTACCCAAACCTCATGCTACTTTACTTAGAGTCCCAAGCAAGGCTCTTGTCATTGCAAGTATATGCATATCATTGAGAACCGCCAATGGGGTACCTCCGTGCCCGATGACATGGAACAAGCCCACACCAAAATGACAGGGCAAGCAGACAATGAACACCTCGACATCTCTTTTATTTGCCTTTTGTTTAGCTTTTTATTATGAGATGCGTCGTCGAATGTTCACCATGGGTATGCTGCAAATTTCCACCATGAATTATGCATGGCTTAGATTGGCGGCCTGGCGTTTCCCTAACACATATACAAACTCCATGATCCCCACAAGATTCCCAATTCATTTCACACCGCGGGCATCCATAAACAAAAGATCACGATATCAACTCAAATAAGAAGTGCAATGTTGAAAGCTTGCCCATGACAGCATGGATGGGCTAGAATCCAACTTACAACTTGCAAGCATAACAACTCAACATAAGAGACCACAATGTCAAATTTTTAAGAACAGGAAAAAGTAAAGTGTGCCTTCCGGTTCGTGAGAGCTTTACTGACCGAATTTCGCATAACACTGGTAAGAGTTTAATTTGAAGAGAAAATAAAAGTAAGTCAAATTTACTTGGAATAGAAAATTGCTAGTAGGTATGTATGGTGGACACTTTGGAAAACTTTGGCTTTTAGGAGTTGGATGCACGAGTAGAGCTCATACTCAGTACAAGGCGAGGGCTAGCAAAAGACTGGGAGCGACCAACTAAGAGAGCAATAATGGCCATAATCATGCAAAGCGACAAAGCGACATTAAAAGAAGCATAAGATGGCATCAAAAGTCAAAAACTAAATGATCATGAAGGCTATTGGCGACTTTGTAAGAGTCTAACATGTGTGAGCATGCGCCAAGTCAACCCAAATAAAGCATCTAGGAGAAAACCAAAATAATGCTTCCATACAATAAAAACAACGCATGATTTTTTCAAAGGCTCATTAAGCAATCTCAGTTATTTGAGACAAGTCATGCTACAGCAAAACCACTAAGCATACTATCAAAAAGACATCAAGCATGACATGAAAAAGCCTAAGCCACAGTCTACATAAGCTCCTTCTTGTACCACTATTTTGCACAAAGCTTTTTCTCTTTTCCAACACCATTTGAAATTTTTAAAGACACCTCTTTTGATGAAAACCAATAAAGATCAGAGGCAAAAATACACCTTGATGAAAAGATATGACAAGATCTGAACGCAAATCAAGGCGAAAATGAAAACCAAAAGCAGTAGCAGAAAAAGAAGAATGCTCGATGAACGATAAGAGTGAAAAACTGAGCGTTCTTTGCAAATGAAAACGAGTACATCTCCTCCAAAGAAAATTTGTTGGGGTCCAACCATTTATTGCAGCAAACAAACAAACTAAACAAACTAAGAAAACTAAAACAACTGACGCTCCAAGAAAAACACATAGTGCATGAAGCAATAAAATTATAGTGTTTTGAAAGGTGACCTGATTTTCGCCGATGAAGAAGGGGTGCCTCGGGGGCATCCCCAAGCTTTGACGCTTGTACTTCTCGGATATTTCTTGGGGTGATGCATGGGCATCCCCAAGATTGAGCTTTTGTCCATTCTTCAACTCATCTCATCATTCTCCAATCCCTACACTTGAAAACTTCCTTCATACAAAACTAAACACAATTCTATTAGCAACATTAGTGCAAGCATAACATATAATCAATCCTCTAATTGCTTCAGGTTTCAACTCAAAACCACCACATATATAGCATATACTACTGTAGCAACCTCCCCAAAAGTTCCGTGATCAAAAGAACTCAAAAGAAAGCGATAAAGTGGCAAACACAAATATTGGCAGAAATCTGTCAAAACTGAACAGCTGACAAAGGTCGAATTTTTGAGGGATTTTCTGTTGCTCAAATCAAAAAGTGTTCAACTAACAAAAGTTTGGATATAACCTGGGGCATATGCACAAGAAATCGCAGGTCCAAAAGATAAACAGAGAATTTTCACGAATTTTTACGGTGCAGCACCGAAAACAGTTTCAGGACAGCAACATCCCCAAATCTTTACCTCGCTCAAATTAGAGGCTTCTCTTGGCACAAAAACGAAATAAACAAGATAAGGAGCGGTCATTACAGTAGTAATGACTTCCAAGACTCAAATAAAAGAAAAAGTACTGAAAAGAAAACATTGGGTTATCTCCCAAGAGTGCTTTTCTTTAACGCCTTTGAGCTAGGCGCAAAAAATTGCGAATCAAGTAATATCAAGTGATGAAGCATTAAGATCAACTGCAGAGGTCTTGTCAATAAGGCATTGTATTTCATCCACATAAGTTTTAGAAGACCCTTTGTGATCATGCTTCGGTACACTATTCTCATCAAAAAGATTTTCAGGACAGATCCAGGCAAAATTATTTTTGAAAGCATCATTCAATCCCAAAAGCTTGCAAGGTATAGGTATTTCGGTCTCCTCATCATTAGTATCAATAACCTTTATAGGTGAACCGAGTTTATTAAAATGTTTAAGAACCTTTCTAGCTTCAATAACAACATCCTTAAATTCTAGGCGCAAAGTTTCCATGATAAAAGCTTTCTTTTCGGGATCCTCAATTTCATGAAGCTTAAGGAACATATATTGCATAAAAGGATTAAGACTAGCAAACCTAGTTTCCAACATGTCAATTAAATAAACAGAAGCAACTTCAATACTAGGAGCAAGCTCAACCCAAGACTTTTCCTCAACTTCCTCATGCATACTAATGTGATTAAAGAACTCCTCAATGTTACTTTTGCCAATAATCGAACCACTACCTACTGAGAGGTCCTCCAAAACGAACTTAGGGATCAACATGATAAACTAAAATAAGAAATAACAACTACCAAGGATTCTAATTTTTTTGGGTTTTTGATAAAAAGCAATGCAGGTAAAATAAATAAAGTAAAGCAAAACAATAACAAAGTAAAGAATGTGTGTGCGAAGAACTCCCCTCGCAGAAGTCTTCTCTCTTCCCCGGCAACGGCGCCAGAAAAGTAGCTGCTACCGGTTGATGGCGCCAGAAAATAAGCTGATGGCGTGTGGTTGACGTGGGAGCAGAATGTCCTTGTGCGTGGTGAATGACCAGCCCGTTGGGAACCCCAAGAGGAAGGTATGATGAGTGTAGCGGCTAGTTTTCCCTCAGTTTAAGAAACCAAGGTTATCGAACAGGAGAAGAGAGACAATGACGACTGAAGGTGTTGTGGAACCTGCACACACACAAACAAATACTTTGTTCCCAACTTGCGATGAGGTTGTCAATCTCACCGGTTTGCTTGAAACAAAGGTTATGAGTGTATCGAGTGGAAAACAATATAGTATGCGAGTAAAGTAAACAGTACGAGTAAAGTAAACAGGTGATAGCAATATGATGGAAATAGGACCGGGGTCCACAGTTCACTAGTGGTGTCTCTCCATAGATAAAATAACACATGCTGGGTAAACAAATTACAGTTGGGCAATTGATAGAATAAAGATAACGTGATATGTCAAGAAGATCACTATGAGATTTACTCTGGGCATTACAACAAAATACATAGACCGCCATCCAACTGCATCTATGACTAATAATCCACTCCCGGGGATATCAATCCGAACACCCTAGAAGTATTAAGTTGCGAACAACAGATAATTGCATTAAGCAAAGTGTGTAATGTAAACAAAGCATATGCCCTTGAGCATATGAATGGTGTTTTCTCCCTAGTAGCAACAGCACATCTACCACCTTAGAGGTTTCTGTCACTCCCCCAGGTGAAATAGAGGCATGAACCCACTATCGAGCATAAATACCCCCTCTTGGAGTCACTAGCAACTACTCGGCCAAGATAGCTACTAACAACGGAGAGCATGCAAGATCATAAACAACATAGAGATAACAAAAGATATAATTCAGTACAACAACTTAATCATAAACACCAATATTCATTGGATCCCAACAAACCAAACATGTAGAATTACATAACGGTGATCTCAATCATGTAGGGCAGCTCATGAGATCTAAACATGAAGCACATGGTGGAGAAGACAACCATCTAGCTACTGCTATGGACCCATAGTCCAAGGTAGACTACTCACTCATCGCTCCGGAGGCAAGCATGGCGATGAAGAAGACCTCCGGTGGCGATTCCCCTCTCCGGCAGGGTGTCGGGAAGAGCTTCTGGACCCTCCCGATCTTCGGGTCGACGGCGGCGGATCGCGATGTGTTCTGGAAAACTGATCGGGCACTTAGGTTTTTCTCGTCGGGGGGTCTTTATAGGCGAAGGGGCGTCGTCAGAGGAGGGGACAGGCGCCCTCACACGGGGGTGGCGCGGGCCAGGGGCTGGCCGCTGCACTTGGAGGACCAACAATGTCTACAAGAACAGACGCGTGCGTAGACATCAAGCTCTTTTCCGGCGTCGTTGCCGTCGAGGTAAGGTAAAAGGTACTCACATTCTCTGGCTACTAAGCTATCTTCTAGTACTGTTGCTGGTGTGTGGGTGCTCAAAGGTATTTCCTTTAGATTCTGCAATTATATCTTTTTGTTTCTTGTTTTTATTTTCACTAGTTAGGCTTAATGGAAAACAAAGAGCTTTATAGTATTTTTCCTCAGTTAAGACATGAAGTGTTTGAAGAGAAAATTGAAAAACTCTTTGAGAGGGTTTATATAATGAATTTAAAGAACTAAGATGATTACACTAACATCAATTACTACAAAAGTAAGTGATGCTAGTAGAACCATCATATATAGAGCAAACTCCCCCACAATCTATGCACGTGTGAATAAACTTGAATTTCATTGCATAGATTGCCAACCAATGTTGTTGGTGGAGTTTCCACTATATATACTCACCCATGCAAAGCATGGAAGGCAAATGCTTAAGAATAAAACCAAAGCATGAAGCCCAATTCCATTCAAACCCTCGAAACTTCTCCCCCATTGGCATCCATTGCCAAAATGGGCGGAAAGGCTTAGAACGCCAATATAGTGAGAGTTCCTCCTCAAGGTGTGCATGGCCCCAAAAGAGTGAAAACACATGCACAAATCCAAGGACAAAAATTTGGAGGAAATCAACCTATATTAAGGATCAAAGATTGCAAACAAAAAGGATGACATGATGGTAAAACTTCCAACAAATAAAGGTAGCAATCAAAAGATCCAAAAGCGAATCAAATAAAGATATTATGATAAGACCAAAACAATGCTCTAAATAACATGAAGAAGCTCCCCAAGGTTTGTGCATAACATATTCCATTTGAATTGAAGTATAAGGTGCACAAACATGGAATCATCACTACCTCGATATTATTCAAAACAAAATGATACCAAGTGACATCAAAATACTATGATAACCGCAAAATGGTGCTTTAAATAAAATGAAGAAGCTCCCCAAGGTACGTGCACAAGATAGACTTTTTGTATTTCAAAACAATTTGCACAACATGGAATCCTCACTCCCTCACTATCATTTAAAAGCAACCATTAGTAAGAGATCATAGAAAAGACAATATGCTTAACACTTGTATCAAGGAAATGGTTGAGCAACAAGTAAGGAACCGACATATTAAATGGCTCAACCAAAGGAATGTGTGATAGGAATGACAAAGCATATTATAAGACTAGTACAAGGATGCACAAAGAGCATCCACATAGTCCTCAATGAATGATATTGCTTAGAATTCCATCCCAACACACAAGGTTTAAATAAGATATCAAATAAGAAGATATCATCTCTCATGTGTATAAGTTTCTAAGTAGACAACATCACAAAGATAATTATCACTGAGAAACATATACACATAAAAATAGATACAACGAATAGAACATGATATCCAAACAAGTTCATGCAATATACCAATGAGATTTTTGCTTTTAAAGCATGACCAAAGGTACAATATATCTAATTGCATATTGCAAAACTTCAACCACAATCATGTCAAAGACATCACAAATATCAACAAGGGAAAGAAGATAGTTGGGATGTTTTGAGAAAAACAACAAGTATCATGAGTAAGTATACCAAAAGGAAGAACCAAATTTGCACTTTCATCAATATTGCACATGTGAGGAACTTGAGGAATTGATATGCAATAAAATTGCTAGATAGACATATTTGGGAAGGGTGAATCATGAGCATGATTTTATATATTCCCCAAAAAATGCACTCATCTCAAATTACTCACATTTTCAATAAAGAGTTTTCATTAAGATCTTTGCAAATAAAGATTTTCATGCCATGAAATGACCCACACAAGGTTAGATGCTATAAAAGTATGCATGAATAAGATACTTGTTACCGAGATATCATTGGAAGGATGTAGTAGATAGGAGTTCTTCAATAATCCTAGCTTGCCACAAATTATCAACTAGTCACCGCTTCATCCTTATTATTGAGACAAGCACCAACATATCTCCCATGTACCTAAAACATATTCAAGTACAATATGGTCCCCAAACTCATTGGGTCCGAAGTAGTTAGAGACACTACAATATATAGGATAAGCTCCACAAAAATATGTGCATATAGATATGAACTTGAAATTCATGCACATCTTAGCCGAATTAGGATTTATTGGAGTTTACCCTATATATTGGATCAAAGAAAGCAAAGCATGCCATATAATATATAGTAAGTAAATATGCATGCTAAAAACTTCCAAGAGCCAAAGGGAGATACAATTTGGATGAAACACCAAGAAGACCAAAGAGTCACACGAAGGTGTGAAAAACCCAAAAGTTGTCCAAATTATATCAAAGAATCAATTCAACACAAGATTGACTCCAAAGTCCACCAAGTGAACAAAGCAAATACCAATGAGCATAAAGAATCACTAAAAGACACATGCCCAAAGACTTATCTCATTTAAGAAAAAAGAGCAAAATCAAGAAAAGAGATAGCCATTCTCCCAAAGAGAGCAAGGTTCCAATCAAACAAACCAAACTCTCCACTCTTTTATGATGGCACACTAAGTACCAAAAACAAAAAGATTTGTCTTCCAACAATAACCAATACCAATTGAAATAAGCTGCAAGAGTATGTTATAGAAAATATAGGAGAGCTCCCCCAAGATTAGTGCACTATTTATGATTTTGCATTTGAATACAAAATGCACACAAATGGGATCATCATCTCTACCTACATTAAGAATAACACAAAACAAGATCAACAAATTCAAATGGACTCACAAGAGTCAAGGAAGACAATGGGAAATAAAACAAATACATTTCTTGGCAAGAGATAAGGTAATTAAAAGCAATAGCCAATGTAAAGATGATCAATATATATACCACAAGACAAAGTACCAATTGTTCAAGGACAAGAGGTATTTGGAGTTATTAATTTCCCGGTGGTATTTTACACATAAATCCAAGATCATCTTCACAACAAGAAGTATATGAAAAGGATAAGAATTGAACACCATGCTAAAGAAGATATTCTTGATAGACTCAAATAGTTAAACAATCACGCAAAGCAATGATTAGGATAACTTGAAGTAAATGGTTTTCCAATTTTGATATAGAATTCCACATTTTAGGAAAACCCTACCAAGAATGTATCTCACAAACAAAATCCAAAGCAAGAGCAATAAAACAATTTGGAAAATTGAAACTTGTTTGAGCAAACATGTCACATAGAAGAAAGATAATTTGCAATATCAACACTATGTGACACAACCTCAAATATACACATTTTATTGGTTTGTAGTATGCACAAAGCATATTACTCCCCCATAATGTGATAAAACATTTATTTTCACAAGAGGCAAATAAAATCTAACATGAGATGATTAATGGACATTATAGAATTTGAAATTCTCATGAGCATGACATACCACATAGAGACTAGATAATTTAAAATATAAACACTAAGTGGTATTCCTCACGTACACACATTTTTAGGGTTGTGAAATGCCAAAGCATATCACTCCCCCAAGATGGGATGATCCATTAATCTCTCACAAGAGCCAACAAGATACAAACAATATGCAAAAGGCTCAACAAGAACACCCGTACATGGTGTGCAACCAACAAGCACATACTTGATTACTCAAAATAAAGCAAGTAGGAAGCACAACATATACAAACTCATGCAACGGAACAAAACCGACACATGCAAAGGGGCGAGTAACTTTCAATGTATAGACGTTGAGAACATGTTACCGCAAGGAGGAACAATGGATATAGGATGTAAAAATTATAATCCAATTGACTTGACTTGATACAATATAAATGATGAAGATCCCTTAATTCTTCATGATATAGCCAAATCTCCAATGCCCTCCAACAAACACCTATTTTTTTGACTATGCCCAACAAACACCTATTGATCAAGTTTTGGTGTGATGGTCCCCAACCAAGTTGGATCCTAAGAGGTTAGTCACAATAGGCTTGGCCACCCAAATGGTTCTTTTCTTGACACCACATTGAGTACCAACAAATTTGGCAAACACATTGCCAACCTTATCCTTGCAAAGGGAATAAGCATCATCAATTATGATAGGGTTGGATGAGTTACCCATAGTGCATGAAGAATAAAGGTGACCCTTCTCACGGCATATGTAGCAAGTTCTTTTCTTCACCTTCTTCTCACTAGATTTCTCCGCAATGGGAGCATTAGCTTGATTCTTCTTGGGAAGTGGCATTTCTTCAACTCGAGGTTGAGCATGACCTTGAACTTGAGGCCACTTCCCTTGTTGCTTCTCAACTAGTGCCTTCTTCTTCAAAGGGCAAGATCTAACATGGTGCCCTTCAATTTTGCACTTGAAGCAAATAATCTTGGCCGGATCTTTGACTTGTTCTTGGCCCTTCTTATTCTTGTTAACCTTGGACTTTTTCTTGTTGTTGGAGATAAACCCAAGTCCACTCTTGTCATTGGGGGATTTTTGCACACTCAACATATTGTCGAGTTTGGATTTCCCTTCATGACTCTTTACCAAGTCTTTCTTCAAAGAAGTGACTTGGGCCTTGAGCTCTTTGATTTCCTCTACATGGTTAGTAACAACACAAGTTCTAGAGGAAGTAGAAGCTTCATTTATAGAGCAACAAGGCAAGGAAAGTAATTCATCACAAGATGTAGCAATATTATGAGTGGAAGAATTACTAGGACTAGCACATGGCAATATGGCATTTTGAGAAGTAGTGCAAATGTCCACATGGGGCTCACTAGATGTTACCTTTGACATAATAGCCTCATGAGCTAATTTTATCCTATCATGGGAAGCTAGAAGATCCTCATGGGAGCTAGAGATATTTCCATGATTTTCTTCCAATTTCCCATAATTGCTAGTTAGCAAGTCAAGTTGAGCCCTTAGCTCAACATTCTCCTTCAAGATGGATGCTTCACAAGAAGTAGAGTTAGTAGCACAAGCATCATCACTAACGGAAAGCGGAGAAGGTTATTTAGTAAGCTCATTTGAATTTGAAGCTTTAAGTTGCTCATGCGACTCGGTGAGAATGATGGGCTCACATGAAATGACCCTAGAGTCATTTTTAAGAAGCACAACATTCTCAAGGAGTTTAGCATAAGTAACTACAAGCTCTTCATATTTAGTTTCAAAATCATTTGCCACCACAAGAGTTCTATCATAGGATTTCTTTATTTTAGATAACTCTAAAGTAAAGGTCTCCTCAAGAGATTCCTTGGTGGTTTGTTCTTCTTCTAGAGCTTCTTTTAGATCCGCGATCTCATCCGCGTAATCACGGGCATGACCTTGCATTTTAAAAATGGTATTCTCATGCTCCTCAATAATTTTATTGCTCTCGGTGGCAATAGCCAAAATCTTATAGAATTAAGAGCAAGCAATTTTATTCTTATGAATAGCATGAAAAAACATTTCACTCTTCTCAAATAAAGATGCAAGATCATCTTCTTCTTCTTCATTATCCTCATTCTCATCATCACTAGATATATTGGGTTCCAAAGTAGGAGTTACCTTTGAAGCCCTAGCCATAAGGAAAATGTGGGAAGCAATAGATGATGATGACTAAATATTTGAAGCTCCAAGTGCGACCATGTATTGGCCAATAGAATTTCCGGTTTCCTCTACATTGTTAGACACACAACAACTAGAGGAACTAGAGGCATTTATATCATGGCAACAAGACGAAGTAAGCCTATCATTATGAGATGTGTTCAAGGAGCATACACATGATATGCAAGGACTATCAACACAAGCATGTAAAGCATTTATGGTGCTAGAAGTGTTTAAGTCCAAAGATGAAGCATGGCAATGAGATAGAGATGAATGATCAACACAAGTAAGCTCACTATCAACATTGCAATTTCCATCACCACTCACCATAGAGTTACCTTGTGTCTTGCTACACTTTGGTGAAGTGGAAGAGAGTTCATCACGACCGGAAGTGGAGGGAATACAATCATCCTCAATCTTGTTGGACATATCATATTTGTCTTAAATCTTTGTCCAAAACTCATGAGCGCTACGGAAAGGCATGATTGCAAGAATAACTGTATTGCTCACACAATCAACAAGCACATTAGAAGCTTGAGCTTCTAGATAAGAATTTTCCTTCTCCTCTAAAGATAGGTTTCGAGAATCCTTAGGAGGAGAAAAACCCATTTCTAGAATTCGCTCTATATTTGGGTCCATATCACGAAAATGATTAAGCATGCAAATTTTCCATATATCATAATTAGTGCCATCAAATATAAAGGTGTCATTGTGCACTAATCCCCTAGCCGACATCTTTGCTCTCAAGGCGATGAAGCCTAAAATGAGAGACCTTGCTCTGATACCAATTGAAAGGACACGGATGTCGCCTAGAGGGGGGGGTGAATAGGCGATTTAAAACTTTTACGAGTGGCTTGACAAATGCGGAATAAAACTAACGTTTAATTTGCCAAGCATACAAAACCTAAATAAACTAGGTTCACCTATGTGCACCAACAACTTATGCTAGACAAGATAAGTAACTATGTGATAGCAAGATATATATAACTTCAAGCATGAAGGCTGTCACAAAGTAGATTGCATAAGTAAAGGAGCTCGGGTATAGAAATAACCGAGGCACGCGGAGAGAACGATGTATCCCGAAGTTCACACCCTTGCAGGTGCTAATCTCCGTTGGAGCGGTGTGGAGGCACAAGGCTCCCCAAACACCATGGAGGCTCACCGTAATCTCCTCGAGCCCTCCCACCAAGATGGAAGACCCGATCCACTATGGGACCCTTGAGGGCGGTCACCGAACCCGCACAAAGCTTGGGGCAACTCCACAACTTAATTGGAGGCTCCCAAATCCACAATGCCACTAAGATTGGGGCACACTCCACAACTCAATTGGAGGCTCCCAATAATCGCCACGGAGGCACCACAAAGCTTGGGAAGATCTCCACAACTTAATTTGAGGTCCCCAAGAAATCCACTGAGCCGTCTAGGGTTCCAAGAACCCAAGAGGAAATAAGCTTCTTGCTTTCACCACCGAATCTCCGAGGAGAACTCAAACCGATGCACCAAATGCAATGGCAAGAACACACGAAGTGCTCAAATCCTTCTCTCCCAAATCCTACCAAAACAACAAATGCTATGGAGGGATATGAGAGGAAGAACAAGGAGGAAATCCACAAAGAACTCCAAGATCTAGATCCAATAGGTTCCCCTCACTTAGAGGAGAAAGTGATTGGTGGAAAAGTAGATCTAGATCTCCTCTCTCTTTTCCCTTAAAAAGATGCAAGAAACATGGAGGGAATGGATGAGGGAGGGCAAGCTTTGAAGGTCAACAACAGAGGAGAGAGAAGCCCAAAAACGTGGTTGGTTCAAGGAAGAAGAAGGGTATTTATAGGTGGGGAAAATCTGGCCGTTGGAAGCAAATCGCGCCAAAGTTCGGTCGTAAGTCTGACGCCGCCGGACTTTAGGCCAGACGGTCCGGCGGACAGTCCGGCGATCGCCAAAAAGCCCCGCAGTAGTGCGGTTTGGCGGGTCGCCGGATTTTTCCAGTCTGGGGCCGGATTTCCTGGCCTAGAGTCTGGCCCGGCCGGACCTCGGGCCGAACTTTCCGCCAAGAAAAAACATCAACACGAAAACGGCCATAACTTTTGCATCCGGACTCCGTTTTCGATGAACTTGGGCTCGTTGGAATCACCACAACGAGCTCTACACCTTCATCCATAGAAACATCATAGTCCAACAAAGGAGGATGAAACCAAATGATAAAAGGTTTGACTTAGCTATAAAGAAGAACCGATAAAACCTCCAAACACCAAAAACACAATAAGAGTTCCATACGAAATCCATTTTTGATGAGCTAGAGCTTGTCATGGAAATAACCACAAGCTCTAGAACCTCACATGGATAAAATCCAAATAAGAACCAAGAAAGATAATGCCAAGTATGCAAAGGTTGAGCTCTCTCCGAACGATACGAATAAGTTACTCACTCGAGAGCCCCTCTTGATAGTACGGCTATCGATCCTAAACCCGGTCTCCCACACTATGAGACCGATAAGAAAGAAACCCTATCAAGAACATACCTTTGCCTTGTGCATTCCACTTGAGCTAGATGGTGACGATCTTGATCTTCTCAAGTTGGACTACCTTTCTTGATTGCGCTTGCTCGGTGAAGTCTTGCGGATTGCTCCCCCACACTTCACTATGGGAGAGACACTAGAGAAATATCTTCACATGTCCATTACCACCAAATGGACACCGAGCTTCAAGCAAATGATATCTTCTAGAAGCCTATCTTGATCTTGTGCTTCGACTTGATCAACATTGCACTTCATCTTCTTCTTTCATAATAATGATGTCTTGAGAATGCACATGAGAGTTCACTCCATCTTATTCCTCAAGACACACTCTATATAGGCTCAACTCCCTTATGACCAAACTTCGGATCACTCCTTGAATAACACCTTGATCATCACATAATCTTCTTTATATTCAACTTCTTACAACCTTGAACCCAACAAATGGCTCAAGCGTTGTCTACGGACAAGTCCTACAAATATAACTCAATGCAAACATTAGTCCATAGGGATTGTCATTAATTACCAAAACCACACATGGGGGCACATGCACTTTCAAAGTATGATCCCTAGGCCTTGTTTCTAAGCATTGAAACACCGTTTACATTCAGTTTTGTTACATGTTTGCTCACAGTGATATTTATTTCAGATTGCATTTACTACTTATAATCATCCATATTACTTGTATTTCACTATCTCTTCGCCGAACTAGTGCACCTATACATCTGACAAGTGTATTGGGTATGTTGGGGACACAAGAGACTTATTGTATCATAATTACAGGGTTGCTTGAGAGGGATAGCTTTGACCTCTTCCTCCCTGAGTTCGATAAACCTTGGGTGATCCACTTAAGGGAAACTTGTTGATGTTCTACAAACCTCTGCACTTGAGGACCAACAATGTCTATAAGAACAGACGCGTGTGTAGACATCAAGCTCTTTTCTAGCGTCGTTGCCGTCGAGGTAAGGTAAAAGGTACTCACATTCTCTGGCTACTAAGCTATCTTCTAGTACTGTTGCTGGTGTGTGGGTGCTCAAAGGTATTTCCTTTAGATTCTGCAATTATATCATTTTGTTTCTTGTTTTTATTTTCACTAGTTAGGCTTAATGGAAAACAAAGAGCTTTATAGTATTTTTCCTCAGTTAAGACATGAAGTGTTTGAAGAGAAAATTGAAAAACCTTTGGAGCTTTATTTGCATGCTAATAGCAATGTTATTTGTATGAATTCTTTGAACACCGTTATTGCTAATGCTATAGAAAAGTCTAAGCTTGGGGAAGCTGGTTTTGATAAGCATAATATTTTTAGTTCCCCAGCTTTAGTGGAGAAAATTTTCTCTGATGATATTTTATCTCCCATATGTGATAATTCTAATGATGTTTGTGATCCTCGTCCTTTTAAAATACCTATGAAAATTGTTGAACGTGCTATGAATAACTGCTATTTAGGGGATGGAACTGTCCATCCTGGTGATCATTTGCTCTTTATACATGAATTATGCGAGTTGTTCAAGTGTGTAGGTATTTCAACAAGTCAGGTTAAGAGGAAGCTATTCTCTTTATCACTAAAGGGCAGAGCTGTGGAATGGTATAAGATGTTGAATGATGGCCGATCTATTGGCTGGGAGGAAATTGTACCTCTCTTTTATTCTAAATTCTATCCTTCTAGTGAGATTCATAAAGATAGGAATTATATTTATAATTTTCATCCTCATGATGGAGAAAGCATTGCCCAAGCGTGGGGAAGATTGAAGTCACTAATGCTCAAATGTCCCATTCATGAGCTCCCCCATAATATTGTTATTAATAATTTTTATGCAAGGCTTTCAGAATATTACAAGGACTATCTAGATGCCTGTTTTGAGGGGTCTTTCACAAGCAAGGAGGTTGAAGCCAAGTGGGATTTGATTGAAACAATTCAAGGAAATATCGAAGATTGGGATTGTGATAAAGGTAAAGAATCAGGTATAAACTATGAGTATGATTGCATTAAGTCTTTCGCTAAAACTGCTGATTTTCAACAGCTTAGTGCTAAATATGGTCTTGATCCTAAAATTATGGTTGATTGCTATAGAGTCTTTGCTTCACATATTAATGTTCCTAAAGGAAATTGGGACGTGTATCATGAACCTTTTAAAGATAGTTGCTTGGAAAGTGAAATTGTTGTTGATGATTGCAATAAACATGCTCAAACTTCTGAAAGTACTATTTCTTATAAGCATGCTAATTTTTGTGGAGCACATAGACCTTGTGAAAAGAATCACATCAAAGAAGATTATTGTATCCACCACAGGAGTGAAGAAACTAGAATGTGGGACAAGGCTCTAAATGAGCTTGGTGAAAAGGTTTGTACCATCTATCCTTTTATTTGTGAACTTTGCTATAAAGTGGGTCATTTCAATTCCAATGTTCAAGCTATGATAGTAGCCTTTCTAATCCAATGAGTACTGCAAGTTTGTATTGTGATGACAAGATCACTCCCAATCAGCACAATGAGCTTACTTTGTTTTTGGGGTGTGAAGAGTTATCGAGAAAAACTTCTTTGGTAGATATGAGTGCTTTTAATATAAATAGCATCCTGCATGGTTATCATCTTTATTGTGTTGATAATTTCCACGCAAATACTTACATACAAAATGTCATAGAAGATGATGCTTTACCAAAATATGACAGGACTAATATGTGTTTTGTTCTTATTAATGAGAAGGAGGAATCCTCCAAAGTTTCTTCTATCGTTTCTGTCAATAAACCAGGTATGTGGAGAAGCTTCCTTTCAAGCCTCTCCCTCCTAAAGAACAGAAGAAGAAGAGGAGTAAAAGGAGAGAAGAAACGGTATCTTCCCCTAAGCATGTTGCTCCTATTATAGTTTTTGCTGATGAATTTGAACTTGATGATGTTCCTATGTCGGTTACCTATAGTAGTGATCATGATTGGGAAAAGCACAGTACTTTTGATATTGAAAATCTCTATGGTACCAATTCTGAAAATGATGAGGTTAATAATTGTTGTTCTATTAGTGCTATCCATGTTTCTTCCAATGATGTGTTTACAAATGAACGCACTCCGGAAGATAGCTATTTTGTTGAATTTCCGCCTACTACGATTGCTAAGAATGACTATGTTCATGTGGGGAGTATTAATTCTTTTATGCATATGGCTCATGATAAGAATGTTTTATGTGATAGTTATATTGTTAATTCTATTCATCATGCTACTGAAAGTTATTATGAGAGAGGGAAACATGGTTTTATGCATATCAGTAATATTAAGTTTCCCCTCTTTATGTTCAAATTCTTGAAGTTGCACTTGTTTTGCCTTCCTATGCTTGTTGATTTGTGCTTTCAGGACTTGTTTCTTTACAAGACTCTTTTTCATAGGAAGTGGTTTAGATTTAAACTTGTTTCATATTTGATTTTTGATGCTCTCTCTTGCTTCAAGTTCTATCCGGCGCTTATGTGAGCATCTTCTCAAATTTTTGCGCCTAGCTCAAAGGCGTTAAAGAAAAGCACTCTTGGGAGATAACCCAATGTTTTCCTTTCAGTACTTTTTATTTTTGTTGAGTCTTGGAAGTTATTACTACTGTAATGACTTCTCCTTATAATTTTTATTTCGTTTTTGTGCCAAGAAGAACCTCTAATTGGAGGAAGGTAAGATTTGGGGAAGTTGTTGTCCTGAAACAGATTTCTGCATTGTACCATAAAAATTCGTGAAAATTCTCAGAACGTCTTTTTGATCTACGATTTCTTGTGCACATGTCCCAGGTTATTGCCTAACTTTCATTAGTTTTGTACTTTTTGATTTGAGCAACAGAAAATTTTCAAAAAAATCAATCTTTACCAGCTGTTCTGTTTTGATAGATTTCTGCCATTATTTGTATTTGCTTCTTGATCTCTTTCTTTTTGAGTTCTTCTGATCACGGAACTATTTGAGGAAGTTTCTACAGTAGATTTTGTGTTAATATGTGTTGTACTTGAGTTGAAATTGAACCAAAGGTGGATCTATTATCTTGCATACACTAATGTTGCTAACAAGAATTGTGTGAAGTTCTGTATGAAGGAAGTTTTCAAGTGTAGGGAAAGGAGAGTGATGAGATGAGATGAGATGAGATGAAGTATGGACAAAAGCTCAAGCTTGGGGATGCCCATGTCACCCCAAGAAATATCCAAGAAGTACAAGCGTCAAAGCTTAGGGATGCCCCATGGCACCCCTTCTTCATCAACAAAAATATCAGGTCATCTTTTAAGACACTATATTTTTATTGCTTCATATGCTATGTGTTTTTCTTGGAGCGTCTTTATTTTCGCTTTCAGTTTTCTTTTGTTTTATTTGCTGTAATAAATGGTTGGATCACATCATGTTGGTTTTGGAGAGAGACATACTCTGTTTTCATTGCCAAGAACACTCTAGTTTTCACTCTTATCGTTCAACGAGTGTTCTCTTTTTCTAGTACTGCGTTTAGCTTTTGTTTTTCGCCTTGATTTTTGTTCAGAACTTGTTGTTTATTTGTAGCAAGGTGTGTTTAGACCTCTGGTCTTTGTTGGTTTTCATCTTTAAGAGTTATCTCAAAAAGGTTGATTGGTGTTGGAAAAGAGAAAAAAGTTTCATGTCTATAGTGGTAGAAATGGGAGCTTGTTTAGACTGTGGCTTAGACTTTTGCATGTCATGCTTGATGTTATTTTGATAATATGCTTAGTAGTTTTTGTTGTAGCATGACTTGTCTCAAATGACTAAGATTGCTTAATGTGCCTTTGAAAGAATCATGCATTGTTTTTATTATATGGGAGCATATTATTGTGGTTTCTCCTTTGATGCTTTATTTGGGTTGACTTGGCGCATGCTTACACCATGTTTGACTTTAACAAGTCGCTTATAGCCTCTACGATCATTTGGTTTTTGACTTGTGATACCACTTTATGCTTCGGTTAATAATGTTTTGTCGCTATGCATGATTATAGCTGTTATTGCTCTCTTAGTTGGTCGCTCCCAGACTTTTGCTAGCCTTCATCTATATTGAGAGGGAATACTTCTCGTGCATCCAACTCCCAAAAATCAAGTTGTTTCAAAGAGTCCACCATATCTACCTATTAGCAATTTGCTATTCCAAGTACATTCGTCTTGCTTTTATCTATCTTCCAAATTAAACTTTTTGTTATGTGAAAATTAGTCAGTAAAGCTCTCATGAACCTGATGGCACGTTTACTTTCTTGCACTTAATAAATTTGACCAATGTGGCTCTCTTATGTTGATGTTATGCTTGCAAGTTGTAAGTTGGGAGTTAGCTCAGCCATACTGTCATGGGGCACGCTTTCAACATTGCACTTACTCTTATTTAGTTGATATCATGATATTTTGTTTATGGATACCTAGCGATGTGAAATAAGTTGGAAACTTGTGAGCTCATGGAGTTTGTATATGTGTTAGAGAAACGCCTGGACCGCTAATCTAAGCCATGCATCATTCATGGTGGAAATTTACAGCATGCCCATAGTGGACATTCAACGACGCATCTCAAAATAAAAAGTTATACCCAATAGTAAATAAAAGAGATGTCGAGGTGTCCATTGTCTGTTTGTCTTGTCATTTTGATGTGGGCTTGTTTCCATGTCATCGGGCAAGAGGTACCCCATTGGCGTTCTCAATGATACATGTATGCTTACAATGACAAGAACTTGCTTGGGACCTAAGTCGAGTAGCATGAGGTTTAGATATTCGTATTTATGGGACATGAGATTTTCAACTTATGATTTGTCAAGCATATGCTTCATATTTGTACTCGCATTAACCTTAACCACTCAAGATGCCTATGATGGGGGCAATGAGAGCTCAAAGCTAGTAAGTATCATAATTTTTGGAAGATTTATAAAAACTTGCAATCACTACTTCCCTCTGCGAAGGGCCTTTCTTTTACTTTTATATTGAGTCTTCACCTTATACCTTTATGCACCATCTAAGAGAGCATAGTTGTCATTCTGAGTATAATGTGCATGGTCCCAAAATTTATTATTGATTGATTCATGATTATGGTATTGCTTGTTCTCAAATTATTTGTATCTAGTCACCCTCTTAAACTTGAAGGTGTCCAATGCATTTATGTTTTGCTACTCCATGAGGGACAAGTTGAATACCACTTTGCTATGTTTTTCTATATGCTCAAAACAAACAATTGACTTTCAATGCATTATTATTCATGATCTTTTGTTTGAGATAATTTTCATGTTATAACTTGGTTGCTAAGTTCTATTGTCAAGATTATATCTTTTATACCCATGTTTAGAGTACTTTGATCTCAGCACTCAATGCTTTACATTGTTTTGATCAAGATTGTGTTGGTGCATGTCACCTCAAAAATTATTGTTTTGTTATCACTTACCTACTCGAGGATGAGCAGGAGTTAAGCTTGGGGATGCTTGATACGTCTCAAACGTATCTATAATTTTTGATGCTCCATGCTTCTTTTACACCAGTTGCTTTGTGTTTTGTTTACACTTCGTGGCATTTTTATGCATTTTCCGGAACTAACCTATTGACGAGATGCCACAGTGCCAGTTCCCTGTTTTCTGCTATTTTTGTGTTTCAGAAAAGTTATACAGGAAATATTCTCGGAATTGGACGAAACGAAGCCCGAAGTTCCTATTTTCCCCCGACACGAGATGGAGTCCAAAGAAGAGTCGGAGGGGGGCCAGGGGGCAACCACACCACCTGGTGGCGCGGGTGACCCCTAGGGCGCGCCACCCTATGGTGTGGGGGCCCTAGCCACCCTCTGACATCGCCCCTTCACCTATATAAAGTCTCCAAAGCGAAAACCCTAAATCAGTCGGCGTTTTCCCCAGAAAAGTTCCGCAGCACCGCCGCCGTTGAAGACCAATTTCGGGGGACAGAAGTCTCTGTTCCGGCACCCTGCCGGGACGCGGAAGTGGCCCCGGAGCCATCTCCATCGCCTCCACCGCCATCTCCATCGACTTCACCGCCATCTCCATCGACGTTGTTGTCTCCCATGATGAGGCGGGAGTAGTTCTCCCATGGGGCTGAGGGCTCTACCGGTAGCTATGTGGTTCACCTCTCTCTCCCATGATGTGATCTATATGTGATCACGAGCTTTGTATCTAGTTGAATTGGTAGATGTTGTTCTTCATATATTATGCTACTCTAGTGCTTTATTACTGTAATCTTCGGAGACACCTTGTACCATGATGTGAAGGTGACAGTGTGCGCATTATGTGTGTCTCTTTGGCTAGTGTCTCTATGAATTGTTGGTGTTTGTTGGAACCATCTAGTGTGCTCAAGGTGATAGTGTGGGGCAATCTAGTTTGGGGAAATGCGAACTTTGAGGAGTGCTTCGTAGCTCTACACATGATTAATGTTCGTTATCCATCGGAGAATAGTTTAGAATGGCATAGTGAAGATAGATATTTATGTGTTCAATTATGTTATCTTTGTTGAGAGTGTCCACTAGTGAAAGTATGATCCCTAGGCCTTGTTTCTAAGCATTGAAACACCGTTTACATTCAGTTTTATTACATGTTTGCTCACAGCGATATTTATTTCAGATTGCATTTACTACTTATAATCATCCATATTACTTGTATTTCACTATCTCTTCGCCGAACTAGTGCACCTATACATCTGATAAGTGTATTGGGTGTGTTGGGGACACAAGAGACTTCTTGTATCGTAATTGCAGGGTTGCTTGAGAGGGATAGCTTTGACCTCTTCCTCCCCGAGTTCGATAAACCTTGGGTGATCCACTTAAGGGAAACTTGCTGCTGTTCTATAAACCTCTGCACTTGGAGACCCAACACTGTCTACAAGAACAGACACGTCGTAGACATCAAGCGTCTGGCCTGATACCGTTTTGGTATATCACCGACAAGAGGGGCCCACCGAGGAAGACAGTCATCTTCAACCTCCCGATGGGGGAAGTAGCTCGGTGGTGACCTCCCGAGGCTCGGCCGTGTCAAGATCCGCCCCGCCACCCTCCAGTGTCTATGAAACACCGTTCGCCGCCGGGGAAAACTCTAGTTATCAAGTTCCTCTCTTCCCTCGCCCCGTTCATCTTCTGTGAACCATCGCCGGAACCCTAAATCCGGCCATGTCCTCTTGCCGTCAACTGAGACCACCCCGGAGGCCAAGGAGTAGCTGAGAAGAAGCGCCTTGTCGAGTTGATCTTCTCAGAGGAAGGAATCGAGAAGGGGAGGCCTCAACCGTCCTATCTTGGCCGTTCCTTTTCGATAGATATCACCAGAATTATTGACGATACACTTATCTCCATCCACCATGGACATCGTCGAGCACACCATCGTCACCACGGTGAGCTTGTGATAAGGGGTGTCCCGATCTTCTCAGCGAGCGCGATGTAGATGGCGATGATGGTGATGAAGATAACTCGAGTGTCGCACAGAACTCTCCGGCTAATCCCTGCTGCCAGCGCAACAGCTCTCAACCCTTTGGATATTCGCAACGTCACACGCTTGCGCACGTAGCCGCCGACCACGAAGCGGTTATGCAATATACTAATTCCCAACGGAACAGCAGATTACACTCAGACTTTCAGAAGAACAAACACCAGATCGATACGAATTGGTGCGAATAATTTCAGAGGAACACTTGGTTCTGTCTAGAAACTAGGGTTTTGTTTAAACGTGGTCTAAGAGACTTGAGGGGGCGCCCCTGGCTACTTAAGGGAGGCTGGGGCGTCCTCAACATGGACCTGGCCCAAAACCAACCTGGTTTGGGCCCAAACTGACTCGGTTCGACTCAAACGAGTACATACCGACCCATACATGGGTTCGGCCTATTTCTGGCACGCAGGCCATGAGTGTGGCGCGCCTTAGACGTGTAGACATCGTGTCGTAGGCTGTCCTAGTGCGCCATCACAGACTCTCTCATGTCGACTTGACGTTCTGGTGATCTCCTGGTGCGCCTGCCTCCCTTTCCTCCCTCGCGCACTTGATCATCAAGTCTTGCTCTTCTTGCTGCGACTCATCTCCTCCTCATGCAACGCTCATGTTATCAACAAACCTGATCATACATAGATGCATAGACTTAGGCAGTATAAAGTTCTCATTAAATAAAAGATCAGGTTCAATTAAGAGTGAGTTCACCTGTTGTTCCAATAGCTTTGCACGTGCTCTTGTAATTGGTCCAATCCTAATCTCATTGGACTTCTTCGCAGCAACATCTTCAGCAAAAGGAGTAGGAGATAATGGCGGTGTAACAGGGATGTCCTCATCATCCTCCCCCCCTTCAAAAGGCGTCGACCTCGACGCTGCAAGGTCTTCACCTTCATACGGTGTCAAATCAGCAACGTTGAAACTATTGCTGACGCCATACTCAGCTGTAGGAAGATCTATCTTGTAGGCATTATCATTGATCTTGGCAAGAACCTTGTAAGGACCAGCACCACGGGGCAGCAACTTGGACTTACGTAGCTGTGGAAATCTATCCTTGCGAAAGTGAACCCAAACCATATCACCGGGCTGAAACAATACCTCCTTCCGCTTCTTGTTTGCACGATCTGCAGTATACTTGCCTTTCTTCTCAATAGCCTCTTTAGTCTTCACATGTATCTTCCGCACAAAATCTGCCCTCTTTGATGCCTCCATATTGACTCGCTCTTGAATAGGAAGAGGCAACAAATCAAGTGGCGTAATGGGTTTGAAACCATAGACCACCTCAAAAGGACATAGCTGCGTGGTAGAGTGAACCGCCCTGTTATATGCGAACTCCACATGCGGCAAACAATCTTCCCACTCACGCAGGTTCTTCTTGATCATGCATCGCAGCACAGTTGAAAGTGTGCGATTTACCACCTCCGTTTGACCATCAGTTTGGGGATGACATGTAGTGCTGAAAAGTAACTTTGTGCCCAGCTTTCCCCAAAGTGTCTTCCAGAAGTAGCTCATAAACTTCACATCACGATCAGAGACAATTGTCTTGGGTACTCCATGCAAACGTACAATGTCCCTGAAAAACAGATTAGCAATATGCGACGCATCGTCGCTTTTGTGGCAGGCAATAAAATGAGCCATTTTAGAAAATCTGTCCACTACCACAAATATAGAATCTTGGCCTCTTTTAGTCCTAGGCAAACCTAATACAAAATCCATGCTAATGTCCTCCCATGGTGTAGTAGGTGCAGGTAATGGAGTATACAAACCGTGAGGCTTCAGCTTGGACTTCGACTTGTTGCATGTAATGCAGCGCTTGACGAACCTGTTCACATCACGCCTCATCCTAGGCCAATAAAAGTGATCAGCTAGCATGAGTAGCGTCTTCTCACGCCCAAAGTGACCCATCAAACCGCCGGCATGTGATTCCTGCAACAATAGCAAACGCACGGACGATTCTGGAACACATAGTTTGTTAGCACGAAACAAAAACCCATCATGGATGTGATATTTATCCCATGCTTTCCCACCAGTACACATACTATATGGCGCTGAAAAATCATGATCAGTAGCATATAAATCACACAAGCTCTCTAAACCAGGAACCTTAATGTCTAATTGTGTCAACAACATGTTCTTCCTAGATAGAGCATCAGCAACCACATTGTCTTTACCCTTTTTATGTTTAATTGTGTAAGGAAAAGACTCAATAAACTCAACCCACTTAGCAAGACGCCTATGCAAATTAGATTGAGCTCTCAGATATTTCAAAGCTTCATGATCAGAATGTATGATAAATTCTTTTGGCCACAAATAATGTTGCCAAACCTCAAGAACTCTAACAAGCGCATACAATTCTTTGTCATAAACAGGATAGTTCAACCTCGCACCACAAAGTTTTTCAGAAAAGTAGGCAATAGGCCGACCCTCTTGCATCAACACACCACCAATACCAATGCCACTAGCATCACATTCAATCTCAAATTGCTTATTAAAATCTGGTAGTGCAAGCAATGGTGCAGAAGTTAATAAACGTTTCAGTTCATCAAAAGCATGATCTTGGGCTGCGCCCCATACAAATTCAACACCTTTTTTAGTTAACTCATTTAAAGGTGCAGCAACAGTACTAAAGTCTTTCACAAAACGGCGATAAAAACCAGCAAGACCATGAAAACTTCGTACTTGACTAACATTCATGGGAGTAGGCCAATTTTGAATAGCTTCAATTTTAGATGCATCGACTTCTACTCCATTTTTAGAAACAACATATCCAAGGAAGATGACCTTATCTTTGCAAAATGTGCACTTTTCAAGATTACCATAAAGCTGAGAATCACGCAACACTTGCAAAACTTGTCTAATATGATCACTATGTTCAGATTCATTGCGGCTGTAGATTAAAATATCATCAAAATACACAACCACAAACTTGCCAATAAAAGTACGCAAAACATGGTTCATTAATCTCATGAACGTACTAGGTGCATTAGTTAACCCAAATGGCATGACTAACCACTCATATAAACCAAATTTTGTTTTAAAGGCTGTTTTCCACTCATCCCCCTCTTTCATCCTAATCTGATGGTAACCACTACGCAAATCAATCTTAGAGAAAACAGCAGCACCACTCAACTCATCAAGCATATCATCCAAGCGCGGAATAGGGTGACGATATCGAATAGTGATGTTATTAATAGCTCTACAATCTACACACATGCGCCAAGTACCATCTTTCTTAGGAACTAGAATAATAGGAACAGCACAAGGGCTTAAGCTCACACGAATATAACCTTTGTCGAATAGCGCTTGCACTTGTTTCTGAATCTCCTTAGTTTCTTCGGGGTTGGTGCGGTAAGGAGCGCGGTTTGGCAAGGTGGCACCAGGGATAAAATCAATCTGGTGCTCAATGCCGCGCAAAGGAGGCAAACCAGCGGGGACCTCCTCTGGAAACACATCATCAAATTCCTGCAAGACACTAGAAACACCAAAAGGAAGAGGAGTCATGTCGTTAGAAACCAAAATCTCACCCTTGTACATAAGCACAAGTGGCATGGCTGTAGGATCCTCTCTAAATTCTCTCATATCTTCTTTGGTGGCTAGCAGGACTAGAGAATTCACTCACTCACTTTGGTGTGGCTCTCTCGATGTGGCTGGGTGGCTCTCACTCACCGAGGTAATAGTCTCTCGTCTAGCTACTCTCTCATTCTCATGTTCTAAGTTCACTTCAGTTTTCTGACGAGATTCATTTACAATATGCTGTGGAGACATAGGCTGCAAGTTAATTTTTCTGCCCTTGAACTCCAAATGATATGTGTTGGTGCGGCCATTGTGCAACACGTTGCGATCAAACTGCCATGGGCGGCCCAACAAGAGGTGACAAACCGTCATAGGAACCACATCAAACTCAATGGAGTCCTTGTATGGTCCAATCTCGAAATCAACTCGCACCATGTGGCTGACCTTCATCTCTCCATTGTCGCTGAGCCACTGGATATAATATGGATGCGGGTGCGGAATGTATTTTAGTTTCAGCTTTGCACACAACTCTTTGCTAGCAAGGTTGCGGCAACTACCACCATCGACGATGAGTTTGCAAGCTTTGTCCGGTCCAACAAGTGCTTTAGTTTGGAACAAATTGCACCGCTGACTTTCAGATGTAGGAGACACATTCAGCACACGCTGCGAGCAAACTATGTTATTGGCGGTGGAAGGATAGGCATCAACACCATCATGACCAAAGTCATCATCATCAGAACCATCTGGATCCGCATCATCACCTGTCTCGTATTCATTGGTGTCCTCATTGACGATCATGACTTTTCTATTGGGGCAATCCCGTTTAAAATGACCTTTGCCACCACAAGTATGACACTCCATATCACGATTACGTGCTGTAGACATGTTCGAACCCGTACCACTAGCAGCAAGTTCTTTGCATTGGAATCGGATCGCGACGACGACGGAGCACGAAAATCTGAACAGGGACTTGGTGTGGATGCAGCAGGCCGGGGTGTGAAACGGCTGCCCGAAGTAGTACGAGACTTAAACTGAGCTTCTTCGGCAAACTGGGCTTCAGCTTCACGTGCATGATGTAGCAGCTCATTCATATCACGATACCGATGATGCCGAACAATGCTCTTAATATTATACTTCAGACCATGGAGAAAACGCTGCAAGGTCTGCTCAAGAGGCTCACGAATGCGAGCTCGTTGTAACAGCATCTCCATCTCCATATAGTACTCATTAACGGACATTGAACCTTGCTTCAATTGTTGTAACTTATCAAAAACTGAGCGGAGGTAGTTATGCGGAACAAAACGAGCCCGCATCACTTCCTTCATATGGTGCCAAGTTATAATGGGCAGCTCGTTGTTTTCTTGACGTGTTTGCACAACGCTGTCCCACCAACGCAAAGCATAGCCATCAAACTCTGAAGAAGCAAGCTTGATTTTCTTGTCCTCCGTATAATCATGAAGACGCCACAACTTCTCTATCTTCAACTCCCATGTGAGGTACTCTTCAACATCAGTACCACCCTCGAATTTGGGAATAAAAAACTTTGGTTTACCCAAGCCATCATCCTGCTGAAAAGGAACGCGCTGGGCACCAACGGGAACAAAACCACGGCCACGAAAAGGAGGACCATTGCCTCGACCATTACCACGACCGGCTGCAGCAAAATCCTCATTGTCTCCATGAGCACTCTCATCATCAGCATCAGCATGTGGTAGGGGTCGCTGCTCAACAGTAAGACGCAGCGCATTGACAGATTGTGTCAACGCCTGGATGCTAGTTTGGAGATCATTGACTTGCACTTGCATATTATTAACAGTAGCATCAGTGGCTTCTACTTTCATTTGGACAGCTTGAACATCAGAATCAATAGCGTCAGTTGTTCGTGTTATTATTCTTTCCAAATGATCACGAAGAGCTTCATACTCCCTCCATATGACAGGAGTATCATCAGGTTTTTTCTGCATCACATCAACATCACTAGCAGACATGATTAGTAGGTTAGTGCACAAACAATAAACGGGTGGTGGTTACGCTCACAACTCACTCAAAACTGAAAGAAAGAGGTATCTTACCGTTCCAAAGTGAATAATAAATGCTTACCACTCGTAGAGACTGAAACGTGCACGGATGTGATGAAGCGAATACCGAGGGTATAAGAAACTATCACACGACAAACCAGGGTATATGGTGGGGCTTGGTATGAATACCTAACTACACCGAAATACAAGTCCTAGTGCTGATCGTATGACAAAGACCCACGGAAACACACACGGTGGAGATAATCGGGGCAAAGCAACTCTGAAAAGTGAGCTCAAAAAGATATAAGTGACGACGTACAGTAGCTCGTGTTGCAATGCACAAGAGAGACGCTAGCACTGGCTCGACGAACAGGCACAAGATTGCGCACACGGCAGCAGCCTGATGAGCACGAAGTAGCTAGTCTCATATGGGTAAGCTCCTAACACGATGTTGTAGACAGGCTATAGCTAAAACGATCAAAATCGTGTAGAAAGGACGCTATGTGGACACAGTGGTAACACGCAGTCGCGGAAGAGAAATCGACAAAAAGCGTGTCACGGCAGAGATATACGACGCCGGAAACGCACGGCAGCGCGACGGCGACGCGAAACGGACAAAGTATTTTGTCTCTTTTTTTTATATATAGGTGCGGCGTATACTGCGTAGTGTAATTACAGTGTACGTCCCCTTTTTTTAATTTTTTTAATTTTTTTTTTACTGAAACAAACTGGGCCAACAAATTGAGGCCTGTCTGGCGCTAGAAGCCAGACAGCCTCTGCGCTGTGGCGAGCGCGCCCCGCGCCTGGGCGAGGATCGAGGCGCCCGACCCCAGACGGTCTCCGTCCTAGGGCGACGGGCGGGCTAGTGTTGTTTTCTTTTTTTTTTGGATTTTGAGATCCGATCTATGCAGGACTATGTCTCGTGGCCAAGCTAGACTCCAGCTCCTATTACGCCACGCTAGCAAGCACTTCCGGATTGTATTTTTGTATTTTTTTAATCCGATCTGATCTGATCTGGTGAACTAGTGTAGCAAAACGGATCTAGCTGTTTTTTTTTGGAAGTGGATCCGATCTGAACTTGTAGGAGTATACTAGCTGGACTCTTTGCAGATCGATGAAACAATCTGGATACGTAGCGATCGTTTTTTTTTTGGATTGGACCGATCGGATCTATACAGTGATGATCGGAAACAATCGGAAACAATCGGAAACGATCGGAAATAACGACGAACACACGGCGGATGGGAAAAAATAGATAGAAAAGGCTACGCAAAAAGAAACTACGATCAGCAACTAACACAAATACTTCGATGCAATCTAGGCTATGGCAAAAACTAAGAACCCTAATTTTTTGTGTGGCTTTTTCTGGATAGGACTAAAAACAAAAACGAATCTACGGGGATGAATTTGTGGATGCTCACCGAGGAAACGCTGGAATCTGATACCAAGATGATAAGGGGTGTCCCGATCTTCTCAGCGAGCGCGATGTAGATGGCGATGATGGTGATGAAGATAACTCGAGTATCGCAGAGAACTCTCCGGCTAATCCCTGCTGCCAGCGCAACAGCTCTCAACCCTTTGGATATTCGCAACGTCACACGCTTGCGCACGTAGCCGCCGACCACGAAGCGGTTATGCAATATACTAATTCCCAACGGAACAACAGATTACACTCAGACTTTCAGAAGAACAAACACCAGATCGATACGAATTGGTGAGAATAATTTCAGAGGAACACTTGGTTCTATCTAGAAACTAGGGTTTTGTTTAAACGTGGTCTAAGAGACTTGAGGGGGCGCCCCTGGCTACTTAAGGGAGGTTGGGGCGTCCTCAACATGGACCTGGCCCAAAACCAACCTGGTTTGGGCCCAAACTGACTCGGTTCGACTCAAACGAGTACATACCGACCCATACATGGGTTCGGCCTATTTCTGGCACGCAGGCCATGAGTGTGGCGCGCCTTAGACGTGTAGACATCATGTCGTAGGCTATCCTAGTGCGCCATCACAGACTCTCTCATGTCGACTTGACGTTCTGGTGATCTCCTGGTGCGCCTGCCTCCCTCTCCTCCCTCGCGCACTTGATCATCAAGTCTTGCTCTTCTTGCTGCGACTCATCTCCTCCTCGTGCAACGCTCATGTTATCAACAAACCTGATCATACATAGATGCATAGACTTAGGCAGTATAAAGTTCTCATTAAATAAAAGATCAGGTTCAATTAAGAGTGAGTTCACCTGTTGTTCCAATAGCTTTGCACGTGCTCTTGTAATTGGTCCAATCCTAATCTCATTGGACTTCTTCGCAGCAACATCTTCATCAAAAGGAGTAGGAGATAATGGCGGTGTAACAGGGATGTCCTCATCAGCTTGCACATCTCTAGAGCCTATCATTTCGTCCTATACTCATCTATAACTCAAATTCATCACTCGGCCGGAGTGCACCGCCGTAGTAATGCTCGTCGGAGTTGTCTCCGACGCCCCATAAGGTTCATCGTGTCCTATAGGTTCGATTTGACCCGCTCTTGAAGCTCCAGAAGCCCTAGAGCGTCGCCGCCGTTCTTCTCTGTCTCGCCGGCAGTGAGGTCAACCACCTAGTCAACCTTGTTGACTAGTCCTGCCAACGTGGTAGCTGAGGTAGACATGGTTCCACTGGTCAGTGGCAGTAGCTAGGTTATGTCTCGGTACAAAAAAAGTATCTGACTGATTAGTTTCAAATTCCAAAAAATATTAAAAGCTTAGAAAATTCAAATCTATTTCATTTTTAATCAGAAAAATACAAATAATATATCAAAATGTTCAAAAAAATAAAATCTATCTATTTAGATTATAATATTGCATACTTGTGTGTAATAATTTTGGCAGAAATTATCAAACATGCCTAAGTACTATTTCTCAATATGAATTTGAATCAAATTTAGGAATCAAATCATTTCTCTAAATATGTAGTAAATATTCTTACACTAAAACTACCTTATTGTAGTTACTACTTCATTATTATAGGATCTTAATTTCAACTTTTCCATTAGCACTTAAAACACTGGAGTTATTTTCCTTAGATAATTTTGAAGTACTAAAATTATGGAGAACATCAACAAATAAATAGTAACTTGTATTTAAGGTTAGTTCTTAGCTTTCATTCAGTAAATAAGTAATAAGCTCTAAGTACCCAATTCAAGCACGAGGAGTGATTAACTCAATTACTTTAACATTATGAGTTAAAACCTAGAGACTTAAAATAAGAAGAATCATGTTCTATTAATTAACCCGAATTCCTAAAAATAATTGCGATCACTTAAAATGAGCTAAATACTAATTACCCTTTTAAAGATTGTGTTCTTCAAAAGTTATTCTTTTAAGAACATATCAAATAAGCATTTCACCAAAACCTATGCTTTCAAATGATAATTGCCTAGATAGGTTAAGATTGTTGTCAACCCTATAACTAACTGAGTATTGTTATGCTAGTATGAATTACTTCAACTTTGCCTGTTATAATCAACTAACTGAGTGCTAATCATAAGTTACAACTAAAATTGTTATTCCTAGAATAAAATGTTCTTCAAAAGTTATTCATTTGAAGAATACAACAAGGGGAGCATTTGCTATGCAATCACCGAGTTTGTGCAATCATGCAATCAAATCAACCCAGGACGTCCGATCAAAAAACTGTGGCTCGATCCAAATGGGTGTGCTTCCACCTCCACTTTAATTTATATTTTGTGAAAACCCCCCCTAAACATCTGAGCTTTTCCATACAACACGCCCTTTCTCCTCTAACAGATCTCGATCTCTCTCTGTTTACCTTGATCGTCCTAGGGTTCTAGCCGCCGGCTGACCACCCGACGCCAGCACCCAGAGGCGCCAAAGAGAAAAGGTGATAATTACAATCGGAAGTTCCTTTTCCGCCGGTACCATCACTGTTTGTAGATGCGTTCATAGCCTGGGGTCTCTTACCACACAACTAGACAATGAGTTGATCATTATTGTATCTAACTTCTTCAAATCCCCGTGCTGCCGTACAAGTCTCTTTCTGACTATATAATGGAAACAATCCAAGAATCCTACGGTCTTGTGTATCTGGTAGAGTTCAAGATCACGTATACCTAGGCATGGTGGTTTACCACACTCATGTTTAAAATGTATTTTAGATGTATACTAACACATGGTCAAACTATCCTTACAGATCATGGAAGAAAATAATAGCATGCCTGCACATGAATTTGCTGGTGCTCAATCCTCTGTCAACGCCCCACCAAGTAATAATGATGGTTTCAGTACGCCAAGGAGAACATCAAGTATACCTTTACCTGTGAGTATCTAGCCAGACATTGTGTGCTCTCGTTTTAAAATTAATATAGATATGTATTGTCACTGATTTACTTGTCCTTATGGTGTTATAATGTTCATCATTCATCCCTGAATGTGAAGAAGAGCTAAGGGTAGATGCAAGAGAATAAAGGGACATGGAGATAAGGGGGAAAAGAATGACAGTGAGAAGCAGAAGGCGAAATGGAAGTGTGGGAGTTGCAAGGAAGTTGGTCATAATAGCCGCACGTGTCTAAATAAAAACCCGCCAACTGAGATACCATAAGATTAGTTCAAAGTAAAATCTTTAGTTTGCGAAAAACTGTAATTTGAATTTTCTGTCATATTGTCTTAGCCCATGTTGTAAATGCACTACAGACATCATCTTCTTGAAAATGGATTTAGCTTGAGCTTTTGTTGTGCTTACCTGACATGACGAGATTCAGTCTTATTACAGGGTGGTTCGTTATTTTTGTTTTCTCTGAATGATGATATACTCTGTATTTTCCGGATCCCGGATTGTCTGAAAGAAACTCTTACTATAAATTTTGGAAAAGATTGATCGCTAGGACATTGCATTTTGCTTCAGTGATTATGCAGTCAGTACGCTCACCATTTCCGTTCTTACAGTTCAGATTATTGAGCATGTCTAACAGACCCCCTATTTTTCTGTCCCGTAAAACGCGAGTACAGGGTCCTATATTCACTTTCCACCGGCCGAAAACTCGTCCGAGCTAGCAGTCCCCGTATCCCCACCCCATAAAACAGAATATTCTGTTTTACGGGGTGGGGATACGGGGTCTTGATAAGGGGAGCATAGCTACTACTCCTACTATTTTACCACCTCCTTATGTTCTGAAGCTTGGACAATTCTGCTTTGAAGTGCCTCCACAAGATGATGTGAAGCCCAACTTTCGTACACCTCCAATGGAGTTTCATGTTCGTCGAGGCGCTGCAGCGAAAGATATTTAGTTGTTCTATTTTAATTAAGTTCGTGTCATGTTTTTATTTCAGTTTGGTTTTATTTGTGTGTGATGGTTTTGGGCCTGTCCAAAATCAAGTGTGTTTTGGCCATTTGGGCTTTTAGTTTGGTATGGGGCCTAGCCCAGCCAAGGTCGCGTTGAGAGTCACCCATATAGGGTTATGGCAGCCGCCATTGTTTCGATCAGACTTGTATTTTCGAGCTAATAAAGAGACCAGAAAAGTCCCAATGTTTGGGGGCGCATATCGGTGTGTTTGATTGCTGATCTTCGAGATCTGATGTTATGCCATGCGTGAGAGTTGATTCCGGTCAGTTTCAACGCGAGGAATTGAAGAGAGATCAGTTTGATCTATTTCAGATTGAGTTCTCTTTCGCTATCTTGCTATTTGTTTGATCGCCGTGAAAGATTGGGCCAAACCCCCTTCGGATCACGTTGATCCGTATCAGGTCTGCTAGCTCGGACGAGTTTCCAACCCCTCAAAACAGGGTTTTTGACAAATTGGATATTAGAACCAATACAACATCCACATTGAATAAAAGTTTTAAATTACACAATAATCGTCATAATTATTACAATAATGTTTTACAGAACTGCCAACAAATGTTCTAATGGAAGAATTAAACAAATAACAAATGTTCCCGCAATCAAACAATCAAGATAACTGTTTTACACATACAACAATAGGAAATGAATGTAAAAACTCATTGGCCATGCAACTGCCAGTGGTGATCCCATGACATGGGCAGCGTTCCTCCTTTGCTTGAAGTAATCGCAATTTGCCTCGCAATTTCCGACGATTCTCTCGAACAAACTCCTACGCATTTGATACCTTCTACGAAAGAGGCGGGGAGGATAGGTCGGTACCTCAGCAAAATAATCTTGCATCAGCTGTTCGTGGCCGAGTGCGCGGTTCCGCGGAATGCACATACGCCCCATAGTGGATCCTTTTCTCTGATCCAGCAGCTTGGCGCGGTCCTCCATTTGCTTCATGCCAAACAGGAGCAGCATCATCTCCGTGTCGTCATCGTTCAGCAGCTCGTCGAGGTCCGAATCGTCGGAATCCGATGAGGACCAATCGGTCGACGAATCCACCAAATCCTCCATATGCACATCCTTCGAAGTCATCTACCATCGTGAAGCATAGATCAACCTCCAAACACGTCGATTGTACCGGCGAAAACGAAGAGGAACGCGGCGGGAGTACTCACCGTGGGTTTGACAGCGGAGGAGACCGCGGTGGGGGTGCGGCGGCGCGCGCAGAGGGGCGCGGAGCTCCGACGGGGGTGCGGCGGGCGTGGACGCAGCACGGCGCGGCTCGGCGGGCGGCGGAGGGGGCCGGATCTGAAGGTTTCCGACGGCGGCGCGCGGGTGGCTACGGCGGCGGCGCACGGGAAAATGGGTGCAAAATCTGAAATGTGCGCGCGCCCTAGCTGAAATGGGATGGTGGGTTTGCCCTGTATTTCCTCTCCCGCCCCGCACAAGTAGGGGGCCAGAAGCCACCCCCTAGCCAAAACTGAAAAAATCGACGCGGGGGCCTGTTTTACGAGGTCTGCTAGACGGTCGGGTAGAGCACTACCCCGTATTTTGGCGGTTATTTTATGGGTTTGGCCCTTTTAGGGGGTCCGTTAGACATGCTCTAAAGGTTCAAAATGATCATACAGAAGCATTCACTTGTATATGTTCTGATCTTCTAATTAAGTAGTCGCAAGATCCTTCAACTCAAGATCAACGTACTAGCCTTTTACTTTTCCTTGGTACTCCACATCAACGTACCAGCCTTTTACTTTTCTTGGTAAACATTTGATTCTGCAGAGGTTTGATTGTTCTGTTTGAGAAAGCGAGATAACTGAATTTCTGAAGGAATATCTTCAACACATACGGGCTGGAGAAGATGTGGAGTCCTAGCGCACTTCCAACGTGCGGCAAACTTGGCGTGAGCCTCTCCAGCCGCGGCGTCAATCCTCTAGCCTGGAAGCTTGTGCGCCCTTACAGTCACCCTCCTCGGCTGGTTTCGCCATCGTCTCTCTCTCCGCTGATGGGTCCTCTGTTCCTTCTCGCCCTTCGCTGGGGAACTGGCCGCTCGATGCCGGCGTCCAATAATCTGACGGTGACCGATCTCTTGCCCCCGCGACCTTCTTGCGGACTCCAGGGCGTATGGTGTGGTCTGTACTTTGACTTCACGCACGTTTTCTTGAGACTAAGAACAATCTGTTTGGGGAAGAAGGCAACTCTGATTGGGGATAGATGAGAGGTGTGGTAAGATGTTTATGGGGGTTTTCAGAAACTGGCAACTTAGTTACGGTGGAGGCGGGACTATTTGGATCGGAGCCACAATTTACGGATCAAACGGCCCAAATCATTTTAATTGCACGATTGTATCAAATGGGTGATTGCACACTAAATGCTCCCATATAACAAGTACACATTTAAAATGCCTCTGATAAACTTTGTAGAAGATAACTGTTCTTAAGTATGCCAATAATAAGCAATTGGGTGCAAATACATTGTTATGCAATACTATTTAGTTATAGAACAATTCCATGCTAACCTAACACCCTCTAAGGGTAGGAGGCCAGCGTGGATTGTGTCAATCGAGGTCGGACATACCACAATGCGTAGGTGACCGACGTGGATTGTTTTCGAGGTTGGAACTACAAAAGGGTGGGTATGCGGGGTCACGGAGGAGGACAGTGATTGGCTTGGATCATCGACTGGGCCCCATACCAAGGAAGTATGGACGAGGCTCGCGACTCGGATGTGCAACAAGGCTTTAATCTCTTATGGGTACAAGTGACCACCTCTCCAGAGTGTAAGAAAGTATCTGGATACTCCCTGTTCTGGGAAAGAGCTACGAACGCGGAACGCGACAGGAAAGGAACCATCGAAGCTCTAATCAACCTGTGAAGGCTGACGGACATAGTTCTTCTGAATAAAAGCAACCTCTTGAAAAAATGTTTACGAAAACTTACATTGCCAAATGACTCTTGGGTCTAAGGCTATAGATAGTGCATAAAACACCTTATTCCTTATATGAACTTGCTGGGTAACGCTCGTTACTCACCTCACTCCCTCTTAACCCTTGCTTAGATTGGAGGCAATACATGGAGGCAACCTCGAGACACTAAAGATGAAGATGAAGCCCTCTACCAATGTCAGAGCTGATAGTGGAGTCAACAACTATATCAAGCTTGGTGGAAAACTAAAATAGGAATAGGAGGGAGCCAACTCCCTAATCCTAGAATCTAAGTAGTTAGGATAATTCTATAGCTTGTAGTAAGCAAAATGCATTAGTTGTAGCTCTAGTTTAGTCTCCAATTTGTTCTTTCTCAATTGTAATCGCCAGAACTAAATCTTTACCTATTGAGGAGGTTCTGAAGCTCTTCTGTATGATAAAATTGTAATCCTATAGACATATCTTAGACCTACGATGTTTCTGTGGTACCACTCTGATCGATGTAATACTAGTGAGACAGTATTTTATTAGTGTTATGTCAACGACACATATAGTGATATGTTGGGTCACTATATCAAACCTCACCGAAACCTTCACTTATGGACCTCTATAATAGGAGTGATCGGGAGGAAAAAGAATAGAAGGAAAAAGGAGTGTGTAGCACCTCCTGTAACGCACTTTAAGCGGTATACAGGAGGCCCCGCGCTACCGATACCGAGCATTCTCCGATTGACTTGCCGAAGTAGGAGTCGGTCACCACCGTCTTGGGCCTGCGGCCGCGGGCCCATGTTTTCCAACACGCCTCACCCTTGTCTCCACTTCCCACATTTCCCCAGTTTCCTCTCCGGTCACTCCGCTTTTTGACCATCATCTCCCCGAGAAAACCCTAAACCAACCCCTCGCCGACGGCGATCGTGGTCCCCTTTGTCAGCCGCCATGTTCGGGACCTCCAGCTCGTCCCCGCTCTTCGGGACGCCCTCCTCCACATCCTCCTTCGGAACTCCCTCCACCACCCCTGCCTTCGGCACCGCTTCTTCCACGCCGGCATTCGGCGCCCCGTCGTCCACCCCGGCCTTCGGCACCCCGTCTTCCAGCCCCGCCTTCGGGACGCCGTCCTCAACCCCGGCATTCGGTGCCCCCTCTTCGACGCCGGCGTTTTGGACGCCCTCTTCGAGCCCAGCTTTTGGCACGCCCTCGTCGACCCTGGCGTTCGGAGTGGCGCCGTCGCCATCGCCATCGCCGTCGCCGTTCGGGTTCCATCAGCAGGCGACTCTGTCCCCTTCGCCTTTTGGGTTCGCTGGCTTGGCCGGTGGGCAAATCACAACCCAGATGGCCCCAGTTGCACCGCTGCCGCTCTCGCCCTCCGACCGCGACATCCAGGTCCGCAACCCTTGTAAGAATGTTGCCCTTTTTCATTGCTTGGGGAACGAACTGTTCGAAAACTTGGGATTTTCGGGTGCTTATAGGCTATCGTGGATGCGTACAAGGAGGATCCAGGCAACCCTCGCTATGCTTTTAGGGTGAGATTCGCCTTGAAAGTTTTCTATTTGTGTTTCAAAGATTATGATTAATCCGACTTGTTAACACTTCTCCGTCTGTTTTAATGGCAGCATCTGTTGTTTAGCGTGACAGATCCTTCACAAAGGGTGAAGCCGGTAGCAGCATCTGATGTGCGTAGTTGGATAAACTAGTTCAATCAATGTGTTTACTCTCTATTTTGTTGTGCTGTTCCTGGATATCATTATGTGTTTGTGTTAACTGTGCTTGTTTGGGTGTAGATCATGTGGGCAGAGGCGATGGGGAAGCTTGAGTGCATGGACAGTGCTGACAGGGAGAGGTTGTGGCCTCAACTTGTGCAGGGGTTTAAAGATCTATCCCGCCGGCTTAAGGTATACTAGCACTGTAATTGGAACTAGATGCCTTTTATTGGATGTGACGAATTTATATTTTATGATAAAACCCTGATTTTTACAGCCTTAATATATACTCCCTCCGTTCCAAAATATAAGATGTTTAAGCTTTGTAAAGTAAATGTATCTAGACATCTTTTAGTATGTAGGTTCATTCGAATATACACACTAAAACGTGTCTAGATACATTTGCTTCACAAACCTAAAACATCTTATATTTTGAAACGGAGGGAGTAGTTATGATAATTAAAATAAATAGTGTTACACTGTTACGACTCATTTTTGGTAGCATTAGGTTAGCTTTATTTCTTGGCATACCAGTTTGCCTCGTAATAGATAGCATGCCTCATTCCCTGCTAGTTTTTCGACTAATTTTATTATATTCTGTTATGCAGTAGGAGTGTTCATCAATTATTAATACAGCAATACCTGATCATTTAATTACTGATGTTGACTCTATAGCTAGTATACTGTTTTCGAGATAATGAAGTTCTGTAATACTAAAGCTTAATTTAAATCGCCTGTCAGGTATAATTGTTGGTTTGTCATCAAGTATATTTCAAAAAAACAAAAATATAGAGTTACGGCCTAAGAATATCTAAGAAACTCAAGGAAAAAAGATGCATTTATCTTGTAATTGTCCGTTACTCTGCTCCTTGAGATCTTACAACGTGAGTAAAAATATAGATCATGGGATGCATGGTCTGCATTGTGCATGTATACTCTTTTATGCACCTTTCTGTACTTGGGCCATTGATTATTCGTTCTCCAAATTTGAATGTCCATTATGGTAACATTGGAATTTAATTATGATGCCTTAACTGTGCATATGCTCTATAGTATGGAACATATGGGCATTTACCACTCCGATGAATGACATGGTCATGTGCTGATCTTTGCAAAAACATTGCAAATTACACGAATATCTCACTTATAAGTCCATGATATATATTCATGCAAAATTTCAGGAAGAAACTCAGTCCTGCTGAATTACTGTTCACATGCACACTATCGCACATCGTCTTTTTCCTGTTTGTTTGTGCGTAGTTGAGTTTGTTCATGAATATTCTGAATGGATACAGCATATATGACACCACCAATAGCTGATGTACTCATGTGTATTTTCCAAGAATTTACAAAAACATTCACAAAACGTTCTGTAGAATTAGGTGACAGGAAACTTAAGAACAGAGCAACAACTTTTCAGTTGCTACCTTGTCAGTTTTAGGCTGAAAGTATCAACACAGATTTTTTTAAAGATAATGGATCTGAGGTGTGCTGGCTTTGTCCTTTCAAATTTGTAAATTTCATAGGTTCTTGTTTTTTCTGCATGTCCTTTTGTCAAATCAAGATGGATCTTTGCTTGCATAAATGTGCCTGGTTCATCACAGAAAGCAAGTACTATTTTCCCTTCTATTTCTTGTGAGAAACTATTCTTTTCAGTAACCAACAAACTTGAATTTTGTGCCATTTTGTTGGTTGTTTGGAGTGTTTGCTTTAGTTTAGCTCAATTATGTTTTTCTTAGCAAGTGGTAAGGGAGGTATTGCTTACTTGTATGTAATATGGGTCCACTGTCCAGGCATGCAAGGAAATGTTCTCATGCAAATTGGACCGATGTAACATGTCCAAGGTTCTATTAAGCGGTAAGCGCTGAGTGAGCGTTTTGCCTCCGCTTTTCCCTTTTGTGGAGGATTAAAGCTCTAAGCGCAAGTAAGCGCACACTTATGAGTGAAGATTTGATGCACATGGGCACCAGTGATCCCGTTTTTAAAAAAAAATAAAAAACAGATTTCCAAGTTTCCAAAAAATTTGAAAAAAATATTCTCATGTAGCTAACTACACAGTGAACAGATCATGTCAAATGTGAACAATTTTAACTACACTGATATGCCCTGGCAACAATACTACAGGTAAGTTTTCTGTAACTAATACATGGAGGAAAAAAATAGAAAAAAAGGAATAATGTAGATGGGGATAGAATCCCACAGTAAAACAGAAAAAAACACAGTACAGCTCGGCATACAGCATATTGCAGACATGTTCAGTGTTACATTAAGTGCACGCTTAAGCACGCCTAAGCTCTGAAAGGAGGCAAAACACCTAGTGCTTAATTGCGCTTAAGTGTGTGAAAAGTGTCTTTGGCTCTCAATCTCCAGTGCTCCCTTCATAATATACGTACTCAGATCTAGGCATTTGTCATTTTTGTGTAGCTAAAAATATAAAGCATTTGCACATGATTTTTTTGCACGTTCGTGGGATAAATAGTCCCTTGTTCTTATGCAGCTTCAAGATGAAGTTCTTGTTTCAGATACTGAAAGATTGAGCACGACCCACTCCAATGTTAAGAAGGTATATAATTATACAGCGACATTTTCATTTATTTTTCCAGGTTTTTTTGTTTTACATCACAAAGATTCAATTGTAGCTGCAAAGACATTTCCAAGCTGACACATATCCTTGGATTCAACGATTGAAGCATCAAGAGCTTGTTATTGAGAGGCGCCTCTTAAGGGTGATTTTTTTTCATATATTTCATAATGACAAATGTGGATGGTAAATGCTAATTCATTATTCATGTCTATGCATCTAACAATTATGTTTTTGGGAACTCCTGGTAAGATCATGCGAATAGTGGAGGCACTGGAGAATCGCGGTTTCCATGTTCCGTTAACAAAAGAAGAAGCTGGTTTGTATGAAAGATTGGTTGCTATAATAAAGCAGGTTTTAATTTTCTTGTACCCTCCTATTATTTCTGTATTTGGCTGGTTATGTATTTTATGTACGTGAATCTTTTGTGTATACAGATAAAAGGAACTGGTGGTGACCTGTCCAAGAGAACATATAATCTTCTTTCAACCTCACGTCTTCTTGCAAGCACCGGTGGTGCTAGTGGTCCCATTTATATTCCTAATTCAGCCAAAGTTGATGAGCAGAGTGTTACCGAACTTTTTGAGGTAAGGGCTGTGGGGTTTTAATCCTTGTTTGTCTGTTTTTATGGCCTGGTCTTCTGTCAAACTGAGAATTTCAACTGTGCAAAATAGGCCTTGCAGCAACAGACTGAAGCAGTTGCGAAGTTAGGCAATGTACTAAAAAGGGACACCAGGGACGTGGAAATTGTACTTTTGGATGACACAGATATGGCGGAAGACGGTGCTGAAAGAAGGGCATTGAAGATGTAAAACCGAAGCATGGTCTTTATTTTAGGTACCAACAGAGGTCGAAGCTCTGTTTTACATTTTATTATCAAGGGTCGGAGCCTCTAGACATTGGGAGTGTGTTCTGTGTAGTATGGATGAGCTTCGATCATGTTGCTATTGTGAAGCCAAAATGGAATAATAATTTGAGCTTCTGTTTTGAAATAACCATATTCCTGGAACAGTTGAACCACATGGTGATGGCTCAAGAACTTGTTTGAATTCGCTCTAACCATATTCTGGAGGTCTGAAAACCATAAATCAGTCTGCTGACTGTTTGTAGAGATCGGTTGTCCTGTCACATTTGTTGTACGATTGCAAGATGACTTCGTTGCTTTGTACCCTAGTCTTAACTTTCTGTTTCTCATGGTGTATTAGTTTGGACACTGTAGTGTTCTGAGCGTGCAAATAGTTCTAATTTCTCCATTCATACACAAAGTTATTGATATTTCAAAAGAGATACTAGCACAACTTCTGTTTTCAATGTTTACAAGTACTCATAGTTGGTGATTATTAGAGAAACCTTGAAATGTACCATAATGCAAACAAATATCAGTGACTTGCTCTTAAAAAATTGTTCACCTGCAGAGAACAAAGTGAATGAATGAACTCATGAACTAGTTTGATCATGGGTACAAAGCAAGATCCCTTTAGTCCCTCAATTAATAAGAAAAGAGCATGCACACGTTAGAGCTAACGTACGCATTTACGGATACATCCAGTTCGTAAGCTGACCCATTTTGGTGTCTGACTTAATCCAAACTGGTCTGTTTGGATTGACCTGTTTACATAAAACTAACCAGCTTTCAACATTACATCACCATTTTAACATTTGCAATTTTTCTACTATATAAGCCTTCCTACAACTCCACATATTTCTGCACGTGCAATGTATCGACTTCTGGTAATCGCTTTGTGCAATTTTGGGAGTTGATGATCCTTGCTGGTTGCACATCGCCTTCCTCCTGTTTTGTAAGAATTTGTAAGAGCTTTGTATACTGCTTGACGGATTACGCGCGATTCCACCATATTCCGTAGTTCGTAGGTATATACATTTGTGCTTGCTTATGCGCTAATTATAACAGGAACCACGACAGAGGATGTTGATCCGGAGAAGATGACGAATGCAAAGTTGTATGCCCACTTCACCCAGCTGTTGGTGGGGTGTGCACACGACGTGGATACACGCTTGGGTGATGTTGATTCCAAGCTCTCTTATGCGATGGAGAAGATTGATGGCCTCGAGGAAGCTTTCAATGCCAAGCTCGACGCCAAGTTCGAGGAAGTCTTGGCCCGGTTACTACCACAGCCGGGTGTCCACATGCCACGCGCACGCAGCGTTCCTCTCGCACCGCCACCTGCAGGTACCGCTACAGCTGCGGCGGCCGCAATGGAGGTGGCCACCGAGGATGGATATGCTGCACCTGGACATTCACGGCAATACATCCGCAACGCTCACCCACCTCCACGCCCGGTACGTGATGATGAACATGTTGCAAAACTGAAATTATATATTCTGCCATTTGAGGGTAGATACAATCCTGATGCATACCTCACTTGGAAATTGGAAGTAGAACAACGTTTTGCATGTTTACGATATCCTGAGCATTTGCGTGTTAGTTCTGCTACTTGTGAGTTTACAGATTTTGCTTCTATTTGGTGGTCTGAACATTGTAGAGTCAGTCATGCTAATATTCATGCTACTTGGATTGGTTTAAAACATGCCATGCATACTCATTTTGTAACTCCACATTATCAACGTGATTTGCTTAAAAAAATTGGCTCATTTAGAACAAGGCAAAAATTCTGTCCAAGAATATTATCAAGAGTTACAAACGGGCATGATTCGTTGTGGTATTGTAGAGGATAATGAAGCAATCTTGCACGTTTCTTTGGTGGTTTGAATAAAGGGATTCAGCATATTTTAGACTATAAGGAGTACAACACTATTACTCATTTATTTCATCTTGCTTGCAAAGCTGAACTTGAAGTGCAGGATCGTCAACCATCATGGAGAAGAGCAAATAATTCTACAGGTCGTACTTCCTCATGGTCTACGAGCCAATCAGCTCCACCTTCTCATGGGGATGCACCAGCGCCTCCAAACTCCATGTACATCGCGCCCACATCAAGAACGCCACCTGCTACTACTCCATCACCGTCTACTGGCCTGACACGGAGGTCATCTTCCATGGCCTCCATGGGGAAGACTCGCGACATTCAATGTCGCAATTTTTTTGGGTTTGGTCACATAGAAAAAGAATGTAGGACCAAACGTGTGATAGTGGTTCTTGAAGATGGCGAATATAATTCTGCGAGTGATTTTGATGATGATACATTGGCCCTTATTGTTACACATGATGGCACCAATTCTGATTCTGACAAGGAGATGGAGGTAATGGGAGCTGAAACTGCTGATCAATACAAGAGTTTAGTTGCACAACGCATCTTGAGTGTGCAATTGTGCAAAGCTGAGCATGATCAATGCCACAATTTGTTTCAAACAAGAGGCATTGTTACGGATAGAGCTATCCGGATCATCATTGATGGAGGGAGTTCTAACAATCTGGCTAGCATATTATATTCAATGGTTTGAGAGCTCTCGTAAGCTCAAGGTAACAAGAACTACACGCGTGCATTTTACTGTTGGTACCTACTCCGATTTTGTTGATTGTGATGTTGTACCTATGCAAGATTGTTCTTTGTTACTTGGTAGACCACTGCAATTTGATAGAGAATCTGTGCATAATGGTAAAACTAATCAGTATTTCTTATGCATGATGGAAAGAAAATTGCACTTAAACCCATGACTCCGGAACAAATTTTCAAAGATGATCTTGCTAGAGCTAGTATATTGAAAAATGAGAAACATATGAGTGAGAATCAAATTATTGCTGCAGATTTTGTACCACCTAAGCACACTTCTAAATCTGATTCTAACCATGCTACTGAAATTCGTTTGAAGAGTCCTTGTTTACTTGCTAGCAAATCTGATCTTGCTGAATTAATGTGAACATTACTCCATGCTATGCCATTATTTGCAAAAAAGTTTTGTTTTCATTTGAGGATATGCCTCCTTCTTTGCCACCTACGGTTGCTAACCTTTTGCACGAATAAAAAGACGTTTTCCCACAAGATGTTCCACTTGGACTACCACCTATTCGTGGAATAGAACACCAACTTGATTTGATTCTAGGAGCTTCACTGCCCAACCGTGCCCCATACCGCACAAATCCTGAGAAAAAAAAGAGATCCAACGACAAATTCAGAGTTTATTGGACAAAGGTTATATTTGTGAGTCTCTTAGTCCATGCGTTGTTCCTATTATTTTGGTACCTAAGAAAGATGGTTCGTCGTGCATGTGTACTGATTGTAGAGCTATTAATAATATCACCATTCGATATCGTCACCTTATACCTCGTTTGGATCACATGCTTGATGAGTTGAGTGGCTCTATTATATTCTCTAAAGTTGATTTACGTAGTGGTTACCACCAGATTCATATGCAATTAGGAGATGAATGGAAAACAACATTTAAAACTAAGTTGAGTGGTTAGTGATGCCATTTGGTTTAACTAACGATGAGACTCATGAACAAAGTTTTACGTGCTTTTATTGGTCGTTTTGTGGTGGTACATTTTGATGACATTCTCATATATAGCAAATCTTTAGAGGACCATTTGGATCATTTACGTGTTGTTTTCAATGCTTTATGTGATGCACGTTTGTATGGTAATCTTGAGAAGTGCACCTTTTGCATGAATAGAGTTGATTTTCTTGGCTATGTTGTTACAGAACATGGAATTGAAGTTGATCCAGCAAAGATTGAAGCAATTGAGAATTGGCCGCAACCCAAGACGGTCACACAAGTGAGGAGTTTTCTTGGCCTCGCTGGGTTTTATAGGCGCTTTGTCAAAGATTTTGGCTCTATTGCTGCACCATTGAATGAGCTCACAAAGAAGGATGTGCCCCTTGTTTAGGGCGATGCACAAAAAAAGCCTTCATCATACTGAAAGATAAGTTAACACATGCTCATTACACCAACTTCCTGATTTTAATAAGATGTTTGAGCTTGAATGTGATGCTAGTGGAATAAGTTTGGGAGGTGTGTTATTACAAGAGGGCATACCTGTAGCATATTTTATTGAAAAATTGATTGGACCTAGTTGGAACTATTCTACTTATGATAAATAATTATATGCGTGGATATTAGAAACTTGGCAATATTATTTATGGCCTAAAGAATTTGTTATACATTCTGATCATGAATCTTTGAAGCATATTCGTAGTCAAGCAAAGCTAAATCATCGCCATGCAAAGTGGGTTGAATTTATTGAATCTTTTCCTTATGTTATCAAACACAAAAAGGGTAAAGATAATGTTATTGCTAATGCTTTGTCGCGCCGTTATACTATGCTATCTCAACTTGACTTCAATTTTTTTGGTTTGCAAACTATAAATGAACAATACTTGCATGATGTTGAATTTAAAGATGTGTTGCAGAATTGTAGAGATGGTAGAACGTGGAACAAATTCATCCTCAATGATGGATTTGTGTTCCGTGCTAACAAACTATGCATTCCAGATGGTTCTATTCGTTTTTTGTTATTGCAGGAGGCTCATGGAGGAGGATTGATGGCACACTTCGGTGTCAAGAAGACGGAGGATGTACTTGGTGCACACTTCTTTTGGCCATGCATGCATCGAGATGTTGAGAGATTCGTGGCACACTGCACTACTTGTCAAAAAGCTAAGTCTCGCCTTAATCCACATGGTTTATATATGCCTCTTCCTGTTCCTAGTGTTCCTTGGGAGGATATTTTGATGGACTTTGTTTTGGGATTGCCTCGTACTGAGAAGGGGAGGGATAGTATTTTTATTGTTGTGGATTGGTTATATAAGATGGCACACTTTATTCCTTGTTACAAGACCGATGATGTTGTGCATATTGCTGATTTGTTCTTTCGTGATATCGTTCGTTTGCATGGTGTGCCAAATACTATTGTTTCTGATCCTGATACAATTTTTTTAGCCATTTTTGGAGATGTTTATGGGCTAAGTTGGGGACTAAATTGCTGTTTAGTACTACATGTCATCCCCAAACAGATGGACAAACTGAAGTAGTTAATAGAACTTTATCTACTATGCTGCAGGTTGTTATACAGAAGAACTTAAAATTATGGGAAGAATGTTTGCCTCATATTGAATTTGCTTATAACCGTTCACTGCATTCTACTACAAAGATGCCCTTTTTAGATTGTGTATGGTTTTGTTCCTCGTGCACCTATTGATTTGTTGCCTTTACCATCTTCGGTGCAAAATAATTTAGGTGCCATACAACATGCTGATTTGATATTAAAATTTCATGCAACTGCTAAGGATAACGTAGAATGCATGAATGTTAAATATAAAGTTGTTGGCGATAAAGGAGGAAAGCATGTTGTGTTTGAGGTTAGCGATCTTGTTTGGTTGCATTTGCGCAAAGATCATTTTCCTGATTTGCGCAAGTCTAAGTTAATGCCACATGATGATGGTCCTTTTAAGGTGATAGAGAAAATCAATGATAATGCATATAAACTTGAGCTTCCTGCATATTTTGGTACGGTAACTCCTACATTTAACATTGCAGATTTGAAGCCTTACTTTAGTGAGGAAGATGAGATTGCATCGAGGACGACTTAAATTCAAGAAGGGGAGCATGATGAGGAAATCCCATCTATTGATACACCCGCTGCACCTACAGCGGAGCAAATACAAGGACCTATCACTCGAGCTCGTGCCAAGCTTTTCAACTATCAGGTATTTTTGTTTCTTGAACTCTTTCTCACATACATGAGAATATGATATTGCCTAAACCAGATGTGTTTGTTACTCTTAGGAATGATGGACCTAGCATGGATGATAGGGACAAGCATTGGAGCATGATCGTGCATGGAGATGGCAGAAAGCGTTTGAGGATTGAAGAAGATGCCACAAGTGGAGATCTCAGAACTTTTAAGCCACCATAATGATGAGTGAAGACTTGGACGAAATATACAAATATTTACTTCATAATTTCATCCATAGAGAGATATGGTGTTGTGTCACCTTTATTTTTGTCGCGCCCCACTTTTTGATAAAGGTGGACCACCTATGTTAAGTGCTATTCCCTGGATAACTGATATCACCACAATACAAAATATAGTAATCATTGCAATAGTATCAAATATTACAACTTAGATCCAGATACACAAGTCTTTATAACCTTACAAACTAGCTTAGCCTCATGGACTACAAATAACAGAGTTCAACATGACACAAACACAAAGGAAATTAAAGTGGCAATGAGCCTTCATCTTCATCTTGCGCCATAGGCAGACATGTTGGAATGTAGACTCGAGATCCTATCAAATTACTCCTCCTCGGAATAACCTGCACATTTGAATATGCAGCCCCAATGAAAGGGGTCAGTACAATGATGTACTGGCAAATAACACATATTTGGTGGTTGTTGTGAAAAGACTATAATACATGATATTTGGCTGGTGGAGTTTTGGGCTAATTTGCATAAAGCCAATTTTATCCTATATTTTCCAAATCAAAACATTTTTAATTATTTAAAGACTTTTAAGCACTACTAGGAAAACAGCTATAGGTAGCATGGCTACCCGTAGCGCATTACCTAAGTGGTGCACTGTGGCTATTTAGCCGTAGCGCACCTGTGACTAGGCACCGCACGTGTGTGTGTTACCCGCAGTGCACTATTAAAAGACATGTGCTATGGGTATTCATAGGTCTGGACGCCCGCCCCCCCCAACTTGCCCGTAGCGCACGGGAGCTGAATGCGCTACGGGTACTAAGTGTTACCCGTAGAGCATTAGGCTCCCGTGCGCTACGGGTAAGTTGAGGGGGGCCGGGTCAGGCATCTGGGGCAGATTACCCGTAGTGCATTGGCCTGCATGCGCTACCGGTAAGTGCACTACCCGCAGCGCATGATTGTCCCATGTGCTACGGGTAACCTGGGATGCATATTTTTAAGGCATGAAGCCACCTAGCACCAATCATTGCCCCCTTCTTCCCCTCCCACTCCTAGCACCAGATCTGGTCGTCCTCCTCCTCCTCCCCAACCTATTTTCATCATTATTTCACCTATTTTAGCTTATTAAAGCTACTTTGGTTTGTAGATACGTGAGTGCAATGTCTCCCAACCTTTAGATATCACTTTATTACTTTCTCGTCCACACACTCTCTCGGTCTCTCGTGTCGCGGTATGTTCTATAATAGGTGAGTAATATGAGGACATCCATGTTTAAGATTGGGTGGCATCGGTGTTTGTATGCCCTACGGGTATGCTTGTACGTGTGTCGTTGTTGTTTGTATGTATGCATGCTTCTGTGGCATCGAAACACGTTTGTGTATATATATATATGCATTTGCTTGCATATTTTTATGAAATTGTAATTTGTTTGGATCCAAATATGATGATTTGCCGATGGTGCCAATGTTGTTTTGCCAAAATGTTGATTCACTTCCATTTCGGCATATTTTGGCACCACGCATAGGCAAGGTCATGCCGAAATTTTCGGACGTCCATGTGTGTATTTGGCCGGTTCTAAGATATTCTCTTGCTCTATATATGTATACCATGCGACCATGGTCCGCTCGATGAATGAAGGCATCGTGGCAAGATATATGAAAGCCGCGACACATGACATGATTCAAAATAACCAGACGGAGATAAAATGTCCGGACAACTGCAGAGCCACCTGCTCTCTCGTGGTTTCATGGATGGATACACTTGGTGGATAAGTGATGAAGATGATGATAACGTTTCATGGAGCGGCGACATAAAATATGAGGAAGGGCATGGTGGTGACGAAGATTTTCTCGGACATGACAAAGGTGGAGAAGATGCCGGACATGGTGGGGAAGATCAAGATGCTGGACATAGTCAAGATGCCAGACAAGATGAAGAAGATCAAGATGCCGGACATGGTGAAGAAGATCAAGATGCCGGAGTAGATGGAACACCGTCAGGTTAATTGGGTGCAGAACCCTTACGTTCAAGCACTACTTCTCAAGCAGACGAGCAACGCGCGGGATGCCGCTAGACAGGAAGCCAAGCTGGCGAGCCTAGAGAAGGACACGGTTACTCCATTGTATGCAGGATGCAGGCCCGGGGATACACATTTGGACGTCACGCTCAGGGCTCTGCCGATGAAGGCAAGACACAAATGGACCGACAAAAGCTTCGACGAAAACATGGCATTCTGGCAGGGGCGTCTTCCCGAGGGGAACAAGTGTCCAACTAGTATCGAGGATGCCAAGAAAATCGTGTGACCTCTCGATTTACCGCACGTGAGATACCATGCTTGCATTAATGATTGCATGATTTATCAGGGAGAAGATGCGGATAGAAACACATGTCCGGTGTGCGGCGCATCTCGATACAACAGTGAGAAGAAAGCTCCTCAAAAGTGGTATGGTACTTTCCAATCACTCCTCATCTACAGCGGTATTTCGCAGACCCTAAGGAAGCAAAGCTTATGCGCTGGCACGCGGAAAGGAAGAAGCCAAAAGATTATGATGATGATGATCAGGAGGACATGATACTGAGACACCCTTCAGATGGTGGCTAGTGGAAGGCATTGTACATCAATTGCCCAAAATTTGGGAATGATCTAAGGAACATCAGGCTCGGTGTGAGCACTGATGGACTCAATCCGTTTGGCAGCCAGAGTAGCACCCATAGCACCAGGCCCGTATTTGTATGGATGTACAACCTACCCCCTGGCTGTGCATGAAGATGAGGTACATACAAATGACTATGCAAATTCAAGGTCCAAAACAACCAGGAAAAGACATCCAACTGTATCTCGGTCTGTTGACAGAGGAACTAGCCACGTTATGGGACACACCACCCAATACGTGGGAAGCTGTCGCACAAGATTATTTCCCTATGAGAGCCGCGGTGGTCACGATGGTGCATGACTATCTCGGTTGCGGGTATGTCTCAGGGCAGGTGGTCCACGGATACTGTGTCTCCATTTGGTGCATGGATGACACAACGTATCACCAGCTACAGAAAGATCCCGATTCTTCAAAAACCATGTTCATTGGGCATCGAAGGTGGCTTCGCAAGGATGACCAGTGGAGAAAACGCAAAGATCTGTTCAATGGTAAACTTGATCTCCAAAATGCCCCATGTCTAAGGAGCGGTGACGAAATCGATAAGTTGTTGACAAGTTGGCCAGAGTGCCCTGCACCGGGAAAGAAGCGAAAGGCGCCCAAGCCGCTCCTGAAGGTATGGAAAAGGAGGTCTGTTTTCTGGGATCTGCCTTACAGGAAGATCCTCTGCATGCCCCATAGCCTTGATGTCATGCATATCACCAAAAACGTGTGCAAGGGTCTGCTTGGCACCCTTCTCAACATGCCTGATAGGACCAAAGACGGACCGAAAGCAAGGCACGACTTGGAATTTATGAAGATCATGGAAGACCTTCACTTAGGACGATCTAATGATGACGATGATGATGATGAGGAGGAGACCGAAGGTCGTCGCAAGGGAAAAAGGGCAAAGAGGAACGACTATCACTGTCCCGCTTCGTGCTTCACTCTAAGTCCTCAGGAGATCGAGCAGTTTTTCAACTACCTCCTAGGAGTCAAAGTTCCTTATGGTTACTCGGGCAAGATAAGTAGATACCTAGACAAAGCAAAGAAGAAGTTCAGTAGGATGAAGTCTCACAACTGTCACGCGCTGATGACGCAGATACTTCCGGTTGCAATCCGAGGAATAATGGACAAGCACGTCCGCCAAACATTGTTTGGCCTCTACAACTTTTTGGACGTCATCTCTCGGAAGTCAATTAGCATGAGGAAACTTGACAACCTACAGGATGAGATCGTGGTGATTCTATGCGAGCTCGAGATGTACTTCCCTCCCGCATTCTTTGACATTATGGTACATCTGCTGGTCCATATCATGGAGGATATCGTCCAACTCGGGCCGATGTTCCTGCACAGCATGATGCCGTTTGAAAGGATGAATGGTGTCATCAAAGGATACATTCGCAATAGATCACTTCTCAATGGAAGCATAGCCAAGGGCTTCCTGATCGAAGAGTGCATCTCCTTCTGCACGAATTATCTTAACATCGAGAACCCTATTGGTCTACTCGTCAACAAGCGCCTTGATAGGATCGATGGATGGGGTCACCGTGAGGGTCGTCGTGAAATGCATGTCGACTTCACTGGTGGATGCACCGACTTTGATAGAGCAAACCTAGTCGCGCTACAACACATGCAACTGATCGACCCTTGGGTAGAAGAGCACAAAAGCTTTATTGCAAAGAAGTATAGTGATAGGGGCGAGCAGAGGACGGAAGGAGCAATAATCAAAGATCACAACTCCAATTTCACGCGTTGGTTCAAGGACAAGCTTCTAGCTAATCCCCCACCAATGCAATCTTCCAAGGAAGAAAAACTCATATTTGCCTTGTCATAGGGCGCTTAACACTGCCTGATGACCTATCAGGCATATGATATCAATGGCTACACATTTTACACTGAGGAAAAGGACAGTAATTGCGATTACCAGAACTCAGGGGTAACGATGGAAGCCTACACCGGTGACGTCAAGCAAAGATACTACAGAAGGATCGAGGAGATCTGGGAGCTGAGCTACGCTAGGGAGAAGGTGCCGATGTTTCGTGTTAGATGGGCCAAAAACATCATAAAAGAAGACCGATATTTCGCCACCATGGTTATACCTGAAGCCAAATCCAAGACTGGCGGCGCAAACGTCACCACGAAAAATGAGCCATGGGTACTGGCAAGCCAAGTGGACCAATGCTTCTTCATTACTGACCCGCCAAAGCCTACCAAGGTTGTTGTGAGGAGAGGCAAAAGGAACATCATCGGAATGGATGGAGTCACCAACGAGCAAGACTTTGACATGTACAGTGACTCGAAGATGGAAGATGAAAGCGACACCGATGAACCATACACCACAAGAAGAAGCCGGACCACCCAACCTAAAGGTCTACCATTCAAGAGGAGAAGTCTCGGGGTTCTAGGGCTTAATTATTCGACCTTGACAAAGAAGGGCAAAAATATTGTGAAACGGTAGCTAGCTTGACCGTGTGTGTGGGCATATTATTATTATTATTATTATTATGTATCACTTTTACATTTTCGGACCAAACTAGACATGTAACTCATATTTGGTATCATGTATTGATCACTTTTGTATTTTTGAGACATGCAAAAAGACATGTAATTTTCGGAGATATTTTGAATGCTATATTATTTTTGGCATGATACAAAAATATTATTTGTGCTTATTTAATTTAGAATATATATTGTAATAACATGCTAAAAAGTTAATTTAAAAAATAAAACAAAAAAATATATGGGTTCCAGGACTCGAACCTGGAACACCAGGTTTAGAACAGGCTGGCTAGCCGAAGCCACTAGGGTAAAGAGGACGTTGTGTCCTATACCGGTTCAGTAACTTTTAAACTGTAGGTGTAACATCCCAAGTTTTTCAAATTCAAACTCAGCATGCATTCATACTCATCTCTGCATATTTGAAACAAATTTTGAAACAAAATTCAAAACTAGAAGGTAGTTTTTTTTAAAATAAGCTTCAAAGCTTATGTTAGCCAAATTGATTTTTCAAAAAAAATAAGTTTAAATGTTTTTACACCAAAACACTACTGTTTTAAATTTCCAATCTTTTTCTATAAATTTTTGAACCAAAATAAAAGTTAGAAAGTTTTATTTTTGAATATCCCTAATAGTCTATGGGAGCTATTTTATATTTTACAAAATATTCTTTGTTTTCAAAATTATAACAAAAGGGTATTTTGAGTAGCCAAATACCTTGGCATAATATTCAAAGTTTTACAAAGTTGGAAGTATCCAAATCCAAACAGTTTTGAATTCAAACTCTAAAGAAATCACAAAGCAGAAATATAGAAAAAGAAAAAGAGCAAAAAATGAGAGCAGCAGCCCAACTGGGCCACGCCCGGGCCCCAACAAGACCACCAGCCCAGCAGCAGCCCGCGCACCCTTTCCCCTCTCTCTCTCTTTTATTTTTTTCTTTCTTTCCCCGCTGACAGCCCAGACCCACCTGTCGGATCCACCTTCAACCTCCCCTCCCCTTCTCCCGTGCCCACATCACCATGATCTCCACTCCCCCAAGCCCTCAACCGCATCCCCGAGCCCCTCTATAAGAACCCCACCCTCTCCTCTCTTTCCCCTCTTTTTCCTCGCTCGAATCAGGCCGCCAGGCTGCCGAATTGGATCGCCGGAGCTCGCAGCAACCAACGATGACCAACGCCAATTTTCAGCGCAACAGAGTACCCCGCGCCCTTCTTCTGACGTCATCTTCTCCCCTCTCTCCCGCGCACCTGCTCATACCTTTTCTTGGTTCAAAACCGCAGCAGATCGAGCTCATCGTCGACACCTGAGCCCGCCTCTGTCTCCGGCCGCCGCTCCCCGCCGTTACAGGAAGCTCCTAATGTCGCCAACGTCACCCACGAGCTCACCGCGAAGCCCCGCATCTCGTCCGCTACTCCATCGTCGTCGCCGACCACCGGAGACTGGCCGTCGATGAACTCCAGTGCGCACCTCGTCGGTGAGCCCTCCTCTCTCCCCTTTCTTTCCTGTCCATCAGATTCTGATCAAGGGCCAGGATTAGATCCTGAAACCCAAATCGGTATCAGCGTATAGTTTTGCGCCACGTCACTGTCCTGTCAGCCCCCCAGTCAAACCCTAGTCAAATTCAAATTAGTTTTCAAATTTCAGATTCTGTCCTAATCTTGTAAATTCCATAGAAAATAATCCACACATTAAATTTTGCAAATTTTATATCCCTGGAATCCTTGCAAAGTGTAGAACCCAACTATGCAGAAACATAACATGGTTACAGTACAAATTTTGGAAATGAATTTCAAATGGCATTAAATGCCTATTTGCACCAAATAAATCATAGTTTTTGTTCTGCACATCGAATTTGTACAAATTTGTAGTCTCTAGATTCCTCAGAACATGTAGAACACCCTGGAATCAGAAGTTTTCAAATTTGAAAGATGCACCCACTTGCTACCTTCAAATCTAACCAAATCACTATTCTGAGCACCATTTGATTTCTAAAATAGTTTTTGTAATGAAACCACTTGCAGTAACTTTGTATTATTGTCCTCTATCCAGTAGGATCATAACCAATTTTTCTCAAAGAATTTCCAAACTAGGACCAATTTTGGGAGGCATTTAGCTTATTTCAAATACCCCAAAATTGCCCCAATGCTTTTTAAATAATTAAAAAGTTTTTCTAACCTCACACATGTTTTCTAAACATCATGGTTCACTAACTACAACATTTTCACACACTAACTTAGTGTGTGAAATTAATTTATCATTTGCATACATGCATACATGTCTATGGTTGCCATGATAGAACTAGTGTGTTTATTTCTTGTATCTATGCTTGTTCAGATTGTGAAGAGGAGCTAAACTACTGTTGTGACTGTTGTGAGTCTGCTGGTTGTTACCAAGGCAAGTGACACACATGCTTCTACCCACTTTTACTACTGCATTAGTAATTTTCAGTAGTATGCATGATAGGTTTAATATTCAACTATTTTATAAAATGCTTAGATTCTAGTAGTGTGTAGCTATCCTTTAAACCCCACCTGTTAGGATGCTAAATACTTTGAAAAATATTGATGCCATGCTATGATCACTTGTTAAAGTTGTTTTATGAACAAATTAAGAACTTCAACTAAAATGAATCACTTGGGTTGATTGGTTTGATAAGAGGAGGCGATGCAGGTGGGTTCTGGGGCACAGGCCTCGTCGAGAGGATGTGTACTCAGGATTCCGCTCAGGATGGCTACTCAGGATTAAAGAGATTACCATGTCTTCCATGCTTTAGAGTACTTCCAGTGCAGCCTTATGACAATATGGGCTCTGTGTTGACTGATTAAGATGTGAGGGTTCAACTTGTGTGCAAGATATTGGTTGGTAGCAGAATTATAGGTGAGAATGGATCTTGACAGTATGGTTGCTCTCTCCTTCTGAAAGGTCTTGTCTCATTCTTCTCTCTGGGTAGAATGGGTCTTAAGGTGAAAGTGCACAACCCCTGTAGGGTATCAAACTAATCGATTAGCCGTGTCCCCGAGTATGGACAATTTGAGTCTCTAGACATGGAATGTACGGAAGAATCTCATCACCATTTCTGAATGATTAAAATTTGTCTAGAAACCCCTAGGATAGGGGCTCAGGGCCATTCACTCCGAGGGGTGGTGGTTTTCTGTTGTTCTGACTTTGTTGATTTTCGCCCGGTGCTACATGCCTAGCTAGTATGTAGTATTTTGGGGTTATTTCGATCCTTTAAAAATATAAATTTTGAAAGAAAGTTTTGAGAAGGAATTATAGGATAAAATTGGCTTTATGCAAATTATCCCAAGAGATCCACCAGCCAAATATCATGTAGTTAGTTCTTTCACAACAGCCATGAAATATGTGTCATTTGCCAGTATATCATTGTACTGACCCCCATTCATGGGGCTGCATATTCAAATGTGCAGGATATTTTGAGGAGGAGTAAGTTGATAGGATCTCGAGTCTACATTCCAACATGACTGCCTGTGGCGCATGTTGAAGATGGAGGCTCACTGCTACCTTAGTTTCCGTTGTGTTTATGTTGTGCTGAACTCTGTCATGTGAGCTATTCCATGAGACTAAGCCACTTTGTAAGGTTTAAAGACTTGTGTATCTGGATCTGCGTTGTAATCTTTGATACTTTGCAATGAATACTATATTTTGTACTATGGTGCTATCAGTGATCTAGGGAATAGCACTTAACACAGGTGTTCCACCTTAGTCCAAAGGTGGGGCGTTACAAAATGATATCAGAGCATAGTGTTGCCTGTAGGATTGAGACCCTAGGATTGGAATACTATAGGAATCAAAATTTTATTTAAAAATGTTTGTGAAATTTTTTGTGTTCTGAACTTGCCTTAATCATTTCATTTCATACTTGTACTTCTTACCTTGTTTCAAATCTTGCCTTATTTCTTTTCAAAAATTTAGATGGACTCCTATGATTAGAGGTGTTAGTTGTCCACCATTAGTTCATTTGTATTAGTTTTCGATACGCATTTGTATTTTCCTACCTTTGTCAGTATGACAGTACCATTTACCTTATTTGTTTTCTGAACCCTTAGTGGTTGTTTTTAAAATTATCAAAGAATTTTAGAAATTTGTTTGTTTTGCCTGTTTGTTGTGTGACTTGTTGTATTGTGCATGGGTAGGAAAATTTTCTTCCTTAGTCCTATCTGTCTATTACTCATCTATGCTAAAATTACCCCAGATGCCGCCCCGACGAGAACCCAACAAAAAAAACAATGACAACAACAACAACGATGTGATTCAGCAGTTAGTGGCAGCACAGGCCCAGCTGATGCAGATGATGGCTCAGTTCATTCAAGCTAACAACAACAACAATAACAAAAACAATCCACCACTGCCACTAAGCCAATAGTGGCTGACTGGCTACGTTCAGTCAATAAGGACCTGGTCACATGTGAGTGCACCGATGCTGAGAAGGTGCGATTCACTGCCCATTTGCTTGAAGGGCTAGCAACTATTTGGTGGGAGACATACCAGATCACACATCCAATAGATGGTCTAGACTGGGATACCTTCAGGGAAGGCTTTCGTAATGCCCACATATCCTCAGGCTTTATGAATGTGAAGAAGGATGAGTTTCGCAGTTTGAAGCAGGGTGGAAGGACCCTGAAAGAGTATATGGATGATTTCTGTGCTCTGTCGAGGTATGCACCTGATGACATCGATACTGATGCTAAGAGGAAGGAAAAATTCCTCAATGGACTCAAAGGAGAACTGAAGATACTGTCAGTGGCTTATGCTCCAAACTATCAGTCTCTGCTTGATCAGGCTATCACACTGGATAACAACATCATGAAGGAAGAGAACCGCAAGAGGAAGTTCAGCAATGGCAAGACTCACATTGGATCTTCCCATAAGAGGCACCACTTCACCAAAGACAATGGAAATGGTAGTAACTCCAATGGCCATAGGCACAATGGTGGAAACAAGGGAAAGCACTCCAATGGACATCACAATGGAGGCAATGGTCACCAAAATGGAGGAAATAGATATCACAATGGAGACAATGGTCACCAGAATAGAGGAAATGGAAATCACAATGGTCATCACAATGGAAACAGTGGTCAGCACCACCACAACTCAGAAGCTAAGAAGGATCTCTCGCATATCACATGCTTCAAGTGCAAGAAGGGACACTATTCCACAAGCTGCCCAGAGAATAAGTCTTATGAACCTGCCAAGCCCAATCCATTCAAGAAGGGACATGTGAACCACATCAATGTGGAGGAAGTGATGGGTACGTTTCCATTCAACTCTTTTACAACATTGGATTTTATTTGATACTGGAGCATCACATTTATTCATATCAAGAGCATTTGAGAGCAAATATGCATTTTCCACGGAAGCCATAGGAAGAGCAATTACACTAACCACCCCAAAGGGAAAGAGGATTAGATACAAATCTTGTTTGGAATTTAAAGATATTTGGCTAAACAATCTTAAGGGGGTTAGCCTAGAAGTTATGGCCATAGTAAGAGAATGATTTGGGTTACAAGGAGAAACAAATCAAGATACTGGAAGCAATAGAAAGAAATACTCACACCAAAACCATCAATTTCAGTAAAGTACAGTGGAGCCACCACACCGAGGAAGAAGCCACTTGGGAGCGTAGAGAAAATCTTTGAGATTATCACCCATACCTATTTGCTAGCCTTTTCGAAGCTCGAGGGCGAGCTTCATCTTAAGGGGGTTAGTCTGTAACATCCCAAGTTTTTCAAATTCAAACTCAGCATGCATTCATACTCATCTCTGCATATTTGAAACAAAATTCAAAACTAGAAGGTTGTTTTTTTAAAATAAGTTTCAAAGCTTATGTTAGCCAAATTGATTTTTTTTTAAAAAATAAGTTTAAATGTTTTTACACCAAAACACTACTGTTTTAAATTTCCTATCTTTTCCTATAAATTTTTGAACCAAAATAAAAATCAGAAAGTTTTATTTTTGAATAACCCTAATAGTCTATGGGAGCTATTTTATATTTTACAAAATATTCTTTGTTTTCAAAATTACACCAAAAAGGGTATTTTGAGTAGCAAAATACCTTGGCATAATATTCAAAGTTTTACAAAGTTGGAAGTATCCAAATCCAAACAGTTTTGAATTCAAACTCTAAAGAAATCACAAAGCAGAAATATAGAAAAAGAAAAAGAGCAAAAATAAGAGCAGCAGCCCAACTGGGCCACGCACGGGGCCCAGCAAGGCCACCAGCCCAGCAGCAGCCCGCGCAACCTTTTCCCCTCTCTCTTTCTCTTTTATTTTTTTCTTTCTTTCCCCGCTGACAGCCCGGACCCACCTATCAGATCCACCTTCAACCTCCCCTCCCCTTCTCCCGCGCCCACATCGCCACGATCTCCACTCCCCCGAGCCCTCACCGGCATCCCTGAGCCCTTCTATAAGAACCCCACCCTCTCATCTCTCTCCCCTCTTTTTCCCCGCTCGAATCAGGCCGCCAGGCTGCCGAATTGGATCGCCGGAGCTCGCAGCAACCAATGACGAACAACGCCGATTTCCGCCGCGACAGAGTACCCCACACCCTCCTTCTAACCTCAATCTTCTCCCCTTTCTCCCGCGCACCTGGTCATACCTTTTCTTGGTTCAAAACCGCAGCAGATCGAGCTCATCGTCGATACCCGAGCCCGTCTCTGTCTCCGGCCGCCGCTCCCCGCCATTACAGGAAGCTCCTGACATCGCTGACCTCACCCACGAGCTCACCACGAAGCCCCACATCTCGTCCGCTACCCCATCGCCATCGCCGACCACCGGATACTCGCCGTCGACAACCTCCAGTGCGCACCTCGCCGAAATTCTCTCACCGGTGAGCCCTCCTCTCTCCCCTTTCTTTCCTTCCGTCGGATTCTGATCAAGGGCCAGGATTAGATTCTGAAACCCGAATCGGTATTAGCCTATAGTTTTGCGCCACATCACTGCCTTGGCAGCCCCCTAGTCAAACCCTAGTCAAATTCAAATTCAAATTAGTTTTCAAATTTCAGATTCTATTCTGATCTTGTAAATTCCATAGAAAATAATCCACACGTCCAAATTTTGCAAATTTTATATCCCTGGAATCCTTGCAATGTGTAGAACCCAATTGTGCAGAAACATAACATGGTTACAGTACAAATTTTGGAAATGAATTTCAAATGGCATTAAATGCCTATTTGCACCAAATAAATCGTAGTTTTTGTTCTGCACATCCAATTTCTACAAGTTTGTAGTCTCTGGATTCCTCAGAACATGTAGAACACCCTGGAACCATTTTAAAATTTGAAACGTGCACAAACTTGCTACCTTCAAATCTAACCAAATCACTATTCTGAGCACCATTTGATTTCTAAAATAGTTTTTGGAATGAACCCACTTGCAGTAACTTTGTATTACTGTCCTCTATCCAGTAGGATCATAACCAAATTTTCTCAAAGCATTTCCAAACCAGGACCAATTTTGGGAGGCATTTAGCCTATTTCAAATATCCCAAAATTGCCCCAATGCATTTTAAATAATTAAAAAGTTTTTCTAACCTCACACATGTTTTCAAAACATCATGGTTCACTAACTACAACATTTTCACACACTAACTTAGTGTGTGAAATTAATTTGTCATTTGCATACATGTCTATGGTTGCCATGATAGAACTAGTTTGTTTATTTCTTGTATCTGTGCTTGTTTAGATTGTGAAGAGGAGCTAAACTACTATTGTGACTACTATGAGTGTGCTGGTTGTTACCAAGGCAAGTGACACACATGCTTCTACCCAGTTTTACTACTGCATTAGTGATTTTCAGTAGTATGCATGATAGGTAGAATATTCAACTATTTTATAAAATGCTTAGATCCTAGTAGTGTGTAGCTATCCTTTAAACCCCTCCTGTTAGGATGCTAAATACTTTGAAAAATATTGATGCCATGCTATGATCGCTTGTTAAAGTTGTTTTATGAACAAATTAAGAACTTCAACTAAAATGAATCACCTTGGTGGATTGGTTTGATAAGAGGAGGCGATGTAGGTGGGTTCTGGGGCACAGGCCTCGTCGAGAGGATGTGTACTCAGGATTCCACTCGGGATGGCCACTCAGGATTAAAGAGATTACCATGTCTTCCATGCTTTAGAGTACTTCCAGTGCAGCCTTATGACAATATGGGCTCTGTCTTGACTGATTAAGATGTGAGGGTTCAACTTGTGTGCAAGATATTGACTAGTAGAAGAATTATAGGTGGGAACGGATCTTGCCAGTATGGTTGCTCTCTCCTTCTGAAAGGTCTTGGGTATCCTCTTGCGCCCGAGGAGTTTGTGGCCGAGTACGGACAAGAAGTCGCATGCATCCTGCGAAACACTGTCCCGCTCAATACCATGAACCTGAGGAGGGAGGACAACGAGCATTACCGCACACTCCTCTTGCAGAAGCTTCATGCCCGATACAAGTTCCCTGACTAGTATATCAACACGAAACTCAGTAAGAATCCTGTGAACAACGCCGCCATCATGAAGATGAGCACTGCCCTGGCCAGCCGGAAAGTTGTAACATCCCAAGTTTTTATCAAATTTTGGAATAATTTTTTTTATGTATTGATTGAAATTTCACAAGGATTTAAAACTTTTGAGTTATTAAAAGCTTTATTATAAAAACTACTTCAAACTTTCTAGTAATCCCTGAAGAACTCTTTTGAGAAAATGAAAGTTTTCAAATACTGTTTTGTTCTTATTCAAAACCTATGCAAGCTATTTGCGAAGGAATATTTTCCCAAAATGATTTATTGTCTAAAATGTTTGCATTACTGAAAATGTGCTTTAAAATGAATTTCAAAATATTATTTTATAAAGCATTTTCTCTGAATTTAAAAAGGATTTTTTAAAACCCTAATCCTATTTTTATTATGCAAGCAAAGCCCCTTTTCCAAATTTATAAAGTTTTATTAAAAATCTTGTTTTTATTTTTAAACTTGTTGCTTATTGTTTTAAAAGGTCGTTTTGAATTTTATAAAATTATCTGTCTTGGTTTGAATGGATTTGAAACTATTTTGAAAAAGTTACAAAAGAAATGGAAAACAGAAATAGAAAAGAACTGAACAAAAAAAGAGTAAAAGGGCACTGGCCAACCATTCGGCCCAAGCCGAAAAGCCGCCCACGGCCCAAGTCTCCCCGTGCCCGAAAGGGTATCGCCGCCCCTCTTCCTTTCGCCGACAGGTGGGCCCCACCTGTCGGGTCGTCCTCAACCTCCGGTCAGGAGACCTGGGAGACCATGGCTTCTCTCTCCGCCGTCCATCGTCGCCCAAGCCTCAAAACCCTAACCCCCTCTCCACGAAACCTCGCCTATAAAACCCTCTACTCCTCCTCTCTCGCCACTCCCTTTTTTCCCGCATGAAAACATCGCCAGACTACCTGCAATTTGACTTGCAAGCTCGCAGTCCTGCCGCCGTCCCAGCTCAATACCGGCAAAATCCGGTACCCCCACCACCTCTCTCTGACACCGGCGCACTCCTCATGCCCATGCGCACCTCCCCGACGTCTTCTTCAAGTTCCATCTGCAGCAAATCAAGCATGCTAGCGTGACCCGAAGATCACCGACACTGCGCCGAACTCCAGCCGTGTCTCCTCTTCGTCCGAGGAAGCGATCGACCTGCTAGGCCACGCCTCCGACTTTGCCTCGCCCAGACGCATCTTGTCGTCCACTCCATTGTCATCGGGGGCCGCCAGAAGCTCGCCGCCGTCCACCTCGAAGCCGCAGCCTCACTGGAGACTCGACGGAACCCTAGCCAGTGAGATTCTCCTCCTCTCATCCGTTGGATCTCAATCAAACGATGCAAAATAGATCACTTAACCCAACAGGTACGGTTAGATCTAGACCGTACCCTCTCCTTTAAATCTAATGGCCCGTAAGCGCGATCCAATTGAACCGGTACCGACGAATCATAACTCGCCATGTGGCCAGCCTCTGTTCAATTAAAAATTCGAATTAGATTTTAAACCAGATTTTGCTTGAATCTTTGAAAAATCATATCTTTCAAAGCATCCATCCAAAGTTTACAAACTTTATGTCTCTAGAAAGCTAATAAAGTGTAGAATCCATTAGTGTAATAATATTCCATAGTTTCAGTATTCAATTTGAATTGAATTTCAAATTGATTCAAATCCTTTTGTTGCACTGTTTAATTCATATCTTTTGTTCTACACATCCAAAAATTACAAATTTGTAGTCTTTGGAATCCTCTTATCATGTAGAACATCATAGAATCAAGAAACTTCAAAGTTGAAATGTGCACAAACTTTGTGCATTCAAATTCATCCAAATCAGTATTTTGATCATAACTTGAGTTCCAAAGTTTATTTTGGAATGAATCCAATTGCAGTAGCTTTGTTTTACTGTAATCTATCCAGTAGCATCACTTCCCAATTTTTTTGAATCACTTCACAAACATTCAAATTCAAATATGAGAATTTGAGTATTTTCCTCCATAGATTAATTCTATTTCTTTTCAGCATTGTTTCTGTTCTACTAAGGTAAATCCTATGGTCACTCCTAACCACCATGATCATCTTGACACCACCTTGATCCAATATCATGTCTATCTAAATCTTGTTTGCCTAGCTAACATATATTCAAATTACAATTGAGTTATTTGAGTAAGATGTATTGTATCTCAATCATAGATTATATTTTTGCTATCTATTGTGATGTTGAAATACTCTACACCACACCCCATATCCATACTCCATGTTATCCAATAGAATCTTTGAACCATATTCTCAAGTATCATTCATTCATATCCAACCCCATGTTCACTTGATCTTGTTGACCATTATTGAACTATTCAATTTGCAAATGAGTTTATTGAGTAATTCAATGTTTCAAAATTCCTTGCCTAGTGCCTCAGTGTAATTTATACTATTTGTGAGTAATTGTTGTCACACTTATTTAATAGTATTGTTATTGCACTATTTGACACTTATGTGATTCAATTCACATGAGCCGTTCCAAGTTCTATTCATGCTATTGTAAAGCATAAAGACTTGATCACTTATATCCTAGATGGTCCAATTCCTCTACAATCACTTGACTTTTTCAACTAAGCTCTCAAAATCTATTTCTTGCAAGCCAAGCCTTTTGCCATATCTCTCCTATCACAGTATCTTAAATAAATCTAAAATGTTAAACAAACTCTTTTCAATTGTTTGTCTTGTTTGATTATGTTTGGATTGTATTCTGTGTTTATGTTGTGCTATTTCTGTGTTATAGCTTTGTACGGAGAGCTACGTAATTTTGTTGAGAGAAGTGAAAGATCGTGATCTTCAAAAAGGCAAGTGACACAGATATCTTCTACCTACTTTTACTACTACATTAGTGTTTTCAGTAGTATGCATGATAGGTGGCTATCCCTTGAACCCCACCTATTAGGATGCTAAATACTTTGAAAATATTGATGCCATGCTATGATCACTTTGTTAAAGTTGTTTTTGTGAACAAACTAAGAACTTCAACTAAAATGAAACACCTAGGTGGATTAGTTTGATAAGAGGCGGCGATGTAGGTGGGTTCTAGGGCACTGGCCTTGCAGAGGATGTGTACTCAGGATGCCACTCGGGATGGCCACTCAGGATTAAAGAGATTACTATGTCTTCCATGTTTTAGAATACTTCCAGTGCAGCCTTATGACACTATGGGCTCTGTCTTGTTTGAGTAAGTTATAAGGGTCCAACCATGAGTACTGACACGAGGTGGTAGCAGAATTATAGGGGGAACGGTCAGGCTAGTTTGGTTGAATGCTTCTTCAGAAAGGTCTTGTCTCATTTTATTCTTTGGATAAAATGAGTCTTAAGGTGAAAGTGCACAACCCCTGCAGGGTGTCAAATCTAAACGCTTAGCCGTGTCCTCGGTTATGGACATTTGAGTCTCTAGTCATGGAATGTACGGAAGAATCTCACCACCATTTCTGAATGCTTTAAAATTTGACTAGAAACCCATAGGCAGGAGCTCAGGGCCATACACTCTGAGGGGTGGTGGTTTCTAATGTTCCAACTTTGTTGAGTTTCGCCCAGAACTACATGCCTAATTAACATGTAGCGTATGGGGGTTATTTTGACCCTTATAAACTAAAATTTTGAAAGAAAGTTTTGCAAAGAATTGTAGGATAAAATTGGCTTTATGCAAATTAGCCTATAAGATCCACCAGCCAAATATCATGTAGTATAGTCTTTTCACAACAGCCAACAAATATGTGTCATTTGCTAGTACATTGTTGTACTGACCCCTTTTATTGGGGTTGCATATTCAAACATGCAGGTTATTCGGATGAGGAACGATTAGTAGGATCTCGAGTCTACATTCCAACATGTCTGCCTATGGCACGTGATGAAGATGGAGGCTCATTGCCATTATGCTTTCTGCTGTGTATTTGTAAGGTTGGAGACTTGAATAACTGGATCTCCATGGTAAATTTTGATACTATTGCAGTGATTACTACATTTTGTACTGTGGTGCTATCAGTGATCCAGGGAGTAGTACATAACAAAGGAGTTCTGCCTTTTTCAAAAGGTAGGGCGCTACAGAATGGTATCAGAGCATAGTGTTGCCTGTAGGATTGAGACCCTATGTTTGGAATGGACTAGGAAGCCCCTAAGATTTTGTTTTCTTCTTTCAAAATAAAATAAAATATCATTTTGGTTTTCTAAACGAAATCTACCTCATCTTCCTTCTATATGTATAAAAAAATTGCATCTTGAAAACTTCTTGAATTCTCTCCCACATCATTTTTCAAAGGTTTTCCTTTTGCTTTAAAATGACCCAACCCTAAAACCTTCAAGAAAGGACAAGAAGACCACAATATGTTAGAAGAATGAGACTTCTACTCATATGATGTTCATCGACTCAGCATGATGCACCACCTGGAAGGCCAATGAAGAACTTGGAGAATACTGATATGAAGATTGCACAACACCCAGCGATAAATTGAGGAGGTGTAAATGAGAACAAGGAACAATAAAGATAGTTATAGAATAGACCACCAATAATTCTAGTTTATAGAACCAACGATATCATAAAAATCAAATGATCATACCAAATTGGGGTATGACCATACTGGATTGTTAGTGTTTGAACTAGTTACTTGATGTGATGAATGTTTGTTAGGTGTTGTTTGTAAGATGAATTGTCTTGATCTGCTATGTTTGGGTAGGAATCTTCTTTAGATCCTTTCTATCTATTCTCATCTACACTAAGTCATAAACCTATCCTAAACTCCAAACCGATGCGACCTCAATGCCAGAACAATCACAACAACCCTCAGATGGAGATAGTGATGGGGTAAAGGTGCCCGATCTTTCGATGAGACGATAACTATCGATTATGGTGGAGGTCGACGTTGACGATCCGACTACAAACGTGCGAGACGTTGCGCGTTAGCAATCGATACACCAACTTCTGAGGCTATTGATCACGTCAGAGCTAGATCAACCTGATCACGAGGATCAATCCCTGCAAGCAATCGAAGAACAAGCAAGAATTATAGTTGCAATCAAGATATTGCGAATAAAGATGAAGGCTTTATTGAAGAGGTGGGATTCTGTCTGTGCGTAGTACAAAAGGTCGATTTGACACTTGTGCCAATGGCGAAGAGTAGCTCGTGGCTAAGTCTTTAACTAAACAAAATCCAAGTTCTAATGACGGCTAGGAGGAGGTATATATGAGGGAAAGGGCAGGGATTTTCGTATAGCCCTAATGGGCCATCCGAAAATAACCCTAGATGGGCCAATTTCCACTCAAACAGCCTCCAGAAAATCCCTAAAATACCTATGACGAAAATACATGGGTTTAACCCATAAAATAAGGTGACGCAGCACCATATAAAGCCTTGGACGAATTTTATGATTGAGTAACTTGTGAATTTCGTCCAAGCATCCTTGCAGCATTATTGTGGCTTCAAAGTTCTGAAATCTTCACTTGTAGCGTCATCCTGAATCCTCACACGATTGCTGCCATCCTCTCCATGCACGATCATGCTCCAATGCTTGTCCCTCTCATCCATGCTAGGCCCATCATTCCTAAGTAACATAAACACATCTGATTTAGGCAGCATCATATTCTCATGAATATTAGGAATAGTTCCTAGAAACGAAAGTACCTGATAATTTAGTTGGCGTGCACGAGCTCTTCTGAGAGGTCCTTGGAATTGTGGAATGTGAGGAAGTGTGGCTGTAGGTGCAACGGTTGTATCAACCGTAGGGATGTCCTCATCATCCTCCCCTTCTTGAATTGAAGTCGTCCTCGACGCAATCTCATCTTCTTCTCCAAAGTATGGCTTCAAATCTGCAATGTTAAATGAAGGACTTACCGTGCCCATCTCTGCAGGAAGCTCAAGTTTATATGCATTATCATTCATTTTCTCTAACACTTTAAAAGGACCAGCAGCACGTGGCATTAATTTAGACTTGCGCAAATCAGGAAAACAATCTTTGCGCAAATGCAACCAAACTAGATCTCCCACATCAAACACAATATGCTTTCGTCCTTTATCACCAGCAACTTTATATTTAGCATTCATACGTTCTATATTTTCCTTAGTAATCCTATGCAACGTAAGAATCTGTTCAGCACGTTGTGTAGCATCAAAATTATGTTGCACCGAAGATGGAATAGGTAATAAATCAATAGGTGCACGAGGAACAAAACCATACACAATCTCAAAAGGACATAACTTAGTTGTAGAATGCACGGAACGATTGTAAGCAAATTCAATATGAGGTAAACAATCTTCCCACATTTTTAAGTTCTTCTTTAAAACAGCCCTTAACATGGTAGATAAAGTTCTATTTACTATTTCAGTTTGTCCATCAGTTTGGGGATGACATGTAGTACTAAACAGCAATTTAGTCCCCAACCTAGCCCATAAACATCTCCAAAAATGACTAAGAAATTTAGTATCACGATCTGAAACAATAGTATTAGGCACACCATGCAAGCGAACAACATCGCAAAAGAATAATTCAGCAACATGAGCAGCATCATCACTCTTATGACAAGGAATAAAGTGTGGCATCTTAGAAAATCTATCCACAACCACAAAAATACTATCCCTCCCCTTCTGTGTGCGAGGTAATCCTAACACAAAGTCCATAGAAATATCCTCCCAAGGTACACTAGGAACAGGAAGAGGCATATATAAACCATGTGGATTAAGGCGGGACTTAGCTTTTTGACATGTTGTGCAGCGAGCAACAAACCTCTCAACATCCCGTCTCATGCGTGGCCAAAAGAAGTGTGTAGCAAGGACGTCTTCTGTCTTCTTTACTCCAAAGTGACCCATTAATCCTCCTCCATGTGCCTCCTGTAACAACAAAAGACGAACGGAACCTTCTGGAATGCATAGTTTGTTAGCACGGAACACAAACCCATCATTGAGGATGAATTTGTTCCAAGTTCTACCCTCTAAACAATGCTGCAAAACATCTTTAAAATCGGCATCGTTCACATATTGTTCTTTGATAGTTTCCAATCCAAAGATTTTGAAGTCAAGTTGAGATAACATGGCATAACGACGTGACAAAGCATCAGCAATAATATTATCTTTACCCTTTTTGTGTTTAATAACATAAGGAAAAGATTCAATGAATTCAACCCACTTTGCATGACGTTTATTCAACTTAGCTTGACTACGAATATGCTTCAAAGATTCATGATCAGAATGTATAACAAATTCTTTAGGCCATAAATAATGTTGCCAAGTTTCTAATGTTCGAACAAGAGCATATAATTCCTTATCATAAGTAGAATAGTTCAAACTAACTCCACTCAATTTCTCACTGAAATATGCAACAGGTTTACCCTCTTGTAACAACACTCCTCCTAAACCAATTCCACTAGCATCACATTCCAACTCAAAAGTCTTATTAAAATCAGGAAGTTGGAGTAAAGGAGCATGTGTAAGCTTATCTTTGAGTAACATGAAGGCGTCTTGTTGTGCATTGCCCCAAACAAAGGGCACATCTTTCTTAGTAAGCTCGTTCAGCGGCGCTGCAATGGAACCAAAATCTTTGACAAAGCGCCTATAAAATCCAGCGAGGCCAAGGAAGCTCCGCACTTGTGAGACTGTTTTGGGTTGTGGCCAACTCGAAATTGCTTCAATCTTGGCGGGATCAACTTCAATACCCTGTGCTGTAACAACATAACCAAGAAAAGCAACTCTATTCGTGCAAAAGGTGCACTTTGCAATGTTACCAAACAAACATGCAGCACGTAAATCATCAAAAACAGCACGTAAATGTTCCAAATGTTCTTCTACAGATTTGCTATATATCAATATATCATCAAAATATACCACCACAAAATGTCCAATAAAAGCACGTAAAACTTCATTCATTAATCTCATGAAAGTGCTGGGAGCATTAGTTAAACCAAAAGGCATCATTAACCACTCATATAGGCCAAATTTAGTTTTAAAAGCAGTTTTCCATTCATCTCCTAACTTCATACGAATTTGGTGGTAACCACTACGCAAATCAACCTTAGAAAACATGGTAGAGCCACTCAATTCATCAAGCATGTCATCTAAACGAGGAATAGGATGACGATAGCGAATAGTAATATTATTGATTGCTCTACAATCAGTACACATGCGCGAAGAACCATCTTTATTTGGTACCAAAATAATAGGAACAGCACAAGGACTAAGAGACTCACGAATATGACCCTTGTCAAGAAGTTCTTGAATTTGTTGCTGAATCTCTTTCGTCTCCTTCGGATTGGTACGATATGGTGCACAGTTGGGCAAAGATGCGCCAGGAATCAAATCAATTTGGTGCTCAATTCCACGAATAGGTGGCAGTCCTGGAGGGACATCTTGTGGAAAAATGTCCGCATACTCCTGCAAAATGTTAGCAACAGCAGGTGGCAAAGAAGAAGGCATCTCCTCAGCTGAAAACAACACTTCTTTGCAAATGATAGCATAACATGCAGTAGTACTCACATCAATTTCAGAAATATCAGATTTGCTAGCTAGCAAACAAGTACTTTTCAAACGAATTTCGTTAGCATGTTTTGGAGCAGATTTAGAAGTACTTGTAGAAGGCATAAGTTCCTTAGCAACAATCTGATTTTCGCTCAGCTTTTTCCCCTCATGATGTGCTCTACTAGCTCTAGCAAGATCATCTTTTAAAATACTTTCAGGAGACATGGGAAGTAACACAATTTTCTTATCATTATGAACAAGAGAATACTGATTTGTGCTACCATAGTGTATAGAATTTGTATCAAATTGCCATGGTCTACCAAGTAAAAGAGCACATGCTTGCATAGGAACAACATCACACTCAACATAATCAGCATATGCAGCAATAGTAAAATGCACACGAACTGTACGTGTTACATTAACCTTGCCGCTGTTATTAAACCATTGAATGTGATATGGACGAGGATGGGGTCGTGTCGTAAGAGCAAGCTTATCAACCATCTCCATGCTCGCCAAGTTGTTGCAGCTCCCGCCATCAATAATAATGCGAATACATCGATCTTTAACCACGCCCTTAGTATGGAACAGATTATGGCGCTGGTCGGGCTCAGCCTTGGTAATTTGTGCACTCAAGACTCGCTATGCAACTAAACTCGGGTATTTCTCCGCATGTTCTGCAGCCATATATTCAGAATCTTGCTCCGTGGATGCAGCAGCACATTGCTCATCAGATGCAATAAGAGCCAAAGTATCTTCATCATAATCACTGGCGGAGTCGTATCCACCATCCTCAAGAGCAATCATCACGCGGGAGGAGGCACAATCGCGTGCAAAGTGACCAAGTCTACCACATTTGCGGCACTGAATTTGGCTGGACTTGCCTGTAGATGCCATGGAGGACGCAACGCTCGGGGCTGGTCCCGTAGTAGTCTTCCGTGCAGCAAACGGAGGTGGTGTAGATGCTGCAGATCGCGTGGATGTGGTCGCTGAAGGTGTAGGTGCAGCAGCCCGTGACGCCGAATTCGGTGATCTCCAAGAAGAACGCCCTGCAGAAAAATTAGTTTGTGTCGCCTCGCGTCGATCCTGCACTTCACATTCAGCATTGCAAGCAAGATGGAACAAACGGGTAATAGTGTGATAAGATTTATATCTAAGAATGGTCTGAATTTCCTTATTTAACCCGCCTACAAAACGTGCCATTAATGCTTCATTATCCTCCTCTATACCACAACGTAGCATGCCAGTTTGCAACTCCTGATAATAATCCTCTACAGAATTTTTGCCTTGATCAAGACGTGCTAATTTTGTAAGCATGGAACGCTGATAATATGGTGGAACAAAACGAATACGCATAGCATGTTTTAAAGCATCCCATGTAGTGATTGGATTAGCATGATTAGCACGACAATATTCAGACCACCATATGGAAGCAAAACTAGTGAACTCACAAGTAGCAGCACTGACACGTCTATCCTCGGGATAATTTAAGCATGCAAAACGCTGGTCTAATTCTAATTCCCAAGAAAGGTATGCATCAGGATTATAGCGACCATCAAACGTAGGAACATTTAATTTCAGTTTAGCAACATGGTCATCATCACGTACCAATGGACGAGGAGGTGGACGGCGAATATAGGGCCGAGGACGACCAGGTGGCTGATCAACTGTGAAGTCGTCCGCGTACTCGCCCTCGTACTCATCTTCCCCGTAATAATCATCCAACTGTGCATCACGGGCCTGTGTAACACCCGTAGCTCCTGCAATGCCAGCAGTCGCAGTGCCCGCAGTAGCACCCGCAGCCGAAGTTTGTGCCGGTTGATGGAGAATCCGCTGTGCACGTCCCAAAAAGGTCGGTGGAGGAGCCACGCGAGTCGGCTGTGGAGGAGGTGCGTGAGCCGGCGGTGGAGGTGGTAAGCGTGCTAGCACCTCCTGGAATTTAGCGTCGAGTTTGGCGGTGAAGGTGGTCTCGAGTACCTCGAGTTGCTCCATCGTGTCACTAAAACGCTTGTCCACATCCTGCATATGATCAGACAAAAGTTTGGTGACGTGAGCCTGCAAGGCTTCACCCTCCAATGGCTGTGGCTCGGTGTTGTCTGATGGCATGATTAGTAATCAAAAGCACAGTTGTAGGATATGTACTCAAACGCTTAATCTGTCAAGCAAACAAATACTCTTACCCGTTCTTACCATACAGCAGGTGGCGATCAGCAACCGTCGTGACCAAACTTCAGGAAGATTGAATAGAGCGATTGCCAGGTGGTGTCAACGCACGGTGTAGGAATATGTGGAGCTCTGGGTGGCTGCAATATCTGTAGCAAAAATTCAAGACAGCAATGCAAGGTTGAATAACAGCTCAACGACGGTACTGTGCTGGTCCTAGACTAGCCCAAGCTAGAGACGCGAGCCTAGAACACCACGAATCACGCCGCGACACCGAAACGCAATAGGCAGCAGTGCTCTGAACAGCGCGCGAATGAGGCGAAAATCACTATGATGGAAAGTGTCTCAAAACGATCAGCAAGGTGAAATATCAGGATAGGAAATTTTTTTTTTGTTGAAATTTCCGAAAACTGCACGAAACTGCTCCGGAAAGCGTGCAGACGCCAATTTTTTTTCACTATAATGGCGTATAGCTCAAAACGATCCCAGAAGCCTAAAAACAGTATAGGCCGAAATTTTTTTCGGAGAAAATTTTTTTTTTGCTCTCCTCTTTCCTTCTGGCCGAAACTTTCTGGAACTCTGATCAAGTCACAACTCGGATCGGATCTGCAAAGATGGGAAACAAGAGTACGAAAACGAAAGGGTGTATGGCGGTGGGGATAGCGGAATCGGTGGTGGCGGTGGTGATGGCGGAATCGGTGGTGGCGGTGGTGGCGGTGGTGATAGCGAAATCGGTGGTGGCGGTGGTGATGGTTGTGACCAGAACTCGAAACTCTAAAGAACTAGACGTAAAACCAGCATTGGACACGACGATGCAGACTAGAATTCAACAATGCAAATACTGAAAAGAAAAGATGCAAAGGCTCGAACTGTTTCTAGGAAAAGATCTAGTCCTAATATTTTTGGCTTTTTCGTGGATTCTAGGTATGAAGATGCAATCTAGACTACGAAAACAGTAAATCTCACCGATCAACCTGAAATCTGATACCACTTGATGGGGTAAAGGTGCCCGATCTTTCGATGAGACGATAACTATCGATTATGGTGGAGGTCGACGTTGACGATCCGACTACAAACGTGCGAGACATTGCGCCTTAGCAATCGATACACCAACTTCCGAGGCTATTGATCATGCCGGAGCTAGATCAACCTGATCACGAGGATCAATCCCTGCAAGCAATCGAAGAACAAGCAAGAATTATAGTTGCAATCAAGATATTGCGAATAAAGATGAAGGCTTTATTGAAGAGGTGGGATTCTGTCTGTGCGTAGTACAAAAGGTCGATTTGACACTTGTGCCTATGGCGAAGAGTAGCTCGTGGCTAAGTCTTTAACTAAACAAAATCCAAGTTCTAATGACGGCTAGGAGGAGGTATATATGAGGGAAAGGGCAGGGATTTTCGTATAGCCCTAATGGGCCATCCGAAAATAACCCTAGATGGGCCAATTTCCACTCAAACAGCCTCCAGAAAATCCCTAAAATACCTATGACGAAAATACATGGGTTTAACCCATAAAATAAGGTGACGCAGCACCATATAAAGCCTTGGACGAATTTTATGATTGAGTAACTTGTGAATTTCGTCCAAGCATCCTTGCAGCATTATGGTGGCTTCAAAGTTCTGAAATCTTCACTTGTAGCGTCATCCTGAATCCTCACACGATTGCTGCCATCCTCTCCATGCACGATCATGCTCCAATGCTTGTCCCTCTCATCCATGCTAGGCCCATCATTCCTAAGTAACATAAACACATCTGATTTAGGCAGCATCATATTCTCATGAATATTAGGAATAGTTCCTAGAAACGAAAGTACCTGATAATTTAGTTGGCGTGCACGAGCTCTTGTGAGAGGTCCTTGGAATTGTGGAATGTGAGGAAGTGTGGCTGTAGGTAGCAATGCAACGAATGGTAGAAGTACATACTGAAATGATGTGAGTATTGACTCAGGATATGGTCAATCATGATTGCAAGGAGTTACCTCCAGTAATGCAGCAAGTACTGAATGATCATTCCCGAATAGTACAAATGATGTCCCAGATTTTGGCTAATACTAATAACAACCCGCCCCAAAACAATCTTGGTAACAAGGAATCCAGAGATGGTGCTGTGATAACACTGCGAGCTTGCAAAATCTGTGGCAAAATAGGACACGTCTAAGGAATGTCGCGAACAGTGTCCTTACTGTGACATGAACCATCCAATTGGAGAATGTACCATGGCCCAGATTATTTGTTCCTATGCAATGGAACCAATCATGTCCCTGTTGAATGTAACCTATATTCCACGGTGCAACAAATGAATCAGCAAGTTAAGGATGGATTGTGCCAATTGCTTGGAAAGACCCCTGAAGATAGAAGACCCAAGATGAAGCAGAAACGGAAGTCATGGAAATAGCACATAACATTACCACTAAGTGTTGCCTTTCATGTGAAGAAGAAGGACACTTATCCAGAAATTGCCCAAGGAAAAGAGAAAGGTTTCCCTACCACTATAGTGGAAAATGAAGAAAATGAAGTAAGAGACCTCCTAGCCTTAGAGAGACCCAAAAAGAAGAAGGACACTAGCAAGGTGTTATTCTTAAGTTGCAAGAAGCATGGACGTTATGGGAGAAAATGTCCAGAAAGAAACAACAAAGTAAACAAGCAAAGAGGAACAAATCTTGTCACTTGTCAGAAATGCAACCAAAAGGGACACTATGCAGGTAGATGCGTAGAGAAACATCACTTCGAGACTTTAGTGAGATGGGATAACTAAAGGATGCTGCAAACACCAGGAAAAGACACAACAAGGTGTAGCCAATTGGGAAGAAATAGTAAACAACAACTACTAGTGAGGAATAATGTAAGGACTTGTAAGAGCTAAGAGCAACCTAGTTGAATGGATTTTAATTCCTCTATGAAATGGCAAACCTAAGGATCTGCAACTTAAGGAGTTATGCCATATGAGAGTTTACGCAAACCCCTAGCTAAGGAACGATAGATCTTTTTTTCAAAAAAAAATTCAAAAACGGGATTTGGAACATTGGTTCTATTTCCAAGATTTTTTTTGTCAAAGCTAGTAAGGTTGACCAAGAGTTAGAATGCGAGATGCACCAAACCAAATGCAAGGTAATGATTGGGTGCAACATGGATTGGCCCCCTGATGTTTACGCACGCTTCTATCCTTGTAGACAGTGTTGGGCCTCCAAGTGCAGAGGTTCGTAGAACAGCAGCAAGTTTCCCTTAAGTGGATCACCCAAGGTTTATTGAACTCAGGGAGGAGGAGGAGGTCAAAGCTATCCCTCTCAAGCAACCCTGCAATTAGGATACAAAAAATCTCTTGTGTCCCCAACACACACAATACACTTGCCAGATGTATAGGTGCACTAGTTCTGTGAAGAGATAGTGAAATAAAAGTAGTAGTGATAATTATAAGTAGTAAATGTAATCTGAAATAAATATTGCTGCGAGCAAACATGTAACAAAACTAAATGTAAACGGTGTTCAATGCTTGGAAACAAGGCCTAGGGATCATACTTTCACTAGTGGACACTCTCAACAAGATAACATAATTGAACTCATAAATAACTATCTTCACTATGCCACTCTAAACTATTCTCCAATGGATAACGAACACTAATCATGCGTAGGGCTACGAAGCACTCCTCAAAGTTCACATTTTCCCAAACTAGATTGTCCCACACTATCACCGTGAACACACTAGATGGTTCCAACAAACACCAACAATCATAGAGACACTAGCCAAAAAGACAAACACGATGCGCACACTATCACCTTCACATCATGATACAAGGTGTCTCCGAAGATTACAATAATAAAGCACGGGAGTAGCATAATATCTGAATAATAGCATCTACCAATTCAACTAGATACAAAGCTCACGATCACATATAGATCACATCATGGGAGAGAGATGAACAACATAGCTACCGGTAGAGCCCTCAGCCCCGGGGGAGAACTACTCCCTCCTCATCATAGGAGACAGCAACGTTGGTAGAGATGGCGGTGAAGTCGATGGAGACGGCGGTGGAGGCGACGACATCGATGGAGATGGCTCCGGGGGCACTTCCCCGTCCCGGCAGGGTGCCGAAACAGAGAGTTCTGTCGCCCGAAATTTGTCTTTGATGGCGGCGGCGCTGCGAAACTTTACTAGGGAAAACGCCGATCGTTTTAGGGTTTTCCGTCGGATGGCTTTATATAGGCGAAGAGGCGGCGTCAGTGGTGGGCCAGGGCTACCTCACCCTACGGCAGCGCAGGCCAGGGGGGGCGCCACCCTAGTGATGTGGGGTGGCTTTCGGACTCCACCACATCATGTGCGTCAACAATCAAGTCTGACATCATCGAGGCATGGAAGAGAAGGAAGAAGAGGAACCACCGGAAAGAAGCTTGGAAGCACCGCAAGAAGAGGCAGCAGCCGAAGCGGGATAGGCTAAAGCCGGTCCTACCCCGGCTAAAGCCGGCCCACCGGCTAAAGCCGGCCTTAACCCCGCTATAGCTGGCCTGCTCGAGTCAGCTATGTCTTGGCCATGAAGCCACCTTTGTTATCTATCTCCCTAGTGACCAAACTACCCCTAGCTCGTGCTGCCTATATATATGGCTCCCCCTCCCCTAGAGATAAGATAGAGATGAATTAAGATAAGAATTGGCATGATGCCTCCTCCCTTGAGGGAACCCAACTAGATCTACATCTAGAAATCACCCTCTTTGTTTGGGATCTCTTCTATTTGGGGAATTCTACCTTGATTTGGATCTCTTGCATACATGAGTGTGTAATTCTATCCAATTGATTGGTCCCTTCCCCTCTTGGAATTCTATCCCTTGCAAGTCAATCTCTCACAAGGAATTCTACTCTTGGAGTCTCTTCCTTGTGATTCTATTGAGTTAGTGAATCGGGCCAACGAGGACAACCGGTGTGTATCTTGTGTGTGTGTGTTTGCCTTCGATTTGTTCACCGTGTTCTTTGTGTTCATCATGTTTTTCGTGTTCATCCTCGTTCCCTGCCACAAATCTTGTGAATCCGTGAAGATCGGGCCACACCCAAGGGGTCACCCCACATCATATGGTATCAGCAGCTTTTGGTTGCCACGGATTTACTCTCGTTTGTGATTTCCACCATAAATTTCAAAAATACAAAAAAAGCCCCAAATTGCCTCAAATTTTGATCTCTAGAGTTGTTGAGTTATTTGTGGTTTTGATCCATAGATTTGATGTTTTGGGTGTTGATCTACATCGCCACAAAATTTCTAGCCCCAATTCCTCTTATTTCTCTCGGAATCATCGATTTTCTGTCCGAATTTCCGCCCAAATCGATCCAACTTCGCGACCAGGATTTCTTGAAAAAAAGCGAACCGGCTAAAGCCGGCCCGCCGGCTAAAGCCGGCCCATCCCCTGCCAGTCAACGCCATCGATCCGCTCCACCTCGTCCTCGCCTCGCTCCTCGCTCTGCCACCCCGCAGCGCGCAGCTCCTATCTTCCGACGTGCCACGCCACCAGCTAGCGCCCATCGCTTGCCTCTGCTCGCCAGGCCCAGCATGCCCCAGACCGCGCTCGCCCCGCCTATCCCCAGCCGACCGCCCGCAGCTCTCGGCCCCCCTGCCCAGCCGCAGCTCACAGCCTGCCACCAGCAACCACCGCCACGCCCCCGCATCGACTCCCTAGTCCACGCTGCTGTGCAGAACGCCGCGCTCCGCCTCGCTCCCCACCGCGTCCCTGGCCGAGCTCGCCCTCCACCGGCCGCTCGCTCCGCGTCCCCACCGCACACCGCTCAACAACGCGCCCCCACCTGCAACTCCCCATCTCACCCACTTAGTCTCTGCAGCGCCCACCGCCCACCACCGCGCACGCCTGCCCAAGCCGGCCGCCTGCCCCGCCCTGGTCGCTCGCAGCATCGCCCGCATCTCCTCAGTCTCAACCGGAAATAGCCGGCCTCCAACCCGGCTAAAGCCGGTGTACATCGTCCAACACAGTTTTGACACTCACTTTTGTTCCTGTCTTCACACCATAATACCCCTTTTAACATCCATTTGTCCCTTTGACACAAAATCCGGCGTTATCTTGACACAAATTTAGACAACTTTTGTGAGTCCTTTTGCCCCAAATTTTTCGGCCATTGACGTGTGTGTTCGGGTTTTGGGTTTTGCATGCCTTGTTCGTGCCAAGTAATACCGCGCCTACATCAACATCGTGACGATGGCAACGGCACCCCGGAACTTCGAGTAGTCTTTTGACTCCATCTTCATCGACATCATCGCAAGTTGTGTGTTTTGACACCGCCTAATCTTTGCATAGGTATAACTTGCACCACCTTTGTAACCCCTTTTCTTCCTTTGTGTACCTATCCTATTGAGAGTGGCTTTTCGAGTGTTGCGAAGCATTGCACAAGTGTTCACGACCGTGAGAGGGTTTGTGTGTGTGCCTAAGTTGAGCAAAGCTCCGAAGCAAGCTCGGTGAGAAAGATACACAAAAGAAGAAATAACCATTGTGTGACATACATAGATAGCAACACCAAAAATCCAAAAAGAGTGTGTGTTCCACCGATACAAAGGAGTTCAAAGCTTGTAAGCAAAAAGAGAGAAAAGAGAAGAGTGGCATCTTGTGCAAATCTTGTTGCTTCTTTCTTATGCAACCAAGCTACGGTCTCTCTTGTGTTGGTGTGACACCGAGCTAATAGTCTTCGTTAGGACCATTTTGTTTCTTGCTCACTTCCTTGGTCACGCTAACCCCACTATATCTTTTTGTGTGTGTTTCCGTGTTTCCTTGACGTAGATCATCGTTCTTGACATTTGATTTTGTATTTTACCCATATTTGACAATAGACTTTTCTTTTGACCATATTCGTTTGGCATTTCCACATTTCCTTCCCATTCACCATATAGCCTTTTGCGTGTGTTCTAACTTGTGCACCACGGTTGTCCTTTCGGTGTTTCATCCATTCAATAGTTTCTACGGGAAGTGTTCTAATTGTAGTTTTCTAACCCCCACCACTTCTACATATATATATCTTGCCTTGTGTGAGCTATGTCTAGGCTCAACGGATGCTATCATGGAAAGTTCACGGAGGACTATATCGTCGACAACTTCGACTACATGAGCAAGGTGGACAAGAAACACTACATCGACGACAACTTCGACTACATGAGCAAGGTGGACAAGAAACGCTACATCAATGACACCTTCGGCTACATGAGCAAGGTGTCCAAGGAACAATACATCGACAACTCCATCGACTACGACAAGCGTGCATGGGCACATCAAGATACTCGAGACCATCACATAGTTCACCAAGCACAATGCCAACATGATCTTCCTCATCGCACAAGGTTGAGATCATCAAGATCTTCTTCACGCTCCAATCATGTGGGTGACCATGAGCGTCGTCGCCAACCTCAAGAGCATGGTGCTAACCACAAACAACCTACAAGGTGTCCATGCCTCGAAGAGCCCATTTACGACAACGTCCACGATAACTCCTCGAGGAGGACCACCACAAGAGCTCCAAGATTGCCAAGTCATGAGATGTCCTACCAAGATGCGACGTTTTCTCCAATGGTGTCTCCCATCTCACATGACACCTCCGCAAAGGCTCCTACAAGACGGTCTCATTGCCACGAGAAGCATTCCAAGGCTCATGATCGTCACCATCAAAGCCATCATGAACATCCTCAACAAGATCAAGAACAACCGCGACAAGCAGCACATCAACCTCAAGGCCAACCACATCATGGTGCCCCACCTATGGTGAATCAAGATCAGCACCACGCAAACCAAGATAAAGATGGAGAACCTAAAGACCCTTGGCTCGAAAAGTTCCACGCAGAAGAGAAGGAATGGGCCGCGAGGATGGCGGAATTGGACGCAAGGCTCACCGCACGAATGGCGGAATGGGAAGCACAGCTCACCGTAAGGAGGAAGGAATGGGCCGCAAGGATGGCGAAATCGGACGCCGAGCTCGCCACAAGCAAGGAACGACTCATGTCGTCTTTCGACAACTTTGAGCGCAATCGACAACCACACCCTCAAGAGCATCGTGCAAACCAACAACACCATCTTGATAGCCTATGTGAGAGTACGAAACCTACCCCATGCAAGGATGAGAGCAACATACACATTGAGAGCAAGAGTGATACACCACATGAGTTGAGTGAGGACATTTTTCTTTCTAACAATTTAACCTCTACTCCTCTTGTGTTGTCTTCTTCTTTGCTAGGTTGCTCGGATGATGATGACGTCCATTCCATGGACATGAGGGACGCCACTATATGTGATATGAGTGAATCCACTATACGTGAGATGAGTGATTCCACTATATGTGAGAGTGAGTGCTTCCACTTTGAGAGCATGAGTGATACACCGAGTGAGACAAGAGTGGTAGTTGATATGTCAAGTGAGGCCATTTCGATTTCTAACAACTTACCCTCTACCTCGAGTGTGTTTTCTCATGTTGCAATAGATCCCATGGATGAAGCGACGCCAACCTTGGACAAGATGTACATGGTGCATACACATGATGATAACACACCATGCTTAGAAGATGATGAACATGTCGGCCACTTGGAGCCACCTACTTCAACAACACCTACATCAAAGGAGTGCGACAACAAAGGTAACAACATAGGTGTTGGTGATGCCATGATTCCCATGAAGATGCTAAGCTATGAGTGCTTCACTTTATCACCTATTGCATGCAATATGTTGAACAATTGCTCTTTCCCATATATTGCTTGCAATGATGACAATGATAGTTTGGTTGTGACAACCTTGTCGAACAATTGCTCTTTCCCTAGGTTTGTCGACAACAAGGATAAAATTTTGAAAATGTTTTATGCACAATGCTTACAATATTCTTCCATTAATGCAACCAAAATGTTGAACACTTGCTCTTTCAAATGCTTGGTTTGCAATAATGTTATTATGTTTGACAATGAGAAGGCACCCATAGTTCTCTCAACTAATGAAGATTTTGCATTTGCACATGATAAGCATGTTCCCAATTATACATTGCATAATCACCATGAATATTATGATATCTTGCTTGATGCTAATGGTGATGTGCAAATAAAGAGATGCATCATGATGGATGATGTATTCATCTACCATGCACACACATTGTTTTGGCTATCTTTTGTGTGTGTAGGTACACAGATAACAACGTCAACCTTGATTGAGCACGAGTTGGCGAAAAGAGCTCTTGAGAGCATAATACTTGTGAGTTCAAACTCAAACTCCGCTTGCATACCCTTCACATGCTATGCATCAAACATGTTGAAAAATTTCTCTTCCATATGGTTTCTTTGCAAGCATGTTGATGATTTTGGTGCCACTTGTGACAATCATGCTCCCATGATTTTGAACATTGATGCTTTATGTGTTGCAACATACATGTGGAACGATTTCTCTTCCTTTTGTTTTGTGTGCAACCACATTGCTATATTGGTCATGACTTGTCACATGTGTTTCCGCTTTGAGTTCATTGGTATTGCATCCAACAAGTTGACAAATTGCTTTTCTTTTGGTTGGGATGCATAACTACTTGTGATAATGATGTTTTCTTCTACTTTTGGATGAATATGATTTGTGTTGCAACAAATATGATGAAAACTTGTTCTTTCCTATGGTTTCTTTGCACACATGTTGATGATGATTTTGACATCTTGCCGTATGTGTTTTTGCCAAACTCTCCTCTTATTGCTTCAAGGATGTTGACTAATTGCTCTTTCCAAAGCCTTGATTGCAATAATATGCATATCTTTCAACATGAGATGGACACCACGGTCTTCTCAAATTTTGATGGAGTTTTTGTGTTCCCACATTTGGAAGATGTTCAAACAATTTGCTTACACATAGACCTTGCATATGCATTCCCTTTATTATACTTGTGTTGTGCTAATGGTGTTGTGAACAAGAATGGACATGTCCTTGATGATATGGCCCCCTATCATGCACACACATACTTTGCTTGGTCTTTGTTGTGTGTAGGTACACATGGATTCTATTGGTGGATGCGCTCCCGCGAGTGGTTTCAATCAAACACTTCTACAACGAGAGCACATCAACAAATTAGTAAGGTGACCTCCTTCTACTCACGAACTCATGCCATAAACTCTAAGAATTGGCTACCCTTTGAGTGTTGTTTCGCTTTGCTTGTGACCTTTGTAGGCCTCATGGAAGGTGAAGGAACATTGAAGAGTTGCCAAGCCGATCTTCGCAACTACGACCACATACAATTGCCTACATCTACCTCCCCTACATGATGATGTTGAGTCAACGTCGAGGACGACGTTCTTTGAAGCGGGGGGAGATGATGTGGGGTGGCTTTCGGACTCCACCACATCATATGCGTCAACAATCAAGTCCGACATCATCGAGGCATGGAAGAGAAGGAAGAAGAGGAACCACCGGAAAGAAGCTTGGAAGCGCCGCAAGAAGAGGCAGCAGCCGAAGCGGGACTGGCTAAAGCCGGTCCAACCCCGGCTAAAGCCAGCCCACCGGCTAAAGCCGGCCTTAACCCCGCTATAGCCGGCCTGCTCGAGTCAGCTATGTCTTGGCCATGATGCCACCTTTGTTATCTATCTCCCTAGTGACCAAACTACCCCTAGCTCGTGGCTACCTATATATATGGCTCCCCCTCCCCTAGAGATAAGATAGAGATGAATTAAGATAAGAATTGGCATGACGCCTCCTCCCTTGAGGGAACCCAACTAGATCTACATCTAGAAATCACCCTCTTTGTTTGGGATCTCTTCTATTTGGGGAATTCTACCTTGATTTGGATCTCTTGCATACATGAGTGTGTAATTCTATCCAATTGAATGGTCTCTTCCCCTCTTGGAATTCTATCCCTTGCAAGTCAATCTCTCACAAGGAATTCTACTCTTGGAGTCTCTTCCTTGTGATTCTATTGAGTTGGTGAATCGGGCCAATGAGGACAACCGGTGTGTATCTTGTGTGTGTGTGTTTGCCTTCGATTTGTTCACCATGTTCTTCGTGTTCATCGTGTTCTTTGTGTTCATCCTCGTTCCCCGCCACAAATCTCGTGAATCCGTGAAGATCGGGCCACATCCAAGGGGTCACCCCACATCACCTAGGGTGTGGCTGCCCTCTGGCCCCCCTCCGTCTCCCGTTCGGTCCTTGTCCTTCGTCCGGGAAAAATAGGAGTTTCGGTCTTCGTTTCGTCCAATTCTGAGAATATTTCCTGTGTAGCTTTTCTGAAAAACAAAAACAATAGAAAACAGGGAACTGGCACTCTGGCATCTTGTCAATAGGTTAGTTCTGGAAAATGCATAAAAACGCCATGAAGTGTAAACACAACATGAAGCAAATGGTGTAAAACAAGCATGGAGCATCAAAAATTATAGATACGTTTGAGACGTATCAAGCATCCCCAAGCTTAACTCCTGCTTGTCCTCGAGTAGGTAAGTGATAACAAAAGAATAATTTTTGAGGTGACATGCACCATCAAAATCTTGATCAACGATGTAAAGCATTGAGTGCTGAGATCAAAGTACTTGAAACATGGGCATAAGAGACATAACCTTGACAATAAAACTTAGCAACCATGTTATAACATGAAAAGTGACACAAACAAAAGATCATGAGTATTGAAGCATTGAAAGTCAAGTGTGTGTTCAAATCATATAGAAAAACATAGCAAAGTGGTTTTCAGCTTATCCCTCATGGAATAGCAAAACATAAATGCATAGGACACCTTCAAGTTTATGAGGGCGACTAGATACAAATAATTTAAGAACAAGCAAAACCATAATCATAATCAAGGAATGATAAATTCTGGGACTATGCACATTAAACTCAGAATGACAACTATGCTCTCTTAGATGGTGCATAAAGGTAGAAGGTGGAGACTCAACATAAAAGTAAAAGAAAGGCCCTTCGCAAAGGGAAGCAGTGATTGCAAATTTTATAAACCTCCAAAAATTATGATACTTACTAGCTTTGAGCTCTCATTGCCCCCATCATAGGCATCTTGAATAGTTAAGGTAAATGCGAGTACAATTATGAAGCATATGCTTAACAAATCATAAGTTGAAAACCTCGTGTCCCATGAAGTACGAATACCCAAACCTCATGCTACTCGACTTAGGTCCCAAGCAAGTTCTTGTCATTGTAAGCATACATGTATCATCGAGAACCGCCAACGGGGTACCTCTTGCCCGATGACATGGAACAAGCCCACATCAAAATGACAAGACAAATAGACAATGAACACCTCAGCATCTCTTTTATTTACCATTGGTATAGCTTTTTATTGTGAGATGTGTCATCAAATGTCCACTATGGGCATGCTATAAATTTCCACCATGAATGATGCATGGCTTAGATTAGCAGCCCAGGCGTTTCTCTAACACATATACAAACTCCATGAGCTCACAAGATCCCAACTTATTTCACATCGCGAGTATCCATAAACAAAAGATCACAATATCAACTAAATGAAAGAAAGTGCAATGTTGAAAGCTTGCCCCATGACGACATGGCTGGGCTACTTTCCAACTTACAACTTGCAAGCATAACATCAACATAAGAGAGCCACAATGTCAAAATTATTAAAAACAAGAAAAGTAAAGTGTGCCGTTAGGTTCGTGAGAGCTTTACTGACTAATTTTCACATAACACAAAAAGTTTAATTTGAAGGATAGATAAAAGCAAGTCAACTGTACTTGGAATAGCAAATTGCTAATAGGTATGTATGGTGGACACATTGGGATAACTTGGTTTTTGGGAGTTGGATGCACGAGTAGAGCTCATACTCAGTACAAAATGAAGGCTAGCAAAAGACTGGGAGTGACCAACTAAGAGAGCAAAAACAACCATAATCATGCATAGCGACAAAACATCATTAACCGAAGCATAAAGTGGTATCACAAGTCAAAAACCAAATGATCATAGAGGCTTATGGCGACTTTTTTAGAGTCAAACATGTTGTAAGCATGCGCCAAGTCAACCCAAATAAAGCATCAAAGGAGAAAACCACAATAATATGGTCTCATATAAAAAAAACAACGCATGATTTTTTCAAAGGCTCATTAAGCAATCTCAGTCATTTGAGACAAGTCATGCTACAGCAAAAACTACTAAGCATACTATCAAAACGACATCAATCATGACATGCAAAAGTCTAAGCCGCAGTCGAAACAAGCTCCCATTTGTACCACTATAGGCATGAAACTTTTTCTCTTTTCCAACACCATTCAAACCTTTTTGAAACGACTCTTTTGATGAAAACCAACATGGACCAAAGGTCTAAATACACCTTGATGCAAAGATATAACAAGATCTGAACAAAAATCAAGGCAAAAAACGAAAGCTAAACGCAGTACTAGAAAAAGGGAACACTCGTTGAACGATCAGAGTGAAAACTAGAGTGTTCTTGGCAATGAAAAATGGAGCATAGCTCTCTCCAAAATAAACATGATGTGATCCAACCATTTATTGCAGCAAATAAAACAAAAGAAAACTGAAAGCGAAAACAACTGATGCTCCAAGAAAAACACATAGAATATGAAGCAATAAAAATAGTGTCTTGAAAGGTGACCTGATTTTTGCCGATGAAGAAGGGGTGCCTTGGGGGCATCCCCAAGCTTTGACGCTGGTACCTCTTGGATATTTCTTGGGGTGACATGGGCATCCCCAAGCTTGAGCTTTTGTCCATACTTCATCTCACCTCAACACTCTCCTTTCCCTACACTTGAAAACTTCCTTCATACAAAACTTCATACAATTCTATTAACAACATTAGCATAAACATGATAGTAAATCTACTCTTTTGATTCAGTTTCAAACTCAAATATACAAACCATTAAAGCATCAGCTACTGTATCAACTTTCTCAAAAGTTTCGTGATCAATAGAACTCAAAAAGAAAGCGATCGAGAAGCAAACACAAATAGTGGCAGAATCTGTCAAAACAGAACAGCTGACAAAGATCGATTTTTTCGAGGACCTTCTGTTGCTCAAATCGAAAAGTGCAAAACTAATGAAAGTTTGGATATAACCTGGGGCATGCGCACAAGAAATTTCAGATCAAAAAGATATTCTGAGAATTTTCACAAATTTTTACGGTGCAGCGCAGAAATCTGTTTCAGGGCAGCAACTTCCCCAAATCTTACCTCCCTCAAATTAGAGGTTTTTCTTGGCACAAAAACAAAATAAAAATGATAAGGAGAGGTCATTAAAGTAGTAATAACTTCCAAGACTCGAATAAAAGAAAAATTACTGAAAAGAAAACATTGAGTTATCTCCCAAGAGTGCTTTTCTTTAACGCCTTTGAGCTAGGCGCAGTAATTTGAGAAGATGCTCATGTAGGCGCCAGAAAAGAGCTCAAGGCAAAGGCGCCATAAAAGAACTTGAAGCAAGAGAGAGCATCAAAAATCAAATATGAAACACATTTAAATCTAAACCACTTCCTATGCATAGGAATCTTATAAGAAAATAAATCAACGAGGCACATAGTAACAAGCATGGGAAGGCAAAATAAGTACAACTTCAAGAATTCCAACAAAAAGAGGGGAAACTTAATATTGTTGAGATCATAAAACCATGTTTCCCTCCCTCATAATAACTTTCAGTAGCATCATAAATAGAATTAACAATATAACTATCACATAAAACATCCTTATCATGAGCCACATATATAAAAGAATTAATACTCCCTACATGAACAATAGTAGGAGCAAATTCACCAACATAACTATTCTCATCACCATAATGATGAAGACATCCCTACGGTTGATACAACCGCTGCACCTACAGCCACACTTCCTCATGTTCCACAATTCCAAGGACCTCTCACAAGAGCTCGTGCATGCCAACTGAATTATCAGGTACTTTCGTTTCTAGGAACTATTCCTAATATTCATGAGAATATGATGCTGCCTAAATCAGATGTGTTTATGTTACTTAGGAATGATGGGCCTAGCATGGATGAGAGGGACAAGCATTGGAGCATGATCATGCATGGAGATGATGGCAGCAATCATGTGAGGATTCAGGATGACGCTGCAAGTGAAGATTTCCGAACTTTGAAGCCACCATAATGATGCAAGGATGCTTGGACGAAATTCACAAGTTACCAACCCATGTATTTTCGTCCTAGGTATTTTAGGGATTTTCTGGAGGCTGTTTGAGTGGAAAAGGGCCCATCTAGGGCTATTTTCGGATGGCCCATTAGGGTTGTACGAAAATCCCCGCCCTTTCCCTCATATATACCTCCTCCTAGCCGTCATTAGGACTTGGATTTTGTTTAGTTAAAGACTTAGCTACGAGCTACTCTTTGCCATTGGCACAAGTGTCAAACCGACCTTTTGTACTACGCACAGACAGAATCCCACCTCTTCAATAAAGCCTTCATCTATATTCGCAATATCTTGATTGCATCTATAATTCTTGCTGGTTCTTTGATTGCTTGCAGGGATTGATCCTCGTGATCAGGTTGATCTATCTCCGGCGTGATCAATAGCCTCGAAAGTTCGTGTATCGATTATTAAGGCGCAACGTCTCGCACGTTTGTAGTCGGATCGTCAACGTCGACCTCCACCATAATCGATAGTTATCGTCTCATCGAAAGATCGGGCACCTTTACCCTATCAAGTGGTATCAGATTTCAGGTTTCTCGGTGAGATCTTACTATTTTCGTAGTTTAGATTGCATATGTTCTTCTTCCTATAAACCATAAAAAGCCAAAAAAATTAGGGTTAGATCCGTATCCTAGAAACACTTTTGGGCCTTTTGCATCTTTTCTTTTCAGTATTTGCTTTGTTGAATTCTAGTCTGCATCGTCTTGTCCAGTGCTGGTTTTACGTCTAGATCTTTAGAGTTTCAATTTCTGGTCACATCCATCACCACCGCCACCACCGATTTCGCTATCACCACCGCCACCACCGATTCTGCCATCAACACCGCCACCACCGATTCCGCTATCACCACCGCCATATACTCTTTCATTTTCCTACTCTTGTTTCCCATCATTGTAGATCTGATTTGAGTTGTAACTTGATTCGAGTTCCAGAAAGTTTCGGCCAGAAGGAAAGAGGAGGGGAGAGCAAAAAAAAGTGTCTGGAAACTCCTCCGAATTTTTTTTCGGCCTATACTGTTTTTAGGCTTCTGGGATCATTTTGAGCTATACGCCATTATAGTGAAAACATTTTGGCGTCTGCATGCTTTCCGGAGCAGTTTTGTGCAGTTTTCGGAAATTTTAAAAAAAATCTTGATCCTATCCCGATATTCCACCTTGCTGATTGTTTTGAGACACTTTCCATCATAGTGATTTTTGCCTCATTCGCGCGCTGTTTAGAGCACTGCTGCCTGTTGCTTTTCGGTGTTGCGGCGTGACTCGTGGTGTTCTAGGCTCGCGTCTCTAGCTTGGGATAGTCTAGGACCAGCACAGTACCGTCGTTGAGCTGTTATTCAACCTTGCATTGCTGTTTTGAAATTGTTGCTACAGATATTGCAGCCACCCAGAGCTCCACATATTCCTACACCGTGCATTGACACCACCTGGCAATCGCTCTATTCAATCTTCCTGAAGTTTGATCACGACGGTTGCTGATCGCCACCTGCTGTAGGGTAATAACGGGTAAGAGTATTGGTTTTTAACAGTCTTTATCATCTTGGTATCAGATTACTGGGTTTCTCACAGTGAGTATTTTCTGTTGATTGCTTGATCTGCTGATTGTTCTTCCGGACAGTTTGTAGATTGGGAATAGGAGATTGATTTCCGCTGCACAAATCAGATTGTGATTGTTTTTCCTAGCGTGGTTCTTCAGATCGTGGGGACAGAGAGCAGATTGAGGAGCCCTACGTTGGTGCTGTTTTTGGATCTCTTTTTCCATGTGCAGCTCGGCCGCCGTCGGACCGATCGTTGGCAAGCTTGATCACCGCCAGGACCGAGTCGATTTGTTCGATTTGCCTGAGTTCCCAGCGCTGGCCAGATCCGATCGGGGATCGATCCCACGCGCATAGGCGCGGAGACCGTCTGCCCCTGGGCGATCGAGTTGCCCGCGCCCGATCCTGCCTGGGCGATCGCCTCGCTCGCCGTTAGGCCTGTTACGGGCTGGCCCATCTGATCGCTGCAAGGAGCGCGGCGGTCTCGCGTCGCTGGCTCGCGCTAGACGCCAGATCGGGCGTCTTCGCTGTGCACGCGGCTCGTGCTTGGATCGCTGTGACAGCGCCAGCGCACGGTCTAGCCTCGTGGGCCGGCCCACATTGCTGAGATCGCTAGGAGCTCCTCGGATCGATTTGGCTCGCGCGTGACCACGGAGAGCGTCTGCCCTCGGGCGCGCCTGTGTTCCTCGCCCCGTGTGCGATTGTCTGCTGATTTCCGTCTGTATTTTGCCGCAATTCAGTTACAACTTTTGTGAGGAATACACGATCGTCTGTTTGGTTTGCTCGTGGAGTTTTTTTGGTCAGCAGTTTGGAGCAAAAGTACCTTTAATCACACGGCTGCATCTCAGTAGATTTGGTACAGATTTGGAAGCACAGGCAAGATACTTGTACTGCCGTATTTTGTGCATACTAGCAATATTTTGGTATGGGTTCAAGACCTGTCCGGTTGACTGACAAAGCGGACGATATCTACAGTGACTATTTAGAGATTTTGGCTGGTTTTCGGTATGATGCAACTAAAATCACGTGGAGTTTGAACAGTGCTGCAAAGTTTGCAGAGTATGAGTCTTGGGAATCTCACATGGAGCGTGGCTTTGCACAATGTCGTGCCCGTGATAGCAAGTTTGGCGGTTTTACAGAATTTGTACTTGCCCATCGGCGTGTGGATACGCAGGTGGTTGGTTGGTGGCGTGAAGAACGGCGCGCAAAGGGGATCACACTTGAAACATCTCGTTGGGAGGTTTTTAAGCAATTTCTGCGTGCTAGATTTGTGGAGAAGTCCGTGGAGTCGGACATGGTGGTTGTTTCAGAGGTACAAGCCAAGGTTGCTGAAGATGACACACCAAGGAGAGGTATGAGTATTCAGCTTCACAAATTGGCTACTGGTGATAAGGCGGTGGTACGGAATCAGCGATGGAGCCTGTTTCAGACACAGTGCACCATCAAGGAGAAAGCGTGCAAATTAATCATTGACAGTGGTAGCTACTGTAATGGCATCAGTAGGGCTGTGGTGGCATCATTGGGGTTGTCTACATGGCGTATTCCTGAACCTAAGCATGTTGAGTGGTTGAATAGCTGCGGTGTGCTGAAAGTTACTCATAAGGTACGTGTGCCATTTACAGTTGATGATTATGTTGATGAGGTGGAGTGCAATGTGTTGCCATTGGAGGTGTGTTGACTGTTACTTGGACGTCCATGGCAGTATGATCGCAATGTTACTCATGCTGGGAGAGCAAATACATATTCTTTTGTGCATGATGGCAAACAGCGGACTTTGAAACCTATGCAGGATGATCACATAAAATCTGATGTTGAGCTGGTGGTACACAAGGAGAAGTTGCGCAAGGCTAAGCCAAAATCTGGGCTAGCTACGCCGCAACCTGAGGAGCATGATGCGAACAACATCAGTGGTGATATTGTTTCAGCCAAGCCTGTAGATGACAAGCCAGTTGTTCTTGTTAGTGACAAGTCGGTTGAACTCAAGCCTCTTATTGATGAAGGGAATGATATGTCAGCATGTGTTCCATCTGCACCACTTCCAGTTTGTGTTGACATGGGTGTTCAGACCGATGATGGTGATGCTGACCGTGTTCTGGTGCATACGGTGCCGCGGGTAGTCAGCCACAGTTTTGTTAGAACACCTCGGAGACGTGTTGTTGGAGCAGCAGTGCGTGTGCATACAGGCAAGGATGGACGTGTTCGTCAGTTGTGTGGCCCAGGCATTACTACTTTGCAGGGTCGTGCTAAGCAAGTTCATGTTCAGCAACGCAAGGTTCCAGCACGGTTTGAGAAGAAGAAGGTGGAGGCGCCTAAGCACAAGTTTATTTGGCGAAGAAAAGAGGTGCAACCACCTAGAGCTGTATCAAGTCGAGCAGGCCAAGAGGGAGGATGTGGTGAGGAAGGCAAGCAAGACTTGAAGACGGCGAATATGCGTGGTGCTATTGATATTCCGCCACCCTTTCGAGCAGACCCTCACGCGTTGGGGACAACGCTTTTTGAAGGGGGGGAGGATGATATGGGCACGACGGAGGAGGTGAAGCCCAATTTCAGGACTCCACCAAGATGAGGGAAGCTCGTTGCATATTGGCACGCCAGGACGACCTACGATATGTAATAATTAGTCTAAGGTTGTGTCAGCAATTTATATTCATGCCTATGTTATTTCGTAGCTAGGTCTAGTTGTGGGTCACCTAGGTTTTATTGTGTGTTTTGGGTTTGGGCCTGTCCAAGCCCAACAGTTTTCTGGCCATCTATATAAGGAGGCCAGCAGGTTAGGGTTGGGGGAGTTCAGTTGTTGAGTTGAAAACTATTGTGTGCTCCACCGTGTATCATCCCTCCGGGGAAACGGCGCTGCCGTGTTTCTAATAAAGATTGCTGCGAGGGTTCTTGCGTCATCAAGGATTATCGAGCTGTGGTTTGAGGCGTGGTGATCTTCATCACGTTGCTTGCTGGATTCGTTCCTCTTCTTCAGGTGACGTTCATTGCGTTGTTGGAAGATTATTTATCCGGGTAGACTCGCTGTGAAAGATCGGGACAAAACTCCAAGGATCATCGGCTTGATCCTTATCAGGTTTGCTTGACAGATTAAGCATTTTCCACCCCTATTCCTGTTGTATATCTATTCTATAACTGTGCTTTTGCGTACTAATCATGCCACCAGACAACACCGAGACACTGCCACTGGAGGGTGAAACCTTGCAGGCTCACGTCACCAAACTTTTGTCTGACCATATGCAGGATGTGGACAAGCGTTTTAGTGACACGATGGAGCAACTCGAGGGACTCGAGACCACCTTCACCGCCAAACTCGATGCTAAATTCCAGGAGGTGCTAGCACGCTTACCACCACCACCACCGGCTCACGCGCCTCCTCCACAGCCGACTCGCGTGGCTCCTACACCGACCTTTTTGGGACGTGCACAACGCGTTCTCAAACCACCAGCACAAACTTCGGCTGTGGGTGCTGCTGCGGGCACTGCTGCTGCTGGTGTTGCAGGAGCTACGGGTGTTACACAGGCCCGTGATGCACAGTTGGATGATTATTATGGGGAAGATGAGTACAAGGGCGAGTACGCAGACAACTTCACAGTTGATCAGCCACATGGTCTTCCTCGGCCCTACAATCGCCGTCCACCTCCTTGTCCGTTGGTACGTGATGATGACCATGTCGCTAAACTAAAATTAAATGTTCCTACGTTTGATGGTCGCTATAACCCTGATGCATACCTCTCTTGGGAATTAGAATTAGACCAGTGTTTTGCATGCTTAAATTATCCCGAGGATAGACGTGTTAGTGCTTCTACTTGTGAGTTCACTAGTTTTGCTTCCATATGGTGTTCTGAATACTGTTGTGCTAATCATGCTAATCCAATCACTACGTGGGATGCTTTAAAACATGCTATGCGTATTCATTTTGTTCCACCATATTATCAGCGTTCCATGCTTACCAGATTAGCATGTCTAGATCAAGGCAAAAATTCTATAGAGGATTACTATCAGGAGTTGCAAACTGGTATGCTGCGTTGTGGTATAGAGGAGGATAATGAAGCATTAATGGCATGATTCGTGGGCGGGTTAAATAAAGAAATTCAGACCATTCTTAGATATAAATCTTATCACACTATTACCCATTTGTTCCATCTTGCTTGCAATGCTGAATGTGAAGTGCAGGATCGACGCGAGGCGAAACGAACTAATTATTCTACAGGGCGTTCTACTTGGAGATAACCAAATTCGGCATCACGGGATGCTGCACCTACACCTCCAGCGACCACATCCACGCAATCGGCAGCATCTACACCACCCCCGTTTGCTGCACGGAAGACTACTCCGGGACCAGCCCCGAGTGCTGCGTCCTCCATGGCATCTACGGGCAAGTCCAACCAAATCCAGTGCCGCAAATGTGGTGGACTTGGTCACTTTGCACGTGATTGTGCCTCCTCTCGTGTGATGATTGCTCTTGAGGATGGTGGATACGACTCTGCCAGTGATTATGATGAAGATACTTTGGCTCTTATTGCATCTGATGAGCAATGTGCTGCAGCACCCACGGAGCAAGATTCGGAAAATATATGGCTGCAGATAATGCAGAGAAATACCCGAGTTTAGTTGCACAGCGAGTCTTGAGTGCACAAATTACCAAGGCCGGGCCCGACCAGCGCCATAATCTGTTCCATACCAAGGGCGTGGTTAAAGATTGTTGTATTCGCATTATTATTGATGGCGGGAGCTGCAACAACTTGGCAAGCATGGAGATGGTTGAAAAGCTTGCTCTTACGACACGACCCCATCCTCGTCCATATCACATTCAATGGTTTAATAACAGCGGCAAGGTTAAGGTCACACGTACAGTTCATGTGCATTTTACTATTGCTGCATATGCTGATTATGTTGAGTGTGATGTTGTTCCTATGCAAGCATGTGCTCTTTTACTTGGTAAACCATGGCAATTTGATACAAATTCTATACACTATGGTAGCACAAATCAGTATTCTCTTGTTCATCATGATAAGAAAATTGTGTTACTTCCCATGTCTCCTGAAAGTATTTTAAAAGATGATCTTGCTAGAGCTAGTAGAGCACATAATGAGGGGAAAAAGCTGAGCGAAAATCAGATTGTTGCTAAGGAACTTATGCCTTCTACATGTACTTCTAAATCTGCTCCAAAACGTGCTAACGAAATTCATTTGAAAAGTACTTGTTTGCTAGCTAGCAAATCTGATATTTCTGAAATTGATGTGAGTACTACTGCATGTTATGCTATCATTTGCAAAGAAGTGTTGTTTTCAGCTGAGGAGATGCCTTCTTATTTGCCACCTGTTGTTGCTAACATTTTGCAGGAGTATGCGGATGTTTTCCCACAAGATGTACCTCTAGGACTGCCACCTATTCGTGGAATTGAGCACCAAATTGATTTGATTCCTGGAGCATCTTTGCCCAACCGTGTGCCATATTGTACCAATCCGGAGGAGACGAAAGAGATTCAGCGACAAATTCAAGAACTTCTTGACAAGGGTCATATTCGTGAGTCTCTTAGTCCATGTGCTGTTCCTATTATTTTGGTACCAAAGAAAGATGGTTCTTCACGCTTGTGTACTGATTGTAGAGCAATCAATAATATTACTATTCGATATCATCATCCTATTCCTCGTTTAGATGACATGCTTGATGAATTGAGTGGCTCTACCATGTTCTCTAAAGTTGATTTGCGTAGTGGTTATCACCAGATTCGTATGAAGTTAGGAGATGAATGGAAAACTGCATTTAAAACTAAATTTGGCCTATATGAGTGGTTAGTGATGCCCTTTGGTTTAACTAATGCTCCCAGCACTTTCATGAGATTAATGAATGAAGTTTTACGTGCTTTTATTGGACATTTTGTAGTGGTATATTTTGATGATATATTGATATATAGCAAATCTGTAGAAGAACATTTGGAACATTTACGTGTTGTTTTTGATGCTTTACATACTGCACGGTTGTTTGGTAACATTGCGAAGTGCACCTTTTGCACGAATAGAGTTGCTTTTCTTGGCTATGTTGTTACAGCACATGGTATTGAAGTTGATCCTGCCAAGATTGAAGCAATTTCGAGTTGGCCACAACGCAAAACAGTCACACAAGTGAGGAGCTTCCTTGGCCTCACTGGATTTTATAGGCGCTTTGTCAAAGATTTTGGTTCAATTGCAGTGCCACTGAATGAGCTTACTAAGAAAGATGTGCCCTTTGTTTGGGGCGATGCACAACAAGAAGCCTTCATGTTACTCAAAGATAAGCTTACACATGCTCCTTTACTCCAACTTCCTGATTTTAATAAGACCTTTGAGTTGGAATGTGATGCTAGTGGAATTGGTTTAGGAGGAGTGTTGTTACAAGAGGGAAAACCTATTGCATATTTCAGTGACAAATTGACTAGAGCTAGTTTGGACTATTCTACTTATGATAAGGAATTATATGCTCTTGTTCGGACATTAGAAACTTGGCAACATTATTTATGGCCTAAAGAATTTGTTATACATTCTGATCATGAATCTTTGAAGCATATTCGTAGTCAAGCTAAGTTGAATAAACGTCATGCAAAGTGGGTTGAATTCATTGAATCTTTTCCTTATGTTATTAAACACAAAAAGGGTAAAGATAATATTATTGCTGATGCTTTGTCACGTCGTTATACCATGTTATCTCAACTTGACTTCAAAATCTTTGGATTAGAAACTATTAAAGAACATTATGTGCACGATGCTGATTTTTAAGATGTTTTACAGCATTGTCTAGATGGTAGAACTTGGAACAAATTCGTCCTCAATGATGGGTTTGTGTTCCGTGCTAACAAACTATACATTCCAGAAGGTTCCATTCGTCTTTTGTTGTTGCAGGAGGCGCATGGAGGAGGATTGATGGGTCACTTTGGAGTAAAGAAGACAGAAGATGTACTTGCTACACACTTCTTTTGGCCACGCATGAGAAGGGATGTTGAGAGGTTTATTGCTCGCTGCACAACATGTCAAAAAGCTAAGTCACGCCTTAATCCACATGGTTTATATATGCCTCTTCCTGTTCCTAGTGTACCTTGGGAGGATATTTCTATGGACTTTGTTTTAGGATTACCTCGAACACAGAAGGGGAGGGATAGTATTTTTGTTGTTGTGGATAGATTTTCTAAGATGGCACACTTTATTCCTTGTCATAAGAGTGATGATGCTGCTCATGTTGCTGAATTATTCTTTCGCGATGTTGTTCACTTGCATGGTGTGCCTAATACTATTGTTTCAGATCGTGATACTAAATTTCTTAGCCATTTTTGGAGATGTTTATGGGCTAAGTTGGGGACTAAATTGCTATTTAGTACTACATGTCATCCCCAAACTGATGGACAAACTGAAGTAGTAAATAGAACTTTATCTACCATGTTACGGGCTGTTTTAAAGACGAACTTAAAAATGTGGGAAGATTGTTTACCTCATATTGAATTTGCTTACAATCGTTCTGTGCATTCTACAACTAAGTTATGCCCTTTTTAGATTGTGTATGGTTTTGTTCCTCGTGCACCTATTGATTTATTACCTATTCCATCTTTGGTGCAACATAATTTTGATGCTACACAATGTGCTGAACAGATTCTTACGTTGCATAGGATTACTAAGGAAAATATAGAACATATGAATGCTAAATATAAAGTTGCTGGTGATAAGGGACGCAAGCATATTGTGTTTGATGTGGGAGATCTAGTTTGGTTGCATTTGCGCAAAGATCGTTTTCCTGATTTGCGCAAGTCTAAATTAATGCCACGTGCTGCTGGTCCTTTTAAAGTGTTAGAGAAAATGAATGATAATGCATATAAACTTGAGCTTCCTGCAGAGATGGGCACGGTAAGTCCTTCATTTAACATTGCAGATTTGAAACCATATTTTGGAGAAGAAGATGAGATTGCGTCGAGGATGACTTCAATTCAAGAAGGGGAGGATGATGAGGACATCCCTACGGTTGATACAACCGTTGCACCTACAGCCACACTTCCTCACATTCCACAATTCCAAGGACCTCTCACAAGAGCTCGTGCACGCCAACTGAATTATCAGGTACTTTGTTTCTAGGAACTATTCCTAATATTCATGAGAATATGATGCTACCTAAATCAGATGTGTTTATGTTACTTAGGAATGATGGGCCTAGCATGGATGAGAAGGACAAGCATTGGAGCATGATCATGCATGGAGATGATGGCAACAATCGTGTGAGGATTCAGGATGACGCTGCAAGTGAAGATTTCTAAACTTTGAAGCCACCATAATGGTGCAAGGATGCTTGGACGAAATTCACAAGTTACCAAATCATAAAATTCGTCCAAGGCTTTATATGGTGCCGCGTCACCTTATTTTATGGGTTCAACCCATGTATTTTCGTCCTAGGTATTTTAGGGATTTTCTGGAGGCTGTTTGAGTGGAAAAGGGCCCATCTAGGGCTATTTTCGGATGGCCCATTAGGGTTGTACGAAAATCCCTGCCCTTTCCCTCATATATACCTCCTCCTAGCCGTCATTAGGACTTGGATTTTGTTTAGTTAAAGACTTAGCTACGAGCTACTCTTCGCCATAGGCACAAGTGTCAAACCGACCTTTTGTACTACGCACAGATAGAATCCCACCTCTTCAATAAAGCCTTCATCTATATTCGCAATATCTTGATTGCATCTATAATTCTTGCTGGTTCTTCGATTGCTTGCAGGGATTGATCCTCATGATCAGGTTGATCTAGCTCCGGCGTGATCAATAGCCTCGGAAGTTGGTGTATCGATTGCTAAGGTGCAATGTCTCGCACGTTTGTAGTCGGATCGTCAACGTCGACCTCCACCATAATCGATAGTTATTGTCTCATCGAAAGATTGGACACCTTTACCCTATCACATAATCATCAAAAATAGGAGGCATATTGTAATCATACCTTGCTTTCTCCTCAATGGTAGGTGAACTGAAAATATTATACTCATCATTGTAATCATCATAAGCAATAGAATAACTATCTTCCAAAATGTGTTCACTTGTAAACATATCATCATTGGAAGGAACATGGATAGCACTAATGGTACAACAATTGTTAACCTCATAATCTTCAGAATTGGTACCAAAAAGATTTTCAATATCAAAAGTAGTGTGCTTTTCCCAATCATGATCACTAATATAGGTAACAGACATAAGAACATCATCGAGTTCAGACTCATCAAAAACTATATAATAGGAGCAACATGCTTAGGGGAAGATACCGTTTCCTCTCTCCTTTTACTCCTCCTCTTCTTCTTCTTCATCTTCTTCGTCTTCTTATTCTTCTCTTCTTTAGGAGGGAGAGGCTTGAAAGGAAGCTTCTCCACATAATCTGGTTTATTGACAGAAACGACAGAAGAAACTTCGGAGGATTCCTCCTTTTTATTAATAAGATGGAAACACAAATTAGACCTGTCATATTTTGGTAGAGCATCCTCTTTTATAATATTTTGTATGCAAGTATTTGCGTGACAATCTTTAACACAATAAAGATGACAACCATGCAGGATGCTAATAGTATCAAAAGCACTCATATCTACCCAAGAAGTTTTTCTAGATAACTCTTCACACCCCAAAAATAAAGTAAGCTCATCATGCTGATTGAGAGTGATCTTGTCATCACAATACAAACTTGCGGTACTCATAGGATTAGAAAGGTCATTATTATGGCCTGAGCATTGAAAATTAAAATGACCCTTTTCATTGCAAAGTTCACAAATAAAAGGATAAAGGGCACAAACCTTTTCACCAAGCTCATCTAGAGCCTTGTCCCACATTCGGGTTTCTTCATTCCTGTGATGGATACAATAATCTTCTTTGTCATGACTCTTTTCACAAGGTCTAAGTACTCCACAAAAATTAACTTGCTTATAAGAAATAGTACTTTCAGAAGTTTGAGCATGTTTATTGCAATCATCAATAACAATATCACTTTCTATGCAAGCGTCTTTAAAAGGTTCATGATACACGTCCACATTTCCCTTAGGAACATTAATATGGGAAGCAAAGGCTCTAATGGAATCAACCATAATTTGAGGATCAAGACCATATTTAGCACTAAGCTCTTGAAAATCAGCAGTTTCAGCAAAAGAGTTAATGCAATCATACTCATAATTTATACCTGATCCTTTACCTTTGTCGCTTTCCCAATCTTCAATATTGCTTTGAATTGTTTCAAGCAGATCCCACTTAGCGTCAACCTCCTTGCTTGTGAAGGATCCCTCAAAACAGGCATCTAGATAGTCCCTGTAATGTCCTGAAAGCCTTGCATAAAAATTATTAATAACAATATTACGGGGAAGCTCATGAATGGGACATTTGAGAATTAGTGACTTCAATCTTCCGCACGCTTGGGCAATGCTTTCTCAACCATGAGGATGAAAATTATAAATATAATTCCTATCTTTATGAACCTCACTAGAAGGATAGAATTTAGAATAAAAGACAGGTACAATTTCCTCCCAACCAATAGATCGGTCATCCTTCAGCGTCTTATACCATTCCGTAGCTCTGCCCTTTAGTGATAAAGAAAATAGCTTCCTCTTAATTTTACTTGTAGAAATACCTGCACAATTGAACAACTCACATAATTCATGTATAAAGAGCAAATGATCACTGGGATGGACAGTTCCATCCCCTAGATAGCAGTTATTCATAGCACGTTCAACAATTTTCATAGGTATTTTAAAAGAACGAGGATCACAAACATCATTAAAATCATCACATATGGGAGATAAAATATCATCAGAGCGAATTTTCTCCACTAAAGCTGGGGAACTAAAAATATCATGCTTAACAAAACCAGCTTCCCCAAGCTTAGACCTTTCTATAGCATCAGCAATAACGATATTCAAAGAATTCATACAAATAACATTGCTATGCGAATAAAGCTCCAAAGGTTTCTCAAACACTTCAAGTCTTAACTTAGGAAAGATACTATAAAACTCTTTATTTTCCATTAAGCCTAACTAGTGAAAATAAAAACAAGAAACAAAAAGATATAATTGGAGAATCTAAAGGAAATAACTTCGAGCACTCACCAACAACTAAAATACATAGTAGCCAGAGGATGTGAGTACCTTTTACCTTACCTCCCCGGCAACGGCGCCAGAAAAGCGCTTGTTGTCTACGCACGCTTCTATCCTTGTAGACAGTGTTGGGCCTCCAAGTGCAGAGGTTCGTAGAACAGTAGCAAGTTTCCCTTAAGTGGATCACCCAAGGTTTATCGAACTCAAGGAGGAGGAGATCAAAGCTATCCCTCTCAAGCAACCCTACAATTATGATACAGAAAGTCTCTTTTGTCCCCGAGACACCCAATACACTTGTCAGATGTATAGGTGCACTAGTTTGGCGAAGAGATAGTGAAATACAAGTAGTAGTGATGATTATAAGTAGTAAATGTAATCTGAAATAAATATCACTGCGAGCAAACATGTAACAAAACTGAATGTAAATGGTGTTCAATGCTTGGAAACAAGGCCTAGCTAGGGATCATACTTTCACTAGTGGACACTCTCAACAAGATAACATAATTGAACTCATAAATAACTATCTTCACTATGCCACTCTAAACTATTCTCCAATGGATAACGAACACTAATCATGCGTAGGGCTACGAAGCACTCCTCAAAGTTCGCATTTCCCCAAACTAGATTGTCCCACACTATCACCGTGAACGCACTAGATGGTTCCAACAAACACCAACAATCATACAAACACCAATATTCATAAACTCTCTCTGACTTGGGAGATGACATAGATGGGTAAAAGTGTTTGGCTAACAAGGATCCAAACCCTGACCACTCAATCGAGACGACCCTTCTTAATAGTGTGGTGTTTCCTATAGACTCAAGAGTAAATAGAAAATAATATGAAAAACACCACCGCTTCTCTCCGAAGTAGAATGGGAGGCCTCTTTTCACAGCTCATCAATGATACTGACTAATACCTGTAAATAAGATTTGAAGACTACATTAGTCTGACACTAGCTCACGTGTCATCAATAACCAAAAGTAAGGTTAAGGGTAAAATACCCTTACAGTGGGAGGCTTACGCGGTCGATGAGTTCCCCTCCCCCCCACCTCGATGAGGAAGACGAGGATGATGAGGACTACAACATCGTCAAGGAGGAGGCCAACGAGGCAATGGAGGATGCCGCCCCGCCATGAGGCGGGGATGTACCGCCGGGCGCCGGGGATCTACCCCCGGAGTACCAGGCACTCGTGGCCGGCGGCTACGAGGAGGCCCTCCTCCAACAGGTCTTGGAGGCGCCCAAGGCCGACGAGGACAAGGCCTACCCGGGCTACAGCGACACCATTGCCCTCACAAGCATGGTGGTAGAGCACCTAACGTCGCTGCCACCTCCACCCACCACTACCGCCACATGCGCACGGTGCAGGAGGTGCCACTGCCGCCCGGTGTTCCGCGCCAGTGGCATGACCACCCGCACGGTGTGGTCATCAACCCCCCGCCGTAGCCCCAGCCGGAGGTCATTGTCGTCCTCGTCTCTGATGACGATGAGTAGCTGGTGGTGGCACAGCTACTAGCGTCATAGTTATTAGGGTTTTTAAATTTCTCATTGTAAATTTCGTTTAAATCAATGCAAGTTTAGTTCAAATAGCACCTATTTTCATTCCCTTTGAATTTCAAATGACTAAAAAAAGCCAGCGTGGACAGGATGCGTCGTCCCACCGCGCGCGCCTGCCAAGCGGGCCGAACCGCGACCCATTTTCTGTCTGCGCCCCGATGCAAACGGACCAAGACGGACCGTTTGTGTCTCCGGTTTCCGTCGGCCCGCTGGAAATGCCCTTATCTCCATCGTAGTCTTTATAGGGATGGTAGTATGTGGGACCTGTTAGCCTACCCATGATTTATTAGATTCTCTATTTGAAATGAACCACTATTTTAAAATGGAACTCTACTTTCACATAACATATGCAAATTGGATTATGTTTACGTATTTGAATTCCTAGCGTCAAACTCTTTGAAATGAGTCTAATATTAAATATTTTTAAAATTATTTTAAACTTTTTGCTGTTTGAATCTATAAAATTCTTGTGTATTTCTATAGAGTTTTTCAGAGTGTTTTTAAAAAGTACCGATAGGTAAATATAAAGTTCTTCATATGGGGTGGCCCGATCTTCTCAGTGAGCAGCGTCGATGATGATGCTGGAGTGGATATAAATTGCGCGAAGCTGACGAACTCTCAGCGGCTGTTCCCCTATTGCCAGATGCAACAGATCTTGAACCCAATGATATTCGCAACACCACACACTTGTGCCCGCGATCCCGGATCACGAACAGTTTGCGATTTACCAATTCCCAGTGGAACGACAGATAACACTTAATTAGAGCCGGTAGTTGAATTTGTCTAGCGAAATACAATCACAAATTCATAGGATTCAAGATGAATGCTTAGAGCAATCCAATCTAGGGTTTTCACAAAATGTAGTCTAAAATGAATAAAGGGGTGGCGGCTGGCTATATGGAGGGGACAGCCTGGCCCGAGTTACTGGTGCTGATGTGGGGTGACCCCCGAGGTGTGGCCCGATCTTCACGGATTCACGAGATTTGTGGCGGGGAACGAGGATGAACACGATGAACAAATCGAAGGCAAACTCACACACACAAGATACACACCGGTTGTCCTCGTTGGCCCGATTCACCAACTCAATAGAATCACAAGGAAGAGACTCCAAGAGTAGAATTCCTTGTGAGAGATTGATATGCTTGGAATAGAATTCGAATTGGAGAAGAGACCAGTCAATTGGATAGAATTACACACACAAGTATCCAGGAGATCCAAATCAAGGTAGAATTCTCCAACTAGAAGAGATCCCAAACAAAGAGGGTGATTCCTAGATGTAGATCTAGTTGGGTTCCCACAAGGGAGAAGGCATCATGCCAATTCTTATCTTAATTCATCTCTATCTTATCTCTAGGGGAGAGGGAGCTATATATATAGGGAGCCACGAGCTAGGGGTAGTTTGGGCATTAGGGAGAAAGATAACAAAGGTGGCTTCATGGCCAAGGCATAGCTGACTCGAGCAGGCCGGCTATATCTGGGGTTAAGGCCGGCTTTAGCCAGTGGGCCGGCTTAAGCCGGTCCAGCTTCAGTGATAGGGCAAAGGTGTCCGATCTTTCGATGAGATCTTGATACGTCGATTTGGTGGGTGGAGTTTGTGCTTGACGATCCGACTACACGTGCGAAGCTCGTGCGCCAATGCAATCGCTAGGACAATCTCCGGGAGTTACTGATCTTGCGGGTGCACGATCAGCCTGACCAGCGAGGGTCTTAATTCCTACCTGAAATCGAGAACAAGTAAGAACTAATACAGCAATCAAGATATTGCGGATGAAAGATGTATGCTTTATTCAAAAGGTGGGATTCCGAATAGGCGGTCTTCTTCTGGGCGATTGGCCTCAAAAGTCGAGCTCGTAGTTGCAGCAAGGGCTAACTTTTAGTCTAATCAAAATCCGAGTTCTAATGACGGCTACGGGGGTATTTGAGGAGGAAAAGGTAGGGGTGCGACCAGCCATGGGTTGGGTGGTCGAACGGACCCCTAACAGGCCTTTTCTCCTCAAATTCGGACTCCTAAAAGTGGCTGTCTTATTTGCTGCGAAATTTACATGGGCCTGGCCCAAAAATAGAAGTGACGCAGCACCATATGTATTTATGGACGAAATTATGAAGTAGCTCTTTGTATATTTCGTCCAAGTCTTCATCCTTCATTATGGTGGCTTCAAAGTTCTGAAATCTCCACTCGTGGCGTCTTCTTCAATCCTCAAACGCATGCTGCCATCTCCATGCACGATCATGCTCCAATGCTTGTCCCTCTCATCCATGCTAGGTCCATCATTCCTAAGAGTAACAAACATATCTGATTTAGGCAGCATCATATTCTCATGTATGTGAGAAAGAGTTCCAAGAAACGAAAGTACCTGATAGTTAAGTTGCTTGGCACGAGCTCGAGTGATGGGTCCTTGTATGTGTTCCGCTGTAGGTACAGCGGGTGTATCAATAGATGGGATGTCCTCATCATTCAGCCGCAACCTCTTCTTGTGACGCTTCCAAGCTTCTTTCCGGTTGTTCTTCTTCTTCCTTCTCTTCCACGCCTCGATGATGTCGGACTTGATTGTTGACGCACATGATGTTGCGAGGTCCAAAAGCCACCCACATCATCTCCCCCCGCTTCAAAGAACATCGTCCTCGACGTTGACTCAACATCATCATGTAGGGGAGGTAGATGTAGGCGATTGTACTTGGAGTGCACCATGTGGTCGTTCTTGCGAAGATCGGTTTGGCAACTCTTCCATGTTCCTTCACCTTCCATGAGTCCTTACAAAGTTGTTGATGTGCTCTCGTTGTAGAAATGATTGATTGAAACCACTCGCGGGAGCGCATCCACCAATAATATCCATGTGTACCTATGCACAACAAAGACCAAGCAAAGTATGTGTGTGCGTGATATGGGAGCATATCATCAAGGACATGTCCATTCTTGATCACAACACAATTAGCACAACACAAGTATAATAAACGGAATGCATATGCAAGGTCTATGTGTAAGCAAATTGTTTCAACATCTTCCAAATGTGGGAACACAAAAACTCCATCAACATTTGAGAAGACCGTGGTGTCCATCTCATGTTGAAAGATATGCATATTATTGCACTCAAGGCTTTGGAAAGAGCAAGTAGTCAACATTCTTGAAGCAACATGAGGAGAGTTTGGCAAAAACACATACGGCAAGATGTCAAAATCATCATCAACATGTGTGCAAACAAACCATAGGAAAGAACAAGTTTTCATCGAGTTTGTTGCAACACAAGTCATATTCATCCACAAGTAGAAGAAGATATCGTTATCACAAGTGGTTATGTATCCGAACCAAAAGAAAGAGCAATTTGTCAACTTGTTGGATGCAACACCAATGAACTCAAAACGGTAACACATGTGACAAGTCATGACCAATATAGCAATGTGGTCGCACACAAAACAAGAGAAAGAGAAATCATTCAACATGTATGTTGCAACACATAAAGCATCAATGTTCAAAATCATGGGAGCATGATTGTCACAAGTGGCACCAAAATCATCAACATGCTTGCAACGAAACCATATGGAAGAGAAATTTTTCAACATGTTTGATGCATAGCATGTGAAAGTTATGCGAGCGGAGTTTGAGTTTGAACTCACAAGTATTATGCTCTCAAGAGCTCTTTTCGCCAACTCGTGCTCAATCGAGGTTGACGTTGTGATCCGCGTACCTACACACACAAAAGATATCCAAAACAATGTGTGTGCATGGTAGATGAATACATCATCCATCATGATGCATCTCTTTATTTGCACAACACCATTAGCCTCAAGCAAGATATCATAATATTCATGGTGATTATGCAAAGTATATGTGGGAACATTCGTATCATGCGCAAATGCAAAATCTTCATTAGTTGAGAGAGCTATGGGGGCCTTCTCATTATCAAACATAATAACATTATTGCAAACCAAGCATTGAAAAGAGCAATTGTTCAACATTTTGGTTGCATTAATGGAAGAATATTGCAAGCATTGGGCACGAAACATGTTCACAATTTTATCCTTGTTGTGGACAAACCTAGGGAAAGAGCAATTGTTCGACAAGGTTGTCACAACCAAAGTATCATTGTCATCATTGCAAGCAATATATGTGTAAGAGCAATTGTTCAACATAGTGCATGCAATAGGCGATAAAGTGAAGCACTCATAGCTTAGCATCTTCATGGGAATCATGGCATCACCAACACCTATGTTGTTACCTTGGTTGTCGCACTCCTTTGATGTAGATGTTGTGAAAATAGGTAGCTCCATGTGGTCGACAAGCTCATCATCTTCTAAGCATGGTGTGTTATCATCATGTGTATGCACCATGTACATCTTGTCCAAGGTTGGCGTCGCTTCATCCATGGGTTCTATTGCAACATGAGAAAACACACTCAAGGTAGAGGGTAAGTTGTTAGAAATCGAAATGGCCTCACTTGACCCATCAACTACCACTCTTGTCTCACTCGGTGTATCACTCATGCTCTCAAAGTGGAAACACTCATTCTCACTTATAGTGGAATCACTCATCTCACGTATAGTGGATTCACTCATCTCACATATAGTGGAGTCCCTCATCTCCATGGAATGGACGTCATCCTTATCCGAGCAACCTAGGCTATCAATATGTGGTTGTTGGTTTGCATGATGCTCTGGAGGTTGAGGTTGTCGATTGCGCTCAAAGTTGTCGACAGACGACATGATTCGTCTCCTGATTTCGGCGGGATTGGCGTCCGACATCCCCCTCCTTGCGGCCCATTCCTTATTCCGTGCGGTGAGCTCCGCTTCCCATTCCGCTAACCTTGCGTCCGTTTCCGCTATCCATGCGGTGAGCCTTGCGTCCGATTCTTGATCTTGTTGAGGATGTTCATGATGGCTTTGATGGTGATGATCATCATCCTTGGAATCTTCTCGTGGCGATGAGACCATCTTGTAGGAGCCGTTGCGGAGGTGTCATGTGGGATGGGAGACACCATTGGAGACAAGGTCGCATCTTGGTAGGACATCTCACGGCTTGGCAATCTCGAAGCTCTTGTGGTGGTCCTCCTCGAGGAGGTGTCGTGGACGTTGTCGTAAATGGGCTCTTCAAGGCATGTACACCATGTAGGTTGTTTGTGGTTAGCACCATGCTCTTGAGGTTGGCGACGACGCTCATGGTCACCCACATGATTGGAGCGTGAAGAAGATCTTGATGAGCTCAACCTTGTGCGATGAGGAAGATCATGTTGGCGTTGTGCTTGGTGAACTATGTGATGGTCTCGAGTATCTTGATGTGCCCATGCACGCTTGTCGTAGTCGAAGGAGTTGTCCATGTATTGTTTCTTGTCCACCTTGCTCATGTAGTCGAAGTTGTCGTCGATGTAGCGTTTCTTGTCCACCTTGCTCATGTACTCGAAGTTGTCATAGTCGGTGTAGTCCTCCATGAACTTTCCATGATAGCGTCCGTTGAGCCTAGACATAGCTCACACAAGGCAAGATATATATATGTAGAAGTGGTGGGGGTTAGAAAACTACAATTAGAACACTTCCCATAGAAACTATTGAATGGATGAAACACCGAAAGGACAACCGTGGTACACAAGTTAGAACACACGCAAAAGGCTATATGGTGGATGGGTAAGAAATGTGGAAATGCCAAACGAAAATGATCAAAAGAAAAGTCTATTGTCAAATGTGGGTAAAATCCAAAGTAAAATGTCAAGAACGGTGATCTACGTCAAGGAAACACGGAAACACACACAAAAGATATAATGGGGTTAGCGTGACCAAAAAAGTGAGCAAAGAAACAAAATGGTCCTAACGAAGACTATTAGCTCGGTGTCACGCCAACGCAAGAGAGACCGTAGCTTGGTTGCATAAGAAAGAAGCAACAAGATTTGCACAAGATGCCACTCTTCTCTTTTCTCTCTTTTTGCTTACAAGCTTTGAACTCATTTGTATCGGTGGAACACACTCTTTTTGGATTTTTGGTGTTTCTATGCTTAAAAGCTTATTTGCTATCTATATATGTCACACAAAGGATTTTTCCTCTTTTGTGTATCTCTCTCACCGAGCTTGCTTCGGAGCTTTGCTCAACTTAGGCACACACACAAACCCTCTCACGGTCGTGAACACTTGTGCAATGCTTCGCAACACTCGAAAAGCCACTCTCAATAGGGTAGTTACACAAAGGAAGAAAAGAGGTTACAAAGGTGGTGCAAGTTATACCTATGCAATGGTTAGGCGGTGTCAAAACACACAACTTGCGGCGATGTCGATGAAGGTGGAGTCAAAAGACTAGTCGAAGTTCCGTTGCGCCGATGCCATCGTCGCGATGTTGATGTAGGCGCGGTATTACTTGGCACGAACAAGGCACGCAAAAGCCGAAACCCGAACACACATGTCAATTCCGAAAAATTTGGGGCAAAAAGGACTCACAAATGTTGTCAAAAGTTGTATCAAGATAACGCCGGATTTTTGTGCAAAGGGGTCAAATGGATGTCAAAAGGGTATTATGATGTAGAGAGTCAAAAAGGTGTCAACGGAAGCTGGTGGATGTAGGCCGGCTTTAGCCGGTTTGAGACCGGCTATTTCCGGTGTGAGCAGCGAGGCGGTCGAGCTTGCAGCGATGCTGGGTGTGGGCGGGGACGGCTTGCGGCTGGGTGCTTGGTGCGAGCGGGCGGAGGCAGAGCAGAGGGCGGGGCAGCGGCTTGGGCGGGCGAGCTGGCGCTGCGGGCCGAGGCGGAGCTGGGCGGCGGTGGCGCTGAGGGCCTGGCGAGGCACGCTGCGGGCGGAGCGAGCGGGAGCACGGGGCCCAAGCTGGGGTTGCGGAGCGAGGCGGTGGGCTTGGCGTGCGCGCGCGGTGGAGCGGCAAGGCTGGGGCAGGTGGAGTGGCGGCCACGTGCGGATGGTTGGCGAGCGGGCTAGGTAGGCGGCCAGGCGAGCTGGTGGCTGCGCGCTGCGTGGGCGTGTTGGAGGGCCAAAGTGGGGCGCTGGGCAGTCGGCCTGCTGCGGGCGAGCCAGCGAGGTACGGGCGTGGCGCGTGGAGCAGGGAAGCGATGTGAGCGGCTGGGCGGAGCGATGGGCCAGCAGAAGGGTGGTGGTGGCGTTGACCTGCAGGCCGGCTTTTGCCGGTATTTGGGCCGGCTTTAGCCGGTTTCAGGGCCGGCTTTAGCCGGTTCGCACTTTTTCGAGAAATTCTGCTCGAGATTTTCTTCGATTTGGGCTGAAATTCGGACAGAAAATCAGCGATTTCGACAGAAATAAGAGGAATTGGGGCTAGAAAATTTGTGGCAATATAGATCAACACCCAAAACATCCAATCTATGGATCAAAACCACAAAAAACTCAACAAATCTTGAGATCAAAATTCGAGGCAATTTTGGGGCTATTTTTTGGATTTTCGAAATTTATGGTGGAAATCACAAACGAGAGTAAATCCGTGGCAACCAAAAGCTGCTGATACCATATGATGTGGGGTGACCCCCGAGGTGTGGCCCGATCTTCACGGATTCACGAGATTTGTGGCGGGGAACGAGGATGAACACGAAGAACACGATGAACACGATGAACAAATCGAAGGCAAACTCACACACACAAGATACACACCGGTTGTCCTCGTTGGCCTGATTCACCAACTCAATAGAATCACAAGGAAGAGACTCCAAGAGTAGAATTCCTTGTGAGAGATTGATATGCTTGGAATAGAATTCCAATTGGAGAAGAGACCAGTCAATTGGATAGAATTACACACACAAGTATGCAGGAGATCCAAATCAAGGTAGAATTCTCCAACTAGAAGAGATCCCAAACAAAGAGGGTGATTCCTAGATGTAGATCTAGTTGGGTTCCCACAAGGGAGAAGGCATCATGCCAATTCTTATCTTAATTCATCTCTATCTTATCTCTAGGGGAGGGGGAGCTATATATATAGGGAGCCACGAGCTAGGGGTAGTTTGGGCATTAGGGAGAAAGATAACAAAGGTGGCTTCATGGCCAAGGCATAGCTGACTCGAGCAGGCCGGCTATATCCGGGGTTAAGGCCGGCTTAAGCTGGTGGGCCGGCTTAAGCCGGTGTGGGACCGGCTTTAGCCGGTCCAGCTTCAGCCGCAACCTCTTCTTGCGGCGCTTCCAAGCTTCTTTCCGGTTGTTCTTCTTCTTCCTTCTCTTCCACGCCTCGATGATGTCGGACTTGATTGTTGACGCACATGATGTTGCGAGGTCCAAAAGCCACCCCACATCAGGTGCGCCCAGCACACCTAGCCACGTGGGGCACCTGTGCTGGGCCCCACCTCCTGGTCCTCGACCTCTCCCTGGCGCACACCTGCTGCTCCTCCCCTAGCGCCAGACCCAGAGGTAGTTCTCTACCGCAGCAGGGAAAACATGCTGTTTTCTGCCGTGGCTCCTTCTTGCTCTGGCTGTAGCTTTGCTCTTCTCCTTCAACTCCATAGCCTTCCTCAAACCTGATCAAACATAGATGCAAAGATTTAGGTAGTATAAAATTCTCATTAAGTAATATTCTAGAACCAACTAAGAAGGACTTCACCTGTTGATTTAATAACTTGGCTCTAGCTCTTGTAATGGGTCCAATTCTAATCTCATTAGTGTCTTGAATCTTTGCATCATCATCTTCAGTGATTAATGGAAGAATGGTAGAGATGTCCTCATCATCCTCCCCCCCTTCAAAAGGCGTCGACCTTGACGCGTCAAGATATTCCTCCTCATACGGTGTCAAATCAGCCACATTGAAAGAATTGCTGACACAAAAATCCTCAACAGGCAAATCTATCTTGTATGCATTATCATTGGTCTTGGCAAGAACCTTGTAAGGACCAGCACCTTGTGGGAGTAACTTGGACTTACGCTTCTCAGGAAATCTGTCCTTGCAAAAATGAACCCACACCATGTCTCCTGGCTAAAATAGCACCTCCTTTCGCTTCTTGTTGACACGGCTAGCATTGTCCTTGCCCTTCTTCTCAATAGCTTCTTTTGTCTTCATATGTATCTTCTTCACAAACTCTGCCCTCTTGGATGCCTCCATGTTCTCTCTTTCTTGAATAGGCAAAGGCAACAAATCAAGTGGTGTGATAGGTTTGAAACCATAGACCACCTCAAAAGGACATAACTGTATGGTAGAGTGTACAACCCTATTATAAGCAAACTCAACATGTGGGAAGCAATCGTCCCAAACACGCAGATTTTTCTTGATCATAGATCGCAACAACTGGGATAATGTGCGATTCACCACCTCTGTTTGTCCATCAGTTTGGGGATGACAAGTAGTGCTGAATAGTAACTTTGTCCCCAGCTTTCCCCAAAGTGTCTTCCAAAAGTAACTCATGAACTTCACATCGCGATCAAAAACAATTGTCCTTGGTACTCCATGTAATCTCACAATGTCCCTAAAAAACATAGTAGCAATATGCGACACATCGTCGCTCTTGTGGCAGGCAATAAAGTGTGCCATCTTAGAAAAACGATCCACTACCACAAATATAGAATCATGTCCTCTCCTAGTTCTAGGCAATCCTAATACAAAATCCATACTAATGTCTTCCCATGGAGTAGTAGGTGCAGGTAGAGGAGTATACAAACCATGAGGCTTCAACTTCGACTTGGATGTGTTGCAAGTGATGCAATGCTTGACAAATCTGTCCACATCACGCCTCATCTTAGGCCAATAAAAGTGATCAGCGAGCATGAGGAGTGTTTTCTCACGCCCAAAATGGCCCATCAAGCCACCAGCATGTGATTCCTGCAATAAGAGCAAACGCACCGACGATTCTAGAACACACAATTTGTTAGCTCGAAACAAATACCCATCATGAATATGATATTTTTCCCAAGCTTTCCCATTAGCACATAACTTATATGGGGCAGCAAAATCATGATCAGTAGCATAGAGGTCACACAAACTCTCTAAACCAGGAACTCTCACCTCCAATTGTGTTAACAACATGTTCTTCCGAGAGAGAGCATCAGCTACCACATTGTCTTTTCCTTTCTTATGTTTAATGATGTATGGAAAAGACTCAATAAATTCAACCCACTTAGCTAGTCGCCTATGCAAGTTTGATTTTGCTTTCAAATACTTCAAAGCTTCATGATCAGAATGTATAATAAACTCTTTGGGCCACAAATAATGTTGCCAAACTTCAAGCACACGCACAAGAGCATATAATTCTTTATCATACACAGGATAGTTCAAACGAGCACCACTAAGCTTGATATGGGGTGGCCCAATCTTCTCGTGAGCGATGCGATGGTGATGATGGCAGCGGATGATTGTCGGGGATAACTTGGTGTCACCGATGAACTCTCCTCGCTTGAACCCAGATGCCAATGCAACAGCTCTCAAACCCTGTAGGATATTCATGACTCCACACACTTTCGCACGTAGCCGTCGACCACGAAACGGTAGTTTGCAATCTACTGATTCCCAATGGAACAATAGATCACACTAAACTTGCAGTAGTATATCACCAAATCCAGATGAATTGGTGCGGAGGAATTCAGATGAATGCTTACAGCAGTTCAACGAAGTAATCTTTAGTCTAAACATGGTCTAACCCTAATTGAGGGGGCGCCCAGGGCTACTTATAGGTGGCCGGCCGTCCTCAGCAAAGACCTGGCCCAAAACATGCCTGGTTTGGGCCCAAACTGACTCGGTTCGACTCAAACGGGTACATATCGACCCATATATGGGTTCGGCCTAATTTTAGCACGCAGGCTATGTATGTAGCGCGCCTTAGACATGTAGACATCATGTCGTAGGCAGTCCTAGTGCGCCATCACGTGCTCGTGCTCATCCAGACTTGATCTCCTTCACGTGGTGATGTTCTCCATGCTTGTGGCGCCGGCCTCCCTCTCCTCCCTCGCGCTCTCTTGCTTGATCATCACGTCGTGCTCCATGTGTTGCATCTCCTCACTCCCTCGAACCCCTTCTTCTCCAATGAACCTGATCATACATATGAACAAAGACTTAGGCAGTATAAAATTCTCATTACAATAAATATCAGATTCAGCAAGGAGTGAGTTCACCTGCTGTTGTAACAACTTAGCACGGGCTCGAGTAATTGGTCCAATCCTAATTTCGTCATTGGACTTATCTTGATCAGCAACAATAGGATCATTAACAGTAGGTGGAGATGGCTGTGTAGTAGGGATGTCCTCATCATCTCCCCCCCCTTCAAAAGGCGTCGACCTCGACGCTCCAAGATCATCTCCATCATATGGTGATAAATCAGCAACGTTGAAACTGTTGCTAACACCACCAAACTCAGCAATAGGAATATCAATCGAGTAGGCATTATCATTGATCTTGGCAAGCACCCTATAGGGACCAGCACCTCGGGGCCTCAACTTGGAACGCCTAAGCAAAGGAAATCTATCCTTGCGCAGGTGCACCCATACCATATCACCGGGCTGAAAAAGAACCTGCTTTCTTGACTTGTTGCGAGCAGCAGCAGTATTCTTCCCTTTCTTCTCAATAGCCTCTCGAGTCTTCTCATGAATTTTCTTCACAAAATCAGTTCTCTTTGATGCCTCCATATTAACTCTCTCATGCAATGGAAGAGGCAACAAATTTAGTGGTGTAATAGGTTTGAAGCCATACACCACCTCAAACGGACAAAGCTGAGTAGTAGAATGTACCGCCCTGTTGTATGCAAACTCCACATGCGGCAAACAATCTTCCCACTCCCGCAGATTTTTCTTGATCATTGTCCTCAGCAACTGTAACAAAGTTTGATTCACCACCTCGGTCTGGCCATCAGTTTGGGGATGACATGTAGTGCTGAACAGCAGCTTCGTTCCTAGCTTTCCCCATAAGGTCTTCCAGAAGTAGCTCATGAACTTGACGTCCCTGTCAGAAACAATAGTCTTGGGCACTCCATGCAAGCGTATAATATCCCTGAAAAACAGGTTAGCCACATGCGACGCATCGTCGCTCTTATGACATGCAATAAAGTGTGCCATCTTAGAGAATCTATCCACTACCACAAATATAGAATCATGACCATGTTTAGTTTTTGGCAATCGTAGCACAAAATCCATACTAATATCTTCCCATGGTGTAATAGGTGCAGGTAGTGGTGTATACAAACCGTGAGGCTTCAGCTTGGACTTGGATGTGTTGCACACAATGCAGCGCCGCACAAACCTGTCCACATCACGCCTCATCCGGGGCCAAAAGAAGTGATCAGCTAACATGAGTAATGTCTTCTCACGCCCAAAGTGACCCATCAAACCTCCAGCATGTGATTCCTGCAATAAGAGCAAACGCAAAGACGACTCCAGAACACATAGTTTGTTAGCTCGAAATAGAAACCCATCATGTATGTGATATTTCTCCCAAGCTTTTTTCAAAGCACACAAATGATATGGTTCAGCAAAATCATGATCAGTTGCATAAAGATCACAAATACTCTCTAAACCAGGAATATTAATATCCAGTTGTGTCAATAACATATTCTTGCTAGATAAAGCATCAGCAACCACATTATCTTTTCCCTTCTTATGTTTAATGATGTATGGAAAATATTCAATAAACTCAACCCACTTAGCGAGACGCCTATGCAGGTTGGATTGTGCTTTCAAATATTTCAAAGCTTCATGATCAGAATGTATGATAAATTCTTTTGGCCACAAATAATGTTGCCAAACCTCAAGAACTCTAACAAGTGCATACAATTCTTTATCATAAACATGATAATTCAGTCTAGCACCAGACAATTTCTCAGAAAAATAAGCAATAGGATGACCCTCTTGCATCAAAACGCCACCTATGCCTATACCACTAGCATCATATTCAACTTCAAATTGCTTTGAAAAATCAGGCAATGCAAGTAAAGGTGCAGAAGTAAGCAAACGTTTTAATTCATCAAATGCATGATCTTGGGATGTGCCCCACACAAAAGGAACACCTTTTTTCGTTAACTCACTTAATGGTGCAGCAATAGTAATAAAGTCTTTCACAAAACGGCGATAAAAACCAGCAAGACCGTGAAAACTTCGTACTTGACTAACATTCATGGGAGTAGGCCAATCTTGAATAGCAGCAATTTTAGATTGATCTACCTCTACTCCATGCTTAGAAACAACATAACCCAGAAATATGACCTTATCTTTTGCAAATGTGCACTTCTCAAGATTAGCATACAATTTATTATCACGCAGCACTTGCAAAACTTTTCTAATATGAGCATAGTGTTCAGTTTCATTGCGGCTGTAAATAAGTATGTCATCAAAATAGACAACCACAAAACGACCAATGATGATGAGGACATCGCTATACTTGCACCTTCTCCACCAACTACTACACAAGATGTTCCAGCTGTTCAGTCCAATGAGATTAGAATTGGACCCATTACAAGAGCTCGTGCTAAGTTACTAGAACAACAGGTGAACTTGTTTCTTAATGAGCCTGATGTGTTACTTAATGAGAACTTTATACTGCCTAAGTCATTGTCTTATTGTATTATCAGGTACATTGGAGAGGAATGCGTAGCACGGAGCGAGGAGCCACAGCAAGAGGAACACCAGAAGATGATCGCCAATATCTGCGCGAGGGAGGAGCGGGAGGAAGGCGCGATAGAAGAGAAGGAGATCATCAAGAAGGGCAAGTTTCAGTTCCAGAAGACAGGACAGTCCGGCCCTCCAACACAGGACAGTCCTGCCCTCCAACGCCGGACAGTCCTGCCCTACACAGGACAGTCCTGCCCTCCAACAGTGGACAGTCCGGCCTCAGGTGCGCCCGAGGGCAGACATCCTCTGTGGTGTAGCGCGCGTCCCCCAGGACAGTCCGGCCCTAAATAACCGGACAGTCCGGCCCGTCTCAGACCAGATCCGAACGGATGTATCCTAGTTCGAGTCGAATACGTTTTCTCTCGAGTCCTGGCCGCCCCAGCCGCCCATATAAGCCCTGGGATGACCCCATAGTTAGGGAGACCACGTTAAAACTATTTTGGAGTTGTTTCTCTTTAGAACCTCTGAAATTACTTGTGATCGAGTTTATCAAGCTACAATTGAGTGTGATCTGTTGTTCCATTGGGAATTAGTGGATTGCAAACTACCGTTCGTGGTCGACGGCTATGTGCGCAAGATCGTGGTGTTGTGAATATCCTACAAGGTTCGAGAGTTGTTGCATTGGCATCAGGGTTCGAGCGGGAGAGTTCATCGCTACACGGTGTTTATCTATCTACCATCATCATCATCGCCATCGCTTGCTGAGAAGATCGGGACACCCCTTATCATCTTGGTATCAGATTTCCAGTTTTACTCGGTGAGCATCCACAGATCCATCCATTATTTGAGTATTTTTCGTCCTATCCAGAAAAAGCCAAAAAAATTAGGGTTTAGTTTTGCCATAGCCTAGATTGCATCGTTTGCTAGTCTTAGTTGCTGGTCGTAGTCGTGTCTTTGATCCGATCTCTTCTGGTAAAGTCGTAGTGTCTAGGTTCCCTTTGTCAATTTCGTTTTTGTTCTTCGTTCTTGAGTCGTTCATCATCGTTTCCGCCAGTTTTTATCAATTTACCGAGTCCACATAGCGTACCCTTGTTGCAAAACTTAGCTACAGCCTTTCTACAGCATCCGTGCCTAGGAACGTACCCATACGAGACTAGTTGCTGTGCTCTGACAGGCTGCTCATTAGGTTTTCGAGGTGCAATTTTTCGGCCGAATTCAGACCGGACAGTCCTGCCATATCACACAAGACAGTCCGGCCCTTGCAGAATTTTTGCTCCAGTATCGTTTCAGTTATTTTACTGTTGAGACATATAGTTGAGAAAAAGTATATAAAAAAAAGTAAAAGAGAAAAGAAAAAGAGATACAAGAAGAAAAAGAGCAATATCTTTGTGGTGATTGTTGAGGCCTGGTTCTATAGCACTTGTAGTTGAGCAATCTTGTGCCTGTCTATTTTGAGCTATTACTAGCGTCTCTCTTGTGCATTGCAATATTCTTGTTTTTATAATTGCTTTGCCACGTTTATCTCCACGTGTGTGTTTTCCTTGGGTTATTGTCTCACGATCAGCACTAGGATTGGTTTGCGGTGTAGTTAGGACTCCATACCTACAGCTCCACCTTTAATAACCTGTGTGCCTTGTGATCGCCTCTATACCTTTGATATTCACTTCATCACATCAGTGCATCAGTCGTTTGCTTCGAATTGGTAAGCACTACTATTCGCTTTGGAGCGGTAAGATCTACTTTCTTGTCAGCTTTGTGCGAGCAGAGAGTTTGCCACCATATCGATTTTGGGTTTTGCACTAATCTACTAATCATGTCTGCTAGTGATGATGTTGTGATGCAGAAAAAGGCAGAAACTGCTACAGTCACTTGGAGGGAATATGAAGCCTTACGGGATCATTTGACAGGAGTTTTCACTCGCACCACGGATTCTTTAGAAAAGGATGTACAGGGAGTACAAATCCAGTTGGGCGAAACTGAGAAAGCTGTCAACAACATTCAAACACAAGTGACTACAATCAATACAAATGTCAACGCGTTACAGCTATCCATTGATGCTTTGCGAGACGCCTTTGAGCAACAGCGGCAACAACAATTTGATGATGCTGCTGAACATGCGGACGCAGATAATGGAAGTGTTAATGATGAGGTCCAACAACAGCCAGACAATGGCCGAGGTAGGGGACGTGCCAATCCCCCTGGTGTTGGCCGTGGTTTTGCTCCTGTGGGACGTGCTCAGCGTGTAATCGAACAAGCAAATGATGATATCTTGAGCAAACCAAAATTCTCAATTCCCAAGTTTGATGGCTCACTTGATCCTGAAGATTACCTTTCATGGGAGTTGAAGATTGAGAAGTTGTGGCGTTTGCAAGACTATACAGAAGATAAGAAGGTTAAACTTGCTGCTTCCGAATTTGATGGCTATGCATTGCGTTGGTGGGATGCTATTATACAAAACAGACGCGACGATAATGAGGTTCCTGTGCTCTCATGGCGGGAGATGAAGGAAATTATGAGGCAACGTTTTGTGCCCACTAACTATTTGCGCTCAGTGTTTAACAAGCTCACCAAGTTAACACAAGGTAGCAAGACAGTTGATGAGTACTACATGGAGATGGAGATGCTTATGCAGCGTGCACGAGTTCGTGAATCAGTTGAGACGACTCTGCAGCGTTTTCTCAACAATTTGAAGTTGCCTATTAAGAACATTGTGCGCCATCACACATATGCTACTATGACCGAGTTGTTGCATCATGCACGAGAGACCGAAGCACAACTAGCTGAAGAAGCTAGGGAGCGAGCTCGATATTCGTCGACAAGCCGGTTTTCTGCAAGATCCTCGCTACCACCATCAGCGATGCCACCGGCAGCACCGGCGGACAGTCCGGCCCTCCAAGACTGGACAGTCCGGCCTCAAGCCTCTACTTCGGCCTCCAAGCCTGCACCAACACCCTCCTCTGGTTCTACAGCAAACAAGCCGGCTGCTAGTTCGGGTTCCATCATGTCTACAGCTCGTGCTCGTGATAAAGAGTGCTATACTTGTGGAGGAAGAGGACATTATAAGAATAAGTGTCCCAACAACAAATTCATGTTTGTCAATGACAATGGTGAATATGAGAGTGGAGATGAAATTGATCCCTATAGTCCTGAAGACAATGGTGATGCTAGTGAGGAAGAGTTGGATGCTTTTCCTGCCCATGCGCCTACCATTGTGGTTACTCCACGTGCTCTTAGTGTGCAGCCCAATTCTGAATCACAGCGCTGCAATCTGTTTCAAACAAAAGCACTAGTTGGCCCAAATAAAGCTTGCAAAGTCATCATTGATGGAGGTAGTTGCAGAAATCTTGCAAGCAAGGAGTTATGTGCCAAGTTGAATTTGACATATTTACCTCATCCTAAACCATATTATATACAGTGGCTGAGTTACAATGGTGAGATGAAGGTAAACCATATGGTGCGTGTAAATTTTGAGATAGGACCATACAAGGATTCTATTGATTTTGATGTGGTTCCTATGACTGTTTGCCACTTATTGTTGGGTCGACCATGGTTATATGATCGCCATGTGCAGCACTATGGTCGAGCTAATACATATCATTTGGAGTTCAAGGGCAAGAAAATTACTTTCAGCCTATGTCCCCACAGCAGATTGTCAATGAATCTCGTCAAAAAATTGAGGTGAACTTGAAGGATGCACATCATGATAAGTGCGAGAGTTTTGTAGCTGTGAGTGATGTAAATGAGCGACAAAAGAATGATATAACGAAAAGTGAGGGAGTGAATAACCTACTAATTTTAGCCACCAAAGAAGATATGAGAGAATTTAGTGAGGATCCTACAGCCATGCCTCTTGTGCTCATGTACAAGGGTGAGGTTTTAGTTTCTAACGACATGACCCCTATTTCTTTTGGTGTGTCTAATGTTTTGCAGGATTTTGGTGATGTATTTCCACTTGATTTGCTGCCTCTACCTTTACATGAGAGAGTTCATATGGAGGCATCAAAACGTGCTGATTATGTGAAGAAACTCCATGAGAAGACTCGAGAGGCTATTGAGAAGAAAGGCCAGGAAGTTGCTGCTACAAGGAATCAAGCAAGGAAGAAGGTTTTGTTTCAGCCTGGTGACATGGTTTGGGTGCATTTGCGCAAAGACAAGTTTCCCAAGCTGAGGAAATCCAAATTAAAACCTCGTGGTGCTGGTCCTTACAAGGTGTTAGCTAAAATAAATGATAATGCCTACTCGATTGATATACCAATTGCTGAGTTTGGTGGAGTTAGCAACAGCTTCAACGTTGCTGACTTATCACCATATGATGGAGAAGACCTTGGAGCGTCGAGGTCGACGCCTTTTGAAGAGGGGGGAGATGATGAGGACATCCCTATACTTGCACCTTCTCCACCAACTACTACACAAGATGTTCCAGCTGTTCAGTCCAATGAGATTAGAATTGGACCCATTACAAGAGCTCGTGCTAAGTTACTAGAACAACAGGTGAACTTGTTTCTTAATGAGCCTGATGTGTTACTTAATGAGAACTTTATACTGCCTAAGTCATTGTCTTATTGTATGATCAGGTACATTGGAGAGGAATGCATAGCACGGAGCGAGGAGCCACAGCAAGAGGAACACCAGAAGATGATCGCCAATATCTGCGCGAGGGAGGAGCGGGAGGAAGGCGCGATAGAAGAGAAGGAGATCATCAAGAAGGGCAAGTTTCAGTTCCAGAAGACAGGACAGTCCGGCCCTCCAACACAGGACAGTCCTGCCCTCCAACGCCGGACAGTCCTGCCCTACACAGGACAGTCCTGCCCTCCAACAGTGGACAGTCCGGCCTCAGGTGCGCCCGAGGGCAGACATCCTCTGTGGTGTAGCGCGCGTCCCCCAGGACAGTCCGGCCCTAAATAACCGGACAGTCCGGCCCATCTCGGACCAGATCCGAACGGATGTATCCTAGTTCGAGTCGAATACGTTTTCTCTCGAGTCCTGGTCGCCCCAGCCGCCCATATAAGCCCTGGGACGACCCCATAGTTAGGGAGACCACGTTAATACTATTTTGGAGTTGTTTCTCTTTAGAACCTCTGAAATTACTTGTGATCGAGTTTATCAAGCTACAATTGAGTGTGATCTATTGTTCCATTGGGAATTAGTGGATTGCAAACTACCGTTTGTGGTCGACGGCTACGTGCGCAAGATCGTGGTGTTGTGAATATCCTACAAGGTTCGAGAGCTGTTGCATTGGCATCAGGGTTCGAGCGGGAGAGTTCATCGCTACACGGTGTTTATCTATCTACCATCATCATCATCGCCATCGCTTGCTGAGAAGATCGGGACACCCCTTATCAAATGAACTCTCTCAAAACATGATTCATTAAGCGCATGAATGTACTAGGTGCATTAGTAAGACCAAAAGGCATGACTAGCCACTCATATAAACCAAATTTAGTTTTGAAAGCAGTTTTCCATTCATCTCCTTCTTTCATGCGAATTTGATGGTAACCACTACTACGCAAATCAATTTTAGAGAAAATAGCAGCACCACTCAATTCATCTAACATATCCTCGAGACGGGGAATAGGATGACGATATCGAATAGTAATGTTGTTTATAGCTCTACAATCTACGCACATGCGCCATGTACCATCTTTCTTAGGCACCAAAATCACAGGAACAACACAAGGACTAAGAGAGACACGAATGTACCCTTTATCCAGAAGAGCTTACACTTGTTCTTGTATCTCCTTTGTTTCATCGGGGTTGGTCCTGTAGGGGGCGCGGTTGGGCAAGGAGGCACCAGGGATCAAGTCGATCTGGTGCTCGATGCCTCGTAATGGTGGCAGCCCAGCAGGTACCTCCGCTGGAAAAACATCATCAAAGTCCTGCAAAACAGTTGAGACACCAAGAGAAACAGGTTGCATATCATTAGAAACTAAGACCTCGCCCTTGTACATGAGCACAAGAGGCATGGCTGTAGGATCCTCACTAAATTCTCTCATGTCTTCTTTGGTGGAAAAAACTAACAAGTTAGGCACTCCCTCACTTTTCGTTATATCACTCACGGCTGTTACATTATCTCGTGGAGGTGGCTATTCGAGTTTCACTTTGGTCTTCTGATGAGATTCATTAACAATTTGCTGCGGTGACATAGGCAGTAGGTTGATTTTCTTGCCCTTGAACTCCAAGTGATAATTATTGGCTTGACCATTGTGTTGCACATGTCGATCATAGAGCCATGGCCGACCAAACAAGAGATGACAAACCGTCATAGGAACCACATCAAAATCTATAGAATCCTTGTATGGCCCTATCTCAAAGTTCACACGTGCCATGTAGTTTACCTTCATCTCAAGACAGCGACACGCGCCTGGGCACGGAGCTCGTCTGCCCCTGGGCGAGGATCGTCGCCGCCTCCTAGATCGAGGCGCCCGAGATCGAGTTGCCCGCGCCCGATCCCGCCTAGGAGATCGTGCCTCGCTCACCGTTATGGGCTAGCCCATCTGCCCTCGAGCCAATCTAGTGCCTCTGCCCGACAGCGATCGCTGCAAGTCAAAAGAAAAAAAGGAAGATCCGATCGAAGGAAAAAAAAGATAGCGATCGACGCCCACGCCAGGGCGCCCGATCCTGCCCTCGCGCTCGACCACTGCAGCGTGGGCCGGCCCAACTACTGGATCGACGCCCGCAGGAGCTATCGACCGGGATCGATGCCCGCGGCAGGAGTGCCCAGCGCTATCGCCCACGCTAGACCTTAGACGGTCTCTGTCCTCTGGCGAGACCGGATCACTCCATCTGCGATTTCAGTCTATCTCTTAAAGCAACAAGTTCTGTATTCTGTGAAATGAAACAAGTTTGGTTTGCTCTGGAATTCGTGCATTCGTTCCGCAACTCCGCGCTATTTTCCGCAAATTTCTCTGCCATGTTGTGCTTTGTGCTGAAGTTGTGCAGATATGGTGGCCGGTGTTATGGAGACAGTTCAGACGGACGTAACGGATTTTTATCAAGCTCGTTGGCTGGGCGAAGCAGATGAAGCACCCATTTTTAACCCTGTTGCTGTTGCCGCAACCCGAGCATTGGGTGATAAGGGGTGTCCCGATCTTCTCAGCGAGCGCGATGTAGATGGCGATGATGGTGATGAAGATAACTCGAGTGTCGCAGAGAACTCTCCGGCTAATCCCTGCTGCCAGCGCAACAGCTCTCAACCCTTTGGATATTCGCAACGTCACACGCTTGCGCACGTAGCCGCCAACCACGAAGCGGTGATGCAATATACTAATTCCCAATGGAACAGCAGATTACACTCAGACTTTCAGTAGAACAAACACCAGATCGATACGAATTGGTGTGAATAATTTCAGAGGAACACTTGGTTCTGTCTAGAAACTAGGGTTTTGTTTAAACATGGTCTAAGAGACTTGAGGGGGCGCCCCTGGCTACTTAAGGGAGGCTGGGGCGTCGTCAACATTGACCTGGCCCAAAACCAACCTGGTTTGGGCCCAAACTGACTCGGTTCGACTCAAACGAGTACATACCGACCCATACATGGGTTTGGCCTATTTCTGGCACGCAGGCCATGAGTGTGGCGCGCCTTAGACGTGTAGACATCGTGTCGTAGGTTGTCCTAGTGCGCCATCACGGACTCTCTCATGTCGACTTGACATTCTGGTGATCTCCTGGTGCGCCTGCCTCCCTCTCCTCCCTCGCGCACTTGATCATCAAGTCTTGCTCTTCTTGCTGCGACTCATCTCCTCCTCGTGCAACGCTCATGTTATCAACAAACCTGATCATACATAGATGCATAGACTTAGGCAGTATAAAGATCTCATTAAATAAAAGATCAGGTTCAATTAAGAGTGAGTTCACCTGTTGTTCCAATAGCTTTGCACGTGCTCTTGTAATTGGTCCAATCCTAATCTCATTGGACTTCTTCGCAGCAACATCTTCATCAAAAGGAGTAGGAGATAATGGTGGTGTAATAGGGATGTCCTCATCATCCTCCCCACCCTTCAAAAGGCGTCGACCTCCACGCTGCAAGGTCTTCACCTTCATACGGTGTCAAATCAGCAACGTTGAAACTATTGCTGACGCCATACTCAGCTGTAGGAAGATCTATCTTGTAGGCATTATCATTGATCTTGGCAAGAACCTTGTAAGGACCAGCACCACGGGGCAGCAACTTGGACTTACGTAGCTGTGGAAATCTATCCTTGCGAAAGTGAACCCAAACCATATCACCGGGCTGAAACAATACCTCCTTCCGCTTCTTGTTTGCACGATCTGCAGTATACTTGCCTTTCTTCTCAATAGCCTCTTTAGTCTTCACATGTATCTTCCTCACAAAATCTGCCCTCTTGGATGCCTCCATATTGACTCGCTCTTGAATAGGAAGAGGCAACAAATCAAGTGGCGTAATGGGTTTGAAACCATAGACCACCTCAAAAGGACATAGCTGCGTGGTAGAGTGAACCGCCCTGTTATATGCAAACTCCACATGCGGCAAACACTCTTCCCACTCACGCAGGTTCTTCTTGATCATGCATCGCAGCACTGTGGAAAGTGTGCGATTTACCACCTCCGTTTGACCATCAGTTTGGGGATGACATGTAGTGCTGAAAAGTAACTTTGTGCCCAGCTTTCCCCAAAGTGTCTTCCAGAAGTAACTCATAAACTTCACATCATGATCAGAGACAATTGTCTTGGGTACTCCATGCAAACGTACAATGTCCCTGAAAAACAGGTTAGCAATATGCGACGCATCGTCACTTTTGTGGCAGGCAATAAAATGAGCCATTTTGGAAAATCTGTCCACTACCACAAATATAGAATCATGGCCTCTTTTAGTCCTAGGCAAACCTAATACAAAATCCATGCTAATGTCCTCCCATGGTGTAGTAGGTGCAGGTAATGGAGTATACAAACCGTGAGGCTTCAGCTTGGACTTCGACTTGTTGCATGTAATGCAGCGCTTGACGAACCTGTCCACATCACGCCTCATCCTAGGCCAATAAAAGTGATCAGCGAGCATGAGTAGCGTCTTCTCACGCCCAAAGTGACCCATCAAACCGCTGGCATGGGATTCCTGCAACAATAGCAAACGCACGGACGATTCTGGAACACATAGTTTGTTAGCACGAAACAAAAACCCATCATGGATGTGATATTTATCCCATGCTTTCCCACCAGTACACATACTATATGGTGCTGAAAAATCATGATCAGTAGCATATAAATCACACAAGCTCTCTAAACCAGGAACCTTAATGTCTAATTGTGTCAACAACATGTTCTTCCTAGATAGAGCATCAGCAACCACATTGTCTTTACCCTTTTTATGTTTAATTATGTAAGGAAAAGACTCAATAAACTCAACCCACTTAGCAAGACGCCTATGCAAATTAGATTGAGCTTTCAGATATTTCAAAGCTTCATGATCAGAATGTATGATAAATTCTTTTGGCCACAAATAATGTTGCCAAACCTCAAGAACTCTAACAAGCGCATACAATTCTTTGTCATCAACAGGATAGTTCAACCTCGCACCACAAAGTTTTTCGGAAAAGTAGGCAATAGGCCGACCCTCTTGCATCAACACACCACCAATACCAATGCCACTAGCATCACATTCAATCTCAAATTGCTTATTAAAATCTGGTAGTGCAAGCAATGGTGCAGAAGTTAATAAACGTTTCAGTTCATCAAAAGCATGATCTTGGGCTACGCCCCATACAAATTCAACACCGTTTTTAGTTAACTCATTTAAAGGTGCAGCAACAGTACTAAAGTCTTTCACAAAACGGCGATAAAAACCAGCAAGACCATGAAAACTTTGTACTTGACTAACATTCATGGGAGTAGGCCAATTTTGAATAGCTTCAATTTTGGATGCATTGACTTCTACTCCATTTTTAGAAACAACATATCCAAGGAAAATGACCTTATCTTTGCAAAATGTGCACTTTTCAAGATTACCATAAAGCTGAGAATCACGCAACACTTGCAAAACTTGTCTAATATGATCACTATGTTCAGATTTATTGCGGCTGTAGATTAAAATATCATCAAAATACACGACCACAAACTTGCCAATAAAATTATGCAAAACATGGTTCATTAATCTCATGAAGGTACTAGGTGCATTAGTTAACCCAAATGGCATGACTAACCACTCATATAAACCAAATTTTGTTTTAAAGGCTGTTTTCCACTCATCCCCCTCTTTCATCCTAATCTGATGGTAACCACTATGCAAATCAATCTTAGAGAAAACAGCAGCACCACTCAACTCATCAAGCATATCATCCAAGCGCGGAATAGGGTGACGATATCGAATAGTGATGTTATTAATAGCTCTACAATCTAAACACATGCGCCATGTACCATCTTTCTTAGGAACTAGAATAATAGGAACAGCACAAGGGCTTAAGCTCACACGAATATAACCTATGTCGAGTAGCGCTTGCACTTGTTTCTGAATCTCCTTAGTTTCTTCGGGGTTGGTGCGGTAAGGAGCGCGGTTTGGCAAGGTGGCACCAGGGATGAAATCAATCTGGTGCTCAATGCCGCGCAAAGGAGGCAAACCAGCGGGGACCTCCTCTGGAAACACATCATCAAATTCCTGCAAGACACTAGAAACACCAAAAGGAAGAGGAGTCATGTCGTTAGAAACCAAAATCTCACCCTTGTACATAAGCACAAGTGGCATGGCTGTAGGATCCTCTCTAAATTCTCTCATATCTTCTTTGGTGGCTAGCAGGACTAGAGAATTCACTCGCTCACTTTGGTGTGGCTCTCTCGATGTGGCTGGGTGGCTCTCACTCACCGAGGTAATAGTCTCTTGTCTAGCTACACTCTCATTCTCATGTTCTAAGTTCACTTCAGTTTTCTGACGAGATTCATTTACAATATGCTGTGGAGACATAGGCTGCAAGTTAATTTTTCTGCCCTTGAACTCCAAATGATATGTGTTGGTGTGGCCATTGTGCAACACGTTGCGATCAAACTGCCATGGGCGGCCCAACAAGAGGTGACAAACTGTCATAGGAACCACATCAAACTCAATGGAGTCCTTGTATGGTCCAATCTCGAAATCAACTCGCACCATGTGGCTGACCTTCATCTCTCCATTGTCGCTGAGCCACTGGATATAATATGGATGCGGGTGCGGAATGTATTTCAGTTTCAGCTTTGCACACAACTCTTTGCTAGCAAGGTTGCGGCAACTACCACCATCGATGATGAGTTTGCAAGCTTTGTCCGGTCCAACAAATGCTTTAGTTTGGAACAAATTGCACCGCTGACTTTCAGATGTAGGAGACACATTCAGCACACGCTGCGAGCAAACTATGTTATTGGCGGTGGAAGGATAGGCATCAACACCATCATGACCAAAGTCATCATCATCAGAACCATCTGGATCAGCATCATCACCTATCTCGTATTCATTGGTGTCCTCATTGACGATCATGACTTTTCTATTGGGGCAATCCCGTTTAAAATGACCTTTGCCACCACAAGTATGACACTCCATATCACGATTACGTGATGTAGACATGTTCGAACCCGTACCACTAGCAGCAGGTGCGGATTTCTTTGCATTGGAATCGGATCGCGACGACGAAGGAGCACGAAAATCTGAACGGGAACTTGGTGTGGATGCAGTAGGCCGGGGTGTGAAACGGCTGCCCGAAGTAGAACGAGACTTAAACTGAGCTTCTTCGGCAAACTGGGCTTTAGCTTCACGTGCATGATGTAGCAGCTCATTCATATCACGATACCGATGATGCCGAACAATGCTCTTAATATTATACTTCAGACCATGGAGAAAACGCTGCAAGGTCTGCTCAAGAGGCTCACGAACGCGAGCTCGTTGTAGAAGCATCTCCATCTCCATATAATACTCATTAACGGACAGCGAGCCTTGCTTCAATTGCTGTAACTTATCAAAAACTGAGCGGAGGTAGTTATGCGGAACAAAACGAGCCCGCATCACTTCCTTCATATGGCGCCAAGTTATAATGGGCAGCTCGTTGTTTTCTTGACGTGTTTGCACAACGCTGTCCCACCATCGCAAAGCATAGCCATCAAACTCTGAAGAAGCAAGCTTGATTTTCTTGTCCTCCGTATAATCATGAAGACGCCACAACTTCTCTATCTTCAACTCCCATGTGAGGTACTCTTCAACATCAGGACCACCCTCGAATTTGGAAATAAAAAACTTTGGTTTACCCAATCCATCATCCTGCTGAAAAGGAACGCGCTGGGCACCAACGGGAACAAAACCACGGCCACGAAAAGGAGGACCATTGCCTCGACCATTACCACGACCGGCTGCAGCAAAATCCTCATTGTCGCCATGAGCACTCTCATCATCAGCATCAGCATGTGGTAGGGGTCGCTGCTCAACAGTAAGACGCAGCGCATTGACAGATTGTGTCAACGCCTGGATGCTAGTTTGGAGATCATTGACTTGCACTTGCATATTATTAACAGTAGCATCAGTGGCTTCTACTTTCATTTGGACAGCTTGAACATCCGAATAAATAGCGTCAGTTGTTCGTGTTATTATTCTTTCCAAATGATCACGAAGAGCTTCATACTCCCTCCATATGACAGGAGTATCATCAGGTTTTTTCTGCATCACATCAACATCACTAGCAGACATGATTAGTAGGTTTGTGCACAAACAATAAACGGGTGGTGGTTACGCTCACAACTCACTCAAAACTGAAAGAAAGAGGTATCTTACTGTTCCAAAGTGAATAATAAATGCTTACCACTCGTAGAGACTGAAACGTGCACGGATGTGATGAAGCGAATACCGAGGGTATAAGAAACTATCACACGACAAACCAGGGTATATGGTGGGGCTTGGTATGGATACCTAACTACACCGAAATACAAGTCCTAGTGCTGATCGTATGACAAAGACCCACGGAAACACACACGGTGGAGATAAACGGGGCAAAGCAACTCTGAAAAGTGAGCTCAAAAAGATATAAGTGACGACGCACAGTAGCTCGTGTTGCAATGCATAAGAGAGATGCTAGCACTGGCTCGACGAACAGGCACAAGATTGCGCACACGGCAGCAGCCTGATGAGCACGAAGTAGCTAGTCTCGTATGGGTAAGCACCTAACACGATGCTGTAGATAGGCTGTAGCTAAAGCGATCAAAATCGTGTAGAAAGAACGCTATGTGGACACAGTGGTAACACGCTGTCGCGGAAGAGAAATCGACAAAAAACGTATCGCGGCAGAGATATACGACGCTGGAAACGCACGGCAGTGCGACGGCGACGCGAAACGGACAAAGTAGTATGTCTCCGCGCCTTGGCACCAGCGAGCGGATCAGCGAGCGAGCGAGGAGGTCCGGGCGTCGCTCCTCCCCAGATAGTCTCCGCGCTGGGTCGCTGGGCCAGGCGATCGTTGCTCTTTTTTTTTTACCGGGTGCTATTGGGCCGAACTGGCGCGGGAGGGTAGACAACCTCCGCGCCTCAGCGAACCCAGCGAGCGAAGGGTTGCGAGCGGGGCGCTTGGGGCCAGACGCCCTCTGCGCCTTAGCGAGAGGATCGGGCGGGCGAGCAAGGCGCCGCGCTGGCGATCGCTGCCAGGCCACGCGCGCGACCACGGAGCCCGTCTGGGGTACCACGCGATCGAGCGACTAGATCCCGAACAGAACACGTGTAGGTTGTGGACTCCTGTGTATCGATGTGACACAGATCGGAAACGAGATCGAGAAAAATCTCGATCGAGACTGAAACAAATCTGACGGACACAACAGAAGAAAAACCAAACACAAGAACGACTAGACGAAGACTAAAGGAAAAACACGATCAGCAACTATGACTCAACTCCGATGCAATCTAGGCTAAGGCAAAACTAAGAACCCTAATTTTTTTTGGCTTTTTCTGTATGGGACGAAAACAAAAACGAATCTACGGGGATGAATTTGTGGATGCTCACCGAGTAAACGCTGGAATCTGATACCAAGATGATAAGGGGTGTCCCGATCTTCTCAGCGAGCGCGATGTAGATGGCGATGATGGTGATGAAGATAACTCGAGTGTCGCAGAGAACTCTCCGGCTAATCCCCGCTGCCAGCGCAACAGCTCTCAACCCTTTGGATATTCGCAACGTCACACGCTTGCGCACGTAGCCACCGACCACGAAGCGGTGATGCAATATACTAATTCCCAATGGAACAGCAGATTACACTCAGACTTTCAGTAGAACGAACACCAGATCGATACGAATTGGTGTGAATAATTTCAGAGGAACACTTGGTTCTGTCTAGAAACTAGGGTTTTGTTTAAATGTGGTCTAAGAGACTTGAGGGGGCGCCCCTGGCTACTTAAGGGAGGCTGGGGCGTCCTCAACATGGACCTGGCCCAAAACCAACCTGGTTTGGGCCCAAACTGACTCGGTTCGACTCAAACGAGTACATACCGACCCATACATGGGTTTGGCCTATTTCTGGCACGCAGGCCATGAGTGTGGCGCGCCTTAGACGTGTAGACATCGTGTCGTAGGTTGTCCTAGTGCGCCATCACGGACTCTCTCATGTCGACTTGACGTTCTGGTGATCTCCTGGTGCGCCTGCCTCCCTCTCCTCCCTCGCGCACTTGATCATCAAGTCTTGCTCTTCTTGCTGCGACTCATCTCCTCCTCGTGCAACGCTAATGTTATCAACAAACCTGATCATACATAGATGCATAGACTTAGGCAGTATAAAGTTCTCATTAAATAAAAGATCAGGTTCAATTAAGAGTGAGTTCACCTGTTGTTCCAATAGCTTTGCACGTGCTCTTGTAATTGGTCCAATCCTAATCTCATTGGACTTCTTCGCAACAACATCTTCATCAAAAGGAGTAGGAGATAATGGTGGTGTAATAGGGATGTCCTCATCATTGGGAGGTTTTAGAAGACTTTGGCTGAAGATTGATGCTACGCCACAAGAATATTTAGCATGGTAGGATGTGATGGACCGTTGGTTCCTGCCGCGTTCTCAATATTACAGGCAAATTACTTCTTACAATGCAGCTATTGCTCGCTTTGATCAAACAACTACTGCTTGGTGGAAACGTGTCAGGTGTGATATGCACCAAAAAGGCCAGAGTTTCACCTGCAGTTGGGAAGAATTGAAGAGTCTTTTAAGGCAGCGTTTTGTGCCAACAGATTGTATGGTAGAGCAGCCCAGTCGGGCTACGACCACAATGGTACCTTCTGTGGATACGAAGGCTGATGTTGGCAAGGATGTCATGAAAGAGGTTGAACCATTGAGTGGGCTGAATATGCAACTCAAGCGGGTACATGATGCAGCTTGCATAGCAGTTGACAAGGGTCAGCATTGGAGTTTATTTCAAACACAGTGCATGATCAAGGGCAAAGCCTGCAAGATCATGGTGGATGGTGGTAGCTACTGTAATGGCATCAGTAAGGCTGTGGTGACGACTTTGGGTTTGTCGACATGGCGTATTCCTGAATCGAGGCATGTTGAGTGGGTTAATAGCTGCGGTGTGCTGAAGGTTACTCATAAAGTACGTGTGCCATTAATAGTTGGTGATTATGTTGATGAGGTGGAGTGCGATGTGTTGCCATTGAAGGTGTGTGGGATATTACTTGGACGTCCATGGCAGTATGATCGCAATGCTATGCATGCTGGGAGAGCAAATACATATTCTTTTGTGCATGATGGCAAACAATGGACTTTGAAGCCTATGAGAGATGATCAAATCAAGTCCGATGTCGTGTTGGTGGTTCGCAAGGAGAAGTTGCATAAAGCAAAGACACAACAAGGGCTAGCTAAGGTGCAGCTTGAGGAGCATGACGCGAAGAGCGTCAGTGGTGATATTGTTTCAGCCAAGCCTGTAGATGACAAGCCAGTTGTTCTTGTTACTGACAAGCCGGTTGAAGTCAAGCCTCATATTGATGAAGGGAAGCATATTTCAGCATGTGTTCCATGTGTTCACTTCCAGTTCGTGTTGACATGGGTGTTTAGACCGATGACGGTGGTGCTGATCGTGTTCCGGTGCATACTATGCCGCGGGTAGTCAGCCACAGTTTTGTTAGAACACCTCGGAGACGTTTTGTTAGAGCAGCAGTGCGTGTGCATACAGGCAAAGATGGACGTGTTCGTTAGTTGTGTGGCCCAGGCATTACTACTTTGCAGGGTCATGCTAAGCAGGTTCATGATCAGCAACGCAAGGTTCCAGCAAGGATTGAGAAGAAGAAGGTGGAGTAGCCTAAGTACAAGTTCATTTAGCGAAGAAAAGAGGTGCAACCACCCAGGGCTGTATCAAGTCGAGCAGGCCAAGAGGGAGGATGTGGTGAGGAAGGCAAGCAAGACTTGAAGACGGCGAATATGCATGGTGCTAATGTTGATATTCCGCCACCCTTTCGAGCAGACCCTCACGCGTTGGGGACAACGCTTTTTGAAGGGGGGAGGATGATATGGGCACGAAGGAGGAGGTGAAGCCCAATTTCAGGACTCCACCAAGATGAGGGAAGCTCGTTGCTGATTGGCACGCCAGGACGACCTACGATATAAAATAATTTAGTCTAAGGTTGTGTCAGCAATTTACATATCTTCTTATGTTATTCCGTGTGCTTGGTCATGTTATGGGCCACTTAGAATTATTTGTGTTTTGAATTATTTGTTTTTTGAGCTTGCTGAATTGCCGATTTTCCCCTTAGCTTCGGGGTAGACGTCATCGTCGTCGTCTGAGCATGTGTAGTCCGAATATAACCCTTCGACGTAGTCGGGGTCATATGGCGCAGTAAAGTGAGGCAATCAATCGGCATGAAAAAACTTAATCAAGGGATATCGAAGACTCACCGCGCAAAGCATCGAGCGAGGTCTGCAGGCGCTGGTGCAAGTCCCTCTCTCTTGATTCGGCATCCAGGCGACTCTTCTTCGCACGCTCTTGAGCTTCGGACGATTCGACCTTTAATCGGGCGATTTCGTCAGTCAGCTCGGCGGCTTTAGCCTTCAAGCCCGAGTTTTCCGCGGCAAGATCGTCTAGCTGAGTCTTCAGGGACGTCTTATCAGCGGCAGCCTGCGCTCCAATCCCTAACCATTTAAAGGATGTCGTAAGGATGTGAAGCGAAATAGCCTTCAGAGCAAGATACTACAAGAGAAGAAGCAGTACTCACGTCGAACGTCGTCGAGCTGGGCGGTCAGTCGTCTGTTCTCTTCCTCCAGCAGTCTATATTATTTAGGGTCTGGCCATCTATATAAGGAGGCCAGCAGTCTAGGGTTAGTGGAGTTCAGTTGTTTAGTCGAAAACTATCATGTGCTTCATCGTGTATCATCCCTCCGGGGAAACGGCGCTGCCGTGTTTATCAAATATATTGCTACGAGGGTTCTTGTGTTCATCAAGAATTATCAGGCTCAGGTTTGAGGTGTGGTGATCTTCATCACGTTGCTTGCTGGATTCGTTCCTCGTCTTCAGGTTGCGTTCATCGGCGTGATTGGAAGATTTCTATTCGGGTAGACTCGCTGTGAAAGATCGGGACAAAACTATAGGATCACCGGCGTGATCCTTATCAAAGCTTCTCAGAAAAATAAACTATAGGCCGACCCTCTTGCATTAACACGCCACCAATACCAATGCCACTATCATCTCACTCAATCTCAAATTGCTTATTAAAATCAGGCAGTGCAAGTAAAGGTGCAGAAGTGAGCAATATTTTCAACTCATCAAAAGCATTATCTTGGGCTGGCCCCCACACAAAAGCAACACCTTTCTTAGTAATTTTATTCAGAGGTGCGGCTATGGTACTAAAATCCTTCACAAAACGTCTATAGAAACCAGCAAGCCCATGAAAACTTCTAACTAGACTAACATTCATAGGAGTAGGCCAATTTTCTATTGCGACAATTTTAGAATTATCTACCTCAACTCCATTCTTAGAAACAACATATCCCAGAAATATGACCTTGTCTTTGCAAAAAGTGCACTTCTCAAGATTACCATACAATTTAGCACCACGTAGCACATGCAAAACTTGTCTAATATGAACAATATGTTCAGATTCATTGCGGCTGTAGTTTAATATATCATCAAAATACACAACCACAAACTTGCCAATAAAATCTCGCAAAACATGGTTCATCAATCGCATGAAAGTACTAGGTGCATTAGTGAGACCAAAAGGCATGACTAACCACTCATATAAACCAAATTTCATTTTAAAGGCAGTTTTCCACTCATCCCCTTCTTTCATCCTAATCTGATGATAACCACTACGCAAATCAATCTTAGAGAAAATAGCAGCACCACTCAATTCATCTAACATGTCCTCTAAACGGGGAATAGGATGACGATATCGAATAGTGATGTTATTAATAGCTCAACAATCTACACCATGCGCCAGGTACCATCTTTCTTAGGCACTAAAATAATAGGAACATCACAAGGACTAAGGCTCACACGAATATACCCTTTATCAAGAAGTGCTTGTACTTGTTTCTGAATCTCTTTAGTCTCTTCGGGGTTGGTGCGGTAAGGTGCCCGGTTAGGCAATGATGCTCCTGGGATCAAATCAATTTGATGCTCAATACCCCGCAATGTGGCAAACCATCGGGTACCTCCTCCGAAAACACATAACGGAACTCTTGCAAAACAGTGGAAACACCAATAGAGAGAGGGGTCATATCGTTAGAAACCAAAATTTCACCCTTGTACTCCAGCACTAGTGGCATGGCGGAAGGGGTATCTCCAAATTCCCTCAAATCCTCCTCGGTAGCCATCAACATGAATGCATCAGCTCCTCCGGCAGAGCAGGCAGACAACACTGGCGCGGCAGGCTGGCTGGCCTGAGGTGGTGCCGCAGCAGGATTCTACTCGGTGTGGTGCCGCGGCAGAGAACTAGCCACATTGATAGGGCAAAGGTGTCCGATCTTTCGATGAGATCTTGATACGTCGATTTGGTGGGTGGAGTTTGTGCTTGACGATCCGACTACACGTGCGAAGCTCGTGCGCCAATGCAATCGCTAGGACAATCTCCGGGAGTTACTGATCTTGCGGGTGCACGATCAGCCTGACCAGCGAGGGTCTTAATTCCTACCTGAAATCGAGAACAAGTAAGAACTAATACAGCAATCAAGATATTGCGGATGAAAGATGTATGCTTTATTCAAAAGGTGGGATTCCGAATAGGCGGTCTTCTTCTGGGCGATTGGCCTCAAAAGTCGAGCTCGTAGTTGCAGCAAGGGCTAACTTTTAGTCTAATCAAAATCCGAGTTCTAATGACGGCTACGGGGGTATTTGAGGAGGAAAAGGTAGGGGTGCGACCAGCCATGGGTTGGGTGGTCGAACGGACCCCTAACAGGCCTTTTCTCCTCAAATTCGGACTCCTAAAAGTGGCTGTCTTATTTGCTGCGAAATTTACATGGGCCTGGCCCAAAAAATAGAAGTGACGCAGCACCATATGTATTTATGGACGAAATTATGAAGTAGCTCTTTGTATATTTCGTCCAAGTCTTCATCCTTCATTATGGTGGCTTCAAAGTTCTGAAATCTCCACTCGTGGCGTCTTCTTCAATCCTCAAACGCATGCTGCCATCTCCATGCACGATCATGCTCCAATGCTTGTCCCTCTCATCCATGCTAGGTCCATCATTCCTAAGAGTAACAAACATATCTGATTTAGGCAGCATCATATTCTCATGTATGTGAGAAAGAGTTCCAAGAAACGAAAGTACCTGATAGTTAAGTTGCTTGGCACGAGCTCGAGTGATGGGTCCTTGTATGTGTTCCGCTGTAGGTACAGCGGGTGTATCAATAGATGGGATGTCCTCATCATGCTCCCCTTCTTGAATTGAAGTCGTCCTCGACGCAACCTCATCTTCTTCACCGAAGTAAGGTTTTAAATCTGCAATGTTAAATGTAGGACTTACCGTACCAAAATCTGCAGGAAGCTCCAGTTTATATGCATTATCATTGATTTTCTCTATCACCTTAAAAGGACCATCAGCACGTGGCATTAACTTAGACTTGCGCAAATCAGGAAAACGATCTTTGCGCAAATGCAACCAAACAAGATCACCAACCTCAAACACAACATGCTTTCGTCCTCTATCCCCAGCAACTTTATACTTAACATTCATGCGTTCTATGTTGTCTTTAGTAGTTGCATGCAATTTTAAAATCAATTCAGCACGCTGTGTAGCATCGAAATTATTTTGCACTGAAGATGGTAAAGGCAACAAATCAATAGGTGCACGTGGAACAAAACCATAGACAATCTGAAAAGGGCTCATCTTTGTGGTAGAATGCAGCGAACGATTATAAGCAAACTCAATATGAGGCAAACATTCCTCCCACAATTTTAAGTTCTTCTTTAAAACAGCCCGCAGCATGGTAGATAAAGTTCTATTAACTACTTCAGTTTGTCCATCAGTTTGGGGATGACATGTAGTACTAAACAGCAATTTAGTCCCCAACTTAGCCCATAAACATCTCCAAAAGTGGCTAAGAAATTTAGTATCACGATCAGAAACAATAGTATTTGGCACACCATGCAAACGAACGATATCACGAAAAAATAATTCAGCAATGTGCGCAGCATCATCGGTCTTGTGACAAGGAATAAAGTGTGCCATCTTAGAAAACCGATCCACAACAACAAAAATACTATCCCTCCCCTTCTGTGTACGAGGTAATCCCAAAACAAAGTCCATTGAAATATCCTCCCAAGGAACACTAGGAACAGGAAGAGGCATATATAAACCATGTGGATTAAGGCGAGACTTAGCTTTTTGACAAGTAGTGCAGCGTGCCACGAATCTCTCAACATCTCGCCGCATGCGTGGCCAAAAGAAGTGTGCAGCAAGAACATCCTCCGTCTTCTTGACACCAAAGTGTCCCATTAATCCTCCTCCATGCGCCTCCTGTAACAACAAAAGACGAACGGAACCATCTGGGATGCATAGTTTGTTAGCACGGAACACAAATCCATCATTAAGGATGAATTTGTTCCATGTCCTACCATCTTTACAATTTTGCAACACATCTTTAAATTCAGCATCATGCAAGTATTGTTCCTTTATAGTTTCCAACCCAAAAATTTTGAAGTCAAGCTGAGATAACATAGTATAACGGCGCGACAAAGCATCAGCAATAATATTATCTTTACCCTTTTTGTGTTTGATAACATAAGGAAAAGATTCAATAAATTCAACCCACTTGGCATGGCGACGATTCAGTTTTGCTTGACTACGAATATGCTTCAAAGATTCATGATCAGAATGTATAACAAATTCTTTAGGCCATAAATAATGTTGCCAAGTTTCTAATGTCCGAACCAGCGCATATAATTCTTTATCATAAGTAGAATAGTTCAGACTAGGCCCACTCAATTTTTCACTAAAATATGCTACAGGTTTGCCCTCTTGTAATAACACACCTCCCAAACCAATGCCACTAGCATCACATTCAAGTTCAAACGTCTTATTAAAATCAGGAAGTTGGAGTAATGGAGCATGTGTTAACTTATCTTTCAGTATCATGAAGGCCTCTTGTTGTGCATCGCCCCAAACAAAGGGCACATCCTTCTTTGTGAGCTCATTCAATGACGCAGTAATAGAACCAAAATCTTTGACAAAGCGCCTATAAAACCCAGCAAGACCAAGAAAACTCCTTACTTGGGTGACCGTCTTGGGCTGTGGCCAATTATCAATAGCTTCAATCTTGGCTGGATCAACTTCAATTCCCTGTTCTGTAACAACATAACCAAGAAAAGCAACTCTATTTGTGCAGAAGGTGCACTTCTCAAGATTACCATACAAACGTGCATCACGTAAAGCATTGAAAACAGCACGTAAATGATCCAAATGGTCCTCTAAAGATTTGCTATATATGAGAATGTCATCAAAATATACCACCACAAAACGACCAATAAAAGCACGGAAAACTTCGTTCATCAGTCTCATAAAGGTACTAGGTGCATTAGTTAAACCAAACGGCATTACTAACCACTCATATAAACCGAACTTAGTTTTAAAAGCTGTTTTCCATTCATCTCCTAATTGCATACGAATTTGGTGGTAACCACTACGCAAATCAACTTTAGAGAACATAATAGAACCACTCAACTCATCTAGCATGTCATTCAAACGAGGTATAGGGACATGCGCGAATGGTAATATTATTAATAGCACGACAATCAGTACACATGCGCGAAGAACCATCTTTCTTAGGTACTAAAATAATAGGAACAGCGCATGGACTAAGAGACTCACGAATATAACCTTTGTCCAATAAACTCTGGATCTGTCGTTGTATCTCTTTTGTTTCTTCAGGATTGGTGCGATATGGCGCACGGTTGGGCAGCGAAGCTCCTGGAATCAAATCAATTTGGTGTTCTATTCCACGAATAGGTGGAAGTCCAGGTGGAACATCTTGTGGAAAAACATCCATGTATTCCTGCAAAAGGTTAGCAACCGCAGGTGGCAAAGAAGGAGGCATATCCTCAAATGAAAACAGTACTTCTTTGCAAATAATAGCATAGCATGGAGTAATATTGACATCAATTTCAGCAAGATCAGATTTGCTAGCAAGTAAACAAGGATTCTTCAAACGAATTTCAGTAGCATGGTTAGAATCAGATTTAGAAGAATGCTTAGGTGGTACAAAATCTGCAGCAATAATCTGATTCTCACTCTTATGTTTGTCCTCATTTTTTAATCTACTAGCTCTAGCAAGATCATCTTTCAAAATTTGTTCCGGAGTCATGGGTTTAAGTCCAATTTTCTTGCCAGCATGTGTAAGAGAATACTGATTTGTTTTACCATTATGTACAGATTCTCTATCAAATTGCCATGGTCTACCAAGTAACAAAGAACAAGCTTGCATAGGTACAACATCACAATCAACAAAATCTGAATAAGTACCAATAGTAAAATGCACGCGTGCAGTTCTTGTTACCTTGAGCTTACGGGAGCTCTCAAACCATTGAATGTAATATGGATGAGGTCGTTGTCGTGTGGGCAGAGCAAGCTTCTCCACCATGTCAATACTAGCCAGATTGTTACAACTCCCTCCATCAATGATGATCCGGATAGCTCTCTCCTTAACAACGCCTCTTGTTTGAAACAAGTTGTGGCGTTGATCATGCTCAGCCTTGCTCAATTGCACACTCAAGACACGTTGTGCAACTAAGCTCTTGTATTGATCAGCAGTTTCAGCTCCCATTACCTCCATCTCCTTGTCAGAATCAGAATTGGCACCATCACGTGCAGCAATAAGTGCCAATGTATCATCATCAAAATCACTTGCAGAGTCATATTCGCCATCTTCAAGTACCACCATCACACGTTTGGTTCTGCATTCTTTTTCAATGTGACCAAACCCAAAACACTTGCGACATTGAATATCGCGAGTCTTCCCCGTGGAGGCCATGGAAGAAGAACTCCGTGTCGGACCAGCAGATGGTGATGGAGCAGGAGCAGGAGCAGGTGGCGTTCTTGACGTCGGCGTGGTATACCTGGAGGTGGAAGGACCTGGTGCATCCCCACGAGAAGGTGGAGCTGATTGGCGCGCAGACCATGAAGAAGTACGACCTGCAGAATTATTAGGTCTTCTCCATGATGGTTGACGATCCTGCACTTCAAGTTCAGCTTTGCAAGCAAGGTGAAATAAACGAGTAATAGTATTGTACTCCTTGTAGTCTAAAATATGCTGAATCTCCTTATTTAAACCACCAAAGAAACGTGCAAGCATAGCTTCATTATCCTCTACAATACCACAACGAATCATGCCCGTTTGTAACTCTTGATAATACTCTTGTACAGAATTTTTGCCTTGTTCTAAACGAGTTAATTTTTTAAGCAAGTCTCGTTGATAATGTGGAGGTACAAAACGAGTACGCATGGCATGTTTTAGACCAAGCCAAGTAGCAGGAATATTAGCATGATTGACTCGACAATATTCAGACCACCAGATAGAAGCAAAATCAGTAAATTCACATGTAGCAGCACTAACACGCAAATGCTCAGGGTAGCGTAAACATGCAAAACGTTGCTCTACTTCTAATTCCCAAGTGAGATATGCATCAGGATTATATCTACCCTCAAATGGCGGAATATTTAATTTTAGCTTAGCCACATGGTCATCATCACGTACCGGACGCGGAGGTGGACGAGCGTTGCGGTTGTATTGCCGCGGACGGCCAGGTGCAGGTTGTTGGACCTCGTCCTCGTCGAGCTCGTTTTCATCTTCGAACTCGTTTTCCCCCTCGTCAGCAGCATATCCGTCCTGGGTGGCCGCCTCCGTAGCGGCCGCAGCAGCTGCCGCAGCTGTAAGAGGAACGCGGCGAGCACGTGGTACAGGGACGGCCGGCCGTGGCAGTGGTGGTAAACGGGCCAGGACTTCCTGGAACCGGGCATCGAGCTTGGTGTTGAAGGATGCCTCAAGACCAGCCATCTTGTCCATCGCATCAGAAAGCTTGGAATCAACATCACCCAAGCGTGTGTCCACATCTTGTGCACGCCCCACCAACAGCCGTGTGAAGTGGGCATGCAACTCTGCACTAGTCATCTTCTCTGGATCAACATCATCCTTCGGGGTTCCTGTCATGGTTAGCGTGGAAGCAAGCACAAATATATATACCTATGCACTACGGAATATGGTGGGATCACGCGTAATCCGTCAAGCGGTATACAAAGCTCTTACAAGTTCTTACCCAACAGGAGGAAGGTGATATGCAACCAGCAAAGAACAGCGACTCCCAAAATTGCACAAGCGATTACCAGGTGTCGATACAAAGCACGTGCAGAAATATGTGGAGCTGTAGGAAGGCTTATATGGTAGCAAAAATACAGCAAATGTCAAAACAGCAATGCAATGTTGAAAGAATGCTCAACCACGGTACTGTGCTGGTCCTAGGCTATACCAAGCTAGAGACGCGAGCCGAGAACACTAAGGAAGTCACGGCGCGGCCCCACAAGCAGAAAGGAACAGCTCCCAAGCAAAATATAAGTGAAGATCTGCAGGAATTGTCAGGTCTGAAACTTCGGAGGGCAAAAACTCAGCCTTCCCGGCCTTTTTTAGGAACGGGTCAACCCGACTTGGATGCGGAGTTGACTTTTTTTTTTTTTTTTTTTTTTTTTTTTTGCTCTTCTTCCTCCTCTTGACTGGCGACCGAAACCTAACTCACGGACTCTGAAAAAGGTACGGATGAAATTGGGAAGAACGAACAAGAACTTATGTGAAGGCGGTGGCGGAAGTATATGGCGTGGTGGTGGAAGGATATGGCGGAGCAGTGGTGCAAGCGTGCGGCGGCGGCGGGACTAAGGTGAATCGAACTCGAAACTCTAAAGGAACAGACACTAAGACCAGCAACTCGACACGCGGATGCAGACACAAATTCAACGATGCAAACTGAAAAGACAATGCAAAGGCTCGGATGGTTTATGGGACGAGATGATCTAACCCTAACTGTATTTTTTGGCTTTTTCGTGGTTTATAGGTATGAACACTGATGCAATCTAAACTACGAAAACAGTAAATCTCACCGAGCAACCTGAAATCTGATACCACTTGATAGGGCAAAGGTGTCCGATCTTTCGATGAGATCTTGATACGTCGATTTGGTGGGTGGAGTTTGTGCTTGACGATCCGACTACACGTGCGAAGCTCGTGCGCCAATGCAATCGCTAGGACAATCTCCGGGAGTTACTGATCTTGCGGGTGCACGATCAGCCTGACCAGCGAGGGTCTTAATTCCTACCTGAAATCGAGAACAAGTAAGAACTAATACAGCAATCAAGATATTGCGGATGAAAGATGTATGCTTTATTCAAAAGGTGGGATTCCGAATAGGCGGTCTTCTTCTGGGCGATTGGCCTCAAAAGTCGAGCTCGTAGTTGCAGCAAGGGCTAACTTTTAGTCTAATCAAAATCCGAGTTCTAATGACGGCTACGGGGGTATTTGAGGAGGAAAAGGTAGGGGTGCGACCAGCCATGGGTTGGGTGGTCGAACGGACCCCTAACAGGCCTTTTCTCCTCAAATTCGGACTCCTAAAAGTGGCTGTCTTATTTGCTGCGAAATTTACATGGGCCTGGCCCAAAAAATAGAAGTGACGCAGCACCATATGTATTTATGGACGAAATTATGAAGTAGCTCTTTGTATATTTCGTCCAAGTCTTCATCCTTCATTATGGTGGCTTCAAAGTTCTGAAATCTCCACTCGTGGCGTCTTCTTCAATCCTCAAACGCATGCTGCCATCTCCATGCACGATCATGCTCCAATGCTTGTCCCTCTCATCCATGCTAGGTCCATCATTCCTAAGAGTAACAAACATATCTGATTTAGGCAGCATCATATTCTCATGTATGTGAGAAAGAGTTCCAAGAAACGAAAGTACCTGATAGTTAAGTTGCTTGGCACGAGCTCGAGTGATGGGTCCTTGTATGTGTTCCGCTGTAGGTACAGCGGGTGTATCAATAGATGGGATGTCCTCATCACACATTTTGTGCCGCGGCAGGGATGATGGCAGGCGTCGGCAGTGAGGTGTGCCGAGGTAGAGAAAAGGCAGTAATCTCTGTCGTGGCAGAGGTCGGAAACGGTGGCTCTGTCTTGGCAGCAAAGTGGCTGGAAAGCTGGGCCGCGGCAGCGAAGCATGCAGTGAAGTGTGCCACGGCTGAAGATGTGATGAGGACATCCCTACGGTTGATACAACCATTGCACCTACAGCCACACTTCCTCACATTCCACAATTCCAAGGACCTCTCACAAGAGCTCGTGCACGCCAACTAAATTATCAGGTACTTTCGTTTCTAGGAACTATTCCTAATATTCATGAGAATATGATGCTGCCTAAATCAAATGTGTTTATGTTACTTAGGAATGATGGGCCTAGCACGGATGAGAGGGACAAGCATTGGAGCATGATCGTGCATGGAGATGATGGCAGCAATCGTGTGAGGATTCAGGATGACGCTACAAGTGAAGATTTCAGAACTTTGAAGCCACCATAATGCTGCAAGGATGCTTGGACGAAATTCACAAGTTACTCAATCATAAAATTTGTCCAAGGCTTTATATGGTGCTGCGTCACCTTATTTTATGGGTTAAACCCATGTATTTTCGTCATAGGTATTTTAGGGATTTTCTGGAGGCTGTTTGAGTGGAAATTGGCCCATCTAGGGTTATTTTCAGATGGCCCATTAGGGCTATACGAAAATCCCTGCCCTTTCCCTCATATATACCTCCTCCTAGCCGTCATTAGAACTTGGATTTTGTTTAGTTAAAGACTTAGCCACGAGCTACTCTTCGCCATAGGCACAAGTGTCAAATCGACCTTTTGTACTACGCACAGACAGAATCCCACCTCTTCAATAAAGCCTTCATCTTTATTCGCAATATCTTGATTGCAACTATAATTCTTGCTTGTTCTTCGATTGCTCGCAGGGATTGATCCTCGTGATCAGGTTGATCTAGCTCCGGCGTGATCAATAGCCTCGGAAGTTGGTGTATCGATTGCTAAGGCGCAACGTCTCGCACGTTTGTAGTCGGATCGTCAACGTCGACCTCCACCATAATCGATAGTTATCGTCTCATCGAAAGATCGGGCACCTTTACCCCATCAAGTGCGCTTGTCCACATCCTGCATATGACCAGACAAAAGTTTGGTGACGTGAGCCTGCAAGGCTTCACCCTCCAGTGGCTGTGGCTCGGTGTTGTCTGATGGCATGATTAGTACTCAAAAGCACATGTGTAGGATATGTACTCAAACGCTTAATCTGTCAAGCAAACCAATACTCTTACCCGTTCTTACCCTACAGCAGGTGGCGATCAGCAACCGTCGTGATCCATAGCCTCGGAAGTTGGTGTATCGATTGCTAAGGCGCAACGTCTCGCACGTTTGTAGTCGGATCGTCAACGTCGACCTCCACCATAATCGATAGTTATCGTCTCATCGAAAGATCGGGCACCTTTACCCCATCAAGTGGTATCAGATTTTAGGTTGATCGGTGAGATTTACTGTTTTCGTAGTCTAGATTGCATCTTCATACCTAGAATCCACAAAAAAGCCAAAAATATCAGGACTAGATCTTTTCCTAGAAACAGTTCGAGCCTTTGCATCTTTTCTTTTCAGTATTTGCATTGTTGAATTCTAGTCTGCATCGTTGTGTCCAGTGCTGGTTTTACGTCTAGTTCTTTAGAGTTTCGAGTTCTGGTCACAACCATCACCACTGCCACCACCGATTTCGTTATCACCACCGCCACCACCGCCACCACCGATTCCGCCATCACCACCGCCACCACCGATTCCGCTAACCCCACCGCCATACACCCTTTCATTTTCCTACTCTTGTTTCCCATCTTTGCAGATCCGATCCGAGTTGTGACTTGATCAGAGTTCCAGAAAGTTTCGGCCAGAAGGAAAGAGGAGAGGAGAGCAAAAAAAAGAGTCATTTTGAGCTATACGCCATTAGAGTGAAATTTTTTTGGCGTCTGCACGCTTTCCGGAGCAGTTTCGTGCAGTTTTCGGAAATTTCAAAAAAAAAATTCCTATCCTGATATTTCACCTTGCTGATCGTTTTGAGACACTTTCCATCATAGTGATTTGAGCCTCATTCGCGCGCTATTCAGAGCACTGCTGCCTGCTGCGTTTCGCTGTCGCGGCGTGATTCGTGGTGTTCTAGGCTCGCGTCTCTAGCTTGGGCTAGTCTAGGACCAGCACAGTACCGTCGTTGAGCTGTTATTCAACCTTGCATTGCTGTCTTGAATTTTTGCTACAGATATTGCAGCCACCCAGAGCTCCACATATTCCTACACCGTGCGTTGACACCACCTGGCAATCGATCTATTCAATCTTCCTGAAGTTTGGTCACGATGGTTGCTGATCGCCACCTACTGTAGGGTAAGAACGGGTAAGAGTATTGGTTTGCTTGACAGATTAAGCGTTTGGGTACATATCCTACACCTGTGCTTTTGAGTACTAATCATGCCATCAGACAACACCGAGCCACAGCCACTGGAGGGTGAAGCCTTGCAGGCTCACGTCACCAAACTTTTGTCTGATCATATGCAGGATGTGGACAAGCGTTTTAGTGACACGATGGAGCAACTCGAGGGACTCGAGACCACCTTCACCGCCAAACTCGACGTTAAATTCCAGGAGGTGCTAACATGCTTGCCACCTCCACCGCCGGCTCACGCGCCTCCTCCACAGCCAACTCGCGTGGCTCCTCCACCGACCTTTTTGGGACGTGCACAGCGCATTCTCCATCAACCGGCACAAACTTCGGCTGCGGGTGCTACTGCGGGCACTGCGGCTGCTGGCGTTGCAGGAGCTACGGGTGTTACACAGGCCCGTGATGCACAGTTGGATGATTATTACGGGGAAGATGAGTACGAGGGCGAGTACGCGGACGACTTCACAGTTGATCAGCCACCTGGTCGTCCTCGGCCCTATATTCGCCGTCCACCTCCTCGTCCGTTGGTACGTGATGATTACCATGTTGCTAAACTGAAATTAAATGTTCCTACGTTTGATGGTCGCTATAATCCTGATGCATACCTTTCTTGGGAATTAGAATTAGACCAGCATTTTGCATGCTTAAATTATCCCGAGGATAGACGTGTCAGTGCTGCTACTTGTGAGTTCACTAGTTTTGCTTCCATATGGTGGTCTGAATATTGTCGTGCTAATCATGCTAATCCAATCACTACATGGGATGCTTTAAAACATGCTATGCGTATTCGTTTTGTTCCACCATATTATCAGCGTTCCATGCTTACAAAATTAGCACGTCTAGATCAAGGCAAAAATTCTGTAGAGTTTTATTATCAGGAGTTGCAAACTGGCATGCTACGTTGTGGTATAGAGGAGGATAATGAAGCATTAATGGCACGTTTTGTAGGCGGGTTAAATAAGGAAATTCAGACCATTCTTAGATATAAATCTTATCACACTATTACCCGTTTGTTCCATCTTGCGTGCAATGCTGAATGTGAAGTGCAGGATCGACGCGAGGCGACACGAACTAATTTTTCTGCAGGGCGTTCTTCTTGCAGATCACCGAATTCGGCGTCACGGGCTGCTGCACCTACACCTCCAGCGACCACATCCACGCGATCTGCAGCATCTACACCACCTCCGTTTGCTGCACGGAAGACTACTACGGGACCAGCACCGAGCGCTGCGTCCTCCATGGCATCTACAGGCAAGTCCAGCCAAATTCAGTGCCGCAAATGTGGTGGACTTGGTCACTTTGCATGCGATTGTGCCTCCTCCCGCGTGATGATTGCTCTTGAGGATGGTGGATACGACTCCGCTAGTGATTATGATGAAGATACTTTGGCTCTTATTGCATCTGATGAGCAATGTGCTGCTGCATCCACGGAGCAAGATTCTGAATATATGGCTGTAGAACATGCGGAGAAATACCCGAGTTTAGTTGCATAGTGAGTCTTGAGTGCACAAATTACCAAGGCTGAGCCTGACCAGCGCCATAATCTGTTCCATACCAAGGGCGTGGTCAAAGATCGCTGTATTCGCATTATTATTGATGGCGGGAGCTGCAACAACTTGGCGAGCATGGAGATGGTTGATAAGCTTGCTCTTACGACACGACCCCATCCTCGTCCATATCACATTCAATGGTTTAATAACAGCGGCAAGGTTAAGGTAACACGTACAGTTCGTGTGCATTTTACTATTGCTGCATATGCTGATTATGTTGAGTGTGATGTTGTTCCTATGCAAGCATGTGCTCTTTTACTTGGTAGACCATGGCAATTTGATACAAATTCTATACACTATGGTAGCACAAATCAGTATTCTCTTGTTCATAATGATAAGAAAATTGTGTTACTTTCCATGTCTCCTGAAAGTATTTTAAAAGATGATCTTGCTAGAGCTAGTAGAGCACATAATGAGGGGAAAAAGCTGAGCGAAAATCAGATTGTTGCTAAGGAACTTATGCCTTCTACAAGTACTTCTAAATCTGCTCCAAAACATGCTAACGAAATTCGTTTGAAAAGTACTTGTTTGCTAGCTAGCAAATCTGATATTTCTGAAATTGATGTGAGTACTACTGCATGTTATGCTATCATTTGCAAAGAAGTGTTGTTTTCAGCTGAGGAGATGCCTTCTTCTTTGCCACCTGCTGTTGCTAACATTTTGCAGGAGTATGCGGACGTTTTTCCACAAGATGTACCTCCAGGACTGCCACCTATTCATGGAATTGAGCACCAAATTGATTTGATTCCTGGCGCATTTTTGCCCAACCGTGCGCCATATCGTACCAATCTGGAGGAGACGAAAGAGATTCAGCGACAAATTCAAGAACTTCTTGACAAGGGTCATATTCGTGAGTCTCTTAGTCCTTTTGCTGTTCCTATTATTTTGGTACCAAAGAAAGATGGTTCTTCGCGCATGTGTACTGATTGTAGAGCAATCAATAATATTACTATTCGCTATCGTCATCCAATTCCTCGTTTAGATGACATGCTTGATGAATTGAGTGGCTCTACCATGTTTTCTAAGGTTGATTTGCGTAGTTCGTATGAAGTTAGGAGATGAATGGAAAACTGCATTTAAAACTAAATTTGGCCTATATGAGTGGTTAGTGATGCCTTTTGGTTTAACTAATGCTCCCAGCACTTTCATGAGATTAATGAATGAAGTTTTACGTGCTTTTATTGGACATTTTGTGGTGGTATATTTTGATGATATATTGATATATAGCAAATCTATAGAAGAACATTTGGAACATTTACGTGCTAGTTTTGATGCTTTACGTGATGCACGTTTGTTTGGTAACATTGCAAAGTGCACCTTTTGCACGAATAGAGTTGCTTTTCTTGGTTATGTTGTTACAGCACAGGGTATTGAAGTTGATCCCGCCAAGATTGAAGCAATTTCGAGTTGGCCACAACCCAAAACAGTCACACAAGTGCGGAGCTTCCTTGGCCTCGCTGGATTTTATAGGCGCTTTGTCAAAGATTTTGGTTCCATTGCAGCGCCGCTGAACGAGCTTACTAAGAAAGATGTGCCCTTTGTTTGGGGCAATGCACAACAAGACGCCTTCATGTTACTCAAAGATAAGCTTACACATGCTCCTTTACTCCAACTTCCTGATTTTAATAAGACTTTTGAGTTGGAATGTGATGCTAGTGGAATTGGTTTAGGAGGAGTGTTGTTACAAGAGGGTAAACCTGTTGCATATTTCAGTGAGAAATTGAGTGGAGCTAGTTTGAACTATTCTACTTATGATAAGGAATTATATGCTCTTGTTCGAACATTAGAAACTTGGCAACATTATTTATGGCCTAAAGAATTTGTTATACATTCTGATCATGAATCTTTGAAGCATATTCGTAGTCAAGCTAAGTTGAATAAACGTCATGCAAAGTGGGTTGAATTCATTGAATCTTTTCCTTATGTTATTAAACACAAAAAGGGTAAAGATAATATTATTGCTGATGCTTTGTCCCGTCGTTATGCCATGTTATCTCAACTTGACTTCAAAATCTTTGGATTGGAAACTCTCAAAGAACAATATGTGAACGATGCCGATTTTAAAGATGTTTTGCAGCATTGTTTAGCGGGTAGAACTTGGAACAAATTCATCCTCAATGATGGGTTTGTGTTCCGTGCTAACAAACTATGCATTCCAGAAGGTTCCGTTCGTCTTTTGTTGTTACAGGAGGCGCATGGAGGAGGATTAATGGGTCACTTTGGAGTAAAGAAGACAGAAGACGTTCTTGCTACACACTTCTTTTGGCCACGCATGAGAAGGGATGTTGAGAGGTTTGTTGCTCGCTGCACAACATGTCAAAAAGCTAAGTCCCGCCTTAATCCACATGGTTTATATATGCCTCTTCCTGTTCCTAGTGTACCTTGGGAGGATATTTCTATGGACTTTGTGTTAGGATTACCTCGAACACAGAAGGGGAGGGATAGTATTTTTGTGGTCGTGGATAGATTTTCTAAGATGGCACACTTTATTCCTTGTCATAAGAGTGATGATGTTGCTCATGTTGCTGAATTATTCTTTCGTGATGTTGTTCGCTTGCATGGTGTGCCTAATACTATTGTTTCAGATCGTGATACTAAATTTCTTAGTCATTTTTGGAGATGTTTATGGGCTAGGTTGGGGACTAAATTGCTGTTTAGTACTACATGTCATCCCCAAACTGATGGACAAACTGAAGTAGTAAATAGAACTTTATCTACCATGTTAAGGGCTGTTTTAAAGAAGAACTTAAAAATGTGGGAAGATTGTTTACCTCATATTAAATTTGCTTACAATCGTTCCATGCATTCTACAACTAAGTTATGTCCTTTTGAGATTGTGTATGGTTTTGTTCCTCGTGCACCTATTGATTTATTACCTATTCCATCTTCGGTGCAACATAATTTTGATGCTACACAACGTGATCAACAGATTCTTACGTTGCATAGGATTACTAAGGAAAATATAGAACGTATGAATGCTAAATATAAAGTTGCTGGTGATAAAGGATGAAAGCATATTGTGTTTGATGTGGGAGATCTAGTTTGGTTGCATTTGCGCAAAGATCGTTTTCCTGATTTGCGCAAGTCTAAATTAATGCCACGTGCTGCTGGTCCTTTTAAAGTGTTAGAGAAAATGAATGATAATGCATATAAACTTGAGCTTCCTGCAGAGATGGGTACGGTAAGTCCTTCATTTAACATTGCAGATTTGAAGCCATACTTTGGAGAAGAAGATGAGATTGCGTCGAGGACGACTTCAATTCAAGAAGGGGAGGATGATGAGGACATCCCTACGGTTGATACAACCGTTGCACCTACAGCCACACTTCCTCACATTCCACAATTCCAAGGACCTCTCACAAGAGCTCGTGCACGCCAACTAAATTATCAGGTACTTTCGTTTCTAGGAACTATTCCTAATATTCATGAGAATATGATGCTGCCTAAATCAGATGTGTTTATGTTACTTAGGAATGATGGGCCTAGCACGGATGAGAGGGACAAGCATTGGAGCATGATCGTGCATGGAGATGATGGCAGCAATCGTGTGAGGATTCAGGATGACGCTACAAGTGAAGATTTCAGAACTTTGAAGCCACCATAATGCTGCAAGGATGCTTGGACGAAATTCACAAGTTACTCAATCATAAAATTCGTCCAAGGCTTTATATGGTGCTGCGTCACCTTATTTTATGGGTTAAACCCATGTATTTTCGTCATAGGTATTTTAGGGATTTTCTGGAGGCTGTTTGAGTGGAAATTGGCCCATCTAGGGTTATTTTCGGATGGCCCATTAGGGCTATACGAAAATCCCTGCCCTTTCCCTCATATATACCTCCTCCTAGCCGTCATTAGAACTTGGATTTTGTTTAGTTAAAGACTTAGCCACGAGCTACTCTTCGCCATAGGCACAAGTGTCAAATCGACCTTTTGTACTACGCACAGACAGAATCCCACCTCTTTAATAAAGCCTTCATCTTTATTCGCAATATCTTGATTGCAACTATAATTCTTGCTTGTTCTTCGATTGCTCGGATGGATTGATCCTCGTGATCAGGTTGATCTAGCTCCGGCGTGATCAATAGCCTCGGAAGTTGGTGTATCGATTGCTAAGGCGCAACGTCTCGCACGTTTGTAGTCGGATCGTCAACGTCGACCTCCACCATAATCGATAGTTATCGTCTCATCGAAAGATCGGGCACCTTTACCCCATGAAGATGTGTGATCATGCACTGTCAAAGCAGGTTCTTGTCGTTGTGTCCTCTCATGCTCATGCTCAAGATTAACTTCGGTCTTCTGACGGGACTCATTCACAATCGCGTGGGGTGACATAGGTCTCAGTACCACATCTTTGCTTTGCCATTTGAATTGATATGTATTTGCCTTGCCATTGTGATGAACATCACAATCATATTGCCATGGACGGCCTAAGAAGAGATGACACACTGTCATAGTTACCACATCACACTCGACAGTATCTTTATAGGCCCCAATCTGAAAATCCACACGTACTATATGGCTAAATTTCATCTCACCAGCATCACTCAACCATTGAATAAAATATGGGCTGGGGTGTGGATAGTACTTCCATTTCAATTTTGTACAAAGCTCTTTACTAGCCAAAATTTTGCAACTCCCACCATCAATAATGACTTTGCATGCTCTACCTTCACTCACATCAGCCCGTGTTTGAAACAAATTGCATCTTTGATCATCTGGACTTGGACTGACTTGCAAGACCCGAGGGGAACACACAAACACCGGATTTGGAGAAGCATCACAATAATAAATTTCCTCAGTGACCTTTGCAGGTGATACGTTGCAAAGGTATCTATAATTTTTGATGCTCCATGCTTGTTTTACACCAATTGCTATATGTTTTGTCTACACTTTATGGCACTTTTATGAATTATTTGGACTAACCTACTAATAGTTGCAAAAGTGCATAATGTTCTTGTTTTACACTTTGATGTGTAGGAATTACCAAGAATACAAGTGGAAACCTTGTTGGGGTCAAATTGGGACTTTCCAGAAATCTGTGCCAGAACTCTTTTCAAAGATGGTCACGTTATGGGTCGAAGACGGTGTCAAATGGAAAATTCTTCAACTACAAAGTTGTAGGGAATTTCACGGCAAACGTTCTGGACATAAAACTTACCTAATTCCGAGTCTGGACGGCCGAGTTAGACCCGAATTACTGTGGCCCAAGATGGGGAGACGGGAATCCGAGATACTATATAAAGGGAGGAACCCTAGCTCGTGGGGGACACCTCCAACCACGAATTTGCAGCCACCAGAGCCATGTTTTCGCCTCTCCCATAGATCCCATCTCCATGGGGGAGGGCTCTCATGAAGCCATGAAGGAAGGGGGCTAAGGGGCGGCGCTCCCCCATGATGCCAGCGGCGGGGGAGTCCCCCGCGCCGCCGCCGCCCGTGCCCCTCGCTGCTCATCTCCGCCATCTTCACCGCTATCTCCATCACCAACTCCTCCTATTATGCAGTGGTTCATCCTCCCACACACCTCTATACCGTCCTATGTAAACATGGTGTTTGATTCTATAATATTTATCCTATGATCTATGTCATGTTTGTATAGTTTATTTGTTCTTAGATTGATTTGTTGAATGTCTTTGGTTCATTAGAGTTGTATGTTGATATGGTATTGTCCTTTGGTGTCCATTATATTTATGCGTGCATGGATTAAATATCTTAGGGTTAGTAGTACGTGCAAAGGGAAGGGGGTAGTTCTGCCGGAGTGACAGAAACCTGAGGACACGAACCGGAACGTTGCACGTATAGGAGTAAGAGGACCATTAACTTAAGGCTATGGTTGGGGAAACCTTGATGCATTGTTAGTATTTGCGGATGCTTGCTAACAATCCAATCATATAGTACTTGTATTTCCAAGTAGTGAAGTGCTTATATATTTAGCCTCTCTCACATAGAAAACTGCATCGAAGACAATGAACCCGATTTATTCACTAATTGAACTTAGACAAAGCCACCACTATTACCACCACTTTTCCACACTCATGGTACTGTTAGTTTATGGTTACTTAGTATATTTTATTGCTGCAGCACTAACAATTACTTTCTTGTATTTATTATCTTGCAAAGCTATCTCTCATACCCGTATTGTTGCTCTAGTTTTATTTCCTAGATGATGCAAACGTTTAGTGTGCATAGAGTTGTATCAGCGGTTGATAGAACTTGAGAGAAAATTTATCCTACCTTTAGCTCCTCGTTGGGTTCGACACTCTTACTTATCGAAAAGGCTACACACGATCCCCTATACTTGTGGGATATCAATAGGTTCTTCTTCAAACGGATCAGCATAATCCCCAGTCTCGTACCCACCATAAGCATCAACTATCATGGTTTTCTTATTGGGGCAATCATGCTTGAAGTGTCCCTTGCCATCACATGTGTGACAACTCATATCTCAATTTCTGGCTATGGAAGAAGTGGAACCCGAGCCACTCATAGCAGGAGAAGGCTTGTTGTTGGACACAGCAGGCTTCACAGGAGTACTCGCACGGTCACCAACAGAACTAGCCTCATGAACACCACCAGAATTCTGACCACTAGAGGGAGAACGTGATGAAAAGTGATAAGGATCACGCCGATGATCCTTGAGTTTTGTCCCGATCTTTCACAGCGAGTCTACCCGGATAGCAATCTTCCAATAATGCGAAGAACGTCACCTGAAGACGAGGAAGAATCCAGCAAGCAACGTGATGATGAACACCACGCCTCAAACCAAAGCACGACAATCCTTGATGAACACAAGAACCTCCGCAGCAATCTCTATTTGATAAACACGGCAGCGCCGTTTCCCCGGAGTGATGATACACGGTGGAGCACACGATAGTTTTTGACTAAACAACTGAACTCCCTAAACCCTAGACTGCTGGCCTCCTTATATAGATGGCCAGAAAACTGTTGGGCTTGGACAGGCCCAAACCCAAAACACAAATAAAACTAAGTGGCCCATAACATGACCTAGCACACAGAATAACATAAGCAGATATGTAAATTGCTGACACAACCTTAGACTAAATTATTTCATATCGTAGGTCGTCCTGGCGTGCCAAACAGCAACGAGCTTCCCTCATCTTGGTGGAGTCCTGAAATTGGGCTTCACCTCCTCCGTCGTGCCCATATCATCCTCCCCCCCTTCAAAAAGCGTTGTCCCCAACGCGTAAGGGTCTGCTCGAAAGGGTAGCGGAATATCAACAATAGCACCCTGCATATTCGCCGTCTTCAAGTCTTGCTTGCCTTCCTCACCACATCCTCCCTCTTGGCCTGCTCGACTTGATACAGCCCTGGGTGGTTGCACCTCTTTGCATCGCCAAATGAACTTGTACTTAGGCGCCTCCACCTTCTTCTTCTCAATCCTTGCTGGAACCTTGTGTTGCTGAACATGAACCTGCTTAGCACGACCCTGCAAAGTAGTAATGCTCGGGCCACACAACTGACGAACACGTCCATCTTTGCCTGTATGCACACGCACTGCTGCTCCAACAAAACGTCTCCGAGATGTTCTAACAAAACTGTGGCTGACTACCCGCGGCACCGTATGCACCGGAACACGATCAACATCACCGTCATCGGTCTGAACACCCATGTCAATACGAACTGGGAGTGGAACACATGGAACACATGCTGACATATCCTTCCCTTCATCAACAAGAGGCTTGACATCAACCGGCTTGTCACTAACAAGAACAACTGGCTTGTCATCTATAGGCTTGGCTGAAACAATATCACCATTGATGCTTTTTGCATCATGCTCCTCATGCTGCACCTTAGCTAGCCTTGGTTGTGACTTAGCTTTATGCAACTTCTCCTTGCGAACCACCAACACAACATCGGACTTGATTTGATCATCTCTCATAGGCTTCAAAGTCCGCTGTTTGCCATCATGCATGAAAGAATATGTATATGCTCTCCCAGCATGCATAGCATTGCGATCATACTGCCATGGACGTCCAAGTAACAGCCCACACACCTCCAATGGCAACACATCACATTCCACCTCATCAACATAGTCATCAACTGTAAATGGCACACGCACCTTGTGAGTAATTTTCATCATACCGCAGCTATTAACCCACTCAACATGCCTTGGTTCTGGAATACGCCAAGTGGATAAACCCGAAGCCTCCACAACCGCCTTGCTAATGTCATTACAGTAACTACCACTGTTAATCATCAACTTGCATGCTTTGCCTTTGATTATGCACTGCGCCTGAAATAAATTCCATCGCTGGCCTCTATCCGCTGTCATACAAGTCTCATCATGTACTCTTTTGATTTGCATATTCAGCCCACTCAATGGTACAACCTCCTCCATGACATCCTTGACAACATCAGCCTTGACAACATCAACCGCTGATAATTCAGAATTCGTGGCTGCCACCTTACTAACTGTCGGCAATGGAACAACTGTCAACTTCTCATGATTAGTCACAGCTATCGCATCCTTCGGTATAGGAGCTATGCTCTTGCCAACATCCTCTAGCCCATGCACAAACTTGGGTGGCTGCTCTATTTCCTCCATATATGGTAACACAAAACCATCACGGAGAAATGTCTTGAAGTCCTCCCAAGTACAATCAAACTCATTTCTTCCAACCGCCTTGCACCACCATTCGGTTACTGTAGTGTCCACACGCCGGTAAGCAAGACCATATCCATCATAGCTACGAAACTTGTCATTGTATGTGCGACATCGACGGAAACCCAGTTCCATGTGCCTTTCCCAATCGTGGTACTCCGCAATTGTCGCAAGTTGATGTAAACGCCAGCTAGGCTTGGATAGTGGCACTCCCTTCTTCATATCAAGATAATCATTGAAAACATCACTAGACTTCTTGCCAAGATAACACCTTTTGCCAAAAACATCTCCCGGAAAAGACTCCATCTTGTGCCTCTTGGTCCGTCACACCAAAATCTGAAATAACGTGTGTACCAAACCCAGCCTTCACTGATTTCTCAAAACAATTTCACCGGTGCTTTTCCTGGAAGCAAAACTGGAGAGCAATCTGGGCGCCTGACCACAGAGACTGGCTGTGGTCGAGCGACGCTGGAACAAGCGCTCCACGCGGCCGTGATCGAGCCGCTCGACCGCGTGAGCCCAGATGGGCCGGCCCAAGTTGGCAAGGCGCGAGCAAGCGCTCCAGTCGCACGCGGGCAGCCTCGCAATCACCAGCCACGCGCAGCCACAGATCCTCTCTGTCGTGAGGCGCGCGGGGGAAGTTTTTTTTTTTAATGTTCCATCGATCGGATCTGGAACCTGCTATCGATTCCACGCCCGCGATGCGATCGACGCGCGGCTCGCGCGGGGGCAGACGACCGCCGGGCCTAGGCGCTGGATCCCGATCCTGGGCCGAGAGCGCGGGACTGGAGCGCCAGAAGCCTCGCTCGAGGGCAGACCGTCTTCCAGTAGCGATCCCGCGGGGCTAGCGAGCGAGGCGGACTCGCTCGGCCGCAGCGATGTCTGGGGTGCAGCGCCCAGAACAATCCCACGCACGGTCGCACGGGGACAGAGAGTCTCCGTGATGTAGCGATCTCCGGGAAAAATCGTGATCTTTTTTTTTTCTCTTTTGCTTGGAGCGATCGACTCTGGCCTCAACTATCGAGCAGATCGGATCGGACAGCAGGGCAAGTTCGATCGGATCTTCCTGAACTAATCTCGAGATCATAAACCTGCAACTCCTCACCGATCTGAAAAATTCCACCGGATCTGAAAACTTGCAATGAAGAACTAGAACCGATCTGAAAACTGCTCGGAGAAGAACAATCCGCAGATCAATCAATCAGAAACACTCGCAGTGATCAACCCAGTAATCTGATACCACATGATAAGGATCACGCCGATGATCCTTGAGTTTTGTCCCGATCTTTCACAGCGAGTCTACCCGGATAGCAATCTTCCAATAACGCGAAGAACGTCACCTGAAGACGAGGAAGAATCCAGCAAGCAACGTGATGATGAACACCACGCCTCAAACCAAAGCACGACAATCCTTGATGAACACAAGAACCTCCGCAGCAATCTCTATTTGATAAACACGGCAGCGCCGTTTCCCCGGAGGGATGATACACGGTGCCTCTTCTTCTGCAGTTGCTCTGGCGACGGCTAACGCTCGGATTGCGTCGCTGGAGGCGGAGCTCCGTGCTTCACAGAAAGCTTACGATGCTGCGGCCACTGCCAAGGCAAACGCTGAGAAGTCGCAGAAATCTGCGCTTGGTAAGGCGAAGAAAGCTGAAAAAGCTTTAGCTGATGCCAACAAGGATCACGCCCAGCGAGAGCAAGCCGTGGCGGAGCGTCTCCACACAATGTCCACTGCTGCTGAAAGTAAGTGTTTCGCCTTGTCTCCTATTTTCGACTTCTGTTGCACTGTTGTACGTGCTGACATCTTCCTCCTTCTTTTCTTGTCTACCTTCTTTGTGTCGTGCAGGATTTACCGGGGTATCTCCGTCGGCCCTGCAACCGGACGATGACCCTCTGATGACTGCGGTTAACCTACTCGAGGAAAACTGGATATCTATCCAGGAAACTTTCGAGTTAGTTAACCGCGTTCTGTCACGACTGTTTGTCGGGTTGTGGCCGAAGAAAAGGGCAGCAGTTCCGAAGGATGACTTGAGTAATCTTGCCAAGTCCTTCGATACAACTGAAGACCCCACCCTCCAACTGAAAGGGCTTTCTATTAAGCGTGGCGCCGAGGGTGCTATCGCACTGTCCCTTGCGCATGGTACGGACTTCGACTGGGAGAGGGTGAGCACTCCCCATGGCCGCACCCGCGACGAGATGAAGGCTTTTTTCGAGAAGGCGAAGAAGTTGGCACCTGCATTGGTGACGCTTATTTCCCCTTCGGCATCCTCTGCGGCATCTGCTGCACCACCTCCAGCGGTGGAAGATCCAGTGCCGCCGTCGACTTCTGGCGAGGAATCTGCCGTGCCCTCTTCTGCCACGGAGCAAAATGCTGAGGTGGCGTAGACTCGGCTCTTTTGTATTTTCAAGTTTCTCCTTTTTGAATGTAAAGACTTTTAGTTGCGTGCAACCCGAGAACTTTAGTCATAGGGTTGTGATCTCATGTAAATATATCTTCTTATGAAGTCCTGTGCTGCCTTTCTGAAATGTTTCTTCTTCCTCTTCTTTCGTTTTCAGTTGACGCATGTCGATGACCCTTTGACTTGCGGGCCTGCTCCTTTCTCTGTCAATACGTTCAATTCGAGGATTCCATCGCCTCCTAGTCGATGCGATCAATGCGCAGAATATTCTTCAAGGATTTCTGACCTTGAGGTTCGCTTGACTTCAGCCAAACGCCAAGCTCAGATGGCGTTTGATAAAGCTAGCAAAACTTCTGCCCTGACGAAGCAGGTATCGATTCTTGGTGATGAAGTGTCCAGCTTGACGGCAAAGATTTTGCATCACGAAGAATGCAATTCTTTTATTCTTGGTATCGTCGAATCCGCCTGTGAGATGTTGCGATGTAAGTTTCCTCTCGACTTATTTTCTTCACTTTTTGCTCTACTGTTACTTTATGATATCCTTTGCCCTTATAGGCACTTGCTTGGATTTCGCTGCTGAAGATCGTCGGGTTACCGAGCGAAGTGCGGCTCTGGAAAAGATGTCCGCAGGTGTTGAAAATTTATGGTCTGATCCTCGACGCCGAAGCGCTATTGTATTGCTTCAGGACCGTGCCCAGCATATTGGCGAGGCAGTGGATGGCTGTAGGAGAGCTCTCGTTACTATGCACTCGGTCATGCTTCCTCGCAATCCTCTGCCTGCTACTTTCCCACTTCTCCTTGACACTTTCAGATCCAGCCAGAGAATTCATCGGTTGATAGACTGAACTTAGTGGCAGGTGCCAATTTTGCTCTTGGATGGATACGCAAGTGGAAACCAAGACTCAATTATAGTTCTATGTCGCTGAGCTACCCTCCAGGCGGAGCTAGCCTTCGAGTACACTTGGAGAGTACTCTGCAGCCTGCCCGACGAATTATAGCCAGGCTGTTGCAAGAAGATGCCGCGTTTTTTCGCGAGTTTCACTATTTAGACCCTTTGGGTGTAGATGATTCTGATAATCCGATGTTGTAATATATTTTTGTATGTGTGCAACGCGAGAGTATTTTATTTCGCGACTTCATGACAAAATTTGTTCTCAGAGCGTTATCGTGCGTTTGCCGCATTTTCTCTTTGAAAGACTCGTAAACTCGAATATGAGGAACGTTTCGTCTTCATTATACTTGTAATGTAAGATACATGGGGTGACCCAAGAGATCCGGCCTGTGACCTGTGTTCTGGATCTAGAGGGCATTGCCCCTGGTATAACTCGTGGCTTTTACAGCCTTACTGTTCTACTCTACTTTATTGTCTGTTGATGTTTATGCCGTCACGGTTTTCCCTTCTTCTCCTGCGTCTTTGTCTTCTCCTGATGCTCCTACTCGTGGTTTCTTCGTTTCGGGCTCCGCAACGCGTCCTTCGAGTAGCTTGACGCCCTCTGTAGTTGTGCTTTTTGCCTTCTCTGCATAGTTGGCTATCATGCCGAAGTTTTGTGCCATCTTGTGGAACTCCCTGTCGCAGAGATCTGAAACTTCGAAACTTCCTTTTACTGTAATTACTCCTCTAGGTCCTGGCATTTTGAGTACCAGATATGTATAATGGGGGACTGCCATAAATCGCGAAAACGCGGGTCGTCCGAGGATCGCGTGATATTGAGATGGCCAGTCCATGACTTCAAAATCTAGCTTTTCTCTTCTGTAGTTTTGTCGGTTGCCGAAGCAAACGTTGAGTGCTATTCGACCCAGTGGGTAATTGGCACTTCCTGGTACGATCCCATGGAAGGAACAATCTGTTGGCTTCAGGAACTCTAGTGATATATGCATTGCTCGGAGTGTTTTTGCGTATATCAGGTTAATTCCACTTCCTGCGTCCATGAATATTCTGTCGACATCATACGCACCGATTTGAGCTTTGAGTACCAAAGGCGCGTTTCCCGGCCGAGGTACTGTTATAGGGTGGTCTTCTCTGTTGAACTCGATTGGTTGTTCTGACCAGTGCAGATACTCCGTTGCGGCTGGAGGTGAGATGACTGCTAATTGACTTGTCGAGTTATACTCTTCTCTTCTTTATTCGACTTGGGCACAGGTTGTATCATTGCTGTGATGTGTCCTTTGGATGGAACATACCCGTCGTCGTCATCGTGTCCCTTATTTTGCTGGTCTTGTCCTTGAAGAGCTCCGTTGTTTCCTTGCTGATTTGTCGAGGATTGTTGCTCCCTTCAAATCCTTGTCGCCTTGCTTCAATTTGCTTGTTTAGTGCTGCCTCTTGTAGTTTTAAGAATGTTGTGCAGTCTTTCATTGCGTGCCTTGATACTCGCTTCCCATCGACGAACGCTGAGTGTATATGACAAGGTCCGTTGAGCATATCTTCTGGTGAAGGGTTGTATTCTCTGGATTCTCTTGCGGGGAATTTCTTATAGTCTTCTTTTCCGTAGCTTCGATATCCTGAACTTCTTCGATCGTTTCCTTGGTAGTGTTGTCTTTGTATCCTGCGGCGACTTGGCTATGTGGGCCGTAGTTGTCGTAATTTCTGGACCGTCTCCTTTGACTTCCATATCTATTTCTTCTATCGTCTTCTGGGGATCGCGTCCGTTTGTTTTGCATGCGTCTTCTCCATCTGCAAATCTGTTTGCTACATCCATGAGGTCTGACACTGTTTTCGGCTTGATTCTGCCCATCTCTTCGACTAGTCTCTTCGCCTTAGTCCAATGATGAACGCATCTATTGCTCTTTCGTCTGAAACTTCGACTGCTAATTTTTGATAAGACTCCATCTTTGGATGTATGCCCGCAGTGTTTCGTCTCGTTGCTGCACGCACGCTTTGACTTCTTCTATTGATGCTGGCCGCTTGTATGTCGACCTGAAGTTGCCTGTGAATTGCTTTGTGAGGTCTTCCCAGCTTCCAATGGTTTCTTTCTCTAGTTTGCTCAACCATGACCTTGCTGCTCCGGTGAGGTGTAGTTGCAAACTTTGCATTGCTGTTTCTTTGGTTCCGCCTAATATTTGCACTGCTTGTAGATAATCTGATAACCATGATTGTGGTTCCTGTGATCCGTCGTATTTTTGCTGATCATGAGGTAACTTGAATCCCTTGGGAACTGGAGTGGTGCGAACCCTGCGGGTAAAGCACGATGCCCCCATTTCTTTTTCGTCGTCTTCATAGTCGCGTCTTTCATTTGGGGATCGCACCTTCGGGTTCCGCCGTGCTGTTTTGGTGATGGCGATCGAGATCGTTGCTTGCTGCTTCTGCGCCGAGGACTGTTGTGACGGCGTGGTGACCTTGCTTTGTGCACTTCCTTGTGGTGATATGCTTCTTCTCCTTTTGCTGATAGCTTGTGGCCTACCATGTTGAGTCCGTTCAGTGCTGCTCTATGCATGTGTTCTCTAGGATCTCCTGGACTTGGTCGAGTTGTAAGTAGATATGCTTGCGCTGCTACTAGTGCTGCTTCAGGGGTTTTCGGTAGGATGTTCCCCTGCTCGTCGACCGATAGGAAGGAGAGTCGAGGTTTTTGGAAATACTTTGCCTGTCGGAGTACTCGAGGTTGTCGTACCTTGAACCGTGTCGACGATTTTTCCTTGCGTTACTATATGACGCGTCGCTTCGTGCTTTTCGAGCAGCTTCGCTAGCTGCCATGGCTGAATCTTTTCTTTTTTGTATCTCTATTTTCTCCTTTGCTAGTTGCTTTGCCTGCTGCCTTAGGGTATAATGATACCCCAAAAGCATATCTTTGCTGGAATTTGATGGTATTGGCGTGCCGTGTTCTACGGCTTCTCTTATTATCCTCCATTCGTCGACTGATAGTCGAATTTTTTCCCTGGTTGCGAGGGATTCTGGTGTTTGCCCTTCTGCTAGGTGATTTCTCCTTTGTCGATATTTGCTGGGTTTAGCACTGGATTGTCGTTTTCGTCGAATTCTTCTGAGTTATCTCCTATAATGGCGAGCACCTGGCATTGTTTGCCGATGTTACCCTTGAAGCTTGAGAAGATCGAGTTACTATCCTCAGAAAGCTCTAATCCTGTCTTCCATATATCCATTGACTTGTCTGCAATATCGTCGAGGCAGATCATGAGATCTTCGAGTTGGACTCCTGCGTCAAAATTTTCCTTTTCTTCGTTGTCCTCTGCGATCTTTCCTTTTTGCACTTCCTCTGGGCTGACCGGCGAGTTTACCTCGCTGGAAGAGCCTTCAGAATATTCCATCATTGCTATTGTTTTGGGCTCACTTGCCGACGGATCTTGTTTCGTCGGATCTGAAAGGCGAGATGAACCCGACGGTCCGATGAGGATGTTTAAACTTCCGATTGTCAACTCCATCTCTTGATTTTCGTCTACTTCTGTACTGTTGTTGGCTAAAAGCAAAAAAGCCGTCGAATTCATGATTCCAACGCCCAAGATCCCCACGGTCGGCGCCAATTGACGAGGGGTGAACTCGACAAATGTACTAGATGAAGGACTTAGGATCGGGGAGATAGGGCGCTGGATGAACTCGAAGGTAAAGTTAGTCGAAATAGGTGTGTGTCGAAAGTAAACTTGGGTGTTCAACCTGGCTTGCTTTCAATCTGGCCTACACCGTCCCCTCCTGGCCCCTATATATAGGTGGCCAGGTCTCGAGGATCGGGTAGGGTCCGACATAGATTACAATATCGACATACGGTAGAAACTCGTATTCGACTATCATTACAATTGGGCCTAGCTATATGGGCCTCAGGGGTACTCAACTAACGGGCTCTATTAACTATACCCTTGTCAGTGGTATTAAATAACTAGAGTCCCTAGTAGAACCTCTATACCAGCTCATTGGTCGACTGATGATCAATCTCCGGATCATGTGACAAATGCGTCACTTGACAATGAGGTTCATGCCATTGTGTAAATGCCATGAAGCACATACCCAACATTATTATGTAACATGATCGTGTCATGATGTTCATGTTACAATAATAAGAATTGTTGTGACCTAATCCTTAGACCGTGAGGTCACTACGATAATCGCTAATTCTGGAGGAGGCTTTAATTGCATCAACCGTCTTCACGTAACTGGTTGACTGAAAAGGTGTCTCTTGGGTTTCCAAAGGAGTAGGTTGAGGAGTGTGAACTAAGAGGGGGATTTGCTCATCCACGTGACGGAAGATACTCTAGGCCCACTCGGTGAGATTCATCCAATGTTGCAACATATGACTCACGGGGATGGAATATCACGGCAACGAGTTGAATAGAAATGTCGGGAACGAGGTTGAACCAGGTATGGAGATACCAATGATCAAACCTCGGATATTGCAAGTATAGCAGAAGAAAAAGGAATAGGACATTGACGTTTGCGGTAAACAACAAAGTTCCTTCATAGGAATAACAGGGATCATCATGGATGTCCAGATCCGATTGATGATCATTTACCAGAGAGGAGTCTCGGTACTGTATGGAATATTCCCGAGCCGTAGGTAACTCAAATTAAGGGTGCGATGATATTAAGATGTTTCCGGAATTGTCAAGGAGTTGATAGGAGGAAACCAGAAAAGTTCCGCCAAGATCCAAAAGTCGTTCGGAGGGTTCCAAAGGAGTTTCGGAGCAATGGGAAATTAAATAAAGAAGTAATTGATGTTAATTAATGAATTAATATTAATAAACATTATTTAATTAATTTATATAGACAGCCACCTTATTGGGTTCCTGCCGGAGGGGAGCCCAATAAGCCCTAGCCATCCTCCATAGTACTTGGTGGTACCGCCCCAACAAAATACAAAGTAGAAAGCATACATCCCGTTTGCAGTTTAAAGGTTAGCAAATTTCCAACAAAATTTGTTGACATTTCGCACAATTTCATAGAAGACAAGATTGACAATAAAACTTTGTTGATATTTTGCAAAATTTCATAGAAAACAAGATTGACACCAAACTATGTTAGACATTTTGCACAATTTCATAGAACACAAGCTTGATATTAAATTGATATTGCTAGTTCAAACCATAACAAACTATCAAATTCAAGAAACCTCGTCCACAACATAGCAAGTTCATAAGGCATGGTCAGATTCACTTAACCCTCCGAATGTTACCTCCAGAGGTCCTGGACGTAAGAATGGACACGATACCTCCAGGGATGACGGTGGTAACCTATGAAGGATACCTCCATGGTCCTTAGCGGTATCGCCACATCAGCTCAGACGACTCGTTGAATAGGCTGCCATTAACCACAAGGGCTATCGCCACTGATCCTGGCCGTATCATGTGTAATCCTACCTTTGGAGTGTCTGGCGGTAGCGAAAAGGGTCAGATCTGGCTAAATTTCAAAAATGAGTTTATTTAGCGTTAAACTTTCATCATTAGGTTAGATTTGTCCAATAGGCCTGGCCACCGTGGAGTTCTCGGCAAGAGCGGTCGTCCTCACCGCAATGTAGCCTGGAACCATGACGGGCTCAGAGGAAGCTTTCACAAGTTTGTGTGCATAGGGCAGCTGAGGAGGCAGTTCTTGTACCATCCAAGTTGAGCGTGCCGGCCTAGACCTCCGACTGCGGCTGCTTCGACACCGGGTACGACTCCCCGGTGAGACTCCTCTTGTCGACCTCGCTCTGCCCGTCGACCACCACACCGTCCATCGGGACAACTTCCCCGGCCCTCACCGTGATGACGGTGCCTACGCCGATGTCGCGCATGTTGATTACCTCGCCCATCTCGGCGAGGACTGCCTTGGGCGGGATCATGCTCAGCAGTGACGACATCCCGGCGCTGGCATGACATGACATTGAGGTGTGATAACTCAACTGTCATCACGCAACAGTGCAAACTGCTGCTTACAGAGTTTCTCTGAACTGTATAGTACTGTAGTACCTTGGTGCAAGCTAGGTTCTCGAGCAACTCCGCAGTGGTGAAGAGGAATACGATCGCACCTGCCTCCGTGAAGTCCTTGAGAGCGATGGCACTAGCGATGGCGATGAGCATGAGGACGTTGATGTCCAGTGTGAGCCTGCTGGCTGCGACGAACCCCTAGTGATAAGGGGCGTCCCGATCTTCTCAGCGAGCGCGATGTAGATGGCGATGATGGTGATGAAGATAACTCGAGTGTCGCTGTAAACTCTCCGGCTAATCCCTGCTGCCAGCGCAACAACTCTCAACCCTTTGGATATTCGCAACGTCACACGCTTGCGCACATAGCCGCCGACCACGAAGCGGTGATGCAATATACTAATTCCCAATGGAACAGCAGATTACACTCAGACTTTCAGAAGAACAAACACCAGATCGATACGAATTGGTGCGAATAATTTCAGAGGAACACTTGGTTCTGTCTAGAAACTAGGGTTTTGTTTAAACGTGGTCTAAGCGACTTGAGGGGGCGCCCCTGGCTACTAAAGGGAGGCTGGGGCGTCCTCAGCATGGACCTGGCCCAAAACCAACCTGGTTTGGGCCCAAACTGACTCGGTTCGACTCAAACGAGTACATACCGACCCATACATGGGTTCGGCCTAATTTGGCACGCAGGCCATGAGTGTGGCGCGCCTTAGACGTGCAGACATCATGTCGTAGGCTGTCCTAGTGCGCCATCACGGACTCTCTCATGTCGTCTTGACATTCTGGTGATCTCGTGGTGCGCCTGCCTCCCTCTCCTCCCTCGCGCACTTGATCAAGAAGTCTTGCTCTTCTTGCTGTGACTCATCTCCTCCTCGTGCAACGCTCGTGTTATCAACAAACCTGATCATACATAGATGCATAGACTTAGGCAGTATAAAGTTCTCATTAAATAAAAGATCAGGTTCAACTAAGAGTGAGTTCACCTGTTGTTCCAATAGCTTTGCACGTGCTCTTGTAATTGGTCCAATCCTAATCTCATTGGACTTCTTCGCAGCAACATCGTCATCAAAAGGAGTAGGAGATAATGGCGGTGTAATAGGGATGTCCTCATCATCCTTCCCCCCCTTCGAAAGGCGTCGACCTCGACGCTGCAAGGTCTTCACCTTCATACGGTGTCAAATCAGCAACGTTGAAACTATTGCTGATGCCATACTCAGCTGTAGGAAGATCTATCTTGTAGGCATTATCATTGATCTTGGCAAGAACCTTGTAAGGACCAGCACCACGGGGCAGCAACTTGGACTTACGTAGCTGTGGAAATCTATCCTTGCGAAAGTGAACCCAAACCATATCACCGGGCTGAAACAATATCTCCTTCCGCTTCTTGTTTGCACGATCTGCAGTATACTTGCCTTTCTTCTCAATAGCCTCTTTAGTCTTCACATGTATCTTCCTCACAAAATCTGCCCTCTTTGATGCCTCCATATTGACTCTCTCTTGAATAGGAAGAGGCAACAAATCAAGTGGCGTAATAGGTTTGAAACCATAGACCACCTCAAAAGGACATAGCTGCGTGGTAGAGTGAACCGCCCTGTTATATGCAAACTCCACATGCGGCAAACAATCTTTCCACTCACGCAGGTTCTTCTTGATCATGCATCACAACACTGTTGAAAGTGTGCGATTTACCACCTCCGTTTGACCATCAGTTTGGGGATGACATGTAGTGCTGAAAAGTAACTTTGTGCCCAGCTTTCCCCAAAGTGTCTTCCAGAAGTAGCTCATAAACTTCACATCACGATCAGAGACAATTGTCTTGGGTACTCCATGCAAACGTACAATGTCCCTGAAAAACAGGTTAGCAATATGCGACGCATCGTCGCTTTTGTGGCAGGCAATAAAATGAGCCATTTTAGAAAATCTATCCACTACCACAAATATAGAATCATGGCCTCTTTTAGTCCTAGGCAAACCTAATACAAAATCCATGCTAATGTCCTCCCATGGTGTAGTAGGTGCAGGTAATGGAGTATACAAACCGTGAGGCTTCAGCTTGGACTTCGACTTGTTGCATGTAATGCAGCGCTTGACGAACCTGTCCACATCACGCCTCATCCTAGGCCAATAAAAGTGATCAGGGAGCATGAGTAGCGTCTTCTCACGCCCAAAGTGACCCATCCAACCGCCGGCATGTGATTCCTGCAACAATAGCAAACGCACGGACGATTCTGGAACACATAGTTTGTTAGCACGAAACAAAAACCCATCATGGACGTGATATTTATCCCATGCTTTCCCACCAGTACGCATGCTATATGGCGCTGAAAAATCATGATCAGTAGCATATAAATCACACAAGCTCTCTAAACCAGGAACCTTAATGTCTAATTGTGTCAACAACATGTTCTTCCTAGATAGAGCATCAGCAACCACATTGTCTTTACCCTTTTTATGTTTAATTATGTAAGGAAAAGACTCAATAAACTCAACCCACTTAGCAAGACGCCTATGCAAATTAGATTGAGCTTTCAGATATTTCAAAGCTTCATGATCAGAATGTATGATAAATTCTTTTGGCCACAAATAATGTTGCCAAACCTCAAGAACTCTAACAAGCGCATACAATTCTTTGTCATAAATAGGATAGTTCAACCTCGCACCACAAAGTTTTTCAGAAAAGTAGGCAATAGGCCGACCCTCTTGCATCAACACACCACCAATACCAATGCCACTAGCATCACATTCAATCTCAGATTGCTTATTAAAATCTGGTAGCGCAAGCAATGGTGCAGAAGTTAATAAACGTTTTAGTTCATCAAAAGCATGATCTTGGGCTGCACCCCATACAAATTCAACACCTTTTTTAGTTAACTCATTTAAAGGTGCAGCAACAGTACTAAAGTCTTTTACAAAACGGCGATAAAAACCAGCAAGACCATGAAAACTTCGTACTTGACTAACATTCATGGGAGTAGGCCAATTTTGAATAGCTTCAATTTTAGATGCATCGACTTCTACTCCATTTTTAGAAACAACATATCCAAGGAAGATGACCTTATCTTTGCAAAATGTGCACTTTTCAAGATTACCATAAAGCTGAGAATCACGCAACACTTGCAAAACTTGTCTAATATGATCACTATGGTCAGATTCATTGCGGCTGTAGATTAATATATCATCAAAGTACACAACCACAAACTTGCCAATAAAATTTCGCAAAACATGGTTCATTAATCTCATGAAGGTACTAGGTGCATTAGTTAAACCAAATGGCATGACTAACCACTCATATAAACCAAATTTTGTTTTAAAGGCAGTTTTCCACGCATCCCCCTCTTTCATCCTAATCTGATGGTAACCACTACGCAAATCAATCTTAGAGAAAACAGCAGCACCACTCAACTCATCAAGCATATCATCCAAGCGCGGAATAGGGTGACGATATCGAATAGTGATGTTATTGATAGCTCTACAATCTACACACATGCGCCATGTACCATCTTTCTTAGGAACGAGAATAACAGGAACAACACAAGGGCTTAAGCTCACACGAATATAACCTTTGTCGAGTTGCGCTTGCACTTGTTTCTGAATCTCCTTAGTTTCTTCAGGGTTGGTGTGGTAAGGAGCGCGGTTTGGCAAGGTGGCACCAGGGATGAAATCAATCTGGTGCTCAATGCCGCGCAAAGGAGGCAAACCAGCGGGGACCTCCTCTGGAAACACATCGTCAAATTCCTGCAAGACACTAGAAACACCAAAAGGAAGAGGAGTCATGTCGTTAGAAACCAAAATCTCACCCTTGTACATAAGCACAAGTGGCATGGCTGTAGGATCCTCTCTAAATTCTCTCATATCTTCTTTGGTGGCTAGCAGAACTAGAGAATTCACTCGCTCACTTTGGTGTGGAACTCTCGATGTGGTTGGGTGGCTCTCACTCACCGAGGTAATAGTCTCTCGTCTAGCTACTCTCTCATTCTCATGTTCTAAGTTCACTTCAGTTTTCTGACGAGATTCATTTACAATATGCTGTGGAGACATCGGCTACAAGTTAATTTTTTTGCCCTTGAACTCCAAATGATATGTGTTGGTGCGGCCATTGTGTAACACGTTGCGATCAGACTGCCATGGGCGGCCCAACAAGAGGTGACAAACCGTCATAGGGACCACATCAAACTCAATGGAGTGCTTGTATGGTCCAATCTCGAAATCAACTCGCACCATGTGGCTGACCTTCATCTCTCCATTGTCGCTGAGCCACTGGATATAATATGGATGTGGGTGCGGGATGTATTTTAGTTTCAACTTTGCACACAACTCCTTGCTAGCAAGGTTGCGGGAACTACCACCATCGATGATGAGTTTGCAAGCTTTGTCTGGTCCAACAAGTGCTTTAGTTTGGAACAAATTGCACCGCTGACTTTCAGATGTAGGAGACACACTGAGCACACGCTGCGAGCAAACAATGTTATTGGCGGTGGAAGGATAGGCATCAACACCGTCAGGACCAAAGTCATCATCATCGGAACCATCTGGATCAGCATCATCACCTGTCTCGTATTCATTGGTGTCCTCATTGACGATCATGACTTTTCTATTGGGGCAATCCCGTTTAAAATGACCTTTGCCGCCACAAGTATGACACTCCATATCACGATTACGTGCTGTAGACATGTTTGAACCCGTACCACTAGCAGCAGGTGCGGATTTCTTCGCATTGGCATCAGATCGCGATGATGAAGGAGCACGAAAATCTGAACGGGAACTTGGTGTGGGTGCAGCAGGCCTGGGTGTGAAATGGCTGCCTGAAGTAGTACGAGCCTTAAACTGAGCTTCTTCGGCAAACTGTGCTTCAGCTTCACGTGCATGATGTAGCAGCTCATTCATATCACGATACCGATGATGCCGAACAATGCTCTTGATATTATACTTCAGACCATGGAGAAAACGCTGCAAGGTCTGCTCAAGAGGCTCACGAACGCGAGCTCATTGTAAAAGCATCTCCATCTCCATATAGTACTCATTAACGGACATCGAACCTTGCTTCAATTGCTGTAACTTATCAAAAAACGGAGCGGAGGTAGTTATGCGGAACAAAACGAGCCCGCATCACTTCCTTCATATGGCGCCAAGTCATAATGGGCAGCTCGTTGTTTTCTTGACGTGTATGCACAACGTTGTCCCACCATCTCAAAGCATAGCCATCAAACTCTGAAGAAGCAAGCTGGATTTTCTTGTCCTCTGTATAATCATGAAGACGCCACAACTTCTATATCTTCAACTCCCATGTGAGGTACTCTTCAACATCAGTACCACCCTCAAATTTGGGAATAGAAAACTTTGGCTTACCCAATCCATCATCCTGCTGGAAAGGAACTCGCTGGGCGCCAAGGGGAACAAAACCACGGCCACGAATAGGAGGACCATTGCCTCGGCCATTACCACGATCTTCTGCAGCAAAACCCACGTTGTCGCCATGAGCACTCGCGACATCGGCATCAATATGTGGTGGGGGTCGTTGCTCAACAGTAAGACGCAGTGCATTGACAGATTGTGTCAACGCCTGGATGCTAGTTTGGAGATCGTTGACTTGCACTTGCATATTATGAACAGTAGCATTAGTGGCTTCTACTTTCATTTGGATAGCTTGAATATCAGAATCAATAGCGTCAGTTGTTTGTGTTATAATTCTTTCCAAATGATCACAAAGAGCTTCATACTCCCTCCATATGACAGGAGTATCATCAGGCTTTTTCTGCATCACATCAACATCACTAGCAGACATGATTAGTAGGTTAGTGCACAAACAATAAACGGGTGGTGGGTACACTCACAACTCACTCAAAACTGAAAGAAAGAGGTATCTTACCATTCCAAAGTGAATAATAAATGCTTACCACTCGTAGAGACTGAAACGTGCACGGATATGATGAAGCGAATACCGAGGGTATAAGAAACTATCACATGACAAACCAGGGTATATGGTGGGGCTTGGTATGGATACCTAACTACACCGAAATACAAGTCCTAGTGCTGATCGTATGACAAAGACCCACGAAAACACACACGGTGGAGATAAACGGGGCAAAGCAACTCTGAAAAGTGAGCTCAAAAAGATATAAGTGACGACGCACAGTAGCTCGTGTTGCAATGCACAAGAGAGACGCTAGCACTGGCTCGACGAACAGGCACAAGATTGCGCACACGGCAGCAGCCTGATGAGCACGAAGTAGCTAGTCTCGTATGGGTAAGCTCCTAACACGATGCTGTAGACAGGCTGTAGCTAAAGCGATCAAAATCGTGTAGAAAGGACGCTATGTGGACACAGTGGTAACACGCTGTCGCGGCAGAGAAATCGACAAAAAATGTGTCGCGGCAGAGATATACGACGCCGGAAACGCACGGCAGCGCGACGACGACGCGAAACGGACAAAGTAGTTTGTCTCTTTTTTTTGGTATAACGCTCACGCTAGAGCACAGAGAGTGTCTGAGGTCCAGCGCCAAAAGCACGCCAGCGATCCAGTTTTTTTTTTACTGAATCAAATTGGGCCAACAAATTGAGGCATGTCTGGCGCTAGAGGCCAGAGAGCCTCTGCGCTGTGGCGAGCGCGCCCCGCGCCTGGGCGAGGATGGAGTCGCCCGACCCCAGACGGTCTCCGTCATGGGGCGACGGGCGGGCAAGTGCTGTTTTTTTTAACAATTCCGATCGGATCTGTGGTTTGCTCGATCGAGTACTTCGCCTGAAGAACAAAGTACACAGCCGCCGGCTTATGGAAGAAGCAGGAGATCAAAGATTGACCAAACGACGACAAAATCCGAAACGAAGATGCAGAAAAGAACGGGGATCCTAGACTCCTACAGATTTGATGAAAAGATACGCGAAAAGACGATCAGCTACTAAAACCAGTACCTCGATGCGGCTTCAAGGCCAAGACATGGCTGACTCGAGCAGCCCAGCCCATCCGCACGTCAACGCCATCGATCTCGGCCTCATCTCCCTGCTCCACCAGCGACCGCCCCTGGCTTCGATCTCCACGCCACCGCCTAGCCAACAATCCACGCCAGGCCTGCCCCCGCCGTCCACGCTCCGCCCCTACGCCGCGCGCGCGCCCGCCCTGCTGGCCCACCAGCCGCCCCACGCTCACATCCGCCTGCCGCTCGCCGCACTGCTCGCGTCGCCCAGCTCGCTCTTCGCGCCTAGCCACCCGCTCGAAGCCCCGGCTCGCCCCGCCTCCTCCCGACCGCACCTGCAAGTCCCGTGCCTGCTCCGCAGGTCCCGCCAACCACGCCACCTCCCAAGCGCCCCAGCTCGCCCCCGCCTTGACCCCCAGCATGCCCACGCAGCGCGCCGCCACCAGCTCGCCCAACTCCTCGCGCAGCACAATCAATCGCCGGCCGCTGAGACCGGAAATAGCCGGCCTTCAAACCGGCTAAAGCCGGTGTACATCCACCAACATCTGTCTGTTTCGTTTTGACATCCAACGTGACTCCGTTCTAACACCATAATACCCCTTTTGACATCCGTTTGTCCTTTTGACACAACATCCGGCGTTATCTTGACATAAGTTTTGACAACTTTGTGAGTCCTTTTTGCTCCAAATTTTTGGACATTAACGTGTGTGTTCGGATTTCGGTTTTTGCGTGCCTAGTTCATGCCAAGTAATACCGTGCCTACATCAACATCGCGACGACGGCATCGGCACCCCGGAACTTCAACTAGTCTTGTGACTCCACCTCCATCGACATCATCGCAAGTTGTGTGTTTTGACACAACCTAACCTTTGCATAGGTATAACTTGCACCATCTTTGTAACCTCTTTTCTTCCTTTGTGTACCTATCCTATTGAGAGTGGCTTTTCGAGTGTTGCAAAGCATTGCACAAGTGTTCACGACCGTGAGAGGGTTTGTGTGTGTGCATAAGTTGAGCAAAGCTCCGAAGCAAGCTCGGTGAGAGAGATACACAAAAGAGGAAAAATCCATTGTGACATACATAGATAGCAAATAAGCTTTTAAGCATAGAAACACCAAAAATCCAAAAAGAGTGTGTGTTCCACCGATACAAAGGAGTTCAAAGCTTGTAAGCAAAAAGAGAGAAAAGAGAAGAGTGGCATCTTGTGCAAATCTTGTTGCTTCTTTCTTATGCAACCAAGCTACGGTCTCTCTTGCGTTGGCGTGACACCGAGCTAATAGTCTTCGTTAGGACCATTTTGTTTCTTTGCTCACTTCTTTGGTCACGCTAACCCCATTATATCTTTTGTGTGTGTTTCCGTGTTTCCTTGACGTAGATCATCGTTCTTGACATTTGATTTTGGATTTTACCCACATTTGACAATAGACTTTTCTTTTGACCATTTTCGTTTGGCATTTCCACATTTCTTACTCATCCACTATATAGCCTTTTGCGTGTGTTCTAACTTGTGCACCACGGTTGTCCTTTTGGTGTTTCATCCATTCAATAGTTTCTACGGGAAGTGTTCTAATTGTAGTTTTCTAACCACCACCACTTCTACATATATATATATCTTGCCTTGTGTGAGCTATGTCTGGGCTCAACGGACGCTATCATGGAAAGTTCATGGAGGACTACACCGACTACGACAACTTCGACTACATGAGCAAGGTGGACAAGAAACGCTACATCGACGACAACTGCGACTACATGAGCAAGGTGGACAAGAAACAATACATCGACAACTCCTTCGACTACGACAAGCGTGCATGGGCACATCAAGATACTCGAGACCATCACATAGTTCACCAAGCACAACGGCAACATGATCTTCCTCATCGCACAAGGTTGAGCTCATCAAGATCTTCTTCACGCTCCAATCATGTGGGTGACCATGAGCGTCGTCGCCAACCTCAAGAGCATGGTGCTAACCACAAACAACCTACATGGTGTCCATGCCTTGAAGAGCCCATTTACGACAACGTCCACGACACCTCCTCGAGGAGGACCACCACAAGAGCTTTGAGATTGCCAAGCCGTGAGATGTCCAACCAAGATGAGACCTTGTCTCCAATGGTGTCTCCCATCCCACATGACACCTCCGCAACGGCTCCTACAAGACGCTCTCATCGCCACGAGAAGCGTTCCAAGGATGATGATCATCACCATCAAAGCCATCATGAACATCCTCAACAAGATCAAGAATCGGACACAAGGCTCACCGCACGGATAGCGGAAACGGACGCAAGGTTAGTGGAATGGGAAGCGGAGCTCACCGCAAGGAATAAGGAATGGGCCGCAAGGAGGGGGATGTCGGACGCTGATCCCGCCGAAATCAGGAGATGAATCATGTCATCTGTCGACAACTTTGAGCGCAATCGACAACCTCAGCCTCAAGAGCATCGTGCAAACCAACAACCACATATTGATAGCCTAGGTGAGAGGAAGAAACCTACACCACGCAAGGATGAGAGCCGCATACACCTTGAGAGCAAGAGTGATACACCACATGAGTTGAGTGAGGACATTTTGCTTTCTAACAACTTAACCTCTACTCCTCTTGTGTTGTTTTCTTCTTTGCTAGGTTGCTCGGATAATGATGACGTCCATTCCATGGAGATGAGGGACTCCACTGTATGTGAGATGAGTGAATCCACTATACGTGAGATGAGTGAATCCACTATATGTGAGAGTGAGTGCTTCCACGTTGAGAGCATGAGTGATACACCGAGTGAGACAAGAGTGGTAGTTGATAGGTCAAGTGAGGCCATTTCGATTTCTAACAACTTACCCTCTACCTTGAGTGTGTTTTCTCATGTTGCAATAGATGCCATGGATGAAGCGACACAAACCTTTGAAAAGATGTACATGGTGCATACACTTGATGATAATACACCATGCTTAGAAGATGATGAGCATGTCGGCCACATAGAGCTACCTCCTTCAACAACACCTACCTCAAAGGAGTGCGACCACAAAGGTAACAATATAGGTGTTGGTGATGCCATGATTCCCCTAGTGGACATGAACATGCTAAGCTATGAGTGCTTCACCTTAGCTCCTATTGCATGCAATATGTTGAACAATTGCTCTTTCCCATGTATTGCTTGCAATGATGACAATGATACTTTGGTTGTGACAACCTTGCCGAACAATTGCTCTTTCCCTAGGTTTGTCGACAACAAGGATAAAATTGTGAACATGTTTTGTGCCCAATGCTTGCAATATTCTTCCATTAATGCAACCAAAATGTTGAACAATTGCTCTTTCCAATGCTTGGTTTGCAATAATGTTATTATGTTTGACAATGAGAAGGCCCACATAGCTCTCTCAACTAATAAAGATTTTGCTTTTGCACATGATACGCATGTTCCCACTTATACTTTGCATAATCACCATGAATATTATGATATCTTGCTTGATGCTAATGGTGATGTGCAAATAAAGAGATGCATCATGATGGATGATGTATTCATCTACCATGCACACACGTTGTTTTGGCTATCTTTTGAGTGTATAGGTACGTGGATAACAATGTCAACCTCGATTGAGCATGAGTTGGCGAAAAGAGCTCTTGAGAGCATAATACTTCTGAGTTCAAACTCAAACTCCGCTCGCATTCCTTTCACATGCTATGCATCAAACATGTTGAAAAATTTCTCTTCCATATGGTTATTTTGCAAGCATGTTGATGATTTTGGTTCCACTTATGACAATCATGCTCCCATGATTTTGAACATAGATGCTTTATGTGTTGCAACATACATGCGGAACGTTTTCTCTTCCTTTTGTTTTGTGTGCAACCACATTGCTATATTGGTCATGACTTGTCACATGTGTTCCCGCTTTGAGTTCATTGGTGTTGCATCCAACAAGTTGACAAATTGCTCTTTCTTTTAGTTGGGATGCATAACCACTTGTGATAATGATATCTTCTTCTCCTATTGGATGAATATGACTTGTGCTGCAACAAACTCGATGAAAACTTGTTCTTTCCTATGGTTTGTTTGCACACATGTTGATGATGATTTTGACATCTTGCCTTATGTGTTCTTGCCAAACTCCCCTCTTATTGCTTCAAGGTTGTTGACCACTTGCTCTTTCCAAAGCCTTGAGTGCAATAATATGAATATCTTTCAACATGAGATGGACACCATGGTCTTCTCAAATTTTGATGGAGTTTTTGTGTTCCCACATTTGGAAGATGTTGAAACAATTTGCTTACACATAGACCTTGCATATGCATTCCGTTTATTATACTTGTATTGTGCTAATTGTGTTGTGATCAAGAATGGACATGTCCTTAATGATATGCTCCAATATCACGCACACACATACTTTGCTTGGTCTTTGTTGTGCGTAGATACACATGAATACTATTGGTGGATGCGCTTCCGCGAGTGGTTTCAATCAACAACTTCTCCAACGAGAGCACATCAACAAATTTGTAAGGTGACCTCCTTCTACTCACGAACTCATGCCATAAACTCCAAGAATTGGCTACTCTTTGAGTGTTGTTTTGCTTTGCTTGTGACCTTTGTAGGCCTCATGGAAGGTGAAGGAACATGGAAGAGTTGCCAAACCGATCTTTGCAAGTACGACCACATGGCGCACTCCAAGTACAATCACCTACATCTACCTCCCCTACATGATGATGTTGAGTCAACGTCGAGGACGACGTTCTTTGAAGCGGGGGGAGATGATGTGGGGTGGCTTTCGGACCTCACAACATCCTGTGCGTCAACAATCAAGTCCGACATCATCGAGGCGTGGAAGAGAAGGAAGAAGAAGAACAACCGGAAAGAAGCTTGGAAGTGCCGCAAGAAGAGGTTGCGGCTGAAGCTGGACCGGCTAAAGCCGGTCCCACACCGGCTAAAGCCGGCCCCACCGGCTAAAGCCGGCCTTAACCCCGGCTATAGCCGGCCTGCTCGAGTCAGCTATGTCTTGGCCATGAAGCCACCTTTGTTATCTTTCTCCCTAATGCCCAAACTACCCCTAGCTCATGGCTCCCTATATATATGGCTCCCCCTCCCCTAGAGATAAGATAGAGATGAATTAAGATAAAATTGGCATGATGCCTTCTCCCTTGAGGGAACCCAACTAGATCTACATCTAGAAATCACCCTCTTTGTTTGGGATCTCTTCTATTTGGGGAATTCTACCTTGATTTGGATCTCTTGCATACAAGAGTGTGTATTTCTATCCAATTGATTGGTCTCTTCCCCTCTTGGATTTCTATCCCTTGCAAGTCAATCTCTCACAAGGAATTCTACTCTTGGAGTCTCTTCCTTGTGATTCTATTGAGTTGGTGAATCGGGCCAACGAGGACAACCGGTGTGTATCTTGTGTGTGCGTGTTTGCCTTCGATTTGTTCATCGTGTTCATCGTGTTCATCGCGTTCTTCGTGTTCATTCTCGTTTCCCGCCACAAATCTCGTGAATCCGTGAAGATCGGGCCACACCTCGGGGGTCACCCCTCATCATCTTCCGCATGCGCAATTACTCCGAAGAGAAGAAAGTCGCCATGGCTTCTCCTTGTGCCGTCCCGGTAATTCTTGTCCCCAAGAGTGATGACACACTTCGAATGTGTATGGATTGTCATCCCATCAATGCCATTACCGTTCGTTATCGCCATCCTATTCCTCGCTTAGATGACATGCTTGATGAGCTTGCGGGTTCCACTATATTTTCTAAAATAGATCTTCGTAGTGGATACCATCAAATACGCATGGCCATAGGCGATGAATGGAAGACGGCATTCAAGACCAAACTTGGTCTCTATGAATGGCTTGTCATGCCTTTTGGTTTGTCTAATGCTCCGTCGACTTTTATGCGTCTTATGAACCACGTTTTGCGATCTTTCATTGGCAAATTTGTTGTGGTTTATTTTGACGACATACTCATTTATAGCAAGTCATTTTCGAACCATGTTTCCCATGTTGAGCAAGTTTTGCACGTTCTTCGCAAAGAAAAGCTTTATGCAAACCTTCCAAAGTGTAACTTTGCTCAAAACAAGTTGGTTTTTCTTGGATTCGTTATCTCTCACAATGGCATTGAAGTAGACACTTCCAAAATTGAGGCCATACGGAATTGGCCAACACCAACAACGGTTGGCCAAGTGAGAAGTTTTCATGGCCTAGCCGGATTTTACCGTCGCTTTGTTAAAGATTTTAGCACCATTGCTTGCCCTCTAAACGATCTTACGAAGAAAAATGTACCTTTCATTTGGGGCAAAGCTCAACAACATGCTTTCGATGAACTAAAGAAACACCTTACGGAGGCACCATTGCTTGTTTTACCCGATTTCCAACAAACATTTGAAATTGAATGTGATGCTAGTGGAATTGGCATAGGTGGTGTTCTCATGCAAAATGGACGCCCCGTTGCTTATCATAGTGAAAAGTTGGATGGTGCACGCCTCAACTATTCAATTTATGACAAAGAACTCTTTGCTCTTGTTCATGTTTTGGAAGTTTGGCAACATTATCTTTGGCCAAAAGAATTTGTCATCCATTCGGACCACGAATCCTTGAAGTTTTTGAAAAGCCAAGTAAATTTGAACAAGCGTCATGCCAAGTGGGTTGAGTTCATTGAATCTTTCCCTTATGTCATCAAGTACAAAAAGGGCAAAGAAAATGTGGTCGCGGATGCTTTATCTCGCAAAAATACCAACCTTCTCACTCACATTGACAGACATATTTTGGGTTTGGATGAGCTACCGCATTTGTATCCTTCCGATTATTTCTTTGGAACCATATTTGAACAATGCTCGACCTCCCGAAGGGTAGATGATTTCTATTTGCATGATGGTTTCCTTTTTAAGGCTAACAAGTTATGCATTCCCGAGTCCTCTCTTCGTATGTTGTTATTGCAAGAGGCACATGGTGGAGGACTAATGGGACATTTCGGACGTGAGAAGACTTATGCAATGCTTTCAACACACTACTTTTGGCCAAGAATGTACCGAGACGTCGAGAGGCACGTCCAACGATGCGCTACATGCATACAAGCTAAGTCCAAAACTAATTCCTTTGGTCTCTACATGCCTTTACCTATTCCACATGCACCTTGGTCGGACATTAGCATGGATTTTGTTTTGGGTTTGCCTCGTACACGCAATGGACATGATTCAATATTTGTGGTAGTTGACCGTTTTTCCAAAATGGCGCATTTCATCCCTTGTCACAAGACCGACGATGCTTCACATATTGCTACTTTGTTTTTCAGGGATATCATTCGACTTCATGGGTTTCCAACAAGCATCGTCTCGGATCGCGACGTCAAGTTCATGAGCTACTTATGGAAGACCCTGATGGCCAAGCTAGGGATCAAGCTCCTCTTTTCTTCATCATCACATCCACAAACGGATGGGCAAACCGAAGTGGTGAACCAGAGTCTTGGGAACCTACTCCGTGTGTTGATCAAGAAGAACCCCAAGTCATGAGAGGAATGCATTCCTCATGCGGAGTTCGCCTACAACCGCGCCAAACATAGAATCACCAAGCGAAGCCCCTTCGAGATCGTCTATGGGTTCAACCCACCAACGGCACTCGACCTTCTTCCACTCCTGCTTCACGAGCGCGTCAACATGGACATCACCAAGTGCGCCGACATCATGAAGAACTTGCATGAGAGCACAAGGAAGACAATTGAAGACCATGTCAATCGCCATACCGCCATGATCAACAAGAACAAGACTCCACGCATCTTCGAGGAGGGTGACCTTGTTTGGATTCATTTGAGCAAGGATCGGTTTCCACATGAACGCAATTCAAAACTCAAGCCACGAAGTGATGGCCCCTTCAAGGTTCTCAAGTGCATCAACAACAACGCTTACGTCATCGACATTCCAACTTCCAAGTACCTCGTGAGCAACACCTTCAACATCAAGGACCTATCCCCCTTTCATGGTGAGATGATCGATGAAGAGTCGAGGTCGACTCTTTCCCAAGGGGGGGGGAGATGATGTGGGGTGGCCTTCGGACACCTCTGCCTCAAGACCGCCAAGTTCCCCACAAGGGCCAATGACAAGAGCTCGAGCTAAAGCCCTCCATGATAAGGTGAATTTGCTCCTAAACACTCTTGATCTTGAGCATACGGTGAATGGTTCGCTACCTCATGGCAACATCATTTGTGCAGTCCGTTACGAACCATATGGAGAGACGACCAAGGATGAGGAACACGAAGAGGAAGCATGGAAACGCCGGAAGAAGAAGTCGGAGCAAGCGACGGACCGGCTAAAGCCGGCCCCAACACCGGCTATAGCCGGCCAGACCGACTAAAGCCGGACTTAACACCGGCTAAAGCCGGCCTGGCCAAGTCAACGCGCCTTTGGCCTAGAAGCCACCCTTGTAATCTTCCCTAAATTACCAAGTTGCCCCCAGGACGTGGCTGCCTATTTATATGGCTCTCTCTTCCCCTTTCTAGCTTAGACAAGAATTAAGATAAAACATGGCTTCATGCCCTTTCCCTTAGGGAACTTGCTACTAGATCTCAAATCTAGAGTAAACCATCATCCCTCTTTGTTTGGGGTCTCTTCTATTTGGGGAATTCTACCTTGTAGTGGATCTCTTGCATACTTTGTGTGTAATTCTATCCATTGATTTGGTCTCTTCCCCAAGTGGAATTCTACTCCTAGCAAATCAATCTCTCACAAGGAATTCTACTCTTGGAGTCTCTTCCTTGCGATTCTATTGAGTTGGTGAATCGGGCCAACGAGGACAACCGGTGTGTATCTTGTGTGTGTGTGTTTGCCTTCGATTTGTTCATCGTGTTCATCGTGTTCTTCGTGTTCATCCTCGTTTCCCGCCACAAATCTCGTGAATCCGTGAAGATCGGGCCACACCCAAGAGGTCACCCCTCATCACACTTGGTCGAATAGCACTCAGCGTTTGCTTCAGAAATCGGCAAAATTACAGAAGGGAGAAACTTGACTTTGAAGTCATGGATTGGCCATCACAATATCATGCGATCCTTGGGCGACCTGCGTTTTCGCGATTCATGGCAGTACCTCATTACACTTACCTGGTACTAAAAATGCCAGGACCCAAAGGAATTATTACAGTCAAAGGAAGCTTCGAGTTATCAGACTTATGCGACAAGGAATTTCACAAGATGGCCCAAAACTTTGGCATCATGGCAAGCTACGGGGAACCTAACTACAAAACAAAAGGCACGACTACAGGAGTCACGCAGCAACTCGAAGGAAACCCCAAGGAGCCAGAAGTAAAGAAACCTCGGGTATAGCCACCAGAGCAAGAGAAGTCTACAGGAGAAGAAGACAAGACTCAAGCGACATAGGTGAATAAGTAGAGTAGGAAAATAAGGCTGTAAAAGCCACGAGTTATTCCAGGCTGAGCTCCCCCTGAAGGCAAGCCTAGTGACATGGAAATAAAATTAAGCCTCGGGTGCCACTTGCATGTCCAACCAAGTGCAAAATTGGCGCCAGCCACTAAATTAAGTTCTATCAGACGATGAATGCGCTGAGTAGATCTAAAAGCAGCAAGTAGCTATGGAAAAGTTCTAGGAAGAGGGTTATGAGGAAGCATCACGGAGTGCATGGTAGTCAGAGATTTTCGACAACCATCAACCGCTTCTCCAATGTGTTGAGCATGATCTTGGTGTAGCACAATAGCACAACGGCGCCGAGGATCAGACCAAAAAGTTTCGACTCCCTCAGATGATCTCTCAAGGGCCGCAATCCGTTTAGAAACACGGCGAGCTTCACCAACGAAGTCCAAGCAAGTACCTACAGCAATAAAAGTCATTGGCCAGTAGCATTGCAGTAGAAAAGAAAAAGAGGAAAGTGGCAAGAAAACTTACATCGCAGCAACTCGCAAGCAGATTCGACAATACCAACGAGAAAGGAGTCGCACTCCTCCAGATGTACAATTCTAGCCGTCAGACCCGACATCTTATCCTCGAGTATGGATATCTGTTTCATCAAACCGCAAGATCTGCTGGCTTTATCCATAGCCATCTGCGCTTGGCGCTTCACCAAAGACAAGCGGCTTTCAATGTCCGAAATCCTCGAAGAATACTTAGCACATCGGCAAGAAGGACAAGGAGGCGACGAAGTCATGGAGTCGAGAACATCAGCAGGAGAGGGAGCCTGATCGCGACCCGACGATCTACCAGTACGCATAGGCTGGAAGCAAAAAGAAAAGAAAAGAGTAGCATCTCAGAAGCTGAATTGAACACGACATTTCACAAAAGAAGAAATATTTACAAAAGTGCAAGCCCTCTGACTAAAGTTCTCGGGCTACATATGACTAAGAGTTTGCTACATCAGAATAAAACTAAAAATTACAACAGGGGGCCAAGTCTACGCCACCTTGGCCTCACAATCCACGGCAAATGTTGGCGTAGCAGAAGCATCACCAGCTTTGGGAGGAGGCACGGATCCACTTGTCGCTGGAGTCAAAGAAATTGGCGTAGTAGCGGTTGCAGAAGCCGCTGAAGGAGAAATCAGCGACACGATGCCTGGCGCATACTTCTTCGCCTTCTCAAAGAAAGCCTTCAGCTCCGAATGAGGATGGCCGTGGGAAGAGCTCACCTTTTCTCAGTTAACCTCTTCACCATGTGCATATGAAAACGCAATGGCCCCCTCGGCACCTCCCTTCAAGGAGAGGCCCTTCATAGTAAGTATGGGGTCGTCAGGGGTGTCGAAGGCCTTGGCAAGATTCTTCAAATCCGGCACCTTGGCTCTTTGCTTGGGCCACAACCCGACAAAAATCCGCGTAAGCACGCGGTTAACCAACTCGAAGATTTCCTGGACGAATATCCAGTTCGCTTCCAGCAAGCTAACCGCGGCTAAGAGAGGATCGTCGTCGGGTTGCAAAGTCGACGCAGACACTTCAGTATATTCTTCAAAACCAAGGAAACAGCAAAACAGCAAGAAAGAAATACATCAGCAAGTATAAAAGAGGAGGCAAGTAAACAAAAGGAAAGAAAGGTATAGTACGTACCTCCAGCAGCAGCATACATCTTGTTCAGCCGTTCAGCCACGGCCTGTTCCCGCTGGAGGTGCTCCTTGTTAGCATCAGTCAGGGCCTTTTCTGCTTTCTTCGCCTTAGCCAGTGCTGATTTAGTAGACTTCTCAGCATTGACCGTGGCAGCAGTGGCGGCATCAAAAGCTTTCCTGGAAAATTTGAGTTCAGCTTCCAGTGATGAAATGCGAGCATTAGCTGTTGCTAGAGCATCTGCAGTTCACCAAAGAAGAAAAGAAAAGTCAAGCAAAGAAGCAACAACAGGTGTACAAGACAAGCAAATATCGGAAAAAGAAATTCACCTTCTGAGGCCTTAGCAGTCTTCAGATACTCGAAACATTCGTTTCCCAAGGCGACAAATTTCTTCATCAAGTTTTGTCAAGAAATAGCACGTGAGTATCAACACGCAAAAGTAGAAATGAATATACCAGTATGATGACGCACATCGTCGGAGGAGCTTATGGACCGATGGGCCTCAAGAGAAGCGCCGACGTCGGATGATTTCTTCACGGGCTTTGAACTACGAACAGGGGCTACCTTCTTAATGTGAACCCTTGGAGCTTTTGAAGGTTTAGCTGCTGGATCGACCTCCTGTGACGGTGGCTCGTTGACAGCAGGAGCATAAGTGGCAGGGGCGGCAACAACAAATTCCTTCGGGTTCTCCTCGTCACTAAGAAAAGGAGCAAAAGATAAAGTAATCTATCAAAGTCAATAGGAAAAAGATAATATATGAAAACAAGCAGCAGGATACTCACGAGTCCATGAAGTCAAAGAGCTCTACGTCGTCCTCTAGCGCGAAGCATTCCCCGGCCACAGTTTTATGAGCGGAGGCACTAGAAGAAGCAAATTCTTCGACAGGCTCCCTCTTCTTTTCAATGCTAAGATCTTCAGAAAGCATAGGAGGAGGTGACATCGCTGAGCTGGTCCTTTCCAGCGAATTTTTTCCTTCATCTCCATCTTGGCTGTCCTCAGTCTCGGGGGCTTCGGAGGCCACGGAAATAGGCACATGTGCAATGGCCCGTACCTCTGGGAGAGGATGGCGAGAAACAAGATGTCGATGATCCTGAAAAGAAAAACAACCCGAAAGTTACAAGGCGAACAATGTTAAGAGAAAAACAAGGCAAGTAAAGATAGCAAAAATACCGCAGGCAAGGGATGCTCGCAGTCGAAGTGGCTTGCGGCTAAGTCCACAACTTCATGATCCTTGGTGAGAGTAGTAAGAACTCTCACACGCTTGTTGAGATCCTTCTTCTCCATAAGATCTTCGGATACTCGAGAAGGATCCTCCAAGCCGGAAAAAGTCCACAATTTGGAGAGACGGTGCTGTAGGGGTTGAACTCGACGTTGCAGGAAAAACGCCATGAGTTGGGTACCCGAAAGAGCACCTCCTCTACCACCCTTTAGCTCCTGGATACGGGCTAGAAGTGGCTTGATCTCCTCCATTTCAGCGATCGTGGGAGGCGAATCCCATGAGGCCAATTTTTTCAATTCTTGGGAGGCATCAAATGGAGCAATACCGTACTTGTCGGAGAAGGAAATCTTTTGGTCCTTGATGTAAAACCACTTGGTCCTCCAACCTTGTACCGAGGCAGCCATGGAAAATTCCAAATACTGCGATTCAGCACGAACAGAGATACAAGCTCCACCTAGTTCAGGTTTCTTGGACAATGAGACACTAGGGCAGAGTCGAAAGAGGGATCTCCAAAGAAGAAAGTGGGGATCGATCCCCAGAAACGACTCGCAAAGAGTTATGAAGCAAGCAATATGCAGAATGGAATTTGGTGTGAGCTGATGAAGCTACACACCATAAACGAAAAGAAGCCCACGAAGGAATTCGTGGGCAGGAAGGGAAAGACCGCGCAAAAGAAACGCGAAAAACATCACCCAAAAGCCATCTCTGGGCTTGGGGATCTGTTCAGTGCTTGGGAAGATAACCTGATCATCATCAGAGATGAGGCCATCCGCTCGGGCCTTGTTCAGATCCTTCTGCGTGAAGACAGAAGGCACCCAGCTGGTCGCGGCGTTCATCCCCTTGGTCATCTTGTTTTCCTGCGCCAGATGCTTCACGCACATCTATGATTTGCGCACGGGGGCTATGCAGGAGATCAAAGGAGCGCAGAGATTGCAACAATGGCGGCGGCGGAAGCAATGAACTGGTAAACAATGACTTTCCCCACTCTCCCCTTATATAGCTTCCAGGTAACAGAACATGGGCTGAGACGTGGCGAAAGGAGCTGGAACGGTAGCCCACTAACGGGCAGAGAAATCGTGAAATTACCGCGCTGCCCATGGGTAACGGTCAAAATCAAGAGATAATTACAAAAAGATTAATTGTATTAATGACGTCACAAATGTATGGGTAATGAGAACTGAAGACTATGATAGCAGTGGACTCTAGTAAGATGAACATTCCAAAGATGGTTCGAGATGGCGAATTTGAATAAAGGAAGATCAAGGAAGCCGATGAAAAGTTGAGCCTAGAAAAGGAGAATTCATTCTTTGAGTCTATACCCGAAAATATTCGGCTATAGCCTCGGGGGCTACTAACATCGGGAGCGCTGGGCACGCACCCGACGATATTATTGAGTCACGTTATGATCTCATGACATGAAAGAAGGCACGCTGTCTTTGAGGCTATACTCGAAAAAAGATTTTTTCGACTATAGCCTCGGGGGCTACTCCCATCGGGAGCGCTGGGCGCGCACCCGATGATGTTTTATAATGAACAATGAAGGAAAGGATGGCAAAGAGACTTTGAAGATATCACTACTACCATCGGGAGGGAGTTTTTATCAATTAAAGTGGAATGACCCGAAAATTTGGCACGTTAGAACAGTCAAACAAGGCTGCGACATGTGATTCTCGAGTTGCATCATCGCGACAAAACTCGAATGCCGTGGTTGAAATATATCACGAAGGCAAGACCCTAGGATCCGTCCTGTGTGGCCTGGTATACGCACATGGATGTGCTCTGCTGGTATGTATCCGTGTCCACAACGCGAAGAAAAATCCTGGTGGACGCACTGGGTACCCTGAGAACCACTGGGATTCATTTTTTGTAAGTCCTAAATGCGGCAAAAGAATGGGTTTGAGCGGTTTCCCGAATTCAAGTCCAAGGGGATTGAATTTGAAGTAGGTGGCAAGTATTTGTTCCGGCAGTTAACTGGCCTCTTGATCCGTCAGAGTTGTCAGGCTTGTTCATTAGAGCCCCTTGCGAGATATTATAATGAAAGATAAGTCAAAAGACCAAGTCGATGATTTAAAGATTTGAAGAAGTCAAGTATTGAACAAGTCTAAGATTTGAAAATCTGAGATTCAACCCGAATCTGCAATTCTGGTAGAATCTCGGGGGCTACTGACAAGGGTATAGATAATAGAGCCCGTCAGTTAAGTACCCCTGAGGCCCGTTAAGCTAGGCCCAATTGTAATACTAGTCAAAATACGAGTTCAAGTCGTATGTCGATATTGTAATCTGTATCGGATCCCACCCGATCCTTGAGACCTGGCCACCTATATATAGGGGCTAGGAGGGGACGGTGTGGGACAGATTGAAAGCAAGCCAGGTTCTACACCCACGTTTACTTTCATAGCCACCTTGTTTGACTGAATTTACCTTCGAGTTCATCCGACGCCCTATCTCCCCGATCCTAAGTCCTTCATCTAGGACATTTGTCGAGTTTAACCCTCGTCAGCAGGTGTACCATGAAAGGGTTTCGCAGCATAGAAAACAAAAAATTTCCTACGATGACGAACAAGAACAAGCCAAGAATCTGATCTACGAGATGCAAAACAACGAGCGGGAAAATCAGATCTACATACCCTTGTAGATTGCACAGCGGAAACGTTCATATGAACGTGGTCAGCGTAGACGTACTAGCGTCTCCTCGCGATCCAATCCAATCCAAGCGCCACAACGGTCGGCGCCTCCGAGTGTTGCAAATGTATAGCGCAGCGATGAATCCTCCTCCTCGGTCCAGCAAGGTGCGGTGGAGTGGTAGATGGGATCAGCAGCACGACAACGTGGTGCTTATGGTGAAGAGTATCTGCGGGTAGGGCTTCACCAACACGCACGACGTAGAAGAAGATAGGAAGAAGGAACTAGTCAAAACTACAACAAAAGGCTACATGAGACAACACAGCAAGCCGGTGGGTGACAAAAAATTAGACGGACGGCCTGCCTTAAACTCTCCCTTTTATATGAGCAAAAGCGTGCAAAGCAAGCATCCATATTTCTTAGCCGAACTGGTTTGCGTCGAACAAAAGCAGTAGACTTGCGGCGCGCGACACGCAATCCCTGGCGCTGGCGAGCGCGGCCTAGCCATCGCCGAACGATTGATCGTATCGATCGAGTGGCATCCGAGGGGCCATCCCTGGCGCGCGCGTTGCCTAGCCTAGCCGGCCCAAAACTAGCGGGAGCAAGAGCACCTCGCGAGCCACTCGGCCCAGGTGAGCCTCTGGCGCGTAGCGGATGGACTGATATGGCCGGCCTAGCCGGCCGGCCCATGCCCTCCGGCCTTCGTTTTTTTCTTTTTGCCTTTTCTTTTTCTTCTTATTTGATAGTTTGTCTAGATGGACTACTAAATTAGTCCATTAGCAAAACTTCTCATGGACTACCTTTTCTCCCTTATTTACTTTCGATAAATAAATATATGTATTAACATTTTATTAATTCAATTAATTAATAAATCATTAATTATCTTCCAGGAACAATTCTGTAACTCTCCGAAACAATTTCCATAAATCCCAAAACTATCCTAGCGTCGATGAGCGTTAAGTGTGTGACCCTATGGGTTTGAGAATGTGCGGACATTATCACCATCAATAATCAATAGCGGGATTTGGAAATCCATATTGACTCTCACATATGCAGTGAAGATCATTATCGATAAAGCACGATATCAGGATTCATTAATCATGTATACAAATTCCCTTGTCTCGCAATATTTTACCTGCCCGAGATTCGATCATCTTTATCGCCATACCTAGTTCAATCTCGTTCGCAGCAAGTACTCTTTACTTGTTCCACAATCCAATATCACCCTGTGATTAAACTCATTAATCACGTGTTTGCAAATGGTGTATGATATTGATTATCGAGTGGGCCCGGAACATATCTCTCCATCATGGGAGGGATAAATTGCAATCTAGATAAATGCAACCCAACAAGTACTTTCCGATTACCTGAGAGACACCTTTATGATCACCCTTTCATAGTGTGACATTTGATGACCTCAAAGCTCTCTTCCGGTACCAGGGAGTGGCATTATCTCATGGTCTAGGGAATAGGATACTGACATAGGAAAAGCTACGCAATTGTGAATATTGACACAATCCAATTGCTATGCTTAATTTGGGTATGTCCATCACATCATTCTCCTAATGATATGACCTCATTATTAATTGACAACTCATGTCTATGGTTAGGAAACCTTAACCATCATTAATCAATGAACTATTCTAGTAGAGGCATACTAGAGACATGGTGTTGTTCATAAACCACACAAGTATTAATGTTCCGCTTAATAAAATTCTGGCATGGAATATAAGCATTATCATGAAGAAGAAATATGATAATAACAATATTATTATTGCCTCTAGGGCATATTTCCTTCAGTCTCCCACTTGCACTAGAGTTAATAATCTAGTTATCGCTTGCGCCTTTAACACCTATGGCATTCCGGTGTTATTCATACGCATTGCACGTGGTAAACCTTATCCACGGGTCTGACACTTTCCGGTCCGTGTGTATTTGCATATCTTTTGCGTTAGCACAAAATACTCATCTTCAATAAGATGGCATTGTATAAACTTGGTCTTCTGGTGAGACCTTTGTCTCTTTGCCGAGATATATTGCCACTATTTTCATACAATAGATCTACATAGTACTAGCACACTTAGAACTACACCTAGTTCTTTTGCTACTACTAGAGCAATTACTTACTTAGCCTTTGTTGAAGTATCCATCACAATGTTAACATTGGAACTCATCCAAGTTATCATGGAACTTTCTTCCATGCTATTGTGCCACCTTATAAATCAAAACAAATAGACTAAAATAGAGATGAAATTTTACTTGTATATGTGACAAAGCTAATGTAACACATTACAATGAAACATTTGTCACTTCTGCATACATAACATATTCTTAGTTCTTCAAAAGTACAGAAGAATATTCTTACTATTGTCCAACGATCATCATATGAATGCTCATAACCTTTAGAACATCGGACATATCTGGATCTACATATCATGGTATACAAGATTGATAAATCGTTCTTGCGGTCCCACTCATCAAGTGCGCAAACAGTTGATTCTTGCTTCAACCTCTTCCATGCAACAAGAACCATTCTTATTGTTTTCATATTGAACAAATTCAATATTTCATCTATGTATTCGTGCAAAACTATAGTAGTGCCACAATCTATCTACATAGACATTGATGCTCAATATTTAGTTTCACCTAAGTCTTTCATCGAAAATCTAATTTTAATGAAATCTTCATGATATGTTGTCTACATAAAGAATTAGAAATGTGTCTCAGCGCTCACACTTACTTTCTTGAAATACAAGCATCTTCAAATATCTTAATGAAATTAAAATCTTTAACATTTTCATCATTGAAGATTCCAACTCCGCTATGCATACTTCTACCATTGAAGTTTGCATACATATCTAGCAACCTTTGAATCAACAAAACCCATTGGGTCATGTCAGGTACACGTCCTTGGTGTGCATTCTGGTAGAGGAATGTTGTTTCATTTATTCAACTATCATATCTCAATATGTAATTGTTGCTAGAATAATCCATATGACGAAGTCAGGGCCCATCACCGCTTTTTGTATAGTCTCGGTTACTATTATCTAATAATATCTCATCCTCAAATCTTGCTATTTGATTATGACCAACTTGGTTAAATAGGAACTTTGATGTCCAGGACTACAACATATTGTAGGTGCGGGAGCCATGAATGTAGTTGCCGCTTCCAGAAAATTTTCCGGTGTTGTGCTACTTTGCACATCTTGCTCAGGTTCAATAACCTCATCAAGTTCTATTTACCTCCCACTTAAACCTTTCGCGAGAAAAATCCTTCATAAGAAATTCACTTATTCATAGCGACAATCACCATGTGTTCGGTTTCATAGTAGAAGAAATGCACATCGACATTCTTTGGGATAACATACAAAGACATACTAATCCGACTTTGGTTGTAAACATTTTACATATGTCTTGGATACCAAAATTCAAGAAAAGACAACTATAACTCGTATGGTGTCATTTCATCAGATTATGATGGTGCTCTATTCAGTGTAAAAGCGGTAGTCTCTAAAGCATAATCAGTCGCAGGTGCGTTCGCGGACACCGGGGGTGACACCCCTGGTGACAAGGGTATAGGTAATAGAGCCCATCAGTTAAGTACCCCTGAGGCCCGTAAAGCTAGGCCCAATTGTAATACTAGTCGAAAAACGAGTTTGATGAGGACATCCCTATTACACCACCATTATCTCCTACTCCTTTTGCTGAAGATGTTGCTGCGAAGAAGTCCAATGAGATTAGGATTGGACCAATTACAAGAGCACGTGCAAAGCTATTGGAACAACAGGTGAACTCACTCTTAATTGAACCTGATCTTTTATTTAATGAGAACTTTATACTGCCTAAGTCTATGCATCTATGTATGATCAGGTTTGTTGATAACATGAGCGTTGCACGAGGAGGAGATGAGTCGCAGCAAGAAGAGCAAGACTTGATGATCAAGTGCGCGAGGAGGAGAGGGAGGCAGGCGCACCAGGAGATCACCAGAACGTCAAGTCGACATGAGAGAGTCCGTGATGGCGCACTAGGACAACCTACGAGACGATGTCTACACTTCTAAGGCGCGCCACACTCATGGCCTGCGTGCCAGAAATAGGCCGAACCCATGTATGGGTCGGTATGTACTCGTTTGAGTCGAACCGAGTCAGTTTGGGCCCAAACCAGGTTGGTTTTGGGCCAGGTCCATGTTGAGGACGCCCCAGCCTCCCTTAAGTAGCCAGGGGCGCCCCCTCAAGTCTGGGAGACCACGTTTAAACAAAACCCTAGTTTCTAGACAGAACCAAGTGTTCCTCTGAAATTATTCACACCAATTCATATCGATCTGGTGTTCGTTCTACTGAAAATCTGAGTGTGATCTGCTGTTCCATTGGGAATTAGTATATTGCATCACCGCTTCATGGTCGGCGGCTACGTGTGCAAGCGTGTGACGTTGCGAATATCCAAAGGGTTGAAAGCTGTTGCGTTGGCAGCAGGGATTAGCCGGAGAGTTTACAGCGACACTCGAGTTATCTTCATCACCATCATCGCCATCTACATCGCGCTCGCTGAGAAGATCGGGACACCCCGTATCATCTTGGTATCAGATTCCAGCGTTTACTCGGTGAGCATCCACAAATTCATCCCCATAAATTCGTTTTTGTTTTTGTCCTATCCAGAAAAAGCCTACAAAAAAATTTAGGGTTCTTAGTTTTGCCATAGCCTAGATTGCATCGAGGTACTGGTTTTAGTAGCTGATCGTCTTTTCGCGTATCTTTTCATCAAATCTGTAGGAGTCTAGGATCCCCGTTCTTTTCTGCATCTTCGTTTTGGTTTTCGTCGTCGTTTGATCAATCTTTGATCTCCTGCGTCTTCCATAAGCCGGCGGCTGTGTAGAGAAGCACTCGATCGAGCTAACTCAGATCCGATCGGAAAAGGTTTTAAAAAAAAAGACATACTACTTTGTCCATTTCGCGTCGCCGTCGCACTATCGTGCGTATCCGGCGTCGTATATCTCTGCCGTGGCACGTTTCTCGTCGGTTTCTCTCCCGCGACAGCGTGTTACCACTGTGTCCACATAGCGTCCTTTCTACACGATTTTGATTGCTTTAGCTACAGCCTGTCTACAGCATCGTGTTAGGAGCTTACCCATACGAGACTAGCTACTTCGTGCTCATCAGGCTGCTACCGTGTGCGCAATCTTGTGCCTGTTCGTCGAGCCAGTGCTAGCGTCTCTCTTGTGCATTGCAACACGAGCTACTGTGCGTCGTCACTTATATCTTTTTGAGCTCACTTTTCAGAGTTGCTTTGCCCCATTTATCTCCACCGTGTGTGTTTCCGTGGGTCTTTGTCATACGATCAGCACTAGGACTTGTATTTCGGTGTAGTTAGGTATCCATACCAAGCCCCACCATATACCCTGGCTTGTCGTGTGATAGTTTCTTCTACCCTCGGTATTCGCTTCATCACATCTGTGCACGTTTCAGTCTCTACGAGTGGTAAGCATTTATTATTCACTTTGGAACGGTAAGATACCTCTTTCTTTCAGTTTTGAGTGAGTTGTGAGCGTAACCACCACCCGTTTATTGTTTGTGCACTAACCTACTAATCATGTCTGCTAGTGATGTTGATGTGATGCAGAAAAAACCTGATGATACTCCTATCATTTGGAGGGAGTATGAAGCTCTTCGTGATCATTTGGAAAGAATAATAACACGAACAACTAACGCTATTGATTCGGATGTTCAAGCTGTCCAAATGAAAGTAGAAGCCACTGATGCTACTGTTAATAATATGCAAGTGCAAGTCAATGATCTCCAAACTAGCATCCAGGCATTGACACAATCTGTCAATGCGCTGCGTCTTACTGTTGAGCAGCGACCCCTACCACATGCTGATGCTGATGATGAGAGTGCTCATGGCGACAATGAGGATTTTGCTGCAGCCGGTCGTGGTAATGGTCGAGGCAATGGTCCTCCTTTTCGTGGCCGTGGTTTTGTTCCCGTTGGTGCCCAGCGCGTTCCTTTTCAGCAGAATGATGGATTGGGTAAACCAAAAAAAATTATTCCCAAATTCGAGGGTGGTACTGATGTTGAAGAGTACCTCACATGGGAGTTGAAGATAGAGAAGTTGTGGCGTCTTCATGATTATACGGAGAACAAGAAAATCAAGCTTGCTTCTTCAGAGTTTGATGGCTATGCTTTGCGATGGTGGGACAGCGTTGTGCAAACACGTCAAGAAAACAACGAGCTGCCCATTATAACTTGGCGCCATATGAAGGAAGTGATGCGGGCTCGTTTTGTTCCGCATAACTACCTCCGCTCAGTTTTTGATAAGTTACAGCAATTGAAGCAAGGCTCGCTGTCCGTTAATGAGTATTATATGGAGATGGAGATGCTTCTACAAAGAGCTCGCGTTCGTGAGACTCTTCAGCAGACCTTGCAGCGTTTTCTCCATGGTCTGAAGTATAATATTAAGAGCATTGTTCGGCATCATCGGTATCGTGATATGAATGAGCTGCTACATCATGCACGTGAAGCTGAAGCCCAGTTTGCCGAAGAAGCTCAGTTTAAGTCTCGTACTACTTCGGGCAGCCGTTTCACACCCCGGCCTGCTGCATCCACACCAAGTTCCCGTTCAGATTTTCATGCTCCTTTGTCGTCGCGATCCGATTCCAATGCAAAGAAATCCGCACCTGCTGCTAGTGGTACTGGTTCGAACATGTCTATAGCACGTAATCGTGATATGGAGTGTCATACTTGTGGTGGCAAAGGTCATTTTAAACGGGATTGCCCCAATAGAAAAGTCATGATCGTCAATAAGGACACCAATGAATACGAGACAGGTGATGATGCTGATCCAGATGGTTCTGATGAGGATGACTTTGGTCATGACGGTGTTGATGCCTATCCTTCCACCGCCAATAACATAGTTTGCTCGTAGTGTGTGCTGAATGTGTCTCCTACATCTGAAAGTCAGCGGTGCAATTTGTTCCAAACTAAAGCACTTGTTGGACCGGACAAAGCTTGCAAACTCATCATCGATGGTGGTAGTTGCCGCAACCTTGCTAGCAAAGAGTTGTGTGCAAAGCTGAAACTGAAATACATTCCGCACCCGCATCCATATTATATCCAGTGGCTCAGCGACAATGGAGAGATGAAGGTCAGCCACATGGTGCGAGTTGATTTCGAGATTGGACCATACAAGGACTCCATTGAGTTTGATGTGGTTCCTATGACAGTTTGTCACCTCTTGTTGGGCCGCCCATGGCAGTTTGATCGCAACGTGTTGCACAATGGCCGCACCAACACATATCATTTGGAGTTCAAGGGCAGAAAAATTAACTTGCAGCCTATGTCTCCACAGCATATTGTAAATGAATCTCATCAGAAAACTGAAGTGAACTTAGAACATGAGAATGAGAGAGTAGCTAGACGAGAGACTATTACCTCGGTGAGTGAGAGCCACCCAGCCACATCGAGAGAGCCACACCAAAGTGAGCGAGTGAATTCTCTAGTCCTGCTAGCCACCAAAGAAGATATGAGAGAATTTAGAGAGGATCCTACAGCCATGCCACTTGTGCTTATGTACAAGGGTGAGATTTTGGTTTCTAACGACATGACTCCTCTTCCTTTTGGTGTTTCTAGTGTCTTGCAGGAATTTGATGATGTGTTTCCAGAGGAGGTCCCCGCTGGTTTGCCTCCTTTGCGCGGCATTGAGCACCAGATTGATTTCATCCCTGGTGCCACCTTGCCAAACCGCGCTCCTTACCGCACCAACCCCGAAGAAACTAAGGAGATTCAGAAACAAGTGCAAGCGCTACTCGACAAAGGTTATATTCGTGTGAGCTTAAGCCCTTGTGCTGTTCCTGTTATTCTAGTTCCTAAGAAAGATGGTACATGGCGCATGTGTGTAGATTGTAGAGCTATTAATAACATCACTATTTGATATCGTCACCCTATTCCGCGCTTGGATGATATGCTTGATGAGTTGAGTGGTGCTGCTGTTTTCTCTAAGATTGATTTGCATAGTGGTTACCATCAGATTAGGATGAAAGAAGGGGATGAGTGGAAAACAGCCTTTAAAACAAAATTTGGTTTATATGAGTGGTTAGTCATGCCATTTGGGTTAACTAATGCACCTAGTACATTTTGATGATATTTAATCTACAGCCGCAATGAATCTGAACATAGTGATCATATTAGACAAGTTTTGCAAGTGTTGCGTGATTCTCAGCTTTATGGTAATCTTGAAAAGTGCACATTTTGCAAAGATAAGGTCATCTTCCTTGGATATGTTGTTTCTAAAAATGGAGTAGAAGTCGATGCATCTAAAATTGAAGCTATTCAAAATTGGCCTACTCCCATGAATGTTAGTCAAGTATGAAGTTTTCATGGTCTTGCTAGTTTTTATCGCCGTTTTGTGAAAGACTTAAGTACTGTTGCTGCACCTTTAAATGAGTTAACTAAAAAAGGTGTTGAATTTGTATGGGGCGCAGCCCAAGATCATGCTTTTGATGAACTGAAACGTTTATTAACTTCTGCACCATTGCTTGCACTACCAGATTTTAATAAGCAATTTGAGATTGAATGTGATGCTAGTGGCATTGGTATTGGTGGTGTGTTGATGCAAGAGGGTCGGCCTATTGCCTACTTTTCTGAAAAACTTTGTGGTGCGAGGTTGAACTATCCTGTTTATGACAAAGAATTGTATGCGCTTGTTAGAGTTCTTGAGGTTTGGCAACATTATTTGTGGCCAAAAGAATTTATCATACATTCTGATCATGAAGCTTTGAAATATCTGAAAGCTCAATCTAATTTGCATAGGCGTCTTACTAAGTGGGTTGAGTTTATTGAGTCTTTTCCTTACATAATTAAACATAAAAAGGGTAAAGACAATGTGGTTGCTGATGCTCTATCTAGGAAGAACATGTTGTTGACACAATTAGACATTAAGGTTCCTGGTTTAGAGAGCTTGTGTGATTTATATGCTACTGATCATGATTTTTCAGCGCCATATAGTATGTGTACTGGTGGGAAAGCATGGGATAAATATCACATCCATGATGGGTTTTTGTTTCATGCTAACAAACTATGTGTTCCAGAATCGTCCGTGCGTTTGCTATTGTTGCAGGAATCCCATGCCGGCGGTTTGATGGGTCACTTTGGGCGTGAGAAGACGCTACTCATGCTCGCTGATCACTTTTATTGGCCTAGGATGAGGCGTGATGTGGACAGGTTCGTCAAGCGCTGCATTACATGCAACAAGTCAAAGTCCAAGCTGAAGCCTCACGGTTTGTATACTCCATTACCTGCACCTACTACACCATGGGAGGACATTAGCATGGATTTTGTATTAGGTTTGCCTAGGACTAAAAGAGGCCATGATTCTATATTTGTGGTAGTGGACAGATTTTCTAAAATGGCTCATTTTATTGCCTGCCACAAAAGCGACGATGCGTCGCATATTGCTAACCTATTTTTCAGGGACATTGTACGTTTGCATGGAGTACCCAAGACAATTGTCTTTGATCGTGATGTGAAGTTTATGAGTTACTTCTGGAAGACACTTTGGGGAAAGCTGGGCACAAAGTTACTTTTCAGCACTACATGTCATCCCCAAACTGATGGTCAAACGGAGGTGGTAAATCGCACACTTTCCACAGTGCTGCGATGCATGATCAAGAAGAACCTGCGTGCGTGGGAAGAGTGTTTGCCGCATGTGGAGTGTGCATATAACAGGGCGGTTCACTCTACCACGCAGCTATGTCCTTTTGAGGTGGTCTATGGTTTCAAACCCATTACGCCACTTGATTTGTTGCCTCTTCCTATTCAAGAGCGAGTCAATATGGAGGCATCCAAGAGGGCAGATTTTGTGAGGAAGATACATGTGAAGACTAAAGAGGCTATTGAGAAGAAAGGCAAGTATACTGCAGATCGTGCAAACAAGAAGCGAAAGGACGTATTGTTAAAGCCCGGTGATATGGTTTGGGTTCACTTTCGCAAGGATAGATTTCCACAGCTACGTAAGTCCAAGTTGCTGCCCCGTGGTGCTGGTCCTTACAAGGTTCTTGCCAAGATCAATGATAATGCCTACAAGATAGATCTTCCTACAGCTGAGTATGGCGTCAGCAATAGTTTCAACGTTGCTGATTTGACACCGTATGAAGGTGAAGACCTTGCAGCGTCGAGGTCGACGCCTTTTGAAGGGGGGAGGATGATGAGGACATCCCTATTACACCACCATTATCTCCTACTCCTTTTGATGAAGATGTTGCTGCGAAGAAGTCCAATGAGATTAGGATTGGACCAATTACAAGAGCACGTGCAAAGCTATTGGAACAACAGGTGAACTCACTCTTAATTGAACCTGATCTTTTATTTAATGAGAACTTTATACTGCCTAAGGCTATGCATATATGTATGATCAGGTTTGTTGATAACATGAGCGTTGCACGAGGAGGAGATGAGTCGCAGCAAGAAGAGCAAGACTTGATGATCAAGTGCGCGAGGGAGGAGAGGGAGGCAGGCGCACCAGGAGATCACCAGAACGTCAAGTCGACATGAGAGAGTCCGTGATGGCGCACTAGGACAACCTACGACACGATGTCTACACTTCTAAGGCGCGCCACACTCATGGCCTGCGTGCCAGAAATAGGCCGAACCCATGTATGGGTCGGTATGTACTCGTTTGAGTCAAACCGAGTCTGTTTGGGCCCAAACCAGGTTGGTTTTGGGCCAGGTCCATGTTGAGGACGCCCCAGCCTCCCTTAAGTAGCCAGGGGCGCCCCCTCAAGTCTGGGAGACCACGTTTAAACAAAACCCTAGTTTCTAGACAGAACCAAGTGTTCCTCTGAAATTATTCACACCAATTCATATCGATCTGGTGTTCGTTCTACTGAAAATCTGAGTGTGATCTGCTGTTCCATTGGGAATTAGTATATTGCATCACCGCTTCGTGGTCGGCGGCTACGTGCGCAAGCGTGTGACGTTGCGAATATCCAAAGGGTTGAAAGCTGTTGCGCTGGCTGTAGGGATTAGCCGGAGAGTTTACAGCGACACTCGAGTTATCTTCATCACCATCATCACCATCTACATCGCGCTCGCTGAGAAGATCGGGACACCCCGTATCAGAGTTCATGTCGTATATCGATATTGTAATCTGTATCGGATCCCACCCGATCCTTGAGACCTAGCCACCTATATATAGGGGCCAGGAGGGGACGGTGTGGGACAGATTGAAAGCAAGCCAGGTTTTACACCCACGTTTACTTTCATAGCCACCTTGTTTGACTGAATTTACCTTCGAGTTCATCCGACGCCCTATCTCCCCGATCCTAAGTCCTTCATCTAGGACATTTGTCGAGTTTAACCCTCATCAATTGGCGCCGACCGTGGGGACTCTGGGCGTTGGAATCATGAATTCGACGGCTTTTTCGCTTTTAGCCAATAGCAATCCGCAAGTCGACGAAATTCAGATACCCTTCGGAACCGTCGATTTTCAACCTCACCAGTCAAGTTTCTCGCAAGTATTTGAGAGCATGGATCAAGATATGGATTTAACAATCAGAAGTTTAAACTTTCACATCGGATCACTAGGTTTGATTCGCCTTTCAAATCTGACAAAAACAAGTCCGTCGGCAAGTGAACCCGAGATAGTAGCAATGTCAGAATCATCAGAAGGCTCTTCCAGCGAGGTAAACTCGCCGGTCAGCGTGACAGAAGCAGAAGAAGGAAAAATCGCAGGAGGCGACGAAATCATGGAGAATTTTGACTTAGAAGTGCAACTCGAAGATCTCATGATCTGCCATGATGACACCTCAGATCAATCAACAGGCACTTGGAAAACGGGACTAGAACTTTCTGAAGATGACAATTCGATCTTCTCAAGTCACAACAGCAAACTCGACAATCGATACAGATACTCGCCATCACAGGAGATAATTCAGAAGAACTCGACGACAACAATAGCCCAGTGCTTAATCCAGCAAATATAAACAAAGGGGCAAATCACTTAGCAGAAGGAGAAACCGCTGACTCCCTCGCAACAAGGGAGAAAGTTCGACTATCAGCCGATGAGTGGAGAACAATCAAGACAGCCGTGGAGCACGGCACGCCAATACCAACAAATTCCAGCAAAAACATGCTTTTGGGATACCATTACGCCCTAAGGCAACAAGCAAGGCAATTAGCAAAGGAGAGGATTGAAATACAGAAAAGGAAGGTCTCAGCCATTGCAGCAAGCGACGCTGCTCACAGAGCACGTAGTGATGCATCGTACACAAATAGAAGGCATCATCGACATGGATCAAGATATGAGAATCCCGAATACTCAGAAAAGCAAAGTATCTCGAAAAACCTCGACTCGTCCTTCCTATCGGTCGACGAGCAAGGAAATATTATACCAAAAACTCCTGAAGCAGCATTGGTGGCAGCTCAAGCATACCTGCATACAACATGACCAAATCTAGGAGACCCGAGGGAACATATGCATCGCGCAGCGCTAAATGGATTGAAGATGGTAGGCAACAAATTATCAGCAAAAGAGGAGGAGGCATATCGCAACAAAGGAACCCATAAACCAAGATCACCACGCCGTCACAACAGTCCTCGGCATAGAAGTGGAAGTCGCCGATCTAGGATGCCATCACCAGGACGATACAACTGTCCAAAGAACAAAGGAACCCGACGATCCAGAACTCCCAACAGAACATATGACTATGAAGACGATGAAAAGGAGATGGGGGCACCATGCTTTACCCGTAGGGTTCGCATCACGCCAGTACCCAAAGGTTTCAAATTACCCCATGACCAACAAAAGTACGACGGATCTCAGGAGCCACAGTCATGGCTTTCAGATTATCTACAAGCAGTAAAACTATTTGGAGGAACCAGGGAAATAGCAATGCAAAGTTTACAAGTACACCTCACCGGTGCAGAAAGGTCATGGTTAAGCAAACTATGAAAGGAACTTCAAGTTGGGAGCTGGGAGGAGCTCACAAAACAATTTACAAGCAACTTCAAGTTGACATACAAGCGGCCAGCATCCATAGAAGAAGTCAAAGCCTGCGTGCAGCAACGCGGGGAGACATTAAGAGCATATATCCAAAGGTGGAGTATAATTAAAAATTCGGCAGTCGAAGACTCGGATGAAAGAGCAATAGACGCATTCATAGTCGGGTTCCGATGAGGAGACCTAGTCGAAGAGATGGACAGAATCAAGCCAAAAACAGTATCAGATCTAATGGATGTGGCAAACAGATTCGCAGATGGAGAAGATGCGTGCAACAATAAACGCACGCGATCGTCAGAAGACGATAGAGGAAACAGATGTGGAGGTCAAAGGAGAAGATCCCGCAATTACGACAATTATGGCTCCCACAGCCAAGTAGCCGCAGGATATAAAGATAACACCTACCAAGGCAACGATCGTAAAAGTTTGGGACACCGTAGCTATGGCAAAGAAGATTACAAAAAGTTTCCGCCAAGGTAATCCAGAGAGTACAACCCATCACCAGAAGATATGCTCAACGGACCATGTCATATTCACTCTGCGTTCGTCGATGGGAAATGAGTATCTAGACACGCAATGAAAGATTGCACTACGTTCTTGAAACTACAAGAAGCAGCACTCAACAAGCAAGCCGAGGCAAAACGCCAGGGATACGAAGGAAACACAAGCAACGCACCTACAACCCAACAAGGAAACAGTGGAGCTCCCAAGGGCCAAGATCAATCAAACCAGGGACGCGACGACGATGAAGGATACGTTCCATCTAAAGGGCACATTACAGCAATGATACAACCAGTGCCCAAGTCGAACAAAGAGGAGAAAAGCATAACTCAACAAGTTAACCTCGCAATAACTTCACCTCCAGCAACAACGGAATATCTACATTGGTCAGAGCAACCAATAGAATTCAGCAGAGACGATCACTCAATAACAGTACCTCGGCCAGGAAACGCGCCCCTGGTACTCAAAGCTCAAATAGGGACGTACGATGTCGACAGAATATTCATGGATGCAGGAAGTGGGATAAATCTAATCTACGCAAAAACCCTACGGGCAATGCACATTTCATTAGAGTTCCTAAAGCCAACTGACTGCTCCTTTCACAGAATAGTTCCAGGAAGTGCTAACTATCCACTTGGTCGAATAGCACTCAATGTTTGCTTCGGAAATCAGCAAAATTAAAGAAGGGAGAAACTTGACTTCGTAGTCATGGACTGGCCATCACAATATCATGCGATCCTCGGGCGACCCGCATTTTCGCGATTCATGGCAGTGCGTCATTACACTTATCTTGTACTAAAAATGCCAGGACCCAAAGGAATTATTACAGTCAAAGGAAGCTTTGAGTTATCAGACCTATGCGACAAGGAATTTCACAAGATGGCCCAAAACTTCGGCATGATGGCAAGCTACGGGGAACCTAACTACAAAACAAAAAGCACGACTATAGGAGTCACACAGCAATTTGAAGGAAACCCCAAGGAACCAGAAGTAAAGAAACCTTGGGTACAGCCACCAGAGCAAGAGAAGTCTGCAGGAGAAGAAGAGAAGACTCAAGCGACATAGGCGAATAAGTAGAGTAGGAAAATAAGGCTGTAAAAGCCACGAGTTATACCAGGGCAATACCCTCTAGATCTAGAACACAGGTCATTGGCCGGATCTCTTGGGTTATCCCATGTATCTTACATTATATGCATAAATAAAAGACAAAAGTTCCTCTTATTTGAGTTTACGTGTCTCCAAAAAAAAAAGTTGCGATAAACGCACTAACTTACGCACGAAGTGCAATGCTCTGAGGATAAAACTTCTGACACAAAAAGTTAGAAAACAGAAAACTCTGGCATTATACACACAAGAATACATACGCATATTACATCAGTGGCTGATCAGAATCATCTATGCCCAAAGGATCTAAATAGTGATGCTCGCGGAAAAACGCGACATCCTCTTGAAGCAACCTAGCTATAAGCCTCCTCACTGGTTGAAGGGTGGCATCCATATGAACTCGAAGCTGAGCTCCCCCTGAAGGCAAGCCTAGTGACATGGAAATAAAATTAAGCCTCGGGTGCCACTTGCGTGTCCAACCAAGTGCGAAATTGGCGCTAGCCACTAAATTAAGTTCTATCAGACGATGAATGTGCTGAGTAGATCTAAAAGCAGCAAGTAGCTGTGGAAAAGTTCCAGGAAGAGGGTTACAAGGAAGCATCACGGAGTGCATGGTAGTCAGAGATTTTTGACAACCATCAACTGCTTCTCCAATGTGTTGAGCACGATCTTGGAGAAGCACAATAGCACTACGGTGCCGGGGAACAGACCAAAAAGTTTCGACTCCCTCAGATGATCTCTCAAGAGCCGCGATCCGTTTAGAAACACGGGGAGCTTCACCAATGAAGTCCAAGCAAGTACCTATAGTAATAAAAGTCATTGGCCAGCAGCATTGCAATAGAAAAGAAAAAGAGGAAAATGGCAAGAAAACATACATCACAGCAACTCGCAAGCAGATTCGACAATACCAACGAGAAAGGAGTCGCACTCCTCCAGATGAACAATTCTAGCCGTCAGACCCGACATCTTATCCTTGAGTATGGATATCTGTTTCATCAAACCACAAGATCTGCTGGCTTTATCCATAGCCGTCTGCGCTTGGCGCTTCGCCAAAGACAAGCGGCTTTCAAGGTCTGAAATCCTCGAAGAATATTCAGCACATCGGCGAGAAGGACGAGGAGGCGACGAAGTCATGGAGTCGAGAACATCAGCAGGAGAGGAAGCCTGATCGCGACCCGATGATCTACCAGTATGCATAGGCTGGAAGCAAAAGAAAAGAAAAGAGAAGCATCTTAGAAGCTGAATTGAACATGACATTTTGCAAAAGAAGAAATATCTACAAAAAGTGCAATCCCTCTGACTAAATTTCTCGGGCTACATGCGACTAAGAGTTTGCTACATCAGAATAAAACTAAAAATTACAACAGGGGGCCAAGTCTATGCCACCTCGGCCTCACGATCCGTGGCAGACATCAGCGTAGCAGAAGCATCACCAGCTTTGGGAGGAGGCATGGATCCACTCGTCGCTGGAGTCGAAGAAATTGGCGTAGTAGCGGTTGCAGAAGCCGCCGAAGGAGAAATCAGCGACACAATGCCTGGCGCATACTTCTTCGCCTTCTCAAAGAAAGCCTTCAGCTCTGAACGAGGACGACCGTGGGAAGAGCTCACCTTTTCCCAGTTAACCTCTTCACCATGTGGATATGAAAATGCAATGGCCCCCTCGGCACCTCGCTTCAAGGAGAGGCCCTTCATAGTAAGTATGGGGTCGTCAGGGGTGTCGAAGGCCTTGGCAAGATTCTTCAAATCTGGCACCTTGGCTTTTTGCTTGGGCCACAACCCGACAAAAATCCGCGTAAGCATGCAGTTAACCAACTCGAAGATTTCCTGGACGGATATTTAGTTTGCTTCCAGCAAGCTAACCGCGGCTAAGAGAGGATCGTCATCGGGTTGCAAAGTGGACGCAGATACTTCAGTATATTCTGCAAAACCAAGGAAACAGCAAATGGCAAGAAAGAAATACATCAGCAAGTATAAAAGAGGAGGCAAGTAAACAAAAGGAAAGAAAGGTATAGTACGTACCTCCAGCAGCAGCAGACATCTTGTTCACCCGTTCAGCCATGGCATGTTCCCGCTGGAGGTGCTCCTTGTTAGCATCAGTCAGGGCCTTTTCTGCTTTCTTTGCCTTAGCCAGTGCTGATTTAGTAGACTTCTCAGCATTGACCTTGGCAGCAGTGGCAGCATCAAAAGCTTTCCTTGAAGCTTCGAGTTCAGCTTCTAGTGATGAAATGCGAGCATTGGCTGTTGCCAAAGCATCTGCAGTTCACCAAAGAAGAAAAGAAAAGTCAAGCAAAGAAGCAAAGACAGGCGTACAAGACAAACAAATATCGGAAAAAGAAATTCACCTTCTGAGGCCTTAGCAGTCTACAGATACTCGACACACTCGTTGCCCAAGGCGACAAATTTCTTCATCAAGTTCTATCAAGAAATAGCACGTGAGTATCAACACGCAAAAGTAGAAATGAATATACCAGTATGATGATGCACATCGTCGGAGGAGCTTATGGACCGATGGGCCTCAAGAGAAGCGCCGACATCGGACGATTTCTTCACGCGTTTCGAACTACGAATGGGGGCTACCTTCTTAAGGTGAACCCTTAGAGCTTTTGAAGGTTTAGCTGCTGGATCGAGCTCCTGTGATGGTGGCTCGTCGACAGCAGGAGTATCAGTGGCAGGGGCGGCAGCAGCAAATTCCTTCAGGTTCTCCTTGTCACTAAGAAAAGAAGCAAAAGATAAAGTAATCTATCGAAGTCAACAGGAAAAAGAAAATATATGAAAACAAGCAGCAGGACACTCACGAGTCCATGAAGTCAAAGAGCTCTACATCGTCCTCTGGCACGAAGGATTCCCCGGCCACAGTTTTATGAGCGGAGGCACTGGAAGAAGCAAACTCTTCGACACGCTTCGTCTTCTTGTCAACGCCAAGATCTTCAGAAAGCGCAGGAGGAGGTGACATCGTTGAGCTGGTCCTTTCCAGCGAATCTTCGCCTTCGTCTCCATCTTGGCTGTCCTCAGTGTCGGGGGCTTCGGAGGCCACGGAAATAGGCACATGTGGAATGGCCCCTCCCTCTAGGAGAGGAGGGCGAGAAACAAGAAGTCGATGATCCTGAAAAGAAAAACAACCCGAAAGTTACCAGGCGAACAATGATAAGAGAAAAACAAGGGAAGTAAAGGCAGCAAAAAATACCGCAGGCAAGGGATGCTCGGAGTCGAAGTGGCTTGCGGCTAAGTCCGCAACTTCATGATCCTTGGTGAGAGTAATAAGAGCTCTCACACGCTTGTCGAGATCCTTCTCCATAAGATCTTCGGATACTCGAGAAGGATCTTCCAAGCCGGAAAAAGTCCATAACTTGGAGAGAAAATGCTGCAGGGGTTGAACTCGACGTTGCAGGAAAAACGCCATGAGTTGGGTACCCAAAAGTGCACCTCCTCTACCACCCTTCAGCTCCTGGATGCGGGCTAGAAGTGGCTTGAGCTCCTCCATCCCAGGTTCTGTGGGAGGCGAATCCCACGAGGCCAATTTTTTCAATTCTTGGGAGGCATCAAATGGAGCAATACCATACTTGTTGGAGGAGGAAATCTTTTGGTCCTTGATGTAAAACCACCTGGTCCTCCAACCTTGTACCGAGGCAGCCATGGAAAATTCCAAATACTGCGATTCAACACGAACAGATATACAAGCTCCACCCAGTTTGGGTTTCTTGGACAATGAGACACTAGGCCGGAGCCGAAAGAGGGATCTCCAAAGAAGAAAGTGGGGATCAATCTCCAGAAACGACTCGCAAAGAGTTATGAAACAAGCAATATGCAGAATGGAATTTGGTGTGAGCTGATGAAGCTGCACACCATAAACAAAAAGAAGCCCACGAAGGAACTCGTGGGCAGGAAGGGAAAGGCCGCGCAAGAGAAAGGCGAAGAACATCTCCCGAAAGCCATCTCTAGGTTTGGGGATCCGTTCGGTGCTCGGGAAGATGACCTGATCTTCATCGGAGACGAGGCCATCCGCACAGGCCTTGTTCAGATCCTTCTGTGTGAAGACAGAAGGTACCCAGCTGGTCGCGGCGTTTATCCCCTTGGTCATCTTGTTCTGCTGCGCCAGATACTTCACGCGCATCTATGATTTGCGCACGGAGGCTACACAGGAGATCAAAGGAGCACAGAGATTGCAACAATGGCGGCAACGGAAGCAATGAACTGGTAAACAGTGACTTTCCCCACTCTCCCCATATATAGCTTCCTGGTAACGGAATGTGGGCTGAGACGTGGCGCAAGGAGCGGAAACGGTAGCCCACTAACGGGCAGAGAAATTGCGAAATTACCGCGCTGCCCATGGGTAACGGTTAAAATCAAGAGATAATTACAAACAGATTAATTGTATTAATGATGTCACAAACGTACGGGTTACGAGAACTGAAGACTATGATAGCAGTGGAAACTAGTAAGATGAACATTCCAAAGATGGTTCGAGATGGTGAACTTGAAAAAGGGAAGATCAAGGAAGCTGATGAAAAATTAAGCCTGGTAAAGGAGGAATCATTCTTTGAGTCTATACCCGAAAATATTTGGCTATAGCCTCGGGGGCTACTACCATCGAGAGCGCTGGGCGCACACCCGATGATATTATTGAGTCACATTATGATCTCATGACATAAAGGAAGGCACGCTATCTTTGAGCCTATACTCAAAAAAAGATTTTTTCAACTATAGCCTCGGGGGCTAATACCATCGGGAGCGCTGGGCGCGCACCCGATGATGTTTTATAAAGAACAGTGGAGGAAAGGATGCCAAAGAGACTTTGAAGATATCACTACTACCATTGGGAGGGAGTTTTTATCAATTAAAGTGGAAATAACCTGAAAATTTGGCACGTTAGAATAGTCAAACAAGGCTACGACATATGATTCTCGAGTTGCGCCATCGCGACAAAACTCGAATGCCGTGGTTGAAATATATCACGAAGGTAAGACCCCAGGATCCGTCCTGTGTGGCCCGGTATACGCACATGGATGCGCTCTGCTGGTTTGTATCCGTGTCTACGATGCGAAGAAAAATCCTGGTGGACGCACTGGGTACCCTAAGAACCACTGGGATTCATTTTTTGTAAGTCCTAAATGCGGCAAAAGAATGGGTTTGAGCGGTTTCCCGAATTCAAGTCCAAGGGGATTGAATTTGAAGTAGGTGGCAATTATCTGTTCCGGCAGTTAACTGGCCTCTTGATCCGTCTGAGTTGTCAGGCTTGTTCATCAAAGCCCCTTGCGAGATATTATAATGAAAGATAAGTTGAAAGACCAAGTCGAAGATTTAAAGATTTGAAGAAGTCAAGTATTGATCAAGCCGAAGAGTTGAAGATCTGAGATTCAACCCGAATCTGTAATTCTGGTAGAATCTCAGGGGCTACTGACAAGGGTATAGATAATAGAGCCCATCAGTTAAGTACCCCTAAGTCCCGTTAAGCTAGGCACAATTGTAATACTAGTCGAAAAACGTGTTCATGTCGTATATCGATATTGTAATCTGTATCGGATCCCACCCGATCCTTGAGACCTGGCCACCTATATATAGGGGCCAGGAGGGGACGGTGTGGGACAAATTGAAAGCAAGCCAGGTTTTACACCCACGTTTACTTTCATAGCCACCTTGTTTGATTGAATTTACCTTCGAGTTCATCCGATGCCCTATCTCCCCGATCCTAAGTTCTTCATCTAGGACATTTGTCGAGTTTAACCCTCGTCACCTGGATTATTTGGTAAGTGCGCAGGTAAGACGACCTCGTCCCTTCCATAGAGCAGACACAAAAACACTTGGCGATTTACCTTGATTCAGGCCATGAGAGGGGATTTCGCATAAAACCCTATGTCCAACATGTTTGAGCTTATTGAAGAAGATGTCATTGGCGGGTGTACAAGGGGGTCAGAGGCGGAGCCTGAGGGCATCCGACCTCTGAAGAAAGCTCTCTACTCCTACTCTACTCAACCTCTCATGAACTGAGAGAGTGATCTCCAGATCTAGGAGATGAACTCTCTCAGATCCTCTCTCTGAGGCTCAGAAGATGTAGATCTTGTAGGTCTCTACGCTCTGAAGCTCTGAAGCCTAGCTTCTTTGTTGTTCTACTACCTATCTTTTCTTGTTAGCCCTCTTTCTTCTAAGGCCTCGTCTCTTCTCTTCCACCCCCTCTCTACCGTGGCATGGCCCTCCTTTTATACTTAAGGGGATACCACAGTGGCCAGTCTGCATGTGTGACAGATGTCACAGGGCTCTGAGCGGTGGCATAGCACTCCAGGGCTAGGCCTCGAGCTATCTTCTCGCCCCGTCTAGCATGCTGCACAGATGGGACTTGACCAGCCGGTCCAGTCCATCATTACCACCCCTGGCGTGGTAATGATGTCTTCTGCAAGTCCACCGTAGAGGGCTTCCGCCGCGCATCTCCCATGCGCGTCTTTGGGGAGTGACACGAAGATCCTGGCAGGATCCTCTCGCCACGAACCCTGAGGCCTTGTCTTGCGGGACAGGTCACGAGCCTTCTCCGGTATGCCACTTTCTCTCGGCTAGGGGAGAAACCTTCTCTTGCAAGCTTCCCTCCCCGCAAGGGGGAGAGGCCTTCACTTCATCCTCCCTACAGAGGGAAAAAGCAACGCCTGGCGCCCGGCAATGCCTTGCCGGGGGCAAAGCTTTCCGAGGTTCTGCCGCAGGCATCGTCCCTGGACTCCTTCCAGGAAATGGCTACGAGCGAAGGGATGCCGCCATGGCAGAGCTTTTGAAGATGCCGGTCGAGGATCCCTCACGACATCTTCGAGAAGCTCTATCGCAGGAGCAACTCTTGCCTTCACCATGCCATTGGCGCCCTGACTCTGCGTGGCTCTCCACTGGCTCTCTCCCACCTCCTGTGAGAGAGGAGTGCCACGACCCGGGCTATTTGTAGCACGAACAGCGGACGTCTTTCTCTTCTTCCCGCAAGTGGGCTTGCGGATGGCTCTTTGCCGATGGGAAGCGGTGGCCGATCGGCCGGCGGTGCCTTGGTCCAGCCACCGCTCGGTGAGTCCTTATCCTTTCTCCTCGTGGATCGGGCCGAGCGACAGGTGCTGAGACCCATCTGTCCTAGAGAACCGACAGTAGCCCCCGGCCGTGCCCGGCAACGCTACCACCTGTTGCCCGGGTGCGGCCAAACAGAAGAGTGCAGGCCCTGCGACATGACCTGTCCCGCTGCCAGACCCGTCACGACGCCAGAACAAAAGCACTTGAGTGCTCTACTGATGAGGACATCCCTATTACACCGCCATTATCTCCTACTCCTTTTGATGAAGATGTTGCTGCGAAGAAGTCCAATGAGATTAGGATTGGACCAATTACAAGAGCACGTGCAAAGCTATTGGAACAACAGGTGAACTCACTCTTAGTTGAACCTGATCTTTTATTTAATGAGAACTTCATACTGCCTAAGTCTATGCATCTATGTATGATCAGGTTTGTTGATAACACGAGCGTTGCACGAGGAGGAGATGAGTCACAGCAAGAAGAGCAAGACTTGTTGATCAAGTGCGCGAGGGAGGAGAGGGAGGCAGGCGCACCACGAGATCACCAGAACGTCAAGACGACATGAGAGAGTCTGTGATGGCGCACTAGGACAGCCTATGACACGATGTCTACACGTCTAAGGCGCGCCACACTCATGGCCTGCGTGCCAAATTAGGCCGAACCCATGTATGGGTCGGTATGTACTCGTTTGAGTCGAACCGAGTCAGTTTGGGCCCAAACCAGGTTGGTTTTGGGCTAGGTCCATGCTGAGGACGCCCCAGCCTCCCTTAAGTAGCCAAGGGCACCCCCTCAAGTCGCTTAGACCACGTTTAAACAAAAACCTAGTTTCTAGACAGAACCAAGTGTTCCTCTGAAATTATTTGCACCAATTTGTATCGATCTGGTGTTTGTTCTTCTTAAAGTCTGAGTGTAATCTGCTGTTCCATTGGGAATTAGTATATTGCATCACCGCTTCGTGGTCGGCGGCTACGTGCGCAAGCGTGTGACGTTGCGAATATCCAATGGGTTGAGAGCTGTTGCGCTGGCAGCAGGGATTAGCCGGAGAGTTTACAGCGACACTCGAGTTATCTTCATCACCATCATCGCCATCTACATCACGCTCGCTGAGAAGATCGGGACACCCCTTATCATCTTGGTATCAGATTCCAGCGTTTACTCAGTGAGCATCCACAAATTCATCCCCATAAATTCGTTTTTTGTTTTTGTCCTATCCAGAAAAAGCCTACAAAAAAATTAGGGTTCTTAGTTTCGCCATAGCCTAGATCGTATCGAGGTACTGGTTTTAGTAGCTGATCGTCTTTTCGCGTATCTTTTCATCAAATCTGTAGGAGTCTAGGATCCCCGTTCTTTTCTGCATCTTCGTTTCGGATTTCGTCGTCGTTTGGTCAATCTTTGATCTCCTGCTTCTTCCATAAGCCGGCGGCTGTGTACTTTGTTCTTCAGGCGAAGTACTCGATCGAGCAAACCACAGATCCGATCGGAATTGTTAAAAAAAAAACAGCACCTGCCCGCCCGTCGCCCCAGGATGGAGACCGTCTGGGGTCGGGCGACTCGATCCTCGCCCAGGCGCGGGGCGCGCTTGCCACAGCGCAGAGGCTGTCTGGCCTCTAGCGCCAGGCAGGCCTCAATTTGTTGGCCCAATTTGATTCAGTAAAAAAAAAACAAAAAAAAACTGGATCGCTGGCGTGCTTTTGGCGCTAGACCTCAGACACTCTCTGTGCTCTAGCGTGAGCGTTATACCAAAAAAAAGAGACAAACTACTTTGTCCGTTTCGCATCGCCGTCGCACTGCCGTGCGTTTCCGGCGTCGTATATCTCTGCCGCGACACGTTTTTTGTCGATTTCTCTGCCGCGACAGTGTGTTACAACTGTGTCCACATAGCGTCCTTTCTACACGATTTTGATCGCTTTAGCTATAGCCTGTCTACAGCATCGTGTTACGAGCTTACCCATATGAGACTAGCTACTTCGTGCTCATCAGGCTGCTGCCGTGTGCGCAATCATGTGCCTGTTCGTCGAGCCAGTGCTAGCGTCTCTCTTGTGCATTGCAACACGAGCTACTGTGCGTTGTCACTTATATCTTTTTTAGCTCACTTTTCAGAGTTGCTTTGCCCCGTTTATCTCCACCATGTGTGTTTCCGTGGGTCTTTGTCATACGATCAGCACTAGGACTTGTATTTTGGTGTAGTTAGGTATCCATACCAAGCCCCACCATATACCCTGGTTTGTCGTGTGATAGTTTCTTATACCCTCGGTATTCGCTTCATCACATCCGTGCACGTTTCAGTCTCTACGAGTGGTAAGCATTTATTATTCACTTTGGAACGGTAAGATACCTCTTTCTTTCAGTTTTGAGTGAGTTGTGAGCGTACCCACCACCCGTTTATTGTTTGTGCACTAACCTACTAATCATGTCTGCTAGTGATGTTGATGTGATGCAGAAAAAACCTGATGATACTCCTGTCATATGGAGGGAGTATGAAGCTCTTTGTGATCATTTGGAAAGAATAATAACACGAACAACTGACGCTATTGATTCTGATGTTCAAGCTGTCCAAATGAAAGTAGAAGCCACTGATGCTACTGTTAATAATATGCAAGTGCAAGTCAATGATCTCCAAACTAGCATCCAGGCGTTGACACAATCTATCAATGCTGATGCTGATGATGAGAGTGCTCATGGCGACAATGAGGATTTTGCTGCAGCCGGTCGTGGTAATGGCCGAGGCAATGGTCCACCTTTTCGTGGCCGTGGTTTTGTTCCCCTTGGTGCCCAGCGAGTTCCTTTTCAGCAGGATGATGGATTGGGTAAGCCTAAGTTTTTTATTCCCAAATTCGAGGGTAGTACTGATGTTGAAGAGTACCTCACATGGGAGTTGAAGATAGAGAAGTTGTGGCATCTTCATGATTATATGGAGGACAAGAAAATCAAGCTTGCTTCTTCTGAGTTTGATGGCTATGCTTTGCGATGGTGGGACAGCGTTGTGCAAACATGTCAAGAAAACAACGAGCTGCCCATTATAACTTGGCGCCATATGAAGGAAGTGATGCGGGCTCGTTTTGTTCCGCATAACTACCTCCGCTCCGTTTTTGATAAGTTACAGCAATTGAAGCAAGGTTCGATGTCCGTTAATGAGTACTATATGGAGATGGAGATGCTTTTACAACGAGCTCGCGTTCGTGAGCCTCTTGAGCAGACCTTGCAGCATTTTCTCCATGATCTGAAGTATAATATTAAGAGCATTATTCGGCATCATCGGTATCGTGATATGAATGAGCTGCTACATCATGCATGTGAAGCTGAAGCCCAGTTTGCCGAAGAAGCTCAGTTTAAGTCTCGTACTACTTCGGGCAACCGTTTTACACCCAGGCCTGCTGCACCCACACCAAGTTCCCGTTCAGATTCTCGTGCTCCTTCGTCGTCGCGATCTGATTCCAATGCAAAGAAATCCGCACCTGCTGCTAGTGGTACGGGTTCGAACATGTCTACAGCACATAATCGTGATATGGAGTGTCATACTTGTGGTGGAAAGGGTCATTTTAAATGGGATTGCCCCAATAGAAAAGTGATGATTGTCAATGAGGACACCAATGAGTACGAGACAGGTGATGATGCTGATCCAGATGGTTCCGATGATGATGACTTTGGTCCTGACGGTGTTGATGCCTATCCTTCCACCGCCAATAACATTGTTTGCTCGCAGCGTGTGCTCAGTGTGTCTCCTACATCTGAAAGTCAGCGGTGCAATTTGTTCCAAACTAAAGCACTTGTTGGACCAGACAAAGCTTGCAAACTCCTCATCGATGGTGGTAGTTGCCGCAACCTTGCTAGCAAGGAGTTGTGTGCAAAGCTGAAACTGAAATATATCCCGCACCCACATCCATATTATATCCAGTGGCTCAGCGACAATGGAGAGATGAAGGTCAGCCACATGGTGCGAGTTGATTTCGAGATTGGACCATACAAGGACTCCATCGAGTTTGATGTGGTCCCTATGACGGTTTGTCACCTCTTGTTGGGCCGCCCATGGCAGTTTGATCGCAACGTGTCACACAATGGCCGCACCAACACATATCATTTGGAGTTCAAGGGCAGAAAAATTAACTTGCAGCCGATGTCTCCATAGCATAGTGTAAATGAATCTCATCAGAAAACTGAAGTGAACTTAGAACATGAGAATGAGAGAGTAGCTAGACGAGAGACTATTACCTCGGTGAGTGAGAGCCACCCAACCACATCGAGAGTTCCACACCAAAGTGAGCGAGTGAATTCTCTAGTTCTGCTAGCCACCAAAGAAGATATGAGAGAATTTAGAGAGGATCCTACAGCCATGCCACTTGTGCTTATGTACAAGGGTGAGATTTTGGTTTCTAACGACATGACTCCTCTTCCTTTTGGTGTTTCTAGTGTCTTGCAGGAATTTGACGATGTGTTTCCAGAGGAGGTCCCCGCTGGTTTGCCTCCTTTGCACGGCATTGAGCACCAGATTGATTTCATCCCTGGTGCCACCTTGCCAAACCGCGCTCCTTACCGCACCAACCCCGAAGAAACTAAGGAGAGTCAGAAACAAGTGCAAGCGCTACTCGACAAAGGTTATATTCGTGTGAGCTTAAGCCCTTGTGCTATTCCTGTTATTCTCGTTCCTAAGAAAGATGGTACATGGCGCATGTGTGTAGATTGTAGAGCTATCAATAACATCACTATTCGATATCGTCACCCTATTCCGCGCTTGGATGATATGCTTGATGAGTTGAGTGGTGCTGCTGTTTTCTCTAAGATTGATTTGCGTAGTGGTTACCTTCAGATTAGGATGAAAGAGGGGGATGAGTGGAAAACTGCCTTTAAAACCAAATTTGGTTTATATGAGTGGTTAGTCATGCCATTTGGTTTAACTAATGCACCTAGTACCTTCATGAGATTAATGAACCATGTTTTGCGAAATTTTATTGGCAAGTTTGTGGTTGTGTACTTTGACGATATATTAATCTACAGCCGCAATGAATCTGACCATAGTGATCATATTAGACAAGTTTGGCAAGTGTTGCATGATTCTCAGCTTTATGGTAATCTTGAAAAGTGCACATTTTGCAAAGATAAGGTCATCTTCCTTGGATATGTTGTTTCTAAAAATGGAGTAGAAGTCGATGCATCTAAAATTGAAGCTATTCAAAATTGGCCTACTCCCATGAATGTTAGTCAAGTACGAAGTTTTCATGGTCTTGCTGGTTTTTATCGCCGTTTTGTGAAAGACTTTAGTACTGTTGCTGCACCTTTAAATGAGTTAACTAAAAAAGGTGTTGAATTTGTATGGGGTGCAGCCCAAGATCATGCTTTTGATGAACTGAAACGTTTATTAACTTCTGCACCATTGCTTGCACTAGCAGATTTTAATAAGCAATTTGAGATTGAATGTGATGCCAGTGGCATTGGTATTGGTGGTGTGTTGATGCAAGAGGGTTGGCCTATTGCCTACTTTTTTGAAAAACTTTGTGGTGCGAGGTTGAACTATCCTGTTTATGACAAAGAATTGTATGCGTTTGTTAGAGTTCTTGAGGTTTGGCAACATTATTTGTGGCCAAAAGAATTTATCATACATTCTGATCATTAAGCTTTGAAATATCTGAAAGCTCAATCTAATTTGCATAGGCGTCTTGCTAAGTGGGTTGAGTTTATTGAGTCTTTTCCTTACATAATTAAACATAAAAAGGGTAAAGGCAATGTGGTTGCTGATGCTCTATCTAGGAAGAACATGTTGTTGACACAATTAGACATTAAGGTTCCTGGTTTAGAGAGCTTGTGTGATTTATATGCTACTGATCATGATTTTTCAGCGCCATATAGCATGTGTACTGGTGGGAAAGCATGGGATAAATATCACATCCATGATGGGTTTTTGTTTCGTGCTAACAAACTATGTGTTCCAGAATCATCCGTGCATTTGCTATTGTTGCAGGAATCACATGCCGGCGGTTTGATGGGTCACTTTGGGCGTGAGAAGACGCTACTCATGCTCGCTGATCACTTTTATTGGCCTAGGATGAGGCGTGATGTGGACAGGTTCGTATACTCCATTACCTGCACCTACTACACCATGGGAGGACATTAGCATGGATTTTGTATTAGGTTTGCCTAGGACTAAAAGAGGCCATGATTCTATATTTGTGGTAGTGGACAGATTTTCTAAAATGGCTCATTTTATTGCCTGCCACAAAAGCGACGATGCGTCGCATATTGCTAACCTGTTTTTCAGGGACATTGTACGTTTGCATGGAGTACCCAAGACAATTGTCTCTGATCGTGATGTGAAGTTTATGAGCTACTTCTGGAAGACACTTTGGGGAAAGCTGGGCACAAAGTTACTTTTCAGCACTACATGTCATCCCCAAACTGATGGTCAAACGGAGGTGGTAAATCGCACACTTTCAACAGTGTTGCGATGCATGATCAAGAAGAACCTGCGTGAGTGGGAAGATTGTTTGCCGCATGTGGAGTTTGCATATAACAGGGCGGTTCACTCTACCACGCAGCTATGTCCTTTTGAGGTGGTCTATGGTTTCAAACCCATTACGCCACTTGATTTGTTGCCTCTTCCTATTCAAGAGAGAGTCAATATGGAGGCATCAAAGAGGGCAGATTTTGTGAGGAAGATACATGTGAAGACTAAAGAGGCTATTGAGAAGAAAGGCAAGTATACTGCAGATCGTGCAAACAAGAAGCGGAAGGAGGTATTGTTTCAGCCCGGTGATGTGGTTTGGGTTCACTTTCGCAAGGATAGATTTCCACAGCTACGTAAGTCCAAGTTGCTGCCCCGTGGTGCTGGTCCTTACAAGGTTCTTGCCAAGATCAATGATAATGCCTACAAGATAGATCTTCCTACAGCTGAGTATGGCGTCAGCAATAGTTTCAACGTTGCTGATTTGACACCGTATGAAGGTGAAGACCTTGCAGCGTCGAGGTCGACGCCTTTCGAAGGGGGGGAGGATGATGAGGACATCCCTATTACACCGCCATTATCTCCTACTCCTTTTGATGAAGATGTTGCTGCGAAGAAGTCCAATGAGATTAGGATTGGACCAATTACAAGAGCACGTGCAAAGCTATTGGAACAACAGGTGAACTCACTCTTAGTTGAACCTGATCTTTTATTTAATGAGAACTTTATATTGCCTAAGTCTATGCATCTATGTATGATCAGGTTTGTTGATAACACGAGCGTTGCACGAGGAGGAGATGAGTCGCAGCAAGAAGAGCAAGACTTGTTGATCAAGTGCGCGAGGGAGGAGAGGGAGGCAGGCGCACCACGAGATCACCAGAACGTCAAGACGACATGAGAGAGTCCGTGATGGCGCACTAGGACAGCCTACGACACGATGTCTACACGTCTAAGGCGCGCCACACTCATGGCCTGCGTGCCAAATTAGGCCGAACCCATCTATGGGTCGGTATGTACTCGTTTGAGTGGAACCGAGTCAGTTTGGGCCCAAACCAGGTTGGTTTTGGGCCAGGTCCATGCTGAGGACGCCCCAGCCTCCCTTAAGTAGCCAGGGGCGCCCCCTCAAGTCGCTTAGACCACGTTTAAACAAAACCCTAGTTTCTAGACAGAACCAAGTGTTCCTCTGAAATTATTTGCACCAATTCGTATCGATCTGGTGTTTGTTCTTCTAAAAGTCTGAGTGTAATCTGCTGTTCCATTGGGAATTAGTATATTGCATCACCGCTTCGTGGTCGGCGGCTACGTGCGCAAGCGTGTGACGTTGCGAATATCCAAAGGGTTGAGAGCTGTTGCACTGGCAGTAGGGATTAGCCGGAGAGTTTACAGCGACACTCGAGTTATCTTCATCACCATCATCGCCATCTACATCGCGCTCGCTGAGAAGATCGGGACACCCTTTATCATCTACAGACCCGAAGGGTCGTGCATTGAGTCCGGTGCTCTCCCACGGCGCCTCGATTCTCGCACGAGGCAAAAAATGCGCGGCGTAGTGGGGCAGTTGCCACACGGGCCCTGCATGGGGAAGGAGCGAGGGGTTAATGCGGGAGCGAAACGGATGGTGGGCCCGCGCTCATGCCCTATAAAAGGGTTTTGGGCAGCGGTCTAAGTCTGTTTGCTGTCGACGCATCTCACCTTCGCCTTCCTCTTTCACCGCACTTCTCTGGTGTTTCCCTACCCTCGCCTCTCACTGCGCCATTGCCCCGAAGAAGTCTAAGTCCAACAAGGGGATCGCTGAAAGCTCCACTCCTGTGACCCTTTCCTTCCTGTCAGGGCGCATGGCGGAGGGCAAGGGATTGAGCAGCTTGCTGGATACGTGGCGGATAAGTCAAATGAGCGAGGCCCGACCATCCTCGCCCATGCCAGCGAAGCCGTCGCTCGAGAGGCGAGGGACGCAAGGGTGTTCTTCTGGTTTCTGGTGGCAGGGATGGTCCCGCCAATGTCGCTCTTCCTCCACGCCGTGATGTCCACATACGGCATGGTGCTGGCGCACCTTCACCCCAACACCCTCCTCACGATGGCCATCTTGCAGTACCTTTGTGAGGCGTTCGTGGGGGTGCGCCCTTTGGTTGTGCTCTTCCGGGTCTTCTTCGAGGCGCGCCTGGACACCGGTGGTGCCATTTCTGGCTGCCTCTCCTTCCATCTTCGCCTGAGCATGGTGACGCGTTTCATCCCCATGTCGAACAGAGAGTGGGAGGAGTGGCGGGGTGAGCTGGTGCTTCATGAGGTTCAGTGAGGAAGATGATCTCGTGGCTTACGCCAAGCCAACGGGCTTCCTGGATGCTCTCTCCATCTGGACCTCCCCGGTGAGCATGGCCGGTCTAGAGGCCGCAATAGAGAGGATCCAAAACCTCCGCGACAACCACCTCGCCGCCCACCACATGGTGAAATCTTTCGTTCGCCACAATATCCTGCTGCTACAATGGCGCTCCTGCCCTCATTGGGAGGTGCTCTCTCGGAATCACCCGATGAGGTTGCACCATGACAACCCCTCTGAGGTCGAGATCCTGAGGGTCTCCAACTTTCTGACTAGCGCGCGGAAACCAGACGGAACTATTGAGGCCTCAACGAATCCGTGCGGTCATCCGTTTAGAGACCGAGGTGCGCGCGGCCATCATCGCGTCCATACCCCTCTGCGACTAGTGGGGTCTCATTGCAGCTCTTGCGGCACCGGAGGTAGCCGCCAGAGGGGCAAATGAAGAACTCACCACGGCGCAGAGAAGCCATCTAGCCAGTCGCCTTCTCATGGCCCAAGAGGCCATCGAGGAGGGCAAAGTGCCCGACGCCTAGGTTCACCTTCCTCGGCGGCGCCCGAGGCCATCACACCTGGCCAGCCCCCAGGCCTTAGTACCAGAGATGAGCTCCTCCGCAGGGGCCAGCACATCTAGTGACGTTCCCACGAGTGGCCCGTCCACAGATTCTGCAGGATGGGATGAACTGGAGTGGGGCTGCCTCCTGGATCCGTCTCGGTAAGCTTCTCGGGCTTGCATCTTAGCTTTCTCTTTATCGGACCTTGTGAAGTCACAATGCTTCTTTGATTTCATGCAGCAGGGACCCCTCCTAGGATCCCTCAACGAAGAGGACCCAGGAAGACGCCCTGGATCTTAATGAGCCCATCAGCAAGAGGCTTCACGGAGCCCCCGGCATGGAGCTGAGGCTCCCCACAACGGGTAACTCACTTTCCCTTCAGTTCATTCCCACATCCCTTGCCGGGATTTCTCTTCCTGGGCTAAAGCTTGCCATCTGCTCTATGTGCAGGTGTTGTTTCCGACCGGGTTGCCGGAGACCGTCCAGGAAGGCTCCCTGCAACCAGCACAATCATGCCAACATGTGCACACTTTTGTCCAACTTTGCCAACTCTTTTTATTTTTAGCCCACTTTTTGCTAGTTCCTTCCCTTGTTGCCTCTTCGGACAACTGATTCTTTTCTGTTGGGCATGTAGCTGTTGTGTCCTTGCTAGCAACCAGGACATCGGAGCCAGTGGGCAGGGCTAGCCAGGGCGTCGGCCCGGGAGCAGCAAGTGCTCCAGGCTCTATCGCTCTGGTTATTCCTTCCCACGCCCTAGCTCCTGCCACAGCCCCGACAAACTTCGTCCAGGCGCTGCTGCGGCAAAGGGTGCCGATGGAGCCTCCAGGGGGAGCAGCCAAGAAGTTGTAACATCCCAAGTTTTTATCAAATTATGGAATAAAAAAATTAAATTATTTAGTTGTTTTGATTCAAATTTCACAAGGATTTAAAACTTTTTGAGTTTATATAAAAGATTTATTAGAAACACTATTTCAGACTTAATATTAAACATTGTTGAACTCCTTTGAGGAAATAGAATTTCAAAATACTACTTTGAAATTATATCAAACCAATGCAAGCTTATTTGTAAAGGAAAATCTTTACAAAATGTTTAAAATAAAATAAAGGTTATATTTCCAAAAAAATTGCTGAAAATAATTTCAGAGATTATTTCAAAGATATTATTTTACAAAGTTTAATGATTTTTTCCTTTAAAAACTCAAACCCTATTTTGCATTACGCAATAAAGTCCCAAGGCCAAATTTATAAAGTTTTATTAAAAATCTTATTTATTTATGAAATCATGTTGTTCACTGTTTTGTAATGTACCTTTGAATTTTAGAAGTTTGTACAAGCTGGTTTGAAATATTTCTGGATCAAAATGAAAAAGGATAAAGCAATTCAGAAAATAGGGAAAAAGAAAAAAGAAATTAATTCAAAATTGGGAAAAGGCCACGGGAACCATTTCAGCCCAGCTCTGCAAGCAGCCCACGGCCCACCCGACCAAATCCCGAAAAGGTAACCCCCTCCCTCTCTTCCACCAATGACAGGTGGGACCCACCTATCATCACTTACCTCTAACGGCCCCCTTCTTCTCAGCAACTGCCCCGATCCCCCACTCATTCTCCCTCTCGCCCCAGAGCCGAACGGCTTCCCCCATCAACACCCCGCTATTCCCCACAGTTCCCTCTCTTTTCCCCCTCCTTCTCTCGAGAACCGCCTCCAATCCACTGTGATTCCTCACCGGAGTCCGCAGATTCCAGTGGAATTCCTCGCCGATTCCGGTGGGCACGGACCACCCCACGCCCTCTCTCTTGCCCCATCCTTCTCAGTTTCCGTCGGCGCACCTTCTGACACCCACGGGTTGCCCTTTTGTGCTGAGAATCGACGCATCGGTGCTTGGCCGAAGAACACCAGCAATCGCACTCCCTCCAGCCTCACCTACCCGTCGCTCGAGGAAGCAATCCACCACGCCGTTGACGCCATCACCTTCACCTCGCTTCCCTGCGCCTCATCTTGATCTCCATTGCCTCTGGGAACACCTGCAACATCGCCGGCGTCCCCTTCCAGTGCCGCCCTCGCCGGAAACCGTCGGCGGAACCCTAATCCGGTGAGCTCTTTTCTCTCTTTTCGCTGGCAACCGTTGGATCTTGATCTAGAGGCTCACAACAAGGCACTTAACCGAATCGGTATAAGAAAATCAGGATCGTCCGATCCACTTTAAATCAAACGGCCCACATCAGTGATCCGGGCGAAACAGTATCAACCAGTAGAATTGAGCCACGTGGCCAGTCGTGTTTTAAATTTGGTTCAAACAGTTTTCAAATGTGCGGAAACTTGTAAAATGCATAGAAAATCTTCTGTAAGTCCAAAAATTGCAAATAACATATCAATGGAATCCTTGAAATGTGTAGAATCCAAATGTGCAATAGTATCACATGGTCACTGTACAAAAATTTAAAGTGAAATTCAAATGGTATAATTTGCATATTAACACGAAATAATTCATATCTTTTGCTCTGGTTACTCAAAATTAACAATTTTGTAGTCTATGGATTCCTCAGAACATGTAGAACATTTTAGAATCAAGAAACACCAGACTTGATATGTGCACAAACTTGGTGCATTCAAATCTATCCAAATCACTACTTTGATCATAATTTGATTTCTTAAAATGATTTTTGAATGAATCCAATTGCAGCAACTTTGTATTACAGTATCCTATCCAGTAGCATCATTGTCCCATTTATTTGTAATGATTTGTAAATATTCAAATTCAGATGTGAGAATTTGAGTATTTTCATCATAAGTTTAATTCTATAATTCTTATCAATGTGAATTCCTTCTATAAAAGTGAAACTTATGATCCTACCAATCTATTTCTATCATATACACTTTTGACCATGACCCATAATCATACTTAATCTTGCTGACCTATTTCACAAGACTAACCTCACACTTGAGTTGTTGAGTAAATAAAAATTTGCCCCAATTAGGGTTATCTTTGATACTAGTGTATGACACACTCTAACCTATATCACATTTTTCCTAAACCATTTTAATTCAATATCATCCTTGATCCAAGCCACCATCTTTCTAAATACCCTTCATACTTGTTTAACCCCAAGCCTATGTGTAACATATACTAATTTGAGTAGGTGTTATCACACTTTATTCAGTAGTGTTCTGTTGCACTATTCTATACTCATGTGAATCTATCCACATGAGTCATGTCTAAACTCTATCTTTGCTTATGCTAATCACAAGATCTTTATCACTACAATGTATCTTGGAGGATCATTCTTTCCAATCATTGAACTTGCCATCCAAACTCTTAATCCATATCTTGTAAGCCAAGCTTCAAGACATATCTCTCTCATAACAAAAATGATAAAAGAAATTTAAAATGTTGAACCAACCCATTTCAATTGTTTGCATTGCTTGATCTTGTTTGTCATGGAATAGTGTGTTTATGTTGTGTTACTCCTATTGCTATAGATTGAAAGGAGAGAACGTGTCTTGTTGAGAGAAATGAAAGGGTTTGAACTCCAAAAAGGCAAGTGACACACATGCTTCTACCCAATTTTAATTATGCATTAGTGTTTTATAGTAGTGTGCATGATAGGCTGGATTTCAAAGTGAAGTTTTGCAATGCTAGATCCTAGTAGTGTATAGCCACCTCTGAACCCACCCCTGTTTGGTTGTATTTTTAGTTGAAGAATTGATGCCATGCTATGATCACTTGTTAAAGTTGTTTTATGAACAAATTAAGAACTTCAACTAAAATGAATCACCTGGGTGGATTGGTTTGATAAGAAGAGGCGATGTAGGTGACTCCTGGGGCACAGGCCTCGTCGAGAGGGTGTGTACTCAGGATGCCACTCGGGATGGCCACCCAGGATTAAAGAGGTTAACATGTCTTCCATGCCTTAGAGTACTTCCATTGCAGCCTTATGACAATATGGGCTCTGTCTTGACTGATTAAGAAGTGAGGGTTCAACTTGTGTGCAAGATATTGGGTGGTAGCAGAATTATAGGTGGGAACGGATCTTGCCAGTATGGTTGCTCTCTCCTTCTGAAAGGTCTTGTCTCATTCTTCTCTCCGGGTTGAATGAGTCTTAAGGTGAAAGTGTACAACCCCTGCAGGGTGTCAAACTAATTGATTAGCCGTGTCCCCGGTTATGGACAATTTGAGTCTCTAGACATGGAATATACGGAAGAATCTCATCACCATTTCTGAATGATTAAAACTTGTCTAGAAACCCCTAGGTTAGGGGCTCAGGGCCATTCACTCCGAGGGGTGGTAGTTTCTGATGTTCCAACTTTGTTGAGTTTCGCCCAGAACTACATACCGGCCAGTATATAATGTATGGGGGTTGTCTTGACCCTTATAAACTAAAATTTTGAACGAAAGTTTTGAAAAGGATTTTAGGATAAAATTGGCTTTATGCAAAGCAGCTTATGAGATCCACTAGCCAAATATCATGTAGTATAGTTCTTTCACAGCAGCCACCAAATATGTGTCATTTGCCAGTACATCATTGTACTGACCCCCATTCATGGGGCTGCATATTCAAATGTGCAGGATTTTCTGAGGAGGAGTAAGTTGATAGGACCTCGAGTCTACATTCCAACATGACTGCCTGTGGCACATGGTGAAGATGGAGGCTCACTGCTACCTTAGTTTCCGCTGTGTTTGTGATGTGCTAAACTCTGTCATTTGATCTAGTCTATGAAACTAAGCTAGTTTGTAAGTTTAAAACTTATGTATCTGGATCTGCATTGAAATCTTTGATACTATGCAATGAATACTTCATTTTGTTCTGTGGTGCTATCAGTGATCCAGGGAATAGCACTTAACACAGGTGTTCCACCTTAATCCAAAGGTGGGGCGTTACAAAATGGTATCAGAGCATAGTGTTGCCGGTAGGATCGAGACCCTAGGTTTGGATTAGAAACAGGAAGACCCTAGGATAAAAAAATCAATCTCATCTTGTTTCTGTTTACAAAAAAAGAGAGTTTGCATTTTGAACTCCTTGTATTCTCTCCAACTTCCTTTTAAAATGTTTCATTTTGCTTTAGATGACCCAACATGATGCACTACGTGGAAGGCCAATGAAGAACTTGAAGAAATGCGGATGTGAAGTTTGCCCAACACCAAAGATACATTGAGGAAGCGGAAATGAGAACCTATGACAATGAAGATAGTAATAGACTAGACCACCAATATTCTAGTTTATAGAACCAACGATGTTGTGATAATCTAACGATCATACCAAATTGGGGTATGATCATACTAGATTATTAGTGTTTGACCTAGTTTGCCTGATGTGATGAATGTTTGTTAGATGTTGTTTGTAAGATGAATTGCCTTGTTCTACTGAGTTTGGGTAGGAATCTTCTTTAGATCTTTTCTGTCTATTTCTCATCTATGCTAAGACCTAAACCTATCCTAAACCCAAACAGATGCATCCTCAACCCCAAGACAGTCACAACAACCCTCAGTTGGAGATAGCTATGCAACAAATGGTTGAAGTACATACTGAAATGATGCGAGTATTGACCCAAAATATGGTTAACCGCGATAGCAAAGAGTTACCTCCAGGAATGCAGCAAGTACTGGATGATCATTCCCGAATAGTACAAATGATGTCCCAGATTGTGGCTAGTACCAATGACAACATGCCACGAAAGGATTATAGTGGCAAGGAAATAAGAAGTGAGGTTGACCTAGAGTTAGAATACGAGGTTTACAAACCATGTATGAAGTAATGATTTGGGTGCAGGATGGATTGATCACCATTCCTACTACTCTTATTATTTGCTCACATAATGTTGGCTTTGCAAACCTAGAGAGACATACCTATAAGAGAGACGATGTTGTTAAACCTTAACCCTAGGAGGTTAAAATATTACATCCTTTATAAAGAGCCTGTGTGGCCAACACGTAGGAATACGGTGAGGATGAACACAAGCTTACCGTTGAGGAAGACACGTGATGGAAGGAGTCCTACCAATCTGGAGAACTCCGTTTGACCCCAAAAGTTCTCACCAAGGTAGCAACCATAAGATAAAAGGAATTCAAGGATGTCAGCGAAGAAGATGAAGAGAAGATAGAAGATCACTTTAACATGGTCCTCTGATTGACCCAAAGAGTGACCCTTCAGTGTCCAAAGTAGTTCAACAAAATACATTGCTGGATAGAAGCTCCACGATGGAGCAAAGTTATACTCAAGCCTCCTTGAGAAATACTGGGAACCCAAGTTTGAGAATGGACACCCATCTATTGGAAATGAAGATAGAACCTATCTATAGATTCAAAGGATGACCCAGTGCCAAGTCAAATCCTAGGTGTGCTTACTTTGAATCAAAGATCTAGACTACCCACAAAAGTTTCTTTTAAGGGTGGTAGCCACCTAAGTACCCCAAATCCTTCTACCTTTCTAGCCTCTTCAAATCTCGGGGACGAGATTTCTTTTAAGGGTGGTAGTCTGTAACATCCCAAGTTTTTATCAAATTATGGAATAAAAAAAATTAAATTATTTAGTTGTTTTGATTCAAATTTCACAAGGATTTAAAACTTTTTGATTTTATATAAAAGATTTATTAGAAACACTATTTCAGACTTACTATTAAACATTGTTGAACTCCTTTGAGGAAATAGAATTTCAAAATACTACTTTGAAATTATATCAAACCAATGCAAGCATATTTGTAAAGGAAAATCTTTACAAAATGTTTAAAATAAAATAAAGGTTATATTTCCAAAAAATTTGCTGAAAATAATTTCAGAGATTATTTCAAAGATATTATTTTACTAAGTTTAAAGATTTTTTCCTTTAAAAACTCAAACCCTATTTTGCATTATGCAATAAAGTCCCAAGGCCAAATTTATAAAGTTTTATTAAAAATCTTATTTATTTATGAAATCATGTTGTTCACTATTTTGTAATGTACCTTTGAATTTTAGAAGTTTGTACAAGCTGGTTTGAAATATTTCTGGATCAAAATGAAAAAGGATAAAGTAATTCAGAAAACAGGGAAAAAGAAAAGAGGAAATTAATTCAAAATTGGGAAAAGGCCACGGGAACCATTTCAGCCCAGCTCTGCAAGCGGCCCACGGCCCACCCGATCAAATCTCGTAAAGGTAACCCCCGCCCTCTCTTCCACCAATGACAGGTGGGACCCACCTGTCATCACTTACCTCTAACGGCCCCCTTCTTCTCAGCAACTGCCCCGATCCCCCACTCATTCTCCCTCTTGCCCCAGAGCCGAATGGCTTCCCCCATCAACACCCCGCTATTCCCCACGGTTCCCTCTCTCTTCCCCCTCCTTCTTCTCCCGAGAACCGCCTCCAATCCACTGTGATTCCTCATCGGAGTCCGCAGATTCCAGTGGAATTCCTCGCCGATTCTGGTGGGCACAGACCACCCCACGCCCTCTCTCTTGCCCCATCTTTCTCAGTTTCCGTCGGCGCACCTTCTGACACCCACGGGTTGCCCTTTTGTGCCGAGAATCGACGCGTCGGTGCTTGGCCGAAGCACACCGGCAATTGCACTCCCTCCAGCCTCACCTACCCGTCGCTCGAGGAAGCAATCCACCGCGCCGTTGACGCCATCACCTTCGCCTCGCTTCCCTGCGCCTCGTCTTGATCTCCATCGCCTTTGGGAACACCTGCAACATCGCCAACGTCCCCCTCCAGTGCCGCCCTCACCGGAAACCGTCACCGGAACCCTAATCCGGTGAGCTCTTTTCTCTCTTTTCGCTGGCAACCGTTGGATCTTGATCTAGAGGCTCACAACAAGGCACTTAACCGAATCGGTATAAGAAAATCAGGATCATCCGATCCACATTAAATCAAACGGCCCACATCAGTGATCCGGGCGAAACGGTATCAACCAGTAGAATTGAGCCACGTGGCCAGTCGTGTTTTAAATTTGGTTCAAACAGTTTTCAAATGTGCTAAAACTTGTAAAATGCATAGAAAATCTTTTGTAAGTCCAAAAATTGCAAATAACATATCAATGGAATCCTTGAAATGTGTAGAATCCAAATGTGCAATAGTATCACATGGTTACTGTACAAAAAATTAAAGTGAAATTCAAATGGTATAATTTGCATATTAACACCAAATAATTCATATATTTTGCTCTGGTTACTGAAAATTAACAATTTTGTAGTCTATGGATTCCTCAGAACATGTAGAACATTTTAGAATCAAGAAACACCAAAGTTGATATGTGCACAAACTTGGTGCATTCAAATCTATCCAAATCACTACTTTGATCATAATTTGATTTCTAAAAATGATTTTTGAATGAATCCAATTGCAGCAACTTTGTATTACAGTATCCTATCCAGTAGCATCATTGTCCCATTTATTTGAAATGATTTGTAAATATTCAAATTTAGATGTGAGAATTTGAGTATTTTCATCATAAGTTTAATTCTATAATTCTTATCAATGTGAATTCCTTCTATAAAAGTGAAACTTATGATCCTACCAATCTATTTCTATTATATACACTTTTGACCATGACCCATAATCATACTTAATCTTGCTGACCTATTTCACAAGACTAACCTCACACTTGAGTTGTTGAGTAAATAAAAATTTGCCCCAATTAGGGTTATCTTTGATACTAGTGTATGACACACTCTAACCTATATCACATTTTTCCTAAACCATTTTAATACAATATCATCCTTGATCCAAGCCACCATCTTTCTAAATACACTTCATACTTGTTTAACCCTAAGCCTATGTGTAACATATACTAATTTGAGTAGGTGTTATCACACTTTATTCAGTAGTGTTCTGTTGCACTATTCTATACTCATGTGAATCTATCCACATGAGTCATGTCTAAACTCTATCTTTGCTTATGCCAATCACAAGATCTTTATCACTACAATGTATCTTGGAGGATCATTCTTTCCAATCATTGAACTTGCCATCCAAACTCTTAATCCATATCTTGTAAGCCAAGCTTCAAGACATATCTCTCTCATCACAAAAATGATAAAAGAAATTTAAAATGTTGAACCAACCCATTTCAATTGTTTGCATTGCTTGATCTTGTTTGTCATGGAATAGTGTGTTTATGTTGTGTTACTCCTATTGCTATAGATTGAAAGGAGAGAACGTGTCTTGTTGAGAGAAGTGAAAGGGTTTGAACTCCAAAAAGGCAAGTGACACACATGCTTCTACCCAATTTTAATTATGCATTAGTGTTTTATAGTAGTGTGCATGATAGGCTGGATTTCAAAGTGAAATTTTGCAATGCTAGATCCTAGTAGTGTATAGCCACCTCTGAACCCACCCCTGTTAGGTTGTAGTTTTAGTTGAAGAATTGATGCCATGCTATGATCACTTGTTAAAGTTGTTTTATGAACAAATTAAGAAATTCAACTAAAATGAATCACTTGGGTGGATTGGTTTGATAAGAAGAGGCGATGTAGGTGATCCTGGGGCACAGGCCTCGTCGAGAGGGTGTGTACTCAGGATGCCACTCGGGACGGCCACCCAGGATTAAAGAGGTTAACATGTCTTCCATGCCTTAGAGTACTTCCAGTGCGGCCTGATGACAATATGGGCTCTGTCTTGACTGATTAAGATGTGAGGGTTCAACTTGTGTGCAAGATATTGGGTGGTAGCAGAATTATAGGTGGGAACGGATCTTGCCTGTATGGTTGCTCTCTCCTTCTGAAAGGTCTTGTCTCATTCTTCTCTCCGGGTTGAATGAGTCTTAAGGTGAAAGTGCACAACCCCTGTAGGGTGTCAAACTAATCGATTAGCCATGTCCTCGGTTATGGACAATTTGAGTCTCTAGACATGGAATGTACGGAAGAATCTCATCACCATTTCTGAATGATTAAAACTTGTTTAGAAACCCCTAGGTTAGGGGCTCAGGGCCATTCACTCCGAGGGGTGGTGGCTTCTGATGTTCCAACTTTGTTGAGTTTCGCCCAGAACTACATACCGGCCAGTATGTAATGTATGGGGGTTGTCTTGACCCTTATAAACTAAAATTTTGAACGAAAGTTTTGAAAAGGATTTTAGGATAAAATTGGCTTTATGCAAAGCAGCTTATGAGATCCACCAGCCAAATATCATGTAGTATAGTTCTTTCACAGCAGCCACCAAATATGTGTCATTTGCCAGTACATCATTGTACTGACCCCCATTCATGGGGCTGCATATTCAAATGTGCAGGATTTTCTGAGGAGGAGTAACTTGATAGGATCTCGAGTCTACATTCCAACATGACTGCCTGTGGCACATGGTGAAGATGGAGGCTCACTGCTACCTTAGTTTCCGCTGTGTTTGTGATGTGCTAAACTCTGTCATTTGAGCTAGTCTATGAGACTAAGCTAGTTTGTAAGTTTAAAGACTTATGTATCTGGATCTGCGTTGAAATCTTTGATACTATGCAATGAATACTTCATTTTGTTTTGTGGTGCTATTAGTGATCTAGGAAATAGCACTTAACACAGGTGTTCCACCTTAATCCAAAGGTGGCGCGTTACAGAAGTGGCTCCCGGGTAGGCTGCCGCCGTGCCTTCAGGTGCCGCCGCCTTGGTAGCCCCCAGCCGCATGCCCCCTCCTGCCGCGGATCCCACAGGAACTAGCCTTGGGATGTCGTGGCGAGAGCTTGACGCCCGAGCAAGGCCCGGCAACGAGGCGGTAGGCCCTGACGCCACCATGGCTGAGCTGGAGCAGGAGCATCAGGACCGGGAGAGCGAACTCCTGGCCCAGATCTCCGATCTGGAAGATAGGGTCCAGTCGTACGAGGAGCGCCTCGACGAGCTCTCCTCAACCAACTCAGGGCTGCGCGAAGCACTGCGCAACCAGGAGGCAGGAGTCGTGATGAGGACATCTCTATTACACCACCATTATCTCCTGCTCCTATTGATGATGAAGATGTTGCTGCGAAGGACTCCAACAAGATTAGGATTGGACCAATTACAAGAGCACGTGCAAAGCTATTGGAACAACAGGTGAACTCACTCTTAATTGAACCTAATGTTTTATTTAATGAGAGCTTTATACTACCTAAGTCTATGCATCTATGTATGATTAGGTTTGTTGATAACACAAGCATTGCACGAGGAGGAGACGCGTCGCAGCGAGATGAGCAAGACTTGAAGATCAAGTGCGCGAGGGAGGAGAGGGAGGCAGGCGCACCCGGAGATCACCAGAACATCAAGTCTACATGAGAGAGAGCACGAGATGGTGCGCTAGGACAGCCTTCGACGCGATGTCTACGAGTCTAAGGCGCGCTACACTCATGGCCTGCGTGCCAAAATAGGCCGAACCCATGTATGGGTCGGTATGTACCAGTTTGAGTCGAACCGAGTCCGTTTGGGCCCAAAACAGGTTGGTTTTGGGCCAGGTCTTTGCCCAGGATGCCCCAACCCCTTTAAGTACCCCTGGGGTGCCCCCTTGTGTGGTTTAGACTACGTTTAGATTACCCCCAAACATCAGAACGAAATTGCTTGTAAGCTTTCCTCTGAAATCATATATTCCTCTGTGTTACGCTCGGAATATCTACCCCACTCCAAGTTTGTTTCGATCTGGAGTTTTGCTACTGAGAATTCAAGTGTGATCTGCTGTTCCATTGGGAATTAGGAGATTGCAGAACCGCTTCGTGGTCGGCGGCTACATGCGCAGGTGTGTGGTGTCTCGAATATCCATAGGGTTGAAGATCTGTTGCATTGGCAACGGGGGAACAGCCGGAGAGTTCATGTGTGTCTCACAGATTATCCACCAAGTTATCATCCATCTACATCGGCTCACTGAGAAGATCGGGAAACCCCTTATCATCTTGGTATCAGATTCCAACGTTTACTCGGTGAGCATCCACAAATTCATCCCCATAAATTCGTTTTTGTTATTGTCCTATCCAGAAAAAGCCTACAAAAAAAATTAGGGTTCTTAGTTTTGCCATAGCCTAGATTGCATTGAGTTACTTGTTTTAGTCGCTGATCGTCTTTTTCGCGTATCTTTTCATCAAATCTGTAGGAGTCTAGGATCCCCGTTCTTTTCTGCATCTTTGTTCCGAATTTCGTATTCGTTGGGTTGATCTTTGATCTCTTTCTTCTTCCCTATAAACTGGTGGCTGTATACGTGTTCTTCACCAGATCAGATCCGATCGGAATTCAGTCAAAAAAAACAAAAACAAAAAACAAAAGGCGGTGCCGATCGCCCAGGGCGGAGCATGTCTGCTCCCAGGCGCTAGGACTGGCCCAAGTTGTTGGCCCAAGTTTGATTCAGTAAAAAAAAATCTGGATCGCTGGCCTTTGTTGGCGCTGGACCTCAGACCCTGTCTGTGCTCTAGCGTGAGCACTACCTCAAAAAAAACAAAAAAAATTATTTTTCCTTTTCTCTTTGCCTTTGCCTTTTTCTGAGTCCACATATTGTCCCTTTTCTTTGTCAGCCTTTAGTAAACCTTTCTTGGTGTCTTGAACCATCCTACGAGACTAGCGTGCTTAGTGCTCTACGGGCTGCTCTGTTTTGCAATCTTGTGCCCGTTTTCGTTGAGCCATTGCTAGCGTCTCTCTTGTGCTTTGCAACATCGAGCGTTCCTCCGACATACCTCAACTTTTTGAGCTCATTTTCAGAGTTGCATTGCCCCTTTTATCTCCACCGTGTGCGTTTCCGTGGGTTCTTTGTCATACGATCAGCACTAGGACTTGTACTTTGGTGTAGTTAGGTATCCATACCAAGCCCCACCATATACCCTGGTTGTCGTATGATAGTCTTTCCCTCGGTATTCGTTACATCACATCCGTGCACGTTTTTGCCTATCCAAGTTGGTAAGCTCTTCTATTCACTTTGGAACGGTAAGATACCTCATTTCTCTCAGTTTCAAGTGAGTTGTGAGAGTTCCACCATACACCTATTTTTGTTTGCACTAACCTACTAATCATGTCTGAGTCTGATGATGTGCAGCACAAAAAGGATCCAAATGAGGTCGTGCGTTGGAATGAATACGAAGCTCTTCGTGATACTTTGACGAAGAGGTTCAATGCTGTTTGTGATAGTTTACATGACGATGTGCTCGCTGTTGATAATAAGCTGAATGCAACACATGATATCACCACTGCAACACAAGACACGGTGACCACAATTCAGCGTTCTATTGCAGATTTGACACAAGCTATGCATACGTTGCAAGCTTCTTTTGATCGTCCACCTCACCAGCAACCACTTGCTCATGAGGCTGCTGCAAGTGTCCAGGATGACAATCACGCACATGATGACGCTCATGCTGCAGCTGCTGCTGGTCGTCGTGAAGGTTTGCTTCTTGGTGGTCACGGTGGTCGTGGGAATGGAGGCCGAGGTGCTGGTATTCCGCCTAGTCGTGGTTTTGCTCCTCTCGGCGCACGTCATCGCTTTGATGATGATTTTGGCCAACCAGCCAACCGTGATGATGATGGGCTGGGCAAACCAAAGTTCACTGTACCCAAGTTTGTTGGTTCTACTGATGTGGAAGAGTACCTCAATTGCGAGCTGAAGGTGGAAAAACTATGGCGCATGCATGAGTACACCGAGGATAGAAAAATAAAACTTGCATCTTCGGAATTTGATGGATATGCATTGCTTTGGTGGGATAATATTGTTCAGTCCAGGCTTGAAGCTCGAGAGCTACCTATTACTACATGGAGGGGTATGAAAGAAGCGATGCGTGCTCGTTTTGTTCCCCGCAATTATATTCGTTCTCTCTATGATAGATTGACGAATTTGAAGCAAGGTCTTAAGTCTAATGATGATTATCATCAGGAGATGGAGTTGATTATGCAGCGTGCTAGGGTGCGTGAACCAGAGGAACAAACAATGCAACGTTTTCTTGCTGGTTTAACTTACAACATTCGACGCATTGTTCGGCATCACCAATACTTTGATATGACAGATTTGCTTCATCAAGCACGTGAAGCAGAATTGACATTGGCTGAAGATGCTAAATTTGGACCTCGCTCTACAGCAAGTAGAGGTCGTTTTTCCCCACGGACAGACCCTAGTGTGCCTACCTCTAGTGGTACTTCTGGATTCTGTGGTAATGTTTCCTCAAAACCTGATTCAGTTATTTCCAATGCCAAGAGAACATCACAACCTGCTGCAAGTGGTACTGGTTCCTCCAACTCTACAGCAAGAAATAGGGATATGAACTGTCATACATGTGGTGGCAAGGGTCACTTCCGGCGAGACTATCCCAATAAAAAGGTTATGTTGATAAATGAGGAAACTGAAGAGTATGAGACAGGTGATGATGCTGATCCAAATTCAGATGAGGAGGATGATGATATGCTCTATGGTGATGCATCATCACTGCCTACCATTGTTTGTTCGCCTAAGGTGCTGAGTGTGAGCCCAGATTCTGTGGAACAGCGGTGTAATCTGTTTCAAACAAAAGCTGATGTTGGTCCTGGCAAGGAGTGCAAGGTTATAATTGATGGTGGGAGTTGTCGCAATTTGGCTAGTAAAGAGCTCTGTACAAAACTGAAGCTCAAATATATCCCGCACCCCAATCCATATTTTATTCAGTGGCTAAGTGATAGCGGAGAGATGAAGATCAGCCACATGGTGCGTGTTGAGTTTCAGATTGGACCATATAAAGACACCGTCGAGTGTGATGTTGTTCCTATGACAGTATGTCATTTGTTGTTGGGCCGCCCATGGCAATATGATCGTGATGTCCGTCACAATGGGAAAGCCAACACATATCAGTTACATTGGCGTGGCAAGGATGTTACCTTGAGACCTATGACACCGTAAGCTATTGTAAATGAATCTCGTCAAAAAATTGAAGTAAATCTTGAAAAAGAGAGTGAGAGAGTAGATAGACGAGAGCCTACACTTCCGGTGAGGGAGAGCCACAAGCCAAATCTGAGTGGTAAAAGTATGAGTGAGGGAGCGCATTCTTTAGTCATGTTAGCCACCAAATCTGATCTGAGAGAGTTTCGTGAGGATCCTACAGCTGTTCCTCTTGTGCTTATGTACAAGGGTAACATTTTGGTTTCTAACGACATGACCCCTCTATCTATTGGTGTTTCTAATGTGTTACAGGAATTCAGCGATGTGTTTCCGGAAGAGGTGCCTGCAGGTCTGCCACCCTTGCGAGGCATTGAGCATCAAATAGACTTGATTCCAGGAGCATCGCTGCCCAACCGAGCGCCATACCGCACCAACCCCGAGGAGACAAAAGAAATTCAGAAACAAGTACAAGCGCTTCTCGACAAAGGTTATATTCGTGTGAGCTTAAGCCCTTGTGCTGTTCCTATCATTTTAGTTCCTAAGAAAGATGGTACCTGGCGCATGTGTGTAGATTGTAGAGCAATAAATAACATCACTATTCGATATCGTCACCCTATTCCACGCTTGGAAGATATGCTTGATGAATTGAGTGGTGCTGCTGTTTTCTCTAAGATTGATTTGCGTAGTGGTTATCATCAAATTAGGATGAAAGAGGGGGATGAGTGGAAAACAGCCTTTAAAACAAAATTTGGTTTATATGAGTGGCTAGTTATGCCTTTTGGGTTAACTAATGCACCAAGTACTTTTATGAGATTAATGAACCATGTTTTGCGCAATTTTATTGGCAAGTTTGTGGTTGTGTATTTTGATGATATATTGATCTACAGCCGCAATGAATCTGAACATAGTGATCATATTCGACAAGTTTTGCAAGTGTTGCGTGATGCTAAGTTATATGATAACCTTGAGAAGTGCACATTTTGCAAAGATAAGGTCATATTTCTGGGATTTGTTGTTTCTAAGCATGGAGTAGAGGTAGATGCATCTAAAATTGAAGCTATTCAAAATTGGCCTACTCCTATGAATGTTAGTCAAGTACGAAGTTTTCACGGTCTTGCAGAAAGGTGTAGAATTTGTATGGGGCGCAGCCCAAGATAATGCCTTTGATGAGCTAAAACGTTTGTTAACTTCTGCACCTTTGCTCGCACTACCAGATTTTACTAAGCAATTTGAGATTGAATGTGATGCTAGTGGAATTGGTATTGGTGGTGTTTTGATGCAAGAGGGTAGGCCTATTGCCTATTTTTCTGAAAAACTTTGTGGTGCGAGGTTGAACTATCCAGTTTATGATAAAGAATTGTATGCACTTGTTAGAGTTCTTGAGGTTTGGCAACATTATTTGTGGCCAAAAGAATTTATCATACATTCTGATCATGAAGCTTTGAAATATCTGAAAGCTCAATCTAATTTGCATAGGCGTCTTGCTAAGTGGGTTGAGTTCATTGAGTCTTTTCCATACATAATTAAACATAAAAAGGGTAAAGACAATGTGGTTGCTGACGCTCTCTCTAGGAAGAACATGTTGTTGACACAATTAGACATTAAGGTTCCTGGTTTAGAGAGTTTGTGTGATTTATATGCCACTGATCATGATTTTTCAGCGCCATATAGCATGTGTACTGGTGGGAAAGCATGGGATAAATATCACACCCATGATGGGTTTTTGTTTCGTGCTAACAAACTATGTGTTCCAGAATCGTCCGTGCGTTTCCTATTGTTGCAGGAATCACATGCCGGTGGTTTGATGGGTCACTTTGGGCGTGAGAAGACGCTACTCATGCTCGCTGATCACTTTTATTGGCCTAGGATGAGGCGTGATGTGGACAGGTTTGTCAAGCGTTGCATTACATGCAACAAGTCGAAGTCCAAGCTGAAGGCTCACGGTTTGTATACTCCATTACCTGCACCTACTACACCATGGGAGGACATTAGCATGGATTTTGTATTAGGTTTGCCTAGGACTAGAAGAGGCCATGATTCTATATTTGTGGTAGTGGATCAATTTTCTAAGATGGCTCATTTTATTGCCTGCCACAAAAGCGACGATGCGTCGCATATTGCTAACCTGTTTTTCAGGGACATTGTATGCTTGCATGGAGTACCCAAGACAATTGTCTCTGATTGTGATGTGAAGTTTATGAGCTACTTCTGGAAGACACTTTGGGGAAAGCTGGGCACAAAGTTATTATTCAGCACTACATGGCATCCCCAAACTGATGGTCAAACGGAGGTGGTAAATCGCACACTTTCAATAGTGCTGCGATGCATGATCAAGAAGAACCTACGTGAGTGGGAAGATTGTTTGCCGCATATGGAGTTTGCATATAACAGGGCGGTTCACTCTACCACGCAGCTATGTCCTTTCGAGGTGGTCTATGGTTTCAAACCCATTACGCCTCTTGATTTGTTGCCTCTTCCTATCCAAGAGCGAGTCAATATGGAGGCATCAAAGAGGGCAGATTTTGTGAGGAAGATTCATATGAAGACTAAAGAGGCTATTGAGAAGAAAGGCAAGTATACTGCTGATCGTGCAAACAAGAAGCGAAAGGAGGTCTTGTTCCAGCCCGGAGATATGGTTTGGGTACACTTTCGCAAGGACAGATTTCCACAGCTCCATAAGTCCAAGTTGCTGCCCCGTGGTGCTGGTCCTTACAAGGTTCTTGCCAAGATTAATGATAATGCCTACAAGATAGATCTTCCTATAGCTGAGTATGGCATGAGCAATAGCTTCAACGTTGCTGATTTGACACCATATGAGGGTGAAGACATTGTAGCGTCGAGGTCAACGCCTTTTGAAGGGGGGGAGGATGATGAGGACATCTCAATTACACCACCATTATCTCCTGCTCCTATTGATGATGAAGATGTTGCTGCAAAGGACTCCAATGAGATTAGGATTGGACCAATTACAAGAGCACGTGCAAAGCTATTGGAACAACAGGTGAACTCACTCTTAATTGAACCTGATGTTTTCTTTAATGAGAGCTTTATACTACCTAAGTCTATGCATCTATGTATGATTAGGTTTGTTGATAACACAAGCATTGCACGAGGAGGAGACGCGTCGCAGCGAGATGAGCAAGACTTGAAGATCAAGTGCGCGAGGGAGGAGAGGGAGGCAGGCGCACCGGGAGATCACTAGAACATAAGGTCAACATGAGAGAGAGCACGAGATGGCGCGCTAGGACAGCCTTCGACGCGATGTCTACGAGTCTAAGGCGCGCTACACTCATGGCCTGCGTGCCAAAATAGGCCGAACCCATGTATGGGTCGGTACGTACCAGTTTGAGTCGAACCGAGTCCGTTTGGGCCCAAAATAGGTTGGTTTTGGGCCAGGTCTTTGCCTAGGACGCCCCAACCCCTTTAAGTACCCCTGGGGCGCCCCCTTGTGTCGTTTAGACTACGTTTAGATTACCCCCAAACATCAGAACGAAATTGCTTGTAAGCTTTCCTCTGAAATCATATATTCCTCTTTGTTTCGCTCGAAATATCTACCCCACTCCAAGTTTGTTTCGATCTGGAGTTTTGCTACTGAGAATTCAAGTGTGATCTGCTGTTCCATTGGGAATTAGGAGATTGCATAACTGCTTCGTGGTCGGCGGCTACGTGCGCAGGTGTGTGGTGTCTCGAATATCCATAGGGTTGAAGATCTGTTGCATTGGCAACGGGGGAACAGCCAGAGAGTTCGTGTGCGTCTCACAGATTATCCACCAAGTTATCATCCATCTACATCGGCTCACTGAGAAGATCGGGCAACCCCTTATCAAGTCGAAGCTCGAGTCAATGCGGTCCAACGACCGCTTGACGCCTCTCTGCAACATCAGGCAACCCTGACCGCCTAGATCGCCATGCTGCAAGGCGAGCTGCGCATCATCGTTTTGGTGGCAGAGTCATGCGCAGCGATCGTGGCCGAGCGGAATGCTAGCATCACTCTTGCCATGACTCAGCTAGAGAGGGCCCTCGAGAATGAGGCAGCGCCCTCCCTTGCTGCAGCCCAGGCCAACTCGGCGTTGGTCAGCACCATCCGTGCCTTTCTGGGCTCGCTGTTCAAGTGAGGCCTGTGTTGGTAATGCTGGGCCTCGAGCCGCCGCCGATCCCCTCCGAATCGGAGGGAAGCATTGCCCTCTGGTTCATGGAGGTTACGGGTGGATCAGCTCTCTCCCGGAGAGGCTGGGGCTGGTGCTGCGGACGAAAGGAGCGCACATTGTCAACTTGGTTGGCAACCTCATCCTCACGCATGTGCACCGCTTCGCCCCCAGCTTCCTATTCACACGGATCTTTGAAAGATTTGGTGACGACGAGGCCGGGAGGGTGGTAGAGGAAACTGCCCAAGCCGCAGTGGCTGGGGTAGTTGCTCAGCTGCGGCAGCGGGTCTCCCACCGCGCGCCCGGGGCCTGAGCCCCGGGGCCTTCTTTTCTATCCTTTTGCTCCTGCATTTTCTTTCACAGAACTTATGCAGTTGTACCTATGTGATTATTGCAATGATGCTGCTATGATTATGAATGCTATTCCATGATGTATGCCATGTATGCATCTCGAATGCACTTATGCCAGAAATAATCCATGATGCTATGCAATGCTCATAGGAGGCAAAAAGGTCGTATTAGCAGGAACTTATCTTTGCCTTCATCTTATTCCTTCTCTTCTCGGGGGAAGGTTAGGCCAAAGATCACATCTGAGTGATATTCTCCGATCAAGCTATACCCTTGTTGAGGTTCCTGTAAGGCTTCTATTTTGAAAAGAGGTTTTCGAAAACAGTTTTTGGGAAAACATCTTCCACCGCAAGGTGGGTTTTTCTTCCTTTTTAAAAGCCATTTTCCAAATTCCTGCATAAAGAGGTTTTCACAAATCTTTTCCCAAAGGTTCTGTAAAAGATTTTCTTTAAAAAAGGGCTTACGCCAAAACATTTTTCAAAACATTGTTAGTAGTCTGATCAAGCCGCCTTTCGCCAGACTTGCGAGACGCTCAAATCCCGACCAAGAGTAGTGCCTACCGTCGATACGGGAGGCATGATCAAGAGCTACACCCGCCACTGCTTCCCTGAATGTGTGCATTGATTTGGAGTCAATTCTCCTGCTCAGGGCCAAGATAAGGACATCAACTAGTCTTAGGGCTGCGTGTCAAGATGGCCCCTCAACAAGGCCCAAGGTCGTCTGACCCTGGCTTCATTGATTATGGCAGAGCGACATGAACATCTGTCCTCCGGATTACAAATGCGGGGCCGACCATCTCTCACATCCCCTCGTCATTCATACAGCGGAATACAAGTGGGTGTCCCCGCAACTACACTGCTTGACAGTCACTTCCGCGTGCGCATCCGCAGCCGCACTTTAGTCTAAGGTCGTGCATGAGTGAGGCACTTTTAGGATTGAAGGTTAGGATGAACCGGATGTTCCACGAGCCCCTCACTGGTTATCAACCCAGGTCCTCCTGGTCCCGCATTTCCCTACCGAAGGACATGCAACACTCTACGCTAGCGGTCCCACTTTCGGGGGAGAGATCCTACGCTTCCGGGGCTTAAAGTCCCGTCAAACAAGGTTTCCCCATTAGAACTCCTTGGTCGGCCACGCCCACCGTGTTGGCTGCGAGAATCTTTACAAATAGCGGACGAATCGCACATTCGCCTGGCTACAAACCCTCTCAAGGAAGTTGACGACACCAAAATCTCTTCTTGCGAAGGATTTGGTGCCACCATAGCAGTATCCGAGAGAATCCGTAATTAAGCCCCGTGGTTGACGCGGTCCTTCCCTTGCTCTATACGTGTGTCACCGGTGGTTTTGGCGCTGCCACCCTTTCGGGTTAAGAGTGCCCCTCTCCGTGCGAGGCAGCGTTACCACTTAGTTGGTCCGGAAAGCCTGAGCAGGCAGAATGCACCGCTCGCTTGCTGGGCCTGGCGGGACTCCTTGCAGCTCCGCAACTGGTAAAGTTCATTGCTCCAGCTCTGGCGGGACTTCAGGCTCTTCTTCTTCTGGGACGGCTGACGGTTGAGACAAATTTTCCATAGCAACTCTAAGTGGGATGGGCAATCCTTTGGCGGCTATCTGAGACAATTCCTTGACTACTGCATCCTGTCCGCGGGGGACATGCTTGAGCTTGAGACTATGGAAGCGGCACTCAAGCTTCCGCATCTCGCCTGCGTACGCCTTCATCAGTGGGCTGAGCTCTATTCCTTCCGCATGGCCGGCCGTGAGCTGGGAATCACCGCGGATGGAGAGATGAGAGATCCCCATCCCAGTGGCGATCCTAAGGCTGGCCAGCAAGGCTTCACATTCTGTTGTGCTGCTAGCGCATCCTTCACGGGGGAAGGCAAGCTGGATGGCGTACTTGTGCAGCTGGCCCATAGGGGAGACCAAAAGCAAACCCGCCCCCATGCCTTCCTGGGATTGAGCGCTATCGAAGTGGGCAACCCAGTTGTCGCAAGCTTCTTCTTGGGACTCTGACCTTCCACGTGGTGCCTGACCCGGGGCTGGCAGCTCAGGAGAGCTTCCAGCCCCCAGTCCTTCAAGGTTCAACGGCGCCACGCGGGTTCGCACCGCCCTGGGGTAGCCCGCATTGACGATGCAGGGCGCTGCCCATACGGCATGCAGAACTTGACGAGTTTCTGCAAACACCCAATGAATCTCTATCTCCGCGGTGTCGAGGTCCTAATGCCCGGGCCGGGAAGGTTCTGGGAAGAAACACTTCCGCTCCCAGCATTGGCCTTGACCCACGGTGCTTAGCGGGGCTAATGGGGGTGAAGGACCCGCGAGCCTTCTGGGAGAGTGCCCAAACTCACCAGGGCGGGGAGGCAACACATCCCCACCATTGACTGTCATAACATCCCCAGGTGCCTTCCGATTCCTCTTCCGGGGGCACCCGCCGTGGCCGGGTGGCGGACCTGGGCCTAGGGAGCACTTCCCAGCAGATCACGACACGTGTTGCGGGCTGGCCGGGCTCCCACCAAGCCCCCTCTTGAGCTACCCAGTCCTTCCGAAGGAGGGACCTTGCCAGGGCAGCTGCGCGACCAGTGGCCAGCCTGGCCAAACTTGTGGGAGACGTGGATCACTCCCTCGGCAGCACTGTAACATCCCAATATTTTATCAAATTTTGGGGGAAATTTTCTTGCTTTTGTTTTGCTTGTGTTGATTGAAAATTCACAGGGATTTGAAATTTTTTAGTTTATTTGAAAGCTTTATTATATAAAAAAACTAGCTCAAACTCTCTATCATTTCTAAAAAAAACACCATTGAGAAGAACCAAATATCAAAATACTATTTTCTTCTTTTATTCAAACCTATGCAAGTTGCTTGCAAAGGGGAATCACAAATGTGTTTATAAAGTTTGTTTCCTCAAAGCTATGATTGTGAATAATTTCAATTGTTATATTATTCTCCTACTTTCAAAGAATTATTTTCCAAACCCTAATTCTATTTCTTATATGCAAGCAAGTCCCTTTGCTATGTTCATAAAATTCTATTGAAAATTTCCATTTATTCTAAAAACTTGTTTTATTACTGGCTTAAAACATTGTGTTGAAGATTTGAAGAATTTAGAAATTTGATTGAATTGATTTGAGTGAAATATGCAAAAGTTGTGAATAAAACAAAAAATCAGAAAAAGAAAATGAAAAAGAATAAAGGAAAGAGAAGAAGGCCAGGGGAAACGAATCGGCCCAGATCTTATTTCGGCCTCGGCCCAACAACCCCTTCGGGCCCTGAACCGGTACGCTGGCCTCTTCTTTTCAACGCTGACGAGCAGGGCCCACATGTCAGTTGCCTTCTACCTCTGTCCAGGAGACCTGGAGGAGCCCGACGCCCTCTGGCCGTCCGATCCCTCCCCACGTCCAAACCCTTGCCCCTTCTCCACGAAAGCCACCACCTATAAAACCCCCTACCACTCCTCCCTCTCCTCCCATTTTCTCTCTTGCCAATTCCGCCTCAAGCCGACGGAATTCCTCGACGAAGCTCCGCAGACCTGCAAGCTCGCCTCTCCTTCTCCTTCCTATCCTCTTCCCCTCTTCCTGGCACACATCCCTAACCGATTCCCCGATCGTATTCTGCAGCAGATCGAGCAGCACACCGACGATCGAAGCTCACTGCCGCCTCACACATCTCTAGTCACCTCTCTCTCCTTCTTCTGGACGCAGTCGAGCACGCCGTCGCCACCATCGTTCCCCTCGCTGCGCTGAATGACGCCCATGCTTTCTCCAGTGCTAGAGATCGTTGGAGCATCACCGGGGCTTGGACCCTGGCCGCAATATCACCGGCGACTCGCCCAGAAGAAGACCGCCTATTCAGAATCCCACCTTTTGAATAAAGCATACATCTTTCATCCGCAATATCTTGATTGCAGTATTAGTTCTTACTTGTTCTCGATTTCTCGTAGGAATTAAGACCCTCGCTGGTCAGACTGATCGTGCATCCGCAAGATCAGTAACTCTCGGAGATTGTCCTAGCGATTGCATTGGCACACGAGCTTCGCACGTGTAGTTGGATCGTCAAGCACGAACTCCACCCACCAAATCGACATATCAAGATCTCATCGAAAGATCGGACACCTTTGCCCTATCACTAGTGACACACATATCTTCTACCCATTTTTACTACTGCATTAGTGTTTTCAGTAGTATGCATGTTAGGTGTAATATTCAATTGTTTTACAAAATGCTAGATCTGATGAGGACATCCCATCTATTTATACAACCGCTGCACCTACAGCGGAACACATACAAGGACCCATCACTCGAGCTCGTGCCAAGCAACTTAACTATCAGGTACTTTCGTTTCTTGGAACTCTTTCTCACATACATGAGAATATGATGCTGCCTAAATTAGATATGTTTGTTACTCTTAGGAATGATGGACCTAGCATGGATGAGAGGGACAAGCATTGGAGCATGATCGTGCATGGAGATGGCAGCAAGCGTTTGAGGATTGAAGAAGATGCCACGAGTCGAGATTTCAAAGAACTACTTCATAAATTCGTCCTTAGATAAATATGGTGCTGCGTCACTTTTATTTTTGGGCTAGGCCCATGTAATTTTCGCAGCAAATAAGACAGCCACTTTTAGGAGTCCGAATTTGAGGAGAAAAGGCCTGTTAGGGTTCTGTTCGACCACCATACCCATGGCTGGTCGCACCCCTATCTTTTCCTCCTCAAATACCCCCCATAGCCGTCATTAGAACTCAGATTTTGTTTAGACTAAAAGTTAGCCATTGCTGCAACTACGAGCTCGACTTTTGAGGCCAATCGCCCAGAAGAAGACCGCCTATTCGGAATCCCACCTTTTGAATAAAGCATACATCTTTCATCCGCAATATCTTGATTGCAGTATTAGTTCTTACTTGTTCTCGATTTCAGGTAGGAATTAAGACCCTCGCTGGTTAGGCTGATCGTGCATCCGCAAGATCAGTAACTCCTGGAGATTGTCCTAGCGATTGCATTGGCGCATGAGCTTCGCACGTGTAGTCGGATCATCAAGCACGAACTCCACCCACCGAATCGACATATCAAGATCTCATCGAAAGATCGGACACCTTTACCCCATCAAGATCCTAGTAGTGAGTAGCTATCCCTGAAACCCCACTTGGTAGGATGCTAAAATACATGAATATTGATGCTATGCTTTGATCATATGAAAAGTTGTTTTGTGAATAAATTAACAACTTCAACTAAAATGAACTACCTGGGTGGATTGGTTTGATAAGAAGAGTGTGAGGAAGGTGGGTCCTGGGGCACATGCTATTAATGATGTGTAACTCAGGAAACCGCTCGGGATGGCCACTCAGGATTCAAGAGATTAATATGGCTTCCATGATTAAAGTACTTCCAGTGCAGCCTTATGACAAGATGGGCTCTGTCTAGATTGAGTAGGATTAAGGGTTCAGCCATAGGGTACTGACAGCAGGTGGTAGCTGAATATAGGGGGTACGGTCAGATCCAGATGGTTGAATGCTTTTTCTAAAAGGTCTTGTCTCATTTTAGGTATGGGCGTAAAATGAGTCTTAAGGTGAAAGTGCACAACCCTTGCAAGGTGTTAAAATCTAATCGATTAGCCGAGTCCTCAGAATGGACAATTGAGTCTCTAGCCATGGAATGTCCAGAAGAATCTCAGCACCGTTTTTTGAATGCTTTAAAACTTGACTAGAAACAAACAAGAGAAGCTCAGGGCCATACACTCCGAGGGGTGGTGGTTTCTGTTGTTTCAAAACTATGTTGAGTTTCGCCCAGAAACTACATACCGGCCAGTATGTAATGTATGGGGGTTATTTCAGCCCTTCATAAATAAAATTTTGATAAAAAGATTTTGAAAAGTATTATAGGATAAAATTGGCTTTATGCAAACTAGCCTTTGAGATCCACAAGCCAGATGTCATGTAGTTTAGTATTTTTCACAAATGCCACCAAATATGTGTCATTTGCCAGTACATTGTTGTACTGACCCCTCTGGGCTGCATATTCAAACGTGCAGGTTTTTATTCGGATAAGGAACGACCAGTAGGATCTCGAGCTTACATTCCAACATGTTTGCCTGTGGCACGTGATGAAGAAGGAGGCTCATTGCTACTATGCTATATGTTGTGTACTCGTAAGGTTGAATACCTATGTAACTGGATTTACGTTGTAATATTGATGCTATTGCAATGATTACTATATTTTCTACTGTGGTGCTATCTACTGATCCAAGGAATGGCACAATTACACATGAGTTCTGCCTTTAGGTAAAGGTAGGGCGCTACAAGCACGCTTTGCAAGGCGTTCCCTATGGATCTCCACCAGGTGCCCAATGTGGCGAAAAGCCGTGATGTCGGGAGGCTCGTCTCATGCAAAGGGCACAACTTTTGGGGGTCAACTCTGCGGCGACGCCCGCAGATCCACTGGCCCCAGCTCTTCTTCCTGCCGCGGCAACGGGTCCTGCCTAACGACCAGGAGCTTCTCCGAGGCGCACTTGCTCGCCCTCTTTTTCGTGGCAACAGATGTCACACCCGAAGGGATTTGCACCTCCTGTGCAGGCCCGTGTCATTCTTGTTGACAGCGCGTGTCTCTCCTCACGGCGATGCAAGATGACGACCATGGCACCCGCCTTTGCTGGTGCGGGGATTTCTGTCAACAGGGAAGGCCGTCCCCGTGCCACAACAAGCGTTGCTGTTCAGGGCAACACGGCAGTAGGTTGGGCGGGATAGGCCAAGGTAAGCCCCACGACAGCCCTATGTGCCGTGGCGTTGGCAGCCCCATCGCCGGGTGCGGCCGCTACCCCAATCTCTCGGACAAGAGGAGAGGAGCCATACCGCTCTGCGGGAGGATAGCGCTGCACATAACCAGACAGCCTGAAGACGCGCTTCCCAAAGCTTTTACGCAGGAGCCCCCGGCATCGGAGGGAAAGAGGCGAGGGAGCAAATGGTGGCCAAGGCTTCCCTGAGGTTGTTCACACCTTGGGGAGCCAGGCCAGGGCGATGGGTCACCACCGTTCGTCCATTGACCCCTCCCTCTTACCTTGTCCAGCTAGTGCCAGCACTCACAGCGCACAGATCCTTGAGCTGGGTGGGCAGCAAGTGCCCCTCCAGCATCCTCGCAGCCAGCGATGCCTCCCTTGCCCCTGAGAGGCTCCACTACGGTGGAGACAGCGCCTCCGCAACACCCGCAGAGGCTGAAGCAGAGGCATGCCTCACCGCCTCGTGAGCTCGCTGCCTTGCCAAAGTAACGGGGCGGGGCACCCATTGCCCCTCATCGGGCGAGGCGGCCGGGCAGGCCGCACCGTCTCCTCCCTTAGGCATGGCCAAAGGGACATCAGAGATGGTGTTGTTGACGAAGCAGAGGTCGAAGGAGCCGACAAAGACGAATACCGCGCCCTACCTGGTGTGCCAGATGTCGCGGGCGCGTTCACGGACAACGGGGTGACACCCCCCAGATTGTTTGGTAAGTGCGCGGGTAAGACGTTGTCGTCCCTTCCACAGAGCAGACACAAGAACACACGACGATTTACCCTGGTTCAGGTCGCGAGAGGGGATCTCACATAAAACCCTGCATCCAGCATGTGTGAGCTTATTGAAGAAGATGTCGTCGGTGGGTGTACAAGGGGGTCAGAGGCGGAGCCTGAGGGCATCCGACCTCTGAAGAAATCTCTCTACTCCTACTCTACTCCACCTCTCATGAATTGAGAGACTGATCTCCAGATCTGGGAGATGAACTCTCTCAGATCTTCTCTCTAAGGCTCACAAGATGTAGATCTTTTAGGTCTCTATGCTCTTCTCTCTAAAGCCTACCTTCTCTGCTGTTCTACTGCATATCTTTTCTTGTCCGCCCTCTTTCTTCTGAGGCATCGTCTCTTCTCTTCCAACCCCCTCTCTACCATGGCCTGGCCCTCCTTTTATACTTAAGGGGATACCACACTGGCCAGTCCGCATGTGTGGCAGATGTCACACGGCTCTGAGCGGTGGCGTAGCCCTGCAGGGCTAGGCCCCGAGCTGTCTTCTCGTCCATATGGCGCGCTGCACCGATTGGACTTGACCAGCCGGTCCAGTCCATCATTACTGCCCCTTGCGTGGTAATGATGTCTTTTGCAAGTCCGCTGCAGAGGGCTTCCGCCGTGCATCTCCCATGCGCGTCACCGGGGGGTGACACGAAGATCCTGGCAGGATCCTCTTGCCATGCACCCTAAGGCCTTGTCCCGCGGGATAGGTCACGAGCCTTCTATGGTACGCCACTTTCTCCCGGCTAGGGGAGAAACCTTCTCTTGCAAGATTCCCTCCCAGCAAGGGGGAGAGGCCTTCACTTCCTCCTCCCTACAGAGGGAAAAAGCAACAACTGGAGCCCTACAACGCCTTACCGGGGGCATAGCTTGCCGGGGGTTCTGCCGCAGGCATCATCCCTGGACTCCTTCTAGGAAATGGCTAAGGGCGCAGGGATGCTGCCATGGCAGAGATTCTGAAGATGCCAGTCAAGGATCCCTCACGACTTTGAGAAGCTTTGTCGCTGGAGCAACTCTTGCCTTCACCATGCCATTTGCGACCCGACTCTACGTGGCTCTCCACTGGCTCTCTCCCACATCCTATGAGGGAGGAGTGCCACAGCCTGGGCTATTTGTAGCCCAGACAACGACTGTCTTTGTCTTCTTCCCACAAGTGGGCTTGCGGATGGCTCTTCGCCACTGGGAAGCGATGGCCGACCGACCAGCAGTGCCTTGGTCCGACTGCCGCTCGGTGAGTCCTTATCCTTTCTCCTAGTGGAGCGGGCTGAGCGACAGGTGCTGGGACCCCTGTCCCAGAGCATCGACATAATCCACAAATTATATTGGCATTTTATTGCAGCATTGATCTAACCATGTCCAACAAGGTTTGATTACATCTATCGAATACTCCATACTCTTATGGTGTTTCTCACGATGAAATTTTGTGGAACAATTTCCATAACTCTTAGATGTTTCTAAACTTGTAACTCAAATATTCTCTTTTATGATCTAATCATAAAACTTAAATTTTCTTGCTACAACAATCTCCACTTTATAAATTGAACAATTTCAATCATTTCATACTTCTTTCTCGTCAAATAGATATACCATACATCTATTCGAGTCATTGATGATATAGAAAATACACCACGCTCGACTTCACACCATGAACTACATACATCAACATGTACGATCTCCATTTAGTTAGTCACTTGTTCTGTCCATGGCCTATGAACGGAGTTTAATCAACTTTAAGAAAAGTCTCACAAGGGTCAATCAATTCAAAATCAAATGACTCAAAAATCCATCAATATGGAATATCTTTCATGTTTTGTTTCCAATATGACTTAAACGACGGTGTCTCAAATAAGTGAAATTATTTTTGTCTTGCGACCTTTAGCATCAGTGTTATAAATGTTTATTTTACCAACAAGATTTATAATGATAATCTATCCATCAATTATGGAAGACGGCAATAATTTTAACAACCATTGCTCTCATAATACCTAAACAATATAAGAATTTCTAAGTTCATAACAAATGTTGAAGGCTAGGTTTGATGCCGACGAAAAGCATAATAACACTTTAATTTGTTTCTCGACGTGCATTATTACCATATTCTTTTGCTAGTTATTTAGGCCATTGTAGTTCTTCTATTGGGCTGCTTTATATGACATTTCATGCCAACAATCCAGTATCTAAGACCTAAGAATTACATTATTAACGAGCAAAGAATACATCTATAACATGTATATCATTTATACACCTAAGCTGGACTTTTCCAGTCTTTTCATTTTCTACCAAATATTTTTTGTAGATACTATTTAGCGTTTCCTTCCTTTTAGAAGAATCTATCAACATCAACAGTGGCGTCAAGCATTTGACACATAGTCCAAAGGATGTTAGTCAAATACTAACAACCTTGGATTTTGCACATTGAGGTGGATCACCATCATCATATAATTGGTGTTCTTCTAGATTCTATTCTCTAGCATTCTTTTGGTATAGCAAAACAATTTAGCCGATACCTTGTCATTCATCCCGTCATGACAACTTTCATGATGAAACTTCTATAGCTCATAAGGACGAAAGCAAGTATATATTAGTTCCCAAACTTTTTGGTGATCAGGACGCCTAGCATCTTCAATCCTCGCATATATTCATACAATATGAGCATATGTTCTTTTACTAAATTATATTAATCATTTTGCAAACAATCAAATTTTTATATATCAAATATCTTTCACCTCTTGTTTGTTTCTAAAACAATTCTTTCAGCTCCTAATCACTTTGATTCTCAAACAAGTTTGAAGATTAATTTCTCATGAAGGAAAACATATGATGTTTAGATACTAGACATGAATCATTGCTTTTAGATTAATACAACTTATTAAATCGCATGGAGAAAGTGAGGTTTTCTAAAATTGCAATAAGACTTAATATTTGATCTGTACAGTTTAACTAAATGGCACTAGTCTGAAAAGTGATTATCCAGAATTCTATAGTTTTATCAACTCAATTAAAACTAAGTGTCGGTTGAAAGCGGTAGCCAAGGACTACAACAAACTTATGCAAATACACAAAGATTTAGTTCATTATAATTAGTTCAAGTTAATCAAATTACTAATGAACTCCCACTAAATTCAACATCCCTCAAAGTTATTTAGTGAAGAATGATCCAAAATTCACTACACCAAGACCGATCATCACGTGAATGATGTAGCTTTAATGGTGAACATCAACATGTTGATCATATCATCCATATGACTCATGCTTGACCTTTTGGTCCGTGTGTTCTGAGGCCATTTCTGTACATGCTAGGCTCGTCAAGTTTAACCCACATATTTCCGCATGTGTAAATCTGGCTTACACCCGTTGTATGTGAACGTAGAGTTTATAGCACCCGATCATCACGTGATGCTTCAAAACGACGATATTTTGCAATGGAGCATACAAGTGGAGAACACATTGATCTTTAAATTAAGTGTGAGGGATCATCTTCACGCATTGATCGCCATCTTGTGCGCGCCGGTATGATCTCCATCACTCCACCATGATTGCCTCCACCACAAATAGCAACTCTTAGCGATAAAGTAAAGCTATTACATGGTGTATAAGAAGTTCACACGCAGGTCATACAAAATTAATAATACAACCATATGGCTCCTACCGGTTGTGAACTCATTGACATGCAAGTTGTGAAACATTATAAAACATGATCATCGCATACATCACATATATCATACACATCACATCTTGTGGCAATACCATATCACAAACACTCCTGCAAAAACAAGTTAGACGCCTCTAATTTGTTGATTGCATGTTTTACGTGGCTTACGGGAGCTATGCTTAAGAACGGTTCTTACCTACGCAAAGCCACAACATTGATATTAGAGTTGCCAAAGTCTTGTTGTAAATCCGATAACAATTATAGTGGAAGAAACAGACACCCACCAGCCGCATGTGTGGAGTAGGCCACTGTGGAGCCGGTCTCCTGAACGCGGTCATGTAAAGTTGGCCTGGGCCGCTTCAATCCCACTATACTGCAACATCAAGAAGTACACAAAAAGAAGCTTGCACCAAAAACATGAACACCCGCAACAACATTGTTGCGTTTTACTTGTGTAAAACATCTACGCATAGATCTCTCTCTGATACCACTGAAAGGGTTTTGCAGCATAGAAAACAATAATTTTTCTATGATGACAAACAAGAACAAGCCAAGATCTGATCTACGAGATGCAAAACAACGAGCGGGGAAATCAGATCTACATACCCTTGTAGATCGCACAACGGAAACATTCAGATGAACGTGGTCGGTGTAGTCATACTAGCGTCTCCTCCTCGCGATCCGATCCGATCGAAGCACCACAACGGGCGGCGCCTCTGAGCAGTGCACACGTACATCGCAGCGACAACTCCTCCTCCTCCTCGGTCCAACAAGGAGAGGTGGAGTGGTATATGGGATCAGAAGCACGACGGTGTGGTGCTTATGGTGGAGAGTATCTGCGGGACAGGGCTTCGCCTACACGTGCGAGGTGTAAGAAGATAGGCAGAAGGAACTAGTCAAAACTAGAGCAAAAGGTTACAGGAGACAACACAGCAAGCCGGTGGCTGATCAAAATTTAGTCGGACGGCTTGCCCTAAATTCTCCCTTCTATAGGTGCAAAAGCTTGCAAAACAAGCATCCGCATTGCTTAGCCGAACTGGTTGGCATCAAACGCAAGAAGTAGACTTGCGACGCACGGCACACAATCCCTAGCACTGACGAGCATTGCCCAAGCGTCAATGAACACTCGATCAATCATATCGATCGAGTGGCGTCCGAGTGGACGTCCCTGGTGCGCATGTGGCCCAGCCCAGCCGGCCCAAAACCAGCGGGAGCTAGAGCGCCTGGCCTGCTGCCCGGCCTGCCCGTCGGCTGGCCTGGCAATCCACTCGGCCTAGGCGAGCCTCTGGCGCGAAGCGGATAGACTGATGCGGCCAGCCCGGCCGGCCGGCCCATTCCCCCAGGCCTTCCTTTTTTCTTGTTGCCTCTTATTTGATAGTTTGTCTAGATGGACTACTAAACTAGACCATTAGCAAAACTTCTCATGGACTACTTTTTAGCCCCTTTTTACTTCCAATAAATAAATATATGTATTAACATTTTATTAATTCAATTAATTAATAAATCATTAATCATCTTCTAGGAACAATTATATAACTCTCCGAAACAATTTCCATAAATCCCGAAACTACCCTAGCATCGATGAGCATTAAGTGTGTGACCCTACGGGTTTGAGAATGTGCGGACATGATCACCATAAATAATAAATAGCGGGATATGGAAATCCATATTGACTCCCACATATTCAACAAAGATCATTATCGGTGAACCATGATGTTAGGATTCATTAATCCCGTATATGAATTCCCTTGTCTCGCGATATTTTACTTGCCTGAGATTCGATCGTTGGTATCTGACAAGGTTTAAATCGACAAATGTCTAAGATGAAGGACTTAGGATCAGGGGAATAGGGCGTCGGATAAACTCGAAGGTAAAGATCAGTCAAACAAGGTGTGTATCGAGAATAAACGTGGTGATCAACTTGGCTTACTCTCAATCTGTCCCTGACCGGCCTCTCCTGGCCCCTATATAAAGGTGGCTAGGTCTCAAGGAACCGGTCGGGTTCGATACATATTACAATGTCTATATACGACATGGACTCTTATTTTGACTACGAATATTCTTGGGCCTAGCTTAACGGGCCTCAAGGGTACACAAGTATCGGGCTCTATTAGCTATACCCTTGTCAGTAGCCCCCGAGATTCTACCAAAATTGTAGATTCGGGTTGAATCTCAAATCTTCATATCTTTGACTTGATCATTCTTCAAATTCTTCTTCTCCCTGTACTCGATTAAACAATTTCCATTATATTATCTCGCAAGGGGTTTTTGGTTAACAAGCCTGACGGCTCTTGATGGATCAAGAGGCCAGTTAACTGCTTGAGCAGATACATGTCACGTACTTCAAACTCAATCCCCTTGGATTTGAGTCTGGGACCTAGTCTAACCCATTCTTTTGCCGCATTTAGGACTTACAAAGAAAGAGTTCCAGTAGTTCTCAGGGTACCCAGTGCATCCACCAGGATTTTCTTCGTGTCGTAGACATGGAAAATTACTAGCAGAGCGTATTCAGGTGCGTATACTAGGCCACACAGGACGGATCCTGGGGTCTTACCTGCATGATCTTTTATGACCATGGCATTCAAGCTTTGTCGCGATGACTTAGCCTGAGAATCATTAATTTCCCTTGCAAGCCTTGTTTGACTGTTGAAATGGGCAAAATCTTCAAGTTGCTCTTCCTTCGAATAATCGAGAATAGCTCCCGATAGGAGTAATCAATGTCAATTTGTCGACAATATAGTCGAAGGTTGTTGTTGACAAAGTAGTCAATGATATTGTTGATCATTACCCAACTTTGTCCATTGTCATCGGGTACACGACCAGTGCTCCCAATGGGAGTAGCCCCCGAGGCTATAGCCGAAAGTTTTTCGGGTATAGGCTCAAATATATTGTCTTCCCATCTTCCAGCTGTAGTATTCTTGTGTGGATTCGTCGGGTTCGCGTCAAGCGCTTCCGATGGTAGTAGCCCCCGAGGCTATAAGGGGGTGTGTTGCAACAATTTATAGACTCAAATATTTTTCTTCTGCATCACCTTTTTTCTTTGGAAGATTGCACATATCTTCTTTTCTTCCTTTATATATGTTTTTGCCGTTCCTTTCTCTGCTTTGAGCTAAATGTCAAAGCCTGTAACTTTAATTGGACCTATAATTCATAAAGGCCCACGAATGGTTACTTATAAACAAAGTACGCCAGCTTGCCAGGAAAATCCCTAATCCCTTCATTGTGAGCTTTCTCCGCCGCATCGTCTTCTTCCTCCAAATCTCATCTAGGGTTTTCTTTCCACCAAGCACAACCTTCCAATGGTGGATGCCGGTGTTGTCAACCTTGGCACCGGTGCACTGATGGAGAAGCGGGGGCGCGGCCGTCCCCGCGGCAGTAAGAGCAAACCGAAGGATGCCTCCCTGGTGGCTTCGTTGTCCGCATCTGCAAAGCGACGCCCTGGCCGCCCCGTGGAAAGCAAGAACAAGCCCAGGGCATCTGCTGCCGTTGCCCCAGGTGCCAGCGCTGCTCCTTGCAACGCCTCTCCTCCTCCTCCTGTTAAGATTTACTCTTTCTTCTGTACCGCTGGTGCTCAATGCCGTGAGCAGCAGCATGTTCTGCTTAAATTTACCAAGTTCATGGACGGGCGCGAACTTCGTGAAGCGATCCTCCGCGAACAGTTTGGAGGAGGAACTCCATATGAAGTGGAGGTGTACTACGATGGGCGCAGTGAGATGTACTTCAGGGGCGGCTGGCCCCAATTTGCAGAGGACTACGAGCTGCATCAAGGGTTCTTGATGCTCTTCGACTATCATTTCGGTCTGTCGAAGTTCGACGTGAAGATCTACGACGACACACCATGCCAGAGGAAGTACGAGGCTGAAGTGCACTTCTAGTAGATGTTTCCTTCTATTGATGTAATCTTCTGATTTGTTCTCCTTTGGCCTGCTTTATGTAATAAATATATTTGATGAACTTTATTTTATGGAATCATGTTTCCGTAATAGACCAGAGGAACTATCAGTGTTCCGAGGTGTGTTGTTTTACTTGCGCGTTTCTGTTAGCCGCATTTTCCCTTGGCGAATATAGGGTTGTGCACAACCTCGTAGTAACTCTTGAGGAGATGTAAGTACATGATCTCGCTAATTTTTATATTTCTTTATATGACTCAAGGGTTGGAGCCCCCGAGCAGAAAATCATGACATCTTTAACATATCGTCGAGTTGACCCAAGAAACCCGACCTGTGGCCTCATGTTCTGGGTTTAGGGGGTAACAACTCGCAGTTTTCTATTGTTGTCATCGTGCTTTTTTACCAATGACGTCTTCTACGCATAGAAACATCGGAGCTGCTCCGCATTCCACGGGTTGCTCTCATATTTGCATGTCTTCTTGTCTTGTAGTCGATAAGCTCCTCCTGGGATGACTTCTGTAACGATGTAAGGTCCCACCCATGGGGACTCTAATTTGCCATGGCCATCCTGCTTGAGTCGTAAGACTAGGTCCCCTACTACGAAAGATCGGGGGCGAACTCGACTACTATGGTAGTTCTGTAGAGTTTGCTGGTACTGCGTAGTTCTAGCTAGTGCTACGTCTCTTGCTTCGTCAAGTGCGTCGACGTCGTCTTGAAGGGCTTCTGTAGAAGTTGTTTCGTCGTAAGCCGCAATTCTTGGGGATTCATGAGTAATTTCGACTAGAAGCATAGCTTCTGCGCCACGGACCAGAAAGAAATGTGTTTCTTGGGTAGCTGCATTAGGCATAGTTCTCAGACTATAGAGCACGGAGGGTAACTTGTCTACCCAAGCGTGCTTGGCTTTCTCCAGGGGCGCTAATAGCCTCTTTTTTATTCCATTGCTATTAAGCCATTTTTTTTCTCAAATTGCCCATTTGTTTTGGGATGTGCGACAGATGCGAATTTTAATTTGATTCCCATACTTTTGCAATAGCTTTTGAACTCTTTGGATGTGAAATTTGTCCCATTGTCTGTGATGATGTTGTGTGGTACTCCGAAGCGAAATACTATGGATTTGATGAAGTTGATTGCTGCTGTGGAATCCCGAGTTGTTACCGGGGCTGCTTCTACCCACTTGGTGAATTTGTCTACTACCACCAACATGTAGACGTGCCCTCCTGGCCAAGACTTGTGCAATTTTCCTACCATGTCCAAGCCCCATTGTGCAAAGGGCCAGGACAATGGTATTGGTTGTAGTTCTGCCGCTGGCGCGTGTGGTCTGGACACAAATCGTTGACAGGCCTCACATCTTCGGACTATGTCTTTTGTGTCTTCGATGGCCGTCAACCAGTAGAATCCTGCATGAAAAGCTTTGGTTGCTATAGCTCTGCTGCTAGCATGATGCCCGCAAACTCCTGCAAGGATGTCCTTTAATATATCTTGTCCTTCTTGAGGGGTGACACATAGCTGCAATACGCCAGTTATGCTTTTCTTGTATAACTTCCCCTGTAGTATGACAAAAGCTTTGGATCATCGTATTATCCTTCTTGCTTCGACTGTATCTTCGGGTAGTGTCTTGTTCATCATATACGCCAAGTATGGCTGCATCCAAGTTTCTTCGATCATCATGACTTCCTCTGGTTTAGCTATGCTTCCTGTTCCTGGCTTGCCAGCCCCCGAGCCTGTCGTCGGATGCTGACTTGGTTCCCCTGTAGTCGAACTCTTGCTACTTTTTATTGACCTCTCGATTATTTCCTCCCAAAAAACTCCTGGTGGTATTGGTAGGCATTGGGACCCAATGTATGCTAGATTGTCGGCTTCCTCGTTGCTGGCACTGCTGATGTGTGAAACTTAGCACCCATCGAAAGTTCCTTCTAGGTAGTAATATAAATTCCTGTACGCTATCATGTTGTCGCTAATGGCATCGCATCGATTCATCACTTGCTGGACGACGAGATTTGAGTCCCCAAATATTCTCAGTCGGGTTGCTCCACATGCTTTGGCCATCTTCATTCCATGAAGCAGGGCCTCATACTCGGCTTCATTGTTAGAAGCTTGTGGAAAACTCATCCTTAACACGTACTTTAGCTTATCCCCTTGCGGTGCTATTAAGACTGCGCCTGCTCCCGCACCTTGGAACCTCTTTGACCCGTCGAAGTACATTGTCCATACACTTGACAGGTCGGGTGGTCCTGTGTTTTGTAGTTCAAGCCACTCTGCTGTGAAATTTGGTAGCACCTGAGATTTGATTGCTTTTCTTTTCTCATACGTGATGTCCAAGGGAGATAGTTCTATTCCCCACAAGGAGACACGTCCTGTTGCTTCTGGGTTGTTCAATATATTTGATAGTGGGGCTCCGTTAACCACTATAATTGGATGCACCGCAAATTATTGCCGTAGCTTTCGTGCTGTTGTAAACACACTGTATGCAAGCTTCTGGTAATGCGGGTACCTCTGCTTTGTTGGTGACAGGACTTCGCCAAGGAAATATACTAGCTGTTGGACTCCGTGCGCCTTTCCTTCTTCACTTTGCTCGACTACTAGTACCGTGCTTACCACTTGATGTGTGGCTGCAATATATAGTAGTTGTGGTTCTCTTTCTTTCGGTGCGACCAACACTGGTGGTGTGGAAAGCACTTTTTTCAGCTGTGCGAAGGCTGTATCTGCCTCTTCTGTCCACTCGAATTTGCTATCTGACTTTTTCATGAGTGCGTATAAGGGGAGAGCTTTTTCTCCTAATCGTGTGACAAATCGACTTAATGCCGCCACTCGTCCTGCGAGTTTTTGTATGTCGTGTAGCTTTATTGGTTTCCCCATTGTTAGTATTGCTTGGATTTTCTCTGGGTTTGGCTCTATGCCTCTCGCTGACACTAGGAATCCCAGAAGTTGCCCTGCTGACACGCCAAAACAGCATTTTGTCGGGTTGATGATAAGGATCACGCCGGTGATCCTATGAGTTTTGTCCCGATCTTTCACAGCGAGTCTACCCGGATAGAAATCTTCTAATAACGTGAAGAACGTCACTTGAAGAAAAGGAACGAATCCAGCAAGCAACATGATGAAGATCACCACGCCTCAAACCACAGCTCGATAATCCTTGATGACTCAAGAACCCTCGCATCAATCTTTATTAGATAACACGGCAGCGCTGTTTCCCCGGAGGGATGATACACGGTGGAGCACACAATAGTTTTTAACTAAACAACTGAACTCCCCTAAACCCTAGATGGCTGGCCTCCTTATATAGATGGCCAGAAAACTGTTGGGCTTGGACAGGCCCAAACCCAAAACACAAATAACCTAAGTGGCCCACAACTTGACCTAGCTACGAAATAACATAAGCATGAATATAAATTGCTGACACAACCTTAGACTAATTATTACATATCGTAGGTCGTCCTGGCGTGCCAATCTACAATGAGCTTCCCTCATCTTGGTGGAGTCCTGAAATTGGGCTTCACCTCCTCCTTCGTGCCCATATCATCCTCCCCCCTTCAAAAATCTTTGTCCCCAACGCGTGAGGGTCTGCTCGAAAGGTTTGCGGAATATCAACAATAGCACCACGCATATTCGCCGTCTTCAAGTCTTGTTTGCCTTCCTCACCACCTCCTCCCTCTACAGCAAGAAATAGGGATATGAACTGTCATACATGTGGTGGCAAGGGTCACTTCCGGCGAGACTATCCCAATAAAAAGGTTATGTTGATAAATGAGGAAACTGAAGAGTGTGAGACAGGTGATGATGCTGATCCAAATTCAGATGAGGAGGATGATGATATGCTCTATGGTGATGCATCATCACTGCCTACCATTGTTTGTTCGCCTAAGGTGCTGAGTGTGAGCCCAGATTCTGTGGAACAGCGGTGTAATCTGTTTCAAACAAAAGCTGCTGTTGGTCCTGGCAAGGCGTGCAAGGTTATAATTGATGGTGGGAGTTGTCGCAATTTGGCTAGTAAAGAGCTCTGTACAAAACTGAAGCAATCCATATTTTATTCAGTGGCTAAGTGATAGCGGAGAGATGAAGATCAGCCACATGGTGCGTGTTGAGTTTCAGATTGGACCATATAAAGACACCGTCGAGTGTGATGTTGTTCCTATGACAGTATGTGATTTGTTGTTGGGCCGCCCATGGCAATATGATCGTGATGTCCGTCACAATGGGAAAGCCAACACATATCAGTTACATTGGCGTGGCAAGGATGTTACCTTGAGACCTATGACACCGCAAGCTATTGTAAATGAATCTCGTCAAAAAATTGAAGTAAATCTTGAAAAAGAGAGTGAGAGAGTAGATAGACGAGAGCCTACACTTCCGGTGGGGGAGAGCCACAAGCCAAATCTGAGTGGTAAAAGTATGAGTGAGGGAGCGCATTCTTTAGTCATGTTAGCCACCAAATCTGATCTGAGAGAGTTTCGTGAGGATCCTACAGCTTTTCCTCTTGTGCTTATGTATAAGGGTAACATTTTGGTTTCTAACGACATGACCCCTCTATCTATTGGTGTTTCTAATGTGTTACAGGAATTCAGCGATGTGTTTCCGGAAGAGGTGCCTGCAGGTCTGCCACCCTTGCGAGGCATTGAGCATCAAATAGACTTGATTCCAGGAGCATCGCTGCCCAACCGAGCACCATACCGCACCAACCCCGAGGAGACAAAAGAAATTCAGAAACAAGTACAAGCGCTTCTCGACAAAGGTTATATTCGTGTGAGCTTAAGCCCTTGTGCTGTTCCTATCATTTTAGTTCCTAAGAAAGATGGTACCTGGCGCATGTGTGTAGATTGTAGAGCAATAAATAACATCACTATTCGATATCGTCACCCTATTCCACGCTTGGAAGATATGCTTGATGAATTGAGTGGTGCTGCTGTTTTCTCTAAGATTGATTTGCGTAGTGGTTATCATCAAATTAGGATGAAAGAGGGGGATGAGTGGAAAACAGCCTTTAAAACAAAATTTGGTTTATATGAGTGGTTAGTTATGCCTTTTGGGTTAACTAATGCACCAAGTACTTTTATGAGATTAATGAACCATGTTTTGCGCAATTTTATTGGCAAGTTTGTGGTTGTGTATTTTGATGATATATTGATCTACAGCCGCAATGAATCTGAACATAGTGATCATATTCGACAAGTTTTGCAAGTGTTGCGTGATGCTAAGTTATATGATAACCTTGAGAAGTGCACATTTTGCAAAGATAAGGTCATATTTCTGGGATTTGTTGTTTCTAAGCATGGAGTAGAGGTAGATGCATCGAAAATTGAAGCTATTCAAAATTGGCCTACTCCTATGAATGTTAGTCAAGTACGAAGTTTTCACGGTCTTGCTGGTTTTTATCGCCGTTTTGTGAAAGACTTTAGTACTATTGCTGCACCTTTGAATGAGTTAACTAAGAAAGGTGTAGAATTTGTATGGGGCGCAGCCCAAGATAATGCCTTTGATGAGCTGAAACGTTTGTTAACTTCTGCACCTTTGCTCGCACTACCAGATTTTACTAAGCAATTTGAGATTGAATGTGATGCTAGTGGAATTGGTATTGGTGGTGTTTTGATGCAAGAGGGTAGGCCTATTGCCTATTTTTCTGAAAAACTTTGTGGTGCGAGGTTGAACTATCCAGTTTATGATAAAGAATTGTATGCACTTGTTAGAGTTCTTGAGGTTTGGCAACATTATTTGTGGCCAAAAGAATTTATCATACATTCTGATCATGAAGCTTTGAAATATCTGAAAGCTCAATCTAATTTGCATAGGCGTCTTGCTAAGTGGGTTGAGTTCATTGAGTCTTTTCCATACATAATTAAACATAAAAAGGGTAAAGACAATGTGGTTGCTGACGCTCTCTCTAGGAAGAACATGTTGTTGACACAATTAGACATTAAGGTTCCTGGTTTAGAGAGTTTGTGTGATTTATATGCCACTGATCATGATATTTCAGCGCCATATAGCATGTGTACTGGTGGGAAAGCATGGGATAAATATCACACCCATGATGGGTTTTTGTTTCGTGCTAACAAACTATGTGTTCCAGAATCGTCCGTGCGTTTCCTATTGTTGCAGGAATCACATGCCGGTGGTTTGATGGGTCACTTTGGGCGTGAGAAGACGCTACTCATGCTCGCTGATCACTTTTATTGGCCTAGGATGAGGCGTGATGTGGATAGGTTTGTCAAGCGTTGCATTACATGCAACAAGTCGAAGTCCAAGCTGAAGGCTCACGGTTTGTATACTCCATTACCTGCACCTACTACACCATGGGAGGACATTAGCATGGATTTTGTATTAGGTTTGCCTAGGACTAAAAGAGGCCATGATTCTATATTTGTGGTAGTGGATCGATTTTCTAAGATGGCTCATTTTATTGCCTGCCACAAAAGCGACGATGCGTCGCATATTGCTAACCTGTTTTTCAGGGACATTGTATGCTTGCATGGAGTACCCAAGACAATTGTCTCTGATTGTGATGTGAAGTTTATGAGCTACTTCTGGAAGACACTTTGGGGAAAGCTGGGCACAAAGTTATTATTCAGCACTACATGGCATCCCCAAACTGATGGTCAAACGGAGGTGGTAAATCGCACACTTTCAACAGTGCTGCGATGCATGATCAAGAAGAACCTACGTGAGTGGGAAGATTGTTTGCCGCATATGGAGTTTGCATATAATAGGGCGGTTCACTCTACCACGCAGCTATGTCCTTTCGAGGTGGTCTATGGTTTCAAACCCATTACGCCTCTTGATTTGTTGCCTCTTCCTATCCAAGAGCGAGTCAATATGGAGGCATCAAAGAGGGCAGATTTTGTGAGGAAGATTCATATGAAGACTAAAGAGGCTATTGAGAAGAAAGGCAAGTATACTGCTGATCGTGCAAACAAGAAGCGAAAGGAGGTCTTGTTCCAGCCCGGAGATATGGTTTGGGTACACTTTCGCAAGGACAGATTTCCACAGCTCCATAAGTCCAAGTTGCTGCCCCGTGGTGCTGGTCCTTACAAGGTTCTTGCCAAGATTAATGATAATGCCTACAAGATAGATCTTCCTATAGCTGAGTATGGCATGAGCAATAGCTTCAACGTTGCTGATTTGACACCATATGAGGGTGAAGACATTGTAGCGTCGAGGTCAACGCCTTTTGAAGGGGGGGAGGATGATGAGGACATCTCAATTACACCACCATTATCTCCTGCTCCTATTGATGATGAAGATGTTGCTGCAAAGGACTCCAATGAGATTAGGATTGGACCAATTACAAGAGCACGTGCAAAGCTATTGGAACAACAGGTGAACTCACTCTTAATTGAACCTGATGTTTTCTTTAATGAGAGCTTTATACTACCTAAGTCTATGCATCTATGTATGATTAGGTTTGTTGATAACACAAGCATTGCACGAGGAGGAGACGCGTCGCAGCGAGATGAGCAAGACTTGAAGATCAAGTGCGCGAGGGAGGAGAGGGAGGCAGGCGCACCGGGAGATCACTAGAACATAAGGTCTACATGAGAGAGAGCACGAGATGGCGCGCTAGGACAGCCTTCGACGCGATGTCTACGAGTCTAAGGCGCGCTACACTCATGGCCAGCGTGCCAAAATAGGCCGAACCCATGTATGGGTCGGTACGTACCAGTTTGAGTCGAACCGAGTCCGTTTGGGCCCAAAATAGGTTGGTTTTGGGCTAGGTCTTTGCCTAGGACGCCCCAACCCCTTTAAGTACCCCTGGGGCGCCCCCTTGTGTCGTTTAGACTACGTTTAGATTACCCCCAAACATCAGAACGAAATTGCTTGTAAGCTTTCCTCTGAAATCATATATTCCTCTTTGTTTCGCTCGAAATATCTACCCCACTCCAAGTTTGTTTCGATCTGGAGTTTTGCTACTGAGAATTCAAGTGTGATCTGCTGTTCCATTGGGAATTAGGAGATTGCAGAACTGCTTCATGGTCGGCGGCTACGTGCGCAGGTGTGTGGTGTCTCGAATATCCATAGGGTTGAAGATCTGTTGCATTGGCAACGGGGGAACAGCCGGAGAGTTCGTGTGCGTCTCACAGATTATCCACCAAGTTATCATCCATCTACATCGGCTCACTGAGAAGATCGGGCAACCCCTTATCAAGTCGAAGCTCGAGTCAATGCGGTCCAACGACCGCTTGACGCCTCTCTGCAACATCAGGCAACCCTGACCGCCTAGATCGCCATGCTGCAAGGCGAGCTGCGCATCATCGTTTTGGTGGCAGAGTCATGCGCGGCGATCGTGGCCGAGCGGAATGCTAGCATCACTCTTGCCATGACTCAGCTAGAGAGGGCCCTCGAGAATGAGGCAGCGCCCTCCCTTGCTGCAGCCCAGGCCAACTCGGCGTTGGTCAGCACCATCCGTGCCTTTCTGGGCTCGCTGTTCAAGTGAGGCCTGTGTTGGTAATGCTGGGCCTCGAGCCGCCGCCGATCCCCTCCGAATCGGAGGGAAGCATTGCCCTCTGGTTCATGGAGGTTACGGGTGGATCAGCTCTCTCCCGGAGAGGCTGGGGCAGGTGCTGCGGACGGAAGGAGCGCACATTGTCAACTTGGTTGGCAACCTCATCCTCACGCATGTGCACCGCTTCGCCCCCAGCTTCCTATTCACACGGATCTTTGAAAGATTTGGTGACGACGAGGCCGGGAGGGTGGTAGAGGAAACTGCCCAAGCCGCAGTGGCTGGGGTAGTTGCTCAGCTGCGGCAGCGGGTCTCCCACCGCGCGCCCGGGGCCTGAGCCCCCGGGCCTTCTTTTCTGTCCTTTTGCTCCTGCATTTTCTTTCACAGAACTTATGCAGTTGTACCTATGTGATTATTGCAATGATGCTGCTATGATTATGAATGCTATTCCATGATGTATGCCATGTATGCATCTCGAATGCACTTATGCCAGAAATAATCCAATGATGCTATGCAATGCTCATAGGAGGCAAAAAGGTCGTATTAGCAGGAACTTATCTTTGCCTTCATCTTATTCCTTCTCTTCTCGGGGGAAGGTTAGGCCAAAGATCACATCTGAGTGATATTCTCCGATCAAGCTATACCCTTGTTGAGGTTCCTGTCAGGCTTCTATTTTGAAAAGAGGTTTTCGAAAATAGTTTTTGGGAAAACATCTTCCACCGCAAGGTGGGTTTTTCTTCCTTTTTAAAAGCCATTTTCCAAATTCCTGCATAAAGAGGTTTTCACAAATCTTTTCCCAAAGGTTCTGTAAAAGATTTTCTTTAAAAAAGGGCTTACGCCAAAACATTTTTCAAAACATTGTTAGTAGTCTGATCAAGCCGCCTTTCGCCAGACTTGCGAGACGCTCAAATCCCGACCAAGAGTAGTGCCTACCGTCGATACGGGAGGCATGATCAAGAGCTACACCCGCCACTGCTTCCCTGAATGTGTGCATTGATTTGGAGTCAATTCTCCTGCTCAGGGCCAAGATAAGGACATCAACTAGTCTTAGGGCTGCGTGTCAAGATGGCCCCTCAACAAGGCCCAAGGTCGTCTGACCCTGGCTTCATTGATTATGGCAGAGCGACATGAACATCTGTCCTCCGGATTACAAATGCGGGGCCGACCATCTCTCACATCCCCTCGTCATTCATACAGCGGAATACAAGTGGGTGTCCCCACAACTACACTGCTTGACAGTCACGTCCGCGTGCGCATCCGCAGCCGCACTTTAGTCTAAGGTCGTGCATGAGTGAGGCACTTTTAGGATTGAAGGTTAGGATGAACCGGATGTTCCACGAGCCCCTCACTGGTTATCAACCCAGGTCCTCCTGGTCCCGCATTTCCCTACCGAAGGACATGCAACACTCTACGCTAGCGGTCCCACTTTCGGGGGAGAGATCCTACGCTTCCGGGGCTTAAAGTCCCGTCAAACAAGGTTTCCCCATTAGAACTCCTTGGTCGGCCACGCCCACCGTGTTGGCTGCGAGAATCTTTACAAATAGCGGACGAATCGCACATTCGCCTGGCTACAAACCCTCTCAAGGAAGTTGACGACACCAAAATCTCTTCTTGCGAAGGATTTGGTGCCACCATAGCAGTATCCGAGAGAATCCGTAATTAAGCCCCGTGGTTGACGCGGTCCTTCCCTTGCTCTATACGTGTGTCACCGGTGGTTTCGGCGCTGCCACCCTTTCGGGTTAAGAGTGCCCCTCTCCGTGCGAGGCAGCGTTACCACTTAGTTGGTCCGGAAAGCCTGAGCGGGCAGAATGCACCGCTCGCTTGCTGGGCCTGGCGGGACTCCTTGCAGCTCCGCAACTGGTAAAGTTCATTGCTCCAGCTCTGGCGGGACTTCAGGCTCTTCTTCTTCTGGGACGGCTGACGGTTGAGACAACTTTTCCATAGCAACTCTAAGTGGGATGGGCAATCCTTTGGCGGCTATCTGAGACAATTCCTTGACTACTGCATCCTGTCCGCGGGGGACATGCTTGAGCTTGAGACTATGGAAGCGGCACTCAAGCTTCCGCATCTCGCCTGCGTACGCCTTCATCAGTGGGCTGAGCTCTATTCCTTCCGCATGGCCGGCCGTGAGCTGGGAATCACCGCGCATGGAGAGATGAGAGATCCCCATCCCAGTGGTGATCCTAAGGCTGGCCAGCAAGGCTTCACATTCTGTTGTGCTGCTAGCGCATCCTTCACGGGGGAAGGCAAGCTGGATGGCGTACTTGTGCAGCTGGCCCATAGGGGAGACCAAAAGCAAACCCGCCCCCATGCCTTCCCGGGATTGAGCGCTATCGAAGTGGGCAACCCAGTTGCCGCAAGCTTCTTCTTGGGACTCTGACCTTCCAAGTGGTGCCTGACCCGGGGCTGGCAGCTCAGGAGAGCTTCCAGCCCCCAGTCCTTCAAGGTTCAACGGCGCCACGCGGGTTCGCACCGCCCTGGGGTAGCCCGCATTGACGATGCAGGGCGCTGCCCATACGGCGTGCAGAACTTGACGAGTTTCCAAAAACACCCAACAAATCTCTGTCTCCGCGGTGTCGAGGTCCTAATGCCCGGGCCGGGAAGGTTCTGGGAAGAAACGCTTCCGCTCCCAGCATTGGCCTTGACCCACGGTGCTTAGCGGGGCTAATGGGGGTGAAGGACCCGCGAGCCTTCTGGGAGAGTGCCCAAACTCACCAGGGCGGGGAGGCAACACATCCCCACCATTGACTGTCATAACATCCCCAGGTGCCTTCCGATTCCTCTTCCGGGGGCACCCGCCGTGGCCGGGTGGCGGACCTGGGCCTAGGGAGCACTTCCCAGCAGATCACGACACGTGTTGCGGGCTGGCCGGGCTCCCACCAAGCCCCCTCTTGAGCTACCCAGTCCTTCCGAAGGAGGGACCTTGCCAGGGCAGCTGCGCGACCAGTGGCCAGCCTGGCCAAACTTGTGGGAGACGTGGATCACTCCCTCGGCAGCACTGTAACATCCCAATATTTTATCAAATTTTGGGGGAAATTTTCTTGCTTTTGTTTTGCTTGTGTTGATTGAAAATTCACAGGGATTTGAAATTTTTTAGTTTATTTGAAAGCTTTATTATATAAAAAAACTAGCTCAAACTCTCTACCATTTCTAAAAAAAACACCATTGAGAAGAACCAAATATCAAAATACTATTTTCTTCTTTTATTCAAACCTATGCAAGTTGCTTGCAAAGGGGAATCACAAATGTGTTTATAAAGTTTGTTTCCTCAAAGCTATGATTGTGAATAATTTCAATTGTTATATTATTCTCCTACTTTCAAAGAATTATTTTCCAAACCCTAATTCTATTTCTTATATGCAAGCAAGTCCCTTTGCTATGTTCATAAAATTCTATTGAAAATTTCCATTTATTCTAAAAACTTGTTTTATTACTGGCTTAAAACATTGTGTTGAAGATTTGAAGAATTTAGAAATTTGATTGAATTGATTTGAGTGAAATATGTAAAAGTTGTGAATAAAACAAAAAATCAGAAAAAGAAAATGAAAAAGAATAAAGGAAAGAGAAGAAGGCCAGGGGAAACGAATCGGCCCAGATCTTATTTCGGCCTCGGCCCAACAACCCCTTCGGGCCCTGAACCGGTACGCCGGCCTCTTCTTTTCAACGCTGACGAGCAGGGCCCACGTGTCAGTCGCCTTCTACCTCTGTCCAGGAGACCTGGAGGAGCCCGACGCCCTCTGGCCGTCCGATCCCTCCCCACGTCCAAACCCTTGCCCCTTCTCCACGAAAGCCACCACCTATAAAACCCCCTACCACTCCTCCCTCTCCTCCCATTTTCTCTCTTGCCAATTCCGCCTCAAGCCGACGGAATTCCTCGACGAAGCTCCGCAGACCTGCAAGCTCGCCTCTCCTTCTCCTTCCTATCCTCTTCCCCTCTTCCTGGCACACATCCCTAACCGATTCCCCGATCGTATTCTGCAGCAGATCGAGCAGCACACCGACGATCGAAGCTCACTGCCACCTCACCCATCTCTAGTCACCTCCCTCTCCTTCTTCTGGACGCAGTCGAGCACGCCGTCGCCACCATCGTTCCCCTCGCTGCGCTGAATGACGCCCATGCTTTCTCCAGTGCTAGAGATCGTTGGAGCATCACCGGGGCTTGGACCCTGGCCGCAATATCACCGGCGACTCGCCCAGAAGAAGACCGCCTATTCGGAATCCCACCTTTTGAATAAAGCATACATCTTTCATCCGCAATATCTTGATTGCAGTATTAGTTCTTACTTGTTCTCGATTTCTCATAGGAATTAAGACCCTCGCTGGTCAGACTGATCGTGCATCCGCAAGATCAGTAACTCCCGGAGATTGTCCTAGCAATTGCATTGGCACACGAGCTTCGCACGTGTAGTTGGATCGTCAAGCACGAACTCCACCCACCAAATCGACATATCAAGATCTCATCGAAAGATCGGACACCTTTGCCCTATCACAAGTGACACACATATCTTCTACCCATTTTTACTACTGCATTAGTGTTTTCAGTAGTATGCATGTTAGGTGTAATATTCAATTGTTTTACAAAATGCTAGATCTGATGAGGACATCCCATCTATTTATACAACCGCTGCACCTACAGCGGAACACATACAAGGACCCATCACTCGAGCTCGTGCCAAGCAACTTAACTATCAGGTACTTTCGTTTCTTGGAACTCTTTCTCACATACATGAGAATATGATGCTGCCTAAATTAGATATGTTTGTTACTCTTAGGAATGATGGACCTAGCATGGATGAGAGGGACAAGCATTGGAGCATGATCGTGCATGGAGATGGCAGCAAGCGTTTGAGGATTGAAAAAGATGCCACGAGTGGAGATTTCAGAACTTTGAAGCCACCATAATGAAGGATGAAGACTTGGATGAAATATACAAAGAACTACTTCATAAATTCGTCCTTAGATAAATATGGTGCTGCGTCACTTTTATTTTTGGGCTAGGCCCATGTAATTTTCGCAGCAAATAAGACAGCCACTTTTAGGAGTCCGAATTTGAGGAGAAAAGGCCTGTTAGGGTTCTGTTCGACCACCATACCCATGGCTGGTCGCACCCCTATCTTTTCCTCCTCAAATACCCCCCATAGCCGTCATTAGAACTCGGATTTTGTTTAGACTAAAAGTTAGCCATTGCTGCAACTACGAGCTCGACTTTTGAGGCCAATCGCCCAGAAGAAGACCGCCTATTCGGAATCCCACCTTTTGAATAAAGCATACATCTTTCATCCGCAATATCTTGATTGCAGTATTAGTTCTTACTTGTTCTCGATTTCAGGTAGGAATTAAGACCCTCACTGGTTAGGCTGATCGTGCATCCGCAAGATCAGTAACTCCTGGAGATTGTCCTAGCGATTGCATTGGCGCATGAGCTTCGCACGTGTAGTCGGATCATCAAGCACGAACTCCACCCACCGAATCGACATATCAAGATCTCATCGAAAGATCGGACACCTTTACCCCATCAAGATCCTAGTAGTGAGTAGCTATCCCTGAAACCCCACTTGGTAGGATGCTAAAATACATGAATATTGATGCTATGCTTTGATCATATGAAAAGTTGTTTTGTGAATAAATTAACAACTTCAACTAAAATGAACTACCTGGGTGGATTGGTTTGATAAGAAGAGTGTGAGGAAGGTGGGTCCTGGGGCACATGCTATTAATGATGTGTAACTCAGGAAACCGCTCGGGATGGCCACTCAGGATTCAAGAGATTAATATGGCTTCCATGATTAAAGTACTTCCAGTGCAGCCTTATGACAAGATGGGCTCTGTCTAGATTGAGTAGGATTAAGGGTTCAGCCATAGGGTACTGACAGCAGGTGGTAGCTGAATATAGGGGGTACGGTCAGATCCAGATGGTTGAATGCTTTTTCTGAAAGGTCTTGTCTCATTTTATGTATGGGCGTAAAATGAGTCTTAAGGTGAAAGTGCACAACCCTTGCAAGGTGTTAAAATCTAATCGATTAGCCGAGTCCTCAGAATGGACAATTGAGTCTCTAGCCATGGAATGTCCAGAAGAATCTCAGCACCGTTTTTTGAATGCTTTAAAACTTGACTAGAAACAAACAAGAGAAGCTCAGGGCCATACACTCCGAGGGGTGGTGGTTTCTGTTGTTTCAAAACTATGTTGAGTTTCGCCCAGAAACTACATACCGGCCAGTATGTAATGTATGGGGGTTATTTCAGCCCTTCATAAATAAAATTTTGATAAAAAGATTTTGAAAAGTATTATAGGATAAAATTGGCTTTATGCAAACTAGCCTTTGAGATCCACAAGCTAGATGTCATGTAGTTTAGTATTTTTCACAAATGCCACCAAATATGTGTCATTTGCCAGTACATTGTTGTACTGACCCCTCTGGGCTGCATATTCAAATGTGCAGGTTTTTATTCGGATAAGGAACGACCAGTAGGATCTCGAGCTTACATTCCAACATGTCTGCCTGTGGCACGTGATGAAGAAGGAGGCTCATTGCTACTATGCTATATGTTGTGTACTCGTAAGGTTGAATACCTATGTAACTGGATTTACGTTGTAATATTGATGCTATTGCAATGATTACTATATTTTCTACTGTGGTGCTATCTACTGATCCAAGGAATGGCACAATTACACATGAGTTCTGCCTTTAGGTAAAGGTAGGGCGCTACAAGCACGCTTTGCAAGGCGTTCCCTATGGATCTCCACCAGGTGCCCAATGTGGCGAAAAGCCGTGATGTCGGGAGGCTCGTCTCATGCAAAGGGCACAACTTTTGGGGGTCAACTCTGCGGCGACGCCCGCAGATCCACTGGCCCCAACTCTTCTTCCTGCCGCGGCAACGGGTCCTGCCTAACGACCAGGAGCTTCTCCGAGGCGCACTTGCTCGCCCTCTTTTTCGTGGCAACAGACGTCACACCCGAAGGGATTTGCGCCTCCTGTGCAGGCCTGTGTCATTCTTGTTGACAGCGCATGTCTCTCCTCGCGGCGATGCAAGATGACGACCATGGCACCCGCCTTTGCTGGTGCGGGGATTTCTGTCAACAGGGAAGGCCGTCCCCGTGCCACAACAAGCGTTGCTGTTCAGGGCAACACGGCAGTAGGTTGGGCGGGATAGGCCAAGGTAAGCCCCACGACAGCCCTATGTGCCGTGGCGTTGGCAGCCCCATCGCCGGGTGCGGCCGCTACCCCAATCTCTCGGACAAGAAGAGAGGAGCCGTACCGCTCTACGGGAGGATAGCGCTGCACATAACCAGACAGCCTGAAGACGCGCTTCCCAAAGCTTGTACGCAGGAGCCCCCGGCATCAGAGGGAAAGAGGCGAGGGAGCAAATGGTGGCCAAGGCTTCCCTGAGGTTGTTCACACCTTGGGGAGCCAGGCCAGGGCGATGGGTCGCCACCGTTCGTCCATTGACCCCTCCCTCTTACCTTGTCCAGCTAGTGCCAGCACTCACAGCGCACAGATCCTTGAGCTGGGTGGGCAGCAAGTGCCCCTCCAGCATCCTCGCAGCCAGCGATGCCTCCCTTGCCCCTGAGAGGCTCCACTATGGTGGAGACAGCGCCTCCGCAACACCCGCAGAGGCTGAAGCAGAGGCATGCCTCACCGCCTCCTGAGCTCGCTGCCTTGCCAAAGTAACGGGGCGGGGCACCCATTGCCCCTCATCGGGCGAGGCGGCCGGGCAGGCCGCACCGTCTCCTCCCTTAGGCATGGCCAAAGGGACATCAGAGATGGTGTTGTTGACGAAGCAGAGGTCGAAGGAGCCGACAAAGACGAATACCGCGCCCTACCTGGTGTGCCAGATGTCGCGGGCGCATTCACGGACAACGGGGTGACACCCCCCAGATTGTTTGGTAAGTGCGCGGGTAAGACGTTGTCGTCCCTTCCACAGAGCAGACACAAGAACACACGACGATTTACCCTGGTTCAGGTCGCGAGAGGGGATCTCACATAAAACCCTGCATCCAGCATGTGTGAGCTTATTGAAGAAGATATCGTCGGTGGGTGTACAAGGGGGTCAGAGGCGGAGCCTGAGGGCATCCGACCTCTGAAGAAATCTCTCTACTCCTACTCTACTCCACCTCTCATGAATTGAGAGACTGATCTCCAGATCTGGGAGATGAACTCTCTCAGATCTTCTCTCTAAGGCTCACAAGATGTAGATCTTTTAGGTCTCTATGCTCTTCTCTCTAAAGCCTACCTTCTCTGCTGTTCTACTGCATATCTTTTCTTGTCCGCCCTCTTTCTTCTGAGGCATCGTCTCTTCTCTTCCAACCCCCTCTCTACCATGGCCTGGCCCTCCTTTTATACTTAAGGGGATACCACACTGGCCAGTCCGCATGTGTGGCAGATGTCACACGGCTCTGAGCGGTGGCATAGCCCTGCAGGGCTAGGCCCCGAGCTGTCTTCTCGTCCATATGGCGCGCTGCACCGATGGGACTTGACCAGCCGGTCCAGTCCATCATTACTGCCCCTTGCGTGGTAATGATGTCTTTTGCAAGTCCGCTGCAGAGGGCTTCCGCCGTGCATCTCCCATGCGCGTCACCGGGGGGTGACACGAAGATCCTGGCAGGATCCTCTTGCCATGCACCCTAAGGCCTTGTCCCGCGGGATAGGTCACGAGCCTTCTATGGTACGCCACTTTCTCCCGGCTAGGGGAGAAACCTTCTCTTGCAAGATTCCCTCCCAGCAAGGGGGAGAGGCCTTCACTTCCTCCTCCCTATAGAGGGAAAAAGCAACAACTGGAGCCCTACAACGCCTTACCGGGGGCATAGCTTGCCGGGGGTTCTGCCGCAGGCATCATCCCTAGACTCCTTCTAGGAAATGGCTAAGGGCGCAGGGATGCTGCCATGGCAGAGATTCTGAAGATGCCAGTCAAGGATCCCTCACGACTTTGAGAAGCTTTGTCGCTGGAGCAACTCTTGCCTTCACCATGCCATTTGCGCCCCGACTCTACGTGGCTCTCCACTGGCTCTCTCCCACATCCTATGAGGGAGGAGTGCCACAGCCTGGGCTATTTGTAGCCCAGACAACGACTGTCTTTGTCTTCTTCCCACAAGTGGGCTTGCGGATGGCTCTTCGCCACTGGGAAGCGATGGCCGACCGACCAGCAGTGCCTTGGTCCGGCTGCCGCTCGGTGAGTCCTTATCCTTTCTCCTAGTGGAGCGGGCTGAGCGACAGGTGCTGGGACCCCTGTCCCAGAGCATCGACATAATCCACAAATTATATTGGCATTTTATTGCAGCATTGATCTAACCATGTCCAACAAGGTTTGATTACATCTATCGAATACTCCGTACTCTTATGGCATTTCTCACGATGAAATTTTGTGGAACAATTTCCATAACTCTTAGATGTTTCTAAACTTGTAACTCAAATATTCTCTTTTATGATCAAATCATAAAACTTAAATTTTCTTGCTACAACAATCTCCACTTTATAAATTGAACAATTTCAATCATTTCATACTTCTTTCTCGTCAAATAGATATACCATACATCTATTCGAGTCATTGATGATATAGAAAATACACCACGCTCGACTTCACACCATGAACTACATACATCAACATGTACGATCTCCATTTAGTTAGCCACTTGTTCTGTCCATGGCCTATGAACGGAGTTTAATCAACTTTAAGAAAAGTCTCACAAGGGTCAATCAATTCAAAATCAAATGACTCAAAAATCCATCAATATGGAATATCTTTCATGTTTTGTTTCCAATATGACTTAAATGACGGTGTCTCAAATAAGTGAAATTATTTTTGTCTTGCGACCTTTAGCATCAGTGTTATAAATGTTTATTTTACCAACAAGATTTATAATGATAATCTATCCATCAATTATGGAAGACGGCAATAATTTTAACAACCATTGCTCTCATAATACCTAAACAATATAAGAATTTCTAAGTTCATAACAAATGTTGAAGGCTAGGTTTGATGCCGACGAAAAGCATAATAACACTTTAATTTGTTTCTCGACGTGCATTATTACCATATTCTTTTGCTAGTTATTTAGGCCATTGTAGTTCTTCTATTGGGCTGCTTTATATGACATTTCATGCCAACAATCCAGTATCTAAGACCTAAGAATTACATTATTAACGAGCAAAGAATACATCTATTACATGTATATCATTTATACACCTAAGCTGGACTTTTCCAGTCTTTTCATTTTCTACCAAATATTTTTTGTAGATACTATTTAGCGTTTCCTTCCTTTTAGAAGAATCTATCAACATCAATAGTGGCGTCAAGCATTTGACACATAGTCCAAAGGATGTTAGTCAAATACTAACAACCTTGGATTTTGCACATTGAGGTGGATCACCATCATCATATAATTGGTGTTCTTCTAGATTCTATTCTCTAGCATTCTTTTGGTATAGCAAAACAATTTAGCCGATACCTTGTCATTCATCCCGTCATGACAACTTTCATGATGAAACTTCTATAGCTCATAAGGACGAAAGCAAGTATATATTAGTTCCCAAACTTTTTGGTGATCAGGACGCCTAGCATCTTCAATCCTCGCATATATTCATACAATATGAGCATATGTTCTTTTACTAAATTATATTAATCATTTTGCAAACAATCAAATTTTTATATATCAAATATCTTTCACCTCTTGTTTGTTTCTAAAACAATTCTTTCAGCTCCTAATCACTTTGATTCTCAAACAAGTTTGAAGATTAATTTCTCATGAAGGAAAACATATGATGTTTAGATACTAGACATGAATCATTGCTTTTAGATTAATACAACTTATTAAATCGCATGGAGCAAGTGAGGTTTTCTAAAATTGCAATAAGACTTAATATTTGATATGTACAGTTTAACTAAATGGCACTAGTCTGAAAAGTGATTATCCAGAATTCTATAGTTTTATCAACTCAATTAAAACTAAGTGTCGGTTGAAAGCGGTAGCCAAGGACTACAACAAACTTATGCAAATACACAAAGATTTAGTTCATTATAATTAGTTCAAGTTAATCAAATTACTAATGAACTCCCACTAAATTCAACATCCCTCAAAGTTATTTAGTGAAGAATGATCCAAAATTCACTACACCAAGACCGATCATCACGTGAATGATGTAGCTTTAATGGTGAACATCAACATGTCGATCATATCATCCATATGACTCATGCTTGACCTTTTGGTCCGTGTGTTCTGAGGCCATTTCTGTACATGCTAGGCTCGTCAAGTTTAACCCACATATTTCCGCATGTGTAAATCTGGCTTACACCCGTTGTATGTGAACGTAGAGTTTATAGCACCCGATCATCACGTGATGCTTCAAAACGACGATATTTTGCAATGGAGCATACAAGTGGAGAACACATTGATCTTTAAATTAAGTGTGAGGGATCATCTTCACGCATTGATCGCCATCTTGTGCGCGCCGGTATGATCTCCATCACTCCACCATGATTGCCTCCACCACAAATAGCAACTCTTAGCGATAAAGTAAAGCTATTACATGGTGTATAAGAAGTTCACACGCAGGTCATACAAAATTAATAATACAACCATATGGCTCCTACCGGTTGTGAACTCATTGACATGCAAGTTGTGAAACATTATAAAACATGATCATCGCATACATCACATATATCATACACATCACATCTTGTGGCAATACCATATCACAAACACTCCTGCAAAAACAAGTTAGACGCCTCTAATTTGTTGATTGCATGTTTTACGTGGCTTACGGGAGCTATGCTTAAGAACGGTTCTTACCTACGCAAAGCCACAACATTGATATTAGAGTTGCCAAAGTTTGTTGTAAATCCGATAACAATTATAGTGGAAGAAACAGACACCCACCAGCCGCATGTGTGGAGTAGGCCACTGTGGAGCCGGTCTCCTGAACGCGGTCATGTAAAGTTGGCCTGGGCCGCTTCAATCCCACTATACTGCAACATCAAGAAGTACACAAAAAGAAGCTTGCACCAAAAACATGAACACCCGCAACAACATTGTTGCGTTTTACTTGTGTAAAACATCTACGCATAGATCTCTCTCTGATACCACTGAAAGGGTTTTGCAGCATAGAAAACAATAATTTTTCTATGATGACAAACAAGAACAAGCCAAGATCTGATCTACGAGATGCAAAACAACGAGCAGGGAAATCAGATCTACATACCCTTGTAGATCGCACAACGGAAACATTCAGATGAACGTGGTCGGTGTAGTCATACTAGCGTCTCCTCCTCGCGATCCGATCCGATCGAAGCACCACAACGGGCGGCGCCTCTGAGCAGTGCACACGTACATCGCAGCGACAACTCCTCCTCCTCCTCGGTCCAACAAGGAGAGGTGGAGTGGTATATGGGATCAGAAGCACGACGGTGTGGTGCTTATGGTGGAGAGTATCTGCGGGACAGGGCTTCTCCTACACGTGCGAGGTGTAAGAAGATAGGCAGAAGGAACTAGTCAAAACTAGAGCAAAAGGTTACAGGAGACAACACAGCAAGCCGGTGGCTAATCAAAATTTAGTCGGACGGCTTGCCCTAAATTCTCCCTTCTATAGGTGCAAAAGCTTGCAAAACAAGCATCCGCATTGCTTAGCCGAACTGGTTGGCATCAAACGCAAGAAGTAGACTTGCGGCGCACGGCACACAAGCCCTAGCACTGGCGAGCATTGCCCAGGCGTCAATGAACACTCGATCAATCATATCGATCGAGTGGCGTCCGAGTGGACGTCCCTGGTGCGCATGTGGCCCAGCCCAGTCGGCCCAAAACCAGCGGGAGCTAGAGCGCCTAGCCTGCTGCCCGGCCTGCCCGTCGGCTGGCCTGGCAATCCACTCGGCCTAGGCGAGCCTCTGGCGCGAAGCGGATAGACTGATGCGGCCAGCCCGGCTGGCCGGCCCATTCCCCCAGGCCTTCCTTTTTTCTTGTTGCCTCTTATTTGATAGTTTGTCTAGATGGACTACTAAACTAGACCATTAGCAAAACTTCTCATGGACTACTTTTTAGCCCCTTTTTACTTCCAATAAATAAATATATGTATTAACATTTTATTAATTCAATTAATTAATAAATCATTAATCATCTTCTAGGAACAATTATATAACTCTCCGAAACAATTTCCATAAATCCCGAAACTACCCTAGCATCGATGAGCATTAAGTGTGTGACCCTACGGGTTTGAGAATGTGCGGACATGATCACCATAAATAATAAATAGCGGGATATGGAAATCCATATTGACTCCCACATATTCAACAAAGATCATTATCGGTGAACCATGATGTTAGGATTCATTAATCCCGTATATGAATTCCCTTGTCTCGCGATATTTTACTTGCCTGAAATTCGATCATTGGTATCTGACAAGGTTTAAATCGACAAATGTCCAAGATGAAGGACTTAGGATTAGGGGAATAGGGCGTCGGATAAACTCGAAGGTAAAGATCAGTCAAACAAGGTGTGTATCGAGAATAAACGTGGTGATCAACTTGGCTTACTCTCAATCTGTCCCTGACCGGCCTCTCCTGGCCCCTATATAAAGGTGGCTAGGTCTCAAGGAACCGGTCGGGTCCGATACATATTACAATGTCTATATACGACATGGACTCGTATTTTGACTACGAATATTCTTGGGCCTAGCTTAACGGGCCTCAAGGGTACACAAGTATCGGGCTCTATTAGCTATACCCTTGTCAGTAGCCCCCGAGATTCTACCAAAATTGTAGATTCGGGTTGAATCTCAAATCTTCATATCTTTGACTTGATCATTCTTCAAATTCTTCTTCTCCCTGTACTCGATTAAACAATTTCCATTATATTATCTCGCAAGGGATTTTTGGTTAACAAGCCTGACGGCTCTTGATGGATCAAGAGGCCAGTTAACTGCTTGAGCAGATACATGTCACGTACTTCAAACTCAATCCCCTTGGATTTGAGTCTGGGACCTAGTCTAACCCATTCTTTTGCCGCATTTAGGACTTACAAAGAAAGAGTTCCAGTAGTTCTCAGGGTACCCAGTGCATCCACCAGGATTTTCTTCGTGTCGTAGACATGGAAAATTACTAGCAGAGCGTATTCAGGTGTGTATACTAGGCCACACAGGACGGATCCTGGGGTCTTACCTGCATGATCTTTTATGACCATGGCATTCAAGCTTTGTCGCGATGACTTAGCCTGAGAATCATTAATTTCCCTTGCAAGCCTTGTTTGACTGTTGAAATGGGCAAAATCTTCAAGTTGCTCTTCCTTCGAATAATCGAGAATAGCTCCCGATAGGAGTAATCAATGTCAATTTGTCGACAATATAGTCGAAGGTTGTTGTTGACAAAGTAGTCAATGATATTGTTGATCATTACCCAACTTTGTCCATTGTCATCGGGTACACGACCAGTGCTCCCAATAGGAGTAGCCCCCGAGGCTATAGCCGAAAGTTTTTCGGGTATAGGCTCAAATATATTGTCTTCCCATCTTCCAGCTGTAGTATTCTTGTGTGGATTCGTCGGGTTCGTGTCAAGCGCTTCCGATGGTAGTAGCCCCCGAGGCTATAAGGGGGTGTGTTGCAACATTTTATAGACTCAAATATTTTTCTTCTGCATCACCTTTTTTCTTTGGAAGATTGCACATATCTTCTTTTCTTCCTTTATATATGTTTCTGTCGTTCCTTTCTCTGCTTTGAGCTAAATGTCAAAGCCTGTAACTTTAATTGGACCTGTAATTCATAAAGGCCCACGAATGGTTACTTATAAATAAAGTACGCCAGCTTGCCAGGAAAATCCCTAATCCCTTCATTGTGAGCTTTCTCCGCCGCATCGTCTTCTTCCTCCAAATCTCATCTAGGGTTTTCTTTCCACCAAGCACAACCTTCCAATGGTGGATGCCGGTGTTGTCAACCTTGGCACCGGTGCACTGATGGAGAAGCGGGGGCGCGGCCGTCCCCGCGGCAGTAAGAGCAAACCGAAGGATGCCTCCCTGGTGGCTTCGTTGTCCGCATCTGCAAAGCGACGCCCTGGCCGCCCCGTGGAAAGCAAGAACAAGCCCAGGGCATCTGCCGCCGTTGCCCCAGGTGCCAGCGCTGCTCCTTGCAACGCCTCTCCTCCTCCTCCTGTTAAGATTTACTCTTTCTTCTGTACCGCTGGTGCTCAATGCCGTGAGCAGCAGCATGTTCTGCTTAAATTTACCAAGTTCATGGACGGGCGTGAACTTCGTGAAGCGATCCTCCGCGAACAGTTTGGAGGAGGAACTCCATATGAAGTGGAGGTGTACTACGATGGGCGCAGTGAGATGTACTTCAGGGGCGGCTGACCCCAATTTGCAGAGGACTACGAGCTGCATCAAGGGTTCTTGATGCTCTTCGACTATCATTTCGGTCTGTCAAAGTTCGACGTGAAGATCTACGACGACACACCATGCCAGAGGAAGTACGAGGCTGAAGTGCACTTCTAGTAGATGTTTCCTTCTATTGATGTAATCTTCTGATTTGTTCTCCTTTGGCCTGCTTTATGTAATAAATATATTTGATGAACTTTATTTTATGGAATCATGTTTCCGTAATAGACCAGAGGAACTATCAGTGTTCCGAGGTGTGTTGTTTTACTTGCGCGTTTCTGTTAGCCGCATTTTCCCTTGGCGAATATAGGGTTGTGCACAACCTCGTAGTAACTCTTGAGGAGATGTAAGTACATGATCTCACTAATTTTTATATTTCTTTATATGACTCAAGGGTTGGAGCCCCTGAGCGGAAAATCATGACATCTTTAACATATCGTCGAGTTGACCCAAGAAACCCGACCTGTGGCCTCATGTTCTGGGTTTAGGGGGTAACAACTCGCAGTTTTCTATTGTTGTCATCATGCTTTTTTACCAATGACGTCTTCTACGCATAGAAACATCGGAGCTGCTCCGCATTCCACGGGTTGCTCTCATATTTGCATGTCTTCTTGTCTTGTAGTCGATAAGCTCCTCCTGGGATGACTTCTGTAACGATGTAAGGTCCCACCCATGGGGACTCTAATTTGCCATGGCCATCCTGCTTGAGTCGTAAGACTAGGTCCCCTACTACGAAAGATCGGGGGCGAACTCAACTACTATGGTAGTTCTGTAGAGTTTGCTGGTACTGCGTAGTTCTAGCTAGTGCTACGTCTCTTGCTTCGTCAAGTGCGTCGACGTCGTCTTGAAGGGCTTCTGTAGAAGTTGTTTCGTCGTAAGCCGCAATTCTTGGGGATTCATGAGTAATTTCGACTAGAAGCATAGCTTCTGCGCCACGGACCAGAAAGAAATGTGTTTCTTGGGTAGCTGCATTAGGCGTAGTTCTCAGACTATAGAGCACGGAGGGTAACTTGTCTACCCAAGCATGCTTGGCTTTCTCCAGGGGCGCTAATAGCCTCTTTTTTATTCCATTGCTATTAAGCCATTTTTTTTCTCAAATTGCCCATTTGTTTTGGGATGTGCGACAGATGCGAATTTTAATTTGATTCCCATACTTTTGCAATAGCTTTTGAACTCTTTGGATGTGAAATTTCTCCCATTGTCTGTGATGATGTTGTGTGGTACTCCGAAGCGAAATACTATGGATTTGATGAAGTTGATTGCTGCTGTGGAATCCCGAGTTGTTACCGGGGCTGCTTCTACCCACTTGGTGAATTTGTCTACTACCACCAACATGTAGACGTGCCCTCCTGGCCAAGACTTGTGCAATTTTCCTACCATGTCCAAGCCCCATTGTGCAAAGGGCCAGGACAATGGTATTGGTTGTAGTTCTGCCGCTGGCGCGTGTGGTCTGGACACAAATCGTTGACAGGCCTCACATCTCCGGACTATGTCTTTTGTGTCTTCGATGGCCGTCAACCAGTAGAATCCTGCATGAAAAGCTTTGGTTGCTATAGCTCTGCTGCTAGCATGATGCCCGCAAACTCCTGCAAGGATGTCCTTTAATATATCTTGTCCTTCTTGAGGGGTGACACATAGCTGCAATACGCCAGTTATGCTTTTCTTGTATAACTTCCCCTGTAGTATGACAAAAGCTTTGGATCATCGTATTATCCTTCTTGCTTCGACTGTATCTTCGGGTAGTGTCTTGTTCATCATATACGCCAAGTATGGCTGCATCCAAGTTTCTTCGATCATCATGACTTCCTCTGGTTCAGCTATGCTTCCTGTTCCTGGCTTGCCAGCCCCCGAGCCTGTCGTCGGATGCTGACTTGGTTCCCCTGTAGTCGAACTCTTGCTGCTTTTTATTGACCTCTCGATTATTTCCTCCCGAAAAACTCCTGGTGGTATTGGTAGGCATTGGGACCCAATGTATGCTAGATTGTCGGCTTCCTCGTTGCTGGCACTGCTGATGTGTGAAACTTAGCACCCATCGAAAGTTCCTTCTAGGTAGTAATATAAATTCCTGTACGCTATCATGTTGTCGCTAATGGCATCGCATCGATTCATCACTTGCTGGACGACGAGATTTGAGTCCCCAAATATTCTCAGTCGGGTTGCTCCACATGCTTTGGCCATCTTCATTCCATGAAGCAGGGCCTCATACTCGGCTTCATTGTTAGAAGCTTGTGGAAAACTCATCCTTAACATGTACTTTAGCTTATCCCCTTGCGGTGCTATTAAGACTGCGCCTGCTCCCGCACCTTGGAACCTCTTTGACCCGTCGAAGTACATTGTCCATACACTTGACAGGTCGGGTGGTCCTGTGTTTTGTAGTTCAAGCCACTCTGCTGTGAAATTTGGTAGCACCTGAGATTTGATTGCTTTTCTTTTCTCATACGTGATGTCCAAGGGAGATAGTTCTATTCCCCACAAGGAGACACGTCCTGTTGCTTCTGGGTTGTTCAATATATTTGATAGTGGGGCTCCGTTAACCACTATAATTGGATGCACCGCAAATTATTGCCGTAGCTTTCGTGCTGTTGTAAACACACTGTATGCAAGCTTCTGGTAATGCGGGTACCTCTGCTTTGTTGGTGACAGGACTTCGCCAAGGAAATATACTAGCTGTTGGACTCCGTGCGCCTTTCCTTCTTCACTTTGCTCGACTACTAGTACCGTGCTTACCACTTGATGTGTGGCTGCAATATATAGTAGTTGTGGTTCTCTTTCTTTCGGTGCGACCAACAGTGGTGGTGTGGAAAGCACTTTTTTCAGCTGTGCGAAGGCTGTATCTGCCTCTTCTGTCCACTCGAATTTGCTATCTGACTTTTTCATGAGTCCGTATAAGGGGAGAGCTTTTTCTCCTAATCGTGTGAAAAATCGACTTAATGCCGCCACTCGTCCTGCGAGTTTTTGTATGTCGTGTAGCTTTATTGGTTTCCCCATTGTTAGTATTGCTTGGATTTTCTCTGGGTTTGCCTCTATGCCTCTCGCTGACACTAGGAATCCCAGAAGTTGCCCTGCTGACACGCCAAAATAGCATTTTGTCGGGTTGATGATAAGGATCACGCCGGTGATCCTATGAGTTTTGTCCCGATCTTTCACAGCGAGTCTACCCGGATAGAAATCTTCCAATAACGTGAAGAACGTCACTTGAAGAAAAGGAACGAATCCAGCAAGCAACATGATGAAGATCACCACGCCTCAAACCACAGCTCGATAATCCTTGATGACTCAAGAACCCTCGCATCAATCTTTATTAGATAACACGGCAGCGCTGTTTCCCCGGAGGGATGATACATGGTGGAGCACACGATAGTTTTTAACTAAACAACTGAACTCCCCTAAACCCTAGATGGCTGGCCTCCTTATATAGATGGCCAGAAAACTGTTGGGCTTGGACAGGCCCAAACCCAAAACACAAATAACCTAAGTGGCCCACAACTTGACCTAGCTACGAAATAACATAAGCATGAATATAAATTGCTGACACAACCTTAGACTAATTATTACATATCGTAGGTCGTCCTGGCGTGCCAATCTACAATGAGCTTCCCTCATCTTGGTGGAGTCCTAAAATTGGGCTTCACCTCCTCCTTCGTGCCCATATCATCCTCCCCCCTTCAAAAATCTTTGTCCCCAACGCGTGAGGGTCTGCTCGAAAGGTTTGCGGAATATCAACAATAGCACCACGCATATTCGCCGTCTTCAAGTCTTGTTTGCCTTCCTCACCACCTCCTCCCTCTTGGCCTGCTCGATTTGATACAGCCCTAGGTGGTTGCACCTCTTTTCGTCGCCAAATGAACTTGTACTGAGGTGCCTCCACCTTCTTCTTCTCAATCCTTGCTGGAACCTTGCATTGATGAACATGAAACTTCTTAGCATGACCCTGCAAAGTAGTAATGCCTGGGCCACACAACTGACGAACACGTCCATCTTTGCCTGTATGCACATGCACTGCTGCTCCAACAAAATGTTTCCGAGGTGTTCTAACAAAACTGTGGCTGACTACCCGCGACACCATATGCACCGGAACAAGATCAGCACCATCTTCATCGGTCTGAACACCCATGTCAACACGAACTGGAAGTGGAACACATGCTGACATATCCTTCCCTTCATCAATATGAGGCTTGACTTCAACCGGCTTGTCACTAACAAGAACAACTGGCTTGTCCTCTACAGGCTTGCCTGAAACAATATCATCACCGGCGCTTTTTGCATCATGCGCCTCATGCTACACCTTAGCTAGCCCTGGTTGTGGCTTAGCTTTATGCAACTTCTCCTTGCGAACCACCAACACAACATTGGACTTGATTTGATCATCACTCATAGGCTTCAAAGTCCGCTGTTTGCCATCATGCATAAAGGAATATGTATTTGCTCTCCCAGCATGCATAGCATTGCGATCATACTGCCATGGACGTCCAAGTAACAGCCCAGGTACCTAGTGGCAACACATCGCATTCCACCTCATCAATATAGTCACCAACTGTAAATGGCACACGTACCTTATGAGTAACCTTCAACATACCGCAGCTATTCAACCACTCAACATGCTTAGGTTCAGGAATACGCCATGTGGACAACCCCAATGATACCACCACAGCCCTACTGATGCCATTACAGTAACTACCGCTGTCAATAATCAGTTTGCATGCCTTCTCCTTGATGGTGCACTGTGTTTGAAAAAGGCTGCATCGCTGATTCCTTCTTACTGCCTCATCACCATTGGACAATTTATGAAGCTGTATACTCATACCTCTCAATGGTTTGTCATCTCCATCAACCTTGGCTTGTACCTCTGGAACAACCGCCTTGTCCGACTCTAAGGACTTGTCCAAAAATCGAGTACGCAAAAATTGCTTCAAATCCTCCCAACTAGATGTTCCAACTATGATGCACTTTGTGCACCTTTCTTCACACCACCAAGTAACCACCTGCGTATTCACACGCCGATGGGCAAGTAGAAATTCAGTAAAACCGCCAAACTTGCTATCACGGGCACGACATTGTGCAAAGCCACGCTCCATGTGAGATTCCACTTGATTTTAGTTGCATCATACCTAAAACCAGCCAAGATCTCTAAATAATCACTGTATATATTGTCTGCTTTGTCAGTCACATGGACAGGCCTTGATAAACCCATATCTGAAAATTATCCTTGTATTGCTGTAGCAGCAGTAAAATGTCCGTGTTGGGCTGTTAGCTGGAACAATTTCTGATCAAAACTACGCTGTATGCAAACTGATTTGGAAGTGAAACAACAATGTTGTACAAATCTGTACCAATCTTCAGGTCGAGGCGCTTGACCACAGAGCACGTCTGTGGTTCAGCTAGACGGGCAAGCGAACCACTCGCGAGGGCAGATGGGCCGGCCCACGCTGGAGCACAGACCACATCTATGGTCGAGCGCGCGGGCAGAAACGAGCGAGGCGCGGGGCGGTCGCTCGGGGGCAGCACAACGCGAGCGATCCCTTCGATCGATACTGCGCGAGCGGATCTTGTCTCCTTTTTTTTCTATTCCGATCAGATCTGGCACCCTGGACTCTGGTTTGATTGGCCCACTAAGGACATGGGCCAAATAGGGGAGAGGCGAGAGCACCGAACGCACGATCCCGGGGGGCGAGCGGGGCACGCGGAACGGCTAGCGATCCCTCGATCGAGCGGGTCGGCTGGTCGCCAAGAGCCAGACAATCTCCGTGGGCGTGCGTGGGAGCGATCCCGATCTCTATTGTTTTTTTTTTCGCTTTGCAAAGATTGGATATGAACCGATTTCTCCTTCCTTGTTGACCTGAACTCGATCGATACTGGTGTACTACGTGGATCGGATCTAAGATCAAAAACCTGCAGCAACTCCTTTATCAATCTCACGAGGCGGAACAACCGCTTAATGCAAGCACAGATCAGATCTTCTCGAGATAACAGCAACAAACTCCGATCGTCCACTCATCAACAAGCAATCTGATCCGAAAACTACCGGTGAAGAACAATCTACAGATCAGTCAACCGAAAATACTCAAAGTGATAAACCCAGTAATCTGATACCACATGATAAGGATCACGCCGGTGATCCCATGAGTTTTGTCCTGATCTTTCACAGCGAGTCTACCCGGATAGAAATCTTCCAATAACGTGAAGAACGTCACCTAAAGAAGAGGAACGAATCCAGCAAGCTACATGATGAAGATCACCACGCCTCAAACCATAGCTCGATAATCCTTGATGACGCAAGAACCCTCGCAGCAATCTTTATTAGATAACACGGCAACACAGTTTCCCCGGAGGGATGATACACAGTGGAGCACACGATAGTTTTTAACTAAACAACTGAACTCCCCTAAACCCTAGACGGCTGGCCTCCTTATATAGATGGCCAGAAAACTGTTGGGCTTGGACAGGCCCAAACCGAAAACACAAATAACCTAAGTGGCCCACAGCTTGACCTAGATACGAAATAACATAAGCATGAATATAAATTGCTGACACAACCTTAGACTAATTATTACATATCGTAGGTCGTCCTGGCGTGCCAATCTGCAATGAGCTTCCCTCATCTTGGTGGAGTCCTGAAATTGGGCTTCGCCTCCTCCTTTGTGCCCATATCAGTTGAGCTTGAGCTTGTACCTGTTGAGGTTGTCGAAAGTTTCCTGCAGGTCGCTGATTAAAGACTCCAGTTTTCTTGTTGTGATGACTACGTCGTCGATGTAGACTTGGATGTTGTGGCCTATTTGACTTCCGAGACAATTTTGCATCATCCGTTGATAAGTTGCTCCTGCATTTTTGAGACCGAAGGGCATGACTTGATAGAAAAAAACGCCATATGGTGTGATAAAAGCTATTTTTTCTTCATCTTCTTTCTTCAGCTTGATCTGGTTGTAGCACATACGCGTCCAGAAAGGAAAGCCTCGCGCACCCCGCTATTGAGTCGATTATCGGATCAATGCAAGGTAGCGGAAAGGGATCCTTAGGGCAATGTTTATTGAGAGATGTGTAGTCGACACATACTCTTTGTGCGTCCGTATTTTCTTAGGGACGATAACTGGGTTAGATACCCAAGTTGATGCTTTGATTTCTCTGATGAAGCCTGCATTTTCTTGCATGTGTAGCTGGGCTGCTATTGCTTTTCTTTTGGGTTCATCAAACCGTCGTATAGGTTGCTTGACTGGCTTTGCTTTTGGATCCACATTTAATGCGTGCTCGATGAGTTCCCTGGGAACCCCTGGCATGTTTGAAGGACACCAGGCAAAGATTTCCCAGCGCTCACGGAGGAACTCGATGAGCGCGCTTTCCTATGCGGGGTCCAAGTTTACCGCTATTGATGTGGTTTTGTTTGGGTCCGTAGGGTGAACCTGGATTTTCTTGGAGTATTGCGTTGCGTCGAAAGCCTGGTCTGGCAGGGATCGACCGATGTCGGTAGCACATTGTGATCAGTTTCGCTCTTGAGTCTTGCATATTCAGCTGTCATGCCGAAGGTTTGCGCCATCCTATTGAATTCTTTGTCGCATGTATTGGATACTTCGAAACTTCCTTTAACTGTAATGACCCCCTTGGGTCCTGGAATTTTGAGTGCTAGGTGATATGGGATGGCCCGATCTTCTCAGTGAGCGGCGTCGATGATGATGGTGGAGTGGATATAAATTGCACGAAGCTGACGAACTCTCAATGGCTGTTCCCCTATTGCCAGATGCAATAGATCTCAACCCAATGATATTCGCAACACCACACACTTGTGCCCGCGATCCCGGATCACAAACAGTTTGCAATCTACCAATTCCCAGTGGAACGACAGATGAATTTGTCTAGCGAAACACAATCACAAATTCAGAGGATTCAAGATGAATGCTGAGAGCAATCCAATCTAGAGTTTTAACAAAACGTAGTCTCATCTGAAACAAGGGGGTGGTGGCTGGCTATATGGAGGGCAGCCTGGCCGAGTTGGGCTCAGCCCTGGTGCGCCCAGCCCACCTGGCCACGTGGGGCAACCGTGCTGGGCCCCACCTCCCGGTTCTCGACTTCTCCCTGGCGCATGCCTCCCGCTCCTCCCCTAGCTCTGGACCCAGTGGTAGTTCTCTGCAGCGGCAGGGAAAACGTGCTTTTTCATGTCGTGGCTCCTTCTTGCTCTGGCTGCAGCTTTGCCTCTTCTCCTTCAACTCCATAGCCTTCCTCAAACCTGATCAAACATAGATGCAAAGATTTAGGTAGTATAAAATTCTCATTAAGTAATATTCCATAACCAACTAAGAAGGAGTTCACCTGTTGATTTAATAACTTGGCTCTAGCTCTTGTAATGGGACCAATTCTAATCTCATTAGTGTCGTGAATCTTTGCATCATCATCTTTAGTGATTAATGGAAGAATGTTAGAGATGTCCTCATCATCCTCGCCCCCTTCAAAAGGCGTCGACCTCATCATCCTCATACGGTGTCAAATCAGCCACATTGAAAGAATTGCAGACACCAAACTCCTCAACAGGCAAATCTATCTTGTATGCATTATCATTGATCTTGGCAAGAACCTTGTAAGGACGAGCACCTCGTGGGAGTAACTTGGACTTACGCTTCTCAGGAAATCTGTCCTTGCGAAAATGAACCCAAACCATGTCTCCTGGCTGAAATAGCACCTCCTTTCGCTTCTTGTTGACACGGCTAGCATTGTCCTTGCCCTTCTTCTCAATAGCTTCTTTTGTCTTCAGATGTATCTTCTTCACAAACTCTGCCCTCTTGGATGCCTCCATGTTCTCTCTTTCTTGAATAGGCGAAGGCAACAAATCAAGTGGTGTGATAGGTTTGAAACCATAGACCACCTCAAAAGGACATAACTGTGTGGTAGAGTGTACAGCCCTGTTATAAGCAAACTCAACATGTGGCAAGCAATCCTCCCAAACACGCAGATTCTTCTTGATCATAGATTGCAACAACTGGGATAATGTGCGATTCACCACCTCTGTTTGTCCATCAGTTTGGGGATGACAAGTAGTGCTAAATAGTAACTTTGTCCCCAGCTTGCCCCAAAGTGTCTTCCAAAAGTAACTCATGAACTTCACATCATGATCAGAAACAATTGTCCTTGGTACTCCATGTAATCTCACAATGTCCCTGAAAAACAGATTAGCAATATGCGACGCATCGTCGCTCTTGTGGCAGGCAATAAAGTGTGCCATCTTAGAAAAACGATCCACTACCACAAATATAGAATCATGTCCTCTCCTAGTTCTAGGCAATCCTAATACAAAATCCATACTAATGTCTTCCCATGGAGTAGTAGGTGCAGGTAGAGGAGTATACAAACCATGAGGCTTCAACTTTGACTTGGATGTGTTGCAAGTGATGCAACGCTTGACAAATCTGTCCACATCACGCCTCATCTTAGGCCAATAAAAATGATCAGCGAGCATGAGAAGTGTTTTCTCACACCCAAAATGGCCCATCAAGCCACCTGCATGGGATTCCTGCAATAAGAGTAAACGCACCGACGATTCTGGAACACACAATTTGTTAGCTTGAAACAAATACCCATCATGAATATGATATTTTTCCCAAGCTTTCCCATTAGCACACAACTTATATGGGGCAGCAAAATCATGATCAGTAGCATACAAATCACACAAACTCCCTAAACCAGGAACTCTCACATCCAACTGTGTTAACAACATGTTCTTCCGAGAGAGGGCATCAGCTACCACATTGTCTTTGCCTTTCTTATGTTTAATGATGTAAGGAAAAGACTCAATAAATTCAACACACTTAGCTAGTCGCCTATGCAAGTTTGATTGTGCTTTCAAATACTTCAAAGCTTCATGATCGGAATGGATAATAAACTCTTTGGGCCACAAATAATGTTGCCAAACTTCAAGCACACGCACAAGAGCATATAATTCTTTATCATACACAGGATAGTTCAAACAAGCACCACTAAGGTTCCTAGAGAAATAAGCTATAGGCCGACCCTCTTGCATTAACACACCACCAATACCTATGCCACTAGCATCACACTCAATCTCAAATTGCTTATTAAAATTAGGCAGTGCAAGTAAAGGTGTAGAAGTGAGCAATCTTTTCAACTCATCAAAAGCATTATCTTGGGCTGGCCCCCACACAAAAACAACACCTTTCTTAGTAAGTTCATTCAGAGGTGCGGCTATGGTACTAAAATCCTTCACAAAACGTCTATAGAAACCAGCAAGCCCAAGAAAACTTCTAAATTGAGTAACATTCATAGGAGTGGGCCAATTTTGTATTGCGACAATTTTAGAATTATCTACCTCAACTCCATCCTTAGAAACAACATATCCCAGAAATATGACCTTGTCTTTGCAAAAAGTGCACTTCTCAAGATTACCATACAATTTAGCCTCACGTAGCACATGCAAAACTTGTCTAATATGAACAATATGTTCATATTCATTGTGGTTGTAGATGATAAGGATCAAGCCGATGATCCTATGGAGTTTTGTTCTGATCTTTCACAGCGAGTCTACCTGGATAGAAATCTTCCAATAACGCGAAGAACGTCACCTGAAGAAGAGGAACGAATCCAGCAAGCAACGTGATGAAGATCACCATGCCTCAAACCTGAGCCTGATAATTCTTGATAATCACAAGAACCCTCGCAGCAATCTTTATTAGATAACATGGCAGCGCCGTTTCCCCGGAGGGATGATACAGGGTGGAGCACACGATGGTTTTTGACTAAACAACTGAACTCCCTAAACCCTAACCGGCTGGCCTCCTTATATAGATGGCCAGAAAACTATTGGGCTTGGACAGGCCCAAACCCAACACACACAAAACCCTAAGTGGCCCATAACATGACCTGACACACGAAATAACATAAAAAGATATATAAATTGCTGACACAACCTTAGACTAAATTATCTCATATCGCAGGTCGTCCTGGCGTGCCAATCTACAATGAGCTTCCCTCATCTTGGTGGAGTCCTGAAATTGGGCTTCACCTCCTCCTGCATGCCCATATCATCCTCCCCCCTTCAAAAAGCGTTGTCCCCAACGCGTGAGGGTCTACTCGAAAGGGTAGCGGAATATCAACAATAGCACCATGCATATTCGCCGTCTTCAAGTCTTGCTTGCCTTCCTCACCACATCCTCCCTCTTGGCCTGCTCGACTTGATACAGCTCTAGGTGGTTGCACCTCTTTTCTTCGCCAAATAAACTTGTACTTAGGCGCCTCCACCTTCTTCTTCTCAATCCTTGCTGGAACCTTGCGTTGCTGAACATGAACTTGCTTAGCACGACCCTGCAAAGTAGTAATGCCTGGGCCACACAACTAACGAACACGTCCATCCTTGCCTTTGTGCACACATACTGCTGCTCCAACAAAACGTTTCCAAGGTGTTCTCACAAAACTGTGGCTGACTACCCGCGGCACCATATGCACCGGAACAAGATCAGCACCACCATCATCGGTCTGAACACCCATGTCAACACGAACTAGAAGTGGAACACATGGAACACATGCTGACATATCCTTCCCTTCATCAATAAGAGGCTGGACTTCAACCGGCTTGTCACTAACAAGAACAACTGGCTTGTCATCTACAGGCTTGGCTGAAACATTATAACCATCGATGCTTTTCGCATCATGCTCCTCATGATGCACCTTAGCTAGCCTTGGTTGTGGCTTAGCTTTATGCAACTTCTCCTTTAAAACCACCAACACAACATCGGACTTGATTTGATCATCTCTCATAGACTTCAAAGTCCGCTGTTTGCCATCATGCATGAAAGAATATGTATTTGCTCTCCCAGCATGCATAGCATTACGATCATACTGCCAAGGACGTCCAAGTAATAGCCCACATACCTCCAATGGCAACACATCGCATTCCACCTCATCAACATAGTCATCAACTGTAAATGGCACACGCACCTTGTGAGTAATTTTCAGCATACCGCAGCTATTAGCCCACTCAACATGCCTCGGTTCTGGAATAAGCCATGTGGATAAACCCAAAGCCTCCACAACCGCCTTGCTAATGCCATTATAGTAACTACCACTATCAATCATCAACTTGCATTCTTTGCCTTTGATTATGCACTGCGCCTAAAATAAATTCCATCGCTGGCCTCTATCCGCTGTCATGCAAGTCTCATCATGTACTCTTTTGAGTTGCATATTCAGCCCACTCAATGGTACAACCTCCTCCATGATATCCTTGACAACATCAACCGCTGACAATTCAGAATTCGTGGCTGCCACCTTGCTAACTGTCGGCAATGGAACAACTGTCAACTTCTCATGAGTAGTCACAGCTGTTGCGACCTTCGGTATAGGAGCTATGCTCTTGCCAACATCCTCTATCTGATGCACAACCTTGGGTGGCTTTGGAGAAGGAACCACGGTACTATGAGGTATAAAGCACTCTCGTAGAAATTTTCTAAAATTCGCCCAAGTTGCAGAGGTAATGCTCTTCTCGCACAACGCTTTATGCCACCAACTGTATAGCCTGTCATCCACGCGTCGGTCTGCAAGAGCCAAACGTGTAGAATCATTCATGTCGGGATCATAGCTAGCACATCTGTAAAAACCCTGTAGCATATGACGTTCCCATGACTCAAACTCTTCAGCTGTTGCATCGTTGGACAGGTGCCAAGTGATCTTATATTCATCATATGCTAAAACACCATCCAGCAGGTCAAGATAGTCATCGAAAATATCGCTAGATTTCTTGCCACTATGACATTTATAGACGTAATAATCACCTGGAAAAGAATCCATCTTGTAGTACTATTTTATCCCAGCCGTCACTGATCCGAAATATCTTGTGTTACTCCTAGTGATCCATCACAGAAAAATCTACAAAAATCCTATGCAAACTGAAGCAAAATAGACGTAACGGAGTGCTGACAGGGGCGGGTGAGACATAGAAGATGCAGGCTCGCGGGTGCACCAGGGGGCAGACACTCTCCGGGCTCCAGGGGGCACTCGATCACGGGGGGGGGGGGGGGGGGGCAGACAGCCTCCGGGCTCCAGCGCGCGCACGGGAGATCCCAGACAATGGGTCGGCCCGTTATCAATCCAGGTATTGGTCGGGCGTGCGATCGAAAGGCAGGACGCCAGGCGCACCTCGCTCGAGCGCAGACGGTCTCCGTCGTCAGGCGAGCGCGCGTCGTTCTGGACGCCTCTTTCAGAGCGATCCTATCGATCGCGTTGATTTCCTTTCCTTTTCTGTTTTAACCTGGCAGCGATGAGATCAGGCCACCATGGACTCGTGATGGATCCGATCTGAAAGGAATTGTACAACCTTTGATCTCTTTCAGCGAGAGGAATTGGATCGATAGATCTGATCGGAAATCTGCTCGGGGAAAAGATATGGATTCCACACACGTGCAATCACCCTCGATCGGCTTTGGTACTTGGTGATTAACTCAGACTCCGATGGAACTTCAATGAAAAACCAAAACCAATCTGAAAACTTCTCGGAGAAGAACAATTCGTAGATCAACAGAAAACACTCGCGGTTGTCGGTGTTCTGGATACCGGGGTATCCCAGTCCACCTGCTCCTGGGCCCTGTCATCGGCCCATCTTCAGCCTAGGGGAGAACCAACGACCCAAGCTACGGAGAAGACCCTCATGAGGAGGCGCCTCATGAGGAGAACGACGGTGGAAACTGCTAAGGACCAGAGGACCTCCTCACGAGCCCCCGCTGGTGAGGAGAGGGACCAAGTCCACGTCAGCTCAGCACGTTGGCGTGCAGAGCAAGAAGATAAAGAACAGAAGACCGCGTACCACCCACGCTACCCCCGACAGGGAGGAGACCAACTTTCGCTGTGCCTGCCCAAAGCGGCACAGTGGTTGTTGGCCACCCCCCTAAAAATAGCGTGGACGGTGCAGGGCGCCAGAGGAAGACGTCAGCTTCCTCCACCTACTCCTGTGGACCGATGCCACTACCCTACGAAGACTACGTCCACAGAAGAGTGTAGTCTACAGCTGTCCTCCCTCCTTGGCCGTGTGTGTGGCAACCCCTTCCCCAAGAAGATAAGAGGAAGGAGGAGCTTGGCGCTATAAAAGGAGGGGAGGCCACCCCTTAGAGGGGATCTGATCTTCTCCAAGCTGCTAGCTGGGCACGCAGGTTCTTCAACCTCTGGCCAGCTAGAGCTTTGTAACCAAGACCTTGTACTCCTCGCGAGGTGTCGCGTTGTAATACAAGAAGGCAGGAAGTAGGGGTGTTACCTCACCACGAGGGCCCTGAAACTGGGTAAAGCTCGGCGTCTCTCTCTGCAGTGCGTAGCGCGTTTGACAACTCGAGGCTTCCGTCACCGTGCTTCGTTGCGATCCTAGATCTCACACGTTCAGCCCCCTGCGTTCGAATCTTTGGGTCCGTCGTGTGGTACCCCGTGTTCTTGCGACACGAAATCCATCGACATTTGGCGCGCCAGGTAGGGGGCTGTGGTGTGTTTTCTCCTAGATCTGCTTCGGCATGGCCGACGCCAACGCAAGGCTCGAGCGTCTTTGCCGTCGCAACGCTGTTCGGGGGAAAACCGAGCCCATCTTCCGTCGTCGTGAAGCTTCGGCCGAGGAGGAAGATCTGGAGTCCTCCTACCTCCCGTCCGGGCGTACAGAGCCTTCGCTCTCCTTCACCGCCACCGCCACTTCTCGCGCTCGTTCTGGGAGTCAGCTATCTCCTGCGCAGGCTCTCGCCATGGCGCAGGAGATGCTGCGCTATCAACCCACTGATGACGGGCGTGAGGGGTGGCGCGCTCGAATCGCCGAACTCGTCGCCATCGCCAACGAAGACCCGGCCCAGGAAGGAGCCCAGGGAGCGGGAGACCCAGATCCGGCGGCGGGGCGTCGCGCCCAGTGCGCCGGAGATGGGAAGGCCACCAAGGCCAAGAAGGTGGTTTCCCGCACCGCATCTTCGCCGCGCGGGGAGCCCAGCTGCCAAATCGTCCAACGCGCTCTGGAAGACGCACGCGTCTCCCTCGAGCGCCGCCGCGAAAATCATGATCGCGCCATCGATGACATCGGTGAAGCTGGCAAGAACGTCAGGACCCCCGACGACCCCATCTACAACCTCGGGTGTCTTACTCTCACTCGCCAGCAACGCTACGTCGTCTGGCCAGACAAGTTCAAGCCGGACATCGGCGCGTGTTACGACGGGACCACCAACCCCGTCGAATTCCTCGAGCTCTACGTCGTCGCCGTCCAGGCCGCACGTGGAGATCAGCGTGCCATGGCCAATTGGTTCCCCATGGCCCTCAAGGACGCTCCGTGAACTTGGCTCATGAATCTTCCTCACGAATCCGTGACTTCATGGAAGGATTTATGTCGTCAGTTCGTTGCCAACTTCATGCCCACGTACGAGCGCCCCGCTACCAAGAACGATCTTAAGGCGGTGCGTCAGTACAAGGGCGGGACGCTTCGTCAGTATATCCAGCGCTTCAGCCAGATGAGGAACAAGATCCCTAGAATCTCTAACGAGGAGGTCATCTCCGCGTTCTCCACGGGCGTCTCCGATATCAAGATGAGGGAGAAGCTGTCCGTGAATGATGAGCTGACTTCCGTCGTCAGGCTCTTCGAGATTGCCGACCGCTGCTCCAAGGCCGAGGAGGGGAGGCTCTTCATGCACAACCTGCCGGAGGCGCTTCCCCCAAAGCCGAAGTCCAAGGATCCCAAGCGAAAGGAGGCCGCTGTCCTCGCGGCGGAACCAGATCATAAGCAACGCTGCGGGGACTGCTCCGAACGCGACAAAGGTCGTCGTCGCCGCTACTGCATTCTCCACAAGAAGGACACCCACAATACCGACGATTGTTGGATTGTCCGAAAGTTTCATGAAGAAAATGGTGTCTCCAAGCGCCGCGGGGGTGGCCGCAGCTACGGCAAGAGTGGATCCCGGGGCGATCGCCGCGACGACGACCGCGAGGAAGGTCGCCGCCGCGAGGGTCTGTCTCGAGCCGATCCCGAGCCGCTGCCGCTGCCCCCACTAGCAAACGATCGTCGAGAGGAGAACCAGGGGGGCTATCAAGAGCCGCGAGACTTCGCCGCTTGCCTCTTGGGTGGAGCTCAGGCTCCTTTGTCTAACCGACACTTCAAGCAGCTGTCGTGAGAGATCGCGGCGGCACAGCCCAACGTCGGCAATCGCCTAATTAAGTGGTCAACGTGCAAGATCGGCTTCGACGAGGAGGACCATCCGGCCTCCACCAGGGGCGTGGGCACAATTCCTCTCTTGTGCACGCCAACCATCAACAACGTCGCCGTCAATCGCACTCTCATCGACGGAGGGGCGGGCCTCAACATCATCTCGGTCGAGATCTTTGAGAAGATGCAGGTGCCGTACCACCGGCTCATGCCAACTCGACCATTCTTCGGGGTAACCAAAGGGTCTACAACACCAATTGGGCAGGTACGCCTACCTGTCACCTTCGGCACCCGGGACAACTACAGGACCGAGAGCCTCGACTTCGACGTCGCCTACATTGCGCTGCCGTACAATGCCATTCTCGGCTATCCAGCCCTGGCAAGGTTTATGGCAGCCACGCATCATGGCTTCAACGTCCTCAAGATTCCGGGCGCCAACGGCACGATCACCGTGCGCTGCAATGAGAAGGATGCTCTCCGATCGGTGGAGCATGTCTACCGTGAGGCCGCCACCATGTTCCCCGCCGACGAAGATCTACTGGAACACTCCGGCGACCTCGCGAGGAAGAAGCAGCTTGTATCCCAAGAGCAGGCTGCTGCGAAGAAGGCCTCTCTTGAGCCCCACCTGTAGGGCTCAACAGGGAAGAAGTTCGCCGCCTCTGCATCGCCTACTCCAAGCGAGGACCTGGTCCATCCGATGCTGGACATGAGCATTGGGGAAGCCGCGGTACCCTCAGGGAGGAGGCCCCAGTTCACCCAAGAGCGCTCTGCAACCAAGAAGGTCCCGCTTCAGGCTGGGGGCTACGAAAACTTCGTCACCATCGGGGCAGGGCTTTCCCCCAAATAGGAAAGCGCGCTCGTCACCTTCCTGTGGGCAAACTCTGACATGTTCGCTTGGACTCTGTCAGATATGCCCGGCGTTCCCAGGGAGGTGATTGAGCACCACTTAGCCATGTGCCCTCAGGCACACCCCGTGAAGCAGAAGACTAGGAAATAAGCGCAAGAGAAGTAGGACTTCATAGTCAAGGAAATAGAGAAGCTGAAGAGGGCCAAGCTAATACGCGAGGTAGCCCACCCCACCTGGATTGCAAATCCGGTGGTCGTCCCAAAGTCAAATGGCAGTGGGCACCTCTGCGTGGACTTCACAAGTCTCAACAAGGCCTGCCCCAAGGATCCTTATCCGCTCCCAAGGATAGATCAAATCGTCGACTCCACCGCCGGCTGTGACCTCCTTTGCTTCTTGGATGCTTTCTCCGGCTATCATCAGATCAAGATGGCAAAGGAGGACGAGGAGAAGATCGCCTTCATCACGCCTTGTGGTGTGTACTGCTACGTCTGCATGCCCTTCTGCCTGAAGAACGCAAGAGCCACCTTCCAAAGGCTCATGCGCAAGGCCCTGGGGAATCAGATGGGAAGAAATGCGGAGGCCTACGTCGACGACATCGTCGTCAAGACTCGCGAGGGTCACACCTTCATCGAGGATCTGGAGGAAACATTCGTCAACCTGAGAAATGTAAACATCAAGCTCAACCCCGGCAAGTGCGCCTTCGGCGTACCGTCGGGAAAACTGTTGGGGTTCCTCGTGTCCCATCGCGGGATAGAGGCGAACCCTGACAAGGTCAAGGCCATCGAAGAAATGCGTCCACCGTGCAATCGCAAGGAGATACAACGCCTCGCGGGATGCATGGCAGCCCTAGGGCGCTTCATCGCGAGGAGTGGGGAGAAAGCCATGCCCTTCTTCAAGCTCATGAAGCGCACTGGGAAGTTCGAGTGGACTCCGGAAACCGACAAGGCCTTCGCTGAGTTGAAAAGGTACCTCACAAGCCCACCGATCATGGTTGCCCCAACATTCCGCGAGCCCTTGCTACTCTACATCGCGGCAACTCCAAGGACTGCAAGTGCCGTTCTCGTCGCGGAGCGAGACGCAAAGGTGATCGCCAAAGAGGAGCTCGGTCCTCCCGGCCCGGGGGCTCCTCGCGAGGAAGAGGCCGCTGCACCTCTCGTCCCTCAAGAGGAACCGCCCGCTGCATCCTCGCCGACCGGGCTGCTCTCTCAGAGTAACGCCCCAAAGCCTCCCGAGGAGGAAGCTCTCGAGGGTGTCACCAAGGTGCAGAAGCCCGTATACTTCGTCAGCACGGTGCTACGCGACGCTCGGGAGCGTTACACCATGCAGCAAAAGCTGCTCTACACCCTGCACATCGCTTCGCGGAAGCTACGCCACTACTTCCAGGGTCACCCGATAAAGGTGGTAACCGATCGTCCCCTGGAGACCATCCTACGCAATCCCAACGTCACCAGGCGGGTGGCAGAATGGGTCGTGGAGCTTCAACCCTTTGAGATCTCCTTTGAAACTACAAAGGTAATCAAGAGCAAGGCTTTGGCCGAGTTCACTGCAGAGTGGACCGATCCGTTCATCGACGAGCCTCCAGAGGTGGAGTCAACACTCCCAGGAGAGGAGGCCCCAGGCCTCTGGGTCATGCACTTCGACGGCGCCTTCTACCTCCCCAGCGCGGGAGCTGGTGCTGTCCTGACCTCTCCCTCTGGAGACAAGCTCTTCTACGCCGTACAGCTCTGCTTTAAGCCTGAGCACAAGGTCTCCAACAACATCGCGGAATATGAAGGACTACTCGCCAGCTTAAGGGCGGCGAACGCTTTGGGCATCAAGCGCCTCATCGTCAAGGGAGATTCACAGCTGGTTGTGAACTTCTCGAACAAGAGCTACACTCCAAAGGATGAGCACATGGTGGCTTATCTCGAGGAGCATCAAAAGATGGAAAAACGCTTCCAAGGCTTGGAGCTGAAGCACATCCCGAGAGGAGAAAATGTGGAAGCCGACGAGATCGCCAAGCGCGCCTCTCATCGCCTGGCACAACCTGCCGGCGTCTTTGAGGAGCGTCTCTTCAGACCGTCCGCTTCTCCATCGTCATCTGGATCAGACCCTCCACCTGCCCTGCCGCCGCCACCGGAGCAGGGGGCTCTAGACTGCGGGCCTCCTTCGGGTGACAGCGTCCTTCTGGCATTGGCCCGGCAGGAGGGAGTGGATTGGATCCTCGAGCTCAAGGCCTTCCTCACCAGCAGCGGGCTTCCCGAGGATGAAGAGGAGGCCAAAAGGATCGTGCGTCAAGCTTCAGGCTACTGCGTCAAGGATGGTGACTTGTACCGGCGTCGCCCAAACGGCGTCGCTCTGAAGTGCATTTCTACTCACCAAGGCCAGGAGCTTCTCAGGGACATCCACGCCGGCGAGTGCGGCCATCATGCTTCTGCTACAACTTTGGCCGCAAAGGCATATCGAAGCGGCTTCTACTGGCCTTCAGCGCTCGGGGATGCGGCGGAGAGGGTCAAGAGGTGCGAGGCGTGCCAATTCCATGCTAAGCAGATCCACCAGCCGGCGCAGGAGTTGCAAACCATCCCACTCACTTGGCCCTTTGCGGTTTGGGGGCTGGACATCCTTGGTCCGTTCCCCAGAGCGCAAGGGGGCTACCGTTACCTCTACGTCGCCATCGACAAATTCACCAAGTGGGTGGAGGTGGAACCGGTGTGCACCATCCCGGCCAGGTCCGCAGTCAAGTTCATCCGTGGGCTGGTCTGTCGTTTTGGCGTGCCTAACCGCATAATCACCAACAACGGCAGCTAGTTCACCAGTGGACTATTCCGGGAGTACTGTGCATCGGCCGGCATCAAGATCTGTTTCGCCTCCGTCGCCTACCCCCGGAGCAATGGCCAAGCCGAGCGTGCTAACGCCGAGGTCCTCAAGGGACTCAAGACGAAAAGCTTCAACACAAAGCTCGAAGCCTGCGGCAAAAAATGGTTAGACAACCTCCAATCCATCTTGTGGTCCATCAAGACTACCGCCACCAAACCCACTGGAGAGACCCCTTTCATCTTGGTCTATGGGGCGGAGGCTGTTCTTCCCACCGACGTCAAGTTCGGGTCGCCAAGAGTGCTCGCCTTCGACGAAATTCGCCAAGAGGACCTCATCAAGGATCGCCTCCTCCTGCTCGAAGAAGCTCGGTGCTAAGCCGCGCTCCGCGCCGCGAGGTACCAGCAAGGACTACGCCGCTACCATAGCCGCCATGTTCGAGCAAGGACTCTGGAGGTCGGCAACCTGGTGCTGAGGAGAATACTCTCTCGCGAGGGCCTGCACAAGCTGTCTCCAATGTGGGAAGGACCCTTCAAAGTGACGCACATCGGCAGGCCAGGCTCGGCGCGACTGGAAACCGCAGAAGGCGTGCCGGTGGGGAACCCGTGGAACATAGCTCATCTGCGAAAGTTCTACCCTTAGGTTCCTCACGAGGAGATAAAGACCGTTTTCACGGCACTCATATCAGCTCAAACTGCTCTTAAGCACTGATATTAAGTTATAGCGCAACATAGCGCCTCTGCTTCGGCATGACATTAAAATGGCATGAAGTCCATTTATTTTCTGTTGTACTCCACGCGGAAGGGGGCTAGGCACGGTGTCTATGCTGGGGCCTTCACCCGGAAAACAGCAAGCCCGAAAAACCCAAAGGGAGTGAGCTCTGGTCGAGGGCGACGGCCCTGTTATCGATCACCTCCAAATACCCATGGTGCTTAGTTCCTCGCGAAGTACACCAGAAAATAAAAAATCTTCGAGGAAAGTCCAAGGTGTGCCCAAGGCACCCGCTAAGGACCAGCACCTCGTGAGCAACCCTCACGAGGAAGCAAGGATGCGTCGATGCAACAAGCATCCGCAGGAAGATTCCCTCTACCGAGGAAGGCCTAACATGGCAGGATTATTGAAGACCAAGGCCGCTCCGATCATCTTGCGAAGGAGACGCAGATCCGGAGGTCCGCGCCAGGCCCTTCACCTCGTGAGCAACCCTTGCGAGGTGTCGACGGTCTCTGGGCTCTCTTAAGCATCGACGTTTTCACGTCTGTGAGGGTCCAGCTTCCCTCAACGACGAGGAAGGCCCCGTGAATCACCACACGCGGCAATTTGCTATTAGCTGCTGGCACAGATAGTGCTGCGCTCCTCCATGACGGAGAAGGTCCCTGTGCCGGTCACAGGGGCATCTTATTCGCCTTCTTTTTTCGTTTGTTTTATCGACTTGTTTTTCCGTTTTCGGGGATTTGGGGTTTTTTCTTTTCCAACTCTTTCTTCAACTTCTTGTCTCAGGAATCGTCCAATGTGTCGTCGGCGCCGACCCCATCTCGAGCTCTGAGGAAAAGGGAGGCCTCCCGTCGACGCAAACAGCTCACTAGGGCTCTCGAGCGTGCGAATGACCAGGACAATGAAGAGCAATGAGAAGCGAAGTGCAAGATAGCTAATAAGCAGATTTCATTGAAGCATCCCCAAAAAGGGGATGAGCAAAGGCACGGCGGGGCATACCCCGCCGGCGAGGACTACAGCAAAAGAGGGGAGGAGACTAGTTCCCCTCCCCAGAAGACTACTGCGCCAGGACCTCCTCTTCACTACGCCGCAGGCTGGAGGTAGGTGCGGCGGACGCCACCGGCGGTGAAGATCCACACCGAAGCCTCCAGCGTCCCCAGCTTGAAGCGGAAGACAAGATGGTCGCCGACGCGGAGGCGATGGCCGAGGGCGAAGGCCCTCCAGCGGCCGGAGAGGGCGGCGTTGCCGCCTGCTCCGAGGAGGATGTCCACAGGCCAGAAGAGATCTGGCCTGCTCTGCTCCCCCAGGGCAATCTCCCCGGCGGCCGCGCCGGGGGCGTAAACCACCCTCCGGACTGCGTCGGGCAGCCGGAGGGAGCTGAAGCTCGGGGCGTCGACGACGACGAGGAGCTCCAGGAAGCGGGATGATGAGGACATCCCATCTATTGATACACCCGCTGCACCTACAGCGGAACACATACAAGGACCCATCACTCGAGCTCGTGCCAAGCAACTTAACTATCAGGTACTTTCGTTTCTTGGAACTTTTTCTCACATACATGAGAATATGATGCTGCCTAAATCAGATATGTTTGTTACTCTTAGGAATGATGGACCTAGCATGGATGAGAGGGACAAGCATTGGAGCATGATCGTGCATGGAGATGGCAGCAAGCGTTTGAGGATTGAAGAAGATGCCACGAGTGGAGATTTCAGAACTTTGAAGCCACCATAATGAGGGATGAAGACTTGGACGAAATATACAAAGAGCTACTTCATAATTTCGTCCATAGATACATATGGTGCTGCGTCACTTCTATTTTTGGGCCAGGCCCATGTAATTTTCGCAGCAAATAAGACAGCCACTTTTAGGAGTCCGAATTTGAGGAGAAAAGGCCTGTTAGGGCTCCGTTCGACCACCCTATCCAAGGCTGGTCGCACCCCTACCTTTTCCTCCTCAAATACCCCCCGTAGCCGTCATTAGAACTCGGATTTTGATTAGATTAAAAGTTAGCCATTGCTGCAACTACGAGCTCGACTTTTGAGGCCAATCGCCCAGAAGAAGACCGCCTATTCGGAATCCCACCTTTTGAATAAAGCATACATCTTTCATCCGCAATATCTTGATTGCAGTATTAGTTCTTACTTGTTCTCGATTTCAGGTAGGAATTAAGACCCTCGCTGGTCAGGCTGATCGTGCACCCGCAAGATCAGTAACTCCCGGAGATTGTCCTAGCGATTGCATTGGCGCACAAGCTTCGCACGTGTAGTCGGATCGTCAAGCACGAACTCCACCCACCAAATCGACATATCAAGATCTCATCGAAAGATCGGACACCTTTGCCCTATCAAGTGGTATCAGATTTCAGGTTGCTCGGTGAGACTTACTGTTTTCATAGTTTAGATTGCATCTGTGTTCATACCTATAAACCACAAAAAAGCCAAAAATACAGTTAGGGTTTAGATCATCTCGTCCCATAAACCATCTGAGCCTTTGCATTGTCTTTTCAGTTTGCATCGTTGAATTTGTGTCTGCATCCGCGTGTCGAGTTGCTGGTTTTAGTGTCTATTCCTTTAGAGTTTCGAGTTCGAATCACCATAGTCCCGCCGCCGCCGCACGCTTGCATCCACGCTCCACCATATCCTGCCACCACCACGCCAGATACTTCCGCCACCGCCTTCACATAAGCCTTTGTTCGTTCCTTCTCCCAATTTCATCCGTGCCTTTTCAGAGTCCGTGAGTTAGGTTTCGGTCGCCAGTCAAGAGGAAGAAGAAGAGCAAAAAAAAAAAAAAAAAAAAAAGTCAACTCCGCATCCAAGTCGGGTTGACCCGTTCCTACTAGTCCATTCCGAATTCAGTCCGAATTGGACAGTTTCGTCAGTTTTTGACGGTTTCCGACAGCAAATTTCAATTGGCCATAACTTTTGCATACGAACTCCGTTTTCGACGTGCGAGTACTCAAAATGTTCGCAGCGAAAAGATCTACGTGACCACAACAAAGGCCGGGAAGGCCGAGTTTTTGCCCTCCGAAGTTTCAGACCTGAAAATTCCTGCAGATCTTCACTTCTATTTTGCTTTTGAGCTGTCCCTTTGTGCTTGTTTTGCAGCGCCGTGACTTCCTTAGTGTTCTCGGCTCGCGTCTCTAGCTTGGTATAGCCTAGGACCAGCACAGTACTGTGGTTGAGCATTCTTTCAACATTGCATTGCTGCTTTGACATTTGCTGTATTTTTGCTACCATATAAGCCTTCCTACAGCTCCACATATTTCTGCACGTGCTTTGTATCGACACCTGGTAATCGCTTGTGCAATTTTGGGAGTCGCTGTTCTTTGCTGGTTGCATATCACCTTCCTCCTGTTGGGTAAGAACTTGTAAGAGCTTTGTATACCGCTTGACGGATTACGCGTGATTCCACCATATTCCGTAGTGCATAGGTATATATATTTGTGCTTGCTTCCACGCTAACCATGACAGGACCCACGAAGGATGATGTTGATCCGGAGAAGATGACTAGTGCAGAGTTGCATGCCCACTTCACTCGGCTGTTGGTGGGCCGTGCACAAGATGTCGACACACGCTTGGGTGATGTTGATTCCAAGTTTGCTGATGCCATGGACAAGATTGCTGGCCTTGAGGCGTCCTTCAACACCAAGCTCGACACCAAGTTCCAGGAAGTCCTGGCTCGTTTACCAGCACAGCCACCGCCGGCCGTCCGTGTACCACGTGCTCTCCGCGTTCCTCTTACAGCTGCGGCAGCTGCTGCGGCCGCTACAGAGGTGACCACCCAGGATGGATACATTGCTGACGAAGGAGAGAACGAGTTCGTAGATGAAAATGAGCTCGAGGAGGACGAGGTCCTACAACCTGCACCTGGCCGTCCGCGACAATACAACCGCAACGCTCGTCCACCTCCACGTCCGGTACGTGATGATGACCATGTGGCCAAATTGAAATTAAACATTCCGCCTTTTGAGGGTAGATATAATCCTGATGCATATCTCACTTGGGAATTAGAGGTAGAGCAACATTTTGCATGTTTACGCTACCCTGAGCATTTGCGTGTTAGTGCTGCTACATGTGAATTTACAGATTTTGCTTCTATCTGGTGGTCTGAATATTGTAGAGTCAATCATGCTAATGTTCCTGCTACTTGGACTGGTCTCAAACATGCCATGCGTACTCGTTTTGTACCTCCACATTATCAACGAGACTTGCTTAAAAAATTAACTCGTTTAGAACAAGGCAAAAATTCTGTACAAGAGTATTATCAAGAGTTACAAACAGGCATGATTCGTTGTGGTATTGTAGAGGATAATGAAGCTATGCTTGCACGTTTCTTTGGTGGTTTAAATAAGGAGATTCAGCATATTTTAGACTATAAGGAGTACAACACTATTACTCGTTTATTTCACCTTGCTTGCAAAGCTGAACTTGAAGTGCAGGATCGTCAACCATCGTGGAGAAGAGCTAATAATTCTGCAGGTCGTACTTCTTCATGGTCTGCGCGCCAATCAGCTCCACCTTCTCGTGGGGATGCACCAGGTCCTTCCACCTCCAGGTATACCACGCCGACGTCAAGAACGCCACCTGCTCCTGCTCCTGCTCCATCACCATCTGCTGGTCCGACACGGAGTTCTTCTTCCATGGCCTCCACGGGGAAGACTCGCGATATTCAATGTCGCAAGTGTTTTGGGTTTGGTCACATTGAAAAAGAATGCAGAACCAAACGTGTGATGGTGGTACTTGAAGATGGCGAATATGACTCTGCAAGTGATTTTGATGATGATACATTGGCACTTATTGCTGCACGTGATGGTGCCAATTCTGATTCTGACAAGGAGATGGAGGTAATGGGAGCTGAAACTGCTGATCAATACAAGAGCTTAGTTGCACAACGTGTCTTGAGTGTGCAATTGAGCAAGGCTGAGCATGATCAACGCCACAACTTGTTTCAAACAAGAGGCGTTGTTAAGGAGAGAGCTATCCGGATCATCATTGATGGAGGGAGTTGTAACAATCTGGCTAGTATTGACATGGTGGAGAAGCTTGCTCTGCCCACACGACAACGACCTCATCCATATTACATTCAATGGTTTGAGAGCTCCCGTAAGCTCAAGGTAACAAGAACTGCACGCGTGCATTTTACTATTGGTACTTATTCAGATTTTGTTGATTGTGATGTTGTACCTATGCAAGCTTGTTCTTTGTTACTTGGTAGACCATGGCAATTTGATAGAGAATCTGTACATAATGGTAAAACAAATCAGTATTCTCTTACACATGCTGGCAAGAAAATTGGACTTAAACCCATGACTCCGGAACAAATTTTGAAAGATGATCTTGCTAGAGCTAGTAGATTAAAAAATGAGGAAAAACATAAGAGTGAGAATCAGATTATTGCTGCAGATTTTGTACCACCTAAGCATTCTTCTAAATCTGATTCTAACCATGCTACTGAAATTCGTTTGAAGAATCCTTGTTTACTTGCTAGCAAATCTGATCTTGCTGAAATTGATGTCAATATTACTCCATGCTATGCTATTATTTGCAAAGAAGTACTGTTTTCATTTGAGGATATGCCTCCTTCTTTGCCACCTGCGGTTGCTAACCTTTTGCAGGAATACATGGATGTTTTTCCACAAGATGTTCCACCTGGACTTCCACCTATTCGTGGAATAGAACACCAAATTGATTTGATTCCAGGAGCTTCGCTGCCCAACCGTGCGCCATATCGCACCAATCCTGAAGAAACAAAAGAGATACAACGACAGATCCAGAGTTTATTGGACAAAGGTTATATTCGTGAGTCTCTTAGTCCATGCGCTGTTCCTATTATTTTAGTACCTAAGAAAGATGGTTCTTCGCGCATGTGTACTGATTGTCGTGCTATTAATAATATTACCATTCGATATCGTCACCCTATACCTCGTTTGGATGACATGCTAGATGAGTTGAGTGGTTCTATTATGTTCTCTAAAGTTGATTTGCGTAGTGGTTACCACCAAATTCGTATGCAATTAGGAGATGAATGGAAAACAGCTTTTAAAACTAAGTTCAGTTTATATGAGTGGTTAGTAATGCCGTTTGGTTTAACTAATGCACCTAGTACCTTTATGAGACTGATGAACGAAGTTTTACGTGCTTTTATTGGTCGTTTTGTGGTGGTATATTTTGATGACATTCTCATATATAGCAAATCTTTAGAGGACCATTTGGATCATTTACGTGCTGTTTTCAATGCTTTACGTGATGCACGTTTGTATGGTAATCTTGAGAAGTGCACCTTCTGCACAAATAGAGTTGCTTTTCTTGGTTATGTTGTTACAGAACAGGGAATTGAAGTTGATCCAGCCAAGATTGAAGCTATTGATAATTGGCCACAGCCCAAGACGGTCACACAAGTAAGGAGTTTTCTTGGTCTTGCTGGGTTTTATAGGCGCTTTGTCAAAGATTTTGGTTCTATTGCTGCGCCATTGAATGAGCTCACAAAGAAGGATGTGCCCTTTGTTTGGGGCGATGCACAACAAGAGGCCTTCATGATACTGAAAGATAAGTTAACACATGCTCCATTACTCCAACTTCCTGATTTTAATAAGACGTTTGAACTTGAATGTGATGCTAGTGGCATTGGTTTGGGAGGTGTGTTATTACAAGAGGGCAAACCTGTAGCATATTTTAGTGAAAAATTGAGTGGGCCTAGTCTGAACTATTCTACTTATGATAAAGAATTATATGCGCTGGTTCGGACATTAGAAACTTGGCAACATTATTTATGGCCTAAAGAATTTGTTATACATTCTGATCATGAATCTTTGAAGCATATTCGTAGTCAAGCAAAACTGAATCGTCGCCATGCCAAGTGGGTTGAATTTATTGAATCTTTTCCTTATGTTATCAAACACAAAAAGGGTAAAGATAATATTATTGCTGATGCTTTGTCGCGCCGTTATACTATGTTATCTCAGCTTGACTTCAAAATTTTTGGGTTGGAAACTATAAAGGAACAATACTTGCATGATGTTGAATTTAAAGATGTGTTGCAAAATTGTAAAGATGGTAGGACATGGAACAAATTCATCCTTAATGATGGATTTGTGTTCCGTGCTAACAAACTATGCATCCCAGATGGTTCCGTTCGTCTTTTGTTGTTACAGGAGGCGCATGGAGGAGGATTAATGGGACACTTTGGTGTCAAGAAGACAGAGGATGTTCTTGCTGCACACTTCTTTTGGCCACGCATGCGGCGAGATGTTGAGAGATTCGTGGCACGCTGCACTACTTGTCAAAAAGCTAAGTCTCGCCTTAATCCACATGGTTTATATATGCCTCTTCCTGTTCCTAGTGTTCCTTGGGAGGATATTTCGATGGACTTTGTTTTGGGATTACCTCGTACACAGAAGGGGAGGGATAGTATTTTTGTTGTTGTGGATCGGTTTTCTAAGATGGCACACTTTATTCCTTGTCACGAGACCGATGATGCTGCGCACATTGCTGATTTGTTCTTTCGTGATATCGTTCGTTTGCATGGTGTGCCAAATACTATTGTTTCTGATCGTGATACTAAATTTCTTAGCCACTTTTGGAGATGTTTATGGGCTAAGTTGGGGACTAAGTTGCTGTTTAGTACTACATGTCATCCCCAAACTGATGGACAAACTGAAGTAGTTAATAGAACTTTATCTACCATGTTGCGGGCTGTTTTAAAGAAGAACTTAAAATTGTGGGAAGAGTGTTTACCTCATATTGAATTTGCTTATAATCGTTCGCTGCATTCTACCACAAAGATGAGCCCTTTTCAGATTGTCTATGGTTTTGTTCCACGTGCACCTATTGATTTGTTGCCTTTACCATCTTCAGTGCAAAATAATTTTGATGCTACACAGCGTGCTGAATTGATTTTGAAATTGCATGCAACTACTAAAGACAACATAGAACGCATGAATGTTAAGTATAAAGTTGCTGGGGATAGAGGACGCAAGCATGTTGTGTTTGAGGTTGGAGATCTTGTTTGGTTGCATTTGCGCAAAGATCGTTTTCCTGATTTGCGCAAGTCTAAGTTAATGCCACGTGCTGATGGTCCTTTTAAGGTGATAGAGAAAATCAATGATAATGCATATAAACTTGAGCTTCCTGCAGATTTTGGTACGGTAAGTCCTACATTTAACATTGCAGATTTAAAGCCTTACTTCGGTGAAGAAGATGAGGTTGCGTCGAGGACGACTTCAATTCAAGAAGGGGAGCATGATGAGGACATCCCATCTATTGATACACCCGCTGCACCTACAGCGGAACACATACAAGGACCCATCACTCGAGCTCGTGCCAAGCAACTTAACTATCAGGTACTTTCGTTTCTTGGAACTCTTTCTCACATACATGAGAATATGATGCTGCCTAAATCAGATATGTTTGTTACTCTTAGGAATGATGGACCTAGCATGGATGAGAGGGACAAGCATTGGAGCATGATCGTGCATGGAGATGGCAGCAAGCGTTTGAGGATTGAAGAAGATGCCACGAGTGGAGATTTCAGAACTTTGAAGCCACCATAATGAGGGATGAAGACTTGGACGAAATATACAAAGAGCTACTTCATAATTTCGTCCATAGATACATATGGTGCTGCGTCACTTCTATTTTTGGGCCAGGCCCATGTAATTTTCGCAGCAAATAAGACAGCCACTTTTAGGAGTCCGAATTTGAGGAGAAAAGGCCTGTTAGGGCTCCGTTCGACCACCCTATCCAAGGCTGGTCGCACCCCTACCTTTTCCTCCTCAAATACCCCCCGTAGCCGTCATTAGAACTCGGATTTTGATTAGATTAAAAGTTAGCCATTGCTGCAACTACGAGCTCGACTTTTGAGGCCAATCGCCCAGAAGAAGACCGCCTATTCGGAATCCCACGTTTTGAATAAAGCATACATCTTTCATCCGCAATATCTTGATTGCAGTATTAGTTCTTACTTGTTCTCGATTTCAGGTAGGAATTAAGACCCTCGCTGGTCAGGCTGATCGTGCACCCGCAAGATCAGTAACTCCCGGAGATTGTCCTAGCGATTGCATTGGCGCACGAGCTTCGCACGTGTAGTCGGATCGTCAAGCACGAACTCCACCCACCAAATCGACATATCAAGATCTCATCGAAAGATCGGACACCTTTGCCCTATCACGGGACCCCGGGCCGATGAGGGGTCCCAGCATCGCCACCGCCAAGTGGCGTGGAGTGGCAACCACTCCGTTCGCCGGCGGGGCCGGAGGATCTGCAGCGGGGGGAAGAGGCCCCAGGGCGGCCTCAACCTCCGGAAGTACCCGGTCAATGCTCCTCGGGGCGCGGGGAGCAGGCGCCGCCGCCAGCGGCGACGGCAAGTTCGTAGCGCCTCTGGGCGCGGGACCCCTAAGGGTCAGGGCGCCGGAGGTCCCCGAGGAGGCGCGGTTCGCCTCGTCCTGCCTCGGCGCGCCAATGCGGAGGGGGCTACCGGCGTCGGGCGTCCACCGGGCCGCGATCTTCGCCTTATTCCTGCTACCTGGGGGGCGCCTCAGAGACTATAGCGTCGCCCGCCGTTTCGTCGGGCGTCCACCGGGCCACGATCTTCGCCTTATTCCTGCTTCCCGGGGGGCAGTGAAGCGACGCGCCATCATGACGGTTTGACGCCTCAGAGACTGTAGCGTCGCCCGCCGTTTCGTCTCACCAGCTGCGGCCGCGCCACGTGTCCGGAGCCTCTGCTTCTTCACATTGTCCTCTGACCGCGCGGTTGACGCGTGCCGTTGGAGGGCCCAACAGCTTCTGGGCCCCCCGGCCCTTCGCTCCCTCAAGAGGGCGCGTTCGCGGGCCGGGCTCCCGGGGGCTACTGTCGGTGTTCTGGATACCGGGGTATCCCGGTCCACCTCCTCCTGGGCCCCATCATCAGCCCATCTTCAGCCCAGGGGAGAACCAATGACCCAAGCTACGGAGAAGACCCTCACGAGGAGGCGCCTCATGAGGAGAACGACGGTGGAAACTGCTAAGGACCAGAGGACCTCTTCACGAGCCCCCGCTGGTGAGGAGAGGGACCAAGTCCACGTCAGCTCAGCACGTTGGCGTGCAGAGCAAGAAGATAAAGAACAGAAGACCGCGTACCGCCCACGCTACCCCCGACAGGGAGGAGACCAACTTTCGCTGTGCCTGCCCAAAGCGGCACAGTGGTTGTTGGCCACCCCCCTAAAAATAGCGTGGACGGTGCAGGGCGCCAGAGGAAGATGTCAGCTTCCTCCACCCACTCCTGTGGACCGGCGCCACTACCCTACGAAGACTACATCCACAGAAGAGTGTAATCTATAGCTGTCCTCCCTCCTTGGCCGTGTGTGTGGCAACCCCTTCCCCAAGAAGATAAGGGGAAGGAGGACCTTTGCGCTATAAAAGGAGGGGAGGCCAGCCCTTAGAGGGGATCTGATCTTCTCCAAGCTGCTAGCTGGGCACGCATGTTCTTCAACCTCTGGCCAGCTAGAGCTTTGTAACCAAGACCTTGTACTCCTCGTGAGGTGTCGCGTTGTAATACAAGGCAGGAAGTAGGGGTGTTACCTCACCACGAGGGCCCTAAACCTGGGTAAAGCTCGGTGTCTCTCTCTGCAGTGCGTAGCGCGTTCGACAACTCGAGGCTTCCGTCACCGTGCTTCGTTGCGATCCTAGATCTCTCACATTCAGCCCCCTGCGTTCGAATCTTTGGGTCCGTCACGTGGTACCCCGTGTTCTTGCGACACGAAATCCATCGATAGCGGTGATCAACCCAGTAATCTGATACCACATGATAAAGATCAAGCCGATGATCCTATGGAGTTTTGGTCCGATCTTTCATAGCGAGTCTACCTAGATAGAAATCTTCCAATAACGCGAAGAACGTCACCTGAAGAAGAGGAACGAATCCAGCAAGCAACGTGATGAAGATCACCACGCCTCAAACCTGAGCCTAATAATTCTTGATAATCACAAGAACCCTCGCATCAATCTTTATTAGATAACATGGCAGCGCCGTTTCCCCGGAGGGATGATAAAGGGTGGAGCACACGATGGTTTTTGATTAAAAAACTGAACTCCCTAAACCCTAACCGGCTGGCCTCCTTATATAGATGGCCAAAAAACTATTGGGCTTGGACAGGCCTAAACCCAACACACACAAAAACCTAAGTGGCCCATAACATGACCTGACACACGAAATAACATAAAAAGATATATAAATTGCTGACACAACCTTAGACTAAATTATCTCATATCGTAGGTTGTCCTGGCGTGCCAATCTGCAATGAGCTTCCCTCATCTTGGTGGAGTCCTGAAATTGGGCTTCACCTCCTCCTTCATGCCCATATCAGTAGATTAAGATATCATCAAAATACACAACCACAAACTTGCCAATAAAATCTCGCAAAACATGGTTCATCATGCGCATGAAAGTACTAGGTGCATTAGTGAGACCAAAAGGCATGACTAACCACTCGTATAAACCAAATTTCGTTTTAAAAGCAGTTTTCCACTCATCCCCTTCTTTCATCCTAATTTGATGATAACCACTACGCAGATCAATCTTAGAAAAAACAGCAGCACCACTCAATTCATCTAACATGTCCTCTAAACGGGGAATAGGATGACGATATCAAATAGTGATGTTATTAATAGCTCCACAATCAACACACATGCGCCAGGTACCATCTTTCTTAGGAACTAAAATAACAGGAACAGCACAAGGACTAAGGCTCACACGAATATACCCTTTATCGAGAAGTGCTTGTACTTGTTTCTGAATCTCTTTGGTCTCTTCGGGGTTGGTGCGGTAAGGTGCCCGGTTAGGCAAGGAAGCTCCTGTGATCAAATCAATTTGATGCTCAATACCTCGCGATGGTGGCAAACCATCGGGTACCTCCTCCGGAAATACATCACGGAACTCCTGCAAAATAGAGGAAACACCAATAGAGAGAGGGGTCATATCATTAGAAACCAAAATTTCACCCTTGTACACCAGCACTAGTGGCATGGCGGAAGGGGTATCTCCAAATTCCCTCAAATCCTCCTTGGTAGCCATCAATATGAATGCATCAGCTCCTCCAGTAGAACAGGCAGACAACACTGGCGTGGCAGGATGGCTAGCCTGAGATGTTGCCTCTGCAGGAGTCTGCTCGGTGTGGTGCCACGGCAGAGAACTTGCCACATCTTGTGTCGTGGCAGGGATGATGGCAGGCGTCGGTAGTGAGGTGTGCCACGGCAGAGAAAAGGTAGGATGCTCTACCGTGGCAGAGGTCAGAAACGGGGGCTCCGCCATGGCAGCGAAGTGGCTAGAAAGCTGGGCCGCGGCAGCGAAGCATGCAGTGAAGTGTGCCACGGCTGAAGATGTGTGATCATGCACTGTCAAAGCAGGTTCTTGTCGTTGTGTCCTCTCATGCTCATGCTCATGATTAACTTCGGTCTTCTGACGGGACTCATTAACAATCGCCTGGGGAGACATAGGTCTCAGTACCACATCTTTGCTTTGCCATTTGAATTGATATGTATTTGCCTTGCCATTATGACAAACATCACGATCATATTGCCATGGATGGCCTAAAAAGAGATGACACACTGTCATAGGTACCACATCACATTCGACAGTATCTTTATAGGCCCTAATCTGAAAATCCACAAGTACTATATGGCTAACTTTCATCTCACCAGCATCACTCAACCATTGAATAAAATATGGGCTGGGGTGTGGGTAGTACTTCAATTTCAGTTTTGTACAAAGCTCTTTACTAGCCAAATTTCTGCAACTCCCACCATCAACAATTACTTTGCATGCTCTACCTTCACTCACATCAGCCCATGTTTGAAACAAATTGCATCGTTGATCCTCTGGACTTGGACTAACTTGCAAGACCCGAGGGGAACACACAAACACCGGATTTGGAGAAGCATCACAATAATAAATCTCTTCATTGTCCTCTACAGGTTCTTCTTCAAATGGATCAGCATCATCCCTAGTCTCGTACCCACCATAAGCATCAACTATCATGGTCTTCTTATTAGGGCAATCACGCTTGAAGTGTCCCTTGCCACCACAGGTGTGACAACTCATATCTCGATTTCTAGCTGTGGAAGAAGTGGAACCTGAGCCACTCATAGCAGGCGAAGGCTTGTTGGTGGACACAGCAGGTGACAAGGGTTTAACTCGACAAATGTCCTAGATGAAGGACTTAGGATCGGGGATACAGGGCGTCGGATGAACTCGAAGGTAAACTCAGTCAAACAAGGAGGCTACGAAAGTAAACGTGGGTGTAGAACCTGGCTTGCTTTCAATCTGTCCCACACAGTCCCCTCCTGACCCCTTTATATAGGTGGCCAGGTCTCAAGGATCGGGTGGGATCCGATATTGATATGGGCACGACGGAGGAGGTGAAGCCCAATTTCAGGACTCCACCAAGATGAGGGAAGCTCGTTGCATATTGGCACGCCAGGACAACCTATGATATGTAATAATTAGTCTAAGGTTGTGTCAGCAATTTATATTCATGCCTATGTTATTTCGTAGCTAGGTCTAGTTGTGGGCCACCTAGGTTTTATTGTGTGTTTTGGGTTTGGGCCTGTCCAAGCCCAACAGTTTTCTGGCCATCTATATAAGGAGGCCAGCAGTCTAGGGTTTAGGAGAGTTCAGTTGTTTAGACAAAACATTGAGTTGTGTGCTGCGTGTAGCATCCCTCCGGGGACGGCGCTGCCGTCATCTATCTTATCAAATATATTGCTGTGAAGGTTCTTGTGTTCATCAAGGATTATCAGGCTCAGGTTTGAGGCGTGTTGATTCTCTTCACGTTGCTTGCTGGATTCGTTCCTCTTCTTCAGGTTGCGTTCATCGCGTGATTGGAAGATTATCTATCTGGTTGACTCGCTGTGAAAGATCGGGACAAAACTCCAAGGATCATCGGCGTGATCCTTATCATGTGGTATCAGATTACTGGGTTGATCACTGCGAGTATTGTAGATTGATTGTTCTACAGATTGTTCTTTTCCCTGAAGCAGTTTTCAGATCGGAAGTGAGATTGATCTGCTGATTGTTTATCATACAAACAAGTTGTCATATCGGAGAGATTTGGAGCAAATCGGATGTTGAAGTTTTTCAGATCAGATTGTCTTCAGATCGGTTGATTTCGGTGAGATCGGTTGGAGCAATCGTTTGGCAAGGTGCAATCAGATCCAAATTGGGTAAAAGAAAAGAGATTCCTTTTGTTTACAGTTTTGGATTCTGTTTGGCTGGCTCGTCCTGGAGATAATCAATTGATCTTCACGTGAAGTGAGGAAAGAAATAGAGGAGACCAGGACCAGGATCCGCACGTGCTTCCAAGATCGATCACCATCCAAGGAGTTCGGTCAGGCTTCAGGCTTGCGGATCGATCTTTCACAGCAGCTGCATCGATCCGATCGAGACTCCTCGACCGTGCCCTGCGCCCAGGTCCAATCCCCAGATCCGATCCGATCAAGTCTCCCCAGATCCGATCGGCCAGGATCGCTACAGCTTCCGATCGGGATTTAAACAAAAAAAAAAGCAGCAGCGGCGGTTGGCCTCGCCCCAGCGCGGAGAGCGTCTGGGGTCGAGCGCGCTCGTTGCTCGCTCGCCTCGGAGCGAGGCGCCTGCCCGCTGCACCAGCATCGCCCCTAGTGGGCCGGCCCATTGGCCTGCACGCGCTGGAGCCGGCTGCTTCGGCCCTCTCCGCTCGAGCGCCTCACTTTGCTGGCCGATCGCTGGAGCGACGCCCGCCCCTCTTCGCTCGCTCGCTAGCGCCAAGGCGCGGAGACTGTCTGCCCCCAGGCGCCCGCGAGCCTGTATCTTCTGTGTGTTTCACCCGCTCCTCTCTGTCAGCTCTCAGTTCCTTCTGATTTGCTTTAGTTTGCACAGATTTTTTTTCAGATTTTTGTGTGACTGATCACTAGGAGTAACACAGGATAATTTGATTCAGTGACGGCTGGGATAACATAGTAACAACATGGATTCTTTTCCGGGTGATTATTACGGCTATAAGTGTCGCCGTGGCAAGAAATCTAGCGATATTTTCAATGATTATCTGGACCTGCTGGATGGTGTTTTAGCATATGATGCATATGAGATCAATTGGCAACTGACCTATGATGCAACAGCTGAAGAGTATGAGTCATGGGAACGTCATATGCTACAGGGTTTCTACAGGTGTGCTACCTATGATCAAAACATGAATGATTCTAACCGTTTGGCTCTTGCAGACCGACGCGTGGATGCCAGGCTATACAGTTGGTGGCATAAAGCGTTGCAGGAGAAGAGCATTACCTCTGCAACTTGGGCAAATTTCAGAAACTTTCTGCGAGAGTGCTTTATACCTTCTAGCAACGTGGTTCCTTCTCGAAAGCCCATGGTACCCGTAGAAGTAATTAAGCAGCCACCCAAGGTTGTGCATCGGATAGAGGATGTTGGCAAGAGCATAGCTCCTATACAGAAGGTCGCGACAGCTGTGACTACTCATGAGAAGTTGACAGTTGTTCCATTGCCGACAGTTAGCAAGGTGGTAGCCACGAATTCTGAATTGTCAGCGGTTGATGTTGTCAAGGCTGATGTTGTCAAGGATATCGTGGAGGAGGTTGTACCATTGAGTGGGCTGAATATGCAACTCAAAAGAGTACATGATGAGATTTGCATGACAGCGGATAGAGGCCAGCGATGGAATTTATTTCAGGCGCAGTGCATAATCAAAGGTAAAGCATGCAAATTGATGATTGACAGTGGTAGTTACTGTAATGGCATTAGCAAGGCGGTTGTGGAGGCTTTGGGTTTATCCACATGGCGTATTCCAGAACCGAGGCATGTTGAGTGGGTTAATAGCTGCGGTATGCTGAAGATTACTCACAAGGTGCGTGTGCCATTTACAGTTGATGACTATGTTGATGAGGTGGAATGTGATGTGTTGCCATTAGAGGTGTGTGGGCTGTTACTTGGACGTCCATGGCAGTATGATCGCAATGCTATGCATGCTGGGAGTGCAAATACATATTCCTTTATGCATGATGGCAAACAGCGGACTCTGAAGCCTATGAGAGATGATCAAATCAAGTTCGATGTTGTGTTGGTGGTTCGCAAGGAGAAGTTGCATAAAGCTAAGCCACAACCAGGGCTAGCTAAGGTGCAGCATGAGGAGCATGATGCGAAAAGCGTCAGTGGTGATATTGTTTCAGCCGAGCCTGTAGATGACAAGCCAGTTGTTCTTGTTAGTGACAAGCCGGTTGAAGTCAAGCCTCATATTGATCAAGGGAAGGATATGTCAGCATGTGTTCCATGTGATCCACTTCCAGTTCGTGTTGACATGGGTGTTCAGACCGATGACTTTGTTGCTGATAGTGTTCCGGTGCATACGGTACCGCGGGTAGTCAGCCACAGTTTTGTTAGAACACCACGGAGACGTTTTGTTGGACCAGCAGTGCGTGTGCATACAGGCAAAGATGGACGTATTCGGCAGTTGTGTGGCCCGGGCATTTCTACTTTGCTGGGTCGTGCTCAGCAGGTTCATGTTCAGCAACGCAAGGTTCCAGCAAGGGTTGCGAAGAAGAAGGTGGAGGCGCCTAAGTACAAGTTTATTTGGCGAAGAAAAGAGGTGCAACCACCTAGGGCTGTATCAAGTCGAGCAGGCCAAGAGGGAGGATGTGGTGAGGAAGGCAAGCAAGACTTGAAGACGGCGAATATGTGTGGTGCTATTGATATTCCGCCACCCTTTCGAGCAGACCCTCACGCGTTGGGGACAACGCTTTTTGAAGGGGGGGAGGATGATATGGGCACGACGGAGGAGGTGAAGCCCAATTTCAGGACTCCACCAAGATGAGGGAAGCTCGTTGCATATTGGCACGCCAGGACGACCTATGATATGTAATAATTAGTCTAAGGTTGTGTCAGCAATTTATATTCATGCCTATGTTATTTCGTAGCTAGGTCTAGTTGTGGGCCACCTAGGTTTTATTGTGTGTTTTGGGTTTGGGCCTGTCCAAGCCCAACAGTTTTCTGGCCATCTATATAAGGAGGCCAGCAGTCTAGGGTTTAGGAGAGTTCAGTTGTTTAGACAAAACATTGAGTTGTGTGCTGCGTGTAGCATCCCTCCGGGGACGGCGCTGCCATCATCTATCTTATCAAATATATTGCTGTGAAGGTTCTTGTGTTCATCAAGGATTATCAGGCTCAGGTTTGAGGCGTGTTGATTCTCTTCACGTTGCTTGCTGGATTCGTTCCTCTTCTTCAGGTTGCGTTCATCGCGTGATTGGAAGATTATCTATCTGGTTGACTCGCTGTGAAAGATCGGGACAAAACTCCAAGGATCATCGGCGTGATCCTTATCAGATATAGATTACAATATCGACATACGACATGAACTCGTATTTCGACTAGTATTACAATTGGGCCTAGCTTAACGGGCCTCAGGGGTACTCAACTAATGGGCTCTATTATCTATACCCTTGTCAGTAGCCCCCGAGATTCTACCAGAATTGCAGATTCGGGTTGAATCTCAGATCTTCAATTCTTCGACTTGACCGATACTTGACTTCTTCAAATCTTGAAATCTTTGACTTGGTCTTTTGACTTATCTTTCTATAATATCTCGCAAGGGGCTTTGATGAATAAGCCTGACAACTCTGACAGATCAAGAGGTCAGTTAACTGCCGGAACAGACACTTCCCACCTACTTCAAATTCAATCCCCTTGGACTTGAATTCGGGAAACCGGTCAAACCCACTCTTTTGCCGCATTTGGACTTACAAAGAATAAGTCCCAGTGATTCTCAGGGTACCCAGTGTATCCACCAGGATTTTTCTTCGCGTCGTAGACACAGATACATACCAGCAGAGCGCATCCATGTGCGTATACTGGGCCACACAGGACAGATCCTGGGGTCTTACCTTCGTGATATATCACGGCATTCGAGTTTTGTCATGATGATACAACTCGAGAATTATATTTTGCAGCCTTGTTTGACTGATTCAATATACATAACTTTTCGAGTTTATCTTCTCATGAATAGCTCCCGATGGGAGTAATCGACGTCTTATTTTGTCGACAGTGTAGCCGAAATTTTTTGCTGACGAAAAGCAACCGATTATACACCTCGCTTTCCTTTATCACCCGTTTCCACTTCTTTCCGTCCTTTTTTGTCGACTTCTTTCTATCGGGTGCGCGACAGGGCTCCCGATGGGAGTAGTCCCCGAGGATATAGCCAAAATTTTCAGGTATAGGCTCAGGAAAATAGATAAAACCTGTTCCTTATATTTCTTTTTCACATATTATCGACTTCCTTCGCCTTTTGATGAGGATTGGCACGCCAGGACGACCTACGATATGTGATAATTAAGTCTAAGGCTGTGTCATTAATTTGTATCTGTTCATGTTATTTCTTAGTCTGGTCACGTTGTGGGCCAATTAGGGTTTTATTTTATGTTTTGGGTTTGGGCCTGTCCAAGCCCAATAGTTTTCTGGCCGTCTATATAAGGAGGCTGGGCGGCTAGGGTTTAGGAGGCAGAAAATTATGTAGAACATTGTGTTCCCACGTGTGTACCATCCCTCCGGGGTTGGCGTATTGAGACGGCGTCTCCGACGTTCGTCTAGTTATCCACTATATTGTGTTCTGTGTGAAGGTGCTTGTTATTCAAGTATTGTCGTGCTTCGGCGTGAGGCTCGCTGTTCATCATCGAGTTGCTCGTTGGATTCATCTATTTGGTGTGAGGTTCGTCTACATCGACGAGTTGCTCGCAGGATTGACGTTCGCCCGTCTTCAGGTTACGTGTATCGCTCACGTGATTGGGAGATCTATCAGATCCATTGGATCAGGAGGTGCATCGTGAAAGATCGGGCCAAACAGTCTTCATCATCTTGGTATCAGAGCGCCAGGTTGATCACGGTGCAATTGCGGTCGTCGGGCTGATTTTATCGGTTAGATGACTAGTCTGCGGTGTTGGTGGTCGTCGAGTTGGAGCTGTGGCAGTTCAGCAGTTTTGGTGGTCACAAGTTGAAGATCGAAGCCCAGTTGTCCGCGGTATTCTCTGATTGGAATCAGTGCTGGAAACCATGATATACTGCAGATCCAATCTGCTTGACCTTTTTCGACAGAGTCCAGGCGGCGCACTCGGTCGATCGCTCCAGGAGAAAAAAAATCCAAGATTGACGCCTCACCACAGAGGGCGTCTGTCGCTGGGCGATTGCGTCTCGATCGTCCCGCATCGTTCGTCCTTGCAATCTTGGCAAAAAAAAAGGAAAAAAAGCAGCAGACTTTTGCTCATGGTTAAGATCGGACATAGGGATCGTGTACGAGGTGAACTCGGTTTTCAATCCATCGATCGTGAAGGCGTCCAGGCGTGATGGCAGATTAATTTACCACCATATGAAAAAAGATTTTAAAAAGGAAAGAAGAGATCGGATCTTCATGGAGTTTCCATTCAGATGGAATTCGTATAGGAATTTTTCTGCGTGAAGTAGGTTCCGATCTGGATGTTTTCTTTGGTGCTGCGTGCTGCACAGGCCAAAACTAGGAATAAAAAAAAGGAGACGAGGAGATTATGTTGGATGTGTAGATTTCAGGATGTGGTGTACAGATTGCACATGAATTTTTTTTTAAAAGTTTAGTAGTATGTGCAGATCAGAAGGCAAAGATTGGCTCACATGTTTTCAACAATTCTCAATGTTTGTGTGAGTTCACGTACAGGAGGAGGATTTGGGGCATATCGACTTGGTACTTCTTTTACGTAACTATTTTCAGTCTAGTTACTTTATGGAAATTCTGCGCTAAGGAAAAGACACATGGTTGTTAGGTTCAGTGGTAGACACAGGTCATTTGTATCCTTAGCGTGCAGGAAATTGTCCTGTTTGTTTTGGGTCATGTTCTTTGTTTGCTACCAAAATTCAGTTTGCGTCAGTGGGCATATTTAGCTCATTTGGACCCGCAGTGTGCAGGAGTATGTCCTATCCGTTTTGGGTGATCTGCTCATGTGCTTCGAGACTGCATTCCGATGATCGTTTGTGTCTCAATCAGGTTTGTTGGTGGGTGGCACCAAAGACTAAAAGGTGCCAAGAGCAAGTCAAGCTAGCCGAGACGGAGGATGTGGTGTGGCAGGCTGGCAAGACTTGAAGATGGACAGTGGCGATATTGCAGATTTGACGCCACATTTTTATGAGAAGACCCTCTGGTGTTGAGGACAACACCTTTCCAAGAAGGGGAGGATGATGAGGATTGGCACGCCAGGATGACCTACGATATGTGATAATTAAGTCTAAGGCTGTGTCATTAATTTGTATCTGTTCATGTTATTTCTTAGTCTGGTCACGTTGTGGGCCAATTAGGGTTTTATTTTATGTTTTGGGTTTGGGCCTGTCCAAGCCCAATAGTTTTCTAGCCGTCTATATAAGGAGGCTGGGCGGCTAGGGTTTAGGAGGCAGAAAATTATGTAGAACATTGTGTTCCCACGTGTGTACCATTCCTCCGGGGTTGGCGTATTGAGACGGCGTCTTCGACGTTCATCTAGTTATCCACTATATTGTGTTCTGCGTGAAGGTGCTTGTTATTCAAGTATTGTCGTGCTTCGGCGTGAGGCTCGCTGTTCATCATCGAGTTGCTCGTTGGATTCATCTATTTGGCGTGAGGTTCGTCTACATCGACGAGTTGCTCGCAGGATTGACGTTCGCCCGTCTTCAGGTTACGTGTATCGCTCACGTGATTGGGAGATCTATCAGATCCATTTGGCTCAGGAGGTGCATCGTGAAAGATCGGGCCAAACAGTCTTCATCACCTTTGCAATGGGTTTCCTCCCTCTTCGTAACACAAGCCCCCGAGTGGAAGATGAGGTGAACTTGTGTTTCTTGACAGATATTTCCTTATTGCATGCTTTCTTTATTTTTTGCTTGCATCTTTTCCCTTGATACGTTTAATTCTTTTGTACTATTTTGCACTGTAAAAACCCAAAAGTATACTTTGGACCCTGCCGCTCCAAAGGCCCATTAGTACGTGCTTATAAATAAAGCACGCTTGACTAGGGTAAAAACCCTAATCCTTTCACTAGTGCTTTCCTCCGCCGCATCATCTTGTTCTTCCTTAACCCATCTAGGGTTTTTCATCCTAGCCACTTATCTCTATGGCCGATGCAAGTGGATCTCGCTTGAACCTCGGCGCCCCGGTGGAGAAGCGGGGTCACGGCCGTCCTCGGGGTAGCAAAAACAAGACCATCGCCGCAACTGCGGTAGCATCGTCTTCTGCTTTGGGGAAGCGACGCCCCGGCCGTCCGGCCGGAAGCAAGAATAAACCCAAGGCGCCCTCTGCTGCGCCAGGTTCAAGTGCTCCTTCCCCTGATTCTTCTTCTTCTTCGCCCCGAATCTATTCTTTCTTCTGCATCTGCAACGCGCAGTGCCACGAAATTCAGCGCCTACCACTGAAATTTACTAAATTCATGGATGGGCGAGAACTGCGTGAAGCAGTTCTCCATGAACACTCTGGTGGCGGAACCCCATATGAAGTGGAGGTGCGGTACGACGGCACAGGTGAACAATTCTTCAAGGACGGCTGGTCGTGATTTGCGGAGGATCATGACCTCCACCAGGGGTTCTTCATGACCTTTGATTTCCATGTTGGCACGTTGAAGTTCGACGTGCGAATCTACGACGGCACCCAGTGCCAGAAGGAGTATGAAGCCGAAATGTAGTTTCACTAGTTTTCTCCTTTATGTAATCCAGTAGTTTCTTCGTCGTGCTTATCTGTAATAAATAATTGTATCGGAATTATTAGTTTATGAATAGACCATGGGAATGGATCATGGTTCCGAGGTATGTGCATTAATATTTTATCGGGTTCCTTTGAACCGTATATGGTGCTGTCGAAATATCGGGTTGCAATCAACCTTGTAGTATGTCGCAGATAGTCACAAAACTTGTTAATATTATTTCGTACAACTCGAGGGTCTTAGCCCCCGAGTGTAAAGTAAAATATTTACACATATTGTCGATTTGACCTAATGAACCCAACCTATGGCCTCAAGTTCTGGATTCAGAGGGTCATAACTCGGCAAACTCCTTGGTCGCCTTATTTCGCCTATGCGTAGAACCATCGTAGTTGCTCTGCATTCCACAGGTTACTCTCGTCCTTCCCCGTTTTCTTGTCTTGTAGTCGATAAGCTCCTCCTGGTATTAATTCTGTCACAATGTAAGGTCCCACCCATGGGGACTCTAGTTTTCCATGGCCATCTTGCTTTAGTCGTAGTACTAGATCTCCCACCATGAAAGATCGTGGACGAACTCGACTACTGTGGTAGTTTCGTAGATTTTGCTTATATTGAGTAGCTCTAGCGAGTGCTACATCTCTTGCTTCATCAAGTGCATCAACATCATCCTGAAGTGCTTCTGTAGAAGTTGCCTCATCATATGCCGCAATTCTTGGAGCTTCATGAGTTATTTCAACTAGAAGCACGGTTTCTGCACCATGAACCAGAAAAAAGGGGGTTTCTTGAATAGCTGCATTCGGTGTAGTTCGTAAACTCCAGAGTACGGAGGTTAGCTCATCCACGCAAGTGTGCTTGGCCTTTTCGAGTGGCGCTAGCGGCCTTTTCTTTATCCCATTGCATATTAAGCGATTGGCTTTCTTGACTTGCCCATTTGACTTTGGATGCGCCACAGATGCAAATTTTAATTTAATTCCCAGACCTTCATAGTAACTCTTGAATTCTTTTGATGTGAAGTTGGCCCATTATCTGGGATTATGCTGTGTGGTACTCCGAAGCGAAAAACTATGGACTTGATGAAGTTAATCGCAGCTGTGGAATCTTGAGTTGTCACCGGGGCTGCTTCTACCCACTTGGTGAATTTGTCGACTGCTACCAGCATATAAACATGCCCTCCTGGCCAAGATTTATGTAGTTTCCCGACCATGTCGAGACCCCATTGTGCGAAGGCCCAAGATAATGGTATTGGTTGCAACTCTACTGCTGGCGCGTGCGGTCGAGATGCAAAGCATTGAAAGCCTCGCATTTCCTTACTATGTCTTTTGCCTCTTCAATGGCTGGTAGCCAATAAAATCCTGCACGAAAAGCTTTGGCTGCGATAGATCTGCTGCTAGCGTGATGTCCGCATACTCCTGCGTGGATATCTCTTAAAATTTCTTGCCCTTCTTGAGGGGTGACGCATCGTTGTAAGACACCTGTTATGCTTCTCTTGTAAAATTTTCCTTGCAGCACGACGAAAGCCTTGGATCGTCGTATTTTTCTTTTTAGCTTGTACTGCATCTTCGGGTAGTGTTTTGTTTACCATGTATGCCAAGTATGGTTGCATCCAGGTTTCCTTGATCATCATGACTTCTTCGGGTTCAGCTGTCCCGCTGCTACCAGCCCCCGAGCCTGTTGCTTGATGCTGGGCTTGCTCTCCTGTAGTCAAAACTTTAGTTCCTTTTATTGATCTTTCTACGATTTCCTCCCAAAAAACTCCTTGTGGTATGGGTAAACACTGGGACCCGATATTTGCTAAATTGTCGGCTTCCTCGTTGCTTGCTCTACTGATATGCGAAACTTTGCATCCGTCAAATGTTCCCTCGAGATAATAATATAAGTTCCTGTACGCTGTCATATTGTCGTTGATGGCATTGCACTTGTTCATCACTTGTTGGACGACGAGGTTCGAGTCTCCAAATATTTTCAGTCGAGTTGCTCCGCATGCCTTGGCCATTTTCATCCCATGGAGTAGTGCCTCATATTCGGCTTCATTATTGGAGGCTTGGGGAAAACTCATCCTTAACACATATTTCAACTTGTCGCCTTGTGGTGATATCAGGACTACTCCTGCTCCTACGCCTTGGACCCTTTTTGATCCGTCGAAGTACATTGTCCATACACTCGATAGGTCTGGCGGCCTGTGTTTTGCAATTCCAGCCACTCTGCTGTAAAGTCTGGTAACACTTGTGATTTGATCGCCTTTCGCTTTTCATACGTGATGTCCAGGGGTGACAACTCAATTCCCCATAAGGAGACACATCCTGTTGCTGAAGTGTTATTCAATATATTGGATAGTGGTGCTTCGTTGACCACTATGATCGGGTGTACCACAGAGTATTGCCGTAGTTTTCGTGCTGATGTGAATACGCTGTATGCAAGTTTCTGATAGTGCGGGTACCTTTGCTTTGTTGGAGATAGCACCTCATTGACGAAATATACTGGCCGCTGAACTCCATGGGTTTTTCCTTCTTCACTTCTTTCGACTACTAATACTGTATTTACCACCTGATGTGTTGCTGCAATATAGAGTAACAATGGCTCCTTTTCCTTTGGTGCGACCAACACCGGCGGTGTGGAAAGCACTTTTTTTCAATTGCGTGAAAGCTATGTCTGCCTCTTCGGTCCACTCGAATTTATCGTCTGATTTTTTCATCAGTGCATAGAAGGGGAGTGCTTTTTCCCCTAGCCGTGCCACGAATCGACTTAGAGTCGCGACGCGTCCTGCGAGCTTCTGTACATCGTGCAGTTTTGTTGGTTTCCCCATCGTTAGTATTGCCTGGATCTTCTCTGGATTTGCCTCTATCCCTCTTGCGGATACCAGGAACCCGAGGAGTTGCCCTGCAGATACCCCAAAAGAGCACTTTGTCGGGTTGAGCTTCAGCTTGTATCAGTTTAGGTTGTCGAAGGTTTCTGCTAAATCACTGATTAGTGACTCTTCTTTTTGCATGGTGATTACCACGTCGTCGATGTAGACTTGGATGTTTCGTCCTATTTGATTTCCGAGGCAGTTTTGCATCATCCTCTGGTAGGTTGCTCCTGCGTTTTTTAGGCCGAAAGGCATGACTTGGTAGCAAAACACGCCGTAAGGTGTTATGAAAGCTGTTTTTTCCTCGTCTTCTTTTTTCAACTTGATCTGGTTGTAGCCAGAATATGCGTCCAAGAAGGAAAGCCTTTCGCACCTTGCTGTTGAGTCAATTATCTGATCAATGCGAGGTAGAGGGAAGGGATCCTTTTGGCAGTGCTTGTTGAGAGACGTATAGTCAACACACACTCTCTGCACATCCGTGTTATTCTTGGGGACTATAACTGGATTAGATACCCAAGTCGACGATTTGATTTCCCGGATGAACCCTGCATTTTCTAGCCTGTGCAGTTCCGATGCTATTGCCTTCCTTTTAGGTTCATCGAATCTTCTCAATGGTTGATTGACTGGTTTTGCTTTGGGATCGATGTTTAGTGCGTGCTCGACGAGTTCCCTGGAAACCCCTGGCATGTCTGAAGGACACCAGGCGAAGATTTCCCAACGCTCACGGAGGAACTCGATGAGCGCGCTTTCCTACGCAGGATCCAAGTTTACTGCTATAGAGGTAGTTTTGCTTGCGTCCGTAGGCTGGACCTGGATTTTCTTCAAGTCTTGAGTTGCATCGAAAGCCTGATCTGGTAGGGATCGCCCAACGTTGGGTAGTACGTTGTGGTCAGTTTCGCCTTTTAGTCTCGCATATTTTGCTGTCATGCCAAAGGTTTGCACTAGTCTGTTGAATTCTTTGTCACAGGTGTTGGATACTTCAAAACTGCCCTGCACCATGATTGTTCCTATGGGTCCTGGGATCTTGAGTGTAAGATACGCGTAATGAGGTACTGCCATAAATTTTGCAAATGCTGGGCGCCCCAGGATTGCATGATACTGTGAAGGCCAATCCATAACTTCGAATTTTAGCTTTTCTCTGCGATAATTGTTGCTATTTCCGAAGCAGACGTCGAGTTCTATTTTCCGAAGAGGGTAATTTGCGCTTCTTGGTACTATTCCATGGAAAGAGCAATCCGTCGGCTTTAAACTTTCCAGTGAAATGCAAATTGCCCTCAGAGTTCTCGCATATATCAGATTTATGCCGCTTCCTGCATCCATGAATACTCTCCCAATGTCGTATCCCCCTATTTGTGCTTTTAGTACCATTGGTGCATGCCCTGGCCTGGGTACTTTCCTTGGGTGGTCTGCTCTGCTCAATTTAACTGGTTGATCGGACCACTTTAGATACTCTGTAGTAGCTGGTGGCGATGATATTGCCAGGTTTACTTGTCTTGATATGCTATTCCTCTCTTTCTTCGACTTTGGCACTGGTTGAATCATTGCTGATATATATATCTTCGACTCCAGTTGCTTTGCGAGTTGCTGCATTTGATATCCTTGACTTGTTATTTTTTCCTCCCTGTCGTGTTCCTTGGTTTGAATCCATGGCGTTTTATAACATTAGGAAGGTTCTGCAATCCTTCATCTGGTGGTTGGAGACTCTTTTCCCGTCCAAGTACGCGTAATGGATGTGACAAGGACCATATAGCATATCTTCTGCTGAGTGACCCGAGTACTTTGGTTTCTCCTTTCCCCTGTTGTCTCTTGCCTGAAACTCTCTATTTTCATAACCTTCCTCGTTCCTTTCGTCGTATCCCGCGGCTATCTGATTTCGCCTTCCATGGTTGTCGCCGTTGCGGTACCGTCGCCTTTGCCTGCTGGATTTGTCGACTTCCGATGAACGTCCCCTTTTATTGTTATACGCGTCTTCTCTGTCGGCAAATCTGTTAGCTATCTCCATTAGTTCTGAAACTGTTCTCGGCTTTATTCTTCCTATCTCTTCCACGAGGTCTGAGCGACGAAGTCCGGCTGAAAAGGCGTCTATTGCTCTTTCATCGGAGACGTCCTCTGCGGAGTTTTTAATGACGCTCCAGCGTTGTATGTAAGAGCGCAGAGTTTCGTCTCTTTCCTGTATGCACGATTTAACTTCTTCCAATGACGCTGGTCGCTTGTACGTTGAGCAAAACTTTCTTGCGAATTGGCTTTCTAGCTCTCCCCAATTTCCGATGGAATCGTTGGGTAGTGTATTTAACCAGGACCGCGCTGCGCCGGTGAGGTGTAACTGCAAACTTTGCATTGCTGTTGCTCTTGTTCCCCCTAGTATTTGTACTGCTTGTAGATAGTCTGACAACCATAGCGTTGGTTCCTCTGACCCATCATATTTTTCCTGATCATGTGGTAACTTAAATCCTTTGGGTACTCATGTTTTGCGAACCCTGCGGGTAAAGCATAGCGCTCCCATCTCTTTTTCGTCGTCTTCGTAGTTTTCTTCCCTCCATGCGTAACGTGAGTTATTTACCCTTGCTTGTGCTATTATGTTCCTTGCATCCTCCTTCCTCTTTTGGCGTTTCTCGTCTTCTAAGGACTCGCTAGTTTCGTTCCGCGAAGATTTGCGCTTGACCTCTTCTTTTTTCCTTTCACTCCGGTGAGTTGACTTTTCTCTGAAATATTTCCCTTTAGCTTCTCGTCTACTAACCCGAGGCTCCGTATCGCGGCTTGATGCATTTGTTCCCGTGGGTCACCAGGTTTTGGTTGCGTGGTTAGTAGGTATGCTTGTGCTGCTATCAATGCTGCTTCTGGTGTTTCTTGCACAAATTCTTCCTCCTCTTCTGGTTGATTCGCGCTTGGGCTTCTCGTATAGCTTTCTTCTACTACACGTGTTGTTGTCCTTCTATTGTGCTTCGGGTCTTTGTGCCTCTCTATGCTGGATTCTGATGAGTTGGTATATTCGCTCCAATATCCTTCACTTGGTGTGCTGTTGTAATCTAGGCTTCTCATAATCATATCTCTTTCCTGCCTTAGCTTTTTCCTGCGCTCGTGTAGCGCGTATTGGTACCCCATTAAACTTCTCTTCTTGAATCTGCGGGTACATCAGTCCCGTGGTTGACAGCTGTCATGATCATTCTCCACTCTCCAGTCGAAACATGCACTTTCTCCTTCTCTTTCTTGCCATTGCTCCTTATTTTTTTGACTTGCATGTCGACCTCCTTGTTGCCGGAGTGATTGTTTTCTTCTTCTGCTACTTCAGTGATGATAATGCATAACTGGTGTACGCTCCTGGAGACACCGCTGTTTCTGCTGGCGATATCCCTTGATTTGTCCACTACTTCTTCCACAATGGTCTCTTGCCCGATTTCATCGGGTTCCTATAATTTTCCCTGCAAATTTTTTGTTGCTGCTAAGCTGACTGGCAGGTTTGCCTCTGCTGAGGGGTGACCCCCGAGGAGTGGCCCGATCTTCACGGATTCACGAGATTTGGGACGGGAAACGAGGATGAACACGAAGAACACGATGAACATGACGAACACGATGAACACGGTGAACAAATCGAAGGCAAACTCACACACACAAGATACACACCGGTTGGCCTCGTTGGCCCGATTCACCAACTCAATAGAATCACAAGGAAGAGACTCCAAGAGTAGAATTCCTTGTGAGAGATTGACTTGCTTGGGATAGAATTCCAATTGGAGAAGAGACCAATCAATTGGATAGAATTACACACTCTTTTATGCAAGAGATCCAAATCAAGGTAGAATTCTCCAACTAGAAGAGATCCCAAACAAAGAGGATGATTTCTAGATGTGGATCTAGTTGGGTTCCCTCAAGGGAGAAGGCATCATGCCAATTTTATCTTAATTCATCTCTATCTCATCTCCAGGGGAGGGGGAGCCATATATATAGGGAGCCACGAGCTAGGGGCAGTTTGGTCACTAGGGAGAAAGATAACAAAGGTGGCTTCATGGCCAAGACATAGCTGACACGAGCAGGCCGGCTATAGCCGGTGGGCCGGCTTAAGCCGGTGTGGGACTGGCTTTAGCCGGTCCAGCTTCAGCCGCAACCTCTTCTTGTGGCGCTTCCAAGCTTCTTTCCGGTTCTTCTTCTTCTTCCTTCTCTTCCACGCCTCGATGATGTCAGACTTGATTGTTGATGCACATGATGTTGCGAGGTCCGAAAGCCACCCCACATCATCTCCCCCCGCTTCAAAGAACGTCGTCCTCGACGTTGACTCAACATCATCATGTAGGGGAGGTAGATGTAGGCGATTGTACTTGGAGTGCACCATGTGGTCGTTCTTGCGAAGATCGGTTTGGCAACTCTTCCATGTTCCTTCACCTTCCATGAGTCCTACAAAGGTCACAAGCAAAGCAAAACAACACTCAAAGAGTAGCCAATTCTTGTAGTTTATGGCATGAGTTCGTGAGTAGAAGGAGTTCACCTTACAAATATGTTGATGCGCTCTCGTTGGAGAAGTTGTTGATTGAAACCACTCGCAAGAGCGCATCCACCAATAGAATCCATGTGTACCTACGCACAACAAAGACCAAGCAAAGTATGTGTGTGCGTGATAGGGGACCATATCATCAAGGACATGTCCATTCTTCTTCACAACACCATTAGCACAACACAAGTATAATAAAGGGAAAGCATATGCAAGGGCTATGTGTAAGCAACTAGTTTGAACATCTTCCAAATGTGGGAACACAAAAACTCCAACAAAATTTGAGAAAACCATGGTGTCCATCTCATGTTGAAAGACATGCATAGTATTGCGCTCAAGGCTCTGGAAAGAGCAAGGAGTCAACATCCTTGAAGCAATACGAGGAGAGTTTGGCAAAAACACATACGGTAAGATGGCAAACACATCATCAACATGTGTGCAAACAAACCATAGGAAAGAACAAGTTTTCGTCATATTTGTTGCAACACAAATCATATTCATCCACAAGTAAAAGAAGATATCGTTATCACAAGTGGTTATGCATCCCAACCAAAAGAAAGAGGAATTTGTCAACTTGTTGGATGCAACACCAATGAACACAAAGCGGGAACACATGTGACAATTCATGACCAATATAGCAATGTGGTTGCACACAAAACAAAAGGAAGAGAAATCGTTCCACATGTATGTTGCAACAAATAAAGCATCAATGTTCAAAATCATGGTAGCATGAATGTCACAAGTGTCACAAAAATCATCAACATGCTTGCAAAGAAACCATATGGAAGAGAAATTTTTCAACATGTTTGATGCATAGCATATCAAGGGTATGCGAGCGGAGTTTGAGTTTGAACTCACAAGTATGATGCTCTCAAGAGCTCTTTTCGTCAACTCATGCTCAATCGAGGTTGACGTTGTTATCCGCGTACCTACACACACAAAAGATATCCAAAACAATGTGTGTGCATGGTAGATGAATACATCATCCATCATGATGCATCTCTTTATTTGCACAACACCATTAGCCTCAAGCAAGATATCATAATATTCATGGTGATTATGCAAAGAATGTGTGAAAACATGCTTATCATGCGCAAATGCAAAATCTTCATTAGTTGAGAGAGCTATGGGGGGCTTCTCATTATCAAACATAATAACATTATTGCAAACTAAGCATTGAAAAGAGGAATTGTTCAACATTTTGGTTGCATTAATGGAAGAATATCGCAAGCATTGGGCACAAAACATGTTCACAATTTTATCCTTGTTGTCGACAAACCTAGGGAAAGAGCAATTGTTTGACAAGGTTGTCACAACCAAAGTATCATTGTCATCATTGCAAGCAATATATGGGAAAGAGCAATTGTTCAACATATTACATGCAATAGGAGATAACTTGAAGCACTCATAGCTTAGCATCTTCATGGGAATCATGGCATCACCAACACCTATGTTGTTACCTTTATAGTCGCACTCCTTTGAGGTAGGTGTTGTGGAAGTAGGTAGCTCCATGTGGTCGACATGCTCATCATCTTCTAAGCATGGTGTATTATCATCAAGTGTATGCACCATGTACATCTTGTCCACAGTTGGCGTCGCTTCATCCATGGGATCTATTGCAACATGAGAAAACACACTCAAGGTAGAGGGTAAGTTGTTAGAAATCGAAATGGCCTCACTTGACCTATCAACTACCACTCTTGTCTCACTCGGTGTATCACTCATGCTCTCAAAGTGGAAGCACTCACTCTCACATATAGTGGAATCACTCATCTCACGCATAGTGGATTCATTCATCTCACATATAGTGGAGTCCCTCATCTCCATGGAATGGACGTCATCCTTATCCGAGAAACCTAGCAAAGAAGAAGACAACACAAGAGGAGTAGAGGTTAAGTTGTTAGAAAGCACAATGTCCTCACTCAACTCATGTGGTGTATCACTCTTGCTCTCAAGGTGTATGTGGCTCTCATCCTTGCGTGGGGTAGGTTTCTTCCTCTCACATAGGCTATCAATATGTGGTTCTTGGTTTGCACGATGCTCTTGAGGTTGAGGTTGTCGATTGCGCACAAAGTTGTCGAAAGACGACATGAGTCGTTCCTTGAGCTCGGCGTCCGATACCCCCATCCTTGCGGCCCATTCCTTATTCTTTGCGGTGCGCTCCGCTTCCCATTCCGCCATGTTTGCGGCCCGTTCCGCCATTCGTGCGGTGAGCCTTGCGTCCAATTCCTTCATCTTTGCGGCCCATTCCTTCTCTTCTGTGTGGAACTTTTCGAGCCAAGGGTCGTTAGGTTCTCCATCTTTATCTTGGTTTGCGTGGTGCCGATCTTGATTCACCATAGGCGGGGCACCATGATGTGGTTGGCCTTGAGGTTGATGTGCCGCTTGTCGCGGTTGTTCTTGATCTTGTTGATGATGTTCATGACGGCTTTGATGGTGATGATCATGAGCCTTGGAATGCTTCTCGTGGCGCTAAGACCGTCTTGTAGGAGCCGTTGCGGAGGTGTCATGTGGGATGGGAAACACCATTGGAGACAAGGTCTCATCTTGGTAGGACATCTCACGGCTTGGCAATCTCGAAGCTCTTGTGGTGGTCTTCCTCGAGGAGTTGTCATGGACGTTGTCGTAAATGGGCTCTTCAAGGCATGGACACCATGTAGGTTGTTTGTGTTTAGCACCATGCTCTTGAGGTTGGCGACGACGCTCATGGTCACCCACATGATTGGAGCGTGAAGAAGATCTTGATGAGCTCAACCTTGTGCGATGAGGAAGATCATGTTGGCGTTGTGCTTGGTGAACTATGTGATGGTCTCGAGTATCTTGATGTGCCCATGCACGCTTGTCGTAGTCGAAGGAGTTGTCGATGTATTGTTTCTTGTCCACCTTGCTCATGTAGTCGAAGTTGTCGTCGATGTAGCGTTTCTTGTCCACCTTGCTCATGTAGTCGAAGTTGTCGTAGTCGGTGTAGTCCTCCGTGAACTTTCCATGATAGCGTCCGTTGAGCCTAGACATAGCTCACACAAGGCAAGATATATATATGTAGAAGTGGTGGGGGTTAGAAAACTACAATTAGATCACTTCCCGTAGAAACTATTGAATGGATGAAACACCGAAAGGACAACCGTGGTGCACAAGTTAGAACACACGCAAAAGGCTATATGGTGGATGGGCAGGAAATGTGGAAATGCCAAACGAATATGATCAAAAGAAAAGTCTATTGTCAAATGTGGGTAAAATCCAAAGGCAAATGTCAAGAACGATGATCTACGTCAAGGAAAACACGTAAACACACACAAAAAGATATAATGGGGTTAGTGTGACCAAGGAAGTGAGCAAGAAACAAAAATGGTCCTAACGAAGACTATTAGCTCGGTGTCACGCCAACGCAAGAGAGACCGTAGCTTGGTTGCATAAGAAAGAAGCAACAAGATTTGCACAAGATGCCACTCTTCTCTTTTCTCTCTTTTTGCTTACAAGCTTTGAACTCCTTTGTATTGGTGGAACACACTCTTTTTGGATTTTGGTGTTTCGATGCTTAAAAGCTTATTTGCTATCTATATATGTCACACAATGGATTTTTCCTCTTTTGTGTATCTCTCTCACCGAGCTTGCTTCGGAGCTTTGCTCAACTTATGCACACACACAAACCCTCTCACGGTCGTGAACACTTGTGCAATGCTTCGCAACACTCGAAAAGCCACTCTCAATAGGATAGGTACACAAAGGAAGAAAAGAGGTTACAAAGATGGTGCAAGTTATACCTATGCAAAGGTTAGGCGGTGTCAAAACACACGACTTGCGGCGATGTCGATGAGGGTGGAGTCAAAAGACTAGTCGGAGTTCTGGTGCGCCGGTGCCGTCGTCGCGATGTTGATGTAGTCGCGGTATTATTTGGCACGAACAAGGCACACACAAACCGAAACCCGAACACACACGTCAATGCCCGAAAATTTGGGGCAAAAACGACTCACAAAAGTTGTCAAAATTTGTGTCAAGATAACGTCAGATGTTGTGTCAAAGGGACAAACGGATGTCAAAAGGGGTATTATGGTGTTAGAACGGAGTCACGTTGGATGTCAAAACGAAACAGATGGATGTTGGTGGATGTACACCGGCTTTAGCCGGTCTATGTCGTCGCGGAGGACTACAGGAGACGGCCGAGCTGGGGAGGCAGCGGTGGTGCGGTGGCGTCGAGCTGGAGCCTGGTGGCGCGAGGCGCTGCGCGTGGGAGCTGGCTGGGCGGGGCGAGCGCGTGGGGCAGGCAGAACTTGGAGCGGCCGAGCTGGGCGGGCTCGAGCTGCTGCGGCCAAGGGGCTGCGCGGGGTGCGCAGAAGAGGAGCGGCCAGGGAAAGCAGGTGCCAGCGGAAGGGCGGCCAAGGCGCTGCGCGGCGTGGGCGGAAAGGCGGCTCTGTGGCTTGGCGTGCGCTAGGAGTGGTGCGGCCGAGCTTGCTTGGGCCTGGGCGGGCAGGTAGGTGGCCGTCTCGTTCGAGGCTGAGCGAGGTCAAGCGAGGCAGGAGGCCGTGGAGTAGCGAGCCGGAGCGGCGTGGCGGTCGATTGCGTTGATTGGCAGGGCCGGCTTTAGCCGGCGTTCCGGCTTTAGCCGGTCTGGGGCCGGCTTTAGCCGGTTCGTAACTTTTCGAGGCCGGATTTTTTGAGACAGTCCGGCTATTTCCAGTTTGCAGACCGGCTTTAGCTGGTTGGGGAAACTGCGCGAGAAATTCTTCGATTTGGGCGCAAATTGGAAGATAAGATCATCGATTCCGGCCAAAATACAAGGAATTGGGGCTAGAAAATTTGTGGAAATGTAGATCAGCACCCAAAACATCAAATCTATGGATCAAAACCACAAAAAACTCAACAAATCTAGAGATCAAAATTCGAGGCAATTTTGGGGCTATTTTTTGGATTTTCGAAATTTATGGTGGAAATCACAAACGAGAGTAAATCCGTGGCAACCAAAAGCTGCTGATACCATATGATGAGGGGTGACCCCCGAGGAGTGGCCCAATCTTCACGGATTCACGAGATTTGGGACGGAAACGAGGATGAACACGAAGAACACGATGAACACGACGAACACGATGAACACGGTGAACAAATCGAAGGCAAACTCACACACACAAGATACACACCGGTTGTCCTCGTTGGCCCGATTCACCAACTCAATAGAATCACAAGGAAGAGACTCCAAGAGTAGAATTCCTTGTGAGAGATTGACTTGCTTGGGATAGAATTCCAATTGGAGAAGAGACCAATCAATGGGATAGAATTACACACTCTTGTATGCAAGAGATCCAAATCAAGGTAGAATTCTCCAACTAGAAGAGATCCCAAACAAAGAGGATGATTTCTAGATGTGGATCTAGTTGGGTTCCCTCAAGGGAGAAGGCATCATGCCAATTTTATCTTAATTCATCTCTGTCTCATCTCTAGGGGAGGGGGAGCCATATATATAGGGAGCCACGAGCTAGGGGCAGTTTGGTCACTAGGGATAAAGATAACAAAGGTGGCTTCATGGCCAAGACATAGTTGACACGAGCAGGCCAGCTATAGCCGGTGGGCCGGCTTAAGCCGATGTGGGACCGGCTTTAGCCGGTCTAGCTTCAGCCGCAACCTCTTCTTGCGGCGCTTCCAAGCTTCTTTCCGGTTGTTCTTCTTCTTCCTTCTCTTCCATGCCTCGATGATGTCGGACTTGATTGTTGATGCACATGATGTTGCGAGGTCCGAAAGCCACCCCACATCAGCCTCGCTAGAAGAGCCTACAGATGATCCAGATGCTGTCATCCTCTCTGCTTTGCCCACCGACGGAACTGATTTCGTTCGATCCGAAAGGCGAGTTGAACCCGAAGGTCTGATGTGGAAGCTTAGACTTACAAACGTCAATTCCATCTCTTGATTTTCATCGACTTCTGGATTGCTATTGTCTAAAAGCGAAAAAGCCATCGAATTCATGATTCCAACGCCCAGAGTCCCCACGGTCGGCGCCAATTGACGAGGGTTTAACTCGACAAATGTCCTAGATGAAGGACTTAGGATCGGGGAGACAGGGCGTCGGATGAACTCGAAGGTAAACTCAGTCAAACAAGGTGGCTACGAAAGTAAACGTGGGTGTAGAACCTGGCTTGCTTTCAATCTGTCCCACACCATCCCCTCCTGGCCCCTTTATATAGGTGGCCAGGTCTCAAGGATCGGGTGGGATCCGATACAGATTACAATATCGACATACGACATGAACTCGTATTTCGACTGGTATTACAATTGGGCCTAGCTTAACAGGCCTCAGGAGTACTCAACTAACGGGCTCTATTATCTATACCCTTGTCAGCAGGCTTCACAGGAGTACTCGTACGGTCAGTAACAGAATTAGCCTCATGAGCACCACCAAAAGTTTGACCACTAGAGGGAGAACGTGATGGAAAACGTCCTCTAGCTGACGGAGAACATGCTGCAAACCTGGCCTCCTCGGCCACAGTAGCTTCAGCCTCTCTAGACTGATGTAAAAGCTAACACATATCTACATAAGGATGATGTCGAACAATGCGTCGAATCTGGAAGGATAATCTAGCAAGGAAACGCTGCATTGTTTGATCTTCAGGCTCACAAACTTTAGCATGCTGCATAATCATCTCCATCTCATAGAAATATTCATCCACTGTCTTCAGACCTTGCTTCAAATTGGTCAACTTATCATATAGTGAACGAACATAATTTGCTGTGACAAAACGATGCCGCATCTCCTCCTTCATAGCACGCCAGGTAACAATAGCAGGAACTCTATCAATAACACGAGCATTACAGACATGATCCCACCATATCAATGCCAGGCCTTCAAACTCAGAAGATGCCAACTGAACTTTGCGGTCCTCAGTGTACTCATGCAAACGCCATAGCTTCTCCACTTTCAGTTCCCAATTGAGATACTCTTCAACATCATTGCCATGAAACTGAGGAATAGTGAATTTTGGTCTAGGTGGCCCATCATCATGACGTGGGGCAGCCCCTTGAGCAGGAAACACTGGAACATGCTGAGCACCGATAGGAGCAAAGCCACGACCACGGTACCCACGACCACGGCCCAGAGCAAAAGGATTCTCAGCATTGTCACCAACGCTAGCATCATCAAACTGAGCGTCAGGGTGCGGCGCCTCATTGCGTTGCATCATAACGCGAATAACCTCCACTGACTGTGCCAAAGCATCGACGGAGGTCTGTAACGTTGTCACTTGTATTTGGACGGCCTTGACTGATGTATCTGTCTCTTGCAACTTGGTTTGGACAGTCTGAACCTCTGCATCCAGACCATCGGCTGTGAGCTGAATAGAACTCTGCAAGCTGTCACGTAACCCTTCAAAATCACTCCACAAAACTGGAGCATTAGCGTCCTTTTTCTGCATCACATCAAACTCACCATGAACAGACATGATTAGCATGTTAGTGCACAAAACAAAATCTCACTATGGTGGAAACTCTCAAACTCACTAAGCAACTCAAAGAAAGGAAATCTTACCGCTCCAAAGTGAATTAGAAGTGCTTACCAATAGATGATCAAGGACACATGCACGGATGTGATGATGCGAATACCGAGGAAAAGACTATCACACGACAACCAGGGTATATGATGGGGCTTGGTATGAAGACCTAACTACACCAAAGTACAAGTCCTAGTGCTGATCGTATGACAAGACCCACGGAAACGCACATGGTGGAGATGAAATGGGGCAAAGCAACTCTGAACAAGAGCTTAACAGATATAAGTGACAACGCACAAGAGCTCGTGTTGCAATGCACAAGAGAGATGCTAGCTGGCTCAACGGAAAACAGGCACAAGATTGCGCACACACAGGGCAGCAGCCTGATAAGCACAAAAAAGCTAGTCTCGATGGGTAAGCTCCTAACATGATGATGTAGAATGGCTGTAGCTAAAGCTCTCAAAAAAAATGTGCAGGAGTGGCGGTATGTGGACAACGTGGCAGAGAAACAGACCAAAACTGTGTCGCGGCAGAAGTGTACGGTGCCGGAAACAACACACGACATGAAGACCAAAAACACGCTGTCACGGCAGAAAAAGTCGGAAACGCGTGTCGCGGCAGAGAAAAACTTGGCGAGGCCGAAGTATTGTTTGTCTGATTTTTTTTTTGATTTTGGTGTGCCGTATACTGCGCAAGAGATGCAGTGGATGTCCCTTTTTTTTGCCTTTTTTTAACAAATGAAAATTGGGCTTGGGCCTAGGCGTCGAACCACAGAATCCTTCTGAGGTCGGGCGAGGAGACCGGTACCCCGCAGCGACGATGGCTCGTGCTCGACCACAGACTCGGTCTGAGGACGGGCGAGCGGGCGAGGCACGTCGGGCGAGGGGATCGCTGTGCGTGTTTATTTTTTGATACTTCCGATCGGATCTGCGTAGAGCTGCTGTACGTGAAGAACAGTGGTACAAACCAAGGAAGAAGATGATGATCAACGAGACTCCAAACGAGATCCAAACTCGAAACAAAGATGCAGAAAATATCGAGGACCCTAGACTCCTATGAATTGGAAGAAAAGATACACAAAAAGGACGATCAGCGACTAAAACTAGCACCTTGATGCAATCTAGGCGATGGCAAAAAGACGAACCCTAACTTTTTTTTGTGGCTTTTTCTGTATAGGACGAAGACAAACACGAATCTACGGGTATCAAATTGTGGATGCTCACCGAGTAAACGCTGGAATCTGATACCAAGATGATATGGGATGGCCCGATCTTCTCAGTGAGCGGCATCGATAATGATGGTGGAGTGGATATAAATTGCGTGAAGCTGACGAACTCTCAACGGTTGTTCCCCTATTGCCAGATGCCATAGATCTCAACCCAATGATATTCGCAACACCACACACTTGTGCCCGCGATCCGGGATCATGAACAGTTTGCAATCTACCAATTCCCAGTGGAACGACAGATAACACTTAATTAGAGCCGGTAGTTGAATTTTTCTAGCGAAACACAATCACAAATTTAGAGGATTCAAGATGAATGCTGAGAGCAATCCAATCTAGAGATTTAACAAAATGTAGTCTCATCTGAAACAAGGGGGTGGTGGCTGGCTATATGGAGGGCAGCCTGGCCGAGTTGGGCTCAGCCCTGGTGCGCCCAGCCCACCTGGCCACGTGGGGCAACCGTGCTGGGCCCCACCTCCTGGTTCTTGACTTCTCCCTGGCGCACGCCTCCCGCTCCTCCCCTAGCACCGGACCCAGTGGTAGTTCTCTGCCGCAGCAGGGAAAACGTGCTTTTTCCTATCGTGGCTCCTTCTTGCTCTGGCTGCAGCTTTGCCTCTTGTCATTCAACTCCATAGCCTTCCTCAAACCTGATCAAACATAGATGCAAAGATTTAGGTAGTATACAATTCTCATTAAGTAATATTCCAGAACCAACTAAGAAGGATTTCACCTGTTGATTTAATAACTTGGCTCTAGCTCTTGTAATGGGACCAATTCTAATCTCATTAGTGTCATGAATCTTTGCATCATCATCTTTAGTGATTAATGGAAGAATGGTAGAGATGTCCTCATCACTAGGTATGTGTGATGGTGAACTGCCATGAACTTTGCAAATGCTGGTCGCCCCAGGATTGCATGGTACTCTGAGGGCCAGTCCATCACTTCGAATTCCATCTTCTCTCTGCGAAAGTTGCCACTGTCGCCGAAACAAACGTTGAGTTCGATTTTCGCGCTCCCTGGTACTATTCTGTGGAAAGAGCAATCTGTCGGCTTCAAGCATTCCAGCGAGATGCATCCATAAATAATCGCCCAATGTCGTATCCTCCTATTTATGCCTTTAACACCATTGGCGCGTGCCCTGGCCTGGGTACTTTCCTTGGGTGATCTGCTCTGCTGAACCTGATTGGATGGTCGGACCACCTTAAGTATTCTGTGGTAGCTGGTGGTGACGATATTGCTAAGTTTACTTGCCTTGATATGCTCTTCTGTTCTTTTTTGGACTTTAGGATAGGCTGGATCATTGCGGATATGTACACTTTTGACTCTAGGTGTCTTGTATTATGTTGTAATTGATATCCTTGACTTGTGTTCGTACCTCCTCGATGTGCTCCTATGTTTAACTCCAGAGCGTCTTGTAATCTTAGGAATGTTTTGTAGTCTTTCATCTGGTGATTGGAAACCCTCTTCCCATCTAGGTATGTGTAGTGGACGCGGCATGGTCCATGGAGCATGTCCTCTGCCGATGGGCCAGAATACTTCGGCTTTTCTCTTTCCCGACTGTTTTTGTCTCAGTACTCTCTGCTCATGTCGCCTTCCTCGTTCCTTCTTTCGTTAACTGCTGCTACCTGGTTGCGTCTTGTGTGGCTATCCTCATTGCGAGACCTGCGCCTTTGCCTGCTTGCTCTGTCGACTTCTGGTGAACGTGCCCTTTTGTTGTTGTAAGCGTCTTCTCCATTGGCAAATCTGCTTGCTATCTCCATTAATTCTGACACTGTCTTGGGCCTTGTTCTCCCTAATTCTTCCACGAGATCTGAATGGCGAAGGCCAGCCGAGAAAGCATCTACTGCCCTCTCATCGGAGATGTCTTCCATGGAGTTTTTTATTATACTCCACCGCTGTATGTATGAACGTAGGGTTTTGCCCTTCCTCTACATGCAGGATTTGACTTCTTCTAGGGACACTGGACGCTTGTATGTCAAACGAAAATTTCTTGCGAATTGACTTTCTAGTTCTCCCCAACTTCCAATGGAATCGTTGGGTAAAGTGCTTAACCAAGACCGTGCTGCGCCGGTGAGGTGTAATTGCAAGCTTTGCATCGTTGTTGCTCTTGTTCCTCTGAGTATTTGTACTGCTTGAAGGTAGTCTGATAACCACAGTTTAGGTTCTTGCGACCCATCGTACTTTTGCAGATTGTGTGGTAGTTTAAATCCTTTGGGTACTCGCGTTCTGCGAACCCTTCGGGTAAAGCATAGCGCGCCCATCTCTTTCTCGTCGTCCTCGTAATTTTCTTCCTTCCACGCATAGCGTGCGTTGTTCACTCTTGTTTGTGCTATGATATTCCTTGCATCCTCCCTTCGTGCCCTGCGCTTTTCGTCGCCTGATGAGTCGCTTCTTTGGCTTTGTGAATATTAGTACTTGATGCTTTTCTTTCCCTTATCCTCATAACGTGCCTTCTTCTTCTCTGGAGAACGTTTCCTTAGTCTATCTTCTACTAACCCAAGACTTCTTATTGTGGCTTGGTGCATGTGCTCCCGTGGATCTCCGGGTTCTAGTTGTGTAGTTAGTAGATACGCCTATGCTGCTACTAGTGCTGCTTCTGGTGTTCCTTGCGCAAATTCTTCCTCGTCATCCGATGGATGTGCGCTTATGCTTCTTGCGTGGTTTTCTTCCCTTGCTCGTGCTGTTGTCCTCCTATTGTGTTTTGGCTCTCGATGTCTCTCTCTGTTGGAGACCGATGCTTCATTGTATTCATCCCAGTATGCTCCACTTGATACATTATTGTTTTCTTGACTTCTCCTGATCTCATCTTTTTCCTCCCGTAGTTTCTTTTTCTGCTGATGCAGGGCATACTGATACCCCATCAAGACTTCCCTTGTTGAATTGGCGGGTACCTCTGTGCCGTGGTTGATGGCTGACATGATGATTCTCCACTCTTCGGTGGAGACATGAATTTTCTCCTTTTCCTTTTTGCTGTTGCTCCTTGATTTGTCGACTTGCGCGTGGGTTGCTGCATTGTCTGCAGGGTCGTTTTCTTCTACTGCTTCAGTGATGATGACACATAGTTGGTGTATATTGCCAGAGACACCACCGCTTTGAGTGATGAAGTCCTTTTGGCTAGGATATGATTGATCCACTGTTCCTCCTATGTCAAGTTTTTCCACGGTTTCGTCGAGTTCTTTGATTTTTTTCTCCTGTATTTTCTGCTGTTGTGAAGCTGACCGGCGAGTTTATCTCACTGGAGGTCCCCACCGATGATCCGGACATTGTGATTGTCTTGGTTTCGCTTGCCGACGGATCCAGTTTTGCTGGATCTGAAAGGCGAGTCGAACCCGAAGATCCGACGTGAAAGTTCAGGCTTCCGACCGTCAGCTCCATCTCCTGGTTTCCGTCGACTTTTGGATTACTGTTGGCTAAAAGCGAAAAAGCCATCAAATTCATGATTCCAACGCCCCTATTCCCCACGGTCGGTGCCAATTGACGAGGGTTAACTCGACAAATGTCCAAGATGAAGGACTTAGGATCGGGGGAATAGGGCGTCAGATGAACTCGAAGGTAAATATCAGTCAAATAAGGCGTGTATCAAGAATAAACGTGGTGATCAACTTGGCTTACTATCAATCTGTCCCTGACCGGCCTCTCCTGGCCCCTATGTATAGGTGGCCAGGTCTCAAGGAACCGGTCGGGTCCGATACATATTACAATATCTGTATACGACATGGAATCATATTTTGACTACAAATATTTTTGGGCCTAGTGATATGGGCACAAAGGAGGAGGTGAAGCCCAATTTCAGGACTCCACCAAGATGAGGGAAGCTCGTTGCTGATTGTCACGCCAGGACGACCTACGATATGAGATAATTTAGTCTAAGGTTGTGTCAGCAATTTATATACCTGTTTATGTCATTTCGTGTGTCAGGTCATGTTATGGGCCACTTAGGTTTATTTGTGTTTTGGGTTTGGGCCTGTCCAAGCCCAATAGTTTTCTGGCCGTCTATATAAGTTGGCCAGCAGTCTAGGGTTTAGGGGAGTTCAGTTGTTTAGTCAAAAACTATCGTGTGCTCCACCGTGTATCATCCCTCTGGGGAAACGGCGCTGCCGTGTTTATCAAATACATTGCTGTGAAGGTTGTTGTGTTCATCAAGGATTATCAGGCTCAGGTTTGAGGCGTGTTGATTCTCTTCACGTTGCTTGCTGGATTCGTTCCTGTTCTTCAGGTTGCGTTCTTCGCGTGATTGGAAGATTTATCTATTGGTTTGACTCGCTGTGAAAGATCGGGACAAAACCCAAGGATCATCGGCGTGATCCTTATCATGTGGTATCAGATTACTGGGTTGATCACGGCGAGTGTTTTCTATTGATCTGCGGATTGTTCTTCCTCGGGCAGTTTTCAGATCGGCTGCTTTGTTCTGGTGATTGATCGGCTTTTCAGATCTATGAGGAGTTGATGCTGGTTGTTCTTCGCTGCAAATTCAAGTTCTTGTTGCAGGTGAAGCCAGATCCGATCGCTTTTGATTTCGGGTTAGATCTGATCGACGAGACGGAGAAAAGAAAAAAAAAGTACGCAGATCCGATCGCTGCTGGATTGAGGAAAAAAAAGGGGGAAACAGATCCCACGCGCCTGGAGTCGCCGCGCTTGACGCCAGGTGATTTTTTTCTCCTCATCGCTAGCAGGTCCGATCGCTATTCCCGACGCTTGGCCAGATTCGATCGACAGAGAAAAAAAAAGACAACGAACGAGCTCGCTTGCCCACGCGCCTACCCTGCGGTCGAGCGGGGCTCTCCACTCGCGCGCCCTGTGCCTCTGCCGATCGGGATCGGGGGACCTCAGCAGGCCGGCCCATCCGCGCCTCGCTTCGCCAGACGCGCCCCACGCTCTCGCATCGCTGTTCGCCCGCGCAGCAGCACAGAGATCATCTGCCCTCTGGCGCCCCGCGCGGCCGTATCTGCTCTTTACCTCGCTCGCCCCTGTCAGCTAGTTACTACTGTTTTGCTTCAGTTTGTACAGATTTTTGCAGATTTTTGTGTGACAGATTACTAGAAGCAACACAAGATATTTCAGATCAGTGCAAAATTTTATATTGGTTTTCTCGACCGTCTGTATACAGCAAGGAGACTACTCCGTTCAGTTTGGAACAAATTTATTCGCAATTTTTTCTGCGTAAAGGACAAGTGCATACCAGAAATATTCAGGTATGGGTTCATCAAGGCCTGTCCGTTTGTCTGACAAAGCGGACGATATCTACAGTGACTATTTAGAGATCTTGGCTGGTTTTCGGTATGATGCAACTAAAATCACGTGGAGTTTGAACAGTGCTGCCAAGTTTGCAGAGTATGAGTCTTGGGAATCTAACATGGAGCGTGGCTTTGCACAATGTCGTGCCTGTGATAGCAAGTTTGGCGGTTTTACTGAATTTGTACTTTCCCATCGGCGTGTGGATATGCAGGTGGTTGGTTGGTGGCATGAAGAACGGCGCGCAAAGGCATCACACTTGAAACATCTCGTTGGGAGGTTTTTAAGCAATTTCTGCGTACTCGATTTTTGGACAAGACCGTGGAATCAGACAAGGCGGTGGTTCCAATGGTACAAGCCAAAGTTGATGGAGATGACACACCATTGAGAGGTATGAGTATACAACTTCACAAATTGTCCAATGGTGATGAGGCGATAAGGAGGAATCAGCGATGCAGCCTTTTTCAAACACAGTGCACCATCAAGGAGAAGGCATGCAAACTGATTATTGACAGCGGTAGTTACTGTAATGGCATCAGTAGGGCTGTGGTGGCATCATTGGGGTTGTCCACATGGCGTTTTTCTGAACCTAAGCATGTTGAGTGGTTGAATAGCTGCGGTGTGCTAAAGGTTACTCATAGAGTACGTGTGCCATTCACAGTTCGTGATTATGTTGATGAGGTCGAGTGCGATGTGTTGCCATTGGAGGTGTGTGGGATATTACTTGGACGTCCATGGCAGTATGATCGCAATGTTACTCATGCTGGAAGAGCAAATACATATTCTTTTGTGCATGATGGTAAACAGCGGACTTTGAAACCTCTACAGGATGATCAAATAAAGTCTGATGTTGAGCTGTTGGTTCGCAAGGAGAAGTTGCATAAAGATAAGCCACAACCAGGGCTAGCTAAGGTGCAGCATGAGGAGCATGATGCGAAAAGCGTCGTTCGTGATATTGTTTCAGCCAAGCCTGTCGATGACAAGCCAGTTGTTCTTGTTAGTGACCAGCCGGTTGAAGTCAAGCCTCATATTGATGAAGGGAAGGATATAGTATGTGTTCCATGTGTTCCATTTCCAGTTCGTGTTGACATGGGTGTTCAGACCGATGACAGTGGTGCTGATCGTGTTCCGGTGCATATGGTGCCGCGGGTAGTCAGCCACAGTTTTGTGAGAACACCTCGGAAACGTTTTGTTGGAGCAGCAGTACGTGTGCACAAAGGCAATGATGGACGTGTTCGTCAGTTGTGTGGCCCAGGCATTACTACTTTGCAGGGTCGTGCACAGAAGGTTCATGTTCAGCAGCACAAAGCTCCATCAAGAGTTGAGAAGAAGAAGAAGGTGGAGGCGCCTAAGTACAAGTTTATTTGGCAAAGAAAAGAGGTGCAACCACCTAGGGCTGTATCAAGTCGAGCAGGCCAAGAGGGAGGATGTGGTGAGGAAGGCAAGCAAGACTTGAAGATGGCGAATATGTGTGGTGCTATTGTTGCTATTCCGCCACCCTTTCGAGCAGACCCTCACGCGTTGGGGACAACGCTTTTTGAAGGGGGGGAGGATGATATGGGCACGAAGGAGGAGGTGAAGCCCAATTTCAGGACTCCACCAAGATGAGGGAAGCTCGTTGCTGATTGTCACGCCAGGACGACCTACGATATGAGATAATTTAGTCTAAGGTTGTGTCAGCAATTTATATACCTGTTTATGTTATTTCGTGTGTCAGGTCATGTTATGGGCCACTTAGGTTTATTTGTGTTTTGGGTTTGGGCCTGTCCAAGCCCAACAGTTTTCTGGCCGTCTATATAAGTTGGCCAGCAGTCTAGGGTTTAGGGGAGTTCAGTTGTTTAGTCAAAAACTATCATGTGCTCCACCGTGTATCATCCCTCCGGGGAAACGGCGCTGCCGTGTTTATCAAATACATTGCTGTGAAGGTTCTTGTGTTCATCAAGGATTATCAGGCTCAGGTTTGAGGCATGTTGATTCTCTTCACGTTGCTTGCTGGATTCGTTCCTCTTCTTCAGGTTGTGTTCTTCGCATGATTCGAAGATTTATCTATTGGTTTGACTCGCTGTGAAAGATCGGGACAAAACCCAAGGATCATCGGCGTGATCCTTATCACCTAGCTTAACGGGCCTCAGGAGTACACATGTATCGGGCTCTATTAGCTATACCCTTGTCACTATCGCTATACCTAGTTGAATCTCGTTCGTGGAAAGTACTCTTTACTCGTTCTGCAATCCAGTTACCATATGATTAAAATCATTAATCACGTGTTTGCAAACGGTGTATGATATTGATTAACAAGTGGGCCCAGAACATAACTCTTCGTCATGGGAGGGACAAATCCCAATCTTGATATATGCAACCTGACATGGGTATGCCCTTCGGGTACCCACGGATTAGCATACCGGGTCCGGCCCATTATGGAGGTGGACTAGCACAAGGACTCGAAGATTGACTTGGACATGAAGAAGGAAGGTTCTAATCCGTATTCGACTAGGACACTTGTAAACTCTAGCCTGGTTGCATATATAAAGCCAGGCAGGGGCGCCCCTAGAGGCATAACACAATATCTTATAGACAATAGATTTTAGACTAGACAATAGAATAGATACAAAACTCCGCCTACGACGGCTCCATGTAAACACCATTGTGATCATATACTAGATTGCTAGCAGGATGTAGCGATCCTCCACCGCGGGGACGTGAACCTGGGTACATCGTGTGCCAATCTCGATCCCGGAATCTCTAGTCGTTGCTCTTCCCCCGATCCTAAGTCCTTCATCTAGGACATTTGTCGAGTTAACCCTCGTCAATTGGCGTCGACCGTGGGAATCGCGGCGACTGGAATTTATCATCCGGGCGGGATCCTTCAAGTTTTCGTTGACAAGATCAGGAAATTTTGGGGCTGCCGATAACGGCAGCAACTAGATCGCTTCTCGCCGGATCATCAACAATAACGCCTGCAATATCCCGGAAGTAAAGACAAGCATCATGAAGATTCGAACACGCTCGTGTTAACAGATTTCGGCGAGATTGTTTCCATGGAGAAGCAACCGTTTCGGCACTTGTTCCAATTCCAGATCGGATCGATTACAAAGGAGCAAATCTATTCCGTGAGCTGAGTCAAACCGGATCAAGACCTCCCGATCGGTACAAAGGAGCAGTACAAAGCAATCAGCATTGGTTGAATCGACTAGCACTTGGTTGGCCACCACGTGCGTGATGTTGTCTCCAACAAAGCATTGGGAAGATACAAAAGGAAGTGGAATCTGGCAATACTAGTACAGTTCGTTCAGCTACACGTCAAGGCAAATAAAAAAGAGAGATTGAGCACATTGATCCGTCGACAAGCATCAAGTACAAAAACTGAAGCTATTAGACAAGAAAGCTACCTCGCAGATGCAAGACAACGAGATCATCCGAGAAAAAATAAATACAACTTGTACGTATGCATCGGCGAGTTATTGGAGCTGCGCAGACAATTCAGATATAAATATTTCAACTACAACATCGTGTCGCCTAACTGCTCAGAGAACCCGGAGAAAAAATATTGCGACTACTTCGTCTTCAACTTCGTCGACTACGGCTTGCCATGCTCGGGGGCTCACCGCCGCCCACTCGCGCAAACTATCGGCAACACTCGGGGGCTCGACATCAACTCATCCCGGAGTGCGGAAAATCACCCTCAAGACCTACGATTTCGTCGACATCAGCAACGCAACAATCCCAACAGCGCTCGGGGGCTCGACAACAACTTCTCCTCTGATCGTGATTGTAATTCTACGACAATAACTCGACTACGTCATCGTCGGCTACGCCGCGCCGACCATGCCGCACCCGATAAAATCTAAGTTCTCCTCTTCCAAGAGTCGATTATTATTTACTTTTTCCGCTCCCGACACTTGGGGCGCCGCCTTGAAAAATCATCTTGCATATCATTGACTTCGAAAAATTGCGAAAGCCCTAGTAGCTAGCGTTCCTTGTCGAATACTTGACAATTTAGCTTACAGTCGCAGAAGCTCGACTAAAGGTTGGCAAGGCACAAACCTTGGGCGTCAGGCTAACGAAAAGGCTTAGCAAGTATCTTGAAATTCAAATGCGGAAAACGCATCACATTACGTCTGACATGAGTAGCTGATCGAGCCGTGAAGTGCATCAGGCTAATGAAAGGGTCTGACGTACGAGCAACAAAATTGCACAAAAAATATCAAGTTTTTATTTTACATACTACATCATCATTACAATATATAAACGCAATATTTCTTCGAGAGACAAAGTATTTCACAATTATTCATATTTTCTGCAGAAGTCGACAAAATCATCAAGTCCTTCAACAGGAGCCGAACATCTTCGAGTAGTACAACTTGAGTCTATGCCCGGCTACAAGTACCCGAACATAGACTCGGGGGCTACTCCCATCGGGAGCGCTGGCCGCACAGCCGATAGAAAGTCAATTTTGAGAGAAATAATTCGACAAAAAGAAGAAGAAGGAAATTTTGAGCCTATGATCGACTACAAGTATGTGACCATAGCCTCGGGGGCTACTCCCATCGGGAGCGCTGGTCGCGCACCCGATGAAGATTTACTTCGAGAAGATCATCAATGAAGAGCGAGGAAGAAAATTTCGAGTCCATTGTCAGTGGCAAGCACCAGAAAATAAACTTGACATTTCACTCCCATCGGGAGAGCAGATTCAAGAACCTGAAGATTTCAGGAAGTCGAAGAATTGAAGTTAAAGTTTGAAGAAGTCAAAAATTGAATAAATCAGAGATTTCAGGAAGTCAAAGAATTGAAGTCGAAAATTCAAGAAGTCAAAGATTGAAGAAATCGAAGATTTCAAGAAGTCAAAGTTATATGAAGTCGAAGATTGAAGCATTTGAAGCTGGATGAAGATTTGAAGTTTGGAGACTGATATGGGGTGGCCCGATCTTCTCGTGAGCGATGCGATGATGATGATGGCAGCGGATGATTGTCGGGGATAACTTGGTGTCACCGATGAACTCTCCTCGCTTGAACCCTGATGCCAATGCAACAGCTCTCAAACCCTGTAGGATATTCACGACTCCACACACTTGCGCACGTAGCCGTCGACCACGAAACGGTAGTTTGCAATCTACTGATTCCCAGTGGAACAACAGATCACACTAAACTTGCAGCAGTATATCACCAAATCCAGATGAATTGGTGCGAGGAATTCAGATGAATGCTTACAGCAGTTCAACGAAGTAATCTTCAGTCTAAACGTGGTCTAACCCTAATTGAGGGGGCGCCCAGGGCTACTTATAGGCGGCCGGGCGACCTCAGCAAAGACCTGGCCCAAAACATGTCCGGTTTGGGCCCAAACTGACTCAGTTCGACTCAAACGGGTACATACCGACCCATATATGGGTTCGGCCTAATTTTAGCACGCAGGCCATGTGTGTAGCGCGCCTTAGACATGTAGACATCGTGTCGTAGGAAGTCCTAGTGCGCCATCACGTGCTCGTGCTCATCCATACTTGATCTTCATCACGTGGTGATCTTCTCCATGCATGTGGCGCCGGCCTCCCTCTCCTCCCTCGCGCTCTCTTGCTTGATCACCACATCGTGCTCCATGTGTTGCATCTCCTCGCTCCCTCGAACCCCTTCTTCTCCAATGAACCTGATCATACATATGAACAAAGACTTAGGCAGTATAAAATTCTCGTTACAATAAATATCAGATTTAGCAAGGAGTGAGTTCACCTGCTGTTGTAACAACTTAGCACGGGCTCGAGTAATTGGTCCAATCCGAATCTCATCATTGGACTTATCTTGATCAGCAACAATAGGATCATCAACAGTAGGTGGAGATGGCTGTGTAGTAGGGATGTCCTCATCATCTCCCCCCCCCTTCAAAAGGCGTCGACCTCGACGCTCCAAGGTCATCTCCATCATATGGTGATAAATCAGCAACGTTGAAACTGTTGCTAACACCACCAAACTCAGCAATAGGAATATCAATCGAGTAGGCATTATCATTGATCTTTGCAAGCACTCTATAGGGACCAGCACCCCGGGGCCTCAACTTGGAACGCCTAAGCAAAGGAAATCTGTCCTTGCGCAGGTGCACCCATACCATATCACCGGGCTGAAAAAGAACCTGCTTTCTTGACTTGTTGCGAGCAGCAGCAGTATTCTTCCCTTTCTTCTCAATAGCCTCTCGAGTCTTCTCATGAATTTTCTTCACAAAATCAGCTCTCTTTGATGCCTCCATATTAACTCTCTCATGCAATGGAAGAGGCAACAAATCTAGTGGTGTAATAGGTTTGAAGCCATACACCACCTCAAACGGACAAAGCTGAGTAGTAGAATGTACCGCCCTGTTGTATGCAAACTCCACATGCGGCAAACAATCTTCCCACTCCCGCAGATTTTTCTTGATCATTGTCCTCAGTAACTGTGACAAAGTTCGATTCACCACCTCGGTCTGGCCGTCAGTCTGGGGATGACATGTAGTGCTGAACAGCAACTTTGTTCCCAGCTTTCCCCATAAGGTCTTCCAGAAGTAGCTCATGAACTTGACGTCCCTGTCAGAAACAATAGTCTTGGGCACTCCATGCAAGCGTACGATATCCCTGAAAAACATGTTAGCCACATGCGACGCATCGTCGCTCTTATGACATGCAATAAAGTGTGCCATTTTAGAGAATCTATCCACTACCACAAATATAGAATCATGACCATGTTTAGTTTTTGGCAATCCTAGCACAAAATCCATACTAATATCTTCCCATGGTGTAATAGGTGCAGGTAGTGGTGTATACAAACCGTGAGGCTTCAGCTTGGACTTGGACGTGTTGCATACAATGCAGCGCTTAACAAATCTGTCCACGTCACGCCTCATCTTGGGCCAATAAAAATGATCAGCGAGCATGAGAAGCGTCTTCTCACGCCCAAAGTGACCCATCAATCCGCCAGCATGTGATTCCTGCAACAATAGCAAACGTACCGACGATTCTGGAACACATAGTTTGTTAGCACGAAACAAAAATCTATTATGTATGTGGTACTTGTCCCATGCAGTTCTAAGCATACACAAACGATATGGTTCAGCAAAATCATGATCAGTGGCATACAAATCACACAAGCTCTCTAAACCAGGAATTTTAACATCAAGATGCGTCAATAACATGTTCTTCCTAGATAGAGCATCAGCAACAACATTTTCTTTCCCTTTCTTATACTTGATTATGTAGGGAAACGACTCAATGAACTCAACCCACTTAGGTAGGCGCCTATGCAAGTTAGATTGAGCTTTCAGATATTTTAAAGCTTCATGATCAGAATGTATGATAAATTCTTTTGGCCACAAATAATGTTGCCAAACCTCAAGAACTCGAACAAGCGCATACAATTCTTTATCATAAACAGGATAATTCAGTCTAGCACCAGAAAGTTTCTCGCTGAAATAAGCAATAGGTCTACCTTCTTGCATCAACACACCACCAATTCCTATACCACTAGCATCACATTCAACTTCAAATTGCTTAGAAAAATCTGGTAGTGCAAGCAATGGTGCAGAAGTAAGCAAACGTTTCAGCTCATCAAATGCATGATCTTGGGCAGCGCCCCATACAAAAGGCACTCCTTTCTTAGTTAATTCATTCAATGGTGCAGCAATAGTACTAAAGTCTTTCACAAAACGCCGATAGAAACCAGCAAGACCGTGAAAACTGCGTACTTGACTAACATTCATGGGAGTAGGCCAATTTTGAATTGCTTCAATTTTAGATGAATCTACCTCTACCCCATGCATAGATACAACATATCCCAGAAATATCACTTTATCTTTTGCAAATGTGCACTTCTCAAGGTTAGCATACAATTTAGCATCACGCAACACTTGCAAAACTTGTCTAATATGCTCACAATGTTCAGATTCAGTGCGGCTGTAAATAAGTATATCATCAAAATATACAACCACAAAACGACCAATAAACTCTCGCAAAACATGATTCATTAAGCGCATGAATGTGCTAGGTGCATTAGTAAGACCAAAAGGCATAACTAGCCACTCATATAAACCAAATTTAGTTTTGAAAGCAGTTTTCCATTCATCCCCTTCTTTCATCCTAATTTGATGGTATCCACTACGCAAATCAATCTTAGAGAAAATAGCAGCACCACTCAATTCATCTAGCATATCCTCTAAGCGTGGAATGGGATGACGATATCGAATAGTGATGTTATTAATAGCTCTACAATCTACGCACATGCGCCATGTACCATCTTTCTTAGGCACCAAAATAACAGGAACAGCACAAGGGCTAAGAGAAACACGAATATACCCCTTGTCCAGAAGCGCTTGTACTTGTTGCTGTATTTCCTTTGTCTCTTCGGGGTTGGTCCTGTACGGCGCACGGTTTGGAAGAGTGGCACCAGGGATCAAATCAATTTGATGCTCAATTCCACGCAATGGTGGCAGTCCTGCGGGCACCTCCTCTGGAAACACATCGTCGTACTCCTGCAATACATTAGAAACACCAAGAGAAACAGGTTGCATATCATTAGAAACTAACACCTCGCCTTTGTACATAAGCACAAGTGGCATGGCTGTAGGATCCTCTCTAAATTCTACCATGTCTTCTTTGGTGGCTAATATAAGCAAACTAGGCACTCTCTCACTTTTCGTTATATTTTCACTCACAGCTATGACATTATTTTCTCGTGTAGGTGGCTGTTCTAGCTTCACTTCTGTTTTCTGACGAGACTCATTGACAATTTGCTGCGGTGACATAGGCTGTAGATTAATTTTCTTGCCCTTGAACTCCAAGTGATAGGTATTGGCTCGGCCATTGTGTTGCACATGGCGATCATACAGCCATGGCCGACCCAGTAGTAGGTGACAAACAGTCATAGGAACCACATCAAACTCAATGGAATCCTTGTATGGTCCTATCTCAAAATTCACACGCACCATATGATTTACCTTCATCGCTCCATTATCACTCAACCATTGGATGTAGTAGGGATTTGGATGAGGGAAATATTTCAGATTTAGCTTGGCACATAACTCCTTGCTTGCTAGGTTGCGGCAGCTACCTCCATCAATGATTACTTTGCAAGCTTTGTTTGGACCAACTAGTGCTTTTGTTTGGAACAGATTGCAGCGCTGGGAATCAGCATGTGGCGTGACACTCAATGCACGCTGCGAGACAACAATGGTAGGCGCTGGAGAAGCAAAGGCATCCATGCCGCCCTCACTTGTGTAACCATCATCATTGGAATCATACGGATCAGCGTCATCTCCAGTCTCATACTCATTATCATTATTAACAATCATCACCTTTCTGTTTGGACACTCTCGCTTGAAGTGCCCCTTGCCACCACATGTATGGAATTGCATATCTCTATTACGAGTTGTAGACATGTTGGAACCAGAGCTAGGCGCAGGAGCTGCTGGTTTCTTTGCAGTAGAAGCATTGGAGGCTGGGTGAGAATGTGAAGAAGAGGGGCCTCTGGTGGCACCCTCCATAGGCGCTGCAGATTGGTGCGGCGCCCTGCTAGAGAACCTCCCAGAACTAGGATATCTTGCCTTGATTTGAGCCTCTTCAGCAAGCTATGATTCAGCCTCCCTTGCATGATGCAAAAGCTCGTTCATAGTGTTGTAGGAATGATGCCTAACAATGCCTTTGATGTTGTACTTCAGCCCATGAAGAAATCGCTGCATGGTCATCTCAATAGACTCTCGAACACGTGCACGCTGCAGCAACATCTCCATCTCCATGTAATAAGCATCAACGGTCATGGTTCCTTGCTTCAACTGTGTCAATTTATCATAAACAGTACGCAGGTAATTAGTGGGAACAAAACGAGCTCGCATGATCTCCTTCATATTGCGCCATGTAAGAACAGGAAGCTCGTTGTTATCTCTTCTTTCCGTCACAATGCTATCCCACCAACGCAAGGCATAACCATCAAATTCTGAAGAAGCAAGCTTGATCTTCCTATCTTCAGTGTAATCATGCAAACGCCATAATTTTTCAATCTTGAGCTCCCAAGTAAGATACTCCTCCGCATCAGTGGAGCCTTCAAATCTGGGAATCGTGAACTTGGGCTTGCCCAAGCCATCATCCTCCTGAAATGGCACACGCCGAGCACCAGGTGGTGGTGGTGGTCGACCCTGTCCTGGAAAACCACGCCCGCGGCCATTGTTGCCCATCATGTGTTCATTATCTCCATGGACACTATCAACATCGCCATGGTCCTCATGATGGCGTTGCTCAACAGTTACACGTAGCCCATTGACAGAAGTTGTCAATTGCTGTATGCTTGTCTGGAGAGCAGTGACTTGCGCTTGCATAGCATTGACTGTAGTTTCAGTTGCATCTACTTTCATTTGCACAGCTTGAATATCAGCGTCAATGTTTTCAGTGGATCTAGTAATAACCCCTTGCAAATGATCTCGGAGAGCTTCATATTCCCTCCATGTAACAGTAGCGTCATCGGCCTTTATCTGCATCACATCATCAACACCACTAACAGACATGATTAGTAGGTTAGTTCTCTAAATCAAAAATATTTTTGGTGGCACACTCACAACTCACTCAAAACTGACAAGAAAAGGAAATCTTACCGTTCCAAAGTGAATAGCAATTGCGTACCCGTTCGGATAGATGACTAATGCACGGATGTGATGAAGTGAATACCAGGGTATAAGTGCAATCACACGACAAAGCAGGAGTATATGGTGGAGCTGTAGGTATGGTATCCGAACTACACCAAAGACAAGTCCTAGTGCTGATCGTGTGAACAAAACACCCAAAGGAAACACACACGTGGAGATAAACGTGGCAAAGCAACTATAAAACAGGAGATGTTGCAATGCACAAGAGAGACACTAGCAATGCTCAATGTAAACAGGCACAAGATTGCTCAATCTACTAGTGCAGCAAATTAGATAGATGCTTCGGCCTCTCACTTTTCTGTTTTTGATTCTTCTCTCTTTGCTCTTTTTTTTCACTTTTTTGACTTCTCTTTATAAAACCAATTCACGGAGTACTGTAGCACCGCGAAGATTTTTCAGCACGGCAGAACAATTTCATTTTTTTCCTCTCTCCTCTCTCTTTTTCGGCCACAATACGTTGCACCGCGAAGATTTTTCAGCACGGCAGATCCATTTGCACTCAAAAACCCTAAACCGAGCAGCCCGTGGAGCACAAATATGCTAGTCTCAAATAGGTAAGCTCCTACACAATTATATAGTAGAAAGGCTGTGGCTATGTTTGTCAAACGGAAAAAGGAAAAGGACACTATGTGGACTCGGTTTGGAAAAGAAACGAAAAAGACTAGAATCTGTACCGCGGCAGGAAAACACACGAAACGCGTGCCGCGGCAGGGCTCTGAGAGCGACGAAGGCCAACGCGCTGGAGCAGACAAACGTCAAGCAATGTCTGACCGGGGGCGTTCGCTTCCTACGCGCGAGACCAGACAGAACAGCGATGTTGTCTGATGGCGAGCGATCGATCGTATATGGACTCGATGGAATACAAAACTCAGATCCTAAACCTAAAACCGACTAGAACCTAGACTCCTACGGAAAAGAAACAGATCGGATCAAAGAAGGAAAACGACCAGCAACTAAAACCAATCTACGATGCAATCTAGGCTATGGCAATACTATGAACCCTAAATTTTTTTTGGCTTTTCTGGATAGGACGAAAATCAAAACTAAACTACGGATGATCTGGTGGATTGCTTACCGAGGAAACACTGGAAATCTGATACCAAGATGATATGGAGTGGCCCGATCTTCTCGTGAGCGATGCGATGATGATGATGGCAGCGGATGATTGTCGGGGATAACTTGGTGTCACCGATGAACTCTCCTCGCTTGAACCCTGATGCCAATGCAACAGCTCTCAAACCCTGTAGGATATTCACGACTCCACACACTTGCGCACGTAGCCGTCGACCACGAAACGGTAGTTTGCAATCTACTGATTCCCAGTGGAACAACAGATCACACTAAACTTGCAGCAGTATATCACAAAATCCAGATGAATTGGTGCGAGGAATTCAGATGAATGCTTACAGCAGTTCAACGAAGTAATCTTTAGTCTAAACGTGGTCTAACCCTAATTGAGGGGGCGCCCAGGGCTACTTATAGGCGGCCGGGCGACCTCAGCAAAGACCTGGCCCAAAACATGTCCGGTTTGGGCCCAAACTGACTCGGTTCGACTCAAACGGGTACATACCGACCCATATATGGGTTCGGCCTAATTTTAGCACGCAGGCCATGTGTGTAGCGCGCCTTAGACGTGTAGACATCGTGTCGTAGGCAGTCCTAGTGCGCCATCACGTGCTCGTGCTCATCCATACTTGATCTTCATCACGTGGTGATGTTCTCCATGCTTGTGGCGCCGGCCTCCCTCTCCTCCCTCGCGCTCTCTTGCTTGATCACCACGTCGTGCTCCATGTGTTGCATCTCCTCGCTCCCTCGAACCCCTTCTTCTCCAATGAACCTGATCATACATATGAACAAAGACTTAGGCAGTATAAAATTCTCGTTACAATAAATATCAGATTCAGCAAGGAGTGAGTTCACCTGCTGTTGTAACAACTTAGCACGGGCTCGAGTAATTGGTCCAATCCGAATCTCATCATTGGACTTATCTTGATCAGCAACAATAGGATCATCAACAGTAGGTGGAGATGGCTGTGTAGTAGGGATGTCCTCATCAGAGACTCAACCCGAGTCTGCCACTCAAGTAGAGTCTCGGGGGCTACTGAAATGGGTATGCCCTTCAGGTACCCACGGATTAGTATACCGGGTCCGGCCCATTATGGAGGTGGACTAGCACACGGACTCGAAGATTGACTTGGACATGAAGAAGGAAGGTTCTAATCCGTATTCGACTAGGACACTTGTAAACTCTAGCCTGGTTGCATATATAATGCCAGGCAGGGGCGCCCCTAGAGGCATAACACTATATCTTATAGACAATAGATTTTAGACTAGACAATAGAATAGATACAAAACTCCACCTTTGGCGTCTCCATGTAAACACCATTGTGATCATATACTAGATTGCTAGCAGGATGTAGCGATCCTCCACCGCGGGGACGTGAACCTGGGTACGTCGTGTGCCAATCTCGATCCCGGAATCTCTAGTCGTTGCTCTTCCCCCGATCCTAAGTCCTTCATGTTGGACATTTGCCCAGTTAACCCTCGTCACAACCCAAGTACTTTCTGATTACCTAAGTGACGAGGGTAAACTCGACAAATGTCCTGGATGAAGGACTTAGGATCGGGGGAATAGGGCGTCAGATGAACTCGAAGGTAAAGATCAGTCAAACAAGGCATGTATCGAGAATAAACGTGGTGGTCAACTTGGCTAACTCTCAATCTGTCCCTAACCGGCCTCTCCTGGCCCCTATATATAGGTGGCCAGGTCTCAAGGAACCGGTCGGGTCCGACACATATTATAATATCGGTATGCGACATGGACTCGTATTTCGACTACGCACTTGGGCCTAGCTTAACGGGCCTCAGGGATACACAAGTAACGGGCTCTATTATCTATACCCTTGTCAGTAGCCCCCGAGATTCTACCAGAATTGTAGATTCGGGTCAAATCTCAAATCTTCATATCTTCGACTTGGTCAATCTTTGACTTCTTCGTTTCCCTATACTCAATTAAACAACTTTCATTATATTATCTTGCAAGGGGCTTTGGTTAACAAGCCTGACAGCTCTGGCGGATCAAGTGGCCAGTTAACTGCCGGAGCAGATACTTGTCACCTACTTCAAACACAATCCCCTTGGACTTGAGTTTGGGACCTGGTCGAACCCCTTCTTTTGCCGCATTTAGGACTTACATAGAAAAGAGTTCCAGTAGTTCTCAGGATACCCAGTGCATCCACCAGGATTTTCTTTGCGCCATAGACACAGAAAGTTACTATAAGTGTGTATAGAGGTGCGTATACAAGGCCACACAGGACGGATCCTGGGGTCTTACCTTCACGATCTGTTTCAATCATGGCATTCGAGTTTTGTCGCGATGACACAACTCGAGAATCATATCTTACAATCATTTCGGCCTTGTTTGACTGCTTCAATACTGAAAATCTTCGGGTTGCCCAATTTTTGACTAATATAAATTCCCTCCTGATGGGAGTAACATCAATAAATAACCCTTCTTTCACCTCTTTTACTATTCTTGAAAATGAAATTTCATCGGGTGCGCGCCCAGCGCTCCCGATGGGAGTAGCCCCCGAGGCTATACTGAAAAGTCTTTTCGGGTATAGGCTAAAGTAAACTCTTTTGTTTTTTCCTTGCATCCTTCACGCAGCTGCTTGTTTTGCTCAATAATATCGTCGGGTGTGCGCCAAGCGCTCCCGATGGTAGTAGCCCCCGAGGCAATAGCCGAAGGTTTTATTTCGGGTATAGTCTCAAAGATAAGTGCTCCCTTACTGCTACCTTGTATTTTTCGTTGCATGTTTGTTGGGTGCCTTGATTAGCACCGATGATTAAAGTAGCACTCAAGGCTATTACTAAATTTCCTGTGGGTAACCCTGATCTTCGAGTTGTACTATGATTTCTTTATTTTTTGGCGACTTAACGCTTGTGACATCATTGATAGAATCACTCTCCATGTGATTTGACTGGACGCTGACCGTTGCACGTGGTCAGCATAGTAATTTTATAGTTTTCTGCCCGTTAGTGGGCTTACCGCTTCCGCTTCTTGCGCCACGTCTCAGCCCACGTTCCTTTCACAGGAAGCTTTATAAGGGGGGACTACGGTTTTTACTGTTTACCAGCTCTTTGTTCTTCCGCTACCACCATTGCTGCATCTCCCTTGTTCTCCTGAGCTCCTCGCAGCCCCCGAGCACAGCCCTTGCAAATGCCCGTAATGAGAGTTGCACACAAGGACCAGATGATGAAGAAGAAGGGCGTGAACGCGGTGAGCAGCTGGGTGCCCTCGGAATTCGAACAAGCCAATCTGGCCAAGGCTCAGAAAGAAGGGTTCCTAGTCGGAGGGGATCAGGCCGTCTTCCCCAGCTCCGAGCGCATCCCCAAGCCCCCGAGCGGCTATCGGGTGATGTTTCTCGCTTTTCTTTTGCGCGGTCTTTCTCTTCCTGCCCACGAATTTCTTCATGGGCTTCTCTTTGTTTACCGCGTGCTGCTTCACCAGCTCACGCCAAACTCTATTTTGCACATCGCCTACTTTATCACCCTCTGCGAATCCTTCCTCGGGATCGATCCCCATTGGATTCTGTGGAAATTCCTATTCCGCCTCCGCCCCAGTGCGTCTCTATCTAAGAACCCTTAACTGGGCAGGGCTGTTGTATATGTGCGCGCCGAGGCACATTATCTGGAATTTAGCATGGCTGCATCAGTTCAAGGTTGAAGGAAGAAATAGTTCTACATCAAGGACCAGAAAACTGCTTCCTCTGATAAGTTTGGGATTGCGCCCTTTGATGCTAACAAGAGTCTGACAAAGCTGGCATCATGGGATTCCCCTCCCACGGAAGCTGAGGTTGAAAGCATCAAGCCTTTGCTAGCTCGCATTCAGAGTCTAAAGAGTGCAACTGGAGGCGCACTGACATGGACTCAACTCATGGCGTTCTTCCTGCAAAGGCGCATTCAGCCTCACCAAGCTCGTCCCTCCAAACTGTGGTCGCACTCTGGCTCGGAAGAAGCTTCTCGTGTGTCCCAAGAGGACCTAGAGAAAAAGGGGCTTGACAAATGAGTGAGAGCTTTGACTACTCTCACAAAGGAGAACGAGATCCCAGCTTTGGCAGCTGATTTCTTCGACTCCACTCATCCTGTACCCGCGGTATGTGCTTTGTAATTTGTCTATGTTGACCTCTTTTTTCTTCGCCATCTTGTGGTTTAATGTTGTGAACCAATAGTTTTGCGACTTTATTCTTTTGCAGGACCATCAATTTCTGGTTTCTCGTCCCCCTATTCTAGAGGAGGGTCTAATTCAGGCTGATCATGCTTCTGCTGCTTCTGAAGCCCCCGAGGCTGACGACGGCCAGGACGGAGATGATGCTGAAGTTTCTCACGAAAAGAGTGGCTCCATTTCATTGCCTACTCCTGCAAATTCTGGAGAACCAAGCCTAGACAAGAAGAGGAAACATCTCAACGAATTGCTTTCCTTGAGTACCTCTTCTCCGAAGGATGCGCCAGGGGAGACTTCTTCTGCCAAGGCTCCTGCTCTTGAAATTTTTGACGCGCTGGACTCGTGAGTTTTGCTACTTTTTTGTATTCAGACTTTTTCCTATCCTTAAATCTTATCTCTCCCTTTTTTGCTGACTCCAAGTTTTTCCTTCTAAGGGATGATGATGATCCAAAGAAGAATGCTGCAGCTGCTCCTCTTCTTGATGCTTTGACTACTTCTAAGGAGCTCCCTCAGGAGGAAACTGTGGTGACTAAATCATTGACAGTTCCTCCTGCAAAAGGTACTCCTACTCGTGCTTCCAAGCATTTGAAGAAGACAGCGGTAGTGGGTACTTCTCTTGAGGCCCATCTACCAGCAGCTTCTTCTAAAGATGTGAGTATTGCTTCTTGTAGTTGATTTTTCATTGCTTGAACTTTTCTCTCATACTTTCATTTTGTAGAGCTTGATGCAAAAATTTCTCTCCCTTGGCGTTGAGTGCATTAGGTTCCAGGAGACTGCTTGGGCCTCTTAGGGTATGTTTGTTTTGTGTTGTACCTTCTGCTTGTTCATGTGTCTTCCCGTGGTTTCTTACTCCCTTTCCTTTTCATGTTTTGTATTGTAGACGCTTTGACCGTGGCCAATGCTCACATAGCGGCTCTAGAAACCGAACTCAATGCCTCTAGAGAAGCATGGGAAGGTGTGATATGTCTCAAACGTATCTATAATTTTTGATGCTCCATGCTTGTTCTTACACCATTTGCTTAGTGTTTTGTTACACTTCGTGGCATTTTTATGCATTTTACGGAACTAACATATTAACAAGACGCCACAGTGCCAGTTCTCTGTTTTATGCTGTTTTTGTGTTTCAGAAAAGTTACACAGGAAATATTCTCAGAATTGGACGAAACAAAAGCCGAACCTCCTATTTTTACCGAAGCTTCGCGAAGACTGAAGATGACACGGAGGGAGGCCAGAGGCTGGCCACACCATAGGGGGGCGCGGCCCAGCCCCTGGCCACGCCCACCCATGGTAAGGCCGCCTGACCCATCTCCTGATGACACCCCTTTGCCTATAAAGACCCCTCGATGGAAAAAACCTAAGGGACAGATCGCTTTTCCCAGAAACATACTGCAAGCCGCCGCCGTCGTCGAATTAAGATCGGGAGGATCCAGGAGCTCTTCCCGGCACCCTGTTGGAGAGGGGAATCCCTGTCGGAGGACTTCTACACCACCATGGTCGCCTCCGGAGTGATGTGTGAGTAGTCTACCTTGGACTATGGGTTCATAGCAGTAGCTTGATGGTTGTCTTCTCCACCATGTGCTTCATGTTTAGATCTTGTGAGCTGCCCTACATGGTCAAGATCATGTTTATGTAATCATACATGTTGTGTTTGTTGGGATCCGATGAGTATTGGTACTATGTCAAGTTGATGTGATGAATATTATCTTATGTTATCTCTATGTTGTTTATGATCTTGCATGCTTTCCGTTGCTAGTAGCTATCTTGGCCGAGTAGATGCTAGTAACTCCAAGAGGGAGTATTTATGCTCGATAGTTGGGTTCATGCCTCTATTTAATCCGGGGGAGTGACAGATACCTCTAAGGTTGTAGATGTGTTGTTGCCACTAGGGAGAAAATAACATTCTTGTGTCTAAGGACATTTGCTTTGTTTACATTACACACTTTGCTTAATGCGATTATCTGTTGTTCGCAACTTAATACTCAAGGGGTCTTCGGATGATATCCCCGCGAGTGAATTTTTTGTCATAGATGCAGTTGGATTATGGTCTATGTATTTTGTCGTAATGCCCAGAGTAAGCCTCATAGTGATCCTCGTGATGTATGTACGTTATCTTTACTCTTATCAATTGTCCAACTGTAATTTGTTTACCCAGCATGCTTTATTTATCTTATGGAGAGACACCACTAGTGAACTGTGGACCCCGGTCCAATTTCCTTTACATAGCTTTACCATTTACTTTACTCGCACTGTTTACTTTACTTGCAATACTACTATCTTTTTACCACTCGATACGCTCATTCCTTTGTTTACAGCAAACCGGTGAGATTGACAACCTCATCGTAAGTTGGGAGCAAAGTATTTATTTGTGTTGTGTGCAGGTTTCACATTGCTGCTAGGTGAAGACACACCAACAAGTTGTCTGGCGCCATTGTCCGGGGCGTCACGAAGCTAGCAAGCATCACCTTCTTAAGTTTGGCTCTCTCATACTTGATTGATTACCTTGGTTTCATAACTGAGGGAAAACTTGCTGCTGTGCTCATCACACCTTCTCTTGGGGTTCCCAACTGGTCGGTTATTTACATCTTCAACACCGCACCATCAAGCAAGTTTTCTGGCGCCGTTGCCGGGGAAAGAGAAGACTTCTGCAAGGTTAGTCTCGCACGCACAATCTTTTACTTTGGTTTTAGTTTTGCTTTATTTTATTGTTGCTTGCGTCGTTTAATCAAAAATACAAAAAAAATTAGTTTCCTTTATAGTTGTTTATTATGTCTAGTTTAGGTGCTGCTACTATGTCGCCCGAGGAAATGATCTTCACTTTCAAACAAAAGAGTGAGGAAAGTTTCAAATAAGCTTGGTCTAGAATTTATGATTGGCATGGAAAAACTGAACCGAAAATGACTTTGAGGTTGCTTCTTAGTAGCTTTTACTTTGGACTTGATCTTCGTTATAGATATGCTTTGGATGCTACAGCAGAAGGAGATTTCCTTTGTTGTGATGGAGATCAAGCTTTCAATATTATAAAAAAGTTTATTACAATTTATAGCATGCCAACTGATTTTGATTCCTCTCTTGTGAGCATTTTTAATAGACTTAATACTCTTGAGACTCGCACTACTTGTGTGGGCAATTGCTATAGTACTTTGCGCGACCATTTTAATTATGTGCCAATAAATTCTGAACCATCAAGTTGGTTCCCTACGGTGAAAATCACCATTAGTGGTGAAACTTATCATGCTCGTTGTGATATTATGTCTGAATTTTGTCTTATGCCAAAGGATATATATGAATCTTTGAGTCTTTGGAAACTTTCTGAGGGGGGAGAAGAAATTTCTCTTACTAATAATGCCACTATATTTCCCGTTGGAATAGCTAAAGGAGTATATACAAAAGTACTAGGAAAAATGGTATCTATTGATTATCTTGTTATTGAATGTGTAGGAAAAGGACAAATCACGCATGGAAGGTCTCTACTAAAGCTCCTGGGCGCCATTATAGATGTGGGAAAAGGCACCATCAAATATCAATTCCCACTCAAGAAAGGTATGGAACACTTCCCTTGAAGGAGGAAGAAATTACTTTTTGACTCTATTCTTAGATCAAATTATGAACTTGATGCTCCATCTTTTGATATTACTTGATTCGCACTTTCTGCGCCTAGCTCAAAGGCGTTAAAGAATAGCACTCTTGGGAGATAACCTGATATGGGGTGGCCCGATCTTCTCAGTAAGCTTGCGGTAGTGATGATGATGATGGTAGATAACCTGGTGTCGCCGATGATCTCTCCTCGCTAGATCCCTGATGCCAATGCAACAGCTCTCTACCCTTCGGATATTCATGACTTCACACACTTGCGGTAGTGATGATGATGATGGTAGATAACCTGGTGTCGCCGATGATCTCTCCTCGCTAGATCCCTGATGCCAATGCAACAGCTCTCTACCCTTCGGATATTCACGACTTCACACACTTGCGCAAGGTAGCCGTCGACCACGAAACGGTATAATTGCAATTCACTAATTCTCAATGGAACAGCAGATCACACTTAACTTGCAGTATGTAATCTCCAGATCGAAACGAATTGGAGATAAGAATTCAAGATGAATGCGTAGAGCAGTCTAAAGAACTAGGGTTTTGTTTTAAACGTGGTCTAACCTCTTCTATGGCGCATAGGCACTTATTATATGGGGGGTGCGGCTGGCCAAAGGGCAGCCGACCTGACCTGGTCCTCTAACGTGGTTTGACTCAACCTTATGTGATACAAACTGACCCAATGGTTGGGTGCAGCCAACTAGGCGCGCAGGCCTTAGGTGTATGGCGCACAAACACTTGGTGGTGCGCCATATGCAGCCTCCTGCGTGATGTCCTCCTCCTCCTCATGCTGGTCGCCGGCCTCCCTCTCCTCCCTCGCGTCCATGGGCATGATCATCACGTCTTGCTCCAGCTGCTTCAACTCCTCGCTCCCTCGTGCTATGCGTTCTTCTCCCATGAACCTGAGTATGCAAACACACAAAGACTTAAGCAGTAAACAATTCTCATTAACAAAATAATCAGATTCTATTGGGAGCAAATTCACCTGTTGTTCTATTAACTTTGCACGAGCTCTTGTGATAGGTCCAATTCTGATTTCATCATTGGACTTCTTCTTTGCAGCAACTTGCTTGTCATCATCACGAAGTGGAGATGGAACAATAGTAGGGATGTCCTCATCATCTCCCCCCCCTTCAAAAGGCGTCGACCTCGACGCTCCAAGGTCTTCTCCATCATATGGTGACAAATCAGCAACGTTGAAGCTGTTGCTAATGCCACCAAACTCAGCAATAGGATATCAATCGAGTAGGCATTGTCATTTATCTTGGCTAGCACCTTGTAAGGACGAGCACCACGCGGCCTCAACTTGGAACATCGCAGCTGTGGGAACCTATCCTTGCGCAGATACACCCAAACCATATCTCCAGGCTGAAACAAAACTTGCTTTCTTGATTGGTTTCATGTAGCAGCAATGTTCTTGCCTTTCTTCTCAATGGCCTCTCGTGTCTTCTCATGAATTTTCTTCACATAATCTGCTCTTTTTGATGCCTCCATATTAACTCTCTCATGCAATGGAAGAGGCAGCAAATCTAGTGGTGTGATTAGTTTGAAACCATACACCACCTCGAAAGGACAAAGCTGAGTAGTAGTGTGCACCGCTCTGTTATATGCAAACTCAACATGTGGCAAACACTCCTCCCACTCACGCAGATTTTTCTTGATCATGGCTCGCAGCAATTGTGACAATGTTCTATTCACCACCTCCGTTTGACCATCAGTTTGGGGATGACATGTAGTGCTGAACAGTAACTTCGTTCCCAGCTTGCCCCATAGTGTCTTCCAGAAGTAGCTCATAAACTTCACGTCCCTGTCAGAAACTATTGTCTTGGGCACTCCATGCAAGCGGACAATGTCCATGAAAAACAGATTAGCTATGTGCGACGCATCGTCGCTTTTGTGGCATGCAATAAAGTGTGCCATCTTAGAGAATCTATCCACTACCACAAATATACTATCATGACCTCTTTTAGTGCGTGGCAAACCTAACACAAAATCCATACTTATATCTTCCCATGGTGTGGTAGGCGCAGGTAGTGGTGATATGGGGTGGCCCGATCTTCTCAGTAAGCTTGCGGTAATGATGATGATGGTGATAGATAACTTGGTGTCGCCGATGATCTCTCCTCGCTAGATCCCTGATGCCAATGCAACAGCTCTCTACCCTTCGGATATTCATGACTTCACACACTTGCGCAACGCAGCCGTCGACCACGAAACGGTATAATTGCAATTCACTAATTCCCAATGGAACAGCAGATCACACTTAACTTGCAGTATATAATCTCCAGATCGAAACGAATTGGAGACAAGAATTCCAGATGAATGCTTAGAGCAGTCTCAAGAACTAGGGTTTTATCTAAAACGTGGTCTAACCTCTCTATGGCGCATAGGCACTTATTATATGGGGGGTGCGGCTGGCCCAAGGGCAACCGACCTGACCTGGTCCTCTAACATGGTTCGACTCAACCTGACGTGATACAAACTGACCCAAAGGTTGGGTGCAGCCAACTAGGCGCGCAGGCCTTATGTGTATGGCGCACATACACTTGGTGGTGCGCCATATGCAACCTCCTGCGTGATGTCCTCCTCCTCCTCATGCTGGTCGCCGGCCTCCCTCTCCTCCCTCGCGTCCATGTGCATGATCATCACGTCTTGCTCCAGCTCCTCGCTCCCTCGTGCTATGTCTTCTTCTCCCATGAACCTGAGTATGCAAACACACAAAGACTTAGGCAGTAAACAATTCTCATTAACAAAATAATCAGATTCTATTAGGAGCAAATTCACCTGTTGTTCTATTAACTTTGCACGAGCTCTTGTGATAGGTCCAATTCTGATTTCATCATTGGACTTCTTCTTTGCAGCAACTTGCTTGTCATCATCACGAAGTGGAGATGGAACAATAGTAGGGATGTCCTCATCATCTCCCCCCCCCTTCAAAAGGCGTCGACCTCGACGCTCCAAGGTCTTCTCCATCATATGGTGACAAATCAGCAACGTTGAAGCTGTTGCTAACGCCACCAAACTCAGCAATAGGAATATCAATCGAGTAGGCATTGTCATTTATCTTGGCTAGCACCTTGTAAGGACCAGCACCACGCGGCCTCAACTTGGAACTTCGCAGCTGTGGGAACCTATCCTTGCGCAGATGCACCCAAACCATATCTCCATGCTGAAACAAAACTTGCTTTCTTGATTGGTTGCGTGCAGCAGCAATGTTCTTGCCTTTCTTCTCAATGGCCTCTCGTGTCGTCTCATGAATTTTCTTCACATAATCTGCTCTTTTTGATGCCTCCATATTAACTCTCTCATGCAATGGAAGAGGCAGCAAATCTAGTGGTGTGATTGGTTTGAAACCATACACCACCTCGAAAGGACAAAGCTGAGTAGTAGTGTGCACCGCTCTGTTATATGCAAACTCAACATGTGGCAAACACTCCTCCCACTCACGCAGATTTTTCTTGATCATGGCTCGCAGCAATTGTGACAATGTTCTATTCACCACCTCCGTTTGACCATCTGTTTGGGGATGACATGTAGTGCTGAACAGTAACTTCGTTCCCAGCTTGCCCCATAGTGTCTTCCAGAAGTAGCTCATAAACTTCACGTCCCTGTCAGAAACAATTGTCTTGGGCACTCCATGCAAGCGAACAATGTCCCTGAAAAACAGATTAGCTATGTGCGACGCATCGTCGCTTTTGTGGCATGCAATAAAATGTGCCATCTTAGAGAATCTATCCACTACCACAAATATACTATCATGACCTCTTTTAGTGCGTGGCAAACCTAACACAAAATCCATACTTATATCTTCCCATGGTGTGGTAGGTGCAGGTAGTGGTGTATACAAACCGTGAGGCTTCAGCTTGGACTTGGACGTGTTGCATACAATGCAGCGCCTAACAAATATGTCCACGTCACGCCTCATCTTGGGCCAATAAAAATGATCAGCGAGCATGAGAAGCGTCTTCTCACGCCCAAAGTGACCCATCAATCCGCCAGCATGTGATTCCTGCAACAATAGCAAACGTACCGACGATTCTGGAACACATAGTTTGTTAGCACGAAACAAAAATCTATCATGTATGTGGTACTTGTCCCATGCATGTCTAAGCATACACAAACGATATGGTTCAGCAAAATCATGATCAGTGGCATACAAATCACACAAGCTCTCTAAACCAGGAATTTTAACATCAAGATGCGTCAATAGCATGTTCTTCCAAGATAGAGCATCAGCAACAACATTTTCTTTCCCTTTCTTATACTTGATTATGTAGGGAAACGACTCAATGAACTCAACCCACTTAGCTAGGCGCCTATGCAAGTTAGATTGAGCTTTCAGATATTTTAAAGCTTCATGATCAGAATGTATGATAAATTCTTTTGGCCACAAATAATGTTGCCAAACCTCAAGAACTCGAACAAGCGCATACAATTCTTTATCATAAACAGGATAATTCAGTCTAGCACCAGAAAGTTTCTCGCTGAAATAAGCAATAGGTCTACCTTCTTGCATCAACACACCACCAATTCCTATACCACTAGCATCACATTCAACTTCAAATTGCTTAGAAAAATCTGGTAGTGCAAGCAATGGTGCAGAAGTAAGCAAACGTTTCAGCTCATCAAATGCATGATCTTGGGCAGCGCCCCATACAAAAGGCACTCCTTTCTTAGTTAATTCATTCAATGGTGCAGCAATAGTACTAAAGTCTTTCACAAAACGCCGATAGAAACCAGCAAGACCGTGAAAACTGCGTACTTGACTAACATTCATGGGAGTAGGCCAATTTTGAATTGCTTCAATTTTAGATGAATCTACCTCTACCCCATGCATAGATACAACATATCCCAGAAATATCACTTTATCTTTTGCAAATGTGCACTTCTCAAGGTTAGCATACAATTTAGCATCACGCAACACTTGCAAAACTTGTCAAATATGCTCACAATGTTCAGATTCAGTGCGGCTGTAAATAAGTATATCATCAAAATATACAACCACAAAACGACCAATAAACTCTCGCAAAACATGATTCATTAAGCGCATGAATGTGCTAGGTGCATTAGTAAGACCAAAAGGCATAACTAGCCACTCATATAAACCAAATTTAGTTTTGAAAGCAGTTTTCCATTCATCCCCTTCTTTCATCCTAATTTGATGGTATCCACTATGCAAATCAATCTTAGAGAAAATAGCAGCACCACTCAATTCATCTAGCATATCCTCTAAGCGTGGAATAGGATGACGATATCGAATAGTGATGTTATTAATAGCTCTACAATCTACGCACATGCGCCATGTACCATCTTTCTTAGGCACCAAAATAACAGGAACAGCACAAGGGCTAAGAGAAACACGAATATACCCCTTGTCCAGAAGCGCTTGTACTTGTCGCTGTATTTCCTTTGTCTCTTCGGGGTTGGTCCTGTACGGCGCACGGTTTGGAAGAGTGGCACCAGGGATCAAATCAATTTGATGCTCAATTCCACGCAATGGTGGCAGTCCTGCGGGCACCTCCTCCGGAAACACATCGTCGTACTCCTGCAATACATTAGAAACACCAAGAGAAACAGGTTGCATATCATTAGAAACTAACACCTCGCCTTTGTACATAAGCACAAGTGGCATGGCTGTAGGATCCTCTCTAAATTCTACCATGTCTTCTTTGGTGGCTAATATAAGCAAACTAGGCACTCTCTCACTTTTCGTTATATTTTCACTCACAGCTATGACATTATTTTCTCGTGTAGGTGGCTGTTCTAGCTTCACTTCTGTTTTCTGACGAGACTCATTGGCAATTTGCTGCGGTGACATAGGCTGTAGATTAATTTTCTTGCCCTTGAACTCCAAGTGATAGGTATTGGCTCCGCCATTGTGTTGCACATGGCGATCATACAGCCATGGCCGACCCAGTAGTAGGTGACAAACAGTCATAGGAACCACATCAAACTCAATGGAATCTTTGTAGGGTCTTATCTCAAAATTCACACACACCATATGATTTACCTTCATCTCTCCATTATCACTCAACCATTGGATGTAGTAGGGATTTGGATGAGGTAAATATTTCAGATTTAGCTTGGCACAGAGCTCCTTGCTTGCTAGATTGCGACAGCTACCTCCATCAATGATTACTTTGCAAGCTTTGTTTGGGCCAACTAGTGCTTTTGTTTGGAAGAGATTGCAGCGCTGGGAATCAGCATGTGGCGTGACACTCAATGCACGCTGCGAGACAACAATGGTAGGCGCTGGAGAAGCAAAGGCATCCATGCCGCCCTCACTTGTGTATCCATCATCATTGGAAGCATACTGATCAGCGTCATCTCCAGTCTCATACTCATTATCATCATTAACAAACATCACCTTTCTGTTTGGACACTCTCGCTTGAAGTGCCCCTTGCCACCACATGTATGGCATTGCATATCTCTATTACGAGCTGTAGACATGTTGGAACCAGAGCTAGGCGCAGGAGCTGCTGGTTTCTTTGCAGTAGAAGCATTGGAGGCTGGGTTAGAGTGGGAAGAAGAGGGGCCTCTGGTGGCACCCTCCATAGGCGCTGCAGATTGGTGCGGCGCCCTGCTAGAGAACCTCCCAGAAGTAGTATATCGTGCCTTGATTTGAGCCTCTTCAGCTAGCTGCGATTCAGCCTCCCTTGCATGATGCAAAAGCTCATTCATATTGTTGTAGGAATGATGCCTAACAATACCTTTTATGTTGTACTTCAGCCCATGAAGAAATCGCTGCATTGTCATCTCAATAGACTCTCGAACACGTGCACGCTGCAGCAACATCTCCATCTGATAAGGATCACGCCGGTGATCCTTGGAGTTTTGTCCCGATCTTTCACAGCGAGTCAACCCGGAAAAATAATCTTCCAACAACGCAATGAACGTCACCTGAAGAAGAGGAACGGATCCAGCAAGCAACGTGATGAAGATCACCACGCCTCAAACCACAGCTCGATAATCCTTGATGACGCAAGAACCCTCGCAGCAATCTTTATTAGAAACACGGCAGCGCCGTTTCCCCGGAGGGATGATACACGGTGGAGCACACGATAGTTTTCAACTAAACAACTGAACTCCCCTAAACCCTAGACTGCTGGCCTCCTTATATAGATGGCCAGAAAACTGTTGGGCTTGGACAGGCCCAAACCCAAAACACACAATAAAACCTAGGTGGCCCACAACTAGACCTAGCTACGAAATAACATAGGCATGAATATAAATTGCTGACACAACCTTAGACTAATTATTACATATCGTAGGTCGTCCTGGCGTGCCAATATGCAACGAGCTTCCCTCATCTTGGTGGAGTCCTGAAATTGGGCTTCACCTCCTCTGTCGTACCCATATCATCCTCCCCCCTTCAAAAAGCGTTGTCCCCAACGCGTGAGGGTCTGCTCGAAAGGGTGGCGGAATATCAATAGCACCACGCATATTCGCCGTCTTCAAGTCTTGCTTGCCTTCCTCACCACAGCCTCCCTCTCGGCCTGCTCGACTTGATACAGCCCTGGGTGGTTGCACCTCTTTGCGTCGCCAAATGAACTTGTACTTAGGCGCCTCCACCTTCTTCTTCTCAATTCTTGCTGGAACCTTGCGTTGCTGAACATGAACCTGCTTAGCACGACCCCGCAAAGTAGTAATGCCCGGGCCACACAACTGACGAACACGTCCATCTTTGCCTGTATGCACACACACTGCTGCTCCAACAAAACGTCCCCGAGGTGTTCTAACAAAACTGTGGGTGACTACACGTGACACCATATGCACCGGAACAAGATCAGCACCACCGTCATCGGTCTGAACACCCATGTCAACATGAACTAGAAGTGGAACACATGGAACACATGCTGACCTATCCTTCCCTTCATCAATATGAGGCTTCACTTCAACCGGCTTGTCACTAACAAGAACAACTGGCTTGTCATCTACAGGCTTGGCTGAAACAATGTCACCACTGATGCTGTTCGCATCATGCTCCTCATGCTGCAGCGTAGCTAGCCCAGATTTTGGCTTAGCCTTGCGCAACTTCGCCTTGTGTACCACCAGCTCAACATCAGACTTTATGTGATCATCCTGCATAGGTTTGAAAGTCTGCTGTTTGCCATCATGCACAAAAGAATATGTATTTGCTCTCCCAACATGAGTAACATTGCGATCATACTGCCATGGACGTCCAAGTAACAGCCCACATACCTCCAATGGCAACACATCGCATTCCACCTCATCAACATAATCATCAACTGTAAATGGCACACGTACCTTATGAGTAACCTTCAGCACACCGCAGCTATTCAACCACTCAACATGCTTAGGTTCAGGAATACGCCATGTGGACAACCCCAAGGATGCCACCACAGCCTTACTGATGCCATTACAGTAACTACCGCTGTCAATAATCAGTTTGCATGCCTTCTCCTTGATGGTGCACTGTGTTTGAAAAAGGCTGCATCGCTGATTCCTCCTTATCGCCTCATCACCATTGGACAATTTGTGAAGTTGTATACTCATACCTCTCAATGGTGTGTCATCTCCATCAACTTTGGCTTGTACCATTGGAACAACCGCCTTGTCTGATTCCACGGTCTTGTCCAAAAATCGAGTACGCAGAAATTGCTTAAAAACCTCCCAACGAGATGTGTCAAGTGTGATGCCCTTTGCGCACCATTCTTCACGCCACCAACCAGTCACCTGCGTATCCACACGCCGATGGGCAAGTACAAATTCAGTAAAACAGTATTAACTAGCTGACAGGGACGGACGAGCCAAATAGCAAACGCGGTGACTGACCCAGACGATGTCTGTGCGGCTAGCGAGTCGGCGGCTGGCGATTCAGGAGTCGCGCTCGACCCCAGACAATGGCTGTGGTCTAGCAACCGAAAGGGTACGAGCGAGGTAGCGCTTCAGCAGGTGGGCCGGCCCACGTTGGCTGGGCTGGGCAACGACCGGCCCGTGGGGAACAGAGCGAGGCGCTAGGAAACAGACTCGCTCGAGGACAGAAGCGAGCTGACCCCAGGCGCGTGGGGCGATCGGAGCTGCTTTTTTCCTTTCTCTTTTTTTTTTGTTCCCGCGATCCTGCCTGCTAGCGATAGGAGAATTCGTGGCGTCGGAAACAATCGCGGCGACTCGCGTGGTGATCTGTTTCCCCTTTTTTTTTGAACCTACAGCGATCGGGATTGGAAAACTTCACACGATGAGTCTGATTGCACACGTGAAGCTCCTCAATGCGCGTGGACTCTGTGATCGATCTTGGAGGACACAGCGATCGGATCTTGCTTTCCTTGCACCAACTTTGGATCTGATCGCAGCTTGTCTATGGATCTGCAACCTGATCAAGAACAAAAATATAACTGGACAATGATCGGCGCCTCGATCGCCCAGGGAATTCACGCCTATCTAAAATCAACCGATCAAGAACAACAATCTGAGACCAATCAGATCTGAAAACTGGTGAAGAGCAAACTGATCTGCAAACTGCCTCGAAAGAACACTCCGCAGATCAAACAATCAACAGAAGATACTCGCGGTGATCAACCCAGTAATCTGATACCACATGATAAGGATCACGCCGGTGATCCTTGGAGTTTTGTCCCGATCTTTCACAGCGAGTCAACCCGGAAAAATAATCTTCCAACAACGCAATGAACGTCACCTGAAGAAGAGGAACGGATCCAGCAAGCAACGTGATGAAGATCACCACGCCTCAAACCACAGCTCGATAATCCTTGATGACGCAAGAACCCTCGCAGCAATTTTTATTAGAAACACGGCAGCGCCGTTTCCCCGGAGGGATGATACACGGTGGAGCACACGATAGTTTTCAACTAAACAACTGAACTCCCCTAAACCCTAGACTGCTGGCCTCCTTATATAGATGGCCAGAAAACTGTTGGGCTTGGACAGGCCCAAACCCAAAACACACAATAAAACCTAGGTGGCCCACAACTAGACCTAGCTACGAAATAACATAGGCATGAATATAAATTGCTGACACAACCTTAGACTAATTATTACATATCGTAGGTCGTCCTGGCGTGCCAATATGCAACGAGCTTCCCTCATCTTGGTGGAGTCCTGAAATTGGGCTTCACCTCCTCTATCGTACCCATATCACCATCTCCATGTAATAAGCATCAACGGTCATGGTTCCTTGCTTCAATTGTGTCAATTTATCATAAACAGTACGCAGGTAATTAGTGGGAACAAAACGAGCTCGCATGATCTCCTTCATATTGCGCCATGTAAGAACAGGAAGCTCGTTGTCATCTCTTCTTTCCCTCACAATGCTATCCCACCAACGCAAGGCATAACCATCAAATTCTGAAGAAGCAAGCTTGATCTTCCTATCTTCAGTGTAATCATGCAAACGCCATAAGTTTTCAATCTTGAGCTCCCAAGTAAGGTACTCCTCCGCATCAGTGGAGCCTTCAAATCTGGGAATCGTGAACTTGGGCTTGCCCAAGCCATCATCCTCCTGAAGTGGCACACGCCGAGCACCAAGTGGTGGTGGTGGCAGACCCTGTCCTGGAAAGCCACGCCCGCGGCCATTGTTGCCCATCATGTTTTCATTATCTCCATGGACACTATCATCATCGCCATGGTCCTCATGTTGGCGTTGCTCAACAGCTACACGCAGCCCATTGACGGAAGTTGTCAATTGATGTATGCTTGTCTGGAGAGCAGTGACTTGCGCTTGCATAGCATTGACTGTAGTTTCAGTTGCATCCACTTTCATTTGCACAGCTTGAATATCAGCGTCAATGTTTTCAGTGGATCTAGTAATAACCCCTTGCAAATGATCACGGAGAGCTTCATATTCCCTCCATGTAACAGTAGCATCATCAGCTTTTTTCTGCATCACATCAACACCACTAACAGACATGATTAGTAGGTTAGTGCACTAAAGCAAAAATCTTTTTGGTGGCACACTCACAACTCACTCAAAACTGACAAGAAAAGGAAATCTTACCGTTCCAAAGTGAATAGCAATTGCGTACCCGTTCGGATAGATGACTAATGCACGGATGTGATGAAGTGAATACCAGGGTATAAGAGCAATCACACGACAAAGCAGGAGTATATGGTGGAGCTGTAGGTATGGTATCCTAACTACACCAAAGACAAGTCCTAGTGCTGATCGTGTGAACAAAACACCCAAGGGAAACACACACGTGGAGATAAACGTGGCAAAGCAACTATAAAACAGGATATGTTGCAATGCACAAGAGAGACACTAGCAATGCTCAATGTAAACAGGCACAAGATTGCTCAATCTACTAGTGCACAAAATTAGATATATGCTTCGGCCTCTGAATGAAGTGAAACTCCGCTTCTCACTTTTTTGTTTTTGATTCTTCTCTCTTTTCTCTTTTTTTTTGACTCTCTTTATAAAACAAATTCACGGAGTACTCTCTTACTAATAATGCCACTATATTTCCCGATGGAATAGCTAAAGGAGTATATACAAAAGTACTAGGAAAAATGGTATCTATTGATTATCTTGTTATTGAATGTGTAGGAAAAGGACAAATCACGCTTGGAAGGTCTCTACTAAAGCTCCTGGGCGCAATTATAGATGTGGGAAAAGGCACCATCAAATATCAATTCCCACTCAAGAAAGTTATGGAACACTTCCCTTGAAGGAGGAAGAAATTACTTTTTGACTCTATTCTTAGATCAAATTATGAACTTGATGCTCCATCTTTTGATATTACTTGATTCGCACTTTCTGTGCCTAGCTCAAAGGCGTTAAAGAAAAGCACTCTTGGGAGATAACCTGATATGGGGTGGCCCGATCTTCTCAGTAAGCTTGCGGTAGTGATGATGATGATGGTAGATAACCTGGTGTCACCGATGATCTCTCCTCGCTAGATCCCTGATGCCAATGCAACAGCTCTCTACCCTTTGGATATTCACGACTTCACACACTTGCGCAACGTAGCCGTCGACCACGAAACGGTATAATTGCAATTCACTAATTCCCAATGGAACAGCAGATCACACTTAACTTGCAGTATGTAATCTCCAGATCGAAACGAATTGGAGACAAGAATTCAAGATGAATGCGTAGAGCAGTCTCAAGAACTAGGGTTTTGTTTTAAACGTGGTCTAACCTCTTCTATGGCGCATAGGCACTTATTATATGGGGGGTGCGGCTGGCCAAAGGGCAGCCGACCTGACCTGGTCCTCTAACGTGGTTTGACTCAACCTCATGTGATACAAACTGACCCAATGGTTGGGTGCAGCCAACTAGGCGCGCAGGCCTTAGGTGTATGGCGCACAAACACTTGGTGGTGCGCCATATGCAGCCTCCTGCGTGATGTCCTCCTCCTCCTCATGCTGGTCGCCGGCCTCCCTCTCCTCCCTCGCGTCCATGGGCATGATCATCACGTCTTGCTCCAGCTGCTTCAACTCCTCGCTCCCTCGTGCTATGCCTTCTTCTCCCATGAACCTGAGTATGCAAACACACAAAGACTTAAGCAGTAAACAATTCTCATTAACAAAATAATCAGATTCTATTAGGAGCAAATTCACCTGTTGTTCTATTAACTTTGCACGAGCTCTTGTGATAGGTCCAATTCTGATTTCATCATTGGACTTCTTCTTTGCAGCAACTTGCTTGTCATCATCACGAAGTGGAGATGGAACAATAGTAGGGATGTCCTCATCATAACCCATTGTTTTCTTTTCAGTACTTTTTCTTTTATTTGAGTCTTGGAAGTTATTACTACTATAATAACCGCTCCTTATCATTTTTATTTCGTTGTTGTGCCAAGAAGAACCTCTAATTTGAGGGAGGTAAGATTTGGGGAAGTTGCTGTCCTAAAACAGATTTCGGTGCTGCACCGTAAAAATTCGTGAAAATTCTCAGAACATATTTTTGACCTGCGATTTCTTGTGCATATGCCCCAGGTTATATCCAAACTTTCATTAGTTTTGCACTTTTTGATTTGAGCAACAGAAGGTCCTCAAAAAAATCAACCTTTGACAGTTGTTCTGTTTTGACAGATTTCTGCCACTATTTGTGTTTGCCTCTCGATCGCTTTCATTTTGAGTTCTTTTGATCACGGAACTTTTGGTGAAGTTGCTACAGTAGTATATGCTTTATATGTGGTGGTTTTGAGTTGAATACTGAACCAAAAAGGGTTGATTCATTATTATGTTTATGCTAACGTTGCTCATAAAATTGTGTGAAGTTTTGTATGAAGGAAGTTTTCAAGTGTAGGGATTGGAGAATGATGAGATGAGGTGAAGAATGGACAAAAGCTCAAGCTTGGGAATGCCCATGTCACCCCAAGAAATATCCAAGAGGTACAAGCGTCAAAGCTTGGGGATGCCCCCGAGGCACCCCTTCTTCATCGGCAAAAATCAGGTCACCTTTCAAAACACTATATTTTTATTGCTTCATGCACTATAAGTTTTTCTTGGAGCGTCTTTAATTTTGCTTTCAGTTTACATTTGTTTTGCTTGCTGCAATAAATGGTTGGACCCCAAAAAATTTCTTTTGGAGGAGATGTACTTGTTTTTCATTGCCAAGAACACTCCGTTTTTCACTCTTATCGTTCAACGAGTGTTCTCTTTTTCTAGAATTGCATTTGGTTTTCGTTTTTCGCCTTGATTTTTGTTCAGATCTTGTTTTATCTTTGCATCAAGGTGTATTTGGACCTCTGGTCTATGTTGGTATTCATTAAAAGAATTGTTTCAAAAGGGTTTGAATGGTGTTGGAAAAGAGAAAAAGTGGTACAAAAAGGAGCTTGTTTAGACTGCGGCTTAGACTTTTTCATGCCTTGCTTGATGTCGTTTTGATAGTATGCTTAGTGATTTTTGTTGTAGCATGACTTGTCTCAAATGACTGAGATTGCTTAATGAGCCTTTGAAAAATCATGCGTTGTCTTTATTATTTGGAAGCATTAATTTGGTTTTCTCCTTGATGCTTTATTTGGGTTGACTTGGCGCATGCTTACAACATGTTAGACTCATACAAAGTCGCCATAAGCCTCTATGATCATTTAGTTTTTGACTTTTGATGCCATTTTATGCTTCTCTTAATGATGTTTTGTCGCTATGCATGATTATGGCTGTTATTGCTCTCTTAGTTGGTCGCTCCCAGTCTTTTGCTAGCCCTCATTTTGTACTGAGTATGAGTTCTACTCGTGCATCCAACTCCCAAAAACCAAGTTATTCCAATGTGTCCACCATACATACCTATAAGCAATTTGCTATTCCAAAGTACATTTGACTTGCTTTTATCTATCCTTCAAATTAAACTCTTTTGGTGTTATGTGAAAATTAGTCAGTAAAGCTCTCACGAACCTGATGGCACACTTTACTTTTCTCACTTTTAAAATTTTGACATTATGGCTCTTTTATGTTGACATTATGCTTGCAAGTTGTAAGTTGGAAATTAGCCAAACCATGCCGTCATGGGGTAAGCTTTCAACATTGCACTTCTTTTATTTGAGTTGATATCGTGATCTTTTGTTTATGGATACTCGCGATGTGAAATAAGTTGGGAATCTTGCGGGATCATGGAGTTTGTATACGTGTTAGAGAAACGCCTGGGCCGCTAATCTAAGCCATGCATAATTCATGGTGGAAATTTACAGCATGCCCATAGTGGACATTCGACGACGCATCTCAAAATAAAAAGCTATACCAATGGTAAATAAAAGAGATGCTGAGGTGTTCATTGTCTGTTTGTCCTGTCATTTTGATATGGGCTTGTTCCATGTCATCGGGCAAGGAGGTACCCCGTTGGCGGTTCTCGATGATAAGTGTATACTTACAATGACAAGAGCTTGCTTGGGACTCTAAGTCGAGTAGCATGAGGATTGGGTATTCGTACTTCACGGGACACGAAGTTTTCAACTTATAATTTGTCAAGCATATGCTCATAAACGTTCTTGCATTTACTTTAACCATTCAAGATGCTTATGATGGGGGAAATGAGAGCTCAAAGCGAGTAAGTACCATAATATTTGAAGGTTTATAAAACTTGCAATCACTGCTTCCCTCTGCGAAGGGCCTTTCTTTTACTTTTATGTTGAGTCACCACCTTCTACCTTTATGCACCGTCTAAGAGAGCATAGTTGCCATTCTGAGTTTTATGTGCATAGTCCCAAAATTTATCATTGATTGATTCATGATTTTGGTTTCACTTGTTCTTAAATTATTTGTATCTAGTCGCCCTCTTAAACTTGAAGGTGTCCTATGCATTTTGTTTTGCTATTCCATGAAGGACAAGCTGAAAACCATTTGCTATGTTTTTCCATATGATTTAAACACACATTTGACTTTCATTGTTTCATTATTCATGATCTTTCGTTTGTGTTTCTTTTCATGTTATAACATGGTTGCTAAGTTTCTATTGTCAAGATTATGTCTTTCATGCCCATGTTTTAAGTTCTTTGATCCTAGCACTCAATGCTTACTTTGATGATCAAGATTGTGATGGTGCATGTCACCTCAAAAATTATACTTTTGTTATCACTTACCTACTCGAGGACGAGCAGGAGTTAAGCTTGGGGATGCTTGATACGTCTCAAACGTATCTATAATTTTTGATGCTCCATGCTTGTTCTTACACAATTTTCTTAGTGTTTTGTTACACTTCGTGGCGTTTTTATGCATTTTCCGGAACTAACCTATTAACAAGATGCCACAGTGCCAGTTCCCTGTTTTCTGCTGTTTTTTTGGTTTCAGAAAAGTTACACAGGAAATATTCTCGGAATTGGACGAAACAAAAGCCGAACCTCCTATTTTTACCGAAGCTTCGCGAAGACCGAAGATGAGACGGAGGGGGCCAGAGGCTGGCCACACCACAGGTGGGTGCGGCCCAGCCCTTGGCCGTGCCCACCCATGGTGAGGCCGCCTGGCCCACCTCCTGACGACGCCCCTTCGCCTATAAAGACCCCTCGATGGGAAAAACCTAAGGGACGGATCGCTTTTCCCAGAAACATACTGCAAGCCGCCGCCGTTGTCAAATCGAGATCAAGAGGATCCAGGAGCTCTTCCCGGCACCCTGCCGGAGAGGGGAATCCCTGCTGGAGGCCTTCTACACCACCATGGTCACCTCCGGAGTGATGTGTGAGTAGTCTACCTTGGACTACGGGTCCATAGCAGTAGCTAGATGGTTGTCTTCTCCACCATGTGCTTCATGTTTAGATCTTGTGAGCTGCCCTACATGATCAAGATCATCTTTATGTAATCATACATGTTGTGTTTGTTGGGATCCGATGAGTATTGGTACTATGTCAAGTTGATGTGCTGAATATAATCTTATGTTATCTCTATGTTGTTTATGATCTTGCATGCTTTCCATTGCTACTAGCTATCTTGGCCGAGTAGATACTAGTAACTCCAAGAGAGAGTATTTATGCTCGATAGTTGGGTTCATGCCTCTATTTAATCTGGGGCAGTGACAGATACCTCTGAGGTTGTAGATGTGCTGTTGCCACTAGGGAGAAAACAACATTCTTGTGTCCAAGGACATTTGCTTTGTTTACATTATGCACTTTGCTTAATGCGATTATCTGTTGTTCGCAACTTAATACTCAAGGGGTCTTCGGATGATATCCCCGCGAGTGGATTTTTAGTCATAGATGCAGTTGGATTATGGTCTATGTATTTTGTCGTAATGCCCAGAGTAAGCCTCATAGTGATCCTCATGATGTATGTACGTTATCTTTACTCTATCAATTGCCCAACTGTAATTTGTTTACCCAACATGCTTTATTTATCTTATGGACAGACACCACTAGTGAACTGTGGACCCCGGTCCAATTTCCTTTACATAGCTTTACCGTTTACTTTACTCGCACTATTTACATTACTTGCAATACTACTATCTTTTTACCACTCGATACGCTCATTCCTTTGTTTACAGCAAACCTGTGAGATTGACAACCTCATCATAAGTTGGGAGCAAAGTATTTATTTGTGTTGTGTGCAGGTTTCACGTTGCTGCTAGGTGAAGACACACCAACAAGTTGTCTGGCGCCATTGTCCGGGGTGTCACGAAGCTAGCAAGCATCACCTTCTTAAGTTTGGCTCTCTCCTACTGGATTGATTACCTTGGTTTCATAACTGAGGGAAAACTTGCTGCTATGCTCATCACACCTTCTCTTGGGATTCCCAACTGGTCGGTTATTTACATATTCAACACCACACCATCAAGGTGCCACTGCTGCCAAGGTTGCTGCTGAGAAAGCTACTAAGTAAGCAGAAACCAAGGCAACAAAAGCTGAAAAAGCACTTGCCGATGCTAATCAAAAGCGGGTCCAACGAGAGCAAGCTATAGCCGAACGTCTTGACAAGATTTCCGTTCATGTTGGAAGTAAGTGTCGCGTTGTTCTTTTTTGTTTACTTGCTCATGCTTCTATTTGCTGATATTTGTTCGCTTTCCCTTGCCTTTTCCTTCTGTGGTGCAGCAGAAAAAATTGGAGTATCGTGGAAGCTTCAGCAGCCAGACACTGAAGACCCTCTGCTTGCTGCTATGGATTTGCTGGAATCAAACTGAAAATTGGTCCAGGAAGTTCTCTAGCTAACTCGCCGCGTGCTGATGCGGATGTTCGTTGGGTTGTGGCCGAAGAAGAGGGCAGAGATGCTAGTTGACAACCTCAAGAAGCTTGCCGAGGCCTTCAACACCATCGAAGATCCTGTTCTTACAATGAAGGGCCGGTCGGTGAAACAAGGTGTCGAAGGGGCGATTGCGCTTGCTCAATCGCACGGCAAAGAAGTGGACTGGGAGTAGATTTAGCTTTTCCTGTGCTCATCCTCTTTCGGAACTACTGGGGTTCTTCGAGAAGGCGAAGAAGTATGCGCTGGGCATTGTGTCTATTATCACTCCCACAACAACTTCTTCGACTCCTACACCTAGCTCTTCGACTCCTGTGCCAAGTGCTTTGATGCCTCCGCCAAGTGCTGATGTTGATTCTTCCGCACCTTCTACCGCCACGGAGCCTGCTGCTGAGGTGGCGTAGAATTAGCCTTCTCTTGTAATTTCCTTTCTTTTGAGTTAATATAGCAGACCTTTCCATCTTTTGCCTGACAATCCATCAGGGAACTCTGTACTTTCGGTGAATATTTTGCTTTATGAAATGTTGCGCTTGATTGCTAGATGCGTTTCTGAGTTGTTTTCTCTTTCCTTCTTTTGCCTTCCAGCCTGTGTGTGTTGGTGGATCACTGAATCTTGATCGTGACTCGCCACCCGCCACCCGCCAATGTGTTCGACTCTAGAGTTCCTTCTCCTCCTCGTTCTCCTTGCTGATGCACTGAGTATTTGTTGAGGATTTCGGACCTCGAAGGTCGCTTGTCATTACTGAAGTGTCAAGCAAAATCTTCCTTGGACCAGGCTGGTAAATCTTATGGCTTGATGAGGCAGGTGTCTGCACTTGAAGATAAAGTGTCGGGTTTGGTGGCCCAGGTTATGCACCTGAAGGAATGTGACTCCTATCTTGTTGAGATTATCGAGTCAGCTTGAGAGCAGCTGAAATGTGAGTTTTTTCAGACCTTGTTGATTTTTTCTGCTGATTTCCTTGGCTTCATACTCTGATGAACTTGCGTCTTCCAGGTACTTGCTTGCATCCTATTGATGAGGACCGTCGGGTTTCTGAGCGAATCGCAGCTCTGGAAAGGGCATCAAGGGATATTGAAACCTTATGGGTTGATCCACGGTGTTGCAACGCCGTTGTTCTTTTGCAGGATCATGCTCAGCACATTGGAGAAGCGGTTGATGGTTGTCAAAGATCGTTGACAACCATGTACTCCGTTATGCTTCCTCGCAATCCTCCACCGGAGAATTTTAGGCAGCTACTCGACGCTTTTAGATCGAGTCAACGAATTCATTGCTTGATAGAGCTAAACTTAGTAGTAGGTGCTAATTTTTCTCTTGGATGGATACATAAGTGGCATCCAAGGCTGAACTTTAGTTCCATGTCTCTAAGTTTGCCTCCAGGGCGCGCGACGCTGCAGGTCCATATGGATGCCACGCTGCCGCCCGCGAGGATCAGAGGTAGGTTGCTTCAAGAGGATGCTAGGTTTTTTTGCGAGCATCATTATTTGAATCCTCTTATGGTGGATGATTTAGATCAGCCGATGTTGTAATGCTCTACTATGGCATATATGAAACGCGAGAATTTTCGTGTTCTGGGGCTGTTTGCCAGAAATTTTTGTTGTCAAGGCGTTTTATATTTGCTAGTGCGTTTGCCGCAACTCCGTACTGTATAACTTTGAGATTTGTTTCATTAAGACTTGTAAACTCCAAAAGGAGGAACTTTGTCTTTATTATACTTGAATATAAGATACATGGGATGTCCCAAGAGACCCGGCCAATGACCTATGTTCTGGGTCTAGAGGGCATTGCCCTGAGATAACTCGTGTCTTAATAGCCTTATTTTTCTACTCTACTTTTGTATACTTGCTGTCTATGTTGCCGAGGTCTTTTCATCTTCTCCTATAGCTTCCTTTGCGTCTGATGGCTGTACCCGTAGTTTCTTCGATTCTGGCTCCACTGGATGTTCTTCGAGTTTTTTTGTGACGCCCGTAGCCGTGCTTGTGGCCTTACCCTTAGGTTCTCCATAGTTGGCTATCATGCCAAAATTTTGTGCCATTTTGTGGAATTCTTTGTCGCATAGATCTGAGAGTTCGAAGCTTCCCTTTACTGTGATAATCCCGTTTGGTCCTGGCATCTTGAGTACCAGGTACGTATAGTGAGGTACTGCCATGAATCGCGAAAACGCGGGTCGCCCGAGGATCGCATGATATTGAGATGGCCAGTCCATGACTTCGAAGTCGAGCTTTTCTCTTCTGTAATTTTGGCAATTTCCGAAGCAGACGTTGAGTGCTATTTGACCCAATGGATAGTTGGCACTCCCTGGTACGATCCCATGGAAAGAACAATCTGTTGGCTTCAGGAACTCCAATGATATGTGCATTGCTCGAAGTGTCTTTGCGTATATCAGGTTTATTCCGCTTCCTGCGTCCATGAATACTCTATCAAGGTCGTATGTCCCGATTTGAGCTTTGAGTACCAAAGGCGCGTTTCACGGCCGAGGTACTGTTATAGGGTGGTCGTCCCTGCTGAATTCTATGGGTTGTTCGGACCAGTGTAGATATTCCGTGGTCGCTGGAGGCGATGTTACTGCTAGGTTCACTTGTGGAGTTATACTCTTTTCTTCTTTGTTTGACTTTGGGACTGGTTGTATCATTGCTGTGATGTGCCCTTTGGACGGGATATATCCTCCATCATTGTCGTGTCCTTGGCTTGGCTGGTTTTGACCTTGTGAAGCTCTGTTGTTTGCTTGTTGGGTTATTGTAGGTGCGTTGCTTGTGTTCCCTTCATACCCTTGCCTCTTTGCTTTGGCTTGCTTGTTGACTGTCGCCTCCTGAAGTTTCAAGAATGTTTTGCAATCTTTCATTGCGTGTCTGGACACCCTTTTTCCATCAACGAATGTGGAGAGTATATGGCATGGTCCGTTTAGCATATCTTCTGGTGATGGATTGTATTCTCGAGGTTCCCTTGTTTGAAACCTTTTACTATTGCTAAATTGTTCTCTTCCGTAGCTACGTTATCCTGAGTTCCTGCGGTCGTCTCCTTGATAATTATTGTCTTTGTATCCCGCGGCTACTTGACTATGAGAACCGTAGTTGTCTTAATTGCAGGATCTTCTCCTTTGGCCACTGGATCAGTTTCCCCTGTCGTCTTCTGGTGATCGTGTTCGCTTATTGTTGCACGCTTCTTCGCCATCTGCAAATCTGTTTGCTATATCCATTAAATCTGATACTGTCTTTGGCTTGATCCTACCCATCTCTTCAACTAGGTCTCCTCGTCGCAACCCAAGCGTGAAGGCATCGATTGCTCTTTCATCTGAAACTTCGACTGCCGAGTTCTTGATAATGCTCCACCTTTGAATATACGACCTTAGCGTTTCATTGCGTTGCTGTACACAGGCTTTGACTTCTTCTATCGATGATGGCCGCTTATATGTTGATTTGAAGTTACTCGTAAATTGCTTTGTGAGTTCCTCCCAGCTCCCGATTGTTCCTCTTTCTAATTTGCTTAACCATGACCTGGCTGCGCCGGTGAGGTGTAATTGCAAACTTTGCATTGCTATTTCCTTTGTTCCTCCTAGTATTTTTACTGCCTGCAAGTAATCTGAGAGCCATGACTGCGGCTCCTGGGATCCATCATACTTTTGCTGGTCATGGGGCAGTTTAAAACCCTTGGGTACTAGTGTGGTGCAAACTCTATGAGTAAAGCACGACGCCCCCATCTCTTCTTCGTCGTCTTCATAATCATATGCCTTGGTAGGAGTCCTGGACATTCGGGTTCCTCCATGCTTTGGGCTTTTATGGCATCTTGGCGATGGTGATCTAGATCGTCGGCTTCCACTCTGGTGCCGAGGACTGTTGTGACGGCGTGGTGACCTAGGCTTGTGCGCTCCTTTATTTCGATATGCTTCCTCTTATTTTGCTGTCAATTTATTGCCTACCATTCTTAATCCTTGTTGTGCTGCCCGGTGCATATGTTCCCTTGGGTCTCCTGGACTTGGTCGTGTCATGTACAAATACGTTTGTGCTGCCACAAGCGCTGCTTCTGGTGTCTTTGGTATGATGTTGCCTTGCTCGTCGACCGATAGGAAGGACGAGTCGAGGTTTTTGGAGAGGCTTCGCCTTTTTGAGTATTCGAGGTTTTCAACCCTTGATCCGTGCCTGCGATGCCTTTTGCTGTTCGTGTACGATGCGTCGCTGCATGCTTTATGAAAAACTGCGCTTCCTGCAATGGCGGAATCTTTCCTTTTTGTATTTTGCTTCTTTCTCTTGCTAATTCCTTTTTATAATGATACCCTAAAAGCATATTTTTGCTTGCATTTGTTGGTATGGGCATGCCGTGTTCTACGGCTGTTTTGATTATCTTCCACTCCTCGGTTGATAGTCAAACTTTTCCCCTGCTGGCCAGAGAATCTGCAGTTTCTCCTTCTGCTAAGTGATTTGCTCCTCTGTTTACGTTTTCTGGGTTGAGTACTGGATTATTGATTTCGTCGAATTCTTCTGAATTGTCTCCTACTATTGGGACTGATACCGGTTGTCGAACTTGCTGTTGAAGCTTGAGAAGATTGTTTCGTCATCCTCATGAAGCTCTAGTCCTGTCTTCCAAGTGTCTGTTGATTTGTCTGAAGCGTCGTCATGGCAGATCATAAGGTCTTCGAGTTGATCCCCTGAGTTGAGACTCTCCATGGTTTCGTCGAGTTCTGCGATTTTTTCTCCTGCAATTACTGTTGTTGCAAAGCTGACAGGCGAGTTTGCCTCGCTGGAAGAGCCCACTGATGATTCGGACATTGCAATTGTCTTGGCTTCGCTTGCCGACAGATCCAGTTTCGCCGGATCTGAAAGGCGAATCAAACCTAAAGATCTGACGCGAAAGTTTAGGCTTCCGATCATCAAATCCATATCTTGATCTAGGCTCTTGAATATTGGAGTGAAATTTGGTGGATGAGGCTGAAAATTGATGGTTCCAAAGGATGTCTGGTTTCTGTCGACTTCTTGACTTCTGTTGGCTAAGAGCGAAAAAGCCGTCGAATTCAAGATTCCAACGCCCAGAGTCCCCACAGTCGGCACCAATTGACGAGGGTGAACTCAACAAATGTCCTAGATGAAGGACTTAAGATTGGGGGAATAGGGCATCGGATGAACTTGAAGGTAAAGATCAGTCAAACAAGGCGTGTATCGAGAATAAACGTGGTGGTCAACTTGGCTTACTCTCAATCTGTCCCTGACCGGCCTCTCCGGGCCCCTATATATAGGTGGCCAGGTCTCAAGGAACCGGTCGGGTCCGACACATATTACAATATCGGTATGCGACACAGACTTGTATTTCGACTATGATTACACTTGGGCCTAGCTTAACGGGCCTTAGGGGTACACAAGTAACGGGCTCTATTATCTATACCCTTGTCACTGAGAGACACCTTTATGGTCACCCTTTCATAGTGTGACGCTTGATGCTCAAAGCTCTCTTCTGGTACCAGGGAGTGGCATTATCTCATGGTCTAAGGAATAGTACAATGACATAGGAAAGGCTACGCAATTGTGAACACATTAACACGATCTAATTGCTAGGCTTAATTTGGGTCTGTACATCACATCATTCTCCTAATGATGTGACCTCATTATTAATTGACAACTCATGTCTATGGTTAGAAAACCTTAACCATCATTAATCAATGAGCTAGTCTAGTAGAGGCATACTAGGGATACAGTGTTATTCAGAAACCACACAAGTATTAATGCTCCCGCTTAATACAATTCTAGAATGGAATATAAACATTATCATGAACAAGAAATATGATAACAACAATATTATTATTGCCTCTAGGGCATATCCAATGAAGGTGCTGCCACTCCGTCAAACGGTCTCGGAGGGCGCTAGTGTACAAGGATGCAAGAGTGGAAGTCCCTGTTGCAGACCTCCATTCGCCAATAAACGTGACAACACCTCTTCCACTTTCTCATCGATAGCACAATTAATTGACTATTTATTCCGTCTCCTCATCTTGGCAGGCTTTGGGGATTCAGGCAAACATCTGTCATGTACCTATAGTTTGCAGGTATATATAACCACACTAACATGTAAACAACACATTATCAAACATACTACCTCTGATCCAAATTAGTTGTCACATGTTTAATATATGTAGGCACATGTTAGACAATATTTTTTCTAAATCCGTGAATTGATATTGATCGGAGGGAGTAGTATAAAACGGTACAGAAAATTGGATTTTAGCAATGAAGCAACTGGATAATAATTAGTACTGTAGTTCCATAGTTACGAGTCAACCACCTTTTCATGTACTTGTGCAACTTCATCCATTCTGAAGATCAGTTGCTCCCTCGCCCGATCATACTTGGTGCATGCCCTCATAAATTCCGTTCTGCACACATGCTTCAGGCAAGAGAAAGGAGCAGCTTTCCCAGCATGCTGTGCCGAATCATCCTCCCTAGCTCTAGACTTCTCTAAGTAACCACAATCATCGAGCTTGTGGTTATGTTTGTTCTTTTAACGCATACCATTCCCTCATTCACTCATCTTCTTGAAGTCAGTCCCTGAGTGTGATGCAGCGAAGCGATTCCAATCCTCCTCTAGTATTTGAGGCCATCTGTTCTTTATATAGGTCTCAAAATTTTCATCCTTCTTTGAATTTGCCATGGTTAGCCACATGCTCAATGCTTTTGTTATCATTTTCAAGGCATTGCGTTTGACTATCTTCTTTATGTGCATACTCTAGTCATCATCACCATCAACGTTGAAGGACTATCTGTTGAAAAGCTTGTTGAAGAGCACTTCTTCAATGTTCACTTGCTCTTTTGCCCTTAAGTTCCCGCATGTGATATTTACGGTTTCACGCACAAAGAAACCTATGGCATTGCTGCACCAACTTGCAGCCTTTAATGGACTGATAGGGACACATCATCCATCAACTCGTGTGATCACATAGGAATCGTTTCCCAACTGGTTTTGTTTCCTAGGCTTGTGTGGTCTGTTGTCCGCTGCTGGATGGTCTTGCATGGTTTTAGAGCAAAGATCAGCCGCTTGTCTTCATTGTCAGTCATTTAGCTAATGCAGTGTCTCCACAGTGAAAAAAATGTGTATCCCTGTAATTGTGTGTTGTTTGATATGACCCGGGTGGGCGTATATATAGGAGTACAAGGGGGTAGGTAGAGACTTGGAGTACAAGGCAAGTTACCTAGAGTCCTAATCTAACCTATCCGGTACATGTAATCTAATATTCCCCCTCAGTCATAGCGGGAGTGAAGCAGACGATTGCGACTGGATTAGAAGTCATGTGTTTCCATCGTCTTCTCCTCCTTGTCATCATCAACTGTGTCTCGGGTGGGTCGGCACCTCTGGTGCCTTCCTAGTCTCTTTTCTCTTCACTCCCGCAGTCACAGCGGGAGTGGCGTGGACGCAAGTGACGACGTGGACACTGTGGACTGAAGTTCTTGAGTTGTTGTAGATGGTGTTCTTGAGGTCAATGTCGAGGTAGCCGGTCATGATGTAGCCATGGTCGGGGTTGTCGTGGTCATTGTAGGCGTAGAGCCGGAGGCGCAAAAAAAATTGCGGGTTTTTTGTTTTGTCTTGGGCGGCGGTGGTGGCAGCGGATCTGCGGCGGCGGGTTTTTGGGTGGCGGCGGCAGCGGTTCTGCAGCGGCGATGGGGTTTTAGGTGGCGGCTGATATGGGGTGGCCCGATCTTCTCAGTAAGCTTGCGGTAATGGTGATGATGGTGATAGATAACTTGGTGTCGCCGATGATCTCTCCTCGCTAGATCCCTGATGCCAATGCAACAGCTCTCTACCCTTCGGATATTCACGACTTCACACACTTGCGCAACGCAGCCGTCGACCACGAAACGGTATAATTGCAATTCACTAATTCCCAATGGAACAGCAGATCACACTTAACTTGCAGTATATAATCTCCAGATCGAAACGAATTGGAGACAAGAATTCCAGATGAATGCTTGCAGCAGTCTCAAGAACTAGGGTTTATCTAAAACGTGGTCTAACTTCTCCTATGGCGCATAGGCACTTATTATATGGGGGGTGCGGCTGGCCCAAAGACAGCCGACCTGACCTGGTCCTCTAACTTGGTTCGACTCAACCGGACGTGATACAAACTGACCCAAAGGTTGGGTGCAGCCAACTAGGCGCGCAGGCCTTATGTGTATGGCGCACATACACTTGGTGGTGCGCCATATGCAGCCTCCTGCATGATGTCCTCCTCCTCCTCATGCTGGTCGCCGGCCTCCCTATCCTCCCTCGCGTCCATGTGCATGATCATCACGTCTTGCTCCAGCTCCTCGCTCCCTCGTGCTATGTCTTCTTCTCCCATGAACCTGAGTATGCAAACACACAAAGACTTAGGCAGTAAACAATTCTCATTAACAAAATAATCAGATTCTATTAGGAGCAAATTCACCTGTTGTTCTATTAACTTTGCACGAGCTCTTGTGATAGGTCCAATTCTGATTTCATCATTGGACTTCTTCTTTGCAGCAACTTGCTTGTCATCATCACGAAGTGGAGATGGAACAATAGTAGGGATGTCCTCATCATCTCCCCCCCCTTCAAAAGGCGTTGACCTCGACGCTCCAAGGTCTTCTCCATCATATGGTGACAAATCAGCAACGTTGAAGCTGTTGCTAACGCCACCAAACTCAGCAATAGGAATATCAATCGAGTAGGCATTGTCATTTATCTTGGCTAGCACCTTGTAAGGACCAGCACCACGCGGCCTCAACTTGGAACTTCGCAGCTGTGGGAACCTATCCTTGCGCAGATGCACCCAAACCATATCTCCAGGCTGAAACAAAACTTGCTTTCTTGATTGGTTGCGTGCAGCAGCAATGTTCTTGCCTTTCTTCTCAATGGCCTCTCGTGTCGTCTCATGAATTTTCTTCACATAATCTGCTCTTTTTGATGCCTCCATATTAACTCTCTCATGCAATGGAAGAGGCAGCAAATCTAGTGGTGTGATTGGTTTGAAACCATACACCACCTCGAAAGGACAAAGCTGAGTAGTAGTGTGCACCGCTCTGTTATATGCAAACTCAACATGTGGCAAACACTCCTCCCACTCACGCAGATTTTTCTTGATCATGGCTCGCAGCAATTGTGACAATGTTCTATTCACCACCTCCGTTTGACCATCTGTTTGGGGATGACATGTAGTGCTGAACAGTAACTTCGTTCCCAGCTTGCCCCATAGTGTCTTCCAGAAGTAGCTCATAAACTTCACGTCCCTGTCAGAAACAATTGTCTTGGGCACTCCATGCAAGCGAACAATGTCCCTGAAAAACAGATTAGCTATGTGCGACGCATCGTCGCTTTTGTGGCATGCAATAAAATGTGCCATCTTAGAGAATCTATCCACTACCACAAATATACTATCATGACCTCTTTTAGTGCGTGGCAAACCTAACACAAAATCCATACTTATATCTTCCCATGGTGTGGTAGGTGCAGGTAGTGGTGTATACAAACCGTGAGGCTTCAGCTTGGACTTGGACGTGTTGCATACAATGCAGCGCCTAACAAATTTGTCCACGTCACGCCTCATCTTGGGCCAATAAAAATGATCAGCGAGCATGAGAAGCGTCTTCTCACGCCCAAAGTGACCCATCAATCCGCCAGCATGTGATTCCTGCAACAATAGCAAACGTACCGACGATTCTGGAACACATAGTTTGTTAGCACGAAACAAAAATCTATCATGTATGTGGTACTTGTCCCATGCATGTCTAAGCATACACAAACGATATGGTTCAGCAAAATCATGATCAGTGGCATACAAATCACACAAGCTCTCTAAACCAGGAATTTTAACATCAAGATGCGTCAATAGCATGTTCTTCCTAGATAGAGCATCAGCAACAACATTTTCTTTCCCTTTCTTATACTTGATTATGTAGGGAAACGACTCAATGAACTCAACCCACTTAGCTAGGCGCCTATGCAAGTTAGATTGAGCTTTCAGATATTTTAAAGCTTCATGATCAGAATGTATGATAAATTATTTTGGCCACAAATAATGTTGCCAAACCTCAAGAACTCGAACAAGCGCATACAATTCTTTATCATAAACAGGATAATTCAGTCTAGCACCAGAAAGTTTCTCGCTGAAATAAGCAATAGGTCTACCTTCTTGCATCAACACACCACCAATTCCTATACCACTAGCATCACATTCAACTTCAAATTGCTTAGAAAAATCTGGTAGTGCAAGCAATGGTGCAGAAGTAAGCAAACGTTTCAGCTCATCAAATGCATGATCTTGGGCAGCGCCCCATACAAAAGGCACTCCTTTCTTAGTTAATTCATTCAATGGTGCAGCAATAGTACTAAAGTCTTTCACAAAACGCCGATAGAAACCAGCAAGACCGTGAAAACTGCGTACTTGACTAACATTCATGGGAGTAGGCCAATTTTGAATTGCTTCAATTTTAGATGAATCTACCTCTACCCCATGCATAGATACAACATATCCCAGAAATATCACTTTATCTTTTGCAAATGTGCACTTCTCAAGGTTAGCATACAATTTAGCATCACGCAACACTTGCAAAACTTGTCAAATATGCTCACAATGTTCAGATTCAGTGCGGCTGTAAATAAGTATATCATCAAAATATACAACCACAAAACGACCAATAAACTCTCGCAAAACATGATTCATTAAGCGCATGAATGTGCTAGGTGCATTAGTAAGACCAAAAGGCATAACTAGCCACTCATATAAACCAAATTTAGTTTTGAAAGCAGTTTTCCATTCATCCCCTTCTTTCATCCTAATTTGATGGTATCCACTACGCAAATCAATCTTAGAGAAAATAGCAGCACCACTCAATTCATCTAGCATATCCTCTAAGCGTGGAATAGGATGACGATATCGAATAGTGATGTTATTAATAGCTCTACAATCTACGCACATGCGCCATGTACCATCTTTCTTAGGCACCAAAATAACAGGAACAGCACAAGGGCTAAGAGAAACACGAATATACCCCTTGTCCAGAAGCGCTTGTACTTGTTGCTGTATTTCCTTTGTCTCTTCGGGGTTGGTCCTGTACGGCGCACGGTTTGGAAGAGTGGCACCAGGGATCAAATCAATTTGATGCTCAATTCCACGCAATGGTGGCAGTCCTGCGGGCACCTCCTCCGGAAACACATCGTCGTACTCCTGCAATACATTAGAAACACCAAGAGAAACAGGTTGCATATCATTAGAAACTAACACGTCGCCTTTGTACATAAGCACAAGTGGCATGGCTGTAGGATCCTCTCTAAATTCTACCATGTCTTCTTTGGTGGCTAATATAAGCAAACTAGGCACTCTCTTACTTTTCGTTATATTTTCACTCACAGCTATTACATTATTTTCTCGTGTAGGTGGCTGTTCTAGCTTCACTTCTGTTTTCTGACGAGACTCATTGACAATTTGCTGCGGTGACATAGGCTGTAGATTAATTTTCTTGCCCTTGAACTCCAAGTGATAGGTATTGGCTCGGCCATTGTGTTGCACATGGCGATCATACAGCCATGGCCGACCCAGTAGTAGGTGACAAACAGTCATAGGAACCACATCAAACTCAATGGAATCCTTGTATGGTCCTATCTCAAAATTCACACGCACCATATGATTTACCTTCATCTCTCCATTATCACTCAACCATTGGATGTAGTAGGGATTTGGATGAGGTAAATATTTCAGATTTAGCTTGGCACATAACTCCTTGCTTGCTAGATTGCGGCAGCTACCTCCATCAATGATTACTTTGCAAGCTTTGTTTGGGCCAACTAGTGCTTTCGTTTGGAACAAATTGCAGCGCTGGGAATCAGCATGTGGCGTGACACTCAATGCACGCGGCGAGACAACAATGGTAGGCGCTGGAGAAGCAAAGGCATCCATGCCGCCCTCACTTGTGTAACCATCATCATGGGAATCATACGGATCAGCGTCATCTCCAGTCTCATACTCATTATCATCATTAACAATCATCACCTTTCGGTTTGGACACTCTCGCTTGAAGTGCCCCTTGCCACCACATGTATGGCATTGCATATCTCTATTACGAGCTGTAGACATGTTGGAACCAGAGCTAGGCGCAGGAGCTGCTGGTTTCTTTGCAGTAGAAGCATTGGAGGCTGGGTGAGAATGTGAAGAAGAGGGGCCTCTGGTGGCACCCTCCATAGGCGCTGCAGATTGGTGTGGCGCCCTGCTAGAGAACCTCCCAGAAGGAGTATATCATGCCTTGATTTGAGCCTCTTCAGCTAGCTGCGATTCAGCCTCCCTTGCATGATGCAAAAGCTCGTTCATATTGTTGTAGGAATGATGCCTAACAATACCTTTGATGTTGTACTTCAGCCCATGAAGAAATCGCTGCATGGTCATCTCAATAGACTCTCGAACACGTGCACGCTGCAGCAACATCTCCATCTCCATGTAATAAGCATCAACGGTCATGGTTCCTTGCTTCAACTGTGTCAATTTATCATAAACAGTACGCAGGTAATTAGTGGGAACAAAACGAGCTCGCATGATCTCCTTCATATTGCGCCATGTAAGAACAGGAAGCTCGTTGTTATCTCTTCTTTCCGTCACAATGCTATCCCACCAACGCAAGGCATAACCATCAAATTCTGAAGAAGCAAGCTTAATCTTCCTATCTTCAGTGTAATCATGCAAACGCCACAATTTTTCAATCTTGAGCTCCCAAGTAAGGTAGTCCTCCGCATCAGTGGAACCTTCAAATCTGGGAATCGTGAACTTGGGCTTGCCCAAGCCATCATCCTCCTGAAATGGCACACGCCGAGCACCAGGTGGTGGTGGTCGACCCTATCCTGGAAAACCACGCCCACGGCCATTGTTGCCCATCATGTTTTCATTATCTCCATGGACACTATCAACATCGCCATGGTCCTCATGGTAGCGTTGCTCAACAGTTACACGCAGCCCATTGACGGAAGTTGTCAATTGTTGTATGCTTGTCTGGAGAGCAGTGACTTGCGCTTGCATAGCATTGACTGTAGTTTCAGTAGCATCTACTTTCATTTGCACAGCTTGAATATCAGCGTCAATGTTTTCAGTGGATCTAGTAATAACCCCTTGCAAATGATCACGGAGAGCTTCATATTCCCTCCATGTAACAGTAGCATCATCAGCCTTTTTCTGCATCACATCATCAACACCACTAACAGACATGATTAGTAGGTTAGTGCACTAAATCAAAAATCTTTTTGGTGGCACACTCACAACTCACTCAAAACTGACAATAAAAGGAAATCTTACCGTTCCAAAGTGAATAGCAACTGCGTACCCGTTCGGATAGATGACTAATGCACGGATGTGATGAAGTGAATACCAGGGTATAAGAGCAATCACACGACAAAGCAGGAGTATAAGGTGGAGCTGTAGGTATGGTATCCTAACTACACCGAAGACAAGTCCTAGTGCTGATCGTGTGAACAAACACCCAAAGGAAACACACACATGGAGAGAAACGTGGCAAAGCAACTATAAAACAGGATATGTGCAATGCACAAGAGAGACACTAGCAATGCTCAATGTAAACAGGCACAATATTGCTCAATCTACTAGTGCAGCAAATTAGATAGATGCTTCGGCCTCTCACTTTCTGTTTTTGATTCTTCTCTCTTTTGCTCTTTTTTTCACTTTTTTGACTTCTCTTTATAAAACCAATTCACGTCAGCCTTTCCCCAACCAATCTCGTGGACCATCGCTTCTTCTCTTGTAGACCAAGACCATCGACCTTTGTAAAGGGACAGCTGTACCTCACATTGGTCGTGCTTGTGGCAACCCCTTCCCCAAGTTGATGAGGGGAAGGAGCACCTCAGCCTCTATAAAAGGGAGGGTAGCTGCCTTGGAGAAAAGATCCCCAATCTGATGTTCTAGCTAGGCAGAGTTAGGTTTTAGTCCAGCTTCGTCTAGCTTGAGGTCTGTAACCAAGACCTTGTTCACCTCGCGAGCGATCGCGGTGCAATACAAGAAGGCAGGAGTAGGGGCTTTACCTCCTCACCAGGGCCCCGAACCTGGGAAAGATCGGTCTCTCTCTCTATCGTGCGGTGAGCTTCACAGGCGCCTCGAGTCTTCTGTCGTCGTGCTTCGTTGCTCTCTTGATTTCTCACGTGCAGCCCCCTGCGTTCGATACCTTTGGGTCCTTCATGTCGTACCTGTGTTCTTGCGACATGAAATCCCTCGACATTTGGCACGCCAGGTAGGGGGCTAAGGTGTGTTTTCAAGATCTGCTTCGATATGGCTAACGCCAATGCTCGACTCGAGGCTTTCGCCGCCGCAATGCCACACGGGGCAACACCGAGCCGATCATTCATTGTCAGCGTGCCTTGGCCGAGATGGTGGAGGAGGAAGATCTCACGTCCTCCTACATCCCGTCCAGGCGCACGGAGCCTTTGCTCTCTTTCACCGCCACTGCTACATCTCGCGCTCGCTCTGAGAGCCAGCTAACTCTCATGCAGGCTCTTGCCATGGCATAGGAGTTGCTACGTTACCATCCCACTAAGGGCAGCTACGAGGGATGGCTCGCTCGGATCCCCGAACTCATCGCCATGACCAACGAAGACCCTGTTCTAGGAGTTCCACTAGGTGCGAGGGCTCCAGATCCGCCAACGGTCCTCGGGCCCCGGGGGCGGGCAACGCCAAGTCCGTTCCAGCAAAGAGGGCAGCATCCCGTGCTGCTTCGTCGCTGTGTGGCGAGCCAAGCTTCCACATCGTCCAACGCGCCCCGGAAGACGCACGCGTCTCCCTTGAGCGCCGCCGAGAAAACCAGGACCATGCCATCAACGACATCGGTGATGCGGGCAAGAACATCAAGGTCATTGGCGAGCTCGTCTACAACTCTGAGTGCCTCGCGCTCGCTCATCAACAGCGCTACGTGGTCTGGCCTGACAAGTTCAGGCTGGACGTCCGCGCTCACTACGACGGATCCTCCAACCACGTCGAGTTCCTCCAGCTATACATCTTCGCTATCCAGGCCACTCGTGGGGACCAGCGCGTCATGGCCAACTGGTTCCCGAGGGTCCGCAAGGAAATGGCACGAACTTGGCTCATGAACCTCCCGCACGAGTCCGTCTCCTCACGGAAGGATTTGTGCCGGCAGTTCGTTGCCAAATGCATGCCCATGTACGAGCGCCCTGCAACAAAAAATGACCTCAAGTCGGTGCTCCAATACAAGGGTGAGATGTTTCGGCAGTACATCTAGCGCTTCAGTCAGATGTGCAACAAAATCCGTCGGATCTCCAACAAAGAAGTCATCTCCATGTTCTCCACGGGCGTCGCTAACGTCAAGATGAAGGAGAAGCTCTCCATGAACGATGAGCTGACCTCTGTGGTCAGGCTTTTCGAGATCGCCAATAGGTGCGCCAAGGACGAGGAGGGGAGGCTCTTCGTGCATAGCATCCTAGAGGAGGCACCACAAAAATCCAAGTCGAAGGACCCCAAGAGCAAGGAGGCTGCTGTCCTCACGGCGGAGCCTTAGCAGAAGCACCGCCGTGAAGACCGCTCCGAGCGCGCCAAGGGCGGACGACACTGATACTGCATCCTCCACAAGCACGACACCAATAACACCGATGATTGCTGGGTTTTCTGGAAGTTCCATGAAGAAAATGGCGTGACAAAATGCCATGGGGGAAATCGCGGCTACGGCCGTGGTGGCACCCGAGGCGACAACCGCAACGATGGCCGTGACGAAGGCAACCGGAGGGACAACCCTTCGCACGCGGACACCGAGCCTCTGCCATTGCCTCCACTGGCTAACGATCATGGCAAAGAAAACCAGGGGGCTATGAAGAGCCACGCGTCTATGAATCCTGCCTCCTGGGGGGATCTCAAGCTCCACTGCCAAATTGACACTTCAACCAGCTGTGCATGAGATCGCGGTGATGCAGCCAAGCGCCAACAGTCCGAGGCTGAAGTGGTCCTCCAACAAGGTCTACTTTGACGAGGAAGATCACCTGAACTCCACTAGGGCGGTGGGCACCATCTCCATTGTGTGCACGCCAACGATCAACGACATTGCCGTCAACCATACTCTCATTGATGGAGGGGCGGGCCTCAACATCATCTTTGTCGAGGTCTTTGAAAAGATGCAGGTGCCTTACCACCGCCTCATGCCAACCAGGCCGTTCTTTGGGGTAACTAAAGGTTCAACCACGCCCATCAAGAAAGTGTGCAACCCCATCACCTTTGGCACGCGGGCGGATCCGGAGGAGGTAAGACGTGGTGAAGACCACGCACGAAAGAGACTGCAAACACACCGAGCTACCCAGGTTCGGGGCCCTCGTGAGGAGGTAACACCCCTACTCCTGCAGGTCTGATCTATGTGCTACACATGAGAGCTACAATGGTGCTCCTTGAGCTATATATCTTGCCTATCTAAGGCTACACTGGGCATGAGCTAAAGAGCTAGTGCTACTGAGGAAGAAGAGCTCCCATGAAGCGAGAGAGAAATGAGCCTCCTCTAGAGGCTGGGGTGATCGATCCCCTAGTGCCCCTTATATAGTGGTGCCGAGGGGACAAGAGATGCCCCACAATACACTATTTGTGTACCCTGTACATTGTAGCTGAGTTGACCACTAGGGTCTTGTCATCACTGTAGCGTGCATCACCATGGTACCGTCCTTGGTATTGTGCACTATGTCATGGTCATGGGCTTGTCCTATCTTACATGTCCTTGATGTACTTGGTCTTCGTATTCTAGCGTATGTCCATGGATCTCCCTGTCATCAGTCTTATCCTCTTCCTCAGGATAAGACTGACTAGAACGTGTGTCGGTCTGAGCCAAGGGGCATCCTAGGACCGATATTGAGCGCCGTGGACGAAGTAGCACTGGGAGCTCCTAAGTGTCGGCCTCGGGGCTGGATATCGAGGACGCCTGGGACTGGCCGCTTGTTGACATGGTAAGGGTGTGTCGGCCTGGGCAGCTTGATCTCGGCTGGAGTCGTCGATGACGCTAGGGAGTAACCGGCCAGGGGCGATCGATTCCCGGCTAGGGAGCGACCTGGACTCTGGCGTCGAAGGAATGCCGGCATGGAGAAGTCTCGGGCGAAGGAGTCCGGCCTTGCCTGGAGAAGCCGGCCCGGCAGAGTGGCGGCCTGGCGGAAGAAGCGTTGGACCTTGATGGGGCCAGGGCGGCCTGGGGGAAATGGTAGACTGGCCCGGCCTGCTGGAGGTGCTGGCCTAGAGAAAGAGTGCTGGCGCGGGAATCTGGGGCACGGGAACCGCAGTGCCGGCCCAGGAGCATTGACCTGGAGAAGAGGAGCCCGACTGGATGTCCCGGCGTGCTGGATTCTCAGCCTAGTGAAGCTGTCCCGGCCCAGCCAAAGATGTCCCGGCCCAGCCTCGGCCTAGGCTGCTATATGCTGGCCCAATAGTGGTGAATAGATCATGAGCAGGCCGACTTTGATATATGTCGGGCCAGGTTAATGTTTACTTGTTTTTAAATATCATGCATATACAATCCGATATATACAATGTATATTAGACATATAGAAGGTGTTCTTTGGTATACCCGGGGTTATATCCCTGACATTAGCCCTCGAGGCTGTAGGGGACTCGCAGAGTCGCGCACAGGCTTCAACAAAAATATACCAAAGTCTCATACTCTTATACTTGTAAAACTGATATGCTAGCCTACATAGGAAAATTTTAACTCAGTGCCATGTTGGGCAATTCATATTTGACATGGAGCCTTTTTGGGCTATCTCTCACCGACTTTGGCCTTTATGGGCACTGTCGGTGTACTGCTATGCCTCTTTGGGCTTTATCGACACTTTGCCTCGTGGGCCACTTTGCCTCTTGGGCTAGTTTGCCTCTTGGGCTGCTTTGCCTCTTGAGCTACTTTGCCTTCGTAGGCTACCGACACTTTGCCTCTTGGGCTATGTCTCATCGACACTATCTATTTTGACAATGCTGGAATACTGCTTTGCCTCATGGGTTGTGCCATCACTGGACACTTGTTAGTATGTCAAATGATAAGTTATGTCAATATGTCAAACTAGGATACTCTGTGAGTCCGGATATGTGAACATATATGATACTTGTTAGCTCTAAGATAGATGCCTCGATATACGAATGAGCCAGAATTTGCGATGTCTAGCATGATCATACAATGCCGTGATATGCTGGCATATCGAAATAAATGGTGTTTAGAGATTTTGATCGATGCCATGATATGTCGGCAAACTAAACTAAGTATGATTTGAGATACTGATCAATGCCATGATATTTCAGCAAATTGCAATATCTGTGACCTGAGATATAAATTGAAACCATAGTAGTATGATAGTAATCACTTCTCTGTAACAGCAATATGGAGAGTCATAGCCGGATATTGGATATATATATAATGAGATGTCCAACCTGTTTTGTAGTCATACTAAAAGACATAGCAATGGTCATAGCATTTGGCATATTGCAGTCTAGCATATGGAGTTTGGCATATAGCACATAACATTTGGCGTATAGCATATAAAATAGAGCACTTGGCATACAAGATTTGGCATATAACAGCCGACATATAACACATAGCAATTGGTCATAGTAATCTCTATGCAAGGTGGTACTTAAAGGAATTGGCATAGCTGTAGATACTAAACTTGATACAACAACTGGTAAACTGATTCTAGCATTATTGTAGATATATAGAATGACATATACCTAAACCCTAAAGGAGAAGCTGCTGGGGCGCTGTTGCGCTACAGGTACCGTGGCCTAGCCGGGGCCCAGGAGGTAAGCCGAGGGAGCCAGGGCAGCCCAGCACTACTGGCCCAGCGGAGGCCGGGGCGGCCTGGTGAGCCAGCTGCAGGGAGGAAGGGATGGACCGGCTGGGACGAAGAAGGAGACGGCCCGCCTAAGAGAAGACGCCCCGGCCTATGCCGGGTTTTTGCTATGCCGGCCCATGCTGGACGGGTTTGTCTATGTCGGCCCAGAACCTGCAAGTTCCGGCTAGAGAAGGCTAGAATTGATATATGTCGGCCCGTAGGCGTGATTTCTGGCCAGAAAATACATATGTCGGCCAGGGGAGTGTCGGAGTCGACCCCGGCCCCAACAATATCGGCCGCGACATGTCTATGCCAGCCAGGACCCACAATTGCCGGCCCAGGGAAGCCAAGTGCCGGCCCGTAGAAGAATATGCTGGCCTAGAGATGCTGATGTAGATCTGGGACGACCGAATGCCGGCCCAGGCGAGGTGATGTCGTCCCGGGTAGCTGAAGAGGATCTGAAGTACTCCGAGGTGATGCCGATGTCGAGCCCCCGAGCTAACGAAGAAGATCTCATCCGGATGTAACCCAACCAGCGCACCTATCAGCCCCACGGTGGGCGCCAAATGTTGTCGTGGTGAAACAACATATGCCATGGGTAGGCTTAGGTTGGGGCCAACTGTACACCTGCGGATCTAGAGGAGGGAAGACGCGGCAAAGACCACGCATGGAAGAGACTGCAAACACACCAAGCTACCCAGGTTCGGGGCCCTCGTGAGGATGTAACACCCCTACTCCTGCATGTCTGATCTATATGTGCTACACATGAGAGCTACAATGGTGCTCCTTGAGCTGTATATCTTGTCTGTCTAAGGCTGCACTGGGCAGGAGATAAAGAGCTAGTGCTATTGCGGAAGAAGAACTACCATGGAGAGAGAGAAATGAGCCTCCTCTGGAGGCTGGGGTGATCGATCCCCTAGTGCCCCTTATATAGTGGGGCCCAGGGGACAGGAGATGCCCCACAATACACTGTTCGTGTACCCTGTACACTGTAGCTGAGTTGACCACTTGGGTCTTGTCAACACTGTAGCCTGCATCACCACGGTACCGTCCTTGGTACTGTGCACTGCGTCATGGTCATGGGCTTGTCCCATCTTGCATGTCCTTGATGTACTTGGTCTTCATCTTCTAGCGTGTGTCCATGGATCTCCCTGTCATTAGTTGTATCCTCCTCCTAAGGATAAGACTGACTAGAACGTGTGTTGGTCTGAGCCAAGGGGCGTCCCAGGACCGATATACAGCGTCGTGGACAAAGAGGATGGCCAGATCGATCACACCTGGACCGATCCAGCAGGAGAAGTAGCGCTGGGAGCTCCTAAGTGTCGGCCTGGGGGCTGGATGTTGAGGACGCCTGGGACTGGCTGCTTGTAGACGTGGCAGGGGCTTGTCGGCCTAGGCAGCTCGATCCTGGCTGGAGTCGTCGATGGCGCTAGGGAGTAACCGGCTAGGGGCGATCGAGTCTTGGCCAGGGAGCGACCTGGACTCTAGCGTCGAAGGAATACCGGCTTGGAGAAGTCTTGAGCGAAGGAGTCCGGCCTTGCCTAGAGAAGCCGGCCCGACAGAGTGGCATCCTGGTGGACGTTGGCCCAGGCTGGCGCCGGGGCGGCCTGAGGGAAGTGGCGGACTGGCCCGGCCTGCTGGAGGTGCCGGCCTAGAGAAGGAGTGCTGGTGCGATGATCCGGGGCGCGAGAGTTGGAGTGCTAGCCCAGGCCCAGGAGCGTCGACCTGGAGAAGAGGAGCCGGCTGAATGTCCCGGCTTGCTGGATTCTCAGCCGGGTGAAGCTGTCCCGGCCCAGCCAGAGACGTCCCGGCCCAGCCTCGTCCTGGGCTGCTATATGCCAGCCCAAGAGTAGGTAATCGGGCCAGAATAGATCACGAGCAGGCCGACTTTGATATAAGTCAGCCCAGGTTACTGTTTACCTGTTTTTAAATATCATGCATATACAATCCGATATATATAATGTATATTAGGCATATAGAAGGTGTTCTTTGGTATACCCGGGGTTTTATCCCCGACAGTCGCCTACATCGCGTTACCCTACAATGCCATTCTCAGCTACCCAGCCTTGGCCAAGTTCATGGCGGCAACACACCACGACTTCAACGTCCTCAAGATCCCAAGCGACCGTGGAACCATCACCGTGCGCTGCAACGAGAAGGATGCTTTGCGCTCAGTAGAGCATGTGTATCGCGAGGCTGCCACAATGTTCCCTGCTAACGAGGCCCTCATCGAACACTTGGGCGACCTCGCGAGGAAGAAGCACCTTGTCTCCAAAGAAGGAGCCGCTGCGAAGAGAGCTGCACTAGGGCCACTTCTTAGCGGGTTGCCGGGAAGGAAGCCTATCATGCCTTCACCGATTGAGCCTAGCGAGGGCCTCATCAGTCCCCTGCTGGACATGAGCATTGATGAAGCCTCGATGACATCGGCAGAAATCCCCAGTTCACTCAAGAGCACTCTGCTACCAAGAAGATTCCGCTAAAGGCTGGGGCCTGCAAGGACTTCCTCACCATCGGTGATATGGGGTGGCCCGATCTTCTCGTGAGCGACGCGATGGTGATGATGGCAGCGGATGATTGTCGGGGATAACTTGGTGTCACCGATGAACTCTCCTCGCTTGAACCCTGATGCCAATGCAACAGCTCTCCAACCCTGTAGGATATTCACGACTCCACACACTTGCGCACGTAGCCGTCGACCACGAAACGGTAGTTTGCAATCTACTGATTCCCAATGGAACAACAGATCACACTAAACTTGCAGCAGTATAACACCAAATCCAGATGAATTGGTGCGGAGGAATTCAGATGAATGCTTACAGCAGTTCAACGAAGTAATCTTTAGTCTAAACGTGGTCTAACCCTAATTGAGGGGGCGCCCAGGGGTACTTATAGGTGGCCGGGCGTCCTCAGCAAAGACCTGGCCCAAAACATGCCTGGTTTGGGCCCAAACTGACTCGGTTCGACTCAAACGGGTACATACCGACCCATACATGGGTTCGGCCTAATTTTAGCACGCAGGCCATGTGTATAGCGCGCCTTAGACGTGTAGACATCGTGTCGAAGGCAGTCCTAGTGCGCTATCACGTGCTCGTGCTCATCCAGACTTGATCTCCACTTGTCTCTAGATCGCCGTCCTCCCTCTCCTCCTGCTGGCGATATCTTGACAGATGACATACCTAAATACAACATAGTACATCGCTTTTAGGTAGTATATAATTCGGAGATATCAAGACATTCTTTTCAACTAGGAAAGAATTCACCTTATAATAATCATCAATTAGACTCAATATTTCCTTCCAGCTCAAACACTCAAAATCAGCATGATCCATGGTTGTATCCTCATCATCCTCCCTTTCTTCAAGAAAAGCCGTCCTCGGCTTTGGGTAAGCTGAAAGTGGCAGGAACAAAAAGAACAACGTGTACGCAGAGTATGTGTATACATAACATGTTGTATTATTTTTGTTCACATGAAAAATATGTCGACTATACATCAGGCAACTTAAATTGCAGGTATAAGTGAAGTACAAAGAATCATCATAATGGTGAAAAACAAAGAGATATATAGTCTTATTGTTCAGTATCAAATTCAGTGTTCGCAAAGAAGTTCTATGATCAAATTTGTGATGCACTAAATTAAACCAATCCAAAAGATATGTAAATATAATTGGTTTAGACCGTGCTTCAAGTGCGCTACTCTGATTATTATAAACAAGTGATGAATTTACACAAACATCATCAACAATATGGGCATGATCATTATGTTTGGCAGATAAGAAGCAACTCAAATTGCAAATATAAGTAACGGGTAGATCAGTAGCACACTTAGTACAAACATGTTGAGACAAACACATTGAATATAGCAAATCAGATTCTGAACTAACAAGATTGGAACAACACAGTTGAGGTAAATCAATTATGTGAGACTGGAACACATCAAGTATACCAGCATACATCATACTATTTCGAAAATTAACCATTGTCCCATAGCAAAAACACTTCGACACATAGCATATAGGACTGAAAACAACAAGTTTCAGTTCATTAATTCTATCACAGGTTATGCATATGTTATCGACAAGAAAATTATCATTCATGCTATATTCACCAATCAAGTTAAACATGAAGCAATAGGCATGTGTGCTAGAATTCAAATATGAAATTTCAGAAATCTTATTCATAGCACAACGCAAACTAAGAGGTTCTTTTAGCATGATGGAATACACAATGTCATTCGATGGTATTCTAGCAAGTACTTCCTTATGTGTCAGCACTACCACATGATCAAAATTCGAAATCAAATTATCACATGGTGCTGAAACATTAGTGCAAGATAAATCACTAGAAGGAACTAGCAAAGGAGTAGACTCACAAATATTATCCATAGCTGCTGGTTCTGGTTCCAAATCAGTACCTATGTCAATGACATGCTCCTCAGAAGAAGTAGGCACTGGAACATCCTCCTCAAGTGATAATGCACAAAGCGGTGATGCAGGTTGTAAAATAGGCGGCTCCCTTTCTTCAAAAGCAACCTGCATATCACAAGAAACAACACTAGGAGTAGACAGAGTTACATTAGTTGAAATATCCTCACATATCCTATCGTCGACTACTATTGTGTTTTGATTTTTCCTCACACTCTCAAAGTGTATGCTCTCAACCTCACGTTTGGTGGAATCACACAGCTCACTTTTTATAACACTCTCACTCAATTTGGCTATGTGGCTCTCATTCTCACATGGGTTGTGAAGCACACCATGGTCAAGATGGCAAATAATGGGACTGCCACCATCCATCATGACCTTGTGCTTAGGCGACAAGCAGAACTCCTTTGTCTCTCCTTGCGAAGAAGATGATTCTTATGAAACTCTTCAGCTGTTAGACGCAGCCAAGCATGCCGCTGCTTATTCCACTTGAACGAAACTGTCGGCCTATCACGACGAGGCTGAGCATGATAGGTGTGAAACCAAGGATAACCCAACAGAATATGACAAGATTCAAGTGGCATTGGGGATACACCACAACGAATAACCTCGGTATGCCCTCTATAAGTAACATGAACGTCAGCTATGTGTGAAATCAGCAAAGTGCCATATGAGGAACGCAAGAGGTATGGCGCTGTACTAGCACGTGTGGCTAGGTGCAACGTCTCGACGACCTCAATGCTGATTAAATTGATGGTAGAGATGTGATCAATGGTGGTTGCAGCACATCTATCTCCAATCATCACACCATGGTGAAAGAGCCCATCACCATCAAAGTTGCCACGTTCTTCCTCCCAAAAAGTGGCACTACAATATCTGTGGCGGAAAAATTGGTATCTTCCAGCCTCCACAGTATCCATAACATCATCTGCCATAATTAGTGCAGAAACAAATATGTATATATAGTGAAACACTCTACTCACTCAAAACTGACAAGAAAAGGTGAATCTTACCGTTCCAAGGTGAATAGCGATGCTTACCAAATCGGATAAACGACCAATGCTCTGATGTGAAGAAGTGAATACCGAGGGTAGAATAGCGATCACACGACAAACTAGGAATATATGGTGGAGCTGTAGGTATGGTATCCTAAGTACACCGCAAATAAGTCCTAGTGCTGATCGTATGACAAGACCCACGGAAACACACACGGTGGAGATAAGCGAGGCAAAGCAACTCTGAAAAAGAGCTCAAGAGATAGAAGTGACAACGCACAATAGCTCGTGTTGCAATGCACAAGAGAGACGCTAGCACGGGCTCGACGAACAGGCACAAGATTGCGCACACGGCAGCAGCCTGATGAGCACAAAGTAGCTAGTCTCGTATGGGTAAGCTCCTAACACGATGTTGTAGACAGGCTGTAGCTAAAGCGATCAAAATCGTGTAGAAAGGACGCTATGTGGACACAGTGGTAACACGCTGTCGCGGCAGAGAAACCGACGAAAAATATGTCAACGGCAGAGATGTACGACGCCGGAAACACACGGCAGCGCGACGGCGACGCGAAACGGACAAAGTAGTTTGTCTTCTTTTTTTTGTAATATAGGTGCGGCGTGTGTGCAGTACACGTCCCCTTTTTCTAATTTTTTTTTATAGCTAATTCGAATTTTGGGCCAAAACAGTTGGGCCGATCTCGCGCCGGACCACAGAAAAAATCTGAGGTCGGGCGAACCCGTGCAGCGCTAGCGAGAGAAGATGGCGCTCGACCACAGAACGAGTCTGTGGTCCGGCGTGCGGGGCGCTGCTCGTTTTTTTTTCTTTTTGTTTTGACTTGTGCAGATCGTGCGTGCGCGAGCAGGTTTTTTTTTTTTTGCTTTTTTAGGAACCGATCGGAGCTGGTGCCTGGGATCGGATCTGGGCGGGACGAGCTGCACGCGCGGGACGCCAAGCGTGGCCACGCTGGATTCTTTTTTTTGTTTTTTGGATGAAACAAGCGATTGGAAACCGGTCAGACTCTTTGGAGATCCGATCTACCTATCTCCAGCACGAACTCAAGCAGGTCGACCAGAGGAAGAAGAGGACGATCCCAGGTGATGCAAAAGACGACCAAAAGGAAAATTAAGATGCAGAAAAGATTGCCAGACCTAGACTCCTACGGATGGAAGAAAGAAAACGCGAAAAAGATCAGCGACTAAAACTCAAGAACGGTGCAATCTAGGCTATGGCAGAAACTAAGAACCCTAAATTTTTTTTTGGCTTTTTCTGGATAGGACTGAAAACAAAAACAAATTGCAGGGATGGATTTGTGGATGCTCACCGAGTAAACCGTGGAAATCTGATACCAAGATGATATGGGGTGGCCCGATCTTCTCAGCAAGCAGGTGGATGTTGTCGAGGGCGATGGCGAAGGCGATGGCGATGGGGTGATAGGCGGCAGTATGACGCTGACGAACTCTCTCTCGACCGAACCTGATGCCAGTACAACAGCTCCAAATCCTATGGATATTCGCAACTCCACACTCTGACGACGTAGTACGAGACCACGCGCTTGAATAACTTGCAATTCTCCAATTCCCAGTGGAACGACGAATCACACTCAGATTAGGGTAGGATCAACATCAATTCGACATGAATCTGATGCACAAGTGTCTCACAACAAAACTAAGTTTCTCTAAACAGGGTCTGCCCTCTACATGGGGGCTGCCTCTCATATATATGAGGGCTGATGCGCCTAGGGCTGGGAGAGCACCTAGGTGCCACTCCCCTGGTTGGGCTGGGCCCAACATGGTCAAAGCCCAACCGACTTAAATCTGTCTTAAAAAATACGGTTCGACTCAAACTGATACAAACCGGCCAAAATTTGGATGGCTCGGACTTATAGCTCGCAGGCCCGACGTATGGCGCGCCTGAGACTCATGACGTCGTGGCGTTGGCTGTCCTGGTGCGCCATCTCGCTGTCCTGGTTCTCCCTCATTGACGGTGTGCGTCGTCCTCCCGCTCCTCCCTCGCGCAGCCGTCAATGTGCGTAGCAGCCTCCTCATGTCGCAGGCCGCCTCGTCCTCGTGCGAAGCTAGTCTCCTCCGTAAACCTGATCATACAAAGATACATCGACTTAGGTAGTATAAAGTTCTCATTAATAAATATATCAGGTTCAGCTAGGAGTGAATTCACCTGTTGTTCAAGTAGCTTTGCATGAGCTCTAGTCATCGGTCCAATCCTAACATCATTGGACGTATCCTTTGCCGCTGCTGGTGTTGGTGTAGGGATGTCCTCATCATCTCCCCCCCCTTCAAAAAGCGTCGACCTCGACGCGGCAAGGTCTTCTCCAGTATACGGTGTCAAATCAGCAACATTGAAGGAATTACTGACACCAAACTCATCCTTTGGAAGATCTATCTCGTAGGCATTATCGTTGATCTTGGACAAAACTTTATATGGTCCGGCGCCGCGTGGCAGAAGTTTGGAGCGGCGTGCATGTGGAAACCTATCCTTGCGGAAGTGAACCCAAACCATGTCGCCTGGCTCAAACAAAACCTCCTTCCGCCGCTGGTTTCTCTTTATAGCAATGTTCTTTCCCTTCTTCTCAATTGCCTCTTTCGTCTTGATGTGTATCTTCCTCACATAATCAGCACGCTTCGACGCCTCCATGTTGGTGCGCTGGTGCAATGGAAGTGGCAGCAAATCAAGCGGCGTAATGGGTTTGAAACCATACACCACCTCAAACGGACACAGCTGCGTTGTAGAATGCACAGCCCTGTTGTAGGCAAACTCGACATGGGGCAAGCACTCCTCCCACTCGCGCAAATTCTTCTTGATCATCGATCTCAGCAACGTCGACAACGTCCGATTCACAACCTCCGTCTGACCATCAGTTTGGGGATGACATGTAGTGCTGAACAGTAGCTTTGTTCCTAGCTTTCCCCAAAGTGTCTTCCAGAAGTAGCTCATGAATTTCACGTCCCGATCAGAAACAATCGTCCTAGGTACTCCATGTATGCGCACGATCTCCCTGAAAAACAGATTAGCAATATGCGACGCATCGTCGCTCTTGTGGCAGGCAATAAAGTGTGACATCTTAGAAAATCTATCCACTACCACAAATATTGAATCATGGCCTCTCTTAGTTCTAGGCAATCCTAACACAAAATCCATACTTATATCTTCCCAAGGTGTAGTAGGCGCAGGTAACGGAATATACAAACCGTGGGGCTTCAACTTGGATTTGGATGTGTTACATATGATGCAGCGCTTGACGTAGCGGTCCACGTCGCGGCGCATGCGTGGCCAAAAGAAGTGATCAGCGAGCATCAACAACGTCTTCTCTCTACCAAAGTGTCCCGCCAATCCTCCTTCATGTGATTCCTGCAGTAATAACAAACGCATCGACGACTCCGGAACACATAATTTGTTAGCACGAAACAAATACCCATCATGGATGTGAAACTTATCCCATGCTTTGTGCAATGCACATAGCCTATATGGTTCCGCAAAATCAATATCAGTAGCATATAGATCACAAATACTCTCAAAACCAGGAATTCTCACATCAAGTTGTGTCAATAACATATGTTTCCTAGAGAGAGCATCAGCGACAACATTTTCGTTCCCTTTTTTGTACTTAATGATGTAGGGAAATGACTCAATGAATTCAACCCACTTGGCTAGGCGCCTATGCAAATTGGCTTGCGCCTTCAAGTATTTCAAAGCTTCATGATCAGAATGTATGATAAATTCTTTTGGCCACAATTAATGTTGCCAAACCTCAAGAACTCTAACAAGTGCATACAATTCCTTATCATAAATCGAATAGTTCAACCGTGCACCCGAAAGTTTTTCAGAAAAATATGCAATAGGGCGCTTCTCTTGCATCAAAACACCACCAATTCCGATGCCACTAGCATCACATTCAATCTCAAATTGTTTGGCAAAATCGGGTAATGTCAGACATGGTGCAGAAGTTAACAATTGTTTCAACATCTCAAACGCGCCTTGCTGCGCGGCGCCCCACTCAAAGGGCACGCCCTTCTTAGTCATGTCATTCATAGGCGCAGCAATGGTGCTAAAATCTTTCACAAAACGGCGATAAAAACCAGCAAGTCCTAGAAAACTACGAACTTGACTAACATTAATCGGTATAGGCCAGTTTTGGACAGATTCAATCTTACTCATGTCAACAGCAACTCCATCTTTGGAGACAACATATCCAAGGAAAATCACTCTATCTTTTGCAAAAGTACATTTAGCAAGATTACCATACAATTGAGCATGTCGTAGTACTTGCAAAACTTGTCTAATGTGATCACAATGTTCAGTTTCATTATGGCTGTAAATTAATATGTCATCAAAGTACACAACCACAAATCTACCAATAAACTCACGCAAAACATGGTTCATCAATCTCATGAAAGTGCTAGGCGCATTAGTCAACCCAAAAGGCATAACTAACCACTCATATAAACCAAACTTTGTTTTGAATGCAGTTTTCCATTCATCTCCTTCCTTCATCCTAATTTGATGATAACCACTACGCAAATCAATCTTAGAAAAAACAGCAGCACCACTCAATTCATCAAGCATATCTTCTAAGCGTGGAATAGGATGACGATATCGAATAGTGATGTTATTTATAGCTCTACAATCTACACACATGCGCCATGTACCATCTTTCTTAGGAACTAAAATAACAGGAACAGCACATGGGCTCAAGCTTACGCGAATATAACCTTTGTCGAGTAGAGCTTGTACTTGTGCCTGAATTTCTTTCGTCTCATCGGGGTTGGTCCTATACGGTGCGCGGTTCGGCAACGTCGCTCTAGGGATGAGGTCGATCTGATGTTCAATGCCCCGCATTGGCGGCAATCCAGCTGGTACCTCCTCCGGAAAAACGTCCTCAAACTCCTGCAAAACAGTGGAAACACCAATAGAGAGAGGGGTCATATCGTTAGAAACCAAAATCTCACCCTTGTAGAGCAGCACAAGGGGGATCTTCGTCGGATCATCTCCAAGTTCTCTCAAATCCTCTTTGGTGGCCATCAGTGTATAGGATCCCATATCAGCAGTAGGTGACGTTGCAGTATCACCATCAGTCATCGCGAGAGCGTCAAGGGCTCTATCCGCGGCATCGCCAAAAGTTGGCGGAAGGAGCGCGCCGTGTGTGGGCACATCGGCAAGTGCACAAGTGGTGGGACAAAGCAGCTCGGTTGGCGTTGGACGGCTCGGTGGAGCGGTTTGCTTCGGCTCGGTGGTGCAAGTCGGCGCGGCTTGTGCGGCGGGAGACAAGGCTCCAACGGCACGCACGGCTGTTTTGGCAGTAAAACAACCCGATATCTCTGTGGCAGCAGCAAAACAGGCTGAAAAGTGGGCCACTGCGGATGTATTAATCGTATGCACCGCCAAATTTGTCTCCTTGTCATTTGCTTCAGTTGGCTTGACTTCAATCTTCTGTCGAGACTCATTTATAATGTCTTGCAGTGTCATTGGAGATAATTTGATCTTTTTGCCCTTATGCTCTAAGTGATATGTATTGGCACGACCATTGTGTTGCACAGAACGATCATATAGCCATGGTCGACCCAGCAATAAGTGACAAACTGTCATAGGAACCACATCAAAATCAATGGTATCGGTGTACGGCCCTATGGTGAACTGAACTTGTACCATGTGATCAACCTTCATCTCGCCGGCATCACTCAACCATTGTATGTAGTATGGCGATGGATGTGGTATATATTTCAATTTCAGCTTCAAACATAACTCCTTACTGGCCAGATTACGACAACTGCCTCCATCAACAATCACCTTGCAAGCCTTCGTTGCGGTAACCAACGCCCTGGTGTGAAATAAATTGCAACGCTGACTTGGAACAGGTGTAGTAACGCTGAGTGCACGCTGCGAGACTACTATCGTGTGTGCCGTGGATGGCATAGCATCATACTCGGTATCCTCGTCGGACACCGCCTCTTGTTCATCCGGATCCGCCTCATCACCTGTCTCGTATCCCCCGGCTTCAGTCACGAAAACAACTTTCTTGTTTGGGCAATCACGCTTGAAGTGACCTCTTCCTCCACATGAATGGCACTCCATATTGCTTATTCGTGCTGCAGAAGCATTGGAAACAACACTGCTGGCTGCAGGGGGTGGTTTCCGTGTATTGGCGACACTAGATGATGAAGTATGAGAACCCGCAGGGCGCGCATCAGCACGGCCGCTAGATGTAGGCGCGGCAGGTGCCGTCGGCGCTGGGCGCGTGGGGTATGTCCTCCCCCCGGTATATCGAGGTCTCGATTTGGCGTCCTCATTGATCTGCAATTCAGCCTCCCGTGCATGATGTAGCAGCTCATTCATTGTAGCATACTGATGGTGACGGACAACACTCTTGATATCATTGCGCAGCCCTGACACAAACCGTGTAAACGTCTGCTCGTCCGCTTCCCGTATCTTGGCTCGGCGCATCAACAGCTCCATCTCCATGTAATATGCATCAACAGTCATTAACCCTTGTCGTAAACTCTGTAGTCTGTCAAAAATTGTTCGCAAGTAATTTGAAATATTTCAACTAATGTAACTCTGTCTACTCCTAGTGTTGTTTCTTGTGATATGCAGGTTGCTTTTGAAGAAAGGGAGCCGCCTATTTTACAACCTGCATCACCGCTTTGTGCATTATCACTTGAGGAGGATGTTCCAGTGCCTACTTCTTCTGAGGAGCATGTCATTGACATAGGTACTGATTTGGAACCAGAACCAGCAGCTATGGATAATATTTGTGAGTCTACTCCTTTGCTAGTTCCTTCTAGTGATTTATCTTGCACTAATATTTCAGCACCATGTGATAATTTGATTTCGAATTTTGATCATGTGGTAGTGCTGACACATAAGGAAGTACTTGCTAGAATACCATCGAATGACATTGTGTATTCCATCATGCTAAAAGAACCTCTTAGTTTGCGTTGTGCTATGAATAAGATTTCTGAAATTTCATATTTGAATTCTAGCACACATGCCTATTGCTTCATGTTTAACTTGATTGGTGAATATAGCATGAATGATAATTTTCTTGTCGATGACATATGCATAACCTGTGATAGAATTAATGAACTGAAACTTGTTGTTTTCAGTCCTATATGCTATGTGTCGAAGTGTTTTTGCTATGGGACAATGGTTAATTTTCGAAATAGTATGATGTATGCTGGTATACTTGATGTGTTCCAGTCTCACATAATTGATTTACCTCAACTGTGTTGTTCCAATCTTGTTAGTTCAGAATCTGATTTGCTATATTCAATGTGTTTGTCTCAACATGTTTGTACTAAGTGTGCTACTGATCTACCCGTTACTTATATTTGCAATTTGAGTTGCTTCTTATCTGCCAAACATAATGATCATGCCCATATTGTTGATGATGTTTGTGTAAATTCATCACTTGTTTATAATAATCAGAGTAGCGCAGTTGAAGCACGGTCTAAACCAATTATATTTACATATCTTTTGGATTGGTTTAATTTAGTGCATCACAAATTTGATCATAGAACTTCTTTGCGAACACTGAATTTGATACTGAACAATAAGACTATATATCTCTTTGTTTTTCACCATTATGATGATTCTTTGTACTTCACTTATACCTGCAATTTAAGTTGCCTGATACCAAGATGATATGGGGTGGCCCGATCTTCTCGTGAGCGACGCGATGGTGATGATGGCAGCGGATGATTGTCGGGGATAACTTGGTGTCACCGATGAACTCTCCTCGCTTGAACCCTGATGCCAATGCAACAGCTCTCAAACCCTGTAGGATATTCACGACTCCACACACTTGCGCACGTAGCCGTCGACCACGAAACGGTAGTTTGCAATCTACTGATTCCCAATGGAACAACAGATCACACTAAACTTGCAGCAGTATAACACCAAATCCAGATGAATTGGTGCGGAGGAATTCAGATGAATGCTTACAGCAGTTCAACGAAGTAATCTTTAGTCTAAACGTGGTCTAACCCTAATTTTTTTTTAGGCTTTTTCTGGATAGGACTGAAAACAAAAACGAATTGCAGGGATGAATTTGTGGATGCTCACCGAGTAAACCGTGGAAATCTGATACCAAGTTGATACCCTAATTGAGGGGGCGCCCAGGGGTACTTATAGGTGGCCGGGCGTCCTCAGCAAAGACCTGGCCCAAAACATGCCTGGTTTGGGCCCAAACTGACTCGGTTCGACTCAAACGGGTACATACCGACCCATACATGGGTTCGGCCTAATTTTAGCACGCAGGCCATGTGTATAGCGCGCCTTAGACGTGTAGACATCGTGTCGAAGGCAGTCCTAGTGCGCTATCACGTGCTCGTGCTCATCCAGACTTGATCTCCACTTGTCTCTAGATCGCCGTCCTCCCTCTCCTCCCGCTGGCGATATCTTGACAGATGACATACCTAAATACAACATAGTACATCGCTTTTAGGTAGTATATAATTCGGAGATATCAAGACATTCTTTTCAACTAGGAAAGAATTCACCTTATAATAATCATCAATTAGACTCAATATTTCCTTCCAGCTCAAACACTCAAAATCAGCATGATCCATGGTTGTATCCTCATCAATCGGGGCAAGGCTTTTCCCCAAATAGGAAAGCACACTCGTCACCTTCCTACGGGCAAATGCTGACATGTTTGCTTGGAGGCCGTCAGACATGCTCGGTGTTCCCAGGGAGGTGATTGAGCACCACTTAGTTGTGTGCCCACATGCACACCCTATGAAGCAGAAGACAACACGCCAAGCACCAGAAAAGCAGGAGTTCATCATCCAAGAAATCGAGAAGCTCAAACAAGCCAAGTTGATACGTGAGATCACACACCCCACATGGATTGCTAATCCGGTGGCGGTGCCCAAAGCCAATGGCAGCGGGCGCCTATGTGTGGACTTCACCAGCCTCAACAAGGCTTGCCCCGAGGACCCGTATCCCCTTCCAAGGATTGATCAAATCGTCAATTCAACCATAGGGTGCGACCTCCTTCGTTTTCTAGAGGCCTTCTCGGGGTATCATCAGATCAAAATGGCAAAGGATGATGAGGAAAAGATGGCGTTCGTCATGCCCTGTGGGGTATACTACTACATCTGCATGCCTTTCGGCCTGAAGAATGCGGGCGCAACCTTCCAAAAGCTGATGCGCAAGGCCTTGGGGGAACAGATGGGACACAATGCGAAGGCCCACATCGACGACATCATCGTCAAAACTCGCGAGGGTTGGACCCTTGTGGAAGACCTGGAGGAAACATTCACAAAATTGCGAAAGGTAAACATCAACATCAATCCCGCCAAGTGCGCCTTCGGTGTACCATTGGGCAAGCTACTGGGATTCCTTGTTTCGCACCGCGGAATTTAGGCCAACCCTGCCAAGGTCAAGGCCATCGAGAAGATGCGTCTGCCACGCAACCTCAAGGAAATGCAACGTCTCGTGGGGTGCATGGCGGCCCTAGATCGCTTCATCATGAGAAGCGGAGAGAAGGCATTGCCTTTCTTGAAACTCATGAAGCGCACCGGAAAGTTCGAGTCGACTCTAGAAGCTGACAAGGCCTTCGTCGAGCTGAAGAAGTAACTCACCAGTCCGTTGTAGTGTCCTACCTTTTGATAAAGGTAGCACAACTATGTTAAGTGCTACTCCCTGGTAAAATATAGTAATCATTGCAAATAGTATCATTTATTACATCGCAGATCCAGATACGCAAGTCTTTTAATCCTTACAAAAATTGCTTAGCCACTTGGACTAGCTTAAATACTAGAGTTTGACACAAATAAAACATAACGAAACTAAATTGCAATGAGCCTCCATATTTAGCAAGTGCCACAGGCAGACATGTTGAAATGTCGACTCAAGATCCCTACCAATTACTCTTCCTCTGAATAACCTACACAGTTGAATATGCAGCCCCAACAAAAGGGGTCAGTACAATAACATACTGGGAAATGACACATATTTACTGGCTGTAGTGAAAAGACTATACTACATGATATTTGGCTGGTGGAGTTTTGGGCTAATTTGCATAAAGCAAATTTTATCCTATATTTTCCAAATTAATTTTTTAATCATTTAAGGGATTTTATTAAAAAGGGACATGGATAACTCTGAAGTGATAACCACCACATACCATGGGTTGATAGCCAGATATATGGCCCTGAGTAGCTACCAAGATGACCCTCGGGTGATAACAACCACACAAGACCTAGGTTGATAGCCAGGTGCATGGCCCCATGTAGCCACCGCTCTGAAGTTGTTTCTAAACAAATTTTAATCATTATGAAAAGGTGATGAGATTCTTCCATACATCCTTGTCTAGAGACTCAAATTGTCCATAACCGGGGACACGGCTAATCGATTAGTTTTACACCCTGCAGAGGTTGTGCACTTTCACCTTAAGACCCATTCTGCCCAGAGAAGAATGAGACAAGACCTTTCAGAAGGAGAATTCAACCATACTAGCAAGATCCATTCCCAAATACAGCCTCATGTCAAGCTACAAGTTGAACCCTCACATCATACTCAATCAAGACAGAGCCCATAGTGTCATAAGGTTGCACTGGAAGTACTCTAAAGCATGGAAGACATATGAATCTCTTTAATCCTGGGTGGCCATCCACAAGTGTACTCCCAGGTGATAATAACCACACAGTCCTGGGTTGATAGCCAGGTGTGTAGCCCTGGGTAGCCACTCAACATCGCCTCCTCTTACAAACCATTCCACCCAGCTGATTCATTGAAGTTGTAGTTTTTAATTATCGAACCAAAAATGTAACATAGCAATGGCATCATTTTCCATAGTAAGTTTGCAATCCTAGTAGGTGGGGTTTAAAGGGTGGCTACACACAGTAAGGACCTAAGCATTTAATAAAGTTCTTTGAAAATCAACCTATCATGCATACTACTAAAAAACACTAATGCAGTAGTAAAATAGGTAGAAGAATTTGTGTCACTTGCCTTGGAAACAACCAGCACACTCAAAGCAATCATAATTGTAGTTCAGGTCCTCTTCACAATCTAAAAAAGAAATATACGCAGACATAAACACATAAATTCTAATATGGCAATAATAGACATGTATGCACGCATGCAAACGACCTTTTAATTTCACACACCTTATGATGTGTGAAAATGTTGTGAATTAAGTTCTCTGATGAACGTTTTTAGTAAAAACAAAACCACTTGACGAGGTTCTACCCCGGCAATGCCCATGTTTGCGGGCTTTCGAGACATGGAGCGTATGTGGGATCTGGCGAACTCGACGAAGGTCAGACGAAAGCAGAGGGACACGAGGTTTTACCCAGGTTCGGCCCCCTTGGTAGGGTAATGACCTACGTCCTGCTTGTCTGACTTTTATTGATGGGGTGGCTACAATGGAGGTGCTACAATGGCGGCGTAGATTGGATCTAGCTGAGAGTGGAGAGCTCTAACGTTTCGAGCGGTCCGGCGTGAGGTGGTGAAAAAGTGTCTAGGCCTTGGGACCTCCCTCCCAGCCTTTTATATGCGAAGGCTGGGTCTCGGGATTGTCCACCAAGCCAAGTACAGATAGAATCCGTTTTGAACAAACCCTAATCAGAAACTAATCCAACTTGAATTCTTCGAGCCTTTGCTTGTACGGCAAGTACTCCTGAACCGTGTCAGGCCACTATCTTCATGGGCCTTGCGATCCCTTCTACAGTGATCCCTCCTAGGCCGAAAACCATGTAGGCGAATATCGAGGGCCTATTTGGCATTCCTTTGTCAGTAGCCCCCGAGTGCCTGGGATAGTCGAAGACTATGGCAGGGAATCTAACTCAAATCTCCTCTTGATTGCACAAAACTGTATTCACCTTACCTGTAAAAAGCACAAAAGCATAGCAAGTATACAAACGATGCGTCTAGTAGACGCTGCTGATTCGAGTAGTGCTCATTCTAAGCCTCGAAAATGCTTAGCTTGGTTTGTAGGGGGATAGGCATAACCGGCCTGAGACTCACGCCTGGTCTCACTTAATTGCATAGCCACAAAAACATTCGGTTAGCTTACGCAGATTCGAGTCCCCCGACTCGAACCCGCATGGGATGGCGCTACTTCGACCCAAGCCACGTTGGACTTACCAGGTCGAAGCCTAGTTCATTGTGAGGCACCCGATGCGTCCATCGGTGCAAACTTCATACCGTAGGTATGGAAAATTTCTCAGCAGAGCGTGCTTGATATGAATACCGGGCCATCTGGTGTTGCAAACCGTGGACTTACCTTCGTATTTGACATACGGCATCCGAATTGGTATATTGCCACTAGGATTCGGGCATTTTGTGTGTATGTGTGAGTATTGAATTGAATTCAGGGGGCTAAAGCCACTCCCGAATCGTAACTGAGGCACTGCTGGCCTTGAATCAAAAATAACCTGGGGACTGAAGCCCATGGTTAGATACAGTGTTGATCGGAGTCATTATTTGAATGAACTTGCGGCACTGCAGGCCGAACTAGAGAAGTGGTCAGAGAATCGACAGCCATAACTTGAATAATGAGAGGGCATTGCCAGCCAGAAGATGATTCGGGGGTTAAAATCCACCAATCGAAGATCAAAACAGCTCATCCTGCTCGAGTACAGTAGCATGAAAGATTGAAGCCATTAATTCGAGGGACATGGGAGCACTGTTGGCCCATGATAGATAGTTCAAAGATGAAAATCCACAGCTCGAATGCCAAAACCATGTCGATTAAAGAAAAAAGATCCTTTCGAGTAGTCCAAAGGCCCCACTCGAAAGGCTCCCGGGCCAATTAAACTGAGGCCGCAAACAAGGAACAAAAATGCTCGAAAGGCGATGTTTGCGTCCAAATAACGCGAGGAAAGCAAAAGATCTTTGAGAAACACCCAACACCAAGGAAGTTAGGCTTTCGAAAGTACATACCTCGAAAACATGAGGGCCCAGTATCACGTTTATCCCTTCCGCCAAAAGAAAAATCACTCCGCAACTGATGACGTCAGTGATGATGCCTGGTTTCTTCGAGTTGCCACGCCATCCTCTGCAGGGATAGCCTCACATTGACAAGACCAGACGCCCGGTGGGCCCCGTTTTTGTGTGTCCCGGCTGTTGACTGAATTTGACCGCACGTCCTGCGCATGGGTGAAAAGAGTCTGCCAGGTCTCGTCAATTACCATGCGTAGTGGAGGCCGCGGCTCCCACGGTGCTGACACATGGACGGCCAGATCCGTCCAGCCGCTTCCCCTTCGCGATGAACGGCTAGGATGGTTTGACGATTTCCAGAAGTGGAATAAAAACAACAGCGGAGGGTAACTGTACACCCCACTCCGCCACTATCATCTTCTTCCTCACGCCCATCTCCCGCGACGCCTCATTCTCACCTCCATTTCCGCAAAGCTTCGCTGAGCAACGCCTCCATGGGCAAGAGAGGCTCGACCGCGGCTGGCACCGCCGCCACCAAGAAGGCCAAGACAGCGGACACCGACACCTCTGTCGTCGGTAACTGGGTCTAAACCAAGATCGGGGACAAGGAGTTGTCCAGCGCCGAGAAGATTGGCCTTCTCAAGAACGATCCGGCGGAGTCGCTCGCCGCTGGTCCGGAAATCATTCCCCGGCCACCTCCAGGCTTCCGGGTAATTTTCCTTACTTTCATGCTGCGGGGGCTATCACTTCCCCCGCACCCTTTTATTCGTGGCCTCCTCTTCGCGTATGGGATTCAACTTCATGATCTGAATCCCAATACGATTGTGCACATTGCGTGTTTTATCACACTCTGTGAGTGTTTTCTGGGGATCGAGCCCCATTGGGCGCTTTGGCGACGGATTTTCGCCATCCGGCACCCCCTGCGCTATCAGACTGGTGGATTTAGCTGCCAGGTGCACCCGGACGTGCCGTACTTCAACCTACAGACTCCCAAAAACAACCCCGGCTAGAGGACGAAATGGTTTTACGCCAAGGATAAGTCCTCCGCTGACAAAGACTTTGGGCTTGAGGAATTTTGAGCCACCACCGTTCTTCAACCTCGGGTGATATGGGCACGAAGGAGGAGGTGAAGCCCAATTTCAGGACTCCACCAAGATGAGGGAAGCTCATTGAATATTGGCATGCCAGGATGACCTACGATATGTAATAATTAGTCTAAGGTTGTGTCAGCAATTTATATTCATGCTTATGTTATTTCGTAGCTAGGTCAAGTTGTGGGCCACCTAGGTTTTATTTTGTGTTTTGGGTTTGGGCCTGTCCAAGCCCAATAGTTTTCTGGCCATCTATATAAGGAGGCCAGCCGTCTAGGGTTTAGGGGAGTTCAGTTGTTTAGTCTAAAACTATCGTGTGCTCCACCGTGTATCATCCCTCCGGTGAAACGGCGCTGCCGTGTTTATCAAATATATTGCTGTGAAGGTTCTAGTGTTCATCAAGGATTATCAGGCTCAGGTTTGAGGCGTGGTGATCTTCATCACGTTGCTTGCTGGATTCGTTCCTCTTCTTCAGGTGACGTTCTTCACGTTGTTAGAAGATTTCTATCTGGTTGACTCGCTGTGAAAGATCGGGACAAAACTCAAAGGATCATCAGCTTGATCCTTATCATGTGGTATCAGATTACTGGGTTTATCACCGCGAGTTATTCAGATTGATTGTTCTCTGGATTGTTGATCTGTGGATTGTTCTCCGAGCAGTTTTCAGATCTATTTTTGTTATTCATCGAAGTTTCAGATCGGGAAGAATTGAAGAGTATTTTGAGGCAGCGTTTTGTGCGAGCAAATTATATGGTAAAGCAGGCCAGTCAGGCTACAACCACAATTGTTCCTTCTGCGGATACGAAGGCTGATGTTGGCAAGGCTATCATGGAGGAGGTTGTACCATTGAGTGGGCTGAATATGCAACTCAAAAGAGTACATGATGATATGGGCCAGCGATGGAATTTATTTCAGGCGCAGTGCATAATCAAAGGCAAAGCATGCAAGTTGATAATTGATAGTGGTAGTTACTGTAATGGCATTAGCAAGGCGGTTGTGGAGGCTTTAGGTTTATCCACATGGCGTATTCCAGCACCGAGGCATGTTGAGTGGGTTAATAGCTGCGGTATGCTGAAGATTACTCACAAGGTGCGTGTGCCATTTACAGTTGATAACTATGTTGATGAGGTGGAATGCGATGTGTTGCCATTGGAGGTATGTGGGCTATTACTTGGACGTCCATGGCAGTATGATCGCAATGCTATGCATGCTGGGAGAGCAAATACATATTCCTTTATGCATGATGGCAAACACCGTACTTTGAAGCCTATGAGTGATGATCAAATCAAGTCTAATGTTGTGTTGGTGGTTCACAAGGAGAAGTTGCATAAAGCTAAGCCACAACCAGGGCTAGCTAAGGTGCAGCATGAGGAGCATGATGCAAATAGCATCAGTGGTGATATTGTTTCAGCCAAGCCTGTAGATGACAAGCCAGTTGTTCTTGTTAGTGACAAGCCGGTTGAAGTCAAGCCTCATATTGATGAAGGGACAGATATGTCAGCATGTATTCCATGTGTTCCACTTCCAGTTCGTGTTGACATGGGTGTTCAGACCGATGACAGTGGTGCTGATTGTGTTCCCGTACATACGGTGTCGCGGGTAGTCAGCCATAGTTTTGTTAGAACACCTCGGAGATGTTTTGTTGGAGCAGCAATGCGTGTGCATACAGGCAAGGATGGACGTGTTCGTCAGTTGTGTGGCCCAGGCATTACTACTTTGCAGGGTCGTGCTAAGCAGGTTCATGTTCAGCAACGCAAGGTTCCAGCAAGGATTGAGAAGAAGAAGGTGGAGGCGCCTAGGTACAGGTTCATTTGGCGAAGAAAAGAGGTGCAACCACCCAGGGCTGTATCAAGTCGAGCAGGCCAAGAGAGATGATGTGGTGAGGAAGGCAAGCAAGACTTGAAGACGGCGAATATGTGTGGTGCTATTGTTGATATTCCGCCACCCTTTCGAGCAGACCCTCACGGGTTGGGGACAATGCTTTTCGAAGGGGGGGAGGATGATATGGGCACAAAGGAGGAGGTGAAGCCCAATTTCAGGACTCCACCAAGATGAGGGAAGCTCGTTGCATATTGGCACGCTAGGACGACCTACGATATGTAATAATTAGTCTAAGGTTGTGTCAGCAATTTGTATTCATGCTTATGTTATTTTGTAGCTAGGTCAAGTTGTGGGCCACCTAGGTTTTATTTTGTGTTTTGGGTTTGGGCATGTCCAAACCCAATAGTTTTCTGGCCATCTATATAAGGAGGCCAACCGTCTAGGGTTTAGGGAAGTTCAGTTGTTTAGTCTAAAATTATCGTGTGCTCCACCGTGTATCATCCCTCCGGGGAAACGGCGCTGCCGTGTTTAACAAATATATTGCTGTAAAGGTTCTTGTGTTCATCAAGGATTACCAGGCTCAGGTTTGAGGCGTGGTGATCTTCATCATGTTGCTTGCTGGATTCGTTCCTCTTCTTCAGGTGACGTTCTTCACGTTGTTAGAAGATTTCTATCTGGTTGACTCGCTGTGAAAGATCGGGACAAAACTCAAAGGATCGTCAGCTTGATCCTTATCACCGGGTGTCTTGGAGGCATGAGCTTTCTGATGAAGAAATGAAGATCATAGATCCTTTAATGGAGAAAATCCAGCAGCTTCGAGCCATGCCGAAGAAAGAACTTTCGGGCATCCAGCTCATTCGCACATTCATAGAGCGTCGGGTCTAGCCGCTCGCTGCTCGGGCCCACTGCATGTGGGACTACACCGACCGCCAGGACCTGACAGGAATCTCCTCCGATGAGCTGAAGGAAGCGGAGATCGATGACAGTGTTCGCGCTGTCACCAACATAAAGAAGAAATCGATCGTGCCGAAAGTCTTCGGCGCTGTGGCCTTCAGCAAGTCCTATCCCCGCACTGAGGTACGCTTTTTGTCTTCGCCGAATGTTTATTTTCTATTGCAGTCTTGTTGATCAGGACCGAATGTGATGGGAGTTTTTTCTCAGGTTGTCAACATAGCCGGGTGTTATCCGCCCCAACCCGAAGATGGTGAATACCCTGGGCGCAATTTCATTGAGGTTTCGGAGGAATCGACTTATGCTGCTCCATCACCATCGCGAGCACTGGCAAAGAAGAAAAAGGTTGTGGACGCTGACATCGTCGAAGAGTCAGAAGATCTTGGCGACACTCACTTCCCTTCTAGTGACGATGACGACAGCGTGATTCCTGCGGAGCCTCTGGACAGCCGCCCTCCTCTTCGAGCTAGGAAGAAGATTCTTCCGAAGTTTGGTTTCGATGCATTGTAAGTTTCTCTATCGAACTTCTTTCTTGTATGATTTCATCTTGAGTTGACTACGTCCATTGACTTCGATGCCTGCTTCAGATCTTCCACCGAGGAGACTTCGGTGAGCCAGGGTGATCGTGATCGATACCAAGTTCGACCCCACGATTCCACCCTCGAGCAGACCGCGGACTCGCAGGAGAAGGCAGCTAGAGACGCCGCGCCGGGGGATGATCCCCCGAAGCCGTCGCCCCCTCCGAAGAAAAAGCTGATCGAGCCCGAACTTGTTCTTGTTTCCTCCTCCGGCGAACCTTCCGGTCCCAAAAGCCATGTAAGCTCGACGATCCTAGTTTTACGATTCTGATACTTGCCTATCGGTAGCCCCCGAGGGTGAGTCTAAGTGTTTACACTTGGGCTTGCCCTCCAAACAGTTATTCAAGGTCTCATCTTTGCTTCTGCTTGTTTAGCCAGTTGTCAGGGACTTATCGAAAGTGTGCAAGAACTTTCTTGCTCTGGAGGAAGAAAACCGTCGATTATCAACACAGCTGGAAGATGTGCGCCGTAAGTGATGTCTTCTTCCCTCTGGCTTTGTGTTTCGGCACCTGTTACTTCCGTTCTTAGTTTGCTATCCCTCGAATGGGCATGAATTGCGACTCAGGCGGCCGCTAATAAGACGTCACTAAAAGCTCAGCTGGACGATCTTGCGGCTGAAAAATCTGTGTTGACGGCGAAAGCTGATGGGCTGGCCGAAGAAGTTGCTTGGCTTAAAGCTGAGTCGACCAAGGCTCAAGAGCTCACCACTCAGCGTCGTCTGGAGGCTGAGTCTAAGGAGAAGGGCCTGCACCAACGCTTGCAGGCCGCCCTCGAAACCTTGCGTGGTAAGCCTTTGCCATCTCTTTATTAAGTGATTTGCGTCGACTACTTCCAATCCTGACTGGGGATCTTGCTTCTTCATGAAGCTGCTGCTGAGTTGGATGCCGGGGCAATGAAGGAGCCCGCTGGGCTCGAGTCGAGTGTTGGTAACACCGAGCGCCTCTGCCAAGAGGTGAGAAATCTCCTGGCAAAGGTGCGGCCTACACTTGATCGCGTTCGCGACCTCTCCATTCCTGAGTCGACCAGCAACACCATGGCCAGCATCCTCGAAGCCTTGGCGGTGAAGGCAGATGGCGAAGACCCTTTAGTTGCTGCGATTCGCCGATAGGTAACTATCGGCTCCGAGTCTGTCTTCTCTATGCTGATGATGCACGGGGTTGAGTTCGACGCCGACAAGGTCACGAGCACGTATCCGAAGGACAAGGACGGGCGTGATATTGCTCCCAAGGCCTATTTTGAGCGCGCCCGTAACTTGTCTATCCGGATGACGAGCGTCCTGGCGGAGAGGAACGAAGAGAGGGCGGCGACAAGGGCTCGCAAGCGTAGTGCATCAGGTGCACCTTCCAGCAAGGCCGTCGGTAGTTCGACTTAGTTTCCAATGAACTTGCTGTGCTTGTAATTGACAGTATGATGCCACTTCAGAAGTTGTGGCCAGCTTTTGGACATCGCTTATTGTAAAACTGTTGTTGTTTATTTTGCCACTTTCCTTCGATGTGCTTTGCACTTGTTTGCATCTCGATTACCAATGAATGCTTGTGACTAGGGCCTCCTGTGCAGGGTACGTCAGCTGGCCCCGATGCCTGGCCTGTTTCGTATGAGACGGTCGCTAGCCCTTCCCGCGCTGTTGAAAGAAGAGTACCTTCCACGAGCGAGCTATATCTGATTCGATCCTTGCGTGACCAACTTAAGAACGCTCAGCATCAGCTGAAGATAGTCACTGCCAAGGTCAACATTGCTCTTTCCAAAGCTTCATGGGCTACGGATGCTGAAAAGTTCCTTCTCGAGGAAATCGAGAACCTTGGGAAAGCCATGAAATGTGAGTCTTTCGAGTTCTTGATCTATTTCTGCTCCATGTTCGCTTGACGTGACATTCTTCCCGTTTCTGCAGATGTATGCCTTGATAGCGAGGCTGAAGCCCGGCGCGTGAACGCGCACCTTTGTGCAGCTCAGACTCATGCTAATTCGATTGCAGAAAGCTTCTGGGCTGACCGATCAAAGGCGATGAAGCTAACAGTGCTCCAAGATCGGATCGCCCAAGCTGGAGTCCTGGCCGAGACGAGCCGCGCCGCCCTCGCTCGTGTTCACGAGGCGATGTTTCCTTTGAACAATCAGCACGATGGACTCCCTGCGCTGCTTGATCGATTTGAGAATGGCGAAGCTGTCTATCACTTTGTTCGCGAGCATCTTCGCTGCGGCGCTCTGGTCGCCCTTTCCTTCGTGCGGGCCAATTACCCCGAGGTCGACCTGGAACTGCTGAAGATGCTCCCTCCAACTCCTAGTGGCCGCGTTGACATGGATGCTCTCTACGCTGTTTGTAGAGAGACCGCCGATTGTATCGCTTGGCAGTTCATCACCGAGAGTGATCGCTAGAGAGGAAATCAGGCTGGTTTGGTAACTTAGACTTGTCATATTATTTGGACCGCATGCCTGTATCTTGGGAAGTTCTTCCGAGTGCTGTATGAATTTTGATGAGTCATGTAGGTCGAGGGATGGAGCCCTTGATCGTAGGTCAACAGGCGAAGCCTTCGAGCGTAGTTCGAAGGGTGAAGTCCCCCAAGCATAGATCGAAAGGCGAATCCCCTGAGCATGGGTTGGAGGGCAAAGCCCCCAAGCGTAGGTCGTAGGGCGAAGCCCCCGAGCATAGGTCGAAGGGCGAAGCCCCGAGCGTGGGTCGAAGGGCGAAGCCCCCAAGCGTAGGGCGAAGCCCCCGAGCATAGGTCGAAGGGCAAAGCCCCCGAGCATAGGTCGAAGGGCGAAGCCCCCGAGCGTAGGTCGAAGCCCCCGAGCGTGGGTCGAAGGGCGAAGCCCCCGAGCGTAGGTCGAGGGGCGAAGCAGCCGAGTGTGGGTCAAAAGGCGAAGCCCTCGAGCGTAGGTCGAACGGCGAAGCCCCCGAGCGTGGGTCGAAAGGCGAAGCCCCCGAGCGTAGGTCGAGGGGCGAAGCCTCCGAGTGTAGGTCGAAAGGCGAAGCCCCCGAGCATAGGTCGAGGGGCGAAGCCCCCGATCGTGGGTCGAAAGGCGAAGCCCCCGAGCGTTGGTCGAGGGGCGAAGCCTCCGAGCGTAGGTCGAAAGGCAAAGCCCCCGAGCGTAGGTCGAGGGGCGAAGCCCCCGAGCGTGCGTCGAAAGGCGAAGCCCCTGAGCGTAGGTTGAGGGGCGAAGCCCCCGAGCGTGGGTCGAAAGGCGAAGCCCCCAAGTGTGGGTCGAATAAAATTTTAAGGCAAAGCCCCCAAGTATGGGTCAGACAATGATATGAGGAAGTGTACTTTATTGCTTGGTGCTGAGGGCGCAATGGTTGAGCGTGGTCTGCTGCCAACGCTTAATTACATAGAGATAGGAGGGGGAGGAAGTGTGCTGATTCTAAGGATAGAATCGACGCAACTGCTGTGCGTTCCACGGGTTTTTGACGTCCTTCCCTGTCTTGGGGTCGCGAAGCCGATACGCGCCTCCTGGGATTGCTTCGTGGACGAAGTATGGACCTTCCCATGGTGACTCCAACTTTGATGTGCTTGTTTGTTTGAGCCGAAGCACAAGATTGCCGGGCTCGAAGGACCGTCCATATACCCGTCTGCTTTGGTAATTGCGGAGGTTTTGCTGATAAACTGTGGATCGGACGAGGGCTACATCTCGCGCTTCGTCCAGCAGGTCGCGGGCGTCTTCTAGCATGATTTGTGCATCTTCTTCGACGTAGGCCTCAACGCGCGGTGCACCATATCGCACGTCCGTAGGAAGCACCACTTCTGCCCCGAATAGCAGGAAGAACGGTGTGTAGCTAGTTGAAGCGTTGGGAGTTGTTCGCAGGCTCCAGAGCACCGAAGGTAGCTCTTCGACCCAAGCACCTGCTGCCCGTTTGAGAGGCCGAAGGGGTCGCTTTTTGAGGCCGCCGCAAACTAGCCCATTGGCCTTTTCGTCCTGGCCATTGGACTTAGGGTGCACCACCGATGCATACTTTATCTTGATGCCGAGCTCCTTGGCGAACTGCAGAAATTCGCCCGCGGTGAAGTTGGTGCCGTTGTCGGTGATGATGCTGTTTGGCACACCATATCGGTAGATAATGGACTCAAAAAACTTGACCGTCGTAGTCGCTTCCTAATTGGTGACTGGGACGGCTTCGATCCACTTGGAGAACTTGTCGATGGCGACCAGCAGGTAAGTGTGGTTTCCTCGAGATGACTTGGGCAGAGGCCCTACTTGGTCAAGTCCCCATTGTGCAAAAGGCCATGCAATAGGTATGGTGCGCAGTTCTGATGCAGGTGCATGGGGCTTCGTGGAGAATCGTTGGCAGGCATCGCAATGTTGGACGATGTTCCTAGCGTCATGGAGGGCCGAGAGCAGTAGAACCCCGACCGAAAAGCCTTGGCGACGAGGGTTCGACTGCTGGCGTGATGCCCGCAGGTTCCTTCGTGAATGTCCCGGAGGAGGGCAATTCCATCCTCTGGTGCTATGCACCGTTGGAGAACCCCTGTCATGCTGCGCTTGTAGAGTTCCCCGTTGATTATCGTGAAGGCCTTGGAGCGCTGTATGATCTGTCGGCGGTGGATCAAATCTTCCGGGAGTTCGCCTCGAGTCAGGTAGGCTAGGTACGACTTCGTCCAAATCGCCTCGATGAGCATGACTTTGGCTGTTTCCTCGGATAGGTCCTCTGTTCCCACTGCTGGGGCGGGACCTGATTGCTTAGCCCCCAAGCATGTTGCTAACGTCGGATCGATGGCTGGCTTGATCTTGACGGAGCGCCCGAATATTTCTTCGAAGAAGACTCCTGGCGGTATCGGCAGACACTTGGAGCCGATGTTGGCCAAGTTGTCTGCCTCTTCATTGCTTTCCCTGCCGATGTGCGTCACCTCGCATCCTTCGAAGTTGCCTTCGAGCTTGTCGTACATTGCGTGATATGCGATCATGTTTGCATAGGTCGCATCGCACTCTTTCATGACTTGTTGGGCAATGAGGTTGAGTCTCCGTGGATCTTGATGTGAGTGGCGCCGCAGGCTTTCGCCATACGCATGTCGTGCAGAACAGCTTTGTACTCTACTTCATTGTTCGAGGGGTTTGCGAAATGCATACGTAGGACATAGCGCATCTTGTCCCCTTGTGGCGAAATGAGGATCACTCCTGCTCCCAAAACTCGCTTGGATCTGTCGACATATATGGTCCAACAATTCGACAGGTCCGGGAGTTCGGGCAACTGCGCTTCTGTCCATTCGGCTATGAAATCTGGCAAGACCTGCGACTTGAGTGCTGACTGTTGCTGGTACGTGATCTCCCAGGGCCCGAGGGTGATTCCCCATAGCGAAACGCGCCCCGTAGCATCGGGGTTGTTAAGGATACTGGACACCGGAGTCGAAGCCACTACTATGATTGAGTGACACTCGAAGTAATGTGGCAACTTTTTCCCCGTCATGTAGATGGCGTACGCCAACTTCTGGTAATGCAGGTATCTTTGCTTGGTCGGGGACAGGACCTCACTGAGATAGTACACCGGCCTCTGTACTCCGTGCTCCTTGCCATCCTCTGCTCGCTCGACCACTAAAGCTGTACTGACAACTTGATTTGTGGCTGCTATGTAGAGCAACATCGGCTCTTTTTCTCGAGGAGTAACTAGGACTGGGGACGTCGAAAGGCGGCACTTAAGGTCGTCAAACACGGTTTGTGGCTCCTCTGTCCATGTGAACTTGTCCGTCTTCCGGAGTAGCCGATAGAAGGGAAGAGCCTTTTCACCGGGCTTGCTTATAAAGCTGCTGAGCACTGCTAGTCGACCTGTCAACTGCTGGACATGTCGAAGCATCTTCGGCGGCTGCATGTTGATGATGGCTTGGATCTTCTCTGGATTGCCCTTGATTCCTCTTTCAGATATTAGGTAGCCCAGCAGCTGTCCTGTGGGCACCCCAAAGGAACACTTCTTCGTGTTGAGCTTGATGCTGTAGCGGTCGAGGTTGGCGAAGGTTTCTCGCAGATCTTCGAGCAAACTGTCTGCCTTCGAGGACTTTATAACGATGTCGTCAACATAGACTTCAATATTGTGATCGATCTGCTCCTTCAAGCACGCTTGCATACACCGTTGATAGGTGACTCCGGCATTCTTGAGCCCGAAGGGCATCGTCATGTAGCAGTATACCTCGTGTGGGGTTATGAACGCCGTTTTGTCCTCGTCCTCGACCTTTAACCTTATCTGGTTGTACCCAGAGTACGCGTCAAGAAATGAGAGGCGCTCGCAACCGGCGGTGGAGTCGATGATCTGGTCGATTCGAGGTAGAGGAAAGTAATCTTTCGGGCAGTGCTTGTTCAATGCCGTGAAGTTGATGCACATCCTGTAGATCTTGGAGTCCTTCTTGTCTACCATGACCGGTGGTGAAAGCCAGGTGGCCTCCTTTATCTCTCTGATGAACTTCGCCTCGAGAAGGCGATTTATCTCTTCACCCATTGCTCGGGCCTTCTCTGGATTGTAGCGACGCATTGACTGCTTGATTGGCTTTGCGTTCGGAAAGATCTTTAGCTCGTGCTCGGCGAGTTCCCTGGGGATGCCTGGCAAATTGGCTAGACACCAGGCGAACATCCTCCCGTGCTCACGGAGGAACTCGATGATCGCGCTTTCCTATGCGGGGGAGAGAGAATTCGACACCCGTGCGGTCTTGGTTGGATCCGTTGGGTGGATCTGATGCTCTCGTGTATCTTTGCTGGCGTCGAATGAGAGCTTGATGAGGACATCCCTATTACACCACCATTATCTCCTGCTCCTATTGATGATGAAGATGTTGCTGCGAAGAAGTCCAACGAGATTAGGATTGGACCAATCACAAGAGCACGTGCAAAGCTATTGGAACAACAGGTGAACTCACTCTTAATTGAACCTGATGTTTTATTTAATGAGAGCTTTATACTATGATACGGATCAACGTGATCCGAAGGGGGTTTGGCCCAATCTTTCACGGCGATCAAACGAACAGCAAGATAGCGAAAGAGAACTCAATCTGAAATAGATCAAACTGATCTCTCTTCAATTCCTCGCGCTGAAACTGATCGGAATCAACTCCCACGCATGGCATAACATCAGATCACGAAGATCAGCAATCAAACACACCGATATGCGCCCCCAAACATTGGGACTTTTCTGGTCTCTCTCTTAGCTCGAAAATACAAGTCTGATCGATACAAGGCGGCTGCCATAACCCTATATGGGTGACTCTGAACGCTACCTTGGCTGGGCTAGGCCCCATACCAAACTAAAAGCCCAAATGGCCAAAACACACTTGATTTTGGACAGGCCCAAAACCATCACACACAAATAAAACCAAACTGAAAGAAAAACATGACGCGAACTTAATTAAAATAGAACACCTAAATATCTTTCGCTGTAGCGCCTCGGCGAACATGAAACTCCATTGGAGGTGTACGAAAGTTGGGCTTCACATCATCTTGTGGAGGCACTTCAAAGCAGAATTGTCCAAGCTTCAGAACATAAGGAGGTGGCAAAATAGTAGGAGTAGTAGCTATGCTCCCCTTATCATCCCCCCCAAACTTGAAAGGAAACCGTCCTCGGTTTTGCCTGAATGTGTTGGACCTTTTTCTGAGCAGCAAACACGTCCACTTTGATATCCTTATCGAGCATAGGCTGCAACACATGACGCTTCCCCTTATGCCACAAGGAATAAACATTGGACCTGCCTTCATGAGTGGAACGCCTATCAAATTGCCACGGGCATCCTAGCAGCACATGACATGCATCCATAGGCAAAACATCACAGACCACTGTGTCCTCATAATTACCTACTGAAAATTTCAGGCGCACCTTATGTGTGACCTTCAGCTTCCCTGAATTATACAACCACTCAACACAATGTGGCTGCGGGTGCTTCCATGTAGGCAATGATAGAGAATCCACCAAACTCTTGCTAACAATATTTGTGTAGCTGCCACCATCAATAATCAGTTTGCAAGTGGTGTCCTTGACGATGCATTGGGTCTGAAATATATTCCAGCGCTGCCCTTGGTCGTGAATGCGATCTTCTGGTACGTGTTGCACCATTAGATTTTTAAAATTTGCAGCAAGTTCATACCCATCCACGGTCACTTCAGGAGTGTCCTCAGAGTCCTCACTTGATGACGCATCAGCTTTCTCATCATCACTAGCAGAAACATAGCCATCATGTGTGAGCATCACCCTTTTTCTATTAGGGCAATCATGCTTCATGTGTCCTCGTCCTCCACAAGTAAAACACTCGATGTTTGCTGTGGACTGCGTAGATGCAGTTTTGGACACCCCAGATTTGGGTGCCTCGCTATGAGAAACACTATTAGATCGTGTAGGAGGTGTCGTCTTAACACTAGGACCAGCAGCCTCGGTATGAGAACGATGCCATGATTGTGTAGGTGCTGCAGCTTGGCGTCGTTTGATTTGTTGCTCCGCACGCTCAGCTTGGTGCACAAGATCCTGAAGATCATGATAGTAAACCATCTCCACACGATCACGCACCTCAAAATTCAGTCCATTCAAAAACCGAGACATCGTGGCCTCTATGTCCTCCCTTGTCCCTATACGTATCATCAACAACTCCATCTCTTTATAATACTCATCCACAGATTTAGTACCTTGAGTGAGCTGCTGCAACTTATTATACATGTCTCTCTTGTAGTGTTCAGGAACAAAACGATGTCGCATAAGATCTTTCATACCGGTCCATGATGTTGGGCGAGTACGCATACGCAGAATTTGGTTCCACCAAATCAGCACATAACCGGTGAATTCAACAGCAGCAAGTTGAAGTCTCTTCTCCTCAGTGTAATAATGAGTAGCAAAAATCTGATCCATGCGCATCTCCCACTCCAAATAATCGTCAGGTCCGCGGTCACCGGAAAAAGGAGGTATGGACAATTTGATGTGTCCAAGACCACCATCAGCTAGTTGAACACGACCAGCATGGCCAACACGGTCACGATCATGTGGCTATACACGATGAGCACCTGTAGGACGAGCAGAAAACTGTCGTTGTTGGGGTGCATAAACAGCGTCATCGGCAAGTTCTCCTTCATAAGCGGGTGCCACGGGTCGATGATCATGAATTTCAGCAGGGCGGCGTGGAACCACGTCGCGAGGTTGTGTAGCAAGAGGGGGCTGCACGGGTGCACGGGCGGTAGCATCGCCCATTGCATCAATCCGGGTAGCTAGCTGTGCAATTTGTGTTGCCAATGCGGCATGACTCCGAAGAATAAAGTCGCACGTGCTATCAAAACCAGCCCGAATATTAGGAGCCAAATCGGCAGCAAAAACAGGCGGTACAAGCTCCTCTTTCTTCTCGCCAGCAGCTACTGAATTTTCTCCCTCAATAGAATTCACCATGATGTGGAAACAAAAATAGCAGAAACAAATTCAGAGAAAACTGGCGATTGGCAGAAAAGTGAGCTGAAACGGGGACTGAATTGAGCTCTGTCGATGCCTGGCGCCTTACCCCAGACAGGCTCTGCGCCCAGGCGAGGGCGTGCGGCTCTCTGGCGCTGTCCCTCGATCCGGTCGGGTCACGCGTGCACGCCCAGGTGGTTGGCAGATGGGCCGGCCCAAAAGCGCTCGGGCGCTGGCGCGACGATCCGAGGACGCGGCCGTGATCCCGTCGAGGCGGGGGCGTCGAACGCGAGAACGTGGGCGTCGTGCACGGCCTTTTTTTTCTCCTGAGCAGTCGGATCTGAGCAGGACTTCTTGATCGATACGGAATAGAACTCTGGCAGGAATTCAAAAAAAACGGATCTGATCTAATTGCTCTCGTCAGATCCAATCTTTGAGCCAAACAAAAAAAATGCTTTAGGCAACTTGCCAGATCCGATCTAATTCCTCTCAGCAGATCGAACTTCAAGCAAATGAACTGGACCAACAGATCAAACTCAGTAGTAAATCTCAGCAAGTAAAATCTTAGTAGAACAAATCGATCTCAACAACAAACTCCGCCGTGAGAAACCCGACGAATCTGATACCAAGATGATACGGATCAACGTGATCCGAAGGGGGTTTGGCCCAATCTTTCACGGCGATCAAACGAACAGCAAGATAGCGAAAGAGAACTCAATCTGAAATAGATCAAACTGATCTCTCTTCAATTCCTCGCGCTGAAACTGACCGGAATCAACTCCCACGCATGGCATAACATCAGATCTCGAAGATCAGCAATCAAACACACCGATATGCGCCCCCAAACATTGGGACTTTTCTGGTCTCTCTCTTAGCTCGAAAATACAAGTCTGATCGATACAAGGCGGCTGCCATAACCCTATATGGGTGACTCTGAACGCTACCTTGGCTGGGCTAGGCCCCATACCAAACTAAAAGCCCAAATGGCCAAAACACACTTGATTTTGGACAGGCCCAAAACCATCACACACAAATAAAACCAAACTGAAAGAAAAACATGACGCGAACTTAATTAAAATAGAACACCTAAATATCTTTCGCTGCAGCGCCTCGGCGAACATGAAACTCCATTGGAGGTGTACGAAAGTTGGGCTTCACATCATCTTGTGGAGGCACTTCAAAGCAGAATTGTCCAAGCTTCAGAACATAAGGAGGTGGCAAAATAGTAGGAGTAGTAGCTATGCTCCCCTTATCATACTACCTAAGTCTATGCATCTATGTATGATTAGGTTTGTTGATAACACAAGCATGGCACGAGGAGGAGATGCGTCGCAGCGAGATGAGCAAGACTTGATGATCAAGTGCGCGAGGGAGGAGAGGGAGGCAGGCGCACCCGGAGATCAGCAGAACATCAAGTCTACATGAGAGAGAGCATGAGATGGTGCGCTAGGACAGCCTTCGACGTGATGTCTACGAGTCTAAGGCGCGCTACACTCATGGCCTGCATGCCAAAATAGGCCGAACCCATGTATGGGTCGGTATGTACCAGTTTGAGTCAAACCGAGTCCGTTTGGGCCCAAAACAGGTTGGTTTTGGGCCAGGTCTTTGCCCAGGACGCCCCAACCCCATTAAGTACCCCTGGGGCGCCCCCTTGTGTCGTTGAGACTACGTTTAGATTACCCCCAAACATCAGAACGAAATTGCTTGTAAGCTTTCCTCTGAAATCATCTATTCCTCTGTGTTTCGCTCGGAATATCTACCCCACTCCAAGTTTGTTTCGATCTGGAGTTTTGCTACTGAGAATTCAAGTGTGATCTGCTGTTCCATTGGGAATTAGGAGATTGCAGAACCGCTTCGTGGTCGGCGGCTACGTGCGCAGGTGTGTGGTGTCTCGAATATCCATAAGGTTGAAGATCTGTTGCATTGGCAACGGGGGAACAGCCGGAGAGTTCGTGTGCGTCTCACAGAATATCTACCAAGTTATCATCCATCTACATCGGCTCACTGAGAAGATCGGGCAACCCCTTATCATCTTGGTATCAGATTCCAGCGTTTACTCGGTGAGCATCCATAAATTCATCCCGTAAATTCATTTTTGTTTTTGTCCTATCCAGAAAAAGCCACAAAATTTTTTTTAGGGTTCTTAGTTTCGCCATAGCCTAGATTGCATCGAGGTACTGGTTTTAGTCGCTGATCGTCTTTTCGCGTACCTTTTCATCAAAATTGTAGGAATCTCAGATCCTCGTTCTTTTCTGTATATTCATCGTGGTTTTCGTCGTCGTTTGGTGCATCTTTGATCTCCTGTTTCTTTCATAAACCGGCGGCTGTGTACGTTCTTGAGGAGAAGAACTCGTTCGAGCCAATACAGATCCGATCGGAAACTTGTCAAAAAAACAAACGAGCTCGCCCGACCACAGACCGGTTCTGTGGTCACGCGCGAGGTAACGCCCAGCGCCGATACCACCAGGGGCGGAGGTCGCTCGACCTTAGAAGCATTCTGCGCTCGAGCGTGGAGTCGCTCGTGTGGAGCGATCGCATCGCCTGTCCTCGACCGCGCCTTAGCGCCAGCAGGCCCAGCAGGCCCAAGACTTAGCGTGCTGTTTAGGCTATTTTGATCCCAAAAAAAAAGGAGTAAAAAAAAAGGATCGCTGCCTTGCTTCTTGGCGCTGGACCTCAGACTCATTCTGTGCTCTAGCGTGAGCTTATTTCAAAAAAAAAATTCTTTTTTCCTATTTTCTCTTTGCTATTTTTCTTTTCTGAGTCTATATATTGTCCCTTTTCTTTGTCTGCCCTTAGTAAACCTTTCTTGGTGTCTAGAACTATCCTACGAGACTAGCGTGCTTAGTGCTCTATGGGCTGCTTTGTTCCGCAATCTTGTGCCCGTTTTCGTTGAGCCATTGCTAGCGTCTCTCTTGTGCTTTGCGACACCGAGCGTTCTTCCGACATACCTCAACTTTTTGAGCTCATTTTCAGAGTTGCATTGCCCCATTTATCTCCACCGTGTGCGTTTCCGTGGGTTCTTGTCATACGATCAGCACTAGGACTTGTACTTTGGTGTAGTTAGGTATCCATACCAAGCCCCACCATATACCCTGGTTGTCGTGTGATAGTCTTTCCCTCGGTATTCGTTACATCACATCCATGCACGTTTTTGCCTATACAAGTTGGTAAGCTCTTCTATTCACTTTGGAACGGTAAGATACCTTGTTTCTCTCAGTTTTGAGTGAGTTGTGAGAGTTCCACCATACACCTATTTTTGTTTGCACTAATCTACTAATCATGTCTGAGTCTGATGCTGTGCAGCAAAAAAGGATCCAAATGAGGTCGTGCGTTGGAATGAATACGAAGCTCTTCGTGATACTTTGTCGAAGAGGTTCAATGCTGTTTGTGATAGTTTACATGACGATGTGCTTGTTGTTGACAATAAGCTAAATGCAACACATGATATAGCCACTGCGACACAAGAAACTGTGACCACAATTCAGCGTTCTATTGCAGATTTGACACAAGCTGTGCATACGTTGCAAGCTTCGTTTGATCGTCCACCTCACCAGCAACCACTTGATCCTGAGGCTCCTGCGAGTGTCCAGGATGACAATCACGCACATGATGACGCTAATGCTGCAGCTGCTGCTGGTCGTCGTGATGGATTGCTTCTTGGTGGTCATGGTGGTCGTGGGAATGGAGGCCGAGGTGCTGGTATTCCGCCTGGTCATGGTTTTGCTCCTCTCGGCGCACGTCGTCGCTTTAATGATGATTTTGGCCAACCAGCCAACCGTGATGATGATGGGCTGGGCAAACCAAAGTTCACTGTACCCAAGTTTGTTGGTTCTACTGATGTGGAAGAGTACCTCAATTGGGAGCTGAAGGTGGAAAAACTATGGCGCATGCATGAGTACACCGAGGATAGAAAAATAAAACTTGCATCTTCGGAATTTGATGGATATGCATTGCTTTGGTGGTATAATATTTTTTAAGTCCAGGCTTGAAGCTCGAGAGCTACCTATTACTACATGGAGGGGTATGAAAGAAGCGATGCGTGCTCGTTTTGTTCCCCGCAATTATATTCGTTCTCTCTATGATAGATTGACGAATTTGAAGCAAGGTCTTAAGTCTGTTGATGACTATTATCAGGAGATGGAGTTGATTATACAGCGTGCTAGGGTGCGCGAACCAGAGGAACAAACAATGCAGCGTTTTCTTGCTGGATTAACTTACAACATTCGACGCATTGTTTGGCATCACCAATACTTTGATATGACAGATTTGCTTCATCAAGCACGTGAGGCAGAATTGACATTGGCTGAAGATGCTAAATTTGGACCTCGCTCTACAACAAGTAGAGCTCGTTTTTTCCCACGGACAGACCCTAGTGTGCCTACCTCTAGTGGTACTTCTGGATTTCGTGGTAATGCTTCCTCAAAACCTGATTCCGTTATTTCCAATGCCAAGAAAACATCACAACCTGCTGCTAGTGGTACTGGTTCCTCCAATTCTACAGCCAGAAATAGGGATATGAACTGTCATACATGTGCTGGCAAGGGTCACTTCTGGCGAGACTATCCCAATAAAAAGGTTATGTTGATAAATGAGGAAACTAAAGAGTATGAGACAGGTGATGATGCTGATCCAAATTCGGATGAGGAGGATGATGATATGCTCTATGGTGATGCGTCATCACTGCCTACCATTGTTTGTTCGCCTAAGGTGCTGAGTGTGAGCCCAGATTCTGTGGAACAGCGGTGTAATTTGTTTCAAACAAAAGCTGCTGTTGGTCCTGGCAAGGCGTGCAAGGTTATAATTGATGGTGGGAGTTGTCGCAATTTGGCTAGTAAAGAGCTCTGTACAAAACTGAAGCTCAAATATATCCCGCACCCCAATCCATATTTTATTCAGTGGCTAAGTGATAGCGGAGAGATGAAGATCAGCCACATGGTGCGTGTTGAGTTTCAGATTGGACCATACAAAGACACCGTCGAGTGTGATGTGGTTCCTATGACAGTATGTCATTTGTTGTTGGGCCGCCCATGGCAATATGATAGTGATGTCCGTCACAATGGGAAAGCCAACACATATCAGTTACATTGGCGTGGCAAGGATGTTACCTTGAGACCTATGACACTGCAAGCTATTGTAAATGAATCTCGTCAAAAAATTGAAGTAAATCTTGAAAAAGAGAGTGAAAGAGTAGATAGACGAGAGCCTACACTTCCGGTGAGGGAGAGCCACAAGCCAAATCTGAGTGATAAAAGTATGAGTGAGGGAGCGCATTCTTTAGTCATATTAGCCACCAAATCTGATCTGAGAGAGTTTCGTGAGGATCCTACAGCTGTTCCTCTTGTGCTTATGTACAAGGGTAACATTTTGGTTTCTAACGACATGACCCCTCTATCTATTGGTGTTTCTAATGTGTTACAGGAATTCAGCGACGTGTTTCCGGACGAGGTGCCTGCAGGTTTGCCACCTTTGCGAGGCATTGAGCATCAAATAGACTTGATTCCAGGAGCATCGCTGCCCAACCGAGCACCATACCGCACCAACCCCGAGGAGACAAAAGAAATTCAGAAACAAGTACAAGAGCTTCTTCACAAAGGTTATATTCGTGTGAGCTTAAGCCCTTGTGCTGTTCCTGTTATTTTAGTTCCTAAGAAAGATGGTACCTGGCGCATGTGCATAGATTGTAGAGCAATAAATAACATCACTATTTGATATCGTCACCCTATTCCACGCTTGGAAGATATGCTTGATGAATTGAGTGGTGCTGCTATTTTCTCTAAAATTGATTTGCGTAGTGGTTATCATCAAATTAGGATGAAAGAGGGGGATGAGTGGAAAATAGCCTTTAAAACAAAATTTGGTTTATATGAGTGGTTAGTCATGCCATTTGGGTTAACTAATGCACCTAGTACCTTCATGAGATTAATGAACCATGTTTTGCGTAATTTTATTGGCAAGTTTGTGGTTGTGTATTTTGATGATATATTAATTTACAGCCGCAATGAATCTGAACATAGTGATCATATTCGACAAGTTTTGCAAGTGTTGCGTGATGCTAAGTTATATGGTAACCTTGAGAAGTGCACATTTTGCAAAGATAAGGTCATATTTCTGGGATTTGTTGTGACCTTGAGAAGGTCACATTTTGCAGATCTGCTTCATTAAATTCTGCCTCCAAATTTCAGGCGACGTTGTGCATGTCGGCCCCAGGCTGGATGTGCGACCGCGTCCTATGTTGGACACTCGATGAATAGTGAGATGATCGCTTGGCCCGTCTTCTGCTGGACCTGTTGTGGATATACCAAACGGGTATACCAGTGACGTAGTCTCATACCGGCAAACCAGGGTGGCCCATGGAGATGGCATGGCGGATAGCCAACCGGGCGGCCTAGTTGCTAGTGGTATGGCGGATTGAAGGCTGCCATGCCATGGCAGATTCCACGCTGCCATGCCATGGCAGATTCCCAGACGCATCCATGCCATGGCAGATTCCCGGATAGCAGGAGCTTATGGCAGATTCAATGCTGCCATACCATGGTGGATTACTGGACGCAGGAGCTTATGGTGGATCCGAAGACAGGCCCATGGCAGGTTGCCTTGTAGTACACGCATAGGACTTAGTCTAGGACTCCATATTGTATCCGCCCCGGAACCACCGTGATGCCCACGCTAGGCGCCTTTATAAGCCGGCGTGGAGGAGCCCTTGAGGCCATGAGATAGCTAGAATAGCTAAGACATAGCAGATCGCATCGCGACTAGCAAAACCATTGTAACTTGCACACATTGTGCCATTATAGTGAGTTGTAGCAGGATGTAGGGATCCTCCACCGCGGGGACGTGAACCTGGGTAATCCCTGTCTATCACCGTCCCGGGCACCAGATCGCCTATCCCCTCTTTCTATCGCCTTGAGGTACCCCTCATGGCATACGTGTCGTAAGAACCACGATAGTTGGCGCCCACCGTGGGGCTAGGGCATCTGGAATCGATCCGGGCGGATTTCTCACCGTCTTCGACGGCGGTCGGATCAGATCGCTTTCATGTGCAACACCGGCGGAAAGTTCATTACCGCCGCAGGCTAGGCAATCAGGGGCTCGACGTAACAGCCCTCACACTGGCGGATTGTATCCCCTGTGTTCGAGGCGGCGCCGATCTGATCTGATTTTCGATCTGCCATGTCTCTACATCATCTCGGTGTCGCTGGCTTCGCCGCTGCCACGGATAACCCCTACTTCGTTATGGCTGGCTTTGCCGCCGTCGCGGACTAATTTTGTTGTCGCAGCCGGGTACGGCTCCGCCACAGCCCGCATCGTGGCTGTCCCGGACTGTGTCATCTTATAGCGACGCTGGCTAGTATAACTTTGCCGCCGATAAGTTCATCATCGCTGGCTCGTATAACTTTGCAGCCGATAAGTTCATCTTCGACTCCGCCACGAACAGCTATGCCGTCATCGCGGACCACTTCATCGCGACACAGTCATCAGCTTCGCTGCTATGGCGGAATACTTCACTGTTGGCTCGACGTTATAGGTGTCGGATCTGCCATCACGTGCGTTTCGGCGGCGTTGATCAGTCCCTCCCTGTCACATGTGTTGCCGCGTTCCAAGGCGGTGCCGATTGTATCCACCATCATCTGTCTTGTCGAACCATATGGCGGATGCAGTTTGGCTACCGCGGACGACTTCTAGTCCGCCACGACTGTTTGTCCGTTGTGTCTATGCTCGGTGTCGCTGGCTTCGCCGCCGCCACGGATTATTTCTACTTCGTCGTGGATCGCTGACTTCATCGCTGTTTGTTCAAGCTAAAGGAGAAAGAGCCATGCTGCTACGCATCAAGCCCAAGCTAGCACAAGCGCCCAACGCGGAAAAAAGTATGAGGCTACATGCATGGATTGTATGGCGATCGTTGCTTGCATGCATATTCGTATGAGGTTGCTGCATGGCGGATGTGGCTTAACTGATCGTATGGCGGATGCAGCTTGGCTGGTGTGGATTGCTGATAATGCATGGCGGATGTAGTGTTGCTGTTGGGATTCGCCCACAGATCAATCATGCCATACGCGCATACTACTTCGTCAGATCGATGGCAGTTGATCGCGAAGCGTCCAACATACCAGTTTTTGCCTCCGTTGCCATAGCTTTACATCTGCCACGAACGGCACCCTCGTCGCGAAATTATTTTTCTGCTACAACATCGCCGGCATCGCGGATCACTCCGACTACGTTCAAACAGCTAAGTCCCCATTTATATTTAATATTTAATATTTGTTTATGATCATGAGATAAAGATTGGTTCACTCATATTCTGAGTCTTTTACCGCTTTTGTTTTGATCATAACTTTTCCACGATTTGCCTTGCGCTCATGAATAATTTTTAACTGGCTTGTCTCTAAAGGCGCCGGTATCATGCAAAAATCCGCCATCCGGCGTTAGCTTAAGTTTTCTGGCCTATACGTTTTCTGATGTTTTATATGTGGATTCCCGAGTAGTGACATTTTGGCACTTTAAAGCCGCCATCCGTTTCCAAGGTTTTGGACGGCTGCTATTAAGCGCTATCGCCTTGGCGGATTGTTCGTGCAAAAGTTTGCCATCTCACAAAAAGTCAAGCATATAAACCGGAAGAACGGATAAACCAGCACTTGCTTAAAATATATTAATGCACATGAACTGTTCAAGATAGTCGAGTTTTTTCCGCCTTGACAGTTTTATGTTGTTCAACTGCTGCATAGTTTCAGCTTTAAAACATCTGTTCAATGGCCGTGTTTTACCCGCCTTGCATTTGTTCGTTGAACACAAGAACGATTTAATACAATTGTGTTTTGTTTTCATGTCATAGGTACATATGACGCTTGGACGCTTTGCTGGTGCCCGATCTGAGGTGTTTTCGAGCCATTCAGCTCAAATACCCGGGGGCTACCTTTGATGGCAGCCCAAATCTGCCATGCAGCAGCCGCCTTTGATGGCAGCCCAAATCTGCCATGGAGCGGACACCATCGACAGCAGCCCGCCATGGAGCAGAGCACCTTGAGTCCGCCATGGAGAGGCCACCTCGGAGCAGTCCACCATGGAGAAGGATGCCTTGGGACCGCCATGGAGTAGGTTGCCTTGATGTCACCTTGGAGTTGGCCGCCTTGGAGCTGGCTGCCCGGGGGCTGCGACCATAGTATGTTGATCTGATAACTGGTGAAGTTCTCTTAGAGCATTGCGCCGGATAAAAATCCGCCATAACGCTCGGGGGCTACTCATCGCATTTTAACTATGTAGTTCTCTTAGAGCCCTATGCCGGATAGAAATCCGCCATAACGCTCGGGGGCTACAGCTAGCAAAAAATCCTAAGTCTTCTGAGAGCACCGCTAGGAAAAATTGCATAGCGGTGCTCGGGGGCTACAGGCTAAAAATTCTAAGTAGTTTCTCTAAGAGCACCCTGATGGATTCTCTATGAGAACCCGCCATGGCGCTCGGGGGCTACACATGGTGTAAAAGCATCGAAGTTCAAAAACATAAGCAGTGCGATAATTTTGCGCTCACTGTTTGGTAAGCTTCGAGGCAACATCTTATACTGAAAAGAACGTTCCTTGAGCTCGGAAAAAATACTAGTTATTCGCCTTGGATTCGTTCGCAGTAGCATACCAGCATGTATCTGGAGAATTGCCCTGCAAGTATGAGACGTCACTGGTCCGCCTAAAGTTCTAGGCGGATAAAATTTATTCTTTGGGAGCTCTACGAGATCTTTCACGCGACTATCTTGAAGATGAAGATGAAGACAAAGATAAAAAGCCCATCAAGCAATGAAGACAGAAGGGAAGATCTCAAAGAACTCCGGGGGCTACTGTTGTGGATATACCAAACGGGTATACCAGTGACGTAGTCTCATACCGGCAAACCAGGGTGGCCCATGGAGATGGCATGGCGGATAGCCAACCGGGCAGCCTAGTTGCTAGTGGTATGGCGGATTGAAGGCTGCCATGCCATGGTAGATTCCACGCTGCCATGCCATGGCAGATTCCCAGATGCATCCATGCCATGGCAGATTCCCGGATAGCAGGAGCTTATGGCAGATTCAATGCTGCCATACCATGGTGGATTACTGGACGCAGGAGCTTATGGCGGATCCGAAGACAGGCCCATGGCAGGTTGCCTTGTAGTACACGCATAGGACTTAGTCTAGGACTCCATATTGTATCCGCCCCGGAACCACCGTGATGCCCACGCCAGGCGCCTTTATAAGCCGGCGTGGAGGAGCCCTTGAGGCCATGAGATAGCTAGAATAGCTAAGACATAGCAGATCGCATCGCGACCAGCACAACCATTGTAACATGTACACATTGTGCCATTATAGTGAGTTGTAGCAGGATGTAGCGATCCTCCACCGCGGGGACGTGAACCTGGGTAATCCCTGTCTATCACCGTCCCGGGCACCAGATCGCCTATCCCCTCTTTCTATCGCCTTGAGGTACCCCTCATGGCATACGTGTCATAAGAACCACGACAGGACCCGTCGGCCTCATCTCTGCGTCGCTCCAAGATGCGCCTATCAGTGCTAATCTGGTCCTTCTACTCCTGGACGACAAATCGGAGTGCAGCTAGCTCCCGCGGGCTCGGATTAGGGCCCATATCTGCTTCACCCGCGTACACTCTCCTTGCGTACCGGATCTGGTCTTGTATTATGAACTGTCGACCGGTATTCGACCGGTTTTGACCGTCATTGGCTCTGTGCTCGTTCCCGTCTCCGTGCGACGCCATCATGCAGTGTCCTCCGAACGGTGGGATTGAGTCATCACTGATTTCGCCCAACACTGGAGGATAAACTTTGTCATCTCCGATGTATGATCCGACCTTGATCATGATGTTAGAGTCGTAATCGACCATGTATCGATTGTTTGATGCGGCAGATTCGCTCGAGTATGAGCTATCCGAATTGCCTATCTTCCCCCTGGCTTCGGGGTAGACGTCGTCGTTGTCGTCTGAACACGTGTAGTCTGAGTACAGCCCTTCGACATAATCAGGGTCATAGGGTGCAGTACAGAGCGTGAGGGCGTTGAGAGCCCGCTCGCACTTAGATATCGTCGGGTAGACAGCTGCAGTGCCTCCCCGAGGATTTTCGCAGCCGGCGATCTCGTGAGACGAGAAATCTCCGGCGCCCACGTAGTGGTACACATCGCAATCGGCGCAGTAGGCGGTGGTTGGGGATGGAGTTGGATCTTCGAAGTCGTTCGACCCAACTGATGGGGTCAAAAGTTTCAGCCTTGGTTCCTCCCCCGATAACGCCAGCGGTATGGTCGTCGAGTGATTGCCCTCGATAGCTGGTGGCGTGCTTGGAGCAGCTACGGGCGGCGTCGAATCACTAACGGAGATCAGCTCAACAACTCCGTCATTGTTCACATGGAAGTTGAATAGTCCGAAGGCCATGTCGAAGCCTCCGGTCACCGCCGAGACTGCTCCTGCCGTGCGTGAAGTAGGATCGATGATGATCGCGGCCAGAGTAAGATCGACGGCGCTTGGCGATGCAGTGTCGATGACGGCCGATCTAGCGATGTCGACCTCAGTTTCTGGTGAGGTGGTGTTGACGATGGTCAGCACAGCGATGCCGACGGCGATGTCGATGGCGGAGTTGATGTCGATCTTGGCGTTGGTGTCGAAGTTGATGGCGGAGTCGATGTCGATCTTGGCGTTGGTGTCGAAGTGGATGGCGGAGTCGATGTCGATCTTGGCGTGGGTGTCGAGTGGCGAAGCAGAATCGACGACCATGGTTGATGTTGGGCCGTCGAACCTTGGCAATGCGGTGATGTTGTCGATGGTTGGTGAAGGAGCCGACGAATCCATAGATCCAGATCCTGTCGTCCCCACGGTCGGCGCTAATTGACGAGGTTCTACCCCGGCAATGCCCATGTTTGTGGGCTTTTGAGACATGGAGCGTATGTGGGATCCGGCGAACTCGACGGCGGTCAGACGAAAGCAGAGGGACACAAGGTTTTACCCAGGTTCGTCCCCCTTGGTAGGGTTATGACCTACGTCCTGCTTGTCTGACTTTTATTGATGGGGTGGCTACAATGGAGGTGCTACAATGGCGGCGTAGATTGGATCTAGCCGAGAGTGGAGAGCTCTAACGTTTCGAGCGCTCCGGCGTGAGGTGGTGAAAAAGTGTCTAGGCCTCGGGACCTCCCTCCCAGCCTTTTATATGTGAAGGCTGGGTCTCAGGATTGTCCACCAAGTCAAGTACAGATAGAATCGATTTTGAACAAACCCTAATCGGAAACTAATCCAACTTGAATTCTTCGAGCCTTTGCTTGTACGGCAAGTACTCCTGAACTGCGTCAGGCCGCTATCTTCATGGGCCTTGTGATCCCTTCTACAGTGATCCCTCCGGGGCCGAAAACCAGGTAGGCGAATATCGAGGGCCTATTTGGCATTCCTTTGTCATCACTGCAAGTGGAATTAATTAAAAAGAAATTTTAGATTTTTAGTTATTAACAAAACAGTGATTTGGAAGAACTAAATACACCAAGTTTGTGCACATTTCAAAAATTGAGATTTTTTATTCTAAAATAATCTACAAGTCCAAAGAAATCTAATGTCTACAAAATTAAAGGATTTGTACTTGTAGAACAAAAGATTTAAATTAAATAGCACTGATGAGGATACAATCATGGATCATGCTAATTTTGAGTGTTTGAGCTGGAAGGAAATATTGAGTCTAATTGATGATTATTATAAGGTGAATTCTTTCCTAGTTGAAAAGAATGTCTTGATATCTCCGAATTATATACTACCTAAAAGCGATGTACTATGTTGTATTTAGGTATGTCATCTGTCAAGATATTGCCAGCGGGAGGAGAGGGAGGACGGTGATCGAGAGACAAGTGGAGATCAAGTCTGGATGAGCACGAGCACGTGATGGCGCACTAGGACTGCCTTCGACACGATGTCTACACGTCTAAGGCGCGCTATACACATGGCCTGCGTGCTAAAATTAGGCCGAACCCATATATGGGTCGGTATGTACCCATTTGAGTCGAACCGAGTCAGTTTGGGCCCAAACCAGGTTGGTTTTGGGCCAGGTCCATGTTGAGGGTGCCCCAGCCTCCCTTAAGTAGCCAGGGGCGCCCCCTCAAGTCTCTTAGACCACGTTTAAACAAAACCCTAGTTTCTAGACAGAACCAAGTGTTCCTCTGAAATTATTCACACAAATTCGTATCGATCTGGTGTTCGTTCTACTGAAAGTCTGAGTGTAATCTGCTGTTCCATTGGGAATTAGTAAATTGCATCACCGCTTCGTGGTCGGCGGCTACGTGCGCAAGCGTGTGACGTTGCGAATATCCAAAGGGTTGAGAGCTGTTGCGCTGGCAGCAGGGATTAGCCGGAGAGTTTACAGCGACACTCGAGTTATCTTCATCACCATCATCGCCATCTACATCGCGCTCGCTGAGAAGATCGGGACACCCCGTAACATCTTGGTATCAGATTCCAGCGTTTACTCGGTGAGCATCCACAAATTGATCCCCGTAAATTCGTTTTTGTTTTTGTCCTATCCAGAAAAAGCCTACAAAAAAAATTAGGGTTCTTAGTTTTTGCCATAGCCTAGATTGCATCGAAGTATTTGTTTTAGTTGTTGATCGTAGTATCTTTTGCGTAACTTTTACCATCTTATTTTTCCGTCCGCTGTGTTCGTCGGCAGGTTTCGATTGTTTCCGATCGTTGCCGATCTTTTCCGATTATTTCCGGTGGTTGCCGATTGTTTCCGATCGTTTTAGAAATCAGATCCGATTGTTATTCTTGTTCCCAGACAGCGATCGATCTAGTTTTCCAAAAAAAACAAAGAAACAGCAGCGCCCTTGATCAATCCCAGGCTGCAGCATCTCCGATCGCTAGTCAAAATCAAAAAAAATCAAAAAAACGAGCGAGGGCGTGCATCGCTGGGAGTCTCCTGCATAGATCGGATCTCAAAATCCAAAAAAAAAGAATACAGCACCTGCCCGCCCGTCGCCCCAGGACGGAGACCGTCTGGGGTCGGGCGCCTCGATCCTCGCCCAGGCGTGGGGCGCGCTCACCACAGCGCAGAGGCTGTCTGGCCTCTAGCGACACACAGGCCTCAATTTGTTGGCCCAGTTAGATGATACGGGGTGTCCCGATCTTCTCAGCGAGCGCGATGTAGATGGCGATGATGGTGATGAAGATAACTCGAGTGTCGCTGTAAACTCTCCGGCTAATCCCTGCTGCCAGCACAACAGCTCTCAACCCTTTGGATATTCGCAACGTCACACGCTTGCGCACGTAGCCGCCGACCACGAAGCGGTGATGCAATTTACTAATTCCCAATGGAACAGCAGATTACACTCAGACTTTCAGTAGAACGAACACCATATCGATACGAATTTGTGTGAATAATTTCAGAGGAACACTTGGTTTTGTCTAGAAACTAGGGTTTTGTTTAAACGTGGTCTAAGAGACTTGAGGGGGCGCCCCTGGCTACTTAAGGGAGGCTGGGGCGTCCTCAACATGGACCTGGCCCAAAACCAACCTGGTTTGGGCCCAAACTGACTCAGTTCGACTCAAACGGGTACATACCGACCCATATATGGGTTCGGCCTAATTTTAGCACGCAGGCCATGTGTATAGCGCGCCTTAGACGTGTAGACATCGTGTCGAAGGCAGTCTGATATGGGGTGGCCCGATCTTCTCGTGAGCGATGCGATGATGATGATGGCAGCGGATGATTGTCGGAGATAACTTGGTGTCACCGATGAACTCTCCTCGCTTTAACCCTGATGCCAATGCAACAGCTCTCAAACCCTGTAGGATATTCACGACTCCACACACTTGCGCACGTAGCCGTCGACCACGAAACGGTAGTTTGCAATCTACTGATTCCCAATGGAACAACAGATCACACTAAACTTGCAGCAGTATAACACCAAATCCAGATGAATTGGTGCGGAAGAATTCAGATGAATGCTTACAGCAGTTCAACGAAGTAATCTTTAGTCTAAACGTGGTCTAACCCTAATTGAGGGGGCGCCCAGGGCTACTTATAGGCAGCCGGGCGACCTTAGCAAAGACCTGGCCCAAAACATGTCCGGTTTGGGCCCAAACTGACTCGGTTCGACTCAAACGGGTACATACCGACCCATATATGGGTTCGGCCTAATTTTAGCACGCAGGCCATGTGTGTAGCGCGCCTTAGACGTGTAGACATCGTGTCGTAGGCAGTCCTAGTGCGCCATCACGTGCTCGTGCTCATCCATACTTGATCTTCATCACGTGGTGATGTTCTCCATGCTTGTGGCGCCGGCCTCCCTCTCCTCCCTCGCGCTCTCTTGCTTGATCACCATGTCATGCTCCATGTGTTGCATCTCCTCGCTCCCTCGAACCCCTTCTTCTCCAATGAACCTGATCATACATATGAACAAAGACTTAGGAAGTATAAAATTCTCGTTACAATAAATATCAGATTCAGCAAGGAGTGAGTTCACCTGCTGTTGTAACAACTTAGCATGGGCTCGAGTAATTGGTCCAATCCAAATCTTATCATTGGACTTATCTTGATCAGCAACAATAGGATCATCAACAGTAGGTGGAGATGGCTGTGTAGTAGGGATGTCCTCATCATCTCCCCCCCCTTCAAAAGGCGTCGACCTCGACGCTCCAAGGTCATCTCCATCATATGGTGATAAATCAGCAACGTTGAAACTGTTGCTAACACCACCAAACTCAGCAATAGGAATATCAGTCGAGTAGGCATTATCATTGATCTTTGCAAGCACTCTATAGGGACCAGCACCCCGGGGCCTCAACTTGGAACGCCTAAGCAAAGGAAATCTGTCCTTGCGCAGGTGCACCCATACCATATCACTGGGCTGAAAAAGAACCTGCTTTCTTGACTTGTTGCGAGCAGCAGCAGTATTCTTCCCTTTCTTCTCAATAGCCTCTCGAGTCTTCTCATGAATTTTCTTCACAAAATCAGCTCTCTTTGATGCCTCCATATTAACTCTCTCATGCAATGGAAGAGGCAACAAATCTAGTGGTGTAATAGGTTTGAAGCCATACACCACCTCAAACGGACAAAGCTGAGTAGTAGAATGTACCGCCCTGTTGTATGCAAACTCCACATGCGGCAAACAATCTTCCCACTCCCGCAGATTTTTCTTGATCATTGTCCTCAGCAACTGTGACAAAGTTCGATTCACCACCTCGGTCTGGCCGTCAGTCTGGGGATGACATGTAGTGCTGAACAGCAACTTTGTTCCCAGCTTTCCCCATAAGGTCTTCCAGAAGTAGCTCATGAACTTGACGTCCCTGTCAGAAACAATAGTCTTGGGCACTCCATGCAAGCGTACGATATCCCTGAAAAACATGTTAGCCACATGCGACGCATCGTCGCTCTTATGACATGCAATAAAGTGTGCCATTTTAGAGAATCTATCCACTACCACAAATATAGAATCATGACCATGTTTAGTTTTTGGCAATCCTAGCACAAAATCCATACTAATATCTTCCCATGGTGTAATAGGTGCAGGTAGTGGTGTATACAAACCGTGAGGCTTCAGCTTGGACTTGGATGTGTTGCACACAATACAGCGCCGCACATACCTGTCCACATCACGCCTCATCCTAGGCCAAAAGAAGTGATCAGCTAGCATGAGTAATGTCTTCTCACGCCCAAAGTGACCCATCAAACCTCCAGCATGTGATTCCTGCAATAAGAGCAAACGCAAAGACGACTCCGGAACACATAGTTTGTTAGCTCGAAATAGAAACCCATCATGTATGTGATATTTCTCCCAAGCATTTTTCAAAGCACACAAACGATACGGTTCAGCAAAATCATGATCAGTTGCATAAAGCTCACAAATACTCTCTAAACCAGGAATATTTATATCAAGTTGTGTCAATAACATATTCTTCCTAGATAGAGCATCAGCAACCACATTATCTTTTCCCTTCTTATGTTTAATGATGTACAGAAAAGATTCAATAAACTCAACCCACTTAGCGAGACGCCTATGCAGGTTGGATTGTGCTTTCAAATATTTCAAAGCTTCATGATCAGAATGTATGATAAATTCTTTTGGCCGCAAATAATGTTGCCAAACCTCAAGAACTCTAACAAGTGCATACAATTCTTTATCATAAACAGGATAATTCAGTCTAGCACCAGATAATTTCTCAGAAAAATAAGCTATAGGATGACCCTCTTGCATCAAAACGCCACCTATGCCTATACCACTAGCATCACATTCAACTTCAAATTGCTTTGAAAAATCAGGCAATGCAAGTAAAGGTGCAGAAGTAAGCAAACGTTTCAATTCATCAAATGCATGATCTTGGGCTGCGCCCCACACAAAAGGAACACCTTTCTTCGTTAACTCATTTAATGGTGCAGCAATAGTACTAAAGTCTTTCACAAAACGGCGATAAAAACCAGCAAGACCGTGAAAACTTCGTACTTGACTAACATTCATGGGAGTAGGCCAATCTTGAATAGCAGCAATTTTAGATTGATCTACCTCTACTCCATGCTTAGAAACAACATAACCCAGAAATATGACCTTATCTTTTGCAAATGTGCACTTCTCAAGATTAGCATACAATTTATTATCACGCAGCACTTGCAAAACTTGTCTAATATGAACACAGTGTTCAGTTTCATTGCGGCTGTAAATAAGTATATCATCAAAATAGACAACCACAAAACGACCAATGAACTCTCTCAAAACATGATTCATTAAGCGCATGAATGTACTAGGTGCATTAGTAAGACCAAAAGGCATGACTAGCCACTCATATAAACCAAATTTAGTTTTGAAAGCAGTTTTCCATTCATCTCCTTCTTTCATGCGAATTTGATGGTAACCACTACGCAAATCAATTTTAGAGAAAACAGCAGCACCACTCAATTCATCTAACATATCCTCGAGACGGGGAATAGGATGACGATATCGAATAGTAATGTTGTTTATAGCTCTACAATCTACGCACATGCGCCATGTACCATCTTTCTTTGGCACCAAAATCACAGGAACAGCACAAGAACTAAGAGAGACACGAATGTACCCTTTATCCAGAAGAGCTTGCACTTGTGCTTGTATCTCCTTTGTTTCGTCGGGGTTGGTCCTGTAGGGGGCGCGGTTGGGCAAGGAGGCGCCAGGGATCAAGTCAATCTGGTGCTCGATGCCTCGTAATGGTGGCAGCCCAGCAGGTACCTCCGCCGGAAAAACATCATCAAAGTCCTGCAAAACAGTGGAGACACCAAGAGAAACAGGTTGCATATCGTTAGAAACTAAGACCTCGCCCTTGTACATGAGCACAAGAGGCATGGCTGTAGGATCCTCACTAAATTCTCTCATGTCTTCTTTGGTGGCTAAAACTAACAAGTTGGGCACTCCCTCACTTTTCGTTATATCACTCACGGCTGTTACATTATCTCGTGGAGGTGGCTGTTCAAGTTTCACTTCAGTCTTCTGACGAGATTCATTAACAATTTGCTGCGGTGACATAGGCAGTAGGTTGATTTTCTTGCCCTTGAACTCCAAGTGATAAGTATTGGCTCGACCATTGTATTGCACATGTCGATCATAGAGCCAGGGCCGACCCAACAAGAGATGACAAACCGTCATAGGAACCACATCAAAATCTATAGAATCCTTGTATGGCCCTATCTCAAAGTTCACACGTACCATGTAATTTACCTTCATCTCACCATTGTCACTTAACCACTGAATATAATATGGGTTAGGATGAGGTAAATATTTCAAACCCAACTTGGCACATAACTCCTTACTTGCGAGATTGCGACAGCTTCCGCCATCAATGATCACCTTGCAAGCTTTATTGGGACCAACTAGTGCCTTGGTTTGAAACAGGTTGCAGCGCTGAGAATCAATATTGGGCTGCACACTCAACGTACGTGGAGAGACAACAATAATAGGAGAAGAGTCAGCATAAGCATCTTCACCTTCATCATCAGAACCAAACGGATCAGCATCTTCTCTGGTCTCATATCCGTTCTCAGTAACCACTATCACTTTGTTGTTGGGACAATCTCTTTTAAAGTGTCCCTTGCCTCCACATGTATGACATAGTTTCTCAGTAGTACGAGTCACAGAGGCACTCGAACCAGAACTAGCAGCTGGTGTGGTAGCGGGATGTCCGGACTGAGCTCCAGAGGTCGCTGGCCTAGTGGACGAGGAGGGGCGAGTAGGAGTCCCCTCAAGTGGCGCTGGGGCAGTGCTAGAAGGCGCCCTGGCAGTATATCGACTGGCAGGTGAAAAGCGAGATTTTTGTTGCGCCTCTTCAGTAAGCTGTGCCTCAGCCTCCATAGCATGGTGAAGCAACTGATTCATATCATTGTAAGCATGATGCCGGACGATGTTCTTGATAGGAAGTCTGAGTCCGTGCAAAAACCGTTGCATAGTCATCTGGCTAGACTCTTGAACTCGCAATCGCTGCATCAACAGTTCCATCTCCTTGTAATAAGCATCAACTGTCAAAAATCCTTGCTTCAGCTGTGTCAATCTATCAAAAACTGAACGCAAATAATTGGTGGGTACAAAACGAGCCTGCATGATTTCCTTCATCTCTGTCCATCGCAAAACAGGAAGCTCCTGAGCTGCTCGTCGTTGTTTCAGAATATTATCCCACCAACGCAGGGCATAACCATCAAATTCTGAGGATGCAAGTTTGATCTTCTTATCGTCAGTGTAAGCATGCAAACGCCACAGGTTGTCGATCTTGAGCTCCCAAGTGAGATAATCCTCCACATCACCTTCACCATCAAATCTGGGTATCGAGAACTTTGGCTTCCCTAGAAAATCATCCTCAGCAGGTATTACACGTCGGGCACCAACGCCATGTGGTGGCCGACCATGTTGTCCAAGACCACGCCCACGAGCATTGGGGCCTAGTAGATTGGCATTGTCATGGACACTGTCATCATCAGCAAAGTCAGCAGCAGGCTGCACAGCCGGTGGTACAATGGGCCGACGCAGCTCCGCTAGGGATTGGTTCAACTGATCAATGCTGTGCTGGAAAGTAGTGAACTGAGCTTGCATAGCTTGAACAGTATCTGCGGTGCCTTGCACTTTGAACTGGAGTTGCTGATGTGCAGTCACAGCGTCGGCAGTAGAACGATCCAACACCGCCTCCAGATGAGTGCGCAATCCAACAAAGTCTGTCCAAACCACAGGTGTATCCCCATCTTTTTCCTGCATCACATCATAACCACTAGTAGACATGATTAGTAGATTAGTGCACGAAATCAAAAACGTGTGGTGCCGCTCACAACTCACTCAAAAACTGACAAGAAAAGGTAATCTTACCGTTCCAAAGTGAATAGTAGTGCGTACCAGAACGAAGTATCAAGCTCGTGCACGGATGTGATGAAGTGAATACCGAGGGTATAAGAGCGATCACACGACAAACCAGGAATATATGGTGGAGCTGTAGGTATGGTGTCCTAAGTACACCGCAAATAAGTCCTAGTGCTGATCGTATGTCAAGACCCCCGAAACACACACGGTGGAGATAAGCGAGGCAAAGCAACTCTGAAAAAGAGCGCAAAAGATATAAGTGACAACGCACAATAGCTCGTGTTGCAATGCACAAGAGAGATGCTAGCACTGGCTCGATGAACAGGCACAAGATTGCGCACACGGCAGCAGCCTGATGAGCACGAAATAGCTAGTCTCGGATGGGTAAGCTCCTAACACGATGCTGTAGATAGGCTGTAGCTAAAGCGATCAAAATCGTGTAGAAAGGACGCTATGTGGACACAGAGGTATCACGCTGCCGCGGCAGAGAAACCGATGAAAAATATGTCAACGGCAGAGATGTACAACGCCGGAAACACACAGCAGCGCGACGGCGACGCGAAATGGACAAAATAGTTTGTCTTTTTTTTGATACTATATGCTAGCTCTTGCTTTATACGCGCGCGGGCAGACAAAACTCTGAAAATGTCTGATCGAGTGCGTGTGATTTTTTTTTATTTTTTTTGTTTTTTTTTCGATTTACACCAACGCTTTGCAGCAGACAAAAAGCTAACTTTGTCTCGTCGAGTGCGTGAGGCGGCCTCGTATTTTTTTTTCTGGCTGAGAACCGATCGGATCTGGCAACTTGGCAGGACAAAAACTGTAGCGATCGAGCTGGTGCCTGGGAGCGGATCTGGGCGGGACGAGCTGCACGCGCGGGACGCCACCGATTGCGCCCGGGGCGCTGAAGCCAGGACGGGCTGCTCCACGCGCGGGACGCCAAGCGTGGCCACGCTGGATTCTTTTTTTTTTGGATGAAACAAGCAATTGGAAACCGGTCAGACTCTTTGGAGATCCGATCTACCTATCTCCAGCACGAACTCAAGCAGGTCGACCAGAGGAAGAAGATGACAATCCCAGGTGATGCAAAAGACGACCAAAAGGAAAATTAAGATGCAGAAAAGATTGCCAGACCTAGACTCCTACGGATGGAAGAAAGAAAACGCGAAAAAGATCAGCGACTAAAACTCAAGAACGGTGCAATCTAGGCTATGGCAGAAACTAAGAACCCTAATTTTTTTTTTGGCTTTTTCTGGATAGGACTGAAAACAAAAACAAATTGCAGGGATGAATTTGTGGATGCTCACCGAGTAAACCGTGGAAATCTGATACCAAGATGATATGGGGTGGCCCGATCTTCTCGTGAGTGATGCGATGATGATGATGGCAGCGGATGATTGTCGGAGATAACTTGGTGTCACCGATGAACTCTCCTCGCTTGAACCCTGATGCCAATGCAACAGCTCTCAAACCCTGTAGGATATTCACGACTCCACACACTTGCGCACGTAGCCATCGACCACGAAACGGTAGTTTGCAATCTACTGATTCCCAATGGAACAACAGATCACACTAAACTTGCAGCAGTATAACACCAAATCCAGATGAATTGGTGCGGAAGAATTCAGATGAATGCTTACAGCAGTTCAACGAAGTAATCTTTAGTCTAAACGTGGTCTAACCCTAATTGAGGGGGCGCCCAGGGCTACTTATAGGCGGCCGGGCGACCTCAGCAAAGACCTGGCCCAAAACATGTCCGGTTTGGGCCCAAACTGACTCGGTTCGACTCAAACGGGTACATACCGACCCATATATGGGTTCGGCCTAATTTTAGCACGCAGGCCATGTGTGTAGCGCGCCTTAGACGTGTAGACATCGTGTCGTAGGCAGTCCTAGTGCGCCATCACGTGCTCGTGCTCATCCATACTTGATCTTCATCACGTGGTGATGTTCTCCATGCTTGTGGCGCCGGCCTCCCTCTCCTCCCTCGCGCTCTCTTGCTTGATCACCACGTCATGCTCCATGTGTTGCATCTCCTCGCTCCCTCGAACCCCTTCTTCTCCAATGAACCTGATCATACATATGAACAAAGACTTAGGCAGTATAAAATTCTCGTTACAATAAATATTAGATTCAGCAAGGAGTGAGTTCACCTGCTGTTGTAACAACTTAGCACGGGCTCGAGTAATTGGTCCAATCCGAATCTCATCATTGGACTTATCTTGATCAGCAACAATAGGATCATCAACAGTAGGTGGAGATGGCTGTGTAGTAGGGATGTCCTCATCACAGTCCTAGTGCGCCATCACGTGCTCGTGCTCATCCATACTTGATCTCCACTTGTCTCTCGATCGTCGTCCTCCCTCTCCTCCCGCTGGCGATATCTTGACAGATGACATACCTAAATACAACATAGTACATCGCTTTTAGGTAGTATATAATTCGGAGATATCAAGACATTCTTTTCAACTAGGAAAGAATTCACCTTATAATAATCATCAATTAGACTCAATATTTCCTTCCAGCTCAAACACTCAAAATTAGCATGATCCATGATTGTATCCTCATCATCCTCCCTTTCTTCAAGAAAAGCCATCCTCGGCTTTGGGTAAGCTGAAAGTGGTAGGAACAAAAAGAACAAAGTGTACGCAGAGTATATGTATACATAACATGTTGTATTATTTTTGTTCACATGAAAAATATGTCTACTATACATCAAGCAACTTAAATTGCAGGTATAAGTGAAGTACATTTTAGTAGCATATAAATGCAGCATGTGTTGGAACAAAGATAACGGATATGAAAAATCTGATTCAATTCTAGCAGAATTAGAACACTCCAACACAGGTAAAAGTAAGTTGGTTGGTTGTAGTAGATCAACTAGGCCAGAATATAGTTGCATACTATCTCGAACATAATCTAGTGTCCCACAACAAAAGGACTGCGACCCATAGCATATAAGACTGAGAACATCAAGTTTTAGTGCATTAATTCTATCACAAGTTATGCATATGTGATCGACAAGAAAATTATCATTCATGCTATATTCACCAATCAAGTTAAACATGAAGCAATAGGCATGTGTGCTAGAATTGAAATATGAAATTTCAGAAATCTTATGCATAGCACAACGCAAACTAAGAGGTTCTTTTAGCATGATGGAATACACAATGTGATTCGATGGTATTCTAGCAAGTACTTCCTTATGTGTCAGCACTACCACATGATAAAAATTCGAAATATGCAAATTATCACCTGGTGCTGAAACATTAGTGCAAAATAAATCACTAGAAGGAACCAGCAAAGGAGTAGACTCACAAATATTATCCATAGCTGCTGGTTGTGGTTCCAAATCAGTACCTATGTCAATGACATGCTTCTCAGAAGAAGTAGGCACTGGAATATCCTCCTCAAGTGATAATGCACAAACCGGTGATGCAGGTTGTAAAATAGGCGGCTCCCTTTCTTCAAAAGCAACCTGCATTTCACAAGAAACAACACTAGGAGTAGACATGGTTACATTAGTTGAAATATCCTCACATGTCCTAGCAACTCCCTCGCTCAGTTTTTCTGGAACAATGACATTCTCACTCTTGTGCACACTCGTATCTACACATAATGTGGAATCATGCAAGTTAACGTTAGGTGGCTGAGGTGTACACATGGTGGGAATACATAGGTCAGGTGGTGTAAGAACAGGAGCAACAAGTGGTTTTATGAGAAGGGCTGCAGGTGGACGCAGGTTTTGACGCCTAACCTCCTGAAATTCCTTAATGCAAATATATGACAACCACGTGTGCTTACTATTCCAAAAGATGGAGGGGTCAGGATGATCACTACCAAAAACAACCTGAAACTGAGAACACCAAGATTTTCCCAACAAAATATGGCAAAAATTTAGCGCTCTAGGAACCACATCACAACGAATATGAACTGTATGGCCATAAATGGTGAGAGGAACATGTGTGGTTCGCCTAATCGGTAGTGCATGATCATAAGAAGCCAACATATATGGTTTAATTTTTCCATAAGTACGCAATTGCATCTTTTCAACAACCTCAATACTAACCAAGTTCGGTAAAGAACAGTTATCAATGGTAACAGCAGCAGGTCTACCATTAATATCTGCAGTGAAGTGGAACAAACCCGAATTAAGCACCACTCCAGAATCCTCCTCCCAAAATGTATTGCTGCAATCAAACTGCAATGGTAATGGATCCTCCTCGTCATCATCTGCCATTATTAGTAAAGACAAAGGAAACGGCAGCAATATATATATGGTGGAACTCTCAGCTCACTCAAAACTGAAAGAACAAGGTATCTTACCGTTCCAAAGTGAATTATGAAAGCTTACCAACTTGTAGTGGCAGAACGTGTGTGGATGTGATGAAGCGAATACCGAGGGTATAAGAAACTATCACACGACAAACCAGGGTATATGGTGGGGCTTGGTATGGATACCTAACTACACCGAAATACAAGTCCTAGTGCTGATCGTATGACAAAGACCCACGGAAACACACTCGGTTCGACTCAAACAGGTACATACCGACCCATATATGGGTTCGGCCTAATTTTAGCACGCAGGCCATGTGTATAGCGCGCCTTATATGGGTCGCTGTAAACTCTCCGGCTAATCCCTGCTGCCAGCGCAACAGCTCTCAACCCTTTGGATATTCGCAACGTCACACGCTTGCGCACGTAGCCGTCGACTACGAAGCGGTGATGCAATTTACTAATTCCCAATGGAACAGCAGATTACACTCAGACTTTCAGTAGAACGAACACCAGATCGATACGAATTTGTGTGAATAATTTCAGAGGAACACTTGGTTCTGTCTAGAAACTAGGGTTTTGTTTAAACGTGGTCTAAGAGACTTGAGGGGGCGCCCCTGGCTACTTAAGGGAGGCTGGGGCGTCCTCAACATGGACCTGGCCCAAAACCAACCTGGTTTGGGCCCAAACTGACTCGGTTCGACTCAAACGGGTACATACCGACCCATATATGGGTTCGGCCTAATTTTAGCACGCAGGCCATGTGTATAGCGCGCCTTAGACGTGTAGACATCGTGTCGAAGGCAGTCCTAGTGCGCCATCACGTGCTCGTGCTCATCCAGACTTGATCTCCACTTGTCTCTCGATCGCCGTCCTCCCTCTCCTCCCGCTGGCGATATCTTGACAGATGACATACCTAAATACAACATAGTACATCGCTTTTAGGTAGTATATAATTCGGAGATATCAAGACATTCTTTTCAACTAGGAAAGAATTCACCTTATAATAATCATCAATTAGACTCAATATTTCCTTCCAGCTCAAACACTCAAAATTAGCATGATCCATGATTGTATCCTCATCAAGCACAAAATAGGGTTTAAATCAATCTAAAATTCAATCCAGATTTGGTACAAAAACTTGGAAAATAAACTTCACTATTGATTCTACACTTCCTGAGCTTTCCAGGGATATAAAATTTGTACAAAACCGAGTTGTAGAACTTTTCCTATGAATTAAACAAGTTGCAGCAATTTAAACAAAAATTAAACAAAATTTGAAATGGGGCAATACTGGGCTCGACGCGTGGCACGATTTAACTGCTCTGTACTGATTCGGTCGGATCGCCGACATGAATCGTCAAATGTAATTAGATCTGAGCGGCTCAGAATGCTCGATACCCTTTCGGGCTAGGTTCTAATGTGGGCCGATCTGTTTAGATCGGACGGAGGGGAGAGGAGAGGAACTCACTGGCATGGGCTAGGGTTCTAGCGAGGTGCGCGTCTGGTCCCTGCAATCGCGGCGATGCAGTGCTCCTGTGGGCAAGCGGAGGTGATGACGGGGTGCGCGGTGGCGAGGTGAGTGCATGGGTGGTGGTGGCAGCGGCGTCGATTGGATCTCGGTGGTGTGCTAGGGTTCGGCCGTAGGCTACAGGCTCTAGCGGCGCTCGAGCTCGAAATTCAGCAGCCTGGGGGCACAATGCTTTGCGCGGTTCGGGAGAGAAGAGAGGAGGGCGGAGGGGTATAAATAGGCAGGCGCGGCTTGGGCGAGGGTTTAGGGCACGAGCGATGTCGGTGCATCGGACGGCTCGGGGAGTCACCGTGTTTGGGCCGGTCTCGTCAAGACGAAGATGACGTCTGATAGGTGGGTCTCACCTGTCAGCGTCCTAACGCTACGTGGTGATACCGATTTGGTGCGGGGGGCTAACTGGGCCTAGGCCACTTCTTGGCCTGGGCTGGTTGGTTCCCCCGCAGCCCTTTTACTTTTTTTATTCAAACTATTTTTCTTTTTCTATTTTGAAACAAGAGGTTTTGTTTGCAACAATATTTGCATAAATTTGAATAAATCTAAATTTGTAAAATTTGTAAAAAGGCCAGAGTGTTTGGGTCAAACTGAACCTCAGACAAGGTGAAAACTAAAAGAGAAAAGATTTTCGGGGAAAATAAAATAGCTCACATGAGCCATTTGGGCTACTTTTAAAAAATACAACCTTTTCTTTGAAAATTCTAAAACAAATTTTGTTTCAAAAGTGCAATGATGAATGAATGCATGCTGATTTTTAAATTTTTGAAAATCAGGGATGTTACAGACTAACCCCCTTAAGATGAAGCTTGCTCTCGAGCTTCGAAAAGGCCTGCAAAATAGGTACGGGTGATATTCTCGAAGATTTTCTCCACGCTCCCGAGTAGCTTCTTCCCTGGTGTGGTGGCTCCACTGTACTTTATAGGACTTGATGGTTTCTCCTGGTAAATCAAATCATTCCCCTACTACGGCCAACATCTAGGCTAACCCCCTTAAGATTGTTTAGCCTAAAAACTTTAAATTCCAAGAAGAATTTGTATCTAATCCTCTTTCCCTCTAGGGTGGTGAGTGTAATTGCTCTTCCTATGGCTTTAGTGGGTAAATGCATGTTTGCTCACAAAAGCTCTTGATATGAATAAATGCGATGCTCCAGTATCAAATAAAATCCAATGCTTTAAATGAGTTGAGTGGAAACGTACCCATCACCTCCTCCACATTGATGTGGTTCACATGTCCCTTCTCGAATGGATTGGGCTTGGCAGTTTCATCAGATTTCTTCTCTAGGAACATATCAGCAAATTGTCTGGTCTTCTTGCACTTGAAGCAGGTGATATGCGAAAGATCCTTCTTAGTACCCGAGTTGAAACGGTGCTGTCCATTGCCTCCATTTTGATGTCCATTGCCTCCATTGTGATTTCCATTGCCTCCATTGTGATTTACATTGCCTCCATTGTGTTTTCCATTGCCTCCATTATGGTGACCATTGGAGTGGTTTCCCTTGTTTCCGCCATTGTGCCTATGGCCATTGGAGTTACTACCATTTCCATTGCCTTCAGAGGAGTTGTGTCTCTTGTGGAAAGGTTCAGTGTGAGTCTTGCCATTGTTGAACTTCCTCTTACGGTTTTCCTCCTTCCTTATGTCATTTCCAGAGTGGCAGCTTGGTCTAGCAGAGCCTGGTAGCTTGGAGCATATGCTACTGACAGTGGTATCTTTAGTTTCCCTTTGAGTTCATTGAGAAACTTGTCCTTCCTCTTGGGATCAGTGTCAAAGTCCTCTGGTGCATACCTTGACAGAAGAGCAGAAATCATCCATGTACTCCTTCAGTGTCCTTCCACCCTGCTTTAGGGTGCGGAATTCTTCCTTCTTCAGGGTCATAATATCCGTGGAGATATGAGCATTACGAAAACCTTCCCTGAAGGCATCCCAGTCCAGACCTTCAATTGGATGGGTGACTTAATAAGTTTCCCACCACATCGCAGCTAGTCCCTAGAGTAGGTGTGCAGTGAATCTAATCTTCTCAGCATCAGTCCACTCGCAGGTGACCAAGTCTTTGTTGACAGATAGCAACCATTCATCGGCCACTATTGGGTCTGTGGCAGAAGAAGACTTGTTGGGTCTGAGCCTCAGAAATCGAGCCAGTCTATCAACTTGGGGTGGGGGTGGCGGCAGCGGTGGCTTGTTGATGTTGTTGTTGGTACTTGCTTGGATGAACTGGGTCATCACCTGCATGAGTTGGGCCTGAGATGCCACTAACTGTTAAACAACATCATGGTTGTTGTTGTTGTCATTGTTGTTTTCATGGCGAGGCGGCATCTGAGGTAGTTTTAGCATGGGTGAGTCATATATAGATAGAACTAAGGGAGAAAATTTTCCTACCCATGCACAATACAACAAGCCACACAACAAACAAGCAAAAACCAAACAATCTTTTAAAATTTCTTTGACAAATTGGAAATAAACTCTAAGTATTTTCAAAAACCAACTAAGGTATACGGTACTACCGTACCGACAAGTTAAGACAATACAAACAAGGAATCGAAACTATTAAAAATGAGCTAATGGTGGACAACTAACGTCTCTTGACACTATCATAGCAAGCGAAGGGCTAGGGGTCCATCTAAAATTTTGAAAAGAAATAAGGCAAGTGTAGAACAGGGTAAGAAGTAATGAAGCAAGTTCAAAACCTAAAAAAATTCACAAATAATTTTTAAAGAAAACTTTGATTCCTATGGTTTTCCAATCCTAGGGTCTCGATCCTACATGCAAAACTATGCTTTGATACCATTTTTGTAGCGTCCTACCTTTTGATAAAGGTAGCACAACTGTGTTAAGTGCTACTACCTGGATCACTAATAGCACCACAACACAAAATATAGTAATCATTGCAGATAGTATCATTTATTACAACGCAGATCCAGATATGCAAGTCTTTAAACCTTAAAAAAATTGCTTAGCCACTTGGACTAGCTTAAATACTAGAGTTTGACACAAATAAAACACAACGGAAATAAATTGCAATGAGCCTCCATCTTCAGCAAGTGCCACAGGAAGACATGTCGGAATGTAGGCTCGAGATCCCTACCAATTACTCTTCCTCCGAATAACCTGCACATTTGAATATGCAGCCCCAACGAAAGGGGTCAGTACAATAACATACTGGCAAATAACACATATTTGGTGGCTGTAGTGAAAAGACTATACTACATGATATTTGGCTGGTGGAGTTTTGGGCTGATTTGCATAAAACCAATTTTATCCTATATGTTCCAAATTAAAACATTTTTAATCATTTAAGGGATTTTATTAAAAAGGCACATGGATAACTCTCAAGTGATAACCACAACATACAATGGGTTGATAGCCAGGCCCTGAGTAGCTACCAAGATGACCCTCGGGTGATAACAACCACACAAGACCTGGGTTGATAGCCAGGTGCATGGCCCCGAGAAGCACTGCTCTGAAGTTGTTTATAAACCAATTTTAATCGTTATGAAAAGGTGATGAGATTCTTTCGTACATCCTTGTCTAGAGACTCAAATTGTCCATAACCGAGGACACGGCTAATCGATTAGTTTTACACCCTGCAGGGGTTGTGCACGTTCACCTTAAGACCCATTCTACACAGAGAAGAATGAGACAAAACCTTTCAGAAGGAGAATTCAACCATACTAGCAAGACCCATTCCCAAATACCACCTCATGTCAAGCTACAAGTTGAACCCTCACATCATACTCAATCAAGACAGAGCCCATAGTGTCATAAGGCTGCACTGGAAGTACTCTAAAGCATGGAAGACATATTAATCTCTTAAATCCTAGGTGGCCATCCACAATTGTACTCCCAGGTGATAACAACCACATAGTCCTGGGTTGATAGCTAGGTGTGCAGCCCTGGGTAGCCACTCAACATCGCCTCCTCTTACAAACCATTCCACCCAGGTGATTCATTGAAGTTGTAGTTTTTAATTATCGAACCAAAAATGTAGCCTAGCATTGGCATCATTTCCATAGTAAGTTTGCAATCCTAGCATGTGGGGTTTAAAGGGTAGCTACACAGTACAATGATCTAAGCATTTCATAAACTTTTTTTAAAATCAACCTATCATGCATACTACTGAAAAACACTAATGCAGTAGTAAAATAAGTAGAAGAATGTGTGTCACTTTCCTTGGAGACAACCAACACACTCACAGCTATCACAACTGTAGTTCAGCTCCTCTTCACAACTATAAAAGAAATATACACAGACATAACCACACAAATTCCAATATGGCAATCTGTAGCGTCCTACCTTTAGAAAAAGGCAGAACTCCTGTGTTAAGTGCTACTCCCTAGATCACTGATAGCACCACAGTACAAAATATAGTAATCATTGCAATAGTATCAAAATTACAACGTAAATCCAGTTACATAAGTCTCAACCTTACAGATACACAACAGAAAGCATAATGGCAATGAGCCTCCATCTTCATCACGTGCCACAAACAGATATGTTGGAATGTAGACTCGAGAACCTACAAATCGTTCCTCTGCCGAAATAAACCTGCACATTTGAATATGCAGCCCCAATAAAAGGGGTCAGTACAACAACGTACTGGCAAATGACACATATTTGGTGGCTGTTGTGAAAAGACTATACTTGATGAGGACATCTCTACCATTCTTCCATTAATCACTGAAGATGATGATGCAAAGATTCACGACACTAATGAGATTAGAATTGGACCCATTACAAGAGCTAGAGCCAAGTTATTAAATCAACAGGTGAACTCCTTCTTAGTTGGCTCTGGAATATTACTTAATGAGAATTTTATACTACCTAAATCTTTGCATCTATGTTTGATCAGGTTTGAGGAAGGCTATGGAGTTGAAGGAGAAGAGGCAAAGCTGCAGCCAGAGCAAGAAGGAGCCACGACAGGAAAAACTATGTTTTCCCTGCCGCGGCAGAGAACTACCACTGGGTCCGGCGCTAGGGGAGGAGCGGGAGGCGTGCGCCAGGGAGAAGTCGAGAACCAGGAGGTGGGGCCCAGCACGGTTGCCCCACGTGTCCAGGTGGGCTGGGCGCACCAGGGCTGATCCCAACTCGGCCAGGCTGCCCCTCCATATAAGCCAGCCACCACTCCCTTGTTTCAGATTGGACTACGTTTTGTTAAAACTCTAGATTGGATTGCTCTAAGCATTCATCTTGAATCCTCTGAATTTGTGATTGTGTTTCGCTAGACAAATTCAACTACCGGCTCTAATTAAGTGTTATCTGTCGTTCTACTGGGAATTGGTAGATTGCAAACTATTTGTGATCCGGGATCGCGGGCACAAGTGTGTGGTGTTGTGAATATCATTGGGTTGAGATCTATTGCATCTGGCAATAGGGGAATAGCTGTTGAGAGTTTGTCAGCTTCGCACAATTTATCCACTCCACCATCATCATCGACGCCGCTCACTGAGAAGATCGGGCCACCCCATATCATCTTGGTATCAGATTCCAGCGTTTACTCGGTGAGCATCCACAATTTCATACCCATAGATTCATTTTTGTCTTCGTCCTATACAGAAAAAGCCACAAAAAAGTTAGGGTTCGTCGTTTTTGCCATAGCCTAGATTGCATCAAGGTGCTGGTTTTATTCGCTGATCGTCCTTTTTGTGTCTCTTTTCTTCCAATTCGTAGGAGTCTAGGGTCCTCGATCTTTTCTGCATCTTTGTTTCGAGTTTGGATCCCGTTTGGAGTCTCGTTGATCATCATCTTCTTCCTTGGTTTGTACCGATGTTCTTCACGTAAAGCAGATCTCGGCAGATCCGATCGGAAGTAAAAATAAAAAAAACAAAAAACACGCACCGCGATCCCCTCGCCCGCTCGCCCGACCTCAGACCGAGTCTGTGGTCGAGCACGAGCCATCATCGCTGCGGGGTCCCGGTATCCTCGCCCGACCTCAGCAGGATTCTGTGGTCCGGCGCCTAGGCCCAAGCCCATTTGTCGTCTGTTAAAAAAAGCAAAAAAAAGGGGACGTCCGCTGCATCTCTTACGCAGTATACGCCGCACCACAATCTAAAAAAAAAATTCAGACAAACAATACTTCGGCCTCGCCAAGTTTTTCTGCCGCGACACGCGTTTCCAACTTTTTCTGCCGTGACAGCGTGTTTCCGGTCTTCGTGTCGTGTGTTGTTTCCGGCACCGTACACTTCTGCCGCGACACGGTTTTGGTCAGTTTCTCTGCCATGGTGTCCACATACCGTCACTCCTGCACATTTTTGAGAGCTTTAGCTACAGCCATTCTACAGCATCGTGTTAGGAGCTTACCCATCGAGACTAGCTTTTTCGTGCTTATCAGGCTGCTGCCGTGTGTGTGTGCAATCTTGTGCCTGTTTTTCGTTGAGCCAGCTAGCGTTTCTCTTGTGCATTGCAACACGAGCTCTTGTGCATTGTCACTTATATCTGTTAAGCTCTTGTTCAGAGTTGCTTTGCCCCGTTTTATCTCCACCGTGTGCGTTTCCGTGGGTTGACGAGGTTCTAACTCGGCAATGCCCATGTTTAAGGGCTTTCGATCTAGGGAGCGTATTGGGGCGCTTGGCGGATTCGACGGCTTCAGACAGAAACAGAGGGTGCACACGAATTTACCCAGGTTCGGCCCCCCGGAGGGTAAAGACCTACATCCTGCTTGTCTGATCTTGTATTGCTGGTATATGTGGAGCTGTTACAATGGCGCGCAGATGCAATCTGGCAGAGGTGGAAGGAGATGGTGTGGCTAGCTTATGCGAGATTGTGTTGTAGGCTATGCCAATCCGGTCGTCTAGGGGGGCACCCTTGGTGGCTTTATAGATGCAGCCAGTTAGGGTTTACAAATATTTCTTGCCTTCTACTCCAAGTCGAAGTGCTGGGCTTTGCGGGCTTCGCGTATCCATCGAGCGGGCTTCTTCCTTGGCAGGAACCAGGTAGGCAAATATCGAGGACCAAGGGGTCATACCCTCGTCAGTGTGCATTTCCGTGGGTCTTGTCATACGATCAGCACTAGGACTTGTACTTTGGTGTAGTTAGGTCTTCATACCAAGCCCTACCTTATACCCTGGTTGTCGTGTGAGAATCTTTTCCTCGGTATTCACATCATCACATCCGTGCACGTGTTCTTGATCATCTATTGGTAAGCACTTCTAATTCACTTTGGAGCGGTAAGATTTCCTTTCTTTGAGTTGCTTAGTGATTTTGAGAGTTTCCACCATACTGATATTTTGTTTTGTGCACTAACATCCTAATTATGTCTATTCATGGTGAGTTTGATGTGATGCAGAAAAAGGACGCTAATGCTCCAGTTTGTGGAGTGATTTTGAAGGGTTACGTGACAGCTTGCAGAGTTCTATTCAGCTCACAGCCGATGGTCTGGATGCAGAGGTTCAGACTGTCCAAACCAAGTTGCAAGAGACAGATACATCAGTCAAGGCCGTCCAAACACAAGTGATAACATTACAGACCTCCATCGATGCTTTGGCACAGTCAGTGGAGGCTATTCGCGTTATGATGCAGCGCACTGAGGCGAAACGCCCTGACGCTCAGTTTGATGATGCTAGCGTTGGTGACAATGCTGAGAATCCTTTTGCTCTGGGCCATGGTCGTGGGTACCATGGTCGTGGTTTTGCTCCCGTCGGTGCTCATCGTGTTCCAGTGTTTCCTGCTCCAGGGGCTGCTCCACGCCATGATGATGGGCCACCTAGGCCAAAATTCACTATTCCTTAGTTTCATGGCAATGATGTTGAAGAGTATCTCAACTGGGAGCTGAAAGTGGAGAAGCTGTGGCGTTTGCATGAGTACATTGAGGAGCGCAAAGTTCAGCTGGCATCTTCTGAGTTTGAAGGCCTGGCATTGATATGGTGGGATCATGTCTGTAATTCTCGTGTTATTGATAGAGTTCCTTCTATTGTTACCTGGCGTGCTATGAAGGAGGAGATGCGGCATCGTTTTGTTCCAGCAAATTATGTTCATTCACTATATGATAAGTTGACAAATTTGAAGCAAGGTCTGAAGACAGTGGATGAATATTTCTATGAGATGGAGATGATTATGTAGCATGCTAAAGTTTGTGAGCTTGAAGATGAAACAATGCAGCGTTTCCTTGCTGGATTATCCTTCCAGATTCGACGCATTATTTGACACCATCCTTATGCAGATATGTGTGAGCTCTTACATCAGTCTAGAGAGGCTGAAGCTACTGTGGCCGAGGAGGCCAGGTTTGCAGCACGTTCTCGTCAGCTAGAGGACGTTTTCCATCACGTTCTCCCTCTAGTGGTCAGAATTTTGGTGGTGCTCGTGAGGCTAGTTCTGTTGGTGACCGTATGAGTACTCCTATGAGACCTGTTGTGTCCAACAACAAGCCAACGCCTGCTATGAGTGGCTCGGGTTCCACTTCTTCCACAGCCAGAAATCGAGATATGAGTTGTCACACCTGTGGTGGCAAGGGACACTTCAAGCGTGATTGCCCCAATAAAAAGACCATGATAGTTGATGCTTATGGTGGGTACGAGACTAGGGATGATGCTGATCCCTTTGACGAAGAACCTGTAGAGGTCAATGAGGACATTTATTATTGTGATGCTTCTCCAAATCCGGTGTTTGTGTGTTCCCCTCGGGTCTTGCAAGTCAGTCCAAGTCCAGATGATCAACGATGCAATTTGTTTCAAACACGGGCTGATGTGAGTGAAGGTAGAGCATGCAAAGTCATTATTGATGGTGGGAGTTGCAGAACTTTGGCTAGTAAAGAGCTTTGTACCAAACTGAAATTGAAGTACTATCCACACCCCAGTCCATATTTTATTCAGTGGTTGAGTGATGCTGGTGAGATGAAAGTTAACCATATTGTACGTGTGGATTTTCAGATTGGGGCCTATAAAGATGCCGTCGAATGTGATGTGGTACCTATGACCATGTGTCATCTCTTGTTAGGCCGTCCATGGCAATATGATCGTGATGTTCGTCATAATGGCAAGGCAAATACATATCAATTCAAATGGCAAAGAAAAGATGTGGTACTACGACCTATGTCTCCCTAGGCGATTGTTAATGAGTCCCGTCAGAAGACCGAAGTTAATCTTGAGCATGAGCATGAGAGGACACAACGACAAGAACCTGCTTTGACAGTGCATGATCACACATCTTCAGCTGTGGCACACTTCACTGCATGCTTCGCTGCCGCGGCCCAGCTTTCCAGCCACTTTGCTGCCACGGCAGAGCCACCGTTTTCGACCTCTGCCACGACAGAGCTTCCTACCTTTTCTCTGCCGCGGCACACCTCACTGCCGACACCTGCCATCATTCCTGCCGCGGCACAAGACGTGGCCAGTTCTCTGCCATGGCACCACACTGAGCAGACTCCTGTCGAGGCACCATCTCCGGCCAGCCATCCTGCCACGCTAGTGTTTTCTGCCTGTTCTGCTGGAGGAGCTGATGCATTCATCTTGATGGCTACCAAGGAGGATTTGAGGGAATTTGGAGATACCCCTTCCGCCATGCCACTAGTGCTGGTGTACAAGGGTGAAATTTTGGTTTCTAATGATATGACCCCTCTCTCTATTGGTGTTTCCTCTGTTTTGCAAGAGTTCCGTGATGTATTTCTGGAGGAGGTACCCGATGGTTTGCCACCATTGCGAGGTATTGAGCATCAAATTAATTTGATCCCAGGAGCTTCCTTGCCTAATCGGGCACCTTACCGCACCAACCCCGAAGAGACCAAAGAAATTCAGAAACAAGTACAAGCACTTCTCGATAAAGGGTATATTCGTGTGAGCCTTAGTACTTGTGCTGTTCCTATTATTTTAGTTCCTAAGAAAGATGGTACCTGGCGCATGTGTGTTGATTGTTGAGCTATTAATAACATCACTATTCGATATCGTCATCCTATTCCCCGTTTAGAGGACATGTTAGATGAATTGAGTGGTGCTGCTATTTTCTCTAAGATTGATCTGCGTAGTGGTTATCATCAAATTAGGATGAAAGAAGGGGATGAGTGGAAAACTGATTTTAAAACAAAATTTGGTTTATATGAGTGGTTAGTCATGCCTTTTGGTCTCACTAATGCACCTAGTACTTTCATGCGCTTGATGAACCATGTTTTGCAAGATTTTATTGGCAAGTTTGTGGTGGTGTATTTTGATGATATCTTAATCTACAGCCACAATGAATCTGAACATATTGTTCATATTAGACAAGTTTTGCATGTGCTACGTGAGGCTTAATTGTATGGTAATCTTGAGAAGTGCACTTTTTGCAAAGACAAGGTCATATTTCTGGGATATGTTGTTTCTAAGGATGGAGTTGAGGTAGATAATTCTAAAATTGTCGCAATACAAAATTGGCCCACTCCTATGAATGTTAGTCAAATTAGAAGTTTTCTTGGGCTTTCTGGTTTCGATAGACGTTTTGTGAAGGATTTTAGTACCATAGCCGCACCTCTGAATGAACTTACTAAGAAAGGTGTTGTTTTTGTGTGGGGGCCAGCCCAAGATAATGTTTTTGATGAGTTGAAAAGATTGCTCACTTCTGCACCTTTACTTGCACTGCCTGATTTTAATAAGCAATTTGAGATTGAGTGTGATGCTAGTGGCATAGGTATTGGTGGCGTGTTAATGCAAGAGGGTCGGCCTATAGCTTATTTCTCTAAGAAGCTTAGTGGTTCTCATTTGAACTATCCTGTGTATCGGAAATTCAATTCGGCTCCCATGTGCATATGCTCCCTATGCCAAAAAATTATATTTCTGAGTGTCAAAAAATTTAAACGAAAAATTTCACATGTACATCTTCATAATCCATATGTGTTCGTAGAAGTTTTGCGAAAAAATGATATTGCACGTGGTCGGTGTAAAAAAGACAAAACATATATGATACAATGTCTTCTTTTTAGCATCAAAATTTGTCTTTTTTAGGTAGGCCAAATGACAAGTCGGTTTTTCGTAAAACGACTTTGTGCACACACAACATGTGAAGACGTACTTGTGAATTTTTCGTTTGATTTTTTTTACCATTTCAAAATGTGTCAAATATTATATTCAAATAATGGGAGCATATGCACATGGGAGCCGAAACAGCCCTCTCCCTGTGTATGATAAAGAATTATATGCTCTTGTGTGTGTGCTTGAAGTTTGGCAACATTATTGGTGGCCCAAAGAGTTTATTATCCATTCTGATCATGAAGCTTTGAAGTATTTGAAAGCACAATCAAACTTGCATAGGCGACTAGCTAAGTGGGTTGAATTTATTGAGTCTTTTCCTTACATCATTAAACATAAGAAAGGCAAAGACAATGTGGTAGCTGATGCCCTCTCTCGGAAGAACATGTTGTTAACACAGTTGGATGTGAGAGTTCCTGGTTTAGAGAGTTTGTGTGAGTTGTATGCTACTGATCATGATTTTGCTGCCCCCTATAAGTTGTGTGCTAATGGGAAAGCTTGGGAAAAATATCATATTCATGATGGGTATTTGTTTCGAGCTAACAAATTGTGTGTTCCAGAATCGTCGGTGCGTTTGCTCTTATTGCAGGAATCCCATGCTAGTGGCTTGATGGGCCATTTTGGGCGTGAGAAAACACTTCTCATGCTCGCTGATCATTTTTATTGGCCTAAGATGAGGCGTGATGTGGACAGATTTGTCAAGCGTTGCATCACTTGCAACACATCCAAGTCGAAGTTGAAGCCTCATGGTTTGTATACTCCTCTACCTGCACCTACTATTCCATGGGAAGACATTAGTATGGATTTTGTATTAGGATTGCCTAGAACTAGGAGAGGACATGATTCTATATTTGTGGTAGTGGATCGTTTTTCTAAGATGGCACACTTTATTGCCTGCCACAAGAGCGACGATGCGTCGCATATTGCTAATCTGTTTTTCAGGGACATTGTGAGATTACATGGAGTACCAAGGACAATTGTTTCTGATCGTGATGTGAAGTTCATGAGTTACTTTTGGAAGACACTTTGGGGCAAGCTGGGGACAAAGTTACTATTTAGCACTACTTGTCATCCCCAAACTGATGGACAAATAGAGGTGGTGAATCGCACATTATCCCAGTTGCTGCGATCTATGATCAAGAAGAATCTGCGTGTTTGGGAGGATTGTTTGCCACATGTTGAGTTTGCTTATAACAGGGCTGTACACTCTACCACGCAGTTATGTCCTTTTGAGGTGGTCTATGGTTTCAAACCTATCACACCACTTGATTTGTTGCCTTTGCCTATTCAAGAAAGAGAGAACATGGAGGCATCCAAGAGGGCAGAGTTTGTGAAGAAGATACATCTGAAGACAAAAGAAGCTATTGAGAAGAAGGGCAAGGACAATGCTAGCCGTGTCAACAAGAAGCGAAAGGAGGTGCTATTTCAGCCAGGAGACATGGTTTGGGTGCATTTTCGCAAGGACAGATTTCCTGAGAAGCGTAAGTCCAAGTTACTCCCACGAGGTGCTGGTCCTTACAAGGTTCTTGCCAAGATCAATGATAATGCATACAAGATAGATTTGCCTGTTGAGGAGTTTGGTGTCAGCAATTCTTTCAATGTGGCTGATTTGACACTGTATGAGGAGGACGATCTTGACGCGTCGAGGTCGACGCCTTTTTAAGGGGGGAGGATGATGAGGACATCTCTACCATTCTTCCATTAATCACTGAAGATGATGATGCAAAGATTCACGACACTAATGAGATTAGAATTAGACCCATTACAAGAGCTAGAGCCAAGTTATTAAATCAATAGGTGAACTCCTTCTTAGTTGGTTCTGGAATATTACTTAATGAGAATTTTATACTACCTAAATCTTTGCATCTATGTTTGATCATGTTTGAGGAAGGCTATGGAGTTGAAGGAGAAGAGGCAAAGCTGCAGCCAGAGCAAGAAGGAGCCACGACAGGAAAAAGTACGTTTTCCCTGCCGCGGCAGAGAACTACCACTGGGTCCGGCGCTAGGGGAGGAGCGGGAGGCGTGCGCCAGGGAGAAGTCGAGAACCAGGAGGTGGGGCCCAGCACAGTTGCCCCACGTGTCCAGGTGGGCTGGGCGCACCAGGGCTGAGCCCAACTCGGCCAGGCTGCCCCTCCATATAAGCCAGCCACCACTCCCTTGTTTCAGATTGGACTACGTTTTGTTAAAACTCTAGAATGGATTGCTCTAAGCATTCATCTTGAATCCTCTGAATTTGTGATTGTGTTTCGCTAGACAAATTCAACTACCGGCTCTAATTAAGTGTTATCTATCGTTCCACTGGGAATTGGTAGATTGCAAACTGTTCGTGATCCGGGATCGCGGGCACAAGTGTGTGGTGTTGCGAATATCATTGGGTTGAGATCTATTGCATCTGGCAATAGGGGAACAGCTGTTGAGAGTTCATCAGCTTCGCGCAATTTATCCACTCCACCATCATCATCGACGCCGCTCACTGAGAAGATCGGGCCACCCCATATCAATACTACATGATATTTGGCTGGTGGATCTCATAGGCTAATTTGCATAAAGCCAATTTTATCCTATACTTTCCAAATCAAAACATTTTTAATCATCCAAAGAATTTAAAGGTTCAAGATAACCCCCAGATGATAACCACCACACAAATCCTAGGTTGATAGCCAGGTTGAGCAGCTCTGGGTATTAACCCAGCAAAACTTGGATAACTCTCAGGTGATAACCACCACATACCAAGGGTTGATAGCCAGGTATATGGCCCTGAGTAGCCACCGCTCTAAAGTTGTTTCAAAACAATTTTAATAATTATGAAAAGGTGATCAGATTCTTCCGTACAGACCATGTCTAGAGACTCAAGTTTTCCATAACCGAGGACACAGCTAATCGATTAGTTTTAGACCCTGCAGGGGTTGTGCACTTTCACCTTAAGACTCATCCTACCCAAGAGTAAAATGAGACAAGACCTTTTAGAAGAAGCATTCAACCATCCAGGTCTGACCGTATCCCCTATAATTCTGCTACCACCCTCTGTCAGTACCCATGGCTGAACCCTTACATCATACTCAGTCAAGATAGAGCCCATAGTGTCATAAGGCTGCACTGGAAGTAATCTAAGCATGGAAGACATTTTAATCTCTTTGTTCCTGAGTGGCCATCCACAAGTGCACCCCCAGGTGATAACCACCACACAAGTCCTGGGTTGATAGCCAGGTGTGTAGCCCTGGGTAGCCACTCAACATAAACCAAGCAATACCAATTCCATCCAAGTGTTTCATTGGGGTTGTAATTAAATCTTTAGAACAATTCATCAACAAGGCATATCATGATTTTCCAAAGTAAATTTGCAATCCTAGCAAGTGGAGTTTAAAGGATGGCTACAAACTACTAGGATCTAAGCATTTCATAAAATTCTTTGAAAAGAAAACTACCAATCATGCATACTACTGAAAAACACTAATGCAGTAGTAAAAATACTTAGACAGGATGTGTGTCACTTTCCTTGGAAACTACCAGCACACTCACAACAATCACACTTGTACTTTAGCTCCTCTTCACAATCTAAACAAGAAATATTACACAAACATAAACACACAATTCCAATATGGCAATCATAGACATGTATGCATGCATGCAACAGACATATTAATTTCACATAACCTATGTTTTATGAAAATATTGCAATTTAGGTTCTCAGATGATAGGTTTTAGTAAAACAAAACCAATGCAAAAAGAATTAATCAAAAAGCACTTTTAGATTTTTAAATATTGCAAAAACAGTGGTCTAGAAGTAAATAAACTACACCAAGTTTGTGCATGTTTCAAAAAGTGAGATTTTTTATTCTAAAACAATATACAAGTTTAAAGCAATCCAAAGACTACAAAAAATATAAATTTTAGACTTGCTGATCAAAAGATATAAATTAATTTGCATAAAATAGGGTTTAAATGAATCTGAAATTCAATCCAGATTTGATACAAAAACTTGGTGATTTGAATACACTAATGGATTCTACACATCCTGAGCTTTCCATAGACATTAAATTTGTCAAAAACTGAGCTGTAGAACTTTTTCTATGATTTTTGCAAGTTTCAGCAATTTTAAAACAAATTAAACAAATTTGAATCGGGGCAGGCTCTAGGCTCGATGCGTGGCACGATATTACTGGTCGATACCGGTTCGGCCGGATCTGCCCTGTGGGCCTTTGGATCTTAAGTAGATCTGAGGGCTCAGATCTAAAGATACCTCTTCGATTAGTGATTTAATCTGGATGCTAGGATCTAGATCCGACGGTCAGAGAGGGAGAGGAGAGGAAGCCTTACCGGTGCTAGGGTTTCAGGTCGACACCGGCAAGGTGCGGCCCAGATGTTGAACTCCGGCGACATTCCGGCGATCTCCAGTGATGACGGAAGGGTGAACGGTGGTTAGCATGACGAGGGGAGCTCGAGGGCATCGATTGCTTCCATCTGCGGGGTGGAGACACGGATGGAGCGGCTTTGGGCGGAGGTGACCTTTGGCCATGCATTGTTGCACCTATTCGCTGCGAGTTTTGGCAATATAAGGGCGTCAGTAGAATCTACAAAGCGAGGGTGGGGGGACAAGGCCAAAGAGGGGGCGCCGGATGACCAGACCTCGCCGGGATGATGAGGATACAATCTTGGATCATGCTGATCTTGAGTGTTTGAGCTGGAAGGAAATATTGAGTCTAATTGATGATTATTATAAGGTGAATTCTTTCCTAGTTGAAAAGAATGTCTTGATATCTCCGAATTATATACTACCTAAAGCGATGTACTATGTTGTATTTAGGTATGTCATCTGTCAAGATATCGCCAGCGGGAGGAGAGGGAGGACGGCGATCAAGAGACAAGTGGAGATGAAGTCTGCATGAACACGAGCATGTGATGGCGCACTAGGGCTGCCTACGACACGATGTCTACACGTCTAAGGCACACCACACACATGGCCTGCGTGCCAGAAATAGGCCGAACCCATATATGGGTCGGTATGTACCCGTTTGAGTTAAACCGAGTCAGTTTGGGCCCAAACCAGGTTGGTTTTGGGCCAGGTCCATGCTGAGGATGCCCCAGTGATGCGGCACGGTGTTGATGGTTTTTCACCGTCCAGTTGGGAACCCCAAGAGGAAGGTATGATGAGTACAACAACAAATTTTCCCTCAGTAAGAAACCAAGGTTTGTCAGTCCAGGAAAAAGCCAAACTCCAGAAGGTGATGCCAGCTAGATTTGCGACAGCTCCGGACAATTTATAACGCACCTCGTATAGGTTTTGCTTTGCGAGCGGCAACGTGGAACCTGCACACAACACAACCAAATACTTTCTTCCCAACTTACGATGAGGTTGTCAATCTCACCAGTTTGCTTGAAACAAAGGTATGAGCGTATCGAGTGGAAAGCAATAGTAATATGCGAGTAAAGTAAATAGTGCGAGTAAAGTAAACAGGTGATAGCAATGTAAAGGAAATAGGACCGGGGTCCACAGTTCACTAGTGATGTCTCTCCATAATATAAAATAACACATGCTGGGTAAACAAATTACAGTTGGGCAATTGATAGAATAAAGACAACGTGCATATGTCGAGAGGATCACTATGAGATTTACTCTGGGCATTACAACAAGATACATAGACCGTCATCCAACTGCATCTATGACTAATAATCCACTTGTGGCGAATCAATCCAAGAACTCCACAAGTATTAAGTTGCGAACAACAGATAACTGCATTAAGCAAAGTGTGTAATGTAAACAAAGCATATGCCCTTGAGCATATGAATGTTGTTTTCTCCCTAGTGGCAACAACACATCTACAACCTTAGAGGTTTCTATCACTCCCCCAGATTAAATAGAGGCATGAACCCACTATTGAGCATAAATACCCCCTCTTGGAGTCACTAGCAACTACTCGGCCAAGATAGCTACTAACAACGGAGAGCATGCAAGATCATAAACAACATAGAGATAACATAAGATAATATTCAGCACATCAACTCAATCATAACACCAATATTCATCGGATCCCAACAAACACAACATGTAGAATTACATAACGGTGATCTCGATCATGTAAGGCATCTCACGAGATCTAAACATGAAGCACATGGTGGAGAAGACAACCAACTAGCTACTGCTATGGACCTATAGTCTAAGGTAGACTACTCACTCATCGCACCGGAGGCAAGCATGGCGATGAAGAAGACCTCCGGTGGCGGGAAGAGCTTCTGGACCCTCCTGATCTCGGGTCGACGGCGGCGGCGGATCGCGATGTATTCTGGAAAAGTGATCAGGTCTTTAGGTTTTCCCGTCGAGGGGTCTTTATAGGCGAAGGGGCGGCGTCAGAGGTGGACCAGGGTGGCCTCACCACCAGGGGGCGCGGGCCAGGGGCAGGCCACGCCGCCCTGTGGTGTGGCTGCCCTGTGGCCCCCCTCCGTCTCCTCTTCGGTTCTCTGGAAGCTTCGGTAAATTTCTGGATGTTCGGCTTTTGTTTCGTCCAATTCCGAGAATATTTCCTGTGTAACTTTTCTGATAAACAAAAACAGCAGAAAACAGGGAACTGGCACTGTGGCATCTCGTTAATAGGTTAGTTCCAGAAAATGCATAAAAATGCCATGAAGTGTAACGAAACACTAAGCAAATGGTGTAAAAACAAGCATGGAGCATGGAGACGTATCACCCAGCCTTCCTTAAGTCGCCAGGGGTGCCCCCTCTAGTCCCTTAGACCACGTTTAAACAAAATCCTAGTTTCTAGATAGAACCAAGTGTTCCTCTAAAATTATTCACACCAATTCGTATCGATCTGGTGTTCGTTCTACTGAAAGTCTGAGTGTAATCTGCTGTTCCATTGGGAATTAGTATATTGCATCACCGCTTCATGGTCGGCGGCTACGTGCGCAAGCGTGTGACGTTGCGAATATCCAAAGGGTTGAGAGCTGTTGCGCTGGCAGTAGGGATTAGCCGGAGAGTTTACAGCGACACTCGAGTTATCTTCATCACCATCGTCGCCATCTACATTGCGCTCGCTAAGAAGATCGGGACACCCCTTATCATCTTGGTATCAGATTCCAGCGTTTCCTCAGTGAGCATCCACAAATCATCCCTGTAGATTTATTTTTGTTTTCAATCCTATCCAGAAAAAATCACAAAAAAATTTAGGGTTCTTAGTTTTTCCATAGACTAGATTGCATTGAGTTACTTGTTTTAGCTGCTGATCGTCTCTTTTGCGTACCTTTATTTCTTCAATCTCCGTCATAGTCCGTCTTGGTTGTGAGTCTTAATTAGCTCGCGTCTTCAAGTTCATCTGCTGTGTTCGTCGGCAATTGCCGTTTGTTTCCGATTTTTTCCGTTTGTTTTCATCCCGATCAGATCGCTACTAGCTCACAAATAAAAAACAGCAGCGCTCCCCATCGATCCAATCTACAAGAGTCCATCGCGTATACGAGTTTTCCCTGCCAGGCCGATCGATTCAGTCAAAAAAAGCCCAATGCTACCGACCAGACATCCCGGTCGAGCGTGTCTGACCCGGCGTGTTCTCTCGCGATCGCTGTTTCCGTTTCACATAGAGTCCAGCACTCCAACGTTCCCCTGTTGCCATCGCTAGTTTTCAGATCGCCTGACAGAGTCCCACGTTGCTGGTGGCTTTCGAGTCCAGACCGGCCACTACTCCCCAGGCCCGATCGGCCCAAGTCCACAACAAATGCACGCTAGCGATCAGACAGGGATCGCTCCGTGTCTGGTTCAGCGGGTAGCGCTCGATCGCTCTTTCTCACACAGAAGCGATAGTTTGTCTGGTTCAGCGCGTGGGGTTGCTGCTGCCATGGTACTCGTTACACCGCAGGCTGCCGCATCAGCACCGTAGCAGGCTGCAGCTCCTTGTTTCGCAACTCTTCTGCTGCGACAGCAGCTGCGTTGGTAAGTTCTGCCATGGCCCAGTTTCTGCCGTGTTTCTGTCGCGACAAACGTTTGCTACGTTTCTCTGCCGTGCCAGCAACCACGTCTATCGCACGATCTACTGTGGCACAGTTTTGTCATGTTTCTCTGCCACGGTACACTTTCAGTGAGTCAGTCTCTTCCTCGTTTTCTTTTGACACCGAGTCCACATAGCGTACCTTTCTGTATCTTTTGAAAGCCATAGCCATAGCCTTTCGACAACATCATGTAGGTACCTTTCCATCGAGACTAGCATACCATTGCTTGACAGGCTGCTCTGTAGGTTTTCTGAGTGCTTTACATCGTGTGGCCATATAAGAAAGAGGAGCAAGAGATAGCATATAGTTTCAAAAAAATAAAAAGAATGAGAAAAAAAGAGAAAAAGAGTTGTATTAAAAAAAAGAGATACAAAATAGCTGAAAGTTTGCTGCTCCCTTACACAGTTTTGAGAGGCCTAGTTCATAATTTGTGCACTCATAGTTTGAGCAATCTTGTGCCTGGTCATATTGAGCTATTGCTAGAGTCTCTCTTATGCATTGCAACACGAGCATATACTCCAACAAATACTTTTTGAGCTCACTTTTCAGAGTTGCTTTGCCCCGTTTATCTCCATCGTGTGTGTTTCCATGGGTCTTTGTCATACGATCAGCACTAGGACTTGTATTTCGGTGTAGTTAGGTATCCATACCAAGCCCCACCATATACCCTGGTTTGTCGTGTGATAGTTTCTTATACCCTCGGTATTCGCTTCATCACATCCGCACACATTCTGCCACTACAAGTTGGTAAGCTTTCATAATTCACTTTGGAACGGTAAGATACCTTGTTCTTTCAGTTTTGAGTGAGCTCAGAGTTCCACCATATATATATATTGCTGCCATATCCTTTGTCTTTACTCATAATGGCAGATGATGAAGAGGAGGATCCATTACCATTGCAGTTTGATTGCAGCAATACATTTTGGGAGGAGGATTCTGGAGTGGTGCTTAATTCGGGTTTGTTCCACTTCACTACAGATATTCATGGAAGACCAGCTGCTGTTACCATTGATAACTGTTCTTTACCGAACTTGGTTAGTATTGAGGTTGTTGAAAAGATGCAATTGCTTACTTATGAAAAAATTAAACCATATATGTTGGCTTCTTATGATCATGCACTACCAATTACGCAAACCACCCATGTTCCTCTCACCATTTATGGCCATACAGTTCATATTCGTTGTGATGTGGTTCCTAGAGCGCTAAATTTTTGCCATATTTTGTTGGGAAAATCTTGGTGTGCTCAGTTTAAGGTTGTTTTTGGTAGTGATCATCCTGACCCCTCCATCTTTTGGAATAGTAAGCACACGTCGTTGTCATATATTTGCATTAAGGAATTTCAGGAGGTTAGGCGTCAAAACCTATGTCCACCTATAGCCCTCCCAATAAAACCACATGTTGCTCTTGTTCTTTCACCACCTAACCTATGTATTCCCACCATGTGTACACCTCAGCCACCTAAAGTTAACTTGCATGATTCCACATTATGTGTAGATACGAGTGTGCACAAGAGTGAGAGTGTCGTTGTTCCAGAAAAACTGAGCGAGGGATTTGCTAGGACATGTGAGGATATTTGAACTAATGTAACCATGTCTACTCCTAGTGTAGTTTCTTGTGATATGCAGGTTGGTTTTGAAGAAAGGGAGCCACCTATTTTACAATTTGCATCACCGGTTTGTGCATTATCACTTCAGGAGGACGTTCCGGTGCCTACTACATCCGAGGAGTATTTCACTGCAATAGGCACTTATTTGGAGCTACAACTAGCCCTGGGAAATCTTTGTGAGTCTACTCCTTTGCTGGTTCCTTCTTGTGATTTATCTTGCACTACTGTCTCAGCACCTTGTGATAATTTGCTAAATTCGAATTTTGATCATGTAGTACTGATGACACATAAAGAAGTACTTGCTCGAATACCACCTGTTCATATTGTGTATTCCATTATGCTAAATAAACCTATTAATTTGAGTTATGCTATGAATAAGATTTCTGAAATTTCATATTTGAATTCTAGCACATATGCCTATTGCTTCACTTTTAATTTAGTAGGTGAATATAGCATGAGTGATGATTTTATGGTGGACCACATATGCATTACATGTGATAGAATCCCTGAACTGAAACTTGCTGTTTTCAGCAATATATGCATTGTGTCCAAGTGTTTTTGCTCTGGGAAAATAGTAAATTTTCGAGATAGTATGATGTATTCTGGTCTGCTTGATGCGTTTCAGCTCACCAAACATGATATGTTGGGTTGCTCTATTTTTGCCAGTTTGCACTCGGATTTGCTATTTTTTTTGTGTTTGTCCCACACTTCACTTATATTTGCAAATTGCGTTTTATATTACCTATAGGACATGCTGATCATGCACATAGAAATGAATACTTCAGTGTCCGTTCATCACTTGTTCATCATAATCAGAGTAGTGCAGTTGGAGCCTGGTATGAACCTATTTTGTTCTCATATTTGTTGGAATGGTTTGACCTTGCTCATAATAAATTTGATCATAGAGCTTTTGTGAGGACACTTGATTTAATCTTGCACTATACGACTATATACATAGATCGTCCTCGCTGTGCTCATGCTTATATGAATTTCACTTATATTTGCAATTTCAGTTGCATCTTGTCTACTGGGAATACTCATCATGTTCACAACACCGATACAACATGTTATATATACATATATTGTGCGTACACGTTGTTCTGTTTGCTTCTTCCATTTTCAGCTTACCCAAAGCCGAGGACGGCTTTTCTTGAAGAAAGGGAGGATGATGAGGATACAATCATGGATCATGCTGATCTTGAGTGTTTGAGCTGGAAGGAAATATTGAGTCTAATTGATGATTATTATAAGGTGAATTCTTTCCTAGTTGAAAAGAATGTCTTGATATCTCCGAATTATATACTACCTAAAGCGATGTACTATGTTGTATTTAGGTATGTCATGTGTCAAGATATCGCCAGCGGGAGGAGAGGGAGGACGGCGATCGTGAGACAAGTAGAGATCAAGTCTGCATGAACACGAGCATGTGATGGCGCACTAGGGCTGCCTACGACACGATGTCTACACGTCTAAGGTGCGGTGTCCCGATCTTCTCAGCGAGCGCGATGTAGATGGCGATGATGGTGATGAAGATAACTCGAGTGTTGCTGTAAACTCTCCAGCTAATCCCTGCTGCCAGCGCAACAGCTCTCAACCCTTTGGATATTTGCAACGTCACACGCTTGCGCACGTAGCCGCCGACCACAAAGCGGTGATGCAATATACTAATTCCCAATGGAACAGCAGATTACACTCAGACTTTCAGTAGAACAAACACCAGATCGATACGAATTGGTGTGAATAATTTTAGAGGAACCCTTGGTTCTGTCTAGAAACTAGGGTTTTGTTTAAACGTGGTCTAAGGGACTAGAGGGGGCACCCCTGGCTACTTAAGGAAGGCTGGGGCGTCCTCAGCATGGACCTGGCCCAAAACCAACCTGGTTTGGGCCCAAACTGACTCGGTTTGACTCAAATGGGTACATACCGACCCATATATGGGTTCGGCCTATTTCTGGCATGCAGGCCATGTGTGTGGCGCACCTTAGACGTGTAGACATCGTGTCATAGGCAGCCCTAGTGCGCCATCACATGCTCGTGTTCATGCAGACTTGATCTCCACTTGTCTCTCGATTGCCGTCCTCCCTCTCCTCCCGCTGGTGATATCTTGACAAATGACATACCTAAATACAACATAGTACATCGCTTTAGGTAGTATATAATTCGGAGATATCAAGACATTCTTTTCAACTAGAAAAGAATTCACCTTATAATAATCATCAATTAGACTCAATATTTTCTTCCAGCTCAAACACTCAAGATCAGCATGATCCGTGATTGTATCCTCATCACGGGATCAAAGAAATCTGTCCACAGACATGGCAGACTTCGGCGAGCAATTTGAGCGGCCTGGTGGCGCAATATGGAGAGAAAAAGAGAGAGGAGAGGCGAGGGAGTCATGGGGATTTATAGGAGAGGGGCGCCGTGGAGAGGGGATTAGGGTTTCGGGCGCGGGGAGGTGATTGAGCGGCCAGGAGCGAAACCGTGCGGGGGCAGGGCTCTTGCCCGAGCTTGATGACGACCTAACAGGTGGGCCCCACCTATCAGCGTCGGGGCGAGGCCGAAACGTACCGTATTGGGAGTGTGCCAGGGTGGGCTGTGGGCCTCTTCTTGGTCCGGGCCAGAACGGCGCCCACAGCCCTTTTATCTTTTTTTGTTTCTTTCTTTATCTCTTTTCTGATTTCTTGTTTGTTTCAAAAACTTTTCAAAATAGCTCCAAAACAAAATCAAATCAAATTCTAATTTGTTTTAAAAAATCAACACAATGTTTTAAAACAGTAAGAAAACTAGTTTTTAAAATGAAATAGGATTTTTAATAAAACTTTATAAATTTGACATAAGGGGCTTTGCTTGCATAATCCAAATAGGATTTGGGTTTGAAAAATAATCCTTTTTAAATTCAGAGAAAAATGCTTTGTAAAATAATATTTGAAATTAATTTTCAAACCTAGTTAAAAATGCGACCTTTATTAAATATATCACATTTCGTAAATTAATCCTTTGGAAGCAAGCTTGCATAAAACTGAGTGCAAAATAATATTAGGGAAACTTTCATTCTCTCAAAGGAGTTCTTCAAGAATTACTAGAAAGTTTGAAATAGTTTTCTAATAAATCTTTTAAATAAACCTAAAAAGCTTTAAATCCCTGTGAAATTCCAATCAGTACAACAAAACAAAAATAAAAAATTTCACTCCAAAATTTGATAAAATCTTGGGATGTTACAGACTACCACCCTTAAAAGAAATCTCATCCCCAAGATTTGGAGAGGTTAGAAAGAAGAAAGGTTTTGGTTACCTTGGTGGCTACCACCCTTAAAAGAAACTTTTGTGGGTTGTCTAGGTCCTTGGGTTCAACCAGAAGACACTGGGTCATCTTTTGACTTGACACTGGGTCATCTATTGACTTCATAGTTGGTTTCTCCCTTCATTTCCAATAGGGCTATGGCGAAACTAAGAACCCTAATTTTTTTGTAGGCTTTTTCTGGATAGGACAAAAACAAAAAACGAATTTATGGGGATGAATTTGTGGATGCTCACCGAGTAAACGCTGGAATCTGATACCAAGATGATAAGGGGCGTCCTGATCTTCTCAGCGAGCGCGATGTAGATGGTGATGATGGTGATGAAGATAACTCGAGTGTCACTGTAAACTCTCCGGCTAATCCCTGCTGCCAGCGCAACAGCTCTCAACCCTTTGGATATTCGCAACGTCACACGCTTGCGCACGTAGCCGCCGACCACGAAGCGGTGATGCAATATACTAATTCCCAATAGAACAGCAGATTACACTCAGACTTTCAGAAGAACAAACACCAGATCGATACGAATTGGTGCGAATAATTTTAGAGGAACACTTGGTTCTGTCTAGAAACTAGGGTTTTGTTTAAACGTGGACTAAGCGACTTGAGGGGGCGCCCCTGGCTACTTAAGGGAGGCTGGGGCGTCCTCAGCATGGACCTGGCCCAAAACCAACCTGGTTTGGGCCCAAACTGACTCGGTTCGACTCAAACGAGTACATACCGACCCATACATGGGTTCGGCCTAATTTGGCACGCAGGCCATGAGTGTGGCGCGCCTTAGATGTGTAGACATTGTGTCGTAGGCTGTCCTAGTGCGCCATGACGGACTCTCTCATGTCGTCTTGACGTTCTGCTGATCTCGTGGTGCGCCTGCCTCCCTCTCCTCCCTCGCGCACTTGATCAACAAGTCTTGCTCTTCTTGCTGCGACTCATCTCCTCCTCGTGCAACGCTCGTGTTATCAACAAACCTGATCATACATAGATGCATAGACTTAGGCAGTATAAAGTTCTCATTAAATAAAAGATCAGGTTCAACTAAGAGTGAGTTCACCTGTTGTTCCAATAGCTTTGCACGTGCTCTTGTAATTGGTCCAATCCTAATCTCATTGGACTTCTTCGCAGCAACATCTTCATCAAAAGGAGTAGGAGATAATGGCGGTGTAATAGGGATGTCCTCATCACCTGGAGAAGCATCGGGGGAGCGCCGACGCAGGCCGCCCTAAGTGCCAGCCACTGCAGGGGAGGCAGGAGCTAGCTCAAGGAAGATGCGAGGAGGAGGACGCCGCAGGCGACAATGTACCGGCTGGACCACCGGCTGATGATACCGATGCTGCCGTAGGCTCGCACCGACGCCTCCAGGCCTGCCCCATTCAGAACCTTCATAGATCCAGTTTGGAGTCGGACAACACGTTGATAAGCATTCTTGTGAGAATTTTCATGTTCAGAGCAAGATCAGGAGGACAGAAAGCAATGAAAGATTAGTCCGACACTGTACCGATGCGGGACTGCGAGATGGCGTCGGGGTCATGCTCGACGATGATGGTCTAGGAGGGGACGATGATGGACACAGCCCTCACGCCGTCGAGCGGCGCCAGCAGCCTCTCCACGAGGGCCACCTCCGCGGAGCAACACACGCCCAGCATGTCTAGGTATGTCTTTTCCGACTTCCTCCTCTTCATCGTCGCGGCTTCCTCGGGCAGAAGGCTCTCCTCAAGTGCCGCCTCCGACGTCGCTCCCCGCCGGTGCTCGCCATCGGTCTGATCGCTGCCACCCGCGAGCCAACCAGGCCGGTGCAGCTGTGCAATAAGCGCAAACGAGAAATGGCAACAAGTCAACAGGAACAAAGATAATCTGGATCGGAGGAGCAGAGGTTGAGCTACAAGATGCACGCAACCCCCATTGACAAGGGTATAGATAATAGAGCCCATTAGTTGGGTACCCCTGAGGCCCGTTAAGCTAGGCCCAATTGTAATACTAGTCGAAATACGAGTTTATGTCGTATGTCGATATTGTAATCTGTATCGGATCCCACCCGATCCTTGAGACCTGGCCACCTATATAAAGGGGCCAGGAGGGGACGGTGTGGGACAGATTGAAAGCAAGCCAGGTTCTACACCCACGTTTGCTTTCATAGCCACCTTGTTTGACTGAGTTTACCTTCGAGTTCATCCGACGCTCTGTCTCCCCGATCCTAAGTCCTTCATCTAGGACATTTGTTGAGTTTAACCCTCGTCAATTGGCGCCGACCGTGGGGACTCTGGGCATTGGAATCATGAATTCGACGGCCTTTTCGCTTTTAGCCAATAGCAATCCAGAAGTCGACGAGAATCAAGAGATGGAATTGACGTTCGGAAGTCTAAGCTTCTACATCGGACCTTCGGGTTCAACTCACCTTTCGGATCCGATGAAATCAGTTCCGTCGGCGGGTAAAGCAGAGAGGATGACAGCATCTGGATCGTCTGTAGGCTCTTCTAGCGAGGCAAACTCGCCAGTCAGCATAGCAGCAACAATTAATTTGCAGGGAAAATTAGAGGAACCCGATAAACTCGGACAAGAGACCATTGTGGAAGAAGCAGTGGACAAATCAAGGGATATCGCCAGCATAAGCAGCAGCGTCTCCAGGAGCATACACCAATTATGCGTTATCATCACTGAAGCAGCAGAAGAAGAAAACAATCATTCTAACAATAAGGAGGTCGATATGCAAGTCGACAAAATAAGGAGCAATGGCAAGAAAGAGAAGGAGAAAGTGCATGTTTCAGCTGGAGAGTGGAGAATGATCATGACAGCTGTCAACCACGGGACTGATGTACCCGCAGATTCGAGGAGAGAAGTTTTAATGGGGTACCAATACGTGCTGCACCAGCGCAGGAAAAAGCTAAGGCAGGAAAGAGATATAATTATGAGAAGTCCAGATTACAACAGCACACCAAGTGAAGGACATTGGAGCGAATATACCAACTCATCAGAATCCAGCATGGAGAGGCACAAAGACCCGAAGCACAATAGAAGGACAACAGCACGTGTAGCAGAAGAAAGCTATACGAGAAGCCCAAGCGCGAACCAACCAGAAGAGGAGGAAGAATTTGTGCAAGAAACACCAGAAGCAGCATTGATAGCAGCACAAGCATACCTACTAACCACGCAACCAAAACCTGGTGACCCACGGGAACAAATGCATCAAGCCGCAATACGGAGCCTTGGGTTAGTAGAAGAAAAGCTAAAGGGAAATATTTCAGAGAAAAAGTCGACTCATCACAGTGAAAGGGAAAAAGAAGAGGTCAAGCGCAAATCTTCGCGGAACGAAAGTAGCGAGTCCTCAGAAGACGAGAAATGCCAAAAGAGGAAGGAGGACGCAAGGAACATAATAGCACAAGCAAGGGTAAATAACTCACGTTACGCGTGGAGGGAAGAAAACTACGAAGACGACGAAAAAGAGATGGGCGCGCTATGCTTTACCCGCAGGGTTCGCAAAACGCGAGTACCCAAAGGATTTAAGTTACCACATGTTCAGGAAAAATATGATGGGTCACAGGAACCAATGCTATGGTTGTCAGACTATCTACAAGCAGTACAAATACCAGGGGGAACAAGAGCAACAGCAATGCAAAGTTTGCAGCTACACCTCACCGGCGCAGCACGGTCCTGGTTAAACATCCTACCCAACGATTCCATCGGAAGTTGGGGGGAACTATAAAGCCAATTCGTAAGAAATTTTCGCTCAACATACAAGCGACCAGCGGCATTGGAAGAAGTTAAATCGTGCATACAGGAAAGAGACGAAACCCTGCGTTCTTACGTACAACGCTGGAGTGTCATTAAAAACTCCACAGAAGACGTCTCCGGTGAAAGAGCAATAGACGCCTTTTCAGCCGGACTTCGTCGCTCAGACCTCATGGAAGAGATAAGAAGAATAAAGCCGAGAACAGTTTTAGAACTAATGGAGATAGCCAACAGATTCGCCGATGGAGAAGACGCATATAACAACAAAAGGGGACGTTCACTGGAAGTCGACAAATCCAGCAGGCAAAGGCGACGGTACCGCAACGGCGACAACCATGGAAGGTGAAATCAGATAGCCGCGAGATACGACAAAAGGAACGAGGAAGGTTACGAAAACAAAGAGTTTCAGACAAGAGACAACAGGGGAAAGGAGAAACAAAGGTACTCGGGTCCCTCAGCAGAAGATATGCTATATGGTCCTTGTCGCATCCATTACGCGTACTTGGACGGGAAAAGAGTCTCCAACCACCAGATGAAGGATTGCAGAACCTTCCTAAGGTTACAAAGCGCCATGGATTCAAACCAAGGAACACGGCAGGGAGGAAAAATAACAAGTCAAGGATATCAAATGCAGCGACTCGCAAAGCAACTGGAGTCGAAGATATACATATCAGCAATGATTCAACCAGTGCCAAAGTCGAAGAAAGAAAGGAAGAGCATATCAAGACAAGTCAACCTGGCAATATCGTCCCCACCAGCTACTACGGAGTATCTAAAGTGGTCTGATCAACCAGTTAAATTCAGCAGAGCAGACCACCCAAGGAAAGTACCCAGGCCAGGGCATGCACCAATGGTACTAAAAGCACAAATAGGGGGATACGACATTGGGAGAGTATTCATGGATGCAGGCAGCGGCATAAATCTGATATATGCGAGAACTCTGAGGGCAATGTGCATTTCACTGGAAAGTTTAAAGCCGACGGATTGCTCTTTCCATGGAATAGTACCAGGAAGCGCAAATTACCCTCTTGGGAAAATAGAACTCGACGTATGCTTCGAAAATAGCAACAATTATCATAGAGAAAAGCTGGAATTTGAAGTTATGGATTGGCCTTCATAGTATCATGCAATCCTGGGGCGCCCAGCATTTGCAAAATTTATGGCAGTACCTCATTACGCGTATCTTACACTCAAGATCCCAGGACCCAAAGGAACAATCACGGAGCAGGGTAGCTTCGAAGTATCCAACACCTGTGACAAAGAATTCAACAGATTGGCGCAAACCTTTGGCATGACAGCAGAATATGCGAGACTAAAAGGCGAAATCGACCACAACGTACTACCCGACGTCGGGCGATCCCTTCCAGATCAGGCTTTCGATGCAACTCAAGACTCAAAGAAAATCCAGGTCCACCCTACGGACCCAAGCAAAACTACCTCTATAGCAGTAAACTTGGATCCCGCATAGGAAAGCGCGCTCGTCGAGTTCCTCCGTGAGCGCTGGGAAATCTTCGCCTGGTGTCCTTCAGACATGCCAGGGGTTCCCAGGAAACTCGTCGAGCACGCACTAAACGTCGATCCCAAAGCAAAACCAGTCAAGCAACCATTAAGAAGATTCGATGAACCCAAAAGGAAGGCAATAGCATCGGAACTGCACAGGCTAGAAAACACAGTGTTCATCCGGGAAATCAAATCGTCGACTTGGGTATCTAATCTAGTTATAGTCCCCAAGAAAAACACGGATGTACAGAGAGTGTGTGTTGACTATACGTCCCTCAACAAGCACTGCCCAAAGGATCCCTTCCCTCTACCTTGCATTGATCAGATAATTGACTCAACAGCAGGGTGTGAAAGGCTTTCCTTCCTGGACGCATATTCTGGCTACAACCAGATCAAATTGAAAAAAGAAGACGAGGAGAAAACAGCTTTCATAACACCTTACAGTGTGTTCTACTACCAAGTCATGCCTTTTGGCCTAAAAAATGCGGGAGCAACCTATCAAAGGATGATGCAAAACTGCCTCGGAAATCAAATAGGGCGAAACATCCAAGTCTACATTGACGACGTGGTTATCACCATGCAAAAAGAAGAGTCACTAATCAGTGATTTAGCAAAAACCTTCGACAATCTAAACAGATACAAGCTGAAGCTCAACCCGACAAAGTGCTCTTTTGGGGTATCTGCAGGGCAACTCCTCAGGTTCTTGGTATTCGCAAGAGGGATAGAGGCAAATCCAGAGAAGATCCAGGCAATACGAACGATGGGGAAACCCACAAAACTGCACGAGTACAGAAGCTCGCAGGACGCGTCGCGGCTCTAAGTTGATTTGTGGCACGGCTAGGGGAAAAAGCACTTCCCTTCTATGCACTGATGAAAAAATCAGACGATAAATTCGAGTGGACCGAAGAAGCAGACATAGCTTTCACACAATTGAAAAAAGTGCTTTCCACGCCGCCGGTGTTGGTCGCACCAAAGGAAAAGGAGCCATTGTTACTCTATATTGCAGCAACACATTAGGTGGTAAGTACAGTATTAGTAGTCGAAAGAAGTGAAGAAGGAAAACCCCATCGAGTTCAGCGGCCAGTATATTTTATTAGCGAGGTGCTATCTCCAACATGATGAGGGGTGACCCCTTGGGTGTGGCCCGATCTTTACGGATTCACGAGATTTATGGCGAGGAACGAGGATGAACACGAAGAACACGATGAACACGAAGAACACGATGAACAAATCGAAGGCAAACACAAACACACAAGATACACACCGGTTGTCCTCATTGGCCCGATTCACCAACTCAATAGAATCACAAGGAAGAGACTCCAAGAGTAGAATTCCTTGTGAGAGATTGACTTGCAAGGGATAGAATTCCAAGAGGGTAAGAGACCAATCAATTGGATAGAATTACACACTCTTGTATGCAAGAGATCCAAATCAAGGTAGAATTCCCCAAATAGAAGAGATCCCAAACAAAGAGGGTGATTTCTAGATGTAGATCTAGTTGGGTTCCCACAAGGGAGAAGGCATGAAGCCAATTCTTATCTTAATTCATCTCTATCCCATCTCTAGGGGAGGGGGAGCCATATATATAGGCAGCCACGAGCTAGGGGTAGTTTGGTCACTAGGGAGAAAGATAACATAGGTGGCTTCAAGGCCAAGATGTAGCTGACTCGGGCAGTCCGGCTATAGCCGGTGTTTAATCCGGCTTTAGCCGGTGGGGCCGGCTTAAGCCGGTGTGGGACCGGCTTTAGCCGGTCCAGCTTCAGCCGCCGCCTCTTCTTGCGGCGCTTCCAAGCTTCTTTCCGGTGGTTTTTCTTCTTCCTTCTCTTCCACGCCTCGATGATGTCAGACTTGATTGTTGACGCACATGATGTTGTGAGGTCCGAAGGCCACCCCGCATCACAACAAAGCAAAGGTACCCGCACTATCAGAAACTTGCATACAGCGTATTCACATCAGCACGAAAACTACGGCAATATTTCACGGTACATCCGATCATAGTGGTCAACGAAGCACCACTATCCAATATACTAAATAACCCTTCAGCAACAGGACGTGTCTCCTTATGGGGAATTGAGTTGTCACCCTTGGACATCACGTATGAAAAGCGGAAGGCGATCAAATCACAAGTGTTACCAGACTTTACAGCAGAGTGGTTGGAATTGCAAAACACAGGACCACCAGACCTATCGAGTGTATGGACAATGTACTTCGACGGATCAAAACGGGTCCAAGGCACAGGAGCAGGAGTAGTCCTGATATCACCACAAGGCGACAAGTTGAAATATGTGTTAAGGATGAGTTTTCCCCAAGCCTCCAATAACGAAGCCGAATATGAGGCGCTACTCCATGGGATGAAAATGGCCAAAGCATGTGGAGCAACTCGACTGAAAATATTTGGAGACTCGAACCTCGTCGTCCAACAAGTGAAGAACAAGTGTGATGCCATCAACGACAATATGACAGCATACAGGAACTTATATTATTATCTCGAGGGAACATTTGATGGATGCGAAGTCTCACATATCAGTAGAGCAAGCAATGAGGAAGCCGATAATTTAGCAAATATCGGGTCCCAGTGTTTACCCGTACCACAAGGAGTTTTTTGGGAGGAAATCATAGAAAGATCAATAAAAGGAACCAAAATTTCGACTATAGGGGAGCAAGCCCAGCATCAAACAACAGGCTCGGGGGTAGGTAGCAACGGGACAGCTGAACCCGAAGAAGTCATCATGATCGAGGAAACCTAGATGCAACCATACTTGGCATACATGGTAAACAAAACCCTACCCGAAGACACAGTACAAGTGAAAAGGATAATACGACGATCCAAGGCTTTCGTCGTGTTGCAAGGAAAATTATACAAAAGAAGCATAACAGGCGTCTTACAGCGATGCGTCACCCCTCAAGAAGGGCAAGAAATCTTAAGAGATCCACGCAGGAGTATGTGGACATCACGCTAGCAGCAGATCTATCGCAACCAAAGCTTTTCGTGCAGGATTTTATTGGCTAACAGCCATTGAAGACGCAAAAGACATAGTACGGAAATGCGAGGCTTGTCAACGCTTCGCATCTCGACCGCACGCGCTAGCAGCAGAGTTGCAACCAATACCATTATCTTGGCCCTTTGCACAATGGGGTCTCGACATGGTCGGGAAACTACATAAATCTTGGCCAGGAGGGCATGTTTATATGCTGGTAGCAGTCGACAAATTCACCAAGTGGGTAGAAGCAGCCCCGGTGACAACTCAAGATTCCACAGCTACGATGATATGGGGTGGCCCGATCTTCTCGTGAGCGATGCGATGGTGATGATGGCAGCGGATGATTGTCGGGGATAACTTGGTGTCACCGATGAACTCTCCTCGCATAAACCCTGATGCCAATGCAACAGCTCTCAAACCCTGTAGGATATTCACGACTCCACACACTTGCGCACGTAGCCGTCGACAACGAAACGGTAGTTTGCAATCTACTGATTCCCAATGGAACAATAGATCACACTAAATTTGCAGCAGTATATCACTAAATCTAGATGAATTGGTGCGGAGGAATTCAGATGAATGCTTACAGCAGTTCAACGAAATAATCTGTAGTCTAAACGTGGTCTAACCCTAATTGAGGGGGCGCCTAGGGGTACTTATAGGTGGCCGGGCGTCCTCAGCGTTGACCTGGCCCAAAACCAGCCTGGTTTGGGCCCAAACTGACTCGGTTCGACTCAAACGGGTACATACCAACCCATATATGGGTTCGGCCTATTTTTGGCACGCAGGCCATGTGTGTAGCGTGCCTTAGACGTGTAGACATCATGTCGTAGGCAGTCCTAGTGCGCCATCATGTGCTCGTGCTCATCCAGACTTGATCTCCACTTGTCTCTTGATCGCCGTCCTCCCTCTCCTCCCGCTGGTGATATCTTGACAGATGATAGACCTAAATACAACATAGTACATTGCTTTAGGTAGTATATAATTCGGAGATATCAAGACATTCTTTTCAACTAGGAAAGAATTCACCTTATAATAATCATCAATTAGACTCAATATTTCCTTCCAGCTCAAACACTCAAAATCAACATGATCCATGATTGTATCCTCATCATCCTGCCTTTCTTCAAGAAAAGCCGTCCTCGGCTTTGGGTAAGCTGAAAGTGGTAGGAACAAAAAGAACAACGTGTACGCAGAGTATATGTATACAGAACATGTTGTATGATTTTTGTTCACATGAAAAATATGTCTACTATACATCAAGCAACTTAAATTGCAGGTATAAGTGAAGTACAAAGAATCATAATCATGGTGAAAAACAAAGAGATATATAGTCTTGTTGTTCAATATTAAATTCAGTTTTTTCAAAGAAGATCGATGATCAAATTTTTGATGAACAAGGTCAAACCAGTCCAAAAAATGTGGAAACAAAATTGGTTTATGCCATGACTCAGCTGTGCTACTCGGATTATGATGAACAAGTGATGAACGGACACAATAGTATTCAGTGATGTGTGCATGATCATTATGTCCTGTAGGTAACATGCAACTCAAAGTGCTAATATAAGTGAATTAGGGATCAGTAGCACACATAGGCAACAAATTGTGGAACAAACACAATGAATTGAACCAATTTGATGGCAAACTAGCAACCCAACATATCAAGTTTTGTGAGCTGAAACACTTCAACTAGACCAGAGTGCATCAAACTATTTCGAACATAATCTAGTGTCCCACAGCAAAAGGACTGTGACACATAGCATATAGGACTGAAAATAGCAAGTTTCAGTTCATTAATTCTATCGCAGGTTATGCATATGTGATCGACAAGAAAATTATCATTCATGCTATATTCACCAATCAAGTTAAACATGAAGCAATAGGAATGTGTGCTAGAATTCAAATATGAAATTTCAGAAATCTTATTCATAGCACAATGCAAACTAAGAGGTTCTTTTATCATGATGGAATACACAATGTCATTCGATGGTATTCTAGCAAGTACTTCCTTATGTGTCAGCACTACCACATGATCAAAATTCGAAATCAAATTATCACATGGTGCTGAAACATTAGTGCAAGATAAATCACTAGAAGGAACCAGCAAAGGAGTAGACTCACAAATATTATCCATAGCTGCTGGTTCTGGTTCCAAATCAGTACCTATGTCAATGACATGCTCCTCAGAAGAAGTAGGCACTGGAACATCCTCCTCAAGTGATAATGCACAAACCGGTGATGCAGGTTGTAAAATAGGCGGCTCCCTTTCTTCAAAAGCAACCTGCATATCACAAGAAACAACACTAGGAGTAGACAAAGTTACATTAGTTGAAATATCCTCACATATCCTATCGTCGACTACTCTTGTGTTTTGATTTTTGCTCATACTCTCAAAGTGTATACTCTCAATCTCACGTTTGGTGGAATCACACAGCTCACTTTTTATAACACTCTCACTCAATTTGGCTATGTGGCTCTCATGCTCACATGGGTTGTGAAGCACACCATGGTCAAGATGGCAAATAATGGGAATGCCACCATCCTTCATGACCTTGTGCTTAGGCGACAAGCAGAACTCCTTTGTCCTCTCCTTGCGAAGAAGATGATTCTTATGAAACTGTTCAGCTGTTAGACGTAGCCAAGCACACCGCTGCTTATTCCACTTGAAAGAAACTGTAGGCCTATTATGACAAGGCTGAGCGTGATAGCTGTGGAACCAAGGATACCCCAAAAGAATGTGACAAGAGTCAAGTGGCATCGGGGATACACCACAATGAACAACCTCGGTATGCCCTCCATAAGTAACAGGAATGTCAGCTATGTGTGAAATCAGCAAGGTGCCATATGAGGAACGCAAGAGGTATGGCAATGTACTAGCACGTGTGGCTAGGTGCAATGTCTCGACGACCTCAATGCTGATTAAATTGATGGTAGAGATGTGGTCAATGGTGGTTGCAACACATCTACCTCCAATCATCACACCATGGTGAAAGAGCCCATCACCGTCAAAGTTTCCACGTTCTTCCTCCCAAAAAGTGGCACTACAATATCTGTGGCAGAAAAAATGATATCTGGCAGCCTCCACAGTATCCGTAACGTCATCTGCCATAAGTAATGCAACAACAAATATGTATATATGGTGAAACACTCTACTCACTCAAAACTGACAAGAAAAGGTGAATCTTACCGTTCCAAGGGGAATAGCGATGCTTACCAGATCGGATAAACGACCAATGCACTGATGTGAAGAAGTGAATACCGAGGGTATAAGAGCGATCACACGACAAACCAGGAATATATGGTGGAGCTGTAGGTATGGTATCCTAACTACACCGCAAATAAGTCCTAGTGCTGATCGTATGACAAGACCCACGAAACACACACGGTGGAGATAAGCGAGGCAAAGCAACTCTGAAAAAGAGCTCAAGAGGTATAAGTGACAACGCACAGTAGCTCGTGTTGCAATGCAAAAGAGAGACGCTAGCACTGGCTCGATGACCAGGCACAAGATTGCGCACACGGCGGCAGCCTGATGAGCACGAAGCAGCTAGTGTCGTATGGGTAAGCTCCTAACACGATGCTGTAGACAGGTTGTAGCTAAAGCGATCAAAATCGTGTAAAAGGGATACTATGTGGACACAGTGGTAACACGCTGTCGCGGCAGAGAAAATGACGAAAAACGTGTCGCGGCAGAGATATACGATGCTGGAAACGCACGACAGCGCGACGGCGGCGCGAAACGGATGACAGGCCAAAGTAGTTTGTCTCTTTTTTTTTGAACTCAGACTAAACAAACTTGGGCCGATCGGCTCGCTCGGGAGCAGAGACCATCTCCGCGCTGTTGCGTGGGTGAATGAGCGAGGCACGGCGGGCGAGACCAAGCAGGCGCACGAGCGCGGAGCTCGTCTGAGGTGCAGCGACCCGGGCAACGCTGCAGGAAATTGCTTTTTTTTGTTTTACTTTTGCTCCAACCGGACAACTGTTTTGGGCCTAGCCTGGCGCTATATGGCAGACTGCTGCCGCCTGGCCGAACGGACCGAGCGGTCGATGCCTCGATCCCTCATGCCCGAGGTCAGACAAGGTCTGCGCCCAGGCGAGCGAGGCTGAAGCCACGCCGAACAGGTATCACGCCTGATGCCAGACACCCTCCACGCCCAGGCGTGCGAGGCGAGGCTATCGAGCAGGAATCTCACGCAAGCACAGAGACCCTCTGGGGTCCAGCGCGTGGCAGGGATCTCGTGCAAGATCGGATCTGAACGCAGCCTTCCGCGACAGGGACTCCTCCTCGATCTCCCAAAACGCCAAGACAGAAAAACAAGGCGGAGGAACCAAGGGAGAAGACAACGATCAACGAAGCTCCAAACATGATCCAAACTCGAAACGAAGCTGCAAAAAAGATCGATGATCCTAGACTCCTACGAATTGGAAGAAAAGATACGTGAATCACGATCAGCGACTAAAACTCAATACAGTGCAATCTAGGCTATGGCCAAACTAAGAACCCTGATTTTTTTTACGCTTTTTCTGGATAGGACTGAAAACAAAAATGAATTGTGGGGGTGGATTTGTGGATGCTCACCGAGTAAACCATGGAATTCTGATACCAAGATGATAAGGGGTGGCCCGATCTTCTCGTGAGTGATGCGATGGTGATGATGGCAGCGGATGATTGTCGGGGATAACTTGGTGTCACCGATGAACTCTCCTCGCTTGAACCCTGATGCCAATGCAATAGCTCTCAAACCCTGTAGGATATTCACGACTCCACACACTTGCGCACGTAGCCGTCGACCATGAAACGGTAGTTTGCAATCTACTGATTCCCGATGGAACCACAGATCACACTAAACTTGCAGCAGTATATCACCAAATCCAGATGAATTGGTGCGGAGGAATTCAGATGAATGCTTACAGCAGTTCAACAAAATAATCTGTAGTCTAAACGTGGTCTAACCCTAATTGAGGGGGCGTCCAGGGGTACTTATAGGTGGCCGGGCGTCCTTAGCATTGACCTGGCCCAAAACCAACCTGGTTTGGGCCCAAACTGACTCGGTTCTACTCAAACGGGTACATACCGACCCATATATGGGTTTGGCCTATTTCTGGCATGCAGGCCATGTGTGTAGCGCGCCTTAGACATGTAGACATCATGTCGTAGGCAGTCCTAGTGCGCCATCATGTGCTCGTGCTCATCCAGACTTGATCTCCACTTGTCTCTTGATTGCCGTCCTCCCTCTCCTCCCGCTGGCGATATCTTGACAGATGACATACCTAAATACAACATAGTACATTGCTTGAGGTAGTATATAATTCGGAGATATCAAGACATTCTTTTCACCTAGGAAAGAATTCACCTTATAATAATCATCAATTAGACTCAATATTTCCTTCCAGCTCAAACACTCAAAATTAGCATGATCCATGATTGTATCCTCATCATGCGATTAACTTTATCAAATCCATAGTTTTTCGCTTCGGAGTACCACACAGCATAATCACAGATAATGGGACAAACTTCACATTGAAAGATTTCAAGAGTTACTGTGAAGGTCTGGGAATTAAATTGAAATTTGCATCTGTGGCACATCCAAAGTCAAATGGGCAAGTTGAGAAAGCCAATGGCTTAATATGCAATGGGATAAAGAAAAGGCTGCTAGCGCCACTCAAAAAAGCCAAGCACGCTTGGATGGATGAGCTACCCTCCGTACTTTGGAGTCTACGAACTACACCGAACACAGCTACTCAAGAAACCCCTTTTTTCTGGTCCATGGAGCAGAAGTCGTGCTTCCAGTTGAAATAACTCATGAAGCTCCAAGAATCGCGGCATATGATGAGGCCTCTTCTACATAAGCACTTCAGGATGATGTTGATGCACTTGACGAAGCAAGAGATGTAGCACTCGCTAGAGCTACTCAATATCAGCAAAATCTACGAAACTACCACAGTAGTCGAGTTCGTCCATGATCTTTCATGGTGGGAGATCTAGTGTTACGACTAAAGCAAGATGGCCATGGAAAACTAGAGTCCCCATGGGTGGGACCTTACATTGTGACAGAAGTAATACCAGGAGGAGCTTATCGACTACAAGACAAGAAAACGGGGAAAGACGCGAGTAACCCGTGGAATGCAGAGCAACTACGATGGTTCTACGTATAGGCGAAATACGACGACCAAGGAATTTTTCGAGTTATGACCCTCTAAATCCAGAACATGAGGCCATAGATCGGGTTCATTGGGTCAAATCGACAATGTGTGTAAATATCTTACTTTACACTCGGGGGCTAAGACCCTCTAGTTGTACGAAATACTATTAACAAGTTTTGTGATTATCTGCGACATACCATAAGGTTGATTCCAACCCGATATTTTGGCAGCACAATAAACGGTTCAAAGGAACCCGATAAAATATTAAAACGCATACCTCGGAATCATGATTTGTTCCCATGGTAAAACACATAATTCTGATATGATTGTTCATTACAGATAAGCACGACAAAGAAACAACTGGATTACATAACAAGAGAAAACTAGTGAAACTACGCTTCGGCTTCATACTCCTTCTGGCACTGGGTGCCATCGTAGATTCTCACGTCGAACTTCGACGTGCCAACATGAAAATCAAAGGTCATGAAGAACCCCTGATGGAGGTCGTGGTCCTCCGCAAATCACGACCAGCCGCCCTTGAAGAACTGTTCACCGACGCCATCGTACCACACCTCCACTTCATATGGAGTTCCTCCACCAGAGTGTTCATGGAGAACTGCTTCACGCAGTTCCCGCCCATCCATGAATTTGAGTGGCAGGCACTGAATCTCGCGGCACTGCGCGTTGCAGATGCAGAAGAAAGAGTAGATCCTGGGCGACGAAGAAGAAGCATCAGGGGAAGGAGCACTTGAACCTGGCACAGTAGAGGGCACCTTAGGTTTGTTCTTGCTTCCGGACGGTCGGGGTGTCGTTTCCCCAAAGCAGAAGACGGTGCTACCGCAGTTGCGATGGTAGTCTTGTTTTTACTACCACGAGGATGGCCGCGGGCTCGTTTCTCCACCGGGGCGCCGAGGTTCAAGCGAGATCCACCTGCATCGGCCATGGAGACAAACGACAGGGACGAAAACCCCTAGATGGGTTAAGGAAGAAGAAGACGATGCGGCGGAGGAAAGCACTAGTGAAAGGATTAGGGTTTTTACCCTGGTCAAACGTGCTTTATTTATAAGCACGTGCTAATGGGCCTTTGGAGCAGTAAGGCCCAAAGTATACTTTTGGGTTTTTACAGTGCAAAATAAGCACAGAAGAATTAATCATATCAAGGGAAAAGATGCGAGCAAAAATAAGAAAATATCTGTCAAGAAACACAAGTTCACCTCATCTTCGACTCGGGGGCTTGTGTTTCGAAGAGGGAGAAAATCCATTCCAAAGTAAGCAAAATAAAGCAAATGATATGAGAAGAAGTATATGGATCAAATTTATCTATTCTCTTGAGCCTATACCCGAAAATTTTGGCTATAGCCTCGGGGGCTACTCCCATCGGGAGCGGTGTCGCGCACCCGAGCGAAAGGAGTCGACAAAAAGGATGGAAAGAAGTGGAAATAGGTGATAAAGGAAAAGTTGATGAAAGCAAGGTGTATGTATAATTGGCTATTTTTCGTCAGCAAAAAACTTTGGCTACACTGTCGATGAAATAAAACGTAGGTTACTCCCATCGGGAGGCTATTCATGAGAAGATAACTCAAAAAGTTATGTATATTGAATCAGTCAAACAAGGCTGCGAAACATAATTCTTGAGTTGCGTTATCGCAACAAAACTCGAATGTCGTGATATATCACGAAGGTAAGACCCCAGGATCCGTCCTGTGTGGCCCGGTATACGCACATGGATGCGCTCTGCTGGTATGTATCCGTGTCTACGACGCGAAGAAAAATCCTGGTGGACGCACTGGGTACCCTGAGAACCACTGGGACTCATTCTTTGTAAGTCCTAAATGCGGCAAAAGAATGGGTTTGACCGGTTTCCCGAATTCAAGTCCAAGGGGATTGAATTTGAAGTAGGTGGCAAGTGTCTGTTCCGGCAGTTAACTGACCTCTTGATCTGTCAGAGTTGTCAGGCTTGTTCATCAAAGCCCCTTGCAAGATATTATAGAAAAAGATAAGTCAAAAGATCAAGTCGAAGATTTCAAGATTTGAAGAAGTTGAGTATCGATCAAGTCGAAGAATTGAAAATCTGAGATTCAACCCGAATCTACAATTCTGGTAGAATCTCGGGGGCTACTGACAATGGTATAGATAATAGAGCCCGTTAGTTGGGTACCCCTGAGGCCCGTTAAGCTAGGCCCAATTGTAATACTAGTCGAAATACGAGTTCATGTCGTATGTTGATATTGTAATCTGTATCGGATCCCACCCGATCCTTGAGACCTGGCCACCTATATAAAGGGGCCAGGAGGGGACGGTGTGGGACAGATTGAAAGCAAGTCAGGTTCTACACCCACGTTTACTTTCATAGCCACCTTGTTTGACTGAGTTTACCTCCGAGTTCATCCGACGCCCTATCTCCCCGATCCTAAGTCCTTCATCTAGGACATTTGTCAAGTTTAACCCTCGTCACCCATACCGTAATCAAGACCGACTAGTCTTTGAACCAAGGGTTCACGGGGGGCAGGACAAGGATAGCACGAAGCCAAACGGCCAACACACAGGCTCCACTTGGAGTAGTTTGGAATGTTACTAATTGCGAAACTTAATTATGTTTGAACAATTATTTCCCTTCTTGTTCACATGAATGCACCGAAGGAAAGTAACCATATTAAGAAGTCAAATTGGCAACGTAACCCTCAACCGCCGCCTCATAGCCGCCGTCTCTTCATACTCCACCATAGATTCGTTCTCCCTCCTCCGGCTGGCCTCGCCGGCGTCAGGAGGGGTAGGGAACCCAATCTATAAGTGAAGGTTTTGATAATAGTAGTGTTTTTAATAGATTAGGTTAAATTTTTGAGTAGTCGTCTTGTAACAACTCAGAAATTTGTAATCCACTTCATATTAATTAAAGTACCAAATTTTTGGACCAACTAAAACTTTTTATCTATTATTCTATGTATGCATGTATTTTCTATTATAGGTCTTTTATGATTTCATGTGTGTTATTATTTGTTGTGCAATAGTTGATTCATTCTAACTTAACCAACAGAAACATTAGAGAAGAAATAGCAGAGCCAAAGAAACCAGAAATAAAAGAAAGAAAGAAAAAGAGAAGAAAAGTTTGATCTAGAAATTATTATTGACTACCCTACTTTGAGCACTTAGAATAAGAAATCTGTAACCCAAGTCAAGGTGTGGTCAGTTAGTTGAGCTTGACCAGATCACATATTAGCTTGACCAAGAAGTTTCAAACCAAAACTCAAAGTGTAACCTAACTCAAACTTCTACCAAACTTTGAATCTGATTCAGCAACCAAACCCTAATTTCAAATACAAATTTTTGCAAAACCTGATAATTCTTCAGAACAAAAATATCCCTAGAACCCTTGTCCAATATGTTGAAGAACCACAGTGGCCGTTTTCAAAATTTCGAATTCAAATTTCTTGCGGGCATTTGATCGAACACCTGGCAGGCAAAAATTCAGAAAATCGGAGCTACTGTGAGCATCACTGTTCTCGTTCGTCTCGACCCTGTAGCCATGCTCGTGGAGACCCCCGCGGTCGAGCCCAGCCCCCTCTGCCCCGACCCGAGCCGTGAGAAATGGAGGAGAAGAGGAAGAACGCGCCCAGGACCCCCTCTCTTCTCCCTCTGCTCCCTGCATGTTGCCGACCGCCGTGACCTCGCCAGAGCCGACCCACAGCACCCCGTCGCCGAGACCAAGCCCCGCCAGCACGCGTCCAAAGCCGCAGCGCCCGGCTTTGCTCGCGCACGTCGCCAGGACCCCTGTGCCGGCCACCTACTGGACGCCATCGCCCTCGGCCTCCCGTGCCTATAAACCCCCCCCCCCCCCGTCGACCCCAGAAGAAGCACACACTCACCGCTACCGATCCCCACTCTCCTCTCTTCCTCTCTCCCTCGGAGTCGTCCAATCTCTGGGAGTGTGCGCCGCCACGTTCCTGGAGACTCCGGCCGCCGTTGGAGCTGCTGCTGGTGCGAGGTGAAGGAGCGGAGCAGCCGCCGTCGATCTGCTACCCCGCCGTCAAGCTCTGCTTCCTCTCCGTCGAGCCCCCACCGTCAAACACTCGTCACTGCACGCCGGTGAGCTCCCAGCCCTAGCCGAGGTAGACGACGCCTATGAGCCGTTAGATCTTGATCCGTCGGTCGCGTTCCGGTTCGGTGGAATTAGTGGCCTGACCAGTAGGCCCCACCTGTCAGCCCCGTTTTAAACATTTCCCGCCCCGGGCGAAGCGGTATCGGGCCGGCCCGTTCGGGTTATTTCTTAACTCGGCGCAGTTCTATGAGAATTCGGTCCGAATCGTTTTTATTTTATTTCCCACCCGTTTTGAATTAATTCAAATATGTTTCAGATATGATTTTCAAACTTTAATTCCAAGAGTTTTAGAAATCCATTTTTAGCAAATAAATATGCGTTGGAAAGCTTAGGAAATTCTCTAACCTGTGAAACTGGTTAGAACCCAAATTGAGTTAGGGATTTAAATAAATAAGAATACCTTGACCATAGCTTTCTTAATCATAGAAAAATTCTAGAAAATTGGTTAAGCCTCCTAAAATTATGAAACTTGGTTTGTGAACTCACTAATTAACTCCCCTACTATTTAGTTCAACCTTAATCAACTCAAACCTTGTTAGTGGTATCAATTAGACCCTAATCCCATCCTAGCTTGTAGCATAAAATAATATATCCCTATTATACACTTTGATTAATTTTTTCCCTCAATACCAATTTACTTAATTAGCCAATCTCCACTTGAACTAGCCCTAATACCCTTAGTTTAATACCAAGGCTTAGAAAGTAAACAACATATGGCACATGGTAGAAAAATCTAACTTGCACACTTAATGAAAACTTGGAAGAAAACTTGCAACCCAATTCAAATAAAAAACCAACATGAATGCTATTGTTGAAAACAAGTATGTGTGCTTGGTGTGTTGTTAGCATTGTGTAGTGATTGTGTGCTTTGTATTTATTTGTTATTAGACGCTAGTGTTGCTGAGGAGGATATTGAGGGGGAATATTATCAAGAAGAAGAAGACTACCCCGGACACTTTGCCAACCAAGGCAAGCCATCTTTTGAATCATACTCCAAATGCCTAGTTTTACTATTGCATTCTACCTATTTAAAGTAAATTGCATGATTGAGTTGCTAGAGTAGAATGATAGTTGTGTAGTGATATCTTGCTTAACAAGAGCATCAAGCTGAGTTTATCCAAGTTTTCCCTTAGGTTTAAACATCACTCAAGGTAGTTGCTTAGTCGCTAATAAAATTGAGGCCATCTCCAAGGGGAACCCTACTTGAAGTTGGTGACATGAACTTGAAAACTTGAATTGAAGATTTCTCCTACATGATGGTTTTATGAAAGAAAATAATCTTGACTAAGGACTATGGAATGTATTTCTAAAGGATAACGAGTGATGTACTATGTGAGCCAACCATACCGTACGTCCACATTACCCCTAAATGGGAAGGGGCTTAGTCCGTAGCTTGTTTACCCTAGTATGGGAGGTCTTGTATCATCCTTTATAGAAGTACACCGTGCGCGGGTACTTTCGAACCGAGTGGATATTCCATTCATGCAGCACTCTGCAGCGGGCAAAACTAGGAGTGCGAGAATGGACTCTTAGGGAAGGATCCTATACTAGAGTAGACAAGTGAAAGAGTTTGTTCGATTATCTGAAACTCGCATACTTTGTGTATGACGATCCGTGGATTTTCCCGGCAGATGTATCGAATCTTGTGGGTAAAGTGTACCCCTCTGCAGAGGTTTCAAAACTATTCGAATAGCCGCGTCCGCGGTCATGGACAGTTGGCAAGCTGTACTTGACTTTTGTCAAGAATATAAACAACCGATGGTGAACTTGGTGAATGACTTGACTTGACATTGATGTTAACACACTTGAAGTTCCTCTTTAAATTAAACTTAGAGAATTAAAAGCTTCTTCTCTACTAATGAACATTCTTGGGAAATAAAACTAGCTTTTGCAAATCAACTTAGTGCTTAGTCCACCATATCCAACTTGCATATCTACTTCATCATTTCCTTTATAAGATGGTTTGCAAGTGCATCCAATGTACTCATGGCTGTGTCCCTGGCTATCAACTTGGCCAGACTATGGGGAAGAGTATCCGGAGGAAGGTTATGAAGAAGAGTATCAGAACTAAGATCGTCTCCTGAGTCGCCATTGCCTGTAGGGTGAAGGCATGGACCCGAAGATGTTATTTCCACTGCTATATTGTGTTGTAATATGAACTTGGTCACTATGACCATTGTATTTGAACCATCGTATTGTAATGTCTATGGAACTGGTTACCAATTACGTTATGTGTATCACAACAATGATTCTGGGATTGTGGTGGAACGCATAACGGGCACTTCGAATTTGTGATAAATTCGCGGGTGTTACAAGTTGGTATCAGAGCCTAGGCTGACCATAGGAGACCTTAGTTAGAATGGGCGTTAAATGAAACCTTTATAAAAGCAAAGAGATAAGTAATGGTTTAAAATTGCTTAGTCTTTTCCTCTCTATTTACAAAGCTTTGTACATGCTTCAGTTTTTGCCTACTTAAAATTTTGCACACTTGAGTTGATCACTAACTTAATCTAATCTAAAATTTTGTAGATGGCCCCGGTATTCACTGAGCAGTACCAGTTGGGCCATGGTGGCAGCCTTTGTTTCGAGCGCGACCTCACCACCCTGACCTTGTTCCTGGATCGTCTATATCCGGAGTTCAAGGGAGCTGTGCTCAATGAGCACCCAGATGGAGAGCTACGGTGGCTTATCAGGGCCAGTTGCCAAGGCAAGAAGGGAGATTTGAGTTCTCCAAGGATCAAGTTTGAGCTTGTGGAGAACACTTGGGCCGATGGTTTGGTCCGAGGTATGCAGGAGATGCACGCCCGTTTGTGCGGACTGCATGTGGAGGAGATCCAGGGGGAGCGCTTTAGGAACTTTGCTCGGCGTGATGCGGATGGGCGTCCTGCAAACATGCCAGGGCAAAATGAGCCGAGTACCTATGTCGATCACATGGACTTCTTGCTGTACTCCACTCAGCAGGAGGCAGATCGTGCCCGTAGCAAGGCCAACCTTGAGCACTTCGCACTTGTGGAGGCAAGAAGCACTATCAGGATCCTTGCTAGGGATCGCAAGAGTCTTCGCTGCCAGCGCGATGAGAGAGATCAGACCATTGAGGAGTTGAAGGCCAATGTGGCTGAGCTGACGGAGTACATTGAGAGTCTAGAGAGCCACCTTGGTGAGGAGGAAGGCATTGATCTCCGCAAGGAGGATAATGCCCTCATTAGTGACGAGGATGACTTCATGGAGGACCTTGATGATCAGGAGAATGATGAGGATGCTGGATTTATTGTGGATGATGAGGAGGAAGACCCCGAGGAGCCCGGTGTTTAGATTTGGAGATCCCCGTGTTATCTAGTTATGAGTTTACCTTAAGTCACTTCGTATAGGTGTGAGTTGTATCCCCCTCTCTAGTAGACGAGTCGCAATGGTTTGATGTAAACCATTTGTAATGTGTGAACTCGTATGTATGATACGGTTGATGCTTGTTGAATGAAATTTGAATTTGGCCCTTAAGGCCTTAGTAAGACAAAAATTGCATCATCTATGTTACATTTAAACCTTAGCAATTAGTTTTTCCCTCTTGTCTTACACCCATTATCTTCAGATGCCGCGAGCACCCCCACCTCCGAACCCAGAAATGGCAGAACTGCTAAGGTTGATCATGGAAGACCGAGAAGCAGCCCGAGCTGAGCGCCAAGCTAACTTGGCCACTCTTCAGCAGCTAACCCAGATGGCAATGAACCACAACAATGGCAATGGAAATGGCCATGGTGAAGGAGAGAACAATGGCAATGATGATCACCGATCCAAGCTAAAGAGTTTCCAAAATACCAACCCACCTATGTTCACTAAGTCTGAAGAACCATTAGATGCTGATGACTGGCTTCGCACCATGGATAACAATTTGGCAGTCGCCGGAGTCGGCGAAAATGAGAAGGTCTTGTACACCACCCACTATCTTGCTGGAGCCGCAAGAGCTTGGTGGGATAGCACTCGTGCGATGCAAGCCCAAGGGTATGTGATGCCTTGGGAGGAGTTCAAGAGCAAGTTCAGCAAAGCCCACGTTCCTTTGGGATTGATTAAAAGGATGAGAGATGAGTTCAGAAATCTGAAGCAAGGTTCCCTATCTGTGGTTGACTACCGTGACAAGTTTCTTACCTTGTCTAGGTATGCCCCAGATGACACCAACACCAATGAGAAGAAGCAAGAAAGGTTTCTGAATGGACTTCATGATGAGATGCAATGTGTCTTGGTCAGCATTCCCTTTGCAGACCTGGAGTCATTGGTTGACTCTGCCATTCAGATGGAAGGCAAACTCAAGCAAGCTGCAGAGAACCGTAAGCGCCGTATGATGTATCAAGGCAACTCAAGCAACTCTCAGAAGCCAAGGGGAAATCCACCTATGGGTTTCGCCCCTAGACCTATGAGGCCATCTGCACCTGCTCCACGTCCCAACTATCCCAACCGTCCGACCGGCAACAACTTTAACCGTGCACCTCCAAGAACTAGTGGCAACAATTTCAACCCCAATACCCCTAGGCCAAATGGCGCCCCTGTGCTGCCCAAGCCTGGTGACAAGTCTGGTGTTACCTGTTATGAGTGCGGAATCAAGGGGCATTACTCCAATGAGTGCCCAAAGAAGTTGAATGATGCATCCAAGACCACTGCTCCTGCTCAGCAACAGCGCCGTGTGGGAAATGGCAAGAACTATCCAGCAAGGAACCCGCCTCACCCTCGAGGCCGTCTGAATCACATGAATGTTGAAGAAGCTCAGGAAGCAACCGACGTTGTGCTTGGTATGTTCCCTGTTAATTCAGTTCCTGCAAGAGTTCTGTTTGATTCTGGAGCTTCACACTCGTTTGTTACTTAGTTATTTGTTGATAAAAGTGGACTACAACCAACACCCATGAAACATGCCATGTTAGTACAAATACCTGGGTCAACAACAAGGGTTGAATGGAACTGTTTGGCAGTTCCCATAGAAATTCATGGAATAGCCTTCTTAGCCAATTTGATGGTGTTGGGAACTAAAGGTTTGGAAGTAGTTCTCGGTATGAATTGGATGTCTTCCCATCAAGGAGTGATAGATTGTGCCAAGAAGACCATCACCATGAAGAGTAGCACTGGAATTGTAGTAAAGCATGTGTCAGTTAAGCCACCCCAACTCACCAGATGTCATAAGAGTATCTCAGGGCCAACTATAGAGGAAGTTCCCATCGTCTGTGAATACCTGGATGTTTTTCCCGATGAGCTACCCGGAATGCCACCGGATCGGGATATTGAGTTTATCATTGAGCTTATTCCTGGAACGGGATCTATAGCCCAACGACCCTATCGTATGAACCCAGCTGAACTAGTGGAGTTAAAGAAGCAATTGGATGACCTTTTGAGTAAGGGATTGATTCAGCCAAGTTCATCTGCTTGGAGATCACCCGTCTTGTTTGTGGATAAAAGTGACGGTTCCAGCCGACTGTGCACTGATTACCGCAAGCTCAATGATGTTACCATCAAGAATAAGTATCCTCTCCCAAAGATTGATGATCTGTTTGACCAATTGACTGGAGCTCGAGTCTTCTCAAAGATAGACCTTAGAACTGGATACCATCAACTGAAGATCCGTACAACTGATATACCCAAAACAACCTTCACTACCCGATACGGATTGTATGAGTACACCGTAATGTCCTTCGGATTAACCAATGCCCCTGCCTATTTCATGAACCTCATGAATAAGGTTTTTATGGAGTTTCTGGATAAGTTTGTTGTTGTCTTCATTGATGACATTCTTATCTACTCCAAGTCCGAAGAAGAGCATGCAACCCATTTGAGATTAATCTTAGAGACTCTTAGAGAGCATCAGCTATATGCCAAGTTCAGTAAATGTGAGTTCTGGTTGAAGGAAGTTGGATTCTTAGGCCATGTATTATCAGCTGGAGGAATATCAGTAGACCCAAAGAAGATCAAATCAGTCATGGAATGGGAAGCCCCTACCACTCAAACTGAAGTTAGAGGTTTTCTCGGATTAGCGGGATATTACCATAAATTTGTTGAAGGGTTTTCAAGCATTGCCCGGCCAATGACCCAACTGTTGAAGAAGGACAAGAAGTTTGAATGGACCCTTAAGTGTGAAGAGAGTTTTCAAGAGCTCAAGAAGCGATTGGTGACCGCCCCCGTCCTAACCATGCCTGATATCACCAAGAACTTTGATGTATATTGCGACGCCTCCAAACTTGGACTTGGTTGCGTGTTAATGCAGGAAGGCAAGGTCATAGCTTACCTCTCCCGGCAGCTTCGACCTCATGAAGAAAACTATCCAACCCATGATCTGGAGTTAGCAGCCGTAGTTCTAGCTTTGAAGACTTGGAGGCATTATCTTATGGGCAACCGTTGCGAGATCTACACAGACCACAAGAGTTTGAAGTATATTTTTACTCAGAAGGAGCTAAACATGAGGCAAAGAAGATGGATAGAGTTGATCAAGGATTATGATCTGGAAATTCATTATCACTCGGGTAAGGCCAATGTAGTGGCCGATGCATTGAGTCGGAAGCCATGCTCGTTGAATATGATGATCAAAGAGGAGCAAACCATGTTGCACCAAGAGTTTGAAAGGTTTGGATTGGAACTAGTCAGTCGAGGATTCTTAGCCAACCTTGAGTTTCACCCCACCTTGAGGAGCCAAATCAAAGAAGCCCAGAAGGGAAATGAGAGTATTGACGGAATTAAGCGCAGAATTAGTTCCGGCAAGGTGCCAGGATTTGAAGAAGATGATCAAGGAGTTCTTTGGTATAAAGGACGTATCTGTGTCCCTGCCAACTCAGAATTGAAGGAAGTTATTATGAAGGAAGCCCATGAGACACCTTACTCCATTCATCCCGGTGGAACTAAGATGTACCAAGATTTAAAGGAACAATTTTGGTGGCATGGCATGAAGCGTGAGATTGCATCGTTCATATCTAAGTGTGACATTCGTCAAAGAGTCAAGGCTGAACATCAACGTCCGGCTGGATTGCTACAACCTTTGCAAGTTCCGGAATGGAAGTGGGAATCTGTTGGAATGGATTTCATCACTGGATTTCCAAGGTCTAGCCGTGGAAATGACTCTATCTGGGTCATTGTGGATAGACTGACCAAAGTGGCCCACTTTATTCCTGTCAAGACTACTTATACCTCAGGACAGCTGGCAGATCTTTATCTATCCAGAATTATTAGTTTGCATGGAGTCCCTAAAACCATAGTTTCCGATCGAGGAACCCAATTCACCTCAAGATTTTGGAGAAGTTTGCATCAAGCCTTGGGAACCAAATTAGCCTTTAGCACCGCTTACCACCCTCAGACTGATGGACAGACTGAAAGAGTAAATCAAATACTTGAAGATATGTTGAGAGCCTGTGTTCTAGCCTATGGAGCTAAGTGGGAAGATTGTCTGCCTTTCGCGGAGTTTTCCTACAACAACAGTTATCAAGCCAGTTTGCAAATGGCCCCATTTGAAGCTTTATATGGAAGAAAGTGTCGTACCCCTTTGAATTGGTCAGAAACCGGAGACAGTCAGATATTTGGACCGGACATTCTGCAAGAGGCTGAAGAGAAGGTTCGCATGATTCGTGATTACCTCAAGGCAGCCCAGTCGAGACAGAAAAGTTATGCCGACAAGAGACGTAGAGAACTGACCTTCAAGATTGGAGATTTTGTTTATCTTAGAGTATCACCTCTCAAGGGAATGCAGAGATTTCAAGTAAAAGGAAAGCTTGCACCAAGGTATATTGGACCCTTCAAGATACTAGGCCACAAAGGAGAAGTGTCATATCAGTTGGAAATGCCCCCTGAATTGTCTGAAGTGCACGATGTCTTTCACGTGTCTTTACTTCGGAAATGTCTTGAAGTCCCGGAGAAGCCAGAAATCTTCAAGAATATTGATCACCGTTCTGTGGACATCAACAAGGACTTGACCTATCGTGAAGTGCCTACCCGTATCCTCGAGGAAGCCTATCGAACCACTCGAACCCGAAGCATCAAGTTTCTGAAAATTCAGTGGAGTAATCACACCGAAGATGAAGCTACTTGGGAACAAGAAGATTACCTTCAGAAAGAGTTTCCCAATCTTTTTAGTTCTTAATTAGTGAATCTCGGGGACGAGATTCTTTTTAAGGGGGGAAGATTGTAACAACTCGGAAATTTGTAATCCACTTCCTATTAATTAAAGTACCAAATTTTTGGACCAACTAAAACTTTTTATCTATTATTGCATGTATGCATGTATTTTCTATTATAGGTCTTTTATGATTTCATGTGTGTTATTATTTGTTGTGCAATAGTTGATTCATTCTAACTTAACCAACAGAAACATTAGAGAAGAAATAGCAGAGCCAAAGAAACCAGAAATAAAAGAAAGAAAGAAAAAGAGAAGAAAAGTTTGATCTAGAAATTATTATTGACTACCCTACTTTGAGCACTTAGAATAAGAAATCTGTAACCCAAGTCAAGGTGTGGTCAGTTAGTTGAGCTTGACCAGATCACATATTAGCTTGACCAAGAAGTTTCAAACCAAAACTAAAAGTGTAACCTAACTCAAACTTCTGCCAAACTTTGAATCTGATTCAGCAACCAAACCCTAATTTCAAATACAAATTTTTGCAAAACCTGATAATTCTTCAGAACAAAAATATCCCTGGAACCCTTGTCCAATATGTTGAAGAACCACAGTGGTCGTTTTCAAAATTTCGAATTCAAATTTCTTGCGGGCATTTGATCGAACACCTGGCAGGCAAAAATTCAGAAAATCGGAGCTACTCTGAGCATCACTGTTCTCGTTCGTCTCGACCCTGTAGCCATGCTCGTGGAGACCCCCGCGGTCGAGCCCAGCCCCCTCTGCCCCGACCCGAGCCGTGAGAAATGGAGGAGAAGAGGAAGAACACGCCCAGGACCCCCTCTCTTCTCCCTCTGCTCCCTGCACGTTGCCGACCGCCGTGACCTCGCCAGAGCCGACCCACAGCACCCCGTCGTCGAGACCAAGCCCCGCCAGCACGCGTCCAAAGCCGCAGCGCCCGGCTTTGCTCACGCACGTCGCCAGGACCCCTGCGCCGGCCACCTACTGGACGCCATCGCTCTCGGCCTCCCGTGCCTATAAACCCCCCCCCCCCCCCCCCCCCGTCGACCCCAGAAGAAGCACACACTCACCGCTACCGATCCCCACTCTCCTCTCTTCCTCTCTCCCTCGGAGTCGTCCAAGCTCTGGGAGCGTGCGCCGCCGCGTTCCTGGAGACTCCGGCCGCCGTTGGAGCTGCTGCTGGTGCGAGGTGAAGGAGCGGAGCAGCCGTCGTCGATCTGCTACCCCGCCGTCAAGCTCTGCTTCCTCTCCGTCGAACCTCCGCCGTCGAACACTCGTCACTGCACGCCGGTGAGCTCCCAGCCCTAGCCGAGGTAGACGACGCCTGTGAGCCGTTAGATCTTGATCCGTCGGTCGCGTACCGGTTCGGTGGAATTAGTGGCCTGACCAGTAGGCCCCACCTGTCAGCCCCGTTTTAAACATTTCCTGCCTCGGGCGAAGCGGTATCGGGCCGGCCCGTTCGGGTTATTTCTGAACTCGGCCCAGTTCTGTGAGAATTCGGTCCGAATCGTTTTTATTTTATTTCCCGCCCGTTTTGAATTAATTCAAATATGTTTCAAATATGATTTTCAAACTTTAATTCCAAGAGTTTTAGAAATCCATTTTTAGCAAATAAATATGCGTTGGAAAGCTTAGGAAATTCTCTAACCTGTGAAACTGGTTAGAACCCAAATTGAGTTAGGGATTTAAATAAATAAGAATACCTTGACCATAGCTTTCTTAATCATAGAAAAATTCTAGAAAATTGGTTAAGCCTCCTAAAATTATGAAACTTGGTTTGTGAACTCACTAATTAACTCCCCTACTGTTTAGTTCAACCTTAATCAACTCAAACCTTGTTAGTGGTATCAATTAGACCCTAATCCCATCCTAGCTTGTAGCATAAAATAATAGATCCCTATTATACACTTTGATTAATTTTTTCCCTCAATACCAATTTACTTAATTAGCCAATCTCCACTTGAACTAGCCCTAATACCCTTAGTTTAATACCAAGGCTTAGAAAGTAAACAACATATGGCACATGGTAGAAAAATCTAACTTGCACACTTAATGAAAACTTGGAAGAAAACTTGCAACCCAATTCAAATAAAAAACCAACATGAATGCTATTGTTGAAAACAAGTATGTGTGCTTGGTGTGTTGTTAGCATTGTGTAGTGATTGTGTGCTTTGTATTTATTCGTTATTAGACGCTAGTGTTGCTGAGGAGCATATTGAGGGGGAATATTATCAAGAAGAAGAAGACTACCCCGGACACTTTGCCAACCAAGGCAAGCCATCTTTTGAATCACACTCCAAATGCCTAGTTTTACTATTGCATTCTACCTGTTTCAAGTAAATTGCATGATTGAGTTGCTAGAGTAGAATGATAGTTGTGTAGTGATATCTTGCTTAACAAGAGCATCAAGCTGAGTTTATCCAAGTTTTCCCTTAGTTTTAAACATCACTCAAGGTAGTTGCTTAGTCGCTAATAAAATTGAGGCCATCTCCAAGGGGAACCCTACTTGAAGTTGGTGACATGAACTTGAAAACTTGAATTGAAGATTTCTCCTACATGATGGTTTTATGAAAGAAAATAATCTTGACTAAGGACTATGGAATGTATTTCTAAAGGATAACGAGTGATGTACTATGTGAGCCAACCATACCGTACGACCACATTACCCCTAAATGGGAAGGGGCTTAGTCCGTAGCTTGTTTACCCTAATATGGGAGGCCTTGTATCATCCTTTATAGAAGTACACCATGCGCGGGTACTTTTGAACCGAGTGGATATTCCATTCATGCAGCACTCTGCAGCGGGCAAAACTAGGAGTGCCAGAATGGACTCTTAGGGAAGGATCCTATACTAGAGTAGACAAGTGAAAGAGTTTGTTTGATTATCTGAAACTCGCATACTTTGTGTATGACGATCCGTGGATTTTCCCGGCAGATGTATCGAATCTTGTGGGTAAAGTGTACCCCTCTGCAGAGGTTTCAAAACTATTCGAATAGCCGCGTCCGCGGTCATGGACAGTTGGCAAGCTGTACTTGACTTTTGTCAAGAATATAAACAACCGATGGTGAACTTGGTGAATGACTTGACTTGACATTGATGTTAACACACTTGAAGTTCCTCTTTAAATTAAACTTAGAGAATTAAAAGCTTCTTCTCTACTAATGAACATTCTTGGGAAATAAAACTAGCTTTTGCAAATCAACTTAGTGCTTAGTCCACCATATCCAACTTGCATATCTACTTCATCATTTCCTTTATAAGATGGTTTGCGAGTGCATCCAATGTACTCATGGTTGTGTCCCTGGCTATCAACTTGGCCAGACTATGGGGAAGAGTATCCGGAGGAAGGTTATGAAGAAGAGTATCAGAACTAAGATCGTCTCCTGAGTCGCCATTGCCTGTAGGGTGAAGGCATGGACCCGAAGACGTTATTTCCGCTGCTATATTGTGTTGTAATATGAACTTGGTCACTATGACCATTGTATTTGAACCATCGTATTGTAATGTCTATGGAACTGGTTACCAATTACGTTATGTGTATCACAACAATGATTCTGGGATTGTGGTGGAACGCATAACGGGCACTTCGAATTTGTGATAAATTCGCGGGTGTTACACGTCTTCTTCAGTCCTCACATCAATGGAGATGACATCATCGATAATAATCGATCTTTGGCCCCTCTTTCGATGACGGGATCTTCTTCCTGGCGTTAATGATGGTGTTGGAAGACTAAAGTTATCTAGGTATGGTCCTTCAGATTGCAAGATCGATCTTGGATCTTTTTCACATGGTTGCTGCGGGGATGTTTGTCCTCACAATATTTGTCCCGACTGCTACGTCCTCGACAATGGTGATTCATACTCATGGCTCTCCAACGATGTTGATCAGGGTGTTCGGTTGCTTTTTCCCTAGCATACTGGTGTTGGTACTCTTGTCAATGGTTATTGACTACGTCAATGGTTGCACGCGTGATACGTCTCAAACGTATCTATAATTTTTGATGCTCCATGCTTGTTTTTGCACCATTTTCCTTGTGTTTTGTTACACTTCGTGGCTTTTTTATGCGATTTCCAGAACTAACCTATTGACAAGATGCCACAGTGCCAGTTCCCTGTTTTCTACTATTTTTGTGTTTCAGAAAAGCTACACAGGAAATATTCTCGGAATTGGACGAAACAAAAGCCAGAAGTCTTATTTTTCCCGGAAGCTTCCCGAAGACCGAAAGAGAGCCGGAGGGGGGCCAGAGGCCGCCCTCACACATAGGTGGCACGGCCCAGGCCCTGGCCGCGCCACCCTGGTGTGAGGAGCCCCTAGCTGCCCCCTGACGACGCCCCTTCGCCTATATAAAGCCTCGGGACGGAAAACCCTAGGGGAGTCGGCGAAATTTCCAGAACAGTTCCGCAGCACCGCCGCCGTCGAAGACAAATTTCGGGGGATAGAAGTCTCTGTTCCGGCACCCTGCCGGGATGGGGAAGTGCCCCCGGAGCCATCTCCATCGGTCTCCATCGCCGTCTCTGCCGTCTCCATCGACCTCACCGCCATCTCCATCAACCTTGCTGTCTCCTATGATGAGGAGGGAGTAGTTCATCCCCGGGGCTGAGGGCTCTACCGGTAGCTATGTGGTTCACCTCTCTCTCCCATGATGTGATCTTTATGTGATCGTGAGCTTTGTACCTAGTTGAATTGGTAGATGTTATGCAACTCCTATGCTTTATTATTGTACTCTCCGGAGATACCTCGTATCATGGTGTAAAGGTGACTAGTGTGTGCATCATGTGTATCTTTTTGGTTAATGTCTCTATGAATGTGGTGTTTGTTGGAACCATCTAGTGCGTTCACGGTGATAGTGTGGGACAATCTAGTTTGGGTACATACGGACTTTGAGGAGTGCTTCGTAGCCCTACGCATGATTATTGTATGTTTTCCATTGGAGAATTGTTTGAGTTGCATATTGATGATAGCATCTATTAGTTCAATTATGTTATATTTGTTGGGAGTGTGTCCACTAGTGAAAGTATGATCCCTAGGCCTTGTTTCCAAGCATTGCACACCGTTTACTTCTTGTTTTGTTACATGTTTGCTTGCAGCGATACTTATTCCATACTACATTTACTACTCATAATCATCACTACTACTTGTATTTCACTATCTCTTCGCCGAACTAGTGCACCTATACATCTGACAAGTGTATTGGGTGTGTTGGGGACACAAGAGACTTTCTGTATCGTAATTGCAGGGTTGCTTGAGAGGGATAGCTTTGACCTCTTCCTCCCTGAGTTCGATAAACCTTGGGTGATCCACTTAAGGGAAACTTGCTGCTGTTCTACAAACCTCTGCACTTGGAGGCCCAACACTGTCTACAAGAACAGACGCGTGCGTAGACATCAAGCTCTTTTCTGGCGCCGTTGCCGGGGAGGTAAGGTAAAAGGTACTCGCATCCTCCTGTGTGAGTGCTCGGAGTTATTTCCTTTAGATTCTACAATTACATCTTTTTGTTTCTTGTTTTTATTTTCACTAGTTAAGCTTAATGGAAAACAAAGAGTTCTTTAGTCTTTTTCCTGATTTTAGATTTGAAGAGAAAGTTGAAAATCCTTTGGAGCTTATTTCGCATAGCAATGTTATTAGTACGAATGCTTTGAATACCGTTAATGCTAATGCTATAGAAAAGTCTAAGCTTGGGGAAGCTGGTTTTGTTAAGTATGATATTTTTAGTCCCCCAGCTTTAGTGGAGAAGGTCTGTTCTGATAATATTTTATCTCCCATATGTGATGTTTCTAGTAATGCTTGTGCTCCTCATCCTTTTAAAATACCTACGAAGATTTTTGAACATGTTAGGGATAACTGCTATTTAGGAGATGGAACTATCCATCCTGGTGACCATTTGCTTTTTATACATGAATTATGCGAGTTGTTCCAGTGTGCAGGTATTTCAATGAACCAAGTTAAGAAGAAGCTATTCTCTTTTTCGCTGAAAGGCAGAGCTGAGGAATGGTATAAAACATTGAAGGATGGCCGATCTATTGATTGGGAGGAAATTGAACCTCTCTTTTATTCTAAATTCTATCCTTCTAGTCAGGTTTATAAAGATAGGAATTACATTTATAATTTTCATCCGCATGAGGGCGAAAGCATTGCCCAAGCTTGGGGAAGATTGAAGTTACTAATGCATAAATGTCCTATTCATGATCTTCCCCGTAATATTGTTATTAATAATTTTTATGCAAGGCTTTCAGGACATTACAAGGACTATCTAGATGCATGCTTTGATGGGTCTTTCACAAGCAAGGATGTCGACACCAAGTGGGGTCTGCTTGAGACAATTCAAAACAATATTGAAGGTTGGGATAGCGACAAAAGTAAAGGATCAGGTATGAATTACGAGTTTGATTGCATTAAGTCTTTCGCTGAAACTGCTAATTTTCAAGAGCTTAGTGCTAAATATGGTCTTGATCCTCAAATTATGGTTGATTGCTTTAAAGCCTTTGCTTCCCATATGAATGTTCCTAAAGGAAATGGGGACGTGTATCATGAACCTTTTAAGGACACTTGCATAGAAAGTGATATTGTTATTGATGATTGCAATAAACATGCTCAAATTTCTAAAAGTCCTATTTCTTATAAGCATGTTAATTTTTGTGGAGTACATAGACCTTGTGAATAGAGTTACAACAAGGAAGATTATTGCATCACCCACGCAAATGAAGAAACCAGTATGTGGCTCAAGGATCTAGATGTGCTTGGTGAAAGGGTTTGTGAGCTTTATCCTTTTCTTTGTGAATTTTGCGGTGAAAATGGGCACTTTAATTTTCAATGCCCAATTAATCGAACGAGTACCGCAGATTTGTATTGTGATGATAAGATTACTTTCAATTAGTATGATGAGCTTACTTTTTTTTAAATTGTGAAGAGATATCTAGAAAGATTGCTTTGGTAGACATGAATGATGTTGATATTAATAGCACCCTTCGTGGTTGTCGTCTCTATTGTGCTAAAGATTGCCTCGCAAATACTTACTTACAAGATCTTATAAAACATGATGTTTTGCCAAGCTATGACAGGACTAATAGATGTTTCAATCTTATTAATAGAGAGGAGGAATCCTCCAAAGTTTCTTCTATTGTTCCTGTCAGCAAACCAGATTATGTGGAGAAGATGCCTTTCCCTCCTAGAGAATATGTGGAGAAGATGCCCTTCAAGTCTCTCCCTCCTAAAGGAGAGAGTAAGAAGAGTATAAAGAAGAAGAAGAAGAAGAAGAAGAAGAAGAAGAGGAGTAAGAGGCGAGAGGACACGGTATCTTCCCCTAAGCATTATGATCCTACTATAGATTATGATAATTCTGATTGGGATGATGTTCCTATGCCTATTACTTATGTTAGTGATCATGATTGGGAAAAGCACTCTACTTTTGATATTGAAAATCTTTTTGGTACCAATTCTAAGGTTAATAATTGTTGTACCATTAGTGCTATCCATGTTCCTTCTTATGATGATATGTTTGATGAATATGCTTTGCGACATAGTAGTTCTCTATCTTGTGATGATACTAAGCCTCTAGTTTATGATGATGAGTATAATGTTTTCAATTCACCTACTTTTGAGGAGAAAAATAGTTATGATTACAATATGCCTCCTGTCTTTGATGATTATGGTGATGAGAATAATTATTCTGTTGAATCTGCTCCTACTACTATTGTTCATGTGGGGAGTATTAATTCTTTTATGCATGTGGCTCATGATAGAGAAGCTTTATGTGATAGTTATATTGTTAGTTCTATTCATGATGCTACTGAAAGTTATTATGAGAGAGGGAAACATGGTTTGATGGATCTCAACAATATTGAGTTTCCCCTCTTTATGTTGCAATCTTTGAAGTTGTACTTGTTTTGCCTTCCTATGCTTTTTGCTTTGCGCTTTTATGACTTGTCTCTTTACAAGACTATTTTTCATAGGAAGTGGTTTAGATTTAAATGTGTTCCATACTTGCTTTTTGATGCTCTCTATTGCTTTAAGTTCCTATATGGCGTCTTTGCCTCAAGCTTTTATATGGCGCCCACATGAGCATCTTTGCAAATTACTGCGCCTAGCTCAAAGGCGTTAAAGAAAAGCACTCTTGGGAGATAACCCATTGTTTTATTTTCAGTACTTTTTCTTTTATTTGAGTCTTGGAAGTTATTAATACTGTAATTACCGCTCCTTATCTTGTTTATTTCATTGTTGTGCCAAGAGAAGCCTCTAATTTGAGTGAGGTAAGATTTGGGGATGTTGCTGTCCTGAAACAGATTTCGGTGCTGCACCGTAAAAATTCGTGAAAATTCTCTGTATATCTTTTGGACCTGAGATTTCTTGAGCATATGCCCCAGGTTATATCCAAACTTTCATTAGATGAACACTTTTTGATTTGAGCAACAGAAAACCCCTCAAAAATTCGACCTTTATCAGCTGTTCTGTTTTGACAGATTTCTGCCAATATTTGTGTTTGCCACTTTATCGCTTTCTTTTTTAGTTCTTTTGATCACGGAACTTTTGGGGAAGTTGCTACAGTAGTATATGCTTTATATGTGGTGGTTTTAGGTTGAAACTTGAAGCAAAAAGAGGTTGATTATATGTTATGCTACACTAATGTTGCTAATAGATTTGTGTTTAGTTTTGTATGAAGGAAGTTTTCAAGTGTAGGGATTGGAGAATGATGAGATGAGTTGAAGAATGGACAAAAGATCAAGGTTGGGGATGCCCATGCATCACCCCAAGAAATATCCAAGAAGTACAAGCGTCAAAGCTTGGGGATGCCCCCGAGTGAAAGATCATATCGAGCCCCATGTGTGGTTTTGGTAATTAATGACAATCCCTATGGACTAATGGTTGCATTGAGTTATATGTGTAGGACTTGTCCATAGACAATGCTTGAACCATTTGTTGGAGTCAAGGTTGTAAGAAGAAGATTATGTGTTGACCAAGGTGTTATTCAAGGAGTGATCCAAAGATTGGTCTTAAGGGAGTTGAGCTTATGTCAAGTGTGTCTTGAATAATAAGATTGAGTGAGCTCTCTTGTGTATCCTCAAGACACCATCATTATGGAGAAAGAAGAATTGATTCGAGGATTGATCAAGTCAAAGCGCAAGTTCAAGATGAGCAACTAGAAGAGAACATATGCTTGAAGCTTGCCATCTATATTGTGATCATGGATATGTGAAGATATGCTTAAAGAGAGTCTCTTCCATAGTAGAGTATGGGGGAGCAATCCGCAAGACTTCACCAAGCAAGCTCAATCAAGAAAGGTGGTCCAACTTGAGAAGATCAAGATCGTCTTTATCCACCTCAAGTGGAATGCTCAAGGCAAAGGTATGATAGTGTTAGGGTTTCTTTCTTACCGGTCTCATGGTGTTATTTGTGAGACCGGGTTATAGGATCGGTAGCCGTACTATCAAGAGGGGCTCTCGAGTGAGTAACTTAATTATATCGTTCGAAGAGAGCTCAAACCTTTGCATACTTGGCATCATCTTTCTTGGTTCTTATTTGATTTTTATCCATGTGAGGTTTTAGAGCTTGTGGTTATTTCCATGACAAGCTCTAGCTCATCAAAAACGGATTTCGCATGAAACTCTTATTGCGTTTTTGATGTTTGGAGGTTTTACCGGTTTGCCTTCAAAGAGAGGTCAAACCTTTCATCATTTGGTTTTATACTCCCTTGTTGGACTATGATGTTTCTATGGATGAAGTTGTAGAGCTCATTGTGGTGATTCCAACGAGCCCAAGATCATCGAAAACGGAGTCCGGATGAAAAAGTTATCACCGTTTTCGTATTGCAGTTTCTGCTCGGCATCACCCAGTAAGGGGGGCGGATATTCCGGCCAAGGGGGGCGGATTATCCAGCCTGGGGGTGAAAATTTCGTTTCGGAATTTCTGCTAAGGACTTTGCTCGGCGTCACCCAGATATGGGGCCGGATATTCCGGCCAGGGGGGCCGGATAATCCGGCCTGGGATGCTGTAACGGTCATATTTCGTTGGGGGGACCTATAAAAGGCCCCCCTTCTTCCCCAAGGGCTGCTAGCTCGTTTTTCCTCTCTTTCTCTCTCTCCCACCATTGTTGACCTTGGAAAGCTTGTCCATCTCTCAATCCCTCCCATGATTCTTGAATATTTTTGAGGGAAAAGAGAGAGGAGATCTAGATCTATCTTTCCACCAATCAAAATCTCCTCTTAGTGAGGGGAACCTCTTGTGGATTTAGATCTTGGAGTTCTTTGTGGATTTCCTTTGTTCTTCCTCTCATATCTCTCCATAGCATTAGTTGCTTTGGTGAAATTTGAGTGAGAAGGATTTGAGCACCTTGTGTGCTCTTGCCATTGCATAAGTTGCATCGGTTTGAGTTCTCCCCGGAGATTTGAGTAAGTGAAAGTTTGTGAGCTTATTACTCTTGGGTTCTTGGAACCCTAGACGGCTTTGTGGCTTTGTGGTGCCTTTGTGGCTATTCTTGGGAGCCTCCAATTAAGTTGTGGATGTGTGCCCCAAGCTTTGTGTAAAGGCCCGGTTCCGCCTTGAGGAACCCCTTAGTGGAAGAGTGAGCTAGGCCTTTGTGGCGCAAGCTCACACCGGAGAATAGGGTGAGGCCTTTGTGGCGTTGGTTAGGCCTTTGTGGCGATACCACACCCCTCCAACGAGACGTACTCCCTTTCAAGGGAGGAACTCGGGAATACATCATCGTCTCCGCGTGCCTCGGTTATTTCTATACCCGAGCTCTTTACTTATGCACTTTACATTGTGATAGCCTTCGTGCTTGAAGTCATATATCTTGCTATCACCTTGTTACTTGTATTGCTTAGTATAAGTTGTTGGTGCACATAGGTGAGCCTAGTTTATTTAGGTTTTATGTGCTTGTCAAAATAAACGCTAGTTTAATTCCGCTTTTGTTCAAGCCATTCGTAAAATTTGATATCGCCTATTCACCCCCCCCCCCTCTAGGCGACATCTGTGTCCTTTCAATTGGTATCAGAGCCCGGTCTCTCATTTTAGGCTTCACCGCCTTGAGAGCAAAGATGTCGGCTAGGGGATTAGTGCATAATAACACTTCTATATTTGATGGCACAAATTATGATACTTGGAAAATTCACATGCTTAATTATTTTCGGGTCATGGACCCATCTATGGAGCGAATTGTAGATGCGGGTTTTTCTCCTCCAAAGGATACTCAAAATCTATCTTTAGAAGATGAGAAAAACTTGTATCTCAATGCTCAAGCTACTCATGTGATTGTTAATGCTTTGAGCGATGTAGTTACCTTCTCTATCACGCCTTTTCGGAGCGCTCATGAGATATGGACAAAGCTTCAAGAAAAATATGGTGTGTCCAAGATTATTGAGGATGATTGTATTCCTTCCACGTCCGGCCGCAATGAACTTTCATCCACTTCACCAAAGTGTGGCAAGACACAAGGTAATGATATGGTGAGTGGTGATGAAACTTGCAATGGTGATAGTATGCTTACTTTTGATGATCCTTCATCTCTATCTCATTGCAATGCTTCATCTTTGGACTTAAACACTTGTAGCCCCATAAATGTTTTACATGCTTGTGTTGATAGTCCTTGCATATCATGTGTAAATTTCTCGAATAAATCTCATGATGATATGCTTGCTTTGTCTTGTTGCCATGATACAAATGCTTCTATTTCCTCTAGTATTTGTGATGCTAACCATATAGAGGAAACCGAAGAGTCTTTGGGCCAAGACAAGGTCTTGAATGGAGCTTCATGTATTTCTTCATCTTCCTCTTCTCACGGTTCCCACATATGCCTTATGGCTAGGTCTTCAAATCATAATGATGTTGAGGACAATGGTGAGGATGAGGAAAATGAAGAAGACTATATTGAGTATTTAAACAAGAAGGGTAAGGTGGTCTTTGATGCTTTGCATAACCATAAAAATGTTTTGCCCAACTTCTTTGAAATCATGAGTTGTGCTATTGAGAGCACAAAACTCATTGAGATGAAGGAAGAACAAATTGATAAAATGTTTTCTCTTGAGCGTGAGTATGCCAATGATATCCATGATTTAAAATATGCTCTAGAGGAAGAGCAAGAGCTTCGGGTTTCTCTTGAGGAGAAGCTTGAATCCATTGAGGAGTCATGTAATGAAATTATTTCTAAACTCACTAAAGAACGTGACCTCGCTCTTGCCAAGTTGTCTTCTCCCATTCATAATGATAATGATGCATGTGCTACTAACTCTACTTCTTGTGAAGCATCTATTTTGAAGGAGAATGTTGAGCTAAGGGCTCAACTTGAATTGCTAACTAGCAAGTATGGGAAATTGGAAGAAATTCATGAAAAGCTATCTAGCTCTAATGAGGATCTTCTAGTGTCCCATGCTCGCCTAAAGTTAGCTCATGAGGCTATATCTACAAAGGTAACATCTTGTGAGCCTCATGTGGGCACTAGCACTATTTCCCAAAATGCAATATTGCCATGTGCTAGTACTAGTAATTCATCCACTCATACTATTTCTACATCTAGTGATGAATTACCCTCCTTGCCTTGTTGCTCTAACAATGTAGCTTCTACTTCCACTAGTACTTGTGTTGTCACTAACCATGTAGAGGAAATCAAAGAGCTCAAGGCCCAAGTTACTTCATTGAAGAAAGACTTGGAAAAACGTCATGAAGGGAAGTCCACACTCAACAAGATCTTGAGTGTGCAACAATCCCCCAATGACAAGAGTGGACTTGGATTTATCTCTAACAACAAGAAGAAGTCCAAAATATATAAGAAGAAGGGCCAAGAACAAGTCAAGAATTTGGCCAAGATTGTTTGCTTCAAGTGCAAAATTGAAGGGCACCATGTTAGATCTTGCCCTTTGAAGAAAAAGGCACTTAGTGAGAAGCAACAAGGGAAGCGGCCTCAAGTTCAAGCCCTTGCTCAACCTCAAGTTGAAGAAAGGTCACTTCCCAAGAAAAATCAAGCTAATGCTCCCCTTGTGGAGAAATCAAGTGAGAAGAAGGTGAAGAAAAGAACTTGCTACATATGCCATGAGAAGGGTCACCTATCTTCTTCATGCACTAGTGGTAACTCATCCAACCCTGTCATAATTGAAGATGCTTATTCACTTTGCAAGGATAAGGTTGGCAATGTGTTTGCCAAATTTGTTGGTGCTCAAAGTGGTGTCAAGAAAAGAACCATTTGGGTTGCCAAGCCTATTGTGACTAACCTCTTAGGACCCAACTTGGTTGGGGACCATCACACCAAAACTTGATCAATAGGTGTTTGTTGGAGGGCATTGGAGACTTGGCTATATCATGAAGAATTAAGGGATCTTCATCAATATATTGTCTCAAGTCAAGTCAATTGATTATCTTGTTTATATTATATATCCAATGTTCCTCTTTGCGGTAACATGTACTCAACTTATCTACATTGAAAGTTACTCGCCCCTTTTGCATGTGTTGGTTGTGTTCCATTACATGTGTTGGTATATGTTGTGCTACCTACTTGTTTTATTTTGATTAATCAAGTATGTACTTGTGGGTTTGCACACCATGTATGTGTGTTTGTGTTTGAGCCTTTTGCATCTCGTTTTATCTTACTTGGCTCTTGTGAGAGATTATTGGACCATCCCATTTTGGGGGAGTGATATGCTTTGCACTTCACAATCCTAAAAATGTGTGTACATGAGGAATACCACTTAGTGTTGATATTTGAAGATTATCTAGTTTCTATGTGGTATGTCATTCTCATGAGAAATTCAAATTCTATAATGTCCATTAATCATCTTGTTGGGTTTTATTTGCCTCTTGTGAAAAATAAATGTTTTATCACATTATGGGGGAGTAATATGCTTTGTGCATACTACAAACCAATATAATGTGTATATTTGAGGTTGTATAGTGTTGATTTTGTAAATTATCTTGCTTCTATGTGGCATGTTTTCTCAAACAAATTCCAATTTGCCAAATTGTTTTATTGCTCTTGTTTTGGATCTTGTTTGTGAGATACTTTCTTGATAGGGTTTTCCTAAAATGTGGAATGCTACATCAAAGTTGGAAAACCATTTGCTTCAAGTTATCTTAATCATTGCTTTGCATGATTGTTTAACTATTTGAGTCTATCAAGAATATCTTCTTTAGCATGGTGATTAATTCTTATCCTTCTCTGTATGCTTCTTTGTTGTGAAGATGATCTTGGATTTATATGTAAACTACCACCGGGAAATAAATCCAAATACCTCTTGTTCTTGGACAATTGGTACTATATCATGTGGCACATGTATATTGATCATCTTTACATTGGCTATTGCTTTTAATTGCCTTATCTCTAGCCAAAAATGTATTTGTTTTAGCTCCCATTGTCTTCCATGACTTTTGTTATTCCATTTTATTTCGTTGAACTTGTTTTGTGTTATTTATATGTAGGTAGATGTGATGATCCCACTTGTGTGCATTTTGTATTCAAATGCAAAATCATAAATAATGCACTAATCTTGGGGGAGCTCTCCTATATTTGTTATAACACACTCTTTGTGCTTATTTCATTTGGTATTGGTTTTTGTTGGAAGACAAATCTTTTCTTTTTGGTACTTAGTGTGCCATCATAAAAAGTGTGGAGAGTTTGGTTTTTTTGTTTGAACCTTGCTCTCTTTGGGAGTTGGTGATCTCATTCCTTATTATTTATTTCTTACTCTTAAAATGAGATATGTCTTTGAGCATGTGTGTTTTAGTTATGCTTTATGCTCATTGGCTTTTGCTTGGTTCACTAGTTGAACTTTGGAGTCAATCTTATGTTGATTTGATTCTTTGATATAATTTGGACAACCTTTTGTAGCTTCACAATTTTGTGTGCTCGCTTGTCCTTCTTGGTATTTTGTCCAAATTGTATCTCCTTTGGCTCTTGAAAGTCATGTGCATGCATATTTACTAAATGTATACTTTATGGCATGCTTTGCTTTCTTTGATCAAATATATAGGAGAAGCTCCATCAAATCCTAAATCGGCTAAGATGTGCATGAAATTCAATTTTATATATATATGCATATATTTATGTGGAGTTTGTCCTATATGTTGTAGTCTCTAACTACTTTGGACCCAATGAGTTTGGGGACCATCTTGTACTTGAACTTTGTTTTAGGTACATGGAGATATATTGGTGCTTGTCTCAATAATAAGGATGAAGTGGTGACTAAATGATAATTTGAGGCAAGCTAGGATTATTGAAGAACTCCTATCTACTACATCCTACCTTTAATATCTCGGTAACAAGTATCTTTTTATGCATACTTTTCTAGCGTCCAACCTTGTGTAGGTTGTTTCTTGGCATAGATATCTTTATTTGAAAATCATGTGGTTCTTGCAAGGATTCTAATGAAACCCCTTTATTGCAAATGTGAGCAAGTTGAGATGAGAACATATTATTGGGAACATATAAAAATCATGCTCATGATTCTCCTATCCCATATATGTCAACTTAGCAATCTTTTTGCATATCAATTCCTCAATAAGCTCACATGTGCAATATTGATGAAATTGCAAATTTATTTCTTCCGTTTGGTATCCTTCATTTTGATACTTGTTGTTTTTATCAAAGCATCACAACTATCTTCTTTCCCTTGTTGATATTTGCGATGTCTTTGACATGTTTGTGGGTGAAGTTCATCAATATACAATAAGATAAATTGTGCCTTAGGCCATGCTTTAAAAGCAAAAATCTCATTGGTATATTTCATGACTTCATTTTGGATATCATGTTCTATTCTTAGTATCTATTTTGTGTGTACATGTTTCTTTGTGATAATTATCTTTGTGATATTGTCTACTTAGAAACTTATACACATGAGAGATGATATCTCATTATTTGATATCTTATTTGAACCTTATGTGTTGGGATGGAATGCTAAGCAATATCATTCATTGAAGACTATGTGGATGCTCTATGCTTATCCTTTTGTTAGTCTTATAATATTCTTTGTTATTCCTATCACACATTTCTTTGGTTGAGCCTTTTAATATATTGTCCCTTGCTTGTTGCTCAACCATTTGTTTGATGCAAGTATAAGCTTAATTTCTTCTCTATGATCTCTTGCAAATGGTTGCGTTTTAAATGTTATTGAGGGAGTGAGGACTCCATGTTGTGCAAATTGTATTCAAATACAAACATTCCAATTTTTGCACATACCTTGGGGAGCTTCCTCATTTCATTTAAAGCACCATTTTGCGGTTAGCATAGTATTTAATTTCACTTGGTATCATTTTGTGTTGAATAATATTGAGGGAGTGATGATTCCATGTGTGTGCACCTTATCTTCAACTCAATAGAATATTTTGTGCACACACCTTGGGGAGCTTCCTCATATTATTTGGAACACCTTTTCGATCTTATCATAATATCTCTATTCAATTTGTTCTTTGGATTGTTTGATTGCTCTCTTCATTTGTTGAAGTTTATCCATCGTGTTATCTTATTTTTTATGCAATCTTTGATCCTCAATATAGTTTCATTTCCTTCAAAAAATTTGCCTTTGTATATGTGCATGTATTTTCACTCATTTATTTTGGATATGCACACCATTTTGGAGGAACTCTCACTATATTGGCCTTCTAAGCTTTTTTCGCCCATTTTGGCAATGGATGCCAATGGGGGAGAAGTTTCGAGGGTTTAAAGGGAATTGGCTTTTATGCTTTGGTTTGTTCTTAAGCATTTGCCTTGCATGCTTTGCATGGTTGAGTATATAGTGGAAACTCCACCAACAACCTTGGTTGGCAATATATGCAATGAAATCAAGATCATTCACACGTGCATAGATTGTGGGGGAGTTTGCTCTATATATGGTGGTTTTACTAACATCACATACTTTTGTAGTATTTGATGTTAGTACAACCATTTTGGTTCTTTTAATTCATTATATAAACCCTCTCAAAGAGATTGTCATCAATTACCAAAATGGGGGAGATTGAAAGATCATATCGAGCCCCATGTGTGGTTTTGGTAATTAATGACAATCCCTATGGACTAATGGTTGCATTGAGTTATATGTGTAGGACTTGTCCATAGACAATGCTTGAACCATTTGTTGGAGTCAAGGTTGTAAGAAGAAGATTATGTGTTGACCAAGGTGTTATTCAAGGAGTGATCCAAAGATTGGTCTTAAGGGAGTTGAGCTTATGTCAAGTGTGTCTTGAATAATAAGATTGAGTGAGCTCTCTTGTGTATCCTCAAGACACCATCATTATGGAGAAAGAAGAATTGATTCGAGGATTGATCAAGTCAAAGCGCAAGTTCAAGATGAGCAACTAGAAGAGAACATATGCTTGAAGCTTGCCATCTATATTGTGATCATGGATATGTGAAGATATGCTTAAAGAGAGTCTCTTCCATAGTAGAGTATGGGGGAGCAATCCGCAAGACTTCACCAAGCAAGCTCAATCAAGAAAGGTGGTCCAACTTGAGAAGATCAAGATCGTCTTTATCCACCTCAAGTGGAATGCTCAAGGCAAAGGTATGATAGTGTTAGGGTTTCTTTCTTACCGGTCTCATGGTGTTATTTGTGAGACCGGGTTATAGGATCGGTAGCCGTACTATCAAGAGGGGCTCTCGAGTGAGTAACTTAATTATATCGTTCGAAGAGAGCTCAAACCTTTGCATACTTGGCATCATCTTTCTTGGTTCTTATTTGATTTTTATCCATGTGAGGTTTTAGAGCTTGTGGTTATTTCCATGACAAGCTCTAGCTCATCAAAAACGGATTTCGCATGAAACTCTTATTGCGTTTTTGATGTTTGGAGGTTTTACCGGTTTGCCTTCAAAGAGAGGTCAAACCTTTCATCATTTGGTTTTATACTCCCTTGTTGGACTATGATGTTTCTATGGATGAAGTTGTAGAGCTCATTGTGGTGATTCCAACGAGCCCAAGATCATCAAAAACGGAGTCCGGATGAAAAAGTTATCACCGATTTCGTATTGCAGTTTCTGCTCGGCGTCACCCAGTAAGGGGGGCGGATATTCCGGCCAGGGGGGGTGGATTATCCGGCCTGGGGGCGAAAATTTCGTTTTGGAATTTCTGCTAAGGACTTTGCTCGGCGTCACCCAGATATGGGGCCGGATATTCCGGCCAGGGGGGCCGGATAATCCGGCCTGGGATGCTGTAACGGTCATATTTCGTTGGGGGGACCTATAAAAGGCCCCCCTTCTTCCCCAAGGGCTGCTAGCTCGCTTTTCCTCTCTTTCTCTCTCTCCCACCATTGTTGACCTTGGAAAGCTTGCCCATCTCTCAATCCCTCCCATGATTCTTGAATATTTTTGAGGGAAAAGAGAGAGGAGATCTAGATCTTTCTTCCACCAATCAAAATCTCCTCTTAGTGAGGGGAACCTCTTGTGGATTTAGATCTTGGAGTTCTTTGTGGATTTCCTTTGTTCTTCCTCTCATATCTCTCCATAGCATTAGTTGCTTTGGTGAAATTTGAGTGAGAAGGATTTGAGCACCTTGTGTGCTCTTGCCATTGCATAAGTTGCATCGGTTTGAGTTCTCCCCGGAGATTTGAGTAAGTGAAAGTTTGTGAGCTTATTACTCTTGGGTTCTTGGAACCCTAGACGGCTTTGTGGCTTTGTGGTGCCTTTGTGGCTATTCTTGGGAGCCTCCAATTAAGTTGTGGATGTGTGCCCCAAGCTTTGTGTAAAGGCCCGGTTCCGCCTTGAGGAACCCCTTAGTGGAAGAGTGAGCTAGGCCTTTGTGGCGCAAGCTCACACCGGAGAATAGGGTGAGGCCTTTGTGGTGTTGGTTAGGCCTTTGTGGCGATACCACACCCCTCCAACGAGACGTACTCCCTTTCAAGGGAGGAACTCGGGAATACATCATCGTCTCCGCGTGCCTCGGTTATTTCTATACCCGAGCTCTTTACTTATGCACTTTACATTGTGATAGCCTTCGTGCTTGAAGTCATATATCTTGCTATCACCTTGTTACTTGTATTGCTTAGTATAAGTTGTTGGTGCACATAGGTGAGCCTAGTTTATTTAGGTTTTATGTGCTTGTCAAAATAAACGCTAGTTTAATTCCGCTTTTGTTCAAGCCATTCGTAAAATTTGATATTGCCTATTCACCCCCCCCCCCTCTAGGCGACATCTGTGTCCTTTCACCGAGGCACCCCTTCTTCATCGGCAAAAATCAGGTCACCTTTCAAGACACTATATTTTTATTGCTTCATGCACTATGTGTTTTTCTTGGAGCGTCAGTTGTTTTAGTTTTCTTAGTTATTTTAGTTTTGTTTGCTGCAATAAATGGTTAGATCACATCATGTTTCTTTTGGAGGAGATGAACTCGCTTTTCATTTGCCAAGAACACTCTAGTTTTCACTCTTATCGTTCAATGAGTGTTCTCTTTTTCTGCTACTGCGTTTAGCTTGTATTTTTCGCCTTGATTTTTGTTCAGATCTTGTTTTATCTTTGCATCAAGGTGTATTTGGACCTCTGGTATATGTTGGTTTTCCTCAAAAGAGTTTCCTCAAAAAGGTTTGAATGGTGTGGTACAAAAAGGAGCTTGTGTAGACTGCGGCCTAGGCTTTTGCATGTCGTGCTTGATGTCTTTTTGATAGTATGCTTAGTGGTTTTGCTGTAGCATGACTTGTCTCAAATAACTGAGATTGCTTAATGAGCCTTTGAAAAAATCATGCATTGTTTTTATCGTTTGGAAGCATTATTTTGGTTTTCTCCTTGATGCTTTATTTGGGTTGACTTGGCGCATGCTCACACATGTTAGACTCTTACAAAGTCACCAATAGCCTCTATGATCATTTAGTTTTTGACTTTTGATGCCATCTTATGCTTCTTTTAATGTCGCTTTGTCGCTTTGCATGATTATGGCCATTATTGCTCTCTTAGTTGGTCGCTCCCAGTCTTTTGCTAGCCCTCATTTTGTACTGAGTATGAGCTCTACTCGTGCATCCAACTCCCAAAAACCAAGTTTGCCATTGTGTCCACTATAAATTCCTATGCATGGTATTTGCAAGCCATTCAAAGTAAATTTTCATGTGCTACCTTTGAAAAAACCTTCAAAATACTTCTCGTTTTGTGACACTGTTTTTAGCTCATGGGGACGTAGTGGTCGGATTTGCTATCTTCCATATTGCTTATTCCAAAAAGAAAAAAAAAGGCACTCCTCCATGGAATGTGAATGTTGGTGGGCACCCGATGAAATCGGTTAGCCATGGTTTGTGAAAGGAAAAAAGGTGGGGAGGAGTGCCAAGCTTTATAAAAGAGCACAAAAGTGCCAATCTCTCTCTCAAAAACTTGCTTCATTTTTGTATGGAAGATAGTAAGAACCCCATTGCTAGTCGTTGACAAAAGACAACCACCTCTCAAAACAATTTTTATCTCTCTGTTTTACAAATGAAAAGCTCTAGCACATGTTTAATCACTGCTTCCCTCCGCGAAGGGCCTTTCTTTTACTTTTATGTTGAGTCACCACCTTCTATCTTTATGCACCGTTAAGAGAGCATAGTTGTCATTCTGAGTATAATGTGCATTGTCCCAAAGTTTTCATTGATTGATTCATGATCATGGTTTCACTTGTTCTTAAATTACTTGTACCTAGTCGCCCTCTTAAACTTGAAGGTGTCCTATGCATTTATGTTTTGCTCTCCATGAAGGACAAGCTGAAAACCATTTGTATGTTTTTCCTTATGATTTGAACACACGTTTGACTTTCATTGTTTCATTTTCATCATCTTTTGTTTGTGTTCATTTTCATGTTTATAACATGGTTGCTAAGTTCCTATTGTCAAGATTATGTCTTTCATGCCCATGTTTTAAGTTCTTTTGATTCCAGCTCACAACGCTTACATATATGATCAAGATTGTGTAGGTGCATGTCACCTCAAAAATTATTTCTTTTGTTATCACTTACCTACTCGAGGACGAGCAGGAGTTAAGCTTGGGGATGCTTGATACGTCTCAAACGTATCTATAATTTTTGATGCTCCATGCTTGTTTTTGCACCATTTGCCTTGTGTTTTGTTACACTTCGTGGCGTTTTTATGCGATTTCCGGAACTAACCTATTGACAAGATGCCACAGTGCCAGTTCCCTATTTTCTATTGTTTTGTGTTTCAGAAAAGCTACACAGGAAATATTCTCGGAATTGGACGAAACAAAAGCCAGAAGTCTTATTTTTCCCGGAAGCTTCCCGAAGACCAAAAGAGAGCCGGAGGGGGGCCAGAGGCCGCCCTCACACATAGGTGGCGCGGCCCTGGCCCTGGCCGCGCCACCCTGGTGTGAGGAGCCCCTTGCTGCCCCCTGACGACGCCCCTTCGCCTATATAAAGCCTCGGGACGGAAAACCCTAGGGGAGTCGGTGAAATTTCTAGAACAGTTCCGCAGCACCGCCGTCGTCGAAGACAAATTTCGGGGGATAGAAGTCTCTGTTCCGGCACCCTGCCAGGATGGGGAAGTGCCCCCGGAGCCATCTCCATCGGTCTCCATCGCCGTCTCCGCCGTCTCCATCGACCTCACCGTCATCTCCATCAACCTTGCTGTCTCCTATGATGAGGAGGGAGTAGTTCATCCCCGGGGCTGAGGGCTCTACCGGTAGCTATGTGGTTCACCTCTCTCTCCCATGATGTGATCTTTATGTGATCGTGAGCTTTGTACCTAGTTGAATTGGTAGATGTTATTATTCAGATGTTATGCAACTCCTATGCTTTATTATTGTACTCTCCGGAGATACCTCGTATCATGGTGTAAAGGTGACTAGTGTGTGCATCATGTGTATCTTTTTGGTTAATGTCTCTATGAATGTGGTGTTTGTTGGAACCATCTAGTGCGTTCACGGTGATAGTGTGGGACAATCTAGTTTGGGTACATACGGACTTTGAGGAGTGCTTCGTAGCCCTACGCATGATTATTGTATGTTTTCCATTGGAGAATTGTTTGAGTTGCATATTGATGATAGCATATATTGGTTCAATTATGTTATATTTGTTGGGAGTGTGTCCACTAGTGAAAGTATGATCCCTAGGCCTTGTTTCCAAGCATTGCACACCGTTTACTTCTTGTTTTGTTACATGTTTGCTTGCAGCGATATTTATTCCATACTACATTTACTACTCATAATCATCACTACTACTTGTATTTCACTATCTCTTCGCCGAACTAGTGCATCTATACATCTGACAAGTGTATTGGGTGTGTTGGGGACACAAGAGACTTTCTGTATCGCAATTGCAGGGTTGCTTGAGAGGGATAGCTTTGACCTCTTCCTCCCTGAGTTCGATAAACCTTGGGTGATCCACTTAAGGGAAACTTGCTGCTGTTCTACAAACCTCTGCACTTGGAGGCCCAACACTGTCTACAAGAACAGACGCGTGCGTAGACATCAACGTGCGCATGTAGTCTTGGTATTGCGGGTCAAATTAAAATTATAGGAGAATCTTTGTTGGTGTTGTTATAAAAGACTTTAGATCATCTAGGCTAGAGCAATCACAGTAGATCAATTTCTGTAAAGAACTAGGCAATACACTGTGGGAGAGAGAGAGAGAGATCGGAGAGGGGCCATGGCGGTGGCCTTCCCCCACCTCCCCTTTCTATTTCTCCTCTCTCTGCTAGCACACACGGGCCAGAGAACCCGACGGCGCTGCGGTACAAAGGATGAACCGGCGCCCCTCTAGCCCCCTTGCCGGCGGTGCGTGCACCCGTAGGTGCGCGCACCACCGTCAAGCGGCTTAGTAGCAGCGCCCTTTGCTCGGTGAGGGTGATGCTCTCGATCTCTTCCCCGTGAGGGGTTGTTCTTCTTCCCGGTGCCTCAGCTTGCCGATGCGCACCGGGATCGAGAGGAATGGGCGCGGCCACAATGGCGGCGCACTTTGCCGGCGACCGGTGAGTTCCTTTTCCCCTTTCTGGATTTGGGGTTTTCTTTTGGCTTTTCTTTTAGGGATGAACACTGATGAGGGGTGACCTCTTGGGTGTGGCCCGATCTTCATGGATTCACGAGATTTGTGGCGGGGAACGAGGATGAACACGATGAACAAATCGAAGGCAAACACACACACACAAGATACACACCGGTTGTCCTCGTTGGCCCGATTCACCAACTCAATAGAATCACAAAGAAGAGACTCCAAGAGTAGAATTCCTTGGGAGAGATTGATTTGCTAGGAGTAGAATTCCACTTGGGGAAGAGACCAAATCAATGGATAAAATTACACACAAAAGTATGCAAGAGATCCACTACAAGGTAGAATTCCCCAAATAGAAGAGACCCCAAACAAAGAGGGATGATGTTTTACTCTAGATTTGAGATCTAGTAGCAAGTTCCCTAAGGGAAAGGGCATGAAGCCATGTTTTATCTTAATTCTTGTCTAAGCTAGAAAGGGGAAGAGAGAGCCATATAAATAGGCAGCCACGTCCTGGGGGCAACTTGGTAAATTAGGGAAGATTACAAGGGTGGCTTCGAGGCCAAAGGCGCGATGACTCGGCCAGACCGGCTTTAGCCAGTGTTAAGTCCGGCTTTAGCCGGTATGGCCGGCTATAGCCGCTGCCGGTGGCTGGCTATAGCTGGTGTTAGGGCCGTCTTTAGCCTGTCTGTTGCTTGCTCCAACTTCTTCTTCCGGTGTTTCCAAGCTTCCTCTTCGTGTTCCTCGTCCTTGGTCGTCTCTCCATGTGGTTCATAACGGACTGCACAAATGATATTGCCATGAGGTAGCGAACCATTCAACGTATGTTCAAGATCAAGTGTGTTTAGGAGCAAATTCACCTTATCATGGTGGGCTTTAGCTCGAGCTCTTGTCATTGGCCCTTGCGGGGGACTTGGCGGTCTTGAGGCGGAGGTGTCCGAAGGCCACCCCACATCATCTCCCCCCCCCCTTGGAAAAGAGTTGACCTCAACTCTTCATCGACCATTTCACCATGAAAGGGGGATAGGTCCTTGATGTTGAAGGTGTTGCTTACGAGGTACTTGGAAGTTGGAATGTCGATGACGTAAGCGTTGTCGTTGATGCGCTTGAGAACCTTGAAGGGGCCATCACTTTGTGGCTTGAGTTTTGAATTGCGTTCATGTGGAAACCGATCCTTGCTCAAATGAATCCAAACAAGGTCGCCCTCCGCGAAGATGCGTGGAGTCTTGTTCTTGTTGATCATGGTGGTATGGCGATTGACATGGTCTTCTATTTTCTTCCGTGTGTTCTCGTGCAAGTTCTTCATGATGTCGGCGCGCTTGGTGATGTCCATGTTGACGCGCTCGTGCAGCGGAAGTGGAAGAAGGTCTAGTGCCGTTGGTGGGTTGAACCCATAGACGATCTCAAAGGGGCTTCGCTTGGTGATTCTATGTTCGGCGCGGTTGTAGGCGAACTCCACATGAGGAATGCATTCCTCCCATGACTTGGGGTTCTTCTTGATCAACACACGGAGGAGGTTTCCAAGACTCCAGTTCACCACTTCAGTTTGTCCATCGGTTTGGGGATGTGATGATGAAGAAAAGAGGAGCTTGATCCCTAGCTTGGCCATTAGGGTCTTCCACAAGTAGCTCATGAACTTGACGTCGCGATCCAATATGATGCTTGTTGGAAACCCATGAAGTCGAATGATATCCCTGAAAAACAAATTAGCAATATGTGAAGCATCGTCGGTCTTGTGACAAGGAATGAAATGTGCCATTTTGGAAAAACGGTCAACTACCACAAATATTGAATCATGTCCATTGCGTGTACGTGGCAAACCCAAAACAAAATCCATGCTAATGTCCGACCATGGTGCATATGGAATAGGCAAAGGCATATAGAGGCCAAAGGAATTAGTTTTGGACTTAGCTTGTATGCATGTAGTGCATCGTTGGACGTGCCTCTCGACGTCGCGGTACATTCTTGGCCAAAAGTAGTGTGTTGAAAGCATTGCACAAGTCTTCTCACGTCCGAAATGTCCCATGAGTCCTCCACCATGTGCCTCTTGCAATAACAACATACGAAGAGAGGACTCGGGAATGCATAATTTGTTAGCCTTAAAAAGGAAACCGTCATGTAAATAGAAATCATCGACCCTTCGGGAGGTCGAGCATTGTTCAAATATGGTTCCAAAGAAAGAATCGGAAGGATACAAATTCGGTAGCTCATCCAAAACCAAAATATGTGTGTCAATGCGAGTGAGAAGGGTGGTATTTTTGTGAGATAGAGCATCCGCGACCACGTTTTCTTTGCCCTTTTTGTACTTGATGACATAAGGGAAAGATTCAATGAATTCAACCCACTTCGCATGACGCTTGTTCAAATTTGCTTGGCTTTTCAAAAACTTCAAGGATTCGTGGTCCGAATGGATGACAAATTCTTTTGGCCAAAGATAATGTTGCCAAACTTCCAAAACACGAACAAGAGCAAAGAGTTCTTTGTCATAAATTGAATAGTTGAGGCGTGCACCATCCAACTTTTCACTATGATAAGCAACGGGGCGTCCGTTTTGCATGAGAACACCACCGATTCCAATTCCACTACCATCACATTTAATTTCAAAGGTTTGTTGGAAATCGGGTAAAACAAGCAACGGTGCCTCCGTAAGGTGTTTCTTTAGTTCATCGAAAGCATGTTGTTGAGCTTTGCCCCAAATGAAAGGCATTTTTCTTTGTAAGCTCGTTTAGAGGGCAAGCAATGGTGCTAAAATCTTTAACAAAACGATGGTAAAATCCGGCTAGGCCATGAAAACTTCTCACTTGGCCAACTATTGTTGGTGTTGGCCAATTCCATATGGCCTCAATTTTGGAAGTGTCTACTTCAATGCCATTGTGAGAGATAACAAATCCAAGAAAAACCAACTTGTTTTGAGCAAAGTTACACTTTGGAAGGTTTGCATAAAGCTTTTCTTTGCGAAGAACGTGCAAAACTTGCTCAACATGGGAAACATGGTTCGAAAATGACTTGCTATAAATGCGGATGTCATCAAAATAAACCACAACAAATTTGCCAATGAAAGATCGCAAAATGTGGTTCATAAGACGCAAAAAAAGTCGACGGTGCATTAGACAATCCAAAAGGCATGACAAGCCATTCATAGAAACCAAGTTTGGTCTTGAATGTCGTCTTCCATTCATCGCCTATGGTCATGCGTATTTGATGGTATCCACTACGAAGATCAATTTTAGAAAATATAGTGGAACCCGCAAGCTCATCAAGCATGTCTTCTAAGCGAGGAATAGGATGGCGATAATGAACAGAAATGGCATTGATGGGACGACAATCCATACACATTCGAAGTGTGTCATCACTCTTGGGGACAAGAATTACCGGGACGGCACAAGGAGATAGGCTTTCACGAACATACCCTTTTTGTAGAAGGTCATGAATTTGATGTTCAATTTCCTTTGTCTCTTCCGGATTTGTGCGGTACACGGCGCGGTTTGGAAGGGGGTGCCCGGAATGAGGTCGATCCGATGTTCGATGCTGCGTAGCGGTGGTAGTCCATGAGGAAGTTCGTCCGGAAAGACATCTTGAAATTCCTTCAAAAGAGACAACAAAGGAGAAGGAATCGTGGAATGATCATTAGTAGTTAGAACGGTGCCCTTGCAAATGAGCACAAAGTGCAAGGTGGATGGGTTGTGGTGTAAATCCCTCATCTCACTTTTGGTGGCAATCAAGGCATGGTTGTGTTTATCGCTCATGTATGGCTTGTGGCGCTCACTTTCTTTGTTGTGGCTAGGTCGCTCATCGCTCAACTCACTTGGAATGGAAACTTGTTGTACCCTCGCTAAAGCCTTTGCATTGTCTGCAATGATTTGGCTAGGAGTCATCGGGCGAAGCGTGAAGGTCTTGTCGTCTTCCTTGAAAGTGTAATCATTGGAATAGCCATTGTGTATGGCCTTCTTGTCAAATTGCCAAGGGCGGCCGAGGAGTACGTGGCACACTGTCATGGGCACAACGTCACACTCCACCGTGTCTTCATAAGCTCCAATCTTGAATGTAACGGAGATGGTGTGTTCAATCTTGACATTGCCATTGTCGCTTAACCATTGCACATGGTAAGGGTGAGCATTCTTGCGTAGTTGGAGATTGAGCTTGGAGCATAAATCGGTGCTTGCAAGTTTGTGGCAACTTCCTCCATCAATGATCACCTTGATTGACTTCCCATGAATGCCGGCTTTTGTTTGGAAGATGTTGCATCTTTGGTCTTCCAAATCTAGAGAGTGAGTAATCAAAACCTTTGTGACGACAAGGGATGGGCTAGTGTCATGAGTGGATAGCACATATTCCTCTTCATCACCCATGTCATCTGCTTCCATGGCGACGGCCGCTTGGACAAAAGCTTCATACTCGTCTTCATCATAGTAGTCAATGGTGACATTGTCTTTGGTGATCATCACCCTAGTGTTTTTGCACTCAAATGACTTATGTCCTTGAACGCCACACTTGAAGCAAGTTACTTTGGGTGGTGCCGATGATGCTTTGGAGGAGGTTGTTGTAGAAGGTGCGGGAACTTGGGTTGTTGGTTGTGGCGGTTTGGAGAAAGGCTTGGACGAAGATGCAAATGATGGTTGTGTGTTGGTGGAGTGCTTGCCGAAAAGTTGCGGGAGGCGAAGAAACCTTTGGTGCGCTCATACTTGGCATCGTCTTGGAGTTGGCGCTCGGCTCGAGTTGCTTTGTGTACAAGATCACACATGGTGGTGTAAGGTAGGAACTCCACAATGCGCTTGATGGGATGGTTCAATCCTGATAGGGTAAAGGTGCCCGATCTTTCGATAAGATGATAACTATCGATTATGGTGGAGGTCGACGTTGACGATCCGACTACGAACGTGCGAGACGTTGCACCTTAGCAATCGATACACCAACTTCCGAGGCTATTGATCACGCCGGAGCTAGATCAACCTGATCACGAGGATCAATCCGTGCAAGCAATCGAAGAACAAGCAAGAATTATAGATGCAATCAAGATATGCGAATATAGATGAGGGCTTTATTGAAGAGGTGGGATTCTATCTGTGCGTAGTACAAAAGGTCGGTTTAACACTTGTGCATATGGCGAAGAGTAGCTCGTGGCTAAGTCTTTTAACTAAACAAAATCCAAGTTCTAATGACGGCTAGTCGGAGGTATATATGAGGGAAAGGGCAGGGATTTTCGTACAACCCTAATGGGCCATCCGAAAATAACCCTAGATGGGCCGATTTCCACTCAAACAGCCTCCGGAAAATCCCTAAAATATCTAGGACGAAAATACATGGGTTTAACCCATAAAATAAGGTGATGCAGCACCATATAAAGCCTTGGATGAATTTTATGATTTGGTAACTTGTGAATTTCGTCCAAGCATCCTTGCATCATTATGGTGGCTTCAAAGTTCTGAAATATTCACTTGCAGCGTCATCTTGAATCCTCACACGATTGCTGCCATCATCTCCATGCATGATCATGCTCCAATGCTTGTCCCTCTCATCCATGCTAGTCCCATCATTCCTAAGTAACATAAACACATCTGATTTAGGTAGCATCATATTCTCATGAATATTAGGAATAGTTCCTAGAAACAAAAGTACCTGATAATTTAGTTGGCGTGCACGAGCTCTTGTGAGAGGTCCTTGGAATTGTGGAATATGAGGAAGTGTGGCTGTAGGTGCAACGGTTGTATCAACCGTAGGGATGTCCTCATCAAATCCATTGAAGAAACGTGCCAATGTTTGTTCTTCTTTCTCCTCCAACTTGAGGCGCATCATAGTCAATTGCATTTCCTTGTAGTATTCTTCCACGGACTTGGTGCCTTCAGTTAACTTTTTAAGCTTGTTGAAAAGGTCACGGTTGTAATGATCTGGTACGAAGCGAGTTTGCATTTCAAGCTTCATGTCTTCCCAAGTGTCAATTGGATCCTTTAGGTCTTCTTCATGTTTGGCCATCACTTTCTCCCACCAAATATTGGCATAGCCCTCAAACTCAAGGGAAGCCATGGCAACTTTCTTCTCTTCGGAGTAATTGTGCATTCGGAAGATCTTGTCAACCTTGATGGCCCATGAGAAGTAAGCATCGGCGCCGTCGTCGCCCGTGAACTTTGGTATGGTGAACTTGAGTTTGCCAAACTTGTCGTCCGCATCATATGGGCGGCGAAGAGGTTGTGCATCATCATCAAATGGTCGACGCGGAGGTCTTGCAAAAGCGTGTGGGTCTTGGTCACGGTTGTGATGTTGTGGTTGGGGACGCGGTTCCTCGTCATTGTGCGGCCGGTGTCGGCGAGGTTGCACACTATCTTCACTTAATGCCCCTTGGCGATCGTGTTGATGGTGAAACTCATGGCGGCGATGGTGTTCATGGTGTCGACGTCCATCTTGATCATGGAAAATGGGACGGTGACCATCATGGTCATGTGGGAGATGACGTCGACCATCTTGTTGGGGAGGTCGACCGACGGGCCCAGTGGCGTGGGGAGCTTGTGGACGGTCCACATGGAGAAGTTGTCGATCTTGATTGAGAATCGGTTGGGCGTCCCGGTGAGCTTGAACTTGAGGAGGATGCTCCGCTTGGGGTTGGTCTTGATTGACAATGTGGGGATCTCCTTGGTGTGCTTGGCCTTGGGGAGGTTGGTCCGCTAGTTGACACTCTTGATTCACCCGACGTGGAGCATCATGTTGTGGTTGCTTGTGTGGAGGACGAGGTTGTTGGAGAGGCACATGGTCATCCACATGGTTGGAGCGGGAAAAAGACCTTGACGAGCGCGATCTTGAGCGGTGATGTTGGCGTGCCGAGTTGTCGTAAGATGACATGAATTGCGCCAATCTTGCGGGGAGCGTTGCTTCCGACTCCTTCAACATTGCTCCAAGTCTTGCTTCGAGCCTTGCGGACAAGTCCTCAATCCTTTCGTTGAGCGTGGTGTGCGAGTCCCCCATTCTTGCTTCGAGCCTTGCTTGTGATTTCTCAAGTCCGTCGAACCTTGTGTTGATGTCGCGCTTGAAGATGGCGAGGTTCTTGTCGGTGGCTTGTTGTCGTTGGCGAGCATGTTGGCATCAAGTCGTTGGAGTAAGGCATTGATGTCCCCGAACGTTGAAGCATTGGTAGCTTGGAGGGCGTCGAGGCGCTCGGCCAAGGACTCCTCACCGTGTTCCGAGGTGTCTCTCCTAGGCATGGTCACAAAAGAAAAAGAAATTGGTGGAAAGGTGAGTTGGTTAGAGGAAAAATACACTTGAAACACGTCCTGTAAAAACTATTGAATTGATGAAAACACCCAAGGACAACCGTTGTGCACAAGTTAGAACACACGCAAAGAGGCTATCTAGTGGATGGGAAGGAAAAATGGCAATGCCAAATGAAAATGATCAAAAGAAAAGTGTATTATCAAATGTGGAGGTGATGCAAAAATTCCAAATGTCAAAAAGGGCAATCAAAAAGAACACACACGTGGAGATGGATGGGGTTAGTGCGACGGACAAAATGAGCACGACAAAATTGTCCTAATGACGACTACGCTCAATGTCGCACTAACACTCGAGAGACCGTAGCTTGGTTGAAAAAAGGAGAAGCACCGAGATTCGCACACTTGCCTCTCTTCTCACGCTCTCTTTTGCTTACAAGCTTGTGGACTCTTTTGTATTTGTGGACTATGGATGACACACACACACACTATATGTTTCTTCTCTTCTTTTCTCCCTTTTTTTTATTGGAAGTATATCTCTTTTCTCTTGCTCTTTGTCCACTTCAAAACTTGGTATAGACACACACTCTCACAATGCGGGGTCAAGTGTACGATGCTTTGCAACACTAAGAAAGCCACTCTCAAAGGACAAGGTCACCAAAAGAAGAGATGTTTTGCAAGGAGAAGGAAATCTGCGCGTACCAGTCTAGGCCGGCTTTAGCCGGTGGCCGGCTTTAGCCGGTGTTCAGGCCGGCTTTAGCCGGTTCGGTCTTTTTGAGAAAACTGGACAGGCCGGCTATTTGCTGCGCAGATCGGCTTTAGCCGGATCGGACATTTTCGCGCGAGCAGTTCATCTTTGGTGGCGGAAATTGGGCACAAAAATCCTCAAATACGGAAGAAATAGGAAGAATTGGGCTTAGGGAACGCAAAGGAAGGTAGATCAGCACTTGAGACACGAAATCCTTGGATCAAAACCACAAAAAACTCAACAAATCTTGAGATCAAAATTCGAGGCAATTTTGGGGCTATTTTTTTGATTTTCAAAATTTATGGTGGAAATCACAAACAAGAGTAAATCCGTGGCAACCAAAAGCTTCTGATACCATATGATGAGGGGTGACCTCTTGGGTGTGGCCCTATCTTCACGGATTCACGAGATTTGTGGCGAGGAACGAGGATGAACACGAAGAACACGATGAACAAATCGAAGGCAAACACACACATAAGATACACACCGGTTGTCCTCGTTGGCCCGATTTACCAACTCAATAGAATCACAAGGAAGAGACTCCAAGAGTAGAATTCCTTGGGAGAGATTGATTTGCTAGGAGTAGAATTCCACTTGGGGAAGAGACCAAATCAATGGATAGAATTACACACAAAAGTATGCAAGAGATCCACTACAACGTAGAATTCCCCAAATAGAAGAGACCCCAAACAAAGAGGGATGATGGTTTACTCTAGATTTGAGATCTAGTAGCAAGTTCCCTAAGGGAAAGGGCATGAAGCCATGTTTTATCTTAATTCTTGTCTAAGCTAGAAAGGGGAAGAGAGAGCCATATAAATAGGCAGCCACGTCCTGGGGGCAACTTGGTAAATTAGGGAAGATTACAAGGGTGGCTTCAAGGCCAAAGGCGCGATGACTCGGCCAGACCGGCTTTAGCCGGTGTTAAGTCCAGCTTTTGCCGGTATGGCCGGCTATAGCCGGTGCTGGGGCCGGCTAAATCCGGTGGCTGGCTATAGCCGGTGTCAGGGCCGGCTTTAGCTGGTCCGTCGCTTGCTCCGACTTCTTCTTCCGGCGTTTCCAAGCTTCCTCTTCGTGTTCCTCGTCCTTGGTCGTCTCTCCATGTGGTTTGTAATGGACTGCACAAATGATGTTGCCATGAGGTAGCGAACCATTCAACGTATGTTCAAGATCATGTGTGTTTAGGAGCAAATTCACCTTATCATGGAGGGCTTTAGCTCGAGCTCTTGTCATTGGCCCTTGCAGGGGACTTGGCGGTCTTGAGGCGGAGGTGTCCGAAGGCCACCCCACATCAAACACAAGATGAACTAGGGTTTGCTCTTTTGGATTTTCTTTTTCTACTGAAAAAAAATTTAGCCTCTAACACTTGCTCTGATACCATTGTGATGAGGACATGCCAACCTCAGATACGCCCATATTAGTTACTCGTAGACTTATTTTTCAGGTGAATTCTATTAGTAATTATATTATTTATTATTTTCATAGTGAGAGCAAAATTACTACATTTATGTTTTTAATACGCAGAATTAGAAGAGATCTGTACAAGCCTCGGGTAAAAATGTGCGATCGATTCGGAGAAGAATTCATGGGCTTGCACCAACTTAAAGTTAAAGAAGCTTGACTTAATCACTATGCATGTATGCCTTGTCATGGTTGTGCACGTGATGTGCAAATGGGCAGCCAAACCTGCTTGTGTGCTGGATCGAATTTTGCATGCAAGACATGGAAGTCAAGCTTTTAAAGATCACGTTCAGCTGTTGTTTCGGTGCACTCGATGGACACTGGACATGGCAGCAATGACCTCAGAAGGACATGCGGCCCAAGGCCTTCTATGTCGATCATGTTTACGAAACGGCCCAAGCGTACTACATCAGGAGACAACGACACGGCACCACATCGAGGCGGCGTACCTCCTGTATCGCTCCTGAATAAATAGTCAGCCCTCAGCTAGGGTTAGATTGGATTTTGTTTAGTTAAAGACTTAGCCACGAGCTACTCTTCGCCATAGGCACAAGTGTCAAATCGACCTTTTGTACTACGCACAGACAGAATCCCACCTCTTCAATAAAGCCTTCATCTTTATTCGCAATATCTTGATTGCAACTATAATTCTTGCTTGTTCTTCGATTACTTGCAGGGATTGATCCTCGTGATCAGGTTGATCTAGCTCCGGCGTGATCAATAGCCTCGGAAGTTGGTGTATCGATTGCTAAGGCGCAACGTCTCGCACGTTTGTAGTCGGATCGTCAACGTCGACCTCCACCATAATCGATAGTTATTGTCTCATCGAAAGATCGGGCACCTTTACCCCATCAAGTGGTATCAGATTTCGGGTTTCTCGGTGAGATCTTACAGTTTTCGTAGTTTAGATTGCATCTGTTCTTCTTCCTATAAACCAAAAAAAAAGCCTCAAAAAAAGAAATTAGATTAGATCCAATCCTAAAACCAGTTTTAGCCTTTCTGCTAACCACTTTGTTTTTGTTTTATTGAATTTTCGTTGCATCGTGTCGAGTTGCTGGTTTAGTGTCTAGTCTTTTAGAGTTGCGAGTTCTGAACACGTTTTCACAGCTGCATCTCCATCCACCCTATCGTCATAAATTTGTCCCACGTACAACTTCTGGTTTCACAGGATCATTCCGAATCAATTCAGTATTTGTCTTCTAGAAAGTTTTGGTCAGATCTGTTTTATCACGATACCATCATCTCGATTTATTGTCTACCGCTGCCCATCCTGTTTTGTCGCCGCCGTTCACCCAAGAAACCTATCAGCTTTAATCCTTGTTTGTTCGTCAATTCTTGGCTGGTTGTTGGAACGTTTGGATACTATCTTTGATCTGGCTCAACCCCCAAGAAAAGACAGCGGTGTACTATTCTAGTTTGTACACTACCTATCGTGTCATGTTTTGAGGCAATCACTTCCATGAGCTTTGCTTCGAATTTGACCCGTCTACAAAGTTTGTCTGGCCGCTATAAACAAAGCAACTAGCTTGTTTGGTTCTTTCTCCAAGGATCGGCCCATACAAGAGAGAGTAAAAAAAAGGAAATCTGATCGGTAGTAAAAAAAAAAGTGAAAAAAAAGAAGGAGTTGCCGATCGCTGTTTACCTAGCAGGTCAGATCCTTTGTTTGGATAGCTTCTATCCTGCACGTCTCGAGTGACCCTGTTGTTTCGGACGGGTTCTCACTACTTTGGCTACGTGTAGCCTTTTCGTTATTTCTCCAACCTATCTATCGCGCCGCTCGCCTTCTCTGCGTATACCAGTACATCTATTCAGATTCTATCATACGTGATTTTTCATCTGTGTCTTAGTCTCGCGTCTCTAGTACGACTAAACTAGAACCAGCACTTGACTACTTTGAGCTAATTTTCAGCTTTACATTGACTATTGTGGTTTTAGCATATTTCTCCACATATATTAAGCCTACCTACAGCTCCACATATTTCTACATCGTGCGTTGTACGTTTGCCTGGTTATCGCTTTATCAAGCTTCTGGAGTTATTCGACACCGCTGGATTGCCGATCACCACCTGCTACATGGTAAGAACTTGTAAGAATTTAATAGTTGCAAATACTGTGAGCGACATACCACCACATCCTAGTAGTTGATAGGAACATATACCTGCGATTTGTTTCTTGTCTTCTACTAATCATGGCAGATTCTGGAGTTCGAAGTTCTTGGGCTTCGTCTATCGTCGGAGATGTACCACCACCTAGCAAAATAAGACAACGACTGCGAGAGGTTAAGACAAATAATCAGGTTACTATTTCCATGCCATCATTTAATGGTCGCTATAATCCTGGTTTATATATTGATTGGGAATTTGAAATGAGCGATATTTTTGTCTCCCATAATTTTTCTGAGACTAAGAAACTAGAGGCTGCAATTAGTAAATTTACCGATTTTGCTTCTATGTGGTGGAGTGAATATTGTCGTTTATATCCTGATTATATACCTACTACTTGGCATGATTTGAAACTTGCTATGCGATATAGATTTGTTCCACCATATTATACTCGTAACATGGTTAAAAAATTACAAAATTTACGTCAAGGTAGTGATACAGTAAAATATTATTATGATGCTTTCGAAAACACCTTGTTTTATTCATTTTTAGAAGAAAGTGAAGAAGATTTAATAGATAGATTTTGGAGAGGTTTAAACTATGATATTCAGGATCTACTCATACTTGAGAAATATTATTCTGTCAAACAATTGTTTCGCCTTGCTTGTAAAGTTGAACAGGATATGCGGAGATGTGTATACCACACAACCACACTTACCAAGCCGCTTGATTTTTTCACTACGTCGACGAGTGCGAGTGAAGCACCTCGAACTTCTGATGAGGTGTCATCACCTGCGGTACCTACATCATCTGAGATGGATCTACATGGTAATGGTAAAGGTACTGATTTTGTTCCTTCACATGATGAATGCTCTATTGTTTTAGACATATCATGCGCTGAGGTAACCAATGATTTGATCACACCATCTATATTAGAAGATAATACTATTGATCTGCATGTACCATGTGATCCAACAACTGAGACAAATGCTATTTTGAGTGCACCTGTTGACGAGAATGGACATGGGATAGAGGATGGTGTAAATGCGATTCCTACCATTTTGAGTGCTTCTATTGCTGAAATTAGTTCTTCTATTGATATGAGTGCCCAAACTGAAATTACTGCTCGCAAGAATGAACCTTATGATTTTATAGTTGAATCTAATTTGGATCATACAAAATTGGTTACGAATAACGAAGAGTTGGGCACATTTTTCCATGCTAATTCTTTGTTTTCTATTAAGATGGATCCACCAATGTTTTTGTCACATGCTAGAAATAAGATTGCTGAAATCACATGCTTGCGTCCTTTGAAGAGTGTTTATGCCCCTAATTTTAAATTTAATTTAATTGGAGATTATGGCGTAGACAATGACTTTTTGGTGCATGAAATATGCATTACATGTGATAGTTTTCCTAATTTCATCAGTCTGAGAGAACGTGAAATTCCACATATGCTGACTCATTTTGATATGACCTCCAACACTGATGTTGATTCTATGCCAAATTGTATGCCACGTGATCTCTTCCATAAGCATGTAGTGGTTAGAAATTTGGATACCTTGCACTTCTGTGTACCAATGTTGGGATGGTTTAATGATAAGCATGGTTTAATGATAAGCATGATTGCTTCACTTATATTTGCAAGCTAAGTTGTGATATTTCATATTGGAATCTATGTAATACTCAACTAATCCACTATAAGCAGTATTTATGTAAATCAATAAATGTGAAAAATGTGAAAGTAATTAAAATGGATGACATATACATATACCATGTACACACTTTGTCTCTTGTGTTAGCATGTTTACAGAATAAACATCGCCGAGGACGGCTTTCTTTTAAAGAAAGGGAGGATGATGAGGACATGCCAACCTCAGATACGCCCATATTAGTTACTCGTAGACTTATTTTTCAGGTGAATTCTATTAGTAATTATATTATTTATTATTTTCATAGTGAGAGCAAAATTACTACATTTATGTTTTAAATATGCAGAATTAGAAGAGATCTGTACAAGCCTCGGGTAAAAATGCGCGATCGATTCGGAGAAGAATTCATGGGCTTGCACCAACTTAAAGTTAAAGAAGCTTGACTTAATCACTACGCATGTATGCCTTGTCATGGTTGTGCACGTGATGTGCAAATGGGCAGCCAAACCTGCTTGTGTGCTGGATCGAATTTTGCATGCAAGACATGGAAGTCAAGCTTTTAAAGATCACGTTCAGCTGTTGTTTCGGTGCACTCGATGGACACTGGACATGGCAGCAATGACCTCAGAAGGACATGCGGCCCAAGGCCTTCTATGTCGATCATGTTTACGAAACGGCCCAAGCGTACTACATCAGGAGACAACGACACGGCACCACATCGAGGCGGCGTACCTCCTGTATCGCTCCTGAATAAATAGTCAGCCCTCAGCTAGGGTTAGATAGGATTTTGTTTAGTTAAAGACTTAGCCACGAGCTACTCTTCGCCATAGGCACAAGTGTCAAATCGACCTTTTGTACTATGCACAGACAGAATCCCACCTCTTCAATAAAGCCTTCATCTTTATTCGCAATATCTTGATTGCAACTATAATTCTTGCTTGTTCTTCGATTACTTGCAGGGATTGATCCTCGTGATCAGGTTGATCTAGCTCCGGCGTGATCAATAGCCTCGGAAGTTGGTGTATCGATTGCTAAGGCGCAACGTCTCGCACGTTTGTAGTCGGATCGTCAACGTCGACCTCCACCATAATCGATAGTTATCGTCTCATCGAAAGATCGGGCACCTTTACCCCATCACATTGTTATAAAAGACTTTAGATCATCTAGGCTAGAACAATCACAGTAGATCAATTTCTGTAAAGAACTAGGCAATACACTGTGTGAGAGAGAGAGATCGGAGAGGGAGACGGTGAACCACCTGCACCTTGGCTCGAGGAGCCCGAACCGGATGCCATCGGGAGGGTGACGGCGTGAGAGTGGCAGTGGCATCGGAGGAGCTTCCCGTTGGCCTACGCTAGAACCCTAGATTGGTAGGGATGTTGGTGGGGGCGGCTACGCACGATCAACCTTGTGAGGCGTGCAGGCCGGGGCCCCCACCCTTTATATAGCGCGGCGATAGGGGCCCACTGTCCATAAGGGAACGGACGCCCCCGATCAGGGCGCGAGGCATGGGGTGGATCGAGTCGTTGGACTCGGTCTAGATGAGATCAATCCAACAGGTATATTCAGATCTATGGTTTTGTATCCATCTTCGGCTGCCTCCAGGACAGTAAAAGATTGTGTCATGGAAAAGAAAGAGTTTAAAGACCTCAAAGATTTGCTAGTTTCTTTCTGACTTTATTTTGTAATAATTGAAGTCGGCTTGTATATCTCTACCTTGTCCTATTTATTACTATAAATATATGTGGTATTGATTGTAAAAAAAAATCAACATACAATTCAAAAGGAATGTCATCTGAGGAAACATCTTTCTGGCCAATGTTGACATACATGCATTCCAGAGCTAACATATTGAAGTCGGCGGTGATGTAACGAATAGAGCTAATATAAACGAATCCACTACGAAAATGCAATTCTGAACCCGAGCTCATATGAGCTCTTTTTCTAGACCACACGTTTAACCTAAAAAATGTTCGTACCTGCCTCGTATTCAAATCGTATGTCAATTTCTATAGTACTCCCTCTGTCCTGGTGTATAGGTCCTGCGCGTATCCCTAGGTCGCCATTTTGACAAATATAATACAAATTTCATAACATAAAAATTATACCATTAAAAAATACATAATCTGTAGTTTTCAGTGATATATATTTTGTAGTATATATTTTATATTATTTTAGTTGAAATAAAAATTTAGGGATACGCGCAGGACCTATACACCGGGACGTAGGGAGTAATAAAAGTAGGCGGTTTCAAACCTATACCCGTGTGCATGCCATAATTAATGTTGCCATTCACAGTCTATCCGTCATGTGGCGTCACGGGCACCAGCCATAATAAAATCCTGCTGAAAATCTCGCCCACGTGGTCAGCACCATCGTCTCTTCTAGTACAAGATTCGTTCCCCATTCTATTCTTCATCGATTCCCGTCGCCACCCTTCATCGTCTCTACCGAGCTCGCCTTGGCTAAATCCGATCTGCAATGGTCTCGCCTGAACAAATCCGAAGGTAGCCGATGAGGGAGCACGAGCCAGCGCCGATGTGAAGAAAACGTCAGGCCACTCAGGCGCCCGCGAGCGCGTCCATCGATGCCAGAACGGTGCGGGCGACCGGCGGGGCGGGCAGATCTCGGAGTGAGAGCTCGGGGTCTAAGTGCGACGGTGCCGATAACATGGACATTTAGGACTGCTGCGAGCTCCTCACCGACGGCGTGAACAGCGGCACATCCAAGCCGCCCCGTCGCGAGACAAGCACTACACAGCCCTCCTCCTACTGCTCAAGTCTTGCAGAGCGATCCCATCCGAGGCGCTCCATCAGCTGCAGAAGGCATCGCATAATCTGATTCCATGCCCCATCGCGGCCTGAGGCCGGACCAGTTCATAGAGGCTGCATAAGCCATCGCAAGATCTTTGTTTGTGGGCCACGGATGCTTGATTTTAGCACAACCACTTCCATAGGTACAGATCATACTCCGTCATCCTCCGGCAAACAGGCCTCCCGCATCCATTACGAGGCTCGTCGACTGCAGATTCCTACACGTATACCATGTATGCATTGTTTTATGTGCCTCGTATTTCATCTGAATATCAGAGGTTACATGGATTCCAAGATCAAATATGTGGCCCATAAAGAGCTCATATGAGCTCGGGTGTCAAAACGCCCCGTCTGAATCCACTATCCCTTGTTTGAGGTCCTCCACTCCTCGACTACTTCAGAAATCAATAACCACAAAAAACACTTCGATTTGCAAAAAAAAAAAAACACTAAAGACAATGCTATCGAGACAGGGATTGAGTAAAAATAAACAAGGAAATGATACCAGAACAAGATGGAAAGAACAAATTTCTTCTAAAATTAAGGCTACAATGAACAGCGTCCATATCTCAACGAACAACATCATCAATTGACCAGTTTATAAAACCAACTATCATGTATGCCTTTTCCAACATCTAGCACAGCAGTGCGCAACATCGATGATCAGTTCTCATCTGTTGCAAACCTGGACTAGAGGAGAAGAGTATCGTTTCATTGATCAGCTGTGTCAGCAATAGGGGGCGCAGCAGCTCCGTGGTTTTATTGCCTGCCTTTCTTAGAGCTGCAGTCCGGGCACTTGTAGTGTTTTATGTGCTCCGCTTTCGCCGGGGTTATCCTTACGCACTTGCCATGGAACCACCGCTCACAAATATCACACCCAATCCAGAACTCGCTTGCGTTGTAGCGGCCGCCGCAGGTTCCACAAAGGGTCTCGCTGTGTTCATCATCGTCCTCGTAGGCATCATCAACAACAGCTGGCCTTGAGTTCTTCGTCTGCATATCATTATTTGCTCGCTGTATAAATAAAGTTAGTTTTCAGTTTGTGGAAGCTCAACGAGAACAACTGGATAATAATGTTCTGACATAAGAAAACTATTAGAAACATTGACATGGCACCTTCGCTGAGTGTCTGGATTTGACACTATTCTCAACACCAGATTTATTATCCCTTCCGTGCTTACGCTCAGACAATGATTCAAGCACAGTTGGTTGGTCGTTGATCATGCTGAACAAGCGCTTCCTGACAAACAACAAAGCAAATCACTGACTGCAGGAAAAAGGATGCAGTTGGAGTTTTCATAACAACTTTTCACTAACCATGAAATGAAACTTCACATTCGCAAAAAAGAAAGTGATTATGGGTGTTACAACAGTTTCTTTTAATCAGATAGACACCAAGTACTCCACACATGATTTGTGGTCTTTATGTCGACAGAAAGTATATCAAAGCACCAAACAAGGTTATTCATGAAGTATTAGCTCGTAGGCAATGTAAGAGCTTTTCTAGTGATATATCAAAACTTTACCAGACAAAATAGTATTTTGCTTCAAATGAAAAATAGACAAACTTGGATATTAAAACACAATACTCATCAAAGTGTATTCCCAAGGCAGAACAGTAGTCAGGAATATCCTAGACATATTACTAACATTTCATCTGAAAAGAAATGTGCAGAAAAAAAATTTGCAGTTAATTAAATTCTCCCATGAGATAGATACTAATGGTAAGACCATCAGGATAGCAAATCCGCCCGGAGAATAGTGTAGAATAGGTTCTCTAGACACTTGAGAGTTCCTATGAGTAAGAATACTCCCTGTGATTTTTGGAGGGATTACTGTAGTAAATTATTTGATTGGTAAATTCATGGGATGGCTCTGCGTAAGACGAAAAGCTATAATCGGAACGGAGGGCACAACTAATAGTTCAGAATTATGTAGACCCTAGTACAGAGACAGAAGGTACTGCATAAAACAAAACAAAAATCGGTCCTCAAGCAATAGAAAACTAATAGAATGTGAAGAGTACTGAATTGACGGTAAAATCAAAGGGGAATCACATCCATACCTAATTAGCAGAAATAATAACAGTTCACCCTTAAAGCATCCCATGGCAAATAGTACTAGATTTCATAAAGGAAAAAAGAGAACAAACAAGCGATGATTTTTAGATAACAGGATGGTTATAACTCTGTCAGGATACCGCATGACCATCTGGTGATAGGTCTAGTACTTGTAGAAAACGTCAAAAAAGGCATTCTTGTCAACTCAACTGAAGTAAGGGATTAAACGGATACCAGAATCCCAAATTGCATTGAAGCACTCCATAAAAACATCAGGAGATATTTAAGTTCGAGCCACGAATGAAAAAAACAAGGTTTCTACTTGCAATTGACAGATCACCGAGTCTCAAATTCAAACACCTTCACCGTCAACATCCGAAAAACATGCACGTGCATAAATCATGACCTGAAGCATCCAAATTGCTGAAAAACAAACTGCGTACAAACTTAGGAATGTTACACATCCACTGTAACATACTACTTAAAACTGATGATAGATAATGGTGGCTTTGTCATTTATCGCAAAATAAATGAAGTTCGAAACAGAGCATAGCAGATAGTATGTACATTTGGCCACAATTCTGATATAATTGTGAAAAGTACAAAAAATATATAATCCAGAAGCCACGGTGCCAAAAGACCAAAATTTCGTTTCACCCATCAGAGATACAGGCTTGTATTCGCTACGGAGTAAATAAATACGGGCTTATGGGATTTTAAAAGCTGGAGAAAAGAAGAAAAATACACAGACACAAAGAATAAAGCATGCATACAGAGCGGGAAACATACAGAGACAGAATAAAGCTTGCATACACAGCGCGAAACAGGCCCCATCCATAGCACAAATAAAAAGAAAATGGGGAAAACAGAACGACTGGGGCATAAGAAACATGTGCAAGAGCACAATCACACACATGCATCAGTTGAGGGTAAATAAAATAAGCGATCCATAAACCCCACGCACAAGCAGTAGAAGTGCATTACACAATGAAGACAAGAATCTAAGATCAACAGTACGTATCAGAATTTTTTCTCTCCCTCCTGGAGGTTAATCTTTCGAACATCAATAGCAATAGCAATGGACACTGAGCTAAAGCTTAAGACTAGAGTGAACTCCTCCGGATCTGATGGGGGAGCAGGCCGTACCTCTCGTTGGCATTGAGGCGCGCCCCAAAGAAGAAGGCAACAGAGAGCAGCCACGAATCGGAGTGGACGGCGACAAGCGATAGCCAGTCGCGGCGGTGCATCCCGTCCCTGGCGAAGTTGATTCCTAGCGCCGGCTCCGGCATCTCCGGCGGCACTTCCTCCGCTGGAAGCGCGACCTCCCATCTCCCATTGGAGTATCCATACAGGCATAAATTCTCCTTCTCTGTGCACCAGCCAAGAAACCCAATCAAACGAAACGATAACAAGAACCGAACAAATTCGAACCTCTCAGATCCGATCGGATTTTACCTGGGTCGCAGTACCCGAAGAAGTCGTCCACATCTGCAGGAGCCACGAAACCACGCGGGTTCAGGTGCCGGCACGTTAGATCTAATACACAAGAGAAGCAAGAGAGAGTGAGAAGGGGGCGGCGCCGGTGTCGCTTACCGACGGTGAGGGCGCGGACGAGTGCTGTGCGGCGGTTATAGAAGTCCTTGTAGATGTCCTCGACTGTGCGGGGAGCAGGGGAGACGGGGGCGGCAGCGATCTCCATCGGCGGGGGCACGGCGCGCGGCGTTGCAGGCAGCAGTGTCGGCGGCTCCGATGTGAGGGGAGCTCAGGCGGAAGCTCTGACACTGGACGGAATTTAAGGTAAAGGGATGCGGTCCACGGGGGCGTGACACGGTGGAATGGGGATGACAAGCCGTGTTGGGGCCCATCGGTCGGTGTGATGGATGCCTGGTGAGACCAGAAAAAGCTGACCTGGCGCTGTCCTGGAGGGACAAGATCTTCTGCGCCAGATAATGCTTTCAACTGACAGTTACACATATATGAAATGGACATTTTTTAATCAATTTCACAAATAATATTATATTTTCGTTATTTGCAGATCTAGCATGGCGTCGAGTTGGGCCGACGCGAAAAGTGCATGTCATATTGCGCGGACGCGATTAGAGGGTTGGCTTGTAGACTTGGCCATTCAAAGGGCATGGTCGTATCGGGCAGGCGCGACAAGCCCTGGTTGCATCGGGCATGCGCGACAGCCCTTGATTGCATAGGTCGGCCGCGACAGGGCCGTAATCCTCCTACGTGCACTCAGATGTTCGACCCAGTCGGTCATTTTAGGCTACGCACACCCAACGACTCGGTTTATATTAATTGTTCAGCCGAACGAAATTTTTACAGATATAAAAATTAGATCACGGGATTTCTTGTCACGACACATATTTCCGCTAGTTTCTTCTTCAGAGTAATATTTTCAATACATTTTTTAAGTAACATTGGCCAATAAAAAAATTGCGTGATACATCGGTATTATATACCGCAAACTAAAATTAAGGTACATAATTCTGGACAGGTAGAATTAAGATACAGTTGTAGTAGGGATAACTATGGCTAGGCAACTCTTTTGTCCTTGGTTGAATTTGCTTTCTTGCCTTGGTGCTAGGCATGAAGTCATCGTCATCGATGTCTCTTTGACGTTGCAGGTTCCTTGCCCATGCAAGCACCACCCTTCGACGAGGCAGCTTCTTTGCCCTTCCATGGTGCAGCTTTCTTGTGAAGGAACAAAGATGGCTCCTAGAGAGGGTGAATAGGTGACTTAAAAACTCTTACGGATTTGGCTCTGTCCTAATGCAAAATTAAACTAAGCGGATATTTTTCAAGCACAAATACTAAATATACTAGGCTCACCTATGTGCACCAATAATAAATAGTTCAACGAGATATAGCAAGTACAAGTATAAGGTAGCAATTCAAACTTTACACAAGATACTACAATTGGTAAATTGGTATTGAAGTAGCAGTACCAAGTAATAAGAAAAGAAGCAATCCCAGATTATAAGAAAAGTAACAATGCAATCCCAGACCTGTTTTGCGGACCCAAGAACTGAAGAATATAGTGGATCGGACATTCAGTACCGTGTGTATATAACATCGTGAGCATTCCACCTGGAAGGGAGGTAATGAGTTGATTGAAAAATTCTGCTACTCCCATGGTAGCATGGATAGTATTATGCCTAAGAACTGATTTTGTTCGAATTTGAGAATTGACAGAAACAAAATAAAAGGAGTAGTACAATCTGCATTGCAAAAAGCAACATGAACTTACATGCTATTTTCTATACAGTCAGGCTGGAAGAAACCTGTACATTCGGGCTTCAAGAAACCTCTAGAAAAAAAGTTCAAGTATTCAGAGAGAGAGAGAGAAAGAGAGTTAGGACATAAAATGGGGATAAAATGGCGTCACCTGAGTACTGGTATGGGGAAATCATGAATAGAGCAATTTGGACAGCCAAAATACCATATGTATATAGGACGTGGAAACCAAAAGTCATGTGCAATTAGTAATGATGATTAAATAAGGGCGAAGTAGCGGTAACAGACATTGTTCATGAGAATTAAATGACACTAAATTTGGTCACCAAGAAATGATTAGAGATGAGTGGTTCACTGAATCTGGAGGGTAATGGAGCAAACCGGGATTGGGGAATATTTGTGGGTGACGGCAGCTTATGGAGTAACGGCCAGAAGCCTCGTGTTGCAAGAGATGCCCGCACCACGGGCAATGTGCACTCGTAGGAGGAGAACACGACTAGTGGCAGAGGTGCGGCTCTGCTTGCCGGTGGGATAGCTGTGGCCGGCATGGCTGAGGTCCAGCGGCACGGGAGTAGGACGGATACGAACAACAGTGTGGAGATGTGGCCAAGACTGGCGGTGAGCATCCGAGGGGGAACTGGATGGGGAGCGATAGGGGAAGAGGGTGATGGCGCGGTGATGATGGTGCCAGAAAACTTGTTGGCGTTTATTGATGAAGTAAAAATGACCGGCCAGTTGGAAACCCCAAGAGAAGGTTTGATGAATATAGCAGCAAGTTTTCCCTCAGTTATGAAACCAAGGTAGTCAATCCAGTAGGAGGGAGACAAATGACCGAAGGTGATGCCCTCTAGCTGCGTGATGCTCTAACAAGGGCGCCGTTAACGATAACTTGTTAGCGCGTCTTCAGCCAGTAGCAACGTGGAACCTGCACACAACACAACCAAATACTTTGTTCCCAACTTACGATGAGGTTGTCAATCTCACCGGTTTGCTTGAAACAAAGGGTATGAGCGTATCGAGTGGAAAGTGATAATAGTATGCGAGTAAAGTAAACAGTGCGAGTAAAGTAAACAGGTGATGGCAATATAAAGGAAATAGGACCAGGGTCCACAGTTCACTAGTGGTGTCTCTCCATAAGATAAAATAACACATGTTGGGTAAACAAATTACAGTTGGGCAATTGATAGAATAAAGACAACGTGCATATGTCGAGAGGATCACTATGAGATTCACTCTGGGCATTACAAGAAGATACATAGACCGCCATCCAACTGCATCTATGACTAATAATCCACTTGTGGCGAATCAATCCGAGAACTCCACAAGTATTAAGTTGCGAACAACAGATAATTGCATTAAGCAAAGTGTGTAATGTAAACAAAGCATATGCCCTTGAGCATATGAATGTTGTTTTCCCCCTAGTAGCAACAGCACATCTACAACCTTAGAGGTTTCTGTCACTCCCCCAGATTAAATAGAGGCATGAACCCACTATCGAGCATAAATACCCCCTCTCGGAGTCACTAGCAACTACTCGGCCAAGATAGCTACTAACAACGGAGAGCATGCAAGATCATAAACAACATAGAGATTACATAAGATAATATTCAGCACATCAACTCAATCATAACACCAATATTCATCGGATCCCAACAAACACAACATGTAGAATTACATAACGGTGATCTCGATGATGTAAAGCAGCTCACGAGATCTAAACATGAAGCACATGGTTGAGAAGACAACCATCTAGCTACTGTTATGGACCCATAGTCCAAGGTAGACTACTCACTCATCGCGCCGGAGGCAAGCATGGCAATGAAGAAGACCTACGGTGGCGATTCCCCTCTCCGGAAGGGTGCCGGGAAGAGCTTCTGGACCCTCCCGATCTTCGGGTCCACGGCGGCGGCGGATCGCGATGCGTTCTGGAAAAGTGATCGGGTCTTTAGGTTTTTCCCGTCGGGAGGTCTTTATAGGCGAAGGGGCGTCGTCAGAAGTGGACCAGGGGGCCCACGCCACAAGCCGACGTGGGCCAGGGGTGGGCCGCGCCCCCTGGTGGTGTGGCCACCCTCTGGTCTGGCTCCGTCTCCTCTTTGGTGTTCTGGAAGCTCCGTGAAATATCTGGACGACTGGCTTTGGTTTCGTCCAATTCCGAGAATATTTCCTGTGTAACTTTTCTGAAACACAAAAATAGCAGAAAACAGGGAACTGGCACTGTGGCATCTCGTTAATAGGTTAGTTCCGGAAAATGCATAAAAATGCCACGAAGTGTAACGAAACACTAAACAAATGGTGTAAAAACAAGCATGGAGCATCAAAAATTATGGATATGTTGGAGACATATCAGCATCCCCAAGCTTAACTCCTGCTCGTCCTCGAGTAGGTAAGTGATAACAAAAGAAATAATTTTTGAGGTGACATGCACCTACACAATCTTGATCATATATGTAAGCGTTGTGCGCTGGGATCAAAAGAACTTAAAACATGGGCATGAAAGATGTAATCTTGATAGAAGAAACTTAGCAACCATGTTATAACATGAAAATGAACACAAACAAAAGATCATGAAAATGAAACAATGAAAGTCAAACGTGTGTTCAAATCATAAGGAAAAACATACAAATGGTTTTCAGCTTGTCCCTCATGGAGTAGCAAAACATAAATGCATAGGACACCTTCAAGTTTAGGAGGGTGACCAGATACAAATAATTTGAGAACAAGTGAAACCAACAATATGAATCAATCAATGAAAACTTTGGGACAATGCACATTATACTCAGAATGACAACTATGCTCTCTTAATGGTGCATAAAGATAGAAGGTGGTGACTCAACATAAAAGTAAAAGAAAGGCCATTCGCAGAGGGAAGCAGTGATTAAACATGTGCTAGAGCTTTTCATTTGTAAAACAGAGATAAAAATTAGGTTTTGAGAGGTGGTTGTTTCATGTCAACGACTGGCAATGGGGTCTTACTATCTTCCATAATAAACAAGTGAGAGCGGTTCTGAGTTCTTTGAAAATTTGGCACATTGGTGCTCTTTTATAAAGCTTTGGCACTCCTCCCCACCTTTTTTCCTTTCTCAAACCATGGCTAACCGATTCCATCGGGTGCCCACCAACATTCGCATACCATGGAGGAGTGCCTTTTTTCTTTTTAGAATTAGATTGCAATGGTCTGACCAGCTCTCTTGCAAAATGAATGACGAGCAGATAAAGCTGCCTAGTTGAGGGGTACTTAATTTAATATGGAAGATAGCAATTCCGACCACTACGTCCCCATGAGCTAAAACCAGTGGCACAAAACGAGAATTAGTTGAAGGTTTTGAAAGGTAGCACATGAAAATTTACTTGGAATGGCTTACAAATACCATGCATAGGAATTTATAGTGGACACAATGGCAAACTTGGTTTTTAGGAGTTGGATGCATGAGTAGAGCTCATACTCAGTACAAAATGAGGGCTAGCAAAAGACTGGGAGCGACCAACTAAGAGAGCAATAACGGCCATAATCATGCAGAGCGACAAAGCGACATTAAAAGAAGCATAAGATGGCATCAAAAGTCAAAAACTAAATGATCATAGAGGCAATGGCGACTTTGTATGAGTCTAACATGTATGAGCATGCGCCAAGTCAACCCAAATAAAGCATCAAAGGAGAAAACCAAAATAATGCTTCCAAATAATTAAAACAACGCATGATTTTTTCAACGGCTCATTAAGCAATCTCAGTCATTTGAGACAAGTCATGCTACAGAAAAACCACTAAGCATACTATCAAGAAGACATTAAGCACGACATGCAAAATCCTAGGCCGCAGTCTACAAAAGCTCCTTCTTGTACCACTTTTTTGCATAAAGCTTTTTCTCTTTTCCAACACCATTCAAACTTTTTATAGCCAACTCTTTTGATGAAAACCAATAAGGACCAGAGGTCAAATACACCTTGATGCAAAGATATAAGAAGATCTGAACACATATCAAGGCGAAAATCGAAAACTAAACGCAGTTCTAGAAAAAGAGAACACTCGTGGAAATGAATAGAGTGAAAAACGGAGTGTTCTTAGCAAATGAAAAGCAAGGCAACTTCTCCAAAAGGAATTTGTTGGGGTCCAACCATTTATTGTAGCAAACAAAACTAAACAAAACTGAAAACTAAAAACAACTGACGCTCCAAGAAAAATGCATCATGCATGAAGCAATAAAAATATAGTGTTTTAAAAGGTGACCTGATTTTTGCCGATGAAGAAGGGGTGCCTCGGGGGCATCCCCAAGCTTTGACGCTTATACTTTTTGGATATTTCTTGGGGTGACATGGGCATCCCCAAGCTTGAGCTTTTGTCCATTCTTCAACTCATCTCATCATTCTCCAATCCCTACACTTGAAAACTTCCTTCATACAAAACTAAACACAAATCTATTAGCAACATTAGTGTAAGCATAAAATGGAATCAACCCTTTTTGCTTCAGGTTTCAACTCAAAACCACCACATATAAAGCATAGACTACTGTAGCAACTTCCCCAAAAGTTCCGTGATCAAAAGAACTAAAAATAAAGCGATAAAGCGGCAAACACAAATATTGGCAGAAATCTGTCAAAACAGAACAGCTGACAAAGGTTGAATTTTTAGAGGGTTTTCTGTTGCTCAAATCAAAAAGTGTTAAACTAATGAAAGTTTTGATATAACCTGGGGCATATGCACAAGAAATCGCAGGTCCAAAAGATATACAGAGAATTTTCACGAATTTTTACGGTGCAGCACCGAAAACTGTTTCAAGATAGCAACATCCCCAAATCTTACCTCACTCAAATTAGAGGCTTCTCTTGGCACAAAAACGAAATAAAAAGGATAAGGAGAGGTCATTACAGTAGTAATAACTTCCAAGACTCAAATAAATGAAAAAGAACTGAATGTAAAAACATTGGGTTATCTCCCAAGAGTGCTTTTCTTTAACGCCTTTGAGCTAGGCGCAGAAAATGCGAATCAAGTAATATCAAGCGATGAAGCATTAGCTCATAATTTGCTCTAAGAATAGAGTCAAAAAGTAATTTCTTTCTCTTTCTAGGGAAGTGTTCCATACATTTCTTGAGTGGAAATTGGTATTTGATGGTGCCTTCCCTCATATCAATGATGACACCTACAGTTCGAAGAAAGGGTCTTCCCAAAATAATAGGACATGAAGCATTGCATTCAACATCCATGACAAGAAAATCAACGGGAACAAGGTTATTGTTAACCATAATAAGAACATCATTAATCCTTCCCAAAGGTTTCTTCTTAGCAACATCAGTAATAGGAACATCATAATAACACTTTTCAAGCGGTGGTAAATCAAGCATGTCATAAATTTTTCTAGGCATAATAGAAATACTAGCACCTAGATCACATAAAGAATGACAATCAAAACCATTAACATGCATATCAATGATGGGTTCCCAACCATCTCCTAACTTCTTGGGAATAGAAGCTTTTTGCTTCAACTTTTCATCCCTAATTTTCATAAGAGCATGGGTAATATGCTTAGTAAAAGCAACATTTAAAGAACTAGCATTGGGAGTCAAAGCAAGATTTTGCAAGAACAAACTAACTTCAGATATATTGCAGCCATCAACATCAAAATTATTAAAGGAAATAGAGCTATCATCTCCTACACTCCGAAAAATTCCAGCACTCTTCTGAGAAAAAGTTTTAGCTGTTTTAGGCTTTTTAACACTAGGAGTAGGAGTTTTCTCTACACCAATTAAAGTAAGAGGATTGCTAGCATTTGGAATAACATCATTAGAGGTAGTAATGGTACATACCTTCATCTCTCTAGCCATCTCATCTTCTCTTTCCCACCTGGCATGTAATTCTGCTAGCATCCTAACATTTTCATCAATTCTAACTTGGATAGCATTAGCAGTGGCAAAAACATTGTTCTCTTTCACCTTATTAGGCAACACTTTTAATTTCAGAAGTTCAACATCATGAGCAAGGCTATCAACCTTAGAAGTAAGAATATCAATTTTGCCTAACTTTTCCTCAACAGACTTGTTAAAAACATTTTGCTTACCGATGAAGTCCTTGAGCATTACCTCAAGCTCGGAGGGCGCGACCCTAGTGTTGTTGGAGGAATTACCATAAGAATGACCATAACCATTACCATTGGTAGAAGGATACGGCCTATAATTGTTACTAGCAAAATTGTTCCTATAAGCATTGTTGTTAAAATTATTATTTCTAATGAAGTTTACATCAACATGCTCTTCTTGAGCAACCAAAGAGGCCAAAGGAACATTATTATGATCAACATGTGTCCTATCATTAGAAAGCATAAGCATAATAGCATCAATCTTATCACTCAAGGAAGAGGTTTCCTCAACAGAATTTACCTTCTTACCTTGTGGAGCTCTCTCGGTGTGCCATTCAGAGTAATTTACCATCATATTGTCGAGAAGCTTTGTTGCGGCGCCCAAGGTAAGGGACATAAAAGTGCCTCCAGCAGCTGAATCAAGTAGGTTCCTCGAAGAAAAATTCAGTCCTGCATAAAAAGTTTGAACAATCATCCAAGTAGTCAGTCCATGAGTGGGACAATTCTTTATCATAGATTTCATTCTTTCCCAAGCTTGAGCAACATGTTCATTATCAAACTGACTAAACTTCATAATATTGCTACACAAAGCTATAATCTTAGCAGGAGGATAGTATCTACCAATAAAAGCATCCTTACACTTATCCCATGAATCAATACTATTTTTAGGCAAAGACAGCAACCAATCCTTAGCTTTTCCTCTCAAAGAAAAAGGAAACAACTTAAGCTTAATAATATCACTTTCAACATCCTTATATTTCTGCATCTCACATAGCTCAACAAAATTGTTGAGATGAGCTGCAGCATCATCAGTACTAGCACCAGAAAATTGTTCTTTCATAACAAGGTTCAACAAAGCAGGCTTAATCTCATAAAAATTTGCAGCAGGAGCAGGTGGCGCAATAGGAGTGCAGATAAAATCACTATTATTAGTGCTAGTAAAGTCACACAACTTGGTGTTTTCAGGAGTAGCCATTCTAGCAAACTAAAAGCAGACAAGTAAAAACAACTACAAAGGATTCTAATTTTTTTGGGTTTTTGATAAAACGATGCAAGTAAAAATAAAGTAAAGCAAAACAATAAACAAAGTAAAAATGCCATTATCTTATGTGCGTGCGAAACTCCCCTTGCAGAAGTCTTCTTCCTCCCCGGCAATGGCGCCAGAAAACTTGTTGATGGCGCGGTGATGATGGTACCAGAAAACTTGTTGGCGTTTATTGATGAAGTAAAAATGACCGGCCAGTTGGAAACCCCAAGAGAAGGTTTGATGAATATAGCAGCAAGTTTTCCCTCAGTTATGAAACCAAGGTAGTCAATCCAATAGGAGGGAGACAAACGACCGAAGGTGATGCCCACTAGCTGCGTGATGCTCTAACAAGGGTGCCATTAACGATAACTTGTTAGCGCGTCTTCAACCAGTAGCAACGTGGAACCTACACACAACACAACCAAATACTTTGTTCTCAACTTACGATGAGGTTGTCAATCTTACCGGTTTGCTTGAAATAAAAGGTATGAGAGTATTGAGTGGAAAGTGATAATAGTATGCGAGTAAAATAAATAGTGCGAGTAAAGTAAACAGGTCATGGCAATATAAAGGAAATAGGAACGGGGTCCACAGTTCACTAGTGGTGTCTCTCCATAAGATAAAATAACACATGCTGGGTAAACAAATTACAGTTGGGCAATTGATAGAATAAAGACAACGTGCATATGTCGAGAGGATCACTATGAGATTTACTCTAGGCATTACAACAAGATACATAGACTGCCATCCAACTGCATCGATGACTAAAATCCACTTGTGGCGAATCAATCTGAGAACTCCACAAGTATTAAGTTGCGAACAACAGATAATTGCATTAAGCAAAGTGTGTAATGTAAACAAAGCATATGCCCTTGAGCATATGAATGTTGTTTTCCCCCTAGTAGCAACAACACATCTACAACCTTAGAGGTTTCTGTCACTCCCCCAGATTAAATAGAGGCATGAACCCACTATCGAGCATAAATACCCCCTCTTGGAGTCACTAGCAACTACTCGGCCAAGATAGCTACTAACAACGGAGAGCATGCAAGATCATAAACAACATAGAGATTAAATAAGATAATATTCAGCACATAAACTCAATCATAATACCAATATTCATCGGATCCCAACAAACACAACATGTAGAATTACATAACGGTGATCTCGATCATGTAAAGCAGCTCACAAGATCTAAACATGAAGCACATGGTGGTGAAGACAACCATCTAGCTACTGCTATGGACCCATAGTCCAAGGTAGACTACTCACTCATCGCGCCGGAGGCAAGCATGGCGATGAAGAAGACCTCCGGTGGCGATTCCCCTCTCCGGCAGGGTGCCGAGAAGAGCTTCTGGACCCTCCCGATCTTCAGGTCGACGGCGGCGGCGGATCGCGATGTGTTCTGGAAAAGTGATCGGGTCTTTAGGTTTTTCCCGTTGGGGGGTCTTTATAGGCGAAGGGGCGTCGTCAGAAGTGGACCAGGGGACCGACAACATAGGCCGGCGTGGGTCAGGGGTGGGCCGTGCCCCCTTGTGGTGTGGCCACCCTCTGGTCCGGCTCTATCTCCTCTTCGGTTTTCTGGAAGCTCCGTGAAATATCTGGACGACTGGCTTTGGTTTCGTCCAATTCCGAGAATATTTCCTGTGTAACTTTTTTAAAACACAAAAATAGCAGAAAACAGGGAACTGGCACTGTGGCATCTCGTTAATAGGTTAGTTCCAGAAAATCCATAAAAATGCCACGAAGTGTAACGAAACACTAAACAAATGGTGTAAAAACAAGCATGGAGCATCAAAAATTATGGATACGTTGGAGACATATCAGAGGGCGGGCGTTAGCCTGAGCCAGCCTTTGCGGTAGCTGCCATAGCGAAGACGACATGGTAGGGGAAGGGAAGACTGTGCGGCCTGGGAATATTTTTTACCTTTTCTTTTTCTTTTTTTCTCACAGGGGGTATCGTGTGAAAGAGTTTGACTTCTGCGTGCATGGTAACGATGGAGTCGATAGAATAGACGGTTCCAGATGACAATTGTAGGGTTCTGATTAAATAGTGATGTGGTTGTGTTGCATGTTAAGATAGACTAAGTAAATAACCCTCTAGTGGGGTTTTGCTTTATAAGAAGTATAGATAGTATTATTTAATTATAACCTTCCACTCTCTCACTTCCTCTTATCCTTATTTTTGCTTACTCATCTCCTGCACAGGTCTAGTTGCTTTTGATTGCACCGGCCGGAGGAGGTGTAGGTTGAGTAAACAATAACAACAACAGCCTCCCAATCACTAGTGGAAAAAGGGGCTTCCATCCGCCCCTTTAGTCCCCAAACAGTTTGGGCCGAGACTAAAGGGGGCATTAGTCCCGGTTCGTGCCGCTGGGGTACGGCCAGCACCCAGTCTCGGGTCATAATGGACCTTTATTCCCGGTCGTTAACACGGACGGGGACTAAAGGGGGTGGCGGGCGGGAGCCCCACGCGCGGCGGCCTTTAGTCCCGGGCCGTGTTAACGACCGGGACTAAAGGTTAACCTTTAATCTCGGGCTCGAAATGGCCCAGGACTAAAGGCCTTCGCCTACAAAATGGCTTCTCTTCCCCCAAGCCTGCCAGTATAGTAATAGTGGCCGGTAGATCTGCTTGAATGGGGAGGTCAAGCCCAATTTTTTTATAAAAATTGTCAAAGATTTTGAGTTATTTCATCTATCCAAGTGGTTCAAAAGGTTAGCAACTTCACTCTCTCATCTTTAATTGCTAGTTTAGCTAATATAATGCTCTAGATGTGATGAGATTTGTGTCTTTAATTTGGGAGTAATTATGGAAGTTTATTTGATTTGAGCATAAATTAATTCCTTAGTTTGCATATGTGTAGAGGTGGTATACTTATGTGTTGACCAAAATGAGTATGGAGTAGAAATTTTTCATGCACATAGCTCTTTTTATGCTCAAGAAAATAGAGGGATTTGTGGAGTAATGTTAGAGAGTAATATGGGAGTAATTGTGAGCTTATTTGATTTACAATAATAACTTTTGAGTAGAATTTTTTTGCAATAATAACTTGTAAGTATGAGGCATTTTGTAGATTCATTTTTCATGCACATAGCTCTTTTTATGCTCAAGAAAATAGAGGGATTTGTGGAGTAATGTTAGAGAGTAATGTGGTAGTAATTGTGAGCTTATGTGATTTACAATAATAACTTTTGAGTAGAATTTTTTTGCAATAATAACTTGTAAGTATGAGGCATTTTCTAGATTCATTTTTCATGCACATAATTCTTTTTATGCTCAAGAAAATATACGGATTTGTGGAGTAATGTTATAGAGTAATGTGGGAGTATATGTGATTTATATGCAATGTGAGTTAATTTCTTGTATTAATTTGGTTTATTATATACTTACATAATAATGCAGATGAACTGACAATGGATGTACGGTAGCCGAGTCTCAAGCGAGTTCATTAGGGGCTTGCAGGGTTTCCTCCGTGTGGCTGATGCGAACAAGCGGAATGGTTTTGTTGTCTGTCCATGTAGTGTGTGTAATAATCAGAAGAATTACTCTTCCTCCAAAACCCTTCACGTGCACCTGCTTCAGCATGGTTTCATGCCCAGCTACAATTGTTGGACTAAGCACGAAGAAAGAGGGGTTACAATAGAAGACAATGAAGAAGAAGAGGATGATGACAACTATCTTGAGTTCCCTGAATACGGTGATACTTTTATGGGAGAAGCTGAAGGGGAAGCTGAAGGGGGATCTGAAGGAGAGGCACATATTGAGCCCTCTAATGATCTTGGTCGAACAATTGCTGATGCATGGAGAGAATGTGAAACTAATAAGGAGAGAGAGAAGTTGGATTGCATGTTAGAGGATCACAGAAAGTTCTTATACCCATACAGCCAAAATGGTCTGAAAAAGCTGGGTAGCACACTTGAATTGCTGAAATGGAAGGCAAAGGAAGGTCTATCTGACTCGGGATTTGAAAAGTTGCTAAAAATGATGAGGAATATGCTTCCAAAGGATAAAAAATTGCCCACCAATACGTACGAAGCAAAGAAGGTTGTCTGCCCTCTAGGTTTAGAGGTTCAGAAGATACATGCATGTCCTAATGACTGCATCCTCTACCGCGGTGACTATGAGAATTTGACTGAATGTCCGATAAGCACTGCATTACGGTATAAGATCAGAGGAGATGACCCTGGTGATGTTGAAGGCAAGCCCCCCAGGAAGAGGGTTCCTGCCAAGGTGATGTGGTATGCTCCTATAATACCATGGTTGAAACGTTTGTTTTGGTGCAAAGAGCATGCCAAGTTATTGTGATGGCACAAAGAGGACTGTTTGTCAGACGAGATGTTGAGACACCCCGCTGATGGGTCCCAATGGAGAAAGATCGACATAAAGTTTAAAGATTTTGCAGGTGACGCAAGGAGCATATGGTTTGGTCTAAGTACAGATGGCTTCAATCCTTTTGGGGAGTAGGGCTCCAGTCATAGCACCTGGCCCGTGACTCTATGCATCTATAACCTTCCTCCTTGGTTGTGCATGAAGCGGAAGTTCATTATGATGCCAGTGCTCATCCAAGGCCCGAGGCAACCCGGCAACGACATTGATGTGTACCTAAGGCCATTAGTTGATGAACTTTTATAGCTGTGGGCCAATCTTGGTGTACGTGTGTGTGGGATGAGCACAAACAAGAGGAATTTCACCTACAAGCATTGTTGTTTGTTTCCATCAATGATTGGCCTGCTCTTAGTAACATTTCAGGACAGACAAACAAGGGATACAAGGCATGCACGCACTGTTTACAAGAGATTGAAAGTATATATATTTAGCTAATTGTAAGAAGAATGTGTAACTATCGCACCGTCAATTTCTTGGCAAAAATCATACCTTAAGAAAAAAATGCAAGCATTTCAACGGTAAGGCAGATCACTGGGACAAGCCTAATGAACGTACTGGTGTTGATGTATTTGATATGGTCAAGGATATAGAAGTAATCTTTGGAAAGGGTCTTAGCGGACAATCTGTTCCGCATAACGCAGATGGACATGCACCCATGTGGAAGAAGAAATCTATATTTTGGGAGCTTGAGTATTGGAAATTCCTAGAAGTCCACTCTCCAATCGACGTGATGCATGTGACGAAAAATCTTTGCGTGAACCTGCTAGGATTCTTGGGTGTGTATGGGAAGACAAAAGATACAATGGAAGCATGACATGACCAACAATGTGTGAAAGACCTAGAAGACCGACATCCAGAACTGTTTCAAGGTCGCGCCAGCTACGCTCTTACCAAAGAAGAGAAGATCACCTTTTTTGAATGCCTGAACAGTATGAAGGTCTTGACTGGCTTCTCGTCGAATATAAAGGGAATAATAAATATGGCAGAGAAAAAGTTCCAAAACCTAAAGTCTCATGACTGCCACGTGATTATGACACAATTGCTTCCGGTTGCATTGAGGGGGCTTCTACCGGAAAATGTTCGACTAGCCATTGTGAAGCTATGTGCATTCCTCAATGCAATATCTCAGAAGGTAATCAATCCAGAAGATCTACCACGGTTACAAAATGATGTGGTCCATTGTCTTGTTAGTTTTCGAGCTGGTGTTCCCACCATCCTTCTTCAATATTATGACGCACCTCCTGGTTCACCTAGTCGAAGAGATTTCCATTCTCAGCCCTGTATTTCTACACAATATGTTCCCCTTTGAGAGGTTCATGGGAGTCTTAAAGAAATATGTTCGTAACCGTGCTAGGCCAGAAGGAAGCATCATCAAGGGCTATGGAACAGATGAGGTCATTGAGTTTTGTGCTGACTTTGTTCCCAATCTTAAGCCGATTGGTCTTCCTCAATCGCGTCATGAGCGGAGACTAAGTGGAAAAGGCACGATCGGAAAGAAACCAATGATATATAGGGATGGTCATTCTTTGACTCAAGCACACTAAACAGTTCTACAAAATTCCCTCTTGGTGGCTCCGTACAGTGAGGAATACAAGAATATTCTACGCTCCCAAAACCCGAGGCAGTCTGAGTCCTTTGTTTTACAGCTCCACATGGCGACTTTCGGTGATTGGTTGCGAAGAAGTCTCATGAATGACAATGTTGTTGAAGAGCAGTTGTACTTGCTGGCCAAATTACCATCTTCGACTATATTGACTTTCCAAGGGTATATTATAAATGCGAATACTTTTTACACGGTCGCCCAAGATAAAGAGAGCACCAACCAAAACAGTGGTGTCTGCTTTGATGCAGTAACCGGCAAAGGGCGAACGGACACATATTATGGTTACATAGAGGAGATGTGGGAGCTTGACTATGGACCTTCCTTTAAGGTTCCTTTGTTTTGCTGCAAATGGGTGAAGATGGCAGGAGGCAAGATAAAGTTGGACGAGCAGTACAGAATGACAACGGTGGATCTCAACAATCTAGGGTACCTTGACGAACCATTCGTCCTAGCCAAAGATGTGGCTCAGGTTTTCTATGTGAAGAACATGACTAGCAAACCGAGAAAAAGAACCAAAGCGAATACATCATGTTGTGAACCAAAGCGCCACATAGTTCTTTCAGGGAAAAGAACCATCGTGGGAGTGGAGGACAAGACAGACATGTCACAAGATTATAATCAGTTTGGTGAAATTCCGCCCTTCAGAGTGAACACCGACACAAGCATCAAGTTAAATCATGAAGATGCTCCATGGTTACGCCATAATCGTAAGTAAGGGACACAAGCAAAGAAATGATGTGTAATAATGTATTAAACATTTTATGTAATGTATTGTTCCAATATTTGGTTGCACCAGGGCATCACAAAGAATCTTCACATTGTGTTGCAAAAAAGTGATTTTAGCAAATGTTTAATACTTATATAATGAATTACTAAACCATTTTAGTAACAAATATAGCCTTATTTAAGCATATTTCAAATTTTTGCAAAGTGTATGAACAAATAGAATGAGCAATTGATACGTCTCAAACGTATCTATAATTTTTGATGCTCCATGCTTGTTTTTACACCATTTGCCTATTGTTTTGCTACACTTAGTGGCACTTTTATGCATTTTCCGGAACTAACCTATTAACGAGTTGCCACAGTGCCAGTTCCCTGTTTTCTGCTATTTTTGTGTTTCAGAAGTGATACACAGGAAATATTCTCGGAATTGGACGAAACAAGTTCCTAAAGTCTTATTTTACCCGGAAGCTTCCAGACATCCGAAGAGGTGTCAGAGGGGGGCCACCAGGGCCCCAGACACATGCCCGGCGCGGCCAGGGGTCTGGCCACGCGGGGCCCGCGTGTGGGCACCTGGCCCCTCCTCCGACGGTGCCCCTTCGCCTATATAAAGCCTCGGGACGGGAAACCCTAGGGGATTCGACAATTTTCCAGAAAGAGTTCCGTAGCTCCGCCGCCGCCGTCGACGAATTTCGGGGGACAGAAGTCTCTGTTCCGGCACCCTGCCAGGACGGGGAAGTGCCCCCGGAGCCATCTCCATCGGTCTCCATCGCCGTCTCCGCCGTCTCCATCGACCTCACCGCCATCTCCATCAACCTTGCTGTCTCCTATGATGAGGAGGGAGTAGTTCATCCCCGGGGCTGAGGGCTCTACCGGTAGCTATGTGGTTCACCTCTCTCTCCCATGATGTGATCTTAATGCGACCGTGAGCTTTGTATCATGTTGAACAAGTACATGTTATTATTCAGATATTTTGTGTACTCTAGTGATGTTATTAAAGTAATCTATTCCTCCTGCTATGGTGTAACGGTGACAGTGCGTGCATCATGGTGGTACTTGGTTTAGGGTATGATTGTGATCTCTTGTGGATTATGAGAATAATTATTGCTATGATAGTTTGAGTGATCTATTCCTCCTTTCTTGGTGTAATGTTGACAGTGTGTGCACCGTGTTAGTACTTGGTTTAAGTTGCAATGATTTCTATCTTGAATTGTGATCTGATTTGGATATCTCTATGAGTGGTGTTTGTCAAGTACTTGATGAACTTTAAGGGGTGCTTCTGTAGCCACTACACAATGATTAGTGTTATTCAATAGGAGAGTAATTCAGAGTACCTTAGCAAAGAGAAGTTACTTGTTCATTCATGTTATATTGTTGGGAGTGTGTCCACTAGTGAAAGTATGATCCCTAGGCCTTGTTTCCAAGCATTGCACACCGTTTACTTGCTATTTTGTTACTTGTTTGCTCGCAGCGATATTTATTTCACATCACGTTTGTTACTTATAATCATCTATACCACTTGTATTTCACTATCTCTTCGCCGAACTAGTGCACCTATACATCTGACAAGTGTATTGGGTGTGTTGGGGACACAAGAGACTTTCTGTATCGTAATTGCAGGGTTGCTTGAGAGGGATAGCTTTGACCTCTAACCTCCCTGAGTTCGATAAACCTTGGGTGATCCACTTAAGGGAAACTTGCTGCTGTTCTACAAACCTCTGCACTTGGAGGCCCAACAAGTGTCTACAAGAATAGAAGTGCGTAGACATCAAGCTCTTTTCTGGCGCCGTTGCCGGGGAGGTAAGGTAAAAGGTACTCGCATCCTCCTGTGTGAGTGCTCGGAGTTATTTCCTTTAGATTCTGCAGTTACATCTTTTTGTTTCTTGTTTTTATTTTCACTAGTTAGGCTTAATGGAAAACAAAGAGTTCTTTAGTCTTTTTCCTGATTTTAGATTTGAAGAGAAAATTGAAAATCCTTTGGAGCTTATTTCGCATAGCAATGTTATTAGTACGAATGCTTTGAATACTGTTAATGCTAATGCTATAGAAAAGTCTAAGCTTGGGGAAGCTGGTTTTGTTGAGTATGATATTTTTGGTCCCCCAGCTTTATTGGAGAAAGTTTGCTCTGATGATATTTTATCTCCCATATGTGATGTTTCTAATGATGCTTGTGCTCCCCATCCTTTTAAAATACCTACGCAGATTGTTGAACGTATTAGGGATAACTGCTATTTAGGAGATGGAACTGTCCATCCTGGTGATCATCTGCTCTTTATACATGAATTATGTGAGTTGTTCCAGTGTGCAGGTATTTCAATGAACCAAGTTAAGAAGAAGTTATTCTCTTTGTCACTGAATGGCAGAGCTGAGGAATGGTATCGGCTGCTTGAAGATGGTCCATCTGTTGGCTGGGAGGAAATTGTACCTCTCTTTTATTCTAAATTCTATCCTCCAAGTGAGATTCATAAAGATCGTAATCAGATATATAATTTTTGGCCTCATGAGGGAGAAAGCATTGCCCAAGCATGGGGAAGATTGAAGTTACTAATGCATAAATGTCCTATTCATGATCTTCCCCGTAATATTGTTATTAATAATTTTTATGCAAGGCTTTCAGGATATTACAAGGACTATCTAGATGCATGCTTTGATGGGTCTTTCACAAGCAAAGATGTCGACACCAAGTGGGGTCTGCTTGAGACAATTCAAAAAAATATTGAAGGTTGGGATAGCGACAAAGGTAAAGGACCAGGTATGAATTACGAGTTTGATTGCATTAAGTCTTTCGCTGAAACTGCTAATTTTCAAGAGCTTAGTGCTAAATATGGTCTTGATCCTCAAATTATGGTTGATTGCTTTAAAGCCTTTGCTTCCCATATGAATGTTCCTAAAGGAAATGGGGACGTGTATCATGAACCTTTTAAGGACACTCGCATAGAAAATGATATTATTGTTGATGATTCCAATAAACATGCTCAAACTTCTAAAAGTCCTATTTCTTATAAGCATGTTAATTTTTGTGGAGTACATAGACCTTGTGAACAGAGTTACAACAAGGAAGATTATTGTGTCCACCATGCAAATGAAGAAACTCGAATGTGGTACAAGGATATAGGTGAGATCGGTAAAAAGGTTTGTGAGCTTTATCCTTTTCTTTGTAAACATTGCGATGACATAGGTCATTTTAATTTCCAATGCTCAAGCCCTAATAGTTACTCTTCTAGTACCTTAAGTTTGTATTGTGATGACAAGATTACTCCCAATCAGCATGATGAGCTCACTTTGTTCTTGGCGTGTGACGAGATATCTAGAAAGATTGCTTTGATAGATATGAATGATGTTGATATTAATAGCACCCTTCGTGGTTGTCGTCTCTATTGTGCTAAAGATTGCCTTGCAAACCCTTACATTCAAAATCTTATAAAACTTGATATTTTACCAAGCTATGACAGGACTGATAGATGTTTTTATCTTATTAATAGAGAGGAGGAATCCTCCAAAGTTTCTTCTGTTGTTTCTGTCAGCAAACCAGATTATGTGGAGAAGATGCCTTTCCCTCCTAATGAATATGTGGAGAAGATGCCCTTCAAGTCTCTCCCTCCTAAAGGAGAGAGTAAGAAGAAGAAGAAGAAGAAGAAGAAGAAGAAGAGGAGTAAGAGGCGAGAGGACACGGTATCTTCCCCTAAGCATTATGACCCTGCTATAGATTATGATAATTCTGATTGGGATGATGTTCCTATGCCTATTACTTATGTTAGTGATCATGATTGGGAAAAGCACTCTACTTTTGATATTGAAAATCTTTTTGGTACCAATTCTAAGGTTAATAATTGTTGTACCATTAGTGCTATCCATGTTCCTTCTTATGATGATATGTTTGATGAGTATGCTTTGCGACATACTAGTTCTCTAGCTTGTGATGATGGTTATAATATTTTCAGTTCACCTACTTTTGAGGAGAAAAATAGTTATGATTACAATATGCCTCCTGTCTTTGATGATTATGGTAATGAGAATAATTATTCTGTTGAATCTGCTCCTACTACAATTGTTCATGTGGGGAGTATTAATTCTTTTATGCATGTGGCTCATGATAGGGATGTTTTATGTGATAGTTATATTGTTAGTTCTATTCATGATGCTACTGAAAGTTATTATGAGAGAGGGAAACATGGTTTGATGGACCTCAACAATATTGAGTTTCCCCTCTTTATGTTGCAATTCTTGAAGTTGTACTTGTTTTGCCTTCCTATGCTTTTTGCTTTGCGCTTTTATGACTTGTCTCTTTACAAGACTATTTTTCATAGGAAGTGGTTTAGATTTAAATGTCTTTCACATTTGCTTTTTGATGCTCTCTATTGCTTTAAGTTCCTATATGGCGCCTTTGCCTCAAGCTCTCATATGGCACCCACATGAGCATCTTTGCAAATTACTGCGCCTAGCTCAAATGCGTTAAAGAAAAGCACTCTTGGGAGATAACCCAATGTTTTTTACTTTCAGTACTTTTTCTTTTATTTGAGTCTTGGAAGTTATTACTACTGTAATGACCGCTCCTTATCTTGTTTATTTCGTTTTTGTGCCAAGAGAAGCCTCTAATTTGAGTGAGGTAAAGATTTGGGGATGTTGCTGTCCTGAAACTGTTTTCGGTGCTGCACCGTAAAAATTCGTATAAATTCTCTGTATATCTTTTGGACCTGCGATTTCTTGTGCATATGCCCCAGGTTATATCCAAACTTTTGTTAGTTGAACACTTTTTGAATTGAGCAACAGAAAACCCCTAAAAAATTCGACTTTTGTCAGCTGTTCAGTTTTGACAGATTTCTGCCAATATTTGTGTTTGCCACTTTATCGCTTCCTTTTGAGTTCTTTTGATCACGGAACTTTTTGGGAGGTTGCTACAGTAGTATTTGCTATATATGTGGTGGTTTTGAGTTGAAACCTGAAGCAAAAAGAGGTTGATTATATGTTATGCTTACACTAATGTTGCTAATAGAATTGTGTTTAGTTTTGTATGAAGGAAGTTTTCAAGTGTAGGGATTGGAGAATGATGAGATGAGTTGAAGAATGGACAAAAGCTCAAGCTTGGGGATGCCCAGCACCCCAAGAAATATCCAAGAAGTACAAGCGTCAAAGCTTGGGGATGCCCCTGAGGCACCCCTTCTTCATCGGCAAAAATCAGGTCACCTTTCAAAACACTATATTTTTATTGCTTCATGCACTATGTGTTTTCTTGGAGCGTCAGTTGTTTTAGTTTTCTTAGTTGGTTAGGTTTGTTTGTTTGCTGCAATAAATGGTTAGATCACATCATGTTTCTTTTGGAGGAGATGAACTCGTTTTTCATTTGCCAAGAACACTCTAGTTTTCACTCTTATCGTTCAACGAGTGTTCTCTTTTTCTGCTACTGCGTTTAGCTTTCGATTTTCGCCTTGATTTGCATTCAGATCTTGTTATATCTTTTCATCAAGGTGTATTTTTGCCTCTGGTCTTTATTGGTTTTTATCAAAAGAGGTGTCTATAAAAAGTTCAAATGGTGTTGGAAAAGAGAAAAAGCTTTATGCAAAAAAGTGGTACAAGAATGAGCTTGTGTAGACTGCGGCTTAGGCTTTTTCATGTCATGCTTGATGTCTTTTTGATAGTATGCTTAGTGGTTTTGCTGTAGCATGACTTGTCTCAAATAACTGAGATTGCTTAATGAGCCTTTGAAAAAAATCATGCGTTGTTTTTATTGTATGGAAGCATTATTTTGGTTTTCTCCTTGATGCTTTATTTGGGTTGACTTGGCGCATGCTCACACATGTTAGACTCTTACAAAGTCGCCAATAGCCTTCATGATCATTTAGTTTTTGACTTTTGATGCCATCTTATGCTTCTTTTAATGTCGCTTTGTCGCTTTGCATGATTATGGCCATTATTGCTCTCTTAGTTGGTCACTCCCAGTCTTTTGCTAGCCCTCGCCTTGTACTGAGTATGAGCTCTACTCGTGCATCCAACTCCTAAAGCCCAGTTTTCCAAAGTGTCCACCATACATACCTACTAGCAATTTGCTATTCCAAGTAAATTTGACTTGCTTTTATTTTCTCTTCAAATTAAACTCTTACCAGTGTTATGCGAAATTCGGTCAGTAAAGCTCTCACGAACCGGAAGGCACACTTTACTTTTTCCTGTTCTTAAAAATTTGACATTGTGGTCTTTTATGTTGAGTTGTTATGCTTGCAAGTTGTAAGTTGGATTCTAGCCCAGCCATGCTGTCATGGGGCAAGCTTTCAACATTGCACTTCTTTTTGAGTTGATATCGTGATCTTTTGTTTATGGATGCCCGCTGTGTGAAATGAATTGAGAATCTTGTGAGGATCATGGAGTTTTTATATGTGTTAGGGAAACGCCGGGCCGCCAATCTAAGCCATGCATAATTCATGGTGGAAATTTGCAGCATACCCATGGTGAACATTCGACGACGCATCTCACAATAAAAAGCTAAACAATATAGCAAATAAAAGAGATGTCGAGGTGTTCATTGTCTGCTTGTCCTGTCATTTTGGTGTGGGCTTGTTCCATGTCATCGGGCACGGAGGTACCCCATTGGCGGTTCTCAATGATATGCATATACTTACAATGACAAGAGCCTTGCTTGGGACTCTAAGTAAATTAGCATGGTTTGGGTACTCGTATTCACGGGACACGAGGTTTTCAACTTATGATTTGTCAAGCATATGCATCATAATTGTTCTCGCATTAACTTTAACCATTCAAGATGCTTATGATGGGGGCAATGAGAGCTCAAAGCCGGTAAGTACCATAATTTTTGAAGGTTATAAAACTTGCAATCACTGCTTCCCTCTGCGAAGGGCCTTTCTTTTACTTTTATGTTGAGTCACCACCTTCTTTCTTTATGCACCATTAAGAGAGCATAGTTGTCATTCTTAGTGTGATATGCATTGTCCCAAAGTTCATTGATTGACTCATATTGTTGGTTTCACTTGTTCTTAAATTATTTGTATCTAGTCGCCCTCTTAAACTTTGAGGTGTCCTATGCATTTATGTTTTGCTCTCTTTGAAGGACAAGCTGAAAACCATTTGTATGTTTTTCCTTATGATTTGAACACACGTTTGACTTTCATTGTTTCATTATCATGATCTTTTGTTTGTGTTCATTTGCATGTTTACAACATGGTTGCTAAGTTCTTATTGTCATGATTATATCTTTCATGCCCATGTTTTAAGTTCTATTGATCCCAGCTCACCAATGCTTACATATATGATCAAGATTGTGTAGGTGCATGTCACCTCAAAAATTATTCTTTGTTATCACTTACCTACTCGAGGACGAGCAGGAGTTAAGCTTGGGGATGCTTGATACGTCTCAAACGTATCTATAATTTTTGATGCTCCATGCTTGTTTTTACACCATTTGCCTATTGTTTCATTACACTTAGTGGCACTTTTATGCATTTTCCGGAACTAACCTATTAACGAGTTGCCACAGTGCCAGTTCCCTGTTTTCTGCTGTTTTTGTGTTTCAGAAGTGATACGCAGGAAATATTCTCGGAATTGGACGAAACAAGTTCCTGAAGTCTTATTTTACCCGGAAGCTTCCAGACATCCGAAGAGGTGTCAGAGGGGGGCCACCAGGGCCCCAGACACATGCCCGGCGCGGCCAGGGGTCTGGCCGCGCGGGGCCCGCATGTGGGCACCTGGCCCCTCCTCCGACGGTGCCCCTTCGCCTATATAAAGCCTCGGGACGGGAAACCCTAGGGGATTCGGCAATTTTCCAGAAAGAGTTCCGTAGCTCCGCCGCCGCCGTCGATGAATTTCGGGGGACAGAAGTCTCTGTTCCGGCACCCTGCCGGGACGGGGAAGTGCCCCCGGAGCCATCTCCATCGGTCTCCATCGCCGTCTCCGCCGTCTCCATCGACCTCACCGCCATCTCCATCAACCTTGCTGTCTCCTATGATGAGGAGGGAGTAGTTCATCCCCGGGGCTGAGGGCTCTACCGGTAGCTATGTGGTTCACCTCTCTCTCCCATGATGTGATCTTAATGCGATCGTGAGCTTTGTATCATGTTGAACAAGTACATGTTATTATTCAGATATTTTGTGTACTCTAGTGATGTTATTAAAGTAATCTATTCCTCCTGCTATGGTGTAACGGTGACAGTGCGTGCATCATGGTGGTACTTGGTTTAGGGTATGATTGTGATCTCTTGTGGATTATGAGAATAATTATTGCTCTGATAGTTTGAGTGATCTATTCCTCCTTTCTTGGTGTAATGTTGACAGTGTGTGCACCGTGTTAGTACTTGGTTTAAGTTGCAATGATTTCTATCTTGAATTGTGATCTGATTTGGATATCTCTATGAGTGGTGTTTGTCAAGTACTTGATGAACTTTAAGGGGTGCTTCTGTAGCCACTACACAATGATTAGTGTTATTCAATAGGAGAGTAATTCAGAGTACCTTAGCAAAGAGAAGTTACTTGTTCATTCATGTTATATTGTTGGGAGTGTGTCCACTAGTGAAAGTATGATCCCTAGGCCTTGTTTCCAAGCATTGCACACCGTTTACTTGCTATTTTGTTACTTGTTTGCTCGCAGCGATATTTATTTCACATCACGTTTGTTACTTATAATCATCTATACCACTTGTATTTCACTATCTCTTCGCCGAACTAGTGCACCTATACATCTGACAAGTGTATTGGGTGTGTTGGGGACACAAGAGACTTTCTGTATCGTAATTGCAGGGTTGCTTGAGAGGGATAGCTTTGACCTCTAACCTCCCTGAGTTTGATAAACCTTGGGTGATCCACTTAAGGGAAACTTGCTGCTGTTCTACAAACCTCTGCACTTGGAGGCCCAACAAGTGTCTACAAGAATAGAAGTGCGTAGACATCAGCAATTCATGAATATTTTTCTAGATGTTTTTAGGAAACAAGAGCAGCATTATTTTGTAGATAAATTCAAAACAAGACTAATACAATGTGTTTCACTAAATTTAGATTTGTAAATCTTTAGATATGAATTTTCAAATTTTCTATAAGCATATTTGGCGTATTTTAATTATGTAAAATTATTGGATTATCATAGAAATATGGGAATAGTGGCATTTGATAGATATTTAAATTTGTGATCTGTAGGATTTTGAATCACTCGATTTGCAGTTGTAGATCTCTCAGAAATTTAATTCGAATTTTCAGTCAAGTTATGAAATGCCGCTTATAAAGTTTATTCAAAACACCCTTTAGTCTCGGTCGGTGAAACGATCCGGGACTAAAGGTCCCTGCGCGCGCGATTTTGGGAAACTGCCCAAAATTGGGCTTTAGTCCCGGTCCTTGTTACCACCCGGGACTAAAGGTGTCTTTAGTCCCGGCTGGTAATACGAACTGGGACTAAAGACCCTTTAGTCCCGGCTCGTATTACCAACCGGGACTAAAGGTCTTGGGCTATATAAACGTGCGCACTGCCCCTGCCTTCGCCATTCTCGATCCAGAGAAAGAAGACGAAGGGCGGTTCCAGTCAAAGCTCAAGCGAAAGCGAATCACCGCCGCCGTCGCCCGCGCATCGTCGCCACTGTTGCCCGCGCATCACCGTCACCGTCCATGCTGCAGTGCTGCCCCTCCAACGCCCGCGCCTCTCTAACGCCCGCATCCCCTCCGCCACGCCACGCCCGACCGCCGCGCGCTGCCCGCACGCTGCCGCCCGCACGCCCGCGCATCACCGTCGCTGTCGACACCGCAGCGCCGCTATCGCCCGCACCCGCGCATCGAAGCACCACCGCCGGTGAGCACCGTACCACTGCCAACATGTTATTAATCTTAGAATTTTTTTATACCATTTTAGTTAGAATTTAGTTATATCATTTTAGTTAGAATTTAGTTATAGCATTTTAGTTATAGCATTTTAGTTAGGATTTAATTATAGCATTTTAGTTATACAATTTTAGTTATAGCATTTTAGTTAGAATTAAATATGGTTAAAATTTGTTAGTTAGGTCGAGTTAGAATTAGGGTTAGACTTTTAGTTAGAATAAGGAAATAAGGTTAGAATTTTATTACTTAACATTAGGGCTAGCATATTAGGCATTATAACTATGGCCGCCCCCACCGCGTCGGCGCTCTGCTAACGCCCCCTTTTTTTGTTATTGATCAAATATGTGTACTAAAAGGGGGCGTTGGCCGGGCGCCGACGCCGTGGGGTGATGGCGCGGTGATGATGATGCCAGAAAACTTGATTGCGTTTGTTGATGAAGTAAAATAACCAGCCAGTTGGAAACCCCAAGAGAAGGTTTGATGAATATAGCAGCAAGTTTTCTCTCAGTTATGAAACCAAGGTAGTCAATCCAGTAGGAAAAAGACAATACTCCAGAAGGTGATGCCCGCTAGCCTAGTGACACTCCAACAAGGGCGCCGTTAACGATATCTTGTTAGCGCGTCTTCAACTAGTAGCAACGTGGAACCTGCACACAACACAACCAAATACTTTGTTCCCAACTTACGATGAGGTTGTCAATCTCACCGGTTTGCCTGAAACAAAGGGTATGAGCGTATCAGGTGGAAAGTGATAGTAGTATGCGAGTAAAGTAAACAGTGCAAATAAAGTAAACAGGTGATAGCAATATAATGGAAATAGGACTGGGGTCCACAGTTCACTAGTGGTGTCTCTCCATAAGATAAAATAACACATGCTGGGTAAACAAATTACAGTTGGGCAATTGATAGAATAAAGATAATGTGATATGTCGAGAGGATCACTATGAGATTTACTCTGGGCATTACAACAAGATACATAGACCGCCACCCAACTGCATCTATGACTAATAATTCACTTGTGGCGAATCAATCCGAGAACTCCACAAGTATTAAGTTGCGAACAACAGATAACTGCATTAAGCAAAGTGTGTAATGTAAACAAAGCATATGCCCTTGAGCATATGAATGTTGTTTTCTCCCTAGTGGCAACATCACATCTACAACCTTAGAGGTTTTTGTCACTCCCCCAGATTAAATAGAGGCATGAACCCAACTATCGAGTATAAATACCCCCTCTTGGAGTCACTAGTATCTACTCTGATGAGGACATCCCATCTATTGATACACCCGCTGTACCTACAGCGGAACACATACAAGGACCCATCACTCGAGCTCGTGCCAAGCAACTTAACTATCAGGTACTTTCGTTTCTTGGAACTCTTTCTCACATACATGAGAATATGATGCTGCCTAAATCAGATATGTTTGTTACTCTTAGGAATGATGGACCTAGCATGGATGAGAGGGACAAGCATTGGAGCATGATCGTGCATGGAGATGGCAGCATGCGTTTGAGGATTGAAGAAGACGCCACGAGTGGAGATTTCAGAACTTTGAAGCCACCATAATGAAGGATGAAGACTTGGACGAAATATACAAAGAGCTACTTCATAATTTCGTCCATAAATACATATGGTGCTGCGTCACTTCTATTTTTGGGCCAGGCCCATGTAAATTTCGCAGCAAATAAAACAGCCACTTTTAGGAGTCCGAATTTGAGGAGAAAAGGCCTGTTAGGGGTCCGTTCGACCACCCAACCCATGGCTGGTCGCACCCCTACCTTTTCCTCCTCAAATACCCCCGTAGCCGTCATTAGAACTCGGATTTTGATTAGACTAAAAGTTAGCCCTTGCTGCAACTACGAGCTCGACTTTTGAGGCCAATCGCCCAGAAGAAGACCGCCTATTCGGAATCCCACCTTTTGAATAAAGCATACATCTTTCATCCGCAATATCTTGATTGCTGTATTAGTTCTTACTTGTTCTCGATTTCAGGTAGGAATTAAGACCCTCGCTGGTCAGGCTGATCGTGCACCCGCAAGATCAGTAACTCCCGGAGATTGTCCTAGCGATTGCATTGGCGCACGAGCTTCGCACGTGTAGTCGGATCGTCAAGCACAAACTCCACCCACCAAATCGACGTATCAAGATCTCATCGAAAGATCGGACACCTTTGCCCTATCAAGTGGTATCAGATTTCAGGTTGCTCGGTGAGATTTACTGTTTCGTAGTTTAGATTGCATCAGTGTTCATACCTATAAACCACGAAAAAGCCAAAAAATACAGTTAGGGTTAGATCATCTCGTCCCATAAACCATCCGAGCCTTTGCATTGTCTTTTCAGTTTGCATCGTTGAATTTGTGTCTGCATCCGCGTGTCGAGTTGCTGGTCTTAGTGTCTGTTCCTTTAGAGTTTCGAGTTCGATTCACCTTAGTCCCGCCGCCGCCGCACGCTTGCACCACTGCTCCGCCATATCCTTCCACCACCACGCCATATACTTCCGCCACCGCCTTCACATAAGTTCTTGTTCGTTCTTCCCAATTTCATCCGTACCTTTTTCAGAGTCCGTGAGTTAGGTTTCGGTCGCCAGTCAAGAGGAGGAAGAAGAGCAAAAAAAAAAAAAAAAAAAAAAAAAAAAAAAAGTCAACTCCGCATCCAAGTCGGGTTGACCCGTTCCTACTAGTGCATTCCGAATTCAGTCTGAATTTTGACAGTTCCGTCAGTTTTTTTGACGGTTTTCGACAGCAAATTTCAACTGGTCATAACTTTTGCATACGAACTCCGTTTTCGACGTGCGAGTACTCAAAATGTTCGTAGCGAAAAGATCTACGTGACCACAACCACTATGTCGTTGTGCGACACCCAGAACTCCCAAAAAAGGCCGGGAAGGCTGAGTTTTTGCCCTCCGAAGTTTCAGACCTGACAATTCCTGCAGATCTTCACTTATATTTTGCTTGGGAGCTGTTCCTTTCTGCTTGTGGGGCCGCGCCGTGACTTCCTTAGTGTTCTCGGCTCGCGTCTCTAGCTTGGTATAGCCTAGGACCAGCACAGTACCGTGGTTGAGCATTCTTTCAACATTGCATTGCTGTTTTGACATTTGCTGTATTTTTGCTACCATATAAGCCTTCCTACAGCTCCACATATTTCTGCACGTGCTTTGTATCGACACCTGGTAATCGCTTGTGCAATTTTGGGAGTCGCTGTTCTTTGCTGGTTGCATATCACCTTCCTCCTGTTGGGTAAGAACTTGTAAGAGCTTTGTATACCGCTTGACGGATTACGCGTGATCCCACCATATTCCGTAGTGCATAGGTATATATATTTGTGCTTGCTTCCACGCTAACCATGACAGGAACCCCGAAGGATGATGTTGATCCAGAGAAGATGACTAGTGCAGAGTTGCATGCCCACTTCACACGGCTGTTGGTGGGGCGTGCACAAGATGTGGACACACGCTTGGGTGATGTTGATTCCAAGCTTTCTGATGCGATGGACAAGATGGCTGGTCTTGAGGCATCCTTCAACACCAAGCTCGATGCCCGGTTCCAGGAAGTCCTGGCCCGTTTACCACCACTGCCACGGCCGGCCGTCCCTGTACCACGTGCTCGCCGCGTTCCTCTTACAGCTGCGGCAGCTGCTGCGGCCGCTACGGAGGCGGCCACCCAGGACGGATATGCTGCTGACGAGGGGGAAAACGAGTTCGAAGATGAAAACGAGCTCGACGAGGACGAGGTCCAACAACCTGCACCTGGCCGTCCGCGGCAATACAACCGCAACGCTCGTCCACCTCCGCGTCCGGTACGTGATGATGACCATGTGGCTAAGCTAAAATTAAATATTCCGCCATTTGAGGGTAGATATAATCCTGATGCATATCTCACTTGGGAATTAGAAGTAGAGCAACGTTTTGCATGTTTACGCTACCCTGAGCATTTGCGTGTTAGTGCTGCTACATGTGAATTTACTGATTTTGCTTCTATCTGGTGGTCTGAATATTGTCGAGTCAATCATGCTAATATTCCTGCTACTTGGCTTGGTCTAAAACATGCCATGCGTACTCGTTTTGTACCTCCACATTATCAACGAGACTTGCTTAAAAAATTAACTCGTTTAGAACAAGGCAAAAATTCTGTACAAGAGTATTATCAAGAGTTACAAACGGGCATGATTCGTTGTGGTATTGTAGAGGATAATGAAGCTATGCTTGCACGTTTCTTTGGTGGTTTAAATAAGGAGATTCAGCATATTTTAGACTACAAGGAGTACAATACTATTACTCGTTTATTTCACCTTGCTTGCAAAGCTGAACTTGAAGTGCAGGATCGTCAACCATCATGGAGAAGACCTAATAATTCTGCAGGTCGTACTTCTTCATGGTCTGCGCGCCAATCAGCTCCACCTTCTCGTGGGGATGCACCAGGTCCTTCCACCTCCAGGTATACCACGCCGACGTCAAGAACGCCACCTGCTCCTGCTCCTGCTCCATCACCATCTGCTGGTCCGACACGGAGTTCTTCTTCCATGGCCTCCACGGGGAAGACTCGCGATATTCAATGTCGCAAGTGTTTTGGGTTTGGTCACATTGAAAAAGAATGCAGAACCAAACGTGTGATGGTGGTACTTGAAGATGGCGAATATGACTCTGCAAGTGATTTTGATGATGATACATTGGCACTTATTGCTGCACGTGATGGTGCCAATTCTGATTCTGACAAGGAGATGGAGGTAATGGGAGCTGAAACTGCTGATCAATACAAGAGCTTAGTTGCACAACGTGTCTTGAGTGTGCAATTGAGCAAGGCTGAGCATGATCAACGCCACAACTTGTTTCAAACAAGAGGCGTTGTTAAGGAGAGAGCTATCCGGATCATCATTGATGGAGGGAGTTGTAACAATCTGGCTAGTATTGACATGGTGGAGAAGCTTGCTCTGCCCACACGACAACGACCTCATCCATATTACATTCAATGGTTTGAGAGCTCCCGTAAGCTCAAGGTAACAAGAACTGCACGCGTGCATTTTACTATTGGTACTTATTCAGATTTTGTTGATTGTGATGTTGTACCTATGCAAGCTTGTTCTTTGTTACTTGGTAGACCATGGCAATTTGATAGAGAATCTGTACATAATGGTAAAACAAATCAGTATTCTCTTACACATGCTGGCAAGAAAATTGGACTTAAACCCATGACTCCGGAACAAATTTTGAAAGATGATCTTGCTAGAGCTAGTAGATTAAAAAATGAGGACAAACATAAGAGTGAGAATCAGATTATTGCTGCAGATTTTGTACCACCTAAGCATTCTTCTAAATCTGATTCTAACCATGCTACTGAAATTCGTTTGAAGAATCCTTGTTTACTTGCTAGCAAATCTGATCTTGCTGAAATTGATGTCAATATTACTCCATGCTATGCTATTATTTGCAAAGAAGTACTGTTTTCATTTGAGGATATGCCTCCTTCTTTGCCACCTGCGGTTGCTAACCTTTTGCAGGAATACATGGATGTTTTTCCACAAGATGTTCCACCTGGACTTCCACCTATTCGTGGAATAGAACACCAAATTGATTTGATTCCAGGAGCTTCGCTGCCCAACCGTGCGCCATATCGCACCAATCCTGAAGAAACAAAAGAGATACAACGACAGATCCAGAGTTTATTGGACAAAGGTTATATTCGTGAGTCTCTTAGTCCATGCGCTGTTCCTATTATTTTAGTACCTAAGAAAGATGGTTCTTCGCGCATGTGTACTGATTGTCGTGCTATTAATAATATTACCATTCGATATCGTCACCCTATACCTCGTTTGGATGACATGCTAGATGAGTTGAGTGGTTCTATTATGTTCTCTAAAGTTGATTTGCGTAGTGGTTACCACCAAATTCGTATGCAATTAGGAGATGAATGGAAAACAGCTTTTAAAACTAAGTTCGGTTTATATGAGTGGTTAGTAATGCCGTTTGGTTTAACTAATGCACCTAGTACCTTTATGAGACTGATGAACGAAGTTTTCCGTGCTTTTATTGGTCGTTTTGTGGTGGTATATTTTGATGACATTCTCATATATAGCAAATCTTTAGAGGACCATTTGGATCATTTACGTGCTGTTTTCAATGCTTTACGTGATGCACGTTTGTATGGTAATCTTGAGAAGTGCACCTTCTGCACAAATAGAGTTGCTTTTCTTGGTTATGTTGTTACAGAACAGGGAATTGAAGTTGATCCAGCCAAGATTGAAGCTATTGATAATTGGCCACAGCCCAAGACGGTCACCCAAGTAAGGAGTTTTCTTGGTCTTGCTGGGTTTTATAGGCGCTTTGTCAAAGATTTTGGTTCTATTGCTGCGTCATTGAATGAGCTCACAAAGAAGGATGTGCCCTTTGTTTGGGGCGATGCACAACAAGAGGCCTTCATGATACTGAAAGATAAGTTAACACATGCTCCATTACTCCAACTTCCTGATTTTAATAAGACGTTTGAACTTGAATGTGATGCTAGTGGCATTGGTTTGGGAGGTGTGTTATTACAAGAGGGCAAACCTGTAGCATTTTTTAGTGAAAAATTGAGTGGGCCTAGTCTGAACTATTCTACTTATGATAAAGAATTATATGCGCTGGTTCGGACATTAGAAACTTGGCAACATTATTTATGGCCTAAAGAATTTGTTATACATTCTGATCATGAATCTTTGAAGCATATTCGTAGTCAAGCAAAACTGAATCGTCGCCATGCCAAGTGGGTTGAATTTATTGAATCTTTTCCTTATGTTATCAAACACAAAAAGGGTAAAGATAATATTATTGCTGATGCTTTGTCGCGCCGTTATACTATGTTATCTCAGCTTGACTTCAAAATTTTTGGGTTGGAAACTATAAAGGAACAATACTTGCATGATGCTGAATTTAAAGATGTGTTGCAAAATTGTAAAGATGGTAGGACATGGAACAAATTCATCCTTAATGATGGATTTGTGTTCCGTGCTAACAAACTATGCATCCCAGATGGTTCCGTTCGTCTTTTGTTGTTACAGGAGGCGCATGGAGGAGGATTAATGGGACACTTTGGTGTCAAGAAGACGGAGGATGTTCTTGCTGCACACTTCTTTTGGCCACGCATGCGGCGAGATGTTGAGAGATTCGTGGCACGCTGCACTACTTGTCAAAAAGCTAAGTCTCGCCTTAATCCACATGGTTTATATATGCCTCTTCCTGTTCCTAGTGTTCCTTGGGAGGATATTTCAATGGACTTTGTTTTGGGATTACCTCGTACACAGAAGGGGAGGGATAGTATTTTTGTTGTTGTGGATCGGTTTTCTAAGATGGCACACTTTATTCCTTGTCACAAGACCGATGATGCTGCGCACATTGCTGAATTATTTTTTCGTGATATCGTTCGTTTGCATGGTGTGCCAAATACTATTGTTTCTGATCGTGATACTAAATTTCTTAGCCACTTTTGGAGATGTTTATGGGCTAAGTTGGGGACTAAATTGCTGTTTAGTACTACATGTCATCCCCAAACTGATGGACAAACTGAAGTAGTTAATAGAACTTTATCTACCATGCTGCGGGCTGTTTTAAAGAACTTAAAATTGTGGGAGGAATGTTTGCCTCATATTGAGTTTGCTTATAATCGTTCGCTGCATTCTACCACAAAGATGAGCCCTTTTCAGATTGTCTATGGTTTTGTTCCACGTGCACCTATTGATTTGTTGCCTTTACCATCTTCAGTGCAAAATAATTTCGATGCTACACAGCGTGCTGAATTGATTTTAAAATTGCATGCAACTACTAAAGACAACATAGAACGCATGAATGTTAAGTATAAAGTTGCTGGGGATAGAGGACGAAAGCATGTTGTGTTTGAGGTTGGTGATCTTGTTTGGTTGCATTTGCGCAAAGATCGTTTTCCTGATTTGCGCAAGTCTAGGTTAATGCCACGTGCTGATGGTCCTTTTAAGGTGATAGAGAAAATCAATGATAATGCATATAAACTGGAGCTTCCTGCAGATTTTGGTACGGTAAGTCCTACATTTAACATTGCAGATTTAAAACCTTACTTCGGTGAAGAAGATGAGGTTGCGTCGAGGACGACTTCAATTCAAGAAGGGGAGCATGATGAGGACATCCCATCTATTGATACACCCGCTGTACCTACAGCGGAACACATACAAGGACCCATCACTCGAGCTCGTGCCAAGCAACTTAACTATCAGGTACTTTCGTTTCTTGGAACTCTTTCTCACATACATGAGAATATGATGCTGCCTAAATCAGATATGTTTGTTACTCTTAGGAATGATGGACCTAGCATGGATGAGAGGGACAAGCATTGGAGCATGATCGTGCATGGAGATGGCAGCATGCGTTTGAGGATTGAAGAAGACGCCACGAGTGGAGATTTCAGAACTTTGAAGCCACCATAATGAAGGATGAAGACTTGGACGAAATATACAAAGAGCTACTTCATAATTTCGTCCATAAATACATATGGTGCTGCGTCACTTCTATTTTTGGGCCAGGCCCATGTAAATTTCGCAGCAAATAAAACAGCCACTTTTAGGAGTCCGAATTTGAGGAGAAAAGGCCTGTTAGGGGTCCGTTCGACCACCCAACCCATGGCTGGTCGCACCCCTACCTTTTCCTCCTCAAATACCCCCGTAGCCGTCATTAGAACTCGGATTTTGATTAGACTAAAAGTTAGCCCTTGCTGCAACTACGAGCTCGACTTTTGAGGCCAATCGCCCAGAAGAAGACCGCCTATTCGGAATCCCACCTTTTGAATAAAGCATACATCTTTCATCCGCAATATCTTGATTGCTGTATTAGTTCTTACTTGTTCTCGATTTCAGGTAGGAATTAAGACCCTCGCTGGTCAGGCTGATCGTGCACCCGCAAGATCAGTAACTCCCGGAGATTGTCCTAGCGATTGCATTGGCGCACGAGCTTCGCACGTGTAGTCGGATCGTCAAGCACAAACTCCACCCACCAAATCGACGTATCAAGATCTCATCGAAAGATCGGACACCTTTGCCCTATCATACTCGGCCAAGATAGCTACTAACAACGGAGAGCATGCAAGATCATAAACAACATAGAGATAACATAAGATAATATTCAGCACATCAACTCAATCATAACACCAATATTCATCGGATCCCAACAAACACAACATGTAGAATTACATAATGGTGATCTCGATCATGTAAAGCAGCTCACGAGATCTAAACATGAAGCACATGGTGGAGAAGACAACCATCTAGCTACTGCTATGGACCCATAGTCCAAGGTAGACTACTCACTCATCGCGCCGGAGGCAAGCATGGCGATGAAGAAGACCTCCGGTGGCGATTCCCCTCTCCGGCAGGGTGCCGGGAAGAGCTTCTGGACCCTCCCGATCTCGGGTCGACGGCGGCGGTGGATCGTGATGTATTCTGGAAAAGTGATTGGGTATTTAGGTTTTTCCCGTCGGGGGGTCTTTATAGGCGAAGGGGCATCGTCAGAAGTGGATCGAGGCGGCCACACACATAGGGGGCGCGGCCTAGCCCTGGGCCGCGCCGCCCTATTGTGTGGGCCCCTCGTGGCCCCACTCCATCTCCTCTTCGGTTCTCTGGAAGCTTCGGTGAATTTCTGGATGTTTGGCTTTTGTTTCGTCCAATTCCGAGAATATTTCTTGTGTAACTTTTCTGAAACACAAAAACAGCAGAAAACAGGGAACTGGCACTAGGCATCTCGTTAATAGGTTAGTTCCGGAAAATGCATAAAAATGCCACGAAGTGTAACGAAACACTAAGCAAATGGTGTAAAAACAAGCATGGAGCATCAAAAATTATGGATACGTTTGACACGTATCATGGGGGGGGGTCTTCCCCCACCGCGTCGACGCCCGACCAATGCCTCCTTTTTTTGGTTGTTGCTCAAATATGTGTACTAAAAGGGGGCGTTGGCCGGGCGCCGACGCGGTGGGGGGAGGGGGGTGGGGGGTTTTCCCCCACCGCGTCGGCGCCCGGCCAGCGCGCCCTTTTTTTGGTTTTTGCTCAAATATGTGTCACTAACTTGTTTTACCTGTCTTTAGAAGAGACATGGACGGTGAAAATGACCCACACCAACCTGAAGAATACTTAATGGGCATGACACGCGGTGAGCACCTGTATGTGCCTCAAGAAGGTGCCGACCGAGAAGACCCTAGAGTAGCTGTCGGAGAAGGTGCCAGCCGAGAAGGTGCTGGAGAAGATGAAGGCAAAGAAGATGTTTCGTTGTTTCTGAACCCTTCCGGTGACGGAATGGAGATAGAAATGTTTGACGATGAAGGGCAAACAAACACCAATGATGAACGACAATTGCAAACAAACACCGATGGCGAGGTATATAGATTTAGCATTTGGTGATACAAAGGGAATATGCATACATGTATTAATGACTCTTTCTTTTTTCAGCCCTCCGGATCGAGCAAATCGTCTTCTAAACGAGGCCCGAGCCAAAATTTAAATCCGAATCAGAAGTTGAGCATCGATGTAGTAGCTCCAGATGGCAAACCGTTGGAGCTAAAACAGCACGCAACAAAATTTGTAAATCAATGTGGAGTGGTTGTTAGGAACACCATCCCGATCACTGTTCAAGAATGGAACGAGCCAAAGAAGGCACGTCTTGGAGCTAGTTTTGTGGACAAAAGATCCAAGAAAGACCTTTGGAGGAAGCTCATGGCAAATTTCATTCTACCCCCGGAGTACTCCAAAGTTGATGATGATGGTAATGAAATTCTGGGTGGACGTGAAAGGAGAAGGAGAGTCAAACAGTACGCTCTCAAGAAGATGGTTGAAGCATTCCGGAGCTTCAAGAAAATGTTATACGCGAAGTATATCACGAAAGAGAAAACTCCAGTATTCGAAGGAGCATACAAGAAGTTGAGAGCACAGTGGCCTGAATTTGTGGCATTCAAGGCTTCTGAGAGAGCCAAGGAAATGTCAGTGAAAAATAAGGCAAATGCTGATAAGAAGGAACATCACCATGTTTTGGGGCCAGGCGGCTACAAGAGTGCAGTGCCTAAGTGGGAAGCTATGGAGAATGAACTAGGGAATAAAGGGATCACTCTAGGTACGGAGAGATGGCCCGAAAGGGCCAAGCACTAGTGGTACGGGCATGGAGGATCGTTAGACCCGGCAATAGGGGAGTGTGTTCATCAGAAAAAAGACCTTTACTCCCACAACAAAACTTGTTAAGGCAATGGAGGATGCTCAAGCGGGATTGATCTGGGTCAACCGAGAGAACGACGAGCTGACACACGCCCTCGGGAATCCTGAACACACAGGATGAACAAGAGGCAAAGGCGCCGGTGTTCCATGGAAGGAAGGGTTTCCCCAGCATGAAGATCTATATGGTTACAAAAGCCGTAAGAGAAAGAAGGATCAGGAGACAGATCAGATCAACAAGGTAGAACGTGAATTAGCCGACATGAGGAGGATGATGCATGAACTTTGCCAGGGAGGCTCATCTCGGCCACAGGAAGATCCAACATTGGATATTAATAGCCAGCGAAGAAGCAGCGTGGCTTCCATGGAGGTCCCAGCTGATGAGCATGATGCACGGATGATCGATGATGCACCGGGGCCTCGCTACCCCATGGATGATGTTAGGGAGATGACAAATTGTGAGCTACATCAGCCAATGAAGAACATGACCTTCAAGGTGGCGAGCGGCGACGCTTTACCTTGTGACAAGGGTGTAGATAATAGAGCCTGTTAGTTAAAGTACCCCTGAGGCCCGTTAAGCTAGGCCCAATTGTAATACTAGTCGATATACGAGTTCATGTCGTATATCGATACTGTAATCTGTATTGGACCCCTCCCGATCATTGAGACCTAGCCACCTATATATAGGGGCCAGGAGAGGACGGTAAGGGACAGATTGAAAGCAAGCCAAGTTTACTCTTACGTTTACTTTCAATACACACCTTGTTTGACTGATTTACCTTCGAGTTCATCCGACGCCCTACTCCCCCGATCCTAAGTCCTTCATATTGGACATTTGTCTAGTTAACCCTCATCAATTGGCGCCGACCGTGGGGACTCTGGGCATTGGAATCATGAATTTAATGACTTTTTTGCTTTTAGCCAACAGTACTGCGGAAGTCGACGAAATCCAGATACCCTTCGGAACCATCGATTTTCAACCTCACCAGTCAAGTTTCATGCAAGTATTCGAGAGCATGGATCAAGATATGGATTTGACGATTGGAAGCCTAAACTTTCACGTCGGATCACTAGGTTCGAATCGCCTTTCAGATCCGGCGAAACCGGGTCCGTCGGCAAGCAAGTCCAAGACAGAAAGTATGTTGGAATCATCAGAAGGCTCTTCCAGCGAAGTAAACTCGCCGGTCAGCTTCGCAGAAATAGAAACCATGGAAAACTTTGACTTAGAAGTACAGCTCGAAGACCTGATGATCTGCCATGATGATACTTCAGACAAATCAACAGACACTTGGAAGACAGGGTTAGAGCTTCATGAGGATGACAGTTCAATCTTCTCAAGCTTCAACAGCAAGTTTGACAATCGGTACCAAGTACTCGCTATTACAGGGGATAACTCAGTAGAGCTCAACGAAAACAACAATCCAGTGCTCAACCTAGCAAACATAAACAGAGGAGCAAACCACCTGGCAGAGGGAGAAACTGCAGACTCCTTGGCAAACAGGGAAAAAGTTTGACTATCAGTCGATGAATGGAGGTCAATCAAAACAGCCGTGGAGCACTGCACGCCAATACCAAATAACGCCAGCAAAAATATGCTTTTAGGATAGCACTACGCCCTAAGATAGCAGTCAAAGCAACTAGCGAAAGAGAGGATCAAAATACAAAAGAGAAGAGACTCAGCCATAGCGGCAAGCGATGCTTATCATAAAGCACATAGCGATGCGTCGTACACGAACAACAAAAGGCACCATCGACATGGATCAAGGTACGGAAACCTCGAGTACTCAAATAGGCAAAGTCTCTAAAAAAACCTCGACTCATCTTTCTTATCAGTCGACAAGCAAGGGAACATTATACCAAAGACACCTAAAGCAGCACTGGTGGTAGCTCAAGCATACCTACATACAACGTGACCAAATCCAGGAGACCCAAGGGAGCATATGCATCGGGCAGCACTACATGGATTAAAAATGGTAGGCAACAAATTATCAGCAAAGGAAGAGGAGGCATACCGCAACAAAGGAACCCACAAACCAAGATCACCACGCTGTCACAGCAGTCCTCGGCATATAAGTGGCAGTCGACGATCTAGAACACCATCACCAGGGCGACATAAAAGTCCAAAGCATAAAGGAACCGGAAGATCCGGGACTCCTAGCAAAGCATATGACTACAAAGACGACGAAAAGGAGATAGGGGCGTGATGCGGCACGGTGTTGATAGTTTTTCACCGTCCAGTTGGGAACCCCAAGAGGAAGGTATGATGAGTACAGCAGCAAATTTTCCCTCAGTAAGAAACCAAGGTATGTCGAATCCAGGAAAAAGCCAAACTCCAGAAGGTGATGCCCGCTAGCTTCGCGACAGCTCCAGACAATTTATAAGGCGCCTCGTCCAAGCTTTGCTTTGCGAGCGGCAATGTGGAACCTGCACACAACACAACCAAATACTTTGCTCCCAACTTACAATGAGGTTGTTAATCTCACTGGTTTCCTTGAAACAAAGGTATGAGCGTATCGAGTGGAAAGTAATAGTAATATGCGAGTAAAGTAAACAGTGCGAGTAAAGTAAACATGTGATAGCAATATAATGGAAATAGGACCGGGGTCCACAGTTCACTAGTGGTGTCTCTCCATAAGATAAAATAACACATGCTGGCTAAACAAATTACAGTTGGGCAATTGATAGAATAAAGACAACGTGCATGTCGAGAGGATCACTATGAGATTTACTCTGGGCATTACAACAAGATACATAGACCGTCATCCAACTGCATCTAAGACTAATAATCCACTTGTGGCGAATCAATCCGAGAACTCCACAAGTATTAAGTTGCGAACAATAGATAACTTTATTAAGCAAAGTGTGTAATGTAAACAAAGCATATGCCCTTGAGCATATGAATGTTGTTTTCTCCCTAATGGCAACATCACATCTACAACCTTAAAGGTTTCTGTCACTCCCCCAGATTAAATAGAGGCATGAACCCACTATCGAGCATAAATACCCCCTCTTGGAGTCATTAGCAACTACTCGGCCAAGATAGCTACTAACAACGGAGAGCATGCAAGATCATAAACAACATAGAGATAACATAAGATAATATTCATCACATCAACTCAATCATAACACCAATATTCATTGTATTCCAACAAACACAACACGTAGAATTACATAACGGTGATCTCGATCATGTAAGGCAGCTCACGAGATCTAAACATGAAGCACATGGTGGAGAAGACAACCATCTAGCTACTGCTATGGACCCATAGTCCAAGGTAGACTACTCACTCATCGCACCGGAGGCAAGCATGGCGATGAAGAAGACCTCCGGTGGCGATTCCCCTCTCCGGCAGGGTGCCGGGAAGAGCTTCCGGACCCTCCCAATCTCGGGTCGATGGCGGCGGCGGATCGTGATGTATTCTGGAAAAGTGATCGGGTCTTTAGGTTTTTCCCGTCGAGGGGTCTTTATAGGCGAAGGGGCGGCGTCAGAGGTGGGCCAGGGTGGCCTCACCACCAGAGGGCGCAAGCCAGGGGCAGGCCGCGCCGCCCTGTGGTGTGGCTGCCCTGTGGCCCCTCTCCGTCTCCTCTTCGATTCTCTGGAAGCTTCAGTAAATTTCCGGATGTTTGGCTTTTGTTTCGTCCAATTCCGAGAATATTTCCTGTGTAACTTTTCTGAAACACAAAAACAGCAGAAAACAGGGAACTGGCACTGTGGCATCTCGTTAATAGGTTAGTTCCGGAAAATGCATAAAAATGCCATGAAGTGTAATGAAACACTAAGCAAATGGTGTAAAAACAAGCATGGAGCATCAAAAATTATAGATACGTTAGAGACGTATCAGCATCCCCAAGCATAACTCCTGCTCGTCCTCGAGTAGGTAAGTGATAACAAAAGAAATAATTTTTGAGGTGACATGCACCTACATAATCTTGATCATCTATGTAAGCGTTGTGCGCTGGGATCAAAAGAACTTAAAACATGGGCATGAAAGATATAATCTTGATAGAAGAAACTTAGCAACCATGTTATAACATGAAAAAGAACACAAACAAAAGATCATGAAAATGAAACAATGAAAGTCAAACGTGTGTTCAAATCATATGGAAAAACATACAAATGGTTTTCGGCTTGTCCTTCATGAGAGAGCAAAACATAAATGCATAGGACACCTTCAAGTTTAAGAGGGCGACTAGATACAAATAATTTAAGAACAAGTGAAACCAACATCATGAATCAATCAATGAAAACTTTGGGACAATGCACATTATACTCAGAATGACAACTATGCTCTCTTAGACGGTGCATAAAGGTAGAAGGTGGTGACTCAACATAAAAGTAAAAGAAAGGCCCTTCGCGGAGGGAAGCAGTGATTGCAAGTTTTATAAACCTTCAAAAATTATGGTACTTACCGGCTTTGAGCTCTCATTGCCCCCATCATAAGCATCTTGAATGGTTAAAGTTAATGCGAATACACTTATGATGCATATGCTTGACAAATCATAAGTTGAAAACCTTGTGTCCTGTGAAGTACGAATACCCAAACCTCATGCTAATGTACTTAGAGTCCCAAGCAAGCTCTTGTCATTGTAAGTATACACGTATCATCGAGAACCGCCAACGGGGTACCTCCGTGCCCGATGACATGGAACAAGCCCACATCAAAATGACAGGACAAACAGACAATGAACACCTCGGCATCTCTTTTATTTACCATTAGTATAGCTTTTTATTGTGAGATGCGTCGTCGAATGTTCACTATGGGCATGCTGTAAATTTCCACCATGAATTATGCATGGCTTAGATTAGCGGCCCAGGCGTTTCTCTAACACATATACAAACTCTATGATCCCGCAAGATTCCCAATTCATTTCACACCGCGAGTATCCATAAACAAAAGATCACGATATCAACTCAAATAAAAGATAGTGCAATGTTGAAAGCTTGCCCCATGACGGCATGGCTGGGCTAAATTCCAACTTACAACTTGCAAGCATAACAACTCAACATAAGAGAGCCACAATGTCAAAATTTTAAAACGAGAATAGTAAAGTGTGCCATCAAGTTCGTGAGAGCTTTACTGACCAATTTTCGCATAACACCAAAAAGAGTTTAATTTGAAGGATATCTAAAAGCAAGTCAAATGTACTTTGGAATAGCAAATTGCTAATAGGTATGTATGGTGGACACATTGGAACAACTTGGTTTTTAGGAGTTGGATGCACGAGTAGAGCTCATACTCAGTACAAAATGAGGGCTAGCAAAAGACTGGGAGCGACCAACTAAGAGAGCAATAACGGCCATAATCATGCATAGCGACAAAGCGACATTAAAAGAAGCATAAGATGGCATCAAAAGTCAAAAACTAAATGATCATAGAGGCAATGGCGACTTTGTATGAGTCTAACATGTGTGAGCATGCGCCAAGTCAACCCAAATAAAGCATCAAAGGAGAAAACCAAAATAATGCTTCCAAATAATTAAAATAACGCATGATTTTTTTCAAAGGCTCATTAAGCAATCTCAGTTATTTGAGACAAGTCATGCTACAGAAAAACCACTAAGCATACTATCAAAAAGACGTCAAGCACGACATGCAAAAGCCTAGGCCGTAGTCTACACAAGCTCCTTCTTGTACCACTTTTTTGCATAAAGCTTTTTCTCTTTTCCAACACCATTCGAACTTTTTTATAAACAACTCTTTTGATGAAAATCAACATGGACCAGAGGTCAAAACACACCTTGATGCAAAGATATAACAAGATCTGAACACAAATCAAGGTGAAAAACGAAAGCTAAACGCAGTTCTAGAAAAAGAGAACACTCGTTGAAACGATAAGAGTGAAAAACTGAGTGTTCTTGGCAAATAAAAAGCAAGGCAACTTCTCTAAAAGGAATTTGTTGGGGTCCAACCATTTATTGTAGCAAACAAAACTAAACAAAACTAAAAACTAAAAACAACTGACGCTCCAAGAAAAACGCATAATGCATGAAGCAATAAAAATATAGTGTGTTGAAAGGTGACATGATTTTTGCCAATGAAGAAGGGGTGCCTTGGGGGCATCCCTAAGCTTTGACGCTTGTACCTCTTGGATATTTCTTGGGGTGACATGGGCATCCCCAAGCTTGAGCTTTTTTCCATTCTTCAACTCATCTCATCATTCTCCAATCCCTACACTTGAAAACTTCCTTCATACAAAACTAAACACAATTCTATTAGCAACATTAGTGTAAGCATAACATTGATCAACCCTTTTTGATTCAGGTTTGAACTCAAAACCACCACATATAAAGCATATACTACTGTAGCAACTTCCACAAAAGTTCCGTGATCAAAAGAACTAAAAAAGAAAGCGATCGAGCGGTAAACACAAATATTGGCAGAAATCTGTCAAAACAAAACAGCTGACAAAGGTCGAATTTTTATAGGGTTTTCTGTTGCTCAAATCAAAACATGTTCAACTAATGAAAGTTTGGATATAACCTGGGGCATATGCACAAGAAATCGCAGGTCCAAAAGATATACAGAGAATTTTTACGATTTTTACGATGCAGCACTAAAAACTGTTTCAGGACAGCAACATCCCCAAATCTTACCTCACTCAAATTAGAGGCTTCTCTCGGCACAAAAACGAAATAAAAAGGATAAGGAGAGGTTATTACAGTAGTAATAACTTCCAAGACTCAAATAAAAGAAAAAGTACTGAAAGTAAAAACATTGGGTTATCTCCCAAGAGTGCTTTTCTTTAACGCCTTTGAGCTAGGCGCAGAAAATGCGAATCAAGTAATATCAAGTGATGAAGCATCAAGCTCATAATTTGCTCTAAAAATAGAGTCAAAAAGCAATTTCTTTATCTTTCTAGGGAAATGTCCCATACCTTTCTTGAGTGAAAATTGATATTTGATAGTGCCTTCCCTCATATCAATGATGGCACTTGCAGTTCGAAGAAAGGGTCTTCCCAAAATAATAGGACATGAAGCATTGCATTCAACATCCATGAAAAGAAAATCAACGGGAACAAGGTTATCATTAAACATAATAAGAACATCATTAATCCTTCCCAAAGGTTTCTTCTTAGCAACATCAGCAATAGGAACATCATAATAACACTTTTCAAGCGGTGGTAAATCAAGCATATCATAAATTTTTCTAGGCATGATAGAAATATTAGCACCTAGATCACATAAATCATGGCAATCAAAACCATTAACATGCATATCAATGATGGGTTCCCAACCATCTTCTAACTTCTTGGGAATAGAAGCTTTTTGCTTCAACTTTTCATCCCTAATTTTCATGAGAGCATTGGTAATATGCTTAGTAAAAGCAACATTTAAAGAACTACCATTGGGAGTCAAAGCAAGCTTTTGCAAGAACAAAATAACTTCAGATATATTGTAGCCATCAACATCAAAATCATTAAAGGAAATAGAGCTATCATCTCCTACACTCCGAAAAATTTCAGCACTCTTTTGAGAAAAAGTTTTTGCTGTTTTGGGCTTTTTAACACTAGGAGTAGGAGTTTTCTCTACACCAATCAAAGTTAGAGGAACTAGTCGACAACCCGCGCGTTCGCTCGGGCTAGTTTATTTAAAGTTGGATGGGACTCTTTGCGTCGCGTGTGTGGTATGATTTTAGGTTTAAATTTTATAATCACTTAAATTTATTTTTATTATTGAAGTTGCAGATATAATTTTGCAATAGAATGTCTAATGTATTTATGTTTCAAGTGTACACATATGTATGTATTTAAAAGTAATTTATTTTAACATATTTTATGCTATATATGTGGACTGCATGATCTTAAATTCTAAATACCTCGGGTTTTGTAAGAAAAGGTAATCCTGATGATCTCCAAATAAGTCAACTTTGTTGCTTTCGTAAATATGGAAATATGTATTATGATATAGACAAATTGTGTGTAGCTAGTATTCCACATGAGTAATCCTCTCTTGATAGAATAGCCTTCCGGCGTTTTCAAACTAGTATTATGTGCTGCAGTAGGAAGAGTATTACCGTTACCATTATATAAAAACAAAATTATCCAATACTTACCTGAAAACCGTATGAGCGTCTTGTCCTACCCAGTCTCCTAGAATCATCACCTTCATGGTCAAGAGATTTCTAAATTCAGTTTTTTTGTAGAGATGATGAGAGACATGCATGGAATAATAATAGCATAATAATATAAAAAAGAGAATACATGCACATCTTAGACAAACACCTATTTAATCAGACATCAAAGTCTTTAAAGAGATAGGTTGTAGAAATATCACCCTCACCAAATAATAAATTTCAGTTATCTGTGCCCTAACTTTTCTCATTACCTCAATGAATTAAGCCACAAATTTTGTTCCCTACATTATTTTTTGGCCGCAATGAATCAAATTTAAGATCAGCAAGCAGAAAGAATTTCAACGGAAAAGACAAATAATTTAAATATTTGTTCGAGAATAATCAAAATTCTGATTCCTCCCAGAAACCACATGGACGTGCTATCCTACCAGGTCACCTAGAAACATCATCTCCATAGTCAAGCGAATTTAGGTTCAGTTTTTCATGGAAAGCATGATGACAGGCAGCACAGATTAATATAATAGCATAACATATAGAGGATAAATGTACAGCTGAGACCAATACTTATACCATCAACCAATCAGTCCATCGATCCCACCCCATCGATAGAGCCATGCCTACATGAATACACTTCCATAATAAATTATTGCACGTGCAGCGGAGCCTGTAGTACTACATCTATACTACGTGGATGTGCGTTGCTGTCAAACTATGTAGATGGACCGAATGCGTACCCCTGCTGTTGCGTTCCATGTACTATGCCGATCAAATGTGCTGCTACTAGTTGGTGAGACACATCTGTCATGGATGTATTGATCCTAAATAGGCGAACACAATACGATTGCAATCAGCTCTTTATTAAAAACTGCACCTCAAGCTGTTCAATCATTAAAGGCTATCTGCAAATCAGAAGTAGACATCAAGAAACAAACTATACATGAAACGAATCGATCTGATTACCTGAAGTGTCGTGTTTGCACATGTATCCACGATGCCTGCACACACAACAACGCACAGATCGGGAGTGCAAGCTCGATGCATATAGCACAACATCATGAACACTACCTGTGAGATTGCTGTCGCGGGTCCTAGCAGGATGGGAATCGGCGGCGGCAATGAAGCGCTACGGAGGTTCGCGCATGACGGATCGATTGATCTTTAAGCTGAGGGTTCTTGCCCTCAACGATAGCTATGACGGAGGGTTGTGAAGAGATCTTATCCAACGGATGACAAATGATAAGAGGTATATCAGACGGACATAATTTCGTTTAGCATGAGAATCAACGTGGTGCTTCGTTTGGTGCCTCCAATTAGTAAATATAAGATGCTAGCATTAGGAATAACATCATTAGAGGTAGTAATGGTACATACCTTCATCTTTCTAGCCATCTCATCTTCTCTTTCCCACCTGGCATGCAATTCTGCTAGCATCCTAACATTTTCATCAATTCTAACTTGGATAGCATTAGCAGTAGCAAAAGGATTATTCTCTTTCATATCATTAGGCAACACTTCTAATTTCAGAAGTTCAACATCAGGAACAAGGCTATCAACTTTATCAATTTTGCCTAACTTTTCCTCAACAGACTTGTTAAAAGCGTTTTGCTTACCGATGAAGTCCTTGAGCATTACCTCAAGCTCGGAGGGCGCGGCCCTAGTGTTGTTGGAGGAATTACCATAAGAGTTACCATAACCATTACCATTGGTAGAAGGATACGGCCTATAATTGTTACTAGCAAAATTGTTCCTATAAGCATTGTTGTTAAAATTATTATTTCTAATGATGTTTACATCAACATGCTCTTCTTGAGCAACCAAAGAGGCCAAAGGAACATTATTAGGATCAACATGAGTCCTATCATTAGAAAGCAGAAGCATTATAGCATCAATCTTATCACTCAAGGAAGATGTTTTCTCAACAGAATTTACCTTCTTACCTTGAGGAGCTCTCTCGGTGTGCCACTCAGAGTAATTTAGCATCATATTGTCGAGAAGCTTTGTTGCGGCGCCCAAGGTAAGGGACATAAAAGTGCCTCCAGCAGCTGAATCCAATAGGTTCCTTGAAGAAAAATTCAGTCCTGCATAAAAGGTTTGAACAATCATCCAAGTAGTCAGTCCATGAGTGGGACAATTCTTGATCATAGATTTCATTCTTTCCCAAGCTTGAGCAACATGTTCATTATCAAACTGGCTAAACTTCATAATATTGCTACCCAAAGCTATAATCTTAGCAGGAGGATAGTATCTACCAATAAAAGCATCCTTACACTTAGCCCATGAATCGATACTATTTTTAGGCAAAGACAGCAACCAATCCTTAGCTTTTCCTCTCAAAGAAAAAGGAAACAACTAAAGCTTAATAATATCACCATCAACATTCTCATACTTTTGATCTCACATAGCTCAACAAAATTGTTGAGATGAGCTGCAACATCATTAGTACTAGCACCAGAAAATTGCTCTTTCATAACAAGGTTCAACAAAGCAGGCTTAATCTCATAAAAATTTGCAGCAGGAGCAGGTGGCGCAATAGGAGTGCAGATAAAATCACTATTATTAGTGCTAGTAAAATCACACAACTTGGTGTTTTCAGGAGTAGCCATTCTAGCAATACTAAAAGCAGACAAGTAAAAACAACTATAAAGGAAACTAATTTTTTTGTATTTTTGATAAAACGATGCAAGTAAAAATAAAGTAAAGCAAAACTTAAAACAAAGTAAAGGATGTGCGTGCGAAACTCCCCTTGCAGAAGTCTTGTTTTTCCCTGCAAGGGCGCCAGAAAATTAGCTTGATGCGGCACGGTGTTGATAGTTTTTCACCGTCCAGTTGGGAACCCCAAGAGGAAGGTATGATGAGTACAGCAGCAAATTTTCCCTCAGTAAGAAACCAAGGTATGTCGAATCCAGGAAAAAGCCAAACTGCAGAAGGTGATGCCCGCTAGCTTTGTGACAGCTCCGGACAATTTATAAGGCGCCTCGTCCAAGCTTTGCTTTGTGAGCGGCAACGTGGAACCTGCACAGAACATAACCAAATACTTTGCTCCCAACTTACGATGAGGCTGTCAATCTCACCGGTTTGCTTGAAACAAAGGTATGAGCGTATCGAGTGGAAAGTAATAGTAATATGCGAGTAAAGTAAATAGTGCGAGTAAAGTAAACAGGTGATAGAAATATAATGGAAATAGGACCGGGGTCCATAGTTCACTAGTGGTGTCTCTCCATAAGATAAAATAACACATGCTGGGTAAACAAATTACAGTTGGGCAATTGATAGAATAAAGACAACGTGCATGTCGAGAGGATCACTATGAGATTTACTCTGGGCATTACAACAAGATATATAGACCGTCATCCAACTGCATCTATGACTAATAATCCAGTTGTGGCGAATCAATCCGAGAACTCCACAAGTATTAAGTTGCGAACAACAGATAACTGCATTAAGCAAAGTGTGTAATGTAAACAAAGCATATGCCCTTGAGCATCAGCACATCTACAACCTTAGAGGTTTCTGTCACTCCCCCAGATTAAATAGAGGCATGAACCCACTATCGAGCATAAATACCCCCTCTTGGAGTCACTAGCAACTACTCGGCCAAGATAGCTACTAACAATGGAGAGCATGCAAGATCATAAACAACATAGAGATAACATAAGATAATATTCAGCACATCAACTCAATCATAACACCAATATTCATCGGATCCCAACAAACACAACATGTAGAATTACATAACGGTGATCTCGATCATGTAAGGCAGCTCACGAGATCTAAACATGAAGCACATGGTGGAGAAGATAACCATCTAGCTACTGCTATAGACCCATAGTCCAAGGTAGACTACTCACTCATCACGCCGGTGGCAAGCATGGCGATGTAGAAGACCTCTGATGGCGATTCCCATCTCCGGCAGGGTGCCAAGAAGAGCTTCTGGACCCTCCCAATCTCGGGTCGACGGCGGCGGCAGATCAGGATATATTCTGGAAAAGTGATCGGGTCTTTAGGTTTTTCCCGTCGGGGGGTCTTTATAGGCAAAGGGGCGGCGTCAGAGGTGGGCCAGGGTGGCCTCACCACTAGGGGATGCGGGCTAGGGGCAGGCCACGCCGCCCTATGGCGTGGCTGCCCTGTGGCCCCTCTCCATCTCCTCTTCGATTCTCTGGAAGCTTCGGTAAATTTTCGGATATTTGGCTTTTGTTTCATCCAATTCCGAGAATATTTCCTGTGTAACTTTTCTGAAACACAAAATAGCAGAAAATAGGGAACTGGCACTGTGGCATCTCGTTAATAGGTTAGGTCCGGAAAATGCATAAAAATGCCATGAAGTGTAACGAAACACTAAGCAAATGGTGTAAAAACAAGCATGGAGCATCAAAAATTATAGATACGTTAGAGACGTATCAGGGCGTCATGCTTTACTCATAGGGTTCGCACCACGCCAGTACCCAAAGGTTTCAAACTACCCCATGATCAGCAAAAATATGATGGATCTCAGGAGCCACAGTCATGGCTCTCGGATTATCTACAAGCAGTAAAGTTACTATGAGGAACCGGAGAAACAGCAATGCAAAGTTTGCAATTGCACCTCACCAGAGCAGCAAGGTCATGGTTGAGCAAATTAGAAAAAAAAACAATTGGAAGCTGGGAGGAGCTCACAAAGCAATTTACGAGCAACTTCAAATCGACATATAAGCGGCCAACATCCATAGAAGAAGTCAAAGCCTGCGTATAGCAACGCAATGAGACATTAAGAGCATATATCCAAAGGTGGAGCATCATCAAAAATTCAGCAGTCGAAGTCTCAGACGAAAGAGCAATAGACGCATTCACACTCGGGTTGCAGCGAGGAGACCTAGTCGAAGAGATGGGCAGGCTTAAGCCGAAAACAGTATCAGATTTAATGGATATAGCAAACAGGTTCGCAGATGGAGAAGATGCATGCAACAATAAACGGACGCGATCACCAGAAGATGATAGAGGGAATAGATATGGAAGCCAAAGGAGGAGATCTCGAAATTATGACAACTTCGGCTCCCACAGCCAAGTAGCCGCAGGGTACAAAGACAATAGCTACCAAGGGAACGACCGTAGAAGCTCAGGGTACCGCAACTACGGAAAAGAAGACTACGGAAGCAACAGAAAATTTCAGACAAGAGAACCCAAAGAATACAACTCATCACCAGAAGACATGTTAAACGAACCATGTCACATACACTCCGCATTCATTGATGGGAAACGAGTATCTAGGCACGTGATGAAAGATTGCACGACGTTCTTGAAACTCCAGGAGGCAGCACTAAGTAAGCAAGCCAAAGCAAAACAGCAAGGATACGAAGGAAACACGAACAGCGCACCTGCAAATCAATAAGGAAACAATGGAGTCCCTCAAGGTCAAGACTAGCCTAACCAGGGAAGCGACGACGATGGAGGATATGTTCCATCTAAAGGGCACATCACAACAATGATACAGCCAGTGCCCAAGTCGAACAAAGAAGAGAAAAGCATAACTCAACAAGTTAACCTCGCAATAACCTCGCCTCTAGCAACAACGGAGTATCTACACTGGTCAGAGCAACCCATAGAATTCAGCAGGGACGATCACCCCATAACAGTACCTCGGCCAGGAAACACGCCTCTGGTACTCAAAGCCCAGATTGGGACATACGACGTCGATAGAGTATTTATGGATGCAGGACGCGTAATAAATCTGATCTACGCGAAGACTCTACGAGCAATGCACATTTCATTAGAGTTCCTAAAGCCAACTGACTGTTCCTTCCACGAAATAGTCCCAGGGAGTGCTAACTATCCACTAGGTCGAATAGCACTCAACGTTTGCTTTGGGAATCGACAAAATTACAGAAGAGAGAAGCTCGACTTCAAAGTCATGGACTGGCCATCACAATATCACGCGATCCTCGGTCGACCCGCATTTTCGCGATTCATAGCAGTACCTCACTACACGTACCTGGTACTAAAAATGCCAGGACCCAATGGACTATCACAGTAAAAGGAAGCTTTGAGCTATCAGATCTATGCGACAAGGAATTTCACAAGATGGCTCAAAACTTCGGCATGATGGCAAGCTATGGAGAACCCAAAGACAAAACAAAAGGTGCAACTACAGGAGTCACAAAACAACTCGAAGGACACCCAGCAGAGCCAGAAGTGAAAAAACCGTGGGTACAGTCGTCAGACCAAGAAAAACCTACAGGAGAAGAAGAGAAGACCTCGGTGACATAGGCGACAAGAACAACAAAAAAGTAGAGTAGAAAAATAAGGCTGCAAAAGCCACGAGCTATTCTGATGAGGATATTGGCACACCAGGACAACCTACGATATGTGATAATTAAGTCTAAGGCTGTGTCATTAGTTTGTATCTGTTCATGTTATTTCTTAGCCTGGTCACGTTGCGGGCCAATTAGGGTTTTATTGTATGTTTTGTGTTTGGGCCTGTCCAAGCCCAATAGTTTTCTAGCCGTCTATATAAGGAGGCTAGACCGCTAGGGTTTAGGGAGGCTGAAAATTATGTAGAACTTTTAGTTCCCACGTGTGTGTACCATCCCTCCGGGGTTGGCATATTGAGACGGCGTCTTCGACGTTCGTCTAGTTATCCAATATATTGTTTTGCGTGAAGGTGCTTGTTATTCAAGTATTGTCGTGCTTCGGCATGAGGCTCGCTGTTCATCATCGAGTTGCTTGTTGGATTCATCTATTCAGCGTGAGGTTCGTCTATATCGACGAGTTGCTCACAGGATTGACGTTCCCCATCTTCAGGTTGCGTGTTTTGCTCACGTGATTGGGAGATCTTATCAGATCCATTGGATCAGGAGGTGCATCGTGAAAGATCGGGCCAAACAGTCTTTATCTTCTTGGTATCAGAGCCCAGGTTGATCACGGTGCAATTGGAGTTTCTGTCATCAAGCTAATCATTGATTTGTTGGGCGACGAGTTTCTGTTGCTGATTGAATTGTTGGTGGCGAGTAGCTGTGGATCGCAATCTAGTTTGGTCTTCAATAGCGGTGCACTACAACTCCAGGACCGATCGATCCTATTCAGTAAAGTCAGATCCAATCTGTTACAGGACCGATTGATTCTGTTTCTAGAGAGGCCAGGACACTACTTCGAGAATTGATCGCTGCAAGAGAAGATATCGGCCACGCGTGCCAAAGGACGGAGACCGTCTGTCCCCAGGCGTCCGCATGCCTTGATTGCCCCGCATCTGATCATGATCAATTTTCTTGTTGGTGAGTTCTTCTAGCAGATCGTTTTCGTCGGAGTGATTTGGAAGGACACCGATCTATTTGAGATGTTTTGTTCGATTCCAGATTCATTCGTTCAGGCTTCACAGAGTCCAGACCGGTCAGTACTCCCAGAACTGATCGAAACCAGTCAAAAAAAGCTGCAACGCTCGCCTGCGCGCGCATGAGGACAGAGGACGTCTGTCCTCTAGAGAACACTCACCCGCGTGTGATCGCGCGTGACACCTGCGCCGCTGGCGATTTCAGCAAGGAAGGAAAGTAAAGAGGAAACAAATTAGGAGAGTTGGTTACATGCAGTCTTTTCTTCCGTGTGGAGTCTTGGCAGCGCTAATAATAAATTAGGAGAGTTGGTTTGGCAATCACGTATGCTTAATGACATTGGACTGGTGCTGTTTCTAGTGTGACAGCTTAGTGGTACAGCTTCTACGTGTGGATAAAAAAAGAAAGAGACACTGTTAGCAATTCCAAAGAGGTGGTAGATTCACTACGTTTGGATCCTTGGCGTGCAGGAAATTGTCCTGTTTGTTTTGGGTGATGTGCTTTGTTTACTACCAAAATTCAGTTTGCGTCTGCGGGTATATTCAGCTCATTTGGACCCTCGGTGTGCAGGAGTATGTCCTGTCCGTTTTGGGTGATCTGCTCATGTGCTCCGAGACTGCATTCCGATGATCGTTTGTGTCTCAATCAAGTTGGTGGTGCCGACAATGGGAGTGGCGCCAATGGCAAGTCAAGCTAGCCGAGAGGGAGGTGTGGTGTGGCAGGCTGGCAAGGCTTGAAGATGGACAGTGGCGATATTGCAGATTTGACGCCACGTTTTACGAGAAGACCCTCCGGCATTGAGGACAACGCCTTTCCAAGAAGGGGAGGATGATGAGGATATTGGCACGCCAGGACGACCTACGATATGTGATAATTAAGTCTAAGGCTGTGTCATTAATTTGTATATGTTCATGTTATTTCTTAGCCTGGTCACGTTGTGGGCCAATTAGGATTTTATTTTATGTTTTGTGTTTGGGCCTGTCCAAGCCCAATAGTTTTCTGGCCGTCTATATAAGGAGGCTAGATGGCTAGGGTTTAGGGAGGCTGAAAATTATGTAGAACTTTTAGTTCCCACGTGTGTGTACTATCCCTCCGGGGTTGGCGTATTGAGACGGCGTCTCTGACATTCGTCTAGTTATCCAATATATTGTTTTGCGTGAAGGTGCTTGTTATTCAAGTATTGTCGTGCTTCGGCGTGAGGCTCGCTGTTCATCATCGAGTTGCTCCTTGGATTCATCTATTCAGCGTGAGGTTCGTCTATATTGATGAGTTGCTCGCAGGATTGACGTTCCCCATCTTCAGGTTGCGTGTTTCGCTCACGTGATTGGGAGATCTTATCAGATCCATTGGATCAGGAGGTGCATCGTGAAAGATCGGGCCAAACAGTCTTCACCAGGGCAATGCCCTCTAGATCCAGATCACAGGTCATTGGCCGGATCACTTGGGACACCCCATGTATCTTACATTATAAGCATAAATAAAGACAAAGTTCCTCCTGTTCGAGTTTACGTGTCTTTAAAACAAAATTTCAGTAAACGCACTAAAAACGGAAACGTAAAAAGCTTTGAGAACAAAAACAAAGTTTCTGATAAAAGGATTCAGAAACAAAAAATCTCGCGTTCTACATACAAAAGCATACAAGCATCACAGCATTGGTTCATCAGAATCGTCTACTCCTACAGGATTCAAGTAATGATGCTCGCGAAAAAACGCGGCATCCTCTCGAAGCAACCTAGCTATGAGCCTCCTTGCTGGTTGAAGGGTAGCATCCATGTGGACTCGCAACCTAGCTCCCCCTGGAGGAAAACTTAGTGACATAGAACTAAAATTAAGCATTGGATGCCACTTGCGTGTCCACCCAAGAGCAAAATTGGCACCAGCCACCAAGTTGAGCTCTATCAGCCGATGAATTCGCTGACTAGATCTAAAAGCATCGAGTAGCTGTGGAAAGTTTCCAGGCAAAGGATTGCGAGGGAGCATGACAGAATACATGGTCGTCAAAGACCTTTGACAACCATCAATCGCTTCTCCAATATGCTGAGCATGATCTTGAAGAAGCACAATGGCACGACGGCGCCGAGGATCAGACCACAAACTGTCGACTCCCTCTGATGCTTTCTCAAGAGCCGCGGTTCGTTCAGAAACTCGACGTGTCTCACCGACAAAGTCCAGACGAGTACCTGGGATAACGGGAAAATATTTGCCAGCAATAGTGGAATAAAAGGGAAAAGAGAAAGGCTGCAAGGAGCCTTACATCGCAACATCTCATAGACGGACTCGACAATACCAATAAGAAAGGAGTCGCATTCTTCAAGATGCACAATTTTGGCCATCAGACCCGACACCTTATCCTCAAGTGTGGATATCTGTTTCATAAAGCCGCAAGATTTGCTGGCCTTGTCCAAAGCAATTTTCGCCTGACGCTTCATTTAAGATAAATGGCCTTCGAGGTCCAAAATCCTCGACAAGTATTCAGTACATCGACAAGAAGAGCGAGGAGGCGAAGAAGCTCCGGAGTCGAACATATCAGCGGGAGGTGATCCCCCACCACGATCTGGCGACCAACTAGCGCGCACAGGCTGGAAACCAACAGAAAGAAAAAGAAAAACATCTCAGAAATTCAATCAAGCACGACATTTCATAAAGGAAAAGTATTTACAAAGAGTACAAGCCCCTTGACTGGCTCTCGGGCAAAATATAGATAAAGTTTACTACACCAAAAGAAATCTAGACTACGAAGGAAGACTAAGTCTACGCCACCTCAGCATCAGGGACCGCGGCGGAAGTAGGCGCGGAAGAGGTAGCACCAGTGTTGGGATGAGGCATCAACCCACTTGTCACCAGAGTCGAAGAAATTGGCGTAGCAGAGGTCGAAGAAGCCGCTAAAGGAGAAATAATCGACACGATGCCATGCACGTACTTCTTCGCCTTCTCGACGAAACCCCACAGCTCCGAAAGAGGTCGACCGCGGGAAGAGCTCACCTTCTCCCAGTTAACCTCCTCGCCATGCGCATAAGTAAGCGCAATGGCCCCCTCCGCACCTTGCTTCACGGAGCGGCTCTTCATCAAAAGGATAGGATCTTCGGGGTGTTAAAAGCCATTGCAAGCTTCTTTAGATCAGCAGCTGGCACATCCTGATGAGGATACAATCATGGATCATGCTGATTTTGACTGTTTGAGCTGGAAGGAAATATTGAGTCTAATTGATGATTATTATAAGGTGAATTCTTTCCTAATTGAAAGAATGTCTTGATATCTCCGAATTAGATACTACCTAAAGCGATGCACTATGTTGTATTTAGGTATGTCATCTGTCAAGATATCGCCAGCGGGAGGAGAGGGAGGACGGCGATCGAGAGACAAGCGGAGATCAAGTCTGCATGAGCGAGAGCACGAGATGGCGCGCTAGGACAGCCTTCGACACGATGTCTACGAGTCTAAGGCGCGCTACACTCATGGCCTGCGTGCCAAATTAGGCCGAACCCATATATGGGTCGGTATGTACCAGTTTGAGTCGAACCGAGTCCGTTTGGGCCCAAAACAGGTTGGTTTTGGGCCAGGTCTTTGCCCAGGTCGCCCCGACCCCTTTAAGTACCCCTGGGGCGCCCCCTTGTGTCGTTTAGACTACGTTTAGATTACCCCCAAACATCAGAACGAAATTGCTTGTAAGCTTTCCTCTGAAATCATATATCCCTCTGTGTTTCGCTCGGAATATTTACCCCACTCCAAGTTTGTTTCGATCTGGAGTTTTGCTACTGAGAATTCAAGTGTGATCTGCTGTTCCATTGGGAATTAGGAGATTGCAGAACCGCTTCGTGGTCGGCGGCTACGTGCGCAGGTGTGTGGTGTCTCGAATATCCATAGGGTTGAAGATCTGTTGCATTGGCAACAGGGGAACAGCCGGAGAGTTCGTGTGCGTCTCACAGATTATCTACCAAGTTATCATCCATCTACATCGGCTCACTGAGAAGATCGGGCAACCCCTTATCATCATCTTGGTATCAGAGCCCAGCGTTGATCACGATGCAAGTTGTTGTCGATGGGTTGATCACAAGATCCGTTAGTCGGCAAGGTGGAGCTGGAGATCGCAAGCGTATTGGTGAAAATTGATTTGTTGTTCGTCTATTTTTGCTCGATCTGAAGTGGATACCATTGGGTAAGCCGCCGTCTTGTTGTTGGTGAAGATCGAGGAAGATTCGTTCATGAGAGTCAATTGCAGCACCGGTACGTTGAATAGATCGGCAAGAGAAAAGGAAGAAAAAAAAAGAGGAAAGGAGCAGCCGTTGCAGCAGTCTAGGTGGAGCACGTCGGCGCAGCATATGTGCGCTGCCAGGCTGATCCGATCGGGAGTACCAGGGGCAAGAGTCCACAACACGGAAAGGAAAGAAGAAAAGGAAAGAAGGAAAGGAGAAAAAAGAAGCAGCATCCATCGCCCACGTTGTGCACAGAAGCAGCAGATTCGCGTTCCTTCAGCTGATCGTACATGAGCAGGAGTTTGGGAGCTACACGTCACAAAGATCCAATCACGTACGTGCTCAGCTGACATCCGTTGAAGACGGAATATTCGGCCCCTCAAACCGGATGGTCCGGCATCTTCTCTGGGAGCCGTGCAGTTTTAACTTAGAAAAAACTTTCTGCAGAGACACCAGATTATCCGGCCTGGGTTGAAAAGTCCTGCCCAAAAGTCCGGCCAAATTTCAGAAGAGTCGCAGAGTGTGCTTCTAAATTTCGCGAAACAGTCTACGAATATCGCCAAATAGTCTACAGACATGTGTTTCAGTCGAGTGCATACTCAGGTGTATTCAGCCTATTTGGATCCACAGCGTACAGGAGTTTGTTCTGTTTGTTGTGGGTGATATGCATGGTATACCGTCAGTTGCAGTTGGAGGATACTTGTGTCTTAACCAGGTTGGCAGCTTCGAAGACCAAAGAGCGCCAATGGCAAGTCAAGCTAGCCGAGAGGGAGGTGTGGTGTGGCAGGCTGGCAAGGCTTGAAGATGGACAGTGGCGATATTACAGATTTGACGCCACGTTTTACGAGAAGACCCTCTGGCGTTGAGGACAACGCCTTTCTAAGAAGGGGAGGATGATGAGGATATTGGCACGCCAGGACGACCTACGATATGTGATAATTAAGTCTAAGGCTGTGTCATTAATTTGTATCTGTTCATGTTATTTCTTAGCCTGGTCACGTTGTGGGCCAATTAGGGTTTTATTTTATGTTTTGGGTTTGGGCCTGTCCAAGCCCAATAGTTTTCTGGCCGTCTATATAAGGAGGTTGGACGGCTAGGGTTTAGGGAGGCTGGAAATTATGTAGAACTTTTAGTTCAAGTTATCACCGTCCCTCTGGGATCGGCGTGTGTGACGGCGTCTCGGACGTTCGTCTAGTTATCTATCAATAAAGACAAGAAAGTTCTTGAATTGTCAAGAGTAATCCTGTGTGCGCGAAGGTCCTTGAATCTGTCAAGGGTTGTCGAGCTGTTGGCGTGTTGATTCAGCGTGAGGTTCGTCGTTCATCATCGAGTTGCTCGTAGGATTGGCGTTCCCCAATCTTCAGGTCGCGTGTTCTGCTCACATGATTGGGAGATCTATCAGATCAAGAGGTGCATCGTGAAAGATCGGGCCAAACAGTCCGTATTATCTTGGTATCGTATTATCTTGGTATCAGAGCAAGATAATACGATACCAAGATAATACGATACCAAGATAATACGATACCAAGATAATACGGACTGTTTGGCCCGATCTTTCACGATGCACCTCTTGATCTGATAGATCTCCCAATCACGTGAGCAGAACACGCGACCTGAAGATTGGGGAACGCCAATCCTACGAGCAACTCGACGATGAACGACGAACCTCACGCTGAATCAACACGCCAACAGCTCGACAACCCTTGACAGATTCAAGGACCTTCGCGCACACAGGATTACTCTTGACAATTCAAGAACTTTCTTGTCTTTATTGATAGATAACTAGACGAACGTCCGAGACGCCGTCACACACGCCGATCCCAGAGGGACGGTGATAACTTGAACTAAAAGTTCTACATAATTTCCAGCCTCCCTAAACCCTAGCCGTCCAACCTCCTTATATAGACGGCCAGAAAACTATTGGGCTTGGACAGGCCCAAACCCAAAACATAAAATAAAACCCTAATTGGCCCACAACGTGACCAGGCTAAGAAATAACATGAACAGATACAAATTAATGACACAGCCTTAGACTTAATTATCACATATCGTAGGTCGTCCTGGCGTGCCAATATCCTCATCAGTTTCCAAAACACCAATCCACCCATGTTCACTACGTCTGAAGAACCCTTAATGCTGATGATTGGCTTTGTACAATGGAGAACAATCTGGAAGTCGCTGAAGTGGGCGAGAATGAGAAGGTCTTGTACACCACCCACTATCTTGCTGGAGCCGCAAGATCTTGGTGGGATAGCACTCGTGCAATGCAAGCCCAAGGGTATGTGATGCCTTGGGAGGAGTTCAAGAGCAAGTTCAGCAAATCCCATGTTCCTTTGGGATTAGTTAAAAGGATGAGAGATGAGTTCAGAAATCTGAAGCAAGGTTCCCTATCTGTGGTTGACTACCGTGACAAGTTCCTTACCTTGTCTAGGTATGCTCCAGATGACACCAACACCAATGAGAAGAAGCAACAGAGGTTTCTGAATGGATTTCATGATGAGATGCAATGTGTCTTGGTCAGCATTCCCTTTGCAGATCTGGAGTCATTGGTTGACTCTGCCATTTAGATGGAAGGCAAACTCAAGCAAGCTGCAGAGAACCGCAAGCGCCGTATGATGTATCAAGGCAACTCAAGCAACTCGCAGAAGCCAAGGGGAAATCCACCTATGGGTTTTGCCCCTAGACCTATGAGGCCATCTGCACCTGCTCCACGTCCCAACTTTCCCAACCGTCTGACCGGCAACAACTTCAACCGTACACCTCCAAGACCTAATGGCAACAACTTCAACTCCAACACTCCAAGGCCAAATGGCACACCTGTGCTGCCCAAGTCTGGTGACAAGTCTGGTGTTACCTGTTATGAGTGCGGAATCAAGGGGCATTACTCCAATGAGTGCCCGAAGAAGCTGAATGATGCATCAAAGCCTACTGCCCCTGCTCAGCAGCAGCGCCATGTTGGTAACGGCAAGAATTATGCACCAAGGAACCAGCCTCACCCTCGAGGCCGTCTGAACCACATGAGTGTTGAAGAAGCTCAGGAAGCAACCGACGTTGTGCTTGGTATGTTCCGTGTTAACTCAGTTCCTGCAAGAGTTCTGTTTGATTCTGGAGCTTCACACTCATTTGTCACTAAGTTATTTGTGGAAAAAAGTGGACTTCAACAAACACCCCTGAAAAATACCATGTATGTACAAATACCTGGGTCAATAACAAAGGCTAGTTGGACCTGCTTGGCAGTGCCCATAGAAATCCATGGGATAGCATTCTTAGCAAGTTTGATTGTGTTAGGAACCAAGGGATTGGAGGTAGTCCTGGGTATGGATTGGATGTCGCAGCATCAAGGAGTGATAGATTGTGCCAAAAAGACCATCACCATGAAGAGTAGTATTGGAATTGTAGTAAAGCATGTGTCTGTAAAACCACCCCAAACCACCAGATGTCATAAGAGTATCTCAGGACCAACTCTGGAGCAAGTTCCCATAGTTTGTGAATACCCGGATGTTTTTCCCGATGAGCTACCCGGAATGCCACCGGATCGGGATATTGAGTTTATCATTGAGCTTATCCCTGGAACTGGACCTATAGCCCAACGACCCTATCGTATGAACCCAGCTGAACTAGTGGAGTTAAAGAAGCAATTGGATGACCTTTTGAGTAAGGGATTGATTCAGCCAAGTTCATCCGCTTGGAGATCACCCGTCTTGTTTGTGCATAAAAGTGACGGTTCCAGCCGACTATGCACTGACTACCGCAAGCTAAATGATGTTACCATCAAGAATAAGTATCCTCTCCCAAAGATTGATGATCTGTTTGACCAATTGACTGGAGCCCAAGTCTTCTCAAAGATAGACCTTAGGACTGGATACCATCAACTGAAGATCCGTGCAACTGATATCCCTAAAACCGCCTTCACTACCCGATACGGATTGTATGAGTACGCCGTAATGTCCTTTGGATTAACCAATGCCCCTGATGAGGACATCCCTACTATTGTTCCATCTCCACTTCGTGATGATGACAAGCAAGTTGCTGCAAAGAAGAAGTCCAATGATGAAATCAGAATTGGACCTATCACAAGAGCTCGTGCAAAGTTACTAGAACAACAGGTGAATTTGCTCCTCATAGAATCTGATTATTTCGTTAATGAGAATTGTTTACTGCCTAAGTCTTTGTGTGTTTGCATACTCAGGTTCATGGGAGAAGAAGGCATAGCACGAGGAGTTGAAGCAGCTGGAGCAAGACGTGATGATCATGCCCATGGACGCGAGGGAGGAGAGGGAGGCCGGCGACCAGCATGAGGAGGAGGAGGACATCACGCAGGAGGTTGCATATGGCGCACCACCAAGTGTATGTGCGCCATACACATAAGGCCTGCGCGCCTAGTTGGCTGCACCCAACCTTTGGGTCAGTTTGTATCACATCAGGTTGAGTCGAACCATGTTAGAGGACCAGGTCAGGTCGGTTGCCCTTGGGCCAGCCGCACCCCCCATATAATAAGTGCCTATGCGCCATAGAGAGGTTAGACCACGTTTTAGATAAAACCCTAGTTCTTGATACTGCTCTAAGCATTCATCTGGAATTCTTGTCTCCAATTCGTTTCGATCTGGAGATTATATACTGCAAGTTAAGTGTGATCTGCTGTTCCATTGGGAATTAGTGAATTGCAATTATACCGTTTTGTGGTCGACGGCTGCGTTGCGCAAGTGTGTGAAGTCGTGAATATCCGAAGGGTAGAGAGCTGTTGCATTGGCATCAGGGATCTAGCGAGGAGAGATCACCGGCGACACCAAGTTATCTATCACCATCATCACCATTACCGCAAGCTTACTGAGAAGATCGGGCCACCCCATATCATCTTGGTATCAGATTTCCAGTGTTTCCTCGGTAAGCATCCACCAGATCATCCGTAGTTTAGTTTTGATTTTCGTCCTATCCAGAAAAGCCAAAAAAAAATTTAGGGTTCATAGTATTGCCATCGCCTAGATTGCATCGTAGATTGGTTTTAGTTGCTGGTCGTTTTCCTTCCTTGATCCGATCTGTTTCTTGTTTCGTAGGAGTCTAGGTTCTAGTCGGTTTTCAGTGTTGGATCTGAGTTGTGTTTTCCACCGAGTCCACTTTCATCCCGAGTTGTTTCCGCCGCTTTTGTTCTGATCCGAGTCGGCAGCTAAACCCTAGAAAAGAAAGAAACAAAGTGCTGACCGATCGCTGTTTGCAGTCTCCGCGCTATCCGCGTTTTAGTACCGAACGCTTCCGATCAGACATTGCTTGCACTTTGTCTGGTCCAGCGCGTGAGTAGCCATCGAGGCATTGCTCTGCCGCGGCACAGTTTTCATCAGTTCTGAGTTTTTCTCGTTTTCCTTCAAAACCGAGTCCACATAGCGTTCCTTTCTGCATCTTTTGACAAACATAGCCACAGCCTTTCTACTATACAATCGTGTAGGTACCTTTCCTACGAGACTAGCATATTTTTGCTCCACGGGCTGCTCTGTTTAGGGTTTTCAAGTGCATTTTTGTCTGCCGTGCTGAAAAATCTTCGCGGTGCGACATATTGTGGCCGAAAAAGAGAGAGGAGAGAGAAAACAAAATGAAATTGTACTCCGTGAATTGGTTTTATAAAGAGAAGTCAAAAAAGTGAAAAAAAAGAGTAAAGAGAGAAGAATCAAAACAGAAAAGTGAGAGGCCGAAGCATCTATCTAATTTGCTGCACTAGTAGATTGAGCAATCTTGTGCCTGTTTACATTGAGCATTGCTAGTGTCTCTCTTGTGCATTGCAACATATCCTGTTTTATAGTTGCTTTGCCACGTTTATCTCCACGTGTGTGTTTCCTTTGGGTGTTTGTTCACACGATCAGCACTAGGACTTGTCTTCGGTGTAGTTAGGATACCATACCTACAGCTCCACCTTATACTCCTGCTTTGTCGTGTGATTGCTCTTATACCCTGGTATTCACTTCATCACATCTGTGCATTAGCCATCTATCCGAACGGGTACGCATTTTCTATTCACTTTGGAACGGTAAGATTTCCTTTTCTTGTCAGTTTTGAGTGAGTTGTGAGTGTGCCACCAAAAAGATTTTTGATTTAGTGCACTAACCTACTAATCATGTCTATTAGTGGTGTTGATGTGATGCAGAAAAAGGCTGATGATGCTACTGTTACATGGAGGGAATATGAAGCTCTCCGAGATCATTTGCAAGGGGTTATTACTAGATCCACTGAAAACATTGACGCTGATATTCAAGCTGTGCAAATGAAAGTGGATGCCACTGAAACTACAGTCAATGCTATGCAAGCGCAAATCACTGCTCTCCAGACAAGCATACAGCACTTGACAACTTCCGTCAATGGGCTGCGTGTAACTGTTGAGCAACGCCATCATGAGGACCATGGCGATGTTGATAGTGTCCATGGAGATAATGAACACATGATGGGCAACAATGGCCGCGGGCGTGGTTTTCCAGGACAGGGTCGACCACCACCACCACCTGGTGCTCGACGTGTGCCATTTCAGGAGGATGATGGCTTGGGCAAGCCCAAGTTGACGATTCCCTGATTTGAAGGTTCCACTGATGCGGAGGAGTACCTTACTTGGGAGCTCAAGATTGAAAAATTATGGCGTTTGCATGATTACACTGAAGATAGGAAGATCAAGCTTGCTTCTTCAGAATTTGATGGTTATGCCTTGCGTTGGTGGGATAGCATTGTGACGGAAAGAAGAGATAACAACGAGCTTCCTGTTCTTACATGGCGCAATATGAAGGAGATCATGCGAGCTCGTTTTGTTCCCACTAATTACCTGCGTACTGTTTATGATAAATTGACACAGTTGAAGCAAGGAACCATGACCGTTGATGCTTATTACATGGAGATGGAGATGTTGCTGCAGCGTGCACGTGTTCGAGAGTCTATTGAGATGACCATGCAGCGATTTCTTCATGGGCTGAAGTACAACATAAAAGGCATTGTTAGGCATCATTCCTACAACACTATGAACGAGCTTTTGCATCATGCAAGGGAGGCTGAATCGCAGCTTGCTGAAGAGGCTCAAATCAAGGCAAGATATCCTAGTTCTGGGAGGTTCTCTAGCAGGGCGCCGCACCAATCTGCAGCGCCTATGGAGGGTGCCACCAGAGGCCCCTCTTCTTCACATTCTCACCCAGCCTCCAATGCTTCTACTGCAAAGAAACCAGCAGCTCCTGCTAGCTCTGGTTCCAACATGTCTACAGCTCGTAATTGAGATATGCAATGCCATACATGTGGTGGCAAGGGGCACTTCAAGCGAGAGTGTCCAAACAGAAAGGTGATGATTGTTAATGATGATAATAAGTATGAGACTGGAGATGACGCTGATCCGTATGATTCCAATGATGATGGTTACACAAGTGAGGGCGGCATGGATGCCTTTGCTTCTCCAGCGCCTACCATTGTTGTCTCGCAGCGAGCATTGAGTGTCACGCCACATGCTGATTCCCAGCGCTGCAATTTGTTCCAAACGAAAGCACTAGTTGGCCCAAACAAAACTTGCAAAGTAATCATTGATGGAGGTAGCTGCCGCAATCTAGCAAGCAAGGAGTTATGTGCCAAGCTAAATCTGAAATATTTACCTCATCCAAATCCCTACTACATCCAATGGTTGAGTGATAATGGAGAGATGAAGGTAAATCATATGGTGCGTGTGAATTTTGAGATAGGACCATACAAGGATTCCATTGAGTTTGATGTGGTTCCTATGACTGTTTGTCACCTACTACTGGGTCGGCCATGGCTGTATGATCGCCATGTGCAACACAATGGCCGAGCCAATACCTATCACTTGGAGTTCAAGGGCAAGAAAATTAATCTACAGCCTATGTCACCACAGCAAATTGTCAATGAGTCTCGTCAAAAAACAGAAGTGAAGCTAGAACAGCCACCTACACGAGAAAATAATGTAATAGCTGTGAGTGAAAATATAACGAAAAGTGAGAGAGTGCCTAGTTTGCTTATATTAGCCACCAAAGAAGACATGGTAGAATTTAGAGAGGATCCTACAGCCATGCCACTTGTGCTTATGTACAAAGGCGAGGTGTTAGTTTCTAATGATATGCAACCTGTTTCTCTTGGTGTTTCTAATGTATTGCAGGAGTACGACGATGTGTTTCCGGCGGAGGTGCCCGCAGGACTGCCACCATTGCGTGGAATTGAGCATCAAATTGATTTGATCCCTGGTGCCACTCTTCCAAACCGTGTGCCGTACAGGACCAACCCCGAAGAGACAAAGGAAATACAGCAACAAGTACAAGCGCTTCTGGACAAGGGGTATATTCGTGTTTCTCTTAGCCCTTGTGATGTTCCTGTTATTTTGGTGCCTAAGAAAGATGGTACATGGCGCATGTGCGTAGATTGTAGAGCTATTAATAACATCACTATTCGATATCGTCATCCTATTCCACGCTTAGAGGATATGCTAGATGAATTGAGTGGTGCTGCTATTTTCTCTAAGATTGATTTGCGTAGTGGATACCATCAAATTAGGATGAAAGAAGGGGATGAATGGAAAACTGCTTTCAAAACTAAATTTGGTTTATATGAGTGGCTAGTTATGCCTTTTGGTCTTACTAATGCACCTAGCACATTCATGCGCTTAATGAATCATGTTTTGCGAGAGTTTATTGGTCGTTTTGTGGTTGTATATTTTGATGATATACTTATTTACAGCCGCACTGAATCTGAACATTGTGAGCATATTAGACAAGTTTTGCAAGTGTTGCGTGATACTAAATTGTATGCTAACCTTGAGAAGTGCACATTTGCAAAAGATAAAGTGATATTTCTGGGATATGTTGTATCTATGCATGGGGTAGAGGTAGATTCATCTAAAATTGAAGCAATTCAAAATTGGCCTACTCCCATGAATGTTAGTCAAGTACGCAGTTTTCACGGTCTTGCTGGTTTCTATCGGCGTTTTGTGAAAGACTTTAGTACTATTGCTGCACCCTTGAATGAATTAACTAAGAAAGGAGTGCCTTTTGTATGGGGCGCTGCCCAAGATCATGCATTTGATGAGTTGAAACGTTTGCTTACTTCTGCACCATTGCTTGCACTACCAGATTTTTCTAAGCAATTTGAAGTTGAATGTGATGCTAGTGGTATAGGAATTGGTGGTGTGTTGATGCAAGAAGGTAGACCTATTGCTTATTTCAGCGAGAAACTTTCTGGTGCTAGACTGAATTATCCTGTTTATGATAAAGAATTGTATGCGCTTGTTCGCGTTCTTGAGGTTTGGCAACATTATTTGTGGCCAAAAGAATTTATCATACATTCTGATCATGAAGCTTTAAAATATCTGAAAGCTCAATCTAACTTGCATAGGCGCCTAGCTAAGTGGGTTGAGTTCATTGAGTCGTTTCCCTACATAATCAAGTATAAGAAAGGGAAAGAAAATGTTGTTGCTGATGCTCTATCTAGGAAGAACATGTTATTGACGCATCTTGATGTTAAAATTCCTAGTTTAGAGAGCTTGTGTGATTTGTATGCTACTGATCATGATTTTGCTGAACCATATCGTTTGTGTATGCTTAGAAATGCATGGGACAAGTACCACATACATGATAGATTTTTGTTTCGTGCTAACAAACTATGTGTTCCAGAATCGTCGGTACGTTTGCTATTGTTGCAGGAATCACATGCTGGCGGATTGATGGGTCACTTTGGGCGTGAGAAGACGTTTCTCATGCTCGCTGATCATTTTTATTGGCCCAAGATGAGGCGTGACGTGGACAGATTTGTTAGGCGCTGCATTGTATGCAACACGTCCAAGTCCAAGCTGAAGCCTCACGGTTTGTATACACCACTACCTGCACCTACCACACCATGGGAAGATATAAGTATGGATTTTGTGTTAGGTTTGCCACGCACTAAAAGAGGTCATGATAGTATATTTGTGGTAGTGGATAGATTCTCTAAGATGGCACATTTTCTTGCATGCCACAAAAGCGACGATGCGTCGCACATAGCTAATCTGTTTTTCAGGGACATTGTTCGCTTGCATGGAGTGCCCAAGACAATTGTTTCTGACAGGGACGTGAAGTTTATGAGCTACTTCTGGAAGACACTATGGGGCAAGCTGGGAACGAAGTTACTGTTCAGCACTACATGTCATCCCCAAACAGATGGTCAAACGGAGGTGGTGAATAGAACATTGTCACAATTGCTGCGAGCCATGATCAAGAAAAATCTGCGTGAGTGGGAGGAGTGTTTGCCACATGTTGAGTTTGCATATAACAGAGCGGTGCACACTACTACTCAGCTTTGTCCTTTCGAGGTGGTGTATGGTTTCAAACCAATCACACCACTAGATTTGCTGCCTCTTCCATTGCATGAGAGAGTTAATATGGAGGCATCAAAAAGAGCAGATTATGTGAAGAAAATTCATGAGAAGACACGAGAGGCCATTGAGAAGAAAGGCAAGAACATTGCTGCTACACGAAACCAATCAAGAAAGCAAGTTTTGTTTCAGCCTGGAGATATGGTTTGGGTGCATCTGCGCAAGGATAGGTTCCCACAGCTGCGCAGGTCCAAGTTGAGGCTGCGTGGTGCTGGTCCTTACAAGGTGCTCGCCAAGATAAATGACAATGCCTACTCGATTGATATTCCTATTGCTGAGTTTGGTGGCGTTAGCAACAGCTTCAACGTTGCTGATTTGTCACCATATGATGGAGAAGACCTTGGAGCGTCGAGGTCGACGCCTTTTGAAGGGGGGGGGGAGATGATGAGGACATCCCTACTATTGTTCCATCTCCACTTCGTGATGATGACAAGCAAGTTGCTGCAAAGAAGAAGTCCAATGATGAAATCAGAATTGGACCTATCACAAGAGCTCGTGCAAAGTTACTAGAACAACAGGTGAATTTGCTCCTCATAGAATCTGATTATTTCGTTAATGAGAATTGTTTACTGCCTAAGTCTTTGTGTGTTTGCATACTCAGGTTCATGGGAGAAGAAGGCATAGCACGAGGAGTTGAAGCAGCTGGAGCAAGACGTGATGATCATGCCCATGGACGCGAGGGAGGAGAGGGAGGCCGGCGACCAGCATGAGGAGGAGGAGGACATCACGCAGGAGGTTGCATATGGCGCACCACCAAGTGTATGTGCGCCATACACATAAGGCCTGCGCGCCTAGTTGGCTGCACCCAACCTTTGGGTCAGTTTGTATCACGTCAGGTTGAGTCGAACCATGTTAGAGGACCAGGTCAGGTCGGTTGCCCTTGGGCCAGCCGCACCCCCCATATAATAAGTGCCTATGCGCCATAGAGAGGTTAGACCATGTTTTAGATAAAACCCTAGTTCTTGAGACTGCTCTAAGCATTCATCTGGAATTCTTGTCTCCAATTCGTTTTGATCTGGAGATTATATACTGCAAGTTAAGTGTGATCTGCTGTTCCATTGGGAATTAGTGAATTGCAATTATACCGTTTCGTGGTCGACGGCTGCGTTGCGCAAGTGTGTGAAGTCGTGAATATCCGAAGGGTAGAGAGCTGTTGCATTGGCATCAGGGATCTAGCGAGGAGAGATCACCGGCGACACCAAGTTATCTATCACCATCATCACCATTACCGCAAGCTTACTGAGAAGATCGGGCCACCCCATATCAGCCCCTGCCTATTTCATGAACCTCATGAATAAGGTTTTCATGGAGTTTTTGGGTAAGTTTGTTGTTGTCTTCATTGATGACATTCTTATTTACTCCAAGTCTGAAGAAGAGCATGCAACTCATTTGAGATTGATCTTAGAGACCCTGAGAGAGCATCAGCTATATGCCAAGTTTAGTAAATGTGAGTTTTGGTTAAAGGAAGTTGGATTCTTAGGCCATGTACTATCAGCGGGAGGAGTTTCAGTGGACCCAAAGAAGATCAAATCAGTCATGGAATGGGAAGCCCCTACCACTCAAACTGAAGTTAGAGGTTTTCTCGGATTAGCAGGATATTACCGCAAATTTGTTGAAGGTTTCTCGAGCATTGCCAGGCCCATGACCCAACTGTTGAAGAAGGACAAGAAGTTTGAATGGACCCCTAAATGTGAAGAAAGTTTTCAAGAGCTCAAGAAGCGATTGGTGACCGCCCCCGTCCTAACCATGCCCGATATCACCAAAAACTTTGATGTCTATTGCGACGCCTCCAAACTTGGACTTGGTTGTGTGTTAATGCAAGAAGGCAAGGTCATAGCATACCTCTCCCGGCAGCTTCGACCTCATGAAGAAAACTATCCAACCCATGATCTGGAGTTAGCAGCTGTAGTTCTAGCTTTGAAGACCTGGAGGCATTATCTTATGGGTAACCGTTGCGAGATCTACACTGACCGCAAGAGTTTGAAGTATATTTTCACCCAGAAGGAGTTGAACATGAGGCAAAGAAGATGGATAGAGTTGATCAAGGATTATGATCTGGAAATTCATTATCATCCCGGGAAGGCCAACGTAGTGGCCGACGCATTGAGTAGAAAGCCATGCACCTTGAATATGATGATCAAGGAGGAGCAACCCCTGTTGCACCAAGAGTTTGAAAAATTTGGATTGGAACTAGTCAGTCAAGGATTCTTAGCCAACCTTGAGTTTCAACCCACCTTGATGAGCCAAATCAAAGAAGCCCAGAAGGAAAATGAGAGTATTGACGGAATTAAGCGCAGAATTAGTTCCGGCAAGGTGCCAGGATTTGAGGAAGATGATCAAGGAGTTCTTTGGTATAAAGGACGTATTTGTGTGCCTGCTGATTCAGAACTGAAGGAAGTCATTATGAAGGAACCCATGAGACACCTTACTCCATCCATCCCGGTGGAACCAAAATGTATCAAGATTTAAAGGAACAGTTTTGGTGGCATGGAATGAAGCCTGAAATTGCATCGTTCATATCTAAGTGTGACATTTGTCAAAGAGTCAAGGCTGAACATCAACGTCCTGCTGGATTGCTGCAACCCTTGCAAGTTCCGGAATGGAAGTGGGAATCAGTTGGAATGGATTTCATCACTGGATTTCCAAGGTCTAGCCACGGAAATGACTCTATCTGGGTTATTGTGGATAGACTGACCAAAGTTGCCCACTTTATTCCTGTCAAGACCACTTATACATCAGGACAGCTGGCAGACCTCTATTTATCAAGAATTGTGAGTTTGCATGGAGTCCCTAAAACCATAGTTTCTGATCGAGGTACCCAATTTACCTCAAGATTTTGGAGAAGTTTGCATCAAGCCTTGGGAACCAAATTAGCCTTTAGCACAGCTTACCACCCTCAGACTGATGGACAGACCAAAAGAGTGAATCAAATAGTTGAAGATATGTTGCGAGCTTGTGTTCTACCTTCTGGAGTTAAGTGGGAGGATTGTCTGCCCTTCGCAGAATTTTCCGACAACAACAGCTATCAAGCCAGTTTGCAAATGGCCCCATTTGAAGATTTATATGGAAGAAAGTGTCATACCCCTTTGAATTGGTCTGAAACTGGAGACAGTAAGATATTTGGACCTGACATTCTGCAAGAAGCTGAGGAGAAGGTTCGCATGATTCGTGAGTACCTCAAGGCAGCCCAGTCTAGACAGAAGAGTTATGCTAACAAGAGACGTAGAGAACTGACTTTCAAGATTGGAGATTTTGTCTATCTTAGAGTGTCACCTCTCAAGGGAATGCAGAGATTCCAAGTAAAAGGAAAGCTTGCACCAAGGTATATTCGACCCTTCAAGATACTAGGCCGCAGAGGAGAAGTGTCTTATCAGTTGGAAATGCCCCCTGAATTGTCTGAAGTGCACGATGTTTTCCACGTGTCTCTACTGCGAAAATGTCTTGAAGTTCCTGATAAGCCAGAAATCTTCAAGAATATTGATCACCGTTCTGTGGACATCAATAAGGATTTGACCTATCGTGAGGTACCTATCCGTATCCTCGAGGAAGCATATCGAACCACTCGAACTCGTAGCATCAAGTTTCTGAAAGTTCAGTGGAGCAATCACACAGAAGATGAAGCCACTTGGGAACGAGAAGATTACCTTCAGAAAGAATTTCCCAATCTTTTCAGTTCTTAGTTAGTGAATCTCGAGGACGAGATTCATTCTAAGGGGGGAAGATTGTAACAACCCAAAAATTTGTAATCCATTTCCTCTTATTCAAGTGCCAAATTTTGGACCAAGATAAAAATTTCGCTTCATATTGCATGTGTGCATAGTCTTACATAAATATCTCTTTTTATGATTTCATGTGTGTTAGAAATTGTTGTGTATTGTTTAGTTAAGCAAAACCTAACCAGCACAAGCATAAGAATAGAGCAACAAGAGCTAAAGGAACCAGAAACAAAAGAAATAAAGAAAAGTTTGATCTAGAAAAAGTTAACCACTACCCTACTTTGGACACTTAGATTAAGAAATCTGTAAATCAATTAAGTGTGTGGTCAGTTGGTTGAGCTTGACCAAACTACATACTTACTTGACCTAGAAAGTTCAAACAAAAATTCAAATCAGAACCCCACTTAAACATCTGCCAAAGTTTGAATCTTATACACAGACCATTCCCATATCTATTTCTTTTTCGACCAAACCATCCTCTCTAGACCAAACCAGCATATGCCTAGGATCCCTATCTGCTACTGAACAGAACCCAATTGGAAATTTTTCAAAATTCAAAACTTTGTCTCTTGCGGGCATTTGGTCAAACACCTGGTGTGTAGATTTCAAACCAAGTAGATGGCACTATTGCCAACAGTGGAGGCATGGCCTCTCCTGCACGCCCACGCTCGCCGAGTCTGTGCCCTGCGTCACCTCAGCGTCCCCCGCCATCCCCTGCCCTAGCTCGTGCCAAGTCACGACGGAGAAGGACGAAGAAAGTCACCGCCGGTCACCTCATGCGCCCCTGACTCTCCACTGCTCCCCTCGTCACCCTGCTGCGCCACTACGCTCCCTACGTCACCACAACACCGCTGGACACGCCCATGCCCTTCCAGAACCACTGTGGCCACGGGAACGCGCTCGGAAACCCTAACCCGTGCCCATGCCGGATGCACCCGCGTCCCTGCTTCTCTGGCCTATAAAAGGAGCCTCCGAGCACTCCAGCGAACTCACACCACTCCACTGAGCCTCCTAGACATCCTCTCCCTCTCTCTAGTATCCTCGACCGAGCTCGCCGGAGCAAGCCGGAGCTCCGGAGCGCCTCTGCTTCCCGGCAATTCCGGCCACCTCTCGGGATTCTGCTTGTACCAGGCGGAGGAGGAGGAGATCCGTGACCTTTTCTGCTACACCATCGCCAAGCTCTCCTTCCTCTACGCTGGCCCCCATCGCCACCCTCTTCTCTGCTGAACGCCGGTGAGTTCTGTTCGAGACGAGGAAGACGACCAGTACGTACCGATTCGGTTAGGATAAGTTCTCACCGTGGGGCCCATTGTCAGGCCGGTTTTGTGTTTTTTTTCTCTTGCCCCCGCCAGCGTGAGCCTAGTGGGCTGGCCCAGTAAGGTCTGTGTGTCCGGCCCGTGTCTGAAAAAAAAGGGTTAATTGATTTTCGGTTTTAGAAAAACTAGTTTCAGATGATTTCTTATATTTAATTTTCCCGGAGATCTACCAATTCAAATTTAACAAATGAATATGTTCTGGAAACCTTAGAACATAAGCTATCCTTTAGAAGTGGTTTCAACATAATTAGATTTACATAGCGGTTGCAATAAAAATAACAAAATAGGAGCTTTTCCACCTTAGAAAATCCATATCAATTCAAATAAAATTCCTAAAAATATAAATCCAACTTTAGAAATTCACAATTAGTGATACCCATCTGCCTATAGCATTAGATCCCATTTTTTAACCTTTTAAATTAAATGTTATTTACCTATATGTTTAAGTAAGCATTTGCCATGTAGGATTTTATTAAACTCAAATCTATAATCGAAATTTTTATGGAACTCTTGTTGTTAAACCACATTTCCAAATACCTATCAATAGGTATTAATCTTAGTTCATGTGGACTTGTAGAAGGCATTTGGAAAGTTAATACTACTTGGTAGTGATTAGAAACTCGAACTTGCACACCTATTTCCAAATAATGGAAATGAATGAAAACCAACCTAAATTAGTGTTATATGTTTCTACCTCTGTTTGAAAACACGTGTGCATGCTTGAAGTGTTGTTTGTACTTGTTTGGTGATTGTGTGCATTTTTGTGTATCGTTGTTAGACGCTAGTGTTACCGGAGACGAGCCCGAAGGAGGATATTATCAAGAAGAAGAAGAAGAAGGCTACCCCGGACACTTTGCCAACCAAGGCAAGCCATCTTTTGAATCATACTCCAAATGCCTAGTTTTCCTATTGCATTCTACTTGTTTTTAAGTAAATTGCATGATTGAATTGCTACTCTAGAATGATAGTTGTGTAGTGATATCTTGCTTAGCAAGAGTATCAAGCTGAGTTTATCCTACACTATCTAGTGGTATCATCACTCAATGTAGTTGCTTAGTCGCTAATAAAATGGAGGCCATCTATAAGGGGAACCCTATTTTGAAACTGGTGACTTGAACTTGAAAACTTGAATTGGAGACTTCTCCTACATGATGGTTTTATGAAGGAAAATAATCTTGACTAAGGACTATGGAATGTATTTCTAAATGATAATAAGTGATGTACCATGTGAGCCAACCATTACCGTACGACCACATTACCCCTAAATGGGAAGGGGCTTAGTCCGTAGCTTGTTTACTCTAGTATGGGAGACCTTGTATCATCCTTTATAGAAGTGCACCGTGCGCGGGTACTTCCGAACCGGGTGGAAATTTCCATTCATGCAGCATCCTATAACGGGCAAAACTAGAGACGCAGAAACGGAGATGTCCGTGTCTCGGGCTCTAGGAAAGGATCCTATACTAGAGTAGACAAGTGAAAGAGTTTGTTTGATTATCTGAAACTCGCATACTTGGTGTATGACGAACCGTGGATTTCTCCCGGCAGATTTATCGAATCTTGTGGGTAAAGTGTACCCCTCTGCAGAGGTTTCAAAACTATTCGAATAGCCGCGTCCGCGGTCATGGACAATTGGCAAGCTGTACTTGACTTTTGTCAATAATGTTAACAACTTAAGTTGAACTTGGTGAATGACTTGACTTGATATTTGATGTTGACCAACACTTGAAGTTCCTCTTTAGATTGAACTTAGAGAATTAAATCTTCTTCTCTACTAATGAACATTCTTGGGAAACAAAACTAGCTTTTGCAAATAAACTTAGTGCTTAGTCCACCATATCATCCATGCATATCTCTTTCATTACATTTGTATAAGATGGTTTGCGAGTGCATCCAATGTACTCATGGCTGTGTCCCTGGCTATCAACTTGGCCAGACTATGGGGAAGATTATCCGGAGGAAGGTTATGAAGACGAGTACCAGAACTAAGATCATCTCCTGAGTCGCCATTGCCTGTAGGGTGAAGGCATGGACCCGAAGACGTTATTTCCGCTGCTATATTGTGTTGTAATATGAACTTGGTCACTATGACCATTTGTATTTGAACTATTCGTATTGTAATGTCTATGGAACTGGTTACCAACTACGTTATGTGTATCACAACAATGATTCTGGGATTGTGGTGGAATACATAACGGGCACTTTGAATTTCTAGAAATTCGGGTGTTACAGCTACTGACAAGGGTATAGCTGATAGAGCCCACTAGTTGAGTACCCCTGAGGCCCGTTATGCTAGGCCCAATTGTAATGATAGTCGAGATACGAGTTCTTACCGTATGTCGATATTGTAATCTGTATCGGACCCTACCCGATCCTCGAGACCTGGCCACCTGTATATAGGGGCCAGGAGGGGACGGTGTAGGCCAGATTGAAAGCAAGCCAGGTTCAACACCCAAGTTTACTTTCGATATACACCTATTTCGACTAGCTTTACCTTCAAGTTCATCTGACGCCCTATCTCCTCGATCCTAAGTCCTTCATATAGGACATTTGTCGAGTTAACCCTCGTCACCGGTTATGGACAACTTGAGTCTCTAGACATGGTCTGTACGGAAGAATCTCATCACCTTTTCATAATTATTAAAATTGTTTAGAAACAACTTTAGAGTGGTGGCTACTCAGGGCCATATACCTGGCTATCAACCCATGGTATGTGGTGGTTATCACCTAAGAGTTATCCAAGTCTTGTTGAGTTACTACCCAGAGCTGCTCAACCTGGCTATCAACCCAGGATTTGTGTGGTGGTTATCATCTGGGGTTATCTTGACCCTTAAAAGTATTTAATTGATTTAAAATGTTTTAATTTGGAAAATATAGGATAAAAACTGGCTTTATGCAAATTAGCCAAAGATCCACCAGCCAAATATCATGTAGTATAGTCTTCTCACAACAGCCACCAAATATGTGTCATTTGCCAGTACATCATTGTACTGACCCCTTTCTTTGGGGCTGCATATTCAAACGTGCAGGTTATTCAGAGGATGAGTAATTGGTAGGGATCTCGAGTCTATATTCTAACATGTCTGCCTGTGGCACTTGCTGAAGATGGAGGCTCATTGCTATTTGTTTCCGTTGTGTTATTTTGTGTTAAACTCTAGTATTCAAGCTAGTCCAAGTGGCTAATCTATTTTATATTTACTAATTGGAGGCACTGTAGGAAACACCACGTTAATCCTCAAGATTAGATTATGTTGTCCGTTAGATCAACTTGATGCAACTTTCGTCCGTTCGATTAAGGTCTTCCAACTCCAGAGGCCGGACTCCTCTCTTCTTATCTCTTCACCCAAATAAAGATTAAACTAAAGAAAGAAACACAGATCTAATTTTCACCTCCTTCCTCCAACATTCGATGCTCATGCGCCTCCGCACACAGTGGCAGCAGCCAGCAGCCTCTGCGATTTCTGCCCCAGGTTGATTCAAGAAGTTGACAACTGATTTCCAGCCATCATACGCCTCCGCGTCACGGCAGCATCGTGATGGCCCAATTTTCTAATCACGGATTTATCCTGTCGAGTAGCTCTCTTCTTTCTAATCTTATTTCACGCAGGTATGTTGATCTCTTCTTTCTAATCTTCTTTCACGCAGGTATGGCTTGCTGATTTATTCTTTCTAATAGGTACTAGCTAGATGCGACTAATCACCCAGCTTCCTCCACAATGCTACAAAATGGGTGATTAATAAAGTTAAATGATAGGTACTAGGTAGCTAGTTTGATCATTCATTGATTTATTTTGCACACCGTTGCATACATGAGAGCATGCTCATGCTGAGATTTATCCTATCATGATGGCTAATATGTTAACCCGGAATAATTCTGTATGTAGTTCTCTTATAGCTGGTGCCCTCAAACAAATTATGTGTGTGATACGTGTGCAAAATCATACAGCACAAGCTGATTCGATTAAGTTTGCTGTACCGCTAACACCTTCATTTTTCATCATCTTTCTAACAAATTTAATGTTCACTCTATTTGTTATGCTGAAGTTCTATTTCTTAGTTTTGGTGCAATTGCAGGGATAAAACATGACGTGTGATATGCTTAATTCGATTTGCCATGAGAAGGAACCCTGGAAACTGAAGGTCGGAGTAATTAGGATATGGGCTGCCGTTGAACTCAACAACAACGAATTTACTAGCTTTTCCATGATACTACTTGATGATGACGTTAGTTGATTGGTACAAAAAATCTTCATATGCATGATTTAACCTTGCAGTATGTGATGATATATGGATTTAATGAATCCTAAATTTTCAGTTGACATCTAAGCTACCAGTTTAATTAGTAATATGTTGGATTGTGAGTTTTCAGTTCCAAGTGCAGATGTGATTAAGCTGATACTTTCTATGATGATGCTAATTCATATTTGTAATCACATGGACGATGATAATAGAGGTACAGTATGGAACATGCTCTTTTTCTTTAATAGTACGTCCGTATCTTTTTCCCTTTTCCGCTTCACTCTTATGAATATATTTTATCTGCAAAGTAATATGTGTGTTCCGTCCCAAATTTTCAGTATCAAATATCAAGCTAATTAGTTAACCTAAATTAGAGGCGAATATGTGCTATGATTGTGCTACGCTTAACAGTAGTATTTGGTGGGAAGTATAGTTAGGTTGTTCTGTGTCGTGCAGTTGTTTTAGAGTTTTCTTTACATCTCCATTTTAGTGACCACATTATGCCAAAGAGCCAAAACTTATTAAATCATTGGAATAGTAAAAGTTAAGATTTATCCTGTCTAGGTACAAAGGTAAATTAGACATGTCAACTATTAGCAAGTTTGATAATGAGGGTTAGATTCATTGGTACAGTAACTCTGTTGGCTTTTCCTCCTCGGTAAGTGAAGGTCTGATATACATTGATTTAGTAGACTTATTAATATGCATTTGTTTATAATATCTACTATTTTTAAATACTATGAGCTAGGGCTATTTGTTAATAAAAAATTCTATAATACTTATCGCATAATGTAATTGGAGCACAGAGCATCAAGAAAATAATTTTACTTCCTAATCAAACTCAGTAAAAAATATATTCCAAACATGTCCTTCATTTTATCTTCAATTTAACAGCCAAATAAATTATGGACAAAACATATTAGGCATAGCCTCCCGTTATAGATGTCTTCCTTTTTCGAATTACTAGCCCGTGCTGTAGCACGGGTTAGCGACTAGTTTTTGTAAGGTTTAAAGACTTTGTACATGGATTTGTGATGTAATAAATGACACTATCTGCAATGACTACTATATTTTGTACTGTGGTGCTATCAGTGATCCAGGGAGTAGCACTTAACACAGGAGTTCTGCTTTTTCAAAAGGTAGGGCGCTACAGAATGGTATCAGAGCATAGTGTTGCATGTAGGATCGATACCCTAGGTTTGGATTCGAAATAGGAAGACCCTAGGATAAAAATCTCTATCACATCTTGCTTCTGTTTATATTTAAAAAAATTGCATCTTGAAACTCCTTGTATTCTCCCCTACTTCATCTTCAAATATTTTCTTTTTACTTTAGATGACCCAACTCTGGAAGCCATCAAGAAAGGACAAAAGATCACAATTTGCCAAAAGAAAGAGACTTCTAATCATATGATATTCCTTGACTCAACAAGATGCACTACATGAAGGCCGACGAAGAACGTGAAGAAATGTTGAAATGAAGACTGCACAACACCAACGATGCATTGAGGAAGTGGAAATGAGAACAAGGAACAATGAAGACAATAATGGAATAGACCACCAAGATTCTAGTTTATAGAACCAACGATTTATAGATGCCTCTATGATCATACCAAATTGGTGTATGACCATATTATATTGTTAGCGTGTTTTTCCAAAACCTATCAAAAAGATTTGCAATGACTGTTTGGTTTATGCTTGTTTGTTGCTTGGAATGTTGTATTGTGCATGGGTAGGAAGATTTTCTCCTTTAGTTCTATCTATCTATTACTCACCTATGCTAAAACCACCTCAGATGTCGCCTCGACGTGAAAACAACAACGACAACAACACCGACAACCTCTATGATGTCATCCAACCGTTAGCCACAGGTCAAGCTCAGCTCATGCAAACGATGACCTAGTTCATCCAAGCAAGGACCAACAACATGAACAACAACAACAACCCGCCGCCACCACCACCACCCCAAGTTGACCGACTAGCTCGTTTCCTGAGGCTCAGACCCAATAAGTTTTCTTCTGCCACAGACCCAATAGTGGCCAATGACTGACTATGTTCAGTCAACAAGGACTTGGTTACCTGTGAGTGCACAGATGCTGAAAAGATTAGATTCACGGCCCACCTGCTTGAGGGACCAGCAGTAATGTGGTGGGAAACATATCAAGTCACCAATCCAATTGAAGGTCTGGACTGGGATTTTTCAGGAAAGGTTTTCGTAATGCTCATATCTCCACGGGCATTATGAATCTGAAGAAAGATGAGTTCCGCACTCTGAAGTAGGGTGGCAGGACACTGAAGGAGTATATGGATGACTTCTGCTCACTGTCTAGGTACTCACCAGAAGACATTGACACTGATGCCAAGAGGAAGGACAAGTTTCTCAATGGACTCAAAGGGGAACTGAAGATACCTCTGTCAGTAGCATATGCTCCTAGCTACCAGGCTCTGCTAGACCAAGCCGTCACTCTGGACAATAATATAAGAAAGGAGGAAAACCGTAAGAGGAAGATCAACAATGGCAAGACTCACACTGGACATTCCCACAAGAGACTCCACTCCTCTGAGGGCAATGGAAACGGTAGTAACTCCAATGGCTATAGGCACAATGGTGGAAACAATGGAAACCACTCCAATGGACATGACAATGCAGACAATGGTAACCACAATGGAGGCAATGGAAATCACAATGGAGGCAATGGAAATCACAATGGAGGCAATGGAAACCACAATGGAGGCAATGGACATTCCAATGGGGGAAATGGACAACACCACTCCAACCCGGTGGTTTTGAAGGATCTGTCGACAATCACCTGTTACAAGTGCAAGAAGACGGGACATTATGCAAACCGATGCTCGGAGAATAAGCCAGATGAAAATGCCAAGCCCAATCCATTCAAGAAGGGACATGTGAACCACATCAATGTGGAAGAAGTGATGGGTACGTTTCCACTCAACTCTTTTACAGCTTTGGATTTTATTTGATACTGGAGTATCACATTTATTCATATCAAGAGCATTTGTGAGCAAACATGCATTTTCCCACTAAAGCCATAGGAAGAGCAAATACACTCACCACCCCAGCGGAAAAGAGGATTAGATACAAATTCCGTTTGGAATTTAAAGTTATCAGGATAAACATTCTTAAGAGGGTTAGCCTAGAAGTTATGGACATAGTAGGGGAAGTGTTTTGTTTTACCGGGAGAAACCATCAAGTTCTTTAGAGCACAGTGGAGTCACCACCCCGAGAAAAAAGATACATTGAAGCATGGAGAAAATCTTCGAGAGTTATCACTTATACCTATTATGCTAGCCTTTCGAAGCTCGAGGGCGAGCTTCGTCTTAAGGGGGTTAGTCTATAACATCCCAGGTTTTCAAAAAAAATAAACCAGCGTGCATTCATTCATAAAGTGCATTGTTTGAAAATAACCTTGGTTTTAAAATTTTCTTTTTCAAAAGAAAGGGTTTCTATTTTGATATGTGTTTTAATGACTCATGTGAGCCATTATTTTTCCTCTCCAAAATACTTTTCTTTTGATATTTTGAGTTCTGAAGTTTATTCAGTTCAAAAACCCTAATTAATATCTCTTATATACTGCTAGGATGGCAAGCACAAAATCGTCAAGGATTGTGCAAGTTCAAAATGTGACTCTGGATGAGTATGATGGGAATTTATCCGACATGCTACGGGGCATCTTATAGGAGTGCGGGTGTGAGACCCGTATCCCTGTCAAGAAGTATGCATATTATGAGGGTAGAGTCTTTCAGAAGTATAGGGTAGGGATCATGCTCCCTACCAAATTGGGCATGAGCATGATCATGCCAGCTGGAAAAGCACGCACGGTTAGTGTAACTTATAAGATAGCAGCCATGAAGGCCATAACTGATATCCGCGAACACAAAACAGAATAGTTATTGGGTACTAAGTTCACGCACATCCCACACGACGAGGAGGGAGAAGACCCTCGTCGGGATAGCTACAAGTTTGCGAAGAAACACCCACATGCCGCAGCAGAGCACATGGACAGGTGTAAGCATCTGCTTAGTATGTTCTATCACGTGCACGGCGCTTTAGTTGGAGAGATACAGAGTCTAGTGGAGGAGATCACCGAGTCGACACTGACTCCATGGTGTACGGGGAAGACTTCTGGACCACTACAGGCACCTACTCCAGCCTTCTCGACTGGAGATTTTATCACTTTGGAGGAGGAGGTCGATCCTGAGGAGCGGGAGTTCGAGCCTGAGGCCGAACCAGAAATGCCACCTACACATCTCGCACACGGCTCGACTGGAGCCGAATACGAGGCGGGGATGGAGTCATGGGGAATGCCCCATGACGACAGTTTTGGAGGAAACTCCGTGGGTTGGCGATTTGGTGAGTATATGGGGACGGCCGGAGATCCGATTCTGATAGGGCAAAGGTGTCCGATCTTTCGATGAGATCTTGATATGTCGATTTGGTGGGTGGAGTTCGTGCTTGACGATCCGACTACACGTGCGAAGCTCATGCGCCAATGCAATCGCTAGGACAATCTCTGGGAGTTACTGATCTTGCGGATGCACGATCAGCCTGACCAGCGAGGGTCTTAATTCCTACCTGAAATCGAGAACAAGTAAGAACTAATACTGCAATCAAGATATTGCGGATGAAAGATGTATGCTTTATTCAAAAGGTGGGATTCCGAATAGGCGGTCTTCTTCTGGGCGATTGGCCTCAAAAGTCGAGCTCGTAGTTGCAGCAATGGCTAACTTTAGTCTAATCAAAATCTGAGTTCTAATGACGGCTACGGGGGTATTTGAGCAGGAAAAGGTAGGGGTGCGACCAGCCATGGGTAGGGTGGTCGAACGGAACCCTAACAGACCTTTTGATACGGATCAACGTGATCCGAAGGGGGTTTGGCCCAATCTTTCACGGCGATCAAACGAACAGCAAGATAGCGAAAGAGAACTCAATCTGAAATAGATCAAACTGATCTCTCTTCAATTCCTCGCGCTGAAACTGACCGGAATCAACTCCCACGCATGGCATAACATCAGATCTCGAAGATCAGCAATCAAACACACCGATATGCGTCCCCAAAAATTGGGACTTTTCTGGTCTCTTTCTTAGCTCGAAAATACAAGTCTGATCGATACAAGGCGGCTGCCATAACCCTATATGGGTGACTCGGAACGCTACCTTGGCTGGGCTAGGCCCTATACCAAACTAAAAGCCCAAAAGGCCAAAACACACTTGATTTTGGACAGGCCCAAAACCATCACACAAAATAAAACCAAACTGAAATAAAAACATGACGCGAACTTAATTAAAATAGACCAACTAAATATCTTTCGCTGCAGCGCCTCGGCGAACATGAAACTCCATTGGAGGTGTACGAAAGTTGGGCTTCACATCATCTTGTGGAGGCACTTCAAAGCAGAATTGTCTAAGCTTCAGAACATAAGGAGGTGGTAAAATAGTAGGAGTAGTAGCTATGCTCCCCTTATCATCCCCCCCAACTTGAAAGGAAACCGTCCTCGGTTTTGCCTGAATGTGTTGGACCTTTTTCTGAGCAGCAAGCACATCCACTTTGATATCCTTATCGAGCATAGGCTGCAACACATGACGCTTCCCCTTATGCCACAAGGAATAAACATTGGACCTGCCTTCATGAGTGGAACGCCTATCAAATTGCCACGGGCGTCCTAGCAGCACATGACATGCATCCATAGGCAAAACATCACAGACCACGGTGTCCTCATAATTACCTACTGAAAATTTCAGGCGCACCTTATGTGTGACCTTCAGCTTCCCTGAATTATACAACCACTCAACACAATGTGGCTGCGGGTGCTTCCATGTAGGCAATGATAGAGAATCCACCAAACTCTTGCTAACAATATTTGTGTAGCTGCCACCATCAATAATCAGTTTGCAAGTGGTGTCCTTGACGATGCATTGGGTCTGAAATATATTCCAGCGCTGCCCTTGGTCGTGAAGGCGATCTTCTGGTACGCGTTGCACCATTAGATTTTTTAAATTTGCAGCAAGTTCATAACCATCCACGATCACTTCAGGATTGTCCTCAGAGTCCTCACTTGATGACGCATCAGCTTTCTCATCATCACTAGCAGAAACATAGCCATCATGTGTGAGCATCACCCTTTTTCTATTAGGGCAATCACGCTTCATGTGTCCTCGTCCTCCACAAGTAAAACACTCGATGTTTGCTGTGGACTGTGCAGATGCAGTTTTGGACACCCCAGATTTGGGTGCCACGCTAGGAGAAACACTATTAGAGCGTGTAGAAGGTGTCGTCTGAACACTAGGACCAGCAGCCTCGGTATGAGAACGAGGCCATGATTTTGTAGGTGTTGCAGCTGGGCGTCGTTTGATTTGTTGCTCCGCACGCTCAGCTTGGTGCACAAGATCCTGAAGATCGTGATAGTAAACCATCTCCACACGATCACGCACCTCAAAATTCAGTCCATTCAAAAACCGAGACATCGTGGCCTCTATGTCCTCCCTTGTCCCTGTACGTATCATCAACAACTCCATCTCTTTATAATACTCATCCACAGATTTAGTACCTTGAGTGAGCTGCTGCAACTTATTATACATGTCTCTCTTGTAGTGTTCAGGAACAAAACGATGTCGCATAAGATCTTTCATACCAGTCCATGATGTTGGGCGAGTACGCATACGCAGAATTTGATTCCACCAAATCAGCACATAACCGGTGAATTCAACAGCAGCCAGTTGAAGTCTCTTCTCCTTAGTGTAATAATGAGTAGCAAAAATCTGAGCCATGCGCATCTCCCACTCCAAATAATCGTCAGGTCCGCGGTCACCGGAAAAAGGAGGTATGGACAATTTGATGCGTCCAAGACCACCATCATCTAGTTGAACACGACCAGCATGGCCAACACGGTCACGATCATGTGGCTGTACACGATGAGCACCTGCAGGACGAGCAGCAAACTGTCGTTGTTGGGGTGCATAAACAGCGTCATCGGCAAGTTCTCCTTCATAAGCGGGTGCCACGGGTCGATGATCATGAATTTCAGCAGGGCGGCGTGGTACCACGTCGCGAGGTTGTGCAGCAAGAGGGGGCTGCACGGGTGCACGGGCGGTAGCATCGCCCATTGCATCAATCCGGGTAGCTAGCTGTGCAATTTGTGTTGCCAATGCGGCATGACTCCGAAGAATAAAGTCGCACGTGCTATCAAAACCAGCCCGAATATTAGGAGCCAAATCTGCAGCAAAAACAGGCGGAACAAGCTCCTCTGTCTTCTCCCCAGCAGCAACGGAATTCTCTCCATCAACAGAGTTCACCATGGTGTGGAAACAAAAATAGCAGAAAGCAATCCCAGCAGTTAAACCTTGGTGCAATCAAATCTGGCAACGAGGCAATCCCAGCAGGTAATCTGTCGAGCGAAGGGAAAACAAGGAAACGAACGGGGAGAGATGAACACGCCCGACCCCAGACGTTCTCCGTCCTGGGGCGAGCGGGTCAAAGGCGATCGTGGGCGCTGTGTTGGCAGGCGAGCGATCCCAGCGATGAAGGCGTGCGTGCGGGGCGAGTGAAGCCGAGCCAGTTGGGCCGGCCCAGGAAGGCGCCAGGTGCGCGCGGGACGTCGAGCGATCCCAGGCGCGAGGGCGGGCGGTCGCCGATTGAGGCGAGCGGGCGGGGCTCACTCGGGGACAGAGCCTGTCTGCCCCCAGGCGCGCGGGGCGAGCGATCCTTTTTTTCGCTGTGCAATTCGCTCGATCGGCCAAGACGTGGAGTGGAAGGATAGATCGATCCCGATGCAAGGTATGTCTGGCGACGGCCGAATTTTTTTTTTCTCCTGATCAATCGGATCTGGCAGTAGTTGGATAGAACTTTGGCAGGAATTCAGAGAAACGGATCCGATCTAATTGCTCTCTAATTCCTCTCAGCAGTTCGAACTTCAAGCAAATGAACTGGACCAACAGATCAAACTCACCAGTAAATCTCAGCAAGTAAAATCTCAGTAGAAAAAACGCTGTGAGAAACCCGACGAATCTGATACCAAGATGATACGGATCAACGTGATCCGAAGGGGGTTTGGCCCAATCTTTCACGGCGATCAAACGAACAGCAAGATAGCGAAAGAGAACTCAATCTGAAATAGATCAAACTGATCTCTCTTCAATTCCTCGCGCTGAAACTGACCGGAATCAACTCCCACGCATGGCATAACATCAGATCTCGAAGATCAGCAATCAAACACACCGATATGCGTCCCCAAACATTGGGACTTTTCTGGTCTCTTTCTTAGCTCGAAAATACAAGTCTGATCGATACAAGGCGGCTGCCATAACCCTATATGGGTGACTCGGAACGCTACCTTGGCTGGGCTAGGCCCTATACCAAACTAAAAGCCCAAAAGGCCAAAACACACTTGATTTTGGACAGGCCCAAAACCATCACACAAAATAAAACCAAACTGAAATAAAAACATGACGCGAACTTAATTAAAATAGACCAACTAAATATCTTTCGCTGCACCGCCTCGGCGAACATGAAACTCCATTGGAGGTGTACGAAAGTTGGGCTTCACATCATCTTGTGGAGGCACTTCAAAGCAGAATTGTCCAAGCTTCAGAACATAAGGAGGTGGTAAAATAGTAGGAGTAGTAGCTATGCTCCCCTTATCACCTTTTCTCCTCAAATTCGGACTCCTAAAAGTGGCTGCCTTATTTGCTGCAAAAATTACATGGGCCTGGCCCAAAAATAAAAGTGACGCAGCACCATATTTATCTAAGGACGAATTTATGAAGTAGTTCTTTGTATATTTCGTCCAAGTCTTCATCCTTCATTATGGTGGCTTCAAAGTTCTGAAATCTCCACTCGTGGCATATTCTTCAATCCTCAAACGCTTGCTGTCATCTCCATACACGATCATGCTCCAATGCTTGTCCCTCTCATCCATGCTAGGTCCATCATTCCTAAGAATAACAAACATATCTGATTTAGGCAGCATCATATTCTCATGTATGTGAGAAAGAGTTCCAAGAAACGAAAGTACCTGATAGTTAAGTTGCTTGGCACGAGCTCGAGTGATGGGTCCTTGTATGTGTTCCGCTGTAGGTGCAGTGGCCGTATCAATAGATGGGATGTCCTCATCATGCTCCCCTTCTTGAATTGAAGTCGTCCTCGACGCAACCTCATCTTCTTCACCGAAGTAATGTTTTAAATCTGCAATGTTAAATGTAGGACTTACCGTACCAAAATCTGGAGGAAGCTCAAGTTTATATGCATTATCATTGATTTTCTCTATCACCTTAAAAGGACCATCAGCATGTGGCATTAACTTAGACTTGCGCAAATCAGGAAAACGATCTTTGCGCAAATGCAACCAAACAAGATCACCAACCTCAAACACAACATGCTTTCATCCTCTATCCCCAGCAACTTTATACTTAACATTCATGTGTTCTATATTGTCTTTAGTAGTTGCATGCAATTTTAAAATCAATTCAGCACGTTGTGTAGCATCAAAATTATTTTGCACTGAAGATGGTAAAGGCAACAAATCAATAGGTGCACGTGGAACAAAACCATAGACAATCTGAAAAGGGCTCATCTTTGTGGTAGAATGCATCGAACGATTATAAGCAAATTCAATATGAGGCAAACACTCTTCCCACAATTTTAAGTTCTTCTTTAAAACAGCCCGCAACATGGTAGATAAAGTTCTATTAACTACTTCAGTTTGTCCATCAGTTTGGGGATGACATGTAGTACTAAACAGCAATTTAGTCCCCAACTTAGCCCATAAACATCTCCAAAAGTGGCTAAGAAATTTAGTATCACGATCAGAAACAATAGTATTTGGCACACCATGCAACCGAACGATATCACGAAAAAACAAATCAGCAATGTGTGCAGCATCATCGGTCTTGTGACAAGGAATAAAGTGTGCCATCTTAGAAAACCGATCCACAACAACAAAAATACTAACCCTCCCCTTCTGTGTACGAGGTAATCCCAAAACAAAGTCCATCGAAATATCCTCCCAGGGAACACTAGGAACAGGAAGAGGCATATATAAACCATGTGGATTAAGGTGAGACTTAGCTTTTTGACAAGTAATGCAGCGTGCCACGAATCTCTCAACATCTCGCCGCATGCGTGGCCAAAAGAAGTGTGCAGCAAGAACATCCTCCGTCTTTTTGACACCAAAGTGTCCCATTAATCCTCCTCCATGCGCCTCCTGTAACAACAAAAGACGAACGGAACCATCTGGAATGCATAGTTTGTTAGCACGGAACACAAATCCATCATTAAGGATGAATTTGTTCCATGTTCTACCATCTTTACAATTCTGCAACACATCTTTAAATTCAGCATCATGCAAGTATTGTTCCTTGATAGTTTCCAACCCAAAATTTTTGAAGTCAAGCTGAGATAACATAGTATAACGGCGCGACAAAGCATCAGCAATAATATTATCCTTACCCTTTTTGTGTTTGATAACATAAGGAAAAGATTCAATAAATTCAACCCACTTTGCATGGCGACGATTCAGTTTTGCTTGACTACGAATATGCTTCAAAGATTCATGATCAGAATGTATAACAAATTCTTTAGGCCATAAATAATGTTGCCAAGTTTCTAATGTCCGAACCAGCGCATATAATTCTTTATCATAAGTAGAATAGTTCAGACTAGGCCCACTCAATTTTTCACTAAAATATGCTACAGGTTTGCCCTCTTGTAATAACACACCTCCCAAACCAATTCCACTAGCATCACATTCAAGTTCAAACGTCTTATTAAAATCAGGAAGTTGGAGTAATGGAGCATGTGTTAACTTATCTTTCAGTATCATGAAGGCCTCTTGTTGTGCATCGCCCCAAACAAAGGGCACATCCTTCTTTGTGAGCTCATTCAATGGCGCAGCAATAGAACCAAAATCTTTGACAAAGCACCTATAAAACCCAGCGAGACCAAGAAAACTCCTCACTTGTGTGACCGTCTTTGGCTGCGGCCAATTCTCAATAGCTTCAATCTTGGCTGGATCAACTTCAATTCCCTGTTCTGTAACAACATAACCAAGAAAAACAACTCTATTTGTGCAAAAAGTGCACTTCTCAAGATTACCATACAAACGTGCATCACGTAAAGCATTGAAAACAGCACGTAAATGATCCAAATGGTCCTCTAAAGATTTGCTATAAATGAGAATGTCATCAAAATATACCACCACAAAATGACCAATAAAAGCACGTAAAACTTCGTTCATCAGTCTCATAAAGGTACTAGGTGCATTAGTTAAACCAAACAGCATTACTAACCACTCATATAAACCGAACTTAGTTTTAAAAGTTGTTTTCCATTCATCTCCTAATTGCATACGAATTTGGTGGTAACCACTACGCAAATCAACTTTAGAGAACATAATAGAACCACTCAACTCATCTAGCATGTCATCCAAACGAGGTATAGGGTGACGATATAGAATGGTAATATTATTAATAGCTCGACAATTAGTACACATGCGCGAAGAACCATCTTTCTTAGGTACTAAAATAATAGGAACAGCGCATGGACTAAGAGACTCACGAATATAACATTTGTCCAATAAACTCTGGATTTGTCGTTGGATCTCTTTTGTTTCTTCAGGATTGGTGCGATATGGCACACGGTTGGGCAGCGAGGCTCCTGGAATCAAATCAATCTGGTGTTCTATCCCACGAATAGGTGGAAGTCCAAGTGGAACATCTTGTGAAAAAACGTCCATGTATTCCTGCAAAAGGTTAGCAACCGCAGGTGGCAAAGAAGGAGGCATATCCTCAAATGAAAACAGAACTTCTTTGCAAACAATGGCATAGCAGGGAGTAATATTGACATCAATTTTTGCAAGATCAGATTTGCTAGCAAGTAAACAAGGATTCTTCAAACGAATTTCAGTAGCATGGTTAGAATCAGATTTAGAAGAATGCTTAGGGGGTACAAAATCTGCAGCAATAATCTGATTCTCACTCTGATGTTTGTCCTCATTTTTTAATCTACTAGCTCTAGCAAGATCATCTTTCAAAATTTGTTCCGGAGTCATGGGTTTAAGTCCAATTTTCTTGCTAGCATGTGCAAGAGAATACTGATTTGTTTTACCATTATGTACAGATTCTCTATCAAATTGCCATGGTCTACCAAGTAACAAAGAACAAGCTTGCATAGGTACAACATCACAATCAACAAAATCTGAATAAGTACCAATAGTAAAATGCACGCGTGCAGTTCTTGTTACCTTGAGCTTACGGGAGCTCTCAAACCATTGAATGTAATAGGGATGAGGTCGTTGTCGTGTGGGTAGAGCAAGCTTCTCCACCATGTCAATACTAGCCAGATTGTTACAACTCCCTCCATCAATGATGATCCGGATAGCTCTCTCCTTAACAACGCCTCTTGTTTGAAACAAATTATGGCGTTGATCATGCTCAGCTTTGCTCAATTGCACACTCAAGACACGTTGTGCAACTAAACTCTTGTATTGATCAGCAGTTTCAGCTCCCATTACCTCCATCTCCTTGTCAGAATCAGAATTGGCACCATCACGTGTAGCAATAAGTGCCAATGTATCATCATCAAAATCACTCGCAGAGTCATATTCGCCATCTTCAAGCACCACCATCACACGTTTGGTTCTGCATTCTTTTTCGATGTGACCAAACCCAAAACATTTGCGACATTGAATGTCGCGAGTCTTCCCTGTGGAGGCCATGGAAGAAGAACTCCGTGTCGGACCAGCAGATGGTGATGGAGCAGGAGCAGGTGGCGTTCTTGACGTCAGCGTGGTATACTTGGAGGTGGAAGGACCTGGTGCATCCCCACGAGAAGGTGGAGCTGATTGGCGCGCACACCATGAAGGAGTACGACCTACAGAATTATTAGCTCTTCTCCATGATGGTTGACGATCCTGCACTTCAAGTTCAGCTTTGCAAGCAAGGTGAAATAAACGAGTAATAGTGTTGTACTCCTTATAGTCTAAAATATGCTGAATCTCCTTATTTAAACCACCAAAGAAACGTGCAAGCATAGCTTCATTATCCTCTACAATACCACAACGAATCATGCCTGTTTGTAACTCTTGATAATACTCTTGTACAGAATTTTTGCCTTGTTCTAAACGAGTTAATTTGTTAAGCAAGTCCCATTGATAATGTGGAGGTACAAAACGAGTACGCATGGCATGTTTGAGACCAAGCCAAGTAGCAGGAATAGTAGCATGATTGACTCGACAATGTTCAGACCACCAGATAGAAGCAAAATCTGTAAATTCACATGTAGCAGCACTAACACGCAAATGCTCAGGGTAGCGTAAACATGCAAAACTTTGCTCTACTTCTAATTCCCAAGTGAGATATGCATCAGGATTATATCTACCCTCAAATGGCGGAATATTTAATTTTAGCTTAGCCACATGGTCATCATCACGTACCGGACGCGGAGGCGGACGAGCGTTGCGGTTGTATTGCCGCGGACGGCCAGGTGCAGGTTGTTGGACCTCGTCCTCCTCGAGCTCGTTTTCATCTTCGAACTCGTTTTCCCCCTCGTCAGCAGCATATCCATCCTGGGTGGCCGCTTCCGTAGCGGTCGCAGCAGCTGCCGCGGCTGTAACGGTACCCGCAGATGGCGGTATGAGAGGAACGCGGCGAGCACGTGGTAAACGGGCTAGGACTTCCTGGAACCGGGCATCGAGCTTGGTGTTGAAGGATGCCTCAAGACCAGCCATCTTGTCCATCGCATCAGACAGCTTGGAATCAACATCACCCAAGCGTGTGTCCACATCTTGTGCACGCCCCACCAACAGCCGAGTGAAGTGGGCATGCAAACTCTGCATTAGTCATCTTCTCTGGATCAACATCATCCTTCGTGGTTCCTGTCATGGTTAGCGTAGAAGCAAGCACAAATATATATACCTACGCACTACGGAATATGGTGGAATCACGCGTAATCCGTCAAGCAGTATACAAAGCTCTTACAAGTTCTTACCAAACAGGAGGAAGGTGATATGCAACCAGCAAGGATCAGCGACTCCCAATATTGCACAAAGCGATTACCAGGAGTCGATACAAAGCACGTGCAGAAATATGTGGAGCTGTAGGAAGGCTTATATGGTAGCAAAAAACAGCAAATGTCAAAACAGCAATGCAACGTTGAAAGAATGCTCAACCACTGTACTGTGCTGGTCCTAGGCTATACCGTGCTAGAGACGTGACCCGAGAACACTAAGAAAGTCACGGCGTGGCACAACAAGCAGAAAGCAACAGCTCCAAAGCAAGATATAAGTGAAGATCTGCAGGAATTTTCGGGTCTGAAACTTCAGAGGGCAAAAACTCGACCTTCCAGCCTTTTTTGGGCGGTCCGAGTGTCACACAACTACATTGTTGTTGTTGTTAGATAGAACTTTTCGTGCTGAGCATTTTGAGTGGTCGCACGTCGAAAACGGAGTTCGTATGCAAAAGTTATGGCCAGTTGAAGTTTGCTGTCGAAAACCGTCAAAAACTGACGAAACTGTCCAATTCAGACTGAATTCGGACTGGACTAGTAGGAACAGGTCAACCCAACTTGGATGCGGATTTGACTTTTTTTTTTTGCTCTTCTTCTTCCTCTTGACTGGCGACCGAAACCTAACTCACGGACTCTGAAAAAGGCACGGATGAAATTGGGAGGAACGAACAAAAACTTATGTGAAGGCGGTGGCAGAAGTATATGGCGTGGTGGCGGAAGGATATGGTGGAGCAGTGGTGCAAGCGTGCGGCGGCGGCGGGACTATGGTGATTCGAACTCGAAACTCTAAAGGAACAGACACTAAGACCAGCAACTTGACACGCGGATGCAGACACAAATTCAACGATGCAAACTGAAAAGACAATGCAAAGGCTCGGATGGTTTATGGGACGAGATGATCTAAACCCTAACTATATTTTTGGCTTTTTCGTGGTTTATAGGTATGAACACAGATGCAATCTAAACTACGAAAACAGTAAATCTCACCGAGCAACCTGAAATCTGATACCACTTGATAGGGCAAAGGTGTCCGATCTTTCGATGAGATCTTGATATGTCGATTTGGTGGGTGGAGTTCATGCTTGACGATCTGACTACACGTGCGAAGCTCGTGCGCCAATGCAATCGCTAGGACAATCTCCGGGAGTTACTGATCTTGCGGATGCACGATCAGCCTGACCAGCGAGGGTCTTAATTCCTACCTGAAATCGAGAACAAGTAAGAACTAATACTGCAATCAAGATATTGCAGATGAAAGATGTATGCTTTATTCAAAAGGTGGGATTCCGAATAGGCGGTCTTCTTCTGGGCGATTGGCCTCAAAAGTCGAGCTCGTAGTTGCAGCAAAGGCTAACTTTAGTCTAATCAAAATCTGAGTTCTAATGACGGCTATGGGGGGTATTTGAGGAGGAAAAGGTAGGGGTGCGACCAGCCATGGGTAGGGTGGTCGAACGGAACCCTAACAGGCCTTTTCTCCTTAAATTCGGACTCCTAAAAGTGGCTGCCTTATTTGCTGCAAAAATTACATGGGCCTGGCCCAAAAATAAAAGTGACGCAGCACCATATTTATCTAAGGACGAATTTATGAAGTAGTTCTTTGTATATTTCGTCCAAGTCTTCATCCTTCATTATGGTGGCTTCAAAGTTCTGAAATCTCCACTCGTGGCATCTTCTTCAATCCTCAAACGCTTGCTGCCATCTCCATACACGATCATGCTCCAATGCTTGTCCCTCTCATCCATGCTAGGTCCATCATTCCTAAGAATAACAAACATATCTGATTTAGGCAGCATCATATTCTCATGTATGTGAGAAAGAGTTCCAAGAAACAAAAGTACCTGATAGTTAAGTTGCTTGGCATGAGCTCGAGTGATGGGTCCTTGTATGTGTTCCGCTGTAGGTGCAGCGGCCGTATCAATAGATGGGATGTCCTCATCAGATTCCGTGTGACTCAGATGAGGAGGTAACGAGTCAGTTCAAGGTTGTTCACCGTACTGGAGACGTGGCAGGAAAGCCCATAGAAATAGGGTCGGACTCGGAGGGAGAGATGCCTATCCATATGGAGCATGGAGATTGCTCAAGGCCGAAGATGGAGAGGGGTGCCACAGATAGTGTGTACCCGTCATTGAGCAGTTATCTGGGGATGACTGACTTCAACTTAGGTACTACACCTGATTTCGGCTATACACCGGCGGAGTCATCCTATGCCCCTGCTACACTCAGGAGGACATCACGAGCTACCGGTTGGACACCGGGGATGTACCGGGAGTGCGACTACCCGTAGAGGACCACCACCGAGATGGAGGCGTCATGCTTATGTAACATATGTACCATATGTGTAATATGTAGTATTTGCGTTCGCAGTTGAATGAGTGTAGTTACTCACGAAGAGATGAGACATGTAACACTATGTTGCTTTTACTCATGTATATACATGGTATATGTTTGGTGTGATTTGGCTATGTTTATTTGGATTTTATTGTGTGACTAACTCTGTGCATGAAGTTGAGCTTAGAAAGCATGAGCATGGTGTAACTATGAGTTTTGCTTGATGTAACAGGGTTAGGGGATAAAATGGCGATGATAGTGGGCGAGGAGTCTGAACAACATAGGATGGAGACTGAAGCCAAGGCTAAGGAGGCGGCCGATGCAGTGGCAAGGGAACCATTACCACCACCACCATTTCTGACGCAACAAGATTTTGCTCAATACATGAGGATGGCGGATGAACGATAGCGTATGCTCATAGTATGTCAGACCAAGATGATGCAGGATGTGATGGACCGCAGCTGAAAAGGTCGGAATGAAGGAGTGCAGGGAGTCTCACTGGCAGACTTTCTGAATACAAGACCAATTCCATTTGCATCAGCACAGGAGCCAATGGATGCCGAAGACTGGTTGTTGGACACTGAGAGGAAGCTCAACACCATGAACTGCGGTGATGGTGAGAAGATTAGATATGCCACACATCTGTTATGTGGGCCAGCGGCAGCATGGTGGGACAATATAGTGGCAATACATCCTCCAGGAAGGGTATTCAACTGGGATGAATTCAAGAAGAAGTTCAGGAAGGCGAATGTGCCCGAAAGAATTATGGAGTTGAAGCGAAGGGAGTTTCAGAATCTGGAGCAGAAAGACAAGACCGTCATGAAGTATGTCAAGGATTTTACTCTTCTATCATTCTATGCTTTGGATGAGGTAAACACAGATGAGAAGAGGAAGAAACGATTCATGAGGGGGTTACACCCACTTGCAAAGATGCAACTAAGGATATTGAAAGCAGCGGATTTCCAGGAACTTGTGGACTCACCATGGAGGATGTAAAGGGGTGGTAGCGGGACCATGGCGTGATCGGCTGATTTTTACTAGGGCCGACGTAAGTAGTATGAGCTAGTTTCGCACATCTATTTACTTCTAGTTTCAATATAATTATGATGATTGATTATTATTTTGATTGAATTCTATTCTTGTAAAGTGTGCGACGCAGCCACAGGGGACGAACTTATGTGGATACTATGTTTGCGAGTTCATTCGCACATTTACCACTGAGTGCAGGACAAACGAACTTGATCACATGCGGGAGAAGCTCCTACCACATCAACGCCCACTAGCAATTCAAGAGGAATTGGCAGGATTTTTGTTGAAAGAGGTCATAGAAGAAAAACATGGAAGATTTCATGTAAATAGGCAGACATGGTCTTCATGTAATTGCAATGATCTTCATGTAATAGAGGGACGTCATAGCCTCCGTGTTATTGAATAGACGGGTCTCGATAATTGTGATGTCCATGTAACTAACACAATTGCATATATTTGTTCACTCGTAAGACAAAATATGTTATATATGCATGCATGAATGTACAAGTTATGTTATTACAGTATGTAGTACCGTACAATATGCAAAAACTTCTTTGAAATAAACAAAAATAAATATATAATACAAAATCAATTGGGACTCTTTAGTCCCGATCGGTGTTACGAACCGGGACTAAAGGTCCCCGCCCAGATGCGCCTGGGAGCGGCCACGTGGTACCCCTTTAGCACCAGTTCGTAAAGCAACCGGCTAAAAGGTGGCCTTTAGCACCGGATAGTTAGCACCGGTTGCACAACCGGTGCTATAAATCCATATGGACCGGTGCTAAAGGCTCATTTTCCACTAGTGTTGGTATATCCCCAACAAGTAGCGTAACAGAAGCGGTTCCTAATACGCCCTCTATCGAAGAGGAAGAAGGGGCATCTGATGAAAATCATGGAGAACTAGCTAAGCAAACTGAACATAGGTCTGCACGACTCCGCAAATCCCCTGAGTGGTTTGGGAATCCTGCATTATCTGTCATGTTAATTGACCATGACAAACCTGCAACCTACACATAAGCGATGGAAGGCCCCGAGTCCAAGAAATGGCTAGAAGCCATGAAATCCGAAATAAGGTCTATGTATGACAACCAAGTATGGACCTTGGTAGATATTCCTAGCGACCACAAGGCCGTTGAGAATAAATGGATCTTTAAGAAAAAGACTGGCGCGGACGGTAATGTAACCGTCTACAAGGCTCGACTTGTCGCGAAAGGGTTCCGACAAATTCAAGGAGTTGACAACGATGAGACGTTCTCTCCCGTAGCGATGCTAAAGTTTATTTGAGTTCTATTAGCTATTGCTGCTTATTTCGATTATGAGATATGGCAGATGAATGTCAAAACCGCCTTTCTTAATGTTAACATTGAGGAGGAATTGTACATGGCACAACCGGAGAGTTTTGTTGATCCTAAGGATGGTCATAAAGTATGCAAGCTTCAAAGGTCCATTTATGGACTAAAGCAAGCATCTCGGAGCTAGAATCTTCATTTTGACGAAGTCATCAAAGGTTTTGGATTTGTCCAAAATACCAAAGAGTCATCTATTTACAAGAAGATGAGTGGGAGCTCACTTTCATTTGTAACATCCCAATTTTTGGGTAAAATTTGAAAATAATACACACATGAAATCATGACATTCATTCATTGCATATGCATCTATTTTCATCATTTTATGTGCATTCCACTTTAGTTTTGTTTGCCACTTCATTTCAAAAAAGTCTCCCTGAAGTTCATCAAACAGAGGGAAAGGTTGGACAAGTTCAAAAGTGTTTTCAAATTTCAATTTGAAGTGTTTTAGCAAAGTTGGCAAAGAAAACAGAAAAGGGGAAAAGAAAAGAAAATAGAAAAAAGGCAAAAGGGCCGCGGGGAAACAAACTGGTCCAGCTCGAGAAGGAGCCCATGGCCCGCTAACCGCCCTTTCTGAAACGGTACCGCGCCCCCCTCCTTCAGCCACTAACGGGTGGGTCCCGCTTGTCATCCCGTCCAAAGGAACCGGGACGAGCACGGCGCGCACCCGAACGTGATCCTCTCGATCTCCTCTCCGATTCGGTTGGGAAAAACCCTACCCCCTCGCCCACGCCAGCCTCTCCATATAAGCCATCCTCCCCGCACTTCCTCACCACCCAAAACCCTAGCTCATAGCCGCCAGGCCACCCTGATCCAGAACCGCGGCGCCGCCACTGGTGAACGGGAACGCCGCCGATCTGCAGTGTGCCCCGACCTCGTCTTGATCTCTGCTCTGCACCCTTCCTCCCTCTGGCTCCCGCACAGCTCCCTGACATGTTTGCATCCTTTCTTTTTCTCCAGAACGATGAAAGCTCCATCGATTGGATCTCGCTGCCGCCAGATGAATTTCCGGCGAGCAATTGCAGGAGCCCCGCAGGACCTCGAGCCACCAAAACTTGCCACCGGCATCGCCTTGACCTCCTGATCATCTGGTATGACCCTTGTTTCCCAGATCCATCCCTACTCGTCGAAATCCTCCGCGCTCTGCACGCTACCGTCACGGTCTAACCCTCCGGCTGCTCCTCACCGTCGTTGCAGGAAGCCATCAAGGCCGCCGATCATGTTTTCGATCACGCCATGACCTCCTGAGCACCGTCTAGTACTTCGTCTAGCTTGATCAACCTGATCACAAGGATCAATCCCTGCCAGCAATCGAAGAACCAGCAAGAATTATAGATGCAATCAAGATATTGTGAATAAAGATGAAGGCTTTATTGAAGAGGAGGGATTCTGTCTGTGCGTAGTACAAAAGGTCGATTTGACACTTGTGCCTATGGCGAAGAGTAGCTCGTGGCTAAGTCTTTAACTAAACAAAATCCAAGTTCTAATGATAGCTAGGAAGTGGTATATATGAGGGAAAGGGCAGGGATTTTCGTACAACCCTAATGGGCCATCCGAAAATAGCCCTAGATGGGCCCTTTTCCACTCAAACAGCCTCCAGAAAACCCCTAAAATACCTAGGACGAAAATACATGGGTTTAACCCATAAAATAAGGTGACGCAGCACCATATAAAGCCTTGGACAAATTTTATGATTTGGTAACTTGTGAATTTCGTCCAAGCATCCTTGCATCATTATGGTGGCTTCAAAGTTCGGAAATCTTCACTTGCAGCGTCATCCTGAATCCTCACACGATTGCTGCCATCATCTCCATGCATGATCATGCTCCAATGCTTGTCCCTCGCATCCATGCTAGGCCCATCATTCCTAAGTAACATAAACACATCTGATTTAGGCAGCATCATATTCTCATGAATATTAGGAATAGTTCCTAGAAATGAAAGTACCTGATAATTTAGTTGGCGTGCACGAGTTCTTGTGAGAGGTCCTTGGAATTGTGGAACATGAGGAAGTGTGGCTGTAGGTGCAACGGTTGTATCAACCGTAGAGATGTCCTCATCATCCTCCCCTTCTTGAACTGAAGTCGTCCTCGACGTAATCTCATCTTTTGCACCAAAGAATGGTTTCAAATCTGAGCTATTCATGTCCTCATCATGAAGTATGGATAAAATCTAAAGCTTGGGGATGCCCATGTCACTCCAAGAAATATCCAAGAGGTACAAGCGTCAAAGCTTGGGGATGCCCCCGAGGCACCCCCTTCTTCATCGGCAAAAATCAGGTCATCTTTCAAGATACTATATTTTTATTGCTTCATGTATTATGCGTTTTTCTTGGAGCTTCTTTACTTTCGCTTTCAGTTTTGTTTTGTTTTGTTTGCTATAATAAATGGTTGGACCCCAACAAATTTCTTTTGGAGAAGACACACTCCGTTTTTCATTGCCAAGAACACTCTAGTTTTCACACTTATCATTCAACGAGTGTTCTCTTTTTCTAGAACTGCATTTTGCTTTCGTTTTTCGCCTTGATTTTTGTTCAGATCTTGTTATATATTTGTATCAAGGTGTATTTAGACCACTGGTCTATGTTGGTTTTCATCTCAAAGAGTGGTTTCAAAAAGGTTGAATGGTGTTGGAAAAGAGAAAAAAAGTTTCATGCCTATAGTGGTACAAATGGGAGCTTGTTTAGACTGTGGCTTAGACTTTTGCATGTCATGCTTGATGCTATTTTGATAGTATGCTTAGTAATTTTTGCTATAGCATGACTTGTCTCAAATGACTGAGATTGCTTAATGTGCCTTTGAAAGAATTATGCATTGTTTTTGTTATATGGGAGCATATTATTGTGGTTTTCTCCTTTGATGCTTTATTTGGGTTGACTTGGTGCATGCTTACAACATGTTTGACTCTAACAAGTCGCCATAAGCCTCTATGATCATTTGGTTTTTGACTTGTGATACCACTTTATGCTTCGGTTAATGATGTTTTGTCACTATGCATGATTATGGCCGTTATTGCTCTTTTAGTTGGTCGCTCCCAGTATTTTGCTAGCCTTCATTTTGTACTGAGAGGGAATACTTCTCATGCAACTCCCAAAAACCAAAGTTTTCTAATGTGTCCACCATATCTACCTATTAGCAATTTGCTATTCCAAGCACATTCGTCTTGCTTTTATCTATCCTTCAAATTAAACTTTTTGTGTTATGTGAAAATTAGTCAGTAAAGCTCTCACGAACCTGACGGCACACTTTACTTTTCTTGCTTTTAATAAATTTGACATTGTGGCTCTCTTATGTTGACGTTATGCTTGCAAGTTGTAAGTTCGAGGTTAGCCCAGCCATGCTGTCATGGGGCAAGCTTTCAACATTGCACTTTCTCTCATTTAGTTGATATCGTGATCTTTTGTTTATGGATACCTGCAATGTGAAATAAGTTGGAAACTTGTGAGCTCATGGATTTTGTATATGTGTTAGAGAAACGCCTGGGCCGCTAATCTAAGCCATGCATCATTCATGGTGGAAATTTATAGCATGCCCATAGTGGACATTCGATGACGCATCTCATAATAAAAAGCTATACCAATGGTAAATAAAAGAGATTCCGAGGTGTTCATTGTCTGTTTGTCTTATCATTTTGATGTGGGCTTGTTCCATGTCATCGGGCAAGAGGTACCCTATTGGCGTTCTCGATGATACATGTATTCTTACAATGACAAGAACTTGCTTGGGACCTAAGTCGAGTAGCATGAGGTTTGGGTATTCGTACTTCATGGGACACGAGATTTTCAACTTATGATTTGTTAAGCATATGCTTCATAATTGTACTCACATTAACCTTAACCATTCAAGATGCCTATGATGGGGGCAATGAGAGCTCAAAGCTAGTAAGTATCATAATTTTTGGAGGTTTATAAAACTTGCAATCACTGCTTCCCTCTGCGAAGGGCCATTCTTTTACTTTTATGTTGAGTCTCCACCTTCTACCTTTATGCACCTTCTAAGAGAGCATAGTTGTCATTCTGAGTTTAATGTGCATAGTCCCAAAATTTATTATTGATTGATTCATGATTATGGTTTTGCTTGTTCTTAAATTATTTGTATCTAGTCGCCCTCTTAAACTTGAAGGTGTCCTATGCATTTATGTTTTGTTATTCCATGAAGGACAAGCTAAAAACCACTTTGTTATGTTTTTCTATATGGTTGAAACACACACTTGACTTTCAATGCTTCATTACTCATGATCTTTTGTTTGTGTTACTTTTCATGTTATAACATGGTTGCTAAGTTTTATTGTCAAGATTATGTCTTTTATGCCCATGTTTAGAGTACTTTGATCTCAGCACTCAATGCTTTACATCATTTGATCAAGATTGTGATGGTGCATGTCACTTCAAAAATTATTGTTTTGTTATCACTTACCTACTCGAGGATGAGCAGGAGTTAAGCTTGGGGATGCTTGATACGTCTCAAACGTATCTATAATTTTTGATGCTCCATGCTTGTTTATACACCATTTGCTTTGTGTTTTGTTACACTTCGTGGCGTTTTTATGCATTTTCCAGAACTAACCTATTAACGAGATGCCATAGTGCCAGTTCCCTGTTTCTGTTGTTTTTGTGTTTCAGAAAAGCTACACAGGAAATATTCTCAGAATTGGACGAAACAAAAGCCAAAGTTCCTATTTTTCCCGAAGCGTCACGGAGTCCAAAGCAGAGATGGAGGGGTGCCAGAGGGCGGCCGCACCATGCCACGGCGCGGGCCACCCCTGGCCGCGCCGGGGTGTGGTGTGGGCCCCTAGCCTACTTCCTGATGCCGCCCTTCCGCCTATATATTCCCCTCGATGAGGAAACCTAAATGACCCGATCAATTTTCCACGAAACCTATTGTAAGCCACCGCCGTCGTCGACGCGAGATCGGGAGGGTCCAAAAGCTCTTCCCGGCACCTTGCCGGAGAGGGGAATCACCGCCGAAGGCCTTCTTCATCACCATGCCTGCCTCCGGAGTGATGTGTGAGTAGTCTACCTTGGACTACGGGTCCATAGCAGTAGCTAGATGGTTGTCATCTCCTCCATGTGCTTCATGTTTAGATCTTGTGAGCTGCCTATCATGATCAAGATCATCATTGTGTAATTCTACATGTTGTGTTTGTTGGGATCTGATGCATATTGGTACTTTGTCAAGTTGAATTGTTGATTTATCATCTTTATGTTATCTCTATGTTGTTTATGATCTTGTATGCTCTCTGTTGCTAGTAGATATCTTGGCCGAGTAGATGCTAGTGACTCCAAGAGGGAGTATTTATGCTCGATAGTGGGTTCATGCCTCTAGTAACTTGGGGAAGTGACAGAAACCTCTAAAGTTGTAGATGTGTTGTTGCTACTAGGGAGAAAACAACAATGTTGTGTTCAAGGACATTTGTATTGTTTACATTACACACTTTGATTAAGGCGATAATCTGTTGCTTGCAACTTAATACCCAATGGTTGCTCGGACGACTTCCGGAGGGTGGATTATTAGTCATAGATGCAGTTTGATTACGGTCTATGTATTATGTTGTAATGCCCAAGTGAATCTCATAGTGGTCCTCATGACATTTGTACGCTTGCTTTATTCTATCAATTGCCCAACTGTAATTTGTTTACCCAGCATGTTATTTATCTTATGGAGAGACACCACTAGTGAACTGTGGAGCCCGATCCATTCTTTTACATTGTTATTACCGCTTACCATTTGCTTGTTTTATTTACATTCTTGCAAACTACTATCTTTTACCACTCGATACGCTTAATCCTTTGTTTATAGCAAACCGGTGAGATTGACAACCTCACTGTAAGTTGGGACAAAGTACTTGGTTGTGTTGTGTGCAGGTTCCACGTTGCTGCTGGTGCAAAGCTACGCCCTGGACTAGGCGCCATATATAAATTGTCCAGAGCTGTTGCGAAGCTAGCGACCATCAACCTTCTGAAGTTTGGTTCTTTCTCCTACTGGTTCGATAAACCTTGATTTCATACTGAGGGAAGACTTGCTGTTGTGCTCATCACACCTTCTCTTGGTGTTTCCAACTGGGCGGTCATCTACAAAACTCCTACATCAACACCGCACCACCAACGTATTAGTCATTAAGATCTATAGAGATAGATCAAGGCACCTATTAGCATTAAGTCAGAGTACTTACCTTGATAAAGTTCTACAGAGGTACAGGATGGAAAATTCCACGAAGGGAAATTTGCCTATCATGAAAGGTGTGTCATTGAGTGTGACTCAACCTATCATAAAAGGTGTGTCGTTGAGTGTGACTCAATGTCCAGCAACAGAAAAGGAGAAAAGTGTGATGTCGGACATCCCCCATGCATCTGCCATTGGCTCCATCATGTATGCTATGCTAAGTACTCACCAGATGTGGCATTGGCTCTTAGTTTGACGAGCCGTTATCAAAGTAACCCAGGTATGAGTCATTGGAGTGCGGTTAAGAGTATCCTAAAGTTCCTTAGAAGAACAAAGGATATGGTCTTGGTCTACGGAGGAAGCAAAGTAGAGTTTGACGTAAAGGGTTACGTTAATACAAACTACAAAGTTGACTCAGATGACAAGAAATCTCAAACTGGATATGTGTTCTTGGTAAATGGAGGCGCGGTGAGTTGGAGAAGCTGCAAGTAGTCGCTGAAAGCTAAATTTTCAATGGAGTCAGAGTACATCATTGTTGCTGATGCGGCAAATGAAGCTATTTTGCTACAGAAGTTTGTCATCGAACTTGGAGTGTTCCCGGGAATGCACGACCCTGTACACATTTATTGTGATGACACGACCGCCATTGCCAAAGCTATGGAGTTAAGGGCTCACTCTGTAGACAAACATATACTACGACGATACTATGTCATAAGAGATTATGTAAAGGATGGTAGAATTGGAATTTGCAAATCACACACGGATCTGAATGTTGCAGACCCATTGACAAAGCTTCTTCCACAGGCAATATTTGATCCACACCAGCATTCGATGGGTGTTAGATCATTACCAAGTGTAAACTAGTTTATTTGTACTCTAGTGCAAGTGGGAGACTGAAGGAGATATGCCCTAGAGGCAAATAATAAAGTGTATTTTGTTGTCGTATCTCATTTGTTCATAATATATTATGTGTCATGCTATAACTATATTAAGCAGAAACATTAGTACACGTGTGGCATATAACAAACAGGTCCCTAGTTGCCTCTAGTTGAATTAACTCATATGTCATCTGCTGATCAAGGTTTCCTGATCATGGGCAATTACGTCAATGGCAATGAGGTCATGTATTGACATGATGGACGTATACCCAAACACTAGTACTGCGATGAGATCAGTCACATAAGTTTCAACATTGTAATTAAGTAAGAAAGAAAGTAACCTAATCCTTAGACTGTGAGATCACATCTAATCACTACTTCTGGAGGCTGCTTTGATTACATCAACCGTCAATACCGTAACAGGATTGACTGAAAAGGTGTCTCTTGGGTATGCCAATGGGGTATGTTGAGGCGTGTGCACCAAGAGCGGGATTTTTCCATCCGCGTGACAGATTGATACTCTAGGCCCACTCCATGTGATGAGGGTTAACTCGACAAATGTCCTAGATGAAGGACTTAGGATCGGGGAGATAGGGTGTCGGATGAACTCGAAAGTAAAATCAGTCAAACAAGGTGGCTATCAAAAGTAAACGTGGGTGTAAACCTGGCTTGCTTTCGATCTGTCCCTTACCGTCCCCTCCTGGCCCCTATATATAGGTGGCCAGGTCTCAGGGATCGGGAGGGATCCGACACAGATTACAATATTGACATACGATATGAACTCGTATTTCGACTAGTATTACAATTGGGCCTAGCTTAACGGGCCTCAGGGGTAGCTAACTAACGGGCTCTATTATCTATACCCTTGTCAGTAGCCCCCGAGATTCTACCAAAATTAAGATTCGGGTTGAATCTCAGATCTTCGAATCTTTGACTTGATCAACTCTTTGACTCCTTATCTTCAAATCTTCGACTTGGTCTTTCGACTAAACTTTTTATAATAATGTCTTGCAAGGGATTTCGATGAGCAAGCCTGACAACTCTGACGGATCAAGAGGCCAGTTAACTGTCGGAACAGATACTTGTCACCTACTTCAAATTCAATCCCCTTGGACTTGAATTCGGGAAACCGGTCAAACCCATTCTGTTGCCGCATTTAGGCCTTACAAAGAATGAATCCCAGTGGTTCTTAGGGTACCCAGTGCGTCCACCAGGATTTTCTTCACATCGTAGACACGGATAAGTTCCAGCAGAGTGCATCCATGTGCGTATACCGGGCCACACAGGACGGATCCCGGGGTCTTACCTTCATGATATATTTCAACCACGGCATTCAAGTTTTGTCGCGATGACGCAACTTGAGAATTATATTTCGCAGCCTTGTTTGACTGATTCAATATATAAAACTTTTCGAGTTATCCTTTTTATGAATAACTCCCGATGGGAGTAATCGATGTTCATTTTGTCGGCAATGTAGCCGAAGTTCCTTGTTGACGAGATGCAACCAATTATGTCTAAACCTCATGTCCATCAACTTGTTCTTTATCACCATCTTTGACTCCTATCCTTCCTTTTGTCGACTTCTTTCTATCGGGTGCGCGACAGCGCTCCCGATGGGAGTAGCCCCCGAGGCTATAGCCGAAATTTTCGGGTATAGGCTCAAGAAAATAGATAAACCTGTTCCATATATTTCTTCCCACAACATTTGTCGATTTTATTCGCCTTTTCAGTTGTTCTCCCCTTCTTATGACGCAAGCCCCCGAGTCAAAGACGAGGTGAACTTTGTGCTTTTTTATAGATATTTTCTTATCCCTTGCTCTCTCTTCTTTATTTTGTTTGTACGCATCTTTTTCCTTGATACGTTGATTCTTCTGTACTATCTGCACTTTAAAAACCCAGAAGTATATTTTGAGCCTTGCCTCTCCAGAGGCCCATTAGTACGTGCTTATAAATAAAGCAGGTTTGGCCAGGGTAAAAAAACCCTAACTCCTTCATTAGTTCCTTTCCCCGCCGCATCGTCTTCTTCTTTCTTATCCCATCTAGGGTTTTTTGTTCACAGCGCCTGTCTCCATGGCCGATGCAAGTGGATCGCGGTTAAACATCGGCGCCCCGGTGGAAAAACGGGGCCGTGGCCGCCCTCGCGGTAGCAAGAACAAGGCTACCGCCACAGCTGCGGTGGCATCATCGTCTGCTCCGGTGAAGCGTCGTCCCAGCCGTCCCGCCGGGAGTAAAAATAATATCAAGGTGTCATCCACTACACCAGGTCCAAGTGCTCCTTTTGCGAATGCTTCTCCTCCCAGAATCTATTCCTTTTTCTGCATTGCCGGCGCGTAGTGCCGTGAGATTCAGCGCTTACCGCTGAAATTCACCAAGTTTATGGATGGGCGAGAACTGCGAGAAGCGGTTCTTTGTGAACACTCAGAGGGAGGAACTCCCTATGCAGTGGAGGTTTGGTACGATGGCGCCGATGAGCAGTACTTCAAGGGCAGTTGGTCACAGTTTGTGGAGAATCACGACCTCCATCAAGGCTTTTTCATGACTTTTGACTTCCACATCGGCATGTCGAAGTTCGACATGAGAATCTATGACGGCGCCCAGTGCCAGAAGGAATATGAAGCCGAAGTGCATTTTCACTAGTTTCTCTTTATGTAATCTCTTTCCCTAGTTGTTCTTCCTCGTACTATCTGTAATAAGTAATTGTATCTGGATTATGTGTTTACCTTATTAATAGACCATGGGAACAAATCATGGTTCCGAGGTGTGCGCATTAATATTTTATCAGGTTCTTCTGAACCGTTTATGTCGCTGCCGAAATATCGGGTTGCAATCAACCTTGTAGTATGCCTCAGATAATCACAAATCTTGATAACTTGTTAATATTATTTCGTACGACTCGAGGGTCTGAGCCCCTGAGTGTAAAGTAAAATATTTACACATATTGTCGATTTGACCCAAGGAACCCGACCTATGGCCTCATGTTCTGGGTTCAGAGGGTCACAACTCAAAAAATTCTTTGTCGCCTTATATCGCTTATGCGTAGAACCGTCGTAGTTGCTCTGCATTCCACGGGTTACTCTCGTCTTTCCCCGTTTTCTTGTCTTGTAGTTGATAAGCTCCTCCTGGTATTACTTCTGTGACGATGTAAGGTCCCACCCATGGGGACTCGAGTTTTCCATGACCATCTTGCTTGATTCGTAGAACTAGATCTCCCACCACGAAAGATCGTGGACGAACTCGACTACTGTGGTAGTTTCGTAGATTTTGCTGATATTGAGTAGCCCTAGCTAGTGCTACGTCTCTTGCTTTGTCGAGTGCATCAACATCATCTTGAAGCACTTTTGTGGAAGTTGTCTCATCATATGCTGCTATTCTTGGAGCTTCATGGGTGATTCAACTGGAAGAACGGCTTCTGCGCCATGGACCAGGAAGAAAGGCGTCTCTTGAGTAGCTGCATTAGGTGTAGTTCGGATACTCCAGAGTATGGAGGGTAGCTCATCTACGCAAGCGTGCTTGGCTTTTTCGAGGGGTGCTAACAGCCTTTTCTTTATCCCATTGCATATCAAGCCATTGGCTTTCTCGACTTGCCCATTTGTCTTTGGATGTGCCACAGATGTGAATTTCAATTTTATTCCCAAACTATCACAGTAATTTTTGAACTCCTTTGATGTGAAGTTTGTCCCATTGTCTGTGATGATACTGTGTGGTACTCCAAAGCAAAAAAACTATTGACTTGATGAAATTGATTGCCGCTGTAGAGTCTTCGGTTGTCACGGGGGCTGCCTCTACCCACTTAGTGAATTTGCCGACTGCTACTAGCATATAAACATGCCCTCCTGGCCAAGATTTGTGCAGTTTTCCCACCATGTCAAGACCCCATTGTGCGAAGGGCCAAGATAATGGTATTGGTTGCAACTCCGCTGCTGGTGCGTGTGGTCTAGATGCAAAACGTTGACAAGCTTCACACTTCCTCACTATATCTTTCGCGTCTTCAATGGCTGTGAGCCAATAAAATCCTGCACGAAAGGCTTTGGCTGCAATGGCCCTGCTACTGGCGTGATGCCCACATACCCCTGCGTGGATGTCCTTTAAGATTTCTTGATGAGGACATCCCTACTACACAGCCATCTCCACCTACTGTTGATGATCCTATTGTTGCTGATCAAGATAAGTCCAATGACGAGATTTGGATTGGACCAATTACTTGAGCCCGTGCTAAGTTGTTACAACAGCAGGTGAACTCACTCCTTGCTGAATCTGATATTTATTGTAATGAGAATTTTATACTGCCTAAGTCTTTGTTCATATGTATGATCAGGTTCATTGGAGAAGAAGGGGTTTGAGGGAGCGAGGAGATGCAACACATGGAGCATGACGTGGTGATCAAGCAAGAGAGCGCGAGGGAGGAGAGGGAGGCCGGCGCCACAAGCATGGAGAACATCACCACGTGAAGAAGATCAAGTCTGGATGAGCACGAGCACATGATGGCGCACTAGGACTGCCTACGACATGATGTCTACACGTCTAAGGCGCGCTACACACATGGCCTGCGTGCTAAAATTAGGCCGAACCCATATATGGGTCGGTATGTACCCGTTTGAGTCGAACCAAGTCAGTTTGGCCCAAACCAGGCATGTTTTGGGCCAGGTCTTTGCTGAGGACGCCCGGCCACCTATAAGTACCCCTGGGCGCCCCCTCAATTAGGGTTAGACCACGTTTAGACTAAAGAATACTTCGTTGAACTGTTGTAAGCATTCATCTGAATTCCTCCGCACCAATTCATCTGGATTTGGTGTTATACTGCTGCAAGTTTAGTGTGATCTGTTGTTCCATTGGGAATCAGTAGATTGCAAACTACCGTTTCGTGGTCGACGGCTACGTGCGCAAGTGTGTGGAGTCGTGAATATCCTACAGGGTTTGAGAGCTGTTGCATTGGCATCAGGGTTCAAGCGAGGAGAGTTCATCGGTGACACCAAGTTATCCCCGACAATCATCCGCTGCCATCATCACCATCGCGTCGCTCACGAGAAGATTGGGCCACCCCATATCATATTGGTATCAGATTTCCATGGTTTACTCGGTGAGCATCCACAATCCATCCATTGCATCCATTGAGTGTTTTAATTCCTATTCAGAAAAAGCCAAAAAAAATTAGGGTTCATAGTTTTTGCCATAGCCTAGATTACACCGTTCTTGAGTTTTAGTCGCTGATCGTTTTTCGCGTTTTCTTTCTTCCATCCATAGGAGTCTAGGTCTAGCAATCTTTTCTGCATCTTAGTTTTACTTTTGGTCGTCTTTTGCATCGCCTGGGATCGTCATCTTCTTCCTTGGTTTGTGCGCCTACAGCATTGATCTCGCAGATCCGATCGGAAAAGTCAGCGAAAAAAAAAGGGCAAGGTCGCCTGTGCAGATCGGATTCATTCGAGAGTCCATCGTGGCCACGGGTCTTGAGCAGTCCCAGCTGATCCGATCGGTAATCAAAAAAAATCGCACGAGGCCCGCGCTCTACCCCAGACCGGGTCTGTGGTCCAGCGACGCCTGCCCCCAGGCGAGGACCCCCCAGTCTCGCTGTTTCCCGAGCGCGCTCGCTACGCCGCTCGCCTCACCATAGACACAGTCTGTGGTCAGGCGCTAGGGGGCCTAACAGTTTGGTTTAATTTAGTAAAAAAAAAACTGGATACGTATACTGCAGCTTTGTGTATAGTACACGCTGCACCACAAATACAAAAAAAGAGACAAACTACTTTGTCCGTTTCGCGTCGCCGTCGCGCTGCCGTGCGTTTCCGGCGTCGTATATCTCTGCCGCGACACGTTTTTTGTCGATTTCTGTACCGCGACAGCGTGTTCCCACTGTGTCCACATAGCGTCCCTTCTACACGATTTTGATTGCTTTAGCTACAGCCTGTCTACAACATCGTGTTAGGCGCTTACCCATACGAGACTAGCTATTTCGTGCTTATCAGGCTGCTGCCGTGTGCGCAATCTTGGGCCTGTTCGTCGAGCCAGTGCTAGCGTCTCTCTTGTGCATTGCAACACGAGCTACTGTGCGTTGTCACTTATATCTCTTGAGCTCTTTTTCAGAGTTGCTTTGCCTCGCTTATCTCCACCACGTGTGTTTCGTGGGTCTTGTCATACGATCAGCACTAGGACTTATTTGCGGTGTACTTAGGATACCATACCTACAGCTCCACCATATATTCCTGGTTTGTCGTGTGATCGCTCTTATACCCTCGGTATTCACTTCATCACATCCGTGCACGAGCTTGATACTTTGTTCTGGTACGCACTACTATTCACTTTGGAACGGTAAGATTACCTTTTCTTGTCAGTTTTTGAGTGAGTTGTGAGAGGCACCACACGTTTTTGATTTTGTGCACTAATCTACTAATCATGTCTACTAGTGGTTATGATGTGATGCAGGAAAAAGATGGGGATACACCGGTGGTTTGGACAGACTTTGTGGGACTGCGCACTCATCTGGAGGGGGTGTTGGATCGTTCTACTGCCGACGCTGTGACTGCACATCAGCAACTCCAGTTCAAAGTGCAAGGCACCGCCGATACTGTTCAAGCTATGCAAGCTCAGTTCACTACTTTCCAACACAGCATTGATCAGTTGAACCAATCCCTAGCGGAGCTGCGTCGACCCATGGTACCACCGCCTGTGCAGCCTGCTGCTGATTTTGCTGATGATGACAGTGTCCATGACAAGGCCAATCTACTAGGCCCCAATGCTCGTGGGCGTGGTCTTGGACAACATGGTCGGCCACCACATGGCCTTGGTGCCCGACGTGTAATGCCTGCTGAGGATGATTTTCTAGGGAAGCCAAAGTTCTCGATACCCATATTTGATGGTGAAGGTGATGTGGAGGATTACCTCACTTGGGAGCTCAAGATCGACAACCTGTGGCATTTGCATGCTTACACTGAAGATAAGAAGATCAAACTTGCATCCTCAGAATTTGATGGTTATGCCCTGCGTTGGTGGGATAATATTCTGTCACAACGCCGAGCAGCTCATGAGCTTCCTGTTTTGCGATGGACAGAGATGAAGGAAATCATGCAGGCTCGTTTTGTACCCACCAATTATTTGCGTTCAGTTTTTGATAGATTGACACAGCTGAAGCAAGGATTTTTGACAGTTGATGCTTATTACAAGGAGATGGAACTATTGATGCAGCGATCGCGAGTTCAAGAGTCTAGTCAGATGACTATGCAACGGTTTTTGCACGGACTCAGACTTCCTATCAAGAACATCGTCCGGCATCATACTTACAATGATATGAATCAATTGCTTCACCATGCTATGGAGGCTGAGGCACAGCTTGCTGAAGAGGCGCAACAAAAATCTCGCTTTTCACCTGCCAGTCGATACACTGCCAGGGTGCCTTCTAGCCCTGCCCCAGTGCCACTTGAGGGGACTCCTACTCGCCCCTCCTCGTCCACTAGGCCAGCGACCTCTGGAGCTCAGTCCAGACGTCCCGCTACCACACCAGCCGCTAGTTCTGGTTCGAGTGCCTCCGTGACTCGTGCTACTGAGAAACTATGTCATACGTGTGGAGGCAAGGGACACTTTAAAAGAGATTGTCCCAACAACAAAGTGATAGTGGTTACTGAGAACGGATATGAGACCGGAGAAGATGTTGATCCGTTTGGTTCTGATGATGAAGGTGAAGATGCTTATGCTGACTCTTCTCCTATTATTGTTGTCTCTCCATGTACGTTGAGTGTGCAGCCCAATATTGATTCTCAACGCTGCAACCTGTTTCAAACCAAGGCACTAGTTGGTCCCAATAAAGCTTGCAAGGTGATCATTGATGGCGGCAGCTGTCGCAATCTCGCAAGTAAGGAGTTATGTGCCAAGCTGGGTTTAAAATATTTACCTCATCCTAACCCATATTATATTCAGTGGTTAAGTGACAATGGTGAGATGAAGGTAAACTACATGGTACGTGTGAACTTTGAGATAGGGCCATACAAGGATTCTATTGATTTTGATGTGGTTCCTATGACGGTTTGTCATCTCTTGTTGGGTCGGCCATGGCTCTATGATTGACATGTGAAACACAATGGTCGAGCCAATACTTATCACTTGGAGTTCAAGGGCAAGAAAATCAACCTACTGCCTATGTCACCGCAGCAAATTGTTAATGAATCTCGTCAGAAGACTGAAGTGAAACTCGAACAGCCACCTCCACAAGATAATGTAACAGCCGTGAGTGATATAACGAAAAGTGAGGGAGTGCCCAACTTGTTAGTTTTAGCCACCAAAGAAGACATGAGAGAATTTAGTGAGGATCCTACAGCCATGCCCCTTGTGCTCATGTACAAGGGCGAGGTCTTAGTTTCTAACGATATGCAACCTGTTTCTCTTGGTGTCTCAACTATTTTGTAGGACTTTGATAATGTTTTTCCGGCGGAGGTACCTGCTGGGCTGCCACCATTACGAGGCATCGAGCACCAGATCGACTTGATCCCTGGCACCTCCTTGCCCAATCGCGCCCCCTACAGGACCAACCCCGACGAAACAAAGGAGATACAAGCACAAGTGCAAGCTCTTCTGGATAAAGGGTACATTCGTGTCTCTCTTAGTCCTTGTGATGTTCCTGTGATTTTGGTGCCTAAGAAAGATGGTACATGGCGCATGTGCGTAGATTGTAGAGCTATAAACAACATTACTATTCGATATCTTCACCCTATTCCCCGTCTTGAGAATATGTTAGATGAATTGAGTGGTGCTGCTGTTTTCTCTAAAATTGATTTGCGTAGTGGTTACCATCAAATTCGCATGAAAGAAGGAGATGAATGGAAAACTGCTTTCAAAACTAAATTTGGTTTATATGAGTGGTTAGTCATGCCTTTTGGTCTTACTAATGCACCTAGTACATTCATGCGCTTAATGAATCATGTTTTGAGAGAGTTCATTGGTCATTTTGTGGTTGTCTATTTTGATGACATACTTATTTACAGCCGCAATGAAACTGAACACTGTGCTCATATTACACAAGTTTTGCAAGTGCTGCGTGATAATAAATTGTATGCTAATCTTGAGAAGTGCACATTTGCAAAAGATAAGGTCATATTTCTGGGTTATGTTGTTTCTAAGCATGGAGTAGAGGTAGATCAATCTAAAATTGCTGCTATTCAAGATTGGCCTACACCCATGAATGTTAGTCAAGTACGAAGTTTTCACGGTCTTGCTGGTTTCTATCGCCGTTTTGTGAAAGACTTTAGTACTATTGCTGCACCATTAAATGAGTTAACGAAGAAAGGTGTTCCTTTTGTGTGGGGCGCAGCTCAAGATCATGCATTTGATGAATTGAAACATTTGCTTACTTCTGCAGCTTTACTTGCATTGCCTGATTTTTCAAAGCAATTTGAAGTTGAATGTGATGCTAGTGGTATAGGCATAGGTGGCGTTTTGATGCAAGAGGGTCGTCCTATAGCTTATTTTTCTGAGAAATTATCTGGTGCTAGACTGAATTATCCTATTTATGATAAAGAATTGTATGCACTTGTTAGAGTTCTTGAGGTTTGGCAACATTATTTGTGGCCAAAAGAATTTATCATACATTCTAATCATGAAGCTTTGAAATATTTGAAAGCACAATCCAACCTGCATAGGCGTCTTGCTAAGTGGGTTGAGTTTATTGAATCTTTTCCGTACATCATCAAACATAAGAAGGGAAAAGATAATGTGGTTGTTGATGCTTTATCTAGAAAGAATATGTTATTGACACAACTTGATATTAATATTCCTAGTTTAGAGAGTATTTGTGAGCTTTATGCAACTGATCATGATTTTGCTGAACCATATCGTTTGTGTGCTTTGAAAACGCTTGGGAGAAATATCACATACATGATGGGTTTCTATTTCGAGCTAACAAACTATGTGTTCCGGAGTCGTCTTTGCGTTTGCTCTTATTGCAGGAATCACATGCTGGAGGTTTGATGGGTCACTTTGGGCGTGAGAAGACATTACTCATGCTAGCTGATCACTTCTTTTGGCCCAGGATGAGGCGTGATGTGGACAGGTATGTGCGGCGCTGCATAGTGTGTAACACATCCAAGTCCAAGCTGAAGCCTCACGGTTTGTATACACCACTACCTGCACCTATTACACCATGGGAAGATATTAGTATGGATTTTGTGCTAGGATTGCCAAAAACTAAACATGGTCATGATTCTATATTTGTGGTAGTGGATAGATTCTCTAAAATGGCGCACTTTATTGCATGTCATAAGAGCGACGATGCGTCGCATGTGGCTAACCTGTTTTTCAGGGATATTGTACGCTTGCATGGAGTGCCCAAGACTATTGTTTCTGACAGGGACGTCAAGTTCATGAGCTACTTCTGGAAGACCTTATGGGGAAAGCTAGGAATGAAGCTACTGTTCAGCACTACATGTCATCCCCAAACTAACGGCCAGACCGAGGTGGTGAATCGAACTTTGTCACAGTTGCTGAGGACAATGATCAAGAAAAATCTGCAGGAGTGGGAAGATTGTTTGCCACATGTGGAGTTTGCATACAACAGGGCGGTACATTCTACTACTCAGCTTTGTCCGTTTGAGGTGGTGTATGGCTTCAAACCTATTACACCACTAGATTTGTTGCCTCTTCCATTGCATGAGAGAGTTAATATGGAGGCATCAAAGAGAGCTGATTTTGTGAAGAAAATTCATGAGAAGACTCGAGAGGCTATTGAGAAGAAAGGGAAGAATACTGCTGCTGCTCGCAACAAGTCAAGAAAGCAGGTTCTTTTTCAGCCCGGCGATATGGTATGGGTGCACCTGCGCAAGGACAGATTTCCTTTGCTTAGGCGTTCCAAGTTGAGGCCCCGAGGTGCTGGTCCCTATAAAGTGCTTGCAAAGATCAATGATAATGCCTACTCGATTGATATTCCTATTGCTGAGTTTGGTGGTGTTAGCAACAGTTTCAACGTTGCTGATTTATCACCATATGATGGAGATGGCCTTGGAGCGTCGAGGTCGACGCCTTTTGAAGGGGGGAGATGATGACGACATCCCTACTACACAGCCATCTCCACCTACTGTTGATGATCCTATTGTTGCTGATCAAGATAAGTCCAATGATGAGATTCGGATTGGACCAATTACTCGAGCCCGTGCTAAGTTGTTACAACAGCAGGTGAACTCACTCCTTGCTGAATCTGATATTTATTGTAATGAGAATTTTATATTGCCTAAGTCTTTGTTCATATGTATGATCAGGTTCATTGGAGAAGAAGGGGTTCGAGGGAGCGAGGAGATGCAACACATGGAGCACGACGTGGTGATCAAGCAAGAGAGCGCGAGGGAGGAGAGGGAGGCCGGTGCCACAAGCATGGAGAACATCACCACGTGAAGAAGATCAAGTCTGGATGAGCACGAGCACGTGATGGCGCACTAGGACTGCCTACGACATGATGTCTACACGTCTAAGGCGCGCTACACACATGGCCTGCGTGCTAAAATTAGGCCGAACCCATATATGGGTCGGTATGTACCCGTTTGAGTCGAACCGAGTCAGTTTGGGCCCAAACCAGGCATGTTTTGGGCCAGGTCTTTGCTGAGGACGCTCGGCCACCTATAAGTATCCCTGGGCGCCCCCTCAATTAGGGTTAGACCACGTTTAGACTAAAGAATACTTCGTTGAACTGTTGTAAGCATTCATCTGAATTCCTCCGCACCAATTCATTTGGATTTGGTGTTATACTGCTGCAAGTTTAGTGTGATCTGTTGTTCCATTGGGAATTAGTAGATTACGAACTACCGTTTCGTGGTCGACAGCTACGTGCGCAAGTGTGTGGAGTCGTGAATATCCTACAGGGTGTTCTCACGCCTGGATGGCGCGGCCAAGGGTGGGGCCGCGCCACCTACGTGTGAGAAACACACGGACTCCTTTTCCTGCCCATTTTCATCTCGTGATTTTTCATATTTAGTAAAAACAGCAAAAATATTAAAGGAGGAGCTTTTCGCGAAACTTCTCTGACTAGAACTGTTACCTACTCGAAAACGAACTCTGCAGGTACCTGCAATTTGTCTTGGATGAATTCTTCTGGAGAAACTGTTTCAATAACATCAACATCTTCATTATAAGAATCTCCAGAAATATAATGTTTGAGTCTTTGCCCATTCACCACTTGTGTAGAGTCATCTTTCAATGAAGCAATCTTAATAGCACCTGAGCGGTACACTTCCACAATAACATATGGTCCTTCCCACTTTGAAAGTAATTTTCTTGCAAAAAATCTGAGACGAGACCTTTACAATAGAACTTTCTCACCAACATGAAACTCTCTCTTAAGAATTCTCTTATCATGCCATTGCTTGACTTTTTCTTTAAAAAGCCTGGCATTCTCATACGCTTCGTTTCTCCACTCATCTAGAGAACTCAAATCTAATAACCTTTTCTTACCGGCTAGTTTAAAATCTCTATTAAGCTCTCTCACTGCCCAAAAAGCTTTGTGTTCTAATTCTAAGGGCAAGTGACACGCTTTTCCGTAAACCATCTTATAAGGAGACATACCCATGGGGTTCTTATAAGCAGTTCTATAAGCCCATAAAGCATCGTTTAACTTACTAGCCCAGTTTTTCCTAGATCTATTGACAGTCTTCTGCAAGATAGACTTGATCTCCCTATTTGAAAGCTCTACCTGCCCACTAATTTGGGGATGATAAGCAGAAGCAATTCTATGATTGACATCATATTTAGCAAGAGTTTTTCTAAAACTACCGTGAATAAAATGAGAACCTCCGTCAGTCATAAGATATCTAGGCACACCAAACCTAGGAAAAATAACATCCTTAAGCATTTTTAACGAGGTCTCACTAGCGGCACTCTTTGTAGGTATGGCTTCTACCCATTTAGTAACATAATCAACAGCAACAAGTATATGGGTATAGCCTTTTGAAGGAGGAAAAGGACCCATAAAGTCAAATCCCCAACAATCAAACGGTTCAATAACAAGAGTGTAACTCATAGGCATTTCATTGCGTCTAGAAATATTACCAACTCTTTGACATTCATCACAAGATAAAACATACCTTCTGGCATCTTTAAAGAGGGTTGGCCAATAAAAACCTAATTGTAGAACCTTCTGTGCGGTTCTATCTCCAGCATGATGCCCTCCATAGGCGCTGCTATGGCATTTTCTTAATATCTCTTGTTGTTCATATTCCGGTACACATCTTCGCATAATACCATCAACTCCTTCTTTATATAAGTGTGGGTCATCCCAAAAGTAATGCCTCAAATCATAAAAGAATTTTCTTCTTTGCTGAGCTGTAAAGGTTGGAGGCAAATACTTGGAAACAATAAAGTTAGCATAATCAGCATACCAAGGAAGGTCTCGCGAAGTTACATTTATTGCAGCCAACTGTTCATTTGGAAAACTATCATTAACAGGAATAGGATCAAAAGAAATGTTTTCCAATCTAGAAAAATTGTCAGCCACAGGATTTTCAGCACCTTTCCTATCTACGATATGCAAATCAAACTCTTGTAAAAGCAGGACCCATCTAATAAGCCTAGGCTTAGCATCCTTCTTAGTCATAAGGTATCTAATAGCAGCGTGATCAGTATGAATAGTAACTTTAGAATCAACAATGTAAGATCTAAACTTATCACATGCAAAAACAATAGCAAGAAACTCTTTCTCAGTAGTAGCATAATTCTTCTGAGCAGCATCAAGAGTCTTACTAGCATAATGAATAACATTCAACTTATTATCTACGCGTTGTCCAAGAACAGCACCAACAGCAAAATCACTAGCATCACACATAATTTCAAAAGGTAAATTCCAATCAGGTGGTTGAACAATAGGAGCAGTAGTTAAAGCCTTCTTAAGAGTTTCAAAAGCTTCCTTACAATCATCATCAAAGACAAATGGTACGTCTTTTTGAAGAAGATTAGTAAGAGGCTTTGAAATCTTAGAGAAATCTTTAATAAACCTCCTATAGAAACCAGCATGACCAAGAATACTACGAATACCTTTAACATCTCTGGGACAGGGCATTTTCTCAATTGCCTCCACTTTTGCTCTGTCAACTTCAATACCTCTTTCAGAAATTTTATGTCCAAGGACAATTCCTTCATTCACCATAAAGTGGCATTTCTCCCAATTAAGAACAAGGTTAGTTTCTTCGCATCTCTGCAAAACTTTATCAAGGTTGTGCAAACAATTATCAAAAGAAGTTCCATAGACGGAGAAATCGTCCATGAAGACCTCCATAATTTCTTCACAAAAGCCATGAAAAATAGCAGACATGCATCTTTGAAAAGTAGCAGGAGCATTGCATAAACCAAACGGCATACGTCTATAAGCATAAGTTCCATAAGGGCAAGTAAAAGTGGTTTTCTCTTGATCATCTTTCTTAACAACAATTTGAGAAAAACCAGAATAACCATCAAGGAAACAAAAATGAGTCTTCTTAGATAACCTTTCTAGCATTTGATCTATAAACGGTAAAGGATAATGATCTTTCTTAGTAACTTTGTTTACCTTCCTATAATCAATGCACATTCTATAACCAACTACTACCCTTTGAGGAATAAGCTCGTTATTCTCATTAGGCACAACAGTCATACCTCCTTTCTTAGGAACACAATGGACAGGACTAACCCATCTACTATCAGCAATAGGATAAATAATACCAGCATCAAGGAGCTTTCATACCTCATTTCTTACCACATCCTTCATCTTGGGAATTAGGCGGCGTTGATGCTCCACGACTGGCTTCGCGTCTTTCTCCATATTAATGGCATGCTGACATAAAGTGGGAGAAATCCCTTTCAAATCATCAAGCGTATATCCCATAGCTCCTCGGTGTTTCCTCAATATCTCCAGTAATCTTTCTTCTTCCTTTCCTAAAAGTTTAGAGCTAATAATAACAGGATATATTTTCTTATCATCTATATAAGCATATTTAAGATTATCAGGCAAAGGCTTTAATTCGAAAACAGGATCTTCCTTAGGCGGCAAAGTGGTACCAAGATCCTCCACAGGTAGATTATGCTTGATTAATGGTGGTTGACGAAGAAGAATATCGTCAATCTCTTCTCTTTCCTTGCTGAAAACATCACTTTCGTGATCTTCCATGAATTGCTGCAAGGCATTATTAGGAGCAAGCGCAATAGAAGCAAGTTGTTCAACTCGAAAATTTTCATTAGGCGTGTCATTTTCATAAGAAGTCTTAGCAAACTTGGAAAAATTAAACTCATAAGACTCTCCATTAAACTTAGTAAAAAAATTCTCCTTCTTACAATCTATCACGGAGCCACAGGTGTTCAAAAATGGTCTACCAAAAATAATAGGACAAGTTTTACTAGCCTCCTTACCAAGTACTCGAAAATCAGTAGGGTATTTAGTCTTACCGCAAAGAACTTCCACATCTCGAACAATACCAAGAGGCCAAACAGTCTCTCTGTTAGCAAGCTGAACAACCGCATCAATATCTTCAAGTTCACAAGCACCAATCTCATGCATAATTTCTTTGTAAAGCTCTAAAGGAATAGCACTTGCACTAGCACCAATATCACATAAACCATAATAGCAATGATCTCCAATCCTGACAGAAATAACAGGAACACTTGTTTTCCTATGCTTTTTAGGATATGAGAGAATGTTAGAAGCATCTTCACAAAAAAGAATATATTCATCCCCTACATCTCTAGTAACAAGATCCTTCAATATAGCTACAGGAGACTTAATAGTAATTTGCTCATCAGGTTCTGCAGCTTTCTTAATACTTTTATTAGACACACTTACCAAAGTAGAATACTTCTTTACCTTAGCAGGGAAAGGTGTCTTCTCAAAATAAGGTTCAGGCACAATGCTATCAACAGTACAAACTTCAGTAGCTGCAGCAGGTATATGACTAATAGAGTCTTTATAAGGCGCATGATATTTGTTCCAATCTTTCTTTGGAACATCAATATAAGAGGCAAAAGCCTTAAGACAATTAGCAAGTATTTGTGAATCAAGACCATAAGCAGCACTAACACTATGAAAGTCATCGGTCCCCATAAAAGATTTAATGCATTCATAATCATAGTTTATACCTGACTTCCTACCTTTGTCGTTTTCCCAACCTTCAGCATTCTCTTGTATACGGTCAAGAAGTTTCCACTTAGCATCTTCTTTCATATGAGTAAATGATCCAAAGCAAGAAGCATCCAAATAATCCTTATCAGGAAGAGTAAGCCGTGCATAAAAATTATCAATAACAATATTATTAGGGAGCTCATGAATGGGGCATTTGAGCATTAGTAACTTCAATCTCCCCCACGCTTGGGCAATACTTTCTCCATCATGAGGCCAAAAATTATATATCCGATTACGGTCTTTATGAATTTCACTGGGAGGATAAAACTTGGAATAAAAGAGAGGTACAATATCCTCCCATGCCATAGATGGACCATCTTGGAGTAGTCGACACCACTCTTCAGCTCTGCCTTTCAATGATAAAGAGAATAATTTCTTCTTGACCTGGCTTGGTGAAATACCTGCACATCTGCACAACTCACATAATTCATGTATAAATAATAAGTGATCACCCGGATGGACAGTTCCATCTCCTGAATAGTAGTTATCCATAATACGCCCAACAATTTTCATAGGTATTTTAAAAGGATCAATTTCAGCAGGTGGTGGCGGTGGTGGTTCCTCCACATGTGCAGCAGTAGTAGTAGATGTGTTTCCAAATAGGAAACCAAATGGAGAGTTCTCCATAGCAGAGTAAAATAAAAATAAAAGACAAAATAAAAACAATACTCACAGCGACGGTTACCTTTACCAATTCCACTCTTCAATAGCGCTACACTCCCCGGCAACGGCGCCAGAAAATAGTCTTGATGACCCACAAGTATAGGGGGTGTATCGTAGTACTTTCGATAAATAAGAGTGTCGAACCCAACGAGGAGCAGAAGGTGTTGATGAGCAGTTTTGATCAAGGAATCACTGTAAATACTAGCAAACAGGTTTTCAGGGGTATTTGGTAATACGAGTAAATAAAGTGCGAGTAAATAAAAGATAGTAGTAACAATTGCAGCAAGTGGCCCAATCCTTTCTTCCGCAAAGGACAAGCCGGTTGTGTACTTATAATAACCAAACGTTCTCGAGGACACACGGGAGTTTCTGTCAAGAGCTTTCGCTTCATAAAGCCAATAGTCTTTATTGGTTTGATAGGTGTTATGGGGGTGAACCTGTGCTAGCGCACTACCCTTACAAGGATAAATACACACTTGTGATTATACCCCTTGCAAGCATCCGCAAATACAACAAAGTAATTAAGATAAATCTAACCATAGCCTTAAACTCTAAGATCCTACGCTCCCTGGTGCAATGGTTTCCCAACGGAGGTTTAGGTTTCTGTCACTCCAGCAACCCCACAATTGGTAGCCAAATACACAATGCATCTCACTAGGCCCATAAATGGTGAAGTATCATGTAGTCGACGTTCACATGACACCACTAGTGAAATAGCACCACAACAATATCAAACCATTAAATACTTCTCAACAATAATTCACTACTAACATCTTGACTTCTCCCATGTCCTCAAGAACTAAACGAACTACTCACAAGACATCATATGGATCATGATTAGAGGTGAAATAATGGTAAATAACAATCTGAACATAAACCTTTATTCAATGGTTCCACTCAATAGCATCAACTACAAGAGTAATCAACACCGGGAAAGTTTCCCCTATGAATATAACAAGATCCAACTCAAGATGTTACAGCGGGATGGCGTGGTGATGGTGGAGATGAAGGTGCTGGTGATGGAGATGATGATGATGATGATCCCGATGAAGTCCGGTGCGATGGTGATGACGATGGCGACGATCTCCCCTCTCCGGGAAGGAATTTCCCCGGCAGATTTCTCCTTGCCGGAGAGCTTTTCTCTCTCTGGTGTTTTCCGCCCCGCAGAGGCGGCGGTGTCTAACTCTGAGCCTCCCCCCCGACTTAGGTTTTCAGGGACGATGAAGTACGCGGAGGGGCGAGACCAGAAGTGGGCCAGGGCGGCCTCACACAGGGCTGGCGCGGCCAGGGGGCAGGCCGCGCCACCCTGGCGTGAGGGCCCCTCCTGGCTCCTCTCGACTCCTCCTTCTGGCTTCCTGAGTCTTCTGGGAAAATATAATTTCCTGGTATTTTTCTGGAATTTTCCTGATCTTCAAAATATGGTCCCTTGATGGTCCTTTTTTCAGCAGAATCCTGACTCCGGCAGCAAATCCTCCAATGATCATCAAACATGTGAAAACAAAGGAAATAACATAAGTATCATATCTAAATATGAAATATATCAATGAATAACAGTAAATTATGATACAAAATAGTGATGCAAAATGGACGTATCACCCTCCCCTTCTGTGTATGAGGTAATCCCAAAACAAAGTCCATCGAAATATCCTCCCAAGGAACACTAGGAACAGGAAGAGGCATATATAAACCATGTGGATTAAGGCGAGACTTAGCTTTTTGACAAGTAGTGCAGCGTGCCACGAATCTCTCAACATCTCGCCGCATGCGTGGCCAAAAGAAGTGTGCAGCAAGAACATCCTCCATCTTCTTGACACCAAACTGTACCATTAATCCTCCTCCATGCGCCTCCTGTAGCAACAAAAGACGAACGGAACCATCTGGGATGCATAGTTTGTTAGCACGGAACACAAATCCATCATTAAGGATGAATTTGTTCCATGTTCTACCACCTTTACAATTCTGCAACACATCTTTAAATTTAGCATCATGCAAGTATTGTTCCTTGATAATTTCCAACCCAAAAATTTTGAAGTCAAGCTGAGATAACATAGTATAACGGCGCGACAAAGCATCAGCAATAATATTATCTTTACCCTTTTTGTGTTTGATAACATAAGGAAAAGATTCAATAAATTCAACCCACTTTGCATGGCGACGATTCAGTTTTGCTTGACTACGAATATGCTTCAAAGATTCATGATCAGAATGTATAACAAATTCTTTAGGCCATAAATAATGTTGCCAAGTTTCTAATGTCTGAACCAGCGCATACAATTCTTTATCATAAGTAGAATAGTTCAGACTAGGCCCACTCAATTTTTCACTAAAATATGCTACAGGTTTGCCCCCTTGTAATAACACACCTCCCAAACCAATTCCACTAGCATCACATTCAAGTTCAAACATCTTATTAAAATCAGGAAGTTGGCGTAATGGAGCATGTGTTAACTTATCTTTCAGTATCATGAAGGCCTCTTGTTGTGCATCGCCCCAAACAAAGGGCACATCCTTCTTTATGAGCTCATTCAATGGCGCAGCAATAGAACCAAAATCTTTGACAAAGCGCCTATAAAACCCAGCAAGACCCAAAAAACTCCTCACTTGTGTGACCGTCTTAGGCTGCGGCCAATTCTCAATAGCTTCAATCTTGGCTGGATCAACTTCAATTCCCTGTGCTGTAACAATATAACCAAGAAAAGCAACTCTATTTGTGCAAAAGGTGCACTTCTCAAGATTACAATACAAACGTGCATCACGTAAAGCATTGAAAACAGCACGTAAATGATCCAAATGGTCCTCTAAAGATTTGCTATATATGAGAATGTCATCAAAATATACCACCACAAAATGACCAATAAAAGCACGTAAAACTTCGTTCATCAGTCTCATAAAGGTACTAGGTGCATTAGTTAAACCAAACGGCATTACTAACCACTCATATAAACCGAACTTAGTTTTAAAAGCTGTTTTCCATTCATCTCCTAATTGCATACGAATTTGGTGGTAACCACTACGCAAATCAACTTTCGACAACATAATAGAACCACTCAACTCATCTAGCATGTCATCCAAATGAGGTATAGGGTGACGATATTGAATGGTAATATTATTAATAGCTCGACAATCAGTACACATGCGCGAAGAACCATCTTTCTTAGGCACTAAAATAATAGGAACATCGCATGGACTAAGAGACTCACGAATATAACCTTTGTCCAATAAACTCTGGATTTGTCATTGGATCTCTTTTGTTTCTTCAGGATTTGTGCGATATGGTGCACGGTTGGGCAGCAAGGCTCCTGGAATCAAATCAATTTGGTGTTCTATCCCACGAATAGGTGGAAGTCCAGGTGGAACATCTTGTGGAAAAACATCCATGTATTCCTGCAAAAGGTTAGCAACCGCAGGTGGCAAAGAAGGAGGCATATCCTCAAATGAAAACAGAACTTCTTTGCAAACAATGGCATAGCATGGAGTAATATTGACATCAATTTCAGCAAGATCAGATTTGCTAGCAACTAAACAAGGATTCTTCAAACGAATTTCAGTAGCATGGTTAGAATCAGATTTAGAAGAATGCTTAGGGGGTACAAAATCTGCAGCAATAATCTGATTCTCACTCTTATGTTTGTCCTCGTTTTTTAATCTACTAGCTCTAGCAAGATCATCTTTCAAAATTTGTTCCAGAGTCATGGGTTTAAGTCCAATTTTCTTGCCAGCATGTGTAAGAGAATACTGATTTGTTTTACCATTATGTACAGATTCTCTATCAAATTGTCATGGTCTACCAAGTAACAAAGAACAAGCTTGCATAGGTACAACATCACAATCAACAAAATCTGAATAAGTACCAATAGTAAAATGCACGCGTGCAGTTCTTGTTACCTTGAGCTTACGGGAGCTCTCAAACCATTGAATGGAATAGGGATGAGGTCGTTGTCATGTGGGTAGAGAAAGCTTCTCCACCATGTCAATACTAGCCAGATTGTTACAACTACCTCCATCAATGATGATCCGTGTTGTGGATATACCAAACGGGTATACCAGTGACGTAGTCTCATACCAGCAAACCAGGGTGGCCCATGGAGGTGGTATGGCGGATAGCCAACCGGGCGGCCTAGTTGCTGGTGGTATGGCGGATTGAAGGCTGCCATGCCATGGCAGATTCCCAGACGCATCCATGCCATGGCGGATTCTCAGACGGCAGGAGCTTATGGCAGATTCGATGCTGCCATACCATGGTGGATTACTGGATGCAGGAGCTTATGGCGGATCCGGAGACAGGCCCATGGCGGACCACCGAAGACAGGCCCATGGCAGGTTGCCTTGTAGTACACGCATAGGACTTAGTCTAGGACTCCATATTGTATCCGCCCCGGAACCACCGTGATGCCCACGCCAGGCGCCTTTATAAGCCGGCGTGGAGGGGCCCTTGAGGCCATAACGACTTAGCCATGAGATAGCTAGAATAGCTAAGACATAGCAGATCGCATAGCGACCAACACCATCATTGTAATCTGTACACATTGTGCCATTATAGTGAGTTGTAGCAGGATGTAGCGATCCTCCACCGCGGGGACGTGAACCTGGGTAATCCCTGTCTATCACCGTTCCGGGCACCAGATCGCCTATCCCCTCTTTCTATCGCCTTGAGGTACCCCTCATGGCATACGTGTCGTAAGAACCACGACAGTTGGCGCCCACCGTGGGGCAAGGGCGTCTGGAATCGATCCGGGCGGATTTCTCACCGCCTTCGATGGTGATTGCTTTCATCTGCAACACCGGCGGAAACTTCATTACTACCAAGGTTGGGTAATCGGGAGATCGACGTAACAGCCCTCACACTGGCGGATTGTCCTGATCCCTTGTGTTTGAGGCGGCGCCGATCTTATCTGATTGTCGATCTGCCATCCGCTCGGCGTCGCTGGCTTCGCCGCCGCCGTGGATAACCCTACTTTGTCATGGCTGGCTTTGCCGCCATTACGGACTACTTTTGCTATCGTGGCCGGTTACAGCTCCGCGACAACCGCATTATCGCTATCCCGGACTACGTCACCTTATATCATCGCTGGCTAGTATAACTTTGCCGCCGATAAGTTTATCGTCGCTGGCTGCAATTTTGAGTCTGCTGTGAACAGTACCGCCATCCATGCAAAGATCCAATCGAGCATGTTACATAGTATCAGCCCATGGTGACATAAGTTCCTGGTCAACGACTCTGTTGGGACCGGCTCAAGTCCCCGCCATGCGCAGTCGATCTTGTAGTCCGATGCACAACTTGTTGCGGTCAACAGGTTTATTGCCATGCAAGCTCGATCATATCTGATTGAAGACGGGTGTAGTCCGGCAAACATAGCGGCGATCTACGTTCCAACTGCAAGGACGCGGGATGATTTTATAGCAGAATACCGCGCAGCCATATCCGCCATCCCTGGTGGCGAAGCCAACAGCACCGTAGATGAAAGAGCAACGTCGATCGGGTCATCGCTTGCATGCCGGATTGCTTCGACGCTACCTCCCAATCAGGCACAGGTTTCAAAGCAAATGAATCAACCACGTGACCTTGTCTCAAGCAAGTAGTACTTCTCAACATGAAGATGTATAGCGGGTGCAGTCTAGCAGACATGGCGGCCGACAGCCCAATAAAATTGGAAATCCACGCAAGAACTGCAAGGAATCGAGACAGTTTCCGCCGATTACCGCGCAGCTATTTCCGCCATCACAGCTAGCTACGCTTCTGCCAGGGTGTCGGAGCCGACTACGCGGCCGAGTATGGCTTTATGTCCGCCATCGCCAGCGTAGATTATTTCGGCCCCACCACAACAATAAATCCGCCATGTATCAACACATGCATGGCGTCGCTGGCTTTGCCGCCGCCATGGATTATTTCTACTTCGTCACGGACGGCTTCACCTCCTGTGCGGACAATTTTGTTTCCGCCATCATCAACTTCGTCGCTGCTATGGATTGCTCTCCGCCATAGCCGGCTTTGCCGCCATCGCGGACTACTTCGTCGCGACCCACATCGACTTCGTTTAAACAGCTAAGTCCCTATTTATTTTTAATATTTAATATTTGTTTATGATCATGAGATAAAGCATTTGGTTCACTCATATTATGAGTCTTTTACCGCTTTCGTTTTGATCATAACTTTTCCACGATTTGCCTTGCGCTCGTGAGTAAAATTTTCACTGGCTTGCCTCTAAAGGCGCCGGTATCATGTAAAAATCCGCCATCCGGCGTTAGCTTAAGTTTTCTGGCCTACACGTTTTCTGATGTTTTATATGTGGATTCCCGAGTAGTGACATTTTGGCACTTTAAAGCCGCCATCCGTTTCCAGGGTTTTGGACGGCTGCTATTAAGCGCTATCGCCTTGGCGGATTGTTCGTGCAAAAGTTTGCCATCTCACGAAAAGTCAAGCATATAAGCCGGAAGAACGGATAAACCAGCACTTGCTAAAATTATATTATATGCACATGAATTGTTCAAGATAGTCGAGTTTTTTCCGCCTTGACAGTTTTATGTTGTTCAACTGCTGCATAGTTTCAGCTTTAAAACATCTGTTCAATGGCCGTGTTTTACCCGCCTTGCATTTGTTCGTTGAACACAAGAACGATTTAATACAATTGTGTTTTGTTTTCATGTCACAGGTACATATGACGCTTGGACGCTTTGCTGGTGCCCGATCTGAGGTGTTTTCGAGCCATTCAGCTCAAATACCCGGGGGCTACCTTTGATGGCAGCCCAAATCTGCCATGCAGCGGGCGCCTTTGATGGCAGCCCAAATCTGCCATGGAGCGGACACCATCGACAGCAGCCCAAATCTGCCTTGGAGCAGTCACCTTCGATGGCAGCTGAAATCTGCCATGGAGCGGACGCCTTGGAGCAGCCCGCCATGGAGCAGACCACCTTGAGTCCGCCATGGAGAGGCCACCTCGGAGCAGTCCGCCATGGAGAAGGATGCCTTGGGACCGCCATGGAGTAGGTTGCCTTGATGTCACCTTGGAGTTGGCCGCCTTGGAGCTGGCTGCCCGGGGGCTGCGACCATAGTATGTTGATCTGATAACTGGTGAAGTTCTCTTAGAGCATTGTGCCGGATAAAAATCCGCCATAACGCTCGGGGGCTACTCATCGCATTTTAACTACGTAGTTCTCTTAGAGCCCTATGCCGGATAGAAATCCGCCATAACGCTCGGGGGCTACAGCTAGCAAAAAATCCTAAGTCTTCTGAGAGCACCGCTAGGAAAAATGGCATAGCGGTGCTCGGGGGCTACAGGCTAAATATTCTAAGTAGTTTCTCTAAGAGCACCCTGATGGACTCTCTATGAGAACACGCCATGGCGCTCGGGGGCTACACATGGTGTAAAAGCATCGAAGTTCAAAAACAGAAGCAGTGCGATAATTTTGCGCTCACTGTTTGGTAAGCTTCGAGGCAACATCTTATACTGGAAAGAACGTTCCTTGAGCTCGGAAAAAATACTAGCTATCCGCCTTGGATTCGTTCGCAGTAGCATACCAGCATGTATCTGGAGAATTGCCCTGCAAGTATGAGACGTCACTGGTCCGCCTAAAGTTCTAGGCGGATAAAATTTATTCTTTTGGGAGCTCTACGAGATCTTTCACGCGACTATCTTGAAGACGAAGATGAAGACGAAGATAAAAAGCCCATCAAGCATTGAAGACAAAAGAGAAGATCTCAAAGAACTCCGGGGGCTACTGTTGTGGATATACCAAACGGGTATACCAGTGACGTAGTCTCATACCAGCAAACCAGGGTGGCCCATGGAGGTGGTATGGCGGATAGCCAACCGGGCGGCCTAGTTGCTGGTGGTATGGCGGATTGAAGGCTGCCATGCCATGGCAGATTCCACGCTGCCATGCCATGGCAGATTCCCAGACGCATCCATGCCATGGCGGATTCTCAGACGGCAGGTGCTTATGGCAGATTCGATGCTGCCATACCATGGTGGATTACTGGACGCAGGAGCTTATGGCGGATCTGGAGACAGGCCCATGGCGGACCACCGAAGACAGGCCCATGGCAGGTTGCCTTGTAGTACGCGCATAGGACTTAGTCTAGGACTCCATATTGTATCCGCCCCGGAACCACCGTGATGCCCACGCCAGGCGCCTTTATAAGCCGGCGTGGAAGGGCCCTTGAGGCCATAACGACTTAGCCATGAGATAGCTAGAATAGCTAAGACATAGCAGATCGCATAGTGACCAACACCATCATTGTAATCTGTACACATTGTGCCATTATAGTGAGTTGTAGCAGGATGTAGCGATCCTCCACCGCGGGGACGTGAACCTGGGTAATCCCTGTCTATCACCGTCCCGGGCACCAGATCGCCTATCCCCTCTTTCTATCGCCTTGAGGTACCCCTCATGGCATACGTGTCGTAAGAACCACGACAATCCGGAATATGGTTAGCGTAGAAGCAAGCACAAATATATATACCTACGCACTACGGAATATGGTGGAATCACGCGTAATCCGTCAAGCGGTATACAAAGCTCTTACAAGTTCTTACCAAACAGGAGGAAGGTGATATGCAACCAGCAAAGAGCAGCGACTCCCAAATTGCACAAAGTGATTACCAGGTGTCGATACAAAGCACGTGCAGAAATATGTGGAGCTGTAGGAAGGCTTATATGGTAGCAAAAAAAGCAAATATCGAAACAGCAATGCAATGTTGAAAGAATGCTCAACCATGGTACTGTGCTGGTCCTAGGCTATACCGAGCTAGAGACGCGAGCCGAGAACACTAAGAAAGTCACGGCGTGGCACAACAAGCAGAAAGGAACAGCTCCAAAGCAAGATATAAGTGAAGATCTACAGGAATTTTCGGGTCCGAAACTTCAGAGGGCAAAAACTCGACCTTCCCGGCCTTTTTTGGGCGTTCCGAGTGTCACACAACTACATAGTTGTTGTTGTTAGATAGAACTTTTCGTGCTGAGCATTTTGAGTGGTCGCACGTCGAAAACGGAGTTCGTATGCAAAAGTTATGGCCAGTTGAAGTTTGCTGTCGAAAACTGTCAAAAACTGACAAAACTGTCCAAATCGGACTAGATTCGGACTGGACTAGTAGGAATGGGTCAAACCGACTTGGATGCGGATTTGACTTTTTTTTTTTGCTCTTCTTCTTCCTCTTGCCTGGCGACCGAAACTTAACTCACAGACTCTGAAAAAGGCACGGATGAAATTGGGAGGAACGAACAAAATCTAATGTGAAGTCGGTGGCGGAAGTATATGGCGTGGTGGTGGAAGGATATGGTGGAGCGGTGGTGCAAGCGTGCGGCGGCGGCGTGACTATGGTGATTCGAACTCGAAACTCTAAAGGAACAGACACTAAGACCAGCAACTCGACACGCGGATGCAGACACAAATTCAACGATGCAAACTGAAAAGACAATGCAAAGGCTCGGATGGTTTATGGGATGAGATGATCTAAACCCTAACTGTATTTTTGGCTTTTTCGTGGTTTATAGGTATGAAAACAAATGCAATCTAAACTACGAAAATAGTAAATCTCACCGAGCAACCTGAAATCTGATACCACTTGATGGGGCAAAGGTGTCCGATCTTTCGATGAGATCTTGATATGTCGATTTGGTGGGTGGAGTTCGTGCTTGACGATCCGACTACACGTGCGAAGCTCGTGCGCCAATGCAATCGCTAGGACAATCTCCGGGAGTTACTGATCTTGTGGATGCACGATCAGCCTGACCAGCGAGGGTCTTAATTCCTACCTGAAATCAAGAACAAGTAAGAACTAATACTGCATTCAAGATATTGCGGATGAAAGATGTATGCTTTATTCAAAAGGTGGGATTCCGAATAGGCGGTCTTCTTCTGGGCGATTGGCCTTAAAAGTCGAGCTTGTAGTTGCAGCAATGGCTAACTTTAGTCTAAACAAAATCCGAGTTCTAATGATGGCTACGGGGGGTATTTGAGGAGGAAAAGGTAGGGGTGCGACCAGCCATGGGTATGGTGGTCGAACGGAACCCTAACAGGCCTTTTCTCCTCAAATTCGGACTCCTAAAAGTGGTTGTCTTATTTGCTGCGAAAATTACATGGGCCTGGCCCAAAAATAGAAGTGACGCAGCACCATAATTATCTATGGACGAATTTATGAAGTAGCTCTTTGTATATTTCGTCCAAGTCTTCATCCTTCATTATGGTGGCTTCAAAGTTCTGAAATCTCCACTCGTGGCATCTTCTTCCATTCTCAAACGCTTGCTGCCATCTCCATGCACGATCATGCTCCAATGCTTGTCCCTCTCATCCATGCTAGGTCCATCATTCCTAAGAGTAACAAACATATCTGATTTAGGCAGCATCATATTCTCATGTATGTGAGAAAGAGTTCCAAGAAACGAAAGTACCTGATAGTTAAGTTGCTTGGCACGAGCTCGAGTGATAGGTCCTTGTATGTGTTCCGCTGAAGGTGGAGCGGGTGTATCAATAGAAGGGATGTCCGCATCACGACGAAAGCCTTGGATCGTCGTATTATCCTTTTCGCTTGCACCGTATCCTCGGGTAGTGTTTTGTTTACCATGTACGCCAAGTATGGTTGCATCCAAGTTTCCTCGATCATCATGACTTCTTCGGGTTCAGCTGTCCCGTGATTATCAGCCCCCGAGCCGTTTGTTTGGTTCTGGACTTGTTCTCCTGCAGTCGAAACTTTGCTGCTCTTTATTGATCTTTCTATGATTTCTTCCCAAAAGACTACTTGTGGTATGGGTAAGCACTGGGACCCGATATTTGCTAAAGTTTCGGCTTCCTCATTGCTAGCTCTACTGACATGTGAAACTTCGCATCCGTCGAATGTTCCCTCTAGATAATAATATAAGTTTCTGTATGCTATCATATTGTCGCTGATGGCATCGCACTTATTCATCACTTGTTGGACGACGAGATTCGAATCTCCAAATATTTTCAGTTGAGTTGCTCCACACGCTTTGGCCATTTTCATCCCGTGGAGTAGCGCCTCGTATTCGGCTTCATTATTGGAAGCTTGAGGAAAACTCATCCTCAGCACATATTTCAACTTGTCGCCTTGTGGTGATATCAAGACTACCCCTGCTCCTGCGCCTTGGATTCTTTTTGATCCGTCGAAGTACATTGTCCACACACTCAATAAATTTAGTGGCTCTGTGTTTTGTAACTCCAGCCACTCTGCTGTGAAATCTGGTAAAACTTGGGACTTGATCACCTTTCGCTTTTCATACGTGATGTCCAGGGGCGATAACTCGATTCCCCATAAAGAGACATGTCATGTTGCTGAAGGATTGTTCAATATATTGGATAGTGGTGCTTCGTTGACCACTATGATTGGGTGGACCGCAAAATATTGCCATAGTTTTTGTGCTGTTGTGAATACGCTGTATGCAAGTTTCTGACAGTGCGGGTACCTTTGCTTCATCGGAGATAGTACCTCGCTGACAAAATATACTGGTCGTTGGACTCCATGAGCTTTTCCTTCTTCGCTTCTTTCGACTACTAATACTATGCTTACCACTTGATGTGTTGCTGCAATATATAGTAGTAGTGGCTCCTTTTCTTTTGGTGCGACCAACACCGGTGGTGTGGAAAGCACTTTTTTCAGTTGTGCGAAGGCTGTGTCCGCTTCTTTTGTCCACTCGAATTTGTCGTCTAATTTTTTCATCAATGCATAGAAAGGGAGCGCTTTTTCTCCTAGTCTTGCAACGAATCAACTTAGTGCCACGACGCGTCCTACGAGCTTCTGTACATCATGCAGCTTTGTGGGCTTACCCATCGTTAATATCGCTTGGATCTTCTTAGGATTTGCTTCTATTCCTCTTGCGGATACCAGAAATCCCAGGAGTTGTCCTGCAGATACCCCAAAAGAACATTTTGTCAGGTTAAGCTTGAGCTTGTACCTATTTAAGTTGTCGAAGGTCTCTGCTAAATCACTTATTAGTGACTCTTCTTTTCTTATGGTAATGACCACGTCGTCGATGTAGACTTGAATGTTTCGTCCTATTTGACTTCCGAGGCAATTTTGCATCATCCTTTAGTAGGTTGCTCCTGCGTTTTTTAGGCTGAAAGGCATGACTTGGTAGCAGAACACGCCATAAGGTGTTATGAAAGCTGTTTTTCCTCATCCTCTTTCTTCAACTTGATCTGGTTGTAGCCAGAGTATGCATCGAGGAAGGAAAGCCTTGCGCACCCTGCTGTTGAGTCAATTATCTGATCAATGCGAGGTAGAGGGAAGGGATCCTTTGGACAGTGTTTGTTGAGAGATGTATAGTCGACACACACTCTTTGCACATCTGTGTTTTTCTTGGGTACTACAACTGGATTAGATACCCAAGTCGATGTTTTGATTTCTCGGATGAACCCTGCGTTTTCGAGTCTGTGTAGCTCGGATGCTATTGCTTTCCTTTTGGGTTCATCGAATCTTCTCAATGGTTGTTTGACTGGCTTTGCTTTGGGATCGACGTTTAGTGCGTGCTCGACGAGTTCCCTGGGAACCCCTGGCATGTCTGAAGGACACCAGGCGAAGATTTCCCAGCGCTCACGGAGGAACTCGATGAGCGCGCTTTCCTATGTGGGATCCAGGTTTACTGCTATAGAGGTAGTCTTGTTTGGGTCCATGGGTGGACCTGGATTTTCTTCGAGTCTTGAGTTGCATCGAAAGCCTGGTCTGGCAGGGATCGCCCGACGTCGGGTAGTACGTTGTGGTCGGTTTCACCTTTTAGCCTTGCGTATTCTGCTGTCATGTCGAAGGTTTGCGCCAACCTGTTGAATTCCTTGTCACAAGTGTTACTTCGAAGCTGCCTTGAACTGTGATTGTTCCTCTGGGCCCTGGAATTTTTAGCGTAAGATACGCGTAGTGGGGTACTGCCATGAACTTTGCAAATGCTGGACGCCCCAGGATTGCGTGATATTGTGAAGGCCAATCCATGACTTCGAACTCCAGCTTCTCTTTGCGATAATTGCTGCTATTACCGAAGCAAACGTCGAGCTCTATTTTCCCGAGAGGGTAATTTGCGCTCCCCGGTACTATCCCGTGGAAAGAACAATCTGTTAGCTTTAGACTATCCAATGAGATGCACATTTCCCTCAGAGTTCTTGCGTATATTAAGTTTATGCCGCTTCCTGCATCCATGAATACTCTCCCGATGTCGTATCCCCCTATTTGCGCCTTTAGTACCATTGGAGCATGCCCCAGCCTGGGAACTTTCCTCAGGTGGTCCGCTCTGCTAAATCTGACTGGTTGATCGGACCACTGCAAGTACTCTGTAGTAGCTGGTCGTGATGATATTGCCAAGTTGACCTGTCTAGATATGCTCTTCCTTTCTTTCTTTGACTTTGGTACTGGTTGAATCATTGCTGATATATATACCTTTGACTCCAGTTGTTTTGCGAGTCGATGCATTTGATATCCTTGACTCTTGCTTTTTCCTCCCTATCGTGTTCCTTGGCTTGAATCCATGGCATTTTGCAACCTTAGGAAGGTTCTGCAATCTTTCATCTGGTAGTTGGAAACTCTTTTCCCGTCCAGGTATGCATAATGGATGCGATAAGGACCATATAGCATATCTTCTGCCAAGGGAACCGAGTACCTTGGTTTCTCCTTTCCCCTGTTATCTCTTGCTTGAAACTCTTTGCTTTCGTAGCCTTCCTTGTTCCTTCCGTCATATCCCGCGGCTATCTGATTTCACCTTCCGTGGTTGTCGCCGTTGCGGTATCGTCGCCTTTGCCTGCTTGTTTTATCGACTTCCGGTGAACGTCCCCTTTTGTTGTTATATGCATCTTCTCCATCGGTGAATCTGTTGGCTATTTCCATTAGTCCTGAAACTGTTCTTGGCTTTATTCTCCCTATCTCTTCAACGAGGTCTGAACGACGAAGTCCGGCTGAAAAGGCGTCTATTGCTCTTTTGTCGGAGACATCCTCTGCAGAATTTTTAATGACAATCCAGCGTTGTATATAAGAGCGCAGAGTTTCGTCTCTCCTCTGCACGCACGACTTAACTTCTTCCAATGACGCTGGTCGTTTGTATGTTGAGCGGAAATTTCTTGCGAATTGACTCTCTAGTTCCCCCCAACTTCCGATGGAATCAAATTTTTCTATGGAAGATTTCCCCTTAGCTTGTCCTCCACCAACCCGAGGCTTCATATCGCGGCTTGATGCATGTGTTCCCGTGGGTCTCCGGGCTTTGGTTGCATGGTTAGTAGGTATGCCTGTGCTGCTACCAATGTTGCTTTTGGTGTTTCTTGCACGAATTCTTCTTCCTCCTCTGGTTGGTTCGCACTTAGGCTTTTCATATAGCTTTCTTCTACTATCCGTGCTATTGTCCTTCTGTTGTGCTTCGGGTCTCTGTGCCTCTCCATGCTGGACTCTGATGAATCGCTATATTCACCCCAATATCCTCCACTTGATGTGCTATTGTAATCTGGGCTTCTCATAATCATATCTCTTTCCTACCTTAACTTCTTTCTGCGTTGGTGTAGCGCGTATTGATATCCCATTAGAACTTCTCTTCTGGAATCTGCGGGTACGTCAGTCCCGTGGTTGCTAGCTGACATGATCATTCTCCACTCTCTGGCGGAAACATGGACTTTCTCCTTCTCTTTCTTGCCATTGCTCCTTAATTTGTCAACTTGCATGTCGACCTCCTCGTTGCCTGCGTGATTGTTTTCTTCTTCTGCTGCTTCAGTGATGATGACGCATAACTGGTGTACGCTTCTGGAGACGCTGCTGCTTCTGCTGGCGAAGTCCCTTGACTTGTCGCATGGCTTGTCCATTGCTGCTTCCACGATGAACTTTCGCCCAGTTTCGTCGGGTTCCTCGAATTTTTCCAGCAGATTTTCTGTTGCTGCTAGGCTGACTGGCGAGTTTGCCTCGCTAGAAGAGCCTACATATAATCCGGATTTGGCAATTATTTCGGTTTTACTTGTCAACGGATCCAATTTCGCCGGATCCAAAAGACAAGTTGAACCCGAAGGTCCAACATAGAAGCTTAGACTTCCGAATGTCAACTCCATCTTTTTGTTTTCGTCAACTTCTGAACTGCTATTGGCTAAAAGCGAAAAAGCCGTCGAATTCATGATTCCAATGCCCAGAGTCCCCACGGTCGGCGCCAATTGACGAGGGTTAACTCGACAAATGTCCTAGATGAAGGACTTAGGATCGGGGAGATAGGGCGTTGGATGAACTCGAAGGTAAAATCAGTCAAACAAGGTGGCTATCGAAAGTAAACGTGGGTGTAAACCTGGCTTGCTTTCGATCTGTCCCTTACCGTCCCCTCCTGACCCCTATATATAGGTGGCTAGGTGACGAGGGTTAAACTCGGCAAATGTCCTAGATGAAGGACTTAGGATCGAGGAGATAGGGCGTCGGATGAACTTGAAGGTGAAATGAGTCAAACAAGAACGTGGGTGTAGAACCTGGCTTGCTTTCAATCTATCCCACACCGTCCCCTCCTAGCCCCTAGATATAGGTGGCCATGTCTCAAGGATCGGGTGGGATCCAATACAGATTACAATATCGACATACGACATGAACTCGTATTTCGACTAGTATTACAATTGGGCCTAGCTTAACGGGCCTCAGGGGTACTCAACTGATGGGCTCTATTATTTATACCCTTATCAGTAGCCCCTGAGATTCTACCAGAATTGCAGATTTGGGTTGAATCTCTAATCTTTAAATCTTCGACTTGATTAATTCTTCGACTTCTTCATATCTTCAAATCTTCGTCTTGGTCTGTCGACTTATTTTCATTATAATACCTCGCAGGGGTTTTGATGAACAAGCCTGACAACTCTGACGGATCAAGAGGCCAGTTAACTGCCGGAACAGATACTTGTCACCTACTTCAAATTCAATCCCCTTGGACTTGAATTCGGGAAACCGGTCAAACCCATTCTTTTGCCGCATTTAGGACTTACAAAAAATGAATCCCAGTGGTTCTCAGGGTACCCAGTGCATCCACCAGGATTTTTCTTTGCGTCGTAGACACGGATACATACCAGCAGAGCGCATCCATGTGCGTATACCGGGCCACACAGGATGGATCCTGGGGTCTTACCTTCATGATATATTTCAACCACGACATTCAAGTTTTCTCGCGATGACGTAACTCAAGAATTATATTTCGCAGCCTTGTTTGACTGAATCAATATACTCAATTTTTCAAGTTAGCCTTTTTAACTTTTATGAATACCTCCCGATGGGAGTAATCAATGTTTATTTTTGTTGGCAATGTAGCCAAAGTTCCTTGCTCTTATCTTTTGTCGACTTCTTTCTATCGGGTGCGCGACAGCGCTCCCGATGGGAGTAGCCGCCGAGGCTATAGCCAAAATTTTCGGGTATAGGCTCAAGAGAATAGATAAACTTGCTCCATACACTTCTTCTTGTATCATTTATCGATTTTGCTCACTTTTGAATGGATTTTTCCCCTGTGTTCGTTGCAAGCCCCCGAGTCGAAGACGAGGTAAACTTGTGTGTCTTGACAGATATTTTCTTATCCTCTGCTTCCTTCTCTCTTCTTCTTCTTCTTTTTATACGCGTCATTTTTTCTTGATACGCTAACTCCTCTGTGCTATTTGCACTGTAAAAAATCCAGAAGTTTACTCTGGGCCTTGCCACTCCAGGGGCCCATTATCACGTGCTTATAAATAAAGCACACTTTGACCAGGGTGAAAACCCTAACTCCTCCATCTTTCTTTGATGCATCATTTTCTTATCCCATCTAGGGTTTTTCATCTCTGACGCTTATCTCCCATGGCCGATGCAAGTGAATCTCGCTTGAACATCGACGCCCCGGTGGATAAGCAGGGTCGCGGCCGCCCGCGCGGTAGTAAGAATAAGACTACCGCCGCAGCCACGGTAGCATCGTCTTCTGCCCTGGTGAAGCGATGCCCCAGCCGTCCGATCGGGAGCAAGAATAAGCCCAAGGTGCCCTCTGCCGCACCAGGTCCAAGTTTTTCTTCCCCTGATGCTTCTTCTTCTTCGCCCAGAATCTATTCTTTCTTCTGCATCTTCAACACGCAGTGCCGCGAAATTCAGCGCCTGCCACTAAAATTTACCAAATTCATGGATGGGCGAGAACTGCGTGAAGCCGTTCTCCGTGAACACTCTGGTGGAGGAACCCCATACGAAGTGGAGGTGTGGTACGACGGCGCCGGTGAACAATTCTTCAAGGGCAGCTAGTCGTGATTTGCGGAGGATCATGACCTCCATCAAGGGTTCTTCATGACCTTTGATTTCCATGTTGGCACATCAAAGTTTGACGTGAGAATCTACGACAACACACAGTGCCGGAAGGAGTATGAAGCCGAAGTGTAGTTTCATTAGTATTCTCCTTTATGTAATCCAGTTGTTCCTCCTCGTGCTTATCTGTAATAAAAATCGTATTGGAATTATGTGTTTTATTAATAGACCATGGGAACGAATTATGGTTCCGAGGTGTGTGCATTAATATTTATCGGGTTCCTTTGAACCGTTTACGCCGCAGACGAAATGTCGGGTTGTAATCATCTTTGTAATGTGCCTCAGAAAATCACAAATATCGATAACTTATTAATATTATTTTGTACGACTCGAGGGTTTGAGCCACCGAGTGTATAGTAAAATATTTGTACACATATTGTCGACTTGGCCCAAGGAACCCGACCTATGGCCTCATGTTCTGGGTTCAGAGGGTCATAACTCGAAAGAACTCTTTATCGCCTATGTGTAGAATCGTCGTAGTTGCTCTGCATTCCACGGGTTACTCTCGTCTTTCCCCGTTTTCTTGTCTCGTAGTCGATAAGCTCCTCCTAGTATCACTTCTGTGACTATGTAAGGTCCCACCCATGGGGACTCGAGTTTTCCATGTCCATCTTGTTTGAGTCGCAAAACTAGATCTCCCACCACGAAGGATCGTGGACAAACTCGACTACTGTGGTAGGTTCACAAATTTTGCTGATATTGAGTGGCTCTGGCAAGCGCGACATCTCTTGCTTCATCAAGTGCATCGACATCATCCTGAAGTGCTTCTGTAGAAGCTGCCTCATCATATGCTGCGATTCTTGGAGCTTCATGAGTTATTTCTACTGGGAGCACGGCTTCTGTGCCATGGACTAGAAAAAAGGGCATTTCTTGAGTAGCTGTGTTAGGCGTAGTTCGTAGACTCCATAGGACGGAGGGTAGCTCATCTACCCAAGCGTGCTTGGCTTTCTCGAGGGGTGCTAGCAGCCTTTTCTTTATCCCATTGCATATTAGGCCATTGGCTTTTTCGACTTGCCCATTTGACTTTGGATGCGCTACAGAGGCGAACTTCAATTTGATTCCCAGACTTTCACAATAGTTCTTGAATTCTTTCGATGTGAAGCTTGTCCCATTATCTGTGATTATGCTGTGTGGTACTCCGAAGCGAAAAACTATAGACTTGATGAAGTTAATTGCGGCTGTAGAATCTTGGGTTGTACTGGGGCTGCTTCTACCCACTTGGTGAATTTGTCAACTGCCACCAGCATATAAACATGCCCTCCTGGCCAGGATTTGTGTAGTTTCCCTACCATATCGAGACCCCATTGTGCAAAGGGCCAAGATAATGGTATTGGTTGCAACTCTGCTGCTGGCGCGTGCGGTCGAGACGCGAAACGTTGGCAAGCCTCGCATTTTCTTACTATGTCCTTCGCATCCTCAATGGCTGTTAGCCAGTAAAATCCTGCACGAAAAGCTTTGGCTGCAATGGATCTGCTGCTAGCGTGATGGCCACATACTCCTGCGTGAATGTCTCTTAAGATCTCCTGCCCTTCTTGAGGGGTGACGCACCATTGTAAGATGCCTGTTATACTTCTTTTGTATAATTTTCCTTGCAGCACGACGAAAGCCTTGGATCATCGTATTATCCTTTTTGCCTGTACTGTATCTTCGGGTAGTGTTTTGTTTACCATATATGCCAAGTATTGTTGCATCCAAGTTTCCTTGATCATCATGACTTCTTCGGGTTCAGTTGTCCCGCTGCTACCAGCCCCCAAGCCTGTTGCTTGGTGCTGGGCTTGCTCTCCTGTAGTCGAGACTTTGGTGCTTTTTATTGATCTCTCTATGATTTCCTCCCAAAAAACTCCTTGTGGTACGGGTAAACACTGGGACCCGATATTTGCTAAATTGTCGGCTTCCTCGTTGCTTGCTCTGCTGACATGCAAAACTTCACATCCATCAAATGTTCATTCGAGATAATAATATAGATTCATGTATGCTGTCATATTGTCACTGATGGCATCACATTTGTTCATCACTTGTTGGACGACGAGATTTGAATCTCCGAAAATTTTCAGTCGAGTTGCTCCACATGCTTTGGCCATTTTCATCCCATGAAGCAGTGCCTCGTATTCGGCTTCGTTATTAGAAGCTTGAGGAAAACTCATCCTTAGCACATATTTCAACTTGTCGCCTTGTGGCGATATCAGGACTACTCCTGCTCCTGCGCCTTGGACCCTTTTTGACCCATCAAAGTACATTGTCCATACACTCGATAGATCTGGTGGTCCTGTATTTTGTAACTCCAGCCACTCTGCTGTAAAGTCTGGTAAGACTTGCGATTTGATCGCCTTTCGCTTTTCGTACGTGATGTCCATGGGTGATAACTCAATTCCCCATAAGGAGACACGCCCTGTTGCTGAAGGGTTGTTCAATATGTTGGATAGTGGCGCTTTGTTGACTACTATGATTGGGTGTACCGCAAAATATTGCCGCAGTTTCCGCGCTGTTGTGAATACGCTGTATGCAAGTTTCTGGTAGTGCGGGTACCTTTGCTTTGTTGGAGATAGTACCTCGCTAACAAAATATACTGGCCGCTGAACTCCATGGGTTTTCCCTTCTTCACTTCTTTTGACTACCAAGACTGTGCTTACCACCTGATGTGTTGCTGCAATATAGAGTAATAATGGCTCCTTTTCCTTTGGTGCGACCAACACCGGCGGTGTGGAAAGCACTTTTTTCAGTTGTGCAAAAGCTATGTGTGCTTCTTCTGTCCACTCGAATTTATTGTCTGATTTTTTCATCAATGCATAGAAAGGAAGGGCTTTTTCCCCTAGTCTTGCGACGAATCGACTTCGTGCCGCAACGCGTCCTGTGAGCTTCTGTACATCGCGCAACTTTGTGGGCTTGCACATTGTTAATATCGCCTGGATCTTTTCTGGATTTGCTTCTATTCCTCTCGCAGATACTAGGAACCCTAGGAGTTGTCCTGCAGATACCCCAAAAGAACATTTTGTCGGGTTGAGCTTGAGCTTGTACCTATTTAAGTTGTCGAAGGTTTCTGCTAAATCACTGATTAAGGACTCCTCTTTTCTTGTTGTAATGACCACGTCATCGATGTAGACTTGGATGTTTCGTCCTATTTGACTTCCGAGGCAGTTTTGCATCATCCTTTGATAGGTTGCTCCTGCATTTTTTAGGCCAAAAGGCATGACTTGGTAGCAGAACACGTCGTAAGGTGTTATGAAAGCTGTTTTTTTCCTCGTCTTCTTTCTTCAACTTTATCTGGTTGTAGCCAGAGTATGCATCCAGGAAGGAAAGCCTTGTGCACCCTGCTGTTGAGTCAATAATTTGATCAATGCGAGGTAGAGGGAAGGGATCCTTTGGACAATGCTTGTTGAGAGATGTGTAGTCGACACACACTCTTTGCACATCTGTGTTTTTCTTGGGGACTATAACTAGATTAGATACCCAAGTCGATGCTTTGATTTCTCGGATGAACCCTGTGTTTTCGAGTCTGTGTAGCTCGGATGCTATTGCTTTCCTTTAGGGTTCATCTAATCTCCTCAACGGTTGTTTGACTGGTTTCGCTTTTGGATCAATGTTTAGTGCGTGCTCGACGAGTTCCCTGGGAACCCCTGGCATATCTGAAGGACACCAGGTGAAGATTTTCCAGCGCTCACGGAGGAACTCGACGAGCGCGCTTTCCTATGCGGGATCCAGGTTTACTGCTATAGAGGTGGTCTTGTTCGGGTCCGTAGGGTGGATCTGGATTTTCTTCGAGTCCTGAGTTGCATCGAAAGCCTGATCTGGCAGGGATCGCCCGACGTCTGGTAGCACGTTGTGGTCGGTTTCACCTTTTAGTCTCGCGTATTCTGCTATCATGCCGAAGGTTTGCGCCAGTCTATTGAATTCTTTGTCACAGGTGTTGGATACTTCAAAGCTGCCCTGCACCGTGATTGTTCCTTTGGGTCCTGGGATCTTGAGTGTAAGATACGCGTAATGAGGTACTGCCATGAAATTTGCAAATGCTGGGCGTCCCAGGATTGCATGATATTGTGAAGGCCAATCCATAACTTTGAACTCCAACTTTTCTCTGCGGTAATTGCTGCTGCTGCTGAAACAAACGTCGAGTTCTATTTTCTCGAGAGGGTAATTTGCGCTTCCTGGTACTATTCCGTGGAAGGAACAATCTGTTGCCTTTAGACTTTCCATTGAGATGCACATTGCCCTCAAAGTTCTTGCATATATCAGGTTTATGCCGCTTCCTGCATCCATGAATACTCTCCCGATGTCATATCCCCCTATTTGCGCCTTTAGTACCATTGGTGCGTGCCCTGGCCTGGGAACTTTCCTTGGGTGGTCTACTTTGCTAAATCTAACCGGTTGATCGGACCACTTTAGATATTCTGTAGTAGCTGGCGGTGATGATATTGCCAGGTTGACCTGTCTGGATATGCTCTTCCTTTCTTTCTTTGACTTTGGCACTGGTTGAATCATTGCTGATATATATACCTTTGACTCCAGTTGTTTTGCGAGTCGCTGCATTTGATATCCTTGACTCGTGCTTTTTCCTCCTTGTCGTGTTCCTTGGCTTGAATCCATGGCGCTTTGCAACCTTAAGAAGGTTCTGCAATCCGTAATCTGATGGTTGGAGACTCTTTTCCCGTCCAGGTACGCATAATGGATGCGACAAGGACCATACAACATGTCTTCTGCCGAGGGACCCGAGTACCTTGACTTCTCCTTTCCCCTGTTATCCCTGGCTTGAAACTCTTTGCTTTCATAGTCTTCCTCATTCCTTCCGTCGTATCCCGCGGCTATTTGATTTCGCCTTCCCTGGTTGTCGCCGTTGCAGTATCGTCGCCTTTGCCTGCTTGATTTATCGACTTCTGGTGACCGTCCCCTTTTGTTGTTATACGCGTCTTCTCCATCGGCAAATCTGTTGGCTACTTCCATTAGCTCAGATACTGTCCTTGGCCTTGTTCTCCCTATTTCTTCCACTAGGTCCGAACGATGAAGGCCACTCAAAAAAGCGTCTATTGCTTTTTCATCGGAGACGTCTTTTGCTGAATTTTTGATTACACTCTAGCGTTGTATATATGAGAGTAGGGTTTCGTCTCTTTTCTGTACGCACGATTTGACTTCCTCCAGCGATGCTGGTCGCTTATATGTTGAGCGAAAATTTCTTGCGAATTGACTCTCTAACTCCCCCCAACTTCCGATGGAATCGTTGGGTAAGGTATTTAACCAGGACCGCGCTGCGCCGGTGAGGTGTAATTGCAAACTTTGCATGGCTGTTGCTCTTGTTCCTCCGAGTATCTGTACTGCTTGCAGGTAATCTGACAGCCATAGAATAGGCTCCTGCGACCCGTCATACTTTTCTTGATCATGTGGCAGTTTGAAGCCTTTGGGTACTCGCGTTTTGCAAACCCTACGGGTAAAACATAACGCGCCCATCTCTTTTTCATCGTCTTCATAGTTTTCCTCTCTCCACGCATAGCGCGAGTTGTTTACTCATGCTTGTGCTATTATGTTCCTTGCGTCCTCCTTCCTTTTTTGTCGCTTCTCATCTTCTGATGAATCATTGGGTTCATTTCGCGAGGATTTGCGTTTGAATTCTTCATTTCGCCTTTCTTTTCCACGTGTCACTTTTTCCTCTGGAAGTTTTCGCATTAGTTTGTCTTCTACCAACCCGAGACTTCATATTGCGGCTTGATGCATGTTCTCTCGTGGGTCCCCAGGCTCTGGTTGTGTGGTTAGTAGGTACGCATGTGCTGCTACCAATGCTGCTTCTGGTGTTTCTTGAACAAAATCTTCTTCTTATTTTGACTGCTGCGGGCTTTGACTTTTTGCATAACTCTCCTCTCTTATCTATGCTGTTGTCCTCCTGTTGTGCTTTGGGTCTCTTTGTCTCTCCATGCTGGACTCTGATGAATTGCTATATTCACTCCAATATCCTTCACTTGGTGTACTGTTGTAATCCGGGCTTCTCATGATCATGTCTCTTTCCTGCCTTAACTTCTTTTTGCGCTGGTGTAGCGCATATTGGTATCCCATTAAAACTTATCTTCTTGAATCTGCGGGTACATCAGTCCCGTGGTTGAAAGCTGTCATGATCATTCTCCACTCTCCAGCCGAAACATGCACTTTCTCCTTCTCTTTCTTGCCATTGCTCCTTATCTTGTCGACTTGCATGTCGACCTCCTTGTTGCCAGTGTGACTGTTTTCTTCTTCTGCTGCTTCAGTGATGATAACACATAATTGGTGTATGCTCCTGGAGACACCGCTGCTTCTGCTGGCGATGTCCCTTGATTTGTCCACTGCTGACTGGCGAGTTTGCCTCGCTAGAAGACCCTACAGATGATCCAGATGCCGTCATCCTCTCTGTTTTGCCCGCCGATGGAACTGATTTCGTCAGATCCGAAAGGCGAGTTGAACCCGAAGGTCCGATGTAGAAGCTTAGACTTCCGAACGTCAATTCCATCTCTTGATTTTCGTCGACTTCTGGATTGCTATTGGCTAAAAGCGAAAAAGCCGTTGAATTCATGATTCCAACGCCCAGCGTCCCCATGGTCGGTGCCAATTGACGAGGGTTAAACTCGGCAAATGTCATAGATGAAGGACTTAGGATCGGGGAGATAGGGCGTCGGATGAACTCGAAGGTGAAATCAGTCAAACAAGGTGGCTATGAAAGTAAACGTGGGTGTAGAACCTGGCTTGCTTTCAATCTGTCCCACACCGTCCCCTCCTGGCCCCTAGATATAGGTGGCCAGGTCTCAAGGATCGGGTGGGATCCGATACAGATTACAATATCGACATACGACATGAACACGTATTTCGACTAGTATTACAATTGGGCCTAGCTTAATGGGCCTGAGGGGTACTCAACTGACGGGCTCTATTATCTATACCATTGTCACCAGGTCTCAGGGATCGGGAGGGATCCGACACAGATTACAATATCGACATACGACATGAACTCGTAATTCGACTAGTATTACAATTGGGCCTAGCTTAACGGGCCTGAGGGGTAGCTAACTAACGGGCTCTATTATCTATACCCTTGTCACCATGACAGTTGCATCTACGAAGCTTGCAAGCGTATGACCAGGTCACGGAGGATGCAATGTCATGAATGAGTAAAAGACTTGTCGGTAACAAGGGTGAACACGGTATAGAAATATCAGTGATCTGACCTCAGACAAGATCTAGTATCACGAGACAAAGGGAATGGGATATGATGTTTACGGATCAACGAAGAGCTTCGTGGAATGCATAGGGATCAACACGGCTTTCCAGAGCTGATTGTTTATCATTGATTGGAGAGGTGTCTCGATCATGTCTAGAGTATTCCCGACCCGTAGGGTGTCACACTTAAGGGAATATGGCGCTTAGGTATAGATTTGGAATTAATGGAAATCATATGGAGTTAACGGGAAATGTTCCGAGTAATATCGGAAGAGTTGCAGAGACATCAAAAAGCTTCCGAACTTTATCGGAAAGGTTCCGGTGAAAGAATTATGCCAAGGCAATTGTTAATTAATGGGTTTAGTATTTAATTAAAGTAATTAAATATTAAAAGAGAATTAATTAATAATTAACATAAAAAGAAAAGGCTAAACCCCTAAATGGGCCACCATGTGGCAGCCCATCTGGGGGGAGGCAGCCAGGCCCCAGGCGCCCGGCCCCTAGGGCTAGGGCATGCGGCGGCCAAGGGGGGGATGGTGGCACCCTAGGGTTTCCCTAGGCCGGCGGCCACCTACGCCTTCCGCCTATATAAACTCCCCATGCCCCCTTAGCTCATTCGTCCCATCTCCTCCTCTCTTCTCTTTGGCCTAGCTCCGACGTTTCGAGCCGTGCCCACGAGTTAGAGAAAACTCCACGTGCCGAACACCGTCACACTGCCAGATTTCCAGTTCGACTCCATCTTCTTCCACTGCTTCACTGGACCGGAGCCCGGACGATGTCTATACACTGTACGTGTGTAATCCCTCGGAGGCGTTGTGTAGCGCCCTACGTTTACCTAAAGGCAGAACTCCTGTATATCTGTGCCATTCCCTGGATCAGTAGATAGCACCACAGTACAAAATATAGTAATTATTGCAATAGCATCAATATTACAACGTAAATCCAGTTACATAAGTCTTCAACCTGACGAGTACACAACATAAAGCATAGTAGCAATGAGCCTCCATCTTCATCATGTGCCACAGGCAGACATGTTGGAATGTAGACTCGAGATCCTACTTATCGTTCCTCATCCAAATAAAACCTGCACGTTTGAATATGCAGCCCCAGAGGGGTCAGTACAACAACGTACTGGCAAATGACACATATTTGGTGGCATTTGTGAAAAGACTAAACTATATGACATCTGGCTTGGTGGATCTCAAAGGGTAATTTGCATAAAGCCAATTTTATCCTATAAACTTTTGCAAAAATCTTTTTATCAAAATTTTATTTATGAAGGGCTAAAATAACCCCCATATATTACATACTGGCCGGTATGTAGTTTCTGGGCAAAACTCAACATAGTTGGAACAACCAGGATAACCATACCTTTTTAGGGGCATGATCCTGAGCTCCTCTAAGTGTTGCTAGTCAAGTTTTAAAGCATTCAGAAACGGTGATGAGATTCTTCCGAACATTCCATGACTAGAGACTCAATTGTCCATAACCGAGGACACGACTAATTAATTAGATTTTTGACACCTTGCAAGGGTTGTGCACTTTCACCTTAAGAATCATCTTACGCCCATACATAAAATGAGACAAGACCTTTCAGAAGAAGCATTCAACCAAACGGATCTGACCGTGCCCCCTATATTTTGCTACCACCCTCTGTCAGTACCCATGGCTGAACTGATGAGGACATCCCATCTATTGATACACCCGCTGTACCTACAGCGGAACACATACAAGGACCCATCACTCGAGCTCGTGCCAAGCAACTTAACTATCAGGTACTTTCGTTTCTTGGAACTCTTTCTCACATACATGAGAATATGATGCTGCCTAAATCAGATATGTTTGTTACTCTTAGGAATGATGGACCTAGCATGGATGAGAGGGACAAGCATTGGAGCATGATCGTGCATGGAGATGGCAGCATGCGTTTGAGGATTGAAGAAGACGCCACGAGTGGAGATTTTAGAACTTTGAAGCCACCATAATGAAGGATGAAGACTTGGACGAAATATACAAAGAGCTACTTCATAATTCGTCCATAAATACATATGGTGCTGCGTCACTTCTATTTTTGGGCCAGGCCCATGTAAATTTCGCAGCAAATAAGACAGCCACTTTTAGGAGTCCGAATTTGAGGAGAAAAGGCCTGTTAGGGGTCCGTTCGACCACCCAACCCATGGCTGGTCGCACCCCTACCTTTTCCTCCTCAAATACCCCCGTAGCCGTCATTAGAACTCGGATTTTGATTAGACTAAAAGTTAGCCCTTGCTGCAACTACGAGCTCGACTTTTGAGGCCAATCGCCCAGAAGAAGACCGCCTATTCGGAATCCCACCTTTTGAATAAAGCATACATCTTTCATCCGCAATATCTTGATTGCTGTATTAGTTCTTACTTGTTCTCGATTTCAGGTAGGAATTAAGACCCTCGCTGGTCAGGCTGATCGTGCACCCGCAAGATCAGTAACTCCCGGAGATTGTCCTAGCGATTGCATTGGCGCACGAGCTTCGCACGTGTAGTCGGATCGTCAAGCACAAACTCCACCCACCAAATCGACGTATCAAGATCTCATCGAAAGATCGGACACCTTTGCCCTATCAAGTGGTATCAGAGCTCAGGTTGCTCGGTGAGATTTACTGTTTTCGTAGTTTAGATTGCATCAGTGTTCATACCTATAAACCACGAAAAAGCCAAAAAATACAGTTAGGGTTAGATCATCTCGTCCCATAAACCATCCGAGCCTTTGCATTGTCTTTTCAGTTTGCATCGTTGAATTTGTGTCTGCATCCGCGTGTCGAGTTGCTGGTCTTAGTGTCTGTTCCTTTAGAGTTTCGAGTTCGATTCACCTTAGTCCCGCCGCCGCCGCACGCTTGCACCACTGCTCCGCCATATCCTTCCACCACCACGCCATATACTTCCGCCACCGCCTTCACATAAGTTCTTGTTCGTTCTTCCCAATTTCATCCGTACCTTTTTCAGAGTCCGTGAGTTAGGTTTCGGTCGCCAGTCAAGAGGAGGAAGAAGAGCAAAAAAAAAAAAAAAAAAAAAAAAAAAAAGTCAACTCCGCATCCAAGTCGGGTTGACCCGTTCCTACTAGTGCATTCCGAATTCAGTCTGAATTTTGACAGTTCCGTCAGTTTTTTGACGGTTTTCGACAGCAAATTTCAACTGGTCATAACTTTTGCATACGAACTCCGTTTTCGACGTGCGAGTACTCAAAATGTTCGTAGCGAAAAGATCTACGTGACCACAACCACTACGTCGTTGTGCGACACCTAGAACTCCCAAAAAAGGCCGGGAAGGCTGAGTTTTTGCCCTCCGAAGTTTCAGACCTGACAATTCCTGCAGATCTTCACTTATATTTTGCTTGGGAGCTATTCCTTTCTGCTTGTGGGGCCGCGCCGTGACTTCCTTAGTGTTCTCGGCTCGCGTCTCTAGCTTGGTATAGCCTAGGACCAGCACAGTACCGTGGTTGAGCATTCTTTCAACATTGCATTGCTGTTTTGACATTTGCTGTATTTTTGCTACCATATAAGCCTTCCTACAGCTCCACATATTTCTGCACGTGCTTTGTATCGACACCTGGTAATCGCTTGTGCAATTTTGGGAGTCGCTGTTCTTTGCTGGTTGCATATCACCTTCCTCCTGTTGGGTAAGAACTTGTAAGAGCTTTGTATACCGCTTGACGGATTACGCGTGATCCCACCATATTCCGTAGTGCATAGGTATATATATTTGTGCTTGCTTCCACGCTAACCATGACAGGAACCCCGAAGGATGATGTTGATCCAGAGAAGATGACTAGTGCAGAGTTGCATGCCCACTTCACACGGCTGTTGGTGGGGCGTGCACAAGATGTGGACACACGCTTGGGTGATGTTGATTCCAAGCTTTCTGATGCGATGGACAAGATGGCTGGTCTTGAGGCATCCTTCAACACCAAGCTCGATGCCCGGTTCCAGGAAGTCCTGGCCCGTTTACCACCACTGCCACGGCCGGCCGTCCCTGTACCACGTGCTCGCCGCGTTCCTCTTACAGCTGCGGCAGCTGCTGCGGCCGCTACGGAGGCGGCCACCCAGGACGGATATGCTGCTGACGAGGGGGAAAACGAGTTCGAAGATGAAAACGAGCTCGACGAGGACGAGGTCCAACAACCTACACCTGGCCGTCCGCGGCAATACAACCGCAACGCTCGTCCACCTCCGCGTCCGGTACGTGATGATGACCATGTGGCTAAGCTAAAATTAAATATTCCGCCATTTGAGGGTAGATATAATCCTGATGCATATCTCACTTGGGAATTAGAAGTAGAGCAACGTTTTGCATGTTTATGCTACCCTGAGCATTTGCGTGTTAGTGCTGCTACATGTGAATTTACTGATTTTGCTTCTATCTGGTGGTCTGAATATTGTCGAGTCAATCATGCTAATATTCCTGCTACTTGGCTTGGTCTAAAACATGCCATGCGTACTCGTTTTGTACCTCCACATTATCAACGAGACTTGCTTAAAAAATTAACTCGTTTAGAACAAGGCAAAAATTCTGTACAAGAGTATTATCAAGAGTTACAAACGGGCATGATTCGTTGTGGTATTGTAGAGGATAATGAAGCTATGCTTGCACGTTTCTTTGGTGGTTTAAATAAGGAGATTCAGCATATTTTAGACTACAAGGAGTACAATACTATTACTCGTTTATTTCACCTTGCTTGCAAAGCTGAACTTGAAGTGCAGGATCGTCAACCATCATGGAGAAGACCTAATAATTCTGCAGGTCGTACTTCTTCATGGTCTGCGCGCCAATCAGCTCCACCTTCTCGTGGGGATGCACCAGGTCCTTCCACCTCCAGGTATACCACGCCGACGTCAAGAACGCCACCTGCTCCTGCTCCTGCTCCATCACCATCTGCTGGTCCGACACGGAGTTCTTCTTCCATGGCCTCCACGGGGAAGACTCGCGATATTCAATGTCGCAAGTGTTTTGGGTTTGGTCACATTGAAAAAGAATGCAGAACCAAACGTGTGATGGTGGTACTTGAAGATGGCGAATATGACTCTGCAAGTGATTTTGATGATGATACATTGGCACTTATTGCTGCACGTGATGGTGCCAATTCTGATTCTGACAAGGAGATGGAGGTAATGGGAGCTGAAACTGCTGATCAATACAAGAGCTTAGTTGCACAACGTGTCTTGAGTGTGCAATTGAGCAAGGCTGAGCATGATCAACGCCACAACTTGTTTCAAACAAGAGGCGTTGTTAAGGAGAGAGCTATCCGGATCATCATTGATGGAGGGAGTTGTAACAATCTGGCTAGTATTGACATGGTGGAGAAGCTTGCTCTGCCCACACGACAACGACCTCATCCATATTACATTCAATGGTTTGAGAGCTCCCGTAAGCTCAAGGTAACAAGAACTGCACGCGTGCATTTTACTATTGGTACTTATTCAGATTTTGTTGATTGTGATGTTGTACCTATGCAAGCTTGTTCTTTGTTACTTGGTAGACCATGGCAATTTGATAGAGAATCTGTACATAATGGTAAAACAAATCAGTATTCTCTTACACATGCTGGCAAGAAAATTGGACTTAAACCCATGACTCCGGAACAAATTTTGAAAGATGATCTTGCTAGAGCTAGTAGATTAAAAAATGAGGACAAACATAAGAGTGAGAATCAGATTATTGCTGCAGATTTTGTACCACCTAAGCATTCTTCTAAATCTGATTCTAACCATGCTACTGAAATTCGTTTGAAGAATCCTTGTTTACTTGCTAGCAAATCTGATCTTGCTGAAATTGATGTCAATATTACTCCATGCTATGCTATTATTTGCAAAGAAGTACTGTTTTCATTTGAGGATATGCCTCCTTCTTTGCCACCTGCGGTTGCTAACCTTTTGCAGGAATACATGGATGTTTTTCCACAAGATGTTCCACCTGGACTTCCACCTATTCGTGGAATAGAACACCAAATTGATTTGATTCCAGGAGCTTCGCTGCCCAACCGTGCGCCATATCGCACCAATCCTGAAGAAACAAAAGAGATACAACGACAGATCCAGAGTTTATTGGACAAAGGTTATATTCGTGAGTCTCTTAGTCCATGCGCTGTTCCTATTATTTTAGTACCTAAGAAAGATGGTTCTTCGCGCATGTGTACTGATTGTCGTGCTATTAATAATATTACCATTCGATATCGTCACCCTATACCTCGTTTGGATGACATGCTAGATGAGTTGAGTGGTTCTATTATGTTCTCTAAAGTTGATTTGCGTAGTGGTTACCACCAAATTCGTATGCAATTAGGAGATGAATGGAAAACAGCTTTTAAAACTTAGTTCGGTTTATATGAGTGGTTAGTAATGCCGTTTGGTTTAACTAATGCACCTAGTACCTTTATGAGACTGATGAACGAAGTTTTCCGTGCTTTTATTGGTCGTTTTGTGGTGGTATATTTTGATGACATTCTCATATATAGCAAATCTTTAGAGGACCATTTGGATCATTTACGTGCTGTTTTCAATGCTTTACGTGATGCACGTTTGTATGGTAATCTTGAGAAGTGCACCTTCTGCACAAATAGAGTTGCTTTTCTTGGTTATGTTGTTACAGAACAGGGAATTGAAGTTGATCCAGCCAAGATTGAAGCTATTGATAATTGGCCACAGCCCAAGACGGTCACCCAAGTAAGGAGTTTTCTTGGTCTTGCTGGGTTTTATAGGCGCTTTGTCAAAGATTTTGGTTCTATTGCTGCGTCATTGAATGAGCTCACAAAGAAGGATGTGCCCTTTGTTTGGGGCGATGCACAACAAGAGGCCTTCATGATACTGAAAGATAAGTTAACACATGCTCCATTACTCCAACTTCCTGATTTTAATAAGACGTTTGAACTTGAATGTGATGCTAGTGGCATTGGTTTGGGAGGTGTGTTATTACAAGAGGGCAAACCTGTAGCATATTTTAGTGAAAAATTGAGTGGGCCTAGTCTGAACTATTCTACTTATGATAAAGAATTATATGCGCTGGTTCGGACATTAGAAACTTGGCAACATTATTTATGGCCTAAAGAATTTGTTATACATTCTGATCATGAATCTTTGAAGCATATTCGTAGTCAAGCAAAACTGAATCGTCGCCATGCCAAGTGGGTTGAATTTATTGAATCTTTTCCTTATGTTATCAAACACAAAAAGGGTAAAGATAATATTATTGCTGATGCTTTGTCGCGCCGTTATACTATGTTATCTCAGCTTGACTTCAAAATTTTTGGGTTGGAAACTATAAAGGAACAATACTTGCATGATGCTGAATTTAAAGATGTGTTGCAAAATTGTAAAGATGGTAGGACATGGAACAAATTCATCCTTAATGATGGATTTGTGTTCCGTGCTAACAAACTATGCATCCCAGATGGTTCCGTTCGTCTTTTGTTGTTACAGGAGGCGCATGGAGGAGGATTAATGGGACACTTTGGTGTCAAGAAGACGGAGGATGTTCTTGCTGCACACTTCTTTTGGCCACGCATGCGGCGAGATGTTGAGAGATTCGTGGCACGCTGCACTACTTGTCAAAAAGCTAAGTCTCGCCTTAATCCACATGGTTTATATATGCCTCTTCCTGTTCCTAGTGTTCCTTGGGAGGATATTTCAATGGACTTTGTTTTGGGATTACCTCGTACACAGAAGGGGAGGGATAGTATTTTTGTTGTTGTGGATCGGTTTTCTAAGATGGCACACTTTATTCCTTGTCACAAGACCGATGATGCTGCGCACATTGCTGAATTATTTTTTCGTGATATCGTTCGTTTGCATGGTGTGCCAAATACTATTGTTTCTGATCGTGATACTAAATTTCTTAGCCACTTTTGGAGATGTTTATGGGCTAAGTTGGGGACTAAATTGCTGTTTAGTACTACATGTCATCCCCAAACTGATGGACAAACTGAAGTAGTTAATAGAACTTTATCTACCATGCTGCGGGCTGTTTTAAAGAAGAACTTAAAATTGTGGGAGGAATGTTTGCCTCATATTGAGTTTGCTTATAATCGTTCGCTGCATTCTACCACAAAGATGAGCCCTTTTCAGATTGTCTATGGTTTTGTTCCACGTGCACCTATTGATTTGTTGCCTTTACCATCTTCAGTGCAAAATAATTTCGATGCTACACAGCGTGCTGAATTGATTTTAAAATTGCATGCAACTACTAAAGACAACATAGAACGCATGAATGTTAAGTATAAAGTTGCTGGGGATAGAGGACGAAAGCATGTTGTGTTTGAGGTTGGTGATCTTGTTTGGTTGCATTTGCGCAAAGATCGTTTTCCTGATTTGCGCAAGTCTAAGTTAATGCCACGTGCTGATGGTCCTTTTAAGGTGATAGAGAAAATCAATGATAATGCATATAAACTGGAGCTTCCTGCAGATTTTGGTACGGTAAGTCCTACATTTAACATTGCAGATTTAAAACCTTACTTCGGTGAAGAAGATGAGGTTGCGTCGAGGACGACTTCAATTCAAGAAGGGGAGCATGATGAGGACATCCCATCTATTGATACACCCGCTGTACCTACAGCGGAACACATACAAGGACCCATCACTCGAGCTCGTGCCAAGCAACTTAACTATCAGGTACTTTCGTTTCTTGGAACTCTTTCTCACATACATGAGAATATGATGCTGCCTAAATCAGATATGTTTGTTACTCTTAGGAATGATGGACCTAGCATGGATGAGAGGGACAAGCATTGGAGCATGATCGTGCATGGAGATGGCAGCATGCGTTTGAGGATTGAAGAAGACGCCACGAGTGGAGATTTCAGAACTTTGAAGCCACCATAATGAAGGATGAAGACTTGGACGAAATATACAAAGAGCTACTTCATAATTCGTCCATAAATACATATGGTGCTGCGTCACTTCTATTTTTGGGCCAGGCCCATGTAAATTTCGCAGCAAATAAGACAGCCACTTTTAGGAGTCCGAATTTGAGGAGAAAAGGCCTGTTAGGGGTCCGTTCGACCACCCAACCCATGGCTGGTCGCACCCCTACCTTTTCCTCCTCAAATACCCCCGTAGCCGTCATTAGAACTCGGATTTTGATTAGACTAAAAGTTAGCCCTTGCTGCAACTACGAGCTCGACTTTTGAGGCCAATCGCCCAGAAGAAGACCGCCTATTCGGAATCCCACCTTTTGAATAAAGCATACATCTTTCATCCGCAATATCTTGATTGCTGTATTAGTTCTTACTTGTTCTCGATTTCAGGTAGGAATTAAGACCCTCGCTGGTCAGGCTGATCGTGCACCCGCAAGATCAGTAACTCCCGGAGATTGTCCTAGCGATTGCATTGGCGCACGAGCTTCGCACGTGTAGTCGGATCGTCAAGCACAAACTCCACCCACCAAATCGACGTATCAAGATCTCATCGAAAGATCGGACACCTTTGCCCTATCATGAACCCTTAATCCTACTCAATCAAGACAGCGCCCATAATGTCACAAGGCTGCACTGGAAGTATATCTAAACATGGAAGCCATATTAATCTCTTTAAGCCTGAGTGGCAATCCCGAGTGAACGCCCTAGACACACATCCTCTGCGAGGCTTGTATGCCAGGACACACCTACCAGTACCTCCTCTATTCTTACCAATCCACCCAGGTAGTTCTTTTTAGTTGAAGTTGTTAATTTATTCACAAAACCACTTTAACAAGTGATCATAGCATGGCATCATATTTTTCAAAGTATTTAGCATCCTATCAAGTGGGGTTTGGGGTTGGCTACTCAGTACTAGGATCTAGCAATTTATAAAACAGTTGAGTATTCCACCTATCATGCATACTACTGAAAAACACTAATGCATAATAAAATTGGGTAGGGAACATGTGTGTCACTTGCCTTTTTGAAGTCCACGAACTTCCACTTCTCTCAACTAAGCACATAGCTCTTCGTACAAACTATAGCACATAAATAGCACAACATAAATATACAATACAAACACATTCAAACAAGATAAACAAAAGAAAAGAGTTTGTTTAATATTTAGACTTATTGAGATGTTATGATAAGAAAGATATGGCAAAATAATAGTGGATTGCAAGATATGAATTTGAGAGCTTAGTTGGAAAAGATCAATATGATTGGAGAGAATTGGACTAAGCAAAATACAACTAATGAAGTCTTTATGCTTTATTAAAGTATGAATAGAATCTTGAGATGACTCATGTGAACTAAACCACACAAGTGTCAAATAGTGCAACTACAATACTATTGAATAAGTGTGACAACAGTTATTCTTAAATAGCATATATTACACTTAGGCATTAATCAAGGATTCATGATGTATTGATTTACTCAATTAACTCATTTGGAAATTGAATATTTCAATACATGAAATCAAGATTAAGTGAACTCAAGATTGAATATGATTGAGTGATATTTGAGAGCATGGTTCAAAGGAATCATTGAACAATATGAAGCATGACCACGTGCTATGATGTTGATTGAATCAACACCACAATAGTAAAATAGATTCTATGGTTGAGATGAACCACACTTCACTCAAATAGCACAATTGCAATTTGAATAAATGTGAACTAGGCAAATATGATTTAGATAGGTATGATCTTGGGTTAAAGTGATGTGAAGATGATCTTTGATAGCTAGCTAGAATCATATAATTTACTAATGTAGGAAGATACACTAATTGAAAAGAAATAGAATTTAATCCTATAGTGAGAATTACTCAAATCCCCATCTTTGAATTTGAATAATTGTGAAGTGATTCAAGAAAATTTAGAAAGTGATACTAGTGGATTGCTTGCAGTAAAACAAAGCTAATGCAAAAGGAATCATCCTAAAATAAATTTTAGAATTCAAATTATGATCAAATTAGTGATTTGGATAGATTTGAATGCACAAAGTGTGTGCACGTATCAACTTTGATATTTCTTGATCCTATGATGTTCTACATGACTAGAGGATTCCAAAGACTACAAATTTGTAATTTTTGGATGGACAAAACAAAAGATATGAATTATGCAAGTTAATAGATAAGTTTGATTCAATTTGAATACTGGATCTATGAAATATTATGGCACTATTGGATTCTACATATCACAAGGTTTCCAATGGTATATTACTTGTAATTTTTGGACCTAGGAACCAAAAGATATGATTTTTCAAAGTTTGGACTGAATTCAGATTCAAATTCTTATTTTGAATCGACTTTGATCTGAAGGCTGACACGTGGCTGCGTGTGATTCATCGGTACCGGTTCATTTGGATCTTGAATATGAGCCGTTAGATTTAAAGACGATCGGATGCTCCAGATTGCTTGGTACCCCTTCGGGTAAGTCATCTGTTCCTGAGCGTTTGATCAAGATCTGACGATCAAGATTTAAATGAGGAGGGGCTGCTCACCTAGCTTAGGTTTCCGACGAGGAACTCAGGCGAGGCGGCCAGACGTTGAGCTCCGGCGACGATGCAGCAGGTTCTGGACGACGGCGTGACCACGATGAGATTCAGGAGGACAAGGCGAGCTCGAGAACGTGATCGTCGTCCTTGATCGCTTCCAGAGGAAGGGGAGGTGGTCGGCTGGAGCGGAGCAGGCAACGGTGAGCTTCGGGTTCGAGGGAGGCTAGCTTGATCTGGAGCAAAATCGAGCAAAACAAAAATATCAGAAGGAGCGCCCGAGAAAAAGAAGAAGTTTGCGAGAAGAAGGAGGGCGCGGGAGTGCCAGACCTCGTCGGAATTGACGGTGATAGTTGGCGATGTCTGCAGGCTTGCGGGCTCAATTTCGCGCAGCCTGGCGGCGTTTCTGTTTCGGAAAAAGGGCAAGGAGACAGAGGAGGGGATGGGGCTTTATAGGCGAGGGTTTCCATGGAGAAGGGGGTAGGTTTTGGAGCTCGGGCGGTGATGGACGGTCGAGGGGGAAGCCGTGCTCGCCCAAGACTTTGGCTAGAGAAAGAGGGAGACCCTGACGAGCGGGCCCCGCTCGTCAGCGGGTGGAGAAGCTGGGCGGCGTACCCCTTCGGGGCGAAGCGGTATTGGGCCGGGGCCGAATCTCAGGCAGGGCCGGTTTGGTTCCCCTGGCATCTTTTCTATTTTTCTTTATTTCTTTTTCCTTTTTCTTTTTCTGATTTCTATTTGTTTCATATAATTTGCAAAAATGCTTCAAAACAATCCAAACCACTTTCAGAAGTTATCTAAAATTCAATATAGTCCTTTAAAATAGTGAACAACAAGTTTCCAAATTCAAACATGTTTTAAAATAAAATTTTATAGGTTTAGCAAAGAGACTTTGCTTGCTTAACATAAAATATGGATTAGGGTTTGGGAAAAAAACTTTTTTAGAATTAGTGAAAAATACTTTATAAAATATCATTTTGAAATTCACTCTCAAGCACAGTTTTGAAGGGCAATCTTTAGTAAACATAATACACATTTGTGACTCATTCTTTTGCAAGCAAGCTTGCACAAGTTTGAGTAAAAGAAGATAATGTTGATACTTGGTTTTCTCAAAGAAGTTCTTCAAGAATTAGAAAGTTTTAAATAGTTTTCTAATAGTCTTTTAAATAAAACTCAAAAGTTCTAAATTCCTGTGAATTTTCAATCAACACAAGCAAAACAAAAGCAAAAAAATTTACCCTAAAATTTGATAAAATCTTGGGATATTACACGTTGCTCTTGCGGCGCTTGTCTTCATCGACTGGTATGACTACACGACCTTAAGGTCGGCTTCGGTTGTCTTCCCCGACAACGTTCATGCGGGAACATTCCCGCGCACTCGGTCTTCAAAGGTATGAACACCACCGCTGCTCCGTTACCTTACAACTGCGTATAATAGATCATGGGCTATGGGTGTGTCGGAATTTTTTCTGCTTCGAACCCAACAGTGAGTAGTCTTAGCAATGATACTCTATTGCCGGCATTGGTGTTGCATTCCAACAGTCCAACCGCACCCACGCCGCAGCTTGGATAGCTTCACTTCCCTTCCTCTTTCCTGATCATGGAAAGGAGAAGCTGCCTCGCCGTGCTCCCTACACTTCCATCCGCATGTGCTTCATCGTCCTAATAGTCCACAACAACCCCACTCTGATGTTCATCTCTTCCACAAATAAGCTGTCACCCTATGCAATTCCACCGACATGTACTCATGTACCATGGCGGCTGAATACATTATAGATGTGCGCGTCGGCTGCCGGATCCGGTACTGATGCGCGCGGTAACTCCCCCAACTACCCCTCAGACTTTGTCCCCCCACGTGTCATCGTCTTTCCCAACGATCTTGCCTTCTGATACAACCTGCCTTCTTCGACCTATGCGCACCTCTGCACACACTTCCCTAACTTTTCAGATCCTCTTCCTCAATCCAGGCTGCCAACGATGACGGATGACTGCAAGCTAGGTGATAAGGGCTGTTTGGCCCGATCTTTCACGATGCACCTCCTGATCCAATGGATCTAATAGATCTTCCAATCACGTGAGCGATACACGTAACCTGAAGATGGGGGAACGTCAATCCTGCGAGCAACTCGTCGATATAGACGAACCTCACGCCGAATAGATGAATCCAACGAGCAACTCGGTGATGAACAACGAGCCTCACGCCGAAGCACGATAATACTTGAATAACAAGCACCTTCACGCATAACACAATATAGTGGATAACTAGACGAACGTCGGAGACGCCGTCTCAATACGCCAACCCCGGAGGGATGGAACACACACGTGGGAACTAAAAGTTCTACATAATTTTCAGCCTACCTAAACCCTAGCCGTCCAGCCTCCTTATATAGACGGCCAGAAAACTATTGGGCTTGGACAGGCCCAAACCCAAAACATAAAATAAAACCCTAATTGGCCCACAACGTGACCAGGCTAAGAAATAACATGAACAGATACAAATTAATGACACAGCCTTAGACTTAATTATCACATATCGTAGGTCGTCCTGGCGTGCCAATCCTCATCATCCTCCCCTTCTTGGAAAGGCGTTGTCCTCAAGGCCAGAGGGTCTTCTCGTAAAACGTGGCATCAAATCTGCAATATCGCCACTGTCCATCTTCAAGCCTTGCCAGCCTGCCACACCTCATCCTCCCTCTCGGCTAGCTTGACTTGCCCTTGGCGCCACTTCCGTTTCCGGCGCCACCAACCTGATTGAGACACAAACGATCCTCTGATTGCAATCTCGAAGCACACCTAGCAAATTACCCATAACAAACAAGACAGATTCCTGCACGCTAAAAGCCCAAACAAGCTAAGTACACCTGTACATGCAAACTGATGAAGTATCTCAAGCTTGCCCAAAATGGTCCAGCTTTTCCTTTCTTTTTTTTCTCCAAACGTAGAAGTTCTTGCTTTTGAGCTTTGAAAATATTGTACCGATCTGGCTATTATATTGTCACGTACATGCAGCACCATCCAAATCTGTGTAATCTTTTTTTTTCCTTGCTGCCTTTCTTTCCAGGAGTCCACGTCTCCATGCAATCCCCACAACCGATCGATCCCAGGAGCTGGGCGATCGATCGCCGGCTGTCGTACCGCGCGCAGACGCAGTATCCTTTTTTTTTCAACTGTCGTATGTGAGATTGCCAGGGGCATAGTACTCCCTGGTTAGGCGATATCGGCAGGCGCACGGCGGTTCATCCCCGATTGATAGGCGCAAGGGATAGAACCGGCGTGCAGCATGCTGGGCGATCTCTCCTAGGCACATGGGCCGGCCCAGTGCCCATTAGGAAACCGAGGCGAGTGGGGCGCCTGGCGAGTGGCGAGCGAGGATGACGCGCTCGACGACGGAGGTCGTCTGGGGTGCGGCGCCAGATTTTCCGCCTGCGACTTGAACCAGGTACACACGCGATCAGATGCGTGGTGACGTGTTGCTCCTGGAGTCCTGTCGCGCGCGCACAAGACTCCTTCTCTCTTTTTTTTCTTTCTGTTTCCTTCTTTCCTTTCCGTGTCCTGTAGGGACTCTTACTCCTGGACTTCACGATCGCTGAGCGCTGGCTGGTAAACAATCATGCGTTGGACGCTGACAATCCTGCCCACGCGCGATTGATCCTTTTGTTTCTAATTCCTTGCTTGCAGCCAACGAACAGAAACTCTACGTGGATCGGATCAAGAAAAATTGCAACCACGACCTGCGCACTGCTGCTCTTCTCGGCGTGGCCGCCGCCACCCACCGCGAGCGGCGATAATAATTCTCCAGCAGTTTTGTGATCTCTTCCTCCAAAAAAAACCACACCGACTAACAGATCTTGCGATCAGTCCGTCGACAACAACTCTGCACCGTGATCAACCTAGAGCTCTGATACCAAGATGATAAGGGCTGTTTGGCCCGATCTTTCACGATGCACCTCCTGATCCAATGGATCTAATAGATCTTCCAATCACGTGAGCGATACACGTAACCTGAAGATGGGGGAACGTCAATCCTGCGAGCAACTCGTCGATATAGACGAACCTCACGCCGAATAGATGAATCCAACGAGCAACTCGGTGATGAACAGCGAGCCTCACGCCGAAGCACGACAATACTTGAATAACAAGCACCTTCACGCATAACACAATATAGTGGATAACTAGACGAACGTCGGAGACGCCGTCTCAATACGCCAACCCCGGAGGGATGGAACACACACGTGGGAACTAAAAGTTCTACATAATTTTCAGCCTACCTAAACCCTAGCCGTCCAGCCTCCTTATATAGACGGCCAGAAAACTATTGGGCTTGGACAGGCCCAAACCCAAAACATAAAATAAAACCCTAATTGGCCCACAACGTGACCAGGCTAAGAAATAACATGAACAGATACAAATTAATGACACAGCCTTAGACTTAATTATCACATATCGTAGGTCGTCCTGGCGTGCCAATCCTCATCACTAGGTATCCTAAACCCCACCTCTATCCTGAGACTATTCTCTAATTTCCCCATCTATTACAACATAATTTGTCATTGATGAAGACGATGCACGTCGCCTTGGTCTTTTCAAACAGCTACCTCACCCTGGACGCGCCCAGGACAACAAAGATCCTAATGAAGTCAAACGCGACGCCAGAGAAGAATGGCATCCCGGGCTCTCCGTCAAAGATCCGGCGTGCAGCTTCTCCCGTTCTCGGTCGTGCCGACGAGCCTAGGGAAATTATATTTTTTGCTTACCAGTGGCAACATAGTAAATAGTTCAAAAGGTGGAATCACCAAAATCTGGAAAGAAACCCTTTTGATTTTATTATTAGGTATAGATATAGATTAATATCCATAATATTAAATACATATAATATAAAACTATATATTTTAATATAATAATTTTTATATTGTAATGATGATATTTTTTGTAAATATTTGACCAAAGTTTATAAAGTTCGACTTCGATGAAACTAGAATTCGAAGCAAGACCTTGTTTGGTACTAGAGTTTTTAGGTAAATTAGTGCAGAAAATCGCCTAAATCCCCACTTATCTCTAAAACCATATTTAGTTTTATGGAATTAAGCTATTTTAATCTTCACTTATCCCACCTTTCTCCAAATTATAGTATATGTTTCTCTAATACTCAATAAACTACTCGCCTAAGCCTTTGTTTGGTTCTAGAGTTTTCATAAGGATTAGTGAGGATAATTTTAGGTTTGGATGAACCCCTACCTTCATCCAATCTCCTATCCACTACAGAGGAGTAGAATATTGAATATTGGTGAAAATACATTAAAATTTGAAAAAATAGTGATTAAACTAGCTCAATACACTAGTACCAAACATGATTTTAGATAACTGGGAATTTGGTGATTTGGTGGAAATAATTTTTACGAACCTAGAAATACTATGATACATCACACATGACCTAATGAATTAGTGATTGAGATTTAATTATGATTGGATGATTGAATAAAGGTACAGATTGTACCAAATTACTGATTCGCCCTCACCCGGCCAGTGAATCTAGAACTACTCTAAAAGCAAGTACAATAAGTCCTAGTCAGCTGGCTATGAAAATTAAAATATTATTTATTTGCCTAATTGAAAGAGAGAAGAGGAGAGAAAATGAGTGGGCTTTCATTCAAAAGCCAGCTCTAGCATGTGCTCCTAAACAATTTGAGAGAGTAAATGTGTATTGCTAAAATAGTACATGTATATACTAGCTCACTATTGTATAGTACATACTACTAGCTCTTAGGGCATCCACAATGTTGCTATTGCTAAATCTGACATATAGCATAATTTGGCATCAGAGTAAAATTTGGCAACCACTCCACAATGTTGCTATAGCCAAATAACTGTATATTGAGTCTCACCATCAGATAAAACAACATAGAAAAAGTGATTCTCTCTCCACACATAGCAGGTTTGCTATTAGCCAATTGAAAGAAATATAGTATTTTATTGAGGAGATGAAATTTGGCATCGGAGCAAGAATATGCTCCGGTTCCCAGTTTTTGTAGTTTTGGAACTACCTCTATAGTGTAGGGAACTAGTTCCAAAAGCCAAATACTCCCTCCGTCCCGGTGTATAGGTCCTGCGCGTATATCTAGATCGTCATTTTGACAAACATAATATAAATTTTATAATATAAAAATTATACCATTAGAAAGCATATAATCTAAAGTTTCTAGTGATATATATTTTGTAGTATATATCTTATATTATATTGGTCAAACTGGTAAACTAGGGATACGCACAAGACTTATAAACCGGGATGGAGTACTCAATTTAGAATCACTTTTGGCTACACATTGTGGATGCCCTTAATTAGCTATAAATAACATGACACTTACCCTATAGCTAGCTAGCTATAATATTGTCTTTGCTCTAATACATCAAACCCGCATAGAGTAGGGAAAGAAAGAACATCTTCGGCAGAAACGATTAAACCAGGAGGCGCCCACACGCATCCACTGCACACGCACACACCGCCGCCGCCGCCGCCGCCGCAATACCGCAACCGCGCCTTCGTTTGCTCCGGCATCGTCGTAGAGCCGGTTCGCCCTCACCCGGCCAGCGACCATGTCGAGTGGCTTGGATATGTCCCTAGACGACCTTATCAAGCAATCGAAGTCCAGGCCCAAAGCCAGCCCCAGCTCCGCCTTATCTTCCGGGCCGACCCGCCGGGCGGCGCCGTCCGCCCGTACTATGCCATACCCACCATACGCCCCGAAGGTACGCCGTCGCGTTCACACTCCCTACCGGGTTTCAGGCCCTTCCTCCCTCCGCAAGAAACCCTAACGTTGCTAGCTGATGTCCGCCCGTCCAGGCCGCCGCCGCGGACTTACCGTACGGTGTCTACTCGGACCACGTTGCCGCCATGGCAACCTCCCCACCGCCGCCGCCGGTGGCGGCGCCGCGGACACTCGAGACAGGGACGAAGCTGCACGTCTCCAACCTCAACTCCAGCGTCACCGTCGAGGACGTCCAGGTGACTGCCGTTCTTCTGTGCTGTTGCTCTTTAAGATCCTCGCCACAGATTACTACTCCCACCGATCCAAATTAATTGAAGTTCGACCTATGTCCTAAGTCAAACTTTTTTAAGTTTGACCAAGTTCATAGGACTATATAGGTACACCAAATTAGTCTCATTAGATCCATTGTAGAGTATATTTTCGTACTATATATATTTGAAGTTGTGATATTAGCAAATTTTTCGTTGACTTGGTCAAACTTAACTAATTTGGAGCGCAGTAGTTTTAGTCCTAGCACTCCTCTCTCTGTAGTTATGCAGAGTAGAGCTATGATTATATCACACCTTATTTCCTTGCGAAATGCTATTGCCGTCCTAATTCTTGTCAATAACATATCTTGTTTATTTATTGTAATATCTTAGCTCATCTTTGTTTTGTCTGAATATAATTGTCATTCAATTCGACAATACATACCATACATCTTTGTAAAAGTACCGCCATCCTGATTTCTGCTGATTGGGCAGTTCTTGCAAATTCCAAGTGGGGGTACACTTCTGTAATGAACTCAAACTATGTGTTCCATACTCCCGCGTGGAGTATTTTCATTATAAATTCTTCAAAATACAGTATTTAATGACTATTGTGTCTATATACTGTAGTAATGTTGTTTGAGTTGCAACGTGAATACCCTTGGTAATTTGGTAACCAATAACCAAGTTAATAATTGGAGTTAGTGTTCTTTGAGGAAATCATATCTTAGTGGCCATGATTATCGATTGACTGACTTCACACTTAGGTGTGAAAGATTGAGGTCTTAATTCATGTACTTCCTCTGGTCAAAACTCATCACAGTGGGAAGCATATAGTCATACTTTATGATCTTTCATCAATGATGTATTTCAATATGTAGAGTGGGTTTCACAAAAAATGCGTTAGATCAGAAATATGCAAAATAGTGGGCTACCACCGGTGGTAGCTATACATCCACCATCTACCGTTGGATGAGCCATAGGGAGCATAAAATCTCTTACCAAGAGCACAAGTTTTTAACGGAAGAAACTAACGGAGCTATCCAGCCACTACCTACTAACACCACCATCTAATCACACCATATCATGCGCCCATCACACCGCGCCACCCGAGTGATCCATATATACACTCCAGCTGCACCAACCACGTGCATGTATAGCAGGTCAGTTCGGTAGGCTAGTATACAAGGTCATTCAGAACCACCACGCGCTCTAGCCATTGCATGTTGCATGCCGAATTGTCTTGCCACCGGCTTAGCAACACAGTGACATTGAGCGGCATGTGTAGGAGGTCAGTTCGGTAGGCTAGTATACAAGGTCATTCAGAACCACCACGCGCTCTAGCCATTGCATGTTGCCTGCCGAATTGTCTTGCCACCGGCTTAGCAACACGGTGACATTGAGCGGCATGTATAGCAGGTCAGTTCGGTAGGCTAGTGTACAAGGTCATCCAGAACCACCACACGCTCTAGCCATTGCATGTTGCCTGCCGAAGTAGCCTACCGGAAGAACCACAGCATTGCAACAAACGGAGGTTCTTCATCCGTTAGAACTAACCTAATGCATGCTCCCTACATCACACACGGTATAAAAGGCATGATCCTACAATCCAATAACTATGCATGCATGCATAGCTATACCGGTGGTAGCAAATCCACGTTGTCAGAAATATACTATTATTGCTTCGTAAATTTTACAATGCAAGCTCATATGAAACTATAGGTCCAACTGCAACATGGGTGTTATGAAAGTTGAGTCACTCTGAACCACTTCTATGAAATCGATTTACTTTCAGTATTCTATATGCTGTACTAATGTGCAACACTGAACTATGTTCATTGTGACCACACTGGCTGGATCAGTCACGCGTCAATGCGACCATTGCTGTCATTCTGAACATGGTTCATTGTGAAAAATGTAACAACTTGTTAATCATGTTGTTCAAAGTAACTCAAGTCCCGTAATACATGGTTCGAACTGAAATTACTCGTGTTGAAAAGTAAAAAAGTATTATGAGTTTGTCAACGAAGCAAACAATACACAACTATACGTTTTTTTAAGCACGCAGTGTTGATTGGTATTCCCTGTGTCCCATAATATAAGATGTTATTACAACCAGTGTACTCATATATTATGAATCAGAGGGAGTATATGATTGTAGCTGATGGGCTATGCTTTTGTTGTCTTCTCAGGAACTCTTTTCAGAGATTGGTGAGCTCAAGCGTTATTCTGTTAACTATGATAAGGATGGAAAATCACAGGTAGATTGTCGAGTACTGTCTCCTTCAAGTATATTATATCATCTCTACATTCTACACTGCCGCTTTGACTCTTTTTCTTGTTAGGGAAGTGCGGAAGTTGTCTTTGCAAGAAAAGTGGATGCTCTGGATGCTATTGAGAGATACAATGGCGTTCAACTTGATGGGAAACCAATGAAAATTGAGCCCGTTGGAACTAAGACCGAGCCACCCCCTACGGCACCTCTAATGTACAACAATGCTTCTACAAACTACATTGCAATTCCAAACAGGTTAGTTAACTGTTATTGAATTTCTGCACTGTCAAACAATGAAATATCTATTTCTCTTATAGAGTCTTTCTCTTAGACCCAATGATATTTGTGTAATCCTTTGAAGGAACCTGTCATCTTTAATGCATCATGTTTATTAAGTGTGTCCTGAACCACAAACATTTGCCCAAATGGAAGTTTAGAAGAGTCTATGGAGATGCAGATGTTTAGACTCCGGTACACTTGTTGATGTTTGTCAATGTGTCCAATTGTTTCGTCGGTAACACTTGAGATCATTGTTCTCAGTGATCATGTAGCTGTAATGAGTAGGTACTCCTACTTACTGAGCTGCAAGATAGTATTCACATAGTTAAGTTGTTCAGCCCAATTTATAATCCTGTGATGATTGCAGCATGTACTATGGGGCTTTGGTTTGCTGCCGAAAAATGTGAAGCCAAAGATTGTCTGATAGCTCAATGTGTCCTGATAACCAGGCACATTTTCCACTTGGTAACTGATTTAGAGCTTAAATTTTCCATGTTTGTGCATACAGCAATTCTGCAGCTCTTCTGTTGAGGATGTCAATCGATATGGTAAAATGCGAAACAGAGAATGCTGTTGTATATCTTAGGTGCACTATGGACATGGAAAAAAAGAATGTTGTTGCATTGAAAGGGTCAATAATTGCAGAAGCGGAAAGATGATACCAAAAATGTTAGAGCTAATTCAAAACCTGTGCCGCACTGCTTAAGGTGTTGCTTTATGATTTGTGCTCCTTGGAAAGAAGAATTACTATGGACATAGTGTGGCTCATAGGAGCAAATGCACCTATTATGAAAAATGCATTTTAAATGTATTTCAAAATGTTAGAAAATTTGTACAAAAAATCCTGGGTGTACATCTGAACATTTTATGTTATCCATCAAAGTTTTATGGAGAAAAGACAAATGCAAAAACATGTCACGTAAATAGCAATTTTGTATAAAAGTTGTCTTTTTCTCGCGAAACTAGGTGAGTGAACATAAAATGTCTAGATCTATACTAAGATTTTTTTTTCCAGAATTTTAGACATTTTTAAAATGGTTTTTAGGCAGTGGGTGCATCTACACCCATGAGCCAAAGTGGATTTCCGAATTACTATCTTCAATGTTATGATTCACGTTGTGATTCTTCATGCTTGACTTGGTGGGTTAGTATGCACAACAGTACAAGTGAATGATATATTAGTACTGAGTGAAATGTCTACTTTTGAACCCTGAACTATTGTAGTTAAGTTGTGAACTTGCTCTGTTTAACCTTGAATTCGTGAATCAGCAACTTAATTTTTTAAAAATAGGAAAATCATGTAATCAGGAAAAGTAATTTTTAAAAATCAGTATTTTTTGGGAAAATCTGGACTTTTTAAAAACAAATGAAACATATTTTCGAGGTTGACATTAAATTTATCAGTTTAAATATAAAGATTGAGTATTAAAAGAAGCTTCGCTACATGTCCTGTATGGACTATTAGATCCGTTTTTCAGGTTTAGTTTTGATATATTCCGCTATTTTTAAAAAAAGTTGCAGATGTTTCAACAAATTCTTATACTCCCTCCGACCACTATTACTTGTCCTTAAGATGGATGTATCAGGATATACTAGTGGTAAGAGGGAGTACTTAATTTTGTTTATCTTAATTTTTCTATTTTGATTATCTTACTAAAGTTAATGAGATGTTAAGATGCCACCTGTCTGCCACGTCTCGTCTCAGTCAGCACAAAACCACTTAGGACAGGTCCAAGTGCGTAAAGTTTATTCAGGAGGTCAGGATTAAAGACAACCAGTTTCAGTGTTGAAGGCTGAAAAGTGAACTACAACAAATTAGGGTTGGAATTCGGACAACTTTTCAGTTGAGAATTCAACAGCCTAACATGGATCATGTGCAAATAATTCTGCAAAATTCTAATTAACTTACGATGTCACATTTTTGACTTGGGTGGATTCACAACCTTATGTACCAATCTCTATTTCAAGGAGAGTTCTAGCACACAAAATGAAGAATCCTACAGGGTTGTTTGGATACTAGGATGTTCGGAAACCAGTTTATCCTAAATGCAATAAGAGTCCAACCATCTAAAAACTCTCTTTTGGTCGCCGTAACTAATTTGAGGATAAACCAGACTTGGTTTTTGTAAAACAGAAAAAATAAGTTCTTTCGCTGACATTTGCACCCACCACATATTCGGCCGGAGCCGGCCAGCGACGGCTGGGGCAGCCTCTCCTACGTCTACGACAGCATCTCTGACTGCCCAACCCAACACGGCGGTGCCGAGGCCTTCCTCGACATATTGGTGCCCGAGGGTGCCGCATGATGGAGATTACCGGAGCCGAGCACTGCACGCATGATGCAGCGACGCAGTTCCACACCCACGCTGGCCGGCGGCTGCCTTCTCAACTAAGTTCTTCAATCGTCACTCCCCACTGCAGCCAGGCCATCCCCTTCCTCGAGTTCCTCGTTGTCGGCTCTCAAAGACTGCGCCGGATCCCTCACCGTTATCACCAATGACCGCAGCGGTGCCATCCATGATTCGGTGGTCACCAAGGTCATCCGGAGTCGGCTACGCTACATGCAGCCGCTGTGAATATGTGTTTTGCACCTCGAGCCCCCCAAAAGTACTTTTTCTTAAACACGTTTAACCAAAAAACTAACTAAAACTGGTTTTGCTAAAAATCCTCCTTAATCCAAAGAACCACTACCGTAGCATATGTGTTTGCATATTATGGTAGCTAGCAGTACAGATTACAGAATGAACTTTCGAGCAGTACCTATTGGCTGTTCCCTAATTTTGGTCAGCGTGACTGGCAATCTGGCACTACCACTTTGCATGTGAGAACTTCATCAAACACTACAGAAGGATATTTGAATTATTGATCAGCTAATTGGAGTTGCCTGCTGCCTGCACGAAGTCTCGTCCGAGTTTTGCTCTGACTAGAAGCTCTTCAACCTACCCAGCTTGCAAACATGTTCACTCTAGCACTGGCACCCTTTGACGGTGTTTTTAATGGAGTCAATCGGCTTGCAGCAGTACTTGTTTCTGTGTGTGCTCGTTGAGGATGTACGTCTAGGTGTCAGGAAGTAATGGCATTATGTATGCCACACTGATGGCCTGGTCGAAGTGTGTTCATGTGGTAGCCAAGATTGTTCTTTTCTTGCGGAAAAGGATAGCACTGTTCTGGGTGGCAAGGGCAAGAGGGAACTGACTATCTTGACATACTGATATCCACACCTACCTCAGCAGTCCAGATTAAGATAAATGTATTGCTGTTATAGTGTTATATACATTTGGTTGCACAACTGGTCTCTGTAGTGAGATTCTCTCCCTGTTATGCCACCACCTCTTTCCTTGTTTCACCACATAGTTGTCAGCATCAACCCCATAGATACATCCATGGCAGATCATAGTTTTTATTACTTCATTTGAGGTACATCGGTTTTTTAAGATGATCGTAATGCACAGTAATAGATAAACCCATGCAGCTTCTTTTCTGTGGCACTTGATCTGTTTCCAAGAAATAGTTACAAAATTGGACCGTATTCTTACTGAATAAATGATATACCCAATGACGCAACGGCAACTCTAGCAGATTCCTCTAAATCACCCCATTCTCTAATAAACACCATTATAGAGGACGAGTTGCAAAAACACACTCTAGCAGATCCTCTATAACTATAATTTTAGAGGAGCCTCTAAAAAAAGCCCCGCCGATCTTGGAAGGGGAGACACCGTGACCTCATCTTCAGCCTGGCGGTGGATTTGGGGGCTCGCAGCGAAAAAGATGGTGGGGAAAGGATATGGAGTAATCGTTTGTCTCACCGACAAGTGGATCCTGCACGTAAGGAACAATATCCAGGCTACAGTTTACAGGATCTGACTATGGGCAACAGCTCTCAGCCTCTATTTTTGTACAGGACCCTCTAAAGCCATTTTTGAGGATCTGCTAGAGTTGCTCTGACCTCTCTTACAGCGTAAATCAGGGTTATGGGTGCACATATTGTAAGTTTGTAACAACTGTGCTCTTGACTCAACAGTGGAATTGCTTCATGAAATAATATTCTAGAAAGTTGCCCTGTATGCTGCTAGACAAAGGGATTTAATGACTTCTCTTAAGAAAGTTTGATATAGCTAGTTCAAAAGCCAGAGTTTTTCACCTCACAGAAAAGGCAGCACACACCAAAATGCTAACTGTGTAGTAGAGGTTGTTGCTCATTATTATTAGATTAGCACTGATTTCATCCATGTCTGTAGATACTGACCAAGTTGTACTCCCTCTGATCGGAAATAAGTGTCGGTGATTTTGTATTAACTTAGTACAAAGTTTGTACTAAGTCAACGACACTTATTTCCGATCGGAGGGAGTACATTTTAGGGCATGTACAGTGGTAGATGCTTATGGAGAAAAAAATATATGGCGAAATTAAAAAGTCACCTAAACGTTCCCTCTACAATGCTGGGTGCTAACTCTAGACGCTAAACCGTCTTTTGATGCCAGCGATTGCTGCCCTGCGTACAGGGAGAAAAGGGCCAAGCGCCCGCCGCATACTTTTGCGTGACTCTAGGATTTGCTGGTCTAACTGCTAATCGCCCAGGAAATAATTCCTAGCGTCCCTCACTAGGGTCGGTGTTGTAGATGCCCTTATAGATTATTAGCATGCACAGCCTGTAATATTATGGAAGGCCTTCTTTTTTGGGGGACACCAGATGGCAGCAACTTTTTATAGCCCTGCCTGTATTTTGGGATTGACTTTGCCGTCTGCAAGCTTTTTTTTGTAGTGAACATAAAACCAGTTTTAGGTTCGGCATGCTCTACTAAGATACTACTTCCTATGTTCACTATTATAAGACCTTTTAGATATTTCAATGTGGACTAAATACGGACTGATGTAAGTGAACCTACACACTGAAACGGGTCTAGATACATGCATTTTCGAAAAAACCTAAAACACATCTTATGATAGTGAACAGAGGGAGTATGTGTTTTAAACCACACGCTCATCACTTTGGTACTCTTTTTGCAGTCTGCCTCAAAGAGGAGTCCTGAGAGGGCCATTTCATGGTAATGGTCGTCCTGGAGGCAGTGGTCAGGGTGGTGGTGGCCAAAGAGGAATGTCTGGCAGCGGTCATCCTGGAAACACTGTCCAGGACAGTGGTGGGCGGGGACAGGGGAGAGCCAGAGGGCATGATCGCAACCGCGTGCAGGCGTCTGCTGCAGATCTTGATGCTGAACTGGAGCAGTATCATGCATCAGCAGTGAAGCAGAAATGAGGATCTGATGTTACATATATATTGGTGGGGTGGTGCTGAAACAGCATCATGAGTTGGTAGTTTTTGCTGTTAGTCTTCAGGTACCATGTTCTACATCTTCTTTACTTTTCATATCTGTACTCCTAGTGCTGGATATGTCCTGTTGTATTATACTTCTATTTGCAGCGTCTGAAAATCATTTAGTTGTCAACTCTCAGCTTTATGGTTAATAGTTATACTATCAGCTTTCCTTTTTGGTAGAATAGTTCTTTCTGGAAAGACATAAGTTATCATATCACTATTTACCAAATATTTTGTACTGGTTAAGGCCACAGTTTTCCCGCCTCATTATCTCAACTAAGCATTATACCAAATAAACGCCAGCTCGTGTGGGCTGTTTAGTGCAGTCCAAGGGAGCCCCCTACCTCCGCCCTTCTCTTATGCTGATGATGCGAACATTTCTATGGCTGCAATCAAGCATGAGGGCAGAGAATTTTCTGAGCTGTGATGTTACCAGTTTGATCACTAATTTTCAGAAAGGCCTTTTGCTCCGATCAGATGTGAGGGTCTCAATCTGACACGATATTTTGAGCTCCTTCCTGGCTATTAGCTCAAACTTCCTGCTGCGTCACCATGGTCTGCCGCTCTGCATCTTTCCCATAGGACGTGTTTGACTTTCTGCACTAAGGTTGTACTCCCTCCGTTTCAAAATATAAGATGTTTTAGCTTTGTGAAGTAAGTGTATTTAGACATCTTTTGGTGTGTAAGTTCATTTGAATATACACACTAAAGCATGTCTAGATACATTTACTTCACAAACCTAAAACATCTTATATTTTGAAACGGAGGGAGTAGGTCAGGAAGGGCGAGGATTTCTAAGTTTTGGCGGGCACCTTGGCTATGGGTGCAAGCCGAAAGATATTGCCCCGGCCATGTTTCTCCTTTCCAAGAGCACAAAGAGAAGCATCAAGCGATCCTTGCTTAATAATGATCGGATAAACCGCATTTATACCTATCATCAAATAATATTCTGTTGTCAAACTCTACTCTTGGTTGTCGCCAAACATTTTTCAACGGTATTCCAACTTCATCACTGCGCATCAAACAAGATAAAATCAGAAGAAAGCCAAGGGAAAAATTGTGCACAATAAGAATTGTCCTGACAATGGGAACTAACATAAAATTATAGGCCAATGGCCGCCGATTCAATATCGCCCGATGGCTGACTAAGGAAACACGTATATGGTGCTCCTCACTTGATTCATCCCATCCGACCAGACGATGGATGCCGAGGCGCCCACTTTGCCCTTGACGGGTGCCGGCGAACCCGAGATGCTCACCATGAAGTTCATCTTCTTCTCTGACTCGCTGAATATCAGTTTGTTGGGATTGACGTTGACAGTGATGCCCGGGACCGAGGTAACATTGGCGTGGTACGCCGAGCGACCGGACCGACGTTCGTCACCTTCCTGGGCACGTCCATGGCGAAGCCAACACCATAGTTGAGGACAGGGACGGTGATGGACGGGTAGTTGAGGTTGGTGACAGAGCCCTTGTCATCCGGACAGACGAAGGGACCCGAGTTGCCGGTCATGGTGGCTATCTGGGTCTTGTTGTACCCCTGCGCGCAGAGGAAGCCAAGGAAGTCGTTCTCCAAGGCGTCGTAGATGAGCACTGGGTATGGGGCACAGACTGGGTTCACCTGCCCGGCTCCGTAGGCCAGCTCGGCCTCCGGTGTCGTTGAGGCCGACATTTGCACTAGTAGAAAACGGGGCTAATATCCTGGGGCATTAGTCCCGGTTGCTCTTTGAACCAGGACTGATGCCCTGGGCCCCACCGCTTTTTTGGCCGCAGGACCCCAGAATCCATTAGTCCCGGTTCGTTTTGAACCTTTAGTCCCGGTTCGTATTACGAATCGGGACTAATGTCTCTGGAGTCGAATCCGGCCGTTGCCAGACTAATTAGTCCAAAGACGCAGCCTTTAGTCCCGGTTGCTATTTTTATTTTCTATATAAAAAATCTCCTTCTCCCTCCCCGAGCCAGCCACTCCCCCTCTCCACTCTCCAAGTGTTCTTCATGCAACAAGCTAGCTCGAGTTCATCCTCTTTGACCACCATTTTTTGTCACAATTTGGTGTCCCACTTCAATCTAAGTGGACTAAAAGGTGAGGAACTTTGAGCTTTTGTCTTTCATTGGTAATTTAGCTCATTTAATGCTCTAGAAGTAGAGAGATTTGTGAATTTTTTATGGGAGCAATTATTTAGATGTTTATTTGGTTATGTGTAGAAGTAGATGAAGATGGAGGTAGAAATAGAGGTAGAGATAGAGATATAGATAGAAATATAAAATATAAAATAAAAATAAAGATAGAGAGATAGAGATAGAGATAGAATTAAAAATAATGATAGAAATAGACATAGACATATAAATAGAGATAGAGATAGAAATAGAAATAGAAAATAGAAATAGCGATAGAAATAGAAAATAAAAATTGAGATAGAAATAAAAATAGTGATAGAAATAGAGATAGAAATAGCGATAGAAATAGAGATAGAAATAGAAAATAGAAATTAAGATAGAAATAAAAATAATGATAGAAATAGAGATAGAATTAAAAATTGAGATAGAAATATATAGATAATAGAAATAGAGATAGAAATAAAAATAGTGATAGAAATAGAGATAGAAATAGAAATAGTGATAGAAATAAAAATAGTGATAGAAATAGAGATAGAAATAGAAATAGTGATAGAAATAAAATTAAAGATATAGAAATGGACATACAAATAAAATTAGAGATAGAAATAGAAATTGTATATTTGATTTGCGTTTGATATATACTTATATAATGCAGATGAGCCGAGCATGAATGTACGCCGATCGATGCTCTGGAGATTTCATTAAAGGCGTGCATTCTTTTCTCAATGTGGCTGAGGCAACCAAGCGGAATGGTTTTATGTGTTGTCCATGCGGTGTTTATCGAAATGAGAAGGATTACCCCTCCACAAAGACCCTTCACATCCACCTGTTCCGGTTCGGTTTCATGTCCGGCTATAATTGTTGGACCAAGCATGGGGAGAGAGGGGTTATGATGGAAGACAACGATGAAGAAGAGAATGATGACAACTATCCCGAGTTCCCTGAAACCACCGATACCGCAATGGAAGATAATGAAGAAGAAGAAGGTGAAGAACGGGCATCAGATGTGCCCACTGATGATCTTGGTCAGGTCATTGTTGATGCACAGATTGACTGTGAAAGTGAAAAGGAGAGGGAGAAGTTGGAACGCATGTTAGATGATCACAAAAAGAATTTGTACCCAAATTGTGAAGACGGCCAGAAAAAGCTAGGAAGCACGCTCGAATTGCTGCAATGGAAAGCAGAGAGTGGTTTATCTGACAAGGGATTTGAAAAGTTGCTGAAAATTGTGAAGAAGATGCTTCCAAAGGATAACGAATTGCCCGCCAGTACGTACGAAGCAAAGAAGATTTTCTGCCCTCTAGGATTGGAGGTGCAGAAGATACATGCATGCATTAATGACTGTATTCTCTACCGCGGGGAGTACGAGAATTTGAATGCATGCCCGGTGTGCAGTGCATTTCGGTATAAGATCATGCGAGATGACCCTGGTGATGTTGAGGGCGAGCGCCCCAGGAAGAGGGTTCCTGCCAAGGTGATATGGTATGCACCTATAATACCACGGTTGAAACGTTTGTTCAGAAACAAAGAGCATGCCAAGCTGTTGCGGTGGCACAAAGAAGACCGTAAGAGTGACGAGATGTTGAGACACCCCGCTGATGGGTCGCAGTGGAGAAAAATTGACAGAGATTTCCCGGAGTTTACGGAAGACGCACGGAACTTAAGGTTTGGTCTAAGTACAGATGTCATGAATCCTTTTGGGGAGCAGAGCTGCAGTCATAGCACCTGGCCCGTGACTCTATGTATCTATAACCTTCCTCCTTAGTTGTGCATGAAGCGAAAGTTTATTATGATGCCAGTGCTTATCCAAGGCCCGAAGCAACCCGGCAATGACATTAATGTGTATCGAAGGCCATTAGTTGAAGAACTTAAACAGCTGTGGCAGACTGAAGGTGTACGTGTGTGGGATGAGTACAAACAAGAGGAATTTGATCTACGAGCGTTGCTATTCGTGACCATCAATGGTTGGCCTGCTCTTAGTAACCTTTCAGGACAGACAAACAAGGGATACAATGCATGCACGCACTGTTTAGGTGAGATCGATAGTATATATTTGGATAAAAGTAAGAAGGTGGTGTATTTGGGGCATCGTCAATTTCTTTCGCCCAAACATCAATTGAAGAAAAAAAGGCAAGCATTTCAACGGCGAGGCAGAAGTCCGGGGCAAGCCTAAACGCCATACTGGTGATGATATATTTGATATGGTCAAAGATTTAAATGTAATCTTTGGAAAGGGTCCTGGCAGTATCTCTGTTCCGAATGACGCTAGCGGACACGCACCCATGTGGAAGAAGAAATCTATATTTTGGGAGCTTGAGTATTGGAAATTCCTAGAGGTCCGCTCTGCAATCAACGTGATGCACGTGACGAAGAATCTTTGCGTGAACCTACTAGGCTTCTTAGGCTTGTATGGGAAGACAAAAGATACACCGGAAGCACATGAGGACCAGCACCGTATGAAAAGAAGGGACAGCATGCATCCAGAGGATATTAAGGGTCCTGCGAGCTACGCTCTTACCAAAGAAGAGAACGAAATCTTTTTTGAATGCCTGAGCAGTATCAAGGTCCCATCTGGAGTCTCGTCAAATATAAAGGGAATAATAAATATGGCAGAGAAAAAATTCCAAAACCTAAAGTCTCATGACTGCCACGTGCTTATGATGCAATTGCTTCCGGTTGCATTGAGGGGATTCTACCGGAAAATGTTCGAGTACCGATTGTGAAGCTATGTGCATTCCTCAATGCAATTTCGCAGAAGGTAATCAATCCAGAAGATCTACAACGGTTACAGAATGATGTGGCCCAATGTCTTGTCAGCTTCGAGTTGGTGTTCCCACCGTCCTTCTTTAATATTATGACGCATCTCTTAGTTCACCTAGTCGAAGAGATTTCCATTCTCGGTCCAGTATTTCTGCATAATATGTTCCCCTTTGAGAGGTTCATGGGAGTCTTAAAGAAATATGTGCATAACCGTGCTAGGCCAGAAGGAAGCATCTCCAAGGGCTATCTAACAGAGGAGGTCATTGAGTTTTGTGTTGACTTTGTTCCTGACCTGAAACCGATTGGTCTTCCTCAATCGCGGCATGAGGAGAGACTGAGTGGAAAAGGCACGCTAGGAATGAAATTAGCATACTGTATGGACGGACATTCTTTGAGTGAAGCACACTACACAGTTTTACGAAATTCCACGTTGGTGGAGCCGTATATGCAGCGACACAAGAATATTGTAAGCTCGGAAAACCCGGGGCAGTCTGACTCCTGGATTACAAAGTTCCACATGGCGACTTTTGGTGGTTGGTTGCAAACACTTCTCATAAATGACGCCACTGTTGGATATGAGCTGTCCATGTTGGCCAAGAAACCATCTTCCACTATATTGACTTTGCAGGGTTACGAGATAAATGGGAATACATTTTACACGGTCGCCCAAGATAAAAAGAGCACCAATCAAAATAGTGGTGTCCGCTTTGATGCAGCAAACGACAATGGGACAAAGGACACATATTATGGTTACATAGAGGAGATATGGGAACTTGACTATGGACCGTCTTTTAAGGTCCCTTTGTTTCGGTGCAAATGGGTCAAGCTGACAGGAGGCGGGGTAAAGGTGGACCAGCAGTACGGAATGACAACGGTGGATCTCAATAATCTTGGTTATAGAGATGAACCATTCGTCCTAGCCAATGAAGTCGCTCAGATTTTCTATGTGAAAGACATGTCTACCGAACCGAGAAAAAGAAAAGATAAGAAAACAAATACATCACACGATGAGCCAAAGCGCCACATTGTTCTTTCAGGGAAAAGAATCATCGTGGGAGTGGAGGACAAGACAGATATGTCAGAAGATTATAACAAGTTTGATGAAATTCCGCCCTTCAGAGTGAACACTGACCCAACCATCCTCTTAAACAAAGAAGATACTCCATGGTTACGGTGCAGAAGGAAACCCCAACACTAGATGGGGATGTTGGTGATGTGTAATAATGTATTAAACCTTTTATGTCAATGTATGATTTTGGGTTTTGAATTACTTATTCAATTTCAAATACTTTTCATAATCATAGTTTTATCAAATTCTAAAATATGCAAAAGCAATATTAATCAATATAGTTTTAATTGAAAATGGCAAAATATAATAGTTTGAATAGTTAGAATAATTAATTTTGAAAATAGAAAAAAGTTTTGAATTACTTATTCAATTTCAAACACTTTTCATATTAAAAGTTTTGTCAGATTCTAAAATATGCAAAAAGAATATTAATCAATACTAGTTAAATGCCCGCGCGTTGCAGCGGACTCTCTTCTTTCTTTCCTTTTTCCTTCCACTCTTTCTTCTCTCCTTCATTCTCCGCTAGAATTAAGTCGTATAGCTTTTTTTTAAAAAAAATCCTAAAATTCTAGACTTATGCCAAATTTTTCGCTAGAATTAAGGAGGACCTGACTCCCACATTTTTTAACCGCCCTATGCATTCCCTTAGATTTAGGAGTCCAGAATAAATACACGTAGGTGTTTTCTTCTTCTTTCTCTATCATAAATCCCTGATTTGCATTAATCCCTGATTTGCATTAATCTCTGATTGTTTTCCATGTATTACCAATTCTGATGATCCTGTCATTATGTAAGGGGTATATTCGTCACTTACATGTTGTATGTCGAGTGGGTGGCTTCACCACCAACTCGAAACCAATAGTAAAGATAGTTTTAATTGAAAATGGCAAAATAGTTAATAATTTGAATAGTTAGAATAATTGATTTTGAAAATAGAAAAAAGTTTTCAATTACTTATTCAATTTCAAACACTTTTCATATTAAAAGTTTTGTCAGATTTTAAAATATGCAAAAAGAATATTAAGCAATATAGTTTTAATTGAAAATGGCAAAATAGTTAATAATTTGAATAGTTAGAATAATTGATTTTGAAAATAGAATTTTTTTTGAATTACTTATTCAATTTCAAACACTTTTCATATTAAAAGTTCTCTCAGATTCTAAAATAAACAAAAAGAATATTAATCAATATAGTTTTAATTGAAAATGACAAAATAGTTAATAATTTGAATAGTTAGAATAATTTAATTTGAAAATAGAAAAAAGTTTTGAATTACTTATTCAATTTCAAACACTTTTCATATTAAAAGTTTTGTCAGATTCTAAAATATACAGAAGTTATTCAAATTGAAATTCAAAATTCATATTCAAATGAAATCTGCAAAAAAATTTAGGATTGGCGCGCATTTATTACCCCTTTAGTCCCGGTTCGTCGTACCAACCGGGACTAAAGGTCTGGGGCTCGGGCGCGAACTGGAAACCGCCGCCCAAATGTCTTTAGTCCCGGTTGAAGCCACCAACCGGGACTAAAGGCGACCGGGACTAAAGACCCTTTAGTCCCGGTTGGTGGCTTCAACCGGGACTAAAGACCCTTTAGTCCCGGTTGAAGCCACCAACCGGGACTAAAGGGGTGGGGGTATATAAGCCGCCTCCCTCTCCTTCTTCTTCCTCTTCTCACACTTAGGAAAAACCGACGCCGGAGAGACCGATCGACGTCGACGCCCGAGGAGCTCCGGCCGATTGCTGCGGCCGCCCCGCCGATTGAAGCCGCCGTCGTCACCGCCTCCCGAGCGCCGCCCTCGACGCCGCCTCCCGATCACCGCCCCCGAGCGCCACGCGCCCCCGACGCTGCCCCCGACGCCCGCTCGACGCACACCGCCGTCGCCGCAGACGCCAAGTACACCGCCGCGTCTTCGCCGCCTCCGACGCCGCCCCCCGACGCCGCCTCCAACGCCGACCCCCAGCGCCGCCCCCGACGACGCCACAATCACCGCCGGCCGACGCCCTCTGCAGGTAAAAATGAATTTTTTTAGGGTTATTAATATTGTTAGTAATAATATTAGAAAATGAAATAGTTAGAAAAATTGTTAGAAAATGAAATAGTTAGAAAATGAAATAGTTAGAAAAATTGTTAGAAAATGAAATGGTTAGAAAAATTGTTAGTAATATAGTTACAAAAAATAATAGAAATAGAGTTAGAAATAGAAATAGAATTAGAAAATGAAATAGTTAGAAAAGGAAATAGTTAGAAAAATGAAATACTAGTTAGCAATAATAGTTAGAAAATGCAAATTTAGGGTTAGAAAAATTGTTAGTAATATAGTTACAAAAAATAATAGAAATAGAGTTAGAAATAAAAATAGAATTAGAAAATTAAATAGTTAGAAAATGAAATAGTTAGAAAAATGAAATACTAGTTAGCAATAATAGTTAGAAAATGCAAATTTAGGGTTAGAAAAATTGTTAGTAATATAGTTACAAAAAATATAGTAATGTTGTTGATCTATATCTATGTGCTGTATATTATTTACTCGACGTATTAATCTTTTTTGTGTATTATTTAAGTTATGGATTTCGGCGCCGGGAGAGAAGGTGAAGAAGAATTGTTGAATATTATAGGAGAGGGTACTGGTGCAGAAGGAGACGACTCAGAAATTTTGAACGAGTCGGGTGAGGGAATGGAGGAGGAGCAGCCGCATGAATCGGAAACAAATGATGATTGCGAGGATGGCTCACAAGGGACTGGACGTGACTTAATAACATGGTCCGGCGAGGTATATATATATGAAGACTCTATTCATGAATCAGTAGATGGCGATGCATTAAGTGGTATATATATATATATTAATGAGTGTTTTCTTCTTTTAGACCTCTGAATCTTCTAGAAAGAAGCGAGGCCCGGCCAAACGGCTGGCATCCAATCAGCATTACACGATTGGGCGTCTCTCAAATGAAGGTGAACCGTTGGAACCCAAGAGTGTCGCAAGTGCGTTTACTACTCAATGTGGATGTCTTGTCAGGGACATGATCCCAATAAGCATTCAGTATTGGTATAAGCCCAAGGCGGCAAAGGGAGAGCCAGAAGAGGCAGATCCAGAAGAGGGTGCAACAGTCAATTATGTCACCAAGGTCATGAAAGATAGACTTTGGGAATCCCTCATTCCACATTTCAATCTGTCGGCCACCGAGTCCCTGGAAGTCGCAGAGATACAGAAGGAGAAAGTCAGGGAGTGGGCTCTCAAGAAGATGGCTGCACAGTTCAATAACCACAAGAAGCGGTTATGGACCGCTTATGTCAACGCCGATCGACAAGCTCCAGAATTTACTGGCCCAAATGAGAACCTGCGGGATCACTGGGACGCATTTGTGGAGTACAAGGAATCCGAACTGGGTAAGCTAAGGAGTGCAAAAAATAAGATCAATGCCGCGAAAAAGAAATATCACCATACGTTGGGTCCAGGTGGCTATAAGACTGCCGAGCCTAAGTGGGATATGCAAGAGGCCGCCCTACGAGAAAAAGGCATCGAACCAGAAACAGAACAATTGCCCAGAAGGTCAAGAAATTTGGCACTTGCGCATGGGGCTATCTACGATGAGAGAACAGGGAAATTAGTCCAAAAGAAGAAACAAATTGCTATACCCCTGGGAGAACTTGTCAAGACAATCGCCGAGGTTCAAGAGGGGACGTTCCAGCCGGACAGAGAGAACAACGAGCTGACAAAGGCCATCAAGAACAAAGAATACACAGGACGAACATGAGGTCTGGGTTCTGCCATTTCGTGGAGGTCTGGGTTCACCGAAGACAGCTAGACTTATAGAAGCCGAGAGAGAGCGAAGAAGCGAAAGGTGTAGGAGGAGGCCACATGGATAGAGAGCCTAGAAAGGCAACAGGCTGAGCTGAGAGAGATGTATTTAAAACAGCAGCAGGCACTGGACGAATTAAAGTCGCAAGGGACAACTCAGCCTCAGCAACAACTAGAACATGCATCAGGCGACCGATCTCAGCGGAGAAGCAGTGTGGCTTCCACGGAGGTCAGGGCCGATGAGGCACCGATGGATCGCTACCCCGTGGATGATATCAGCAAGAAGACAAACTGTGAGATGCATGTTCCCATGAAGATCATATCAATGAAGGTGGCGTTGGCTATGTGTTACCATCTGGACCAGAACAACTCTGGCATGGCCGTGAGATTCGAGCTGGCTATGCTCGTGTCGAGGTGGATGCAATTGTACCGGGGTATGAGTCCCTCGAGCTTGACGTCGCTGGACCTGAAGAGGAGGCAACACTTGGAGAAGTATTGGGTGGTGTCATTCTTTGGGATAAGAAACACATCGTGTTTCCAGGCTCAGCGCCAAGGCGGCCACCCTCTCCTCCGAGTCCTCACAATTCACCACCTCCCGACGACAACATGGACGACTACCATAGCCCGAGTCCACATCGATCTCCACCTCAATGTCAGCCGCCTCTGCCCACTCGTAAGTCCCAGAGTTATGGCAAGTCCGCTGCTATGTCCACTAGCAATGCCTCTCCGAAGAAACGTAGGGCCAAGAAAGTAAAGGCGGTGCCGCCTCCTCCTGTCGAGAAGACTGCTGAAGAAATTGAGGCGGAGGACAGAGCCAAAGTGAAAAGAAAGCTCGCAACGCTACGCCCGACCCCTACCCCAAAGCAGGTATATACTCCGAAACAGAAGGAGTGGGCCTTTGATATGCTTACCCAACCTTCGCAATATGAATTGAATAAGCCAGATGACTACACGCGCTATTTGGATAAGCAGGTAGATGCGAAAGAAGAAGCTAATAAGACAAGCGCAACTGCAAGAGGGAAAAGAGACGTTGCCCAGCTTGGAGCACAGGCCAAAAAATTGATCTCCCTGCTAAAGGTCTTTGCTAGTGATGCTGGTGGGAGTGTTGCTCAACCCAGTCCCTACGACTTTGCTGCTGATGCTGGTTTGACTCTTTCTCAATTGATGTATGAAGATATCCCAAAGGCGCCTGTAGCACGGCAATATGAAAAGGGGAAGAGTCTGGTCCCATCTGAGATTGAAAGGACTCTACCAACACAAATGCGAAGATTGCATAAGTGGTACATGCATGCCGCAAAGGGCGCGCAAGAATTTCTCCTTATGAAAATCACACGGGACCATTTCTTAGGTGAAGACTTGGTCCATATTGAGTTTGATGAATTCTTTTAGCTATTCAATCAAGACGTGCTCGACAAATCTCTCGTCAGTGCCTATGTTCTGTAAGTGATTCATTATTTCTATAAGTCTCTAGCTCAACTCGTTCTTTGCATGTAATTATCCTCACTACGCTGTTTATTATGCAGAATGAAGAGTATGCAATGTAAGCAAAGGAACGACTTCCAAGTTGGATTCATTGATCCAAATCGAGTTAACGCAGTGATGGTACAGAACAAACGCAAGGAGACGGAGGATATCTTGCTAGAGTTCTTACTTACGCAGGAATACAGAACTAGAATACTGTTTCCATACAACTTCAAGTGAGTGTTACTATCTTATACACAATTACTTTTCCTTACTCGATGTTAGAAGTGTAATTGATGAGTTATTAACTTATATAATTAAACTTGCGCGCAGTTACCACTGGATTTTGCTAAAGATTGAACCTGACTATGGAAGGGTTGAAATCTTTGACTCGTTGAATAAACAACTTAATGAATACCAAAACATCATTGATATGATGGATAGGTAATTTCAATCATTACGGCATTATATCGGTATCTTTCGTTCATTTATAACTCATCTATTCATTTTGTTTGCTCGGCAGTGTTTGGAAACGGTTTATACGCACAGTAAAAGGTGAATGAAAAAATGAGCTGATTTTCCGTTCGATCGAGGTAAGTCGTACGAGCTAGGTCCGCACATCCCTTTAATTCTAGTTTCAAATACCATTAAGTATATCAATCTTGATATGTCATTGACTAAAATCTATTCTCGTAAAGTGTGCGAGGCAGCCATCGGGGACTAATTTATGTGCATACTACGCTTGCGAGAACCTTCGCGCGCAGGTCACTGAAGGAATTGATTTTCAAACAGTAAGTGAACAATATACTGACAAATTTATTTATTGCCATCAATTTTGTTATGATGATTTATATTCATATTGATCTTCTTCTTCGTTGTTCGAAGCAAAGCGGAATCGGCTCTCACCGACTGAACGCATAATAGGAATTCAAGAGGAAATAGCCGGATTTCTGCTTGACCATGTCATTAACCTAAAGGGTGAATTTCATGTCAGTTTCGATTAGACAATTTGTATGTGTGTAATTAAACAAGTCGTGATCTTATGTGTGTAAACAAGTTGTATATACTTGTATGTATATGCTCGGCGGACAAGATATATTATATATGTATCGGCTTGTATATTATGTTGTAATATTGTATGAATATGTATATACGAAAACTTGTTTGAAATGAATCAAAAAATTGAATGGAGAAAAATACAAATAAATCCTAAACCCCTAAATAACAATTGAAATCCAGAAAAATAAAGAAGAAGCAAAGGCTGCCATGTGTGGGACTAAAGGTCCTACGCCCACGAGCGCCTGGCCCCTGCCACGTGGTAAGGCTTTAGTCCCGGTTCATAACGCAACAGGGGACTAATGATAGGGCTCCAGTCTCGGTTGGTTAGTCCCGGTTGCACAACTAGGACTGAAGCCCAGCACCAGCCGGGACTGATGCCTTGTTTTCCACTAGTGTTGAGTCACAGTGGTAACAAGTCTGAGATGACGCCTGCCGGCGACCAGTCCACCCTTGATGTAGGCGGCGGCGCTGGAGGCGTGCGGACACGCCATGGACGTTCCCAAGACGATGTTGTACGAGAGTTGCCGATCGTCGACCGTGTTCCCGCTCACCGAGATGTTTCGTGGCCACGCCGCTAGGATGTTCACTCCTAGGAGTATGACACATCACAATCATATTAAGATTCGGGATGCGTGCAAATTATAGTTTAAAGAAAACTCTAGCTAGGTACCTTTAGGATGCCCGGTGTGCTCAAGTTTGGCCCTGGCTATTGAGTATAGAAGCCATGGCAAGCCTGCACTCCCAAGTCCCAACGCGGTCACAACAATTATACTTGACCAATGCCAACAAAAGAAATGAAGTATATTTGCAGTACCAAACCTTGTGCTACTGTAGTAGTCCATGATCTCTTGGTACTGCGCATCGCTGTAGGACATGATGGCCCCGTCGGCTCCGCTGTCGTGCACCAAGTAGTCGTCGATGATGTCCTGCCCGCACAGCAGGATGGCGCCCTTGTAGTTCTTCCCTTCCAGGCCGCTCCCGCACTGCCCAGGGTCAATGAGGATGGAGCGCTTCCCGAGGTCTGGGAACAGGGTGATAGCGTTGCCTGCGATCTTCCTGCCGTTGCCGAGGACGATCTCATTGACAATCTTGCGATCGGTGGTGGCAGCGGTGACTAAGACCGTCCACGGCGCGAAGTTTTTCACAGAGCCCAGGGAGGGCCCTTCGTTGCTTTTGGATGCGGACGTTACGACGCCGCTCCTCATGGCGTGGAACGAGGCAATGGCCGTCAGGTCATCGGCATAGTCTAACGCGTACGCTATGCCCAGCGACGCCGAGATCATGTCCACACCATCCGAGATGGCGTCATCGAAGGCCGCCAGGATGTCCGAGGACGCGCAGCCTTCGTCGGGCCAGCAAACCTTGTAGATGGCCAGCCTTGCACCGAGGACGGCGCTGCGGGCCGTGCCGTTGGCCAGGCCGCAGGGGCGGATCCAAGATTTGAGCATTGGGGAGGGGGGGGGGGGGGGGGGGGGCGACATACAATCACTCACATACAATATTTTTTGTATGAATGTTTTGATCAAAGTCAACCCGGAAAACAAAAAGTCAACGAAAAATCTATTTTTGAGTTGACTTGGATGAAAAAAAATTCGAATCAAAATTCTGAAACCACTTTTGTACACCAGAATCCCATGCTGTATAAGAAAAACAAACTAAAAATGGGTTAATATGTCTTGAATAAAAATTTAAAAGGGGGTGTGTAGGTACCCACGTGAGCACAGAATCCACTCTTCCATTTTACGAAAACAAAACGGTGTGCACGTGGATACCTACATACCCCTCCTTCAACGTTTGATTCAAAATGTATTAACCTATTTTAGCTTGGTTTTCTAGTAGAACATGAAATATTGCTGTGTAAAAGTGGTTTCAAATTTTTTGTATGAATTTTTTTGGTCAAAGTCAACCCAAAAAACAAAAAAGACAACGAATAAAATCTATTTTTGAGTTGAATTTTATGAAAAAAATCCAAATCAAAATTCTGAAACCACTTTTGTACACCAGAATCCCGTGCTCTACTAGGAAAACAAACTAAAAATGGGTTAATATGTCTTGAATAAAAATTTAAAAGGGGGTGTGTAGGTACCCACATGAGCACAAAATCCACTCTCTTCTCTATACGAAAACAAAATGGTGTGCACGTGGGTACCTACACACCCCTCCTTCAACTTTTGATTCAAAATTTATTAACCTATTTTAGCTTGGTTTTCTAGTAGGACACGAAATACTGCTGTGTAAAAGTGGTTTAAAAATTTTTGTATGAAATTTTTTGGTCAAAGTCAACCCAAAAAACAAAAAGTCAATGAAAAATCTATTTTTGAGTTGTCTTGGATGAAAAAAATTCAAATCAAAATTCTGAAACCCTTTTGTACACCAGAATCCCGTGCTCTACTAGGAAAACAAACTAAAAATGGGTTAATATGTCTTGAATAAAAATTTAAAAGGGGGTGTGTAGGTACCCACGTGAGCACATAATCCACTCTTCCATTTTACGAAAACAAAACGGTGTGCACGTGGATACCTACATACCCCTCCTTCAACGTTTGATTCAAAATGTATTAACCTATTTTAGCTTGGTTTTCTAGTAGAACATGAAATATTGCTGTGTAAAAGTGGTTTCAAATTTTTTGTATGAATTTTTTTGGTCAAAGTCAACCCAAAAAACAAAAAAGACAACGAATAAAATCTATTTTTGAGTTGAATTTTATGAAAAAAATCGAAATCAAAATTCTGAAACCACTTTTGTACACCAGAATCCCGTGCTCTACTAGGAAAACAAACTAAAAATGGGTTAATATGTCTTGAATAAAAATTTAAAAGGGGGTGTGTAGGTACCCACATGAGCACAAAATCCACTCTCTTCTCTATACGAAAACAAAATGGTGTGCACGTGGGTACCTACACACCCCTCCTTCAACTTTTGATTCAAAATTTATTAACCTATTTTAGCTTGGTTTTCTAGTAGGACACGAAATACTGCTGTGTAAAAGTGGTTTAAAAATTTTTGTATGAAATTTTTTGGTCAAAGTCAACCCAAAAAACAAAAAGTCAATGAAAAATCTATTTTTGAGTTGTCTTGGATGAAAAAAATTCAAATCAAAATTCTGAAACCCTTTTGTACACCAGAATCCCGTGCTCTACTAGGAAAACAAACTAAAAATGGGTTAATATGTCTTGAATAAAAATTTAAAAGGGGGTGTGTAGGTACCCACGTGAGCACATAATCCACTCTCTTTCTCTATATATGTATGTGTATCAAGTTTTGCAAAAGTTGTGTATCTTTTGCAACAATGATGCAATGTTTAACTAAACTAGGATACGTGTACTTTGACAATTGTCAGTTTATGTTTAGAACCCCAATTACCTACAAGACCGTTGAATTAATCTTATCACACTTGACCTAAGTTGAATTCTAATTTTCAGTTCACAAAGGTTCAAGCTTACACTTATTATGCCTTGGAGAGAAGGCAATATGCTATATTCTTTCTTCTTTAATATTTTACCTACAAAAATTATAGCTAACTAAATGAAAAAGAAACTAGATCTATATCTGGCATCTGCAAAGTACTACTATTACTATGCAGTAAATAATGTACATCTTGGGTGTTAAAAAATAATGCTTTAGGCCGTATCGGAAGAGTTTAGAGATTAGCAGTGTCAATATACATACCTTTAAAAATAATCAGTACTGATTTCCCAGGATTATAGTACCGACAGAGTGGCAGGCCTGAAATTGCCATCAGGGCGGCTATCGCGCCTCGTTGCGTGCGGAATTTATACGTGGTGCCGGAGACTTGAATAGCGCAATTGACATCCTGCTCTGGGCGGTGGCCGATGCCTAATGAAGTGACGAGCGTGCGGCGGCGGTGATCTGCAAGTTACTCCGTACTCGTCGAGGGCATCCCGCTCGGGGGTTATTGGGTTTGCGGTCACCGAGTTCATTGCCATAGATTCACAGGTACCTTTGTTGCTTGTAATAGCCATCATTTGAAAAGTTGGGTAGGTAATTTCTCAGAGGGTCTATTTTGAACGAATATAGGCCAAACCAAATATTGCCGTGACTTCTCCCGTTCTGGGCCCATTGCGGTCCTGCATGTCAGTATTTCTCCATTTCATGTTAGTTCCGCGTGTCAATCTGTGTGGCAATTCGATGTAATAGGGTCACTCCGCAGCGGTGTACGATCAAGATCTAGTTCGTTCCTCCACCCTTAACCTTGCCTGAACCCTACGACGGCAGTGGCGGCGGCGGCGACACAAACAAATAGCGCTGCTTACAGCTCGCGTGCTCGCGCCCGACGTCCCGCGTTGATGCCGAATGTCGATCGAGCCGTTGCGCGGAGTTAGATCGCCATCGCCGGGAGACGAGCTGAGCAACACAGAGGATGGAAGGGCCCACAACTCAGGAATCATGTCTCACCCAGAGCATCTGGAGGAGGTGAGCTTGTCTTCTCTTATGTATTTTACCCTTCTTCATCGGTATCTGCTAGCTGGATGTAGGAAATCAAGATATATTTTAGCGAGAAATGTTTGTTAGTCGAACACTAACAAGCATTTCTTATTTCCCCAACTTTGTGTCGAGTAGGATTCGCGAAGATTACAACGTTCCTCTACAAATTCATCAGTACGTTGCTATGCTTGACAATGGCCACTCCCTAGTCGTGGAGGGTTGTAAGGTAACCTTGCCCGCTACAGAAGGAAGCTTCAAGTCTATAACTAGGATGGTTGAACTTGTTCGTGGAATTGTTCCAATGGGCTCCACACAAATTGCAGAATTTGAATGGGTATCACTGCGGGAGGTTGTTACACATATGGACATGCAACTGATTGAAGATCAATTGGAAAGGTTTGCAGACTCTCCTGGGCACATTTTGCATGCTAAAATTATTGGTAGAACACGAGATGGTGCTGTTGCCCTGGCATCCAAGAAATCTCCTGCTGATATTGTTTGTCATGTTGGTAATCTAAGAAAATCTGCTGCTGGTGCTCAAGCTGCTATACATGCTAGCAGTAAATCTGCTGCTATTGCTAAACTTGCTGCTGGTAAACATCATATAGCTGCTGAACCTCCTGCTGGTGTTGAAAAACCTACTGCTGCTGAAACTCCTGCTAGTGCTAAAAAACCTGCTGCTGCTGAACCTCCTCCTTCTCTCAAAATGGTGGCCACATTCGACAACTACATTGTAGAACTTGATGATGGCTCAAATGTTCTCGTTAAATCACACGATGTTGATGTCTACGTCGATCGCTAGAAGGGGATACAAGTAGCTAATCTGATTGGAAAGTTTAGTGAGAACTTGCTGATGGGATCTCACCAAAAAGCAAGATATAGTTGGTTTAATAGAAGGATCCAAGATTACATTGACATTGGCATTAACAGTCAACCTAATTTAGATGTGGCATTGGATAAATATGGAACGGGCAACCATATACTATTTCTCGGTAACGTAACCACTCGTGCTGATCCAGGGTATGGTTTAACTGAAGGTAACGGGAACATGCCTAGTTCCATAAGGGATTGGATCAGCCCTAGTAAGGTTGATACTCGAAAGGAAAGTCCAAAGAATACTGCAAAGGTTACTCTAACAGATACTCTGAAGTGGAACCGCAAGCTCCTATGCAAGAAGACCTCCGCCAGAAAGAACGCCTCCGCGCAGTCTAGGGCAGAGTGGTTGATGACCACCAAGGGGCAGAACACCTGTAAGAAGTCAACCAGAAAGAAGACTACTGAGGAGAACACCCAGTCAACCACAAAAAAGACCACCGAGGAGAACACCCCCTTAACCACAAAGAAGACCACCGAGGAAACCACCCCCAATAAGTCAACCACAAAGAAGACCACCGAGGAAACCACCCCCAGGAAGTCAACCACAAAGAAGACCACCGAGGATAAGACCCCTAAGATGTCTACCACAAAGAAGACCACCGAGGAGAACACCCCCAAGATGTCTACCACAAAGAAGACCACCAAGGAGAACACCCCCAAGATGTCTACCACAAAGAAGACCACCGAGGAGAACACCCCAAAGAAGTCAACCACAAAGAAAACCACCGAGGAAACCACCCCCAAGAAGTCAACCACAAAGAAGACCACTAAGGATAAGACCCCCAAGAAGTCAAACACAAAGAAGATGATATGGGCACGAAGGAGGAGGTGAAGCCCAATTTCAGGACTCCACCAAGATGAGGGAAGCTCGTTGCATATTAGCATGCCAGGATGACCTATGATATGTAATAATTAGTCTAAGGTTGTGTCAGCAATTTATATTCATGCCTATGTTATTTCGTAGCTAGGTCTAGTTGTGGGCCACTTAGATTTATTTGTGTTTTGGGTTTGGGCCTGTCCAAGCCCAACAGTTTTCTGGCCATCTATATAAGGAGGCCAGCAGTCTAGGGTTTAGGGAGTTCAGTTGTTTAGTTGAAAAACATTGAGTTGTGTGCTGCGTGTAGCATCCCTCCGGGGACGGCGCTGCCATCATCTATCTTATCAAATATATTGCTGTGAAGGTTCTTGTGTTCATCAAGGATTATCAGGCTCAGGTTTGAGGCGTGTTTATTCTCTTCATGTTGCTTGCTGGATTCGTTCCTCTTCTTCAGGTTGCGTTCATCGCGTGATTGGAAGATTATCTATCTGGTTGACTCGCTGTGAAAGATCGGGACAAAACTCCAAGGATCACCGGCGTGATCCTTATCATGTGGTATCAGATTACGGGGTTGATCACCGCGAGTATCTTCTGTTGATTGTTTGATCTGCGGAGTGTTCTTTCGAGGCTGTTTGCAGATCAGTTTGTTCTTCACCAGTTTTCAGATCTGATTGGTCTCAGATTGTTGTTCTTGATCGGTCAATTTTAGATAGGCGTGAATTCCCTGGGCGATCGAGGCGCCGATCATTGTCCAGTTATATTTTTGTTCTTGATCGGGTTGCAGATCCGTAGACAAGCTACGATCAGATGCAAAGTTGGTGCAAGGAAAGCAAGATCCGATCGCAGTGTCCTCCAAGATCGATCACAGAGTCCACGCGCATTGAGGAGCTTCACGTGTGCAATCAGACTCATCGTGTGCAGTTTTCCAATCCCGATCGCTGTAGGTTCAAAAAAAAAAAATCAGATCGCGCCTGACCACAGAAAGGCTCTGTGGTCGAGCGAGTCTCGCTCGCCCGCGGGATCGCTGCTGGAACCGCCCTCGAGTGTCGGCCGCCTGAAGAATCGGGCCGGCCCATCAAATCAGCTCACCCAGCAGCAGTTTCCAGATCCGATCGCTATAAAAAAAACAAAAGGAGCGAGCAACGCACGCCACCAGCACCCTGCAGAATCGAGGGTAGGCGTGGAATCGATCGCTGCTGACAGATCGGATCGGAGTAGCGCGCCCCTGGCGTCTTCGTGGGCCGGCCCAATCTGAACAGGAGTGGGTTGCTCGTTGCACGTCTTGTGGCGACCGTCCCGGGTCGCTCGACCTCAGACGGCCTCTGCCCCTCAGCGAGACCTGGCCGCGCCTGCAGTGCCCCGCGTCAGCTCCTCGCCTGCGCGTGCTGCCTGCAGAAACCAGTCCCGATCCAGCGCCCCGCGAGCCTGCATCTCCTTTGTGCCTCAGCCGCCCTGTCAGCTCTCAGTTCCTTCTGATTTGCTCCAGTTTGCACAGATTTTTTACTGATTTTTGTGTGACTGATCACTAGGAGCAACACAAGATATTTTGGATCAGTGACGGCTGGGATCACATAGTACTACAATGGATTCTTTTCCGGGTGATTATTACGGCTATAAGTGTCGCCGTGGCAAGAAATCTAGCAATATTTTCAATGATTATCTTGACCTGCTGGATGGTGTTTTAGCATATGATGCATATGAGATCAATTGGCAACTGACCTATGATGCAACAGCTGAAGAGTATGAGTCATGGGAACATCATATGCTATAGGGTTTCTACAGGTGTGCTACCTATGATCAAAACATGACTGATTCTCACCGTTTGGCTCTTGCAGACCGACGCGTGGATGACAGGCTATACAGTTGGTGGCATAAAGCGTTGCAGGAGAAGAGCATTACCTCTGCAACTTGGGCGAATTTCAGAAACTTTCTGCGAGAGTGCTTTATACCTTCTAGCAACGTGGTTCCTTCTCGAAAGCCCATGGTACCCATAGAAGTAATTAAGCAGCCACCCAAGGTTTTGCATTGGATAGAGGATGTTGGCAAGAGCATAGCTCCTATACCGAAGGTCGCGACAGCTGTGACTACTCATGAGAAGTTGACAGTTGTTCCATTGCCGACAGTTAGCAAGGTGGTAGCCACGAATTCTGAATTGTCAGCGGTTGATGTTGTCAAGGCTGATGTTGTCAAGGATGTCGTGGAGGAGGTTGTACCATTGAGTGGGCTGAATATGCAACTCAAAAGAGTACATAATGAGACTTGCATGACAGCGGATAGAGGCCAGCGATGGAATTTATTTCAGGCGCAGTGCATAATCAAAGGCAAAGCATGCAAGTTGATGATTGACAGTGGTAGTTACTGTAATGGCATTAGCAAGGCGGTTGTGGAGGCTTTGGGTTTATCCACATGGCGTATTCCAGAACCGAGGCATGTTGAGTGGGTTAATAGCTGCGGTATGCTGAAGATTACTCACAAGGTGCGTGTGCCATTTACAGTTGATGACTATGTTGATGAGGTGGACTGTGATGTGTTGCCATTGGGGGTGTGTGGGCTGTTACTTGGACGTCCATGGTAGTATGATCACAATGCTATGCATGCTGGGAGAGCAAATACATATTCTTTTGTGCATGATGGCAAACAACGGACTTTGAAGCCTATGAGAGATGATCAAATCAAGTCCGATGTTGTGTTGGTGGTTCGCAAGGAGAAGTTGCATAAAGCTAAGCCACAACCAGGGCTAGCTAAGGTGCAGCATGAGGAGCATGATGCGAAAAGCATCGATGGTGATAATGTTTCAGCCAAGCCTGTAGATGACAAGCCAGTTGTTCTTGTTAGTGACAAGCCAGTTGAAGTGAAGCCTCATATTGATGAAGGGAAGGATATGTCAGCATGTGTTCCATGTGTTCCACTTCCAGTTCGTGTTGACATGGGTGTTCAGACCGATGACGGTGATGCTGATCGTGTTCCGGTGCATACGGTGCCACGGGTAGTCAGCCACAGTTTTGTTAGAACACCTCGGAGACGTTTTGTTGGAGCAGCAGTGCGTGTGCATACAGGCAAAGATGGACGTGTTCATCAGTTGTGTGGCCCGGGTATTACTACTTTGCAGGGTCGTGCTAAGCAGGTTCATGTTCAGCAATGCAAGGTTCCAGTAAGGTTTGAGAAGAAGAAGGTGGAGGCGCCTAAGCACAAGTTTATTTGGCGAAGAAAAGAGGTGCCACCACCTAGGGCTGTATCAAGTCGAGCAGGCCAAGAGGGAGGCTGTGGTGAGGAAGGCAAGCAAGACTTGAAGACGGCAAATATACATGGTGCTCTTGTTGATATTCTGCCACCCTATCGAGGAGACCCTCACGCGTTGGGGACAACACTTTTTGAAGGGGGGGAGGATGATATGGGCACGAAGGAGGAGGTGAAGCCCAATTTCAGGACTCCACCAAGATGAGGGAAGCTCGTTGCATATTGGCACGCCAGGACGACCTATGATTTGTAATAATTAGTCTAAGGTTGTGTCAGCAATTTATATTCATGCCTATGTTATTTCGTAGCTAGGTCTAGTTGTGGGCCACTTAGATTTATTTGTGTTTTGGGTTTGGGCCTGTCCAAGCCCAACAGTTTTCTGGCCATCTATATAAGGAGGCTAGCAGTCTAGGGTTTAGGGAGTTCAGTTGTTTAGTTGAAAAACATTGAGTTGTGTGCTGCGTGTAGCATCCCTCCGGGGACGGCGCTGCCGTCATCTATCTTATCAAATATATTGCTGTGAAGGTTCTTGTGTTCATCAAGGATTATCAGGCTCAGGTTTGAGGCGTGTTGATTCTCTTCACGTTGCTTGCTGGATTCGTTCCTCTTCTTCAGGTTGCGTTCATCGCGTGATTGGAAGATTATCTATCTGGTTGACTCGCTGTGAAAGATCGGGACAAAACTCCAAGGATCACCGGCGTGATCCTTATCAGAAGACCACCGAGGAGAACACCCCCAAGAAGTCAACCACAAAGAAGACCACCGATAACACCCCTAAGAAGTCAAACACAAAGAAGATCATCCCCAAGAAGTATACCAACAAGGAGTCCACCCCCACTGGAAACACCAACAAGGAGTCCCCCCCTACAAAAACACCACCCCCCCTACAAATGACTGGACATTAGCAGACTCAGATAACGAGGATACTTGTCAATGGGAATGCCAAATTGAAGAAGATTTTATGGAACAAAGGGCAGAACCACCATCATTAGTACAGACAGATGTGAGAGAAAATTTCTCAGCACAGCAAGTAGATTGGTAGAATGTCAATGTCAAACCCATGGGAGGTGATGGCGTCGACGAACCCATGGCAGAGAAAACAATGTGTGATGTACTTGGCATCGCTAGTGAACCTAGTGATGATGATGTAGAGGAATAAAATGTAGGTCCTCCCGTTTCGATCATAGAGGAAGATGAGGACAGTGAAATAGAGGTGGTGGAACAAGAAACATGTGATGATGTAATCGATGAATCACTAATGGAGGAAGCTGCCATCCCAGTAGATGATGAGGTCACTAGCGAGTTAGCGATAACATATGATCCAGTGGTACCTGTAATTATGATGGGCACATACTTCGCCAACATGGTAGAATTCAGGAAAGCATTTGTGCAATATTGTATCATCGGAGAGTTTAACGTCTTCAGAACTAGAAACACAAGGAAACGATACGAGGTGAGGTGCAGATTAGACTACTACAATGGGGAGAGGGTGAAGGATCAATGCCCATGGAAAATCTCCGTTAGGATACTTCCTGGTGGAGAAATAGTTAGGGTACTGAGAAGCTTTCCTCGCACACAAATATCTATTTCTAACTGACGGGTTCCGGTTTTCATATGTGTAGCAAGTTTAGGAATTATTATGAAGCAACTAATGTATAAAATGAATGTTCCGATGCAGGTGAACAAGATGAAACCTGCACACAAGTGTCCAACAGGCTGCAAACTAAGATCTTCTTGTGCAACTCAAGAATGGGTTGAGAAGATTGCTTTGGCCATTCTTAAGAAAATGCCAAATGAGACTGCCAAGGCGATTCAGGTAATGCTTATGGCTGATTACAACATCAAGCTACCGTATCACATAGTTTGGAAAGCTAAAGAGAGAGCTTTGAAAACACTATACAAGGACTGGGATAATAGTTTCAGGCTGTTGTACAACTTCAAGGCTGAAATACAATCTAGGTCTCAAGGTAGTGTTGTCGAGATTGACACGAAAGAGGAGGAGGGGAACATATATTTTAACCGTTTTTATGGCCCTTGAGCCCTGTATTCAAGGATTCAAGGAGGGTTGTAGGCCGTATTTGAGTATAGACTCCACTGTCCTCACTGGTAGATGGAATGGTTGTCTAGCATCAGCGACAACACTAGCTCTTAGAGTGGCAGCATACTGGGAAGCCATTCCCACACACGTTAATCTTCTTGGTTCAAAAAAGAACTCTGCCACACCTGGATCAATATGTGAGTGAGTACTTCTCTTTGGCTAAATTTCGAGCTACCTACGCTGGTGCCTTCCCTCCTTGCACAGACCAGTCAAAGTGGACTGTGGTTCAACTACCATTCAAGCTGTGTCAGCCAAATGTTAAAAGAGGCAAAGGAAGACCTCAGAAGAGTAGGTTTAAGAATTTCATGGAGAAGCAGGGCATGCCTTTTAGTGGTAGAAAGAAAGGCAAAAACAGATGTAAGCAATGCAAATGGACATAGAGCAGCGGGGTGTCCTTTGAACGGACCAAAGCCTAGGTATGAAGTGTTTGCGTGTATGATCTTTATTAATAATTCGGTAATATCTATGCTTACCTGCTTTCTAACATTTGTTAGGAAGCGCAAGACAAGGTGCAAGACTGCTGATGTTGTGTATGTGCTTCACGAGGAAGTTGAGTGGAGTGATGATGACACGGGATCTGATTCAGATTGGCCGGACATTCCAGAACCTTCTGATCCAACATACAAGAAGGCAAGAAAACTGTCCCCAAAGAGGAAGAAGACAGCTAGGGCGGAGCATGACTAATCCAGTCTTATTTCTGAGTGCTTCGTCTCTGTAATACAACAAAATTGTGAAAGCTATTTTTCCGGAACATGTGCGTGTGCAGTGCAAAATAGGGGCCCTAGAACTGCCCAAAATTCTGTCAGAACTGTATTTGTTATGGAATTTGTAATTTGTAAACTATGTACTCATTTTTAATAAGCCTTGTTTGACATTATGCATATGTTCTTTTTCGGTGATTATGTTCAGAGGGACAGTCATAAAAGGCAGAATAAATGGCCTAGGATAACATTTCACATTACACAATATTTGGGTCCTGACAGTTCTGCTTTTCAGGTGCTAGACATCATAATGCCAACATAAACTGCAAATGCCATGGAACATATCCATATGAAAAGCATATTGTTTCCACCATCTGTCCTAACCTTGATCTGTTCTATTTCAGCTGCTTGCTTCTACAACTGAGCATGCACACCACCACTCTGCTCGAGCTTCCGAAGTTGGTCTAGAAGCTCCTTGTTTTCATCAAGCAGCGCACGGTTCTCCTCCATCTTCTCCCATACAGCATCACAAAGATCACGAACAAGCTCTCTCTAGAAAACTGGCAGCGGGTCGTCCATCCACTCATACTTCTCACAGCCTCGGCCCTTGCCTTCCTGCAAAAAACAAAGTAAAGGAAGAGGAAAGATGTGAGAATTCAAATAACTAAACTGCCAAACAAACTTGATTAGTTTACAATAATACCGCGCGGATGCCGAAGTTGTAGAATCTTCTCCCAGCATTTTCATCCGTCCAAGTAATCCATCTCGGCATCTTTACTCCACATTCCCAGATTTTGTCCGGCGAGTAGTCGTAGGGCTTACTCCGGTAAGGGATAGGGGTCGTCGGCGAGCCGACCCTGATTCCGCCCGTGAAGAACTACAATAGCTGCGAACCATTGCCTTGCACCCAAGGGAGAGCACATCAGAGGAACTTGGTGGGGAACTAGAACAACAGATGTGAGCTAGCCGGAAAAGAATCGTAGGTGCAAGGGGGAGAGGGGAAGAAGGAAGAATCAGAGTGAAGAGGCTGCTCTTGCATCCGGCAGTTATACCAGCGCGCCCCCCCAGAATGTGACCGTTTGAGTATGACAGGTGGGATCGTGCAACGCAACTATGCCACCAATGAAATTGCCATCATGGGACACAAAGAAAATGTATTGTTTACAAGCGTGGAACCAATGCACAGTCGCTGGGGCCATGTGCTTCCATGGAGAGCTACCGCGTCAAAAAGATCTGTTTCCCTCTAGGCAGACACCACGATAACTATCCTCCGCCTCCTGTTCTTGACACGAGCGATCCCTCCCCATAGTTCAGATGGCTCGCACCGGCCGCTACAACACCTCCTGTGCATGACGTGGAAGCTCCACCCCAGGCCTCAGCCATGCCACCCCAGGCCTCAGCCACGGCGGCGATACATACTACCACAGCGGGAACTCCACGCCCGGTCGTGCACAGCGCGGCAGGTCAAGCCGCCACCACATCAGATGGCCATGGTGGCTTGAACCGAGCAGCAATGCATCTACTCCAACTCCTACTTCTTCGACCTTGAGCAGGTCTCGTAGTGGCTCCAGTAGGCCTCGCAGTGTAGGCCGGTTTAAGACCGCCCTCAAACCCGTTCCGTTCATCAATCTAGAATCGGACGATGAGGACGGTGGCATCAACGCTGAGCAGCCAAGATCCGCTGACGCAAAGTTTGTGTGAGATATGAGGATGGCCATGACCAGGTCATTGGAATCCCAAGGCAGGGGGAACAACAAGGCAACGACGATGGAGGGTGAAGCAGAGGGAAAGGACAAGGCCCCAATGGAGGTCGACTCCGACGACTCCGACGACGTCATGTATTGGGTTTAGCAAGTGGTTTAGTTAGTAATCTATGAAGAAAATGCAAATGTCATGCATATTAGCTAGCGGTTTCTATTCAATGCAATTTATCTTGCGTAAGATTTGACCCTTCCATTTTAAGTTAATATATAAAATATAATGCATTTTATCTTCCACCGTGTCCTGGCATGCCTTGTCGTGTATGCAGACCGGTTCCTTCTCGTCGAAGGGTCTAGCTAGGATGCTGGAACTGGCACGATGGGACGGGGCAGTGAGCGTCAGTTAATCGGCGCCACGTAGCCACCCGCGTGCCAGGCGGGGGCTCTATTTTTCATTTACGGTGGATATAGCTTGCATGAGAAGGTGAGAAGACAGAGAGCAGTGGTTGGACCACGGGCTGGGCTGTTTGACTATCTTACCTTATTATTCATTCACCTACTTCCTATAGGAAGAGAACAACCGTGGGTTTGTTTCTTGGGTAGATCAAGAGTGTCCAGACACACTAATGAATGCACTATCACGAGTATGGGGATTGTACCATTCTAGCAATACTGCAAGAAGTGCTGACAAAATTAAGCTAGTTGAGCTAGAGAAGAAGAATTCCGCTCTATGCGTCGAGAAGGTTGTGCTGATGGAAGAAGCTAGTCAGCTGAAGGATAATTTGGAAATGCTGAAGAAAAATGTGGATGAATTGGAGAAAAAAAGGAAGTTGCAGCGGGTGCTAACGCGCGCACATGAAGTTGTACGGATGTTGAACAGAGTAGGATGGAACACCCAAACCGAGAAGGTGAAAAGGATCAAGGAAATCATTGATGAGCCATTGTTCAAAGAAACACCAAATGATGATGAGTTATATGAGGACTTAGATGTTGACACGAAGTGATCATCAGCAGAGGTATCACGAGATTAGCATAGTTAAGAACTATTTGCTATCTGCTATTTGCTCGATGCAATTAGCACGAACCTATTATTAATGTTACCTACCGTAACCGATGAGTCGCAATGATGAATTGCAAGTGCTACGTGCCATTTATTCATTTGTTTACCCATGGAAGGGAACTCCTCCATCTATGGCTACTGAACTAGTAGTCGCTAGAGTAGAGTCAGCGATGATGATGCAACTGAGATCTCTTGAGCACGCCTAGTGAACTAGTCAGACTGTAGCGTGTCTCGTCAATTTACTTGCCCTGTCAAATCCCACTGCCCTGTCAAATCCCACTGCCCTGTGAAATCTCATCCCGCTGCTATGCACAACTTGCTACCACGCGTCTGTTGCTTGGGTTTTTCCACTGGCCATGAATCCTAACCCTTATGACATGTGGCCCCATGTAGGCTCGGAACACTATTGACAAGTGGGGCCCCAGACACACCTCGGACCAAACCTTACCCAGACAAGTGGGTCCCCACACGCTTCGGATGCTAAACCTGGACTAGTTTGTCTCACTCCTTTGTCTCATGGAGCAGGGGACCTCGATGAGAAGCATTTCAATGGTAAGATTTTGTTCTCTATTCCTTCCTCATGTCAGACGAGAGCGGATTTATTCCCCCTTGCACGCTATCTCCTTTTTCAGAATGTCGCTCTGCTGCCTTTAGTCAAACAACGAGGGGACCCAACAACGAGACTCCTTAATTGCTGCCTGGCGGTAAACGTACGTACATCCTTACCCACGATAGCTGCCTCTCACTGATAAGTGGGCTGGAATACCAGGGCCCGCGGTGACACGTCGGGCAAGCACTCTCTCAGAAACGAAGCGACTGGGGCTCGCGTGGTTCAGTTTCCAAAGCGCTATACTTGCATTTACTGCGGCGTGCAAGGGGAACCAGTCGCGCACTATTTACCCCACGATCTCGCGGCCTGCAAAACAATTGGATCCCCAACTTCCTCTTCTCTCAAAAACGAAGCGACTGGGGCTCGCGTGGGGGGTTCAACTTCCAAAGCGCTAGAGTTGCATTTACTTGCGCGGCGTGCGAGGGGAACCAGTCGCACACTATTTACCCCACGATTTCGCGGCCTGCAAAACAATTGGATCCCCAACTTCCTCTTCTCCAGAGATAACCCCCTCCCCTCCCACTCCTTGCACCGCCACCACCGTCATGGAATTCAACGGCAATGCCTTCACCGACTACCACAAGGTCCCTGCTCATGGGGACACCGTCCTCACGGTGATGCACACAACCAACCCGAGAGAGGTGGCCAAGTTCATCACCATGTTTGAGCGTTGGCTTGGCACCCTGAAGCAACTGCCGATCGTCGTCCTCAACCTCGAGTACACCAAGACCAAGCCTGCCCTCGCCGCCCTCCTACAACTGTGCATGCGCGATCACTACCTAATCTGGCACGCATCCTTGGCAAGAAGGTACTTTATTGAGCTCATAAACTTCTTGAACCGCCCCGACATTTCCTTCGCCATTGTGGACAAGCGCCAAGACACCAGTAAGCTTGAAGCTATGGGCGCCCTCATACCAAACCACATGGACATACAAGATCACTTCATCATCCCGGGCACTAATGGCCACGTCGGCGCGGGCGCGATGGCGGCGCTAATCATCGACCCCGCCTACGCTGTGTACAAGAACAACTTCCACAAGGAGCTGCACAACACCTGGCATCGCAGGCATCTGGTGCCGGCGCAGATCCACTATGCAGCAAAGGATGCGTATGTATGCTACACCATGTATTGTACCATTAGTATCATGCGAGCCCACCTGAATCGTAACCCTCCAAACCAGTCACCATTGAGGGAGAACCTCATAATGCCATACTAGATTCATGTACTGTTTGTTCCCGCTATGTAAGTGTCCGAGGATCATCCTTATATATAATTTAGTAAGTGTGTTTCCCTATGTACTTGAAGTGTATCTGTATAAGGGGCCGAAGATGCCCAGAGTGCGCCCATGCCTTCCGTTGATGTCCAGAGCGCGCTCTGTGCGTGCTCTGCCGGAGATGCCCAGACATGCCGCATGAGTGTCGTTGATGTCCAGAGCGAGGCCCTGACTTGCCCTCTCTAACTTGTCCCTAACTTGCCCTCACTGCATGCGGGCCCTGATGAGGATTGGCACGCCAGGACGACCTACGATATGTGATAATTAAGTCTAAGGCTGTGTCATTAATTTGTATCTATGTTCATGTTATTTCTTAGTCTGGTCACGTTGTGGGCCAATTAGGTTTATTTTATGTTTTGGGTTTGGGCCTGTCCAAGCCCAACAGTTTTCTGGCCACCTATATAAGGAGGTTGGGCGGCAAGGGTTTAGGGAGGCTGAAAATTATGTAGAACTTTTAGTTCCCACGTGTGTGTTCCATCCCTCCGGGGTTGGCGTATTGAGACGGCGTCTCCGACGTTCGTCTAGTTATCCACTATATTGTGTTATGCGTGAAGGTGCTTGTTATTCAAGTATTGTCATGCTTCGGCGTGAGGCTCGTTGTTCATCATCGAGTTGCTCATTGGATTCATCTGTTCGGCGTGAGGTTCATCTACATCGACGAGTTGCACGCAGGATTGACGTTCCCCCATCTTCAGGTTGCGTGTATCGCTCACGTGATTGGAAGATCTATTAGATCCATTGGATCAGGAGGTGCATCGTGAAACATCGGGCCAAACTGTCTTCATCATCTTGGTATCAGAGCTCCAGGTTTATCACGGTGCAAATTCTTCATCGGAGGTTTTCAGATCGGCGAGCTGATTTTTATGCTGAGGATTTTTTTCTTGATCTCGTTGATCTTCATGAGTCGGTGGCGAGCTGCTGAAGATCGCGATTTGGTTTGGTCTTAAAGGACGGCACCTTGGTTTGCATAGTCTTCCATCAATCCATAATTAGGCTAATCAGTTTGCAGCAGAAAAAAGGGAAAGAATAGTTTGAGATTTGTTTTCATCAGGCGGCACTTCAGATCCGATCGCTTTGAAAAAAATTGGTCGAGGTTCCACGCGCTGAACCACAGACTTCCTCTGTGGTCGAGCGAGCCCGACCACGATTGCCCCATGCCGGATGGCATCTCGCTTGCTCTGCCTGGGTTGAGCCCCGCCTGCGGTCTCTAGTGGGCCGGCCCATGGCATGAGATCGCCTGTGCGTGGGAGTCTCTCAGTTTCCTTGGCCGATCGCATCTGGGATCGCTCTGGCATCAAATCGGATCATGTTGTGCGGAGTCCAGGCAGGAAGGTGCGGGTCTGATTTGTTTTTCCAGGCGGTTGAGTCCATCTTGATCGATTGGTTTTCAGTTATTTGCTCCAGCTTTGCGTGTTCCGTGGAGGGCAGATTCATTTTCTTCAGATCGGATCCTGTTTGGTTGAAGATGAGATCATATCAGGTTGGAATTATTTGGATACGTGGATTCAAACTGCGAGGAGATTATGAAGATTGCACAGGAATTTTTTTAAAAAAAGTTTAGTAGTATGTGCAGATTAGAAGGCAAAGATTGACTCACACGTTTTCAGCAATTCTCAATGTTTGTGTGAGTTCATGTACATGAGGAGGATTTGGGGCAGATCGACTTGGTACTTCTTTTACATAACTATTTTCAGTCTAGTTACTTCATGGAAATTCTGCGCTAAGGAAAAGACACATGGTTGTTAGGTTCAGTGGTAGACTCAGGTCATTTGGATCCTTAGCATGCAGGAAATTGTCCTGTTTGTTTTGGGTGATGTTCTTTGTTTGCTACTAAAATTCAGTTTGCATCAGCGGGCATATTCAGCTCATTTGGACCCTTAGTGTATAGGAGTATGTCCTGTCCGTTTTGGGTGATCTGCTCATGTGCTTCGAGACTGCATTCCGATGATCGTTTGTGTCTCAATCAGGTTTGTTGGTTGGTGGCGCCGAAGACTAAAAGCTGCCAAAAGCAAGTCAACCTAGCCGAGAGGGAGGATGTGGTGTGGCAGGCTGGCAAGGCTTGAAGACAAAGAGTGGCAATAGATTTGACGCCACGTTTTACTAGAAGACCCTCCAGCGTTGAGGACAACACCTTTCCAAGAAGGGGAGGATGATGAGGATTGGCACGCCAGGATGACCTACGATATGTGATAATTAAGTCTAAGGCTGTGTCATTAATTTGTATCTATGTTCATGTTATTTCTTAGTCTGGTCACGTTGTGGGCCAATTAGGTTTATTTTATGTTTTGGGTTTGGGCCTGTCCAAGCCCAACAGTTTTCTGGCCGCCTATATAAGGACGCTGGGCGGCTAGGGTTTAGGGAGGCTGAAAATTATGTAGAACTTTTAGTTCCCACGTGTGTGTTCCATCCCTCCAGGGTTGGCGTATTGAGACGGCGTCTCCGACGTTCGTCTAGTTATCCACTATATTGTGTTATGCGTGAAGGTGCTTGTTATTCAAGTGTTGTCGTGCTTTGGCGTGAGGCTCGTTGTTCATCATCGAGTTGCTCGTTGGATTCATCTGTTCGGCGTGAGGTTCATCTACATCGACGAGTTGCACGCAGGATTGATGTTCCCCCATCTTCAGGTTGCGTGTATCGCTCTCGTGATTGGAAGATCTATTAGATCCATTGGATCAGGAGGTGCATCGTGAAAGATCGGGCCAAACTGTCTTCATCAGGCCCCATCACATGGGGGACCCACCTATCAATGACTCTCAAGTCACGCTTGGCAAGTCAGAGAATCCGCACGCGCCCGTCGTGTGCACCTTGTAAAATAATATACTCCCTACACTTTCAGAATTTTGAAAAGTTCACAAAAGCTGTATCATTGGATTCGACAAGGGATTTGGTGCAAATGGGCACCAATGCTCCATACACTTTCAGAATTTTTAAAAGTTCCAAATCTCAAACTTCTATGTATTCAAAAAATTGGCGTTAAATACATAGATATATACAGAAGATGTGTATGCAAAAAGTCCCGTTAAAAAATATATTGTATTTTGGAAGATATAAGAAGATAAATTTCTGAATGTAAATAGTGTTAAAATAGTAGTAAGAAAGTACATCTTTTTCTTAGGAATTTGTCTTTTTTTATATTTCCCAAAGTATAAACTATATATACATTTCCATTTATTTAACGCAATAAATTTATGAGACATAGACATATGAGGTTTTAAAAATTTCACATATTTGAAAGAAATAGGTTCACTGCTGCCCATGTGATACGTCTCAAACGTATCTATAATTTTTGATGCTCCATGCTTGTTTTTACACCATTTGCTTAGTGTTTTGTTACACTTCGTGGCGTTTTTATGCATTTTCTGGAACTAACCTATTAACAAGATGCCACAGTGCCAGTTCCCTATTTTCTGCTGTTTTTATGTTTCAGAAAAGTTACATAGGAAATATTCTCAGAATTGGACAAAACAAAAGCCGAACGTCTAGAAATTTACCGAAGCTTCCAGAAGTTCGAAGAGGAGACGAAGAGGGGCCACAGGCCGGCCACACAACAGGGTGGCGCGGCCCAGCCCCTGGCTGTGCCCCCTACGTGTGTGACCGCCCTGGTCCACTTCTGACGCCGCCCCTTCGCCTATAAAGACCCCCCGACGGGAAAAACCTAAGTACCCGATCAATTTTCCAAAAACACATCGCGATCCACCGTCGTCGTCGACCCGAGATCAGGAGGGTCTAGAAGCTCTTCTCGGCACCCTGCCAGAGAGGGGAATCGCCACCGGAGGTCTTCTTCATCGCCATGCTTGCCTCCGGCGCGATGAGTGAGTAGTCTACCTTGGACTATGGGTCCATAGCAGTAGCTAGATGGTTGTGTTCTCCACCATGTGCTTCATGTTTAGATCTCGTGAGCTGCCTTACATGATCGAGATCACCGTTATGTAATTCTACATGTTGTGTTTGTTGGGATCCGATGAATATTGGTGTTATGATTGAGTTGATGTGCTGAATATTATCTTATGTTATCTCTATGTTGTTTATGATCTTGCATGCTCTCCGTTGTTAGTAGCTATCTTGGCCAAGTAGGTACTAGTGAGTCCAAGATGGGGTATTTATGCTCGATAGTTGGGTTCATGCCTCTATTTAATCTAGGGGAGTGACAGAAACCTCTAAGGTTGTAGATGTGCTGTTGCCACTAGGGAGAAAACAACATTCTTATGTCCCAGTACATATGCTTTTTTTACATTACACACTTTGCTTAATGCAGTTATCTGTTGTTCGCAACTTAATATTCACGGGGTCCTCGGATGATTCCCCGTGGGTGGATTATTAGTCATAGATGCAGTTGGATGGCGGTCTATGTATCTTGTTGTAATGCCCAGAGTAAATCTCATAGTGATCCTCTTGACATATGCATGTTATCTTTATTCTATCAATTGCCCAACTGTAATTTGTTTACCCAGTATGTTGTTATTTATTTTATGGAGAGACACCACTAGTGAACTGTGGACCCCGGTCCAATTTCCTTTATATTGCTATCACCTGTTTACTTTACTCGCACTGTTTACTTTCTCGCATACTACTATTGCTTTCCACTCGATACGCTCATTCCTTTGTTTACAGCAAACCAGTGAGATTGACAACCTCATCATAAGTTGGGAGCAAAGTATTTGGTTGTGTGCAGGTTCCGCGTTGCTACTAGTTGAAGACGCGCTAACAAGAATCGTTAACGGCGCCCTTGTTGGAGTGTCACGCAGCTAGCAGGCATCATCTTCAGACGTTTGGCTTTTCCCTACTGGATTGACATACCTTGGTTTCATAACTGAGGGAAAACTTGCTGCTATATTCATCACACCTTCTCTTGGGGTTCCCAACTGGCCGGTCATTTACATCATCAACACCGAGCCACCAACAAGTTTTCTGGCGCCGTTGCCGGGGAAAAAGAAGACTTCTGCAAGGGGAGTTTCGCACGCACATCCTTTTCTTTGTTATTGTTTTGCTTTACTTTATTTCTGCTTGCATCGTTTGATCAAAAACACAACAAAATTAGTTTCCTTTTTAGTTGTTTTTATTTGTCTGCTTTTAGTTTTGTTAGAATGTGTAATCCTCAAGTAGAAGTTCGTAATTTTAAGCAACAAGGGGGAGAGAGCTTGAAAGATGCTTGGTACCGTATTAGCAATTCACATCATAGGTGTACGAAGAAGCATTCTACCATGATCCTCCTTAGAAAAGTTGGAATAGGTACGTTCTTGATACTCTTGCAGGAGGTAATATTCTGGGTACTCCCGCTCTTGAAGCATGCACTTTAATAGAAGTTTAGTGGGAGTACCACCTATCCATGTTGTTAAAACTGAGATCACTTTGGAGGAAGTTATAGAAAAACTAGGCTCTTTAGAAAAAAGTTTGCCAAATATCCTTGATAACACTAGTCGAGTTAATGAAGCGATAGAAAGTATCGGTAAGAGAATCACCGTTTTAGAAGCTAGCACTACTCTTGATAGTCAAAACCTTAGGATTGGGAAACTAGAGGAATCCATGGAAACTTTAAGTTCAATTTTCTCTTCTCTTAAGTTTGAGAGGGAGAAAGCTTTTGTTGGAAAAGAGCAAAAATTTATGTATGTTCCCAAGGTGTCTGTGTCTAAACCGCAGCATGTTTTTAAGATTGGTAAGACTTTTAGTTCAACTAAGAGTGACTTGCAGGTTGAATCATCTTCGGCAACCTATAAAGTACCTAGTGTGGTAAGTGGTGATCTTGAGGAAACAGTTGATCTTAATGCCTCTTTCGACATTACTTGATTCGCACTTTCTGCGCCTAGCTCAAAGGCGTTAAAGAAAAGCACTCTTGGGAGATAACCCATTGATTTACATTCAGTTCTTTTTCTTTTATTTGAGTCTTGGAAGTTATTACTACTGTAATAACCGCTCCTTATCCTTTTTATTTCGTTGTTGTGCCAAGAGAAGCCTCTAATTTGAGTGGGGTAAGATTTGGGGACGTTGCTGTCCTGAAACAGATTTCGGCGCTGCACCGTAAAAATTCATGAAAATTCTCAGAATATCTTTTTGACCTGCGATTTCTTGTGCATATGCCCCAGGTTATATCCAAACTTTCATTAGCTATACACTTTTTGATTTGAGCAACATAAAACCCTCGAAAAAATCGACCTTTGTCAGCTGTTCTGTTTTGACAGATTTCTGCCACTATTTGTGTTTGCCTCTTTATCGCTTTCTTTTTTAGTTCTTTTGATCACGGAACTTGTGGGGAAGTTGCTACAGTAGTATATGCTTCATATGTGGTGGTTTTGAGTTGAAATCTGAAGCAAAAAGGGGTTGATTCATTATTATGCTTACACTAATGTTGCTAATAGAATTATGATTAGTTTTGTATGAAGGAAGTTTTCAAGTGTAGGGATTGGAGAATGATGAGATGAGTTGAAGAATGGACAAAAGCTCAAGCTTGGGGATGTCCATGCACCCCAAGAAATATCCAAGAGGTACAAGCGTCAAAGCTTGGGGATGCCCCGAGGCACCCCTTCTTCATCGGCAAAAATCAGGTCACCTTTCAACACACTATATTTTTATTGCTTCATGCATTATGTGTTTTTCTTGGAGCGTCAGTTGTTTTAGTTTTCAGTTTTGTTTAGTTTTGTTTGCTGCAATAAATGGTTGGACCCCAACAAATTTCTTTTGGAGAAGTTGCCTTGCTTTTCATTTGCCAAGAACACTCCGTTTTTCACTCTTATCGTTCAATGAGTCTTCTCTTTTTCTAGAACTGCGTTTAGCCTTCATTTTTCGCCTTGATTTTTGTTCAGATCTTATTATATCTTTGCATCAAGGTGTATTTTGACCTCTGGTCCATGTTGGTTTTCATCAAAAGAGTTGTTTTAAAAAGTTTGGAATGGTGTTGGAAAAGAGAAAAATTTTTATGCAAAAAAGTGGTACAAAAAGGAGCTTGTTTAGACTGCGGCTTAGACTTTTGCATGTCGTGCTTGATGTCTTTTTGATAGTATGCTTAGTGGTTTTGCTGTAGCATGGCTTGTCTCAAATGACTGAGATTGCTTAATGAGCCTTTGAAAAAAATCATGCGTTGTTTTTATTGTTTGGAAGCATTATTTAGGTTTTCTCCTTGATGCTTTATTTGGGTTGACTTGGCGCATGCTCACACATGTTTGACTCATACAAAGTCGCCATAAGCCTCTATGATCATTTAGTTTTTGACTTTTGATGCCATCTTATGCTTCTTTTAATGTTGCTTTGTCGCTTTGCATGATTATGGCCGTTATTGCTCTCTTAGTTGGTCGCTCCCAGTCTTTTGCTAGCCCTCATTTTGTACTGAGTATGAGCTCTACTTGTGTATCCAACTCCTAAAAACCAAATTTGCCATTGTGTCCACTATAAATTCCTATGCATGGTATTTGCAAGCTATTCCAAGTAAATTTTCATGTGCTACCTTTCAAAAAACCTTCAAAATACTTCTCGTTTTGTGACACTGTTATAAGCTCATGGGGACGTAGTGGTCGGATTTGCTATCTTCCATATTGTTTATTCCAAAAAAGGGAAAAAAAGAAAAGAAAAAAGGCACTCCTCCATGGTATGTGAATGTTGGTGGGCACCCGATGGAATCGGTTAGCCATGGTTTGAGAAAGGAAAAAGGTGGTGAGGAGTGCCAAGCTTTATAAAAGAGCACAAAAAGTGCCAATCTCTCTCTCAAAAACTTGCTTCATTTTTGTATGGAAGATAGTAAGAACCCCATTGCCAGTCGTTGACAAAGACAACCACCTCTCAAAACCCATTTTTATCTCTCTGTTTTACAAATGAAAAGTTCTAGCACATGTTTAATCACTGCTTCCCTCTGCGAAGGGCCTTTCTTTTACTTTTATGTTGAGTCACCTCCTTCTATCTTTATGCACCGTCTAAGAGAGCATAGTTGTAATTCTGAGTATATTTTGCATTGTCCCAAAGTTTTCATTGATTGATTCATGATTTTGGTTTCACTTGTTCTTAAATTATTTGTATCTAGTCGCCCTCTTAAACTTGAAGGTGTCCTATGCATTTATGTTTTGCTCTCTCATAAAAGACAAGCTGAAAACCATTTGCTATGTTTTTCCATATGATTTGAACACACGTTTGACTTTCATTCTTTCATTTTCATGATCTTTCATTTGTGTTCTTTTTCACGTTATAACATGGTTGGTAAGTTTCTTCTATCAAGATTATGTCTTTCATGCCCATGTTTTAAGTTCTTTTGATCCCAGCACTCAATGCTTTACATAGATGATCAAGATTGTGTAGGTGCATGTCACCTCAAAAATTATTTCTTTTGTTAGCACTTACCTACTCAAGGACGAGCAGGACTTAAACTTGGGGATGCTGATACGTCTCAAATGTATCTATAATTTTTGATGCTCCATGCTTGTTTTTACACTATTTGCTTAGTGTTTTGTTACACTTCGTGGCGTTTTTATGCATTTTCCAGAACTAACCTATTAACAAGATGCCATAGTGCCAGTTCCTTGTTTTCTGCTGTTTTTAGTTTTAGAAAATTTACACAGGAGATATTCTCGGAATTGGATGAAACAAAAGCCGAAAGTCCAAAAATTTACCGAAGCTTCCAGAAGTCCGAAGTGGAGACGGAGAGGGGCCACGGGCCGGCCACACAATAGGGCGGCGCGGCCCAGCCCCTGGCCGTGCCCCCTACGTGTGTGACCACCCTAGTCCACCTCTGACGCCGCCCCTTCGCCTATAAAGACCCCCTGACGGGAAAAACCTAAGTACCCGATCAATTTTCCAGAAACACATCACGATCCGCCGTCGTCATCGACCCAAGATCGGGAGGGTCCAGAAGCACTTCCCGGCACCCTGCTGGAGAGGGGAATCGCCATCGAAGGTCTTCTTCATCGCCATGCTTGCCTCCGGCGCGATGAGTGAGTAGTCTACCTTGGACTATGGGTCCATAGCAGTAGCTAGATGGTTGTCTTCTCCACCATGTGCTTCATGTTTAGATCTCGTGAGTGTTGATGGTGCGGTGATGGTGTGAAATTAATGAAGTAAATGACCGGCCAGTTGGAAAACCCCAAGAGCAAGGTGTGATGAATATAGCAGCAAGTTTTTCCCTCAGTAAGAAACCAAGGTTATCAATCCAGTAGGAGGCAGACAAACGACTAAAGGTGATGCCCGCTAGCTTGCGACAGCTCCGGACAATTTATAGGGCACCTCGTCCAAGCTTTGCTTTGCGAGTGGCAACGTGGAACCTGCACACAACACAACCAAATACTTTGTTCCCAACTTACGATGACGTTGTCAATCTCACCGGTTTGGTTGAAACAAAGGATATGAGTGTATCGAGTGGAAAGCAATAGTAATATGCGAGTAAAGTAAACAGTACGAGTAAAGTAAATAGGTGATAGCAATATAAAGGAAATAGGACCGGGGTCCACAGTTCACTAGCGGTGTCTCTCCATAAGATAAAATAAAACATGCTGGGTAAACAAATTACAGTTGGGCAATTGATAGAATAAAGACAACGTGCATATGATGAGAGGATCACTATGAGATTTACTCTGGGCACTACAACAAAATACATAGACCGCCATCCAACTGCATCTATGACTAATAATCCACTCACGGGGATATCGTCCGAACACCCTATGAGTATTAAGTTGCGAACAACAGATAATTGCATTAAGCAAAGTGTGTAATGTAAACAAAGCATATGCCCTCGAGCATATGAATGTTGTTTTCCCCTTAGTAGCAACAACACATCTACAACCTTAGAGGTTTCTATCACTCCCCCAGATTAAATAGAGGCATGAACCCACTATCGAGCATAAATACCCCCTCTTGGAGTCACTAGCAACTACTCGGCCAAGATAGCTACTAACAACGGAGAGCATGCAAGATCATAAACAACATAGAGATAACATAAGATAAATTTCAGTACATCAACTCAAGCATAACACCAATATTCATTAGATCCCAACAAACCAAACATGTAGAATTACATAACGGTGATCTCAATCATGTAGGGCAGCTTAGGAGATCTAAACATGATGCACATGGTGGAGAAGACAACCATCTAGCTACTCCTATGGACCCATAGTCCAAGGTAGACTACTCACTCATCGCTCCGGAGGCAAGCATGGCGATGAAGAAGACCTCCGGTGGTGATTCCCCTCTCCGGCAGGGTGCCGGGAAGAGCTTCTAGACCCCCCGATCTTCGGGTCGATGGCGGCAGCGGATCGCGATGTGTTCTGGAAAACTGATCGGGTCCTTAGGTTTTTCTCGTCGGGGGGTCTTTATAGGCGAAGGGGCATCGTCAGGAGTGGACCGAGGCGGTCTCACACATAGGGGGCGCGGCTAGGGCCTGGGCCGCGCCGCCCTGGTGTGTGACCACCTCGTGGCCCCACTCTGTCACCTCTTCGGTTCTCTGGAAGCTTCGGTAAAATTCTGGGCGACTGGCTTTGGTTTCGTCCAATTCCGAGAATATTTCCTGTGTAGCTTTTCTGAAACACAAAAATAGCAGAAAACAGGGAACTGGCACTGTGGCGACTTGTTAATAGGTTAGTTCCAGAAAATGCATAAAAGTACCACGAAGTGTAACAAAACACTAAGCAAATGGTGTAAAAACAAGCATGGAGCATCAAAAATTATGGATACGTTGGAGACGTATCAGCATCCCCAAGCTTAACTCCTGCTCGTCCTCGAGTAGGTAAGTGATAACAAAAGAAATAATTTTTGAGGTGACATGCACCTACACAATCTTGATGATTTATGTAAGCGTTGTGCACTGGGATCAAAAGAACTTAAAACATGGGCATGAAAGACATAATCTTGATAGAAGAAACTTAGCAACCATGTTATAACATGAAAATGAACACAAACAAAGATCATGAAAATGAAACAATGAAAGTCAAACATGTGTTCAAATCATAAGGAAAAACATACAAATGGTTTTCAGCTTGTCCTTCATGGAGAGCAAAACATAAATGCATAGGACACCTTCAAGTTTAAGAGGGCGACTAGATACAAATAATTTGAGAACAAGTGAAACCAACAATATGAATCAATCAATGAAAACTTTGGGACAATGCACATTATACTAAGAATGACAACTATGCTCTCTTAATGGTGCATAAAGATAGAAGGTGGTGACTCAACATAAAAGTAAAAGAAAGGCCCTTCGCGGAGGGAAGCAGTGATTAAACATGTGCTAGAGCTTTTCATTAGTAAAACAGAGAGATAAAACTTGAGTTTTGAGAGGTGGTTGCTTTTGTCAACGACTAGCAATGGGGTTCTTACTATCTTCCATACAAAAATGAAGCAAGTTTTTGAGAGAGAGATTGGCACTTTTGTGCTCTTTTTATAAAGCTTGGCGCTCCTCCCCACCTTTTTTCCTTTCTCAAACCATGGCTAACCGATTCCATCGGGTGCCCACTAACATTCACATACCATGCAGGAGTGCCTTTTTTTTTCTTTTTGGAATAAGCAATATGGAAGATAGCAAATCCGACCACTACGTCCCCATGAGCTGAAAATAGTGTCACAAAACGAGAAGTATTTTGAAGGTTTTGAAAGGTAGCACATGAAAATTTACTTTGGAATGGCTTACAAATACCATGCATAGGAATTTATAGTGGACACAATGGCAAACTTGGTTTTTAGGAGTTGGATGCACGAGTAGAGCTCATACTCAGTACAAGGCGAGGGCTAGCAAAAGACCGGGAGCGACCAACTAAGAGAGCAATAACGGCCATAATCATGCAAAGCAACAAAGCGACATTAAAAGAGGCATAAGATGGCATCAAAAGTCAAAAAATAAATGATCATAGAGGCTATTCGCGACTTTGTAAGAGTCTAACATGTGTGAGCATGCGCCAAGTCAACCCAAATAAAGAATCAAGGAGAAAACCAAAATAATGCTTCCAAACGACAAAAACAACGCATGATTTTTTCAAAGGCTCATTAAGCAATCTCAGTTATTTGAGACAAGTCATGCTACAGCAAAACCACTAAGCATAATATCAAAAAGACATCAAGCACGACATGCAAAATCTTAGGCCGCAGTCTACACAAGCTCCTTCTTGTACCACTTTTTTGCATCAAGCTTTTTCTCTTTTCCAACACCATTCAAACTTTTTATAAACACCTCTTTTGATGAAAACCAATAAAGATCAGAGGCAAAAATACACCTTGATGAAAAGATATAATAAGATCTGAATGCATATCAAGGCAAAAATCGAAAACTAAACGCAGTTCTAGAAAAAGAAGAACACTCGTTGAAATTATAAGAATGAAAAACCGAGTGTTCTTGGCAAATGAAAAGCAAGGCAACTTCTCCAAAGGAAATTTGTTGGGGTCCAACCATTTATTGCAGCAAACAAAACTAAACTAAACTGAAAACTAAAAACAACTGACGCTCCAAGAAAAACATATAATGCATGAAGCAATAAAAATATCGTGTCTTGAAAGGTGACCTGATTTTTGCCGATGAAGAAGGGGTGCCTCGGGGGCATCCCCAAGCTTTGACGCATGTAATTCTTGGATATTTCTTGGGGTGATGCATGGGCATCCCCAAGCTTGAGCTTTTGTCCATTCTTCAACTCATCTCATCACTCTCCGATCCCTACACTTGAAAACTTCCTTCATACAAAACTAAACACAAATCTATTAGCAACATTAGTGTAAGCATAACATGGAATCAACCTCTTTTTGCTTCAGGTTTCAACCTAAAACCACCACATATAAAGTATATACTACTGTAGCAACTTTCCCAAAAGTTCCGTGATCAAAAGAACTCAAAAAGAAAGCGATAAAGCGGCAAACACAAATATTGGCAGAAATCTGTCAAAACAGAACAGCTGACAAAGGTCAAATTTTTGAGGGGTTTTGTGTTGCTCAAATCAAAAAGTGTTCAACTAATGAAAGTTTGGATATAACCTGGGGCATATGCACAAGACATTTCAGGTCCAAAATATATAAAGAGAATTTTCACGAATTTTTACGATGCAACACCGAAAACTGTTTCAGGACAGCAACATCCCCAAATCTTACCTCACTCAAATTAGAGGCTTCTCTTGGCACAAAAACGAAATAAAAAGGATAAGGAGAGGTAATTACAGTAGTAATAACTTCCAAGACTCAAATAAAAGAAAAAGAACTGAATGTAAAAACATTGGGTTATCTCCCAAGAGTGCTTTTCTTTAACGCCTTTGAGCTAGGCGCAGAAAATTGCCAATCAAGTAACATCAAGAGAGGCATTAAGATCCATTGAAGAGGTCTTCTGAATAAGGCATTGTATTTCATCCACATAAGTTTTTGAAGACCCTTTGTGATCACGCTTTGGTTCACTCAAATCACTAAAAAGATTTTTGGGACAAATCCAATCAAAATTATTTTCAAAAGCTTCATACAATCCCAAGAGTTTGCTAGGTATAGGTATCTCGGTTCCCTCATTGTTTGTACTAATAACTTTTATAGGTGAACCCAGCTTATTAAAGCGCTTAAGAACTTTCCTAGCTTCAATGGCAACATCTCTAAATTCTAAGCGCAAAGTTTCCAAGATAAAAGCTTTCTTTTTTAGGATCCTCAATTTCATGAAGCTTAAGGAACATGTATTGCATAAAAGGATTAAGGCTAGCAAACCTAGCTTCTAACATGTGAATTAAATAAGCAGAAGCAACTTCAATACTTGGAGCAAGCTCAACCAAAGACTTTTCCTCAACTTCCTTATGCATACTAATATGATTAAAGAACTCCTCAATGTTACATTTGCCAATAATCGAACCACTACCTACTGAGAGGTCCTCCAAGACGTACATAGGGAACAACATAATGAACTAAAAGTAAAGAAATAACAACTACCGAGGATTCTAATTTTTTTTTTGGTTTTTGATAAAATGATGTGATATGTCTCAAACGTATCTATAATTTTTGATGCTCCATGCTTGTTTTTACACCATTTGCCTTATGTTTCGTTACACTTCGTGGCATTTTTATGCGATTTCTGGAACTAACCTATTGACAAGATGCCACAGTGCCAGTTCCCTGTTTTCTACTATTTTTGTGTTTCAGAAAAGCTACACAGGAAATATTCTCAGAATTGGACGAAACAAGTTCCAGAAGTCTTATTTTTCCCGGAAGCTTCCCGAAGACCGAAAGAGAGCCAGAGAGGGGCCAGAGGCCGCCCTCACACATAGGTGGCGCGGCCCAGGCCCTGGCCGCGCCACCCTGGTGTGAGGAGCCCCTGGCTGCCCCCTGACGACGCCCCTTCGCCGATATAAAGCCTCGGGATGGAAAACCCTAGGGGAGTCAACGTTTTTCCCAGAACAGTTCCGCAGCTCCACCGCCGTCAAAGACAAATTTCGGGGGACATAAGTTTTTGTTCCGGCACCCTGCCGGGACGGGGAAGTGCCCTCGGAGCCATCTCCATCGGTCTCCATCGCCGTCTCCGCCGTCTCCATCGACCTCACCGCCATCTCCATCAACCTTGCTGTCTCCTATGATGAGGAGGGAGTAGTTCATCTCCGGGGCTGAGGGCTCTACCGGTAGCTATGTGGTTCACCTCTCTCTCCCATGATGTGATCTTTATGTGATCATGAGCTTTGTATCATGTTGAACAAGTAGATGTTATTATTCAGATATTATGTGTACTCTAGTGGTGTTATTAAAGTAATCTATTCCTCCTGCCATGGTGTAACGGTGACAGTGCGTGCATCATGGTGGTACTTGGTCTAGGCTACGATTGTGATCTCTTATGGATTATGAGAATAATTATCGCTATGATAGTATTGAAGTGATCTTTTCCTCCTTTCATGGTGTAATGTTGACAGTGTGTGCACCGTGTTAGTACTTGGTCTAAGTTGCAATAATATCTATCTTGAGTTGTGATTTGATTTGGATATCTCTATGAGTGGTGTTTGTCAAGTACTTGATAAACTTTAAGGAGTGCTTCGTAGCCCTACGCAATGATTAGTGTTGTTCAATAGGAGAGTAATTCAGAGTACCATAGTGAAGAGAAGTTGTTTATTTGTTCAATCATGTTATATTTGTTGGGAGTGTGTCCACTAGTGAAAGTATGATCCCTAGGCCTTGTTTCCAAGCTTTGCACACCGTTTACTTGCTGTTTTGTTACTTGTTTGCTTGCTGCCATTTTTATTCCAGATTGCATTTACTACTTATAATCATCTATACCACTTGTATTTCACTATCTCTTCGCCGAACTAGTGCACCTATACATCTGACAAGTGTATTGGGTGTGTTGGGGACACAAGAGACTTTCTGTATCGTAATTGCAGGGTTGCTTGAGAGGGATAGCTTTGACCTCTTCCTCCCTGAGTTCGATAAACCTTGGGTGATCCACTTAAGGGAAACTTGCTGCTGCTCTACAAACCTCTGCACTTGGAGGCCCAACACTGTCTACAAGAACAGACGCGTGCGTAGACATCAAGCTCTTTTCTGGCGCCGTTGCCGGGGAGGTAAGGTAAAAGGTACTCACATCCTCCTGTGTGAGTACTCGGAGTTATTTCCTTTAGATTCTGCAATTACATCTTTTTGTTTCTTGTTTTTATTTTTCACTAGTTAGGCTTAATGGAAAACAATGAGTTCTTTAGTCTTTTTCCTGAGTTTAGATATGAAGTGTTTGAAGAGAAAATTGAAAAACCTTTGGAGCTTAATTTGCATGCTAATAGTGTTGTTAGTATGAATGCTTTGAACACCGTTGTTGATAATGCTATAGAAAAGTCTAAGCTTGGGGAAGCTGGTTTTGTTAAGCATGATATTTTTAGTTCCCCAGCTTTAGTGGAGAAAGTTTCCTATGATGATATGTTTGATGAATATGCTTTGCGACATAGTAGTTCTCTAGCTTGTGATGATACTAAACCTCTAGTTTATGATGGTTATGATGATGGGTATAATATTTTCAGTTCACCTACTATTGAGGATAAAATTAGTTATGATTACAATATGCCTCCTATTTATGATGATTATGGTGATGAGAATAATTATTCTATTGAATTTGCTCCTACTACTATTGTTCCTGTGGTGAGTATTAATTCTTTTATGCATGTGGCTCATGATAGGGATGCTTTATGTGATAGTTATATTGTTAGTTCTATTCATGATGCTACTGAAAGTTATAATGAGAGAGGGAAATATGGTTTGATGGATCTCAACAATATTAAGTTTCCCCTCTTTATGTTGCAAATCTTGAAGTGGCACTTGTTTTATCTATCCATGCTTGCTACTATGTGCCTCGTTGATTTATTTTCTTACAAGATTCCTATGCATAGGAAGTGGTTCAGATATAAATGTCTTTCACATTTGCTTTTTGATTCTCTCTATTGCTTTAAGTTCCTATATGGCGCCTTTGCTTCAAGCTCTCATATGGCACCCAGATGAGCATCTTTGCAAATTACTGCGCCTAGCTCAAAGGCATTAAAGAAAAGCACTCTTGGGAGATAACCCATTGTTTTACTTTCAGTACTTTTTCTTTTATTTGAGTCTTTGTCGGTGTTCTGGATACCGGGGTATCCCGGTCCACCTGCTCCTGGGCCACATCATCGGCCCATCTTCAGAATCAATGACCCAAGCTGCGGAGAAGACCCTCACGAGGAGGCGCCTCGTGAGGAGAACGACGACGGAAACTGCTAAGGACCAGAAGACCTCCTCACGAGCTCCTGCTGGTGAGGAGAGGAAGCACGCCCACGTCAGCTCGGCACGTTTGTGTGCAGAGCAAGAAGATAACGGGCAGAAGACCGCGTACCGCCCACACTACCCCCGACAGGGAGGAGACCAACTTTCGCTGTGCCTGCCCAAAACGGCACAGTGGTTGTTGGCCACCCCCCTAAAAATAGCGTGGACGGTGCAGGGCGCCAGAGGAAGACGTCAGCTTCCTCCACCCACTCCGGTGGACCGGCGCCACTACCCTACGAAGACTATGTCCACCGAAGAATAGAGTCTACAGCTGTCCTCCCTCCTTGGCCGTGTGTGGCAACCCCTTCCCCAAGAAGATAAGGGGAAGGAGGACCTTGGCGCTATAAAAGGAGGGGGAGGCCACCCCTTAGAGGGGATCGGATCTTCATCTTCTTTAGGCTGCTAGCTGGGCACGCAGGTTCTTCAACCTCTGGCCAGCTAGAGCTTTGTAGCCAAGACCTTGTACTCCTCGCGAGGTGTCGCGTTGCAATACAAGAAGGCAGGAAGTAGGGGTTTTACCTCACCACGAGGGCCCTGAACCTGGGTAAAGCTCGGTGTCTCTCTCTGCAGTGCGTAGTGCGTTCGACGATTCGAGGCTTCCGTCACCGTGCTTCACTGCGATCCGAGATCTCACACGTTCAGCCCCCTGCGTTCGAATCTTTGGGTCCGTCGCGTGGTACCCCGTGTTCTTGCGACACGAAATCCATCGACATTTGGCGCGCCAGGTAGGGGACTGTGGTGTGTTTTCTCCTAGATCTGCTTCGACATGGCCGACGCCCACACAAGGCTCGAGCGTCTTCGCCGTCGCAACGCTGCTCGGGGGCAAACCGAGCCCATCTTCCGTCGTCGTGAAGCTTCGGCCGAGGAGGAAGAGGAGGAAGATCTGGAGTCCTCCTACCTCCCGTCCGGGCGTACAGAGCCTTCGCTCTCCTTCACCGCCACCGCCACTTCTCGCGCTCGTTCTGGGAGTCAGCTGTCTCCTGTGCAGGGTCTCGCCATGGCACAGGAGCTGCTGCGCTATCAACCCACCGATGACGGGCGTGAGGGGTGGCGCGCTCGAATCGCCGAGCTCGTCGCCATCGCCAACGAAGACCCGGCCCAGGGAGGAGCCCAGGGCGCGGGAGACCCATATCCGGCGGCGGGGCGTCGCGCCCCGGGCGCCGGAGATGGGAGGGCCAACAAGGCCAAGAAGGTGGTTTCCCGCGCCGCATCTTCGCCGCGCGGGGAGCCCAGCTGCCAAATCGTCCAACGCGCTCCGGAAGACGCACGCGTCTCCCTCGAGCGCCGCCGCGAAAATCATGATCGCGCCATCGACGACATCGGCGAAGCTGGCAAGAACGTCAGGACCCCCGGCGACCCGATCTACAACCCCGGGTGTCTCGCTCTCACTCGCCAGCAACGCTACGTCGTCTGGCCTGACAAGTTCAAGCCGGACATCGGCGCGCGTTACGACGGGACCACCAACCCCGTCGAATTCCTCCAGCTCTACGTCGTCGCCGTCCAGGCTGCGCGTGGGGATCAGCGTGCCATGGCAAATTGGTTCCCCATGGCCCTCAAAGATGCTCCGCGAACTTGGCTCATGAATCTTCCTCACGAATCCGTGACTTCATGGAAGGATTTATGCCGCCAGTTCGTGGCCAACTTCATGCCCACGTACGAGCGCCCCGCTACCAAGAACGATCTTAAGGCGGTGCGTCAGTACAAGGGCGAGACGCTTCGTCAGTACATCCAGCGCTTCAGCCAGATGAGGAACAAGATCCCCAGGATCTCCAACGAGGAGGTCATCTCCGCGTTCTCCACGGGCGTCTCCGACATCAAGATGAGGGAGAAGCTGTCCGTGAATGATGAGTTGACTTCCGTCGTCAGGCTCTTCGAGATCGCCGACCGCTGCGCCAAGGCCGAGGAAGGGAGGCTCTCTGTGCATAACCTGCCGGAGGCGCCTCCCCCAAAGCCAAAGTCCAAGGACCCCAAGCGAAAGGAGGCTGCTGTCCTCGCGGCGGAGCCAGATCATAAGCAACGGCCGCGGGGACCGCTCCGAGCGTGACAAGGGACGACGTCGCCGCTACTGCGTTCTCCACAAGAAGGACACCCACAACACCGACGATTGTTGGTTTGTCCGGAAGTTTCATGAAGAAAATGGCGTCTCCAAGCGCCGCGGGGGTGGCCGCAGCTACGGCAAGAGTGGATCCCGGGGCGATCGCCGCGACGACTACCGTGAGGAAGGTCGCCGCCGCGAGGGTCTGTCTCGAGCCGATCCCGAGCCGCTGCCGCTGCCCCCAGCAGCAAACGATCGTCGGGAGGAGAACCAGGGGGGCTATCAAGAGCCGCGAGACTTCGCCGCTTGCCTCCTGGGTGGAGCTCAGGCTCCTTTGTCTAACCGACACTTCAAGCAGCTGTCGCGAGAGATCGCGGCGGCACAGCCCAACGTCGGCAGCCGCCTAATGAAGTGGTCAACGTGCAAGATTGGCTTCGACGAGGAGGATCATCCGGCTTCCACCAGGGGCGTGGGCACAATTCCTCTCTTGTGCACGCCAACCATCAACAACGTCGCCGTCAATCACACTCTCATCAACGGAGGGGCGGGCCTCAACATGATCTCGGTCGAGATCTTCGAAAAGATGCAGGTGCCGTACCACCGGCTCATGCCAACTCGGCCATTCTTCGGGGTAACTGAAGGTTCTACAACGCCAATTGGGCAGGTAAGCCTGCCCGTCACCTTCGGTACCCGGGACAACTACAGGACGGAAAGCCTCGACTTCGACGTTGCCTACATCGCCCTGCCGTACAATGCCGTCCTCGGCTACCCAGCCCTGGCAAGGTTTATGGCAGCGACGCACCACGGCTTCAACGTTCTCAAGATCCCGGGCGCTAACAGCACGATCACCGTGCGCTTCAACGAGAAGGATGCTCTCCGGTCAGTGGAGCACGTCTACCGTGAGGCCGCCACCATGTTCCCCGCCGACGAAGATCTGCTGGAACACTTCGGCGACCTCGCGAGGAAGAGGCAGCTCGTATCCCAAGAACGGGCTGCAGCGAAGAAGGCCTCTCTCGAGCCCCATCCGCTCGGTTTGACAGGGAAGAAGTTCGCCGCCTCGGCATCGCCTACTCCAAGCGAGGACCTGGTCCATCCAATGCTGGACATGTGCATTGGGGAAGCTGCGGTACCCCCAGGAAGGAGGCCCCAGTTCACCCAAGAGCGCTCTGCAACCAAGAAGGTCCCGCTTCAGGCTGGGGGCTGCGATAACTTCGTCACCATCGGGGCAGGGCTTTCCCCCAAATAGGAAAGCGCGCTCATCACCTTCCTACGGGCAAACTCTGACATGTTCGCTTGGACTCCGTCAGATATGCCCGGCGTTCCCAGGGAGGTGATTGAGCACCACTTAGCCGTGTGCCCTCAGGCACACCCCGTGAAGCAGAAGACTAGGAAGCAAGCGCAAGAGAAGCAGGACTTCATTGTCAAGGAGATAGAGAAGCTGAAGAAGGCCAAGCTGATACGCGAGGTAGCCCACCCCACCTGGATCGCGAATCTGGTGGTCGTCCCAAAAGCAAATGGCAGTGGGCGCCTCTGCGTGGACTTCACAAGTCTCAACAAGGCCTGCCCAAAGGATCCTTATCTGCTCCCAAGGATAGATCAAATCATCGACTCCACCGCCGGTTGTGACCTCCTTTGCTTCTTGGATGCTTTCTCCTGCTATCATCAGATCAAGATGGCAAAGGAGGACGAGGAGAAGACCGCCTTCATCACGCCTTGTGGTGTGTACTGCTACGTCTGCATGCCCTTCGGTCTGAAGAACGCAGGAGCCACCTTCCAAAGGCTCATGCGCAAGGCCTTGGGGGCTCAGATGGGAAGGAACGCGAAGGCCTACGTTGACGACATCGTCGTCAAAACTCGCGAGGGTCACACCTTCATCGAGGATCTGGAGGAAACATTCGTCAACCTGAGAAAGGTAAACATCAAGCTCAACCCCGCCAAGTGCGCCTTCGGCGTACCATCGGGAAAACTGTTGGGATTCCTCGTGTCCCATCGCGGGATAGAGGCAAACCCTGACAAGGTCAAGGCCATCGAAGAAATGCGTCCACCGCGCAGTCTCAAGGAGATGCAACGCCTCGCGGGGTGCATGGCAGCCCTGGGGCGCTTCATCGCGAGGAGCGGGGAGAAAGCCTTGCCCTTCTTCAAGCTCATGAAGCGCGCTGGGAAGTTCGAGTGGACTCTGGAAGCCGACAAGGCCTTCGCCGAGTTGAAAAGGTACCTCACGAGCCCACCAATCATGGTTGCCCCAACCACCCGCGAGCCCTTGCTACTCTACATCGCGGCAACTCCAAGGACTGCGAGTGCCGTCCTCGTCGCGGAGCGAGACGCCAAGGTGATCGCCAAAGAGGAGGTCAACTCTCCAAGCTCGGGGGCTCCTCGCGAGGAAGAGGCCGCTCCATCTCCCGACCCTCGAGAGGAACCGCCCGCGGCATCTTCGCCGACCGAGCCGCTCTCTCAGAGCAACGCTCAAAAGCCTCCCGAGGAAGAGCCTCCCGAGGGTGTCGTCAAGGTGCAAAAGCCTGTGTACTTCGTCAGCACGGTACTGCGCGACGCGCGGGAACGCTACACCATGCAGCAAAAGCTGCTCTACACCCTGCTCATCGCTTCGCGGAAGCTGCGCCACTACTTCCAGGGTCACCCGATCAAGGTGGTAACCGATCGTCCCCTGGAGACCATCCTACGCAATCCCAATGCCACCGGGCGGGTGGCAGAATGGGCCGTGGAGCTTCAACCCTTCGAGATCTCCTTCGAAACTACAAAGGTAATTAAAATCAAGGCTTTGGCCGAGTTCACTGCGGAGTGGACCGATCCGTTCGCCGACGAGCCTCCAGAGGAGGAGTCAACGCTCCCAGGAGAGGAGGCCCCAGGCCTCTGGGTCATGCACTTCGACGGCGCCTTCAACCTCCCCGGCACGGGAGCTGGTGCTGTCCTGACCTCTCCCTCTGGAGACAAGCTCTTCTACGCCGTGCAGCTCTGCTTCGAGCCTGAGAGCAAGGTCTCCAACAACATCGCGGAATACGAAGGACTACTCGCCGGCTTAAGGGCGGCAAACGCTTTGGGCATCAAGCGCCTCATCGTCAAGGGAGATTCACAGTTGGTTGTGAATTTCTCGAACAAGAGCTACACTCCAAGGGATGAGCACATGGCGGCCTATCTCGAGGAGCATCGAAAGATGGAAAAACGCTTCCAAGGTTTGGAGCTGAAGCACATCCCGAGAGGAGAAAATGTGGAAGCCGACGAGATCGCCAAACGCGCCTCTCACCGCCTGGCACAACCTGCCGGCGTCTTTGAGGAGCGTCTCTTCAAGCCGTCCGCTTCTCCACCGTCATCTGGATCCGACCCTCCACCTGCCCTGCCGCCACCGCCGGAGCAGGGGGCTCCAGACTGCGGGCCTCCTTCGGGTGACCGCATCCTTCTGGCATTGGCATGGCAGGAGGGAGTGGATTGGATTCTCGAGCTCAAGGCCTTCCTCACCAGCAGCAGGCTTCCCGAGGATGAAGAGGAGGCCGAAAGGATCGTACGCCAAGCTTCGGGCTACTGCGTCAAGGACGGTGACTTGTACCGGCGTCGCCCAAACGGCGTCGCTCTGAAGTGAATATCTACTCACCAAGGCCAAGAGCTTCTCAGGGGCATCCACGCCGGCGAGTGTGGCCATCATGCTTCGGCGGCAACTCTAGCCGCGAAGGCATATCTAAGCGGCTTCCACTGGCCCTCAGCGCTTGGTGATGCGGCGGAAATGGTCAAGAGGTGCGAGGCGTGCCAGTTCCATGCCAAGCAGATCCACCAGCCGGCGCAGGAGCTGCAAACCATCCCACTCACTTGGCCCTTTGCAGTTTGGGGGCTGGACATCCTCGGTCCATTCCCCAGAGCGCAAGGGGGCTACCGCTACCTCTACGTCGCCATCGACAAATTCACCAAGTGGGTGGAGGTGGAACCGGTGTGCACAATCCCGGCCAGGTCCGCAGCCAAGTTCATCCGTGGGCTAGTCTGTCGCTTTGGTGTGCCTAACCGCATAATCACCGACAACGGCAGCCAGTTCACCAGCGGACTGTTCCGGGAGTACTGTGCATCGGTCGGCATCAAGATCTGCTTCGCCTCCGTCGCCTACCCCCGGAGCAATGGCCAAGCCGAGCGTGCTAACGCCGAGGTCCTCAAGGGACTCAAGACGAAAAGCTTCAACGCCAAGCTCGAAGCCTGCGGCAAAAAATGGTTAGACAACCTCCAATCCATCTTGTGGTCCATCAGGACTACCGCCACCAAACCCACTGGAGAAACCCCCTTCTTCCTGGTCTATGGGGCGGAGGCTGTTCTTCCCACCGACGTCAAGTTCGGATTGCCAAGAGTGCTCGCCTTCGACAAAATTCGCCAAGAGGACCTCATCAAGGATCGTCTCCTCCTGCTCGAAGAAGCTCGGTGCCAAGCCGCGCTCCGCGCCGCGAGGTACCAGCAAGGATTACGCCGTTACCATAGCCGCCATATTCGAGCAAGGACTCTGGAGGTCGGCGACCTGGTGCTGAGGAGAATACTCTCTCGCGAGGGCCTGCACAAGCTATCTCCAATGTGGGAAGGACCCTTCAAGGTGACGCACATCGCCAGGCCAGGCTCGGCGCGGCTGGAAACCGCAGAAGGCGTGCCGGTGGGGAACCCGTGGAACATAGCTTATCTGCGAAAGTTCTACCCTTAGGTTCCTCACGAGAAGAAAAAGACCGTTTTCACGGCACTTGTATCAGCTCAACCTGCTCTCAAGCACTGATATTAAGTTAAAGCGCAATATAGCGCCTCTGCTTCGGCATGACATCAAAATGGCATGAAGTCCATTTATTTTCTGTTGTACTCCACGCGGAAGGGGGCTAGGCACGGTGTCTATGCTGGGGCCTTCGCCCGGAAAACAGCGAGCCCGAAAAACCCGAAGGGAATGAGCTCTGGTCGGGGGCGACGGCCCTGTTATCGATCACCTCTAAATACCCATGGTGCTTAGTTCCTCGCGAAGTACATCGGAAAATAAAAGATCTTCGAGTAAAAGTCCAAGGTGTGCCCCAAGGCACCCGCTAAGGACCTACCCCTCGTGAGCAACCCTCACGAGGAGGCAAGAATGCATCGATGCGACAAGCATCCGCAGGAAGATTCCCTCTATCGAGGAAGGCCTAACGTGGCAGGATTATTGAAGACCAAGGCCGCTCCGATCATCTTGCGAAGGAGACGCAGATCCGGAGGTCCGCGCTAGGCCCTTCACCTCGTGAGCAACCCTTGCGAGGTGTCGACGGTCTCTGGGCTCTCTTAAGCGTCGACGTTTTCACGTCCGTGAGGGTCCAGCTTCCCTCAACGACGAGGAAGGCCCCGTGAATCGCCACGCGTGGCAATTTGCTCTTAGCTGCAGGCACAGATAGTGCCGCGCTCCTCCACGACGGAGAAGGTCCCTGTGCCGGTCACAGGGGCATCTTATTCGCCTTCTTTTTTCGTTTGTTTTATCGACTTGTTTTTCTGTTTTCGGGGATTTTGGGTTTTTTCTTTTCCAACTCTTTCTTCAACTTCTTGTCTCAGGAATCGTCCAGTGTGTCGTCGGCGCCGACCCCATCTCGAGCTCTGAGGCGAAGGGAGGCCTCCCTTCGACGCCAACAGCTCATCAGGGCTCTCGAGCGTGCGAATGACCAGGACTATGAAGAGCGATAAGAAGCGAAATGCAGGACAGCTAAAAAGCGGACTTCAGTGATATAATCCCATCACAGGGAGGAGCAAAAGCACGACGGGGCATACCCCGCCGGCGAGGACTACACGACAAAAGAGGGGAGGAGACTAGCTCCCCTCCCTAGAAGACTACCGCGTCAGGGCCTCCTCTTCACTGTGCCGCGGGCTGGGGGTAGGTGCGGCGGACGCCACTGGCGGTGAAGATCCGCACCGAGGCCTCCAGCGTCCCCAGCTTGTAGCGGAAGACGAGGTGGTCGCCGACGCGGAGGCGATGACCGAGGGCGAAGGCCCTCCAGCGGCCGGAGAGGACGGCGTTGCCGCCCACCCCGAGAAGGATGTCCACAGGCCAGAGGAGATCTGGCCTGCTCTGCTCCCCCAGGGCGATCTCCCCGACGGCCGCGCCGGGGGCGTAAACCACCCTCCGGACGGCGTCGGGCAGCCGAAGGGAGTTGAAGCCCGGGGCGTCGACGACGACGAGGAGCTCCAAGAAGCGGGACCCCGGGCCGGTGAGGGGTCCCAGCATTGCCGCCGCCAGATGGCGCGGAGTGGCAACCACTCCATTCGCCGGCGGGGCCGGAGGATCTGCAGCAGGGGGAGGGGGGCCCAGGGCGGCTTCCACCTCCCGGAGGACTCGGTCGACGCTCCCCGAGGCGCGGGGAGCAGGCGCCGCCGCCAGCGGCGATGGCGAGTTCAGAGCGCCTCCGCGCACGGGACCCCGGAGGGTCATGGCGCTGGAGGTCCCCAAGGCGGCGCGGCTCGCCTCGTCCTGCCTCGGCGCGCCGATGCGGAGGGGGCCGCCGGCGCCGGGCGTCCATCGGGCCGGGATCTTCACCTTGATCCCGCTGCCCGGGGGGCGTCCGCGGCGCTTTCCCCCGGAGCTTGGACCAGCGGCGGCGACGGAGGCGGAGGGGTCCACGAGCTCAGGGGCGTGGAAGCAGAAATGGCACTGGAGGAAGGAGGTGAAGTGCTGGAGGTCTCGAGGAGGATCTATTTAAGGGGGGCGTCCGGCGTCGATGCGTCAAATCCCTGCGCGGGAATCGAAGCATTGGCGCAGCGCTCCGCAGTCAAGCGACGCATCATTATGATGGTTTGACGCCTCGGAGACTGCAGCGTCGCCCGCCGTTTCGTCTCGCCAGCTGCGGCTGGCCCACGCGTCCGCAGCCTCTGCCTCTTCACATGGTCCTCTGACCGTGCGGTTGACGCGTGCCATTGGAGGGCCCAGCAGCTTCGGGGGCCCCTGGCCCTTCGCTTCCTCAAGAGGGCGCGTTCGCGGGCCGGGCTCCCGGGGGCTACTATCGGTGTTCTGGATACCGGGGTATCCCGGTCCACCTGCTCCTGGGCCACGTCATTGGCCCATCTTCAGAATCAACGACCCAAGCTGCGGAGAAGACCCTCACGAGGAGGCGCCTCGTGAGGAGAACGACGACGGAAACTGCTAAGGACCAGAAGACCTCCTCACGAGCTCCTGCTGGTGAGGAGAGGAAGCACGCCCATGTCAGCTCGGCACGTTTGCGTGCAGAGCAAGAAGATAACGGGCAGAAGACCGTGTACCGCCCACGCTACCCCCGACAGGGAGGAGACCAACTTTCGCTGTGCCTGCCCAAAGCGGCACAGTGGTTGTTGGCCACCCCCCTAAAAATAGCGTGGACGGTGCAGGGCGCCAGAGGAAGACGTCAACTTCCTCCACCCACTCCGGTGGACCGGCGCCACTACCCTACGAAGACTACGTCCACCGAAGAATAGAGTCTACAGCTGTCCTCCCTCCTTGGCCGTGTGTGGCAACCCCTTCCCCAAGAAGATAAGGGGAAGGAGGACCTTGGAGCTATAAAAGGAGGGGGAGGGAACCCCTTAGAGGGGATCGGATCTTCATCTTCTTTAGGCTGCTAGCTGGGCACGCAGGTTCTTCAACCTCTGGCCAGCTAGAGCTTTGTAGCCAAGACCTTGTACTCCTCGCGAGGTGTCGCGTTGCAATACAAGAAGGCAGGAAGTAGGAGTTTTACCTCACCACGAGGGCCCTGAACCTGGGTAAAGCTCGGTGTCTCTCTCTGCAGTGCGTAGTGCGTTCGACGACTCGAGGCTTCCGTCACCGTGCTTCGCTGCGATTCGAGATCTCACACGTTCAGCCCCCTGCGTTCGAATCTTTGGGTCCGTCGCGTGGTACCCCGTGTTCTTGCGACACAAAATCCATCGACAGTCTTGGAAGTCATTACTACTGTAATGACCGCTCCTTATCCATTTTATTTCGTTGTTGTGCCAAGAGAAGCCTCTAATTTGAGCGAGGTAAGATTTGGGGATGTTGCTGTCCTGAAACAGTTTTTGGTGCTGCACCGTAAAAATTCGTATAAATTCTCTGTATATCTTTTGGACCTGCGATTTCTTGTGCATATGCCCCAGGTTATATCCAAACTTTCATTAGTTGAACACTTTTTGATTTGAGCAACAGAAAACTCCTCAAAAATTCGACCTTTGTCAGCTGTTCTGTTTTGACAGATTTCTGCCACTATTCGTTTTTGCCGCTTTATCGCTTTCTTTTGAGTTCTTTTGATGACGGAACTTTTGGGGAAGTTGCTACAGTAATATATACTTTATATGTGGTGGTTTTGAGTTGAAACCTGAAGCAAAAAGGATTGATTCATTATTATGCTTATACTAATGTTGCTAATAGATTTGTGTTTAGTTTTGTATGAAGGAAGTTTTCAAGTGTAGGGATTGGAGAATGATGAGATGAGTTGAAGAATGGACAAAAGCTCAAGCTTGGGGATGCCCATGCATCACCCCAAGAAATATCCAAGAAGTACAAGCATCAAAGCTTGGGGATGCCCCCGAGGCACCCCTTCTTCATCGGCAAAAATCAGGTCACCTTTCAAGACACTATATTTTTATTGCTTCATGCACTATGTGTTTTTCTTGGAGCGTCAGTTGTTTTAGTTTTCAGTATTTGTTTAGTTTAGTTTGCTGCAATAAATGGTTAGATCACATCATGTTTCTTTTGGAGGAGATGAACTCACTTTTCATTTACCAAGAACACTCTAGTTTTCACTCTTATCGTTCAACGAGTGTTCTCTTTTTCTGCTATTGCGTTTAGCTTGCATTTTTCGCCTTGATTTTTGTTCAGATCTTGTTTTATCTTTGCATAAAGGTGTATTTGGACCTCTGGTCTATGTTGGTTTTCCTCAAAAGAGTTTCCTCAAAAAGGTTTGAATGGTGTTGGAAAAGAGAAAAAGCTTTATGCAAAAAAGTGGTACAAAAAGGAGCTTGTGTAGACTGCGGCCTAGGCTTTTGCATGTCATGCTTGATTTCTTTTTGATAGTATGCTTAGTGGTTTTTTCTGTAGCATGACTTGTCTCAAATAACTGAGATTGCTTAATGAGCCTTTGAAAAAATCATGCGTTGTTTTTATTATATGGAAGCATTTATTTGGTTTTCTCCTTTGATGCTTTATTTGGGTTGACTTGGCACATGCTTACACCATGTTGACTACAAAAATAAGTCGCCTATAGCCTCTATGATCATTTAGTTTTTGACTTTTGATGCCATCTTATGCTTCTTTTAATGTTGCTTTGTCGCTATGCATGATTATGGCCGGTATTGCTCTCTTAGTTGGTCGCTCCTAGTCTTTTGCTAGCCCTCACCTTGTACTGAGTATGAGCTCTACTCGTGCATCCAACTCCTAAAAACCAAGATTGCCAAAGTGTCCACTATAAATTCCTATGCATGGTATTTGTAAGCCATTCCAAAGTAAATTTTCATGTGCTACCTTTCAAAAAACCTTCAAAATACTTCTCATTTTGTGACACTATTTTTAGCTCATGGGGACGTAGTGGTCGGATTTGCTATCTTCCATATTGTCTTATTCCAAAAAGAAAAAAAAGAAAGAAAAAAGGCACTCCTCCATGGTATGTGAATGTTGGTGGGCACCCGATGGAATCGGTTAGCCATGGTTTGTGAAAGGAAAAAAGGTGGGGAGGAGTCCCAAGCTTTATAAAAAGAGCACAAAAGTGCCAATCTCTCTCTCAAAAACTTGCTTCATTTTTGTATGGAAGATAGTAAGAACCCCATTGCCAGCCGTTGACAAAGACAACCACCTCTGAAAACCAATTTTTATCTCTCTGTTTTACAAATGAAAAGCTCTAGCACATGTTTAATCACTGCTTCCCTCTGCGAAGTGCCTTTCTTTTACTTTTATGTTGAGTCACCACCATCTATCTTTATGCACCATTAAGAGAGCATAGTTGTCATTCTGAGTATAATGTGTATTGTCCCAAAGTTTTCATTGATTGATTCATATTGTTGGTTTCACTTGTTCTCAAATTATTTGTATCTAGTCGCCCTCTTAAACTTGAAGGTGTCCTATGCATTTATGTTTTGCTCTCCATGAAGGACAAGCTGAAAACCATTTGTATGTTTTTCCATATGATTTGAACACACGTTTGACTTTCATTGTTTCATTATTCATGATCTTTTGTTTGTATTTCTTTTCATGTTATAACATGGTTGCTAAGTTCTTATTGTCAAAGATTATATCTTTCATGCCCATGTTTTAAGTTATTTGATCCCAGCTCACAACGCTTACATATATGATCAAGATTGTGTAGGTGCATGTCACCTCAAAAATTATTTCTTTTGTTATCACTTACCTACTCGAGGACGAGCAGGAGTTAAGCTTGGGGATGCTGATACGTCTCAAACGTATCTATAATTTTTGATGCTCCATGCTTGTTTTTACACCATTTGCCTTGTGTTTCGTTACACTTCATGGCATTTTTATGCGATTTCCGGAACTAACCTATTGACAAGATGCCACAGTGCCAGTTCCCTGTTTTCTGCTATTTTTGTGTTTCAGAAAAGCTACACAGGAAATATTCTCGGAATTGGACGAAACAAGTTCGAGAAGTCTTATTTTTCCCGGAAGCTTCCTGAAGACCGAAAGAGAGCCGGAGAGGGGCCAGAGGCCGCCCTCACACATAGGTGGCATGGCCCAGGCCCTGGCCGCGCCACCGTGGTGTGAGGAGCCCCTGGCTGCCCCCTGACGACGCCCCTTCGCCTATATAAAGCCTCGGGACGGAAAACCCTAGGGGAGTCGACGTTTTTCCCAGAACAGTTCCGCAGCTCCGCCGCCGTCGAAGACAAATTTCGGGGGACAGAAGTCTCTGTTCTGGCACCCTGCCGGGATGGGGAAGTGCCCTCGGAGCCATCTCCATCGGTCTCCATCGCCATCTCCGCCGTCTCCATCAACCTCACCGCCATCTCCATCAACCTTGCTGTCTCCTATGATGAGGAGGGAGTATTTCATCTCCGGGGCTGAGGGCTCTACCGGTAGCTATGTGGTTCACCTCTCTCTCCCATGATGTGATCTTTATGTGATCGTGAGCTTTGTATCATGTTGAACAAGTAGATGTTATTATTCAGATATTATGTGTACTCTAGTGGTGTTATTAAAGTAATCTATTCCTCCCGCCATGGTGTAACGGTGACAGTGCGTGCATCATGGTGGTACTTGGTCTAGGCTACGATTGTGATCTCTTATGGATTATGAGAATAATTATCGCTATGATAGTATTGAAGTGATCTTTTCCTCCTTTCATGGTGTAATGTTGACAGTGTGTGCACCATGTTAGTACTTGGTCTAAGTTGCAATAATATCTATCTTGAGTTGTGATTTGAGTTGGATATCTCTATGAGTGGTGTTTGTCAAGTACTTGATGAACTTTAAGGAGTGCTTCGTAGCCCTACGCAATGATTAGTGTTGTTCAATAGGAGAGTAATTCAGAGTACCATAGTGAAGAGAAGTTGTTTAGTTGTTCAATCATGTTATATTTGTTGGGAGTGTGTCCACTAGTGAAAGTATGATCCCTAGGCCTTGTTTCCAAGCTTTGCACACCGTTTACTTGCTGTTTTGTTACTTGTTTGCTTGCTGCCATTTTTATTCCAGATTGCATTTACTACTTATAATCATCTATACCACTTGTATTTCACTATCTCTTCGCCGAACTAGTGCACCTATACATCTGACAGGTGTATTGGGTGTGTTGGGGACACAAGAGACTTTCTGTATCGTAATTGCAGGGTTGCTTGAGAGGGATAGCTTTGACCTCTTCCTCCCTGAGTTCGATAAACCTTGGGTGATCCACTTAAGGGAAACTTGCTGCTGCTCTACAAACCTCTGCACTTGGAGGCCCAACACTATCTACAAGAACAGACGCGTGCGTAGACATCATGATGCAAGTAAAAATAAAGTAAAGCAAAACAATAAACAAAGTAAAGGATGTGCCTGCGAAAACTCCCCTCGTAGAAGTCTTCTTTCTCCTCGGCAACGGCGCCAGAAAAAACTTGTTGATGGCGTGGTGATGGTGTGAAATTAATGAAGTAAATGACCGGCCTGTTGGAAAACCCCAGAGCAAGGTGTGATGAATATAGCAGCAAGTTTTTCCCTCAGTAAGAAACCAAGGTTATCAATCCAGTAGGAGGCAGACAAACGACTGAAGGTGATGCCCGCTAACTTGCGACAGCTCCGGACAATTTATAGGGCGCCTCGTCCGAGCTTTGCTTTGCGAGCAACAACGTGGAACCTGCACACAACACAACCAAATACTTTGTTCCCAACTTAGGATGAGGTTGTCAATCTCACCGGTTTGCTTGAAACAAAGGGTATGAGCATATCCAGTGGAAAGCAATAGTAATTTGCGAGTAAAGTAAATAGTACGAGTAAAGTAAACAGGTGATAGCAATATAAAGGAAATAGGACCGGGGTCCACAGTTCACTAGTGGTGTCTCTCCATAAGATAAAATAAAACATGCTGGGTAAACAAATTACAGTTGGGCAATTGATAGAATAAAGACAACGTGCATATGATGAGAGGATCACTATGAGATTTACTCTGGGCATTACAACAAAATACATAGACCGCCATCCAACTGCATCTATGACTAATAATCCACTCACGGGGATATCGTCCGAACACCCCATGAGTATTAAGTTGCGAACAACAGATAATTGCATTAAGGAAAGTGTGTAATGTAAACAAAGCATATGCCCTCGAGCATATGAATGTTGTTTTCCCCCTAGTAGCAACAGCACATCTACAACCTTAGAGGTTTCTGTCACTCCCCCAGATTAAATAGAGGCATGAACCCACTATCGAGCATAAATACCCCCTCTTGGAGTCACTAGCAACTACTCGGCCAAGATAGCTACTAACAATGGAGAGCATGCAAGATCATAAACAACATAGCGATAACATAAGGTAAATTTCAGTACATCAACTCAAGCATAACACCAATATTCATTGGATCCCAACAAACCAAACATGTAGAATTACATAACGGTGATCTCAATCATGTAGGGCAGCTCATGAGATCTAAACATGAAGCACATGGTGGAGAAGACAACCATCTAGCTACTGCTATGGACCCATAGTCCAAGGTAGACTACTCACTCATCGCTCCGGAGGTAAGCATGGCGATGAAGAAGACCTCCGGTGGCGATTCCCCTCTCTGGCAGGGTGCCGGGAAGAGCTTCTGGACCCTCCCGATCTTCGGGTCGACGACGACGGCGGATGGCGATGTGTTCTGGGAAACTGATCGGGTCCTTAGGTTTTTCTCGTCGGGGGGTCTTTATAGGCGAAGGGGCATCGTCAGGAGTGGACCGAGGCGGTCTCACACATAGGGGGCGCGACCAGGGCTTGGGCCGCGCCGCCCTGGTGTGTGGCCACCTCGTGGCCCCACTCCATCTCCTCTTCGGTTCTCTGGAAGCTTCGGTAAAATTCTTGGCGACTGGCTTTGGTTTCGTCCAATTCCGAGAATATTTCCTGTGTAGCTTTTCTGAAACACAAAAACAGCAGAAAACAGGGAACTGGCACTGTGGCAACTTGTTAATATGTTAATTCCGGAAAATGCATAAAAGTGCCACGAAGTGTAACGAAACACTAAGCAAATGGTGTAAAAACAAGCATGGAGCATCAAAAATTATGGATACGTTGGAGATGTATCAGTGAGCTGCCTTACATGATCGAGATCACCGTTATGTAATTCTACATGTTGTGTTTGTTGGGATCCGATGAATATTGGTGTTATGATTGAGTTGATGTACAGAATATTATCTTATATTATCTCTATGTTGTTTACGATCTTGCATGCTCACCGTTGTTAGTAGCTATCTTGGCCAAGTAGATACTAGTGACTCCAAGAGGGGGTATTTATGCTCGATAGTTGGGTTCATGCCTCTATTTAATCTGGGGGAGTGACAGAAACCTCTAAAGTTGTAGATGTGCTGTTGCCACTAGGGAGAAAACAACATTCTTATGTCCAAGGACATATGCTTTGTTTACATTACACACTTTGCTTAATGCAGTTATCTGTTGTTCGCAACTTAATATTCACGGGGTCCTCAGATGATTCCCCGTGGGTGGATTATTAGTCATAGATGCCGTTGGATGGCGGTCTATGTATCTTTTTGTAATGCCCAGAGTAAATCTCATAGTGATCCTCTTGACATATGCACGTTATCTTTATTCTATCAATTGCCCAACTGTAATTTGTTTACCCAGCATGTTGTTATTTATTTTATGGAGAGACACCACTAGTGAACTATGGACCCCGGTCCAATTTCCTTTATATTGCTATCACCTGATTACTTTACTCGCACTGTTCAGTTTCTCGCATACTACTATTGCTTTCCACTCGATACGCTCATTCCTTTGTTTACAGCAAACCGGTGAGATTGACAACCTCATCGTAAGTTGGGAGCAAAGTATTTGGTTGTGTTGTGTGTAGGTTCCGCGTTGCTACTAGTTGAAGACGCGCTAACAAGAATCATTAACGGCGCCCTTGTTGGAGTGTCACGCAGCTAGCAGGCATCACCTTCAGACATTTAGCTTTTTCCTACTGGATTGACATACCTTGGTTTCATAACTGAGGGAAAACTTTCTGCTATATTCATCACACCTTCTCTTGGGGTTCCCAACTGGCCGGTCATTTACATCATCAACACCGAGCCACCACCATGTTCCAAAGACACTTTCCGATTGGATTCATATTTATAGGATGTTTCCAATGGTGTAGCCCTTTATTTTCAAACATATGAAATTTGTATTTCAAACTTTCAAAAAAATTTGAAACAAAATTCTTGTGATAGGCAATGTTGAATTCTACAAACTGGTATAAATCTCAATATGAAATTATTTATATTCTATGCTACACAAAAATGGTAAAATCTAATAAAATTATATAGTGTTCAAACATGTACTATTCACTATATAATATGTCAGATTTTGTCTTTTTTTTGTGTATAATAGAATATAAAGTATTTCATATTGAGATTTGTACCGGTTTATAGCATTCAACAATGCCTATCACAAGAATTTTGTTTCAATTTTTTTTGAAACTTTAAAATACAAATTTCATGGCATAATTTGTTGGAGAAAGATGGAGGTCAAACTTATTTTGAACTGCGTGCATTCCTTGTACGGGGTTGCACTGGTGGGCAGGAAGCCTGATGCAATGAGGGTCCACAGCGGAGATAATTTTTTTTCCACTCCTTGTATAGTGAACCACCACCCCCCTTCCCAACGCCAACTTTCAGTTATTACCTTGCGCTAGGCAGTTCATCGCCTCATTCCCCATCTTCTCCACATGACGGCTGCACCCTCCCATTTCCATCACATTGCCCCTTCTCGTTTCCATCATATCGCTGCCGCCCGCATTTGCCAGCACAGGTCATGTCTGGGTCTGGGTGGGACGAACCCCCGGGGGGAAGCGTCAGCGTCCGATTCCAAAAAAGCCCATTGCTGATCGTTACCACGAATCCATGGGGTGGGGTAATCTCCACTTTCCATCAGTTGAGAACATAGTCGAGCGGGTCGACATCTTAAGCGCTGCTCGCCTTGCTGTCAGCATGGTTGGCATGGGTCGTGCCATTCGAGGGACCTCGAATCTACCGCTTGATGCGCCGGGCCTGCTCCACAGCGACAAATTCTCGTGGCCACATGATCGCGATGCACAAGTAAGAGTAACTAGATTCAGTATTCCTGTTATATATATATTGATCTCCTGTCTGTTTATGTTCTTGCAATCCACCGATCTCTCTATCGAACACCTTGCATGCATCGAATTTTTAGATACAATAATTCCAAAAAATGAAGTTACTCCGCCCATGACCCCCTTTTTTGGTTACGATTTACGGACTTAGTTTTCCATCTTGTATGTGTTTATGATATATTCAAGCATAGTTATCCTTCTGTCGAACATCTAGTCTATGATGGCGTGTAGATAACACCCCGTTGGGAACCCCAAGAGGAAGGTATGATGAGCACAGCAGAAGTCTTCCCTCAGTTATGAAACCAAGGTTTATCGAACCAGTAGGAGAAAGCCAAACTTCAGAAGGTGATGCTTGCTAGCTTCGCGATAGCTCCGGACAATTTATAAGGCGCCTCATCTAGGGCTTTGCTTTGCACCAGTAGCAACGTGGAACCTGCACACAACACAACCAAGAACTTTGCCCCAACTTACGATGAGGTTGTCAATCTCACCGGTTTGCTGTAAACAAAGGATTGAGCGTATCGAGTGGTAAAACGTAATAGTATGCGAGTAAAAGTAAACAATACGAGTAAAAGTAAACGGTATAGAAATGTAAAGGAAATTGGACCGGGGTCCACAGTTCACTAGTGGCGTCTCTCCATAAGATAAATAACAACATGTGATAAAGATCACGCCGGTGATCCTGTGAGTTTTGTCCCGATCTTTCATAGCGAGTCTACCCGGATAGAAATCTTCCAACAACGCGGAGAACGTCACCTGAAGAAGAGGAACGAATCCAGCAAGCAACGTGATGAAGATCACCATGCCTCAAACCTGAGCCTGATAATTATTGATGAACACAAGAACCCTCACAGCAATCTTTATTTGACAACACGGCAGCGCCGTTTCCCTGGAGGGATGATACACGGTGGAGCACACGATAGTTTTTGACTAAACAACTGAACTCCCTAAACCCTAGACTGCTGGCCTCCTTATATACACGGCCATAAAACTATTAGGCTTGGACAGGCCCAAACCCAAAACACAAATAAAACTAAGTGGCCCATAACATGACCTAGCACACAGAATAACATAAGCAGATATGTAAATTGCTGACACAACCTTAGACTAAATTATTTCATATCGTAGGTCGTCCTGGCGTGCCAATCAGCAACGAGCTTCCCTCATCTTGGTGGAGTCCTAAAATTGGGCTTCACCTCCTCCTTCGTGCCCATATCATCCTCCCCCCCTTCAAAAAGCGTTGTCCCCAACGCGTGAGGGTCTGCTCGAAAGGGTGGCGAAATATCAACAATAGCACCACGCATATTCGCAGTCTTCAAGTCTTGCTTGCCTTCCTCACCACATCCTCCCTCTTGGCTTGCTCGACTTGATACAGCCCGAGGTGGTTGCACCTCTTTTCTTCGCCACATGAACTTGTACTTAGGCGCCTCCACCTTCTTCTTCTCAATCCTTGCTGGAACCTTGTGTTGCTGAACATGAACTTGCTTAGCACGACCCTGCAAAGTAGTTATGCCTGGGCCACACAACTGACGAACATGTCCATCCTTGCCTTTGTGCACACGTACTGCTGCTCCAACAAAACGTTTCCGAGGTGTTCTCACAAAACTGTGGCTGACTACCCGCGACACCATATGCACCGGAACAAGATCAGCACCACCGTCATCGGTCTGAACACCCATGTCAACACGAACTGGAAGTGGAACACATGGAACACATGCTGACATATCCTTCCCTTCATCAATAAGAGGCTTGACTTCAGCCGGCATGTCACTAACAAGAACAACTGGCTTGTCATCTACAGGCTTGGCTGAAACAATATCACCACTGACGTGCTTCGCATCATGCTCCTCAAGCTGCACCTGAGCTAGCCCTGGTTGTGGCTTAGCTTTATGCAACTTCTCCTTGCGAACCACCAACACGACATCGGACTTGATTTGATCATCTCTCATAGGCTTCAAAGTCCGCTGTTTGCCATCATGCACAAAAGAATATGTATTTGCTCTCCCAGCATGCATAGCATTGTGATCATACTGCCATGGACGTCCTAGTAACAACCCACATACCTCCAATGGCAACACATCGCATTCCACCTCATCAACATAGTCATCAACTGTAAATGGCACACGCACCTTGTGAGTAATCTTCAGCATACCGCAGCTATTAACCCACTCAACATGCCTTGGTTCTGGAATACGCCATGTGGATAAACCCAAAGCCTCCACAACCGCCTTGCTAATGCCATTATAGTAACTACCACTATCAATCATCAACTTGCATGCTTTGCCTTTGATCATACACTGCGCCTGAAATAAATTCCAACGCTGACCCTTGTCAAGTGTGATGCAAGTCTCATCATGGACCCGCTTGAGTTGCATATTCAGCCCACTCAATGGTTCAGCCTCTTTCATGACAGCCTTGCCAACATCAGCTTTCGTATCCGCAGAAGGAACAATTGTGGTCGTAGCCTGACTGGCCTGCTTTACCATACAAGCTGCTGGCACGAAACGCTGCCTCAAAAGACTCTTCAAATCTTCCCAACTGCATGTGAAACTCTGGCCTTTGTGGTGCATATCATACCTGACACATTTCCACCAAGCAGTACTTATTTGATCAAAGCGAGCAACAGCTGCATTGTAAGAAGTAATTTGACCGTAATCTTGAGAACGCGGCAGTAACCAACGGTCCATCACATCCTCCCATGCTAAATATTCTTGTGGCATAGCATCAATCTTCAGCCAAAGTCTTCTAAAACCTCCCAATGCTCAGGTTGCAGCAACAACAGCAGGGTTAAAAATGGGTGCTTCATCCGCTTCGCCCAGCCAACGAGCTTGATAAAAATCCGATACCTCCGTAGAAATAGTCTCCATTATTGCAACTCTCATATTAGCTCGAATTTAACACCCAAAGCACTCCGCGGCAGAGAAATTGTATAGATACGGTGTCGCGGCAAGTGTACCGCCTAGAAAGCAGCATCAAAAATTACTACGCTCAGAAACAGACACAAGAGCCTACGATGTCTGATTTGAAGCTATCAGTGTCACTTCTTATATTGCCTTTTCTGCGTAGCGGACAGCTGACCAACAAATAGACTTATTCCTTTTTGGGACAAAACGCAGGAGCGACAAATAACGCACAGCAGTATCGCGGCCGGGTCTGTTCTCGTCCGAGGACGGAGACCGTATGATAGAATAAAGATAACATACATATGTCATGAGGATCACGATGAGATTCACTCTGGGCATTATGACAAAATACATAGACCGTAATCCAACTGCATCTATGACTAATAATCCACCCTCCAAATGTCGTCTGAGCAAACATTGGGTATTAAGTTGCGAACAACGGATAACTGCATTAAGCAAAGTGCTTAAAGTAAACAAAGCAAATGTCCTTGGACACAAGAATGTTGTTTTCTCCCTAGTGGCAATAGCACATCTACAACCTTAGAGGTGTCTGTCAGTCCCCCAGATTACTAGAGGCATGAACCCAACTATCGAGCATAAATACTCCCCCTTGGAGTCACTAGCATCTACTCGGCCAAGATATCTACTAGCAACAAAGAGCATGCAAGATCATAAACAACATAGAGATAACATAAGATATATATTCAGCACATCAACTTGACATAGTACCAATATTCATCGGATCCCAACAAACACAACATGTAGAATTACACAAAGATGATCTTGATCATGTAGGGTAGCTCACAAGATCTAAACATGAAGCACATGGTGGAGGAGACAACCATCTAGCTACTGCTATGGACCCATAGTCCAAGGTAGACTACTCACGCATCACTCCGTAGGCGACCATGGTGGTGGAGAAGGCCTCCGGTCCTATTTCCATTATATTGCTATCACCTGTTTACTTTACTCGCACTGTTTACTTTACTCGCATACTACTGTTGCTTTCCACTCGATACGCTCATACCCTTTGTTTCAAGCAAACCGGTGAGATTGACAACCTCATCGTAAGTTGGGAACAAAGTATTTGGTTGTGTTGTGTGCAGGTTCCACATTGCCCCTCGCAAAGCAAAGCTTGGACGAGGCGCCCTATAAATTGTCTGGAGCTATCGCGAAGCTAGCGGGCATCACCTTCTGGAGTATTGGCTTTTTCCTACTGGATTGATAACCTTGGTTTCATAACTGAGGGAAAACTTGCTGCTATATTCATCAAACGTTCTCTTGGGGTTTCCAACTGGCTGGTTATTTTACTTCATCAACTACACGCCAACAAGCTTTCTGGCAACATCATCACCGCGCCATCAACAAGTTTTTCTGGCGCCGTTGCCGGGGATTGAACTACATTGTCCCACGTCAACTTGGCACCATCAAACGCAATCAATGCCAAGGTGTTCATTGTCTGTTTGTCTTTTCATTTTGATGTGGGCTTGTTCCATGTCATCGGGCAGGAGGTACCCCGTTGGCGGTTCTCGATGATACGTATATACTTATAATGACAAGAGCTTGCTTGGGACCTAAGTCGAGTAGCATGAGGTTTGGGTATTCGTACTTCACGGGACACGAGGTTTTCAACTTATGACTTGTTAAGCATATGCTTCGTAATTATACTCGCATTAACTTTAACCATTCAAGATGCCTATGATGGGGGCAATGAGAGCTCAAAGCTAGTAAGTACCATAATTTTTGAAGGTTTTTAAAACTTGCAATCCCCGCTTCCCTCTGTGAAGGGCCTTTCTTTTACTTTTATGTTGAGTCTCCACCTTCTACCTTTATGCACCGTCTAAGAGAGCATAGTTGCCATTCTGAGTTTAATGTGCATAGTCACAAAGTTTATCATTGATTGATTCATGATTATGGTTTTGCTTCTTAAATTATTTGTATCTAGTCGCCCTCTTAAAACTTGAAGGTGTACTATGCATTTATGTTTTGCTATTCCATGAAGGACAAGCTGAAAACCACTTGATATGTTTTTCCATATGATTTGAACACACACTTGACTTTCAATGTTTCATTGTTCATGATCTTTCGTTTGTGTTTCTTTTCATGTTATAACATGGTTGATAAGTTTTTATTGTCAAGATTATGTATCTTATGCCCATGTTTTAAGTTCTTTGATCCCAGCACTCAATGCTTTACATAGATGATCAAGATTGTGATGGTGCATGTCACCTAAAAAATTATTCTTTTGTTATCACTTACCTACTCGAGGACGAGCAGGAGTTAAGCTTGGGGATGCTTGATACGTCTCAAACGTATCTATAATATTTGATGCTCCATGCTTGTTTATACACCATTTGCTTTGTGTTTTGTTACACTTCGTGGCGTTTTTATGCATTTTCCGGAACTAACCTACTAACGAGATGCCACAGTGCCAGTTCCCTATTTTCTGTTGTTTTTGTGTTTCAGAAAAGTTACATAGGAAATATTCTCGGAATTGGATGAAACAAAAGCCGAACCTCCTATTTTTACCGAAGCTTCGTGAAAACTGAAGATGAGACGGAGGGGGGCCAGGGGCCAGCCACAACATAGGGTGGCGTAGCCCAGCCCCTGGTCGTGCCACCAGGTGGTGAGGCCACCTGTCCCACCTCCTGACGCTGCCCTTTCGCCTAAAAATTCCTCTCGACGGGAAAAACCTAAAGGACGGATCGCTTTTCCTCGAAACATACTGCAAGCCACCGCCGTCGTTGAAGCGAGATCGGGAGGATCCAGGAGCTCAAATTACAGTTGGGCAATTGATAGAATAAAGACAACGTGCATATGTCGAGAGGATCACTATGAGATTTACTCTGGGCATTACAACAAGATACATAGACCGTCATCCAACTGCATCTATGACTAATAATCCACTTGTGGCGAATCAATCCGAGAACTCCACAAGTATTAAGTTGCGAACAACAGATAACTGCATTAAGCAAAGTGTGTAATGTAAACAAAGCATATGCCCTTCAGCATATGAATGTTGTTTTCTCCCTTGTGGCAACAGCACATCTACAACCTTAGAGGTTTCTGTCACTCCCCCTGATTAAATAGAGGCATGAACCCACTATCGAGCATAAATACCCCCTCTTGGAGTCACTAGCAACTACTTGGCCAAGATAGCTACTAACAACGGAGAGCATGCAAGATCATAAACAACATAGAGATAACATAAGATAATATTCAGGACATCAACTCAATCATAACACCAATATTCATCGGATCCCAACATACACAACATGTAGTATTACATAACGGTGATCTCGATCATGTAAGGCAGCTCACGAGATCTAAACATGACGCACATGGTGGAGAAGACAACCATCTAGCTACTGCTATGGACCCATAGTCCAAGGTAGACTACTCACTCATCGCGCCGGAGGCAATCATGGCGATGAAGAAGACCTCCGGTGGCGATTCCCCTCTCCGGCAGGGTGCCGGGAAGAGCTTCTGGACCCTCCCGATCTCGGGTCGACGGCGGTGGCGGATCGCGATGTATTCTGGAAAAGTGATCGGGTGTTTAGGTTTTTCCCATCGGGGGGTCTTTATAGGCGAAGAGGCAGCGTCAGAAGTGGACCAGGTGGCCCTCACCATAGGGCAGCGCGGCCAGGGCCTGGGCCACGCCCCCTGGTGGTGAGGCCGCCTCTTGGCTCCTTTTCGTCTCCTCTTCGGTTCTCTGGAAGCTTCGCTAAATTTTTGGATGTTTGGCTTTTGTTTCGTCCAATTCCAAGAATATTTCCTGTGTAACTTTTTTGAAACACAAAAATAGCAGAAAACAGGGAACTGGCACTGTGGCATCTCATTAATAGGTTAGTTCTGGAAAATGCATAAAAATGCCATGAAGTGTAACGAAACACTAAGCAAATGGTGTAAAAACAAGCATGGAACATCAAAATTATAGATACGTTAGATACATATCAGCATCCCAAGCTTAACTCCTGCTCGTCCTCGAGTAGGTAAGTGATAACAAAAGAAATAATTTTTGAGGTGACATGCACCTACACAATCTTGATCATAAATGTAAGCGTTGTGCACTGGGATCAAAAGAACTTAAAACATGGGCATGAAAGATATAATCTCGATAGAAGAAACTTAGCAACTATGTTATAACATGAAAAAGAACACAAACAAAAGATCATGAAAATGAAACAATGAAAGTCAAACGTGTGTTCAAATCATATGGAAAAACATACAAATGGTTTTCAGCTTGTCCTTCATGAGAGAGCAAAACATAAATGCATAGGACACCTTCAAGTTTAAGAGGGCGTCTAGATACAAGTAATTTAAGAACAAGTGAAACCAACATCATGAATCAATCAATGAAAACTTTGGGACAATGCACATTATACTCAGAATGACAACTATGCTCTCTTAATGGTGCATAAAGGTAGAAGGTGGTGACTCAACATAAAAGTAAAAGAAAGGCCCTTCGCGGAGGGAAGCAGTGATTGCAAGTTTTATAAACCTTCAAAAAATATGGTACTTACTGGCTTTGAGCTCTCATTGCCCCCATCATAAGCATCTTCAATGGTTAAATTTAATGCGAGTACACTTATGCTGCATATGCTTGACAAATCATAAGTTGGAAACCTCGTGTCCCATGAAATACGAATACCCAAACCTCATGCTACTTTACTTAGAGTCCCAAGCAAGCTCTTGTCATTGTAAGTATACACGTATCATCGAGAACCGCCAACGGGGTACCTCCGTGCCCGATGACATGGAACAAGCCCACATCAAAATGATAGAACAAACAGACAATAAACACCTCGGCATCTCTTTTATTTACCATTGGTATAGCTTTTTATTGTGAGATGCGTCGTCGAATGTTCACTATGGGCATGCTGTAAATTTCCACCATGAATTATGCATGGCTTAGATTAGCGGCCCAGGCGTTTCTCTAACACGTATAAAAACTCCATGATCCCGCAAGATTCCCAATTCATTTCACACCGCGAGTATCCATAAACAAAAGATCACGATATCAACTCAAATGAAAGAAAGTGCAATGTTGAAAGCTTGCCCCATGACGGCATGGCTGGGCTAATTTCCAACTCACAACTTGCAAGCATAACAACTCAACATAAGAGAGCCACAATGTCAAAAAATTTAAAATGAGAAAAGTAAAGTGTGCCATCAGGTTCGTGAGATCTTTACTGACCAATTTTCGCATAATACCAAAAGAGTTTAATTTGAAGGATAGATAAAAGCAAGTCAAATGTACTTTGGAATAGCAAATTGCTAATAGGTATGTATGGTGGACACTTTGGAACAACTTGGTTTTTAGGAGTTGGATGCACGAGTAGAGCTCATACTCAGTACAAAATGAGGGCTAGCAAAAGACTGGGAGCGACCAACTAAGAGAGCAATAACGGCCATAATCATGCAAAGCGACAAAGTGACATTGAAAGAAGCATAAGATGGCATCAAATAGTCAAAAACTAAATGATCATAGAGGCAATGGCGACTTTGTATGAGTCAAACATGTGTGAGCATGCGCCAAGTCAACCCAAATAAAGCATCAAGGAGAAAACCAAAATAATGCTCCAAATAATTAAAACAACGCATGATTTTTTCAAAGGCTCATTAAGCAATCTTAGTCATTTGAGACAAGTCATGCTACAGCAAAACCACTAAGCATACTATCAAAAAGACATCAAGCACGACATGCAAAAGCCTAGGCCGCAGTCTACACAAGCTCCTTTTTGTACCACTTTTTTGCATAAAGCTTTTTCTCTTTTCCAACACCATTCGAACTTTTTATAAACAACTCTTTTAATGAAAACCAACATGAACCAGAGGTCAAAATACACCTTGATGCAAAGATATAACAAGATCTGAACACATATCAAGGTGAAAATCGAAAGCTAAACGCAGTTCTAGAAAAAGAGAACACTCGTTGAAACGATAAGAGTGAAAAACGGAGTGTTCTTGGCAAATGAAAAGCAAGGCAACTTCTCCAGAAGGAATTTTTTGGGGTCCAACCATTTATTGCAGGAAACAAAACTAAACAAAACTAAAAACTAAAAACAACTGACTCTCCAAAAAAGATGCATAATGCATGAAGCAATAAAAATATAGTGTGTTGAAAGGTGACCTGATTTTTGCCGATGAAGAAGGGGTGGCTCGGGGGCATCCCCAAGCTTTGACGCTTGTACTTCTTGGATATTTCTTGGGGTGACATGGGCATCCCAAAGCTTGAGCTTTTGTCCATTCTTCAACTCATCTCATCATTCTCCAATCCCTACACTTGAAAACTTCCTTCATACAAAACTAAACACAATTCTATTAGCAACATTAGTGTAAGCATAACATTGAATCAACCTCTTTTTGCTTCAGGTTTCAACTCAAAACCACCACATATAAATCATATACTACTTTAGCAACTTCCCCAAAAGTTCCGTGATCAAAAGAACTAAAAAAGAAAGCGATAAAGCGGCGAACACAAATATTGGCAGAAATCTGTCAAAACAGAACAGCTGACAAAGGTCGAATTTTTAGAGGGTTTTCTGTTGCTCAAATCAAAAAGTGTATAACTAGTGAAAGTTTGGATATAACCTGGGGCATATGCATAAGAAATCGCAGGTCCAAAAGATATACTTAGAATTTTCACGAATTTTTACGGTGCAGCACCGAAAACTGTTTCAGGACAACAACATCCCCAAATCTTACCTCACTCAAATTAGAGGCTTCTCTTGGCAGTAGTAATAACTTCCAAGACTCAAATAAAAGAAAAATAACTGAAAGTAAAAACATTGGGTTATCTCCCAAGAGTGCTTTTCTTTAACGCCTTTGAGCTAGGCGCAGAAAGTGCGAATCAAGTAATATCGAAAGAGGCATTAAGATCAACTGTTGGAATCTTTTCAACGAAGAAATGAATTATGTCCAAATGAGGTTTTGAGTATCCCTTGTAATCACTCTTTGGTAGACTACTTTTGTCAAAAAGATTTTCAGGACAAATCCAACTAAAATTCTTTTCCAAAGCATCATGAATTCTTTATTGGTTGTACCAACAACCTCTATAGGCGAGCCAAGCTTATTAAATTTCTTAAAAACTTCCCTAGCCTCAATGGCAACATCTCTAAATTCTATGCGCAAAGTTTCCAAGATAAAAGCTTTCTTTTCAGGATCCTCAATATCATGAAGCTTAAGAAACATGTATTGCATAAAAGGATTAAGGCTAGCAAACCTAGCTTCTAACATGTGAACTAAATAAGCAGAAGCAACTTCATAACTAGGAGCAAGCTCAGCCAAAGATTTTTCCTCAACATCTTTATGCATACTAATATGATTAAAGAACTCCTCGATGTTACTTTTCCCAATAATTGAACCACTACCTACTGAGAGGTCCTCCAAAACGTACTTAGGGAACAACATAATGAACTAGAGTAAAGAAATAACAACTATAAAGGAAACTATTTTTTTTGTGTTTTCGATAAAACGATACAAGTAAAAATAAAGTAAAAGCAAAACTTAAAACAAAGTAAAGGATGTGCGTGCGAAACTCCCCTTGCAGAAGTCTTCTTTTTCCCCGGCAACGGCGCCAAAAAAACTTGATTGCGTTTGATGGTGCCAAGTTGACGTGGGAAAATATAGTTCAATCACCGGCAACGGCGCCAGAAAAACTTGTTGATGGCGCGGTGAAGATGATGCTAGAAAGCTTGTTGGCGTGTAGTTGATGAAGTAAAATAACCGGCCAGTTGGAAACCCCAAGAGAAGGTTTGATGAATATAGCAGCAAGTTTTCCCTCAGTTATGAAACCAAGGTTATCAATCCAGTAGGAAAAAGCCAATACTCCAGAAGGTGATGCCCGCTAGCTTCGCGACAGCTCTGGACAATTTATAGGGCGCCTCGTCCAAGCTTTGCTTTGCGAGCGGCAACGTGGAACCTGCACACAACACAACCAAATACTTTGTTCCCAACTTACGATGAGGTTGTCAATCTCACCGGTTTGCTTGAAACAAAGGGTATGAGCGTATCGAGTGGAAAGCAATAGTAGTATGCGAGTAAAGTAAACAGTGCGAGTAAAGTAAATATGTGATAGCAATATAATGGAAATAGGACCGGGGTCCACAGTTCACTAGTGGTGTCTCTCCATAAGATAAAGTAACACATGCTGGGTAAACAAATTACAGTTGGGCAATTGATAGAATAAATACAACGTGCATATGTCGACAGGATCACTATGAGATTTACTCTGGGCATTACAACAAGATACATAGACCGTCATCCAACTGCATCTATGACTAATAATCCAATTGTGGCGAATCAATCCGAGAACTCCACAAGTATTAAGTTGCGAACAATAGATAACTGCATTAAGCAAAATGTGTAATGTAAACAAAGCATATGCCCTTGAGCATATGAATGTTGTTTTCTCCCTAGTGGCAACAACACATCTACAACCTTAGAGGTTTCTGTCACTCCCCCAGATTAAATAGAGGCATGAACCCACTATCGAGCATAAATACCCCCTCTTGGAGTCACTAGCAACTACTCGGCCAAGATAGCTACTAACAATGAAGAGCATGCAAGATCATAAACAACATAGAGATAACATAAGATAATATTCAGCACATCAACTCAATCATAACACCAATATTCATCGGATCCCAACAAACACAACATGTAGAATTACATAACGGTGATCTCGATCATGTAAGGCAGCTCATGAGATCTAAACATGAAGCACATGGTGGAGAAGACAACCATCTAGCTACTGCTATGGACCCATAGTCCAAGGTAGACTACTCACTCATCGCGCCGGAGGCAAGCATGGCGATGGAGAAGACCTTCGGTGGCGATTCCACTCTCCGGAAGGGTGCCGGGAAGAGCTTCTGGACCCTCCCGATCTCGGGTCAATGGCGGCGGCGGATCGTGATGTATTCTGGAAAAGTGATCAGGTGTTTAGGTTTTTCCTGTCGGGGGGTCTTTATAGGCGAAGGGGCAGCGTCAGAAGTGGACCAGGTGGCCCTCACCATAGGGCGGTGCGGCCAGGGCCTGGGCCGCGCCCCCTGGTGGTGAGGCCGCCTCCTAGCTCCTTTCCGTCTCCTCTTCGGTTCTCTGGAAGCTTCAGTAAATTTCTGGATGTTCGGCTTTTGTTTTGTCCAATTCCGAGAATATTTCCTGTGTAACTTTTCTGAAACACAAAAACAGCAGAAAACAGGGAACTGGCACTGTGGCATCTCGTTAATAGGTTAGTTCCGAAAAATGCATAAAAATGCCATGAAGTGTAACGAAACACTAAGCAAATGGTGTAAAAACAAGCATGGAGCATCAAAAATTATAGATACATTAGAGACGTATCAGGTATCTCTTTTATTTACCAATTGGTATAGCTTTTTATTGTGAGATGCATCGTCGAATGTCCACTATGGGCATGCTGTAAATTGCCACCATGAATGATGCATGGCTTAGATTAGCGGCCCAAGCGTTTCTCTAACACATATACAAACTCCATGATCTCGCAAGATCCCAACTAATTTCACATCGCGAGTATCCATAAACAAAAGATCATGATATCAACTGAAATGAGAGAAAGTGCAATGTTGAAAGCTTGCCCCATGACGACATGGTTGGGCTAATTTTCAACTTACAACTTGCAAGCATAACATCAACATAAGAGAGCCACAATGTCAAAATTTTAAAAGCGAGAAAAGTAAAGTGTGCCATCAGGTTCGTGAGAGCTTTATTGACTAATTTTCACATAACACCAAAAAGAGTTTTATTTGAAGGATAGATAAAAGCAAGTCAAATGTACTTGGAATAGCAAATTGCTAATAGGTATGCATGGTGGACACATTGGAATAACTTGGTTTTTGGGAGTTGGATGCACGAGTAGAGCTCATACTCAGTACAAAATGAAGGCTAGCAAAAGACTGGGAGCGACCAACTAAGAGAGCAATAACAACCATAATCATGCATAGCGACAAAACATCATTAAAAAAAGCATAAAATGGCATCACAAGTCAAAAACCAAATGATCATAGAGGCTTATGGCGACTTTGTAAGAGTCAAACATGTTGTAAGCATGCGCCAAGTCAACCCAAATAAAGCATCAAGGAGAAAACCAAATAAATGCTTCCATATAATAAAAACAACGCATGATTTTTTTAAAGGCTCATTAAGCAATCTCAGTCATTTGAGGCAATTCATGCTACAGCAAAAACTACTAAGCATACTATCAAAACGACATCAAGCATGGCATGTAAAAGTCTAAGCCACAGTCTAAATAAGCTCCTTTTTGTACCACCTTTTTTGCATGAAACTTTTTCTCTTTTCCAACACCATTCAAACCTTTTTGAGACAACTCTTTCGATGAAAACCAACATAGACCAGTGGTCTAAATACACCTTGATGCAAAGATAAAACAATATCTGAACAAAAATCAAGGGGAAAAACGAAAGCTAAACGCAGTTCTAGAAAAAGAGAACACTCGTTGAATGATAAGAGTGAAAACTAGAGTGTTCTTGGCAATGAAAAACAAGGTATGCCTTCTCCAAACGAAATTTTTTGGGGTCCAACCATTTATTGCAGCAAACAAAACAAAAGAAAACTGAAAGCAAAAGTAAAGACGCTCCAAGAAAAACGCATAGAATATGAAGCAATAAAAATATATTATGTTGAAAGGTGACCTGATTTTTACCGATGAAGAAGGGGTGCCTCGGGGGTATCCCCAAGCTTTGACGCTTGTACCTCTTAGATATTTCTTGGGGTGACATGGGCATCCTCAAGCTTGAGCTTTTGTCCATAATTCATCTCATCTCATCACTCTCCAATCCCTACACTTGAAAACTTCCTTCATACAAAACTTCACACAATTCTATTAGCAATCACTACTAGAATTTCTAGTATTAACGACAAAAGCATCAATTGTTTTGGTCGTTAGTGATGAAAAGCGCACCCCTTAGTCTAAAATAAGGCCCGCACCAGTAAATCAACGACCGCACGATTTGCCGTCGTTAAAATTTTAGGTTTTGCTATCGTTAGTTGGGCCATCTAGATATGACTCTATAAGATCCACTAGTTATAGAATCGTGAGAAACCCTAAGTTTGGTTTAGTCCCCCAATCCTCGCCTAGCACGACCGCTTACCGCCACCGATGTCCCACATTCCCAGCGCCACCCATCACCGGCGCTAGCCACCACGGTTCAACCTTCCCGCAACCTTTCCTAGGTACTAGCCCTCGGGTTGTCTCACGGAGTGGTTAGATTTCCCATCTATCTATTTAATCTAATTAATCATGTAGCATGACATTAGTTGGGGGAATCAATGATTGGAGATATGCGCCCGTGCATCAGCATGGAGGACGACCACAACCCCATCAGCCTGCTGTGATGGCGCTCGATAAAATGATCTCAGTCTGCGTCGGCAGCGGGATGGCTGGTCCAAGAACTGCTGCATCAGGTGGCACGCCAGTGCCTGCCTAACATTAATAGGGCCGGGTATGTAATTTCAATCTGCTCCGTCCTCCTGAATTATCATTCCATCATACTATAACTCATGCAAGTACACCAGTATATACTCTGTTTTTGTGATATCTATAAATTCAGTAGCATGTATGTGTATTCCATTGGATCTTATTTATAGTCAGCTTCTTTCGAGGTTAGGCTAATAATACTTGGAATCTTCTTGGGAGAAAGGGATATCTGTGCCATCTTCTTGCGAGGGAAATCACGTAAATTTCCTGACTATCTTCCTTGCAACATGTAAAATGAAGAAACACATGCGTGCATGCCATGTACCACTCTTTTAAAATTTTGTACAGTTCGTAGCATGAAACTTACATACACTTGTATACTCTTTATTTGTTTTATCGCTTATAACTGACTTGTACAACAATGTTGTCCGTTATTTTAGGATTGATCAAGAGAACTGAAGTACATGATCTTAAAAAGAATTGATAAGGGCACAATGAGTGCAGATCCAAAGTTCTAGTTGTATATTGTAGCCTGTGTTTTGATTAAAATATTCTGCGTTTGCAGGTTTGCATGATTGGAAGAAATATCGATTTTCTCTAGGGTGCCACTGCCTCAGAGACATAGAAGCATGATGGGCACTATTTTTGCTGATGAAGATATATGCATTCAAAAATCAGCACTTCCGATGGGTCTTTACTGTAGATTAATAAAATAATTATTTATTCATTTTATTCCGTGTTGAGATGAGATAGAATTCTCTTGATTCATATTTGTTTTGACTGGTATCTTAATACCAGAATTATATGTGGAGAATTTCTAGACCCATTTGATTTTGGTTAAATAAAAAGAGCCTGTGTTCGTTTTATGTTACTCTACTTGCTGATGTTGAAATGGTGCATGCCACATAAAAGACTATTGATGATTGTACAGATGGTTGTGCGGTTACTTGTACCAACTAAAAAGGGGTCGTTAATGGAAATTTCGTGGTCGCTAAAGATAGTTTAATGACCATGGAAATATTATTAGCTACAACAAAAGTGGTCGTTAATAGTAGAATTGTGGTCATTGTTATCTCACAATTAGCGACAACATCATGTTTGGTCGTTAAAAAAATAACGACCAAACAAATTTTGTGGTTGTTATATTTTTAATGATGGAGCCTATAATGACAACTAACGACCACCAGATTGTGGTCGTTGATGTCTTTCAACGACTAAAACCTGACTTTTAACGACCACATTTTTTGTCGTTAAAGGTCCTTTTTCTAGTAGTGAATGTTAGCACAAGCATGATAGTAAATCAACCCCTTTTGGTTCAGTTTCAAACTCAAAAACACCACATATAAATCATATACTACTGTAGCAACTTCCTCAAAAGTTCCATGATGAAAAGAACTCAAAAAGAAAGCGATCGAGAGGTAAACACAAATAGTGGCAGAAATCTGTCAAAATAGAACAGCTGACAAAGGTCGATTTTTTCGAGGACCTTCTGTTGCTCAAATCGAAAAGTGCAAAACTAATGAAAGTTTGGATATAACCTGGGGCATATGCTCAAGAAATTTCAGATCAAAAAGATATTCTGAGAAGTTTCACGAATTTTTACGGTGCAGCGCAGAAATCTGTTTCAGGACAGCAACTTCCCCAAATCTTACCTCCCTCAAATTAGAGGTTCTTCTTGGCACAGCAACGAAATAAAAATGATAAGGAGTGGTCATTACAGTAGTAATAACTTCCAAGACTCAAATAAAAGAAAAAGTACTGAAAAGAAAATATTGGGTTATCTCCTAAGAGTGCTTTTCTTTAACGCCTTTGAGCTAGGCGCAGAAAGTGCAAATCAACTAATATCAAGCGATGAAGCATCAAGTTCATAATTTGCTCCAAGAATAGAGTCAAAAAGTAATTTCTTCCTCCTTCTAGGGAAGTGTTCCATACCTTTCTGGGAATTGATATTTGATGGTGCCTTCCTTCATATCAATGATGGCACCTACAGACGTATCTATAATTTTTGATGCTCCATGCTTGTTTATGCACCATTTGCCTTGTGTTTCGTTACACTCCGTGGCGTTTTTATGCGATTTTCGGAACTAATTGGACGAAACAAGTTCTAGAACTCCTATTTTTCCCGGAGGAAGGACGAGGACCAAACGGGAGCCGGAGAGGGGCCAGAGGCTGGCCACACAACAGGGGGGCACGACCCAGCCCTTGGCCGCGCCCACCCATTGTGAGGCCACCCTGGTCCACCTCTGACGACGCCCCTTTGCCTATAAGAAGCCTCTCGACAGAAAACCCTAAAACAATCGGCGTTTTTCCCAGAACAGTTCCACAGCACCGCCGCCGTCGAAGACAAATTTCGGGTGACAAAAGTGTCTGTTCCGGCACCCTGTCGGGACGGGGAAGTGCCCCCAGAGCCATCTCCATCGGTCTCCATCGTCATCTCCGCCGTCTCCATCGGCCTCACCGCCATCTCCATCAACCTTGCTGTCTCCTATGATGAGGAGGGAGTAGTTCTTCCCCGGGGCTGAGGGCTCTACCGGTAGCTATGTGGTTCACCTCTCTCTCCCATGATGTGATCTTTATGTGATCATGAGCTTTGTATCTAGTTGAATTGGTAGATGTTATTATTCAGATATTATGCTACTCCCATGCTTTATATTTGTAAACTCCGGAGATACCTTGTATCATGGTGTGATGGTGACAGTGTGCACATCATATTTTTGGTTAATGTCTCTATGAATTGTTGGTGTTTGTTGGAACCATCTAGTGCTTTCACGGTGACAGTGTGGGACAATCTAATTTGGGGAAATACGAACTTTGAGGAGTGCTTCGTAGCCCTACGCATGATTAGTGTTTGTTTTCCATTGGAGAATTGTTTTGAGTTGCATATTGATGATAGTATCTATTGGTTCAATTATGTTATATTTGTTGAGAGTGTGTCCACTAGTGAAAGTATGATCCCTAGGCCTTGTTTCCAAGCATTGCACACTATTTCCTTTCAGTTTTGTTACATGTTTGCTCGCAGTGATATTTATTTCAGATTACATTTACTACTTATAATCATCACTACTACTTGTATTTCACTATCTCTTCGCCAAACTAGTGCACCTATACATCTGACAAGTGTATTGGGTGTGTTGGGGACACAAGAGACTTTTTGTATTGTAACTGCAGGGTTGTTTGAGAGGGATATCTTTGACCTCCTCCTCCCTGAGTTTGATAAACCTTGGGTGATCCACTTAAGGGAAACTTGCTGCTGCTCTACAAAGTTCTGCACTTGGAGGCCCAACACTGTCTACAAGAACAGATGCGTGCGTAGACATCAAGCTCTTTTCTGGCGCCGTTACCGGGGAGGTAAGGTAAAAGGTACTCGCATCCTCCTGTGTGAGTGCTCGAAGTTATTTCCTTTAGATTCTGCAATTATATCTTTTTGTTTCTTGTTTTTATTTTCACTAGTTAGGCTTAATGGAAAACAAAGAGTTCTTTAGTATTTTTCCTACGTTAGGATATGAAGTGTTTGAAGAGAAAATTGAAAAACCTTTGGAGCTAAATTTGCATGCTAATAGTATTGCTAGTATGAATGCTTTGAACACCGTTATTGCTAATGCTATAGAAAAGTCTAAGCTTGGGGAAGCTGGTTTTGTTAAGCATGATATTTTTAGTTCCCCAGCTTTAGTGGAGAAAATTTGCTCTGATGATATTTTATCTCCCATATGTGATGATTCTTATGATGCTTGTGCTCCTCATCCTTTTAAAATACCTATGAAAATTGTTGAACGTGCTATGAATAAATGCTATTTAGGAGATGGAACTGTCCATCCTGGTGATCATTTGCTCTTTATACATGAATTATGTGAGTTGTTCAAGTGTGCAGGTATTTCGATGAACCAAGTTAAGAGGAAGCTATTTTCTTTATCATTGAAGGGCAGAGCTGTGGAATGGTATAAAACACTGAAGGATGGCCGACCTGTTGACTGGGAGGAAATTGTACCTCTCTTTTATTCTAAATTCTATCCTTCTAGTGAGGTTTATAAGGATAGGAATTATATTTATAATTTTCATCCGCATGAGGGAGAAAGCATTGCCCAAGCGTGGGGAAGATTGAAGTCACTATTGCTCAAATGTCCTATTCATGATCTTCCCTGTAATATTGTTATTAATAATTTTTATGCAAGGCTTTCAGGATATTACAAGGACTATCTAGATGCATGCTTTGATGGCTCTTTCACAAGCAAGGATGTTGATGTCAAGTGGAATCTGCTTGAAACAATTCAAAACAATATTGAAGATTGGGATAGCGACAAAGGTAAAGGATCAGGTATAAATTATGAGTATGATTGCATTAAGTCTTTTGCTGAAACTGCTGATTTTCAAGAGCTTAGTGCTAAATATGGTCTTGATCCCCTAATTATGGTTAATTGCTTTAGAGCCTTTGCTTCCCATATTAATGTTCCTAAGGGAAATGGGGATGTGTATCATGAACCTTTTAAAGACACTTGCATAGAAAGTGATATTGTTGTTGATGATTGCAATAAACATGCTCAAACTTCTGAATGTCCTATTTCTTATAAGCATGTTAATTTTTGTGGAGTACATAGACCTTGTGAACAGAGTAACAACAAGGAAGATTATTGTATCCACCATGGGAATGAAGAAACCTGAATGTGGCACAAGGCTCTAGATGAACTTGGTGAAAAGGTTTGTGAGCTTTATCCTTTTCTTTGTGAATTTTGCGATGACACGGGTCATTTTAATTTTCAATGCTCAGGCCCTAATAGTCACCTTTCTAATCGAATGAGTACCGCAAGTTTGTATTGTGATGACAAGATTACTCTCAATCAGCATGATGAGCTTACTTTGTTTTTGGGGTGTGAAGAGATATCTAGAAAGACTTCTTTGGTAGATATGAGTGTTTTTGATATTAATAGCACCCTTCGTGGTTGTCATCTCTATTGTGTTAAAGATTGCCTCGCAAATACTTACATACAAAATCTTATAAAACATGATGTTTTGCCAAGCTATGACAGGGCTGATAGATGTTTCTATCTTATTAATAGAGAGGAGAAATCCTCCAAAGTTTCTTCTATTGTTCCTGTCAGCAAACCAGATTATATGGAGAAAATGCCTTTCAAGCCTCTCCCTCCTCAAGGAGAGAGTAAGAAGAGTAAGAAGAAGAAGAAGAAGAGGAGTAAAAGGAGAGAGGAAATGGTAACTTCCCCTAAGCATGTTGCTCCTATTATATATTATGATAATTCTGATCTTGATGATGTTCCCATGCCTGTTACCTATGTTAGTGATCATGATTGGGAAAATCACTCTACTTTTGATATTGAAAATCTTTTTGGTACCAATTCTAAGGTTAATAATTGTTGTACCATTAGTACTATCCATGTTCCTTCTTATGATATATTTGATGAATATGCTTTGCAAAATAGCTGTTCTCTCGCTTATGATGATACTAAACCTCTAGTTTATGATGGTTATGATGATGAGTATAATATTTTCAGTTCACCTACTTTTGACGGGAAAATTATTTATGATTACAATATGCCTCCTATTTTTGATGATTATGGTGATGAGAATAAGTATTCTTTTGAATCTGCTCCTACTACTATTGTTCATGTGGGGAGTATTAATTCTTTTATGCATGTGGCTCATGATAGGTATGCTTTATGTGATAGTTATGTTAGTTCTATTCATGATGCTACTGAAAGTTACTATGAGAGAGGGAAACATGGTTTGATGGATCTCAACAATATTAAGTTTCTCCTCTTTATGTTGCAAATCTTGTAGTGGCACTTGTTTTATCTATCCTTGTTTGCTACTATGTGCCTCGTTGATTTATTTTCTTACAAGATTCCTATGCATAGGAAGTGGTTTAGATTTAAATGTGTTTTATATTTGCTTTTTAATCCTCTCTCTTGCCTCAAGTTCCTTTATGGCACCTTTGCCTTAAGTTCTTTTCGGGCGCCTATGTGAGCATTTTCTGAAATTACTGCGCCTAGCTCAAAAGCGTTAAAGAAAAGCACTCTTGGGAGATAACCCATTGTTTTACTTTCAGTTCTTTTTCTTTTATTTGAGTACTGGAAGTTATTAATACTGTAATAACCGCTCCTTATCATTTTTATTTCGTTTTTGTGCCAAGAGAAACCTCTAATTTGAGTGAGGTAAGATTTGGGGATGTTGCTGTCCTGAAACAGATTTCGGTGCTGCACCGTAAAAATTCATGAAAATTCTCAGAACATCTTTTTGACCTGCGATTTCTTGTGCATATGCCCCAGGTTATATCCAAACTTTCATTAGATTTAGACTTTTTGATTTGAGCAACAGAAAACCCTAGAAAAAATCGACCTTTGGCAGCTGTTCTGTTTTGACAGATTTCTGCCACTATTTGTGTTTGCCTCTCGATCGCTTTCTTTTTGAGTTCTTTTGATCACAGAACATTTGGGGAAGTTGCTACAGTAGTATATGCTTTATATGTGGTGGTTTTGAGTTGAAATCTGAACCAAAAAGGGTTGATTTATTATTATGCTTACACTAATGTTGCTAATAGAATTGTGTTAAGTTTTGTATGTAGGGATTAGAGAATGATGAGATGAGATGAAGACTGGACAAAAGCTCAAGCTTGGGGATGCCCACGCAACCCCAAGAAATATCCAAGAAGTACAAGCGTTAAAGCTTGGGGATGCCCCCGAGGCACCCTTTCTTCATCGGCAAAAATCAGGTCACCTTTCAAAACACTATATTTTTATTGCTTCATGCACTATGCGTTTTTCTTGGAGCGTCAGTTGTTTTTGCTTTCAGTTTTCTTTTGTTTTATTTGCTGCAATAAATGGTTGGATCACATCATGTTTGTTTTTGAGAGAGCTATGCTCCGTTTTTCATTTGCCAAGAACACTCAGTTTTTCACTCTTATCGTTCAACGAGTGCTCTCTTTTTCTAGAACTGCGTTTAGCTTTTGTTTTTCGCCTTGATTTTTGTTCAGATCTTGTTATATCTTTGCATCAAGGTGTATTTGGACCTCTGGTCTATGTTGGTTTTCATCAAAAGAGTTGTTTCAAAAGGGTTCGAATGGTGTTGGAAAAGAGTTGTTTCATGCAAAAAGTGGTACAAAAAGGAGCTTGTTTAGACTGCGGCTTAGGCTTTTGCATGTCGTGCTTGATGTCATTTTGATAGTATGCTTAGTGGTTTTGCTATAGAATGACTTGTCCCAAATGGCTGAGATTGCTTAATGAGCCTTTGAAAAAATCATGCGTTGTTTTTATTATTTGGAAGCATTAATTTGGTTTTCTCCTTGATGCTTTATTTGGGTTGACTTGGCACATGCTTATACCATGTTGACTACAAAATAAGTCGCCTATAGCCTCTATGATCATTTGGTTTTTGATTTGTGATACCACTTTATGCTTCTTTCAGTGATATTTTGTCGCTATACATGATTATGGCCGTTATTGCTCTCTTAGTTGGTCGCCCCCAGTCTTTTGCTAGCCCTCATTTTGTACTGAGTATGAGCTCTACTCGTGCATCCAACTCCCAAAAACCAAGTTGTTCCAATGTGTCCACTATAAATTCCTTTGCATGGTATTTGTAAGCCATTCCAAGTAAATTTTCATGTGCTACCTTTCAAAAAACCTTCAAAATACTTCTCATTTTGTGACACTATTTTCAGCTCATGGGGACGTAGTGGTCGGATTTGCTATCTTCCATATTGTTTATTCCAAAAAGAAAAAAAGGAAAAAAAAGAAAAGAAAAAAAGGCACTCCTCCATGGTATGTGAATGTTGGTGGGCACCCGATGGAATCGGTTAGCCATGGTTTGAGAAAGGAAAAAGGTGGGGAGGAGTGCCAAGCTTTATAAAAGAGCACAAAGGTGCCAATCTCTCTCAAAAACTTGCTTCATTTTTGTATGGAATATAGTAAGAACCCCATTGCCAGCCGTTGACAAAGACAACCACCTCTCAAAACCAATTTTTATCTCTCTGTTTTACAAATGAAAAGCTCTAGCACATGTTTAACCCCTGCTTCCCTCTGCGAAGGGTCTTTCTTTTACTTTTTGTTGAGTCACCACCTTCTACCTTTATGCACCGTCTAAGAGAGCATAGTTGTCATTTTGAGTTTAATGTGCATAGTCCCAAAGTTTATTATTGATTGATTCATGATTATTGTTTTGCTTGTTCTTAAATTACTTGTATCTAGTCACCCTCTTAAACTGGAAGGTGTCCTATGCATTTATGTTTTGCTACTCCATGAGGGACAAGCTGAAAACCATTTGCTATGTTTTCCATATGGTGGAAACACACACATGACTTTCATTGTTTCATTATTCATGATCTTTCGTTTGTGTTTATTTTCATGTTTTAACATGGTTGCTAAGTTTCTTCTATCAAGATTATATCTTTCATGCCCATGTTTTAAGTTCTTTTGATCCCAGCACTCAATGCTTACATAGATGATCAAGATTGTGATGGTGCATGTCACCTCAAAAATTATTCTTTTGTTATCACTTACCTACTCGAGGACGAGCAGGAGTTAAGCTTGGGGATGCTGATACGTCTCAAACGTATCTATAATTTTTGATGCTCCATGCTTGTTTATGCACCATTTGCCTTGTGTTTCATTACACTTCGTGGCGTTTTTATGCGATTTCTGGAACTAACCTATTGACAAGATGCCATAGTGCCAGTTTCCTGTTTTCTGTTGTTTTTGTGTTTCAGAAAAGCTACAAAGGAAATATTCTCAGAATTGGACGAAACAAGTTCTGGAACTCCTATTTTTCCCGGACAAAGGACGAGGACCAAACGGGAGCCGGAGAGGGGCCAGAGGCTGGCCACACAACAGGGGGGCGCGGCCCAGCCCCTGACCGCGCCCACCCATTGTGAGGCCACCCTGGTCCACCTCTAATGACGCCACTTCGTGATGAGGACATCCCTACGGTTGATACAACCGTTGCACCTACAGCCACACTTCCTCACATTCCACAATTCCAAGGACCTCTCACAAGAGCTCGTGCACGCCAACTAAATTATCAGGTACTTTCATTTCTAGGAACTATTCCTAATATTCATGAGAATATGATGCTGCCTAAATCAGATGTGTTTATGTTACTTAGGAATGATGGGCCTAGCACGGATGAGAGGGACAAGCATTGGAGCATGATCGTGCATGGAGATGATGGCAGCAATCGTGTGAGGATTCAGGATGACGCTACAAGTGAAGATTTCAGAACTTTGAAGCCACCATAATGCTGCAAGGATGCTTGGACGAAATTCACAAGTTACTCAATCATAAAATTCGTCCAAGGCTTTATATGGTGCTGCGTCACCTTATTTTATGGGTTAAACCCATGTATTTTCGTCATAGGTATTTTAGGGATTTTCTGGAGGCTGTTTGAGTGGAAATCGGCCCATCTAGGGTTATTTTCGGATGGCCCATTAGGGCTATACGAAAATCCCTGCCCTTTCCCTCATATATACCTCCTCCTAGCCGTCATTAGAACTTGGATTTTGTTTAGTTAAAGACTTAGCCACGAGCTACTCTTCGCCATAGGCACAAGTGTCAAATTGACCTTTTGTACTACGCACAGACAGAATCCCACCTCTTCAATAAAGCCTTCATCTTTATTCACAATATCTTGATTGCAACTATAATTCTTGCTTGTTCTTCGATTGCTTGCAGGGATTGATCCTCGTGATCAGGTTGATCTAGCTCCGGCGTGATCAATAGCCTCGGAAGTTGGTGTATCGATTGCTAAGGCGCAACGTCTCGCACGTTTGTAGTTGGATCGTCAACGTCGACCTCCACCATAATCAATAGTTATCGTCTCATCGAAAGATCGGGCACCTTTACCCTATCAAGTGGTATCAGATTTCAGGTTGATCGGCGAGATTTACTGTTTTCGTAGTCTAGATTGCATCTTCATACCTAGAATCCACGAAAAAGCCAAAAATATCAGGACTAGATCTTTTCCTAGAAACAGTTCGAGCCTTTGCATCTTTTCTTTTTAGTATTTGCATTGTTGAATTCTAGTCTGCATCGTCGTGTCCAGTGCTGGTTTTATGTGTAGTTCTTTAGAGTTACGAGTTCTGGTCACAACCATCACCACCGATTTCGCTATCACCACCGCCACCACCGCCACCACCAATTCCGCCATCACCACCGCCACCACCGATTCCGCCATCCCCACCGCCACCACCGATTCCGCCATCACCACCGCCACCACCGATTCCGCTAACCCCACCGCCATACACCCTTTCGTTTTCCTGCTCTTGTTTCCCATCTTTGCAGATCCGATCCAAGTTGTGACTTGATCAGAGTTCCAGAAAGTTTCGGCCAGAAGGAAAGAGGAGAGGAGGAAAAAAAAAAACTTCTCCGATTTTTTTTTTGGCCTATACTGTTTTTAGGCTTCTGGGATCGTTTTGAGCTATACGCCATTATAGTGAAATTATTTTGGCGTCTGCACGCTTTCCGGAGCAGTTTCGTGCAGTTTTCGGAAATTTCAAAAAAAAAAATTTCCTATCCTGATATTTCACCTTGCTGATTGTTTTGAGACACTTTCCATCATAGTGATTTTCGCCTCATTCGCGCGCTGTTCAGAGCACTGCTGCCTGTTGCGTTTCGGTGTCGCGGCGTGATTCGTGGTGTTCTAGGCTCGCGTCTCTAGCTTGGGCTAGTCTAGGACCAGCACAGTACCGTCGTTGAGCTGTTATTCAACCTTGCATTGATGTCTTGAATTTTTGCTACAGATATTGCAGCCACCCAGAGCTCCACATATTCCTACACCGTGCGTTGACACCACCTGGCAATCGCTCTATTCAATCTTCCTGAAGTTTGGTCACGACGGTTGCTGATCGCCACCTGCTGTAGGGTAAGAACGGGTAAGAGTATTGGTTTGCTTGACAGATTAAGCGTTTGAGTACATATCCTACAACTGTGCTTTTGAGTACTAATCATGCCATCAGACAACACCGAGCCACAGCCACTGGAGGGTGAAGCCTTGCAGGCTCACGTAACCAAACTTTTGTCTGATCATATGCAGGATGTGGACAAGCGTTTTAGTGACACGATGGAGCAACTCGAGGGACTCGAGACCACCTTCACCGCCAAACTCGACACTAAATTCCAGGAGGTGCTAGCACGCTTACCGCCTCCACCGCCGGCTCACGCGCCTCCTCCACAGCCGACTCGCGTGGCTCCTCCACCGACCTTTTTGGGACGTGCACAGCGCATTCTCCATCAACCGGCACAAACTTTGGCTGCGGGTGCTACTGCGGGCACTGCAGCTGCTGGCGTTGCAGGAGCTACGGGTGTTACACAGGCCCGTGATGCACAGTTGGATGATTATTACGGGGAAGATGAGTACGAGGGCGAGTACGCGGACGACTTCACAGTTGATCAGCCACCTGGTCGTCCTCGGCCCTATATTCGCCGTCCACCTCCTCGTCCGTTGGTACGTGATGATGACCATGTTGCTAAACTGAAATTAAATGTTCCTATGTTTGATGGTCGCTATAATTCTGATGCATACCTTTCTTGGGAATTAGAATTAGACCAGCGTTTTGCATGCTTAAATTATCCCGAGGATAGACGTGTCAGTGCTGCAACTTGTGAGTTCACTAGTTTTGCTTCCATATGGTGGTCTGAATATTGTCGTGCTAATCATGCTAATCCAATCACTACATGGGATGCTTTAAAACATGCTATGCGTATTCATTTTGTTCCACCATATTATCAGCGTTCCATGCTTACAAAATTAGCACGTCTAGATCAAGGCAAAAATTCTGTAGAGGATTATTATCAGGAGTTGCAAACTGGCATGCTACGTTGTGGTATAGAGGAGGATAATGAAGCATTAATGGCACGTTTTGTAGGCGGGTTAAATAAGGAAATTCAGACCATTCTTAGATATAAATCTTATCACACTATTACCCATTTGTTCCATCTTGCGTGCAATGCTGAATGTGAAGTGCAGGATCGACGCGAGGCGACACGAACTAATTTTTCTGCAGGGCGTTCTTCTTGGAGATCACCGAATTCGGCGTCACGGGCTGCTGCACCTACACCTCCAGCGACCACATCCACGCGATCTGCAGCATCTACACCACCTCCGTTTGCTGCACGGAAGACTACTACGGGACCAGCACCGAGCGCTGCGTCCTCCATGGCATCTACAGGCAAGTCCAGCCAAATTCAGTGCCGCAAATGTGGTGGACTTGGTCACTTTGCACGCGATTGTGCCTCCTCCCGCGTGATGATTGCTCTTGAGGATGGTGGATACGACTCCGCCAGTGATTATGATGAAGATACTTTGGCTCTTATTGCATCTGATGAGCAATGTGTTGCTGCATCCACAGAGCAAGATTCTGAATATATGGCTACAGAACATGCGGAGAAATACCCGAGTTTAGTTGCACAGCGAGTCTTGAGTGCACAAATTACCAAGGCTGAGCCCGACCAGCGCCATAATCTGTTCCATACCAAGGGCGTGGTCAAAGATCGCTGTATTCGCATTATTATTGATGGCGGGAGCTGCAACAACTTGGCGAGCATGGAGATGGTTGATAAGCTTGCTCTTACGACACGACCCCATCCTCATCCATATCACATTCAATGGTTTAATAACAGTGGCAAGGTTAAGGTAACACGTACAGTTCGTGTGCATTTTACTATTGCTGCATATGCTGATTATGTTGAGTGTGATGTTGTTCCTATGCAAGCATGTGCTCTTTTACTTGGTAGACCATGGCAATTTGATACAAATTCTATACACTATGGTAGCACAAATCAGTATTCTCTTGTTCATAATGATAAGAAAATTGTGTTACTTCCCATGTCTCCTGAAAGTATTTTAAAAGATGATCTTGCTAGAGCTAGTAGAGCACATAATGAGGGGAAAAAGCTGAGCGAAAATCAGATTGTTGCTAAGGAACTTATGCCTTCTACAAGTACTTCTAAATCTGCTCCAAAACATGCTAACAAAATTCGTTTGAAAAGTACTTGTTTGCTAGCTAGCAAATCTGATATTTCTGAAATTGATGTGAGTACTACTGCATGTTATGCTATCATTTGCAAAGAAGTGTTGTTTTCAGCTGAGGAGATGCCTTCTTCTTTGCCACCTGCTGTTGCTAACATTTTGCAGGAGTATGCGGACGTTTTTCCACAAGATGTACCTCCAGGACTGCCACCTATTCGTGGAATTGAGCACCAAATTGATTTGATTCCTGGCGCATCTTTGCCCAACCGTGCGCCATATCGTACCAATCCGGAGGAGACGAAAGAGATTCAGCGACAAATTCAAGAACTTCTTGACAAGGGTCATATTCGTGAGTCTCTTAGTCCTTGTGCTGTTCCTATTATTTTGGTACCAAAGAAAGATGGTTCTTCGCGCATGTGTACTGATTGTAGAGCAATCAATAATATTACTATTCGCTATCGTCATCCTATTCCTCGTTTAGATGACATGCTTGATGAATTGAGTGGCTCTACCATGTTTTCTAAGGTTGATTTGCGTAGTGGTTACCACCAAATTTGTATGAAGTTAGGAGATGAATGAAAAACTGCATTTAAAACTAAATTTGGCCTATATGAGTGGTTAGTGATGCCTTTTGGTTTAACTAATGCTCCCAGTACTTTCATGAGATTAATGAATGAAGTTTTACGTGCTTTTATTGGACATTTTGTGGTGGTATATTTTGATGATATATTGATATATAGCAAATCTATAGAAGAACATTTGGAACATTTACGTGCTGTTTTTGATGCTTTACGTGCTGCACATTTGTTTGGTAACATTGCAAAGTGCACCTTTTGCACGAATAGAGTTGCTTTTCTTGGTTATGTTGTTACAGCACAGGGTATTGAAGTTGATCCCGCCAAGATTGAAGCAATTTCGAGTTGGCCACAACCCAAAACAGTCACACAAGTGCGGAGCTTCCTTGGCCTCGCTGGATTTTATAGGCGCTTTGTCAAAGATTTTGGTTCCACTGCAGCGCCGCTGAACGAGCTTACTAAGAAAGATGTGCCCTTTGTTTGGGGCAATGCACAATAAGACGCCTTCATGTTACTCAAAGATAAGCTTACACATGCTCCTTTACTCCAACTTCCTGATTTTAATAAGACTTTTGAGTTGGAATGTGATGCTAGTGGAATTGGTTTAGGAGGAGTGTTGTTACAAGAGGGTAAACCTGTTGCATATTTCAGTGAGAAATTGAGTGGAGCTAGTTTGAACTATTCTACTTATGATAAGGAATTATATGCTCTTGTTCGAACATTAGAAACTTGGCAACATTATTTATGGCCTAAAGAATTTGTTATACATTCTGATCATGAATCTTTGAAGCATATTCGTAGTCAAGCTAAGTTGAATAAACGTCATGCAAAGTGGGTTGAATTCATTGAATCTTTTCCTTATGTTATTAAACACAAAAAGGGTAAAGATAATATTATTGCTGATGCTTTGTCCCGTCGTTATGCCATGTTATCTCAACTTGACTTCAAAATCTTTGGATTGGAAACTATCAAAGAACAATATGTGAATGATGCCGATTTTAAAGATGTTTTGCAGCATTGTTTAGAGGGTAGAACTTGGAACAAATTCATCCTCAATGATGGGTTTGTGTTCCGTGCTAACAAACTATGCATTCCAGAAGGTTCCATTCGTCTTTTGTTGTTACAGGAGGCGCATGGAGGAGGATTAATGGGTCACTTTGGAGTAAAGAAGACAGAAGACGTTCTTGCTACACACTTCTTTTGGCCACGCATGAGAAGGGATGTTGAGAAGTTTGTTGCTCGCTGCACAACATGTCAAAAAGCTAAGTCCCGCCTTAATCCACATGGTTTATATATGCCTCTTCCTATTCCTAGTGTACCTTGGGAGGATATTTCTATGGACTTTGTGTTAGGATTACCTCGAACACAGAAGGGGAGGGATAGTATTTTTGTGGTTGTGGATAGATTTTCTAAGATGGCACACTTTATTCCTTGTCATAAGAGTGATGATGCTGCTCATGTTGCTGAATTATTCTTTCGCGATGTTGTTCGCTTGCATGGTGTGCCTAATACTATTGTTTCAGATCGTGATACTAAATTTCTTAGTCATTTTTGGAGATGTTTATGGGCTAGGTTGGGGACTAAATTGCTCTTTAGTACTACATGTCATCCCCAAACTGATGGACAAACTGAAGTAGTAAATATAACTTTATCTACCATGTTAAGGGCTGTTTTAAAGAAGAACTTAAAAATGTGGGAAGATTGTTTACCTCATATTGAATTTGCTTACAATCGTTCCGTGCATTCTACAACTAAGTTATGTCCTTTTGAGATTGTGTATGGTTTTGTTCCTCGTGCACCTATTGATTTATTACCTATTCCATCTTCGGTGCAACATAATTTTGATGCTACACAACGTGCTGAACAGATTCTTACGTTGCATAGGATTACTAAGGAAAATATAGAACGTATGAATGCTAAATATAAAGTTGCTGGTGATAAAGGACGAAAGCATATTGTGTTTGATGTGGGAGATCTAGTTTGGTTGCATTTGCGCAAAGATCGTTTTCCTGATTTGCGCAAGTCTAAATTAATGCCACGTGTTGCTGGTCCTTTTAAAGTGTTACAGAAAATGAATGATAATGCATATAAACTTGAGCTTCCTGCAGAGATGGGCACGGTAAGTCCTTCATTTAACATTGCAGATTTGAAGCCATACTTTGGAGAAGAAGATGAGATTGCGTCGAGGACGACTTCAATTCAAGAAGGGGAGGATGATGAGGACATCCCTACGGTTGATACAACCGTTGCACCTACAGCTACACTTCCTCACATTCCACAATTCCAAGGACCTCTCACAAGAGCTCATGCACGCCAACTAAATTATCAGGTACTTTCGTTTCTAGGAACTATTCCTAATATTCATGAGAATATGATGCTGCCTAAATCAGATGTGTTTATGTTACTTAGGAATGATGGGCCTAGCACGGATGAGAGGGACAAGCATTGGAGCATGATCGTGCATGGAGATGATGGCAGCAATCATGTGAGGATTCAGGATGACGCTACAAGTGAAGATTTCAGAACTTTGAAGCCACCATAATGCTGCAAGGATGCTTGGACGAAATTCACAAGTTACTCAATCATAAAATTCGTCCAAGGCTTTATATGGTGCTGCGTCACCTTATTTTATGGGTTAAACCCATGTATTTTCGTCATAGGTATTTTAGGGATTTTCTGGAGGCTGTTTGAGTGGAAATTGGCCCATCTAGGGTTATTTTCGGATGGCCCATTAGGGCTATACGAAAATCCCTGCCCTTTCCCTCATATATACCTCCTCCTAGCCGTCATTAGAACTTGGATTTTGTTTAGTTAAAGACTTAGCCACGAGCTACTCTTCGCCATAGGCACAAGTGTCAAATCGACCTTTTGTACTACGCACAGACAGAATCCCACCTCTTCAATAAAGCCTTCATCTTTATTCGCAATATCTTGATTGCAACTATAATTCTTGCTTGTTCTTCGATTGCTTGCAGGGATTGATCCTCGTGATCAGGTTGATCTAGCTCCGGCGTGATCAATAGCATCGGAAGTTGGTGTATCGATTGCTAAGGCGCAACGTCTCGCACGTTTGTAGTCGGATCGTCAACGTCGACCTCCACCATAATCGATAGTTATCGTCTCATCGAAAGATCGGGCACCTTTACCCTATCACTTCGCCTATAAGAAGCCTCCCGACGGAAAACCCTAAAACAATCGGCGTTTTTCCCAAAACAGTTCCGCAGCACCGCCGCCGTCGAAGACAAATTTCGGGGGACAGAAGTCTCTATTCCGGCACCCTGCCGGGACGGGGAAGTGCCCCCGGAGCCATCTCCATCGGTCTCCATCGCCGTCTCCGCCGTCTCCATCGGCCTCACCTCCATCTGCATCAACCTTGCTGTCTCCTATGATGAGGAGGGAGTAGTTCTCCCCCGGGGATGAGGGCTCTTCCGGTAGCTATGTGGTTCACCTCTCTCTCCCATGATGTGATCTTTATGTGATCGTGAGCTTTGTATCTAGTTGAATTGGTAGATGTTATTATTCAGATATTATGCTACTCCCATGCTTTATATTTGTAAACTTCGGAGATACCTTGTATCATGGTGTGACAGTGATAGTGTGCGCATCATGTGTATTTTTTTGGTTAATGTCTATATGAATTGTTGGTGTTTGTTGGAACCATCTAGTGCGTTCACGGTGACAGTATGGGATAATCTAGTTTGGGGAAATACAAACTTTGAGGAGTGCTTCGTAGCCCTACGCATGATTAGTGTTCGTTTTCCATTGGAGAATTGTTTTGAGTTGCATATTGATGATAGTATCTATTGGTTCAATTATTTTATATTTGTTGAGAGTGTGTGCACTAGTGAAAGTATGATCCCTAGGCCTTGTTTCCAAGCATTGCACATCGTTTCCTTTCAGTTTTGTTACATGTTTGCTCGCAGCGATATTTATTTCAGATTACATTTACTACTTATAATCATCACTACTACTTGTATTTCACTATCTCTTCGCCGAACTAGTGCACCTATACATCTGACAAGTGTATTGGGTGTGTTGGGGACACAAGAGACTTTCTGTATCGTAATTGCAGGGTTGTTTGAGAGGGATAGCTTTGACCTCCTCCTCCCTGAGTTCGACAAACCTTGGGTGATCCACTTAAGGGAAACTTGCTGCTGCTCTACAAACCTCTGCACTTGGAGGCCCAACACTGTCTACAAGAACAGATGCGTGCGTAGACATCACACAACAATGAAATAAAAATGATAAGGAGTGGTCATTACAGTAGTAATAACTTCCAAGACTCAAATAAAAGAAAAAGTACTGAAAAGAAAACAATGGGTTATCTCCTAAGAGTGCTTTTCTTTAACGCCTTTGAGCTTGTCGTCGTGGTGAAACAACATATGCCATGGGATGGCTTAAATGGGGGCCGAACTAGATGCTGGAGGACTCGGGAGAGGGGAACGAGCTAAAAAGCACGACAGAAAGGAACACGGATCTACCCAGGTTCGGGGCTCTCGTAAGGAGATAACACCCCTACTCCTGCTCTACTGGTTATATATTTGGATCGATGGAGTATACATCAATGGTGCTTCCGAGCTCTCTGCTAGAGGAGGAAGATGAACTGTTAAGTGTAGGAACACCGAGCAACCAACCTCTTCCTAGGGCTCCATGTGCCACCTTATATAGTGGTGGCCATGGTTACAACGGTCACCTGAGACCAGGGGACACCAACTACACTCCAAATAGGGCAAGCTGACGAAGGCACACGCCCTTGACCTTCTTCCTGATTGCTCTCGATGTGACTTACCCTTGCTGTATGATATGGGCACGAAGGAGGAGGTGAAGCCCAATTTCAGGACTCCACCAAGATGAGCGAAGCTCGTTGCTGATTGGCACGCCAGGACGACCTACGATATGAAATAATTTAGTCTAAGGTTGTGTCAGCAATTTACATATCTTCTTATGTTATTCTATGTGCTAGGTCATGTTACGGGCCACTTAGAATTATTTGTGTTTTGGGTTTGGGCCTGTCCAAGCCCAACAGTTTTCTGGCCATCTATATAAGGAGGCCAGCAGTCTAGGGTTTAGGGAGTTCAGTTGTTTAGTCTAAAACTATCGTGTGCTCCACTGTGTATCATCCCTCCGGGGAAACGGCGCTGCCGTGTTTATCGAATAAAGTTGCTGTGAGGGTTCTTGCGTTCATCAAGAATTATCAGGCTCAGGTTTGAGGCGTGGTGATCTTCATCACGTTGCTTGCTGGATTCGTTCCTCTTCTTCAGGTGACGTTCTTCGCGTTATTGGAAGATTATCTATCTGGTTTGACTCGCTGTGAAAGATCGGGACAAAACTCATAGGATCACCGGCGTGATCCTTATCATGTGGTTTGATGATATGGGCACGAAGGAGGAGGTGAAGCCCAATTTCAGGACTCCACCAAGATGAGCGAAGCTCGTTGCTGATTGCCACGCCAGGACGACCTACGATATGAAATAATTTAGTCTAAGGTTGTGTCAGCAATTTACATATCTGCTTATGTTATTCTGTGTGCTAGGTCATGTTACGGGCCACTTAGAATTATTTGTGTTTTGGGTTTGGGCCTGTCCAAGCCCAACAGTTTTCTGGCCATCTATATAAGGAGGCCAGCAGTCTAGGGTTTAGGGAGTTCAGTTGTTTAGTCTAAAACTATCGTGTGCTCCACTGTGTATCATCCCTCCGGGGAAACGGCGCTGCCGTGTTTATCGAATAAAGTTGCTGTGAGGGTTCTTGCGTTCATCAAGAATTATCAGGCTCAGGTTTGAGGCGTGGTGATCTTCATCATGTTGCTTGCTGGATTCGTTCCTCTTCTTCAGGTGACGTTCTTCGCGTTATTGGAAGATTATCTATCTGGTTTGACTCGCTGTGAAAGATCGGGACAAAACTCATAGGATCACCGGCGTGATCCTTATCATGTGGTATCAGATTACTGGGTTTATCACTGCGAGTATTTTCTACTGATTGATCTGCGGATTGTTCCTCGAGCAGTTTTTAGATCGACAAATTCTCGATTCGGTGGAGTTTGATTCGGTCAGATTGGTTTTGTCCGTGGCGATCAGGAAAGAAGAAGCGGTTCGATTGGTTGCGTGGTGGTACTGATTGGCGAAGAAGTAGCAGCAAGCAACACGTAGGGCGTGGTGCTCTGCAGATCCGCTCCTTTCCGATCAGATTGCAAGGAGTCGCCACACGTGCCTCCAAGATCGATCGCAGTCCACGCGCCAGCGTTTCCTTCTAGGCCGGATTGAAGGCTCGCATCGATCAGATTGGATCGGGATCGATAAGCTGAGACGAGGCCAGCCTTGCAGGTTTCCAGATCGATCCAAACATCAAGCAACAAAAAAAAGCGCCTGTCTCGCCCCAGCGCAGAGGGCGTCTGGGGTCGAGCGCTACGTCGCTCACGAGTCTCGCCCGAGCGCAGAGCGCGTCTGGGGTCGAGCGGGGCGTCTCTGCCCCAGGCAGTACCGACCCAAGTTGTTGGCCCAAGTTTTGTTCGCTCCCAGGCGGCCCAACTGCTGGGATCGCTCGCCTCGCTAGCCCCGCTGTTCCGCTCGTCCAGTCGGTTCTCAGGATCGATCCCTGCACCGCCAGGACGTCCTCGCTCCTCCCTCGTGGGCCGGCCCAGCCAGGATCGTTCGACGCGTCTGGTTCACGAAGAAGGAGCTTGGCGCTCTCGTGCACGACGCCCACGCCTGGGATCGCCCCCCGTCTCGGACAACCCAGCGTGGGCTGGATCGCCCCGCTCTGCCTCGCCCCCGTTGACTGGCTCCTGCTCGTGATTGTTTCCAGCGCCAAGTGCTTCTGCCTAGCCAAGCCAACCTGGGCCGGCCCAACTGCTGGAGCGGCTCGCTCGCCCTCGCCCGGGAGGTTTCCGTCGCTAGACCCCAGACAGTCTCTGCGGTCAAGCGCGCTGCCTCCTCTGCTCTTTGTTCTGTTTCTCAGTTCTGTGTCGCCGAAGACCGTGAAAAGCAGCTGGAATTGATCGCTTACCGTCATACATCGACAAATCTCTAGTCTAATTCAAAGAAATATTCAGGTATGAGTGTATCAAGGCCTGTCCGTTTGACTGACAAAGCGGACGATATCTACAGTGACTATTTAGAGATCTTGGCTAGTTTTCGGTATGATGCAACTAAAATCACGTGGAGTTTGAACAGTGCTGTAAAGTTCACAGAGTATGAGTCTTGGGAATCTCACATGGAGCGTGGCTTTGCACAATGTCGTGCCCGTGATAGCAAGTTTGGCGGTTTTACTGAATTTGTACTTGCCCATCGGCGTGTGGGTACGCAGGTGGCTGGTTGGTGGCGTGAAGAACGGTGCACAAAGGGCATCACACTTGAAACATCTCGTTGGGAGGTTTTTAAGCAATTTTTGCGTACTCGATTTTTGGACAAGACCGTGGAATCAGACAAGGCGGTTGTTCCAATGGTACAGACCAAAGTTGATGGAGATGACACACCATTGAGAGGTATGAGTATACAACTTCACAAATTGTCCAATGGTGATGAGGCGATAAGGAGGAATCAGCGATGCAGCCTTTTTCAAACACAGTGCACCATCAAGGAGAAGGCATGCAAACTGATTATTGACAGCGGTAGTTACTGTAATGGCATCAGTAGGGCTGTGGTGGCATCATTGGGGTTGTCCACATGGCGTTTTTCTGAACCTAAGCATGTTGAGTGGTTGAATAGCTGCGGTGTGCTAAAGGTTACTCATAGAGTACGTGTGCCATTCACAGTTGGTGATTATGTTGATGAGGTCGAGTGCGATGTGTTGCCATTGGAGGTGTGTGGGATATTACTTGGATGTCCATGGCAGTATGATCGCAATGTTACTCATGCTGGAAGAGCAAATACATATTCTTTTGTGCATGATGGTAAACAGCGGACTTTGAAACCTCTACAGGATGATCAAATAAAGTCTGATGTTGAGCTGGTGGTTCGCAAGGAGAAGTTGCATAAAGCTAAGCCACAACCAGGGCTAGCTCAGGTGCAGGTTGAGGAGCATGATGCGAAGATCGTCAGTGGTGATATTGTTTCAGCCAAGCCTGTAGATGACAAGCCAGTTGTTCTTGTTAGTGACAAGCCGGTTGAAGTCAAGCCTCATATTGATGAAGGGAAGGATATGTCAGCATGTGTTCCATGTGTTCCACTTCCAGTTCGTGTTGACATGGGTGTTCAGACCGATGATGGTGGTGCTGATCGTGTTCCGGTGCATACGGTGCCGCGGGTAGTCAGCCACAGTTTTGTTAGAACACCTCGGAGACGTTTTGTTGGAGCAGCAGTGCGTGTGCATACAGGCAAAGATGGACGTGTTCGTTAGTTGTGTGGCCCAGGCATTACTACTTTGCAGGGTCGTGCTAAGCAGGTTCATGTTCAGCAACGCAAGGTTCCAGCAAGGGTTGAGAAGAAGAAGGTGGAGGCGCCTAAGTACAAATTTATTTGGCGAAGAAAAGAGGTGCAACCACCTAGGGCTGTATCAAGTCGTGCAGGCCAAGAGGGAGGATGTGGTGAGGAAGGCAAGCAAGACTTGAAGACGGCGAATATACGTGGTGCTATTGTTGATATTCCGCCACCTTTTCGAGCAGACCCTCACGCGTTGGGGACAACGCTTTTTGAAGGGGAGGAGGATGATATGGGCACGAAGGAGGAGGTGAAGCCCAATTTCAGGACTCCACCAAGATGAGCGAAGCTCGTTGCTGATTGGCACGCCAGGACGACCTACGATATGAAATAATTTAGTCTAAGGTTGTGTCAGCAATTTACATATCTGCTTATGTTATTCTGTGTGCTAGGTCATGTTACGGGCCACTTAGAATTATTTGTGTTTTGGGTTTGGGCCTGTCCAAGCCCAACAGTTTTCTGGCCATCTATATAAGGAGGCCAGCAGTCTAGGGTTTAGGGAGTTCAGTTGTTTAGTCTAAAACTATCGTGTGCTCCACTGTGTATCATCCCTCCGGGGAAACGGCGCTGCTGTGTTTATCGAATAAAGTTGCTGTGAGGGTTCTTGCGTTCATCAAGAATTATCAGGCTCAGGTTTGAGGCGTGGTGATCTTCATCACGTTGCTTGCTGGATTCGTTCCTCTTCTTCAGGTGACGTTCTTCGCGTTATTGGAAGATTATCTATCTGGTTTGACTCGCTGTGAAAGATCGGGACAAAACTCATAGGATCACCGGCGTGATCCTTATCACTGTACCTTGTACCTCCTGGACTGTGACCTTACCACTCTGAGGTAAGGGCTGTACTTGTGCACAGTGAGGGTAGGTAAACCTCCACTGTGCACCCTGTCACCATGCACTGCTTCCATGCTAAGATGTCTTCCTCCTTGATTGTAGGGATGTGACGCCTTGGTTGACTTATGTAATCCGGATATGAACGTTGGCCATATCCCAGATTTATATGCCGGACCATCGTCCTACGAAGGACGGGTAATCCGGCCTCCCTGCTCCTGCACAACATATCAAATAAGTTAGGCCGGCATATCTATGTATATGCCGGCACCCCTCAATTAGTACCCCGGTTACTCCGGCATATTTACACTGCCGCCGGGATACACTTATATGCCGGTCTGGCCGACGCTCCGGTATTCTGGTTAGACCCCACCTAGGTCAACCGAAATAAAGTCAACCTTACTCTTTGTAACTTTCCAGCCTCTTGACCCTACCGGGGGTCATCCCCCCGACATTAGTCCCCGAAGCTGTCGAGGTCCCCCAGTCTTGACTGAGGGGCCTTGGCAGGTTTAACATGATACCTCTTTTGCTGTATCCCGGCGTATGATTTTACACCGGCTATCACACTGTATGCCGGCTCTTCTTTCCTTTTCACAAGTTAATCCAGCCGGTCCCGGGTATTCCGGATGGAGCCTATTCCCCGGGCAGTTATTCCGGCATGATGAGACTTCCCTGAGAAGCCAAGCCCGACAGTTTGCATCGAAACTTGCAACTGCCCTGCCATCTTGAACGGTCATACGACGTGACGGTTCACAGCGCCTTTACTGCAAGCCATCATTGCCTAGTGGCTCAGTTACTGTAACCGCCGCCCCACTCCGTGCCGTCACGTGGCGACCTCCCGCAGAAAACGGTCGGGGTAGTAGAACACTCGCCATGATCCCCACGACCCTGGTCCTTCGGTATAAATACGGGGGTGGGGGTAAACTTACTCTTTTTACCCCCACAGTGCCTTCTTCTTCCTCCGCTCCTCTGCCTCTTGCGCTTCATCGCCGGACCGAAGAACAGCGAAGGAGCACCGCCGCCGTCCTGCTCCACGCCGGCGCCGACGCTCGACGACGCCCAACATTCCCGTCGACGACGATGCCGCCGCCTCTTCTCTTCGCAACATTGCTGGGAGATCGGTTCTTCCTCTGCACGCTCGCCGCCGCTCCATTGCCGCCGGCCAAGCTTCGGTGAGTTCATCCTCTGTTCTTCCTCTTTCGTGCTTTTTCGCAGCCTTGCTCCGGTATCACTGCGCGCTTAGATCTTTAGCAGTTTCTGTTCTTAGTATCCTCTTGCCTCGATTAGCATTGCCAGAGAAGCTCTTCTATGGCTCACAGATGTTCTTGCGTAGAGTTTATTTCCATGCTTTGTTTCCGGTTTTAACTGCGTTGCTAGATCTTCCTTTCCCGCTGACTTCTGTGAGAGTAGTATGCCGGAGAGACTAACCTCCCTCTTTTCTCTGCTATTGATAGGACTAACACCACGGGACTCCGGCTCTCACGCCCTGTCCCGGCCATCAAGATGGCATCTTCAAGTATGACGGCCACCTCGGCCTCGGAGGAAGATACCTCGGCCCAGCTCCAAGGACGCTCCGGCTGGGAGGGGTCGGAGGTTACTCCGGCCGACATATTATGGATCACCTCCACGAGAAGAATCCCGGAGGGTGTGGCATGCCGGCTACCAGCGGGAGAAACTGTGCCGGCACCGGAACCCGGCGAACGAGTCGTCTTCATCGCCCACTTCGAGCGGGGCTTCGGTCTGCCGGCATCGGACTTCTTCCGAGACTTCCTCGACACCTACGACCTGCAACCTCACCATATCCCGGCCAACGCCGTGATGATCCTCTCCGCCTTCGCTGCTTTTTGCGAAGGCTTCGCCGGCATAGAGCCCTTTACTCAAGCTTGGGCGAAGTACTTCCAACTGCGGAAGCAAGTTGTCCAAGAACCGCCCCGGAGCAAGGATGACCTGCCGGAGACGGCTCAGGAAAAGAAGGACCGCCCCATGACCCTATGTAGCGCGACCACCATCATGTCCCGGAAGGGCTCGGACTTCCCCAAGGTGGAGATGCTTGAGTCTTGCAAGAAGTGGCAGAAAAGCTTCTTCTACGTCAAGAATACCACGGATGTGGATCTGCTCAACCTGCCGCCATTCGTGGACGAGCCACCTTTGGCGATGAAGAATTGGACTTACAACCCGAAGAGCTCCGTGATGCCGGTGAATGCTCTCCACCGGGTTAAGGGCGAGCTCCGGGATACCGGCCTTACCCCTCAAGATTTAGTGGCATGCTTTATCAGCCGGCGCATCTCCCCTCTGCAGCGCCGGTCACATAAAATCTGCCAGATGAGCGGGCCCATGGACCCTACCCGGCATTCTACACACGGGCTGACTCCGGCCGACATTCTGCGGCGGATCAAGGACATCTGCAAGTGTTCCCAGGCCACTTTTGCCTGGGGACTTGAACCGTACAGCCGGGATCGCCCCGCACCGACGGTAAACCCTCCTGGTCGATACATAATCTCTTGTCCGGCATATAGATACTTAAGCCGACACATATCTATTTACCGACACATATCATGCTTGGCCCGAGACATTGCTATTTGCCGACATATTCCTTTGTTTAATCAATTGACTTTGCTCTTATGCAGAAATTCAGCTTCCAGGCCATGGAGAACTCCCGCATTGTCATAGCTGCAGACCGTACTGCCGCAGATCCTGAAGACCCGGACCATTGGGACAAACTTCCCCGGAGCACCCGTGCTGCGGCTGACACGGGTAAGGCCTCCTCACCCCGGCAATCTACTCAAGACCGGAGTGAGGGTGATTCTGACGAGGAGATCCTGATGTATTATGACCCGATGCCACTTGCATATGCCTTTCCTCCCACATCCTTTGCTTATCCTATGCCGTCCTCAGCTATCCCGGACGACGAAGTAATCGACGCTGCGCCATTAAGCCAGGGACCTCCTCCTGCCGGCGTACGCAGTGGCAAGGAGCGCGGGGTCAAACCCCAGGCTGAGCCGGCACAGAAGAGGCAGAAGGTTTCGGCGCCTCGCCCGAAGAAACCTTGACCTGTTGCCCCGGGGTAAGCTTCTTTTCTTTGTATTTCCTCCAACATATCTCTTACTTTGATTATTAACTTGGTGTTTTCTCTTTTTCAGGGCTCCTCTTGCGCCGGAACAAGCTTCTGGCTCGAGTGGCGGCCCGAAGGTTGCCAAGTCAGCGGCCACTGCTACCTCCGACATACCCTCTGCCAGTCATACGACCACCCCGGCGCCGGCATCTTCGCCTGCGCCTGATAGAACCACTTCCCCGGTGAAGGACGATCCTCCGCCGGAGCAAGACAACTCTGCCCCCGACGCCCACATGGACTCGGGGGCTCAACAGGAACCCTCGGCTTCTGATGTCCATATGGACACAGGAGCCCAACAAGATGCCCCAGATTCCGGCGCGCCTACCAGCGGCACCGGGACTACTGAAGACGCCGGCGCAAGCAACAAGAGCGCCGGCACAGATATCAAAGGAAAGGGGCCTGCAGTGCCGGAAGTCCGAACTATTCCGGAACCTGCCCCTGCTGGGCAAGCTGCACCTGCTGGGCCGGAACAACCAGCGCCCAAGACTCCTTCCACGGAGAAGACTCCTGCCCCGGCCAAGACCTCTGCCCCGGTCAAGTCCGGCACCCTCAAGATCCAGCCGACCAAATCCGGCACACCGTCCGCTGCCACTGCTCCTCCTAAAGCAGCATCCCGGCCCAGCTCTGCTCTGGCCCTGCATCTTGGCAGGGCAGCATCCCGGCCTGGCTACCGGCCCAGCTTCTTTGACACGCCGGAACTTGAGGGCCGCGTCTCCCTGCTGTCGAAAAGCGACAAGAGCCTTGGATCTCTCAAGGAGCGCTGCATCAGGTGGAATGATGCCGACAGTATGGACACTGCCGACTCCAGGAGCAAGAAATTGGCCGAAGCTTCGGCCACAGGTGATCCAGCTGATATCCTGGCCGCGAAGCCCATTCCTATCGCCTGCAAGCTTCTCAGCCTCCAGCAAAGACTTCACCGTTTGGCCGATGCCACCAACATAAGTCTTTTTTACATATATACATATCCCCAGTCCCCGAAAATGTTGGCTGTCCGGGATACGGACATCCGGGATTTTCCAATACTCTTTTAGTTAGCTGTTCTCAAATTAACTGCTAACATATGAGCTCGATCCGAGCTTCAAATCCTAGTCACCGAGAGCCGGGATAGGTGCACAGCACCTGTGCCGGGTTTTTATCTCTTTCACCTCTTAATTATTTTTCAAATCCTCTTGACCGAGATATAAGCTCAATCCGAGCTTCAAATCCTAGTCACCGAGGGCCGGGATAGGTGCACAGCACCTGTGCTGGGTCTTCAACAGCATGAATTCTTCGTATAATCTTCAATTGTACCGGTATGCTAGACTTTTCTCATAACCTTTCAAATCCTAACACTTTTGCAGCACATGAACAATGTGCGCGCCGACATGTACCACGACTTGGTGTGCGAGCACCGGAAGTTGTCAGATGCGCATAGCAAGCTCCGGCTTGAACTGTCCCAGAAAGGTAACCTCTACCGACATATCCTTATATACCGGATAACTAGCCTTCTTTTTTCTCCATACACATTTTGCCGACACACCTTAATATGCCGACACCTAAGCTTTTACCGTCATTCTGCAGCTGGTGCCGAAGCCCAAGTCACCGAGCTTATCAAGAGGGTGAAGGAGCTGTCAGGTACGCCGGATCCTGCTGTCACCCAAATAGACACTTTATACTTCAAATCCTTTATCTCTTGTCACTATTTTCTATCTTCACACTATTTTGACTTCAAATCTTTCCAGATGATAAAGCTGCACTGGAGGCACGTCACCAGGACTGTACGCCCTCAGTGGATGTGGCCAAGCAACTGGACGACCAGGATGCCGCTCACAAGGTCGAGATAGAGCAGTTGAAGGGCCGGATCACCGAGCTTCTGGAGGAGAAGGAGCATAGGGAGGGCCAACTCAAGAAAGCCCAAGAGCTGCTTGTCACCTCCGAGTCTGATGCCTCGTGCGCCCATGCCGAACTGTCAAGCTTGAAGGAGCAGGCAACTAAATGGGAAGTTACAGTTGCACAGCTGAATGCCGACCTCGCCAGTAAGCTTCAAATCCTTTTTCCTTATTCTGCCCGACATATCATGATCCTTTCCGGCATAACCTTTACGCCGACATATACTCCTTTTGCTAACATTATTTCTATTTCTCAAACATGTTTCCCACTTCTGTCGAAGACGTTGAGAGGGCTCTGCAGTTGGATCGAGAGAACCGGGGTGTTCCGGTTGACTTGGCCAATTGGGACATGTCGGAACAGCTGTTGGCCCTTCAATCCCGGAAGAACGCCATGACCTTCTACACCGAAGAACTTTTTCTTGGCGCCCAGGAGGCATATTCTGCCCTCTGGCCGGGACAAAGGACGCCCACTGACCCTGTTGATCTCGGCAATGATCTACAGCTTTCCAAGGTTCGCCTCCGAGAATGGCGGGACTCCGGCGCGAGGGTGGGAGCTGATGAAGCTCTCAGCTACTTCCTCTCTTGGTACGAGAAAGCAGATTTGGAGACTTTGCGCACTGTGCGTGAGGGATCCATCTGGACCACGGATCCGGAACATATCCGGCGTCGGCAAGAATTAGCCCACAGTTATGTGGATTATGCCGACACCGAAGCCTTTGTCCGGGACATCCGCGAGCCGGAGAAGGAGGACGTTGCCAAGGACGCTGCTGATGCTGAGGGCTCCGACTCCAGCCAAGATGAAGAAGAAACTGAAGAAGCCGACACCGACGTTCCGGAACAGGGATCTGTCCTGGTCGGAGGTGATGGCTCCATTCCATCTGCTGGGTCGGCACTCCTGAAGCCGACATCTCCACTGCTACAGCTCCTCCAGCCGGCGGCTCTACTTCTGCCGCTGCTCCTTGACTTTGCAACATCAAAAACTTTAAGTTTTATCAGATCCCCGGAATGCCGGGTGCAATTGTAAGATACACGTTTAATTTCCTTTGGTTTGCTACCTGAACAAGTTTTAACTTGGTTTGCTTGTTTATCAATGCCGGATTACCTTTTGGCTAAGTCACCGAGTTTGTTTTCCTGTTTCCTTAACTTCACAACCTTGGCTACTTGTCTACCTTATATGGCCTTCGACATATGAGTCTCAAGGTTGCTTCATTAAACATACTGATGAGGATACAATCATGGATCATGCTAATTTTGAGTGTTTGAGCTGGAAGGAAATATTGAGTCTAATTGATGATTATTATAAGGTGAATTCTTTCCTAGTTGAAAAGAATGTCTTGATATCTCCGAATTATATACTACCTAAAAGCGATGTACTATGTTGTATTTAGGTATGTCATCTGTCAAGATATCGCCAGCGGGAGGAGAGGGAGGACGACGATCGAGGGACAAGTGGAGATCAAGTCTGGATGAGCACGAGCACGTGATGGCGTACTAGGACTGCCTTCAACACGATGTTTACACGTCTAAGGCGCGCTATACACATGGCCTGCGTGCTAAAATTAGGCCGAACCCATATATGGGTCGGTATGTACTCGTTTGAGTCGAACCGAGTCAGTTTGGGCCCAAACCAGGTTGGTTTTGGGCCAGGTCCATGCTGAGGACGCCCCAGCCTCCCTTAAGTAGCCAGGGGCGCCCCCTCAAGTCTCTTAGACCACGTTTAAACAAAACCCTAGTTTCTAGACAGAACCAAGTGTTCCTCTGAAATTATTCACACCAATTCGTATCGATCTGGTGTTTGTTCTTCTGAAAGTCTGAGTGTAATCTGCTGTTCCGTTGGGAATTAGTATATTGCATAACCGCTTCGTGGTCGGCGGCTACGTGCGCAAGCGTGTGACGTTGCGAATATCCAAAGGGTTGAGAGCTGTTGCGCTGGCAGCAGGGATTAGCCGGAGAGTTCTCTGCGACACTCGAGTTATCTTCATCACCATCATCGCCATCTACATCGCGCTCGCTGAGAAGATCGGGACACCCCTTATCATCTTGGCATCAGATTCCAGCGTTTCCTCGGTGAGCATCCACAAATCCATCCCCGTAGATTCGTTTTTGTTTTTGTCCTATCCAGAAAAAGCCTACAAAAAAAATTAGGGTTCTTAGTTCTTGCCATAGCCTAGATTGCATCGAGGTACTGGTTTTAGTAGCTGATCGTCTTTTCGTGTATCTTTTCATCACATCTGTAGGAGTCTAGGATCCCCGTTCTTTTCTGCATATTAGTTTCGTGTTTGGATCTCGTTTGAAGAGTCGTTGGTCTTCATCTTCTTCCCTCCGCCGGCGGCTGTGCACTTGTTCGTATACCTTGCAGATCCGATCGGAATACAGGCACAAAAAAAAAACAAGTGCCTTGCCCCGTGCGCCGAACCACAGAGGCGGTCTGTGGTGGAGCGAGCGCAGGGATCGGTCTTCGATCCCCAGCCTCGAGCGCGTCCGCAGGTCGCTCGCCCAGCGTTGCTCCCAGGCGGCCCAAGTTGTTGGCCCAATTAGAATTCAGTAAAAAAAAAGGAAAAAAAAAATCTGATCGCTAGTTGTTTTGCACATTGCGTGTACCTGATCGGATCGCAAAAGGTCAAAAAAAACAATAGGAGATCGGATCGGCTGTGTACCTAACGTGCAGCAGGATCGTTCAATCAAAAAAAAAATCGATCGCTCGCCCTCGCCCCAGCGCGGAGAGCGTCTGGGGTCGAGCGACCCGCTTCGCCCCGCTCGCCTCGGAGCCGCGCGTCCTGCCAGCTAGCGCTACGGGCCGGCCCACTTCCTTTTGCACTCGGAAAACAAAAAAAACAAAAAAAAGAGGTATCAATAGCCTGGCCAGCGCCCCAGCGCGGAGGCTGTCTGGGGTGGAGCGACGGCTGGACCTCCTCGCTCGCTCGCTAGCGCCAAGGCGCGGAGAGCGTCTGGCCTCCAGCGCCCAGACCGGCTTAGTTTTGACAAAGTAAAAAAAAAAATTATAGAAAAAAAGGGACGTACACTGTAATTACTCTACGCAGTATACGTCGCACCTATAAAAAAAGAGACAAACTACTTTGTCCGTTTCGCATCGCCGTCGCGCTGCCGTGCGTTTCCAGCGTCGTATATCTCTACCGCGACACGTTTTTTGTCGATTTCTCTTCCGCGACAGCGTGTTACCACTGTGTCCACATAGCGTCCTTTCTACATGATTTTGATCGCTTTAGCTATAGCCTATCTACAGCATCGTGTTAGGAGCTTACCCATACGAGACTAGCTACTTCGTGCTCATCAGGCTGCTGCCGTGTGCGCAATCTTGTGCCTGTTCGTCGAGCCAGTGCTAGCGTCTCTCTTGTGCATTGCAACACGAGCTACTGTGCGTCGTCACTTATATCTTTTTGAGCTCACTTTTCAGAGTTGCTTTGTCCCGTTTATCTCCACCGTGTGTGTTTCCGTGGGTCTTTGTCATACGATCAGCACTAGGACTCGTATTTCGGTGTAGTTAGGTATCCATACCAAGCCCCACCATATACCCCGGTTTGTAGTGTGATAGTCTCTTATACCCTCGGTATTCGCTTCATCACATCCGCACACGTTCTGCCACTACAAGTTGGTAAGCTTTCATAATTCACTTTGGAACGGTAAGATACCTTGTTCTTTCAGTTTTGAGTGAGCTGAGAGTTCCACCATATATATATTGCTGTCGTTTCCTTTGTCTTTACTAATAATGGCAGATGATGACGAGGAGGATCCATTACCATTGCAGTTTGATTGCAGCAATACATTTTGGGAGGAGGATTCTGGAGTGGTGCTTAATTCGGGTTTGTTCCACTTCACTGCAGATATTAATGGTAGACCTGCTGCTGTTACCATTGATAATCGTTCTTTACCGAACTTGGTTAGTATTGAGGTTGTTGAAAAGATGCAATTGCGTACTTATGGAAAAATTAAACCATATATGTTGGCTTCTTATGATCATGCACTACCAATTACGCGAACCACTCATGTTCCTCTTACCATTTATGGCCATACAGTTCATATTCGTTGTGATGTGGTTCCTAGAGCGCTAAATTTTTGCCATATTTTGTTGGGCAAATCTTGGTGTTCTCAGTTTAAGGTTGTTTTTGGTAGCGATCATCCTGACCCCTCCATCTTTTGGAATAGTAAGCACACGTGGTTGTCATATATTTGCATTAAGGAATTTCAGGAGGTTAGGCGTCAAAACCTGCGTCCACCTGCAGCCCTTCTAATAAAACCACATGTTGCTCCTGTTCTTACACCACCTGACCTATGTATTCCCACCATGTGTACACCTCAGCCACCTAAAGTTAACTTGCAAGATTCCACATTATGTGTAGATACGAGTGTGCACAAGAGTGAGAATGTCATTGTTCCAGAAAAACTGAGAGAGGGAGTTGCTAGGACATGTGAGGATATTTCAACTAATGTAACCATGTCTACTCCTAGTGTTGTTTCTTGTGAAATGCAGGTTGCTTTTGAAGAAAGGGAGCCGCCTATTTTACAACCTGCATCACCGGTTTGTGTATTATCACTTGAGGAGGACGTTCTGGTGCCTACTACATCCGAGGAGCCTATCATTGCAATAGGCAGTGTTTTGGAACTACAACCAACAATGGAAAATCTTTGTGAGTCTACTCCTTTGCTGGTTCCTTTTTGTGATTTATCTTGCACTACTGTCTCAGCACCTTGTGATACTTTGCTAAATTCGAATTTCGATCATGTGGTACTGATGACACATAAAGAAGTACTTGCTCGAATACCACCAGTTCATATTGTGTATTCCATCATGCTAAATAAACCTATTAATTTGAGTTGTGCTATGACTAAGATTTCTGAAATTTCATATTTGAATTCTAGCACATATGTCTATTGCTTCACTTTTAATTTAGTCGGTGAATATAGCATGAGTGATGATTTTATGGTGGACCACATATGCATTACATGTGATAGCATCGCTGAACTGAAACTTGCTGTTTTCAGCAATATATGCAACGTGTCCAAGTGTTTTTGCTCTGGGACAACAGTAATTTTTTGGGATAGTATAATGTATTCTGGTCTACTTGATGTGTTTCAGCTCACCAAACATGATATGTTGGGTTGCTCTATTTTTGCCAGTTTGCACTCAGATTTGCTATATTTATTGTGTTTGTCCCACACTTCGTTGCCTGAGTGTGGTACTAACATGTACTTCACTTATACCTGCAATTTCAGTTGCTTGATGTATAGTAGACATATTTTTCATGTGAACAAACATAATACAACATGTTATGTATACATATACTCTGCGTACACTTTGTTCTTTTTGTTCCTACCACTTTCAGCTTACCCAAAGCCGAGGACGGCTTTTCTTGAAGAAAGGGAGGATGATGAGGATACAATCATGGATCATGCTAATTTTGAGTGTTTGAGCTGGAAGGAAATATTGAGTCTAATTGATGATTATTATAAGGTGAATTCTTTCCTAGTTGAAAAGAATGTCTTGATATCTCCGAATTATATACTACCTAAAAGCGATGTACTATGTTGTATTTAGGTATGTCATCTGTCAAGATATCGCCAGCGGGAGGAGAGGGAGGACGACGATCGAGGGACAAGTGGAGATCAAGTCTGGATGAGCACGAGCACGTGATGGCGTACTAGGACTGCCTTCGACACGATGTTTACACGTCTAAGGCGCGCTATACACATGGCCTGCGTGCTAAAATTAGGCCGAACCCATATATGGGTCGGTATGTACTCGTTTGAGTCGAACCGAGTCAGTTTGGGCCCAAACCAGGTTGGTTTTGGGCCAGGTCCATGCTGAGGACGCCCCAGCCTCCCTTAAGTAGCCAGGGGCGCCCCCCTCAAGTCTCTTAGACCACGTTTAAACAAAACCCTAGTTTCTAGACAGAACCAAGTGTTCCTCTGAAATTATTCACACCAATTCGTATCGATCTGGTGTTTGTTCTTCTGAAAGTCTGAGTGTAATCTGCTGTTCCGTTGGGAATTAGTATATTGCATAACCGCTTCGTGGTCGGCGGCTACGTGCGCAAGCGTGTGACATTGCGAATATCCAAAGGGTTGAGAGCTGTTGCGCTGGCAGCAGGGATTAGCCGGAGAGTTCTCTGCGACACTCGAGTTATCTTCATCACCATCATCGCCATCTACATCGCGCTCGCTGAGAAGATCGGGACACCCCTTATCACATACAGTACTCAAACTTTGAAACTTAGACTTCAAACCATCTGACATTTCAAGTTTTATTCTTAGCTTTAACATAAATCTCGGTTCGCTTGCTCTATATTTCCTTAGCCATTTTCCATGTGTAGACAATCTCCGGCATCTACTCTTGCTAGCCATGAAGCCGGGTTTCGGACAGCAGCTGAGTCGAAGAGCGGCCTTTGGTGCCGATACATTACTAGGCCGACATAGGAAATATTCAAATCAAGCCAGCCGGCATACAAACAAGAACTGAAAAATAAACAGCGATATATCTCGGAGACAGTACCCGATCTCTTCGGGATGCCAACATTTCATTTATTAGCCTTATACCGGCATAAAAAGCAAAATGGAAATACATACATTATGCTTCTCAGGAGTAAAAGGGACGGAGTAGGGCTATGTTCCATGGTCGCTTGGTTTCTTCTCCGGACCTGTCCGCCTTGTCCTTCTTGGGAGCCTGCGCATCTATAAGATAATAGGCATCATTGTGCAGAGCTCTGCTCACAATGAATGGCCCCTCCCATGGAGGAGTTAACTTATGCCGGCCCTCTGTGCCTTGCCTTAGCCGGAGTACTAGATCTCCCTCTTGGAATCTCCTTGGATTTACCTTCTGCGCATGATAGCGTCTGAGGTTCTGCTGATATACTGCTGTTCTTGACAGAGTTATTTCTCTTGCTTCCTCTAGCAGATCAACATCATTTTCCCTGGCTTCTTTAGCCTCTTCCTCAGTATATAGCACCACTCTTGGTGCATCATGTATTACATCTGTTGGAAGCACAGCTTCTGCTCCATACACAAGAAAAAATGGTGTATAGCCTGTTGACCTATTCGGAGTTGTCCTTAAACTCCAAAGCACTGCTGGCAATTCATCTAGCCAACATCCCGGAGTTTTCTCCAGCGGCTCTATCAGCCGAGGTTTTATGCCGGACAACACTAGTCCATTTGACCTCTCTACTTGGCCATTGGTACAAGGGTGAGCGACCGACGCAATGTCCAGCCGGATTCCCACTTCCTCACAAAATCTGGCAAATGGCCCTTGGGCAAAGTTCGACCCATTGTCAGTGATGATGCCATGGGGAATACCATATCTCAAGATTATATCTTTTAGGAATTTCACTGCTGTGTGACCATCACACTTGCTTATGGGCTTTACTTCAATCCACTTGGTGAATTTGTCCACCATGACCAGGATATGGGTCATTTTTCCCCTTGCCGGCTTAAAAGCCCCGACCATATCCAGGCCCCAAACAGCAAAGGGCCAGGTTATCGGAATAGTCTTCAAGGCAGATGCCGGCTGATGAATCTGGTGGGCATATCTCTGACACCCATTGTATTTCTGGACCAAGTCTTCTGCATCCTGCAGTGCCGTCGGCCAATAAAACCCATGCCGGAATACCTTTGCCACCAATGCTCTGGATGAAGCGTGGTGACCACACTCCCCCTGATGAATTTCCCGGAGCATCTCCAGGCCTTCCGCATATTCAACGCACCTCTGCAATACTCCGGTGACACTTCTTTTGTATATTTCCTTGTTTATGATGGTATATCCTTTGGATCTCCTTGTAACCCGGCGGGCCCCATTTTCATCCGCCGTCACTTGGCCATTCACCAGGAAATCCATGATTGGACGTGCCCATGAGGGCACTTCCCTGACAGTGAATACTGCCTGATCTATCTCCATCATTTCGACCGACACATAATCGATCTCCATGGGCTGCGAAGTCCCCGGGACTGAGGGATCAGTCCCCGGGTATGCCGGAGCAGTCCCCGGGTATACCGGCACAACCTCTTGGTACATTTTACCCTTGCCCCCTATTTCTGCTCCGGAATACAGCACTCACTGCATATGTCGGCCCAGTCCCCGGGACTGAGAAAACAGTCTCCGGGTTGTCTGACCTGACTCCGGCATCTATCTCCATCGGAATTGCCTCCTCCGGACTTGGCGGGACATAAATGGATAACGATTCCGGCGAGGGCTTGATTGACGGCTTCCTCAGATGCTCCAAAGAAATGCCGGGCGGGATTGAATCTCTAGAAGATCCCAGCTTGGACAATGCATCGGCTGCGTCGTTCTGAGCCCGGAGAACATGCCGGAACTCACAACCTTCGAAGTAACCGCTCAACTGCTGTACCAGGAAACGGTAGGATCCCATGTTTGCATCATGAGCATCCCATATGCCGGAACATTGCTGAATTACCAAGTCAGAATCACCGAAACACATAATCCGGCGAATTCCTATGTCCTTAGACACCTTCAGGCCATGCACAAGTGCCTCATATTCCGCCACATTATTGGATGCTGCAAAATGAATCTGCAGAACATATCTCAATTGGTCATTCTTGGGTGAACTGAGAACTATGCCGGCACCCAGGCCATGTATTGTCTTGGAACCGTCGAAATGCATCCTCCAATAATTTGCATCTGGCAATGGCGGCTCATATTGTATCTCGGCCCAGTCAATAAAGAAATCAGCCAACACCTGGGACTTGATTGTATCTCTCTTGTCATATTGAGGAGTATATGGCGACAACTCTATTGCCCACTTGGCTATTCTGCCACTGGCATCTTTGTTGCCTATGATCTCCGAGATAGGGGCCTCGGCCACTACCCGGATTGGATGCTCTTGGAAGTAATGCTTGAGCTTCTTGGCCGCCATATAGACACCATAAGTCATCTTCTGATAGTGTGGGTAGTTTTGCTTTGAGGTGGAGAGGACTTCACTCAGATAATATACCGGCCGCTGCACGGTTTTGCCTCCCTCCTCTCGCTCCACTACTACCACTGCACTGACAACCCTGTTGGTTGCCGCTATATAGAGCAACATCGGCTCCCGGGGCATCGGAGACGCCAATACCGGCGCTGTTGACAACATCTGTTTCAGCTCTTTGAAAGTTGCGTCTGCTTGCGTTGTCCAGACAAATGTGTCGGACTTCTTCATCAACTGATATAACGGCAAAGCCTTCTCTCCCAGCCGGCTTATGAAACGGCTCAGGGATGCGAGGCACCCAGTGAACTTCTGTACTTCCCTCAAATCTGTCGGCGGCTTCATTCTTTCTATGGCACGAATCTTGCCGGGATTCACCTCAATACCCCGGCTAGAAACCAGGAAACCGAGCAACTTGCCCGCCGGCACACCGAAGGTACACTTAGCCGGATTCAACTTCATCCTGAATCTCCTCAGGTTTCCAAAGGTTTCCCGGAGATCATCTACAAGAGTCTTGCTCTCCTTGGTCTTTATGACGATATCGTCGACATATACCTGCACATTTTTATCTATTTGATCGTGCAAACATTTTTGCATACACCTTTGGTAAGTTGCGCCGGCATTTCTTAAACCGAACGGCATAGTGATATAGCAATAAGCCCCGTACGGGGTAATAAAGGATGTCTTTATTTGATCCGGCTCATACAAGGGGATCTGGTGGAAACCAGAATAGGCATCTACAAATGATAACAGTTCACATCTAGCTGTGGAATCAATCACTTGATCGATCCGAGGGAGCGGGAATGGATCTTTAGGGCATGCCTTGTTCAAGTTGGTGTAATCGACACACATCCGCCATATTTTCACTATGGCGGGCTCATCCTTCTTCTTTTCCACCAAAACCGGATTAGACACCCAATCCGGATGAAGCACTTCTTTGATAAAGCCGGAGGCTAGGAGCCTAGCCACTTCGTCCCAAATGGCTTTCCTTCTATCACCTGCATTCCGCCGGAGCGGCTGCTTCACCGGCTTAGCATCCTGTCTTACATGCAATGCGTGCTCAGCCAGCTCCCTCGGCACACCTTGCAGGTCTGAAGTAGACCATGCAAAGATATCCCGATTCTCACAGGGGAAGCTGATGAGCTCGCTTTCCTATTTGGGATCCAAACTTGCCCCGACGAGGGCATGGCGCTCCGGGAAAACTTCATCCAGAGGCACCTTTTTGACTTCCTTGCCCACTTGAAAAGAAGCACTGCCACCGGGATTTGCCATGCTCGGCATAGATTTGCCGGCCGCCACTGTCTCCGCTATTTCCACGGCTCGCTTGAGCCTCTTCTTTTCTTCGGCAATGATCAGAGTTTCGGCCAGATTTGATCCGGCTGTTGCACATGCCATCGAGCGCTTGTAATCACCAATGATGGTGATCACTCCCTTGGGCCCTGGTATCTTCATCTTCAGATACGCAACATGCGTAGAGGCCATGAACTTCGCCAGTGCCGGCCTTCCCAGCAAAGCATGGTAGGGGCTTTCCAGATCAACCACCTCAAACATGAGATTTTCCACCCTGCAGTTATCCCGGTTGCCAAACATGACATCCATCCGGATCTTGCCCATCGGCGCACACGAAAGTCCCGGCACAATGCCGTGGAATGTAGTCTTGCTTGGCTCCAGCATATTCTCCTTGATTCCCAGCTTCTGCATCGTATCCCAATACATGATGTTGATGCTACTTCCATTGTCAATGAGGACCTTGCTAAACCTCACGTTATTAGCCGGCCCGACGAATGTCGGATCCATCACCAGAGCATACCCGCCGGGGTTTGGCATGATCCTGGGATGATCTGCCCTGTCCCAGCCAATGGCCTGATCAGACCAGTACATTAGCTTCGGCACTGCCGACATAACGGCATTCACCTCCAAACACCGCCGGTACAAGCTCTGCTTGTCTGTTCTTTCGGTCTCAAAGACCATGTAGCTCTGATCATGCTCCTTGTACTCATTCCGGCCCGCAGCTGGGCCTCCGACATAGTACTCTGGATTATAGTTCTGATCTACTTGATTTACGCCGGCACTTCCGGGATTGCTCTGATTTCCGGGATTAACCGGCCTGGGTGGGACTGCAACTGTATTTGCACCTGTCAACGGCGATGGAGCTGCCGGGACAGGTGGTCTAGCCGGTCCCCAGGGACCTGCACGACCTGCTAATATGTCGTCCAGCCACGAACAGTTTCTCGTCAAATGATTTGCCGGCTTACCCGGCTGGAATGTGTGAAACACACAAGGCTTATCCATGGCCAGACCCACCGTATACTTCGGCCATTGCTTCTTCTGGCCGGCGCCGCCGCCGGCATTCTTGTTGATCCGGACATTCTTCTTCTGGAAGGGCTGCGCTTGCTGCTGCGGCTGCTGATTGCCCTCATATCTCGGACGCTGGCTACTGCCGGCGCCCTCTTGCTCTTCCTCCACAGCTGCTACTTGTGCCGCTCCATACCGGTAATCCGGCCTTTCATCTCTTCTCTTGTTCCGGTTATCAGAGCGATAGTATTGCCCTGGTCTCCCGGCGCTGTTGGTGTTCCCCTGAGTCTGCCCCTGTCCTTGTGAATCAAGGGTGGGCTGCATGGGATCTCGCAGAGCATAACTATCGGCAATCTTGATTGTCTCGGCCAACGTGGCCGGCATTTCCCTCTAAAGCTTTTGCCACAACATGGTGCCATGCCGGCACCCATGAGCGAACCACATGATGGCCTGCTGCTCCACAACTCCTTCGCAGGAATTGCGCAATGTGCACCACCTGGTCAGGTAGTCACGGTCGGTCTCATTTACTCCTTGCCGGCAGTTGGCTAGCTGCTGCGGACGGTTAGGCCTCTTGTATGTACTGGTGAAGTTTGACACAAACTGCTCCTCGAAATCAACCCAGCCGTTGATACTTCCAGCCGGCAGATTATTCAGCCATATCCTGGCTGGTCCTTCTAGCATTTGCGGTACATATCGTACCGCCCATCTGAGGTTTCCTCCGGCAATGTTCACAGCGGTGGAGTAATCCTCCAACCAATCTTCCGGCTTTGTACTGCCGTTGTATGTCCTCGCGCCACGCGCGAGCTGGAAGTAGTAAGGTACCGGCTCACCCATAATCCGGGGTCCAAAGCACATAGGACCCGGAGCTCCTTGCCTCTCTACCAACTCTGATTGGTGAATCCTGTCTAGCTTGAAGCGCGCATCACTTGCCGCCAAGGACCGAGGTCCTAGCCGGGACGCAATTGGGCCAGGGATCATCTTTTGCTGCTGTTGCTCCGGATGACACTGCTCATTTAGCTGGTCTTGCTGAAACTGCTGGCCTTGTTGGTGCTGTTGTTGATATCCCGCCCTGGCAAGGGCGGAGTTCCCACCATCTTCCCGAGGTCTCGGCTGACCTGCACCTTGCTGCTGTGCTGCACCCCCGACATCTTGCTGCTGACGCCGAGCCGCACTATTACTCCGGCCACCACCGGCCGACACTGCTCCCTGCCCGGCCGGCATATTCTGGCCAGCCTTCTTGCTGCCGACATACTTGTCAGCTTGGCCGGCACTCTTTTGCACTATTGCTTGCTTTCCGGCGATTGCCGGATCATACACCTGGATCTGCTTGTCCCGGCGGCCAGAGGTCACACTTCCGGCACGCCGGGCGCTTGGATGCGGGGACGAAGCCTCCCCTCTTGACCTTGCGCCGACACCTCCTACCGACGCAACGTACTGGGATGCCCCGGCTCCTGGGTTTGCTTTCTTAAAGGCCTCCTGCTGCTTGGTAGCTTCAGACAAAAGATGGTTAAGCCGGGCTTGCTGCTCATGCAGTGCTTCGCCGGACAAAGTAGATAAGTCCTTAGCTACCTCCGCTGCTTGATGAGGACATCCCATCTATTGATACACCCGCTGCACCTACAGCGGAACACATACAAGGACCCATCACTCGAGCTCGTGCCAAGCAACTTAACTATCAGGTACTTTCGTTTCTTGGAACTCTTTCTCACATACATGAGAATATGATGCTGCCTAAATCAGATATGTTTGTTACTCTTAGGAATGATGGACCTAGCATGGATGAGAGGGACAAGCATTGGAGCATGATCGTGCATGGAGATGGCAGCAAGCGTTTGAGGATTGAAGAAGATGCCACGAGTGGAGATTTCAGAACTTTGAAGCCACCATAATGAGGGATGAAGACTTGGACGAAATATACAAAGAGCTACTTCATAATTTCGTCCATAGATACATATGGTGCTGCGTCACTTCTATTTTTGGGCCAGGCCCATGTAATTTTCGCAGCAAATAAGACAGCCACTTTTAGGAGTCCGAATTTGAGGAGAAAAGGCCTGTTAGGGCTCCGTTCGACCACCCTACCCAAGGCTGGTCGCACCCCTACCTTTTCCTCCTCAAATACCCCCCGTAGCCGTCATTAGAACTCGGATTTTGTTTAGACTAAAGTTAGCCATTGCTGCAACTACGAGCTCGACTTTTGAGGCCAATCGCCCAGAAGAAGACCGCCTATTCAGAATCCCACCTTTTCAATAAAGCATACATCTTTCATCCGCAATATCTTGATTGCAGTATTAGTTCTTACTTGTTCTCGATTTCAGGTAGGAATTAAGACCCTCGCTGGTCAGGCTGATCGTGCATCCGCAAGATCAGTAACTCCCGGAGATTGTCCTAGCGATTGCATTGGCGCACGAGCTTCGCACGTGTAGTCGGATCATCAAGCACGAACTCCACCCACCCAAATCGACATATCAAGATCTCATCGAAAGATCGGACACCTTTGCCCTATCACTGCTGCTCTAAGGTTCTTCACTGGTGAGCTATAGACTACCTTAGGCACAGTGCTAGTTGCAGTATGACTCTTAGCTCTAGCATCTTTACCTAGCTCAGTGTTAAGATCTCTACCTCTAGTTCTAACCTCATCTATCCGGCTAGGCCGGGTTACCACAGGAGTAAAACCATGGGCTGCCTCATACTCACGGAGTTGCCGGTTAAACCGTTCGCGCTCCTGATGCATGGCCAGGGCCTCGTCGACGAGGGCCTAACGAGATCCTTCCAGGACCTCCCTTGTCTGCTCCGGATCATCGCCGGATCGCACCGGCTCGAGAAGCCGATCGATGATGGGAAGAAGCACCTGACCCTTTGCCGGTACAGCGGAAGTATCGGCCAGGTTCTCGACACGCTCCAACGGAGGACGTGCCGACCTCTTAGCCTTCGGCGGCTCCGGGGGAGTATCCGCTACTGCCGCTGCTGCTTTGCCGGCACCATCTGCCGGCGGCACTGATGTGCCGGCCATCATTACCTCGGCCGACTCTACTGAGCGAGCGCTACGCCCAGCGTGAGCCAGCCGATGTGACAGAGGATCCGCCGCCACCAGTACCTCTTCACTGCAAACTCTCTCAGTCCCCACGTACACCTCGTGGGAACCGAAAGACATGATCCGGCCATCCCTGGGGAACGGCCGGCCGCCGAGACATTCGGCGTTGTCACTGACGAAGCTGAGCGAGCCTAGCCTCTGGACGAGGCCAGAGACCACGCGCACTCCCGAAACTGCTATCACAGACCCCGTCTGAATAAACACTCCGCCCAGCATATCGATCAGCCCCACGGTAGGCGCCAAATGTCGTCGTGGTGAAACAACATATGCCATGGGATGGCTTAAATGGGGGCCGAACTAGATGCTGGAGGATTCGGGAGAGGGGAACGAGCTAAAAAGCACGACAGAAAGGAACACGGATCTACCCAGGTTCGGGGCTCTCGTAAGGAGATAACACCCCTACTCCTGCTCTACTGGTTATATATTTGGATCGATGGAGTATACATCAATGGTGCTTCCGAGCTCTCTGCTAGAGGAGGAAGATGAACTGTTAAGTGTAGGAACACCGAGCGACCAACCACTTCCTAGGGCTCCATGTGCCACCTTATATAGTGGTGGCCATGGTTACAACGGTCACCTGAGACCAGGGGACACCAACTACACTCCAAATAGGGAAAGCTGACGAAGGCACACGCCCTTGACCTTCTTCCTGATTGCTCTCGATGTGACTTACCCTTGATGTACCTTGTACCTCCTGGACTGTGAACTTACCACTCTGAGGTAAGGGCTGTACTTGTGCACAGTGAGGGTAGGTAAACCTCCACTGTGCACCCTGTCACCATGCACTGCTTCCATGCTAAGATGTCTTCCTCCTTGATTGTAGGGATGTGATGCCTTGGTTGACTTATGTAATCCGGATATGAACGTTGGCCATATCCCAGATTTATATGCCGGACCATCGTCCTACGAAGGACGGGTAATCCGGCCTCCCTGCTCCTGCACAACATATCAAATAAGTTAGGCCGGCATATCTATGTATATACCGGCACCCCTCAATTAGTACCCCGGTTACTCCGGCATATTTACACTGCCGCCGGGATACACTTATATGCCGGTCTGGCCGACGCTCTGGTATTCCGGTTAGACCCCACCTAGGTCAACCGACATAAAGTCAACCTTACTCTTTGTAACTTTCCAGCCTCTTGACCCTACCGGGGGTCATCCCCCCGACAGAGCTAGGCGCAGAAAGTGCAAATCAACTAATATCAAGCGATGAAGCATCAAGTTCATAATTTGCTCTAAGAATAGAGTCAAAAAGTAATTTCTTCCTCCTTCTAGGGAAGTGTTCCATACCTTTCTTGAGTGGGAATTGATATTTGATGGTGCCTTCCTTCATATCAATGATGGCACCTACAGTTCGAAGAAAAGGTCTTCCCAAAATAGTAGGACATGAAGCATTGCATTCAACATCCATAACAAGAAAATCAATGGGAACAAGGTTCTTGTTAACCATAATAAGAACATCATTAATCCTTGACAAAGGTTTCTTCTTAGCAACATCAGCAGGAGGAACATCAAAATAACACTTTTCAAGCGGTGGTAAACCAAGCATATCATAAATCTTTCTAGGCATAATAGAAATACTAGCACCTAGATCACATAAAGCATGACAATCAAAACCGTTAACATGCATATCAAGGATGGGCTCCCAACCATCTTCTAACTTATTGGGAATAGAAGCCTTTTGTTTCAACTTTTCCTCCCTAATTTTTATGAGAGCATTTGTAATATGATTTGTAAAAGCAACATTAATAGAACTAGCTTTAGGACTCAAAGCAAGCTTTTGCAAGAACAAAATAACTTCAGATATATTGCAGCCATCAACATCAAAATCATTAAAAGAAATAGAGCTATCATCTCCCGTACTCTGAAAAATTTCAGCACTTTTTGTAGAAAAAGTGTTTGCAGTTTTGGGCTTTTTCGCACAAGGAGTAGGAGATTTCTCTAGACCAATCAAAGTAAGAGGATTGCTAGCATTTGGAACAACATCATTAGAGGTAGTAATAGTACATACCTTCATCTTTCTAGCCATCTCATCTTCTCTTTCCCACCTGGCATGCAATTCCGCTAACATCCTATCATTTTATCAATTCTAACTTGGATGGCATTAGTAGCGGCAAAAGTATTGCTTTCCTTGACATCATTACACAACACTTTTAGTTTCAGAAGTTCAACATCAAGAGCAAGGCTATCAACTTTGGAAGTAAGAATATCAATTTTACCCAACGTTTCCTCAACAAACTTGTTAAAAGCAGTTTGCTTACCAATGAAGTCCTTGAGCATGACTTCAAGCTTAGAGGGCGCGCCTCTAGTGTTGTTGGAGGAATTACCATAAGAGTAACCATAACCATTACCATTGGTAGAAGAATACGGCCTATCATTGTTGCTAGCAAAATTGTTCCTATAAGCACTATTGTTAAAATTATTATTTCTAATGAAGTTTACATCAACATGCTCTTCTTGAGCAACCAAAGAGGCCAAAGGAACATTATTAGGATCAACATGAGCTCTATCATTAGAAAGCATAAGCATAATAGCATCAATCTTATCACTTAAGGAAGAGGTTTCCTCAATAGAATTTACCTTCTTACCTTGTGGAGCTCTCTTGGTGTGCCACTCAGAATAATTTACCATCATGTTGTTAAGAAGCTTTGTTGCGGCGCCCAAGGTAAGAGACATAAAAGTGCCTCCAGCAGCTGAATCCAATAGATTTCTTGAAGAAAAATTCAGTCCTGCATAAAAAGTTTGGACAATCATCCAAGTAGTCAGTCCATGCGTAGGGCAATTCTTTATCATAGATTTCATTCTTTCCCAAGCTTGAGCAACATGTTCATTATCAAACTGTCTAAACTTCATGATATCACTACGCAAAGCTATAATCTTAGCAGGAGGATAGTATTTTCCAATAAAAGCATCCTTACACTTATCCCAAGAATCAATACTATTTCTAGGCAAAGATAGCATCTTCCTCTTAAAGAGAAAGGAAACAACTTAAGCTTAATAATATTACCATCTACATCCTTATACTTTTGCATCTCACATAGCTCAACAAAATTGTTGAGATGAGCTGCAGCATCATCCGAACTGGCACCGGAAAATTGCTCTTTCATAATAAGATTCAACAAAGCAGGTTTGATCTCATACAAATTGCCTCAGGAGCAGGTGGCGCAATAGGAGTGCAGATAAAATCATTATTTTTGGAGCTAGTAAAGTCACACAACTTGGTGTTCTCAGGAGTACCCATTCTAGCAAGACTAAAAGCAAGCAAGTAAAAGCAACTATAAAGGAACTAATTTTTTTGTATTTTTTATAAAACGATGCAAGCAAAAATAAAATAAAGCAAAACAATAACAAAGTAAAAGATTGAGCGTGTGAGACTCCCCTTGCAGAAATCTTCTTTCTCCCCACCAACGGCGCCAGAAAAATTGCTTGATGGCGTGTAGATAACACCCCGTTGGGAACCCCAAGAGGAGGTATGATGAGCACATCAGCAAGTCTTCCCTCAGTTATGAAACCAAGGTTTATCGAACCAGTAGGAGAAAGCCAAACTTCAGAAGGTGATGCTTGCTAGCTTCGCGACAGCTCCAGACAATTTATAAGGCACCTCGTCTAGGTCTTTGCTTTGCACCAGCAGCAACGTGGAACCTGCACACAACACAACCAAGAACTTTGCCCCAACTTACGACGAGGTTGTCAATCTCACCGGTTTGCTGTAAACAAAGTATTGAGCATATAGAGTGGTAAAAGGTGATAGTATGCGAGTAAAAGTAAACAGTACAAGTAAAAGTAAACGGTATAGCAATGTAAAGGAAATTGGACCGGGGTCCACAGTTCACTAGTGGTGTCTCCCCATAAGATAAATAACAACATGCTGGTAAACAAATTACAGTTGGGCAATTGATAAAATAAAGATAACATACATATGTCATCAGGATCACTATGAGATTCACTCTGGGCATTACGACAAAATACATAGACCATAATCCAACTGCATCTATGACTAATAATCCATCCTCTGAATGTCATCCGAGCAAACATTGGGTATTAAGTTGCGAACAACGGATAACTGCATTAAGCAAAGTGCGTAAAGTAAACAAAGCAAATGTCCTTGGACACAAAAATGTTGTTTACTCCCTAGTGGCAACATCACATCTACAACCTTAGAGGTTTCTGTCACTCCCCCAGATTACTAGAGGCATGAACCCAACTATCGAGCATAAATACTCCCTCTTGGAGTCACTAGCATCTACTCGGCCAAGATATCTACTAGCAACGGAGAGCATGCAAGATTATAAACAACATAGAGATAACATAAGATATATATTCAGCACATCAACTTGACATAGTACCAATATTCATCGGATCCCAACAAACACAATATGTAGAATTACACAAAGATGATCTTGATCATGTAGGGCAGCTCACAAGATTTAAACATGAAGCACATGGTGGAGGAGACAACCATCTAGCTACTGCTATGGACCCGTAGTCCAAGGTAGACTACTCACACATCACTCCGGAGGCGACCATGGTCGTTTTGACGATGGCGGTAGCTTGCAGTATGTTTTGAGGAAAAGCGATCCGTCCTTTAGGTTTTTCCCGTCGAGGGGAATTTATAGGCGAAAGGGCTGTGTCAGGAGGTGGGCCAGGTGGGCTCACCACCTGGTGGCGTGGCCAGGGGCTGGGCTGCGCCACCCTATGGTGTGGTTGGCCCCTGGCCGCCCTCCGTCTCATTTGCGGTCTTCGCGAAGCTTCGTTAAAAATAGGAGGTTCGGCTTTTGTTTCGTCCAATTCCGAGAATATTTCCTGTGTAACTTTTCTGAAACACAAAAACATCAGAAAATAGGGAACTGGCACTGTGGCATCTCGTTAGTAGGTTAGTTCCGGAAAATGCATAAAAACGCCACGAAGTATAACAAAACACAAAGCAAATGGTGTATAAATAAGCATGGAGCATCAAAAATTATAGATACGTTTGAGACGTATCAGTCTGCACAACATTTTTTGGCATTTTTTTCCAAGCAATGTTCTTGCAATCCAGTGAGCATTCTGTCGAATACCATGCAATGCCTTTTTAAATACCAAAAATTGGAATAATGTTGTATAACTGTTACTCTGCCCATGACCCCTCTTTTTGTAACGGTTTACCTATATAGTTTTCCATCTATTCAAGCATACTTTTCATTCTGTCGAACACCTTAATTTGTACAAAGTTTCCAAACAAATTCAATTGCAGGGCATTCGCGCCCTCTTTATGCCGTTAAACAAGAAGACGGTTAAAGCACACGTGCATTGCAATGACTTGGATGGAAGAGGGCATTGGGTAGGAAGTCACGGTGACTGGATGGCATTAGTGATAGGGCAAAGGTGTCCGATCTTTCGATGAGATCTTGATACGTCGATTTGGTAGGTGGAGTTTGTGCTTGACGATCCGACTACACGTGCGAAGCTCGTGCGCCAATGCAATCGCTAGGACAATCTCCGGGAGTTACTGATCTTGCGGGTGCACGATCAGCCTGACCAGCGAGGGTCTTAATTCCTACCTGAAATCGAGAACAAGTAAGAACTAATACAGCAATCAAGATATTGCGGATGAAAGATGTATGCTTTATTCAAAAGGTGGGATTCCGAATAGGCGGTCTTCTTCTGGGCGATTGGCCTCAAAAGTCGAGCTCGTAGTTGCAGCAAGGGCTAACTTTTAGTCTAATCAAAATCCGAGTTCTAATGACGGCTACGGGGGTATTTGAGGAGGAAAAGGTAGGGGTGCGACCAGCCATGGGTTGGGTGGTCGAACGGACCCCTAACAGGCCTTTTCTCCTCAAATTCGGACTCCTAAAAGTGGCTGTCTTATTTGCTGCGAAATTTACATGGGCCTGGCCCAAAAATAGAAGTGACGCAGCACCATATGTATTTATGGACGAAATTATGAAGTAGCTCTTTGTATATTTCGTCCAAGTCTTCATCCTTCATTATGGTGGCTTCAAAGTTCTGAAATCTCCACTCGTGGCGTCTTCTTCAATCCTCAAACGCATGCTGCCATCTCCATGCACGATCATGCTCCAATGCTTGTCCCTCTCATCCATGCTAGGTCCATCATTCCTAAGAGTAACAAACATATCTGATTTAGGCAGCATCATATTCTCATGTATGTGAGAAAGAGTTCCAAGAAACGAAAGTACCTGATAGTTAAGTTGCTTGGCACGAGCTCGAGTGATGGGTCCTTGTATGTGTTCCGCTGTAGGTACAGCGGGTGTATCAATAGATGGGATGTCCTCATCATGCTCCCCTTCTTGAATTGAAGTCGTCCTCGACGCAACCTCATCTTCTTCACCGAAGTAAGGTTTTAAATCTGCAATGTTAAATGTAGGACTTACCGTACCAAAATCTGCAGGAAGCTCCAGTTTATATGCATTATCATTGATTTTCTCTATCACCTTAAAAGGACCATCAGCACGTGGCATTAACTTAGACTTGCGCAAATCAGGAAAACGATCTTTGCGCAAATGCAACCAAACAAGATCACCAACCTCAAACACAACATGCTTTCGTCCTCTATCCCCAGCAACTTTATACTTAACATTCATGCGTTCTATGTTGTCTTTAGTAGTTGCATGCAATTTTAAAATCAATTCAGCACGCTGTGTAGCATCGAAATTATTTTGCACTGAAGATGGTAAAGGCAACAAATCAATAGGTGCACGTGGAACAAAACCATAGACAATCTGAAAAGGGCTCATCTTTGTGGTAGAATGCAGCGAACGATTATAAGCAAACTCAATATGAGGCAAACATTCCTCCCACAATTTTAAGTTCTTCTTTAAAACAGCCCGCAGCATGGTAGATAAAGTTCTATTAACTACTTCAGTTTGTCCATCAGTTTGGGGATGACATGTAGTACTAAACAGCAATTTAGTCCCCAACTTAGCCCATAAACATCTCCAAAAGTGGCTAAGAAATTTAGTATCACGATCAGAAACAATAGTATTTGGCACACCATGCAAACGAACGATATCACGAAAAAATAATTCAGCAATGTGCGCAGCATCATCGGTCTTGTGACAAGGAATAAAGTGTGCCATCTTAGAAAACCGATCCACAACAACAAAAATACTATCCCTCCCCTTCTGTGTACGAGGTAATCCCAAAACAAAGTCCATTGAAATATCCTCCCAAGGAACACTAGGAACAGGAAGAGGCATATATAAACCATGTGGATTAAGGCGAGACTTAGCTTTTTGACAAGTAGTGCAGCGTGCCACGAATCTCTCAACATCTCGCCGCATGCGTGGCCAAAAGAAGTGTGCAGCAAGAACATCCTCCGTCTTCTTGACACCAAAGTGTCCCATTAATCCTCCTCCATGCGCCTCCTGTAACAACAAAAGACGAACGGAACCATCTGGGATGCATAGTTTGTTAGCACGGAACACAAATCCATCATTAAGGATGAATTTGTTCCATGTCCTACCATCTTTACAATTTTGCAACACATCTTTAAATTCAGCATCATGCAAGTATTGTTCCTTTATAGTTTCCAACCCAAAAATTTTGAAGTCAAGCTGAGATAACATAGTATAACGGCGCGACAAAGCATCAGCAATAATATTATCTTTACCCTTTTTGTGTTTGATAACATAAGGAAAAGATTCAATAAATTCAACCCACTTGGCATGGCGACGATTCAGTTTTGCTTGACTACGAATATGCTTCAAAGATTCATGATCAGAATGTATAACAAATTCTTTAGGCCATAAATAATGTTGCCAAGTTTCTAATGTCCGAACCAGCGCATATAATTCTTTATCATAAGTAGAATAGTTCAGACTAGGCCCACTCAATTTTTCACTAAAATATGCTACAGGTTTGCCCTCTTGTAATAACACACCTCCCAAACCAATGCCACTAGCATCACATTCAAGTTCAAACGTCTTATTAAAATCAGGAAGTTGGAGTAATGGAGCATGTGTTAACTTATCTTTCAGTATCATGAAGGCCTCTTGTTGTGCATCGCCCCAAACAAAGGGCACATCCTTCTTTGTGAGCTCATTCAATGACGCAGCAATAGAACCAAAATCTTTGACAAAGCGCCTATAAAACCCAGCAAGACCAAGAAAACTCCTTACTTGGGTGACCGTCTTGGGCTGTGGCCAATTATCAATAGCTTCAATCTTGGCTGGATCAACTTCAATTCCCTGTTCTGTAACAACATAACCAAGAAAAGCAACTCTATTTGTGCAGAAGGTGCACTTCTCAAGATTACCATACAAACGTGCATCACGTAAAGCATTGAAAACAGCACGTAAATGATCCAAATGGTCCTCTAAAGATTTGCTATATATGAGAATGTCATCAAAATATACCACCACAAAACGACCAATAAAAGCACGGAAAACTTCGTTCATCAGTCTCATAAAGGTACTAGGTGCATTAGTTAAACCAAACGGCATTACTAACCACTCATATAAACCGAACTTAGTTTTAAAAGCTGTTTTCCATTCATCTCCTAATTGCATACGAATTTGGTGGTAACCACTACGCAAATCAACTTTAGAGAACATAATAGAACCACTCAACTCATCTAGCATGTCATCCAAACGAGGTATAGGGTGACGATATCGAATGGTAATATTATTAATAGCACGACAATCAGTACACATGCGCGAAGAACCATCTTTCTTAGGTACTAAAATAATAGGAACAGCGCATGGACTAAGAGACTCACGAATATAACCTTTGTCCAATAAACTCTGGATCTGTCGTTGTATCTCTTTTGTTTCTTCAGGATTGGTGCGATATGGCGCACGGTTGGGCAGCGAAGCTCCTGGAATCAAATCAATTTGGTGTTCTATTCCACGAATAGGTGGAAGTCCAGGTGGAACATCTTGTGGAAAAACATCCATGTATTCCTGCAAAAGGTTAGCAACCGCAGGTGGCAAAGAAGGAGGCATATCCTCAAATGAAAACAGTACTTCTTTGCAAATAATAGCATAGCATGGAGTAATATTGACATCAATTTCAGCAAGATCAGATTTGCTAGCAAGTAAACAAGGATTCTTCAAACGAATTTCAGTAGCATGGTTAGAATCAGATTTAGAAGAATGCTTAGGTGGTACAAAATCTGCAGCAATAATCTGATTCTCACTCTTATGTTTGTCCTCATTTTTTAATCTACTAGCTCTAGCAAGATCATCTTTCAAAATTTGTTCCGGAGTCATGGGTTTAAGTCCAATTTTCTTGCCAGCATGTGTAAGAGAATACTGATTTGTTTTACCATTATGTACAGATTCTCTATCAAATTGCCATGGTCTACCAAGTAACAAAGAACAAGCTTGCATAGGTACAACATCACAATCAACAAAATCTGAATAAGTACCAATAGTAAAATGCACGCGTGCAGTTCTTGTTACCTTGAGCTTACGGGAGCTCTCAAACCATTGAATGTAATATGGATGAGGTCGTTGTCGTGTGGGCAGAGCAAGCTTCTCCACCATGTCAATACTAGCCAGATTGTTACAACTCCCTCCATCAATGATGATCCGGATAGCTCTCTCCTTAACAACGCCTCTTATTTGAAACAAGTTGTGGCGTTGATCATGCTCAGCCTTGCTCAATTGCACACTCAAGACACGTTGTGCAACTAAGCTCTTGTATTGATCAGCAGTTTCAGCTCCCATTACCTCCATCTCCTTGTCAGAATCAGAATTGGCACCATCACGTGCAGCAATAAGTGCCAATGTATCATCATCAAAATCACTTGCAGAGTCATATTCGCCATCTTCAAGTACCACCATCACACGTTTGGTTCTGCATTCTTTTTCAATGTGACCAAACCCAAAACACTTGCGACATTGAATATCGCGAGTCTTCCCCGTGGAGGCCATGGAAGAAGAACTCCGTGTCGGACCAGCAGATGGTGATGGAGCAGGAGCAGGAGCAGGTGGCGTTCTTGACGTCGGCGTGGTATACCTGGAGGTGGAAGGAACCTGGTGCATCCCCACGAGAAGGTGGAGCTGATTGGCGCGCAGACCATGAAGAAGTACGACCTGCAGAATTATTAGGTCTTCTCCATGATGGTTGACGATCCTGCACTTCAAGTTCAGCTTTGCAAGCAAGGTGAAATAAACGAGTAATAGTATTGTACTCCTTGTAGTCTAAAATATGCTGAATCTCCTTATTTAAACCACCAAAGAAACGTGCAAGCATAGCTTCATTATCCTCTACAATACCACAACGAATCATGCCCGTTTGTAACTCTTGATAATACTCTTGTACAGAATTTTTGCCTTGTTCTAAACGAGTTAATTTTTTAAGCAAGTCTCGTTGATAATGTGGAGGTACAAAACGAGTACGCATGGCATGTTTTAGACCAAGCCAAGTAGCAGGAATATTAGCATGATTGACTCGACAATATTCAGACCACCAGATAGAAGCAAAATCAGTAAATTCACATGTAGCAGCACTAACACGCAAATGCTCAGGGTAGCGTAAACATGCAAAACGTTGCTCTACTTCTAATTCCCAAGTGAGATATGCATCAGGATTATATCTACCCTCAAATGGCGGAATATTTAATTTTAGCTTAGCCACATGGTCATCATCACGTACCGGACGCGGAGGTGGACGAGCGTTGCGGTTGTATTGCCGCGGACGGCCAGGTGCAGGTTGTTGGACCTCGTCCTCGTCGAGCTCGTTTTCATCTTCGAACTCGTTTTCCCCCTCGTCAGCAGCATATCCGTCCTGGGTGGCCGCCTCCGTAGCGGCCGCAGCAGCTGCCGCAGCTGTAAGAGGAACGCGGCGAGCACGTGGTACAGGGACGGCCGGCCGTGGCAGTGGTGGTAAACGGGCCAGGACTTCCTGGAACCGGGCATCGAGCTTGGTGTTGAAGGATGCCTCAAGACCAGCCATCTTGTCCATCGCATCAGAAAGCTTGGAATCAACATCACCCAAGCGTGTGTCCACATCTTGTGCACGCCCCACCAACAGCCGTGTGAAGTGGGCATGCAACTCTGCACTAGTCATCTTCTCTGGATCAACATCATCCTTCGGGGTTCCTGTCATGGTTAGCGTGGAAGCAAGCACAAATATATATACCTATGCACTACGGAATATGGTGGGATCACGCGTAATCCGTCAAGCGGTATACAAAGCTCTTACAAGTTCTTACCCAACAGGAGGAAGGTGATATGCAACCAGCAAAGAACAGCGACTCCCAAAATTGCACAAGCGATTACCAGGTGTCGATACAAAGCACGTGCAGAAATATGTGGAGCTGTAGGAAGGCTTATATGGTAGCAAAAATACAGCAAATGTCAAAACCGCAATGCAATGTTGAAAGAATGCTCAACCACGGTACTGTGCTGGTCCTAGGCTATACCAAGCTAGAGACGCGAGCCGAGAACACTAAGGAAGTCACGGCGCGGCCCCACAAGCAGAAAGGAACAGCTCCCAAGCAAAATATAAGTGAAGATCTGCAGGAATTGTCAGGTCTGAAACTTCGGAGGGCAAAAACTCAGCCTTCCCGGCCTTTTTTGGGAGTTCTGGGTGTCGCACAACGACATAGTTGTGGTCACGTAGATCTTTTCGCTACGAACATTTTGAGTACTCGCACGTCGAAAACGGAGTTCGTATGCAAAAGTTATGACCAGTTGAAATTTGCTGTCGAAAACCGTCAAAAAACTGACGGAACTGTCAAAATTCAGACTGAATTCGGAATGCACTAGTAGGAACGGGTCAACCCGACTTGGATGCGGAGTTGACTTTTTTTTTTTTTTTTTTTTTTTTTTTTTTTTGCTCTTCTTCCTCCTCTTGACTGGCGACCGAAACCTAACTCACGGACTCTGAAAAAGGTACGGATGAAATTGGGAAGAACGAACAAGAACTTATGTGAAGGCGGTGGCGGAAGTATATGGCGTGGTGGTGGAAGGATATGGCGGAGCAGTGGTGCAAGCGTGCGGCGGCGGCGGGACTAAGGTGAATCGAACTCGAAACTCTAAAGGAACAGACACTAAGACCAGCAACTCGACACGCGGATGCAGACACAAATTCAACGATGCAAACTGAAAAGACAATGCAAAGGCTCGGATGGTTTATGGGACGAGATGATCTAACCCTAACTGTATTTTTTGGCTTTTTCGTGGTTTATAGGTATGAACACTGATGCAATCTAAACTACGAAAACAGTAAATCTCACCGAGCAACCTGAAATCTGATACCACTTGATAGGGCAAAGGTGTCCGATCTTTCGATGAGATCTTGATACGTCGATTTGGTAGGTGGAGTTTGTGCTTGACGATCCGACTACACGTGCGAAGCTCGTGCGCCAATGCAATCGCTAGGACAATCTCCGGGAGTTACTGATCTTGCGGGTGCACGATCAGCCTGACCAGCGAGGGTCTTAATTCCTACCTGAAATCGAGAACAAGTAAGAACTAATACAGCAATCAAGATATTGCGGATGAAAGATGTATGCTTTATTCAAAAGGTGGGATTCCGAATAGGCGGTCTTCTTCTGGGCGATTGGCCTCAAAAGTCGAGCTCGTAGTTGCAGCAAGGGCTAACTTTTAGTCTAATCAAAATCCGAGTTCTAATGACGGCTACGGGGGTATTTGAGGAGGAAAAGGTAGGGGTGCGACCAGCCATGGGTTGGGTGGTCGAACAGACCCCTAACAGGCCTTTTCTCCTCAAATTCGGACTCCTAAAAGTGGCTGTCTTATTTGCTGCGAAATTTACATGGGCCTGGCCCAAAAATAGAAGTGACGCAGCACCATATGTATTTATGGACGAAATTATGAAGTAGCTCTTTGTATATTTCGTCCAAGTCTTCATCCTTCATTATGGTGGCTTCAAAGTTCTGAAATCTCCACTCGTGGCGTCTTCTTCAATCCTCAAACGCATGCTGCCATCTCCATGCACGATCATGCTCCAATGCTTGTCCCTCTCATCCATGCTAGGTCCATCATTCCTAAGAGTAACAAACATATCTGATTTAGGCAGCATCATATTCTCATGTATGTGAGAAAGAGTTCCAAGAAACGAAAGTACCTGATAGTTAAGTTGCTTGGCACGAGCTCGAGTGATGGGTCCTTGTATGTGTTCCGCTGTAGGTACAGCGGGTGTATCAATAGATGGGATGTCCTCATCAATTAGTCACGGATAACGGCCTCCTAAAGATCCGCCACATGTACAGAGAAGTGACTATTGATCTCCCATTACTGGCTCATATTGGAGTTTTGCCCGCGTATCTAACATGCGCATTTTCGTAGAAGCAGTGTGAGTTACAGCTTCTGAAGATACAGATTACCAAAACCCCATACCTGGAACAAGGCAGTGATCAGTGGCATTATGAAGCAGTCATGATCTTTAACAAACTGATCGCCTATATAGATAGGCCCCAAGACAATGACTGGGTCATCCTCAAAAATTACCACCTAGCACCTCGCAGGTATATCGACACCTGTGCATTTCGTCGATTCGGTGATCAGAGAGAATTGTACCGCGTGTACGCGGTTACAGAACCACGAGGAGATGTTCTGGTTTGGGAACCACATACTTGGGGTGAGTTGTGCCCTCTTCCTATCTGAATTTACAGTTAGTTCTACGTGCTTACTGCATTGTTGTATTGTGCCTTATCTTCTTCCGTACGCAGGCACAGATGAAGGCCCGCTTATAATACTAGCCCCGAACATCGAGGATCTAGTTGTAGGGGATGCGGCTGAAGGCGCTGCAGTTGCTGGCGATGCGGCTGAAGGCGCTGCAGTTGCTGGCGATGCGGCTGAAGGAGATGCATTTCCTGCCGATCCAGATGAAGACGTTGATGAAGATGCAGATCAAGTAGTGGTTAATTCACGCCCTACCTGGTTCTTGGCATCCAATACCTACCATTATGGCAATTTTGATCTACTTTAGATTCAGATAGATGGTGATAGACACAGCAATGCTCCTGCACAGTATGAAGATGGGATACGGTTGAGCACTTATCCTAGTCTACGATGCCACGTTTTCGCAAGGCGTCCCTTAAATCTTGGCCCGGAAGAAGACGATCCTGTTGATGGTCGAGTGTGGATCAGGCACGATCATCTGCACGGGCTTTTAGTATTTCTTGGAATCAACAACCCAATCTTCCACCGACAACCCCATGATGATGTTGCAAAAGCTGGTCCATCTGCTGGACAAGGCATGTCCTTGTTCCAACGAGACTATGTGTTTGCTGCATACCATCAAGCCCGTCCCTACCCCCATCGTCCAGTGCCAGATTGGAGCCGTATACACGTCAATGGAGGAGCTCCGGCAATAGGATCACAACTGATATACCAATCCTCTTATTACAATGAGTGGGAGGCGCCAATGTGGATCGTCCCAACAATGCCCCAGGCTCCCCGAACTCATCCTTTGGGTGGAGGTTGGGGAGACCCAGAAGAATAGTTACCTTGAAGTGTTCTACTATTAAACTAAAGTTAACGAACACTAGTATGATGATGTGTAAAGTCTTCGTGATTGATTATCTGCTTGTAACAGACATATTTTGTTGTGTTATGATTATCTGTATGACCAAGAAATGGAATGATGTTCAGTTGTTTGGATTTGCTAAATTGACATATTTTGTTGTGTTATGATTATCTGTATTTTGTTGTTGCTGTTACGTAAAAGCTAGGTACTGCCAATTCCCCCTCTAGCCTTTTATGGAAGCTGTCATGTTCCCTCTGTTCTTTGCAAGATTGAGAAAATGCATCATTTTTGGTGATTTTTATGTGTTAGTTTTTGTGCAAAGCATTGATGTTCAGTTGGTTGATTTGCTAAATTGACATGATCTAAGTACTCCAACATCAGAAAATAGTAAATTAGTGAATGATACACAAATAGTGGTAGGGTAAAGGTGCCTGATCTTTCGATGAGACGATAACTATCGATTATGGTGGAGGTCGATGTTGACGATCCGACTACAAACGTGCAAGGCGTTGCGCCTTAGCAATCGATACACCAACTTCCGAGGCTATTGATCACGCCGGAGCTAGATCAACCTGATCACGAGGATCAATCCCTGCAAGCAATCGAAGAACCAGCAAGAATTATAGATGCAATCAAGATATTTCGAATATAGATGAAGGCTTTATTGAAGAGGTGGGATTCTGTCTGTGCGTAGTGCAAAAGGTTGGTTTGACACTTGTGCCTATGGCGAAGAGTAGCTCGTGGCTACGTCTTTAAATAAACAAAATCCGAGTTCTAATGACGGCTAGGAGGAGGTATATATGAGAGAAAGGGCAGGGATTTTCATACAACCCTAATGGGCCATCCAAAAATAGCCCTAGATGGGCACTTTTCCACTCAAACAGCCTCCAGAAAATCCCTAAAATACCTAGGACGAAAATACATGGGTTTAACCCATAAAATAAGGTGACGCAACACCATATAAAGCCTTGGACGAATTTTATGATTTGGTAACTTGTGAATTTCGTCCAAGCATCCTTGCATCATTATGGTGGCTTCAAAGTTCGGAAATCTTCACTTGCAGCGTCATGCTGAATCCTCACACCATTGCTGCCATCATCTCCATGCATGATCATGCTCCATTGCTTGTCCCTCTCATCCATTCTAGGCCCATCATTCCTAAGTAACTTAAACACATCTGATTTAGGCAGCATCATATTCTCATGAATATTAGGAATAGTTCCTAGAAACAAAAGTACCTGGTAATTCAGTTGGCGTGCACGAGCTCTTGTGAGAGGTCCTAGGAATTGTGGAACGCGAGGAAGTGTGGATGTAGGTGCAACGGTTGTATCAACCATAGGGATGTCCTCATCATCCTCCCCTTCTTGAATTGAAGTCGTCCTCGACGCAATCTCATCTTCTTCTCCAAAGTATGGTTTCAAATCTGCAATTTTAAATGAAGGACTTACCGTGCCCATCTCTGCAGGAAGCTCAATTTTATATGCATTATCATTCATTTTCTCTAACATTTTAAATGGTCCAGCAGCACATGGCATTAATTTAGACTTGCGCAAATCAGGAAAACGATCTTTGCGCAAATGCAACCAAACTAGATCTCCCACATCAAACACAATATGCTTGCGTCCCTTATCACCAGCAACTTTATATTTAGCATTCATACATTCTATATTTTCCTTAGTAATCCTATGCAACATAAGAATCTATTCAGCATGTTGTGTAGCATCAAAATTATGTTGCATCGAAGATGGAATAGGTAATAAATCAATAGGTGCACGAGGAACAAAACCATACACAATCTCAAAAGGGCATAACTTAGTTGTAGAATGCACAGAATGATTGTAAGCAAATTCAGTATGAGGTAAACAATCTTCCCACATTTTTAAGTTCGTCTTTAAAATAGCCCGTAACATGGTAGATAAAGTTCTATTTACTACTTCCGTTTGTCCATCAGTTTGGGGATGACATGTAGTACTAAACAACAATTTAGTCCCCAACTTAGCCCATAAACATCTCCAAAAATGGCTGAGAAATTTAGTATCATGATCTGAAACAATAGTATTAGGCACACCATGCAAGCGAACAACATCGCGAAAGAATAATTCAGCAACATGAGCAGCATCATCACTCTTATGACAAGGAATAAAGTGTGCCATCTTAGAAAATCTATCCACAACCACAAAAATACTATCCCTCCCCTTCTGTGTTGGAGGTAATCCTAAAACAAAGTCCATAGAAATATCTTCCCAAGGTACACTAGGAACAGGAAGAGGCATATATAAACCATGTGGATTAAGGCGGGACTTAGCTTTTTGACATGTGCAACGAGCAATAAACCTCTCAACATCCCTTCTCATGCGCGGCCAAAAGAAGTCTGTAGCAAGTACGTCTTTTGTCTTCATTACTCCAAAGTGACCCATCAATCCTCCTCCATGCGCCTCCTGCAACAACAAAAGACGAACGGAACCTTCTAGAATGCATAGTTTGTTAGCACGGAACACAAACCCATCATTGAGGACGAATTTTTTACAAGTTCTACCCTCTAAACAATGCTGTAAAACATCTTTAAAATTGGCATCGTGCACATATTGTTCTTTAATAGTTTCCAATCCAAAGATTTTGAAGTCAAGTTGAAATAACATGGTATAACGACGTGACAAAGCATCAGCAATAATATTATCTTTACCCTTTTTGTGTTTAATAACATAAGGAAAAGATTCAATGAATTCAACCCACTTTGCATGTCGTTTATTCAACTTAGCTTGACTACGAATATGCTTCAAAGATTCATGATCAGAATGTATAACAAATTCTTTAGGCCATAAATAATGTTGCCAAGTTTCTAATGTCCGAACAAGAGTATATAATTCCTTATCATAAGTAGAATAGTTCAAACTAGCTCCACGCAATTTCTCACTGAAATATGCAACAGGTTTGCCCTCTTGTAACAACACTCCTCCTAAACCAATTCCACTAGCATCACATTCCAAATCAAAGGTCTTATTAAAATTAGGAAGTTGGAGTAGAGGAGCATGTGTAAGCTTATCTTTGAGTAACATGAAGGATTCTTGTTGTGCATCGTCCCAAACAAAGGGCACATCTTTCTTAGTAAGCTCGTTCAGCGGCGCTGCAATGGAACCAAAATCTTTGACAAAGCGCCTATAAAATCCAGCGAGGCCAAGGAAGCTCCTCACTTGTGTGACTGTTTTGGGTTGTGGCCAACTCGAAATTGCTTCAATCTTGGCGGGATCAACTTCAATACCCTATGTTGTAACAACGTAGCCAAGAAAAGCAACTCTATCCGTGCAAAAGGTGCACTTCACAATGTTACCAAACAAACGTGCAGTATGTAAAGCATCAAAAACAGCACGTAAATGTTCCAAATGTTCTTCTACAGATTTGCTATATATCAATATATCATCAAATTATACCACTACAAAATGTCCAATAAAAGCACGTAAAACTTCATTCATTAATCTCATGAAAGTGCTGGGAGCATTAGTTAAACCAAAGGGCATCACTAACCACTCATATAGGCCAAATTTAGTTTTAAATGCAGTTTTCCATTCATCTCCTAACTTCATACGAATCTGGTGGTAACCACTACGCAAATCAACCTTAGAGAACGTGGTAGAGCCACTCAATTCATCAAACATGTCATCTAAACGAGGAATAGGATGATGATATCGAATAGTAATATTATTGATTACTCTACAATCAGTACACATGCATGAAGAACCATCTTTCTTTGGTACCAAAATAATAGGAATAACACATGGACTACGAGACTCACGAATATGACCCTTGTCAAGAAGTTCTTGAATTTGTCGCTAAATCTCTTTCGTCTCCTCCGGATTGGTACGATATGGCGCACGGTTGGGCAAAGATGCTCTAGGAATCAAATCAATTTGGTGCTCAATTCCACGAATAGGTGGCAGTCCTGGAGGTACATCTTGTGGAAAAATGTCCGCATACTCCTGCAAAATGTTAGCAACAGCAGGTGGCAAAGAAGGAGGCATCTCCTCAGCCGAAAACAACACTTCTTTGCAAATGATAGCATAACATGCAGTAGTACTCACATCAATTTCAGAAATATCAGATTTGCTAGCGAGCAAACAAGTACTTTTCAAACGAATTTCATTAGCATGTTTTGGATCAGATTTAGAAGAACTTGTAGAAGGCATAAGTTCCTTAGCAACAATCTGATTTTTGCTCAGCTTTTTCCCCTCCTTATGTGCTCTACTAGCTCTAGCAAGATAATCTTTTAAAATACTTTCAGGAGACATGGGGAGTAACACAATTTTCTTATCATTATGAACAAGAGAATACTGATTTGTGCTACCATAGTGTATAGAATTTGTATCAAATTGCCATGGTCTACCAAGTAAAAGAGCACATGCTTGCATAGGAACAACATCACACTCAACATAATCAGCATATGCAGCAATAGTAAAATGCACACGAACTGTACGTGTTACCTTAACCTTGGCGCTGTTATTAAACCATTGAATGTGATATGGACGAGGATGGGGTCGTGTCATAAGAGAAAGATTTTCAACCATCTCCATCCTCGCCAACTTGTTGCAGCTCCCGCCATCAATAATAATGTGAATACAACGATCTTTAACCACGCCCTTGGTATGGAACAGATTATGGCGCTGGTCGGGCTCGGCCTTGGTAATTTGTGCACTCAAGACTCGTTGTGCAACTAAACTCGGGTATTTCTCCGCATGTTCCGCAGCCATATATTCAGAATCTTGTTCCGTGGATGCTGCAGCACATTGCTCATCAGATGAAATAAGAGCCAAAGTATCTTCATCATAATCACTGGCGGAGTCGTATCCACCATCCTCAAGAGCAATCATCACACGGGAGGAGGCACAATCACGTGCAAAGTCACCAAGTCCACCACATTTGTGGCACTGAATTTGGCTGGACTTGCCCATAGATGCCATGGAGGACGTAGCACTCGGGGCTGGTCCCGTAGTAGTCTTCCGTGCAGCAAACGGAGGTGGTGTAGATGCTGCAGATCACGTGGATGTGGTTGCTGGAGGTGTAGGTGCAGCAGCCCGTGACGCCGAATTCGGTGATCTCCAAGTAGAACGCCCTACAGAATAATTAATTCGTGTCGCCTCGCGTCGATCCTGCACTTCACATTCAGCATTGCAAGCAAGATGGAACACATGGGTAATAGTGTGATAAGATTTATATCTAATAATGGTCTGAATTTCCTTATTTAACCGCCTACGAATCGTGCCAAAGCTTCATTATCCTCCTCTATACCACAACGCAGCATGCCAGTTTGCAACTCCTGATAGTAATCCTCTACAGAATTTTTGCCTTGATCTAGATGTGCTAATTTGGTAAGCATGGAACGCTGATAATATGGTGGAACAAAACGAATACGCATAGCATGTTTTAAAGCATCCCACGTAGTGATTGGATTAGGATGATTAGCACGACAATATTCAGACCACCGTATGGAAGCAAAACTAGTGAACTCACAAGTAGCAGCACTAACACGTCTATCCTCGGGATAATTTAAGCATGCAAAACGCTGGTCTAATTCTAATTCCCAAGAGAGGTATGCATCAGGGTTATAGCGACCATAAAACGTAGTAACATTTAATTTCAGTTTAGCAACATGGTCATCATCACGTACCAACAGACAAGGAGGTGGACGGCAAATGTAAGGCCTAGGACGACCAGGTGGCTGATCAACTGTGAAGTCGTCCGCGTACTCGCCCTCGTACTCATCCTCCCCGTAATAATCATCCAACTGTGCATCACGGGCCTGTGTAACACCCGTAGCTCCTGCAATGCCAGCAGCATTAGTGCCCGCAGCAGCACCCGCAGCCAAAGTTTGTGCCAGTGGTTTGAGAACGCGTTGTGCACGTCCCAAAAAGGTCGGTGTAGGATCCACGCGAGTCGGCTGTGTAGGAGGCGCGCGAGCCGGTGGTGGTGGTGGTAAGCGTGCTAGCACCTCCTAGAATTTAGCATCGAGTTTGGCGGTGAAGGTGGTCTCGAGTCCCTCGAGTTGCTCCATTGTGTCACTAAAACGCTTGTCCACATCCTGCATATGGTCAGACAAAAGTTTGTTGATGTGAGCATGCAAGGCTTCACCCTCCAGTGGCTGTGTCTCGGTGTTGTCTGGTGGCATGATTAGTATGCAAAAGCACAGTTATAGAATAGAGAGACAATAGGAACAGAGGTGGAAAACACGTAATATGTCAAGCAAACCAATACTCTTACCCATTCTTACCCTGCAGCAGGTGGCGATCAGCAACCGTCATGATCAAACTTTAGGAAGATTGAATAGAGCGATTGCCAGGTGGTGTCAACGCAAGGTGTAGGAATATGTGGAGCTCTGGGTGGCTGCAATATCTATAGCAACAATTTCAAAACAGCAATGCAAGGTTGAATAACAGCTCAACAACGGTACTGTGCTGGTCCTAGACATCCCAAGCTAGAGATGCAAGCCTAGAACACCACGAGTGACGTGGTGACACCGAAAAGTAACAGGCAGCAGTGCTCTGAACAGCGCGCGAATGAGGCAAAAATCACTATGATGGAAAGTGTCTCAAAACGATCAGCAAGGTGGAATATCTGGATAGGATCAAGATTTTTTTTTTGAAATTTCCGAAAAGTGCACGAAACTGCTCCGGAAAGCATGCTGATGCCAAATTTCTTTCACTATAATGGCGTATAGCTCAAAATGATCCTAGAAGCCTAAAAACAGTATAGGCCGAAAAAAATTTGGAGGAGTTTCCAGACTTTTTTTTTGCTCTCCCCTCCTCTTTCCTGCTGGCCGAAACTTTCTGGAACTCGGATCAAGTTACAACTCGGATCGGATCTACAATGATGGAAAGCAAGAGTAGGAAAACGAAAGAGTTTATGGCGGTGGTGATAGCGGAATCGGTGGTGGCGGTGGTGATGGCGGAATTGGTGGTGGCGGTGGTGATATCGAAATCGGTGGTGGCGGTGGTGATGGCTATGACCAGATCTCGAAACTCTAAAGATCTAGACTTAAAACCAGCACTGGACACGATGATGCAGACTAGAATTCAACAAAGCAAATACCGAAAAGAAAAGATGCAAAAGGCCCAAAAGTGTTTCTAGGATACAGATCTAACCCTAATTTTTCGGCTTTTTATGGTTTATAGGAAGAAGAACAGATGCAATCTAAACTATGAAAATAGTAAGATCTCACCGAGAAACCCGAAATCTGATACCACTTGGTAGGGTAAAGGTGCCCGATCTTTGAATGAGACGATAACTATCGATTATGGTGGAGGTCGACGTTGACGATCCGACTACAAACGTGCGAGACGTTGCGCCTTAGCAATCGATACACCAACTTCTGAGGCTATTGATCACGCTGGAGCTTGATCAACCTGATCACGAGGATCAATCCCTGCAAGCAATCGAAGAACCAGCAAGAATTATAGATGCAATTAAGATATTGCGAATATAGATGAAGGCTTTATTGAAGAGGTGGGATTCTGTGTGTGTGTAGTACAAAAGGTCGGTTTGATACTTGTGCCTATGGCGAAGAGTAGCTCGTGGCTAAGTCTTTAACTAAACAAAACCCGAGTTCTAATGACGGCTAGGAAGAGGTATATATGACGGAAAGGGCAGGGATTTTCGTACAACCCTAATGGGCCATCTGAAAATAGCCCTAGATGGGCCCTTTTCCACTCAAACAACCTCCAGAAAATCCCTAAAATACCTAGGACGAAAATACATGGGTTTAACCCATAAAATAAGGTGACGCAGCACCATATAAAGCCTTGGACAAATTTTATGATTTGGTAACTTGTGAATTTTGTCCAAGCATCCTTGTATCATTATGGTGGCTTCAAAGTTTGGAAATCTTCACTTGCAGCGTCATTCTGAATCCTCACACAATTGCTGCCATCATCTCCATGCATGATCATGCTCCAATGCTTATCCCATTCATCCATGCTAGGCCCATCATTCCTAAGTAACATAAACACATCTGATTTAGGCAGCATCATATTCTCATGAATATTAGGAATAGTTCCTAGAAACAAAAGTACCTAGTAATTCAGTTGGCGTTGACGAGCTCTTGTGAGAGGTCCTTGGAATTGTGGAACGTGAGGAAGTGTGGCTGTAGTTGCAACGGTTGTATCAACCGTAGGGATGTCCTCATCAGATAGTTGACATCGACTGATAGTTGACAGTACTGAACCTATATGCTGATCACACAAATTTTGTGCAATTGTTTGCGCAAGCATGGAAGGGCACATGAGCCAGCAGTCAGACTGACCATCTACTTGGCAAGATAATATCTACTGGATCACATCAGAGAAATGAGAGAAATGTTCAAGGAATTGGTGTCCAGTAATATTTCACAGAAGTCATGGAACTACACAAGAACCACAACCACCAGTAGATATTCATACAAGTCATAGAACTAGACAAGAAACACAACCAGAAGTAGAATAGTCTACTTGTCAAGAAGGAGAAGCAGATGAGGATACTTGGCAAAAAGATGCCGCAGATAATGACATCTTTTATGCTATAGTTGACAGAAAGGTTGATGATCATAACTAAGTTCAGGACATAGTAGAGCGAGAGGATGATGCTGGCCTGGAACATGATAATCTGCAATTCACCAGAGCGCAAGAGCAACATAATAGAATCCAGCGTGTATATGCATATTCAGAGAGTATTCATCGTATATATTCAAATTTAGAGAGAATTCAGATTTTGCATACCTGTTACTTCTCTAGTACGAGAATTCAGGGGACTCTTAGCGCTGCTGGAATTGATGGAAGGCTGAGAACAGCCTCCATTTCTCCAGTACGACCTCCACATGATCAGTGGCTTCCGCCCCAACTTCTCTAGAACGAGAACAACCTCCTCGAGATCTTCCCAGTTCCCGATCCCGATCTTGCCAGATCCACAGCGAGGAGAACCCGCTTTCAACCCCAAGGCCATGTCCCCTGCGCGACATCAGCAGCGGTGCGGTACTCTAAGATCTTGGTAGGCGGGCGGGAGCAGTTGCTTGAAGAACAATAGGGGGAGAAGAGAAAGGTTATGTGGACAAGGTACGCCACTTGGTAGCCACTGTGGCAAAACAATAACGGGTTATCCTGCCAAGTGGAGCGCCGAGTCGTCACCGTAACGGAGATATTTGTGTTCAAACGATTCCAACCGGTATTATTTGGGCTATTCGAATTTGACCCAGAAATGACCCTCTCAGTGATTGACCCCATGAACTTGCGGTACCGCTGAGTGATTGCAGCGAAGAAAGGCACCTGTGAGCCTGTGGCAAAGAACTTAGTGACCGCAAACTGAATAGCCCCCCGCTCGGGTCTCACATAGATCTATGTGTGATGGATTAGAAGATCATGCAGGTAGGCCAGTTAATTCATTTGCTTATTGGGATTACCAGCTTGGGCCATGCATGCGGCAGTCATACTTGCGGTGGGGGTGGCCCCCGCCCCTGGATCCGCCTTTGCCAGGCCGCCCATGCTCGCGCCCAGAACCGAGCGCCCCGCGGCCATCGACGCCTTGTATGCCCGCGCCCCCGATGATTTTGATACAAGAAAAACCACGTGAAATCCATTGATCGAGATCCATGAATTTGCATGCATCGTGCGCAGCGCAGGTTATATACGTACTTGTTACAGGTGGTGAAGTTATTGGAGCAGACGCCCTTCCACTTGGCAGGCGGCGGGGGGAGGCCCTCGTCGGAGAAGGACTCGGACTCCGGCCATATGCCGGTGTCCATCATCCCGATATTGATGTCCTTCTCGAACGGCAGCCTCTCGGGTAGTTCTGGTGCGGCAGGCCCAGGAATTTCCATGACCCCGTTGTCTGTGGTTAGTACACCACCTTCTCATGGACGGACATCACATCATCCATGGCTGACGCGCAACATAACGTAAGATTTATATCAATGTACGAACGTCATAAATAATCAAATCAAATTACCAGCAAGCTTGTTCTTCTCATGCTGGGTGAGCCTGGCCACGAAGCCATGCATGCTCCTCGTGTAGTGGTACACAATCCTGTCCGCCGCTCTCGAACCCTCGTCCAGAGCTTCACTAAGCAGGCTGTGGTGGAAGGACTCTATCCTCGCGCTTAAGGCCAACTCCAACATCTTCTCCAATGACGCCAGCACGGGCTGTCTCACCATGAAGACGACGTAGATCTGCAGTGTTTACAAGCATGGATGAAGCAGGCACCACTGCCAATATCGGCCTTCCTATCTGAGAAGAAACTAATCTACGTGTCGTGGACGCGTGCATATGCACGAGTTCACAAATCTAGCTAACATTTGGTCCAACGCTGCCATGGGATTATGGGAAGCAACATCCTTTGCTACGTTGCTGCTGTGGAGGCCAAACGCAAGGAAAAAGGCATTGAAGGCGACAAGGAGCGCGAGGGCGATCCCCCTAAGGCCTTGTTTTGGTGGGATTAGAGGGGATAATCCCCACTAAACCCTGAATCCTCACTCATTTCTAAAAATATGTTTGGTACTAGAGTATCGGGCGAGTTTAATTCCCGCTAATCTCCATTTTCCCCTAAATTTTATTGTATTTTTCTCAATCCCAAATACTTTACCTCTACCTAGATTGTGGATGAGATTTTATAGGGATTAGGTGAAGGTAAAGATTTTACCCAATATGCCAATACGTGGCGCTAAGATTTGGCCTAAGTTTTCTCTCCAAACTATACGCGCGGGACAAACTACCTCGTATTCTAATCTTCTCGTGGGAATAGATCAGATCTGGACTTCTTTGCCTCCTCTACGGAGTTGATCCAGATAACGGCGTCGCTCCAGATCGGTCAAAGGTATGCCTCATTTTCTCCTCATCCTGTCGCCTGTAGAGCCATAGAAATCTCCATCCCTTTCCTCTTTCATGTTCTTCTTTGCACCGCTAGCGGCGAGGGCCCGTGGTGATGGGAACCACAGGAGAGTCCCTCATCTTGTTGTGCCCCCATGTGCTCCTGCTTGAGAACCAGGAATACATCAGCACTGCTGCATCTCCGGCGGAGTTCTGACTCCAACGAACGGCGTCGTCCAGATCGAGGGAGATCCTGGATCAACCCTAGCCGGAAATCAAGGGGCCTCACCCCCAACCCCACCGCTGCCTTGCGTCCCTGCGTCGGTGACCTTCGGGTCAGGTGGCCACGCCACCTCCACCTCTCCATCTGCACTGCCGCAGGGGCGGCCCGCCCAACGCCGAGATCCTCGACCCCACAGTCGACAATGATGAGTGGGGACGTGAGCCCCCCGCCTTGTGGCCCAGCTCGAGGACGCCAACCCCACCAACGCGACTGTCCAGGCGCTCAAACTAGAACTTCTGTAAGCCTCCTCCAGCCCAAGTAGTATTTAGTATTCACCGCTTCGATCGTCAGTTCGAATGTTAGTACATGACCGCGAAAGACTTTATCTGAATTTTATACACTGAATGATCGCTTGCAACTGTCACACAAAGGATGTTCTTGATTTTACTACTAAGCAATCTACTTATATGTAATAGAATTGCTAAGCAGCGGACCAAGTTCTCCTTAACTCAATCGGTGGAATGAAGAACTCCATTCAGTTACTTATAAACTACTTTTTTACCTACTTAATTGTGCATGGTCATCAAGATACAATATTATGAATGTTTACCAATTCTGTTCGATCTATAGTCGCCTTCCTTCTTGGTGCCATTATTTTCCCCTTCTTCACTAGTGGAGACAGGCTCTTTAGTCCCGGCCCGTAAGGGCCTTTAGTCCCGGTTTGCAAACCGGGACTACAGAGGCGGGACTAAAGGCTAAACCTTTAGTCCTGGCCCAGTTACCAGTCGGGACAAGAGGGTGTCCACGTGGGCGCCTCGGAGCGTATCCAGGGCCAGGACCTTTAGTCCCGGTTTGTAACACGGACCGGGACTAAAGGTCATCTACAGATTTTATTTTTTGCTTTAGGGTTTTAGGGTTTAGGTGTTCGGGGGAATTATTTTTGTTGTATTTTATTTTATTCTTTCATTTAAAAACACTTTTCATATAATTCTACGCATACATGTTAGTGCATATATATGTAAGATAACTTATCTTATGATCGAGTATATATATACAATTATATGGAGATAACAATTATCAGGACTAGAGCCCGTCTATTCGATTACACCAACATTAGTAATGGCCCCTTGCTACACTAAATCTTCCGTTATCATCTATAAGTTCTGTCCTCAAAAAGGACGCTAGCTCCTCTCCAACAGCGATCGCGCATTGCTCTGGTAGGTACTTCTCCCGCATGGCCGTGAACTATATAAGAAGAGGAGATCAATATGAATGTCAATCATGATAACAAAGAATGACGGGTACAAATAAAGGTGTGAATGTTTATTGCTTACGTCGTATCTGTAATCCTTGTGCTCAGAGGTAAAAGTGCGAATGGACTCGCAAACGTAGTATCCACATAGATGCGTCCCCCGTGGCTGCTGGTCGCAATTTACGAGAATAGAATATAATCAAAATAATAATCTAGCATCATAAATGTATTGAAAATAGAAGTATATCCTACTACTTACCTGAACCGCTCTAAAGGTCAGCTTCTCATGAGAGATACCGTCAGTCACGCACTTGAACCGCTTCCAAACCCTGCCCGATAAGGAAAATGATTTGCTAAGTTTTTCATTACTTGATATATTAGAAAATCATCGAAAGAGACCGATAGAGCGCAAGAATGATTGAAATTACCCTTGGAGCATGTCCTGCAGGCTTTGGAACTGTTCCAAGGTTCTTGATAATGGGTCGAAGGCATCAACTCTTCCCTTATCAATTTGAATGTCCAACAGAATCCAGTGGTAGCTGCACATGTATATATATATATGTCAGTAACTTATCAATTACACTTATAAGTGAATGGACACAACAGAGTAAGACCCTCACTTGAAGTTGTATGGAAACAGTATGTGGTCACAGTAATTTTGATCTGTTAGAAACCTTAGAAGGTTTTCCTCCGTCTCCTTGGGGTTATCAGTTAGCGTCTTTATATGTATTTTATCTGGGTCAATAAACCCAATATTTATGATGTTCCTAGTTTTACATTCTATAATCTTCATTCTGCATAATAGAGTACAAGTCATAACTGAACAAGTTATATGTAGACAATGAATTGAAATAACTGAACAAGTTATATGTAGACAACGAATTGAAAAACTTACAGACAATAGCAACTCATAAGAGATTTGTCGAGGGCATCGCAATTGTACATCTGGAAGAGTTCATCAAAGTCGATATAGATGTCTTCGGGATGGCCGTAGTACTCCCGTGGGACACGCGCCACGATCATCGTTCTCCCATTCTTTGCTTCATTCAAGTACCATGTATGCAAGTAACGCATATTTGTTGGGAGATCTTCAAACTTTTCTTTGCTGACCAAAGGCGCTCCCATGACAAATTGTGGCTTAGGGGCTACCATAGCCTTGGGTAACCTGTCGTCTTGGGAAGCCAGAACGTCTTCAACACTTATACCCCATTCATCCACCCACTTCTGTGCTAATTCCAAATCTTGCCCCTGCACAAGAGAGGGAACATTCTCGGGTAACACCCTGAGGGGTGGGATCGATTGTTTGGCCTGTTGTCCAAGCTGAGGAACGTCTGATCTTTTTTTGCTTGTAGTTGAACTTGATTTGCTCCCACTTGCACTTGCACATGATCTGCTCTTTTCCCTTCCTTCTGCAATGTGCGTGTATAGTCGTTAGGCTTATGGTGCAAGTCATACTGTGATGGAAGGGTCAGTAAGTATTTTGCATATGCTATTTGCTTCTCGGTGTATTCCGGGTGGGGCTCGAGTTTCTTCTTTTTCATCTGCGCATCATAATGTTCCTTTGCTATCCTGGCGTTTTCCTTAGCATGAGGTACCTTTGGGAGGGGCGACAGTTTGCGCTTTGGGGAGCTCCGTCGCTTAGAACTCATCGACGGAGCATTCTTGCTAGCACGCTTCCGCTTAGTATCCTTAGCGAGCGGCGGCGGAGACGGCCGACCCAAGTCCGGCGGCCGTGATAGAGATGGACTCGTGTTGTGGTGGCCGTCGTCATGTGGAGGGCTTGGAGGTGATGGAGGTGTAGGTGACCTGCGATGACTCGGAGGCGGTGTTGTCCTTGGGGCCGAGCCTGGAAGCTTGATGTAGTTCTTGTCCCATAGGATGACTCCACCCAGTACTTCTCCGAGTGTCCTCTCATCTTCGGGTCCAGCGATGTCGAGCTCCATATCATGAAACCCTGGCATGATTTCATCCACCCCAACTTTAGCATAGCCACCTGGAATCTCACGGCCATGCCAGCGTACATCAGGGCAAGAAGGTAAAGCTTGTCCGACGGCCACCTTCATGGATATGTTCTTCATTCTCTGATGGAGTTCACATGATGTTGACTCCTTGATTCCATCCATGGGGTAGCTGGGACCGTCCTCTATCATTCTTCGTGCATCGTCGGTCAGGGCCTCAGATTCAGCCACGCTGCTTTTCCGCTTAGATGGGGCGGCAGAAATATCGAGTGCAGGATCTTCCTGGCGCACTACTCCTCTAAGTTAGTCAATCTGCTGCTGTTGCTCGTTAAGCCTGGCAAGCAACTGGTTGAACTTATCATTTTCCTCATCCTGCTGTCGCTTCTTTGCTCTTGCTCGGCTTCTGTAAGTGTCTTGGTCTCTGGCAAACCCAAGCCACCATGGGTAAGAAGGATCAAAGCCTCGCGTTCGTCCTCCATGTTCGTCATTGCCGAGGACCAGTGTGAGCAAATCTTTCTCTCTATCTGGAGTGAACTGTCTTTTTCCCTCTTTAATTTCTTTCACTATTTTTTTCCAATTTTCCCTGGGTATCCTAAGACCGTCACTGCAGATAAGGTCCCCTGTTAGTTGGTCGTACGAACCACCATGCGCAAGGAACCAATTTCTTGCTCTCAATTCCCACTCATCACGGATGGGTTCAGGTGTGATCCCTTTAGCTAGCATCTCTTGCTCTTTCTTATCCCACTTTGGGATGGCAGTCTCATAGCCCCCTGGCCTCAGCGTGTGGTGATATTTCTTCTTCTCGACATTTTTCTTGTTCTTTTCTGATAATGCCTTGGCATCTTCTGACTCCTTGTACTCCTGAAATGCCTTCCAGTGATTCGCCTGCTTGGCTAGATACCCCTCGAATACTGGCACTTTCTTTGTCTTCAGATAGTTTGTCCATAGTTTCTTCTTCCACACTCGGAACAGTTTGGCCATCTTCTTTAGAGTCCACTGCTTAACTTTGGCCCTCAGTTCTCTTGCGGCGTCTTCATTCTCACATTCTGGCAGGTTGAAATGTGCCATGAGATCATTCCAAAGACTCTCTTTGTACCTTTCGGTGACATAGTCACTATCGGCTGCCCTTTTGCGCTTGTTCCACTCCCAAACGCTGATCGGGACGTGATCCCTAACGAGAACTCCGCATTGCTTCCTGAATGTGTCAGCAGCATTCTTAGGAAGCTTGGGTTTGCCCGTAGGCAATATCACCTCAAAGGTGTAATGCGTCCGTGCATCAAACTTTTTGGTCGGGCCTCGTTTTGTAGCTTTGCTCGATGTGGAGGCCTAAGAGGGAGAAACATTCGTCAAATTAATGTATATGTATACAATATAGAGCTATCTCCAATATTTTTCACATATTACAACTGATTGCCAAACTTCATATGTATACCTCGCCGGACTTCGTTATTTCTCCACCGGCTTCTCCATCAGTGGAGCTATCGCCTTCTCCGTCATCGGAGCTATCGCCTGCCCCGTCGGCTTCATCTTCGTGTCGGTCGACCTCCATTCCATCTCTAGAGGGGTTCAGATACGACGACGGAGATTCAGCTGGTTCAACGTCGGGGGCGTCGTTGATTATATCCTCGAGAAGTTCTTCCTCTTCTAGGTTCCTGATATGTGGATCCATAGTTTTTCTGCAAAATACCGACATTTATATTTCAATTATGGACGCTATATGGCAAAATACCGATATTTGATTAACTAATAAACTAACAAACTAAAAAATACTAACAATTTATGATGCTAGATTATTATTCTTTTTTAATAATACTAAAACTACCCTAACAAAATAATTCTATTTCTATTTGCAAAAATGTATTAACAAAATACTTACAAAAAAACTAACTAAAAAAACTTAATATAATAAACTAACTAGCTAGCTAACAAATAAACTAATAATATAATAAACTAACTACAAAAAATACTAACAAAAATCTAACTAGCTAGCTAACAAATAAACTAATAATATAATAAACTAACTACAAAAAAATACTAACAATTTATGATGCTAGATTATTATTCTTTTTCTAATAATACTAAAACTACTCTATTTGCAAAATAATTCTATTTCTATTTGCAAAATAATTCTATTTCTATTTGCAAAATAATGCTATTTGTATTTGGAAAAATATAATTCTAACCCTAACACTTTTTTCCATAATATAATTCTAACCCTAACACTTTTTTCTAAATACTAACCCTAACTACTAACCCTAACTAAATAAATTCTAACCCTAATTAAATACTAACTATAACTAAATTCTAACCCTAACCCTAAATTCTAACCCTAACTATAACTAAATTCTAACCCTAACCCTAAATTCTAACACTAACTAAATATAATTAACCTTTTTTCTAATTACCTAAAGGGGGCGTCGGTAGTAGGGGCCGGCGGCGAGCTCGAGAGGGCGGTGAGCCGGCCGGGGCGGGCGCGGCAGTGGGGATTGGCCGGGGCGGGCGCGCGCGGCGGCGGGGAGTGGCCGGGGCGGGCGCGGAGGGCAGTGGCCGGAGCGGCGACGGCGGTGGCAATCGACGCGGCGACCGCAACGTTCCAGAGAAGGTTTCCTCACGCGCGTCGATCTGCAGAATGGCTAAGTGTTGGGGAAGAAGGGGGGCTTATATAACCCCCCCCTTTAGTCCCGGTTCGGGGCTTCAACCGGGACTAAAGGGGGGCCTTTAGTCCCGGCTGGAGCCACCAACCGGGACTAAAGGGTTTTGGATACATAGAGTAACGGGCCAGGTGCTGTGACTGCAACTCTGCTCCCCAAAAGGATTCATGCCATCTGTACTTAGACCAAACCATAAGTTCCTTGCGTCACCTGCAAATCTTGGGAACTCTCTCTCGATTTTTCTCAACTGCCGACCATCAGCGAGGTGCCTCAACTTGTCGTCTTTCATACGATCTTCCATGTGCCATCGCAACAACTTCACATGATCTTTATTTCTGAAGAGACATTTCAACCGTGGTATTATAGGAGCATACCACATCACCTTGGTAGGAACCCTCTTCCTAGGTGGCTCGCCCTCAATATCACCAGGGTCATCTTTTCTGATCTTATACCGCAAGGCAGTGCATACCGGGCATTTATCCATATTCTCGTACTTCTCATCGCGGTAGAGGATGTAGTCATTAGGGCATGCATGTATCTTCTGCACGTCTAATCCTAGAGGGAAGACAAGCTTCTTTGCTTCGTACGTGCTAGCGGGCAATTCGTTCTTTCTTGGAAGCATCTTCTTCATCAGTACCAGCAACTTTTCATGACGAGTCAGTCACACCGGTCTCTGCCTTCCACTTCAGCAATTCCAGTGTGCTACACAACTTCTTCTGGCCATCTTCACAAGTTGGGTACAACAATTTGTTGTGATCCTGTAACATCTGCTCGAACTGCAACCTCTCCTTTTCTGTGTCGCAGCCTCGCCGTGCATCAGAAATGACCCGGCCAACATCATCAGCGGGCTCATCTGGTTCCCATTCTTCACCCTGATCTTCTTCTTCATTGTCTTCCATTGCGGTATCAGCATACTTAAGAAACATAGATCGGTAGTTGTCATCATCGTTCTCTTCTTCTTCATCGTCGTCTTCCATCATAACCCCTCTTTCTCCGTGCTTGCTCCAAACATTATAGCCCGATATAAAACCGGACCAAAGCAGGTGGCTCTGAATGACTCTTGAGGAAGTGTAATCCTTCTCATTCCGACATTCAACACATGGACAAAACATATAGCCACCACCATGCTTGTTCGCATCGGCCGCATCTCGAAAAGAATGCACGCCTTCTCTGTAAGCGGCTGTGCGTCGATCACCGTACATCCATGGATGGCTCATCTGCGTCATACAACAGTATATCAAACACAATCACGATCCTAAAAATTAGTACCGCACGGTCTAAACGAGGAAATATAGTTGCTAACCTATTAGAATAAGTGGAAATAAAGAGGAAGAGGCTTAACCGTGGCTCGGGCACCTCATATCATAGTTGTGTTCGGTGAACTGAAGCGGCATCGCTCTAACACACATTTCAACAAACACCTCTAATGCATAGCAATGAAATGGAGAACTAGCACACACCCACACTCCTCCATCCAAGAAAAATACAATGAAGAGGGGGGAGAGGGGCTGCTGCCATATATATAGGCAGAAGCCTTTAGTCCCGGTCTGAGACACAAACCGGGACTAAAGGTGGCGCACATGCGGATTGCACACCGCATAGCCCTTTAGTCCCGGTTTGTGTCTCAAACCGGGACTAGAGGCTCGTAACGGGCCGGGACTAAAGCCTCCCGGACGGGTGGGCGAATTAGAGGCGACGTGGCCGGGCCTTTAGTCCCGACCCAGATTGCGGCCGGGACTAAAGGGTCTAGGCCAAAGGCCCATTTTCCACTAGTGCTTGTTCTTCTTAACAAGATAGAGTTATTTATATAACACCTAAAAACAATTCTCTTCGTTTACTCTACCACCATTGAAAGAATTAATATGCAGATTGAAACTTCTTGTATTCAGCTACTTGGCTAGAATAATAAAGATTAGTGAGAATTTTTCATGTACCATTCTAGCGACAAAACTGAAACTAAAATCTAGTTTTCCTCTTTGCATGTGTATACTGAAAAGATAGCCTCACATTGTGATCCCGCGCAAGGTGAAAATCCTTTTTCCTATGGTTTTTTCTAGCTGCCGATACCATATGTTACTTAGAAATATATTTCTTTTAGTTCGACACACGCCTATTCATTTTCATGCTATCGATTTCTATCTTTAAATTGTATCTCAGCTGTAATCTCATTTCCTAGCAGAACAGTCTTGCTCTGAATATTTTCCCTCATGATATTTTGCGCGAAGATGACTCGTGTTAGCTTCAACTATTATCTTTCTTTTCCAGTGCGTTCTAGTGTAGATTGTTTTTGTATTAAAAATTCATGTTAAATGGAGAGTACGTATACAGTTCCTCCATTTAGTGACAAGTTGAGTATCTATGCTGAACTTGGGTTGTTTATTATTGACGAAGGATTAATGAACTATGATTGTTAACATGTTTACGTAGGGGTCATTGTTCTGATAATTCTCATGGTGAAGGAATACAAGACTTTTTACTTGGATACACTAAAAAACAAGGCGAAGAGGGATGGCACAGTGTGAGATTCTGGATGATGCTCTCTTCAAACTTAGTTTCAGAGGTGGAAATGTGCCCAAAAAAAGGTAAAGGTCGTGCACACTTTAAGCATTATGATATTCTATCAAGCAACCCAAGATCTGAACATTCTATCCAGCTTTATACATGATTTTATTTGTGTTAAAGCATTCTTTTTTATTATTTTTCTCCAACAATTGAATTTTGATATCCAATGTTCCTCTTCAAGATCGTTGTGTACAAATGGCCTAGAAGCTCTAAGTTTGTGTAAATTTTCTAATTATGCTACGCTGTGAATACATTAAGGACTATCTGTTGGACCAATTGGTCATGATTTTGTTGCTTGGTCCTTGTAAAATATAATGAGTTCCTTATTTAAGTAATTTGGATAGTTTTGGTAATCTGCGACTCTAATCTTGACACTGTTTTTTCTCTACTAAAGGTTTCCTACTTCATGGCTCGCGATGTTGAGTTTGACCATGAAAGCATTAAGTAAATGATTTGTTCTAATTTTCTTTTTAGGCTTATAAATTAAAGTTTAATTGTAGCTATATGTACTTGATAATCTTTACATAAACCAAAAATTACTAATATTAGCAATAATATTTTATTGTAGTGAAGTTATCTGATCTAGGTACCTGCATCTAGATCATTAAGAACTAATCTTAGCACCGTTGCATCGCAATGTGCACCACATAGTTAGGTGCCATTTAGAAAATTGAATATTAAATAGGGGAGGACAATAGAAAATTCGGTAGATGAATTAATTGATGCACTGGAGTTCCAAAAAATCCAAAAAGCATCATATACATGGGAATGTACCACCTACGTCACCTGACTTCACTAAACTCTTTGCATGTGAACAGCCCAATTAAGAGCTATGTGTAGCTCGGGCTCCAAATGAAGTCTTCAAGCATTTCCTTGGTCTTAATTTTGGTAGATGGTTGTGTTTTGGTAATCTTGTCGTATGTTCCAAATTAGCATATGACTTTTTCTCAAAGTACACAAACTTTTTGTTATCATACTTGCAGCATCAAAAGGTTCCAGTACTGAATAATTCTATTTTGCGCACCATGCAGATGTAAACTGATGTGATGTCTGCCTACCTGCTAAACGCTAAGCTTCTTTCGATCTTCTGTCTAAATTGATGTTTGCTCCCTGTCAGCGTTTTTTGAGCATGTGATTATTCTAGGTAGCAACTGGAGCTAAGGAGTCTTGGGAAGCAGATGATGGAAGCTATGATGTTACACAAGAATTGTACGATTTAGATTTGATGTGTTGCTTGTTCAGAAATGTCAAAAAAAATGTTTTGGATATATTGTGCTATGGATGTTAATTCCACTTTGTAGTACTTATGATTATATTGTGTTATCTATGAATGAATGTGATCATATTGTGTTATCGATGTGCAAATACAATGCCTTTTGTTCATAGAAATGCAATATTTTTTCTTTCTAAATATTTATTAATGATGGACAAACTACCAAGGTTTTTGGTGACAAGACCTGGAGATATCAGAGTGAGAATGCTGAAACAACCAAAAACCACTACCGTGAAAACTAAGTAGCGACGAGCATGAATAAATGGCTATGACTATTAAATAAATACTATTGACAGGCATGAATAAACGGTTGTCACTAGTAAATCAACACTACCGACAGGCACAAATAAATGATAGTCACTAGTAAACAAATACTAGTGATGGGCAAGTGCCCGTCACTAGTAAGTACTAGTGACTAGTTACCAGTGACAGGCGCCTTGCCCGTCATTAATGGGTCTTTTGAGCCTGTCACTGGTAGCCTAATCTGCAGTAGCGCTCCGGTAGCGATTTCCCCTCCGATCTTCCTCCAGCAACTCGCAGTAGCCTCTGTTTTGCGTTTTTTGTGTTTCTCTGCCACCTCCTTTCGGGAACGTACAGGGGACCCTTTTTATAATTAGTTTTAGGTCAATACAAAGAGAACCACATGAAAATGCACGTCATCGGAGGCTCGAAGCCCAAACAAGACATGGTGGCGGGGTCATTTTTTTTACCGCACCACCTGATCTCATTTGAGGTCTGTTGACCTCCTGGTTGCCCACTTCATCTCATATTGTTCGTATCTAAATTTCAAAGCCGTGCTCCCTGACCTTGCCCTTTTTCGAGTCCCGTAGCTCCTGGAAAGTCAAAAATGCTAAAAAAGCATTTTCTGACAAAGAGACTTAACACCAAAAGAGAGGGGATTGTTTGAAAAATTTCCTAAATCAATACGAAACATGATTATAACATCTCATAACATTTCAATATGTTGAAATATGTAACAATAAACTACAAAGTTCATGTATTAATTTTGCATGCATCAGTCATGCAGCTTCTCGGCTTTGTCAAGAATGGCAAGGAGGAGAAGGTGTTACGGTTGCGCAAGGCATTCTAGGGGCTCCGGCAGGCCCCTAGAATGCTGAGCTTGACAGCAGCCTCGTCGCGCTCGGCTTCATCAAGTGACCATCCAAGCATGCTGTGTATGCCTACAGCATGGAAGTAGCAAGGATTCTTCTCGGCGTCTACGTCGCCGACCTCATCATCACCGGCACATCCACAATGGCCATCGGTGAGTTCAAATCAGAGATGATGAGCGACCTTGGGCTGCTATCATACTACCTCGGGATCAAGGTAAATCAGAAGCCAAGTCTCATTCGGCTTGGCCAGGCAGCATATGCAGACAAGCTGCTCAAAAAAATGGGCATGAGTTCCTGTAACTCAGTCTCAGTGCCCATGGAGTCGCGCTTGAAGCTGAGCAAGGAAGGGAGCAGTGGTAGATCCATCGCTCTACTGCAGCGTTGGCGGCGGCCTTCGCTACCTCATCCACACCCCGCCCGAACATCTTCTTCGTGGTGGGCTAGCTGAGCAAGTTCATGGAGGAACCAAGGGGCAAGCACTGGAGCACGGTGAAGCATTTGCTGCACTACATCGCCTGCACCGGAGATCTTGGGTGCTGCTACACGCGCCAAGATTCAGAGGCCAAGCTCGTTGGCTACAGCGACACGCACATGGCTGGTGACGTCAACGACCACAAAGCACCAGTGGTATGCTGTTCTTCTTTGGGAGGTGCCCAGTTGATACGTCTCAAACGTATCCATAATTTTTGATGCTCCATGCTTGTTTTTACACCATTTGCTTAGTGTTTTGTTACACTTCGTGGCACTTTTATGCGTTTTCCAGAACTAACCTATTAACAAGTCGCCACAGTGTCAGTTCCCTGTTTTCTGCTGTTTTTGTGTTTCAGAAAAGTTACACAGGAAATATTCTCAGAATTGGACAAAACCAAAGCCAGTCGCCCAGAATTTCACCGAAGCTTCCAGAGAACCGAAGAGGAGTCAAAGTGGGGCCACGAGGGCCCCACACACCAGGGCGGCGCGGCCCAGGGGTAGGCCGCGCCCCCTATGTGTGAGACCACCTCGGTCCACTTCTGACGATGCCCCTTCGCCTATAAAGACCCCCTGATGGAAAAAACCTAGATACCCGATCACTTTTCTAGAACACATCGCGATCCGCCATCGCCATCGACCCAAAGATCGGGAGGGTCCAGAAGCTCTTCCCAGCACCCTGCCGGAGAGGGGAATCGCCACTGGAGGTCTCCTTCATTGCCATGCTTGCCTCCTGAGCCATGAGTGAGTAGTCTACCTTGGACTATGGGTCCATAGGAGTAGCTAGATGGTTGTCTTCTCCACCATGTGCTTCATGTTTAGATCTCATGAGCTGCCTTACATGATTGAGATCACCGTTATGTAATTCTACATGTTTGGTTTGTTGGGATCCAATGAATATTGGTGTTATGCTTGAGTTGATGTACGGAAATTTATCTTATGTTATCTCTATGTTGTTTATGATCTTGCATGCTCTCCGTTGTTAGTAGCTATCTTGGCCAAGTAGTTGCTAGTGACTCCAAGAGGAGGTATTTATGCTCGATAGTGGGTTCATGCCTCTATTTATTCTGGGGGAGTGACAGAAACCTCTAAGGTTGTAGATGTGTTGTTGCTACTAGGGGGAAAACAACATTCATATGCTCGAGGGCATATGCTTTGTTTACATTACACACTTTGCTTAATGCAATTATCTGTTGTTCGCAACTTAATACTTGTGGAGTTCTCGGATTGATTCGCCACAAGTGCATTATTAGTCATAGATGTAGTTGGATGGCGGTCTATGTATCTTGTTGTAATGCCCAGAGTAAATCTCATAGTGATCCTCTCATCATATGCACGTTGTCTTTATTCTATCAATTGCCCAACTGTAATTTGTTTACCCAGCATGTATTATTTTATCTTATGGAGAGACACCACTAGTGAACTGTGGACCCCGGTCCTATTTCCTTTATATTGCTATCACCTGTTTACTTTACTCGCACTGTTTACTTTACTCGCATATTACTATTACTTTCCACTCGATACGCTCATACCCTTCGTTTCAAGCAAACCGGTGAGATTGACAAACTCATCGTAAGTTGGGAACAAAGTATTTGGTTGTGTTGTGTGCAGGTTCTACGTTGCCGCTCGCAAAGCAAAGCTTGGACGAGGCGCCCTATAAATTATCCGGAGCTGTCGCGAAGCTAGTGGGCATCACCTTCGGTCATTTGTCTCCCTCCTACTGGATTGATAACCTTGGTTTCTTACTGGTGGAAAAACTTACTGCTATATTCATCACACCTTGCTCTTTGGGTTTTCCAAGTGGCTGGTCATTTACTACAAACAATCAAGCTTTCTCACATTATTATAACCGCGCCATCAACAAGTTTTTCTAACGCTGTTGCCGGGGAGGAAGAAGACTTCTGCAAGGGGAGTTTTCACACGCACATCCTTTACTTTGTCTTAAGTTTTGCTTTACTTTATTTTTACTTGCATCGTTTTATCAAAAACCCAAAAAAATTAGAATCCTTGATAGTTGTTTTTACTTCTCTGCTTTTAGTTTGCTAGAATGGCTACTCCTGAAAACACCAAGTTGTGTGACTTTACTAGCACAAATAATAGTGATTTTATCTGCACTCCTATTGCGCCACCTGCTCCTGCTGCAAATTTTTATGAGATTAAGCATGCTTTGTTGAACCATGTTATGAAAGAGCAATTTTCTGGTGCTAGTACTGATGATACTGCAGCTCATCTCAACAATTTTGTTGAGCTATGTGAAATGCAGAAATATAAGGATGTTGAAAGTGCTATTATTAAGCTTAAGTTGTTTCCTTTTTCTTTGAGAGGAAAAGCTAAGGATTGGTTGCTGTCTTTGCCTAAAAATAGTATTGATTCATGGGCTAAGTGTAAGGATGCTTTTATTGGTAGATACTATCCTCCTGCTAAGATTATAGCTTTGCGTAGCAATATTATGAAGTTTAGTCAGTTTGATAATGAACATGTTGCTCAAGCTTGGGAAAGAATGAAATCTATGATAAAGAATTGTCCCACTCATAGACTGACTACTTGGATGATTGTTCAAACTTTTTATGCAGGACTAAATTTTTCTTCGAGGAACCTACTTGATTCAGCTGCTAGAGGCACTTTTATGTCCCTTACCTTGGGCACCGCAACAAAGCTTCTTCACAATATGATGGTAAATTACTCTGAATGGCACACCGAGAGAGCTCCACAAGGTAAGAAGGTAAATTCTGTTGAGGAAACCTCTTCCTTGAGTGATAAGATTGATGCTATTATGCTTATACTTTCAAGTGATAGGACTCACGTTGATCCTAATAATGTTCCTTTGGCCTCTTTGGTTGCTCAAGAAGAGCATGTTGATGTAAACCTCATTAGAAATAATAATTTTAACAACAATGCTTATAGGAACAATTTTGCTAGTAACAATTATAGGTCGTATCCTTCTACCAAAGGTAATGGTTATGGTAACTCTTATGGTAATTCCTCCAACTACACTAGGGCCGCGCCCTCCGAGCTTGAGGTAATGCTCAAGGACTTCATCGGTAAGCAAAATTCTTTTAACAAGTCTGTTGAGGAAAAGTTAGGCAAAATTGATATTCTTGCTTCTAAAGTTGATAGCCTTGCTCATGATGTTGAACTTCTTAAACTAAAAGTGTTTCCTAATGATGTTAAAGAGAACAATGTTTTTTCTACTGCTAATGCTATCCATGTTAGAATTGATGAAAATGTTAGGATGCTAGCAGAATTGCATGCCAGGTGGGAAAGAGAAGATGAGATGGCTAGAGAGATGAAGGTATGTACTATTACTACCTCTAATGATGTTGCTCCTAATGCTAGCAATCCTCCTACTTTAATTCGTGTAGAGAAAACTCCCACTCCTTGTGTTAAAAAGCCTAAAACTGCAAAAACTTTTTCTCAAAAGAGTGCTGAAATTTTTCGGAGTGTAGGAGATGATAGCTATACTTCCTTTAATGATTTTGATGTTGATGGCTGCAATATATCTGAAGTTATTTTGTTCTTGCAAAAGCTTGCTTTGACTCCCAATGCTAGTTCTTTAAATGTTGCTTTTACTAAGCATATTACGAATGCTCTCATGAAAATTAGGGATGAAAATTTGAAGCAAAATGCTTCTATTCCTAAGAAGTTAGAAGATGGTTGGGAATCCATCATTGATATGCATGTTAATGGTTTTGATTGCCATGCTTTATGTGATCTAGGTGCTAGTATTTCTATGATGCCTAGAAAGATTTATGATATGCTTGATTTACCACCGCTTGAAAAGTGTTATTATGATGTTCCTATTGCTGATGTTGCTAAGAAGAAACCTTTGGGAAGGATTAATGATGTTCTTATTATGGTTAACAATAACCTTGTTCCCGTTGATTTTCTTGTCATTGATGTTGAATGCAATGCTTCATGTCCTATTATTTTGGGAAGACCTTTTCTTCGAACTGTAGGTACCATCATTGATATGAGGGAAGGCACCATCAAATATCAATTTCCACTTAAGAAAGGTATGGAACACTTCCCTAGAAAGAGAAAGAAATTAGTGTTTGACTCTATTCTTAGAGCAAATTATGAGCTTGATGCTTCATCACTTGATATTACTTCATTCGCAATTTTCTGCGCCTAGCTCAAAGGCGTTAAAGAAAAGCACTCTTGGGAGATAACCCAATGTTTTTACATTCAGTTCTTTTTCTTTTATTTGAGTCTTGGAAGTTATTACTACTGTGATGACCTCTCCTTATCCTTTTTATTTCGTTTTTGTGCCAATAGAAGCCTCTAATTTGAGTGAGGTAAGATTTGGGGATGTTGCTGTCCTGAAACAGTTTTCGATGCTGCACCGTAAAAATTCGTGAAACTTCTCTGTATATCTTTTGGACCTGAGATTTCTTGAGCATATGCCCCAGGTTATATCCAAACTTTCATTAGTTGAACACTTTTTGATTTGAGCAACAGAAAACCCCTAAAAAAATTCGACCATTGTCAGCTGTTCTGTTTTGACAGATTTCTGCCAATATTTGTGTTTGCCGCTTTATCGCTTTCTTTTTGAGTTCTTTTGATCACAGAACTTTTGGGGAAGTTGCTACAGTAGTATATGCTTTATATGTGGTGGTTTTAGGTTGAAACCTGATGCAAAAAGGGTTGATTCTATGTTATGCTTACACTAATGTTGCTAATAGATTTGTGTTTAGTTTTGTATGAAGGAAGTTTTCAAGTGTAGGGATCGGAGAGTGATGAGATGAGTTGAAGAATGGACAAAAGCTCAAGCTAGGGGATGCCCATGCATCACCCCAAGAAATATCCAAGAAGTACAAGCGTCAAAGCTTGGGGATGCCCCCGAGGCACCCCTTCTTCATCGGCAAAAATCAGGTCACCTTTCAAAACACTATATTTTTATTGCTTCCTGCATTATGCATTTTTCTTGGAGCGTCAGTTGTTTTTTAGTTTTCAGTATTAGTTTAGTTTAGTTTGCTGCAATAAATGGTTGGACCCCATCAAATTTCTTTCTGAGAAGTTGCCTTGCTTTTCATTTGCCAAGAACACTCCGTTTTTCACTCTATTCGTTTCAACGAGTGTTCTTCTTTTTCTAGAACTACGTTTAGCTTTTGATTTTCGCCTTGATTTGTATTCAGATCTTTTTATATCTTTTCATCAAGGTGTATTTTTGCCTCTGGTCTTTATTGGTTTTTATCAAAAGAGGTGTTTATAAAAAGTTGGAATGGTGTTGGAAAAGAGAAAAAGCTTTATGTAAAAAAGTGGTACAAGAAGGAGCTTGTGTAGACTGCGGCTTAGACTTTTTCATGTCGTGCTTGATGTATTTTTGATAGTATGCTTAGTGGTTTTGTTGTAGCATGACTTATCTCAAATAACTGAGATTGCTTAATGAGCCTTTGAAAAAATCATGCGTTGTTTTTATCATTTGGAGGCATTATTTTGGTTTTCTCCTTGATGCTTTATTTGGGTTGACTTGGCGCATGCTCCCGCATGTTAGACTGTTACAAAGTCGCCAATAGCCTCTATGATCATTTAGTTTTTGACTTTTGATGTCATCTTATGCTTCTTTTAATGTCGCTTTGTCGCTCTGCATGATTATGGCCGTTATTGCTCTCTTAGTTGGTCGCTCCCAGTCTTTTGCTAGCCTTCGTTTTGTACTGAGTATGAGCTCTACTCGTGCATCCAACTCCTAAAAACCAATTTTTCCATTGTGTACACCATACATACCTATTAGCAATTTGCTATTCCAAAGTACATTTGACTTGCTTTTATCTACTCTTCAAATTAAACTCTTACTAGTGTTATGCGAAAATTGGTCAGTAAAGCTCTCACGAACCGGATGGCACACTTTATTTTTCTCGTTCTTAAAAATTTGACATTGTGGTCTCTTATGTTGAGTTGTTATGCCTGCAAGTTGTAAGTTGGGAATTAGCCCAACCATGCCGTCATGGGGCAAGCTTTCAACATTGCACTTCTTATTTGAGTTGATATCGTGATCTTTTGTTTATGGATAATCGCGGTGTGAAATGAATTGGGAATCTTGCGGGATCATGGAGTTTGTATATGTGTTAGAGAAATGCATGGGCCACCAATCTAAGCCATGCATAATTCATGGTGGAAATTTGCAGCATGCCCATAGTGGACATTCGACGACGCATCTCAAAATAAAAAGCTATACAAATGGTAAATAAAAGAGATGTCGAGGTGTTCATTATCTGCTTGTCTTGTCATTTTGATGTGGGCTTGTTCCATGTCATCAGGCACGGAGGTACCCCGTTGGCGGTTCTCGATGATACGTGTATACTTACAATGACAAGAGCTTGCTTGGGACTCTAAGTAAAGTAGCATGAGGTTTGGGTACTCGTATTCACGGGAAACGAGGTTTTCAACTTATGATTTGTCAAGCATATGCTAAGTGTTCTTGCATTAACCTTAACCATTCAAGATGCTTATGATGGGGGCAATGAGAGCTCAAAGCCGGTAAGTACCATAATTTTTGAAGGTTTATAAAACTTGCAATCACTGCTTCCCTCCAAGAAGGGCCTTTATTTTACTTTTATGTTGAGTCACCACCTTCTATCTTTATGCACCATTAAGAGAGTATAGTTGTCATTCTTAGTATAATGTGCATTGTCCCAAAGTTTTCATTGATTGATTCAGATTGTTGGTTTCACTTGTTCTCAAATTATTTGTATCTAGTCGCCCTCTTAAACTTGAAGGTGTCCTATGCATTTATGTTTTGCTCTCCATGAAGGACAAGCTGAAAACCATTTGTATGTTTTTCCTTATGATTTGAACACACGTTTGACTTTCATTTTTTCATTTTCATGATCTTTTGTTTGTGTTCATTTTCATGTTATAACATGGTTGCTAAGTTTCTTCTATCAAGATTATGTCTTTCATGCCCATGTTTTAAGTTCTTTTGATCCCAGCGCACAACGCTTACATACATGATCAAGATTGTATAGGTGCATGTCACCTCAAAAATTATTTCTTTTGTTATCACTTACCTACTCGAGGACGAGCAGGAGTTAAGCTTGGGGATGCTGATACGTCTCAAACGTATCCATAATTTTTGATGCTCCATGCTTGTTTTTACACCATTTGCTTAGTGTTTCGTTACACTTCATGGAACTTTTATGCATTTTCTGGAACTAACCTATTAACAAGTCGTCACAGTGCCAGTTCCCTGTTTTCTGCTATTTTTGTGTTTCAGAAAAGTTACACAGGAAATATTCTCAGAATTGGACGAAACCAAAGCCTATCGCCCAGAATTTCACCGAAGCTTCCAGAGAATCAAAGAGGAGTCGGAGTGGGGCCACGAGGGCCCCACACACCAGGGTGGCGCGGCCCAGGGGTAGGCCGCGCCCCCTATGTGTGAGACCACCTCGGTCCACTTCTGACGATGCCCCTTCGCATATAAAGACCCCTCGACAGGAAAAACCTAGATACCCGATCACTTTTCCAGAACACATTGCGATCCGCCACCGCCGTCGACCTGAAGATTGGGAGGGTCCAGAAGCTCTTCCCGGCACCCTGCCGGAGAGGGGAATCGCCACCGGAGGTCTCCTTCATCGCCATGCTTGCCTCCGGAGCGATGAGTGAGTAGTCTACCTTGGACTATGGGTCCATAGAAGTAGCTAGATGGTTGTCTTCTCCACCATGTGCTTCATGTTTAGATCTCATGAGCTGCCTTATGATACGTCTCCAACGTATCTATAATTTTTGATGCTCCATGCTTGTTTTTACACCATTTCCCTAATGTTTCATTACACTTTGTGGCACTTTTATGCATTTTTCGGAACTAACCTATTAACAAGTCGCCACAGTGCCAGTTCCCTGTTTTCTGCTATTTTTGTGTTTCAGAAAAGCTACACAGGAAATATTCTCGGAATTGGACAAAACAAGTTCCTGAAGTCTTATTTTTCCTGGAAGCTTCTAGAGATCTGAAGAGGAATCGGAGGGGGGCCAGGAGGGCCCCACACACCAGGGCGGCGCGGCCTAGCCCCTGGCCGCGCCCCCTATATGTGAGGTCGCCTCGGTCCACCTCTGACGATGCCCCTTCGCCTATAAAGACCCCCCGACGGAAAAAACCTAAGGACCCGATTAATTTTCCAGAACACATCGCGATCCGCCGCCGCCGTCGACCCGAAGATCGGGAGGGTCCAGAAGCTCTTCCCGGCACCCTGCCGGAGAGGGGAATCGCCACCGGAGGTCTTCTTCATCACCATGCTTGCCTCCGGAGCGATGAGTGAGTAGTCTACCTTGGACTATGGGTCCATACCAGTAGCTAGATGGTTGTCTTCTCCACCATGTGCTTCATGTTTAGATCTCATGAGCTGCCCTACATGATTGAGATCACCGTAATGTAATTCTACATGTTTGGTTTGTTGGGATCCGATGAATATTGGTGTTATGATTGAGTTGCTATACTGAAATATATCTTATGTTATCTCTATGTTGTTTATGATCTTGCATGCTCTCCATTGTTAGTAGCTATCTTGGCCGAGTAGTTGCTAGTGACCCCAAGAGGGGGTATTTATGCTCGATAGTGGGTTCATGCCTCTATTTAATCTGGGGAGTGACAGAAACCTCTAAGGTTGTAGATGTGTTGTTGCTACTAGGGGGAAAACAACATTCATATGCTCGAGGGCATATGCTTTGTTTACATTACACACTTTGCTTAATGCAATTATCTGTTGTTCGCAACTTAATACTCATGGGTTGTTCGGATGATATCCCCGCGAGTGGATTATTAGTCATAGATGCAGTTGGATGGCGGTCTATGTATTTTGTTTTAATGCCCAGAGTAAATCGCATAGTGATCTTCTTGGCATATCACGTTTATCTTTATTCTATCAATTGCCCAACTGTAATTTGTTTACCCAGCATGTGTTATTTATCTTATGGAGAGACACCACTAGTGAACTGTGGACCCCGGTCCTATTTTCATCATATTGCTATCACCTGTTTACTTTACTCGCACTGTTTACTTTACTCGCAAACTATTATCACTTTCCAATCGATACGCTCATACCCTTTGTTTCAAGCAAACCGGTGAGATTGACAACCTCATCGCAAGTTGGGAACAAAGTATTTGGTTGTGTGTGTGCAGGTTCCACGTTGCTATTGGCCGAAGACGAGTCAACAAGTATCGTTAAACGGCGCCCTTGTTGGAGTGTTATTAAGCCAGTCCGCATCACCTTCAGTTCTTTGTCTGCTCTTCTCCTGATAGACATACCTTGGTTTCTTACTGAGGGAAAAGACTTGCCGCTGTGCTCATCATACTTTCTGCTTGGAGTTTCCCAACTGCCTGGCCATAATAATAATCAACTACACGCCAGCCATCAAGCCCTTTTCTGGCGCCGTTGCCGGGGAAGAAGTGGAAGACTTCTGCAAGGGGAGTTTTTCGCACGCACATCCTTTACTTTGTTTTATTGTTTTGCTTTACCTTATTTTTACTTGCATTGTTTTATATCAAAAACCCAAAAAAAATTAGAATCCTTGTTAGTTGTTTTTACTTGTCTACTTTTAGTTTTGCTGAAATGGCTACTCCTGAAAACACCAAGTTGTGTGACTTTACTAGCACGAACAATAGTGATTTTATCTGCACTCCTATTGCACCACCTGCTCCTGCTGCAAACTTTTATGAGATTAAGCCTGCTTTATTGAACCTTTTTATGAAAGAGCAATTTTCTGGTGCTAGTACTGAAGATGCTGCAGCTCATCTCAACAATTTTGTTGAGCTATGTGAGATGCAGAAATATAAGGATGTAGAAAGTGATATTATTAAGCTCAAGTTGTTTCCTTTTTCTTTGAGAGGAAAAGCTAAAGATTGGTTGCTGTCTTTGACTAAGAATAGTATTGATTCATGGGCTAAGTGTAAGGATGCTTTTATTGGTAGATATTATCCTCCTGCTAAGATTATAGCTTTGCATAGCAATATTATGAAGTTTAGTCAGTTTGATAATGAACATGTTGCTCAAGCTTGGGAAAGAATGAAATCTATGATAAAGAATTCCCCACTCATGGACTGACTACTTGGATGATTGTCCAAACTTTTTATGCAGGACTGAATTTTTCTTTGAGGAACCTACTTGATTCAGCTGCTGGAGGCACTTTTATGTCCCTTACCTTGGGCGCCGCAACAAAGCTACTTGACAACATGATGGTAAATTATTCCTAATGGCAAACCGAGAGAGCTCCACAAGGTAAGAAGGTAAATTCTGTTGAGGAAACCTCTTCCTTAAGTGATAAGATTGATACCATTATGGCTATGCTTGCTAATGATAGGACTCATGTTGATCCTAATAATGTTCCTTTTGCCTCTTTGGTTGCTCAAGAAGAGCATGTTGATGTGAACTTCATTAGAAACAATAATTTTAACAACAATGCTTATAGGAACAATTTTTCTAGTAACAATTATAGGCCGTATCCTTCTACCAATGGTAATGGTTATGGTAACTCTTATGGTAATTCCTCCAACAACACTAGGGCCGCGCCCTCTGAACTTGAAGTCATGCTCAAAGACTTCATGGTAAAACAATCTTCTTTTAACAAGTCTGTTGAGGAAAAGTTAGGCAAAATTGATATTCTTGCTTCTAAAGTTGATAGCCTTGCTCATGATGTTGAACTTCTGAAATTAAAAGTGTTGCCTAATGATGTGAAAGAGAACAATGTTTTTGCTACTGCTAATGCTATCCAAGTTGGAATTGATGAAAATATTAGATTGTTAGCAGAATTGCATGCTAGATGGGAAAGAGAGGATGAGATTGCTAGGAATATGAAAGTTTGTACTATTACTACCTCTAATGATGTTGTTCCTAATGCTAGCAATCCTCTTACTTTGATTGGTGTAGAGAAAACTCCCACTCCTTGTGTTAAAAAGCCTAAAACTGCAAAAACTTTTTCTCAAAAGAGTGCTGAAATTTTTCGGAGTGTAGGAGATGATAGCTCTACTTCTTTTTATGATTTTGATGTTGATGGCTGCAATATATCTGAAGTTATTTTGTTCTTGCAAAAGCTTGCTTTGACTCCCAATGCTAGTTCTTTAAATATTGCTTTTACTAAGCATATTACCAATGCTCTCATGAAAATTAGGGATGAAAAGTTGAAGCAAAAAGCTTCTATTCCCAAGAAGTTAGAAGATGGTTGGGAACCCATCATTGATATGCATGTTAATGGTTTTGATTGCCATGCTTTATGTGATCTAGGTGCTAGTATTTCTATCATGCCTAGAAAAATTTATGACATGCTTGACTTACCACCGCTTGAAAAATGTTATTATGATGTTCCTATTGCTGATGTTGCTAAGAAGAAACCTTTGGGAAGGATTAATGATGTTCTTATTATGGTTAACAATAACCTTGTTCCCGTTGATTTTCTTGTTATGGATGTTGAATGCCATGCTTCATGTCCTATTATTTTGGGAAGACCCTTTCTTCGAACTGTAAGTGCCATCATTGATATGAGGGAAGGCACCATCAAATATCAATGCCCACTAAAGAAAGGTATGGAACACTTCCCTAGGAAAAGAAAGAAATTACATTTTGACTCTATTCTTAGAGCAAATTATGAGCTTGATGCTTCATCTCTTGATGTTACTTGATTCGCAATTTTCTGCGCCTAGCTCAAAGGCGTTAAAGAAAAGCACTCTTGGGAGATAACCCAATGTTTTCTTTTCAGTACTTTTTCTTTTATTTGAGTCTTGGAAGTCATTACTACTGTAATGACCTCTCCTTATCCTTTTTATTTCGGTTTTGTGCCAAGAGAAGCCTCTAATTTGAGTGAGGTAAAGATTTGGGGATGTTGCTGTCCTGAAACTGTTTTCGGTGCTGCACCGTAAAAATTCGTGAAAATTCTCTGTATATCTTTTGGACCTGAAATTTCTTGTGCATATGTCCCAGGTTATATCCAAACTTTCGTTAGCTGAACAGTTTTTGATTTGAGCAACAGAAAACCCCTCAAAAATTCGACCTTTGTTAGCTGTTCTGTTTTGACAGATTTCTGCCACTATTCGTTTTTGTCGCTTTATCGCATTCTTTTTGAGTTCTTTTGATCACAGAACTTTTGGGGAAGTTGATACAGTAGTATATACTTTATATGTGGTGGTTTTGGGTTGAAACCTGAAGCAAAAAGCGGTTTATTATATGATATGCTTACACTAATGTTGCTAATAGATTTGTGTTTAGTTTTGTATGAAGGAAGTTTTCAAGTGTAGGGATTGGAGAATGATGAGATGAGTTGAAGAATGGACAAAAGCTCAAGCTTGGGGATGCCCATGCATCACCCCAAGAAATATCCAAGAAGTACAAGCGTCAAATCTTGGGGATGCCCCCGAGGCACCCCTTCTTCATCGGCAAAAATCAGGTCACCTTTCAAGACACTATATTTTTATTGCTTCATGCACTATGTGTTTTTCTTGGAGCGTCAGTTGTTTTAGTTTTCTTTATTAGTTTAGTTTTGTTTGCTGCAATAACTGGTTGGACCCCAACAAATTTCCTTTGGAGAAGTTGCCTTGCTTTTCATTTGCCAAAGAATGCTCTAGTTTTAATTCTTATCAAGAACCGAGTGTTCTTCTTTTTCTGCTACTGCTTTTGGTTTTCGTTTTCGCCTTGATTTGCGTTCAGACCTTGTCATATCTTTTCATCAAGGTGTATTTTGCCTCTGATCTTTATTGGTTTTCATCAAAAGAGGTGTCTTAAAAAATTTCAAATGGTGTTGGAAAAGAGAAAAATCTTTAGGCAAAAAAGTGGTACAAGAAGGAGCTTGTGTAGACTGCGGCTTAGGCTTTTTCATGTCATGCTTGATGTTTTTTTGATAGTATGCTTAGTGGTTTCGCTGTAGCATGACTTGTCTCAAATAACTGAGATTGCTTAATGAGCCTTTGAAAAAAAAATCATGCGTTGTTTTTATCGTTTGGAAGCATTATTTTGGTTTTCTCCTTGATGCTTTATTTGGGTTGACTTGGCGCATGCTCACACATGTTAGACTCTTACAAAGTCGCCAATAGCCTTTATGATCATTTAGTTTTTGACTTTTGATGCCATCTTATGCTTCTTTTAATGTCGCTTTGTCGCTTTGCATGATTATGGCCATTATTGCTCTCTTAGTTGGTCGCTCCTAGTCTTTTGCTAGCCCTCGTCTTGTACTGAGTATGAGCTCTACTCGTGCATCCAACTCCTGAAAACCAAAGTTTGCCAAAGTGTCCACCATACATACCTACTAGCAATTTGCTATTCCAAGTAAATTTGACTTGCTTTTATTTTCTCTTCAAATTAAACTCTTACCAGTGTTATGCGAAAATTGGTCAGTAAAGCTCTCATGAACCGGAAGGCACACATTACTTTTTCTTGTTCTTAAAAATTTGACATTGTGGTCTCTTATGTTGAGTTGTTATGCTTGCAAGTTGTAAGTTGGATACTAGCCCAACCATGATGTCATGGGGCAAGCTTTCAACATTGCACTTCTTATTTGAGTTGATATCGTGATCTTTTGTTTATGGATGCCCGCGGTGTGAAATGAATTGGGAATCTTGCGAGGATCATGGATTTTGTATATGTGTTAGGGAAACGCCTGGGCCACCAATCTAAGCCATGCATAATTCATGGTGGAAATTTGCAGCATACCCATAGTGGACATTCGACGACGCATCTCAAAATAAAAAGCTAAACAAATGGCAAATAAAAGAGATGTCGAGGTGTTCATTGTCTGCTTGTCCTGTCATTTTGATGTGGGCTTGTTCCATGTCATCGGGCACGGAGGTACCCCGTTGGCAGTTCTCGATGATACATATACACTTACAATGACAAGAGCCTTGCTTGGGACTCTAAGTAAAGTAGCATGAGGTTTGGGTACTCATATTCACGGGGCACGAGGTTTTCGACTTATGATTTGTCAAGCATATGCATCATAATTGTTCTCGCATTAACTTTAACCATTCAAGATGCTTATGATGGGGGCAATGAGAGCTCAAAGCCGGTAAGTACCATAATTTTTGAAGGTCTATAAAACTTGCAAACACTGCTTCCCTCCGCGAAGGGCCTTTCTTTTACTTTCATGTTGAGTCACCACCTTCTATCTTTATGCACCATTAAGAGAGCATAGTTGTCATTCTTAGTATAATGTGCATTATCCCAAAGTTTTCATTGATTGATTCATATTGTTGGTTTCACTTGTTCTCAAATTATTTGTATCTAGTCACCCTCTTAAACTTGAAGGTGTCCTATGCATTTATGTTTTGCTCTCCATGAAGGACAAGCTGAAAACCATTTGTATGTTTTTACTTATGATTTGAACACACGTTTGACTTTCATTGTTTCATTTTCATGATCTTTTGTTTGTGTTCATTTTCATGTCTATAACATGGTTGCTAAGTTTTTATTGTCAAGATTATATCTTTCATGCCCATGTTTTAAGTTCTTTTGATCCCAGCTCACAAATGCTTACATATATGATCAAGATTGTGTAGGTGCAAGTCACCTCAAAAATTATTCTTTTGTTATCACTTACCTACTCGAGGACGAGCAGGAGTTAAGCTTGGGGATGCTTGATACGTCTCCAACGTATCTATAATTTTTGATGCTCCATGCTTGTTTTTACACCATTTTCCTAATGTTTCGTTACACTTAGTGGCACTTTTATGCCTTTTTCGGAACTAACCTTTTAACAAGTCGTCACAGTGCCAGTTCCCTGTTTTCTGCTGTTTTTGTGTTTCAGAAAAGCTACACAGGAAATATTCTCGAAATTGGACGAAACAAGTTCCTGATTCTTATTTTTCCCGGAAGCTTCCAGGGATCCGAAGAGGAGTCGGAGGGGGGCCACGAGGGCCCCACACACCAGGGCGGCGTGGCCCAGCCCCTGGCCGCGCCCCCTATGTGTTAGGTTGCCTCGGTCCACCTCTGACGATGCCCCTTCGCCTATAAAGACCCCCCGATGGAAAAAACCTAAGGACCCGATCAATTTTCCAGAACACATCGCGATCCACCGCCGCCGTCGACCCGAAGATCGAGAGGGTCCAGAAGCTCTTCCCGGCACCCTGCTGGAGAGGGGAATCGCCACCGGAGGTCTTCTTCATCGCCATGCTTGCCTCCGGAGCGATGAGTGAGTAGTCTACCTTGGACTATGGGTCCATAGCAGTAGCTAGATGGTTGTCTTCTCCACCATGTGCTTCATGTTTAGATCTCATGAGCTGCCCTACATGATTGAGATCACCGTTATGTAATTCTACATGTTTGGTTTGTTGGGATCCGATGAATATTGGTGTTATGATTGAGTTGCTATACTGAAATATATCTTATGTTATCTCTATGTTGTTTATGATCTTGCATGCTCTCCGTTGTTAGTAGCTATCTTGGCCGAGTAGTTGCTAGTGACCCCAAGAGGGGGTATTTATGCTCGATAGTGGGTTCATGCCTCTATTTAATCTGGGGGAGTGACAGAAACCTCTAAGGTTGTAGATGTGTGATACGTCTCAAACGTATCTATAATTTTTGATGATCCATGCTTGTTTTTACACCATTTGCCTTGTGTTTCGTTACACTTTGTAGCGTTCTTATGCGATTTCCGGAACTAACCTATTGACAAGATGCCACAGTGCCAGTTCCCTGTTTTCTGCTGTTTTTGTGTTTCAGAAGTGATACACAGGAAATATTCTCGGAATTGGACGAAACAAGTTCCTGAAGTCTTATTTTGCTCGGAAGCTTCCAGGGATCCAAAGAGGCGAAGGAGAGGGGCCACAGGCCAGCCTCACACTAGGCTGGCGCGGCCCCGGCCCTGGCCGCGCCGCCTAGGTGTGAGGAGGCCTGGGGCCACTCCTGACGACGCCCCTTCGCCTATAAGAAGCCTCGGGACAGAAAACCCTAGAGGAGTCGGCAATTTTCCACAAGCAGTTCCGTAGCTCCGCCGCCACCGTCGACGAATTTCGGGGGACAGAAGTCTCTGTTCCGGCACCCTACCGGGATGGGGAAGTGCCCCCGGAGCCACCTCCATCGGTCTCCATCGCCGTCTCCGCCGTCTCCATCGACCTCACCGCCATCTCCATCAACCTTGATGTCTCCTATGATGAGGAGGGAGGCAGTTCCGTAGCTCCGCCGCCACCGTCGACGAATTTCGGGGGACAGAAGTCTCTGTTCCGGCACCCTGCCGGGATGGGGAAGTGCCCCCGGAGCCACCTCCATCGGTCTCCATCGCCGTCTCCGCCGTCTCCATCGACCTCACCGCCATCTCCATCAACCTTGCTGTCTCCTATGATGAGGAGGGAGTAGTTCATCCCCGGGGCTGAGGGCTCTACCGGTAGCTATGTGGTTCACCTCTCTCTCGCATGATGTGATCTTTATGTGATCGTGAGCTTTGTATCATGTTGAACAAGTAGATGTTATTATTCAGATATTATGTGTACTCTAGTGATGTTATTAAAGTAATCTATTCCTCCTGCCATGGTGTAACGGTGACAATGCGTGCATCATGGTGGTACTTGGTCTAGGCTACGATTGTGATCTCTTATGGGTTATGAGAATAATTATCACTATGATAGTATTGAAGTGATCTATTCCTCCTTTCATGGTGTAATGTTGACAGTGTGTGCACCGTGTTAGTACTTGGTCTAAGTTGCAATAATATCTATCTTGAATTGTTATTTGATTTGGATATCTCTATGAGTGGTGTTTGTCAAGTACTTGATGAACTTTGAGGAGTGCTTCGTAGCCCTACGCAATGATTAGTGTTATTCAATAGGAGAGTAATTCAGAGTACCATAGTGAAGAGAAGTTGTTTATTTGTTCAATCATGTTATATTTGTTGAGAGTGTGTCCACTAGTGAAAGTATGATCCCTAGGCCTTGTTTCCAAGCTTTGCACACCGTTTACTTGCTGTTTTGTTACATGTTTGCTCGCAGCGATATTTATTTCATACCACATTTGCTACTTATAATCATCACTACTACTTGTATTTCACTATCTCTTCGCCGAACTAGTGCACCTATACATCTGACAAGTGTATTGGGTGTGTTGGGGACACAAGAGACTTTCTGTATCGTAATTGCATGGTTGTTTGAGAGGGATAGCTTTGACCTCTTCCTCCCTGAGTTCGATAAACCTTGGGTGATCCACTTAAGGGAAACTTGCTGCTGCTCTACAAACCTCTGCACTTGGAGGCCCAACACTGTCTACAAGAACAGAAGCGTGTGTAGACATCAAGCTCTTTTCTGGCGCCGTTGCCGGGGAGGTAAGGTAAAAGGTACTCACATTCTTTGGCTACTAAGTCTTTTAGTTGCTAGTGAGTGCTCGGAGTTATTTCCTTTAGATTCTGCAATTACATCTTTTTGTTTCTTGTTTTTATTTTCACTAGTTAGGCTTAATAGAAAATAAAGAGTTCTTTAGTCTTTTTCCTGAGTTTAGATATGAAGTGTTTGAAGAGAAAATTGAAAAACCTTTGGAGCTTAATTTGCATGCTAATAGTGATGTTAGTATGATTGCTTTGAACACTGGTATTGCTAATGCTATAGAAAAGTCTAAGCTTGGGGAAGCTGGTTTTGTTAAGCATGATATTTTTAGTTCCCCAGCTTTAGTGGAGAAATTTTGCTCTGATGATATTTTATGTCCCATATGTGATGTTCCTTCTTATGATGATATGTTTGAAGAATATGCTTTGCGAAATAGTTGCTCTCTAGCTTGTGATGATACTAAACCTCTAGTTTATGATGGTTATGATGATGGGTATAATATTTTCAGTTCACCTACTTTTGAGGAGAAAACTAGTTATGATTACAATATGTCTCCTATTTTTGATGATTATGGTGATGAGAATAATTATTCTGTTGAATCTGCTCCTACTACTATTGTTCCTGTGGTGAGTATTAATTCTTTTATGCATGTGGCTCATGATAGGGATGTTTTATGTGATAGTTATATTGTTAGTTCTATTCATGATGCTACTGAAAGTTATAATGAGAGAGGGAAACATGGTTTGATGGATCTCAACAATATTAAGTTTCCCCTCTTTATGTTGCAAATCTTGAAGTGGCACTTGTTTTATCTATCCATGCTTGCTACTATGTGCCTCATTGATTTATTTTCTTACAAGATTCCTATGCATAGGAAGTGGTTCAGATATAAATGTCTTTTACATTTGCTTTTTGATGCTCTCTATTGCTTTAAGTTCCTATATGGCGCATTTGCCTCAAGCTCTTACATGGCGCCCACATGAGCATACTTTGCAAATTACTGCGCCTAGCTCAAAGGCGTTAAAGAAAAGCACTCTTGGGAGATAACCCATTGTTTTATTCTCAGTACTTTTTCTTTTATTTGAGTCTTGGAAGTTATTACTACTGTAATGACCTCTCCTTATCCTTTTTATTTCGTTTTTGTGCCAAGAGAAGCCTCTAATTTGAGTGAGGTAAGATTTGGGGATGTTGCTGTCCTGAAACAGTTTTCGGTGCTGCACCGTAAAAATTCGTGAAAATTCTCTGTATATCTTTTGGACCTGTGATTTCTTGTGCATATGCCCCAGGTTATATCCAAACTTTCATTAGTTGAACACTTTTTGATTTGAGCAACAGAAAACCCCTCAAAAATTCGACCTTTGTCAGCTGTTCAGTTTTTACAGATTTCTGCCAATATTTGTGTTTGCCACTTTATCGCTTTCTTTTGAGTTCTTTTGATCACGGAACTTTTGGGGAGGTTGCTACAGTAGTATTTGCTATATATGTGGTGGTTTTGAGTTGAAACCTGAAGCAAAAAGAGGTTGATTATATGCTATGATTACACTAATGTTGCTAATAGATTTGTGTTTAGTTTTGTATGAAGGAAGTTTTCAAGTGTAGGGATTGGAGAATGATGAGATGATTTGAAGAATGGACAAAAGCTCAAGCTTGGGGATGCCCATGCATCACCCCAAGAAATATCCAAGAAGTACAAGCGTCAAAGCTTGGGGATGCCCCCGAGGCACCCCTTCTTCATCGGCAAAAATCAGGTCACCTTTCAAGACACTATATTTTTATTGCTTCATGCACTATGTGTTTTTCTTGGAGCGTCAGTTGTTTTAGTTTTCTTTGTTAGTTTGTTTTGTTTGCTGCAATAAATGGTTGGACCCCAACAAATTTCTTTTGGAGAAATTGCCTTGCTTTTCATTTGCCAAGAACACTCCGTTTTTCATTCTTACAATTTCACCCGGTGTTCTTCTTTTTCTGCTACTGCTTTTGGTTTTCGTTTTCGCCTTGATTTGCGTTCATACCTTGTCATATCTTTTCATCAAGGTGTATTTTTGCCTCTGATCTTTATTGGTTTTCATCAAAAGAGGTGTTTATAAATTTTTTGAATGGTGTTGGAAAAGAGGAAAAGCTTTGTGCAAAATAGTGGTACAAGAATGAGCTTGTGTAGACTGCGGCTTAGGCTTTTTCATGTCATGCTTGATGTCTTTTTGATAGTATGCTTAGTGGTTTTGCTGTAGCATGACTTGTTTCAAATAACTGAGATTGCTTAATGAGCCTTTGAAAAAATCATGCGTTGTTTTTATTGTATGGAAGCATTATTTTGGTTTTCTCCTTGATGCTTTATTTGGGTTGACTTGGCGCATGCTCACACATGTTAGACTCTTACAAAGTCGCCAATAGCCTCTATGATCATTTAGTTTTTGACTTTTGATGCCATCTTATGCTTCTTTTAATGTCGCTTTGTCGCTTTGCATGATTATGGCCATTATTGCTCTCTTAGTTGGTCGCTCCCAGTCTTTTGCTAGCCCTCTCCTTGTACTGAGTATGAGCTCTACTCGTGCATCCAACTCCTAAAAGCCAAAGTTTTCCAAAGTGTCCACCATACATACCTACTAGCAATTTGCTATTCCAAGTAAATTTGACTTGCTTTTATTTTCTCTTCAAATTAAACTCTTACCAGTGTTATGCAAAATTCGGTCAGTAAAGCTCTCACGAACCGGAAGGCACACTTTACTTTTTCCTGTTCCTAAAAATTTGACATTGTGGTCCCTTATGTTGAGTTGTTATGCTTGCAAGTTGTAAGTTGGAGACTAGCCCAGCCATGCAGTCATGGGCAAGCTTTCAACATTGCACTTCTTATTTGAGTTGATATCGTGATCTTTTGTTTATGGATGCCTGCGGTGTGAAATGAATTGGGAATCTTGTGAGGATCATGGAGTTTTTATATGTGTTAGGGAAACGCCGGGCCGCCAATCTAAGCCATGCATAATTCATGGTGGAAATTTGCAGCATACCCATGGTGAACATACGACGACGCATCTCACAATAAAAAGCTAAACAAAAGGCAAATAAAAGAGATGTCAAGGTGTTCATTGTCTGCTTGTCCTGTCATTTTGGTGTGGGCTTGTTCCATGTCATCGGGCACGGAGGTACCCCATTGGCGGTTCTCAATGATATGCATATATTTACAATGACAAGAGCCTTGCTTGGGACTCTAAGTAAAGTAGCATGAGGTTTGGGTACTCGTATTCACGGGGCACGAGGTTTTCAACTTATGATTTGTCAAGCATATGCATCATAATTGTTCTCGCATTAACTCTAACCATTCAATATGCTTATGATGGGGGCAATGAGAGCTCAAAGCTGGTAAGTACCATAATTTTTGAAGGTTATAAAACTTGTAATCACTGCTTCCCTCTGCGAAGGGCCTTTCTTCTACTCTTATGTTGAGTCACCACCTTCTATCTTTATGCACCATTAAGAGAGCATAGTTGTCTTTCTTAGTGTAATATGCATTGTCCCAAAGTTCATTGATTGATTCATATTGTTGGTTTCACTTGTTCTTAAATTATTTGTATCTAGTCGCCCTCTTAAACTTGAAGGTGTCCTATGCATTTATGTTTTGCTCTCTTTGAAGGACAAGCTGAAAACCATTTGTATGTTTTTCCTTATGATTTTAACACACGTTTTACTTTCATTGTTTCATTTTCATGATCTTTTGTTTGTGTTCATTTTCATGTTATAACATGGTTGCTAAGTTATTATTGTCAAGATTATATCTTTCATGCCCATGTTTTAAGTTCTTTGATCTCAGCACTCAATGCTTTACCTATATGATCAAGATTGTGTAGGTGCATGTCACCTCAAAAATTATTCTTTTGTTATCACTTACCTACTCGAGGACGAGCAGGAGTTAAGCTTGGGGATGCTGATACGTCTCAAATGTATCTATAATTTTTGATGCTCCATGCTTGTTTTTACACCATTTGCCTTGTGTTTCGTTACACTTTGTGGCATTTTTATGAGATTTCCGGAACTAACCTATTGACAAGATGCCACAGAGCCAGTTCCCTGTTTTCTGCTGTTTTTGTATTTCAGAAGTGATACATAGGAAATATTCTCGGAATTGGACGAAACAAGTTCCTGAAGTCTTATTTTGCCCGGAAGCTTCCAGAGATCCGAAGAGGCGAAGGAGAGGGGCCACAGGCCAGCCTCACACTAGGCCGGTGCGGCCTAGGCCCTGGCCGCGCCGCCTAGGTGTGAGGAGGCCTGGGGCCACTCCTGACGACGCCCCTTCGCCTCTAAGAAGCCTCGGGACGGAAAACCCTAGAGGAGTCGGCAATTTTCCAGAAGCAGTTCCGTAGCTCCGCCGCCACCGTCGACGAATTTCGGGGGACAGAAGTCTCTGTTCCGGCACCCTGCCGGGACGGGGAAGTGCCCCCGGAGCCACCTCCATCGGTCTCCATCGCTGTCTCCGCCGTCTCCATCGACCTCACCGCCATCTCCATCAACCTTGCTGTCTCCTATGATGAGGAGGGAGTAGTTCATCCCCGGGGCTGAGGGCTCTACCGGTAGCTATGTGGTTCACCTCTCTCTCGCATGATGTGATCTTTATGTGATCGTGAGCTTTGTATCATGTTGAACAAGTAGATGTTATTATTCAGATATTATGTGTACTCTAGTGATGTTATTAAAGTAATCTATTCCTCCTGCCATGGTGTAACGGTGACAATGCGTGCATCATGGTGGTACTTGGTCTAGGCTACGATTGTGATCTCTTATGGGTTATGAGAATAATTATCACTATGATAGTATTGAAGTGATCTATTCCTCCTTTCATGGTGTAATGTTGACAGTGTGTGCACCGTGTTAGTACTTGGTCTAAGTTGCAATAATATCTATCTTGAATTGTGATTTGATTTGGATATCTCTATGAGTGGTGTTTGTCAAGTACTTGATGAACTTTGAGGAGTGCTTCGTAGCCCTACGCAATGATTAGTGTTATTCAATAGGAGAGTAATTCAGAGTACCATAGTGAAGAGAAGTTGTTTATTTGTTCAATCATGTTATATTTGTTGAGAGTGTGTCCACTAGTGAAAGTATGATCCCTAGGCCTTGTTTCCAAGCTTTGCACACTATTTACTTGCTGTTTTGTTACATGTTTGCTTGCAGTGATATTTATTTCATACCACATTTGCTACTTATAATCATCACTACTACTTGTATTTCACTATCTCTTCGCCGAACTAGTGCACCTATACATCTGACAAGTGTATTGGGTGTGTTGGGGACACAAGAGACTTTCTGTATCGTAATTGCAGGGTTGTTTGAGAGGGATAGCTTTGACCTCTTCCTCCCTGAGTTCGTTAAACCTTGGGTGATCCACTTAAGGGAAACTTGCTGCTGCTCTACAAACCTCTGCACTTGGAGGCCCAACACTGTCTACAAGAACAGAAGCGTGTGTAGACATCAATGTGCTGTTGCTACTAGGGGGAAAACAACATTCATATGCTCGAGGGCATATGCTTTGTTTACATTACACACTTTGCTTAATGCAATTATCTGTTGTTCGCAACTAAATACTCATGGGGTGTTCGGATGATATCCCCGCGAGTGGATTATTAGTCATAGATGCAGTTGGATGGCGGTCTATGTATTTTGTTGTAATGCCCAGAGTAAATCGCATAGTGATCTTCTTGGCATATCACGTTTATCTTTATTCTATCAATTGCCCAACTGTAATTTGTTTACCCAGCATGTGTTATTTATCTTATGGAGAGACACCACTAGTGAACTGTGGACCCCGGTCCTATTTCCATCATATTGCTATCACCTGTTTACTTTACTCGCACTGTTTACTTTACTCGCAAACTATTATCACTTTCCACTCGATACACTCATACCCTTTGTTTCCAGCAAAACGGTGAGATTGACAACCTTATCGCAAGTTGGGAACAAAGTATTTGGTTGTGTGTGCGCAGGTTCCACGTTGCTACTGGCCGAAGACGAGTCAACAAGTATCGTTAAACGGCGCCCTTGTTGGAGTGTTATTAAGCCAGTCCGCATCACCTTCAGTTGTTTGTCTGCTCTTCTCCTGACCGACATACCTTGGTTTCTTACTGAGGGAAAAGAATTGCCGCTGTGCTCATCATACTTTCCGCTTGGAGTTTCCCAACTGCCTGGCCATAATAATAATCAACTACACGCCAGCCATCACCTTACATGATTGAGATCACCGTTATGTAATTCTACATGTTTGGTTTGTTGGGATCCGATGAATATTGGTGTTATGCTTGAGTTCATGTACTGAAATTTATCTTATGTTATCTCTATGTTGTTTATGATCTTGCATGCTCTCCGTTGTAGTAGCTATCTTGGCCAAGTAGTTGCTAGTGACTCCAAGAGGGGGTATTTATGCTCGATAGTGGGTTCATGCCTCTATTTAATCTGGGGGAGTGACAGAAACCTCTAAGGTTGTAGATGTGCTGTTGCTACTAGGGGGAAAACAACATTCATATGCTCGAGGGCATATGCTTTGTTTACATTACACACTTTGCTTAATGCAATTATCTGTTGTTCGCAACTTAATACTTGTGGAGTTCTCGGATTGATTCGCCACAAGTGGATTATTAGTCATAGATGCAGTTGGATGGCGGTCTATGTATCTTGTTGTAATGCCCAGAGTAAATCTCATAGTGATCCTCTCATCATATGCACGTTGTCTTTATTCTATCAATTGCCCAACTGTAATTTGTTTACCCAGCATGTATTATTTTATCTTATGGAGAGACACCACTAGTGAACTGTGGACCCCAGTCCTATTTCCTTTATATTGCTATCACCTGTTTACTTTACTCGCACTGTTTACTTTACTCGCATATTACTATAACTTTCCACTCGATACGCTCATACCCTTTGTTTCAAGAAAACCGGTGAGATTGACAACCTCATCGTAAGTTGGGAACAAAGTATTTGGTTGTGTTGTGTGCAGGTTCCACGTTGCCGCTCACAAAGCAAAGCTTGGACGGGGCACCCTATAAATTGTCCGGAGCTGTCGCGAAGCTAGTGGGCATCACCTTCGATCGTTTGTCTCCCTCCTACTGGATTGATAACCTTGGTTTCTTACTGAGGGAAAATGATGAGGACATCCCTATTACACCACCATTATCTCCTACTCCTTTTGATGAAGATGTTGCTGCGAAGAAGTCCAATGAGATTAGGATTGGACCAATTACAAGAGCACGTGCAAAGCTATTGGAACAATAGGTGAATTCACTCTTAGTTGAACCTGATCTTTTATTTAATGAGAACTTTATACTGCCTAAGTCTATGCATCTATGTATGATCAGGTTTGTTGATAACATGAGCGTTGCACGAGGAGGAGATGAGTCGCAGCAAGAAGAGCAAGACTTATTGATCAAGTGCGCGAGGGAGGAGAGGGAGGCAGGCGCACCACGAGATCACCAGAACGTCAAGTCGACATGAGAGAGTCCGTGATGGCGCACTAGGACAGCCTACGACACGATGTCTACACGTCTAAGGCGCGTCACACTCATGGCCTGCGTGCCAAATTAGGCCGAACCCATGTATGGGTCGGTATGTACTCGTTTGAGTCGAACCGAGTCAGTTTGGGCCCAAACCAGGTTGGTTTTGGGCTAGGTCCATGCTGAGGACGCCCCAGCCTCCCTTAAGTAGCCAGGGGCGCCCCCTCAAGTCCCTTAGACCACGTTTAAACAAAACTCTAGTTTCTAGACAGAACCAAGTGTTCCTCTGAAATTATTCGCACCAATTCGTATCGATCTGGTGTTTGTTCTTCTGAAAGTCTGAGTGTAATCTGCTGTTTCATTGGGAATTAGTATATTGCATCACCGCTTCGTGGTCGGCGGCTACATGCGCAAGCGTGTGACGTTGCGAATATCCAAAGGGTTGAGAGCTGTTGCGCTGGCAGCAGGGATTAGCCGGAGAGTTTACAGCGACACTCGAGTTATCTTCATCACCATCATCACCATCTACATCGCGCTCGCTGAGAAGATCGGGACTCCCCTTATCAGAAAAACTTACTGCTATATTCATCACACCTTGCTCTTGGGGTTTTCCAACTGGCCGGTCATTTACTACACACAATCAAGCTTTCTCACATTATTATAACCGCGCCATCACCAGTCACTTGGCAATCCATGCAAAAGATCATCGTGCTCTCCTCATGCGAGGATCGTACGTCGCATTCACTACCGTAGCCTGCCAAGGTGTCTGGCTCAAGCGGCTCCACGGTGAACTACTTGGGCACAACGGCGACGTCCTGGAGCTGTGTGTCGACAACAAATCAGCGATAGCGCTGACAAAGAACCCTGTCTTCCACGACCGGAGCAAGCACATCCAGACCTGGTTCCCCTTCATCCGTCAGTGCGTCGACAATGGCGATATCGACTTCCAGTTCGTGTGCACTGAGGACCAGCTCTCCGACATCATGATGAAGGCACTCGGGCGTGTGCAGTTCTAGGAGCTGCGCCGACGCATCGGCATCGTTAAGGTGAAGGACATCTAGATTAGGAGGAGTTGGATAATCTAGCATGGTTCTATCAATAAGTGTCTAGGTTCAGTTAACAGGTGTTGTCTTCGTCAGGTTAGAATTCAGTTAGCGTCAGCTATTTGTTAGGATCTAGATGAGTCTATTTTTTTGAAGCTTCTACAGTAGGTTTCCCCACTGGTTAATTTTTATTTTATTTTGTTTTTAAAGTAAAAAGTATGTACATATCGGAGCTAGAGGTAAGATCCCTAGAGAGACTAAATACATGAGGGAGAAAGGGTAACAAAGCCTAACAGAAAGCATGCACCCAATCTTTGAGACCAACATAAGACTTCATTATGTGCTTGTGAAGAACAAGAGCCATTTCGCTTTTGAAAATTTTCCTGCATTTGAAGACGCTAGGGTTTAAACCCTTGAAGATCAGATCATTATGGCTGCACCAGATTGCCCAACAAACCAGAATAATGATCTCCAAGAAGAAGGGCTTGTTAATGGCCACTTTGAGTCTATCAATAATATCCATTAGGGGGACCTGCCTCAATGTATCTCTTGGAGGAGTCTAGTTTGGGGAGATATATCTCGAGCAGAGCAACACAAAAGGACAATAAAAGAAGAGATGGTTTCTAGATTCAACAAGAGAACAAGCACACATCTCACACGAATAGTCTGGCAGGAAGTGAGCTTTCTTCTGTAGCAGCTGCCTTGTGTTGAGCCTATCTTGAGCAAGTAGCCAAAAAAACACTTTATGCTTAGAATGGCAGGCCTCTGATGATCTGATCGCTGTGATCCCGATTGTTCGGACGTGGGATGGCACATTCAGCTGTGAACATCGTGCTAACTGACTCGATCGATCTCTATCCATAAAAGGAATAAGAAAGAAGGAAAACCGCAAGTTAATACGCGGGCAAAACCATAGTCGCCTACCTCTGAAATCCCAGGCTACATGCAATGCTCTTATGAACTGTTGCGAAGCTAGGGCCGGACTAGACTGGCCAGCTACCCGGGCTCTCCCGGCATACTCTTGTTTAATTTTACTATAGCTTGAGCATCTCATCGGAAATTCTTGTGGGCAATTGCTAGCCAAGTCTGAAGCTCCACGAATGGGCTGATTCCACGACTGCTTATTACTTATGAGAACATAATTTTGTTTTTAGTAAATTGACATGCGGGAAGTCTATCTCTACCTAGGAGATTAGATGGGATCTTTGGTAGTGTAATTTGAATTATAAAAAATCTAAATATGAGAAAATTACCTTAACGAACTGAATGATTATATATTACTAGTTGAATGCCCGTGCGTTGCTACGGCCTAGTAAGTTTAGCTCTTTATACATTGATGATCAAAATGTCTAATCTACAATGTATCTAAAGCGTACAAACTCCAAGCCAACTATGATACACAATGGAGATTCTTCAAGGTTCCTTAAAAATGACAACAGACGGGGCTCCAATTATTGAACTATCTATAAGTTCAGTAAAAAACATGCTATTATCAACTCTTGGTCAATAATCAAAACACAATTACAGAGAAATTGTTCTTTCACTATAGATAAATTACATGATTTCAGCATATGTGATAACATGAAGCGGTTGAATTCTAGGAAGAGATGGGAAAATGATTACTGGTCTTTGACAAATCGGTCACATGCTGTTAGATCCACATCATGCACCCTCCCACCCATGGACTGCCATTCCAATTATGCCAAATCCCATATTAATTAAAAGTTTATAAGGAAAGAATGTAAAATCTAGAGAAATGAGCAGCACTCTACATCATTTGATAGCATGCATCAATTTATTCAAACACACGCTTCCTATATACGGCTGATTGTATGTCAAACGCATTACCAGTGATAGTTTGGTAAAGGAGTGGCCAGATAACCATCTATACTCATTTCGACGTCTTCCATCACCTTGTATAGCACATGCCATCCAATAATGCACCATGCGAAACTTTCTATCACAAGAGTTCCACACCTTCATTGTCATACTCGGCGCTGCACAACTCTCTTGCGCCATCTCCCAGGTACCCAGCATGAGCATGGAGTAAGCCCTCTTCCGCTGAATTGTGTTTTCTTAACCTATTCAAAGCTGCAGCCAGGCGTAGATTGATTCAGGCTCATTCCAGGAAGTAGGATTAATGGTGGGAAAACGGAAGATAGTAGACAACTTGCTCCAAATTTGCTTGCTCCAAGTGCATTCTGTAAGGAGATGTAGTGGACTCTCCAGGTTCCTCATGCAAAGTGGACAAAAATAATTATTTTCCCAACCTTTGCGCTGCAAGACATCTGCTGTCAGAATTTTATTCATGGATGCAGTCCACATGAAGAAGCTGCACTTCCTGGAGCCTAACCTTTCCAAAGCAGAGGAGCGATCTCTGAAACCACGGCCCTTTCGAACTGAAGCATAATAGCAGGGCTAGCCGTATATTTTCCTGAATCATTAAAACGCCATCTAATATTGTCCTGCGCCTCTTCATTCAAGGAAACGTCCTCTAAGAGCGTTGCCAATCTGGTCAGCTCGTCAAGCATCTCAGGCTGCAGCCCTGTACTTAGATGCAAAAACCAACGATTATTGGATAGTCCTTAACTGAACGTCGTTTCCGAACCGAGATATTGAACAAGGAAGGGGCGATGTCGCAAGGAGCCATGCCATTTTTCTTGATCGATCTGTGTGAGGCAGTGTTACCATGCAATACATGTTGGTGCTTCAGACTGATACAACTTAGAGGACACGGCCGGCACGCACAATGGCGGCGGCAACAGACGATGAGCGCACGCGAGCAGGATGACACCACTCCTGCTCCTCCACTTGGAGGACCTGTCCGACGTGCACGAGGAAGCAGTGACGCAGAGGTCGAGCGCGGAGACCAGGCCAACTCGGTATCGTGCAGTCATGCTCCTTCTCTTGGAGGACGCGGCCGACATGCGGCGGTGCAGCGGCAACGCAGAAGTCGAGCATGGCGACCAAGACGTCACGGGCGCACGCTGAGAGCAACGTTGACGGCGTTGTTGAGAGCTCGACGTGCCGGCGACCAAACTGCTGGTGCGAGTGAAGGGGAATTTCTGAGATGCTGTTTTTTGTCTCCACTTCGTACCACCAATACTACCGCTTTAATACTAGTACTAGTAAAGATTTCACCTAATTCATGTGATTGTGGATGGAGGAAAGGAGGGAGTTATTTCCTTTCCATATTTTTCCAAATCCCGTGATTAACTTGGATGACTTGCTTGACCAGTTTGACGTGATTAGCGTGCTATGATGATTGATTACCTTACGTGACTATCTTATTTGGTGGGCTGTTTGACTTAATTTATTAGGGGTAAAATAAGAAATCAAATGATATAGAAAAAGTGGCTTCACTATCTCCAACTTTAATTTAATAGTAAGATGACTATCTTATTTGGTAGGCTATTTGACTTAATTTGTTAGGGGTAAAATGGGAAATCAAATGATGTAGAAAAAGTAGCTTCACCATCGCCAAATCCAATTTAATACTCCATCCGTTCCTATATATAGGAGGTATATTTTTTTGAAGAAAATTCCAAAATATAAGACGCCTGCCAAATTTACCGTTGGATTTGTGGAGTAGTTGACTCCAACATGATTATTTGTTGAGATATTCCACAAACAAATCTGATCGGGAGAGAATGGATATCGGAAGTTTCCTTATTTTCCTCCACTTTCACGTCTAAAACCAACAAAAATTAACTACCTAACTTGTGCGTTAATATTTATGCGAAAAACTATACCTCCTATATATAGGAACGGAGGGAGTAGTAAAGATTTGCTAGCATAAAGTCAGTGGGTAGATTTTAGTAAAGTAGCAACTCCCCCTCTTTATGGATATGGATACTTTGTGGTAAATGTCAGTAGGTAAGTGTTGATATGGATACTTTAAATGGCATTTAATAAAAAATATTTCCATATATTCTTTATTACTACCTCATATAAAAGTTAATTTGATATACTTGGTTTTCTATGATATTTACCACAAAGGAAACTTTTCAGCGTATATATGTGTAAGGACAAGATTGGCACGGTGATGCTTGCAACAATTTCAGCAGTTATTTGGCAAGTGTGCCTAATATATGACCAGCATTAATGAGTATAGGCTGTCCATTGTTTGGTTTATTTGACAGATCTGCCTATCCACCGATTATACTATGGGAGGTATTTAAGTTTCAACATCCTACAGTTTGAATTTTATGCATTTACTTAAATGATAAGCATATATTCCCCCATACATTCTTCTTCCTCATCCCTGTGATTCAAAACTAGCAGCTCTTCTATCTTTCTGTCTTGCTAACCCACCTTCATGGAACCCGATCAATTGAATGCTTCTAATTCTTTCTATATGATACTTCGAGAGTTGTTCCTTCGCATGGTCGTTTGTTTTCAAATCGAGTCTTCCCTTTCCTTGGAGATAATAAGCTTTTGGTTGTGGCTCCAAGGAAATGCCCAGGATGGTTTCCTTCTGAGCGTCGAGTCTTTTGATCATAACCATTTTCATGTGATTGCTTGTGCTGCAAAAACTTTTGTTGAAGTTCTCCATTTCGAGATCACTGATTCAGATGATAGATCTGTACCAAGAAGTCACTTTCAGAGGGAAGCTATTGAAGGAATTTCTTTCTACCTCAACAATGTTTGCTACAAGGCCTTAGAAGGTCTTCAAGAAACAGCAAAGATGAATTGTATCCATAATCAGATGGAAGATCTGTACCAAGAAGCCTATGGAGAGTTCATGAATGATCGGGTTCCTGTAAGCTCGGTAATTGTAGGCTGGATACTTAGTTATCGAAGATCTGATCTGTAACTAGTTTAATGTTTGTTCCCTTTTGTGATTTGCCTTGTTATCTATGCAGATGACAGATCTATACAAAGATGTCTACAGCGAATTCTTTAATGATCAGGTTCCTATGAGCTCGGTAAGAGTAGTTTAAATCTGTAATTATGAAAGATCTGTTAACATTATATTAAGTATTTTTCTCGTTCCTGAGATTTACCAAGTCATCTATGCAGAAGCACCTTCTGACCAAGATCAAGGCTTTGTATGCCAACACCCAAAGGCATCATCGAGAGACCACAAGTTCTAGAAAAATGCATGTTCAAACCAGTCATAGGCTCCTTCAGGATATAAAGGAAGAAGTATACGAGTGTCAGTCAACATCCCGTTTGGTCACACTGTTGGATAACTTGAGCTTAAGAGAGAAGCAAAATGTTGCAGTAAGAATATCATAAAGTCATGCATTGTGGTTATAAGTCACTAATCATTCTTTGCATGTCTATTCGTTTATTTTTTTATCAGAAGCTTTCATTCAATATTAGTGCAGTACCTAGCATGAAGAAAGTGTATATTTCTATGCAGATCAGGCAGCAACTATCTGATGTTCAACGTGATGAGAGAACTTTGTTTGTAACATTTTCCAATGGCTACCCACTGACCAAAGATGAACTGCACGATTTTTTCATGAGGTGTGTCTGTCATTTCAGGTTTATATTATATACGTAAATGCACCAGTTTGTGTTTGGATAATGTTATAGTTGTTGATCTCTGGTAATATATACTACATCATACGTGTATTTCAGAGTCCTGGGGATTTGATGTGATAATAATAGTAAAACACAAAAATAAAATTATAGATTCAAATTATTTGGTTTTAGATGTTAACAGCATTGTTGTGAAAGTAAACTACATACTCTGTTAGGTCCACAAACACATGTTCTTTTGGTTTTAGGTGTAATCAAACTTTCGATGCTTTGACTGGATAGCTGAAAGTCATATATTTATATTCCCACATAAAAAGAAAGTCGTACATTTTTATTTCCCTCTACGGGAGTTGACAGATACTGTATGTTCTTACGTACTTGAGATTTACAAATATGCATTTGCTTCAGTACAACCCCTGCCCCAAACTTAGAGCAAACTCAAACACTGATATCGCTCGATATCCTTTCATCATTAACATTAAACAGATATATGTAGCCTTGTATGGCCCAACTAAATTATATGAATATGTATCATACTTATTTATACAAGTATGTACATTCACCCCCGATGAGTGTATGTACGTCGGCTCACAGGCGATGACTCTGTCGTACGGTGGCAGTCGTGGCCAACGTGCTAGTGGCGGTGGCGGTTGTGGCCGGCCACGATGCACTCCGAGGTGGATCTAGCTGGCACGAGCTTCGGCCTGGCCTCATAGGTGTGTGCCGGCAGAGTTGGCGGCGGTGTGTAGGCGGCGGCGCCGTGGCACGTTGACCTGCCGGACAATCTAGCACTATTATATGTCCGGCTTGTTGGCAACACATGTGCGACGGAGCAGACATGTCTGTCAAGTTGTTCGGCGACTTGTGCGGCCCTGCCAGAAATAGGTTGTCAGACTGTGTGGCGGCAAGGGAAAGACAGCCCGGCAGTGGTGGTAGTGGCGAGGTTGAGCGGTGGCAGCAGTGATTGCACGGCTAGCCGACGGCGGCGGTGATCGGCTTGGAAGGTGAGATAGACCAGGCCATGAGAAACATGTGGGATAGAGGTTGAAAAGTTCCAAACCTACCCGATGTATAGGCATATGCGTGGATATTCCGGGTTTTGGATATGTGTTTGGACATGAGCTTAATTGAGTTTAGGGAAAGGGGTTATACTGGAGCAAGACCCTTACAAATATGCTATAGTACTTAGTTGTCAAAGTTGCATTCGAAGACTTTGTCGATGTACAAAGGGCATGGTTTTGAGAATCGCTGCCATAAATTAAGCAAGTAAGATGGCTACACAAAATAACAATGAGGAAGAAATGTTTGAGTTGAGAGGAAGTTAATAATAACCGGTAAACTTCTGCAGCAATAACTAAAAAAATTAAACTCCTGTGCAGCAAAAAAAGAGAAATTTTACAATACCCACTACTCCATAATTAGGGAATGGAGTGCCAATCAAATCTCACTGTTGATTTAAGAGGGCAGTTTAGACTTTTTCTCTTTGTCTAATGAAGGGGTTATATGAATTTAGAGAAAGTTCCAGACCTACTCCATGTATAGGCATATGCGGGGATATTCCGGGTTTTGGATATGTGTTTGGACATGAGATGATTGAGTTTAGGGGAAGGGGTTATACTAGAGCAAGACCCTTACAAATATGCTATAGTACTTAGTTGTGAAAGTTGCATTCGAAGACTTTGTCGATATACAAAGGGCATGGTTTTGAGAATCGCTGCCATAAATTAAGCAAGTAAGATGGCTACACAAAAGAACAATGAGGAAGAAATGTTTGAGTTGACAGGAAGTTAATAATAACCGGGTAAACTTCTACAGCAATAACTAAAAAAATTAAACTCCTGTGCAGCAAAAAAGAGAAATTTTACAATACCCACTACTCCATAATTAGGGAATGGAGTACCAATCAAATCTAACCATTGATTTAAGAGGGCAGTTTAGACTTTTCTCTTTGTCTAATGAAGGGGTTATATCAATTTAGAGAAAGTTCCAGACCTACTCGATGTATAGGCATATGCGGGGATATTCCGGGTTTTGGGTATGTGTTTGGACATGAGATCATTGAGTTTAGGGGAAGGGGTTATACTGGAGCAAGACCCTTACAAATATGCTATAGTACTTAGTTGTCAAAGTTGCATTCGAAGACTTTGTCGATATAAAAAGGGCATGGTTTTGAGAATTGCTGCCATAAATTAAGCAAGTAAGATGACTACACAAAAGAACAATGAGGAAGAAATGTTTGAGTTGACAGGAAGTTAATAATGACCGGGTAAACTTCTCCAGCAATAACAAAAAAAAATTAAACTCCTGTGCATTAAAAAAAAAGAAATTTTACAATACCCTCTTCTCCATAGTTAGGGAATGCAGTACCAACCAAATCTCACCGTTGATTTAAGAGGGCAGTTTAGACTTTTTCTCTTTGTCTAATGAAGGGGTTATATCAATTTCTTTGATAGATCGCCGGAGAGCTCTCAACACCACATTCCCGATCCTGGTACACGCTCGATTGATAAGCATCAGCAGTCGTCGCACCCCCTCACCAGCGCATTATAAACTCTGAAAGGAAAATCCGTTTTCGTGAAGGGATTGAAAGTGATCATATCTTAGCCAAATCTGCAATGAGATTTTCCCCTCTCACTATCTCTCATCTTCCTCACATAAAGCTACAACTAATTAATCTAGTCAACAAATAGATTAAATTGCTTGTTCTAGAACGCTGGAGTGAATCAGCAAATTGAATTTCTACAAATTTTCCATGCAATGGACACAGATGGAGGCCAAGGCATCGATCCAGTGCTAGTTAGCGCCGGAGGATAGTTGCCGACGACCACCAGATTGAGAAATCTTGTCTTGTGGACATCGCCCCATGGTCTATCTGGTTTTGTTTGGGCATTGACTAATTCGCTGCATGTACGGCACTCGGCCGCCGGTGATCGCTGTCGGCAGTTCCCCTATCATGAATTACTTAACTTCGTGGTTAACTGCCCTCTAAAGTACAATTTTACCCCTAGACACCAGGTACTCTGTGACAGTACTCCATGCAAATTGGATCGGAGTACCTTCAAACCTAATCCGTTGGATCACACAAAATGGAGGGCCTATGTTCACCTAGGGGTACAGTAAAAGGGCTAAAAAATAATTGATATAAAAAAGCTACTAGAACAATCGTAATGTTTAAGCTAACATTTTGTATATCAATAGACCTTATTAGTGTAAACGTGGAACAATACCCAAGACAATAGAATAGTTTTTTCAAAATAAATGATGACCCCGACCTCTGCATAAAAAAGATGCATATAATCTTCTTTATTAATTTATTCAACAAAAAATAGACAAAGAGCATACATCAAATAACCGAAAGCCTTCACATAACACCTAGAAACCTAATAATGGGTGTTATAGGTGTTATGTTGAGGCCTGATGCCCTGAAAACAACAAAATCCCTCTATCAACTAGGATCCGAGAACATATCTCATACCCCAAGATTCCGGCGAAACGAGGGCGCTCATCTGGTTTAGCAGATACTTAGTGAGCACCTCATGTACCTTCTATACTTGTCGTCACCTCCATCGAACCACGAAGTAATCTTTATGGTTAAGACTTGCATAAACTTTGCTGATCCTGCCGATGACATCACCATGGTGCCAAACGGCACCTCCATCCCGAGCATGCACTTCAGCACACGTCTTCCGTCGAAAATCCACAGCGCCATGCCACCGAGACCCACCATCATCCACTCGGGAAGAGACATGCCGCTCCATCTCAGAGCCACCTCTAGCAAGTGCCTGCTCCAAAAACGATGCCCTAGGGGCCACCCGTCGCCATCTACGGATCCGGAAGACACTGATCTGGGTTTTCCCCCAAAGCAGCCAGGTCGAGAAAGGAAGGTTGCATCAATGATACCTTCAACAAGGTAGCGACACACATGCCCCGACATCATCCACCATGATTGAAGTTGGTTTCAGTGTTCGCCGGCAGCAATGCCTTGCCATGGGCGACTAGATGATGAATCTCGAGATCCGCCAAACTAGCCACAAATGGGCCAACCGCTTCTGGTGGAGAGGAGGTCTCCACCGCCATTATCCTCGTCATGTGTGGCAGATGCGAAGTACCTTTGCCGGACACCATTGAAGTCGACAAAGAGGTAGCAGGTTGTGGGCGGGACGGAAGCAACCCGCCTGGAACCAAAGGGCCTAGATTGAGCCCGCTTACCAGTGTCGCCGCGTCTTGCCATCACCGTTGCATGCAGCAGCGCTCCCCGACGCGCCCCAGCCTACGCTGCCCACAACCATCCCTGCCGGAGAGTAGAGATCATCTAGGCCGTCCGTCGCCACCTTAGACCCTTGGAAGCTAGAGGAATTCCGCCGCCGCCATGCCACAAGCCCACCATGCCTTTGCCCGACGATGTTGCCAAGCGGAGCGAGGGGGTGCGTGGGAGATTGAGGGAGGAGGCGCGTGAGTGGCTGCCCGGTGAGGCCCGGCGGGGGCCGCACGGGGGAGGGGTTGAGAGGAAGGGGTCAAAACACTTTCATGTCACTTAATCTTGTTCGGTTTTAAAGCTATATCAAGATGAATGTATTTATTGAATGTGACTATTGAGGTATATTAGAACGATGTAAATCACGAGGTTGTAATTTGTTGCTGTACTAATTAGTAGATTGTCCCGCCCTTTGTTAACGGATAAGTAAAAAAACTTGTGTAGCTTGTAAGGTGGTAAATTTGATTTGATAGCTAGTAGTCCTAGATATGATGACATAAGAGAGAGGAAATTTTATCTGCAGTTTACTGAATTATTGCAGTAATTTATTTTGGGAGAGTTTTTTTGTATTAATTTCTTCCATGTCACAGGCACTATGGAGATATTGAAGAAATAAGTGTAGAGGAGCCCACTGAAAATAGACAACCCTTATACGCACACGTTACATTTTACTCACAGGTGACACTTTTCCGTGTCCTTGATGGGAACAGGAGAGTCAAGTTCATGACAAGGGGAAAACATCTGTGGGCTCGACAGTTTGTGCCTAAGAAAAAAAATACTAAAGCATGATGAGCTAAACCCGATTGCGTGAATACTGATAAATATCCTATCCCAAGCATGATGGAAGCACTGGAAATAAAATCTGCACTTCTAAAGTTACTCTTGTGCAGTCTGCACCTTACAGCCAGTTGGTAACCTAGATTTATGGGCATTGTTTTGAACTTCTGATGTGCCGCATTTATATTTACGTTTATTCTATGAAACCTATTTTCTAGCCTATAGTACATATTGTCTGATGGTCGGGCCGGGGGCATATTTATTTAGACGTTTCAGAGTGTTCTTTTTAGAGTTGGACAAAAACTATAGGATCAGCAAGGCAAATCTACCTATGAGATTTCAGGGGAGGCTAGTTTACTGTCACCCATGTCAACGCGCGATTTTCCGACTGCTCAAGTTGTTGTAACTTTTCGAAGAAATAAGGGAGGAAGAGAAGCTGTGTCGGCTTCAGACCTGCGTCGCCAGAGAGGACAGAGGAGAGAAACACCCTTGCTGCACAGGAACCGCCGACCAGCCACTGGCCCAACCACCTGCTCCTCGCCGCCCCACCCTGCCCCAGCTGTCTCCTCCGCCTGTCTGCCGCCGCCCGGCCGGCCATCCCTCCAAGCCCCCCTTCTTCCTCAACGCCGGCAGCCACCCACACCCTCGCCCTAAGCTAAGTGTCTTTCTCGCCAGCGTTCGGCCCACCACGGCAAGCCACGTCAGCTCTGCCTCCGACTCGATCCATGCTTGGCATCTCCAGCTCCGTCGCAACCAGCCGCGCCTATCCCAACTCCGACGAGCTTTGCATCTCCTACCGTGCTCTCACCCGGCGGCAATGGAGGCGGGAAAGAATACTACTCCCTCCGACCACTAATACTTATCTGTAATATGATGTATTTAGACTTATTTTAGTGTCTAGATACATTATATTAAAGACAAGTATTAGTGGTTGGAGAGAGTAGAATAAAAGAGATGCGGTTGTTGTGGCCTGTGGGATTATACCCGGTGAAGAGATTAATGAAGGGGAAAGAAAGAGCGCATGGGGGTTTTATTCATAAACCATTGCATATCATTTACATACACCACATAAACCCAACCCGTGCTCCAGATATAGACAGGGCGCGTCTTCCAGCCAAGAATGATAAGTTTTTTTTTTTGAAATAACTCGCTTGTGAGCTTTGAGTATAGCTGGGAGCTTAGCACACATGTACCAAGACGCACCGACGTCAAATTAGCAAGTTTGTGTATATCAGACACAAATCTATACCTACCTAATAATAAATCCTAATAATAAAGGAGCTAAGGTGTCTCTTTCGTCTGTTTCGTTCGTCCGTCGATGGTTTCGTTCGTCCGTGGATCGTTTCGTTCGTCCGTCCTTCTAGAACACGCTAGGCTGCTCAAGTTTCCTTTGTAGTCTCTCCGTACTCTTCTTGGATTCTTCTCCAAGCTATTAAATTCGAAGCAATCGACTGCCCTGATGTCTCACATGATCAGTTGGGAAACCCTAAGAGGAAGGTATGATGAGCACATCAGTAAGTTTTCTCTCAGTATGAAACCAAGGTTTAATCGACCAGTAGGAGAAAGAAACCTCTCCTGAAGGTTATTGCTAACAGGTGCCAGAAGACAGTCTGGCGCGTCGTTGCGTCGGCGCCAGCAGCAACGTGAAACCTGCACACAACACAACCAAAATACTTTACCCCAACTTACAGTGAGGTTGTCAATCTCACCAGTTTACTGAAAACAAAGGATTAAACGTATGGTGTGGAAAAAGGTGTTTGCTTGCAGTGAAATAAAATAGTACTTTCGGAAAGTAAACAATGCTTGCAGTAGATGGTAATATAAATGTAAAAGAATGGACTGGGGTCCATAGTTCACTAGTGATAGGGTAAAGGTGCCCGATCTTTCGATGAGACGATAACTATCGATTATGGTGGAGGTCGACGTTGACGATCCGACTACAAACGTGCGAGACATTGCGCCTTAGCAATCGATACACCAACTTCCGAGGCTATTGATCACGCCGGAGCTAGATCAACCTGATCACGAGGATCAATCCCTGCAAGTAATCGAAGAACAAGCAAGAATTATAGTTGCAATCAAGATATTGCGAATAAAGATGAAGGCTTTATTGAAGAGGTGGGATTCTGTCTGTGCGTAGTGCAAAAGGTCGATTTGACACTTGTGCCTATGGCGAAGAGTAGCTCGTGGCTAAGTCTTTAACTAAACAAAATCCAATCTAACCCTAGCTGAGGGCTGACTATTTATTCAGGAGCGATACAGGAGGTACGCCGCCTCGATGTGGTGCCGTGTCGTTGTCTCCTGATGTAGTACGCTTGGGCCGTTTCGTAAACATGATCGACATAGAAGGCCTTGGGCCGCATGTCCTTCTGAGGTCATTGCTGCCATGTCCAGTGTCCATCGAGTGCACCGAAACAACAGCTGAACGTGATCTTTAAAAGCTTGACTTCCATGTCTTAACCTCTCGCGGTCGTTGTCGTATTTTGCTAGGTGGTGGTACATCTGCGACGATAGACGAAGCCCAAGAACTTCGAACTCCAGAATCTGCCATGATTAGTAGAAGACAAGAAACAAATCGCAGGTATATGTTCCTATCAACTACTAGGATGTGGTGGTATGTCGCTCACAGTATTTGCAACTATTAAATTCTTACAAGTTCTTACCATGTAGCAGGTGGTGATCGGCAATCCAGCGGTGTCGAATAACTCCAGAAGCTTGATAAAGCGATAACCAGGCAAACGTACAACGCACGATGTAGAAATATGTGGAGCTGTAGGTAGGCTTAATATATGTGGAGAAATATGCTAAAACCACAATAGTCAATGTAAAGCTGAAAATTAGCTCAAAGTAGTCAAGTGCTGGTTCTAGTTTAGTCGTACTAGAGACGCGAGACTAAGACACAGATGAAAAATCACGTATGATAGAATCTGAATAGATGTACTGGTATACGCAGAGAAGGCGAGCGGCGCGATAGACAGGTTGGAGAAATAACGAAAAGGCTACACGTAGCCAAAGTAGCGAGAACCCGTCCGAAACAACAGGGTCACTCGAGACGTGCAGGATAGAAGCTATCCAAACAAAGGATCTGACCTGCTAGGTAAACAGAGATCGGCAACTCCTTCTTTTTTTTCACTTTTTTTTTACTACCGATCAGATTTCCTTTGTTTTTTACTCTCTCTTGTATGGGCCGATCCTTGGAGAAAGAACCAAACAAGCTAGTTGCTTTGTTTATAGCGGCCAGACAAACTTTGTAGACGGGTCAAATTTGAAGCAAAGCTCATGGAAGTGATTGCCTCAAAACATGACACGATAGGTAGTGTACAAACTAGAATAGTACACCGCTGTCTTTTCTTGGGTGTTGAGCCAGATCAAAGATAGTATCCAAACGTTCCAACAACCAGCCAAGAATTGACGAACAAACAAGGATTAAAGCTGATAGGTTTCTTGGGTGAACGGCGGCGACAAAACAGGATGGGCAGCGGTAGACAATAAATCGAGATGATGGTATCGTGATAAAACAGATCTGACCAAAACTTTCTAGAAGACAAATACTGAATTGATTCGGAATGATCCTGTGAAACCAGAAGTTGTACGTGGGACGAATTTATGACGATAGGGTGGATGCAGATGCAGCTGTGAAAACGTGTTCAGAACTCACAACTCTAAAAGACTAGACACTAAACCAGCAACTCGACACGATGCAACGAAAATTCAATAAAACAAAAACAAAGTGGTTAGCAGAAAGGCTAAAACTGGTTTTAGGATTGGATCTAATCTAATTTCTTTTTTTGAGGCTTTTTTTTTGGTTTATAGGAAGAAGAATAGATGCAATCTAAACTACGAAAACTATAAGATCTCACCGAGAAACCCGAAATCTGATACCACTTGATGGGGTAAAGGTGCCCGATCTTTCGATGAGACGATAACTATCGATTATGGTGGAGGTCGACGTTGACGATCCGACTACAAACGTGCGAGACGTTGCGCCTTAGCAATCGATACACCAACTTCCGAGGCTATTGATCACGCCGGAGCTAGATCAACCTGATCACGAGGATCAATCCCTGCAAGTAATCGAAGAACAAGCAAGAATTATAGTTGCAATCAAGATATTGTGAATAAAGATGAAGGCTTTATTGAAGAGGTGGGATTCTGTCCGTGCGTAGTACAAAAGGTCGATTTGACACTTGTGCCTATGGCGAAGAGTAGCTCGTGGCTAAGTCTTTAACTAAACAAAATCCAATCTAACCCTAGCTGAGGGCTGACTATTTATTCAGGAGCGATACAGGAGGTACGCCGCCTCGATGTGGTGCCGTGTCGTTGTCTCCTGATGTAGTACGCTTGGGCCGTTTCGTAAACATGATCGACATAGAAGGCCTTGGGCCGCATGTCCTTCTGAGGTCATTGCTGCCATGTCCAGTGTCCATCGAGTGCACCGAAACAACAGCTGAACGTGATCTTTAAAAGCTTGACTTCCATGTCCTCCGTAAATTCCAAACAGTAGCAGCAGTATGTAGCTAGCCGGCTGGTTTTTTTCTTTTTTTTCTCTCCTGTTTTTTTTTACCAGCCGGTTACTAGCAAGGGTAGATAAACGGTGAAGCTGATGCTACGATGATGCTGAAGACAAACAAAATGTTCAATAGACCGGTCGTGTGCTACTAGCACTAGAGCTTGTCGTGTATGCCAGACGTGCAGCTGTTGTAATGTTTCCTGGATATGAGATCAAGCAAAGGAATAACGAGCGGAAACAACGACTGGATTAGTTCGGCTAATATGCAGCTGCCTAGGAGAAGAAAAATTCCTCAGATATTGCAGGAATTAGCGAAGCATATGGTGGTAGGCGTGGCGGTATGATGTTGCTCAAGATGGAGCGTCGTGGCGGCGGTGATAACGACCAAAGCCAGAAATTGGAACTACAGATGCGATCTAATTTTTCTGGTCTGACCGGCAGTAAATGATATTATGGTGGACAACACAAGATTGATCTAGCAGATTAATTTTGTCCCTTACTAATCTAAACCAGCACCAATTCTAGGATGAATGCAACGAAAAATTCAACGATGCAAATACTAGATGCAAAAATTGCTACGGCTGAAGAAGGTAGGTAAACAGGATGAACTAATCTAATAATAATTTTTTTGGTTTTTTTTGGTGGACGGTAGGTAATGAAAACAGATCTATTTTATCAAAAACTGGAAATCTCTCACCGATCAACTGTAGCTCTGATACCACTTGATGTGTTCTAGGGTTCCCGATCTTTCGATGAGAGAGAATAACTACGATTTTGTAGGATTTGACTCTTACGATCCGGCTACCAACCGTACAGGAAGAACCGTACACGACTGATATCCACGGCAATCGCTGAACCAACTCCACGATGTTATCGATCGAACCAGCGGCACGATCAACCTGTCCACGAAGGACTTTTCCTGCAAGCAAATCGAAGAACAAGCAAGAAAATAACAGCGTAAGCAATCTCAAATTGTAGATATACTAGATTGATAATCTCAAAAACAAAGTTTGGGATCCTGATAGGATGTCTGACGGTCGCACTAGCCGCTACGAGCGTAGACAAATAAAAGTAGCGAATAGCTAAACTTCTCTAAACAAAATCCGTCTAAATCCCTAGCTAAAGCCAGCTATTTATTGGAGTCGTCAAGGCGTGCGCCGCCGCCTCTGTTCCAGGTCGATAGTTGCGTGAAACCCTTGGATTGCATCCGGAACTGATGCTTCTGTAGCCCAGGCGCTGTCAAAGACAAAAAGGCTTTTGGGCCGTGGGAATTTGCTGCCCTCCTAACGCATGTGCATGCATGTTTCGCTCGGCCACTTTTTTGGTGGACGGTAGGTAATGAAAATAGATCTATTTTATCAAAAACTAGAAATCTCTCACCGATCAACTGTAGCTCTGATACCACTTGATAGGGCAAAGGTGTCCGATCTTTCGATGAGATCTTGACATGTCGATTTGGTGGATGGAGTTCGTGCTTGACGATCCGACTACACGTGCGAAGCTCGTGCGCCAATGCAATCGCTAGGACAATCTCCGGGAGTTACTGATCTTGCGGGTGCACGATCAGCCTGACCGGCGAGGGTCTTAATTCCTACCTGAAATCGAGAACAAGTAAGAACTAATACTGCCATCAAGATATTGTGGATGAAAGATGTATGCTTTATTCAAAAGGTGGGATTCCGAATAGGCGGTCTTCTTCTGGGCGATTGGCCTCAAAAGTCGAGCTCGTAGTTGCAGCAATGGCTAACTTTAGTCTAATCAAAATCCGAGTTCTAATGACGGCTACGGGGGGTATTTGAGGAGGAAAAGGTAGGGGTGCGACCAGCCATGGGTATGGTGGTCGAACGGAACCCTAACAGGCCTTTTCTCCTCAAATTCGGACTCCTAAAAGTGGCTGTCTTATTTGCTGCGAAAATTACATGGGCCAGGCCCAAAAATAAAAGTGACGCAGCACCATATCTATCTAAGGACGAATTTATGAAGTAGTTCTTTGTATATTTCGTCCAAGTCTTCATCCTTCATTACGGTGGCTTCAAAGTTCTGAAATCTCCACTCGTGGCATCTTCTTCAATCCTCAAACGCTTGTTGCCATCTCCATGCATGAGCATGCTCCAATTCTTGTCCCTCTCATCCATGCTAGGTCCATCATTCCTAAGAGTAACAAACATATCTAATTTAGGCAGCATCATATTCTCATGTATGTGAGAAAGAGTTCCAAGAAACGAAAGTACCTGATAGTTAAGTTGCTTGGCACGAGCTCGAGTGATGGGTCCTTGTATGTGTTCCGCTGTAGGTGCAGCGGTTGTATCAATAGATGGGATGTCCTCATCATGCTCCCCTTCTTGAATTGAAGTCGTCCTCGACGCAACCTCATCTTCTTCACCGAAGTAAGGCTTTAAATCTGCAATGTTAAATGTAGGACTTACCGTACCAAAATCTGCAGGAAGCTCAAGTTTATATGCATTATCATTGATTTTCTCTATCACCTTAAAAGGACCATCAGCACGTGGCATTAACTTAGACTTGCGCAAATCAGGAAAACGATCTTTGCGCAAATGCAACCAAACAAGATCACCAACCTCAAACAGAACATGTTTTCGTCCTGTATCCCCAGCAACTTTATACTTAACATTCATGCGTTCTATGTTGTCTTTAGTAGTTGCATGCAATTTTAAAATCAATTCAGCACGTTGTGTAGCATCAAAATTATGTTGCACTGAAGATGGTAAAGGCAACAAATCAATAGGTGCACGTGGAACAAAACCATAGACAATCTGAAAAGGGCTCATCTTTGTGGTAGAATGCAGCGAACGATTATAAGCAAATTCAATATGAGGCAAACACTCTTCCCACAATTTTAAGTTCTTCTTTAAAACAGCCCGCAACATGGTAGATAAAGTTCTATTAACTACTTCAGTTTGTCCATCAGTTTGGGGATGACATGTAGTACTAAACAGCAATTTAGTCCCCAACTTAGCCCATAAACATCTCCAAAAGTGACTAAGAAATTTAGTATCACGATCAGAAACAATAGTATTTGGCACACCGTGCAAACGAACGATATCACGAAAAAACAATTCAGCAATGTGCGCAGCATCATCGGTCTTGTGACAAGGAATAAAGTGTGCCATCTTAGAAAACCGATCCACAACAACAAAAATACTATCCCTCCCCTTCTGTGTACGAGGTAATCCCAAAACAAAGTCCATCGAAATATCCTCCCAAGGAACACTAGGAACAGGAAGAGGCATATATAAACCATGTGGATTAAGGCGAGACTTAGCTTTTTGACAAGTAGTGCAGCGTGCCACGAATCTCTCAACATCTCGCCGCATGCGTGGCCAAAAGAAATGTGCAGCAAGAACATCCTCCGTTTTCTTGACACCAAAGTGTCCCATTAATCCTCCTCCATGCGCCTCCTGTAACAACAAAAGACGAACGGAACCATCTGGAATGCATAGTTTGTTAGCACGGAACACAAATCCATCATTAAGGATGAATTTGTTCCATGTTCTACCATCTCTACAATTCTGCAACACATCTTTAAATTCAGCATCATGCAAGTATTGTTCCTTTATAGTTTCCAACCCAAAAATTTTGAAGTCAAGCTGAGATAACATAGTATAACGGTGCGACAAAGCATCAACAATAATATTATCTTTACCCTTTTTGTGTTTGATAACATAAGGAAAAGATTCAATAAATTCAACCCACTTTGCATGGCGACGATTCAGTTTTGCTTGACTACGAATATGCTTCAAAGATTCATGATCAGAATGTATAACAAATTCTTTAGGCCATAAATAATGTTGCCAAGTTTCTAATGTCCGAACCAGCGCATATAATTCTTTATCATAAGTAGAATAGTTCAGACTAGGCCCACTCAATTTTTCACTAAAATATGCTACAGGTTTGCCCTCTTGTAATAACACACCTCCCAAACCAATTCCACTAGCATCACATTCAAGTTCAAACGTCTTATTAAAATCAGGAAGTTGGAGTAATGGAGCATGTGTTAACTTATCTTTCAGTATCATGAAGGCCTCTTGTTGTGCATCGCCCCAAACAAAGGGCACATCCTTCTTTGTTAGCTCATTCAATGGCACAACAATAGAACCAAAATCTTTGACAAAGCGCCTATAAAACCCAGCGAGACCAAGAAAACTCCTCACTTGTGTGACCGTCTTGGGCTGCGGCCAATTCTCAATAGCTTCGATCTTGGCTGGAGGTCGACGTTGACGATCCGACTACAAACGTGCGAGACGTTGCGCCTTAGCAATCGATACACCAACTTCTGAGGCTATTGATCACGCCGGAGCTAGATCAACCTGATCACGAGAATCAATCCCTGCAAGTAATCGAAGAACAAGCAAGAATTATAGTTGCAATCAAGATATTGCGAATAAAGATGAAGGCTTTATTGAAGAGGTGGGATTCTGTCTGTGCGTAGTACAAAAGGTCGATTTGACACTTGTGCCTATGGCGAAGAGTAGCTCGTGGCTAAGTCTTTAACTAAACAAAATCCAATCTAACCCTAGCTGAGGGCTGACTATTTATTCAGGAGCGATACAGGAGGTACGCCGCCTCGATGTGGTGCCGTGTCGTTGTCTCCTGATGTAGTACGCTTGGGCCGTTTCGTAAACATGATCGACATAGAAGGCCTTGGGCCGCATGTCTTGCATGCAAAATTCGATCCAGCACACAAGCAGGTTTGGCTGCCCATTTGCACATCACGTGCACAACCATGACAAGGCATACATGCGTAGTGATTAAGTCAAGCTTCTTTAACTTTAAGTTGGTGCAAGCCCATGAATTCTTCTCCGAATCGATCGCGCATTTTTACCCGAGGCTTGTACAGATCTCTTCTAATTCTGCGTATTAAAAACATAAATGTAGTAATTTTGCTCTCACTATGAAAATAATAAATAATATAATTACTAATAGAATCACCTGAAAAATAAGTCTATGAGTAACTAATATGGGCGTATCTGAGGTTGGCATGTCCTCATCAACTAGAGGTGTCTCTCCATAAAGATATAACATGCTGGGTAGACAAATTACAGTTGGGCAATTGGCAAAATAAAGAATGCATAACAATGCATGTACAAGTCATGAAGATCACTATGAGATTCACTTGGGCATTACAACATAATACATAGACCGTAATCCAACTGCATCTATGAATAATAATCCACCCGCAAAATATCATCCGAACCACCCTTGGGTGATGAGGATATTGACACGCCAGGACGACCTACGATATGTGATAATTAAGTCTAAGGCTGTGTTATTAATTTGTATATGTTCATGTTATGTCGTAGCCTGGTCACGTTGTGGGCCAATTAGGGTTTTATTTTATGTTTTGGGTTTGGGTCTGTCCAAGCCCAATAGTTTTCTAGCCGTCTATATAAGGAGGCTGGATGGCTAGGGTTTAGGAGGCTGAAAATTATGTAGAACTTTTAGTTCCCACGTGTGTCTTCCATCCCTCCGGGGTTGGCGTATTGAGACGGCATCTCCGACGTTCGTCTAGTTATCCACTATATTGTGTTATGCGTGAAGGTGCTTGTTATTCAAGTATTGTCATGCTTCGGCGTGAGGCTCGCTGTTCATCATCGAGTTGCTCGTTGGATTCATCTGTTCGGCGTGAGGTTCGTCTACATCGACGAGTTGCTCGCAGGATTGACGTTCCCCCATCTTCAGGTTGCATGTATCGTTCACGTGATTGGAAGATCTGTTAGATCCATTGGATCAGGAGGTGCATCGTGAAAGATCGGGCCAAACAGTCTTCATCATCTTGGTATCAGAGCGCCAGATTGATCATGATGCAGTGGTTGTCATCGCGCAGACTCGTAGCAATCAGTTGGTTGATGGAGTTCTCGGATCAGTTCAGATTGGTATTCTTGTATTAAATTGCAAGCAACAGATTATCACCTTAAGTAACGTGTGTAATGTAAACAATACAATTATCCTTGAACAAAAGATTGTTGATTTCTCCCTAGTAGCAACATCACATCTACAACCTTAGAAGTTATTGTCACTCTCCCAGATTACTAGAGGCATGAACCTACTATCGATCATAAATACTCCCTCTTGGAGTCACTAGCATCTACTTGGCCAAGATATCTACTAGCAACGGAGAGCATGCAAGATCACAAATAACATAGACATGATAAATCAACAATCAACCTGACATAGTACTCAGTATTCATCGGATCCCAATAAACACAACATGTAGAATTACATATAGATGATCTTGATCATGATAGGTAGCTCACAAGATCTAGACATGAGGCGCATGGATGAGAAGACAACCATCTAGCTACTACTATGGACCCATGGTCCAAGGTGAACTACTCACGCATCACTCCGGAGGCTGGCATGGTGATGAAGAAGGCCTCCAGTGGACCCTCCCGACCTCGAGTCAACGATGGCAGCGGCTTGTAGTATGTTTCGTCGAAAAGTGTTCTCTCCCTTAGGGTTTTCGCGACGAAGGAAATTTATAGGCGGAAGGGTGATGTCAGAGGGTGGACCAGGGGCCCACACCACCTGGTGGCGCGGCAAGGGGTGGCCCATGGCACCCCATGGTGCAGTTGCCTCCTGGATGCTCTCCGTCTCTCCTTTGGACTCCGTCTTCGTGTCAGGTAAATAGAAACTTTGGCTTTTGTTTCGTCGAATTCCGAGAATATTTCTGATGCGGCACGGTGTTGATGGTTTTTCACCATCCAGTTGGGAACCCCAAGAGGAAGGTATGATGAGTACAACAGCAAATTTTCCCTCAGTAAGAAACCAAGGTTTAATCATATCCAGGAAAAAGCCAAACTCCAGAAGGTGATGCTTGCTAGCCTAGTGACACTCCAACAAGGGCGCCGTTAACGATAACGTGTTAGCACGTCTTCAACTAGTAGCAACGTGGAACCTGCACACAACACAACCAAATACTTTGTTCCCAACTTACGATGAGGTTGTCAATCTCACCGGTTTGCTTGAAACAAAGGTATGAGCGTATCGACTGGAAAGCAATAGTAATATGCCAGTAAAGTAAACAGTACGAGTAAAGTAAATAGATGATAGCAATATAATGGAAATAGGACCGGGGTCCACAGTTCACTAGTGGTGTCTCTCCATAAGATAAATAACACATGCTGGGTAAACAAATTATAGTAGGGCAATTGATAGAATAAAGACAACATGTATATCGAGAGGATCACTATGAGATTTACTCTGGGCACTACAACAAGATACATAGACCGTCATCCAACTGCATCTATGACTAATAATCCACTTGTGGCGAATCAATCCGAGAACTCCACAAGTATTAAGTTGCGAACACCAGATAACTGCATTAAGCAAAGTGTGTAATGTAAACAAAGCATATGCCCTTGAGCATATGAATGTTGTTTTCTCCCTAATGGCAACAACACATCTACAACCTTAGAGGTTTCTGTCACTCCCCCAGATTAAATAGAGGCATGAACCCACTATTGAGCATAAATACCCCCTCTTGGAGTCACTAGCAACTACTCGGCCAAGATAGCTACTAACAACGGAGAGTATGCAAGATCATAAACAACATAGAGATAACATAAATAATATTCAGAACCTCAACTCAATCATAACACCAATATTCATCGGATCCCAACAAACACAACATGTAGAATTACATAACGCTGATCTCCATCATGTAAAGCAGCTCACGAGATCTAAACATGAAGCACATGGTGGAGAATACAACCAACTAGCTACTGCTATGGATCCATAGTCCAAGGTAGACTACTCACTCATCGCGCCGGAGGCAAGCATGGTGATGAAGAAGACCTCTGGTGGCGATTCCCCTCTTTGGCAGGGTGCCAGGAAGAGCTTCTGGACCCTCCCGATCTCGGGTCGACGGCGACGGCGCATCGCGATGTATTCTGGAAAAGTGATCGGGCGTTTAGGTTTTTCCCGTCGGGGGGTCTTTATAGGCGAAGGGGCGGCGTCAGAGGTGGGCCAGGGTGGCCTCACCACAGGTGGGCGCAGGCCAGGGGTAGGCCGCGCCCCCTGGTGGTGTGGCCCCCCAGTGGCCCCTCTCTGTCTCCTCTTCGGTTCTCTGGAAGCTTCGGTAAATTTTTGGACGTTCGGCTTTTGTTCCGTCCAATTCCAAGAATATTTCTTGTGTAACTTATCTGAAACACAAAAACAGCAGAAAACAGGGAACTGGCACTGTGGCATCTCGTTAATAGGTTTGTTCTGGAAAATGCATAAAAATGCCACGAAGTGTAACGAATCACTAAGCAAATGGTGTAAAAACAAGCATGAAGCATCAAAAAATTTAGATACGTTGGAGACGTATCACCATCCCCAAGCTTAACTCCTGCTCGTCCTCGAGTAGGTAAGTGATAACAAAAGAAATAATTTTTGAGGTGACATGCACCTACACAATCTTGATCAACTATGTAAGCGTTGTGCGCTGGGATCAAAAGAACTTAAAACATGGGCATGAAAGATATAATCTTGATAGAAGCAACTTAGCAACCATGTTATAACATGAAAAAGAACACAAACAAAAGATCATGAAAATGAAACAATGAAAGTCAAACGTGTGTTCAAATCATATGGAAAAACATACAAATGGTTTTCAGCTTGTCCTTCATGAGAGAGCAAAACATAAATGCATAGGACACCTTCAAGTTTAAGAGGGCGACTAGATACAAATAATTTAAGAACAAGTGAAACCAACATCATGAATCAATCAATGAAAACTTTGGGACAATACACATTGTACTCAGAATGACAACTATGCTCTCTTAGACGGTGCATAAAGTTAGAAGGTGGAGACTCAACATAAAAGTAAAAGAAAGGCCCTTCGCAGAGGGAAGCAGTGATTGCAAGTTTTATAAACCTTCAAAAATTATGTACTTACCGGCTTTGAGCTCTCATTGCCCCCATCATAAGCATCTTGAATGGTTAAAGTTAATGCGAATACACTTATGATGCATATGCTTGACAAATCATCAGTTGAAAACCTCGTGTCCCGTGAAGTACGAATACCCAAACCTCATGCTACTTTACTTAGAGTCCCAAGCAAGCGCTTGTCATTGTAAGTATACATGTATCATCGAGAACCGCCAACGGGGTACCTCCGTGCCCGATGACATGGAACAAGCCCACATCAAAATGACAGGACAAACAGACAATGAACACCTCGGCATCTCTTTTATTTACCATTGGTATAGCTTTTTATTGTGAGATGCGTCGTCGAATGTTCACTATGGGCATGCTGTAAATTTCCACCATGAATTATGCATGGCTTAGATTAGCGGCCCAGGCGTTTCTCTAACGCATATACAAACTCCATGATCCCGCAAGATTCCCAATTCATTTCACAACGCGAGTATCCATAAACAAAAGATCACGATATCAACTCAAATAAAAGATAGTGCAATGTTGAAAGCTTGCCCCATGACGGCATGGCTGGGCTAATTTCCAACTTACAGCTTGCAAGCATAACAACTCAACATAAGAGAGCCACAATATCAAAATTTTAAAACGAGAAAAGTAAAGTGTGCCATCAGGTTCATGAGAGCTTTACTGACCAATTTTCGCATAATACCAAAAAGAGTTTAATTTGAAGGATAGATAAAAGCAAGTCAAATATACTTGGAATAGCAAATTGCTAATAGGTATGTATGGTGGACACATTGGAACAACTTGGTTTTTAGGAGTTGGATGCACGAGTAGAGCTCATACTCAGTACAAAATGAGGGCTAGCAAAAGACTGGGAGCGACCAACTAAGAGAGCAATAACGGCCATAATCATGCATAGCGACAAAGCAACATTAAAAGAAGCATAAGATGGAATCAAAAGTCAAAAACTAAATGATCATAGAGGCAATGGCGACTTTGTATGAGTCTAACATGTGTGAGCATGCGCCAAGTCAACCCAAATAAAGCATCAAAGGAGAAAACCAAAATAATGCTTCCAAATAATTAAAACAACGCATGATTTTTCAAAGGCTCATTAAGCAATCTCAGTTATTTCAGACAAGTCATGCTACAGCAAAACCACTAAGCATACTATCAAAAAGACATCAAGCACAACATGCAAAAGCCTAGGCTGCAGTCTACACAAGATCCTTCTTGTACCACTTTTTTGCATAGAGCTTTTTCTCTTTTCCAACACCATTCGAACTTTTTATAAACAACTCTTTTGATGAAAACCGACATGGACCAGAGGTCAAAATACACCTTGATAAAAAGATATAACAAGATCTGAACACAAATCAAGGCAAAAAACGAAAGCTAAACGCAGTTCTAGAAAAAGAGAACACTCGTTGAAACGATAAGAGTGAAAAACGGAGTGTTCTTGGCAAATGAAAAGCAAGGCAACTTCTCCAAAAGGAATTTGTTGGGGTCCAACCTTTTATTGCAGCAAACAAAACTAAAAAAACTAAAAACTAAAAACAACTGACGCTCCAAGAATAATGCATAATGCATGAAGCAATAAAAATATAGTGTGTGGAAAGGTGACCTGATTTTTGCCGATGAAAAAGGGGTGCCTCGGGGGCATCCCCAAGCTTTGACGCTTGTACCTCTTGGATATTTCTTGGGGTGACATGGGCATCCCAAAGCTTGAGCTTTTGTCCATTCCTCAACTCATCTCATCATTCTCCAATCCCTACACTTGAAAACTTCCTTCATACAAAACTAAACACAATTCTATTAGCAACATTAGTGTAAGCATAACATTGAATCAACCCTTTTTGCTTCAGGTTTCAACTCAAAACCACCACATATAAAGCATATACTACTGTATCAACTTCCCCAAAAGTTTCGTGATCAAAAGAACTCAAAAAGAAAGCGATAAAGCGGCAAAGACAAATATTGGCAGAAATCTGTCAAAACAGAACAGCTGAAAAAGGTGGAATTTTTAGAGGGTTTTCTGTTGCTCAAATCAAAAAGTGTTCAACTAATTAAAGTTTGGATATAACCTGGGGCATATGCACAAGAAATCGCAGGTCCAAAAGATATACAGAGAATTTTCACGAATTTTTACGGTGCAGCACCGAAAACTGTTTCAGGACAACAACATCCCCAAATCTTACCTCACTCGAATTAGAGGCTTCTCTTGGCACAACAACGAAATAAAAAGCATAAGGAGAGGTTATTACAGTAGTAATAACTTCTAAGACTCAAATAAAAGAAAAAGTACTGAAAGTAAGAACATTGGGTTATCTCCCAAGAGTGCTTTTCTTTAACGCCTTTGAGCTAGGCGCAGAAAATGCGAATCAAGTAATATCAAGTGATGAAGCATCAAGCTCATAATTTGCTCTAAGAATAGAGTCAAAAAGCAATTTCTTTCTCTTTCTAGGGAAGTGTTCCATACCTTTCTTGAGTGGAAATTGATATTTGATATTGCCTTCCCTCATATCAATGATGGCACCTACAGTTCGAAGAAAGGGTCTTCCCAAAATAATAGGATATGAAGAATTGAATTCAACATCCATGACAAGAAAATCAACGGGAACAAGGTTATTGTTAACCATAATAAGAACATCATTAATCCTTCCCAAAGGTTTCTTCTTAGCAACATCAGCAATAGGAACATCATAATAACACTTTTCAAGCGGTGGTAAATCAAGCATGTCATAAATCTTTCTAGGCATGATAGAAATACTAGCACCTAGATCACATAAAGCATGGCAATCAAAATCATTAACATGCCTATCAATGATGGGTTCCCAACCATCTTCTAACTTCTTGGGAATAGAAGCTTTTTGCTTCAACTTTTCATCCCTAATTTTCATGAGAGCATTGGTAATATGCTTAGTAAAAGCAACATTTAAAGAACTAGCATTGGGAGTCAAAGCAAGATTTTGCAAGAACAAAATAAATTCAGATATATTGCAGCCATCAACATCAAAATCATCAAAGGAAATAGAGCTATCATCTCCTACACTCCGAAAAATTTCAGCACTCTTTTGAGAAAAAGTTTTAGCTATTTTGGGCTTTTTAACACTAGGAGTAGGAGTTTTCTCACCAATCAAAGTAAGAGGATTGCTAGCATTAGGAATAACATCATTAGAGGTAGTAATGGTACATACCTTCATCTTTCTAGCCATCTCATATTTTCTTTCCCACCTGGCATGCAATTCTGCTAGCATCCTAATATTTTCATCAATTCTAACTTGGATAGCATTAGCAGTAGCAAAAAGATTATTCTCTTTCACATCATTAGGCAACACTTTTAATTTCAGAAGTTCAACATCATGAGCAAGGCTATCAACTTTAGAAGCAAGAATATCAATTTTGCCTAACTTTTCCTCAACAGACTTGTTAAAAGCATTTTGCTTACCGATGAAGTCCTTGAGCATTACCTCAAGCTCGGAGGGCGCGGCCCTAGTGTTGTTGGAGGAATTACCATAAGAGTTACCATAACCATTACCATTGGTAGAAGGATACGGCCTATAATTGTTACTAGCAAAATTGTTCCTATAAGCATTGTTGTTAAATTATTATTTCTAATGAAGTTTACATCAACATGCTCTTCTTGAGCAACCAAAGAGGCCAAAGGAACATTATTAGGATCAACATGAGTCCTATCATTAGAAAGCATAAGCATTATAGCATTAATCTTATCACTCAAGGAAGAGGTTTCCTCAACAGAATTTACCTTCTTACCTTGAGGAGCTCTTTCGGTGTGCCATTCAGAGTAATTTACCATCATATTGTCGAGAAGCTTTGTTGCGGCGCCCAAGGTAAGGGACATAAAAGTGCCTCCAGCAGCTGAATCCAATAGGTTCCTTGAAGAAAATTTCAGTCATGCATAAAAAGTTTGAACAATCATCCAAGTAGTCAGTCCATGAGTGGGACAATTCTTGATCATAGATTTCATTCTTTCCCAAGCTTGAGCAACATGTTCATTATCAAACTGACTAAACTTCATAATATTGCTACGCAAAGCTATAATCTTAGCAGGAGGATAGTATCTACCAATAAAACCATCCTTACACTTAGCCCATGAATCAATACTATTTTTAGGCAAAGACAGCAACCAATCCTTAGCTTTTCCTCTCAAAGAAAAAGGAAATAACTTAAGCTTAATAATATCACCATCAACATTCTCATACTTTTGCATCTCACACAGCTCAACAAAATTGTTGAGATGAGCTGTAGCATCATCAGTACTAGCACCAGAAAATTGCTCTTTCATAACAAGGTTCAACAAAGCAGGCTTATTCTCATAAAAATTTGCAGCAGGAGCAGGTGGCACAATAGGAGTGCAGATAATATCACTATTACTAGTGCTAGTAAAATCACACAACTTGGTGTTTTCAGGAGTAGCCATTCTAGCAAAACTAAAAGCAGACAAGTAAAAACAACTATAAAGGATACTAATTTTTGTGTGTTTTTGATAAAACAATGCAAGTAAAAATAAAGTAAAGCAAAACTTAAAACAAAGTAAAGGATGTGCGTGTGAAACTCCCCTTGCAGAAGTCTTCTTTTTCCTCGAGAACGGCGCCAGAAAATTAGCTTGATGCGGCACGGTGTTGATGGTTTTTCACCATCTAGTTGGGAACCCCAAGAGGAAGGTATGATGAGTACAGCAACAAATTTTCCCTCAGTAAGAAACTAAGGTTTAATCGTATCCAGGAAAAAGCCAAACTCCAGAAGGTGATGCTTGCTAGCCTAGTGACACTCCAACAAGGGCGCCGTTAACGATAACGTGTTAGCGCGTCTTCAACTAGTAGCAACGTGGAACCTGCACACAACACAACCAAATACTTTGCTCCCAACTTACGATGAGGTTGTCAATCTCACCGGTTTGCTTGAAACAGAGGTATGAGCATATCGAGTGGAAAGCAATAGTAATATGCGAGTAAAGTAAATAGTACGAGTAAAGTAAATAGATGATAGCAATATAATGGAAATAGGACCGGGGTCCACAGTTCACTAGTGGTGTCTCTCCATAAGATAAATAACACATGCTGGGTAAACAAATTACAGTTGGACATTTGATAGAATAAAGACAACGTGTATATCGAGAGGATCACTATGAGATTTACTCTGGGCATTACAACAAGATACATAGACCGTCATCCAACTGCATCTATGACTAATAATCCACTTGTGGCAAATCAATCCGAGAACTCCACAAGTATTAAGTTGCAAACAACAGATAACTGCATTAAGCAAAGTGTGTAATGTAAACAAAGCATATGCCCTTGAGCATATGAATGTTGTTTTCTCTCTAGTGGCAACAGCACATCTACAACCTTAGAGGTTTCTGTCACTCCCCCGGATTAAATGGAGGCATGAAACCACTATCGAGCATAAATACCCCCTCTTGGAGTCACTAGCAACTACTCGGCCAAGATAGCTACTAACAACGGAGAGCATGCAAGATCATAAACAACATAGAGATAACATAAGATAATATTCAGAATATCAACTCAATCATAACACCAATATTCATCGGATCCCAACAAACACAACATGTAGAATTACATAACGGTGATCTCGATCATGTAAAGCAGCTCACGAGATCTAAACATGAAGCACATGGTGGAGAAGACAACTAACTAGCTACTGCTATGGACCCATAGTCCAAGGTAGACTACTCACTCATCGCGCCAGAGGCAAGCATGGTGATGAAGAAGACTTCCGGTGGCGATTCCCCTCTCCGGCAGGGTGCTAGGAAGAGCTTTTGGACCCTCCCGATCTCGGGTCGACGGCGGCGGCGGATCGTGACGTATTCTGGAAAAGTGATTGGGCGTTTAGGTTTTTCCCGTTGGGGGGTCTTTATAGGCGAAGGGGCAGCGTCAGAGGTGGGCCAGGGTGGCCTCACCACAGGTGGGCGCGGGCCAGGGGCAGGCCGCGTCCCCTGGTGGTGTGGCCCCCCAGTGGCCCCTCTCCGTCTCCTCTTTGGTTCTCTGGAAGCTTCGGTAAATTTCTGGACGTTTGGCTTTTGTTTCGTCTAATTCCGAGAATATTTCCTGTGTAACTTTTCTGAAACACAAAAACAGCAAAAAATAGGGAACTGGCACTATGGCATCTCGTTAATAGGTTAGCTCTGGAAAATGCATAAAAATGCCATGAAGTGTAACGAAACACTAAGCAAATGGTGTAAAAACAAGCATGGAGCATCAAAAATTATAGATACGTTGGAGACATATCAATTTCCTGTGTAACTTTTCTGAAACACAAAAACAGCAGAAAATAGGAACTGGTACTGTGGCATCTTATTAATAGGTTAGTTCCAAAAAATGCATAAAAATGCCATGAAGTGTAAACAAAACATAAAGCAATTGGTGTAAAACAAGCATGTAGCATCAAAAATTATAGATACGTTTGCAACGTATCAAGCATCCCCAAGTTTAACTCCTGCTCGTCCTCGAGTAGGTAAGTGATAACAAAATAATAATTTTTTAGGTTACATGCACTAAACATAATCTTGATCAAATCGATGTAAAGCATTGCTAGCTGAGATCAAAGTACTCTAAACATGGTCATAAAAGATATAATTCTAACCATAGAACTTAGCAACCATGTTACAACATTAAAATTAACACAAACAAAAGATCATGAATAATAATGCATTGAAAGTCAATTGTTTGTTTGAAGAATAGAGAAAACATAGCAAAGTGGTATTGAGCTTGTCCCTCATGGAGTAGCAAAACATAAATGCATAGGACACCTTCAAAGTTCAAGAGGGTGACTAGATACAAATAATTTGAGAACAAGCAATACCATAATCATGAATCAGTCAATAATAAATTTTGGAACTATGCACATTATACTCAGAATAACAACTATGCTCTCTTAATCGGTGCATAAAGATAGAAGATGAAGACTCAACATAAAAGTAAAAAAGATAGGCCCTTTCGCAGAGGGAAGCAGGGATTTAACATGTGCTAGATCTTTTCATTTGTAAAACAGAGATAAAAAATTGTTTTGAGAGGTGGTTGTTCCTATCAACAAATGGCAATGGGGTTCTTGTTATCTTCCATACTAAACAAGTTGAGAGCAGTTCCGAGTTCTTGAAAAATTAGCATTTGCATGCTCTTTTATAAAGTTTGTGAAGCGACCAGACCGGGTAGGGGTCAAGCCTCTGTGCTTATTTGTGCTAGTCCCTAGATCGACTCGCTAGCACACACAGTTCAAGATGCAATACCAAGATACAAAGGTCTTAAATATATTACATTGAATGATCCAGAAATTTATAGTGCGATACAACTTGCATAGCCTGAAAGTAGACTAGCTCAACACAAATAAAGTTCAACAGCGGAAAGCAAATAACATAAAGGGCTCCATTCAGTGCCACAGGCAAACACAAGCTGAGTGGAGACTCGCGACCCTATCATCGTACCTCACTCATAACCTGAGTAACCTGCAACATGAAAAGTTGCAGCCACGAATGGTCAATACATTTGGTATTGTATTGGCAAGATTGACTTTTTGGTGGATAAATAAATGGAACCTATCTAGTACATGCACATTTGGCTTGGTGGAGTTTAGGCTAATTTTGCAGAAAGCAACATTTCATCCTATCTTTTGCAAATCAATTTCATTATTTGAAAAGATCTTCCAAAGTGCTCCTACCCATGTTCACCCATCAAATTTTAATTAAGAAATTGGGACGAGGAGATCTTCCAAAAAGTTCCAGGCCTAGTTGCTCAATTTGTCCATAACCGGGGACACGGCTAAGTTCTTAGTTTTGACACTCTCGAGAGGTTGTACAATTTTCCCCACATGACTCAGTCAGCCCCATAGTTCCATTACACGCAAGTGTGCAATGTTCGGAAGAAGACCAAGACGAGACCTTTCAGAAGTAGTTCCCCAAACCACCAGACGGACCATACCACCTACACATTCTACATCTGCTAGTCACGTCGGGCTGGGTTCCCACAACCTACTCAATCAAGACAGAGCCCATATGACATGTGGCTGTACGATAAGCCACTAAACTAGAACCTGTCAAATCTCCATAGTCCTGGTGATGAGGACATCCCATCTATTGATACAACCGCTGCACCTACAGCGGAACACATACAAGGACCCATCACTCGAGCTCGTGCCAAGCAACTTAACTATCAGGTACTTTCGTTTCTTGGAACTCTTTCTCACATACATGAGAATATGATGCTGCCTAAATCAGATATGTTTGTTACTCTTAGGAATGATGGACCTAGCATGGATGAGAGGGACAAGCATTGGAGCATGATCGTGCATGGAGATGGCAGCAAGCGTTTGAGGATTGAAGAAGATGCCACAAGTGGAGATTTTAGAACTTTGAAGCCACCATAATGAAGGATGAAGACTTGGACGAAATATACAAAGAACTACATAAATTCGTCCTTAGATAAATATGGTGCTGCGTCACTTTTATTTTTGGGCCAGGCCCATGTAATTTTCGTAGCAAATAAGTCAGCAACTTTTAGGAGTCCGAATTTGAGGAGAAAAGGCCTGTTAGGGTTCCGTTCGACCACCATACCCATGGCTGGTCGCACCCCTACCTATTCCTCCTCAAATACCCTCCGTAGCCATCATTAGAACTCGGATTTTGATTAGACTAAAGTTAGCCATTGCTGCAACTACGAGCTCGACTTTTGAGGCCAATCGCCCAGAAGAAGAACGCCTATTCGGAATCCCACCTTTTGAATAAAGCATACATCTTTCATCCGCAATATCTTGATTGCTGTATTAGTTCTTACTTGTTCTCGATTTCAGGTAGGAATTAAGACCCTCGCTGGTCAGGCTGATTGTGCATCCGCAAGATCAGTAACTCCCGGAGATTGTCCTAGCGATTGCATTGGCGCACGAGCTTCGCATGTGTAGTCGGATCGTCAAGCACGAACTCCACCCACCAAATCGACATATCAAGATCTCATCGAAAGATCGGACACCTTCGCCCTATCAAGTGGTATCAGATTTCAGGTTGCTCGGTGAGATTTACTATTTTCGTAGTTTAGATTGCATCTTTGTTCATACCTATAAACCACGAAAAAGCCAAAAAAATACAGTTAGGGTTTAGATCATCTCGTCCCATAAACCGTCCGAGCCTTTGCATTGTCTTTTCAGTTTGCATCGTTGAATTTGTGTCTGCATCCACGTGTCAAGTTGCTGGTCTTAGTGTCTGTTCCTTTAGAGTTTCGAGTTCGAATCACCATAGTCCCGCCGCCGCCGCACGCTTGCACCACTGGTCCACCATATCCTTCCACCACCACGCCATATACTTCCGCCACCGCCTTCACATAAGATTTTGTTTGTTCCTCCCAATTTCATCCGTGCCTTTTTCAGAGTCCGTGAGTTAGGTTTCTGTCGCCAGTCAAGAGGAAGAAGAAGAGCAAAAAAAAAAAGTCAAATCCGCATCCAAGTCGGGTTGACCCGTGCCTACTAGTCCAGTCCGAATTTAGTCCGAAGTGGACAGTTTCATCAGTTTTTGACGGTTTTTGACAGCAAACTTCAACTGGCCATAACTTTTGTATACGAACTCCATTTTCGACGTGCGACCACTCAAAATGCTCAGCACGAAAAGATCTATGTAACCAGAACACTAGGTCATTGTGCGACACTCAGAACTCCCAAAAAAGGCCGGGAAGGTCGAGTTTTTACCCTCTGAAGTTTTGGACCCAAAAATCCCTGCAGATCTTCACTTATATCTTGCTTTGGAGCTGTTTCTTTCTGCTTGTTGTGCCATGCCGTGACTTTCTTATTGTTCTCGGCTCGCGTCTCTAGCACGGTATAGCCTAGGACCAGCACAGTACCGTGGTTGAGCATTCTTTCAACATTGCATTGCTGTTTTGATATTTGCTGTTTTTGCTACCATATAAGCCTTCCTACAGCTCCACATATTTCTGCACGTGCTTTGTATCGACACCTGGTAATCGCTTTGTGCAATTTTGGGAGTCGCTGATCCTTGCTGGTTGCATATCACCTTCCTCCTATTTGGTAAGAACTTGTAAGAGCTTTGTATGCCGCTTGACGGATTACGCGTGATTCCACCATATTCCGTAGTGCATAGGTATATATATTTGTGCTTGCTTCTACGCTAACCATGACAGGAACCACGAAGGATGATGTTGATCTGGAGAAGATGACTAATGCAGAGTTGCATGCCCACTTCACTCGGCTGTTGGTGGGGCGTGCACAAGATGTGGACACACGCTTGGGTGATGTTGATTCCAAGCTTTCTGATGCGATGGACAAGATTGCTGGTCTTGAGGCATCCTTCAACACCAAGCTCGACACCCGGTTCCAGGAAGTCCTGGCCCGTTTACCACCACTGCCACAGCCGGGCATCCATGTACCACGTGCTCGCCGCGTTCCTCTCATACCGCCATCTGCGGGTACCGTTACAGCCGCGGCAGCTGCTGCGGCCGCTACGGAGGCGGCCACCCAGGATGGATATGCTCCTGACGAGGGGGAGAATGAGTTCGAAGATGAAAACAAGCTCGAGGAGGACGAGGTCCAACAACCTGCACCTGGCCGTCCGCGGCAATACAACCGCAACGTTCGTCCACCTCCGCGTCCGGTACATGATGATGAACATGTGGCCAAGCTGAAATTAAATATTCCGCCATTTGAGGGTAGATATAATCCTGATGCATATCTCACTTGGGAATTAAAAGTAGAGCAACGTTTTGCATGTTTACGCTACCCTGAGCATTTGCGTGTTAGTGCTGCTACATGTGAATTTACAGATTTTGCTTCTATCTGGTGGTCTGAACATTGTCGAGTCAATCATGCTAATATTCCTGCTACTTGGCTTGGTCTAAAACATGCCATGCGTACTCGTTTTGTACCTCCACATTATCAACGGGACTTGCTTAAAAAATTAGCTCGTTTAGAACAAGGCAAAAATTCCGTACAAGATTATTATCAAGAGTTACAAATGGGCATGATTCGTTGTGGTATTGTAGAGGATAATGAAGCTATGCTTGCACGTTTCTTTGGTGGTTTAAATAAGGAGATTCAGCATATTTTAGACTACAAGGAGTACAACACTATTACTCATTTATTTCACCTTGCTTACAAAGCTGAACTTGAAGTGCAGGATCGTCAACCATCATGGAGAAGAGCTAATAATTCTGCAGGTCGTACTCCTTCATGGTCTGCGCGCCAATCAGCTCCAGCTTCTCGTGGGGATGCACCAGGTCCTTGCACCTCCAGGTATACCACGCGGACGTCAAGAACGCCACCTGCTCCTTCTCCATCACCATCTGCTGGTCCGACCTGGAGTTCTTCTTCCATGGCCTCCACGGGGAAGACTCGCGACATTCAATGTCGCAAATGTTTTGGGTCTGGTCACATCAAAAAAGAATGCAGAACCAAACGTGTGATGGTGGTGCTTGAAGATGGCGAATATGACTCTGCGAGTGATTTTGATGATGATACATTGGCACTTATTGCTGCACGTGATGGTGCCAATTTGATGAGGACATCCCTACTATTGTTCCATCTCCACTTCGTGATGATGACAAGCAAGTTGCTGCAAAGAAGAAGTCCAATGATGAAATCAAAATTGGACCTATCACAAGAGCTCGTGCAAAGTTAATAGAACAACAGGTGAATTTGCTCCTAATAGAATCTGATTATTTTGTTAATGAGAATTGTTTACTGCCTAAGTCTTTGTGTGTTTGCATACTCAGGTTCATGGGAGAAGAAGACATAGCACGAGGGAGCGAGGAGCTGGAGCAAGACGTGATGATCATGCACATGGACGCGAGGGAGGAGAGGGAGGCCGGCGACCAGCATGAGGAGGAGGAGGACATCACGCAGGAGGCTGCATATGGCGCACCATCAAGTGCTTGTGCGCCATACACATAAGGCCTGCGCGCCTAGTTGGCTGCACCCAACCTTTGGGTCAGTTTGTATCACGTCAGGTTGAGTCGAACCATGTTGGAGGACCAGGTCAGGTCGGTTGCCCTTGGGCCAGCCGCACCCCCCTTATATTGTGTGCCTATGCGCCATAGAGAGGTTAGACCACGTTTTAGATAAAACCCTAGTTCTTGAGACTGCTCTAAGCATTCATCTGGAATTCTTGTCTCCAAGTCGTTTCGATCTGGAGATTATATACTGCAAGTTAAGTGTGATCTGCTGTTCCATTGGGAATTAGTGAATTGCAATTATACCGTTTCGTGGTCGACGGCTGCGTTGCGCAAGTGTGTGAAGTCGTGAATATCCGAAGGGTAGAGAGCTGTTGCATTGGCATCAGGGATCTAGCGAGGAGAGATCATCGGCGACACCAAGTTATCTATCACCATCATCACCATTACCGCAAGCTTACTGAGAAGATCGGGCCACCCCATATCATCTTGGTATCAGATTTCCAGTGTTTCCTCGGTAAGCATCCACCAGATCATCCGTAGTTTAGTTTTGATTTTCGTCCTATCCAGAAAAGCCAAAAAAAAATTAGGGTTCATAGTATTGCCATAGCCTAGATTGCATCGTAGATTGGTTTTAGTTGCTGGTCGTTTTTCCTTCTTTGATCCAATCTGTTTCTTTTCCGTAGGAGTCTAGGTTCTAGTCGGTTTTAGGTTTTGGATCTGAGTTGTGTTTTTTCCACCGAGTCCACGTTCATCTCGAGTTTCCGCCGCCTTTGTTTCTGATCCGAGTCGGCAGATACACCCTAGCGTCAAGTCTTTTGATCGATCGCTCGCCATCAGACAACATCGCTGTTCTGTCTGGTCTCGAGCGTAGGCAGCGATCGCTCCTCACCAGACAAAGGGGCACTTTTGTCTGGTCCAGCGCGTGAGTAGCCATCGAGGCATTGCCCCTGCCGCGGCACAGATTTCATCAGTTCTGAGTTTTTTCTCGTTTTCCTTCAACACCGAGTCCACATAGCGTACCTTTTCTGCATCTTTTGAAAGCCATAGCCACAGCCTTTCGACAACATCGTGTAGGTACCTTTCCTACGAGACTAGCATATTTTTGCTCCACGGGCTGCTCTGTTTAGGGTTTTCAAGCTACAGTACTCCGTGAATTGGTTTTATAAAGAGAAAAGAGACAAAAAAAAGGGGAGAAAAGAGAGAAGCATCAAAAATAGAAAAGTGAGAGGCCGAAGCATCTATCTAATTTGCTGCACTAGTAGATTGAGCAATCTTGTGCCTGTTTACATTGAGTATTGCTAGTGTCTCTCTTGTGCATTGCAACATATCCTGTTTTATAGTTGCTTTGCCACGTTTATCTCCACGTGTGTGTTTCCTTTGGGTGTTTGTTCACACGATCAGCACTAGGACTTGTCTTCGGTGTAGTTAGGATACCATACCTACAGCTCCACCTTATACTCCTGCTTTGTCGTGTGATTGCTCTTATACCCTGGTATTCACTTCATCACATCCGTGCATTAGTCATCTATCCAAACGGGTACGCCTTTGCTATTCACTTTGGAACGGTAAGATTTCCTTTTCTTGTCAGTTTTGAGTGAGTTGTGAGTGTGCCACCAAAACGATTTTTGATTTTGTGCACTAACCTACTAATCATGTCTGTTAGTGGTGTTGATGATGTGATGCAGAAAAAGGCCGATGATGCTACTGTTACATGGAGGGAATATGAAGCTCTCCGAGATCATTTGCAAGGGGTTATTACTAGATCCACTGAAAACATTGACGCTGATATTCAAGCTGTGCAAATGAAAGTGGATGCCACTGAAACTACAGTCAATGCTATGCAAGCGCAAGTCACTGCTCTCCAGATAAGCATACAGCAATTGACAACTTCCGTCAATGGGCTGCGTGTAACTGTTGAGCAACGCCATCATGAGGACCATGGCGATGTTGATAGTGTCCATGGAGATAATGAACACATGATGGGCAACAATGGCCGTGGGCGTGGTTTTCCAGGACAGGGTCGACCACCACCACCACCTGGTGCTCGGCGTGTGCCATTTCAGGAGGATGATGGCTTGGGCAAGCCCAAGTTCACGATTCCCAGATTTGAAGGTTCCACTGATGCGGAGGAGTACCTTACTTGGGAGCTCAAGATTGAAAAATTATGGCGTTTGCATGATTACACTGAAGATAGGAAGATCAAGCTTGCTTCTTCAGAATTTGATGGTTATGCCTTGCGTTGGTGGGATAGCATTGTGACGGAAAGAAGAGATAACAACGAGCTTCCTGTTCTTACATGGCGCAATATGAAGGAGATCATGCGAGCTCGTTTTGTTCCCACTAATTACCTGCGTACTGTTTATGATAAATTGACACAGTTGAAGCAAGGAACCATGACCGTTGATGCTTATTACATGGAGATGGAGATGTTGCTGCAGCGTGCATGTGTTCGAGAGTCTATTGAGATGACCATGCAGCGATTTCTTCATGGGCTGAAGTACAACATAAAAGGTATTGTTAGGCATCATTCCTACAACAATATGAACGAGCTTTTGCATCATGCAAGGGAGGCTGAATCGCAGCTAGCTGAAGAGGCTCAAATCAAGGTACGATTTACTCCTTCTGGGAGGTTCTCTAGCAGGGCGCCACACCAATCTGCAGCGCCTATGGAGGGTGCCACCAGAGGCCCTTCTTCTTCACATTCTCACCCAGCCTCCAATGCGTCTACTGCAAAGAAACCAGCAGCTCCTGCGCCTAGCTCTGGTTCCAACATGTCTACAGCTCGTAATAGAGATATGCAATGCCATACATGTGGTGGCAAGGGGCACTTCAAGCGAGAGTGTCCAAACAGAAAGGTGATGATTGTTAATGATGATAATGAGTATGAGACTGGAGATGACGCTGATCCGTATGATTCCAATGATGATGGTTACACAAGTGAGGGCGGCATGGATGCCTTTGCTTCTCCAGCGCCTACCATTGTTGTCTCGCAGCGTGCTTTGAGTGTCACGCCACATGCTGATTCCCAGCGCTGCAATCTGTTCCAAACAAAAGCACTAGTTGGCCCAAACAAAGCTTGCAAAGTAATCATTGATGGAGGTAGCTGCCGCAATCTAGCAAGCAAGGAGCTTTGTGCCAAGCTAAATCTGAAATATTTACCTCATCCAAATCCCTACTACATCCAATGGTTGAGTGATAATGGAGAGATGAAGGTAAATCATATGGTGCGTGTGAATTTTGAGATAGGACCATACAATGATTCCATTGAGTTTGATGTGGTTCCTATGACTGTTTGTCACCTACTACTGGCTCGGCCATGGCTGTATGATCGCCATGTGCAACACAATGGCCGAGCCAATACCTATCACTTGGAATTCAAGGGCAAGAAAATTAATCTACAGCCTATGTCACCGCAGCAAATTGTCAATGAGTCTCGTCAGAAAACAGAAGTGAAGCTAGAACAGCCACCTACACGAGAAAATAATGTAATAGCTGTGAGTGAAAATATAACGAAAAGTGAGAGAGTGCCTAGTTTGCTTATATTAGCCACCAAAGAAGACATGGTAGAATTTAGAGAGGATCCTACAGCCATGCCACTTGTGCTTATGTACAAAGGCGAGGTGTTAGTTTCTAATGATATGCAACCTGTTTCTCTTGGTGTTTCTAATGTATTGCAGGAGTACGACGATGTGTTTCCGGAGGAGGTGCCCGCAGGACTGCCACCATTGCGTGGAATTGAGCATCAAATTGATTTGATCCCTGGTGCCACTCTTCCAAACCGTGCGCCGTACAGGACCAACCCCGAAGAGACAAAGGAAATACAGCGACAAGTACAAGCGCTTCTGGACAAGGGGTATATTCGTGTTTCTCTTAGCCCTTGTGCTGTTCCTGTTATTTTGGTGCCTAAGAAATATGGTACATGGCGCATGTGCGTAGATTGTAGAGCTATTAATAACATCACTATTCGATATCGTCATCCTATTCCACGCTTAGAGGATATGCTAGATGAATTGAGTGGTGCTGCTATTTTCTCTAAGATTGATTTGCGTAGTGGATACCATCAAATTAGGATGAAAGAAGGGGATGAATGGAAAACTGCTTTCAAAACTAAATTTGGTTTATATGAGTGGCTAGTTATGCCTTTTGGTCTTACTAATGCACCTAGCACATTCATGCGCTTAATGAATCATGTTTTGCGAGAGTTTATTGGTCGTTTTGTGGTTGTATATTTTGATGATATACTTATTTACAGCCGCACTGAATCTAAACATTGTGAGCATATTAGACAAGTTTTGCAAGTGTTGCGTGATGCTAAATTGTATGCTAACCTTGAGAAGTGCACATTTGCAAAAGATAAAGTGATATTTCTGGGATATGTTGTATCTATGCATGGGGTAGAGGTAGATTCATCTAAAATTGAAGCAATTCAAAATTGGCCTACTCCCATGAATGTTAGTCAAGTACGCAGTTTTCACGGTCTTGCTGGTTTCTATCGGCGTTTTGTGAAAGACTTTAGTACTATTGCTGCACCATTGAATGAATTAACTAAGAAAGGAGTGCCTTTTGTATGGGGCGCTGCCCAAGATCATGCATTTGATGAGCTGAAACGTTTGCTTACTTCTGCACCATTGCTTGCACTACCAGATTTTTCTAAGCAATTTGAAGTTGAATGTGATGCTAGTGGTATAGGAATTGGTGGTGTGTTGATGCAAGAAGGTAGACCTATTGCTTATTTCAGCGAGAAACTTTCTGGTGCTAGACTGAATTATCCTGTTTATGATAAAGAATTGTATGCGCTTGTTCGAGTTCTTGAGGTTTGGCAACATTATTTGTGGCCAAAAGAATTTATCATACATTCTGATCATGAAGCTTTAAAATATCTGAAAGCTCAATCTAACTTGCATAGGCGCCTAGCTAAGTGGGTTGAGTTCATTGAGTCGTTTCCCTACATAATCAAGTATAAGAAAGGGAAAGAAAATGTTGTTGCTGATGCTCTATCTAGGAAGAACATGTTATTGACGCATCTTGATGTTAAAATTCCTGGTTTAGAGAGCTTGTGTGATTTGTATGCTACTGATCATGATTTTGCTGAACCATATCGTTTGTGTATGCTTAGAAATGCATGGGACAAGTACCACATACATGATAGATTTTTGTTTCGTGCTAACAAACTATGTGTTCCAGAATCGTCGGTACATTTGCTATTGTTGCAGGAATCACATGCTGGCGGATTGATGGGTCACTTTGGGCGTGAGAAGACGCTTCTCATGCTCGCTGATCATTTTTATTGGCCCAAGATGAGGCGTGACGTGGACAGATTTGTTAGGCGCTGCATTGTATGCAACACGTCCAAGTCCAAGCTGAAGCCTCACGGTTTGTATACACCACTACCTGCACCTACCACACCATGGGAAGATATAAGTATGGATTTTGTGTTAGGTTTGCCACGCACTAAAAGAGGTCATGATAGTATATTTGTGGTAGTGGATAGATTCTCTAAGATGGCACATTTTATTGCATGCCACAAAAGCGACGATGCATCGCACATAGCTAATCTGTTTTTCAGGGACATTGTTCGCTTGCATGGAGTGCCCAAGACAATTGTTTCTGATAGGGATGTGAAGTTTATGAGCTACTTCTGGAAGACACTATGGGGCAAGCTGGGAACGAAGTTACTGTTCAGCACTACATGTCATCCCCAAACTGATGGTCAAACGGAGGTGGTGAATAGAACATTGTCACAATTGCTGCGAGCCATGATCAAGAAAAATCTGCGTGAGTGGGAGGAGTGTTTGCCACATGTTGAGTTTGCATATAACAGAGCGGTGCACACTACTACTCAGCTTTGTCCTTTTGAGGTGGTGTATGGTTTCAAACCAATCACACCACTAGATTTGCTGCCTCTTCCATTGCATGAGAGAGTTAATATGGAGGCATCCAAGAGAGCAGATTATGTGAAGAAAATTCATGAGAAGACACGAGAGGCCATTGAGAAGAAAGGCAAGAACATTGCTGCTACACGAAACCAATCAAGAAAGCAAGTTTTGTTTCAGCCTGGAGATATGGTTTGGGTGCATCTGCGCAAGGATAGGTTCCCACAGCTGCGGAGTTCCAAGTTGCGGCCGCGTGGTGCTGGTCCTTACAAGGTGCTAGCCAAGATAAATGATAATGCCTACTCGATTGATATTCCTATTGCTGAGTTTGGTGGCGTTAGCAACAGCTTCAACGTTGCTGATTTGTCACCATATGATGGAGAAGACCTTGGAGCGTCGAGGTCGACGCCTTTTGAAGGGGGGGGGGAGATGATGAGGACATCCCTACTATTGTTCCATCTCCACTTCATGATGATGACAAGCAAGTTGCTGCAAAGAAGAAGTCCAATGATGAAATCAGAATTGGACCTATCACAAGAGCTCGTGCAAAGTTAATAGAACAACAGGTGAATTTGCTCCTAATAGAATCTGATTATTTTGTTAATGAGAATTGTTTACTGCCTAAGTCTTTGTGTGTTTGCATACTCAGGTTCATGGGAGAAGAAGACATAGCACGAGGGAGCGAGGAGCTGGAGCAAGACGTGATGATCATGCACATGGACGCGAAGGAGGAGAGGGAGGCCGGCGACCAGCATGAGGAGGAGGAGGACATCACGCAGGAGGCTGCATATGGCGCACCATCAAGTGCTTGTGCGCCATACACATAAGGCCTGCGCGCCTAGTTGGCTGCACCCAACCTTTGGGTCAGTTTGTATCACGTCAGGTTGAGTCAAACCATGTTGGAGGACCAGGTCAGGTCGGTTGCCCTTGGGCCAGCCGCACCCCCCTTATATTGTGTGCCTATGCGCCATAGAGAGGTTAGACCACGTTTTAGATAAAACCCTAGTTCTTGAGACTGCTCTAAGCATTCATCTGGAATTCTTGTCTCCAATTCGTTTCGATCTGGAGATTATATACTGCAAGTTAAGTGTGATCTGCTGTTCCATTGGGAATTAGTGAATTGCAATTATACCGTTTCGTGGTCGACGGCTGCGTTGCGCAAGTGTGTGAAGTCGTGAATATCCGAAGGGTAGAGAGCTGTTGCATTGGCATCAGGGATCTAGCGAGGAGAGATCATCGGCGACACCAAGTTATCTATCACCATCATCACCATTACCGCAAGCTTACTGAGAAGATCGGGCCACCCCATATCACAATTCAGATTCTGACAAGGAGATGGAGGTAATGGGAGCTGAAACTGCTGATCAATACAAGAGATTAGTTGCACAACGTGTCTTGAGTGTGCAATTGAGCAAAGCTGAGCATGATCAACGCCACAATTTGTTTCAAACAAGAGGCGTTGTTAAGGAGAGAGCTATCCAGATCATCATTGATGGAGGGAGTTGTAACAATCTAGCTAGTATTGACATGGTGGAGAAGCTTGCTCTCCCCACACGACAACGACCTCATCCATATTACATTCAATGGTTTGAGAGCTCCCGTAAGCTCAAGGTAACAAGAACTGCACGCGTGCATTTTACTATTGGTACCTATTCAGATTTTGTTGATTGTGATGTTGTACCTATGCAAGCTTGTTCTTTGTTACTTGGTAGACCATGGCAATTTGATAGAGAATCTGTACATAATGGTAAAACTAATCAATATTCTCTTACACATGCTGGCAAGAAAATTGGACTTAAACCCATGACTCCGGAACAAATTTTGAAAGATGATCTTGCTAGAGCTAGTAGATTAAAAAACGATGACAAACATAAGAGTGAGAATCAGATTGTTGCTGCAGATTTTGTACCCCCTAAGCATTCTTCTAAATCTGATTCTAACCATGCTACTGAAATTCGTTTGAAGAATCCTTGTTTACTTGCTAGCAAATCTGATCTTGCTGAAATTGATGTCAATATTACTCCATGTTATGCCATTGTTTGCAAAGAAGTTCTGTTTTCATTTGAGGATATGCCTCCTTCTTTGCCACCTGCGGTTGCTAACCTTTTGCAGGAATACATGGACGTTTTTCCACAAGATGTTCCACCTGGACTTCCACCTATTCGTGGGATAGAACACCAAATTGATTTGATTCCAGGAGCCTCGCTGCCCAACCGTGCGCCATATCGCACCAATCCTGAAGAAACAAAAGAGATCCAACGACAAATCCAGAGTTTATTGGATAAAGGTTATATTCGTGAGTCTCTTAGTCCATGCGCTGTTCCTATTATTTTAGTACCTAAGAAAGATGGTTCTTCGCGCATGTGTACTGATTGTCGAGCTATTAATAATATTACCATTCGATATCGTCACCCTATACCTCGTTTGGATGACATGCTGGATGAGTTGAGTGGTTCTATTATGTTCTCTAAAGTTGATTTGCGTAGTGGTTACCACCAAATTCGTATGCAATTAGGAGATGAATGGAAAATAGCTTTTAAAACTAAGTTCGGTTTATATGAGTGGTTAGTAATGCCGTTTGGTTTAACTAATGCACCTAGTACCTTTATGAGACTGATGAACGAAGTTTTATGTGCTTTTATTGGTCGTTTTATGGTGGTATATTTTGATGACATTCTCATATATAGCAAATCTTTAGAGGATCATTTACGTGCTATTTTCAATGCTTTACGTGATGCACGTTTGTATGGTAATCTTGAGAAGTGCACCTTTTGCACAAATAGAGTTGCTTTTCTTGGTTATGTTGTTACAAAACAGGGAATTGAAGTTGATCCAGCCAAGATTGAAGCTATTGAGAATTGGCCGCAGCCCAAGACGGTCACACAAGTGAGGAGTTTTCTTGGTCTCGCTGGGTTTTATAGGCGCTTTGTCAAAGATTTTGGTTCTATTGCTGCGCCATTGAATGAGCTCGCAAAGAAGGATGTGCCCTTTGTTTGGGGCGATGCACAACAAGAGGCCTTCATGATACTGAAAGATAAGTTAACACATGCTCCATTACTCCAACTTCCTGATTTTAATAAGACGTTTGAACTTGAATGTGATGCTAGTGGAATTGGTTTGGGAGGTGTGTTATTACAAGAGGGCAAACCTGTAGCATATTTTAGTGAAAAATTGAGTGGGCCTAGTCTGAACTATTCTACTTATGATAAAGAATTATATGCGCTGGTTCGGACATTAGAAACTTGGCAACATTATTTATGGCCTAAAGAATTTGTTATACATTGAGATCATGAATCTTTGAAGCATATTCGTGGTCAAGCAAAACTGAATCGTCGTCATGCAAAGTGGGTTGAATTTATTGAATCTTTTCCTTATGTTATCAAACACAAAAAGGGAAAAGATAATATTATTGCTGATGCTTTGTCGCGCCGTTATACTATGTTATCTCAGCTTGACTTCAAAAAATTTGGGTTGGAAACTATCAAGGAACAATACTTGCATGATGCTGAATTTAAAGATGTGTTGCAGAATTGTAAAGATGGTAGAACATGGAACAAATTCATCCTTAATGATGGATTTGTGTTCCGTGCTAACAAACTATGCATCCTAGATGGTTCCGTTCGTCTTTTGTTGTTACAGGAGGCGCATGGAGGAGGATTAATGGGACACTTTGGTGTCAAGAAGACGGAGGATGTTCTTGCTGCACACTTCTTTTGGCCACGCATGCGGCTAGATGTTGAGAGATTCATGGCACGCTGCACTACTTGTCAAAAAGCTAAGTCTCGCCTTAATCCACATGGTTTATATATGCCTCTTCCTGTTCCTAGTGTTCCTTGGGAGGATATTTTATGGACTTTTTTTTTGGGATTACCTCGTACACAGAAGGGGAGGGATAGTATTTTTGTTGTTGTGGATCGGTTTTCTAAGATGGCACACTTTATTCCTTGTCACAAGACCGATGATGCTGCGCACATTGCTGATTTGTTTTTTCGTGATATCGTTCGTTTGCATGGTGTGCCAAATACTATTGTTTTTGATCGTGATACTAAATTTCTTAGCCACTTTTGGAGATGTTTATGGGCTAAGTTGGGGACTAAATTGCTGTTTAGTACTACATGTCATCCCCAAACTGATGGACAAACTGAAGTAGTTAATAGAACTTTATCTACCATGTTGCGGGCTGTTTTAAAGAAGAACTTAAAATTGTGGGAAGAGTGTTTGCCTCATATTGAATTAGCTTATAATCGTTCGCTGCATTCTACCACAAAGATGAGCCCTTTTCAGATTGTCTATGGTTTTGTTCCACGTGCACCTATTGATTTGTTGCCTTTACCATCTTCAGTGCAAAATAATTTCGATGCTACACAACGTGCTGAATTGATTTTAAAATTGCATGCAACTACTAAAGACAACATAGAACGCATGAATGTTAAATATAAAGTTGCTGGGGATAGAGGACGAAAGCATGTTGTGTTTGAGGTTGGTGATCTTGTTTGGTTGCATTTGCGCAAAGATCGTTTTCCTGATTTGCGCAAGTCTAAGTTAATGCCACGTGCTGATGGTCCTTTCAAGGTGATAGAGAAAATCAATGATAATGCATATAAACTTGAGCTTCCTGCAGATTTTGGTACGGTAAGTCCTACATTTAACATTGCAGATTTAAAACCTTACTTCGGTGAAGAAGATGAGGTTGCGTCGAGGACGACTTCAATTCAAGAAGGGGAGCATGATGAGGACATCCCATCTATTGATACAACCGCTGCACCTACAGCGGAACACATACAAGGACCCATCACTCGAGCTCATGCCAAGCCACTTAACTATCAGGTACTTTCGTTTCTTGGAACTCTTTCTCACATACATGAGAATATGATGCTGCCTAAATCAGATATGTTTGTTACTCTTAGGAATGATGGACCTAGCATGGATGAGAGGGACAAGCATTGGAGCATGATCGTGCATGGAGATGGCAGCAAGCGTTTGAGGATTGAAGAAGATGCCACAAGTGGAGATTTCAGAACTTTGAAGCCACCATAATGGAGGATGAAGACTTGGATTAAATATACAAAGAACTACTTCATAAATTTGTCCTTAGATAAATATGGTGCTGCGTCACTTTTATTTTTGGGCCAGGCCCATGTAATTTTCGCAGCAAATAAGTCAGCCACTTTTAGGAGTCCGAATTTGAGGAGAAAAGGCCTGTTAGGGTTCCGTTCGACCACCATACCCATGGCTGGTCGCACCCCTACCTATTCCTCCTCAAATACCCTCTGTAGCCGTCATTAGAACTCGGATTTTGATTAGACTAAAGTTAGCCATTGCTGCAACTACGAGCTCGACTTTTGAGGCCAATCGCCCAGAAGAAGACCGCCTATTCGGAATCTCACCTTTTGAATAAAGTATACATCTTTCATCCGCAATATCTTGATTGCTGTATTAGTTCTTACTTGTTCTCGATTTCAGGTAGGAATTAAGACCCTCGCTGGTCAGGCTGATCGTGCATCCGCAAGATCAGTAACTCCCGGAGATTGTCCTAGTGATTGCATTGGCGCACGAGCTTCGCACGTGTAGTCGGATCGTCAAGCACGGACTCCACCCACCAAATCGACATATCAAGATCTCATCGAAAGATCGGACACCTTCGCCCTATCACCTGGGTGCTTTCCGCGGGTGTGCATAAGACAGGTGCAGACCATAGACATGGCCCCATAGATGATAGGGCAAAGGTGTCCGATCTTTCGATGAGATCTTGATACGTCGATTTGGTGGGTGGAGTTTGTGCTTGACGATCCGACTACACGTGCGAAGCTCGTGCGCCAATGCAATCGCTAGGACAATCTCCGGGAGTTACTGATCTTGCGGATGCATGATCAGCCTGACCAGCGAGGGTCTTAATTCCTACCTGAAATCGAGAACAAGTAAGAACTAATACAGCAATCAAGATATTGCGGATGAAAGATGTATGCTTTATTCAAAAGGTGGGATTCCGAATAGGCGGTCTTCTTCTGGGCGATTGGCCTCAAAAGTCGAGCTCGTAGTTGCAGCAATGGCTAACTTTTAGTCTAATCAAAATCCGAGTTCTAATGACGGCTACGGGGGGTATTTGAGGAGGAAAAGGTAGGGATGCGACCAGCCTTGGGTAGGGTGGTCGAACGGAGCCCTAACAGGCCTTTTCTCCTCAAATTCGGACTCCTAAAAGTGGCTGTCTTATTTGCTGCGAAAATTACATGGGCCTGGCCCAAAAATAGAAGTGACGCAGCACCATATGTATCTATGGACGAAATTATGAAGTAGCTCTTTGTATATTTCGTCCAAGTCTTCATCCCTCATTATGGTGGCTTCAAAGTTCTGAAATCTCCACTCGTGGCATCTTCTTCAATCCTCAAACGCTTGCTGCCATCTCCATGCACGATCATGCTCCAATGCTTGTCCCTCTCATCCATGCTAGGTCCATCATTCCTAAGAGTAACAAACATATCTGATTTAGGCAGCATCATATTCTCATGTATGTGAGAAAGAGTTCCAAGAAACGAAAGTACCTGATAGTTAAGTTGCTTGGCATGAGCTCGAGTGATGGGTCCTTGTATGTGTTCCGCTGTAGGTGCAGCGGGTGTATCAATAGATGGAATGTCCTCATCATGCTCCCCTTCTTGAATTGAAGTCGTCCTCGACGCAACCTCATCTTCTTCACCGAAGTAAGGCTTTAAATCTGCAATGTTAAATGTAGGACTTACCGTACCAAAATCTGCAGGAAGCTCAAGTTTATATGCATTATCATTGATTTTCTCTATCACCTTAAAAGGACCATCAGCACGTGGCATTAACTTAGACTTGCGCAAATCAGGAAAACGATCTTTGCGCAAATGCAACCAAACAAAATCTCCAACCTCAAACACAACATGCTTGCGTCCTCTATCCCCAGCAACTTTATACTTAACATTCATGCGTTCTATATTGTCTTTAGTAGTTGCATGCAATTTCAAAATCAATTCAGCACGCTGTGTAGCATCAAAATTATTTTGCACTGAAGATGGTAAAGGCAACAAATCAATAGGTGCACGTGGAACAAAACCATAGACAATCTGAAAAGGGCTCATCTTTGTGGTAGAATGCAGCGAACGATTATAAGCAAATTCAATATGAGGTAAACACTCTTCCCACAATTTTAAGTTCTTCTTTAAAACAGCCCGCAACATGGTAGATAAAGTTCTATTAACTACTTCAGTTTGTCCATCAGTTTGGGGATGACAAGTAGTACTAAACAGCAATTTTGTCCCCAACTTAGCCCATAAACATCTCCAAAAGTGGCTAAGAAATTTAGTATCACGATCAGAAACAATAGTATTTGGCACACCATGCAAACGAACGATATCACGAAAGAACAAATCAGCAATGTGCGCAGCATCATCGGTCTTGTGACAAGGAATAAAGTGTGCCATCTTAGAAAACTGATCCACAACAACAAAAATACTATCCCTCCCCTTCTGTGTACGAGGTAATCCCAAAACAAAGTCCATCGAAATATCCTCCCAAGGAACACTAGGAACAGGAAGAGGCATATATAAACCATGTGGATTAAGACGAGACTTAGCTTTTTGACAAGTAGTGCAGCGTGCCACGAATCTCTCAACATCTCGCCGCATGCGTGGCCAAAAGAAGTGTGCAGCAAGAACATCCTCCGTCTTCTTGACACCAAAGTGTCCCATTAATCCTCCTCCATGCGCCTCCTGTAACAACAAAAGACGAACGGAACCATCTGGAATGCATAGTTTGTTAGCACGGAACACAAATCCATCATTAAGGATGAATTTGTTCCATGTTCTACCATCTCTACAATTCTGCAACACATCTTTAAATTCAGCATCATGCAAGTATTGTTCCTTTATAGTTTCTAACCCAAAAATTTTGAAGTCAAGCTGAGATAACATAGTATAACGGCGCGACAAAGCATCAGCAATAATATTATCTTTACCCTTTTTGTGTTTGATAACATAAGGAAAAGATTCAATAAATTCAACCCACTTTGCATGGCGACGATTCAGTTTTGCTTGACTACGAATATGCTTCAAAGATTCATGATCAGAATGTATAACAAATTCTTTAGGCCATAAATAATGTTGCCAAGTTTCTAATGTCCGAACCAGCGCATATAATTCTTTATCATAAGTAGAATAGTTCAGACTAGGCCCACTCAATTTTTCACTAAAATATGCTACAGGTTTGCCCTCTTGTAATAACACACCTCCCAAACCAATTCCACTAGCATCACATTCAAGTTCAAACGTCTTATTAAAATCAGGAAGTTGGAGTAATGGAGCATGTGTTAACTTATCTTTCAGTATCATGAAGGCCTCTTGTTGTACATCGCCCCAAACAAAGGGCACATCCTTCTTTGTGAGCTCATTCAATGGCGCAGCAATAGAACCAAAATCTTTGACAAAGCGCCTATAAAACCCAGCAAGACCAAGAAAACTCCTTACTTGTGTGACCATCTTGGGCTGTGGCCAATTATCAATAGCTTCAATCTTGGCTGGATCAACTTCAATTCCCTGTTCTGTAACAACATAACCAAGAAAAGCAACTCTATTTGTGCAGAAGGTGCACTTCTCAAGATTACCATACAAACGTGCATCACGTAAAGCATTGAAAACAGCACGTAAATGATCCAAATGGTCCTCTAAAGATTTGCTATATATGAGAATGTCATCAAAATATACCACCACAAAACGACCAATAAAAGCACGTAAAACTTCGTAAATCAGTCTCATAAAGGTACTAGGTGCATTAGTTAAACCAAACGGCATTACTAACCACTCATATAAACCGAACTTAGTTTTAAAAGTTGTTTTCCATTCATCTCCTAATTGCATACGAATTTGGTGGTAACCACTACGCAAATCAACTTTAGAGAACATAATAGAACCACTCAACTCATCTAGCATGTCATCCAAACGAGGTATAGGGTGACGATATCGAATGGTAATATTATTAATAGCACGACAATCAGTACACATGCGCGAAGAACCATCTTTCTTAGGTACTAAAATAATAGGAACAACGCATGGACTAAGAGACTCACGAATATAACCTTTGTCCAATAAACTCTGGATCTGTCGTTGTATCTCTTTTGTTTCTTCAGGATTGGTGCGATATGGCGCACGGTTGGGCAGCGAAGCTCCTGGAATCAAATCAATTTGGTGTTCTATTCCACGAATAGGTGGAAGTCCAGGTGGAACATCTTGTGGAAAAACATCCATGTATTCCTGCAAAAGGTTAGCAACCGCAGGTGGCAAAGAAGGAGGCATATCCTCAAATGAAAACAGTACTTCTTTGCAAATAATAGCATAGCATGGAGTAATATTGACATCAATTTCAGCAAGATCAGATTTGCTAGCAAGTAAACAAGGATTCTTCAAACGAATTTCAGTAGCATGGTTAGAATCAGATTTAGAAGAATGCTTAGGTGGTACAAAATCTGCAGCAATAATCTGATTCTCACTCTTATGTTTGTCCTCATTTTTTAATCTACTAGCTCTAGCAAGATCATCTTTCAAAATTTGTTCCGGAGTCATGGGTTTAAGTCCAATTTTCTTGCCAGCATGTGTAAGAGAATACTGATTTGTTTTACCATTATGTACAGATTCTCTATCAAATTGCCATGGTCTACCAAGTAACAAAGAACAAGCTTGCATAGGTACAACATCACAATCAACAAAATCTGAATAAGTACCAATAGTAAAATGCACGCGTGCAGTTCTTGTTACCTTGAGCTTACGGGAGCTCTCAAACCATTGAATGTAATATGGATGAGGTCGTTGTCGTGTGGGCAGAGCAAGCTTCTCCACCATGTCAATACTAGCCAGATTGTTACAACTCCCTCCATCAATGATGATCCGGATAGCTCTCTCCTTAACAACGCCTCTTGTTTGAAACAAGTTGTGGCGTTGATCATGCTCAGCCTTGCTCAATTGCACACTCAAGACACGTTGTGCAACTAAGCTCTTGTATTGATCAGCAGTTTCAGCTCCCATTACCTCCATCTCCTTGTCAGAATCAGAATTGGCACCATCACGTGCAGCAATAAGTGCCAATGTATCATCATCAAAATCACTTGCAGAGTCATATTCGCCATCTTCAAGTACCACCATCACACGTTTGGTTCTGCATTCTTTTTCAATGTGACCAAACCCAAAACACTTGCGACATTGAATATCGCGAGTCTTCCCCGTGGAGGCCATGGAAGAAGAACTCCGTGTCGGACCAGCAGATGGTGATGGAGCAGGAGCAGGAGCAGGAGCAGGTGGCGTTCTTGACGTCGGCGTGGTATACCTGGAGGTGGAAGGACCTGGTGCATCCCCACGAGAAGGTGGAGCTGATTGGCGCGCAGACCATGAAGAAGTACGACCTGCAGAATTATTAGCTCTTCTCCACGATGGTTGACGATCCTGCACTTCAAGTTCAGCTTTGCAAGCAAGGTGAAATAAACGAGTAATAGTGTTGTACTCCTTATAGTCTAAAATATGCTGAATCTCCTTATTTAAACCACCAAAGAAACGTGCAAGCATAGCTTCATTATCCTCTACAATACCACAACGAATCATGCCTGTTTGTAACTCTTGATAATACTCTTGTACCGAATTTTTGCCTTGTTCTAAACGAGTTAATTTCTTAAGCAAGTCCCGTTGATAATGTGGAGGTACAAAACGAGTACGCATGGCATGTTTTAGACCAAGCCAAGTAGCAGGAATATTAGCATGATTGACTCGACAATATTCAGACCACCAGATAGAAGCAAAATCAGTAAATTCACATGTAGCAGCACTAACACGCAAATGCTCAGGGTAGCGTAAACATGCAAAACGTTGCTCTACCTCTAATTCCCAAGTGAGATATGCATCAGGATTATATCGACCCTCAAATGGCGGAATATTTAATTTTAGCTTAGCCACATGGTCATCATCACGTACCGGACGTGGAGGTGGACGAGCGTTGCGGTTGTATTGCCGCGGACGGCCAGGTGCAGGTTGTTGGACCTCGTCCTCGTCGAGCTCGTTTTCATCTTCGAACTCGTTTTCCCCCTCGTCAGCAGCATATCCGTCCTGGGTGGCCGCCTCCGTAGCGGCCGCAGCAGCTGCCGCAGCTGTAAGAGGAACGCGGCGAGCACGTGGTACAGGGACGGCCGGCCGTGGCAGTGGTGGTAAACGGGCCAGGACTTCCTGGAACCGGGCGTCGAGCTTGGTGTTGAAGGATGCCTCAAGACCAGCCATCTTGTCCATCGCATCAGAAAGCTTGGAATCAACATCACCCAAGCGTGTGTCCACATCTTGTGCACGCCCCACCAACAGCCGTGTGAAGTGGGCATGCAACTCTGCACTAGTCATCTTCTCGGGATCAACATCATCCTTCGGGGTTCCTGTCATGGTTAGCGTGGAAGCAAGCACAAATATATATACCTATGCACTACGGAATATGGTGGGATCACGCGTAATCCGTCAAGCGGTATACAAAGCTCTTACAAGTTCTTACCCAACAGGAGGAAGGTGATATGCAACCAGCAAAGAACAGCGACTCCCAAAATTGCACAAGCGATTACCAGGTGTCGATACAAAGCACGTGCAGAAATATGTGGAGCTGTAGGATGGCTTATATGGTAGCAAAAACAACAGCAAGTATCAAAACAGCAATGCAAAGCTGAAAGAATGCTCAACCGCAGTACTGTGCTGGTCCTAGGCTATACCGAGCTAGAGACGCGAGCCGAGAACACTAAGAAAGTCACGGCGTGGCCCAACAAGCAGAAAGGAACAGCTCCCAAGCAAAAAATAAGTGAAGATCTGCAGGAATTGGCAGGTCTGAAACTTCGGAGGGCAAAAACTCGGCCTTCCCGGCCTTTTTTGGGAGTTCTGAGTGTCGCACAACAACCTAGTGGTTGTGGTCACGTAGATCTTTTCGCTACGAACATTTTGAGTACTCGCACGTCGAAAACGGAGTTCGTATGCAAAAGTTATGGCCAGTTGAAATTTGCTGTCGAAAACCGTCAAAAACTGACGAAACTGTCCAATTCGGACTGAAATCGGACTGCACTAGTAGGAACGGGTCAACCCGACTTGGATGCGGAGTTGACTTTTTTTTTTTTTGCTCCTCTTGACTGGCGACCGAAACCTAACTCACGGACTCTGAAAAAGGTACGGATGAAATTGGAAAGAACGAACAAGAACTTATGTGAAGGCGGTGGCGGAAGTATATGGCGTGGTGGTGGAAGGATATGGCGGAGCAGTGGTGCAAGCGTGCGGCGGCGGCGGGACTAAGGTGAAACGAACTCGAAACTCTAAAGGAACAGACACTAAGACCAGCAAGTCGACACGCGGATGCAGACACAAATTCAACGATGCAAACTGAAAAGACAATGCAAAGGCTCGGATGGTTTATGGGACGAGATGATCTAAACCCTAACTGTATTTTTGGCTTTTTCGTGGTTTATAGGTATGAACACAGATGCAATCTAAACTACGAAAACAGTAAATCTCACCGAGCAACCTGAAATCTGATACCACTTGATAGGGCAAAGGTGTCCGATCTTTCGATGAGATCTTGATACGTCGATTTGGTGGGTGGAGTTTGTGCTTGACGATCCGACTACACGTGCGAAGCTCGTGCGCCAATGCAATCGCTAGGACAATCTCCGGGAGTTACTGATCTTGCGGATGCACGATCAGCCTGACCAGCGAGGGTCTTAATTCCTACCTGAAATCGAGAACAAGTAAGAACTAATACAGCAATCAAGATATTGCGGATGAAAGATGTATGCTTTATTCAAAAGGTGGGATTCCGAATAGGCGGTCTTCTTCTGGGCGATTGGCCTCAAAAGTCGAGCTCGTAGTTGCAGCAATGGCTAACTTTTAGTCTAATCAAAATCCGAGTTCTAATGACGGCTACGGGGGGTATTTGAGGAGGAAAAGGTAGGGATGCGACCAGCCTTGGGTAGGGTGGTCGAACGGAGCCCTAACAGGCCTTTTCTCCTCAAATTCGGACTCCTAAAAGTGGCTGTCTTATTTGCTGCGAAAATTACATGGGCCTGGCCCAAAAATAGAAGTGACGCAGCACCATATGTATCTATGGACGAAATTATGAAGTAGCTCTTTGTATATTTCGTCCAAGTCTTCATCCCTCATTATGGTGGCTTCAAAGTTCTGAAATCTCCACTCGTGGCATCTTCTTCAATCCTCAAACGCTTGCTGCCATCTCCATGCACGATCATGCTCCAATGCTTGTCCCTCTCATCCATGCTAGGTCCATCATTCCTAAGAGTAACAAACATATCTGATTTAGGCAGCATCATATTCTCATGTATGTGAGAAAGAGTTCCAAGAAACGAAAGTACCTGATAGTTAAGTTGCTTGGCACGAGCTCGAGTGATGGGTCCTTGTATGTGTTCCGCTGTAGGTGCAGTGGGTGTATCAATAGATGGAATGTCCTCATCAATAGAGATGGCCCCCATAGAAATGAAGGTGCGACCATAGATATGGCCCCATAAAATGGATCCTGATTGCCATTTATCCAAAGTTTTCCATGCCATATATTCACCCAGGTGATTCATTAATTAGGTTGTTTTGCCATATGAAAACAAATATTTTCTCCAACACATTTCCATAACATGAATTTCCCTCCCACGCATCTAGTAGCATAGCATTCATCTATCATACGTTGGCAACAAGGGAACAAGTCATGGAATATTCATATGGCTATCCTACCTGGGTTTCATAGCATAGCATAATACTATAAAGAAAATCCTACACATGCAGTCTATGAAATTCAACTACATGCTTAAGAAAAATAGTAGGACATTTATGAAGTGAACTTGCCTTGGTTGAGATTGCTAGTATCACAATCCTCACAACAACACTGGTTACACTCCGAGCAATCTACACGATTGACAAACATTGCATTCAATACACACATACAAGACAACACACAATGCAAAGAATGATATGCATGCCATGACATGAATGATCAAAGTTTTTGCTTCTGCTGAAGTGTGTTTGATCAAAACAAAGTTTTTGTTCAAAATTTATTTTGCAAAACGTTGGTGCAAGAATAAACTAAAATAGGGTTTTCCATTTAACAGACAAGGTATAAGTTAGATAAATGCAAACAACAATGTAGAGACTTATATTATTTACAACAGAGAGTTCTATGGTTCAATAATGATTTTTCAGAACCAATGCAAAAGGAATCAACCAATTTGCATTTTTAGAAACTAGTCGTCAACCCGTGCGGCTGCACGGGCTAGTTTGTTCTAAAAATAAAAATATGCCTTAGGGTGTTTGTATTTTTTTTGAGTATTCTTAGAGTAGGTGATAGTGAACTTATTTATAACTATGTGAACTCCTAGTTCCCGCACAAAACAGACATTTCATTAATTAGTTCTAATTAGTGAAAGTTTTCTTATTTTGCTCTCTAATCTTCAGTTGTCCTCTTATATGTTAGAATTTTGTTATAATAATATTTTCTTCTGTTTCCTTGCCCGAGCTGTAGAAGTTCTCGCTACTGCTAATGTTGCATACATATAATCCATCTAACTAAAATATTGTGTCTAAGAAGACAAAATATAAGTGTCTAGATACATCTAAATTTAGGAAAATCTCTAACATCGTTTTGGGGCTGGAGAGAGTAAATTTAATCAATCATGATTAGAGTAGTATTTATTGTTTGCATTTCACTTTATATCAGGATTTTCACAGTTTCACATGGCTCTTATTTTGTTGATATAAATCTAAGCACAATAATATTGCATAGTCCGACGTTCTTAGATATGTGACTTTCCTTGCACATAAACGTTCTCTTGTATACAAAACTTGGACTATTAGTTTATATATTAATATTTAACTGAAAAGCTAATATAATTGTGATTCTTAGAAATATATTCATTGACGAATGTAGTACTCCCTCTATTCAAAAAATAATATCTCAACTTGCTATTTAAGTTGAAACATGTTATCCACATTTGAAATATAGCAAAAGATTTATGTTTGTGAATTAATTGCTAGCTGCATGTAGTAGGATATCATAACAGAGCCTAACATATCAGCTATTTCAGGACCAAGTGCCTACGCACTATGGATAAAAGTAGCTGCAGCTCCATACGCATGTACCTATGGTACACTTCAGCGCTTTAGCAAATTTATTGCTACATGTGGTTTAATAAAATACACTTCCGTGTTATTACCTGAATAAAACATGGAGATCAGATGAAGATAATGCATGGAATCTTATTAAAAAATAATGTAGAGGACATTGTACTGTACAACGACACACATGTAGCGATCTTCTTTGTCTACCAAACTCTTCCGTCACCCCTCCGAAATTATGTTTCTTGCAGCAGCCATTGCTTTACTGTAGACTGAATTCAATTTCTCGTAGTTGAGGTTGCTGTCCATGTCCAGCCACCCCTAGCATACACACATGTATGCTTTGGAACTTCCTGTATATATGCATGATTCATCAAAATAAGAAAGATGTCAGGTCTGCCTTGTGATCGATACCGGCCTTAGAAAAATAGTGATATTGTTCATGCATACGGTGGAGACTTAGAGTAGATATTGGTGTACACGCAACCATGTTTGATGCATTCCCGAGTCGACGAATAGCACGCCTATGAGTAGAAAAGTCAAATCTACAGACATAGAAACTACTACTCTCTCTGATCCATATTACTTTTCACTAATACGGATATATCTACCCACTAAAATGTGTCTAGATACATCTATTTTAGTGAAAAGTATTATGGACAGGACGGAGTACTATATTGATCATCCCAGTTGCAAAGTATCACATGATCCATGCTTTGTACAAATCTACAGACGTAAATTATCACTTTGCATCTGGATACATACATCCGAGGTAGCCGCCACCGACATCCAGCGATGTAGGAGGAGACACTCAATCGTCGTCTCCTGTGTTAGCGTCGAGCTCTCGAGCCTAGCCTGTCATGACTCGTAAGGTAGCTGCAGACCAATTCGTCCTCTGTCATACCGAGCGCCGAGCTTGCTGAAATTCAAACGCTGCCTGATAGGGCAAAGGTGTCCGATCTTTCGATGAGATCTTGATATGTTGATTTGGTGGGTGGAGTTCGTGCTTGACGATCCGACTACACGTGCGAAGCTCGTGCGCCAATGCAATCGCTAGGACAATCTCCGGGAGTTACTGATCTTGCAGATGCACGACCAGCCTGACCAGCGAGGGTCTTAATTCCTACCTGAAATCGAGAACAAGTAAGAACTAATACTGCAATCAAGATATTGCGGATGAAAGATGTATGCTTTAATCAAAAGGTGGGATTCCGAATAGGCGGTCTTCTTCTGGGCGATTGGCCTCAAAAGTCGAGCTCGTAGTTGCAGCAATGGCTAACTTTAGTCTAAACAAAATCTGAGTTCTAATGACGGCTACGGGGGGTATTTGAGGAGGAAAAGGTAGGGGTGCAACCAGCCATGGGTATGGTGGTCGAACGGAACCCTAATAGGCCTTTTCTCCTCAAATTCGGACTCCTAAAAGTGGTTGTCTTATTTGCTGCGAAAATTACATGGGCCTGGCCCAAAAATAGAAGTGACGCAACACCATATTTATCTATGGACGAATTTATGAAGTAGCTCGTTGTATATTTCGTCCAAGTCTTCATCCTTCATTATGGTGGCTTCAAAGTTCTGAAATCTCCACTCGTGGCATCTTCCTACATCCCTTGTCCCTCTCATCCATGCTAGGTCCATCATTCCTAAGAGTAACAAACATATCTGATTTAGGCAGCATCATATTCTCATGTATGTGAGAAAGAGTTCCAAGAAATGAAAGTACCTGATAGTTAAGTTGCTTGGCACGAGCTCGAGTGATAGGTCCTTGTATGTGTTCCGCTGTAGGTGGAGCGGGTGTATCAATAGAAGGGATGTCCTCATCATGCTCCCCTTCTTGAATTGAAGTCGTCCTCGACGCAACCTCATCTTCTTCACCGAAGTAAGGCTTTAAATCTGCAATGTTAAATATAGGACTTACCGTACCAAAATCTGCAGGAAGCTCAAGTTTATATGCATTATCATTGATTTTCTCTATCACCTTAAAAGGACCATCAGCACGTGGCATTAACATAGACTTGCGCAAATCAGGAAAATGATCTTTGCGCAAATGCAACCAAACAAGATCACCAACCTCAAACACAACATGCTTTCGTCCTCTATCCCCAACAACTTTATACTTAACATTCATGCGTTCTATGTTGTCTTTAGTAGTTGCATGCAATTTTAAAATCAATTCAGCACATTGTGTAGCATCGAAATTATTTTGCACTGAAGATGGTAAAGGCAACAAATCAATAGGTGCACGTGGAACAAAACCATAGACAATCTGAAAAGGGCTCATCTTTGTGGTAGAATGCAGCGAACGATTATAAGAAAATTCAATATGAGGCAAACACTCTTCCCACAATTTTAAGTTCTTCCTTAAAACAGCCCGCAACATGGTAGATAAAGTTCTATTAACTACTTCAGTTTGTCCATCAGTTTGGGGATGACATATAGTACTAAACAGCAATTTAGTCCCCAACTTAGCCCATAAACATCTCCAAAAGTGGCTAAGAAATTTAGTATCACGGTCAGAAACAATAGTATTTGGCACACCATGCAAACGAACGATATCACGAAAAAACAAATCAGCAATGTGCGCAGCATCATCGGTCTCGTGACAAGGAATAAAGTGTGCCATCTTAGAAAACTGATCCACAACAACAAAAATACTATCCCTCCCCTTCTGTGTACGAGGTAATCCCAAAACAAAGTCCATCGAAATATCCTCCCAAGGAACACTAGGAACAGGAAGAGGCATATATAAACCATGTGGATTAAGGCGAGACTTAGCTTTTTGACAAGTAGTGCAGCGTGCCACGAATCTCTCAACATCTCGCCGCATGCGTGGCCAAAAGAAGTGTGCAGCAAGAACATCCTTCGTCTTCTTGACACCAAAGTGTCCCATTAATCCTCCTCCATGCGCCCCCTGTAACAACAAAAGACAAACGGAACCATCTGGGATGCATAGTTTGTTAACACGGAACACAAATCCATCATTAAGAATGAATTTGTTCCATGTTCTACCATCTTTACAATTCTGCAACACATCTTTAAATTCAGCATCATGCAAGTATTGTTCCTTGATAGTTTCCAACCCAAAAATTTTGAAGTCAAGCTGAGATAACATAGTATAATGGCGCGACAAAGCACCAGCAATATTATTATCTTTACCCTTTTTGTGTTTGATAACATAAGGAAAAGATTCAATAAATTCAACCCACTGTGCATGGCGACGATTCAGTTTTGCTTGACTACGAATATGCTTCAAAGATTCATGATCAGAATATATAACAAATTCTTTAGGCCATAAATAATGTTGCCAAGTTTCTAATGTCTGAACCAGCGCATATAATTCTTTATCATAAGTAGAATAGTTCAGACTAGGCCCACTCAAATTTTCACTAAAATATGCTACAGGTTTGCCCTCTTGTAATAACACACCTCCCAAACCAATTCCACTAGCATCACATTCAAGTTCAAACGTCTTATTAAAATCAGGAAGTTGGAGTAATGGAGCATGGGTTAACTTATCTTTCAGTATGATGAAGGCCTCTTGTTGTGCATCGCCCCAAACAAAGGGCACATCCTTCTTTGTTAGCTCATTCAATGGCGCAGCAATAGAACCAAAATCTTTGACAAAGCGCCTATAAAACCCAGCGAGACCAAGAAAACTCCTCACTTGTGTGACCGTCTTGGGCTGCGGCCAATTCTCAATAGCTTCGATCTTGGCTGGATCAACTTCAATTCCCTGTTCTGTAACAACATAACCAAGAAAAGCAACTCTATTTGTGCAAAAGGTGCACTTCTCAAGATTACCATACAAACGTGCATCACGTAAAGCATTGAAAACAGCACGTAAATGATCCAAATGGTCCTCTAAAGATTTGCTATATATGAGAATGTCATCAAAATATACCACCACAAAACGACCAATAAAAGCACATAAAACTTCGTTCATCAGTCTCATAAAGGTACTAGGTGCATTAGTTAAACCAAACGGCATTACTAACCACTCATATAAACCGAACTTAGTTTTATAAGCTGTTTTCCATTCATCTCCTAATTGCATACGAATTTGGTGGTAACCACTACGCAAATCAACTTTAGAGAACATAATAGAACCACTCAACTCATCTAGCATGTCATCCAAACGAGGTATAGGGTGACGATATCGAATGGTAATATTATTAATAGCTCGACAATCAGTACACATGCGATAAAGAACCATCTTTCTTAGGTACTAAAATAATAGGAACAACGCATGGACTAAGAGACTCACGAATATAACCTTTGTCCAATAAACTCTGGATTTGTCGTTGGATCTCTTTTGTTTCTTTAGGATTGGTGTGATATGGCGCACGGTTCGGCAGCGAGGCTCCTGGAATCAAATCAATTTGGTGTTCTATCCCACGAATAGGTGGAAGTCCAGGTGGAACATCTTGTGGAAAAACGTCCATGTATTCCTGCAAAAGGTTAGCAACCGCAGGTGGCAAAGAAGGAGGCATATCCTCAAATGAAAACAGAACTTCTTTGCAAACAATGGCATAACATGGAGTAATATTGACATCAATTTCAGCAAGATCAGATTTGCTAGCAAGTAAACAAGGATTCTTCAAACGAATTTCAGTAGCATGGTTAGAATCAGATTTAGAAGAATGCTTAGGGGGTACAAAATCTGCAGCAATAATCTGATTCTCACTCTTATGTTTGTCATCGTTTTTTAATCTACTAGCTCTAGCAAGATCATCTTTCAAAATTTGTTCCGGAGTCATGGGTTTAAGTCCAATTTTCTTGCCAGCATGTGTAAGAGAATACTGATTAGTTTTACCATTATGTACAGATTCTCTATCAAATTTCCATGGTCTACCAAGTAACAAAGAACAAGCTTGCATAGGTACAACATCACAATCAACAAAATCTGAATAAGTACCAATAGTAAAATGCACGCGTGCAGTTCTTGTTACCTTGAGCTTACGGGAGCTCTCAAACCATTGAATGTAATAGGGATGAGGTCGTTGTCGTGTGGGTAGAGCAAGCTTCTCCACCATGTCAATACTAGCCAGATTGTTACAACTCCCTCCATCAATGATGATCCGGATAGCTCTCTCCTTAACAACGCCTCTTGTTTAAAACAAATTGTGGCATTGATCATGCTCGGCTTTGCTCAATTGCACACTCAAGACATGTTGTGCAACTAAACTCTTGTATTGATCAGCAGTCTCAGCTCCCATTACCTCCATCTCCTTGTCAGAATCAGAATTGGCACCATCACGTGCCGCAATAAGTGCCAGTGTATCATCATCAAAATCACTCGCAGAGTCATATTCGCCATCTTCAAGCACCACCATCACAGGTTTGGTTCTGCATTCTTTTTCGATGTGACCAAACCCAAAACATTTGCAACATTGAATGTCGCGAGTCTTCCCCGTGGAGGCCATGGAAGAAGAACTCCGTGTTGGACCAGCAGATGGTGATGGAGCAGGAGTAGGTGGCGTTCTTGACGTCAGCGTGGTATACCTGGAGGTGGAAGGACCTGGTGCATCCCCACGAGAAGGTGGAGCTGATTGGCGCGCAGACCATGAAGTAGTACGACCTGCAGAATTATTAGCTCTTCTCCATGATGGTTGACGATCCTGCACTTCAAGTTCAGCTTTGCAAGCAAGGTGAAATAAACGAGTAATAGTGTTGTACTCCTTATAGTCTAAAATATGCTGAATCTCCTTATTTAAACCACCAAAGAAACGTGCAAGCATAGCTTCATTATCCTCTACAATACCACAATGAATCATGCCCGTTTGTAACTCTTCATAATACTCTTGTACGGAATTTTTGCCTTGTTCTAAATGAGTTAATTTTTTAAGCAAGTCCCGTTGATAATGTGGAGGTACAAAACGCGTACGCATGGCATGTTTTAGACCAAGCCAAGTAGCAGGAATATTAGCATGATTGACTCGACAATGTTCAGACCACCAGATAGAAGCAAAATCTATAAATTCACATGTAGCAGCACTAACACGCAAATGCTCAGGGTAGCGTAAACATGCAAAACGTTGCTCTACTTCTAATTCCCAAGTGAGATATGCATCAGGATTATATCTACCCTCAAATGGCGGAATATTTAATTTCAGCTTGGCCACATGGTCATCATCACGTACCGGACGCGGAGGCGGACGAGCGTTGCGGTTGTATTGCTGCGGACGGCCAGGTGCAGGTTGTTGGACCTCGTCCTCCTCGAGCTCGTTTTCATGTTCGAACTCGTTTTCCCCCTCGTCAGCAGCATATCCATCCTGGGTGGCCGCTTCTGTAGCGGCTGCAGCAGCTGCCGCGGCTGTAACGGTACCCGCAGAAGGCGGTATGAGAGGAACACGGCGAGCACATGGTACATGGATGCCCGGCTGTGGCTGTGGTGGTAAACGGGCCAGGACTTCCTGGAACCGGGCATCGAGCTTGGTGTTGAAGGATGCCTCAAGACCAGCAATCTTGTCCATCGCATCAGAAAGCTTAGAATCAACATCACCCAAGCGTGTGTCCACATCCTGTGCACGCCCCACCAACAGCCGAGTGAAGTGGGCATGCAACTCTGCAGTAGTCATCTTCTCCGGATCAACATCATCCTTCGTGGTTCCTGTCATGGTTAGCGTAGAAGCAAGCACAAATATATATACCTACGCTCTACGGAATATGGTGGAAACACGCGTAATCCGTCAAGCGGTATACAAAGCTCTTACAAGTTCTTACCAAATAGGAGGAAGGTGATATGCAACCAGCAAAGAGCAGCGACTCCCAAAATTGCACAAAGCGATTACCAGGTGTCGATACAAAGCACGTGCAGAAATATGTGGAGCTGTAGGAAGGCTTATATGGTAGCAAAAATAGCAAATATCAAAACAGCAATGCAATGTTGAAAGAATGCTCAACCATGGTACTGTGCTGGTCCTAGGCTATACCGTGCTAGAGACGTGAGCCGAGAACACTAAGAAAGTCACGGCGGGGCACAACAAGCAGAAAGAAACAGCTCTAAAGCAAGATATAAGTGAAGATCTGCAGGAATTTTCGGGTCCGAAACTTCAGGGTCGCACAACAACATAGTGGTTGTGGTTGGATAGAACTTTTTGTGCTGAGCATTTTGAGTGGTCGCACGTTGAAAATGGAGTTCGTATGCAAAAGTTATGGCCAGTTGAAGTTTGCAATCGAAAACTGTCAAAAAACTAACGAAACTGTCCAAATCGGACTAGATTCGGACTGGACTAGTAAGAACGGGTCAAACCGACTTGGATGCGGATTTGACTTTTTTTTCGGAATTTTTTTTGTTGCTTTTTTTTTCCTCTTGCCTGGCGACCGAAACTTAACTCACGGACTCTGAAAAAGGCACGGATGAAATTGGGAGGAATGAACAAAATCTAATGTGAAGTCGGTGGCGGAGGTATATGGCGTGGTGGTGGAAGGATATGGTGGAGCAGTGGTGGAAACGTGCAGCGGCGGCGTGACTATGGCGATTCGAACTCGAAACTCTAAAGGAACAGACACTAAGACCAGCAACTCGACACGCGGATGCAGACACAAATTCAACGATGCAAACTGAAAAGACAATGCAAAGGCTCGGATGGTTTATGGGACGAGATGATCTAAACCCTAACTGTATTTTTGGCTTTTTCGTGGTTTATAGGTATGAACACAGATGCAATCTAAACTACGAAAATAGTAAATCTCACCGAGCAACCTGAAATCTGATACCACTTGATAGGGCAAAGGTGTCCGATCTTTCGATGAGATCTTGATATGTCGATTTGGTGGGTGGAGTTCGTGCTTGACGATCCGACTACATGTGCGAAGCTCGTGCGCGAATGCAATCGCTAGGACAATCTCCGGGAGTTACTGATCTTGCGGATGCACGACTAGCCTGACCAGCGAGGGTCTTAATTCCTACCTAAAATCGAGAACAAGTAAGAACTAATACTGCAATCAAGATATTGTGGATGAAAGATGTATGCTTTATTCAAAAGGTGGGATTCCGAATAGGCGGTCTTCTTCTGGGCGATTGGCCTCAAAAGTCGAGCTCGTAGTTGCAGCAATGGCTAACTTTAGTCTAAACAAAATCCGAGTTCTAATGACGGCTACGGGGGGTATTTGAGGAGGAAAAGGTAGGGGTGCGACCAGCCATGGGTATGGTGGTCGAACGGAACCCTAACAGGCCTTTTCTCCTCAAATTCGGACTCCTAAAAGTGGTTGTCTTATTTGCTGCGAAAATTACATGGGCCTGGCCCAAAAATAGAAGTGACGCAGCACCATATTTATCTATGGACGAATTTATGAAGTAGCTCGTTGTATATTTCGTCCAAGTCTTCATCCTTCATTATGGTGGCTTCAAAGTTCTGAAATCTCTACTCGTGGCATCTTCTTCCATCCCTTGTCCCTCTCATCCATGCTAGGTCCATCATTCCTAAGAGTAACAAACATATCTGATTTAGGCAGCATCATATTCTCATGTATGTGAGAAAGAGTTCCAAGAAACGAAAGTACCTGATAGTTAAGTTGCTTGGCACGAGCTCGAGTGATAGGTCCTTGTATGTGTTCCGCTATAGGTGGAGTGGGTGTATCAATAGAAGGGATGTCCTCATCACCGCCCTCATGGTGGCCGAACGCCCTGCTGCGTCGAGCTTTGGACATCAGCCGCGACATCTCCTTCCTAGATGGCCCTGCGTTATCGACGTCCGATGGCCAGACGTCCGATCAGATAAGACTGAGAAGTTGTTCAATTATTTAAAAGAACATGTATCTTCCATATTAGACGCAAAGCTGGTAGGATTCTCACGAAGAGAACTACGTTTAGACTATGACCCATAATCCCGTAAGCCTCCGGGACACCACAAAACTTGATAAGGGGTTGCCCGATCTTCTCAGTGAGCCGATGTAGATGGATGATAATTTGGTGGATAATCTGTGAGACACACACGAACTCTCCGGCTGTTCCCCCGTTGCCAATGCAACAGATCTTCAACCCTATGGATATTCGAGACACCACACACCTGCGCACGTAGCCGCCGACCACGAAGCGGTTCTGCAATCTCCTAATTCCCAATGGAACAACAGATCACACTTGAATTCTCAGTAGCAAAACTCCAGATCGAAACAAACTTGGAGTGGGGTAGATATTCCGAGCGAAACACAGAGGAATATATGATTTCAGAGGAAAGCTTACAAGCAATTTCGTTCTGATATTTGGGGGTAATCTAAACGTAGTCTAAACGACAGAAGGGGGTGCCCTAGGGGTACTTAAAGGGGTTGGGGCATCCTGGGCAAAGACCTGGCCCAAAACCAACCTGTTTTGGGCCTAAACGGACTCGGTTCGACTCAAACTGGTACATACCGACCCATACATGGGTTCAACCTATTTTGGCACGCAGGCCATGAGTGTGGCGCGCCTTAGACTCGTAGACATCACGTCGAAGGCTGTCCTAGCGCGCCATCTTGTGCTCTCTCTCATGTAGACTTGATGTTCTGGTGATCTCCAGGTGCGCCTACCTCCCTCTCCTCCCTCGCGCACTTGATCTTCAAGTCTTGCTCATCTCGCTGCGACACGTCTCCTCCTCGTGCAATGCTTGTGTTATCAACAAACCTAATCATACATAGATGCATAGACTTAGGTAGTATAAAGCTCTCATTAAATAAAACATCAGGTTCAATTAAGAGTGAGTTCACGTGTTGTTCCAATAGCTTTGCACGTGCTCTTGTAATTGGTCCAATCCTAATCTCGTTGGACTTCTTCGTAGCAACATCTTCATCATCAATAGGAGCAGGAGATAATGGTGGTGTAATAGCGATGTCCTCATCATCCTCGCCCCCCTTCAAAAGGTGTCGACCTCGACGCTGCAAGGTCTTCACCTTCATATGGTGTCAAATCAGCAACGTTGAAGCTATTGCTCACGCCATACTCAGCTATAGGAAGATCTATCTTGTAGGCATTATCATTAATCTTGGCAAGAACCTTGTACGGACCAGCACCACGGGGCAACAACTTGGACTTACGTAGTTGTGGAAATCTGTCCTTGCGAAAGTGTACCCAAACCATATCACCAGGCTGGAACAAAACCTCCTTTCGCTTCTTGTTTGCACGATCTGCAGTATACTTGCCTTCCTTCTCGATAGCCTTTTTAGTCTTCACATGAATCTTCCTCACAAAATCTGCCCTCTTTGATGCCTCCATATTGACTCGCTCTTGGATAGGAAGAGGCAACAAATCAAAAGGCGTAATGGGTTTGAAACCATAGACCACCTCGAAAGAACATAGCTGCGTGGTAGAGTGAACCGCCCTATTATATGCAAACTCCACATGCGGCAAACAATCTTCCCAGTCACGCAGGTTCTTCTTGATCATGCATCGCGTCACTGTTGAAAGTGTGCGATTGACCACCTCCGTTTGACCATCAGTTTGGGGATGACATGCAGTGCTGAATAATAAATTTGTGCCCAGCTTTCCCCAAAGTGTCTTCCAGAAATAGCTCATAAACTTCACATCACGATAAGAGACAATTGTCTTGGGTACTCCATGCAAGTGTACAATGTCCCTGAAAAACAGGTTAGCAATATGCGACGCATCGTCGCTTTTGTGGCAGGCAATAAAATGAGCCATCTTAGAAAATCTGTCCACTACCACAAATATAGAATCATGGCCTCTTTTAGTCCTAGGCAAACCTAATACAAAATCCATGCTAATATCCTCCCATGGTGTAGTAGGTTCAGGTAATGGAGTATACAAACCGTGAGGCTTCAGCTTGGACTTCGACTTGTTGCATGTAATGCAACGCTTGACAAACCTGTCCACATCACGCCTCATCCTAGGCCAATAAAAGTGATCAGCGAGCATGAGTAGCGTCTTCTCACGCCCAAAGTGACCCATCAAACCGCCGGCATGTGATTCCTGCAACAATAGCAAACGCACGAACGATTCTGGAACACATAGTTTGTTAGCACGAAACAAAAACCCATCATGGATGTGATATTTATCCCATGCTTTCCCACCAGTACACATGCTATATGGCGCTGAAAAATCATGATCAGTAGCATATAAATCACACAAACTCTCTAAACCAGGAACCTTAATGTCTAATTGTGTCAACAACATGTTCTTCCTAGAGAGAGCATCAGCAACCACATTGTCTTTACCCTTTTATGTTTAATTATGTATGGAAAAGACACAATGAACTCAACCCACTTAGCAAGACGCCTATGCAAATTAGATTGAGCTTTCAGATATTTCAAAGCTTCATGATCAGAATGTATGATAAATTCTTTTGGCCACAAATAATGTTGCCAAACCTCAAGAACTCTAACAAGTGCATACAATTCTTTATCATAAACTGTATAGTTCAACCTCGCACCACAAAGTTTTTCAGAAAAATAGGCAATAGGCCTACCCTCTTGCATCAAAACACCACCAATACCAATGCCACTAGCATCACATTCAATCTCAAATTGCTTAGTAAAATCTGGTAGTGCCAGCAAAGGTGCAGAAGTTAACAAACGTTTTAGCTCATCAAAGGCATTATCTTGGGCTGCGCCCCATACAAATTCTACACCTTTCTTAGTTAACTCATTCAAAGGTGCAGTAATAGTACTAAAGTCTTTCACAAAACGGCGATAAAAACCAGCAAGACCGTGAAAACTTCGTACTTGACTAACATTCATAGGAGTAGGCCAATTTTGAATAGCTTCAATTTTAGATGCATCGACCTCTACTCCATGCTTAGAAACAGCAAATCCCAGAAATATGACCTTATCTTTGCAAAATGTGCACTTCTCAAGGTTACCATATAACTTAGCATCACACAACACTTGCAAAACTTGTCAAATATGATCACTATGTTCAGATTCATTGCGGCTGCAGATCAATATATCATCAAAATACACAACCACAAACTTGCCAATAAAATTGCGCAAAACATGGTTCATTAATCTCATAAAAGTACTTGGTGCATTAGTTAACCCAAAAGGCATGACTAACCACTCATATAAACCAAATTTTGTTTTAAAGGCTGTTTTCCACTCATCCCCCTCTTTCATCCTAATTTGATGATAACCACTACGCAAATCAATTTTAGAGAAAACAGCAGCACCACTCAATTTATCAAGCATATCTTCCAAGTGTGGAATAGGGTGACGATATCGAATAGTGATGTTATTTATTGCTCTACAATCTACACACATGCGCCAGGTACCATCTTTCTTAGGAACTAAAATAACAGGAACAGCACAGGGGCTTAAGCTCACACGAATATAACCTTTGTCGAGAAGCGCTTGTACTTGTTTCTGAATTTCTTTTGTCTCCTCGGGGTTGGTGCGGTATGGTGCTCGGTTGGGCAACGATGCTCCTGGAATCAAGTCTATTTGATGCTCAATGCCTCGCAAAGGTGGCAGACCTGCAGGCACCTCTTCCGGAAACACGTCGCTGAATTCCTGTAACACATTAGAAACACCAATAGATAGAGGGGTCGTGTCATTAGAAACCAAAATGTTACCCTTGTACATAAGCACAAGAGGAACAGATGTAGGATCCTCATGAAACTCTCTCAAATCAGATTTGGTGGCTAACATTACTAAGGAATGCGCTCCCTCACTCATATTTTTACCACTCAGATTTGGCTTGTGGCTCTCCCTCACCGGAAGTGTAGGCTCTCGTCTATCTACTCTCTCACTCTCTTTCTCAAGATTGACTTCAATTTTTTGACGAGATTCATTTACAATAGCTTGCGGTGTCATAGGTCTCAAAGTAACATCCTTGCCATGCCAATGTAACTGATATGTGTTGGCTTTCCCATTGTGACGGACATCACGATCATATTGCCATGGGCGGCCCAACAACAAATGACATACTGTCATAGGAACCACATCACACTCGACGGTGTCTTTATATGGTCCAATCTGAAACTCAATACGCACCATGTGGCTGATCTTCATCTCTCCACTATCACTTAGCCACTGAATAAAATATGGATTGGGGTGCGGGATATATTTGAGCTTCAGTTTTGTACAGAGCTCTTTACTAGCCAAATTGCGACAACTCCCACCATCAATTATAACCTTGCACGCCTTGCCAGGACCAACAGCAGCTTTTGTTTGAAACAAATTACACCGCTGTTCCGTAGAATCTGGGCTCACACTCAGCACCTTAGGCGAATAAACAATGGTAGGCAGTGATGACGCATCACCATAGAGCAGATCATCATCCTCCTCATCCAAATTTGGATCAGCATCATCAACTCTCTCATACTCTTCAGTTTCCTCATTTATCAACATAACCTTTTTATTGGGACAGTCTCGCCGGAAGTGACCCTTGCCACCACATGTATGACAGTTCATATCCCTATTTCTTGCTGTAGAATTGGAGGAACCAGTACCACTAGCAGTAGGTTGTGAAGTTTTTTTGGCATTGGAAATAACCGAATTAGGTTTTGAGGAAGCATTACCACGAAATCCAGAAGTACCACTAGAGGTAGGCACACTAGGGTCTGTCCGTGGGGAAAAATGACCTCTACTTGCTGTAGAGCGAGGTCCAAATTTAGCATCTTCAGCCAATGTCAATTCTGCCTCATGTGCTTGATGAAGCAAATCTGTCATATCAAAGTATTGGTGATGCCGAACAATGCGTCGAATGTTGTCAGTTAAACCAGCAAGAAAACGCTGCATTGTTTGTTCCTCTGGTTCACGCACCCTAGCACGCTGCATAATCAACTCCATCTCCTGATGATAGTCATCAACAGACTTAAGACCTTGCTTCAAATTCGTCAATCTATCATAGAGAGAACGAATATAATTGCGGGGAATAAAACAAGCACGCATCGCTTCTTTCATACCCCTCCATGTAATAATAGGTGGATCTCGAGCTTCAATCCTGGACTGAACAATATTATCCCACCAAAGCAATGCATATCCATCAAATTCCAAAGATGCAAGTTTTATTTTTCTATCCTCGGTGTACTCATGCATGCGCTATAGTTTTTCCACCTTTAGCTCCCAATTGAGGTACTCTTCCACATCAGTAGAACCAACAAACTTGGGTACAGTGAACTTTAGTTTGCCCAGCCCATCATCATCACGGTTGGCTGGTTGGGCAAAATCATCATCAAAGCGACGACGTGCGCCGAGAGGAGCAAAACCACGACCAGGCAGAATACCAGCACCTCGGCCTCCATTCCCACGACCACCATGACCACCAAGAAGCAATCCATCACGACGACCAGCAGTAGATGCAGCATTAGCGTCATCATGTGCATGATTGTCATCGTGGACACTCGCAGCAGCCTCATGATCAAGTGGTTGCTGGTGAGGTGGACGATCAAATGAAGCTTGCAACGTATGCACAACTTGTGTCAAATCTGTAGTAGAACGCTGAATTGTGGCCACAGTTTCTTGTGCCGCAGTGGCTATATGATGTGTTGCATTCAGCTTATTGTCAACAGCAAGAACATCGTCATGTAAACTATCACAAACAGCATTGAACCTCTTCGTCAAAGTATCACGAAGAGCTTCGTATTCATTCCAACGCACGACCTCATTTGGATCCTTTTTCTGCTGCACATCATCAGCCTCAGACATGATTAGTAGGTTAGTGCAAACAAAAATAGGTGTATGGTGGAACTCTCACAACTCACTCGAAACTGAGAGAAACGAGGTATCTTACCGTTCCAAAGTGAATAGAAGAGCTTACCAACTTGTATAGGCAAAAACGTGCACGGATGTGATGTAACGAATACCGAGGGAAAGACTATCACACGACAACCAGGGTATATGGTGGGGCTTGGTATGGATACCTAACTACACCAAAGTACAAGTCCTAGTGCTGATCGTATAACAAGAACCCACGGAAACGCACACGGTGGAGATAAATGGGGCAATGCAACTCTGAAAAAGAGCTTAACAGATATAAGTGACAACGCACAAGAGCTCGTGTTGCAATGCTCAAGAGAGACGCTAGCTGGCTCAAAGGAAACAGGCACAAGATTGCGCACACACACGGCAGCAGCCTGATAAGCACGAAAAAGCTAGTCTCGATGGGTAAGCTCCTAACACGATGCTATAGAATGGCTGTAGCTAAAGCTCACAAAATGTGTAGGAGGAACGCTATGTGGACACCGCGGCGTGTACTGCGTAGTGTAATTACAGTGTACGTCCCCCTTTTTTTTCTTTTTACCTTTTTTTTACACTATTCCAAAACTGGGCCAAAAATTAGTAGGCCGGTCTGGCGCCAGAGGCCAAACAGGCTCTGCACCCTAGCGAGCAGAGGGAGCGAGAGAACGCTCTAGCGGGCGCTAGGGGGGCAGATGTGCTCCGCGCCTAGGTGTCGATAGCGTCGCCCGTCCCAGACAGTCTCCGTCCTAGGGCGACGGAGCGGCCTGTTTTTTTTTTACGTACCCAGCGAGCGATCGATTCTGGCCTTCAAGGTAGCGATGCACACGAGTCCAAGATGCAGACGAGCCGTCGCGGGAAGAAACACCACGCACGCCCACAGACACCAAGATGCACACGAGTACAAGATGAATTTTGCACTTTGACTCGATGAGATCTGTGCGAGTGTCCAATATCCTAGATCAGGTAGAGAATTTCTGCCTGTTTCTTTTGGATCAGAACGAAAACGAATCTGCACAGACGACACAAAACTGCGAGACGTGATAGAAGACAAAACAAAAGAAAAAAATCTAGACGCAACTACGACTCAGGAAAGAAAAAGATACGCAAAAGACTACGACCAGCAGCTGAGAACTTGAACTCGATGCAATCTAGGCTATGACAAAACTAAGAACCCTAATTTTTTAAGGCTTTTTCTGGATAGGACGACAAAAACAAATCTACGGGGATGAATTTATGGATGCTCACCGAGGAAACGCTGGAATCTGATACCAAGATGATAAGGGGTTGCCCGATCTTCTCAGTGAGCCGATGTAGATGGATGATAATTTGGTGGATAATCTGTGAGATGCACACGAACTCTCCGGCTGTTCCCCCGTTGCCAATGCAACAGATCTTCAACCCTATGGATATTCGAGACACCACACACCTGCGCACGTAGCCGCCGACCACGAAGCGGTTCTGCAATCTCCTAATTCCCAATGGAACAGTAGATCACACTTGAATTCTCAGTAGCAAAACTCCAGATCGAAACAAACTTGGAGTGGGGTAGATATTCCGAGCGAAAACACAGAGGAATATATGATTTCAGAGGAAAGCTTACAAGCAATTTCATTCTGATGTTTGGGGGTAATCTAAACGTAGTCTAAACAACAGAAGGGGGTGCCCCAGGGGTACTTAAAGGGGTTGGGGCGTCCTGGGCAAAGACCTGGCCCAAAACCAACCTGTTTTGGGCCCAAACGGACTCGGTTTGACTCAAACTAGTACATACCGACCCATACATGGGTTCGACATATTTTGGCACGCAGGCCATGAGTGTGGCACGCCTTAGACTCGTAGACATCGCGTCGAAGGCTGTCCTAGCGCGCCATCTTGTGCTCTCTCTCATGTAGACTTGATGTTCTGGTGATCTTCGGGTGCGCCTGCCTCCCTCTCCTCCCTCGCGCACTTGATCTTCAAGGCTTGCTCATCTCGCTGCGATGCGTCTCCTCCTTGTGCAATGCTTGTGTTATCAACAAACCTAATCATACATAGATGCATAGACTTAGGTAGTATAAAGCTCTCATTAAATAAAACATCAGGTTCAATTAAGAGTGAGTTCACCTGTTGTTCCAATAGCTTTGCACGTGCTCTTGTAATTGGTCCAATCCTAATCTCGTTGGACTTCTTCGTAGCAATATCTTCATCATCAATAGGAGCAGGAGATAATGGTGGTGTAATAGCGATGTCCTCATCAAAACTCCACGGGGCCATATGCGATCCTAGGCATAAAATTCAGATCAGATAGTCATAATTAAGTGTTTTCTAGGATTAACGTGGAGCCTCCTACGGTGCCTCCAATTAGTAAATATAAGATTGAAATATAGTAAGAAAGGTCCGCATAGGCATTTTAAATTTGGTCAGCATAAAACATTAGTAAAGTTAGTATTTTATTATTCTATGCTGTTCCTTATGTCTCAAGGATTCCATAGACACCAAATTTGCAATTTTTGGACCTATAGAACTCAAGTTATGATTTTTGCAAGATTCTGCCAATGCAAATTCTATTTAAACGAAATTAGAAAAAGAATAGGACACGTGGAGTGTTCCTAGAGGCTGATACCGGTTCGGTTTCAGAATTAATAGGGGCCTTCGGATCTTCATAAAACGGACGATCCAGATTTGATATTGCCAGAGGCTCACCGGCGTTGACCACGTTGGTCGTCGGAGGCGAGAAACGCGGCGGCGGCGGCACTATCATCGTCGGTGAGGCCTCTCCGGTGGTCCTGGGGGTGCTGGAGGAGGTGGACGGTGCGCAGCGGAGCTTGGGGAAGACGTGCGCGTGGTCGGCGGGTCTCGGAGATCTCTCCTATGGCGGTAACGGGCGGACGGAGGCTGCAGATGTCGGCGGCTCGATAGTCGTCGTTGCCGCTGGTCTTCTGCAAGAAAAATGGAGGGAGATGGTCTCTGAGGATGCGGATAGCAGAGAAGGGGAGATGGGGAAGAGAATGGGTGGCCGGGGTCCTCTATACCCGACGTAACGCCGTCGGTGGCCGGACAGAAGCCGAAGCTCCAACGAGAAATTGAGGCCGCCTGGCGGTGTCTCCGGCGCGGTCGAGTGAGGGGGAAAGGCGAGTTGTAAGCACCACCTAGACTAGATCGGAGAGGAAGAAGAGTATGAACTAGGAATCACTTGAATATCGAATTATCCTGGCCGGATCCACCCAACCACCCACCGAGCCAATCCGATTACACACGGCACCGCCGTCCTTACGAGAGATCAGTTCCTAGCCAATTACACCAAACACAGCCATCACACTTATATAGTCTAGTGTCGACGAGTCACGTAACCCAGCTGCCGTCAGAGAGCCACCTCGGTCCTCGCTTGCTCCTCTTGGGCCTTCCGCGGTTCGGGCTGCCTTCACCCACCTTGTCAGATGGGCCGGGGTCGTTGACAATCCCCTCCCCTTGAAATCCTGCTTGCCCCCAAGCAGGAGCTTCAGGAAAACGGTGATGGAGATCTTCCAGGTCCTCCCAGGTAGCATGCTCTTCTGGTGCGCCACTCCCGTGCACAAGCCCTTGGGGAATCATGTGGTGACCACGTGCACGCATACGGCGATGAAGAATGTGCATCGGAACCTGAAACAGATTGTCAGATGAAGGCAATGCAACCGATACCTGAGTGCCAGGGCCAACACATGGCTTGAGTTGGGAAACGTGGAACACAGGATGAACTTTGCTCTCTGGTGGCAGGTGCAAACGATAAGCAACAGCACCCACGCGCTCCAGTATCTCAAATGGACCAAAAAAATTGAAGGCCAGCTTGTGGTTCGAGCGCCGAGCAACAGACGACTGAATATACGGCTGCAAGCGAAGGAACACACGATCGCCCACAGCAAACTCACGCTCCCGACGATGCTTGTCAGCCTGGAACTTCATACGCTGCTGCATCCGAAGCAAATGCTGCTTAACAGATTCCAGAATCAAGCTGCGGGCATCCAACCATTCCTGAACATCAACAGAAGCAATCTTATCAGTAGCTGTGATACCGAAGTATCGAGGCGGCCGGCCGTACAACAGCTCTAATGGAGACTTCCCCAGGGACGCATGCCAATTGGTATTATACCAGAATTCACAAAGAGGAAGCCATTTCGCCCAATGGTGCGGGTGCGCACTGATGAAACAACGTAGATAACACTCAATGGACTGGTTTACTCGCTCCGTCTGCCCATCAGTCTCAGGATGGTGTGCTGTACTGAGCTTTAACTGAGTCCCAGTAGCCTTAAACACAGACTGCCAGAAGGAACTGGTGAACACTGGGTCTCTGTCAGAAACAAGCGAACTGGGCATGCCATGCAAGCGGAAGACATTATCAACAAAATGATCAGCAATCTTGCTAGCAGTGTATGGATGGCGCAGAGGAATAAAATGGGCAAATTTAGAGAGCTTATCCACGACCACCATGATACAATTGAAAGAGCGCGATGGAGGCAAACCGTCAATGAAATCCATGGTCGCTACTTCCCATGGTGAAGAAGGAATTGGCAAGGGCTGGAGCAACCCAGCAGGAGGAAGTCGCTCCGGTTTAGCCTGCTGGCAAGTGTGGCAGTTACGAACAAACTCGCGAATCATCCGTTTCATTGCAGGCCAGTAGAACAGAGAAGACAGGCGCCGATAGGTGACAGGAAACCCAAAGTGTCCTCCTTGGGGGCTATCGTGGAAGGCTGAAATCAAGCGTGCTTGGAACGCCGCATCGTTGCCAACAAGGATGCGCCCCTGATACCGCAAGATGCCACCCTTGAGTGTATGATTGTCGGACGCAGCTGGATCGATGGCCAATTTCTGCAAGAGCTGCTGAGCGCGGTCGTCATGGCGATAACTGTCGACCACGGAAGTGAGCCACACAGGTTGCACTGTGGATATTGCAAACAGCTGTGAACTCAGTGGTGGTTTACGTGAAAGAGCATCTGCGGCGCCATTGTGAATGCCCTGCTTATACTGCACCTTGTATTGTAACCCCATCAGTTTGGTCAGAGCCTTCTGTTGCCATTCAGTGTGGAGTCGCTGGTCTGTCAAGTGAGTCAAGCTTTTGTGATCAGTACAGATAATAAACTCATTCACTTGAAGGTAAGCACGCCATTGTTGCACAGCCATGAGAATGGCCAAGTATTCTTTCTCATAAACAGAGAGTGTACGATTGCGTGGTCCAAGAGCACGGCTGACATAGGCAATGGGATGCCCGTGCTGCGACAGAACAGCTCCAATGCCAGCATCACAAGCATCGGTATCAATGACAAACTGCTGGGAAAAATCTGGAAGAGCTAGTACTGGAGCAGTGATCAAAGCTTGTTTGAGAACAAGGAAAGCTGACTCAGCCACACTAGTCCACATAAAAACCACCCCCTTTTTCAACAGTGCTGTCAATGGCTGACTGATCACTGCATAATTCTTGATGAATTTCCGGTAATAGCTCGTCAGGCCCAAAAAACCCCGGAGTTCCTTTAGATTAGTGGGAGCTGGCCAGGTGCGAATAGACTCAATCTTAGAGCTGTCAGTGGCTACCCCTTGAGCTGACACAACATGGCCCAGATAAGCAACTTGCTGCTGCGCAAAAACACACTTACTGAACTTTACTTGCCACTGATCTCGCTGGAGAATGGAGAGAATTGCAGCCAAGTGCTGAAGATGCTCAGTATAAGAAGGACTGTAAATGAGAATGTCATCGAAGAAAACCACCGCAAATTTCCTCAAAACCTCTGCCAAGGAAGCATTCATGGCATGCTGGAAAGTGGCAGGGGCCCCTGTGAGACCAAATGCCATTACCTTGAACTCAAAATGACCATTATGAGTTTGAAATGCTGTCTTATGTTCTTCTCCCGACGCCAAACGTATCTGATGGTAACCAGCTTTGAGATCTAGCTTGGAAAACCACTTAGATCCAGCAAGCTCATCCAAAAGTTCATCAATAACAGGAAGGGGATACTTGCCCTTGACAGTGAGTGCATTCAGCTGACGATAGTCGACCACCAGTCGCCAGGCAGCATCTTCCTTTTTAACCAACAACACAGGCGAGCCAAAAGCACTATTACTATGAGAGATCACACCTTGAGTCAACAACTCCTTAATTTGTTTTTCTATCTCATCCTTAAGTTCAGGAGCGACACGATAGGGCCTGACTGAAACCGGTCGTGCGCCAGAAATCAATGGAATGTGATGATCATAGCATCGCCTAGGCGGCAGTCCAGTGGGAGCTTCAAAAACAGACGCAAACTGATCCAAAATCGCTTGCACATCAGGAGCTATATCAGGAGCTGGCTGAACTGCTTCATGAAGCAAGTGAATTTGGAACACCGAGTGACAGTCCATGTTGTCCCTCTCATCACGCAGAACCACTTGCTTGCCCTGATATTGTATAGAGATCCACCCTTGCTCCCAATGTGTGGTCATAGGACTATATTTGCCCAGCCAATCCAACCCCACTATGCCATCATAACTAGACAAGTCCAAAATCTTGAAGGGGTCAGTAAACGTAGTGCCATCGGCTTCCCACTGTAAGGCTAGAAAATAAGAATTGCACTGTAACATTGCCCCTCCTGCAACTTGAACTGGTATCGGCAATGTCAAGGGAATAGATCCAGAAAGTAACTCAGCTTTTCTCTGATCAATAAAGCAGGAAGAGCTCCCAGAATCCACTAGGAACAGAAATTTGTGACCCTGAATATGCACTAGCAACTGAAGAGTTCGAACTGCTGCCACACCAGTGTTCAGAGCTGCTGCAGACAATGCCAGAAGCTGTTGAGGTGGAAACTGAACTGCTTGTTCATCATCTGGTACACTATCATCACTCAGGTCAGCTTGCTGCATGCATTCAATCATCTCTTGCACGACATGGAGTTGAATCGAAGCTTTGCATTGATGATCCCTTGCCCAACGCTCTCCACAAACAAAACAGAGCCCCTTCGAACGTCTGTAAGCTTTAAGACTGGACCAACGATCGTCACCCTGCCCTCGCTGTTGTTCTGTTGCACGTCGTTCCTCGACAGAACGGGAAACCCACCTACCCGGCGGCTGTGGTGGCGGTGGTGGTAGAGCAACAGGAGCTGGCTGTTGGAACCGACGGTTGTGTGGTGTTGCAGGCAATGCAGTGTTCAGAGGCGTGGAACCATCACCAAGCTCCTCATACAACAATGCCAAGGAATAGGCTGTATCCAAATCTGGCGGTTGCTAAATCGCAACGAGTACTCGAACAGCCGGCTTGAGACCATCCAGGAACCTGGTCGTATAGTGAACCGGATCAGGGCTTGTCTCATAGGCTGCAATTTGATCAACAAGCTGTGCAAAACGGTACACATAATCAGCCACTGTGGTAATTTGCTGAATGTGAAACAAGCGTCTGACCAACGTCTGGTGCTGGTTACGGCCAAAACGAGTGAGCACAGCTGCCACGAACTCCTGCCATGGAGGACGCGGGTTCTGATGCAGATACGCCTCGAGCCAGGTCGCCGCATCTCCAACGAACAGCGACGAAGAATCTGAAACCCACTGATGCAACGGGGTCTGCCAGCGATGGAAGTACTCTTCAGATCGGCGTTGCCACAGTTTCGGATTCGCTCCGTCGAATTGCATCAATTCGACCCGGGGTCCAGAGGAAACGGAATCAGAAGGCAGATATTGCATAGGCTGCGAATTCGACGAGGATGGAGCAAATCGGCCAGAGAAATTACCTCCGACCGGGGAATTCGTGTGCAAGGCACAGCCCTTTCCCCGGTAGTTGAGATCCTCGCGGTGCCCGTCCGGGCCGGCGGTGCCTGCTCCGGTTGGCTTGAAGACGACCGATGCAGAACCTCCCGCCACGTTCGCCAGTGGAGCGCGCAGCACTCGATCCACGGACTCGGTGAGGTCAGCGATCTCGGCGCTGAGGGACGCCTTGACGGCAACCAGATCCGCCCCGATGGACTCCTTTGCCACCACCAGATCGGCGCTGATGGCGGCACGAACATCTTCGACTGAGGACGAGACGGCCTTGATCTGGGCCGTAGTGTCGTCGACGTACGTCCTGACGGCATCGAGCGCCTCCTTCTTGTACTGAAGAAAACGGAGCTCGTACTCCTCGCGCGTGTCGGCCTTGAGGAGATCGTACAAGGCACGGGCCTCTGGCGACAAATTTTCCATGGCGGCGTTGCGGCGGCGCACGGCAAGACGGGTGGCGTGGCCGTGGACTGGGAACTCCAGAGCGGTGGATCGGAAGAGGCTCTGATTACCACTTGTAAGCACCACCTAGACTAGATCGGAGAGGAAGAAGAGTATGAACTAGGAATCACTTGAATATCGAATTATCCTGGCCGGATCCACCCAACCACCCACCGAGCCAATCCGATTACACACGGCACCGCCGTCCTTACGAGAGATCAGTTCCTAGCCAATTACACCAAACACAGCCATCACACTTATATAGTCTAGTGTCGACGAGTCACGTAACCCAGCTGCCGTCAGAGAGCCACCTCGGTCCTCGCTTGCTCCTCTTGGGCCTTCCGCGGTTTGGGCTGCCTTCACCCACCTTGTCAGATGGGCCGGGGTCGTTGACACGAGTGGAGGTGGGGGAAGAGAGGGGAGTGGCGCGGTGTCGCTGGGGGTCTCGGGGGAGTGGGGAAAGTGGGCGAGCTCGTGCGGTTCTGCGAGGTCGTGGGCGTCGATGGAGGTTGAAGACACCTCTTACAGGCGGGTCCCGCCTGTCGGAGAGGAAAAAAAGTGAGAGAGAGGGGTGCGGACGGGCTGGCTGGGCTGCCTTCAGGCCGGCCCAGTTGGCTGTCTAACCCTTTTTTTTCTTTAAAACTTTTATGTTTTTATTTTCTGTTTTCAACAATGCTTTTCAACAAATAAGCAAACATGCGGAAATAAAAATCAATTTTTTTTGTAAAATTCATGTGAATCAAAATAGTACTGCAGGATACAATGAACTACAACAATAAAATAAAATAAAAGATTTTCAAAGGTCAAGCTTATTACAAGAATGCCACTAGGGTTTAAGAAGGGTTTGAAAATGAAATTTTTGAAAGGGAAAGTTTGGAGGAAAATATGAAATGCATATGAATGAAATGCAAATGCCCAAAAGTAAAATTTGGGATGTTACAGTTTGTCACTCCTCTCCACTTTTCCTTTCACAAACCATGGCTAACCGAATCCTTCGGGTGCCTGCCAACAATCACATACCATGGAGGAGTGCCTTTTTTCTTTTTTCTTTTTTTAAAGGTTACAATGGTCTGACCAGCTCCCTTGCAAAATTAGTGACGAGCAGATGAAGCATGCAAGTCAAGGGGTACTTAATTCAATATGGAAGATAACAAACCCGACAACTACGTCCTCATGAGCTAAAAACAATGTCACAAAATGAGAAGTATTTTGAAGGTTTTGAAAAGTAGCACATGAAAATTTGCTTGGAATGGTTTGAAATGCCATGCATAGGAATTTATAGTGGACTCTTTGAAATAACTTTGGTTTTTGGGAGTTGGATGCACGAGTAGAGCTCATACTCGGTACAGGTGAAGGCTAGCAAAAGACTGCGAGCGACCAACTAAGAGAGCAATAACGGCCATAATCATGCATAGCGACAAAACATTATTAACCAAAGCATAAAGTGATATTACAAGTCAAAAACCAAATGATCATAGAGGCTTGAGGCGACTGGTTTGTAGTCATAACATGGTGTAAGCATGCGCCAAGTCAACCCAAATAAAGTATCAAAGGAGAATACCACAATATTATGCTTCTATATGATAAAAACAACGCATGATTCTTTCAAAGGCACATTGAGCACTCTCAGTTATTTGAGACAAGTCATGCTACAACAATAACTAATAAGCATATAATCAAAATAGTATCTAGCATGACATGCTAAAGTCTAAGCCACAGTCTAAACAAGCTCCCTTTTGCATCACTATAAGCATGAAATTTTATACTCTTTTCCAACACCAATCAACCTATTTGAAACAACTCTCAAGGATAAAAAAAATACCAGAGGTCTAAACACACCTAGCTACAAAGAACTAACAAGTTCTGAACACAAATAAAGGCGAAAAACAAAAGCTAAACGCAATACTAGAAAAAGAGAACACTCGTAGAACGATAAGAGTGAAAACTAGAGTGTTCTAGGCAATAAAAATGGAGTGTGTCTTCTCCAAAAGAAATATGTTCGGGTCCAACCATTTATTGCAGCAAACAAAACAAAAGAAAACTGAAAGCAAAAATAAAGATTCTCCAAGAAAAACACATAGCATATGAAGCAATAAAAATATAGTGTCTTGAAAGATGACCTGATAATTTTGTTGATGAAGAAGGGGTGCCTTGGGGCCTCCCCAAGCTTTGACGCTTGTACCTCTTGGATATTTATTGGGGTGACATGGGCATCCCAAGCTTGAGCTTTTGTCCATACTTTATCTCATCTCATCATTCTCCTGTCCCTACACTTAAAAACTTCCTTCATACAAAACTTCACACAATTCTCATTAGCAACATTAGTGTATGCAAGATAGTAGATCCACTTTTGGTTCAGTTTCAACTCAAGTACAATACCTATTAACACATTAGCTACTGTAGCAACGTCTCTCAAAAGTTCCATGATCAAAAGAACCCAAAAAGAAAGAGATCAAGAGGCAAATGCAAAGAGTGGCAGAAATCTGTCAAAACAGAACAATAGGTAAAGATCAATTTTTTCGAAAATCTTCTGTTGCTCAAATCGAAAAGTACAAAACTAATGAAAGTTAGATAATAACCTGGGACATGTGCACAAACAATCGCAGATCAATATGACGTACTGGGAATTTTCACAAATTTTTACAGCGAGGCGCATGAATCTGTTTCGGGACAACAACTTCCCCAAATCTTACCTTCTTCCAATTAGAGGCTATTCTTGGCACAAAAACGAAATAAAAATGATAAGTAGAGGTCATTAAAGCAGTAACACTTCCAAGACTCAACAAAAAGAAAAGGTACTGAAAAGAAAACATTGGGTTATCTCCCACGAGTGCTTTTCTTTAACGCCTTTCAGCTAGGCTCAGTAATTTGAGAAGATGCTCATATAAGAAATATGAATTGAAGCAAAAGAGAGCATCAAGGAGCAAATATGAAACACATTTAAGTCTAACCCACTTCCTATGCATATGAATCTTGTAAGAAAATAAATCAAAGAAGCGCATAGTAACAAGCATGGGTAGATAAAACAAAAGCAACTTCAGAACTTTCAATATAAAGAGAGGTGTTTTAGTAACATGAAAATTCTAACAACCATATTATCGTCTCTCATAATAATTTTTAGTAGCATCATGGACAAACTCAACAATATAAATATCACACAAAGCATGTTTTTCATGATCTCCAGACACACAATTCCATATCAAGCTCCAAAATAGTGGGATCATCACAATTATCAATATAACACTCATCCTCCTTTGGTAATCATGGAGGGCGATCAAATAAGGTATTAGTTAAACAGTTACTCTTATTGGGAGGTAGGCATGGGTAGCTCCATTCTTCCTCCACTTGATCATCCAATGAGCTTCCAGTTTCAGCAACTTCTTCTTCCATAGGCTCCTGCAAGGCATTAGTCTCTTCCGTTGGTGGAGAGCATCTATTAAGATATTTAAGAATATAGCCATTTCTTCCTTGTAATTATCAAAGAAAAATTTAAGTATATCATAAACTTCATATTTATAAGGTGCATCATCAGTATTTTCAAGCAAATAAGCAAGTTCGAATGCACCCTTCCTAGCAATAAATTCTTCAATTTGTTCAACATCATAAAAGTCATAATTTCCCTTAACATAAGAAGATATGGTAACATTATCATTATACTCACATTGAAAAGGGAGGTGTTTATACCTCCTACGGCAACAAGATCTATCAAAGCAATAAGTAACATTATAAGTAGAGCACACATTTCTAGCAATGATATACAATTTATTAATTTGTTCCCATAAGTATTTCCCTTTTTGTGACAAGCGGTGTTCCTTATAATAATTTTGTTGTTCTTCTGTGAACCCACCTTGCCAATTAGATCTAGTTTCAAAGAAATCAACCATTGATAGAAAGCATGATAAAGCAAGACAATAATAGACCAACAAAAATAACAACTATAGTAGGAACTAATTTTTTCGTATTTTTGATAAACAAGAAGCAAACAAAATGAAGTAAAGAAACTAAGCAAAACAATAACAAAGTAAAAAGATTGGAGGTGAGAGACTCCCCTTGCAGAAATCTTCTTTCTCCCCGGCAATGACGCCAGAAAATGTTTTGATGTCTCATAGGACCATTTGGGAAACCCCAAGAGGAAGGTATGATGAGCACAGCAGTAAGTTTTCCCTCAGTATGAAACCAAGGTTTAATCGACCAGTAGGAGAAAGAAACCGCTCCTAAAAGTTGTTGCTAACTGGTGCCAGAAGACAGTCCGGCGCGTGGTTGCTTCAGCGCCAGCAGCAACGTGGAACCTGCACACAACACAACCAAAATACTTTGCCCCAACTTACAGTGAGGTTGTCAATCTCACCTGTTTGCTGAATACAAAGGATTAAACGTATGGTGTGGAAAAAGATGTTTGCTTGCAGTGAAATAAAATAGTACTTGCGGAAAGTAAACAGTGCTTGCAGTAGATGGTAATATAAATGTAAAAGAATGGACCGGGGTCCACAGTTCACTAGAGGTGTCTCTCCATAAAGATATAACATGCTGGGTAAACAAATTACAGTTGGGTAATTGACAAAATAAAGAATGCATAACAATGCATGTACATGTCATGAAGATCACTATGAGATTCACTTGAGCATTACAACATAATACATAGACTATAATCCAACTGCATCTATGACTAATAATCCACCCGCAGGATATCATCCGAACAACCCTTGGGTATTAAGTTGCAAGCAATAAATTATCGCCTTAAGCAAAGTGTGTAATGTAAACAATACAATTATCCTTGAACAAATAATTGTAGTTTTCTCCCTAGTAGCAACATCACATCTACAACCTTAGAAGTTATTGTCACTCTCCCAGATTACTAGAGGCATGAACCTACTATCGAGCATAAATACTCCCTCTTGGAGTCACTAGCATCTACTTGGCCAAGATATATCAATATATAAAGGTGATGCAGTTTAACGCACCCCTTAACACTCCAGTTAGCATTACTGTTGATGGCTGAATTTTGTCCAATTATAAGCTGACACATCACAATGCTACTCCATTTTGTTTTCCTTTGCGTGCTGGTTCTAATTGTCAGAGGGTCAAAGTGGTGCTTCCTGCCACGCGTTCTTCCATCGGTGAACAAGGAGTTCCACCACACCAAAAAGCCCACGGATCCTCCTGTCCCATCTCCCTTATTATCTGGTTTCTCCCAATCGGCGCCGCCCATGTCCTCCTTCTAGGAGATCGGCGTCCTCCTCCCCATCCCCGACGAGGCGCTTGGTGAGGCCGCCATCTAGGCGCCATTCTCTCTCTTCTGGGGCAGCACGGCTACGGTAGGAGATGTTCTAGGTAGAGGTGGAGGAGCTCACGCCAGAGCGGGAGGGGCTTGGTGGCTGCCGTGCCATCGCCGGCTGCTCTTCCCCATGTTTTTAGCCTCTTCCATCACATCATTTCAAGAGTAGAGGCTGACAGCTTAGGATCCGATCTCTTTCCTTTTTCTTGTCCTTGATTTCTCCTGATTGATTTAGGTCCTCTTTGCTTCACCCGTTCCATCTCTATGTTGTAGATCATTCGTATGGCCTATCGGGTTGGTTATGGGCGGAGACATTACCGTCCTTCTCCTCCGTCGCCTGCTCTAGCTCCGCGCCGTCGCCGTGGTTTGGTGGATGTGGCACGCTCTAGATCGGTGGTGATATGGATGTGAGGGTCGACGACTCCGCAAGCCCCAGCCGGCCCTGGCGAGGAGGGAGAGCGCCTCCGGTTGGTGCGGCTTCCCAAGCCCGAGCACGCCTTGCTTCGGCCGGCTTCACAGACCAGGGCTCTTCTTCGATTCCCAGCGGTGCACCCCACCACCAGGCCACCGCCTGCGCCTGCGTCCATGGTAGCGTAGGCCCCGTCTCCATTCGCCAGGCCTGCATCCGCGCCAACATCAATACAGCCGCCGTCCGCCAGGCCGTTGCCCATGTCGGCACAGGTAGGCCCTCCCTCTCTAAGCAAGATGAAAAAGGAGGAGGTGGTGAAGAGCAAACCACCGGTGGCGCTCTCCCTCTCCTCTCAACTATTTCTCAACCATTCGTCTTGCGTTCGCCCTCATCCGGTGTTTTTTCGTCCACGTTGCTGCAAATTCCATGCCGGTTATAGACAAGGAGCTGCCCGCATAGAAAGCTATCTCCAAGGGAGATTTGCCCTCTGTAATGTGTCTATAACCGGCAAAAAATCAATCACAATGTAAATGAGGGCAAATCATAGAAGCCCTCTGTAATGTGTCTCTCCCTGTCCTTAATGCTATTCGATTTCAGAGAGCTGGTTCTTTCCGTACAATTTGTGCTGAATTAACAGGGATACATTTTCTGATATATGCAGGCTATGTGTTCGACTAAAAGCCTACTAGCAGTACTGAGGATACCGTGGGTTGTTTTATTCTTGATTTACTTAAAATCCATGTCATGTATAAGGAAATTTACATCACAACTGCAAGTGTTGATCTACATACCTTGACGGTATGGTTTATTCCTTGTGGGGAGTACTATAAAGAACAAAGTCCGCTTTTTCCCCCTATACTTTTCACATGGTTCATGTTTGCCCCCCAAACTTTTCTTGGCTCACTAAAGCCCCCTAAACTATCACTAATGGTCTATGTTACCTCCTTAATTTAGGATTTTACTCAGCCAAAAAGTGGGCTTATGACCGTATCTTCACAAATCTGCAATTAGTCGCATACAAACACATGACCATGACTAATATGAGCCAAATTTAATGGGTTATATTTGTTGTTAAGGGGGGTTTATTGAGCCAAGTAAAAGTTTAGGGGGGGAAATATGAGCCAAGTGAAAAGTTTAAGGGGCAAAAACAGACTTTGTTCTACTATAAATATGTAGTAGATGTTCATTTCCAACTTCCATTTAGGCACCGAATCCCTCATTGGTGCATCGATCCCTTACCACGGACAGTTGATAACTAATGTTGTGTTGCTTATTTGGTTCCAAATTCTAAGAGTCCTTGCAAATTTCGATTTAGTTACCACTGAATCCTGTCATTGCTATGTCGTTCTCTTATCACCACTGTTGATAACTAATATTTTGGTGCTTCTTTGGTTTCAAATTACAGAGGCCCTACATCGTGTTGCTTCCTTTTCCAATCCCCACTTATAGTTTAGTTAGCTCCCATGTTTCAAAAAAGTAAACCTTAGCTCCCGATGCTAGGTAGTATTCTGTTATATGTAGCCAGGTAGTATTCTGTTATATGTAGCCAGAGAACCACCAAAGATGCACATTTGGACAGTAGAAGGTATTATATATTCTCCTTTATATTTCTTAATATGCTAATTTGTTCTCTATAGGTTTAATCAGATATATAATAGAGGCCAATGACATTCAGCCAACGACATGCTTCCAGATGATAACTAAGAATCGAACTGCTGGTATTTTTGGTGACTTCAAGGACCTGTTAGCAATAGGAAGCAAGAAGTTTAGCGGCATGCTATTACTTTTTGCAAGTCGACAGGGAATAGGCTTGATGATTAGTTTGAGCCACTTATTCTCTCCAACAAACATATATCCCAGAGGAGTGAATCACATCACAGGACGCTCCTCAACGGATCTGGGTCAGTACATTTAGACTATGATAGGCCAGCTTGATTTTGAAGCTGTCCTGTTTTCCCACAAAATACATTTGTTCGTGTTTATGCATGTCTACTTACACACTTTCTCAGTTATGGATAGGCTGTCGTCTGGTTTCTACACGTCTTCATGCTTAGTGGTATCCATGTCCATGTCGTCGAGCTTGATTGCCTGATGTGCAAGTTCACTATCCCCTCCCATCTTGTGATGAGACTCCTACAGATTTAGCCTCTTCCCTGGTCAATGTGTGCTTAATGCTTACTTATTTACTTCATTAGTACAGGTTGTGTATTTGTAGACTGTAGAAGTCGTCTTATCCATTTGTTCATCGACTTCCTTGCTCCACTTAATATATTCCTGATCCTTTATAGCATCTGATCCTGTTATATTACGTTCAGTTACGGGTACCTGAGTATACTTATAAAAATGAAAAAATGTTTCTGCTGCATACCCATAACATGAATCCGGCAAGACGACTCTTAGGGTCTGCATAAGAAACGGTTTGGTTCCCCGAGGTGATTAATCATTTGCCTACTCTGTGATGTATATCTGCAACTTTTTGGCCATCATAAGGGAGAGTACCTTAGCTTCTGTTCCAGGACTTCAGCTATATTATTAACTTAGATGTTACTTAAATGGTTTGTTCTCATTTTGCAAGTAGTTCTTAATTCGAAGCAGTAGGTTCGTATGGGAATTGTCCTCTTTTCAGTTTGAGTAATTGGTGGTGCTTTGTTTTTTCATCATTTCCTTTAGTGCACGAGTTTAGAAGATGAAAGTTCCAATTGATATTGCCATTTGAAAAAAAATTACGAGAAGCTTCTAATTATGTACTGAGATACACTGATGAGCTGCAAAGCTTAGAGCCGGTATGAAGATTGTTGATAAAGAAGCTAGAGATATCTTAGAAAGTTCCGACAAGATGATGGCGAGTGTTGATCCGTAGATGACAAAGAGTGTTGAGTTAGAAGTTAGTGATATGCTCTCATTTCTAGCCCAACAAGGCAACAATTATCTAGGATCTACAATTAACAGATACTGATCAGTCACATCAACTTTTGCTAAACATTGATGTACCAATGTCTTGCAATCACATCGATATGGTACCATCGTACAGGGAGCGGCGTGCCGCCACGCGGCAGTTTCTAGTATCTACTAGCAACGGAGAGCATGCAAGATCACAAATTACATAGAGATGATAAATCAACAATCAACTTGACATAGTACACAATATTCATTGGATCCCAACAAACACAACATGTAGAATTACATATAGATGATCTTGATCATGATATGCAGCTCACAAAATCTAGACATGAGGCGCATGGAGGAGAAGACAACCATCTAGCTACTGCTATGGACCCATGGTGCAAGGTGAACTACTCACGCATCACTCCGGAGGCTGGCATGGTGAGGAAGAAGGCCTCCGGTGATGATTCCCCTCTCCGGCAGGGTGCCGGGAAGAGCTTTTCGACCCTCCCGATCTCGGGTCGACGACGGCGGCGGCTTGTAGTATGTTTCATCGAAAAGTGTTCTCTCCCTTAGGGTTTACGTGACGAAGGGAATTTATAGGCGGAAGAGCAATATCAGAGGGTGGACCAGGGGCCCACACCACCTGTGTAACATCCCAAGATTTTATCAAATTTTGGGGGAATTTTTTTGCTTTTGTTTTGCTTGAGATGATTGGAAATTCACAGGGATTTAAAACTTTTTGAGTCTATTTGAAAGCTTTATTAGAAAACTATTTTAAACTTTCTATTATTTTCTTGAAGAACTTCTTTGAGAAAGATCAAGTATCCAAATACTAATTTCCATCCTTTATTCAAACCTATGCAAGCTTGCTTGCAAAGGAGTGAATCACAAATGTGTTTTATTTAGTAAAGATTGTATTTTAAGAACTAAGTCTGAAAGATAATTTCAAACATTATTTATCAGTTTTTATCACTGATTTCTAAAAATATTTTATTTCAAACCCTATCTCCATATTTGCATCTATGCAAACAAGCCTCCTTGCCTTGTTCATAAACTTTTATTGAAAATTCTCTTTTATTTTGAAAACTCATTTTTCTACTGGTTTAACACACTATGCTGAATATTAGAATAACTTAGGATTTTGTTTGAAGTGTTTTGAATCAAGATTTTAAAGGATTTAATTTAAATCAGAAAACAGAAAAAGAAAAGGAAGAAAAAAGGGAAAATAGAAAAAGGGCCTCGGGGATGAATCCCGGCCCAGAACAGAAGCCAGCCGCGGCCCAGCAATGCCCCTCCCGAATCGGTACCCAGCTTCCTCTCTTTCCCCATTGACAGGCCGGACCCACCGGTCAGATCTTCTCCTTCCTCCGTTCGGAGATCACGCCAGAGACCGAGTCTCCCCCCTGTTAATCCTCCCTCTTCAATTCCCATAAATGCCCGGCCGTTTCTTCCCCGCGCCACGCCTATAAGTACCCCGCGCGCTCCTCTCTCATCTCCCTTTGATCCTTCCCAAAAACCGCCACCAAATCGACAACGATTCCTCGCCGGAGCAGCGAACTTCCTCCACGGTAATCCGTCGAATCCTACGAACCGCCGGTACCCCTCCTCCTCTCACTGGTCCCGTACCCTCTCCCTCTTCCATGCGCTCATGCCCATCAGTTTGGTCAGGCTTAGGAAGCCCCAGAGCAACGACAACGCCATCGTCTGAAGTGCTCGACGCCGGGGATCGACTGCAGTCGACCTTCCCCTCCTCGTCTCGACGCAATCAAGGAAGCGGACCACACCCTCGAGTTCCTCGTGTCCATCTTCGCCTCGTCGTCCACACCGCTGTCTCCAGGAGCATCTGCATCATCGCCGGCGATCATTCCAGTGCTGCCCTCGCCGGAGAGCTCACCGGAACCCTAGCCCGGTGAGTTCATTTCCCCCTCAGTTCTTTACTCCTGTCAGATCTTGATCCTACGGTCTAGATTGAGTCACTTAACTGAACCGGTATGGGTCGATCCCAGCCACACATCCCACTTAAAATCCTACGGCCGATATTCGAGATCCGACCGAAACGGTACCGTGCAATCAGAAGCTGCCACGTGTCAGCTCACAATATAAACTCGATTCAAATAGGTTTTCAAATCAGAATTTAATCCAATCTTGCAAAATTCATATCTTTTGATCCATAAGCCCAAAATTAACAAATAATATACCATTGGAATCCTTGAGACATGTAGAATCCATTAGTGCCATAATCATTCATAGGTTCAGTACTCAATTTGAATCTAATTTCAAATTGAGTCAAACTTATCTGTTAGCTTAATTAATTCGTATCTTTTGAACCCAGTGTCCAAAAATTATGAATTTGTAGTCTTTGGAATCCTCTCAACTTGTAGAACATCATAGGAACAAGAAATTCCAAAGTTGATACATGCACAAACTTTGCGCATTCAAATATATCCAAATCACTAAATTGATCATAGTTTGAATTCTATAACTTATTTTAGGATGATTCCAATTGTAGTAGCTTTGTGTTACTGCCCTCCATCCAGTAGAACCACTGGTCAAAATATTGAGTCACCTTGCAATTATTCAAATTCAAATATGAGAATTTGAGTAATTCCATTATAGAATTAATTCTACAATTATTTTCAATATAATTCCTTCTGCAAAATTGAATCTTATGATCATACCTATCCATCACCATCATACTTAATCATAATCATCACCCAATATCATGCCTATATTATTCTTGTGGGCTTAAGTTCATAGTATTCAAATTACACCTGAGTAATTTGAGTAAATAGTGGCATATCTCAGTTAAGATCTCCTTTGCTAGTTGCGGTGATACACTCCACTCCATGCCACCCCTATCATAAACCATTCCTGATGAGGACATCCCTACTATTGTTCCATCTCCACTCCGTGATGCTGACAAGCAAGTTGCTGCAAAGAAGAAGTCCAATGATGAAATCAGAATTGGACCTATCACAAGAGCTCGTGCAAAGTTAATAGAACAACAGGTGAATTTGCTCCTAATAGAATCTGATTATTTCGTTAATGAGAATTGTTTACTGCCTAAGTCTTGGTGTGTTTGCGTACTCAGGTTCATGGGAGAAGAAGGCATAGCACGAGGGAGCGAGGAGTTGAAGCAGCTGGAGCAAGACGTGATGATCATGCACATGGACGCGAGGGAGGAGAGGGAGGCCGGCGACCAGCATGAGTGATGAGGATACAATCATGGATCATGCTGATTTTGACTGTTTGAGCTGGAAGGAAATATTGAGTCTAATTGATGATTATTATAAGGTGAATTCTTTCCTAATTGAAAGAATGTCTTGATATCTCCGAATTATATACTACCTAAAGCGATGCACTATGTTGTATTTAGGTATGTCATCTGTCAAGATATCGCCAGCGGGAGGAGAGGGAGGACGGCGATCGAGAGACAAGCGGAGATCAAGTCTGCATGAGCGAGAGCACGCGATGGCGCACTAGGACTACCTACGACACAATGTCTACATGTCTAAGGCGCGCCACACTCCTGGCCTGCGTGCCAAAATAGGCCGAACCCATGTATGGGTCGGTATGTACCAGTTTGAGTCGAACCGAGTCCGTTTGGGCCCAAAACAGGTTGGTTTTGGGCCAGGTCTTTGCCCAGGTCGCCCGGACCCCTTTAAGTACCCCTGGGGCGCCCCCTTGTGTCGTTTAGACTACGTTTAGATTACCCCCAAACATCAGAACGAAATTGCTTGTAAGCTTTCCTCTGAAATCATATATTCCTCTGTGTTTCGCTCGGAATATTTACCCCACTCCAAGTTTGTTTCGATCTGGAGTTTTGCTACTGAGAATTCAAGTGTGATCTGTTGTTCCATTGGGAATTAGGAGATTGCAGAACCGCTTCGTGGTCGGCGGCTACGTGCGCAGGTGTGTGGTGTCTCGAATATCCATAGGGTTGAAGATCTGTTGCATTGGCAACGGGGGAACAGCCGGAGAGTTCGTGTGCGTCTCACAGATTATCTACCAAGTTATCATCCATCTACATCGGCTCACTAAGAAGATCGGGCAACCCCTTATCATCTTGGTATCAGATTCCAGCGTTTCCTCGGTGAGCATCCACAAATCCATCCCGTAGATTCGTTTTTGTTTTTGTCCTATACAGAAAAAGACACAAAAAAATTAGGGTTCTTAGTTCTTGCCATAGCCTAGATTGCATCGAGGTACTGGTTTAGTAGCTGATCGTCTTTTCGCGTATCTTTTGTTCCAATTTGTAGGAGTCTAGGCTCACCGATCTTTTCTGTATCTTAGTTTCGAGTTTAGATCTCGTTTGGTCCCAGATTGATCGTCATCTTCTTCTTTGTTTTGTGCTGCTATTTCTTCACGTAAAGCTGCAGATCTGATCGGAAAAGGTTAAAAAAAAAGGAGTAAAAAAAAAAATCGGAATCGCTGCGTGCGCTGCACCCCAGACAACCTCTGTGGTCTGGCGTGAGTCCTATTTCAAAAAAAAAAGAGACAAACTTTTTTGTCCGTTTTGCCTCGCCGTCGCACTGCCGTGTGTTTCCGGCGTCGTACATCGCTGCCGTTGACATATTTTTTTGTCGTTTTCTCTTCTACGACAGCGTGTTACCACTGTGTCCACATAGCGTCCTTTCTACACGATTTTGATCACTTTAGCTACAGCCTATCTACAGCATCATGTTAGGAGCTTACCCATACGAGACTAGCTACTTCGTGCTCATCAGGCTGCTGCCGTGTGCGCAATCTTGTGCCTGTTCGTCGAGCCAGTGCTAGCGTCTCTGTTGTGCATTGCAACACGAGCTACTGTGCGTTGTCACTTATATCTTTTTGAGCTCACTTTTCAGAGTTGCTTTGCCCCGTTTATCTCCACCGTGTGTGTTTCCGTGGGTCTTTGTCATACGATCAGCACTAGGACTTGTATTTCGGTGTACTTAGGATTTCCTACCTACAGCTCCACCATATATATACCCTGGTTGTCGTGTGATAATCTTTCCCTCGGTATTCGCTTGATCACACACATGCACGTGGTTGTTTGCTGTGAGTGGTAAGTTGCTCTAATTCACTTTGGAACGGTAAGATTCATTGTCTTTTCAGTTTTGAGTGATTTGAGTGTTTCCACCATATATACACATTTTTTTGCTGCACTAATCATGGCAGATGACGTTACGGATAATATGGAGGCTTGCAAATATCACTTCTTCCGTCGCCGATATTGTAGTGTCACTTTTTGGGAGGAAGAACGTGGTGACTTTGACGGTGATGGGCTCTTTCACCATAGTGCGATGATTGGAGAGCGATGTGCTGCAATCACCATTGATAAAAACTCTACTGTCAATTTACTCAGCATTGAGGTTGTGGAGAAGTTGCACCTCGTGACACGTGCCAGTAAAGTGCCGTATCTATTGCATTCATCATATGGCACCTTGCTGATTTCACACATAGCTGAAGTTCCTCTTACTTTCGGAGGGCATACCGAGGTTGTTCCTTGTGGTGTATCTCCTATGCCACTTGACTCTTGTCACATTCTATTGGGATATCCTTGGTGCCACAACTATCAAGTTCAGCCTTGTCGTGATGTGGCAAAAGTTTCTTTCAAGTGGAATAAGAAGCGGCGTGCTTTGCTACGTCTAACAGCTGAACAGTTTCATAAGAATCATCTTCTTCGCAAGGAGAGGACAAAGGAGTTCTGCTTGTCACCTAAGCACAAGGTCATGATGGATGGTGGCATTCCCATTATTTGCCATCTTGACCATGGTGTGTTTCACAACCCATGTGAGAATGAGAGCCACATAGCCAAATTGAGTGAGAGTGTTATAAAAAGTGAGCTGTGTGATTCCACCAAACGTGAGGTTGAGAGCATACACTTTGAGAGTATGAGCGAAAATGAAAACACAAGAGTAGTCGACGATAGGATATGTGAGGATATTGCAACTAATATAACTCTGTCTACTCCTAGTGTTGTTTCTTGTGATATGCAGGTTGCTTTTGAAGAAAGGGAGCCGCCTATTTTACAACCTGCATCACCGGTTTGTGCATTATCACTTGAGGAGGATGTTCCGGTGCCTACTTCTTCTGAGGAGCATGTCATTGACATAGGTACTGATTTGGAGCCACAACCAGCAACTATGGATAATCTTTGTGAGTCTACTCCTTTGTTGGTTCCTTCTAGTGATTTATCGTGCATTAATGTTTCAGCACCATGTGATAATTTGCATATTTTGAATTTTGATCATGTGGTAGTGTTGACACATAAGGAAGTACTTGCTAGAATACCATCGAATGAAATTGTGTATTCCATCATGCTAAAAGAACCTCTTAGTTTGCGTTGTGCTCTGAATAAGATTTCTGCCATTTCATATTTGAATTCTCGCACACATGCCTATTGCTTCATGTTTTACTTGATTGGTGAATATAGCATGAATGATAATTTTCTAGTCGATCACATCTGCATAACTTGTGATAGAATTACTGAACTGAAACTTGATGTTCTCAGTCCTATATGCAATGTGTCGCAGTCCTTTTGTTGTGGGACACTAGATTATGTTCGAGATAGTATGCAACTATATTCTGGCCTAGTTGATATACTGCAACCAACCAACTTACTTTTACCTGTGTTGGAGTGTTCTAATTCTGCTAGAATAGAATCAGATTTCTCATATCCGTTTTCTTTGTCCCAACACATGCTGCATTTATATGCTACTAAAATATACTTCACTTATATTTGCAATTTGAGTTGTATCTTATGCACTGCAAGTATTGATCATGATAGGTCTATTTGTTCTACATATCAGTGCAGCGCAGCTGAGGCATGGCATAAATCAATTTTGTTTTCACATATTTTGGATTGGTTTGCCCTTGTTCATCATAAATTTGATCATCGATCTTCTTTGAGAAAACTGAATTTAATACTGAACAACAAGATTCTATATCTCTTTGTTTTTCACCATGATCATGATTCTTTACACATCACTTGTACCTGCAATTTAAGTTGCTTGATGTATAGTAGATATATTTTTCACGTGAACAAAAATAATACAACATGTTATGTATACATATACTCTGCGTACACGTTGTTCTTCTTGTTCCTACCACTTTCAGCTTACCCAAAGCCGAGGACGGCTTTTCTTGAAGAAAGGGAGGATGATGAGGATACAATCATGGATCATGCTGATTTTGACTGTTTGAGCTGGAAGGAAATATTGAGTCTAATTGATGATTATTATAAGGTGAATTCTTTCCTAATTGAAAGAATGTCTTGATATCTCCGAATTATATACTACCTAAAGCGATGCACTATGTTGTATTTAGGTATGTCATCTGTCAAGATATCGCCAGCGGGAGGAGAGGGAGGACGGCGATCGAGAGACAAGCGGAGATCAAGTCTGCATGAGCGAGAGCACGCGATGGCGCACTAGGGCTACCTACGACACAATGTCTACATGTCTAAGGCGCGCCACACTCCTGGCCTGCGTGCCAAAATAGGCCGAACCCATGTATGGGTCGGTATGTACCAGTTTGAGTCGAACCGAGTCCGTTTGGGCCCAAAACAGGTTGGTTTTGGGCCAGGTCTTTGCCCAGGTCGCCCGGACCCCTTTAAGTACCCCTGGGGCGCCCCCTTGTGTCGCTTAGACTACGTTTAGATTACCCCCAAACATCAGAACGAAATTGCTTGTAAGCTTTCCTCTGAAATCATATATTCCTCTGTGTTTCGCTCGGAATATTTACCCCACTCCAAGTTTGTTTCGATCTGGAGTTTTGCTACTGAGAATTCAAGTGTGATCTGCTGTTCCATTGGGAATTAGGAGATTGCAGAACCGCTTCGTGGTCGGCGGCTACGTGCGCAGGTGTGTGGTGTCTCGAATATCCATAGGGTTGAAGATCTGTTGCATTGGCAACGGGGGAACAGCCGGAGATTCGTGTGCGTCTCACAGATTATCTACCAAGTTATCATCCATCTACATCGGCTCACTGAGAAGATCGGGCAACCCCTTATCAATGAGGAGGAGGAGGACATCACGCAGGAGGCTGCATATGGCGCACCATCAAGTGCTTGTGCGCCATACACCAAAGGCCTGCGCGCCTAGTTGGCTGCACCCAACCATTGGGTCAGTTTGTATCAATTAAGTTTGAGTCGAACCACGTTAGAGGACCAGGTCAGGTCGGCTGCCCTTGGCCAGCCGCACCCCCCCTTATATTGTGTGCCTATGCGCCATAGAGAGGTTAGACCACGTTTTAGATAAAACCCTAGTTCTTGAGACTGCTGTAAGCATTCATCTAGAATTCTTGTCTCCAATTCGTTTCGATCTGGAGATTATATACTGCAAGTTAAGTGTGATCTGCTGTTCCATTGGGAATTAGTGAATTGCAATTATACCGTTTCGTGGTCGACGGCTGCGTTGCGCAAGTGTGTGAAGTCGTGAATATCCGAAGGGTAGAGAGCTGTTGCATTGGCATCAGGGATCTAGCGAGGAGAGATCAACGACGACACCAAGTTATCTATCACCATCATCATCATTACCGCAAGCTTACTGAGAAGATCGGGCCACCCCATATCAATTCCCAATCAAACACTATTCTTGAACTGTGCTCAAAACTAATTTGAGTTCTTCAAAGAGGAATTTAAAACTCTGACTTAGCCATATCTTCAAAAGTCAACCCTAGATCAAGTTAATCCTTTTGTCCAAGCCAATCTTGTGACCAAGAAGCCACCATCATACTAAATAACATCCAATCCTATTCAACCCCATGCCAACTTAATCATGTTGGCCTATATTGAACTATTCAATTTACAAATGAGTTAATTGAGTAATTCAATCATGCCCAAAGCCTATGTGTAACATGTACTATTTTTGAGTAAGTGTTATCACACTTTATTCAGTAGTGTTATGTTGCATTATTCTAAACTCATGAGAATCTATTCACATAATTTATCTCTAAACTCTAACCATGCTCATGCTAAGCACAAGTTTGTTACCTCTACATTGTATCTAGAAAGATCATTGTATGCTAAATCTTTAGACCACCTTGACCCATACCTTATCCAACTAAACATATTTTGTCTAATTCATATATGTACTCAAATTGCAGTTGTGCTACTTGAGTAGAATATGAATTCATCTCAAACTTAGGTTATATTAATATGGAGTTGTTATAACCCGTACCATAGTATGTGTTATACACCATGTCGATCAACGAACAATTTGAGCCATGTCCTCAAATATCAATCATTCATACCCAATCCAATGCCTACTTAGTTTTGTTCACATGTATTGAACTATACAACTTGCAAATGTGCTAATTGTGTAGTTCAAGCATTCTTAAAACCTAACCTAGTTCCTAAGTGCAATAGATGCTATTTAAGAGTAAATTATTGTCACATTTACTCAATAGTGTTGTAGTTGCACAAATCGGCTCTTGTGTAAATTACTACACATGAGCTACTCCTAAAACTCTTATATGCTTTAATAAAGCATAAAAACTTCATCAATTATATTTTGCCTAGACCAATTATCTCTCTAATCATATTGATCTTTTCCCAACTAGCTCTCAAATTCATGATCCTCAACCAAATCTTTCTATCCTAACATCTTGAATAATCCAAATTGTTAAACAAACCCATTTCAATTGTTTGTTTGTTTGATTGTGTTGTATGGATTGTTTATGTGATGTTATTTCTGTGCTATAGTTTGTGCGAAGAGCTACGTGCTTAGTTGAGGGAAGTGGAACGTCGTGATCTTCAAAGAGGCAAGTGACACACATATTCCCTACCCATTTTTTTACTACTGCATTAGTGTGTTTCAGTAGTATGCATGATAGGTGGAATATTCAACTGTTTTATAAAATGCTTAGATCCTAGTAGTGTGTAGCTATCCTTAAACCCCACCTGTTAGGATGCTAAATACTTTGAAAAATATTGATGCCATGCTATGATCACTTGCTAAAAGTGTTTTGTGAACAAATTAAGAAGTTCAACTAAAATGAAACACCTGGGTGGATTGGTTTGATAAGAGGCGGCGAAGTAGGTGGGTTCTGGGACACATGCCTCATCGAGAGGATGTGGGTTCAGAATGCCGCTCGGGATGGCCACCCAGGAACAAAGAGGTTACTATGTCTTCCATGCTTAGTGTACTTCCAGTGCAGCCTTATGACAATATGGGCTCTGTCTTGACTGATGAGATGTGAGAGTGCAACTTGTGTGCCAGAAGATGGCTGGTAGTTGAATTGTAGGTTGGGAACGGATCTTGCCAGTTGGTTGCTCTCTCCTTCTAAAAGGTCTCATCTCATTTTATGTATGGGCATAAGATGAGTCTTAAGGTCAAAGTGCACAACCCCTGCAGGGTGTCAAAACTAATCGATTAGCCGAGTCCTCGGAATGGACAATTGAGTCTCTAGACATGGAATGTACGGAAGAATCTCATCACCATTTCTGAATGCTTTAAAACTTGACTAGCAACAATCAGGAGAAGGCTCAGGGCCATACACTCCGAGGGGTGGTGGTGCCTGTACTTCAAAACTATGTTGGGTTTCGCCCAGAAACTACATACCGGCCAGTATGTAATGTATGGGGGTTGTCTTGACCCTTGAAAAATAAATTTTTTTGAAAGAAAGTTTTGAAAAGGATTTTAGGATAAAATTGGCTTTATGCAAATCAGCCTATGAGATCCACCAGCCAAATGTCATGTAGTATAGTCTTTCCACAAAATGCCACCAAATATGTGTCATTTGCCAGTACATCATTGTACTGACCCCTCTGGGGCTGCATATTCAAACGTGCAGGTTTTTATTTCGAGTAAGGAACCATGAGTAGGATCTCGAGACTACATTCCAACATGTCTGCCTGTGGCACGTGATCAAGAATGGAGGCCCACTGCAACTATTCTTTATGCTGTGTACTCGTAAGGTTGAAGACCTATGTAACTGGATTTACGTTATAATATTGATGCTATTGCAATGATTACTTATTTTGTACTATGGTGCTATCTACTGATCCAGGGAATGGCACAGATACACAGAAGTTCTGCCTTTAGCAAAAGGCGGGGCGCTACAGAATGGTATCAGAGCATAGTGTTGCCTGTAGAATCGAGACCCTAGGTTTGGAATAGACTAGGAAGCCTTAGGATTCTTTCCTCTCTCTTTAAAAAGAAAATCAATTCAATTTTCTAAATGAGATCAATCTATATACTTTTAATTTGAAATTTTCTTGTAAGAGCATACCCCATTCATTTGTTTTACACTACTCTTCTTTCTAATTTAGATGACCAGCCTCATTGAATCACTGAAGAAAGGACCAGTGATGATCATGACCCTGAAGAGTGAGACTGAGTTTCCCAAAGCATTGAAGAACCTCATGTTAAATATGGGAATGCAAGGAGAAGCTGTTTACAAAGGATTTCCCGTGATAGATGAAGGTGAAGAATATTGGTGGATGCAGCTTCATTTATACAAGAACAAGGAAGATGACCACAAGAAGATGGGACTTTGGATGTTCACCAACTCCGAGATGTATCCATCATTCCTTGACTCGGCGAGATGTGCTGCTTGGTCAGCTATAAAGGAACTTGGAGAAAGACTCAAGTGGAGACTTCACAATACTTAGCAAGACCTCAAAGAAGAAAAGGAAGACACTACTACATTGAAGGAAACCGTAAACCAACTTCAAGGTGACATGGAAAAGTTGGTATCCGAACTTAGTGATCAAGGAGACCTCATCAAAACCAAGGACGAGCAAATTACCAATCTACTGAAGCAGCTGGACCAGAACAATGGATCTGCTTAGAAGAGTACCAAGAAGCCATAGTTGGACCTCGATTTAGGAAATTTTAATAAGTAACAATGTGTAATAAATGTTATGGTCATACCGACTTGTGGATGATCGTACCTTCCCGTTTGTTTGAAAACTGGTTTGCTTGTTATGATGAATGTTTGTTGGTTATTGTTTGCACAGCAGATCAAGAAAATTCATCTTGCAAACAAACTGTTGTGTTTGGGTAGGAATCTTCTTTAGATCCCTTCTATCTAATTCTCATCTATGCTAAGACCTAAACTTGTCCTAAAACCCAAACCAAAGTTTTCTCAACGACAGAACAACTACAATGACCCTCAGTTGGAGATAAGGATATAGAGTACAACAACAAGAGGTAGTGTTTCAAGTACAAGAGACTGGAACATTACACAAGAGGTTGCACAAAGGATGATGCCCCAAGACTCCAGTAAGCTAGGATGACTGAAGGATACCACGCAAACAATAAGAAGACCCCCCCCCAAGGTGTAACTAATGTGGAAGTAATACTATTCAACCACCTCATGCAAGAAAGGTGGAAAGAGCAAACAGAGCAATGGAAAGAGCAAACATAGCAATGGAAAGAGCAAACAGAGCAATGGAAAGAGCAAACAGAGCAATGGAAAGGATTTTAATTTCCTCTTAAATGGCAAACCAAAGGATCTACAACTTAAGGATTATTGCCGTGAGCTTTGTCGAAAACCTCTAGGTAGGAACGATAGATTTTGTTTTCAAAATTCAAAATAAGATTTGGGAACTTGGTTCCAATTCTAACAAAACTTTTGTTTAAAAGCTAGTGAGGTTGACCAAGAGTTAGAATGCGAGATGCACCAAACCAAATACAAGGAAATGATTGGGTGCGACATGGATTGGCCCCCATGACGACTACTCATATTGTTCACCCTTGTTATGAGGAATGGTGAATCTAGAGAGACATACCCATGAGAGACGACGTCGTTAAACCATAACCTTAGGAGAATAATATGTTACATCCCTTATAGTGAGCCAGTGTGGCCAAAACGTAGGAATACGGTGAGGGTGTTTTGGTTTTTGAATGACTTCACGAATCAGAAACATTTTGCTCAGTGGGCTTTGAATGCGAAGACTGTTCAACTTCGGCTGCTGCCTGTTCGGTTCACCTTCCCGACTCTTCGTTTCGACTCCCTACGTGGCCTGTTCAGCTTCCTCCCAGAGCATATAAAAGAGAGGTCACTCCTCTCTAGAGAGTCACAACAGAGACAACCACCACTACCTATGAGATTGCCTCCTGATTCCAAAGCTTTACGCCGCCGAAGTCTACCCATCCCGACCTGCGATGTTATGAGGCAACTCTCTGAATCCCTGAAACTACTTTCCTGCCCATGAGAGCTTCGTTAGATCCCTTTTTCTTGGAAAGGAGTTCATCTTCGAGATATGATCAAGTTGTCCAGCGTCTTCCAATGACTATAAAGATGGTTGCGAAAGGAATTCTTAAGGACCATCTGGTACTAGTGGCAGATAGCATGATGAGCATCGGTATCAAGAAAAGATTCAACAATGCTGGTTATAAGGCAACCTTCCGTCCCTTAAAGGTGCAAGTACCTCTTACAAAGTCCACCTTGTTTACCCCTATGAAATGCATGAGAAGCCTATAGAGAGATGCCATCCTAATTCATTGGGATGTGTGGTCTCATCATGTTCGTGGGGCAAGCATGCAGTACTTGGCACTGAGTCATCTTTTGAGATTCTGTAATGAAAATCAGCTAAAAAGCAACAAGGAGTTTGGCGATGACCTATATGAATTCTTGGCCTTGGTGAGGACCGACCAAGAAAAGGCTAGATACACATTCCTGGAAGATGAGGACTACCTTATTGGTGACAACGCAATGGATGATATCTGCTTATCACCAGAATTGGATGGAACCCTTGGTATGCCCACTTTTGAACATAGTATTGAACATCAAAATTTCTGAGAAAGGCGGATCAGAGAAAATAGCACAACAGTGAATGCAAGCTGGGAACAAAATACAAGTGCCTAAGGAAGCATCAAGATACCACCAAGAGGAATTTTCTTTTAAGGGTGGTAGCACCCTAGTTCCATTAGAATCAATAAACCTCTTAGCCTTCTCCAATCTCGGGGACGAGATTTCTTTTAAGGGTGGTAGTCTGTAACATCCCAAGATTTTATCAAATTTTGGGGGAAATTTTTTGCTTTTGTTTTGCTTGAGATGATTGGAAATTCACAGGGATTTAAAACTTTTTGAGTTTATTTGAAAGCTTTATTAGAAAACTATTTTAAACTTTCTATTATTTTCTTGAAGAACTTCTTTGAGAAAGATCAAGTATCCAAATACTAATTTCCATCCTTTATTCAAACCTATGCAAGCTTGCTTGCAAAGGAGTGAATCACAAATGTGTTTTATTTAGTAAAGATTGTATTTTAAGAACTAAGTCTGAAAGATAATTTCAAACATTATTTATCAGTTTTTACCACTGATTTCTAAAAAGATTTTATTTCAAACCCTATCTCCATATTTGCATCTATGCAAACAAGCCTCCTTGCCTTGTTCATAAACTTTTATTGAAAATTCTCTTTTATTTTGAAAACTCATTTTTCTACTGGTTTAACACACTATGCTGAATATTAGAATAACTTAGGATTTTGTTTGAAGTGTTTTGAATCAAGATTGCAAAGGATTTAATTTAAATCAGAAAACAGAAAAAGAAAAGGAAGAAAAAAAGGGAAAATAGAAAAAGGGCCTCGGGGATGAATCCCGGCCCAGAACAGAAGCCTGCCGCGGCCCAGCAACGCCCCTCCCGAATCGGTACCTAGCTTCCTCTCTCTCCCCGCTGACAGGCCGGACCCACCGGTCAGATCTTCTCATTCCTCCGTCCGGAGATCACGCCAGAGACCGAGTCTCCCCCCTGTTAATTCTCCCTCTTCAATTCCCGTAAATGCCCGGCCGTTTCTTCCCCGCGCCACGCCTATAAGTACCCCGCGCGCTCCTCTCTCATCTCCCTTTGATCCTTCCCAAAAACCGCCGCCAAATCGACAATGATTCCTCGCCGGAGCAGCGAACCTCCGCCACGGTAATCCGTCGAATCCTACGAACCGCCGGTACCCCTCCTCCTCTCACTGGTCCCGTACCCTCTCCCTCTTCCACGCGCTCATGCCCATCAGTTTGGTTAGGCTTAGGGAGCCCCAGAGCAACGACACTGCCATCGTCTGAAGCGCTCGACGCCGGGGATCGACTCCAGTCGACCTTCCCCTCCTCGTCTGGACGCAATCAAGGAAGCGGACCACACCCTCAAGTTCCTCGTGTCCATCTTCGCATCGTCGTCCACACCGCTGTCTCTAGGAGCATCTGCATCGTCGCCGGCGATCATTCCAGTGCCACCCTCGCTGGAGAGCTCACCGGAACCCTAGCCCGGTGAGTTCATTTCCCCCTCAGTTCTTTACTCCTGTTAGATCTTGATCCTACGGTCTAGATTGAGTCACTTAACTGAACCAGTATGGGTCGATCCCAGCCACACATCCCACTTAAAATCCTACGGCCGATATTCGAGATCCGACCAAAACGGTACCGTGCAATCAGAAGCTACCACGTGTCGGCTCACAATATAAACTCGATTCAAATAGGTTTTCAAATCAGAATTTAATCCAATCTTGCAAAATTCATATCTTTTGATCCATAAGCCCAAAATTAACAAATAATATACCATTGGAATCCTTGAGACATGTAGAATCCATTAGTGCCATAATCATTCATAGGTTAAGTACTCAATTTGAATCTAATTTCAAATTGAGTCAAACTTATCTGTTAGCTTAATTAATTCATATCTTTTGAACCCAGTGTCCAAAAATTATGAATTTGTAGTCTTTGGAATCCTCTCAACTTGTAGAACATCATAGGAACAAGAAATTCCAAAGTTGATACATGCATAAACTTTGTGCATTCAAATCTATCCAAATCACTAAATTGATCATAGTTTGAATTCTATAACTTATTTTAGGATGATTCCAATTGCAGTAGCTTTGTGTTACTGCCCTCCATCCAGTAGAACCACTGGTCAAAATATTGAGTCACCTTGCAATTATTCAAATTCAAATATGAGAATTTGAGTAATTCCATTATAGAATTAATTCTACAATTCTTTTCAATATAATTCCTTCTGCAAAATTGAATCTTATGATGATACCTATCCATAACCATCATACTTAATCATAATCATCACCCAATATCATGCCTATATTATTCTTGTGGGCTCAAGTTCATAGTATTCAAATTACACCTGAGTAATTTGAGTAAATAGTGGCATATCTCAATTAAGATCTCCTTTGCTAGTTGTGGTGATACACTCCACTCCATGCCACCCCTATCATAAACCATTCCCAATCAAACACTATTCTTGAACTGTGCTCAAAACTAATTTGAGTTCTTCAAAGAGGAATTTAAAACTCTGACTTAGCCATATCTTCAAAAGTCAACCCTAGATCAAGTTAATCCTTTTGTCCAAGCCAATCTTGTGACCAAGAAGCCACCATCATACTAAATAACATCCAATCCTATTCAACCCCATGCCAACTTAATCCTATTGGCCTATATTGAACTATTCAATTTACAAATGAGTTAATTGAGTAATTCAATCATGCCCAAAGCCTATGTGTAACATGTACTATTTTTGAGTAAGTGTTATCACACTTTATTCAGTAGTGTTATGTTGCATTATTCTAAACTCATGAGAATCTATTCACATAATTTATCTCTAAACTCTAACCATGCTCATGCTAAGCACAAGTTTGTTACCTCTACATTGTATCTAGAAAGATCATTGTATGCTAAATCTTTAGACCACCTTGACCCATACCTTATCCAACTAAACATATTTTGTCTAATTCATATATGTACTCAAATTGCAGTTGTGCTACTTGAGTAGAATATGAATTCATCTCAAACTTAGGATATATTAATATGGAGTTGTTATAACCCGTACCATAGTATGTGTTATACACCATGTCGATCAACGAACCATTTGAGCCATGTCCTCAAATATCAATCATTCATACCCAATCCAATGCGTACTTAGTTTTGTTCACATGTATTGAACTATACAACTTGCAAATGTGCTAATTGTGTAGTTCAAGCATTCTTAAAACCTAACCTAGTTCCTAAGTGCAATAGATGCTATTTAAGAGTAAATTGTTGTCACATTTACTCAATAGTGTTGTAGTTGCACAAATCGACTCTTGTGTAAATTACTACACATGAGCTACTCCTAAAACTCTTATATGCTTTAATAAAGCATAAAAACTTCATCAATTATATTTTGCCTAGACCAATTATCTCTCCAATCATATTGATCTTTTCCCAACTAGCTCTCAAATTCATGATCCTCAACCAAATCTTTCTATCCTAACATCTTGAATAATCCAAATTGTTAAACAAACCCATTTCAATTGTTTGTTTGTTTGATTGTGTTGTATGGATTGTTTATGTGATGTTATTTCTGTGCTATAGTTTGTGCGAAGAGCTACGTGCTTAGTTGAGGGAAGTGAAACATCGTGATCTTCAAAGAGGCAAGTGACACACATATTCCCTACCCATTTTTTTACTACTGCATTAGTATGTTTCAGTAGTATGCATGATAGGTGGAATATTCAACTGTTTTATAAAATGCTTAGATCCTAGTAGTGTGTAGCTATCCTTAAACCCCACCTGTTAGGATGCTAAATACTTTGAAAAATATTGATGCCATGCTATGATCACTTGCTAAAAGTGTTTTGTGAACAAATTAAGAACTTCAACTAAAATGAAACACCTGGGTGGATTGGTTTGATAAGAGGCGGCGAAGTAGGTGGGTTCTGGGACACATGCCTCGTCGAGAGGATGTGGGTTCAGAATGCCGCTCGGGATGGCCACCCAGGAACAAAGAGGTTACTATGTCTTCCATGCTTAGTGTACTTCCAGTGCAGCCTTATGATAATATGGGCTCTGTCTTGATTGATTAGATGTGAGAGTGCAACTTGTGTGCAAGAAGATGGCTGGTAGTTGAATTGTAGGTTGGGAACGGATCTTGCCAGTTGGTTGCTCTCTCCTTCTAAAAGGTCTCATCTCATTTTATGTATGGGCATAAGATGAGTCTTAAGGTGAAAGTGCACAACCCCTGTAGGGTGTCAAAACTAATCGATTAGCCGAGTCCTCGGAATGGACAATTGAGTCTCTAGACATGGAATGTACGGAAGAATCTCATCACCGTTTCTGAATGCTTTAAAACTTGACTAGCAACAATCAGGAGAAGGCTCAGGGCCATACACTCCGAGGGGTGGTGGTGCCTGTACTTCAAAACTATGTTGAGTTTCGCCCAGAAACTACATACCGGCCAGTATGTAATGTATGGGGGTTGTCTTGACCCTTGAAAAATAATTTTTTTTGAAAGAAAGTTTTGAAAAGGATTTTAGGATAAAATTGGCTTTATGCAAATCAGCCTATGAGATCCACCATCCAAATGTCATGTAGTATAGTCTTTCCACAAAATGCCACCAAATATGTGTCATTTGCCAGTACATCATTGTATTGACCCCTCTGGGGCTGCATATTCAAACGTGCAGGTTTTTATTTCGAGTAAGGAACCAGGAGTAGGATCTCGAGACTACATTCCAACATGTCTGCCTGTGGCACGTGATGAAGAATGGAGGCCCACTGCAACTATGCTTTATGTTGTGTACTCGTAAGGTTGAAGACCTATGTAACTGGATTTACGTTATAATATTGATGCTATTGCAATGATTACTTATTTTGTACTGTGGTGCTATCTACTGATCCAGGGAATGGCACAGATACACAGAAGTTCTGTCTTTAGCAAAAGGCGGGGCGCTACAACCTGGTGGCGCGGCCAGGGGGTGGCCCGCGCAACCCCATGGTGCGGCTGCCTCCTGGCTGCTCTCCATCTCTCCTTTGGACTCCGTCTTCATGTCAGGTAAATAGGAACTTTGGCTTTCGTTTCGTCCAATTCCGAGAATATGCCTTGTGTAACTTTTCTAAAACACAAAAACAGCAGAAAACAGGAACTGTCACTGTGGCATCTTGTTAATAGGTTAGTTTTGGAAAATGCATAAAAACACCATGAAGTGTAAACAAAACATAAAGCAATTGGTGTAAAATAAGCATGGAGCATCAAAAATTATAGATACGTTTGCAATGTATCATGCCCCACATCAAACGAGCGTCCAATGTGTCCTACCGATTCGACAAGAGATCGAGCCAAGAGCGTTCAGTGCATGCTACCGATTCGACAAGAGATCCATAACCATGGCGGCACCACGGTGGATGAACCAAAATCGTGGAGGTCATGGGCAACGAGAGCAAGATGATCAAGCTGGTAACCTTCCACGGCGAGCGCTTCGAGATTCCGCATCGACACGCCCAAAAGAAGTAAATGATCAGGAGGGTCAAGCACCACCGCAAGAAATCCCAGGGTATCGGCACCGGTGCCGGAGCCCTCTACCGATGCTCCTTGTGACGCCGGAGCTCACACACTCGCAACTGCCATGGCTCCTCTGGCACGGCGTGATCGCATGCGCTAGCTTGGTCGAGACTGAGGATAAAGGAGTCAATAGGAGGTGCCCAGTAGGGGAAGTAGACGGCGGAGGTTGTTGATGGCTGGTAGAGGCCACACTCGAGATGGAAATCAGGTCTGCTGATGAGGACAATTTGTTGGGCGGCCGGGGAAGTGCTGTGATGGATCAAATCGAGGTCGTCGTGCTCGCTCTGTGATACGTGCACAAAGGAGGAGCTGAAGCCCAATTCAGGACTTCACCAAGATGAGGGCAGCTCGTTGTAGATTGGCACATCAGGACAACCTACGATATGTATGATTTAGTCTAAGGTTGTGTCAGCAATATTTATTTGTGTTTATGTTATTCCGTAGCCAGGTCATGTTGTGGGCCACTTAGGGTTATTTGTGTTTTGGGTTTGGGCCTGTCCAAGCCCAATAGTTTTCTGGCCGTCTATATAAGGAGGCCAGCCGGCTAGGGTTTAGGGAGTTCAGAAAAATTAGACAAATAATAGAGTTGTGTTGCTATGTGGAGCATCCCTCCGGGGACGACGCTGTCGTTTATCAGATTAAATAAAGATTGTTGTGAGGGCTCTTATGTTCATCAAGGATTCTTAGGCTTAGGTTTGAGACGTGTTGATTATCTTCAAGTTACTTGCTGGATTCGTTCCTCTTCTTCAGGTTACAATCATCAGCGCGATTGGAAGAATTCTTACCTGGTTGACTCATCGTGAAAGATTGAGCAAAACTCAAGGATCATCGATGTGATCCTTATCATGTGGTATGATGAGGATACAATCATGGGTCATGCTGATTTTGACTGTTTGAGCTGGAAGCAAATATTGAGTCTAATTGATTAGGCAAATGGTGTAAAAACAAGCATGGAGCATCAAAAATTATAGATACGTTGGAGACGTATCAAGCATCCCCAAGCTTAACTCCTGCTCTTCCTCGAGTAGGTAAGTGATAACAAAAGAATAATTTTTGAGGTGACATGCACCTACACAATCTTGATCATATATGTAAGCATTTGTGTGGTGGGATCAAAAGAACTTAAAACATGGGCATGAAAGATATAATCTTGACAATAAAAACTTAGCAACCATGTTATAAACATGAAAATGAACACAAACAAAAGATCATGAAAATGAAACAATGAAAGTCAAATGTGTGTTCAAATCATAAGGAAAAACATACAAATGGTTTTCAGCTTGTCCTTCACGGAGAGCAAAACATAAATGCCTAGGACACCTTCAAGTTTAAGAGGGCGACTAGATACAAATAATTTGAGAACAAGTGAAACCAACAATATGAATCAATCAATGAAAACTTTAGGACAATGCACATCATACTAAGAATGACAACTATGCTCTCTTAATGGTGCATAAAGATAGAAGGTGGTGACTCAACATGAACGTAAAAGAAAGGCCCTTCGCTGAGGGAAGCTGTGTTTGCAAGTTTTATAGACCTTCAAAAATTATGGTACTTACCGGCTTTGAGCTCTCATTGCCCCCATCATAAGCATCTTGAATGGTTAAAGTTAATGCGAGAACAATTATGATGCATATGCTTGACAAATCAGGAGTCCCGGAAGCTACACAGTTTTTGTGTTCCTGAAGCCCCTGGCCGCGCCCCCTATGTGTGAGGTCGCCTCGGTCCACCTCTGACGATGCCCCTTCGCCTATAAAGACCCCCCAACGGAAAAAAACCTAAGTACCCGATCAATTTTCCAGAACACATCGCGATCCGCCGCCGCCATCGACCCAAAGATCGGGAGGGTCCAGAAGCTCTTCCCAGCACCCTGCCGGAGAGGGGAATCGCCACCGGAGGTCTTCTTCATCGCCATGCTTGCCTCCGGAGCGATGAGTGAGTAGTCTACATTGGACTATGGGTCCATAGCAGTAGCTAGATGGTTGTCTCCTCCACCATGTGCTTCATGTTTAGATCTCATGAGCTGCCCTACATGATTGAGATCACCGTTATGTAATTCTACATGTTTGGTTTGTTGGGATCCGATGAATATTGGTGTTATGATTGAGTTGCTATACTGACATATATCTTATGTTATCTCTATGTTGTTTATGATCTTGCATGATCTCCGTTGTTAGTAGCTATCTTGGCCGAGTAGTTGCTAGTGACTCCAAGAGGGAGTATTTATGCTCGATAGTGGGTTCATGCCTCTATTTAATCTGGGGGAGTGACAGAAACCTCTAAGGTTGTAGATGTGTTGTTGCTACTAGGGAGAAAACAACATTCATATGCTCGAGGGCATATGCTTTGTTTACATTACACACTTCGCTTAATGCAATTATCTGTTGTTCACAACTTAATACTCATGGGGTGTTCGGATGATATCCCCGAGAGTGGATTATTAGTCATAGATGCAGTTGGATGGCGGTCTATGTATTTTGTTGTAATGCCCAGAGTAAATAGCATAGTGATCTTCTTGACATATCACGTTTATCTTTATTCTATCAATTGCCCAACTGTAATTTGTTTTACCCAGCATGTGTTATTTATCTTATGGAGAGACACCACTAGTGAACTGTGGACCCTGGTCCTATTTCCATCATATTGCTATCACCTGTTTACTTTACTCGCACTATTTACTTTACTAGTACTTCTACTGTTTTCCACTCGATATGCTCATACCCTTTGTTTCAAGCAAACCGGTGAGATTGACAACCTCATCGCAAGTTGGGAACAAAGTATTTGGTTGTGTGTGTGCAGGTTCCACGTTGCTACTGGCCGAAGACGAGTCAACAAGTATCGTTAAATGGCGCCCTTGTTGGAGTGTTATTAAGCCAGTCCGCATCACCTTCAGTTGTTTCTCTTCTCTTCTCCTGACCGACATACCTTGGTTTCTTACTGAGGGAAAAGACTTGCCGCTGTGCTCATCATACTTTCCGCTTGGAGTTTCCCAACTGCCTGGCCATAATAATAATCAACTACACGCCAGCCATCAGTTTGCTTGAAACAAAGGTATGAGCGTATCGAGTAGAAAGCAATAGGGACTCCTCACACATAGGGACTCCTCTTCGGATCTCTGGAAGCTTCCGGGAAAAATAAGACTTCAGGAACTTGTTTCGTCCAATTCCGAGAATATTTCCTGTGTAGCTTTTCTGAAACACAAAAACAGCAGAAAACAGGGAACTGGCACTGTGGCGACTTGTTAATAGGTTAGTTCCGGAAAATGCATAAAAGTGCCACTAAGTGTAACGAAACATTAGGCAAATGGTGTAAAAACAAGCATGGAGCATCAAAAATTATAGATACGTTGGAGACGTATCAAGCATCCCCAAGCTTAACTCCTGCTCGTCCTCGAGTAGGTAAGTGATAACAAAAGAATAATTTTTGAGGTGACATGCACCTACACAATCTTGATCATATATGTAAGCATTTGTGTGGTGGGATCAAAAGAACTTAAAACATGGGCATGAAAGATATAATCTTGACAATAAAAACTTAGCAACCATGTTATAAACATGAAAATGAACACAAACAAAAGATCATGAAAATGAAACAATGAAAGTCAAACGTGTGTTCAAATCATAAGGAAAAACATACAAATGGTTTTCAGCTTGTCCTTCATGGAGAGCAAAACATAAATGCATAGGACACCTTCAAGTTTAAGAGGGCGACTAGATACAAATAATTTGAGAACAAGTGAAACCAACAATATGAATCAATCAATGAAAACTTTGGGACAATGCACATCATACTAAGAATGACAACTATGCTCTCTTAATGGTGCATAAAGATAGAAGGTGGTGACTCAACATGAAAGTAAAAGAAAGGCCCTTCGCTGAGGGAAGCTGTGTTTGCAAGTTTTATAGACCTTCAAAATTTTTGGTACTTACCGGCTTTGAGCTCTCATTGCCCCCATCATAAGCATCTTGAATGGTTAAAGTTAATGCGAGAACAATTATGATGCATATGCTTGACAAATCATAAGTCGAAAACCTCGTGCCCCGTGAATACGAGTACCCAAACCTCATGCTACTTTACTTAGAGTCCCAAGCAAGGCTCTTGTCATTGTAAGTATATATGTATCATCGAGAACCGCCAACAGGGTACCTCCGTGCCCGATGACATGGAACAAGCCCACATCAAAATGACAGGACAAGCAGACAATGAACACCTCGACATCTCTTTTATTTGCCATTTGTTTAGCTTTTTATTTTGAGATGCGTCATTGAATGTCCACTATGGGTATGCTACAAATTTCCACCATGAATTATGCATGGCTTAGATTGGTGGCCCAGGCGTTTCCCTAACACATATACAAACTCCATGATCCCCGCAAGATTCCCAATTCATTTCACACCACGGGCATCCATAAACTAAAGATCACGATATCAACTTAAATAAGAAGTGCAATGTTGAAAGCTTGCCCCATGACAGCATGGTTGGGCTAGTATCCAACTTACAACTTGCAAGCATAACAACTCAACATAAGAGACCACAATGTCCAATTTTTAAGAACAAGAAAAAGTAAAGTGTGCCTTCCGGTTCGTGAGAGCTTTACTGACCAATTTTCGCATAACACTGGTAAGAGTTTAATTTGAAGAGAAAATAAAAGCAATTCAAATTTACTTGGAATAGCAAATTGCTAGTAGGTATGTATGGTGGACACTTTGGTAAACTTTGGTTTTTAGGAGTTGGATGCATGAGTAGAGCTCATACTCAGTACAAGGCGAGGGCTAGCAAAAGACTGGGAGCGACCAACTAAGAGAGCAATAATGGCCATAATCATGCAAAGCGACAAAGCAACATTAAAAGAAGCATAAGATGGCATCAAAAGTCAAAAACTAAATGATCATAAAGGCTATTGGCGACTTTGTAAGAGTCTAACATGTGTGAGCATGCGCCAAGTCAACCCAAATAAAGCATCAAGGAGAAAACCAAAATAATGCTTCCAAATAATAAAAACAATGCATGATTTTTTTCAAAGGCTCATTAAGCAATCTCAGTTATTTGAGACAAGTCATGCTACAGCAAAACCACTAAGCATACTATCAAAAAGACATCAAGCATGACATGAAAAAGCCTAAGCCGCAGTCTACACAAGCTCCTTCTTGTACCACTTTTTTGCATAAAGCTTTTTCTCTTTTCCAACACCAATTGAAAAATTTTAAGACACCTCTTTTGATGAAAACCAATAAAGATCAGAGGCAAAAATACACCTTGATGAAAAGATATGACAAGGTCTAAACGCAAATCAAGGCAAAAACGAAAACCAAAAGCAGTAGCAGAAAAAGAAGAACACTCGGTTTTTGATAAGAATGAAAACTAGAGCGTTCTTGTTAAATGAAAAGCAAGGCAATTTCTCCAAAGGAAATTTGTTGGGCTCCAAGAAAAACACATAGTACATGAAGCAATAAAAATATAGTGTTTTGAAAGGTGACCTGATTTTTGCCGATGAAGAAGGGGTGCCTTGGGGGCATCCCCAAGCTTTGACGCTTGTACTTCTTGGATATTTCTTGGGGTGATGCATGGGCATCCCAAGCTTGAGCTTTTGTCCATTCTTCAACTCATCTCATCATTCTCCAATCCCTACACTTGAAAACTTCCTTCATACAAAACTAAACACAAATCTATTAGCAACATTAGTGTAAGCATAGCATATAATCAACCTCCTTTTGCTTTAGGTTTCAACCCAAAACCAGCACATATAAAGTATATACTACTGTAGCAAATTCCCCAAAAGTTCCGTGATCAAAAGAACTAAAAAAGAAAGCGATAAAGCGGCAAAAACGAATAGTGGCAGAAATCTATCAAAACAGAATAGCTGATAAAGGCCGATTTTTTGAGGGGTTTTGTGTTGCTCAAATCAAAAAGTGTACAACTAACGAAAGTTTGGATATAACCTGGGGCATATGCACAAGAAATTTCAGGTCCAAAAGATATACAGAGAATTTTCACGAATTTTTACGGTGCAGCACCGAAAACAGTTTCAGGACAGCAACATCCCCAAATCTTTACCTCACTCAAATTAGAGGCTTCTCTTGGCACAACAATGAAATAAAAAGGATAAGGAGAGGTAATTGCAGTAGTAATGACTTCCAAGACTCAAATAAAAGAAAAAGTACTGAAAAGAAAACATTGGGTTATCTCCCAAGAGTGCTTTTCTTTAACGCCTTTGAGCTAGGCGCAGAAAATTGCGGATCAAGTAACATAAAGAGATGAAGCATCAAGCTCATAATTTGCTCTAAGAATAGAGTCAAAAAGTAATTTCTTTCTTTTCCTAGGGAAGTGTTCCATACCTTTCTTTAGTGGGAATTGATATTTGATGGTGCCTTCCCTCATATCAATGATGGCACCTACAGTTCGAAGAAAGGGTCTTCCCAAAATAATAGGACATGAAGCATGGCATTCAACATCCATAACGAGAAAATCAACGGGAACAAGGTTATTGTTAACCATAACAAGAACATCATTAATCACTCCCAAAGGTTTCTTCTTAGCAACATCAGCAATAGGAACATCATAATAACATTTTTCAAGCGGTGGTAAATCAAGCATGTCATAAATTTTTCTAGGCATGATAGAAATACTAGCACCTAGATCACATAAAGCATGGCAATCAAAACCATTAACATGCATATCAATGATGGGTTCCCAACCATCTTCTAACTTCTCGGGAACAGAAGCTTTTTGCTTCAACTTTTCATCCCTAATTTTTATAGTAAAAGCAATATTTAAAGAACTAGCATTGGGAGTCAAAGCAAGCTTTTGCAAGAACAAAATAACTTCAGATATATTGCAGCTATCAACATCAAAATTATTAAAATAAGTAGAGCTATCATCTCCTACACTCCGAAAAATTTCAGCACTCTTTTGAGAAAAAGTTTTTGCAGTTTTAGGCTTTTTAACACAAGGAGTGGGAATTTTCTCTACACCAATCAAAGTAAGAGGATTGCTAGCATTTGGAAAAACATCATTAGAGGTAGTAATAGTACAAACTTTCATATTCCTAGCAATCTCATCCTCTCTTTCCCATCTAGCATGCAATTCTGCTAACAATCTAATATTTTCATCAATTCCAACTTGGATAGCATTAGCAGTAGCAAAAAAATTGTTCTCTTTCACATCATTAGGCAACACTTTTAATTTCAGAAGTTCAACATCATGAGCAAGGCTATCAACTTTAGAAGCAAGAATATCAATTTTGCCTAACTTTTCCTCAACAGACTTGTTAAAAGCAGATTGTTTTACCATGAAGTCTTTGAGCATGACTTCAAGTTCAGAGGGCGCGGCCCTAGTGTTGTTGGAGGAATTACCATAAGAGTTACCATAACCATTACCATTGGTAGAAGGATACTGCCTATAATTGTTACTAGCAAAATTGTTCCTATAAGCATTGTTGTTAAAATTATTGTTTCTAATGAAGTTCACATCAACATGCTCTTCTTGAGCAACCAAAGAGGCTAAAGGAACATTATTAGGATCAACATGAGTCCTATCATTAGCAAGCATAGCCATAATGGTATCAATCTTATCACTCAAGGAAGAGGTTTCCTCAACAGAATTTACCTTCTTACCTTGTGGAGCTCTCTCGGTGTGCCATTCGGAATAATTTACCATCATGTTGTCAAGTAGCTTTGTTGCGGCGCCCAAGGTAAGGGACATAAAAGTGCCTCTAGCAGCTGAATCAAGTAGGTTCCTCGAAGAAAAATTCAGTCCTGCATAAAAAGTTTGGACAATCATCCAAGTAGTCAGTCCATGAGTGGGGCAATTCTTTATCATAGATTTCATTCTTTCCCAAGCTTGAGCAACATGTTCATTATCAAACTGACTAAACTTCATAATATTGCTACGCAGAGATATAATTTTAGCAGGAGGATATTATCTACCAATAAAAGCATCCTTACACTTAGCCCATGAATCAATACTATTCTTAGTCAAAGACATCAACCAATCTTTAGCTTTTCCTCTCAAAGAAAAAGGAAACAACTTGAGCTTAATAATATCACGTCTTACATCCTTATATTTCTGCATCTCACATAGCTCAACAAAATTGTTGAGATGAGCTGCAGCATCTTCAGTACTAGCACCAGAAAATTGCTCTTTCATAACAAGGTTCAATAAAGCAGGCATAATCTCATAAAAGTTTGCAGCAGAAGCAGGTGGAGCAATAGGAGAGCAGATAAAATCACTATTGTTCGTGCTAGTAAAGTCACACAACTTGGTGTTTTCAGGAGTAGCCATTTCAGCAAAACTAAAAGTAGACAAGTAAAAACAACTAACAAGGATTCTAATTTTTTTGGATTTTTGATATAAAACGATGCAAGCAAAAATAAGGTAAAGCAAAACAATAAAACAAAGTAAAGGATGTGCGTGCAAAAAACTCCTCTTGCAGAGGTCTTCTACTTCTTCCCCGGCAACAGCGCCAGAAAAGGGCTTGATGGCTGGCGTGTAGTTGATTATTATTATGGCCAGGCAGTTGGGAAACTCCAAGCGGAAAGTATGATGAGCACAGCGACAAGTCTTTTCCCTCAGTAAGAAACCAAGGTATGTCGGTCAGGAGAAGAGCTGACAAACAACTGAAGGTGATGCGTACTGGCTTAATAACACTCCAACAAGGGCGCCATTTAACGATACTTGTTGACTCGTCTTCGGCCAGTAGCAACGTGGAACCTGCACACACATAACCAAATACTTTGTTCCCAACTTGCGATGAGGTTGTCAATCTCACTGGTTTGCTTGAAACAAAGGGTATGAGCGTATCGAGTGGAAAACAGTAGAAGTACTAGTAAAGTAAATAGTGCGAGTAAAGTAAACAGGTGATAGCAATATGATGGAAATAGGACCGGGATCCACAGTTCACTAGTGGTGTCTCTCCATAAGATAAATAACACATGCTGGGTAAACAAATTACAGTTGGGCAATTGATAGAATAAAGATAAACGTGATATGTCAAGAAGATCACTATGCGATTTACTCTGGGCATTACAACAAAATACATAGACCGCCATCCAACTGCATCTATGACTAATAATCCACTCTCGGGGATATCATCCGAACACCCCATGAGTATTAAGTTGCGAACAACAGATAATTGCATTAAGCAAAGTGTGTAATGTAAACAAAGCATATGCCCTCGAGCATATGAATGTTGTTTTCTCCCTAGTAGCAACAGCACATCTACAACCTTAGAGGTTTCTGTCACTCCCCCAGATTAAATAGAGGCATGAACCCACTATCAAGCATAAATACTCCCTCTTGGAGTCACTAGCAACTACTCGGCCAAGATAGCTACTAACAACAGAGAGCATGCAAGATCATAAACAACATAGAGATAACATAAGATATATTTCAGTATAGCAACTCAATCATAACACCAATATTCATTGGATCCCAACAAACCAAACATGTAGAATTACATAACGGTGATCTCAATCATGTAGGGCAGCTCATGAGATCTAAACATGAAGCACATGGTGGAGGAGACAACCATCTAGCTACTGCTATGGACCCATAGTCCAAGGTAGACTACTCACTCATCGCTCCGGAGGCAAGCATGGCGATGAAGAAGACCTCCGGTGGCGATTCCCCTCTCCGACAGGGTGCCGGGAAGAGCTTCTGGACCCTCCCGATTTTCAGGTCGACGGCGGCGGCGGATCGCGATGTGTTCTGGAAAATTGATCGGGTACTTAGGTTTTTTCCGTCGGGGGGTCTTTATAGGCGAAGGGGCATCGTCAGAGGTGGACTGAGGCGACCTCACACATAGGGGGCGCGGCCAGGGGCTGGGCTGCGCCGCCCTGATGTGTGGGGCCCTCGTGGCCACCCTCCGACTCCTCTTCGAATCTCTGGAAGCTTCCTGGAAAAATAAGACTTCAGGAACTTGTTTCGTCCAATTCCGAGAATATTTCCTGTGTAGCTTTTTTGAAACACAAAAACAGCAGAAAACAGGGAACTGGCACTGTGGCGACTTGTTAATAGGTTAGTTCCGGAAAATGCATAAAAGTGCCACTAAGTGTAACGAAACATTAGGCAAATGGTGTAAAAACAAGCATGGAGCATCAAAAATTATAGATACGTTGGAGACGTATCACAAACCAGTGAGATTGACAACCTCATCGTAATTTGGGAGCAAAGTATTTGGTTGTGTTGTGTGCAGGTTCCACGTTGCTACTAGTTGAAGACAAGTCAACAAGTGTCGTAAACGGTGCCCTTGTTGGAGTGCTAGTAGGCTAGCAAGCATCACCTTCTGGAGTATTGACTTTTTCCTGGACTGACAAACCTTGGTTTCTTACTGAGGGAAAACTTGCTGCTGTGCTCATCATACCTTCCTCTTGGGGTTCCCAACTGGACGGTGAAAAACTATCAACACCGCGCCGCATCAAGACATTTTTCTGGCGCTGTTGCCAAGGAAAAAGAAGACTTCTGCAAGGGGAGTTTCGCATGCACATCCTTTACTTTGTTTTAAGTTTTGCTTTTACTTTATTTTTACTTGCATCGTTTTATCAAAAACACAAAAAAATGTGTTTCCTTTATAGTTTTTTATTATGCCTAGTTCAGTTGCTACTACTTTGTCGTCCGAGGATATGATTTTCACTTTCAAACAAAAGGATGAGGAAAGTTTCAAAGAAGCTTGGTCTAGAATTTATGATTGGCATGGAAAAACTGAACCGAAAATGACTTTGAGTTTGCTTCTTAGTTGCTTTTACTTTGGACTTGCTCTTCGTTATAGATATGCTTTGGATGCTACTTCAGAAGGAGATTTCCTTCATTGTGATGGAGATCGAGCTTTCAATATTATAAAAAAGTTGATTACAATTTATAGCATGCCAACTTATTTTGATTCCTCTCTTATGAGCATTTTTAATAGACTTAATACTCTCGAGACTCGCACTGCTAGTTTGAATACTTGCTATAATACTTTGCGCCAGCATTTTGATTATGTGCCAGCAAATTCTAAACCTTCGAGTTGGTACCCTAAGGTAAAAATCACCATTAATGGTGAAACTTTTCATGCTCGTTGTGATATTATGTCTGAATTTTGTCTTATGCCAAAGGATGTTTATGAATCTTTGAGTCTTTGGAAACTTTCTAAGGGGGGGAGAAGAAATTTCTCTTACTAATAATGCCAATATATTTCCCATTGGAGTAGCTGAAGGAATTTATACAAAAGTCCTAGGAAGAATGGTATCTACTGATTATCTTGTTATTGAATGTGTAGAAAAATGACAAATCACACTTGGAAGATCTCTACTGAAGCTCCTGGGCGCCGTTATAGATGTGGGAAAAGGCAATATAAGATTCATCTCCCCACCTTGCAATAGTCACGTCTTTCCTAGAGTTAAGAGCAAAGGTAAGAAAGGAAGACGTAAGGCAACCGCTGACCCTAGCACTTCATCGCTTGATATTACTTGATTCGCATTTTCTGCGCCTAGCTCAAAGGCGTTAAAGAAAAGCACTCTTGGGAGATAACCCAATGTTTTTACTTTCAGTACTTTTTATTTTATTTGAGTCTTGGAAGTTATTACTACTGTAATAACCTCTCCTTATCATTTTTATTTTGTTGTTGTGCCAAGAGAAGCCTCTAATTTGAGTGAGGTAAGATTTGGGGATGTTGCTGTCGTGAAACTGTTTTTGGTGTTGCACCGTAAAAACTCGTGAAAATTCTTTGTATATCTTTTGGACCTGCGATTTCTTGTGCATATGCCCCAGGTTATATCCAAACTTTCATTAGCTGAACACTTTTTGATTTGAGCAACAGAAAACCCTCTAAAAATTCGACCTTTATCAGCTGTTCTGTTTAGACAGATTTCTGCCAATATTTGTGTATGCCGCTTTATCGATTTCTTTTTGAGTTATTTTGATCACGGATTTTTTTGGGAAGTTGCTACAGTAGTATATGCTTTATTTGTGGTGGTTTTGAGTTGAAACCTGAAGCAAAAAGGGTTGATTCAATGTTATGCTTACACTAATGTTGCTAATAGAATTGTGTTTAGTTTTGTATGAAGGAAGTTTTCAAGTGTAGGGATTGGAGAATGATGAGATGAGTTGAAGAATGGACAAAAGGCAAGCTTGGGGATGCCCACGCACCCCAAGAAATATCCAAGAGGTACAAGCATCAAAGCTTGGGGATGCCCCCGAGGCACCCCTTCTTCATCGGCAAAAATCAGGTCACCTTTCAACACACTATATTTTTATTGCTTCATGCACTATGCGTTTTTCTTGGAGCATCAGTTGTTTTTAGTTTTCAGTTTTGTTTAGTTTTGTTTGCTGCAATAAATGGTTGGACCCCAACAAATTCCTTTTGGAGAAGTTGCCTTGCTTTTCATTTGCCAAGAACACTCCGTTTTTCACTCTTATCGTTTCAACGAGTGTTCTCTTTTTCTAGAACTGCGTTTAGCTTTCGTTTTCGCCTTGATTTTTGTTCAGATATTGTTATATCTTTGAATCAAGGTTTGTTTTGACCTCTGGTCCATGTTGGTTTTCATCAAAAGAGTTGTTTATAAAAAGTTCGAATGGTGTTGGAAAAGAGAAAAAGCTTTATGCAAAAAAGTGGTACAAGAAGGAGCTTGTGTAGACTGCAGCCTAGGCTTTTTGTTAGTATGCTTAGTGGTTTTGCTGTAGCATGACTTGTCTCAAATGACTGAGATTGCTTAATGAGCCTTTGAAAAAAATCATGCGTTGTTTTAATTATTTGGAAGCATTATTTTGGTTTTCTCCTTTGATGCTTTATTTGGGTTGACTTGGCGCATGCTCACACATGTTAGACTCATACAAAGTCGCCATTTCCTCTATGATCATTTAGTTTTTGACTTTTGATGCCATCTTATGCTTCTTTTAATGTCGCTTTGTCGCTATGCATGATTATGGCCGTTATTGCTCTCTTAGTTGGTCGCTCCCAGTCTTTTGCTAGCCCTCATTTTGTACTGAGTATGAGCTCTACTCGTGCATCCAACTCCTAAAAACCAAGTTTGCCATTGTGTCCACTCTAAATTCCTATGCATGGTATTTTTAAGCCATTCCAAGTAAATTTTCATGTGCTACCTTTCAAAAACTTTCAACTACTTCTTGTTTTCTGCCACTGTTTTTAGCTCATGGGGACGTAGTGGTCGGAATTGCTATCTTCCATATTAAATTAAGTACCCCTCGACTAGGCAGCTTCATCTGCTCATCATTAATTTTGCATGAGAGCTGGTCAGACCATTGGAATCTAATTCTAAAAAGAAAAAAGGCACTCCTCCATGGTATGTGAATGTTGGTGGGCACCCGATGGAATCGGTTAGCCATGGTTTGAGAAAGGAAAAAAGGTGGGGATTAGTGCCAAAGCTTTATAAAAGAGCACCAATGTGCCAATTTTTCAAAGAACTCGGAACCGCTCTCACTTGTTTATTATGGAAGATAGTAAGACCCCATTGCTAGTCGTTGACATGAAACAACCACCTCTCAAAACCCAATTTTTATCTCTGTTTTCCAAATGAAAAGCTCTAGCACATGTTTAATCACTGCTTCCCTCCGCGAAGGGCCTTTCTTTTACTTTTATGTTGAGTCTCCACCTTCTACCTTTATGCACCGTCTAAGAGAGCATAGTTGTCATTCTGAGTATAATGTGCATTGTCCCAAAGTTTTCATTGATTGATTCATATTGTTGGTTTCACTTGTTCTCAAATTATTTGTATCTAGTCGCCCTCTTAAACTTGAAGGTGTCCTATGCATTTATGTTTTGCTCTCTCATGAAGGACAAGCTGAAAACCATTTGTATGTTTTTCCATATGATTTGAACACACGTTTGGCTTTCATTGTTTCATTTTCATGATCTTTTGTTTGTGTTCTTTTTCATGTTATAACATGGTTGCTAAGTTGCTTCTATCAAGATTATGTCTTTCATGCCCATGTTTTAAGTTCTTTTGATCCCAGCGCACAACGCTTACATAGATGATCAAGATTGTGTAGGTGCATGTCACCTCAAAAATTATTTCTTTTGTTATCACTCACCTACTCGAGGACGAGCAGGAGTTAAGCTTGGGGATGCTGATACGTCTCTAACATATCTATAATTTTTGATGCTCCTTGCTTGTTTTTACACCATTTGCTTAGTGTTTCGTTACACTTCATGGCATTTTTATGCATTTTCCGGAACTAACCTATTAACGAGATGCCACAGTGCCAGTTCCCTGTTTTTTGCTGTTTTTGTGTTTCAAAAAAGTTACACAGGAAATATTCTCGGAATTGGACAAAACAAAAGCCGAATGTCTAGAAATTTACCGAAGCTTCTAGAGAACCGAAGAGGAGACGGAGAGGGGCCACAGGGCAGCCACACCACAGGGCGGCGCGGCCTGCCCCTGGCCCGCGCCCCCTGGTGGTGAGGCCACCCTGGCCCACCTCTAACGCCGCCCCTTCGCCTATAAAGACCCCCCCGACGGGAAAAACCTAAATACCTGATCACTTTTCCAGAATACATCGCGATTCGCCGCCGCCGTCGACCCGAGATCGGGAGGGTCCAGAAGCTCTTCCTAGCACCCTGCCGGAGAGGGGAATCGCCACCGGAGGTCTTCTTCATCGCCATGCTTGCCTCCGGCGCGATGAGTGAGTTGTCTACCTTGGACTATGGGTCCATAGCAGTAGCTAGTTGGTTGTCTTCTCCACCATGTGCTTCATGTTTAGATCTCGTGTGGTGACCCAGCATACCACTGCATGTGTAGTATGCAAGTCGTTGACATAACACCAATGAAACACCGTCTCACTAGTATTACATCGATCAGAGTGGTACAACAGAAACATTGCAGGTCCAAGGTAGCTGCATAGGATTACAATTTCATCATACAGAAGAGCTTCAGAACTTCCTCAACAGGTGGAGGTTTAGTCCTGGCGACTAAAAACAAGAATAATACATTGAAGACTCAACTAGAGCTTCACTAATGCAGTTGGTTTGCTACAGAACTACCCTAGCTACTTAGGTTTTAGGATTAGGGAATTGGGTCCCTTTTATTCCTATTCTTGTTTTCTACTAAGCTTGGTGTAGTCGTTGACTCCGTTGATGGTCCTGACATTGGTAAAGGGCTTCATCTTCATCTTTAGTGTCTTGAGGTTGCCTCCAGTGTTGCCTCCAATCTATGCAAGGGTTATGAGGGAGTGGGGTGAGTAACGAGTGTTACCCAGCAAGTTCATATAGAGAATAAGGTGTTTGATGCACTATCTACAGCCTTAGACTCAAGAGTCGTTCGGCAATGCAGGTTTTCGTAAACATTTCTTCAAGGGGTTGCTTTTATTCAGAAGAACTATGTCCGTCAGCCTTCACAGGTTGATTAGAGCTTTGATGGGCTCCTTTCCTGCCGTGTTCGCAGCTCCTTCCTGGAGCAGGGAGTATCCAGATACTTTCTTACACTCTATAGAGGTGGTCACTTATACCCATAGGAGATCAACACTTTGTTGCACATCCGAGTTGCAGGCTCGTCCACACTTCTTGTGTATGGGGCCCAGCCGTTGATCCGAGGCAATCACTGTTCCTTCCCACGACCGTGCATACCCACCCTTTTGCGGCTCCAACTTCGGTTCGCTACCCTCGCCGGTCCTCGGCATACTTGCCTTTCCTAGACAATGAGTTACCCCCACCGGTTTTGGTTACGCTCTTTGGGTAACACCGGCCTCGGCACTCTACCCCCGTTGTTGCCGCAATCCATCATAGACCGCCAGAATCGTGAATTCATTAGGGGGAATCCACCCATCCCAAAGCTCCGCGCAGGGAGAAAACTGCTCCGAAACGGCGCGTCCGTTGATATGCATGAGGGAAAAGATACAGCTGACTCTCCCGTCCCATTCCAGACCCTATGGTTGACCGTATTTTACGGCACAAGAATCACTGGCGACATTGGTTATTAGTCCTAGGTGAACATTCCCGGTGCAGTGGGACCTCCACCATACTCTTACCATGGTCCCACTGCCCACCTTCCTAGGTCGACAACCATTATGATTGCTAACCACTAAGCATATTCATTCAAGAAAAGCAGAACCTTTGCTTTTTAATGCAATCATAATTATAATACCACCGGTATATTTGCAAGTACTTTGTTAAAGATAAACAAGAGATATGAGCAAGAGTGAACTTGCCTTTCTGACCGCAAGATTATGTGAGTCAGGGTCTTCGATACGATAGAAATCCCAATTCTGAAATAGCAATCATCATCCGGTAGGGATGATGTTAGAAATCTGCAGTATGATATGCATAATATATGATATGCATAGATCTAAGCGTAATCTAACCCCGATGATTTGTTATCATTGAGTTATGGTGATTTATTTATGATGTGTTGCACTTTTTAAATCACACCATAACATGGTTGTTAAGAATTTTAGGTTTGATCACTATCAGGTGCCATTAAAAGAATAAGATTCTAACAAGAGCTATTGTTTAGGGTGTTATAATCATTCCTTGCTACAAGGGAATGATGGTTAATGGTGAAGACATGAAGGTAACACTTTTAAGTTGCATCTTATAATTAGCAATCACTTGGTTGATCATGGATATGCAAAGTCAAAGTAAAGTATACACATAGTAATATCTAAGTAGTTCTAGGGTTGACAACAATCTTAATATAACTTAGGGTTTTCATTTATAACTAAAAGGAATTGGTTTGATGCTTATTTTCAAGGTATCTCAAAATAATAACTTTTGAAGAACACATTCTTTAAAAGGGTAATTAGTATTAAACTCATTTTAAGTGATCACATTCTACTACGATAGAACAGGGTTCTTATTAATACTATTATCTAGGGTTTGGACTATTACCTCATAAATTGAGTTAACAACTATTAATGATCAAATATGATTCTTAAGGACCAATTGTGGAGCAACACTTTAGAGTTTGACAAGAATTACTGAATATAGGTTAGCACTTATTTATATTCTTTCTTAATATTAGCACTTCAGAATTATTTAGGAAAAATAGTTTTAGGTTTTTAAGATGCTAACAACAAAGTTCAAGTTAAGACCCTAAAATATTGAAATAGTAACTACAATAAGGTTCTTTAAGTATAACAATTTCTACTGCACAATTAGAGAAATTAGTTGATTCCTAAATTTGATTCAAATTCATATTCAAAAATTGTACTTAAGCACGTTTTATAATTCAATTCAAAATTATTTCACACAAGTATAGAATATTATAGTTCTAACAGATAGATCTTAAATTTAGGATCATTTTGATATATTATTCATATTTTTCTAATTCAAAACGAATTAGTTATGAATTTTATAAGGTTTGGATGTTTTCTGGAATTTCTAATTAACAGGAAGAACTTTTTCTACCAAAGCTGTACCTAGCCCGTGCTACGGACGAGTGGGTCCAGACCTAGTCAGCTGCCACGTTGGCAGAGACAAGTCAAAGCTTGACTGGTTAAACTTTTTATACCTAAATGATCCTAGCCACACGGGCTGACAAGTGGGGCCAAAGTCCAGATCAGAGGCCACGTAGGCATGAACGGGTCAAACACGTTGACTGGGTATGGTGGAACGCCGGCGATCACCGGAGATGGTGATTCCAGCCTCCCCGAGATGCGCTACTAGTCTCATTCGAAAGAGGGCACTAAGACGGACTCATTGGTACTAGCACTGCTACTAAAAGGTCGTCAGAGACTTGCCGGTGACGACCTACTGCGGCGGCTCACTCCGGTGAGCTTCAAAAACAAGCTACGGATCACCCTAGGATGTCATACCAAGCTCTAGCGATGCGTAAACTCACCAGAAGGCTGAAGAGATGACCGGGAAGATTGATTGTGGCCAGAGTTGAGTATGCCGACATGAATTCCGGTGAACTACTGCAGAAGAAATCGGTGAAATTCAACTAGCTCCGACCCTCCCCCGATGTGCCACTTCACCAGGAGGATCTAGAAGATGAGGCGCTCCTCCTCGACACCTTTGTGGAGCTCAGGGTGGTCACCATCGACGGCGGTCTTGAGGAACTCCGGCAAGGTTTCGAAGTGGATTCAGAGGGCAGAGAGGATTAGAGAGATTGGGATAGGGACGATGTGATTTAGGGTTTCTTTGCGGAGCTCCAGGAGACTATATAGGTCACGGCGTCGCCGGCATCGTCATCGAGACGGCGGCAGTGGCCGAGATGCGTTGGCATCAGGAGCCTTGTCCTGGGTGCGGATCTTGACGCCGGGGTTGCCAGTGGGCACGGATAGGATCAGGACGACGAGCTGGCGGTCAAAGGCCTCCGACGGTGGTCAGGAGAGGCGGCCGGGACGTGGCCTCATCATCGGTGTGTCGACCCCGTGGGAGAGAGGAAGAAGATGTTCTTCTCCTCGGTGGGTCCCGCCTGGCAGTCAGATACCGAACTGGTATCCCGGGCTAGGCTCCAGTGGGCTGATGTGGTGGAAAGGGCTGCTGGGCTGCGGCCTGGTAAGCTTCCTTCTTCTATTTTTTCTGTTTTGTTCTCTTTTCTATTTTCTGTTTTCAATTTTGAGTTTCCAATTTGATTCTCAATTCTGTTCTGCAGGGATTTTGAATCTAGGAATTCTTTTTGAAATAGAGCTGATATAGTACTGGTCCCATACATATTATTCTAAGAGTTTATATGTGCACCAACACATATAATAATTTGTATTTGGTTGGGATTTGAATTCTAATTGGAATTTGATAATTTATTTTGCAAGTTTTATCTTAGGAACTTTACTGGAGCAATTATATGATAGCAATTATATTTTAAACATTCAGCAAGGAGTACTTATATGTGCATGTGCACATGGAATTACCTATTTAGTACTAGGATTTTAATTAGGCTCTAAATAGGAATAGTTTGAAATATTACTACAAGAGTGTTCAAAGCATTTGTTAAGGCTTGGGTGAGTTCCATATTAACATGTAGGAATTTGCATCTTGGGGTCAACTAGTTACTATTGAACATTCTATCAAAGGTTTGACTTACTATGCAGGTGTAAGTTCCTTTAACATGATTTTCTATTCACCCTAGTTCTTAATGTAGTGTTCTAGTAATTAATCCCACACATGCTCTTACAAGGATATGGTATCTAGTTAATTTGGCTGTATGCAAAGATGCATCTCAATAATGTGTAAGTGAGGTGTTAGAGTGTTTACTAATTTATCTTAGCATGCTAGGTTATCTAAGCATTCACACAATTAACTATTGGTGTGTTCACTAGTTAATGGTAGCTAAAGATAATGTTCTACCCTTTGTTATGCAAGTGTAGGTGTATGAATATTATGCATATGTTGATAGTAATTTCTTGGTACAGACACATGCATGATATGAATAGCTACTCTACATTTTTTGGGTTTGATTTGCTTCCTACTAAATTTACTTGTTTGTTCTTTGTGCTCATATGATCATTTAGATGTATGTGATATGCCCCTAAATCATGTATATGTTTTTAGTAGATGATTTCAGATCACAGACATATATTTCTCTTGCCTATGGTGAGTGCTTCCCTTTTCCCAATAACTACACTCCTCTCCTCTCCTACTAGACCAACCTGGTGGTCTTGTGAAGCTTGTTCTTCGGGAATTCTGATAAACCTGCGTCTTGTGGCATGCCTGCACCTCCTAGCTACTTGACCTAGTTCCTAATTGAACTAAGTAACCATTTGGGCTTGGTCTTGCTAGTTGGGTTCTTGTGGTTGTGCTGGTGGTGGTGAATCCTGCCCTGTTGCTCAACTCATGAGCAGGGTGGATTGTGTGGTGGTGTTGCTGGTGTGATGGTGGTGATTCTTGGCCCTATCAAATGTATGAAATGGCCCAATTTCGTTGGTGTCCTCACACCATGGTTTTATGGTGTCAAAATGGGTGCCAAGGGGTTCCTTTTATAGTGTTTTGATGTCCACCACAAGTTGACACCTCAAGTGGTGACTCTTGTTTTCATTTGGTGAGTAAGCTACTTGTTGTCAAGCTCTCATGCATGAGCATTACTTGGGGTTCAAGTAAAAGAAGATATTTTCATGTGGATAACTATGAACATTACTTGGGATTCAAGTATAGGAAGATATTTTCAAGTGGATAACTATCACAAGATATTTTCAAGTGGATAACTATCACAAGATATTTTCTAGTGGATAACTATCCTAGGTGGCATGATGATTATCCTCTAATAATATTTATTTTGGATAGCCAAGTGGCATTTGGCACTAAATGGAGTTGTGGCTGAATCAACTCATATTCTTATACATATTCATAATTGAATTGTTATCAATGGATATTGTATTAATTGTTTGGAAGTTTAACTTCCAAAGTTCACATTTGGAATTATCTTGTTATTGTGAATTATGAATATTGTCATATCTTATTTGTTCCTAATATCAGTTGTGCTCAAAATATCCAAAGTTAGCAAGGTCATGTTCAAATTTTAAGTGATTTGATTTGATTTCATCAAGACATGATCATAAGAGTTTCAAAATGATCATAGTTATTTTTATTCAAATAGTTTGAACTATTTAAGGTAATGTAAATGAGTTTAGTTTGGTCATATCTCATATAGTTAATAAGTTATGATTTAAATAAGAATGTGTGGCTTTTATGCACTTTAGACCTTGTGGTTTACCAATTTTGGTAACAAGTTTAAGAGTGAATTAATTTATACCCACAAGTACTGGCTAATTATTTAAGTAGTTAAACTCTTTTGTAAACTCCTCTAATCAACTTGGTACTAGGTTAGTCTCCCCTACTTCTGAGTTTGTGGATTAGATCCTAAAGTATCATCTTAAGAGATGAGAATGATATTGGGCTTGACATAGACTCTCTCCTCTTGTCTTGGAAATGAATGGATTTAGATGTGAAAGATTATGATAATCAAGATATGAGAATAAAGTAGATTAAGGGTCAAGGTAAGACTTGTGTTGTCTTCCTTTAAGCTAGGAATGGCTTCAATGATTTAGGTTTAAGAAATATCATGGTGATCATGGTAGAATTGGTTATAAGGTCCTAAAATGATGTGTTAACATATTAATTATTCCTCACATTCATCTCTTTTAGTTGTTGTACTTATCTCTACCCAAAACAAGGTTGTTAACAAAGGTCATGTTGAAGTTTATCGCACTTCAGTTGATAAGCTACTTCAATTCCATCAACTCAAGAGAAGCTTCAATCACTTTGACAGGTTTTATTTAAAAGCGTGAAAATTTCCCAGATTTTCTATGCATGAATGCAATGCACACTTTTGTGTTCTCTCTATTTCTAGCCTCACATCCTGGGATGTTACAGACTCTCCCCCTTAAAATCAACTTCGTCCTCGAAGTTCGAACTCTCTTACGTTTGGGCTGAGCTTATCCTTGATATCACCAAGCTTGCAACTCCTCCAATTGATTGGATATAGATGATATCCCTTTGTTCAGAGTATCTCTCAAATCCTCTTTCTCTGGCTCTGAACAATTGTTACTTGAATGAATCCTATGTTGTCTTCCAACATCCTTGGGGAATCCAATAGTCTTCGGCTCCTTAGTTTACTTAGTTTTACAAGCTGTTTTGGTGAGGTCTCCATACTATGGTATCAACTTTCTATGTATGGCCTGGTTATGGTCTATAAAATAAGGTTCCATGGAGATCATAATGACACTTAAGAGGTCCGTTAAGGCATAAGCATATTTAAAGATTCAGTTCTAAGTAATGGATTAGACTCATTTAGTCTATCCCATCTAGGGTTTTGGTTCACCTTCAATTTTTTTGATCTTGGTCCTCTATGCTTGCAAAGTTCAACTGTGGTTATACTAATGGTGCTTCATACTGTCTAACTCCTTCACTGCCCTCCTAATGGAGCTACAGTGAACCTTAGGAAAGTGTCGTTCAAACATACTTCATCCAACTTCCATCATCTTTGGTTTCTCCCCAATTGTTGCTTCTTAAAAGTATTAATTACCCTTTTGGTCAAGTCTAAGGTCTAGTTGTTGCTTCCATGAGGTATAAACCTCAACTTCCATTCTGATGAACTTCCGAGGCAAGTATCAATACAGTACCTCGATAACACCTTATGCAATAAGGCTAACCTCATCTTAGTCTAGACCTCCTTCTTACTCCAACTGATTTGGTCTAGTTCCATCAACTTGTTACTACACTCTCCCCCTTAGACTTTTTGAATGGTCTCTTGAAGAAATCTGCGAAGTACTCACACAGTTGTGGATATCCGATATGAATTCTTCAATTCTGTGTTCGGGTAGGGCTTCTATTCCACTCCTAGAGGTATAAACTTACCCAAAAGTTCTAAATGTTGATGAGAATTGGGTTTTCCCATCGTGTTCTATCCAAATTCGAATGGTAGGGTATATACAAATCCGCGGGAGAAATCTGGTAGAGTTTCTCTTGTACCGGAGGACATCCACGACAGGCAATTGTATAAGTTGGACAAAATGAGAACTGACAGGGATATATATATGAACCAATAGCTTCAACGGATCACTGCCAACATGAAGACCTACGAAAACCTCACAAGCCTTGATCCGTAGACAAAGACTACACTCAAAGATAAGAAAAGATGTTGCTAACGTCTTAACCACCAATCTACAATTCAAGATTTTGGGACTAGGGATCAAAGTTATACAGAAATATTATGTGTCTTAGTCACGCTAGCAACGAGGGTTACTGGGGTTACCACTCCCAGGCTGAGTAAAGCAGCAGGCAATACCGGAATGGATCATCGGTACTACAACACCTCAATCGACCCATGATGTACTAAGCATAACCAAGGCTGCATAACAACGAGCTCATATACCTCAAACTCAATTGTAGCTAACTTAATTAGTGGTTCTACTCCACAATGTGGTGGTAGGATCTAATATTTAAGAACTTAGAGTTCCACTAAATTCCAATACTTCATACTTCTACCACTTCATGATACTTCCATGAATGGGTCTTACTACTTTTCTCCACCTTTCGGCTACCAACTGTGGTATCTCTTAATCAATTTTTCTTCTTCTAGGGTTTGTCTTGCAAGAAATACACCATCTACAAGTGTCTTCTTATACAATCCCTTCTTGTTTGGCTTCCTTCTTGTCATGATTCTTCCTCTTTGTTTTGACTGCCTTAGGAATTCGCCTCGTCCTCACACGAATCCCTTAACCCTCTAGATCAATTCCATGAAGTAAGAACTTGATAATGCAACATGCATTTGCATATCAGAGTTAAACTTCATGTATGGATCTAGTCAATCAATAAAAATCCAAGAAAAGTCCAAATATGTGCTGGCAACATACATCATCATAAGCCCGTTGAGTAAAACACCTCTATAATTCAGGCTTAGATGTGTACTTTATAGCACCAAGTAATATAGGTTTATATCGTGCAATATTGCACATGTTGGTGGACTACTACTCTTTGTCTCAATATTTACTTTAATTGCTCAATTGCAACCAAATAATTTGAACAAAAATGGGCTTGTGAGTCTTTATAGCTGACCTATATGTGCCTTTCTATCCTTCTATAACTTACCTTCCATTCTATTGAAGACAATCCTCACATGTTCTCTCAAAACTTCTAGCATAGCTATTCTAAGCACCTACTTCACTAAGCATGGTTCTCATAACTCCATGATGTTCATGGGGTTCTCCGTTGTGCTTTGATCAACCTACTCCAACTAAGGCTACAGTTCCTTCATATTTAGCCTAGTTACCATAGTTTGGAACACTCCATGCATCTATTCTCCTTAAGTATCTTCCTCCTCAGTAGAGAATTGTTGGTTTACTACAAAGTTCTTCTCCATTATGTAAAGATTCTCATGTGAATCTCACATAATCCAAGATTTACACCATGGGTACTTCTTACTTGTATATGGAATGCTAGAGTATCCACATACATGACTTAACCTGAGGTCCTACTACCACATGTAACTTCACTTTATCACTTAATATCATCCTACTACAGTTTCAGATGACTCAAGTTTAACACGACTGCCTTGGTATACTTCTTCCAATAGGATAGTTCCCATTCCGGTTGTATCCTTTCTTTGGACTACCATGTATTGTATACCAATTGTAATCTACTTCCATCCTTTGTGTAAGGTTATAATAATGTCATAACTACTTAGTATGGAACAAGATATCTAGCTTCACTTAAGAAAAACAGGTAAGAGAATTTGACTCAAGTGTGTCAGGATTATTCTTTTATTGAATATCCATCCCAAGTCATAAGAAGAATTGGTTTAGATAAGAAGGCTTCTTATAGTCACTACCAAACCTACAGGTCTCCTATTAAAGGGTTTTAATCCTAGGGTCAAAGCGTTTACTCTGATACCAACTGTGGTGACCCAGCATACCACTGCATGTGTAGTATGCAAGTCGTTGACATAACACCAATAAAACACCGTCTCACTAGTATTACATCAATCAGAGTGGTACAACAGAAACATCGCAGGTCCAAGGTAGGTGCATAGGATTACAATTTCATCATACAGAAGAGCTTCAGAACTTCCGCAACAGGTGGAGGTTTAGTCCTGGCGACTACAAACAAGAATAATACATTGAAGACTCAACTAGAGCTTCACTAATGCAGTTGGCTTGCTACAGAACTACCCTAGCTACTTAGGTTTTAGGATTAGGGAATTGGGTCCCTTCTATTCATATTCTAGTTTTCTACTAAGCTTGGTGTAGTCGTTGACTCCGTTGATGGTCCTGACATTGGTAAAGAGCTTCATCTTCATCTTTAGTGTCTTGAGGTTGCCTCCTGTGTTGCCTCCAATCTAAGCAAGGGTTACGAGGGAGTGGGGTGAGTAACGAGCGTTACCCAGCAAGTTCATATAGGGAATAAGGTGTTTGATGCACTATCTACAGCCTTAGACTCCAGAGTCGTTCGGCAATGCAGGTTTTCGTAAAAATTTCTTCAAGGGGTTGCTTTTATTCAGAACAACTATGTCCGTCAGCCTTCACAGGTTGATTAGAGCTTCGATGCCTCCTTTCCTGCCGTGTTCGCAGCTCCTTCCCGGAGCAGGGAGTATCCAGATAGTTTCTTACACTCTGCAGAGGTGGTCACTTGTGCCCATAGGAGATCAACACTTTGTTGCACATCCGAGTTGCAGGCTCGTCCACACTTCTTGTGTATGGGGCCCAGCCGTTGATCCGAGCCAATCACTGTTCCTTCCCGCGACCGTGCATACCCACCCTTTTGCGGCTCCAACTTCGGTTCGCTACCCTCGCCGGTCTACATCTTTGGTAGTTGCCGACCTCGGCATACTTGCCTTTCCTAGACAATGAGTTACCCCCACCGGTTTTGGTTACGCTCTTTGGGTAACACCGGCCTCGGCACTCTACTCCCGTCGTTGCCACAATCCATCATAGACTGCCAGAATAGTGAATTCATTAGGGGGAATCCACCCATCCCGAAGCTCCGCGCAGGGAGACAACTGCTTCGAAACGGCGCGTCCGTTGATATGCATGAGGGAAAAGATACAGCTGACTCTCCCGTCCCATTCCAGACCCTATGGTTGACCATATTTTACGGCACAAGAATCACTGGCGACATTGGTTTTAGTCCTAGGTGAACATTCCTGGTACAGTGGGACCTCCACCATACTCTTACCATGGTCCCACTGCCCACCTTCCTAGGTCGACAACCATTATGATTGCTAACCACTAAGCATATTCATTCAAGAAAAGCAGAACCTTTGCTTTTTAATGCAATCATAATTATAATACCACTGGTATATTTGCAAGTACTTTGTTAAAGATAAACAAGAGATATGAGCAAGAGTGAACTTGCCTTTCTGACCGCAAGATTATGTGAGTCAGGATCTTCGATACGATAGAAATCCCAATTCTGAAATAGCAATCATCATCCGGTAGGGATGATGTTAGAAATCTGCAGCATGATATGCATAATATATGATATGCATAGATCTAAGCATAATCTAACCCCGATGATTTGTTATCATTGAGTTATGGTGATTTATTTATGATGTGTTGCACTTTTTAAATCGCACCATAACATGGTTGTTAAGCATTTTAGGTTAGATCACTATCAGGTGCCATTAAAAGAATAAGATACTAACAAGAGCTATTGTTTAGGGTGTTATAATCATTCCTTGCTACAAGGGAATGATGGTTAATGGTGAAGACATGAAGGTAACACTTTTAAGTTGCATCTTATAATTAGCAATCACTTGGTTGATCATGGATATGCAAAGTCAAAGTAAAGTATACACATAGTAATATCTAAGTAGTTCTAGGGTTGACAACAATCTTAATATAACTTAGGGTTTTCATTTATAACTAAAAGGAATTGGTTTGATGCTTATTTTCAAGGTATCTCAAAAGAATAACTTTTGAAGAACACATTCTTTAAAAGGGTAATTAGTATTAAACTCATTTTAAGTGATCACATTCTACTATGATAGAACAGGGTTCTTATTAACACTATTATCTAGGGTTTGGACTATTACCTCATAAATTGAGTTAACAACTATGAATGATCAAATATGATTCTTAAGGACCAATTGTGGAACAACACTTCAGAGTTTGACAAGAATTACTGAATATAGGTTAGCACTTATTTATATTCTTTCTTAATATTAGCACTTCAGAATTATTTAGGAAAAATAGTTTTAGGTTTTTAAGATGCTAATAACAAAGTTCAAGTTAAGACCCTAAAATATTGAAATAGTAACTACAATAAGGTTCTTTAAGTGTAACAATTTCTACTGCACAATTAGAGAAATTAGTTGATTCCTAAATTTGATTCAAATTCATATTCAAAAATTGTACTTAAGCATGTTTTATAATTCAATTCAGAATTATTTCACACAAGTATAGAATATTATAGTTCTAACAGATAGATCTTAAATTTAGGATCATTTTGATATATTATTCATATTTTTCTAATTCAAAATGAATTAGTTATGAATTTTCTAAGGTTTGGATGTTTTTTGGAATTTCTAATTAACAGGAAGAACTTTTTCTACCAAAGCTGTACCTAGCCCGTGCTACTGATGAGTGGGTCCAGACCTAGTCAGCTGCCACGTTGGCAGAGACAAGTCAAAGCTTGACTGGTTAAACTTTTTGTACCTAAACGATCCTAGCCACACGGGCTGACAAGTGGGGCCAAAGTCCAGATCAGAGGCCACGTAGGCATGAATGGGTCAAACACGTTGACTGGGTACGGTGGAACGCCGGCGATCACCGGAGACGGTGATTCCAGCCTCCCCGAGATGCGCTACTAGTCTCATTCGAAAGAGGGCACTAAGATGGACTCATTGGTACTAGCACTGCTACTAAAAGGTCGTCGGAGACTTGCCGGTGACGACCTACTGCGGCGGCCCACTCCGGCGAGCTTTGAAAACAAGCTACAGATCACCCTAGGATGTCATACCAAGCTCTAGGGATGCGTAAACTCACCAGAAGGCTGAAGAGATGACCGGGAAGATTGATTGTGGCCGGAGTTGAGTATGCCGACATGAATTCCGACGAACTACTGTAGAAGAAATCGGTGAAATTCAACTAGCTCCGACCCTCCCCCGATGTGCCACTTCACCAGGAGGATCTAGAAGATGAGGCGCTCCTCCTCGACACCTTTGTGGAGCTCAGGGTGGTCACCATCGACGGTGGTCTTGAGGAACTCCGGCGAGGTTTCGAAGTGGATTCAGAGGGAAGAGAGGATTAGAGAGATTGGGATAGGCACGATGTGATTTAGGGTTTCTTTGCGGAGATCCAGGAGACTATATAGGTCACGGCATCGCTGGCATCGTCATCGAGACGGCGGCAGTGGCCGAGATGCATTGGCGTCAGGAGCCTTGTCCTGGGCGCGGATCTTGACGCCGGGGTTGCCAGTGGGCACGAACAGGATCAGGACGATGAGCTGGCGGTCAAAGGCCTCCGACGGTGGTCAGGAGAGGTGGCCGGGACGTGGCCTCGTCGTCGGCGTGTCGACCCCGTGGGAGAGAGGAAGAAGAAGATGTTCTTCTCCTCGGTGGGTCCCGCTTGGCAGTCAGATACCGAACAGGTATCCCGGGCTAGGCTCCAGTGGGCTGATGTGGTGGAAAGGGCTACTGGGCTGTGGCCTGGTAAGCTTCCTCCTTCTATTTTTTTCTGTTTTGTTCTCTTTTCTATTTTCTGTTTTCAATTTTGAGTTTCCAATTTGATTCTCAATTCTGTTCTGCAGGGATTTTGAATCTAGGAATTCTTTTTGAAATAGAGCTGATATAGTACTGGTCCCATACATATTATTCTAAGAGTTTATATGTGCACCAACACATATAATAATTTGTATTTGGTTGGGATTTGAATTCTAATTGGAATTTGATAATTTATTTTGCAAGTTTTATCTTAGGAACTTTATTGGAGCAATTATATGATAGCAATTATATTTTAAACATTCAGCAAGGAGTACTTATATGTGCATGTGCACATGGAATTACCTATTTAGTACTAGGATTTTAATTAGGCTCTAAATAGGAATAGTTTGAAATATTACTACAAGAGTGTTCAAAGGATTTGTTAAGGCTTGGGTGAGTTCCATATTAACATGTAGGAATTTGCATCTTGGGGTCAACTAGTTACTATTGAACATTCTATCAAAGGTTTGACTTACTATGCAGGTGTAAGTTCCTTTAACATGATTTTCTATTCACCCTAGTTCTTAATGTAGTGTTCTAGTAATTAATCCCACACATGCTCTTACAAGGATATGGTATCTAGTTAATTTGGCTGTATGCAAAGATGCATCTCAATAATGTGTAAGTGAGGTGTTAGAGTGTTTACTAATTTATCTTAGCATGCTAGGTTATCTAAGCATTCACACAATTAACTATTGGTGTGTTCACTAGTTAATGGTAGCTAAAGATAATGTTCTACCCTTTGTTATGCAAGTGTAGGTGTATGAATATTATGCATATGTTGATAGTAATTTCTTGGTACAGACATATGCATGATATGAATAGCTACTCTACATTTTCTGGGTTTGATTTGCTTCCTAGTAAATTTACTTGTTTGTTCTTTGTGCTCATATGATCATTTAGATGTATGTGATATGCCCCTGAATCATGTATATGTTTTTAGTAGATGATTTCAGATCACAGGCATATATTTCTCTTGCCTATGGTGAGTGCTTCCCTTTTCCCAATAACTACACTCCTCTCCTCTCCTACTAGACCAACCTGGTGGTTTCGTGAAGCTTGTTCTTCAGGAATTCTGATAAACCTGCGTCTTGTGGCATGCCTGCACCTCCTAGCTGCTTGACCTAGTTCTTAATTGAACTAAGTAACCATTTGGGCTTGGTCTTGCTAGTTGGGTTCTTGTGGTTGTGCTGGTGGTGGTGAATCCTGCCCTGTTGCTCAACTCATGAGCAGGGTGGATTGTGTGATGGTGTTGCTGGTGTGATGGTGGCGATTCTTGGCCCTATCAAATGTATGAAATGGCCCAATTTCGTTGGTGTCCTCACACCATGGTTTTATGGTATTAAAATGGATGCCAAGGGGTTCCTTTTATAGTGTTTTGATGTCCACCACAAGTTGACACCTCAAGTGGTGACTCTTGTTTTCATTTGGTGAGTAAACTACTTGTTGTCAAGCTCTCATGCATGAGCATTACTTGGGGTTCAAGTAAAAGAAGATATTTTCATGTGGATAACTATGAACATTACTTGGGATTCAAGTATAGGAAGATATTTTCAAGTGGATAACTATCACAAGATATTTTCAAGTGGATAACTATCCTAGGTGGCATGATGATTATCCTCTAATAATCTTTATTTCGGATAGCCAAGTGGCATTTGGCACTAAATGGACTTGTGGCTGAATCAACTCATATTCTTATACATATTCATAATTGAATTGTTATCAATGGATATTGTATTAATTGTTTGGAAGTTTAACTTCCAAAGTTCACATTTGGAATTATCTTGTTATTGTGAATTATGCATATTGTCATATCTTATTTGTTCCTAATATCAGTTGTGCTCAAAATATCCAAAGTTAGCAAGGTCATGTTCAAATTTTAAGTGATTTGATTTGATTTCATCAAGACATGATCATAAGAGTTTCAAAATAATCATAGTTATTTTTATTCAAATAGTTTGAACTATTTAAGGTAATGTAAATGAGTTAAGTTTTGTCATATCTCATATAGTTAATAAGTTATGATTTAAATAAGAATGTGTGGCTTTTATGCACTTTAGACCTTGTTGTTTACCAATTTTGGTAACAAGTTTAAGAGTGAATTAATTTATACCCACAAGTACTGGCTAATTATTTAAGTAGTTAAACTCTATTGTAAACTCCTCTAATCAACTTGGTACTAGGTTAGTCTCCCCTACTTCTGAGTTTGTGGATTAGATCCTAAAGTATCATCTTAAGAGATGAGAATGATTTTGGGTTTGACATAGACTCTCTCCTCTTGTCTTGGAAATGAATGGATTTAGATGTGAAAGATTATGATAATCAAGATATGAGAATAAAGTAGATTAAGGGTCAAGGTAAGACTTGTGTTGTCTTCCTTTAAGCTAGGAATGGCTTCAATGATTTAGGTTTAAGAAATATCATGGTGATCATGGTAGAATTGGTTATAAGGTCCTAAAATGATGTGTCAACATATTAATTATTCCTCACATTCATCTCTTTTAGTTGTTGTACTTATCTCTACCCAAAACAAGGTTGTTAACAAAGGTCATGTTAAAGTTTATCGCACTTCAGTTGATGTGCTACTTCAATTCCATCAACTCAAGAGAAGCTTCAATCACTTTGACAGGTTTTATTTAAAAGCGCGAAAATTTCCCAGATTTTCTATGCATGAATGCAATGCACACTTCTGTGTTCTCTCTATTTCTAGCCTCACATCCTGGGATGTTACATCTCGTGAGCTGCCCTACATGATCGAGATCACCGTTATGTAATTCTACATGTTGTGTTTGTTGGGATCCGATGAATATTAGTGTTATGATTGAGTTGATGTACTGAATTTTATGTTATGTTATCTCTATGTTGTTTATGATCTTGCATGCTCTCCGTTGTTAGTAGCTATCTTGGCCAAGTAGTTGCTAGTGACTCCAAGAGGGGGTATTTATTCTCGATAGTGGGTTCATGCCTCTATTTTATCTGGGGGAGTGACAGAAACCTCAAAGGTTGTAGATGTGTTGTTGCCATTAGGGAGAAAACAACATTCATATGCTCAAGGGCATATGCTTTGTTTACATTACACACTTTGCTTAATGCAGTTATCTGTTGTTCGCAACCTAATACTTGTGAAGTTCTCGGATTGATTCGCCACAAGTGGATTATTAGTCATAGATGCAGTTGGATGGCGGTCTATGTATTTTGTTGTAATGCCCAGAGTAAATCTTATAGTGATCCTCTCGACATATCATGTTGTCTTTATTCTATCAATTGCTCAACTGTAATTTGTTTACCCAGCATGTGTTATTTTATCTTATGGAGAGACACCACTAGTGAACTGTGGACCCTGGTCCTATTTCCTTTATATTGCTATCACCTGTTTACTTTACTCACATTGTTTTCTTTACTTGCATATTACTATTGCTTTCCACTCGATACGCTCATACCTTTGTTTCAAGCAAACCGGTGAGATTGACAACCTCATCGTAAGTTGGGAGCAAAGTATTTGGTTGTGTTGTGTGCAGGTTCCACGTTGCTACTAGTTGAAGACGAGTCAACAAGTGTCATAAACGGCGCCCTTGTTGGAGTGCTAGTAGGCTAGCAAGCATCACCTTCTGGAGTATTGACTTTTTCCTGGACTGACAAACCTTGGTTTCTTACTGAGGGAAAACTTGCTGTTGTGCTCATCATACCTTCCTCTTGGGGTTCCCAACTGGATGGTGAAAAACTATCAACACCGCGCCGCATCAATATACTATGTTGTATTTAGGTATGTCATTTGTCAAGATATTGCCAGCGGGAAGAGAGGGAGGACGGCGATCGAGAGACAAGTGGAGATCAAGTCTGCATGAGCGAAAGCACGTGGTGGCGCACTAGGACTGTCTAGGACACGATGTCTACACGTCTAAGGCGGGCCATACTCATGGCCTGCATGCCAAATTAGGCCAAACCCATGTATGGGTCGGTATGTTTCCGAGTCAAACTGAGTCCGTTTGGGCCCAAGCCAGGTCCATGCATAGGACGTCCATCCAGCTATAAGTACCCTTCGGCGCCCCCTCGATTAGCGTGAGACCATGTTTAGACTAAAGATATTTCATTGAACTGCTGTAAGCTTTCACCTGAATTCGTCCACACCAATCCAGATGAATTGGTGCGGAGGAATTCAGATGAAAGCTTACTGTACTTCAATGAAATATCTTTATTCTAAACGTGGTCTCACCCTAATCGAGGGGTTGCCCATGGGTACTTATAGATGGCTGGACGTCCTAAGCATAGACTTGGCCCAAAACAAACCTGGTTTGGGCCCAAACGGACTTGGTTTGACTCAAACAGATACATAACGTGGAAGGAACAAAAAGAACAACGTGTACACAGAGTATATGTATACATAACGTGTTGTATTATTTTTGTTCACGTGAATAATATGTGTACTATATATCAAGCAACGGAGATTGCAGGTATAAGTGAAGTGCAAAGACTCATGATCATGAAAAAACAAATAGATATATAGTCTTGTTGTTCAATATTAAATCACGTATTTTTACCGAAGATCTATGATCAAATTTAGTATGAGCAAGATCACACCAATCAAAAAGATGTGACATCAAAATTGGTTGATGCCATGCTCCAACTGTGCTACTCGGATTATTATGAACTAGTGATGAACGGACAGAATAGTATTCAATGATGTGTGCATGATCATTATGTCCCATAGGTAACATGCAACTCAATTTGCAAATATAAGTGAAGTAGGGATCAGTAGCACACGTAGGCAACAAATTGTGGAACAAACACAATGAATTGAACCAATTTGATTGCAAACTAGCAAGATTAGAGCAACCCAACATATCAAGTTTTATGGGCTGAAACACATCAAGTAGACCAGAATGCATCAAACTATCTCGAAAATGCTTCGACACATTGCATATGTGGCTGAAAACAACAAGTTTTAGTTCAGCGATTATATCACAAGTTATGCATATGTGATTGACAAGACAAATATCATTCACGCCATATTCACCAATCTAATTAGACGTGAAGCAATATGCTTGTGTGCTAGAATTCAAATATGAAATTTCAGAAATCTTATTCATAGCACAATGCAAACTAAGAGGTTCATTTTGCATGATGGAATAGAATCTTAAGGTGGTATTCTAGCAAGTACTTTTTTGTGTGTCATCGGTACCACATGATCCAACTTTGAATTTAGCAAATTATCACATGGTGTGGAAACATTAGTGCAAGATAAGTCACTAGAAGGAACCATCAAAGGAATAGGTGGACTAGAACGTCCTCATACTCCTGCAAAATGTTAGCAACAGCAGGTGGCAAAGAAGGAGGCATCTCCTCAGCCGAGAACAACACTTCTTTGCAAATGATAGCATAACATGCAGTAGTACTCACATCAATTTCAGAAATATCAGATTTGCTAGCGAGCAAACAAGTACTTTTCAAACGAATTTCATTAGCATGTTTTGGATCAGATTTAGAAGTACTTGTAGAAGGCATAAGTTCCTTAGCAACAATCTGATTTTCGCTCAGCTTTTTCCCCTCCTTATGTGCTCTACTAGCTCTAGCAAGATCATCTTTTAAAATACTTTCAGGAGACATGGGGAGTAAAACAATTTTCTTATCATTATGAACAAGAGAATACTGATTTGTGCTACCATAGTGTATAGAATTTGTATCAAATTGCCATGGTCTACCAAGTAAAAGAGCACATGCTTTCATAGGAACAACATCACACTCAACATAATCAGCATATGTAGCAATAGTAAAATGCACACGAGCTGTACGTGTTACCTTAACCTTGCCGCTGTTATTAAACCATTGAATGTGATATGGACGAGGATGGTATCGTGTCGTAAGAGAAAGCTTTTCAACCATCTCCATGCTCGCGAAGTTGTTGCAGCTCCCGCCACCAATAATAATGCGAATACAGCGATCTTTAACCACGCCCTTGGTATGGAACGGATTATGGCGCTGGTCGGGCTCGGCCTTGGTAATTTGTGCACTCAAGACTCGCTGTGCAACTAAACTTGGGTACTTCTCCACATGTTCTGCAGCCATATATTCAGAATCTTGCTCCGTGGGTGCTGCAGCACATTGCTCATCAGATGCAATAAGAGCCAAAGTATCTTCATCATAATCACTGGCGGAGTCATATCCACCATCCTCAAGAGCAATCATCACATAGGAGGAGGCACAATCACATGCAAAGTGACCAAGTCCACCACATTTGCGGCACTGAATTTGGCTGGACTTGCCCGTAGATGCCATGGAGGACGCAGCACTCGGGGCTGGTCCCGTAGTAGTCTTCCGTGCAGCAAACTGAGGTGGTGTAGATGCTGCAGATCACGTGGATGTGGTCGCTGGAGGTGTAGGTGCAGCAGCCCGTGACGCCGAATTCGGTGGTCTCCAAGTACAACGCCCTGCAGAATAACTAGTTCGTGTCGCCTCGCGTCGATCCTGCACTTCACATTCAGCATTGCAAGCAAGATGAAACGAACGGGTAATAGTGTGATAAGATTTATATCTAAGAATGGTCTGAATTTCCTTATTTAACCCGCCTACGAATCGTGCCATTAATGCTTCATTATCCTCCTCTATACCACAACGCAACATGCCAGTTTGCAACTCCTGATAGTAATCCTCTACAGAATTTTTGCCTTGATCTAGACGTGCTAATTTGGTAAGCATGGAACGCTGATAATATGGTGGAACAAAACGAATATGCATAGCATGTTTTATAGCATCCCACGTAGTGATTGGATTAGCATGATTAGCACGACAGTATTCAGACCACCATATGGAAGCAAAACTAGTGAACTCACAAGTAGCAGCACTAACACGTCTATCCTCGGGATAATTTAAGCATGCAAAACACTGGTCTAATTCTAATTCCCAAGAGAGGTATGCATCAGGGTTATAGCGACCATCAAATGTAGGAACATATAATTTCAGTTTAGCAACATGGTCATCATCACGTACCAACGGACAAGGAGGTGGACGGCGAATGTAGGGCCTAGGACGACCAGGTGGCTGATCAACTGTGAAGTCATCCGCGTACTCGCCCTCGTACTCATCTTCCCCGTAATAATCATCCAACTGTGCATCACGGGCCTGTGTAACACCCGTAGCTCATGCAACGCCATCAGCAGCAGTGCCCGCCGCAGCACCCGCAGCCGAAGTTTGTGCCGGTGGTTTGAGAACGCGTTGTGCACGTCCCAAAAAGGTCGGTGTAGGAGCCACGCTAGTCGGCTATGGAGGAGGCGCGCGAGCCGGCGGTGGTGGTGGTAAGCATGCTAGCAACTCCTGGAATTTAGCGTCAAGTTTGGCGGTGAAGGTGGTCTCAAGTCCCTCGAGTTGCTCCATCGTGACTCTAAAACGCTTGTCCACATCCTGCATATGGTCAGACAAAAGTTTGGTGACGTGAGCCTGCAAAGCTTCACCCTCCTGTGACGGTGTCTCGGTGTTGTCTGGTGGCATGATTAGTACACAAAAGCACAGTTATAGAATAGAGATACAACAGGAATAGGGGTGGAAAACGCTTAATCTGTCAAGCAAACTAATACTCTTACCCGTTCTTACCCTGCAGCAGGTGGCGATCAGCAACCATCGTGATGAAACTTCAGGAAGATTGAATATTGCCAGGTGGTGTCAACGCACGGTGTAGGAATATGTGGAGCTCTGGGTGGCTGCAATATCTGTAGCAACAATTTCAAAACAGCAATGCAAGGTTGAATAACAGCTCAACGACAGTACTGTGCTGGTCCTAGACTATCCCAAGCTAGAGACGCGAGCCTAGAACACCACGAGTCACGCCGCGACACCGAAAAGCAACAAGCAGCAGTGCTCAGAACAGCGCGCGAATGAGGCGAAAATCACTATGATGGAAAGTGTCTCAAAATGATCAGCAAGGTGGAATATCGGGATAAGTGGTGGCGGTGGTGATAGCGAAATCGGTGGTGGCGGTGGTGATGGCTGTGACCAGAACTCAAAACGCTAAAGATCTAGACGTAAAACTACCACTGGACACGACGATGCATACTAGAATTCAACAAAGCAAATACTGAAAAGAAAAGATGCAAAAGGCCCAAAAGTGTTTCTAGGATACGGATCTAACCCTAATTTTTTTTTGGCTTTTTATGGTTTATAGGAAGAAGAACAGATGCAATCTAAACTACGAAAACAGTAAGATCTCACCGAGAAACCCGAAATCTGATACCACTTGATAGGGTAAAGGTGCCCGATCTTTCCATGATACGATATCTATCGATTATGGTGGAGGTCGACGTTGATGATCCGACTACAAACGTATGAGACGTTGCACCTTAGCAATCGATACACCAACTTCCGAGGCTATTGATCATGCTGGAGCTAGATCAACCTGATCACGAGGATCAATCCCTGCAAGCAATCGAAGAACCAGCAAGAATTATAGATGCAATCAAGATATTGCGAATAAAGATGAAGGCTTTATTGAAAAGGTGGGATTCTGTTTGTGCGTAGTACAAAAGGTCGGTTTGACACTTGTGCCTATGGCGAAGAGTAGCTCGTGGCTAAGTCTTTAACTAAACAAAATCCAAGTCCGAATGACGGCTAGGAGGAGGTATATATGAGGGAAAAGGGCAGGGATTTTCGTACAACCCTAATGGGCCATCCAAAAATAGCCCTAGATGGGCCCTTTTCCACTCAAACAGCCTCTAGAAAATCCCTAAAATACCTAGGACGAAAATACATTGGTTGAACCCATAAAATAAGGTGACGTAGCACCATATAAAGCCTTGGACGAATTTTATGATTTGGTAACTTGTGAATTTCGTCCAAGCATCCTTGCATCATTATGGTGGCTTCAAAGTTCAGAAATCTTCACTTGCAGCGTCATCCTGAATCCTCACACGATTGCTACCATCATCTGCATGCATGATCATGCTCCAATGCTTGTCCCTCTCATCCATGCTAGGCCCATCATTCCTAAGTAACATAAACACATCTGATTTAGGTAGCATCATATTCTCATGAATATTAGGAATAGTTCCTAGAAACGAAAGTACCTGATAATTCAGTTGGCGTGCACGAGCTCTTGTGAGAGGTACTTGGAATTGTGGAATGTGAGGAAGTGTGGCTGTAGGTGCAACGGTTGTATCAACCGTAGGGATGTCCTCATCACCAAGCCTCCATAGAAGCCCTCAGCTCGGCCTCCAAAGCAGATATGCGAGCACGAGCTGTGGTCAGGGCAACTGTAACACACCAAAAATAGAGAGAGGCATCAGCAGCAAGACATACAGGAGCAAGTATATAAAAGCAAAACCAGGAGAAAAGGGTGCAGGAGAAATACCTTGAGATGCATTAGCAGTCTCCTGAATCTTGACGCATTCAGCACCAAGAGAAATAAATTTCTGCATCAAAGGCTGCAGAGTACAAGTTGTATAAGAGTTTAAGAGATAAAAAATAAACAGAGTCTAGCACACGCGGCAATACTCACATTATCAGAAGAAGCAAAGGGCTAATGAACCTCAAGAGAAGTAGTCACTACTGTTCCCCTTTTCTTACGCTTTGAAGGGGGTGCAGTAGGTTTCTTCTTAGCAGGGAATGGCGATGGTTTAGTCACCGCAGTCTCCTCTTGAAATTGTCCCTCGGGAGTAGCCGAAAAGCCGAAGGGAGGAACTGTAGCAGCATCCTTCCTCGGCTTATTGTCCTCACTAAAGAAGAAGTCATTCGACATCAAGAAGAAGAAGAGTCGAGAATAGAAAAACTGGAAAACAAAAGGAAGTAAAACTTATGAGTCAATGAAACAAGCGATATGAAAAATAGAATTCGGTGTAAGCTGATGAAGTTGCACGCCGTAGACAAGGAGAAGCCCACAAAGAAACTCGTGGGAAGGGAGAGAAAGGCCACGGAGAAGGAAGGAAAGGAACATAACCTGATATCCTTCTGGCGGTGAGGGAATGTGCTCATTGCCGGGGAAGATGATCGGTGCCGCTTCAGGGAGAAAGCCATCCTTTTTTGCTTTCTTCAGATCGGACACCTCAAACATCGATGGAACCCACTTGAGAGCCATCTTGTTGCCACCCTTTTTCACGATTGTTGCTTTGTGCGCAACCTTCTTGATGGGGATGCGAGGATGAAATGCTCGAGGGCTGCAAGGAGAAAGGAAGCGCAAGGAGGATGATGTGGGGTGACCCCCGAGGTGTGGCCCGATCTTCACGGATTCACGAGATTTGTGGCGGGGAACGAGGACGAACACAAAGAACACGAGGAACACGATGAACACGATGAACAAATCGAAGGCAAACTCACACACACAAGATACACACCGGTTGTCCTCGTTGGCCCGATTCACCAACTCAATAGAATCACAAGGAAGAGACTCCAAGAGTAGAATTCCTTGTGAGAGATTGACTTGCTTGGAATAGAATTCCAATTGGAGAAGAGACCAATCAATTGGATAGAATTACACACTCTTGTATGCAAGAGATCCAAATCAAGGTAGAATTCTCCAACTAGAAGAGATCCCAAACAAAGAGGATGATTTCTAGATGTAGATCTAGTTGGGTTCCCTCAAGGGAGAACGCATCATGCCAATTTTATCTTAATTCATCTCTATGTTATCTCTAGGGGAGGGGGAGCCATATATATAGGGAGCCACGAGCTAGGGGTAGTTTGGTCACTAGGGAGAAAGATAACAAAGGTGGCTTCATGGCCAAGACATAGCTGACACGAGTAGGCCGGCTATAGCCGGGGTTAAGGCCGGCTTTAGCCGGGGTAGGACCGGCTTTAGCCGGTCCAGCTTCAGCCGCAACCTCTTCTTGCGGCGCTTCCAAGCTTCTTTTTGGTTGTTCTTCTTCTTCCTTCTCTTCCATGCCTCGATGATGTCGGATTTGATTGTTGACACACATGATGTTGTGAGGTCCGAAAGCCACCCCACATCATCTCCCCCCGCTTCAAAGAACGTCGTCCTTGACGTTGACTCAACATCATCATGTAGGGGAGGTAGATGTAGGCGATTGTACTTGGAGTGCGCCATGTGGTCGTACTTGCGAAGATCGGTTTGGCAACTCTTCCATGTTCCTTCACCTTCCATGAGGCCTACAAAGGTCACAAGCAAAGAAAAACAACACTCAAAGAGTATCCAATTCTTGGAGTTTATGGCATGAGTTCGTGAGTAGAAGGAGGTCACCTTACAAATTTGTTGATGTGCTCTCGTTGGAGAAGTTGTTGATTGAAACCACTCATGGAAGCGCATCCACCAATAGTATTCATGTGTATCTACGCACGACAAAGACCAAGCAAAGTATGTGTGTGCGTGATATTGGAGCATATCATTAAGGACATGTCCATTCTTGATCACAACACAATTAGCACAACACAAGTATAATAAACGGAAAGCATATGCAAGGTCTATGTGTAAGCAAATTGTTTCAACATCTTCCAAATGTGGGAACACAAAAACTCCATCCAAATTTGAGAAGACCATGGTGTCCATCTCATGTTGAAAGATATGCATATTATTGCACTCAAGGCTTTGGAAAGAGCAAGTAGTCAACAACCATGAAGCAATAAGAGGGGTGTTTGGCAAGAACACATATGGCAAGATGTCAAAATCATCATCCACATGTGTGCAAACAAACCATAGGAAAGAACAAGTTTTCATCATATTTGTTGCAACACAAATCATATTCATCCAAAAGTAGAAGAAAATATCATTATCACAAGTGGTTATGCATCCCAACCAAAAGAAAAAGCAATTTGTCAACTTGTTGGATGCAACACCAATGAACTCAAGGCGGGAACACATGTGACAAGTCATGACCAATATAGCAATGTGGTTGCACATAAAACAAAAGGAAGAGAAATCGTTCCACATGTATGTTGCAACACATAAAGCATCAATGTTCAAAATCATGGGAGCATGAATGTCACAAGTGTCACAAAAATCATCAACATGCTTGCAAAGAAACCATATGGAAGAACAAGTTGTCAACATGTTTGATGCATAGCATGTAAAGGGTATGCGAGCGGAGTTTGAGTTTGAACTCACAAGTATTATGCTCTCAAGAGCTCTTTTCACCAACTCGTGCTCAATCGAGGTTGACATTGTTTTCCTTGTACCTACACACACAAAAGATATCCAAAACAATGTGTGTGCATGGTAGATGAATACATCATCCATCATGATGCATCTCTTTATTTGCACAACACCATTAGCCTCAAGCAAGATATCATAATATTCATGGTGATTATGCAAAGTATATGTGGGAACATGCTTATCATGCGCAAAAGCAAAATCTTCATTAGTTGAGAGAGCTATGGGGGCCTTCTCATTGTCAAACATAATAACATTAGTGCAAACCAAGCATTTGAAAGAGCAATTGTTCAATATTTTGGTTGCATTAATGGAAGAATATTGCAAGCATTGGGCACAAAACATGTTCACAAATTTATCCTTGTTGTCGACAAACCTAGGGAAAGAGCAATTGTTCGGCAAGGGTGTCACAACACAAGCATCATTGTCATCATTGCAAGCAATATATGGGAAAGAGCAATTGTTCAACATATTGCATGCCATAGGCGATAAAGTGAAGCACTCATAGCTTAGCATCTTCATGGGAATCAAGGCATCACCAACACCTATGTTGTTACCTTTGTTGTCGCACTCCTTTGATGTAGGTGTTGTTGAAGTAGGTGGCTCCATGTGGTCGACATGCTCATCATCTTCTAAGCATGGTGTATTATCATCAAGTGTATGCACCATGTACATCTTGTCCAAGGTTGGCGTCGCTTCATCCATGGGATCTATTGCAACATGAGAAAACACACTTAAGGTAGAGGGTAAGTTGTTAGAAATCGAAATGGCCTCACTTGACCTATCAACTACCACTCTTGTCTCACTCGGTGTATCACTCATGCTCTCAAAGTGGAAGCACTCACTCTCACATATAGTGGAATCACTCATCTCACGTATAGTGAATTCACTCATCTCACATATAGTGGAGTCCCTCATCTCCATGGAATGGACGTCATCCTTATCCGAGCAACCTAGCAAAGAAGAAGACAACACAAGAGGAGTAGAGGTTAAGTTGTTAGAAAGCAAAATGTCCGCACTCAACTCATGTGGTGTATCACTCTTGCTCTCAATGTGTATGTGGCTCTCATCCTTGCATGGGGTAGGTTTCTTCCTCTCACATAGGCTATCAATATGTGGTTCTTGGTTTGCACGATGCGCTTGAGGTTGAGGTTGTCGATTGCGCACAAAGTTGTCGAAAGATGACATGATTCGTCTCCTGATTTCGGCGGGATCGGCGTCCGACATCCCCCTCCTTGCGGCCCATTCCTTATTCCTTGCGGTGAGCTCCGCTTCCCATTCCGCTAATCTTGCGTCCGTTTCCGCTATCCGTGCGGTGAGCATTGCGTCCGATTCTTGATCTTGTTGAGGATGTTCATGATGGCTTTGATGGTGATGATCATGATCCTTGGAACGCTTCTCGTGGCGATGAGACCGTCTTGTAGGAGCCGTTGCGGAGGTGTCATGTGGGATGGGAGACACCATTGGAGACAAGGTCGCATCTTGGTAGGACATCTCACGGCTTGGCAATCTCGAAGCTCTTGTGGTGGTCCTCCTCGAGGAGGTGTCGTGGACGTTGTCGTAAATGGGCTCTTCAAGGCATGGACACCATGTAGGTTGTTTGTGGTTAGCACCATGCTCTTGAGGTTGGCGACGACGCTCATGGTCACCCACATGATTGGAGCGTGAAGAAGATCTTGATGAGTTCAACCTTGTGCGACGAGGAAGATCATGTTGGCGTTGTGCTTGGTGAACTATGTGATGGTCTCGAGTATCTTGATGTGCCCATGCACACTTGTCATAGTCGAAGGAGTTGTCGATGTATTGTTTCTTGTCCACCTTGCTCATGTAGTCGAAGTTGTCGTAGTCGGTGTAGTCCTCCGTGAACTTTCCATGATAGCGTCCGTTGAGCCTAGACATAGCTCACACAAGGCAAGATATATATATGTAGAAGTGGTTGGCGTTAGAAAACTACAATTAGATCACTTCCCGTAGGAACTATTGAATGGATGAAACACCGAAAGGACAACCGTGGTGCACAAGTTAGAACACATGCAAAAGGCTATATGGTGGATGGGTAAGAAAAGTGGAAATGCCAAACGAAAATGATCAAAAGAAAAGTCTATCGTCAAATGTGGGTAAAATCCAAAATCAAATGTCAAGAACGATGATCTACGTCAAGGGAACACGGAAACACACACAAAAGATATAATGGGGTTAGCGCGACCAAAGAAGTGAGCTAGAAAACAAAATGGTCCTAACGAAGACTATTAGCTCGGTGTCACGCCAACGCAAGAGAGACCGTAGCTTGGTTGCATAAGAAAGAAGCAACAAGATTTGCACAAGATGCCACTCTTCTCTTTTCTCTCTTTTTGCTTACAAGCTTTGAACTCCTTTGTGTCGGTGGAACACACACTCTTTTTGGATTTTTGGTGTATCTATGCTTAAAAGCTTATTTGCTATCTATATATGTCACACAATGGATGTTTTCCTCTTTTGTGTATCTCTCTCACCGAGCTTGCTTCGGAGCTTTGCGTAACTTAGAGGCACACACACAAACCCTCTCACGGTCGTGAACACTTGTGCAATGCTTCGCAACACTCGAAAAACCACTCTCAATAGGATAGGTACACAAAGGAAGAAAAGAGGTTACAAAGGTGGTGCAAGTTATACCTATGCGAAGGTTAGGCGGTGTCAAAACACACAACTTGCGGCGATGTCGATGAAGATGGAGTCAAAAGACTAGTCGAAGTTCCGGGGTGCCGATGCCGTCGTCGCGATGTTGATGTAGGCGCGGTATTACTTGGCACGAACAAGGCACGCAAAAACCGAAATCCGAACACACGCGTTAATGGACTCACAAAAGTTGTCAAGATAACGATGAATTTTGTGTCAAGGGGTCTAATGGATGTCAAAAGTAGTATTATGGTGTGAAAACAAAGTCAAAACGGAGCGGATTGATGTACACCGGCTTTAGCCGGTTTGGATACCGCTTTAGCCGGTCTATGTCACTGCGCGGAGCTCGAGGTGCGTGTCGCGGCCAGGGGCGAGGGGCGCGGGGTAGGTGCGAGCCTGCTGGCTTGGTGGAGCACGGGCGAGGCGAGGCTGGCGTGAATGGGTTGCCGGGCGGGAGCAAGTCGAGCGGGAGGCGAGCGGTGATGCAAGCTTGGCGCGGCTGGTGGGCCAGCAGGAGCAGACGCGCAGCGCGGAGCCGAGGCGGCCGAGGAGCTTGGGCGGTAGGGGCCAGCTGCACGTGGGCGGGAGCCAGTGGGGGTGGGGCGGCGAAACGTGGTGGCGTGGGGCTTGGAGCTGGGCGTGCACGCGAAAGCAGCTAGGTGGCAGAGGAGCAGCTCGAGCGCTGCAGCAGGCGGCTTGGACTGGCGGCGGGCGGGCTGCGCGGTGGGTGGGCGGGAGCTGGGCCTGCCCGTGGGGGCAGCTGGGCAGAAGCGGAGCTGGAGCGGTCGGCTGCTGGCGGAGCTGCTGAGTAGAGCGACGTGGTGGGGGAATCGAGCGGAAGGAGATGGTGTTGTTGATCTAGGAAGGCTGGGCCGGCTTTAGCCGGGTTGGGCCGGCTTTAGCCGGTCTGAATTCCGGCTTTAGCCGGTTCGGACTTTTTCGAGAAATTTGGCACGAGCTGTTCGTCGATTTGGGCGGAAATTCAGACAGAAAATCGGCGATTCCGAGAGAAATAAGAGGAATTGGGGCTAGAAAATTTGTGGCAATGTAGATCAACACCCAAAACATCAAATCTATGGATCAAAACCACAAAAAACTCAACAAATCTTCAGATGAAAATTCGAGGCAATTTTGGGGCTATTTTTTGTATTTTCAAAATTTATGGTGGAAATCACAAACGAGAGTAAATCCGTGGCAACCAAAAGCTGCTGATACCATATGATGTGGGGTGACCCCCGAGGTGTGGCCCGATCTTCACGGATTCACGAGATTTGTGGCGGGGAACGAGGACGAACATAAAGAACACGAGGAACACGATGAACACGATGAGCAAATCAAAGGCAAACTCACACACACAAGATACACAACGGTTGTCCTCGTTGGCCCGATTCACCAACTCAATAGAATCACAAGGAAGAGACTCCAAGAGTAGAATTCCTTGTGAGAGATTGACTTGCTTGGAATAGAATTCCAATTGGAGAAGAGACCAATCAATTGGATAGAATTACACACTCTTGTATGCAAGAGATCCAAATCAAGGTAGAATTCTCCAACTAGAAGAGATCCCAAACAAAGAGGATGATTTCTAGATGTAGATCTAGTTGGGTTCCCTCAAGGGAGAAGGCATCATGCCAATTTTATCTTAATTCATCTCTATCTTATCTCTAGGGGAGGGGGAGCCATATATATAGGGAGCCACGAGCTAGGGGTAGTTTGGTCACTAGGGAGAAAGATAACAAAGGTGGCTTCATGGCCAAGACATAGCCGACACAAGTAGGCCGGCTATAGCCGGGTTTAAGGCCGGCTTTAGCCGGTGGGCCGGCTTTAGCCAGGGTTGGACCGGCTTTAGCCGGTCCAGCTTCAGCCGCAACCTCTTCTTGCGGCGCTTCCAAGCTTCTTTTCGGTTGTTCTTCTTCTTCCTTCTCTTCCACGCCTCGATGATGTCGGATTTGATTGTTGACGCACATGATGTTGTGAGGTCCGAAAGCCACCCCACATCAGAGGAAGAAGCAGCGGCGACGGTAGAGGAATAGCAAACTGGTAAACAGTAAAAACACAAGTCCCTCCATATATAAAGCTTCTGCAAGAAGGAACATGGGCCACGACGTGGCACACGAAGCAGAAGCAGCAAGCCCACTAACGGGCAGAAAATTTGGGAAATTACTGCGCTGCCTATGTGCAACGGTCAGCGTTCAATCAAATCATCACAGAGAATGACTCCATCAATGACGTCACGAATATCGAGTAAAGTCGACGAAATTATAAGTCCAAGAAATGATCTGAGTACGATTGTTTCCAAGGAACCCACCTATAGTCCCGGGGGCTACCCTTCTCAGAAGCATAGATCGCCTACTCGACGAAGAGAAAAGAAACAAGAAATTTCTTGCAGGATATGACAATGCAATAATTGCAAGGAGTAAATATTTTTGAGTCTATACCCGAACGAAAAAAATTCGGCTGTAGCCTCGGGGGCTACTCCCATTGGGAGCGCTGGTCGCGCACCCGACGAAACCAATACAAGAACGACAGAGCTGGGATAACAGAACACTTGAGCCTATACTCGAAAAACTTTCGACTAGAGCCTTGGGGGTTTCTACCATCGGGAGCACTGGCCGTGCACCCGCTGACAATAGAAAACATCGACTACTAATCGGAATAGTCATCGACTTCATTGTCAACAAGATTAAACTTGAAGAGGTTTCACTACCATCGGGAGAGATTTGCGACTTGTTGAAAAAACAACTCGATAATTTTTGGCATTGAAACAGTCAAATAAGGCTGGAGTAATTACAATTATGATTCTCGAGTTGCATCATCGCGACAAAACTTGAATGCCGTGATTGTAACAAATCATGAAGTTAAGACCCCAGGATCCGTCCTGTGTGGCCTAGTATACGCACTTGGATGCGCTCTACTAGTATTTTTCCGTGTCTACGATGCGAAGAAAAATCCCGGTAGACGCACTGGGTACCCTAAGAATTACTGGAACCCTTTCTTTGTAAGTCCTAAATGTGGCAAATGATTGGGTTAGACCAGGTACCAGACTTAGGTTCAGGGGCTTGAGTCTGAAGTAGGTAGCAAGTTTCTGCTCCGGCAGTTAACTGGTTTCCTGATCCGTCAGAGAAGCCAGGCTTGTTAACCAAAATCCCCTTGAGAAATAAAATAATCTGAGTTGTTTAAATGAGTACAGGGAAAAGAAGAAGTGGAAGAGTGAACAAGTCGAAGATAAGAAGATTTGAGATTCAACCCAAATCTACAATTCTGGTAGAATCTCAGGGGCTACTAACAAGGGTATAACTAATAGAGCCCATTATCTTTGTACCCCTAAGGCCCGTTAAGATAGGCCCAGTCACAGACATAGTCAAAATACGAGTTGATATCGTATACGGACACTATAATTTGTATTGAACCCAACCGGATCCTTGAGACCTGGCCACCTATATATAGGGGCCAGGAGAGGCCGGCCAGGGACAGATTGAGATTAAGCCAAGTTTAGTACCACACTTATTCTCGATACACGTCTTGTTTGACTAATCTTTACCTTCGAGTTCATCCGACGCCCTCTTCCAAGTGATAGGGTAAAGGTGCCCGATATTTCGATGAGACGATAACTATCGATTATGGTGGAGGTCGACGTTGACGATCCGACTACAAATGTGCGAAACGTTGTGCCTTAGCAATCGATACACCAACTTCTGAGGCTATTGATCACGCCGGAGCTAGATCAACCTGATCACGAGGATCAATCCATGCAAGCAATCGAAGAACCAGCAAGAATTATAGATGCAATCAAGATATTGCGAATAAAGATGAAGGCTTTATTGAAGAGGTGGGATTCTGTCTCTGCGTAGTACAAAAGGTCGATTTGACACTTGTGCCTATGGCGAAGAGTAGCTCGTGGCTAAGTCTTTAACTAAACAAAATCCAATTTCTAATGATGGCTAGGAGGAGGTATATATGAGGGAAAAGGCATGGATTTTCGTACAACCCTAATGGGCCATCCAAAAATAACCCTAGATGGGCCGATTTCCACTCAAACAGCCTCCAGAAAATCCCTAAAATACCTATGACGAAAATACATGGGTTTAACCCATAAAATAAGGTGATGCAGCACCATATAAAGCCTTGGACGAATTTTATGATTTAGTAACTTGTGAACTTCGTCCAAGCATCCTTGCAGCATTATGGTGGCTTCAAAGTTCAGAAATCTTCACTTGCAGCGTCATCCTGAATCCTCACACGATTGCTGCCATCATCTCCATGCATGATCATGCTCCAATGCTTGTCCCTCTTATCCATGCTAGGCCCATCATTCCTAAGTAACATAAACACATCTGATTTAGGCAGCATCATATTCTCATGAATATTAGGAATAGTTCCTAGAAACGAAAGTACCTGATAATTTAGTTGGCATGCACGAGCTCTTGTGAGAGGTCCTTTGAATTGTGGAATGTGAGGAAGTGTGGCTGTAAGTGCAATGGTTGTATCAACCATAGTGATGTCCTCATCATCCTTCCCTTCTTGAATTGAAGTCGTCCTCGACGCAGTCTCATCTTCTTCTCCAAAGTATGGCTTCAAATTTGCAATGTTAAATGAAGGACTTACCGTGCCCATCTCGGCAGGAAGCTCAAGTTTATATGCATTATCATTCAATTTCTCTAACACTTTAAAAGGACCAGCAGCACGTGGCATTAATTTAGACTTGCGCAAATCAGGAAAACGATCTTTGCGCAAATGCAACCAAACTAGATCTCCCACATCAAACACAATATGCTTTCGTCCTTTATCACCAGCAACTTTATATTTAGCATTCATACGTTTTATATTTTCCTTAGTAATCCTATGCAACGTAAGAATCTGCTCAGCATGTTGTGTAGCATCAAAATTATGTTGCACCGAAGATGGAATAGGTAATAAATCAATAGGTGCACGAGGAACAAAACCATACACAATCTCAAAAGGACATAACTTAGTTGTAGAATGCACGGAACGATTGTAAGCAAATTCAATATGAGGTAAACAATCTTCCCACATTTTTAAGTTCTTCTTTAAAACAGCCCTTAACATGATAGATAAAGTTCTATTTACTACTTTAGTTTGTCCATCAGTTTGGGGATGACATGTAGTACTAAACAGCAATTTAGTCCCCAACCTAGCCCATAAACATCTCCAAAAATGGCTAAGAAATTTAGTATCACGATCTGAAACAATAGTATTAGGCGTACCATGCAAGCGAACAACATCGCGAAAGAATAATTCAGCAACATGAGCAGCATCATCACTCTTATGACAAGGAATAAAGTGTGCCATCTTAGAAAATCTATCCACAACCACAAAAATACTATCCCTCCCCTTCTGTGTTCGAGGTAATCCTAAAACAAAGTCCATAGAAATATCCTCCCAAGGTACACTAGGAACAGGAAGAGGCATATATAAACCATGTGGATTAAGGCGGGACTTAGTTTTTTGACATGTTGTGCAGCGAGCAACAAACCTCTCAACATCCCTTCTCATGCGTGGCCAAAAGAAGTGTGTAGCAAGTACGTCTTCTGTCTTCTTTACTCCAAAGTGACCCATCAATCCTCCTCCATGCGCCTCCTGCAACAACAAAAGACGAACGAAACCTTCTGGAATGCATAGTTTGTTAGCATGGAACACAAACCCATCATTGAGGATGAATTTGTTCCAAGTTCTACCCTCTAAACAATGCTGCAAAACATCTTTAAAATCGGCATCGTTCACATATTGTTCTTTGATAGTTTCCAATCCAAAGATTTTGAAGTCAAGTTGAGATAACATGGCATAACGACGTGACAAAGCATCAGCAATAATATTATCTTTACCCTTTTTGTGTTTAATAACATAAGGAAAAGATTCAATGAATTCAACCCACTTTGCATGACGTTTATTCAACTTAGCTTGACTACGAATATGCTTCAAAGATTCATGATCAGAATGTATAACAAATTCTTTAGGCCATAAATAATGTTGCCAAGTTTCTAATGTCTGAACAAGAGCATATAATTCCTTATCATAAGTAGAATAGTTCAAACTAGCCCCACTCAATTTCTCACTAAAATATGCAACAGGTTTGCCCTCTTGTAACAACACTCCTCCTAAACCAATTCCACTAGCATCACATTCCAACTCAAAAGTCTTATTAAAATCAGGAAGTTGGAGTAAAGGAGCATGTGTAAGATTATCTTTGAGTAACATGAAGGCGTCTTGTTGTGCATTGCCCCAAACAAAGGGCACATCTTTCTTAGTAAGCTCATTCAGTGGCGCTGGAATGGAACCAAAATCTTTGACAAAGCGCCTATAAAATCCAGCGAGGCCAAGGAAGCTCCTCACTTGTGTGGCTGTTTTGGGTTGTGGCCAACTCAAAATTGCTTCAATCTTGGCGGGATCAACTTCAATACCCTGTGCTGTAACAACATAGCCAAGAAAAGCAACTCTATCCGTGCAAAAGGTGCACTTTGCAATGTTACCAAACAAACGTGCAGCATGTAAAGCATAAAAAACAGCACGTAAATGTTCCAAATGTTCTTCTACAGATTTGCTATATATCAATATATCATCAAAATATACCACCACAAAATGTCCAATAAAAGCACGTAAAACTTCATTCATTAATCTCATGAAAGTGCTGGGAGCATTAGTTAAACAAAAATGCATCACTAACCACTCATATAGGGAAAATTTAGTTTTAAATGCAGTTTCCCATTCATCTCCTAACTTCATACGAATTTGGTGGTAACTCCTACGCAAATCAACCTTAGAAAACATGGTAGAGCCACTCAATTCATCAAGCATGTCATCTAAACGAGGAATAGGATGACGATAGCGAATAGTAATATTATTGATTGCTCTACAATCAGTACACATGCGTGAAGAACCATCTTTCTTTGGTACCAAAATAATAGGAACAACACAAGGACTAAGAGACTCATGAATATGACCCTTGTCAAGAAGTTCTTGAATTTGTCGCTGAATCTCTTTCGTCTCCTCTGGATTGGTACTATATGGCGCATGGTTGGGCCAAGATGCTCCAGGAATCAAAGCAATTTGGTGCTCAATTCCACGAATAGGTGGCAGTCCTGGAGGTACATCTTGTGGGAAAACGTCCGCATACTCCTGCAAAATGTTAGCAACAGCAGGTGGCAAAGAAGAAGGCATCTCCTCAGCCGAAAACAACACTTCTTTGCAAATGATAGCATAACATGCAGTAGTACTCACATCAATTTCAGAAATATCATATTTGCTAGCTAGCAAACAAGTACTTTTCAAACGAATTTCATTAGCATGTTTTGGAGCATATTTAGAAGTACTTGTAGAAGGCATAAGTTCCTTAGCAACAATCTGATTTTCGCTCAGCTTTTCCCCCTCATTATGTGCTCTACTAGCTCTAGCAAGATCATCTTTTGAAATACTTTCAGGAGACATGGGAAGTAACACAATTTTCTTATCATTATGAACAAGAGAATACTGATTTGTGCTACCATAGTGTATAGAATTTGTATCAAATTGCCATGGTCTACCAAGTAAAAGAGCACATGCTTGCATAGGAACAACATCACACTCAACATAATCAGCATATGCAGCAATAGTAAAATGCACACGAACTGTACATGTTACCTTAACCTTGCCACTGTTATTAAACCATTGAATGTGATATGGACGAGGATGGGGTCGTGTCGTAAGAGCAAGCTTTTCAACCATCTCCATGCTCGCCAAGTTGTTGCAGCTCCCGCCATTAATAATAATGCGAATACAGCGATCTTTAACCACGCCCTTGGTATGGAACAGATTATGGCGCTGGTCAGGCTCGGCCTTGGTAATTTGTGCACTCAAGACTCGCTGTGTGTGACGCCCCAAAATCGGCACCTTGCAGATTATAGCAATCAAGCCACAATCTACATGATGTCGCTTTGGAAACGCACCACCAAGCGCCTCATGCACGTTGGAGCATGCACGTGATGCGGGTGGAATCGAGTAAGCAACAGTTACACAAGTTCACGATGGAACCCACAAAAGATTATATAATATAACCACGAAGACTCCACGAGTCAAAATATCCAAATATACAATACAAAGATCCAAATCATACATAAATCAAATAGTATCCGAGTACGGACAAGAATACAAATGGGCCTAAGAGGCCTGAAGATAACGATGGCGTCCAAAACCCTGCCTAGGCCAAGCCGGAAGGGTAACCTTGCTAACGTCGTCGCTCCCATACCTGTGAAGATCGGGCCAACGGTTGCCGAAAAAGGAGGGAGAAAGAGAAAGGAAAAAGAAGAAAAATGAGGGTGAGTACCGAGGCACGTACTCGCGAGACTGGAATTCAGCTGTGCTCGCCTACAGGCTATATGGTGGACTTAGCAGCAACAAAAGAAGCTTACTATAGAGACACACTACACCTTTCGTCTAAGTAGAGAAGGTAAGAGAGCGCATCAAAGAACCAACTAGAATACTACAACAAACATAACCCAGCCGATGAATCACCTCCTCGTGACCAAACGAAGAAGCAAGTATCAAAGGCACTCACACGGTTACCAAGTTTTATTGCAGGTTTATTGTAGTAGTTGTGCTAGCTTACTACACAAGTTTATTAGTATTGGAATAGCAGGTGCAAGTTGTTCTATGATCGAGTAGTACAGCTCCAAGTTGTCCATAACCGCGGTCATGGCTTTTCGAAAAGATTTAACCCTGCAGGAGTGCCCAAATGTACCCACACGTTCGATCAATCGTTCAGGCAAGTCTCGCACCCTTAATAAAAACAGGTGCGCCATTAGGATAGTCACGACTCGCACTCTCCTTCACTACAAACAAGTCCAGGAAGCCACCTAACTAAGTTTAACCCGTATCAAGAGTTCGGCCGAATCTCTGAGACGGACCTAGCTGTTTGCGTCGGCGCTGCAAAATGGACCGGAGCCTCTCTTCTGGGGAGGTTGTCCACCTGCAGTCGTCCCGCGCCTACACGAGCGTGCAAAAACAAGGGGTTACAAGGCTCACTGGGCTTCCCCCAAAGTAAATCAGACCATAAGATACAAGAGCTGCATGCCCGACAAAACCCAAATGGAAACACCGTGAACTAGTTGTGGCCACTGGACAAGTATGTAGATTCCGGCAGTGATCGAGGGGAGGCCCAGAAGCGTACCCACGTATGGTTAGAGCGCTCAGTCTCAGAACAGTTCATGCGATCTCGGGGTCCTAGGGGACACAAGTGAGCCGTCGTAAAACTGGCAAAATGACTCACCGATGCCTCTGCTTAATTCAATTTTAAGTATTAACAATAAATTAAGTCATGAGTATCTCCAACGACATATATTCAAAAAGTAGAGCATATGATAACTTTCCCAACCCAAGAAGATAAAACAACTCCAACAACCTGAAGATGCCTACGACTCGCAAGGCCAACTCGAACAACAAGCACACGGGTAATAGGATGTATGGAAGGTTCTATGGCTTTGCTTTAGATAAACAGGTGGATAGGACACATGACTCGAACAAAGCATCGCGACACAAGGCTAGAATATAGAGCTAGCAAGAGCAAAAATGTTAAATGGGTAGAGAGAAAAGGGCTCGCCTGAAAAGATGGTCGAAGAACACCCGGAGAACCTGTCGTTGCTCACATCACCACGAAGCATCCTATCCGAGAAGAAGCAAATCGTTATAACAAACAACGGATACAACACTTACTACTACCGCAAAAGAATCGGCATGATCATGTGAGGATCCATGCATGACATGGCGATTATGATGCAATGCAACTTATCAATATTAAGCGGAATTGGAATCCCGACACACACATATAGGGTTCAAGTTGTTTTACTACTCGGCAAAATTAATTGTTGATTAGCATGGCAAAGACAAGGCATGGGTGAGCTACGCAAAATTAAATGAAGTGGGGAAACCATTATAAGCATCTCCCAAATACTCCATATGTTACTTATTATGTGAGATGCAAACTATCACGACACGACATGATGTGAGATGCAAACAGTAGCATGGATGGCATATTTAAATTCCTCACATTTTTCTGATAAACTTTTATATAAAATACTTTTTATTTCGAATTACCATTTGAAAGATATGGATTTAACAAATTTTGCATATTTGCAGAAATTTCAGAAAACGAAAAATAGAGGAAGAGCTCTGGGCTGGTTCTGAAAATGGGGCACTACCTGCAACGCGAGTGGGCCGGATCTTGTTAGCGTCGGGGACAATAGGCCGCGCAGGGCGCGAGACACCAGCGAACAAAATTGGGCCAAGGCCCATCTGGCACCGGATCTGCACAAAATGGAGCAAAAAGGTTGAGGCTTTTGCCTCGAGTGGGATTCGAACCAAGGATCTGCAAGATGCAGGCAAAGGAACAGACCAACTCTGCTGCGATCGGATCTTGTTGAAATAGTGGTGCGCAACTTTTTGAACCAACCTCAAGCGGAGGTCAGGGCAGAGACGGCCATGGCGAAGACGTTGGTCGAGCAGGGAGTCATCGATCCGGGGCGAGCCGGGACACGGGGAAGGGTGCAGAAGAGGCGCGCCGGTGCGGGGGACAAATTCCATGCGGCGGAGAAAGCTGGGAGACGCCGGAGAGCGCCGGCGGTGAGCACCTGCGGGGAACGGCGGCGGTCAACGCTGGCAGAGGACTGCATGACGAGAACCACAAGGGGAAGAGGTCCAGAAGGTTCGAAAACTCACCGGGAAGATGATGGCGTGGTCGAGGACACCGGGGAAGATCGAACAGTGGTGAGGACATCTCCGGCATACGCGCAGCAGGAGTCGAGGAAGACGACCGCGCCGGGTACTGGGAGCGCCCCAGCTCGAATTTCTTTGTCGAAAAGAACGGCGACGCAGATGCGGAGCTCCTGGAGGCATTTTCTTGGCGCGGGGAAGCTCATGGTGACGGCATGGCCTCCGAGAGGAAGCGATGGTGTTTGGTGCTTTTCTCTCGGTGTTTCTTTCGTGGAGAAGGGGAAAGGATGGGAGCAGATCAGAAGCGATTAGGATGGTGTGGCTGGCCTCTACTGCGATTAAAGAGGGGAGGGGAAAATAGGTGCGGTGGTTGAAAAGCTAGGCTCACGCGTTGGACGTGAGAGGAGGATGGACCACAGCTCCTGCGTGCTCTCTCCCTGAAGAAGATGACAAGGACCGAGTGGAGCTGGGCCAGGATGCAATAAAGGAAGAAAGGAGGCGGGATCGCTGGACTCAAAAGAGTTGGACTGGACGTGGCTTCTTTCTTCTGTTTTCTTTCTCTTCTTCTCTTTGTCTTGCTGAATTAATTTGGGGCAAAGGAGAGAGAGCAAAAGAGGGGGTTTGAAAGGTTACAAAAACAGGTATGAAACAAGATTTCAAAAACTTGATTTATTGTCTAAAATAATAATTTTCACAGGTTTGCAAATATTTGGTTTACGATTTTACCACAAAATAATTTAGAGTTTGAGAAAATATGCAAGTTTATAGATGCATGATGATGCACACGTCGCGATGACGTGAAAAAGAAAAAGAACAAACAAATTCTAATATTGGGTATTTTTTTTTCCGGGTCATTACACTGTGCAACTAAACTCGGGTATTTCTCCGCATGTTCTGTAGCCATATATTCAGAATCTTGCTCCGTGGGTGCTGCGGCACATTGCTCATCAGATGCAATAAGAGCCAAAGTATCTTCATCATAATCACTGGCGGAGTCGTATCCACCATTCTCAAGAGCAATCATCACGCGGGAGGAGGCACAATCACGTGCAAAGTGACCAAGTCCACCACATTTGCGGCACTGAATTTGGCTGGACTTGCCCATAGATGCCATGGAGGACGCAGCGCTCGGGGCTGGTAGTAGTCTTCCGTGCAGCAAACGGAGGTGGTTTAGATGCTACAGATCGCGTGGATGTGGTCGCTGGAGGTGTAGGTGCAGCAGCCCGTGACGCCGAAGTCGGTGATCTCCAAGAAGAACGCCTTGCAGAAAAATTAGTTTGTGTCGCCTCGCGTTGATCCTGCACTTCACATTCAGCATTGCAAGCAAGATGGAACAACGGGTAATAGTGTGATAAGATTTATATCGAAGAATGGTCTAAATTTCCTTATTTAACCCGCCTACAAAACGTGCCATTAATGCTTCATTATCCTCCTCTATACCACAACGTAGCATGCCAGTTTGCAACTCCTGATAGTAATCCTCTACAGAATTTTTGCCTTGATCTAGACGTGCTAATTTGGTAAGCATGGAACGCTGATAATATGGTGGAACAAAACGAATACGCATAGCATGTTTTAAAGCATCCCATGTAGTGATTGGATTAGCATGATTAGCACGACAATATTCAGACCACCATATGGAAGCAAAACTAGTGAACTCACAAGTAGTAGCACTAACACGTCTATCCTCGGGATAATTTAAGCATGCAAAACGCTGGTCTAATTCTAATTCCCAAGAGAGGTATGCATCAGGGTTATAGCGACCATCAAATGCAGGAACATGTAATTTCAGCTTAGCAACATGGTCATCATCACGTACCAACGGACGAGGAGGTGGACGGCGAATGTAGGGCCGAGGACGACCAGGTGGCTGATCAACTGTGAAATCATCCGCGTACTCGCCCTCGTACTCATCTTCCCCGTAGTAATCATCCAGGTGTGCATCGCGGGCCTGTGTAACACCCGTAGCTCCTGTAATGCCAGCAGCCGTAGTGCCCGCAGCAGCACCCGCAGCCGAAGTTTGTGTCGGGTGATGTAGAACGCGCTGTGCACATCCCACAAAGGCCAGTGTAGTAGCCACGCGAGTCGGCTGTGGAGGAGGCGCGCGAGCCAGCGGTGGAGGTGGTAAGCGTGCTAGCACCTCCTGGAATTTAGCGTCGAGTTTGGCGGTGAAGGTGGTCTCGAGTCCCTCGAGTTGCTCCATTGTGTCACTAAAACGCTTGTCCACATATGATCAGACAAAAGTTTGGTGACGTGAGCCTGCAAGGCTTCACCCTCCAGTGGCTGTGGCTCGGTGTTGTCTGGTGGCATGATTAGTACGCAAAAGCACAGTTATAGAATAGAGATGCAACAGGAACAGGGGTGGAAAACGCTTATTCTGTCAAGCAAACCAATACTCTTACCCATTCTTACCCTGCAGCAGGTGGCGATCAGCAACCGTCATGATCAAACTTCAGGAAGATTGAATAGAGCGATTGCCAGGTGGTGTCAACGCACTGTGTAGGAATATGTGGAGCTCTGGGTGGCTGCAATATCTGTAGCAAAAATTCAAGACAGCAATGCAAGGTTGAATAACAGCTCAACGACGGTACTGTGCTGGTCCTAGACTAGCCCAAGCTAGAGACGCGAGCCTAGAACACCACGAATCACGCCGCGACACCGAAACGCAATAGGCAGCAGTGCTCTGAACAGCGCGCGAATAAGGCGAAAATCACTATGATGGAAAGTGTCTCAAAACGATCAGCAAGGTGAAATATCAGGATAGGAACAAGATTTTTTTTTTGAAATTTCTGAAAACTGCACGAAACTGCTCCAGAAAGCGTGCAGACACCAATTTTTTTTCACTATAATGGTGTATAGCTCAAAACGATCCCAGAAGCCTAAAAACAGTATAGGCCGAATTTTTTTTCGGAGGAGTTTTCAGACTTTTTTTGCTCTCCTCTCTTTCCTTCTGGCCGAAACTTTCTGGAACTCGGATCAAGTCACAACTCGGATCGGATCTGCAAAGATGGGAAACAAGAGTAGGAAAACGAAAGGGTGTATGGCGGTGGGGATAGCGGAATCGGTGGTGGCGGTGGTGATGGAGGAATCGGTGGTGGCGATGGTGATAGCGAAATCGGTGGTGGCGGTGGTGATGGCTGTGACCAGAATAAAGAACTAGACGTCAAACCAGCACGGGACACGACGATGCAGACTAGAATTCAACAATGCAAATACTGAAAAGAAAAGATGCAAGGGCTCGAACTGTTTCTAGGAAAAGATCTAGTCCTAATATTTTTGGCTTTTTCGTGGATTCTAGGTATGAAGATGCAATCTAGACTATGAAAACAGTTAATCTCACCGATCAACCTGAAATCTGATACCAGTTGATAGGGTAAAGGTGCCCGATCTTTCGATGAGACGATAACTATCGATTATGGTGGAGGTCGACGTTGACGATCCGACTACAAACGTGTGAAACGTTGCGCCTTAGCAATCGATACACCAACTTCCGAGGCTATTGATCACGCCAGAGCTAGATCAACCTGATCACAAGGATCAATCCCTGCAAGCAATCGAGAACCAACAAGAATTATAGATGCAATCAAGATATTGCGAGTAAAGATGAAGGCTTTATGGAAGAGGTGGGATTCTATCTGTGCGTAGTACAAAAGGTCGATTTGACACTTGTGCCTATGGCGAAGAGTAGCTCGTGGCTAAGTATTTAACTAAACAAAATCCAAGTTCTAATAACGGCTAGGAGGAGGTATATATGAGGGAAAAGGCAGGGATTTTCGTACAACCCTAATGGGCCATCCGAAAATAACCCTAGATGGGGTGATTTCCACTCAAACAGCCTCCAGAAAATCCCTAAAATACCTATGACGAAAATACATGGGTTTAACCCATAAAATAAGGTGGCGCAGCACCATATAACATAAACACACGATTATGGTGGCTTGTGAACTTCGTCCAAGCATCCTTGCGGCATTATGGTGGCTTCAAAGTTCTGAAATCTTCACTTGCAGCGTCATCCTGAATCCTCACACGATTGCTGCCATCATCTCCATGCATGATCATGCTCCAATGCTTGTCCCTCTCATCCATGCTAGGCCCATCATTCCTAAGTAACATAAACACATCTGATTTAGGCAGCATCATATTCTCATGAATATTAGGAATAGTTCCTAGAAACAAAAGTACATGATAATTTAGTTGGCGTGCACGAGCTCTTGTGAGAGGTCCTTTGAATTGTGGAATGTGAGAAAGTGTGGCTGTAGGTGCAACGGTTGTATCAACCGTAGTGATGTCCTCATCAGTCACTCATTGAAAGATGACGCTAAAACTTGGTTTAATAATCTGTCTCCTGGTGACAAGGGTATAGCTAATAGAGCCCATTACCTTTGTACCCCTGAGGCCCGCTAAGATAGGCCCAGTCATAGACATAGTCGAAATACGAGTTGATATCGTATACAGACACTATAATTTGTATTGAACCCGACTGGATCCTTGAGACCTGGCCACCTATATATAGGTGCCAAGAGAGGCCGACCAGGGACAGATTGAGATTAAGCCAAGTTCAGTACCACGCTTATTCTCGATACATGCCTTGTTTGACTGATCTTTACCTTCGAGTTCATCCGACACCCTCTTCCCCTGATCCTAAGTCCTTCATCTTGGACATTTGTTGAGTTAACCCTCGTCAATTGGCGCCGACCGTGGGGACTCTGGGCGTTGGAATCATGGATTCGACGCCTTTTTCGCTTCTAGCCAACAACAATTCGAAAGTCGACGAAAACCAGATATCCTTTGGGACCGTAGATTTTCAACCTCATCCACCAACCCTCACTCCAATCTTTGCAAGTTTGGATCAGGAGATGGACCTGACGATCAGAAGTCTTAACTTCCGCGTTGGTTCTTTGGGTTTGACTCGCCTCTGTGATTTGACGAAATCGGATCCGTCGGCAGGAAAAACTGTGACAATCACAGTGTTAGAATCATCGGTAGGCTCTTCCAACAAGGTAAACTCCTCGGTCAGCTTCGCAACAATGGAAAAAGAGAAGAAAAAAATCGAAGAACTCGACAAGCTCATGGGAAACCTCGACATAGGAGAAGTAATGGGTCACTTGGATCTTGGCCAAAAGGACTTCACCACCCGAAGCAGCGGTGTCTCTGGTAATATACACCAGGTATGTGTCACCATCATTGAAGCAACAGAAGAAAACAATGACGCCGACAACCTAGTAGTCAACACACAGGGCAACAACCCGAGGATCAATAGTGGAAAAGAGAAGGAGAAAATATACGTCTCCACCGGAGAGTGGAGAATTATCATGTCAGCAATTAATCACGGCATGGATTACCTACAAATTCAAGGAGAGAAGTCTTAATGGTGTATCAATATGCCCTGCATCAGCACAAAAATAAGCTGCGAGCAGAAAAAGTGAGTTTAGGAAAAGTCAGGATAGCAATAGCGCATCAAGCAGATCATATTGGAACGAGTATGGTTAGACATCAGATTCTAGCAAAGAAAGACACCGCAAACCAAAGCATTGCAGGAGAAAAACAGCACGAGAAAGGGAAGAAGAACGCGCAAGAAGTATCAGCGCGCCATTGTCAGAAGAAGAGGAAAACTTCATACAGGAAACACCGGAAGCAGCCCAAGTGGCAGCACAAGCATATCTATTGACCACGCAGCCCAAACCCGGAGATCCATGGGAGCACATGCATCAAGCAGCCATAAAAAGTCTTGGGTTAGTGGAAGATAAGTTAAGGCAGCATTCCTCAGAAAAGAAGTCAACATATTACGAAGATCAGGGGAAGAAGAGTCAAAAGTACCAATCCTCGCAAAGCCAAATAAGCAACTCATCAGACGACGCAAACCACGAAACACGAACAGATGATGCAAGGAATATTGTAGCACAAAAGAGGGTGAACAAATCATGCTATGCGTGGAATGAAGAAAACTACGAGGACGACGAAAAAGAGATGGGCGCACTATGCTTTACCCAAAGGGTTTGCAGAACGCGAGTACCCAAAGGATTCAAATTACCACACGATCAGCAGAAGTACGATGGGTCACAAGAACCTAGGCTGTGGCTATTAGATTACCTTCAAGCAGTACAAATACTGGGAGGAACAAGAGCAACAGTGATGCAAAGTTTACAACTACACCTCACCGGCGCAGCACAGTCCTGTTTAAGCACCCAACCCAACGAGTCCATCGGGAGCTGGGGCGAACTAGAAAATCAATTCGCAAGAAATTTTCGTTCGACATACAAACGTCCAGCGTCAATCGAAGAAGTCAAATCTTGTATGCAGGAAAGGGCGAAACTCTACGATCATATATCCAGGAGTATAATAAAAAACTCCACAGAAGACGTCTCCGACGAGCGGGCAGTAGATGCTTTTTCCGCTGGCCTTCGCCGTTCGGATCTCGTGGAAGAATTAGGGAGAACAAGGCCCAAAACAGTGTCAGAATTAATAGAGATCGCAAGCAGATTCGCCGATGGAGAAGACGCTTGCAACAATAAAAGGGCACGTTCGCCAGAAGTCGACAGAGAAAATAGGCAAAGGCGCAGGTCTCGCAATGAGGATGGCCACATAAGACGCAACCAAGTAGCCGTAGGGTACAAAAGGGGAGACGAGGAAGGATACGAGAATAGAGAGTACCAAGACAAAAGCATCCGCAGACGAGATAAACCGAAATATTCTGACCCATCAGCAGAAGACATGCTTCATGGACCTTGCCGCATCCACTGTGCATACCTAGATGGCAAGAGAGTTTCCAATCACCTGATGAGAGATTCCAGGACGTTCCTAAGATTACAAGATGCAATGGAATTAAGCCAAGGAGAACATCAAGTAAACATAACACAGGGCAACGTAACAATAGGTCAAGGATATCAAGTACAAAACGATGCAGGTTCAAAGGTCTACATATCCGCGATGATCTAGCCTATTCCGAAATCGAAGAAAGAGCAGAAAAGTATATCAAGGCAAGTAAACCTAGCAATATCATCACTAGTAGCCACCCACAGAATATCTGTGATGGTCCAACCAAATGATTAGGTTCAGTAGAGCGGACCACCCAAGGAAAGTACCCAGGCCAGGACACGCGCCAATGGTGTTGAAGGCGCAAATAGGAGGATACGACGTCGGACGGGTATTTATGGATGCAGGCAGTGGCATAAATTTAATATACACAAGGACCCTGAAGGCAATGAGCATCTCGCTGGAATGGTTGAAGCCAACAGATTGCTCTTTTCACGGGATAGTACCAGGAAGTGCAAACCATCCCCTAGGAAAAATTGAACTCGACGTTTGCTTTGGCGACAGTGGTAACTTCCGCAGAGAAAAACTAGAGTTCGAGATGATGGACTGGCCCTCGCAATACCACACAATCCTGGGACGGCCAGCGTTTGCAAAGTTCATGGCAGTTCCTCACTATGCATACCTGGCACTCAAAATTCTAGGACCGAAGGGGGTCATCACAGTACAGGGAAGCTTTGAAGTATCAAACACCTGTGGCATAGAATTCAACAGGATGGCGTAAACCTTCGACATGATAGTTGAATATGCAAGACTCAAAGGCAAAACTGATCATAATGTACTACCCGACGTCGATCAATCCCTGCCAGATCAGTCTTTCGACGCACCACAAGATTCTAAGAAAGTTCGGGTTCATCCCACGGACCCAGACAAGACTACTTACATCGCAGTAGACCTAGATCCTGCATAGGAAAGCATGCTCATCGAGTTCCTCCATGAGCGCTGGGAAATCTTTGCCTAGTGTCCTTCCGACATGCCAGGGGTTCCCAGGGAACTCATCGAGCACGCACTCAATGTGGATCCAAAAGCAAGGCCGATCAAACAACCTCTACGGCGGTTTGATGAACCCAAAAGAAAAGCAATAGCAGCCGAACTACATAGACTAGAAAACGCAGGCTTCATCAGAGAGATCAAGGCATCAACATGGGTGTCCAACCCAGTAATTGTCCCAAAGAAGAATACGGAGGTGATACGGGTATGTGTCGACTACACGTCCCTCAACAAGCATTGTCCCAAGGATCTCTTTCAACTACCTCGCATAGATCAAATAATTGATGCCACAGCGGGGTGTGCAAGGCTTTCCTTCCTAGACGCATATTTAGACTACAATCAGATCAAACTAAAGAAAGAAGACGAAGAAAAAACAGCCTTCATCACACCATACGATGTCTTTTGCTATCAAGTCATGCCTTTTGGCCTCAAGAACGCAGGAGCAACCTATCAAAGGATGATGCAAAATTGTCTCAGAAGCCAAATAGGCTGAAACATCCAAGTCTACATCGACGACGTGGTTATCACCACAAGAAAAGAGGAGGCTTTAATCAGTGACCTGAAGGAAACTTTTGACAACCTCGACAGGTACAAGCTAAAACTCAACCCGACAAAGTGTTCTTTTGGCGTTTCCACAGGACAACTTCTGGGGTTCCTAGTATTGGCAAGAGGAATAGAGGCAAACCCAGAGAAAATTCAGGTGATACTAACGATGGGAAAACTAGCTAAGCTCCACGAAGTACAACAACTCGCAGGATGCGTAGCAGCGCTAAGTCGATTTATCGCATGGCTACGAGAAAAGGCCCTCCCTTTCTACGCACTCATGAAGAAGTCAATAAAAAATTCGAGTGGACAGAAGAGGCAGACGCAGCATTTTCGCAGCTGAAAAAAGTGCTTTCCAGACCACCAGTGTTGGTCGCACCAAAGGAGAGAGAACCACTACTACTGTACATCGCCGCTACACATCAGGTGGTGAGCACGGTGTTAGTAGTCGAAAGAAGTGAGGAAGGGAAGGTGCATGGAGTTCAACGACTAGTGTACTTCCTTAGCGAAGTCTTATCACCATCTAAACAGCGTTACCCGCATTATCAAAAGTTAGCATGCAGTGTATTCACAACATCAAGGAAGCTACGATAGTATTTCGCAGTGCATCCAATCATAGTGGTTAATGAAGCTCCACTATCAAACACACTGAATAACCTCAAAGCGACATGACATGTCTCCTTATGGGGAATCGAACTTTCCCCTCTAGACATGACGTACGAGAAAAGAAAAGCCATCAAATTCAAGTGTTGACCGTCTTCATAGCAGAGTGGTTAGAACTACAAAACATAGGACCACCTGATCTATCAAGTGTTTGGACAATGTACTTCGACGGATCAAAAAGGGTTCAAGGATCAGGAGCAGGAGTACTCTTAATATCTCCGCAAGGGGACAAGCTAAAATATGTGCTAAGGATGAGTTTCCCACAAGCTTCCAACAACGAAGCCGTGTATGAGGCCCTGCTGCATGGTATGAAGATGGCCAAAGCATGTGGAGCAACTCGACTAAAAATATTTGGGGACTCGAATCTCGTAGTCCAGCAATTGATGAACCATTGTGACGCCGTCAGCGAAAACATGACAGCATACCAAAATTTGCACTATACCTGTAAGGAACTTTTGACTGATGTGAAGTCTCGCATATCAGCAGAGCCAGCAACGAGGAAGCCGATAATCTGGCAAACATCGGGTCTCATTGCCTGCCCATACCGCCAGGAGTCTTTTGGGAGGAAATCATCGAGAGATCAATAAAAGGCAGAAAAACTTCGAGTCCAGGAGAACAAAGTCAGCATGTGACAGCAGGCTCGGGGGCTAGCAAAACAGGAACGGAGAGCACAGTAGAACCAGAGGAGGTCATGTTGATTGAAGAAGGATGCAGCCATACTTAGCATACATGATGAACAAAACACTACCCGAAGATACAGTCAAAGCACATAGGATAATACGACGATCTAAAGCTTTTGTCGTACTACAGGAAAAACTCTACAAGAAAAGCATAACTGGTGTGTTACAATAATGCATCACCCTGCAGGAAGGGCAAGTCATATTAAAGGACATCCACGCAGGAGTCTGTGGCCATCATGCAAGTAGCAGAGCCATAGCAGCCAAAGCTTTTCGAGAAGGATTCTACTGGTTGATAGCAATCAAAGATTCAAAAGACATCGTCCAAAGATGCGAGGCTTGCCAAAGATTTGCATCCCGACCACACGCACCAGCAACAGAACTCCAGCCAATACCACTATCGTGGCCCTTTGCACAATGGGGTTTGGACATGGTAGGGAAATTGCACAAGTCATGGCCCGGAGGACATGTCTATATGTTGGTAGCAGTCGATAAATTCACCAAGTGGGTAGAGGCATCCCCAGTAACAACTCAGGATTCCACAGCAGCAATCAACTTCATCAAGTCGATAGTATTTCGCTTTGGAGTACCGCACAACATCATCACAGGTAACGGTACGAACTTCACATCCAAGGAATTCAAAAGTTACTGCAAGAGTATGGGGATCAAATTGAAGTTTGCATCTGTTGCACACCCAAAGACAAACGGGCAAGTCGAAAAAGCAAACGTCCTAATATGCAACAGAATAAAGAAGAGGTTGATAGCACCACTGGAGAAAGCCAAGCATGCTTGGGTGGATGAGTTACCCTCCGTGCTCTGGAGCCTGAGAACCATGCCTAATGCAGCTACTCAAGAGACACCTTTCTTTCTGGTCCATGGTGCAGAAGTTGTGCTTCTAGTTGAAATTACTCATGAAGCTCCCAGAATTGCGGCTTACGACGAAACGACTTCTACTGAGGCACTGCAAGATGATGTCGATGAACTCAACAAAGCGAGAGATATTGCGCTAGCCAGAGCTACACAATATCAGCAAAGTCTGCGAAATTATCACAGTACCCGAGTTCGACCCCGCTCTTTCGTAGTGGGACATCTAGTCTTACGACTCAAGCAGGACGGCCATGGCAAATTAGAGTCACCATGGGTGGGACCCTACATTATCACAGAAGTTATACCAGGAGGAGCATATCGACTACAAGATAAAAAGACATGCAAAGACAAAAGTAACCTGTGGAACGCAGAGCAACTCCGACATTTTTACGCATAGAATACTTCGCTGATAAGCTTCGCGACAACAACAAATAGAGAACTTCGAGTCATGACCCTCTAAACCCAGAACATGAGGCCACAGGTCGGGTTTCTTGAGGCGACTCTATGATATGCAATAATATGTGACGATTTTCCGCTCGGGGGCTCCAACCCTCGAGTCATTATGACAAAATAGTATAAATATTATTGAGATCATGTATTCATGTTTTCTCATGAGTAATTATGGGATTGTTCACAACACTATATTCGGCAATTAAAGAGCGACCAGCGGATACACAAAAGCACATTGATGCTAAAAGCAAAAACACCTCGGAACATCGATAGTTCCCTCGGTCTCTTAATAAATGTGATAACATAAGCAGAGTTCATCACATATAATTATTACATAAGTCGACCAAAGAACATAAGCAAAAGGATTACATCATGAGGAAGACAACATTTACTGAAATGCACTTCTACTTCATACTTCTTTTGGCATTGAGTGCCATCAAAGATCTTCACGTCAAACTTTGACGTGCCGCGGTGGTAGTTGAAGACCATGAAGAAACCCTGATGCAGTTCATGATCCTCTGCAAATTGGGGCCAGCCGCCCCTAAAGTACATCTCGCCATGACCATCATAGTACACCTCCACGTCATATGGAGTTCCTCCTCCAGATCCTTCACGGAGAATAGCTTCACGAAGCTCGCGCCCGTCCATGAATTTAGTAAACTTCAGCGGGGCATGCTGTTGTTCACGGCATTGAGCACCAGCAATGACAAAGAAGGAGAACATATTGACAGGAGGAGGAGGAGGAGGAGAAGCATTGTGAAGAGCAGAGTTTGCATCCACAACTTGGTGAGCAACAGAACAGGAAGGCTTGGGCTTGTTCTTACTCCCCAATGGGCGACCGTGGCGCCGCTTCATGGGCACGGCAAACAACGAAGCCACCATGGAAACGTCCTTGGGCTTGTTCTTACTGCCGCGCGAACAGCCGCGCCCATGCTTCTCCATCACGGCGCCAGTGTCTAGGTCGATAACACCGGCGTCCGCCATCAGAAGATCTGCTCGGCAAGCAGGAAATCCTAGATGAGATTTAGAGGATGAAGATGATGCGGCGGAGGAGACCTACAATGGAAGGTTTAGGGTTTCCCCTAGCAAGCTAGGGCCCCTCATTTATAAGGTACTTTTTATGGGCCTTTAGAAAACTAAAAGTCCAATTAAATTACAGGCTTTAGTGTTTCATCCAAAAGAGAGAGACAACAGTGGGAAAATATAAAGGAAAACAAAAGAGGTTCATCACCATTCAAGTAAAATAAGTTGTGAAGAAGAAATACTTGAGTCTATAACAGGCTCCAAGCACCCTCTTATAGCCTCGGGGGCTACTACCATCGGGAGCGCTAGGCGCGCACCCGACAAAATTAGCAAAAAAAAAATACAGCTGGGAAGATGAGAAGTGAAGGAAATATGCCCTAGAGGCAATAATAATATTGTTATTATCATATTTCTTGTTCATGATAATGTTTATATTCCATGCTATAATTGTATTAAGCGGAAACATTAATACTTGTGTGGTTTATGAACAACACCGTGTCCCTAGTATGCCTCTACTAGACTAGCTCATTGATTAATGATGGTTAAGGTTTCCCAACCATAGACATGAGTTGTTGATTAATAATGAGGTCATGTCATTAGGAGAATGATGTGATGGACAGACCCAAATTAAGCACATCAATTAGATCGTGTTATTGTGTTCACAATTGCGTAGCTTTTCCTATGTCAGTATCCTATTCCTTAGATCATGAGATAATGCCACTCCCTGGTACCGGAAGAGAGCTTTGAGGTCATCAAACTTCATCCTATGAGAGGGTGATCATAAAGGTGTCTCTCGGTGATAAGGGGAGCATAGCTACTACTCCTAATATTTTACCACCTCCTTATGTTCTGAAGCTTGGACAATTCTGCTTTTGAAGTGCCTCCAGAAGATGATGTGAAGCCCAACTTTCGTACACCTCCACTGATGTTTCCTGTTCGCCAAGGGGCTGCGACCAAAGATATTTAGGTGTTTTATTTTCATTAAGTTCGTGTCATGTTTTTATTTCAGTTTGGTTTTATTTGTGTGTGATGGTTTTGGGCCTGTCCAAAATCAAGTGTGTTTTGGCCATTTGGGCTTTTAGTTTGGTATGGGGCTTAGCCCAGACAAAGTAGCGTTCAGAGTCACCCCATATATGGTTATGGCAGCCGCCTTGTATTGTTAGACTTGTTATTTCTGAGCTAAGAAAGAGACCAGAAAAGTCCCAATGTTTGGAGGCGCATATCGGTGTGTTTGATTGCTGATCTTTGAGATCTGATGTTATGCCATGCGTGGGAATCGATTCCGGTCAGTTTTAACGCGAGGAATTGAAGAGAGATCAGTTTGATCTATTTCAGATTGAGTTCTCTTTGCTATTTTGCTGATTCTATCGATCGCCGTGAAAGATTGGGCCAAACCCCCTTTAGATCACGTTGATCCGTATCACTCAGGTAATCAGAAAGTACTCGTTGGGATGCATGTATCGAGATGCGATTTGTCCCTCCCACGTTGGAGAGATATACTTCGGGCCCACTCGGTAATCAATATTATACACCGTTTGCAAACACGTGATTAATGAGTTTTATCACAGGGTGATATTGGATTGCGGAATGAGTAAAGAGTACTTGCTACGAACGAGATTGAACTAGGTATGGCGATACCGATGATCAAATCTTGGGCAAGTAAAATATCGTGAGACAAAGGAATTTGTATATGAGATTAATTGAATCCTGACATCGTGGTTCACCGATAATGATCTTCGTTGAATATGTGGGAGTTAATATGGATTTCCAGATCCCGCTATTGATTATTGATGGTGATCATGTCCGCACATTCTCGAACCCGTAGGGTCACACACTTAACGCTCATCGATGCTAGTGTAATTTCGGGATTTATGGAAATTGTTTTGGAGAGTAACGGAATTGTTCCGGGAAGATGATTAATGATTTATTTATTAATTGAATTAATAAATATTAATACATATATTTATTTATTGGAAATAAATAAGGGCTAAAAAGTAGTCCACGAGAAGTTTTGCTAATGGGTCAATTTGGTAGTCCATCTAGACAAACTTCTAAAAAGGCAAAAAGAAAAAAAAGGCAAAGGAAAAAGGAAAAAAAAGGGGCGAGGCGCATGGGCCAGCCGGCTGGGCCGCCAGCCCACCCGCCCCGGCGGGGCACTTACTTGCACGGCGGCTGGGAGCCGCTCGATTGGCCACGCCAGAGGCCACCCGGCTGGGCCGGCTGGCTCCGGCCAGGCCAAGCCGCTGGCAGGCCGGCTGGGCCGACCGAGCCAGCCAGGAAGGCCACCATCGTGCCAGGTGATCGAGGGACTCGCTCCCATCGACTCGATCGAGATCGAGAGGCGGCCAACCCACGCGCCTAGAGTCAGCCGCTGCATCGATATGAGATCGATTTTATTTCTGAACATGCACTCCACGAAACAAGCTAGGTCAGCTGCCTATAAAAAGGCATATGACGGACGGGGCTAAGGACCGGTTTTTCTGATTTTGTTTTAGCCACCGCAACTTCTCTCCGGTAGCCTTTTAGCTCTAGTTTTGACTAGTTTCTTCTTCCTTTCTTCTTCTACCTCGCGCGCGTAGGCGAAGCCCTGCCCGCATATACTCTCCACCATAAGCACCACGCTGTCGTGCTGCTGATCCCATCTACCACTCCACCGCACCTTGCTGGACCAAGGAGGAGGAGGAGTCGCTGCGCTGTACGTGTGCATCGCTCGGAGGCGCCGCCCGTTGTGGCGCTTGGATCAGATCGGATCACGAGGAGGAGACGCTAGTACGACTACGCCGACCACGTTCATCTGAACGTTTCCGCTGTGCGATCTACAAGGGTATGTAGATCTAATCTCTCTCGCTTGTTGTTTTGCATCTCGTAGATCAGATCTTGGCTTGTTCTTGTTCGTCATCGTAGAATTTTTTTTGTTTTCTATGCTGCGAAACCCTTCAGTGGTATCAGAGCGAGATCTATGTGTAGATGTTTTACACGAGTAAAACGCAACCATGTTGTTGCGGGCGTTGATATTTTCTGTTGCAAACCTCTATGTTGTGTATTTCTTATTGATATGGGGTGGCCCGATCTTCTCGTGAGCGAAGCGATGGTGATGATGGCAGCGGATGATTGTCGGGGATAACTTGGTGTCACCGATGAACTCTCCTCGCTTGAACCCTGATGCCAATGCAACAGCTCTCAAACTCTGTAGGATATTCACGACTCCACACACTTGCGCACGTAGCCGTCGACCACGAAACGGTAGTTTGCAATCTACTGATTCCCAATGGAACAACAGATCACACTAAACTTGCAGCAGTATAACACCAAATCCAGATGAATTGGTGTGGGGGAATTCAGATGAATGCGTATAGCAGTTCAACGAAGTAATCTTTAGTCTAAACGTGGTCTAACCCTAATTGAGGGTGCGCCCAGGGCTACTTATAGGTGGCCGGGCGTCCTCAGCAAAGACCTAGCCCAAAACATGCCTGGTTTGGGCCCAAACTGACTCGGTTCAACTCAAACGGGTACATACCGACCCATATATGGGTTCGGCCTAATTTTAGCACGCAGGCCATGTGTGTAGCACTCCTTAGACGTGTACACATCGTGCCAAAGGCAGTCCTAGTGCGCCATCATGTGCTCGTGCTCATCCAGACTTGTCTCCTTCACGTGGTGATGTTCTCCATGCTTGTGGCTCCGACCTCCCTCTCCTCCCTCGCGCTCTCTTGCTTGATCACCACGTCGTGCTCCATGTGTTGCATCTCCTCGCTCCCTCGAACCCCTTCTTCTCCAGTGAACCTGATCATACATATGAACAAAGACTTAGGCAGTATAAAATTCTCATTACAATAAATATCAGATTCAGCAAGGAGTGAGTTCACCTGCTGTTGTAACAACTTAGCACGGGCTCGAGTAATTGGTCCAATCCTAATCTCATCATTGGACTTATCTTGATCAGCAACAATAGGATCATCAACAGTAGGTGGAGATGGCTGTGTAGTAGGGATGTCCTCATCATCTCCCCCCCCTTCAAAATGCGTCGACCTCGATGCTCCAAGGTCATCTCCATCATATGGTGATAAATCAGCAACATTGAAATTGTTGCTAACACCACCAAACTCAGCAATAGGAATATCAATCGAGTAGGCATTATCATTGATCTTTGCAAGCACCCTATAGGGACCAGCACCTCGGGGCCTCAACTTGGAACGCCTAAGCAAAGGAAATCTGTCCTTGCGCAGGTGCACCCATACCATATCATCGGGCTGAAAAAGAACCTGCTTTCGTGACTTGTTGCGAGCAGCAGCAGTATTCTTCCCTTTCTTCTCAATAGCCTCTCGAGTCTTCTCATGAATTTTCTTCACAAAATCAACTCTCTTTGATGCCTCCATATTAACTCTCTCATGCAATGGAAGAGGCAACAAATCTAGTGGTGTAATAGGTTTGAAGCCATACACCACCTCAAACGGACAAAGTTGAGTAGTAGAATGTACTGCCCTATTGTATGCAAACTCCACATGCGGCAAACAATCTTCCCACTCCCGTAGATTTTTCTTGATCATTGTCCTCAGCAACTGTGACAAAGTTCGATTCACCACCTCGGTCTGGCCGTCAGTCTGGGGATGACATGTAGTGCTGAACAGCAGCTTCGTTCCTAGCTTTCCCCATAAGGTCTTCCTGAAGTAGCTCATGAACTTGACGTCCCTATCAGAAACAATAGTCTTGGGCACTCCATGCAAGCGTACAATATCCCTGAAAAACAGGTTAGCCACATGCGACGCATCATCGCTCTTATGACATGCAATAAAGTGTGCCATCTTAGAGAATCTATCCACTACCACAAATATAGAATCATGACCATGTTTAGTTTTTGGCAATCCTAGCACAAAATCCATACTAATATCTTCCCATGGTGTAATAGGTGCAGGTAGTGGTGTATACAAACCGTGAGGCTTCAGCTTGGACTTGGATGTGTTTCACACAATGCAGCGCCGCACAAACCTGTCCACATCATGCCTCATTCGGGGCCAAAAGAAGTGATCAGCTAGCATGAGTAATGTCTTCTCACGCCCAAAGTGACCCATCAAACCTCCAGCATGTGATTCCTGCAATAAAAGCAAATGCAAAGACGACTCCGGAACACATAGTTTGTTAGCTCGAAAAAGAAACCCATCATGTATGTGATATTTCTCCCAAGCTTTTTTCAAAGCACACAAACGATATGGTTCAGCAAAATCATGATCAGTTGCATAAAGCTCACAAATACTCTCTAAACCAGGAATATTAATATCCAGTTGTGTCAATAACATATTCTTCCTAGATAGAGCATCAGCAACCACATTATCTTTTCCCTTCTTATGTTTAATGATGTACAAAAAAGATTCAATAAACTCAACCCACTTAGCAAGATGCCTATGCAGGTTGGATTGTGCTTTCAAATATTTCAAAGCTTCATGATCAGAATGTATGATAAATTCTTTTGGCCACAAATAATGTTGCCAAACCTCAAGAACTCTAACAAGTGCATACAATTCTTTATCATAAATAGGATAATTTAGTCTAGCACCAGATAATTTCTCAGAAAAATAAGCAATAGGACGACCCTCTTGCATCAAAACGCCACCTATGATATACCACTAGCATCACATTCAACTTCAAATTGCTTTAAAAATCAGGCAATGCAAGTAAAGGTGCAGAAGTAAGCAAACGTTTTAATTCATCAAATGCATGATCTTGGGCTGCGCCCCACACAAAAGGAACACCTTTCTTCATTTAATGGTGCAGCAATAGTACTAAAGTCTTTCACAAAACGGTGATAAAAACCAGCAAGACCGTGGAAACTTCGTACTTGACTAACATTCATGGGAGTAGGCCAATCTTGAATAGCAGAAATTTTAGATTGATCTACCTCTACTCCATGCTTAGAAACAACATAACCCAGAAATATGACCTTATCTTTTGCAAAAATGCACTTCTCAAGATTAGCATACAATTTATTATCACGCAGCACTTGCAAAACTTGTCTAACATGAGTATAGTGTTCAGTTTCATTGCGGCTGTAAATAAGTATGTCATCAAAATAGACAACAACAAAACGACCAATGAACTCTCTCAAAACATGATTCATTAAGCGCATGAATGTACTAGGTGCATTAGTAAGACCAAAAGGCATGACTAGCCACTCATATAAACCAAATTTAGTTTTGAAAGCAGTTTTCCATTCATCTCCTTCTTTCATGCGAATTTGATGGTAACCACTACGCAAATCAATTTTAGAGAAAACAACAGCACCACTCAATTCATCTAACATATCGTCGAGACGGGGAATAGGATGACGATATCAAATAGTAATGTTGTTTATAGCTCTACAATCTACGTACATGCGCCATGTACCATCTTTCTTAGGCACCAAAATCACAGGAACAACACAAGGACTAAGAGAGACACGAATGTACCCTTTATCCAGAAGAGCTTGCACTTGTGCTTGTATCTCCTTTGTTTCGTCGGGGTTGGTCCTGTAGGGGGCGCGGTTGGGCAAGGAGGCACCAGGGATCAAGTCGATCTGGTGCTCGATGCCTCGTAATGGTGGCAGCCCAGCAGGTACCTCTGCCAGAAAAACGTCATCAAAGTCCTACAAAACGGTTGAGACACCAAGAGAAACAGGTTGCATATCGTTAGAAACTAAGACCTCGCCCTTGTACATGAGCATAAGAGGCATGGTTGTAGGATCCCCACTAAATTCTTTCATGTCTTCTTTGGTGGCTAAAACTAACAAGTTGGGCACTCCCTCACTTTTCGTTATATCACTCACGGTTGTTACAGTATCTCGTGGAGGTGGCTGTTCGAGTTTCACTTCAGTCTTCTGACGGGATTCATTAACAATTTGCTGCGGTGACATAGGCAGTAGGTTGATTTTCTTGCCCTTGAACTCCAAGTGATAAGTATTGGCTCGACCATTGTGTTGCACATGTCGATCATAGAGCCATGGCCGATCCAACAAGAGATGACAAACCGTCATAGGAACCACATCAAAATCAATAGAATCCTTGTATGGCCGTATCTCAAAGTTCACACGTACCATGTAGTTTACCTTCATCTCACCATTGTCACTTAACCACTGAATATAATATGGGTTAGGATGAGGTAAATATTTCAAACCCAGCTTGGCACATAACTCCTTACTTGCGAGATTGCGACAGCTTCCGCCATCAATGATCACCTTGCAAGCTTTATTGGGACCAACTAGTGCCTTGGTTTGAAACAGGTTGTAGCGCTAAGAATCAATATTGGGCTGCACACTCAACGTACATGGAGAGACAACAATTCACCTTCATCATCAGAACCAAACGGATCAGCATCTTCTCCGATCTCATATCCGTTCTTAGTAACCACTATCACTTTGTTGTTGGGACAATCTCTTTTAAAGTGTTCCTTGCCTCCACACGTATGACATAGTTTCTCAGTAGCACGAGTCACGGAGGCACTCGAACCAGAACTAGCGGCTGGTGTGGTAGCGGGACATCTGGACTGAGCTCCAGAGGTCGCTGGCCTAGTGGACGAGGAGGGGCGAGTAGGAGTCCCCTCCAGTGGCGCTGGGGCAGGGCTAGAAGGCGCCCTGGCAGTGTATCGATTGGCAGGTGAAAAGCGAGATTTTTGTTGCGCCTCTTCAGCAAGCTGTGCCTCAGCCTCCATAGCATGGTGAAGCAACTGATTCATATCACTGTAAGTATGATGCCGGACGATGTTCTTGATAGGAAATCTGAGTCCGTGCAAAAACCGTTGCATAGTCATCTGACTAGACTCTTGAACTCGCGATCGCTGCATCAACAGTTCCATCTCCTTGTAATAAGCATCAACTGTCAAAAATCCTTGCTTCAGCTATGTCAATCTATCAAAAACTGAACGCAAATAATTGGTGGGTACAAAACAAGCCTGCATGATTTCCTTCATCTCTGTCCATCGCAAAATAGGAAGCTCATGAGCTGCGCGTCGTTGTGACAGAATATTATCCCACCAACGCAGGGCATAACCATCAAATTCCGACGATGCAAGTTTGATCTTCTTATCTTCAGTGTAAGCATGCAAACGCCACAGGTTGTCGATCTTGAGCTCCCAAGTGAGGTAATCCTCCACATCACCTTCACCATCAAATCTGGGTATGGAGAACTTTGGCTTCCCTAGAAAATCATCCTCAGCAGGTATTACACGTCGGGCAACAAGGACATGTGGGGGCCGACCATGTTGTCCAAGACCACGCCCACGAGCATTGGGGCCTAGTAGATTGGCATTGTCATGGACACTGTCATCATCAGCCAAGTCAGCAGCAGGCTGCACAGGCGGTGGTACCATGGGTCGACGCAGCTCCGCTAGGGATTGGTTCAACTGATCAATGTTGTGCTGGAAAGTAGTGAACTGAGCTTGCATAGCTTGAACAGTATCTGCGGTGCCTTGCACTTTGAACTGGAGTTGCTGATGTGCAGTCACAACATCGGTAGTAGAATGATCCAACACCCCTCCAGATGAGTGCGCAGTCCAACAAAGTCTGTCCAAACCACAGGTGTATCCCCATATTTTTCCTGCATCACATCATAACCACTAGTAGACATGATTAGTAGATTAGTCCACGAAATAAAAAAACGTGTGGTGCCTCTCACAACTCACTCAAAACTGACAAGAAAAGATAATCTTACCATTCCAAAGTGAATAGTAGTGCGTACCAGAACGAAGTATCAAGCTCGTGCACGGATGTGATGAAGTGAATACCGAGGGTATAAGAGCGATCACACGACAAACCGGGAATATATGGTGGAGCTATAGGTATGGTATCCTAAGTACACCGCAAATAAGTCCTAGTGCTGATCGTATGACAAGACCCATGAAACACACACGATGGAGATAAGCGAGGCAAAGCAACTCTGAAAAAGAGCTCAACCGATATAAGTGACAACGCACAATAGCTCATGTTGCAATGCACAAGAGAGACGCTAGCACGGGATCAACGAACAGGCTCAAGATTGCGCACACGGCAGCAGCCTGATAAGCACGAAATAGCTAGTCTCGTATGGGTAAGAGCCTAACACGATGTTGTAGACAGGCTGTAGCTAAAGCGATCAAAATCGTGTAGAAGGGACGCTATGTGGACACAATGGTAACACACTGTCGTGGCAGAGAAACCGACAAAAAATGTATCACGGCAGAGATATACGACGCCGGATACGCACGACAGTGCGACGGCGACGTGAAACGGACGACAGGCCAAAGTAATTTGTCTCTCTTTTTTTTAAATAGGTGCGGCGTGCGTGCACGTCCCCTGTGTTTTTTTTTCTTTTTTTTACTAACTCGAATTTGGGCCTAAAAAGAAGTGGCCCGATCTGGCGCAGGAGGCCAGACGGTCTCCGCGGTCGGGCGAGCGAGCGGGCGCTCGACCCTGGCGCTGGACCCCAGACGGTCTCCGCGCCCAGGCGCCCGGGGCGAGGCGCGCTGGCCTTTTGTTTTTTTGTTTTTTTTTCTGTCTGGCCAGTAGCGATCGGATCTGGCAGCCCCGGTTGATCTCGCTTCAAAAAAAATTTACTGATATCGAACGAATCTATGTTGATCGGATCTGGGCATGCGGGGTAGCGATCTAGGTAGCCCCTGATGCGACCGAGTTGATGAAGTAAATAACCGGCCCGTTGGGAACCCCAAGAGGAAGGTGTGATGAATATAGCAGCAAGATTTTCCCTCAGTTAAGAAACCAAGGTTTATCGTTCAGGAGAAGAGCGGACAATACGACTGAAGGTGATCGATATGGGCACGAAGGAGGAGGTGAAGCCCAATTTCAGGACTCCACCAAGATGAGGGAAACTCGTTGCTGATTGGCACGCTAGGACAACCTACGATATGAAATAATTTAGTCTAAGGCTGTGCCAGCAATTTACATATATGCTTATGTTATTCGGTGTGCTAGGTCATGTTATGGGCCACTTAGAATTATTTGTGTTTTGGGTTTGGGCCTGTCCAAGCCCAATAGTTTTCTGGCCGTCTATATAAGGAGGCCAGCAGTCTAGGGTTTAGGGGGTTCAATTGTTTAGTCAAAAACTATCGTGTGCTCCACCGTGTATCATCCCTCCGGGGAAACGGCGCTGCCGTGTTTATCAAATATATTGCTGCGAGGGTTCTTGTGATCATCAAGAATTATCAGGCTCAGGCTTGAGGCGTGGTGATCTTCATCACGTTGCTTGCTGGATTCGTTCCTCTTCTTCAGGTGACGTTCTTTGCGTTATTGGAAGATTTTCTATACGGGTAGACTCGCTGTGAAAGATCGGGACAAAACTCAAGGATCGCCGGCGTGATCCTTATCATGTGGGATCAGATTACTGGGTTGATCACCGCGAGTATCTTCTGGTGATTGTTTGATCTGCGGAGAGTTTCTTTTGAAGCAGTGTTCAGATCAGTTTGTTCTTCATGAGTTTTCAGATCGGTTCACGAGTTTTCAGATCGGTTTTGGTTGTTGAAGTTCCATCGGCGTCGAGGTTGTCCAGATCGGTTCGCTGCCCAGATTTCTTTTTTTTTTCCTTCGAAGATCGATCTTGTGGCCACTCAGATCTCCGTGCGCGAGAAAGAAAGGATACCGGAATTGATCGCTGCGTGTACGAGATACGATCGAGGACCATCGCGAGCAGATCCGATCGAGGCAATTAAAAAAAAACACCAGCGCCTGTCTCGCCCCAGCGCAGAGAGCGTCTGGGGTCGAGTGCTGCCTCGCTTGCGAGTCTCGCCCCAGCGCAGAGCGCGTCTGGGGTCGAGCGGAGAGTCTCTGCCCCAGGCAGGACCGGCCCAAGTTCGGTCTCTCCATCGAAAGCATATCCGATCGTTGCTTGTGGGCCAGCAGATCCGATCGGCAATCAGAAATCAAAAAAAAATAGAGGAGGCAGCGGCCGCTCGCACAAGGGCAGAGGGAGTCTGGTCCCTGGCGCCCGGATCGCCCGCCCAGGGATCGCTCGCCTCGACCCCGGCCGCCCCAGCCTGGGATCGCCCCGCGTCGTTCGCATCTGCAGCAGGATCCAGTGGGCCGGCCCATTGTTCTGCAGGCTCCTTCGCCTGTGGCCTTCGCCCGCTCGATAGCGCCCAGGCGCGGAGAACGTCTGCCCCTTGGCGCTTCACGCGGCTGCCTATGTTTGTCTCGCTCGCCCCTGTCAGTTAGTTAAGACTGTTTTGCTTCAGTTTGTACAGGATTTTTGCAGATTTTTATGACAGATTACTAGGAGCAGCGCAAGATATTTCAGATCAGTGCAAAATTTTATATTGGTTTTCTCGACAGTCTGCATACAGCAAGGAGACTACTCCGTTCAGTTTGGAACAAATTTCTTCGCAATTTTTTCTGCGTGAAGGACAAGTGCATCCCAGAAATATTCAGGTATGGGTTCATCAAGGCCTGTCCGTTTGACTGACAAAGCGGACGATATCTACAGTGACTATTTAGAGATCTTGGCTGGTTTTCGGTATGATGCAACTAAAATCACGTGGAGTTTGAACAGTGCTGCAAAGTTTGCAGAGTATGAGTCTTGGGAATCTCACATGGAGCGTGGCTTTGCACAATGTCGTGCCCGTGATAGCAAGTTTGGCGGTTTTACTGAATTTGTACTTGCCCATCGGCGTGTGGGTACGCAGGTGGCTGGTTGGTGGCGTGAAGAACGGTGCGCAAAGGGCATCACACTTGAAACATCTCGTTGGGAGGTTTTTAAGCAATTTCTGCGTACTCGATTTTTGGACAAGACCGTGGAATCAGACAAGGCGGTTGTTCCAATGGTACAAGCCAAAGTTGATGGAGATGACACACCATTGAGAGGTATGAGTATACAACTTCACAAATTGTCCAATGGTGATGAGGCGATAAGGAGGAATCAGCGATGCAGCCTTTTTCAAACACAGTGCACCATCAAGGAGAAGGCATGCAAACTGATTATTGACAGCGGTAGTTACTGTAATGGCATCAGTAGGGCTGTGGTGGCATCACTGGGGTTGTCCACATGGCGTTTTTCTGAACCTAAGCATGTTGAGTGGTTGAATAGCTGTGGTGTGCTAAAGGTTACTCATAAAGTACGTGTGCCATTCACAGTTGGTGATTATGTTGATGAGGTGGAGTGCGATGTGTTGCCATTGGAGGTGTGTGGGATATTACTTGGACGTCCATGGCAGTATGATCGCAATGTTACTCATGCTGGAAGAGCAAATACATATTCTTTTGTGCATGATGGTAAACCGCGGACTTTGAAACCTCTACAGGATGATCAAATAAAGTCTGATGTTGAGCTGGTGGTTCGCAAGGAGAAGTTGCATAAAGCTAAGCCACAACCAGGGCTAGCTAAGGTGCAGCATGAGGAGCATGATGCGAAAAGCGTCGTTCATGATATTGTTTCAGTCAAGCCTGTAGATGACAAGCTAGTTGTTCTTGTTAGTGACAAGCCGGTTGAAGTCAAGCCTCATATTGATGAAGGGAAGGATATGTTAGCATGTGTTCCATTTGTTCCACTTCTAGTTCGTGTTGACATGGGTGTTCAGACCGATGACGGTGGTGCTGATCGTGTTCCGGTGCATACGGTGCCGCGGGTAGTCAGCCACAGTTTTGTTAGAACACCTCGGAGATGTTTTGTTGGAGCAGCAGTGCGTGTGCATACAGGCAAGGATGGACGTGTTCGTCAGTTGTGTGGCCCAGGCATTACTACTTTGCAGGGTCATGCTAAGCATGTTCATGTTCAGCAACGCAAGGTTCCAGCAAGGATTGAGAAGAAGAAGGTGGAGGCGCCTAAGTACAAGTTCATTTGGCGAAGAAAAGATGTGCAACCACCTAGGGCTGTATCAAGTCGCGCAGGCCAAGAGGGAGGATGTGGTGAGGAAGGCAAGCAAGACTTGAAGACGGCGAATATGCGTGGTGCCATTGTTGATATTCCGCCACCCTTTCGAGCAGATCCTCACGCGTTGGGGACAACGCTTTTTGAAGGGGGGGAGGATGATATGGGCACGAAGGAGGAGGTGAAGCCCAATTTCAGGACTCCACCAAGATGAGGGAAACTCGTTGCTGATTGGCACGCTAGGACGACCTACGATATGAAATAATTTAGTCTAAGGCTGTGCCAGCAATTTACATATATGCTTATGTTATTCGGTGTGCTAGGTCATGTTATGGGCCACTTAGAATTATTTGTGTTTTGGGTTTGGGCCTGTCCAAGCCCAATAGTTTTCTGGCCGTCTATATAAGGAGGCCAGCAGTCTAGGGTTTAGGGGGTTCAGTTGTTTAGTCAAAAACTATCGTGTGCTCCACCGTGTATCATCCCTCCGGGGAAACGGCGCTGCCGTGTTTATCAAATATATTGCTGCGAGGGTTCTTGTGATCATCAAGAATTATCAGGCTCAGGTTTGAGGCGTGGTGATCTTCATCACGTTGCTTGCTGGATTCGTTCCTCTTATTCAGGTGACGTTCCTTGCGTTATTGGAAGATTTTCTATACGGGTAGACTCGCTGTGAAAGATCGGGACAAAACTCAAGGATCGCCGGCGTGATCCTTATCAGTGATGCTTGCTAGTTTGCGACAGCTTCGGACAATTTATATATGGCGCCTCGTCCAAGCTTTGCTTGCTAGCTGCAACGCGGAACCTGCACACAACACAACCAAATACTTTGTTCCCAACTTGCGATGAGGTTGTCAATCTCACCGGTTTGCTTGAAATAAAGGGTATGAGCATATCGAGTGGAAAACAGTAGAAGTATGCGAGTAAAGTAAACAATGCGAGTAAAGTAAACAGGTGATAGCAATATGATGGAAATAGGACCGGGGTCCATAGTTCACTAGTGGTGTCTCTCCATAAGATAAATAACACATGCTGGGTAAACAAATTACAGTTGGGCAATTGATAGAATAAAGATAAACATGATATGTCAAGAAGATCACTATGCGATTTACTCTAGGCATTACAACAAAATACATAGACCGCCATCCAACTGCATCTATGACTAATAATCCACTTGTGGTGAATCAATCCGAGAACTCCACAAGTATTAAGTTGCGAACAACAAATAATTGCATTAAGCAAAGTGTGTAATGTAAACAAAGCATATGCCCTTGAGCATATGAATGTTGTTTTCTCCCTAGTAGCAACAGCACATCTACAACCTTAGAGGTTTCTGTCACTCCCCCAGATTAAATAGAGGCATTAACCCACTATCGAGCATAAATACCCCCTCTTGGAGTCACTAGCAACTACTCGGCCAAGATAGCTACTGACAACGGAGAGCATGCAAGATCATAAACAACATAGAGATAACAAAAGATATATTTCAGTATAGCAACTCAATCATAACACCAATATTCATCGGATCCCAACAAACCAAACATGTAGAATTACATAACGGTGATCTCAATCATGTAGGGCAGCTCATGAGATCTAAACATGAAGCACATGGTGGAGGAGACAACCATCTAGCTACTGCTATGGACCCATAGTCCAAGGTAGACTACTCACTCATCGCTCTAGAGGCAAGCATGGCGATGAAGAAGACCTCCGGTGGCGATTCCCCTCTCCGGCAGGGTGCCGGGAAGAGCTTCTGGACCCTCCCGATCTTCGGGTCGACGGCAGCGGCGGATCGCGATGTGTTCTAGAAAATTGATCGGGTACTTAGGTTTTTTCCGTCGGGGGGTCTTTATAGGCGAAGGGGCTTCGTCAGGAGTGGACCGAGGCGGTCTCACACGTAGGGGGCGCGGCCAGGGCCTAGGCCACGCCGCCCTGGTGTGTGGCCACCTCGTGGCCCCACTCCGTCTCCTCTTCGGATCTCTGGAAGCTTCCGGGGAAAATAACACTTCAGGAACTTGTTTCGTCCAATTCCGAGAATATTTCCTGTGTATCACTTCTGAAACACAAAAACAGGGAACTGGCACTGTGGTGACTTGTTAGTAGGTTTGTTCCGGAAAATGCATAAAAGTGCCACGAAGTGTAGCGAAACAGTAGGCAAATGGTGTAAAAACAAGCATGGAGCATCAAAAATTATAGATATGTTGGAGACGTATCAAGCATCCCCAAGTTAACTCCTGCTCGTCCTCGAGTAGGTAAGTGATAACAAAAGAATAATTTTTGAGGTGACATGCACCTACACAATCTTGATCATATATGCAAGCATTTGTGAGCTGGGATCATAAGAACTTAAAACATGGGCATGAATATATAATCTTGACAATAAGAACTTAGCAACCATGTTGTAAACATGAAAATGAACACAAACAAAAGATCATGAACACGAAACAATGAAAGTCAAACATGTGTTCAAATCATAAGGAAAAACATACAAATGGTTTTTAGCTTGTCCTTCATGGAGAGCAAAACATAAATGCATAGGAGGACACCTTCAAGCTTAAGAGGGCGACTAGATACAAATAATTTGAGAACAAGTGAAACCAACAATATGAATCAATCAATGAAAACTTTGGGACAATGCACATTATACTAAGAATGACAACTTTGCTCTCTTATGGTGCAGAAAGATAGAAGGTGGTGACTCAACATAAAAGTAAAAGAAAGGCCCTTCGCAGAGGGAAGCAGTGATTGCAAGTTTTATAGACCTTCAAGAATTATGGTACTTACCGGCTTTGAGCTCTCATTGCCCCCATCATAAGCATCTTGAATGGTTAGAGTTAATGCGAGAACAATTATGATGTATATGCTTGACAAATCATAAGTCGAAAACCTCGTGCCCCATGAATACGAGTACCCAAACCTCATGCTACTTTACTTAGAGTCCCAAGCAAGGCTCTTGTCATTGTAAGTATATATGTATCATCAAAAACCACCAACGGGGTACCTCCGTGCCCGATGACATGGAACAAGCCCACATCAAAATGACAGGACAAGCAGACAATGAACACCTCGACATCTCTTTTATTTGCCATTTGCTTAGCTTTTTATTGTGAGATGCATCGTCGAATGTCCACCATGGGTATGCTGCAAATTTTCACCATGAATTATGCATGGCTTAGATTGGCGGCCCAGGCGTTTCCCTAACACATATACAAACTCCATGATCCCCACAAGATTCCCAATTCATTTCACACCGCGGGCATCCATAAACAAAAGATCACGATATCAACTCAAATAAGAAGTGCAATGTTGAAAGCTTGCCCCATGACAGCATGGATAGGCTAGAATCCAACTTACAACTTGCAAGCATAACAAATCAACATAAAAGACCACAATGTCAAATTTTTAAGAACAAGGAAAAGTAAAGTGTGCCTTCCGGTTCGTGAGAGCTTTACTGACCAATTTTTGCATAACACTGGTAAGAGTTTAATTTGAAGAGAAGATAAAAGCAAGTCAAATTTACTTGGAATAGCAAATTGCTAGTAGGTATGTATGGTGGACACTTTGGAAAACTTTGGCTTTTAGGAGTTGGATGCACGAGTAGAGCTCATACTCAGTACAATGTGAGGGCTAGCAAAAGACTGGGAGCGACCAACTAAGAGAGCAATAATGGCCATAATCATGCAAAGCGACAAAGCAACATTAAAAGAAGCATAAGATGGCATCAAAAGTCAAAAACTAAATGATCATAGAGGCTATTGGCGACTTTCTAAGAGTCTAACATGTGTGAGCATGCCCCAAGTCAATCCAAATAAAGCATCAAGGAGAAAACCAAAATAATGCTTCCATACAATAAAAACAACGCATGATTTTTTTCAAAGGCTCATTAAGCAATCTCAGTTATTTGAGACAAGTCATGCTACAGCAAAAACCACTAAGCATACTATCAAAAAGACATCAAGCATGACATGAAAAAGCCTAAGCCGCAGTCTACACAAGCTCCTTCTTGTACCACTATTTTGCATAAAGCTTTTTCTCTTTTCCAACACCATTTGAAATTTTTATAAACACCTCTTTTGATGAAAACCAATAAAGATCAGAGGCAAAAATACACCTTGATGAAAAGATATGACAAGGTCTGAACGCAAATCAAGGAGAAAACAAAAACCAAAAGCATTAGCAGAAAAAGAAGAACACTCGGTGAAATTATAAGAATAAAAAACGGAGTGTTCTTGGCACATGAAAACGAGTACATCTCTTCCAAAAGAAATTTGTTGGGGTCCAACCATTTATTGCAGCAAACAAAACAAAACTAACTAAGAAAACTAAAACAACTGATGCTCCAAGAAAAACACATAGTGCATGAAGCAATAAAAATATAGTGTTTTGAAAGGTGACCTGATTTTTGCCGATGAAGAAGGGGTGCCTCGGGGGCATCCCCAAGCTTTGATGCTTGTACTTCTTGGATATTTCTTGGGGTGATGCGTGGGCATCCCCAAGCTTGAGCTTTTGTCCATTCATCAACTCATCTCATCATTCTCCAATCCCTACACTTGAAAACTTCCTTCATACAAAACTAAACACAAATCTATTAGCAACATTAGTGTAAGCATATCATATAATCAACCTCTTTTTGCTTGAGGTTTCAACCCAAAACCACCACATATAAAGTATATACTACTGTATCAACTTCCCCAAAAGTTCCATGATCAAAAGAACTCAAAAAGAAAGCGATAAAGCGGCAAAAGCGAATAGTGGCAGAAATCTGTCAAAACAGAACAGCTGACAAAGGTCGAATTTTTGAGGGATTTTCTGTTGCTCAAATCAAAAAGTGTTCAACTAACGAAAGTTTGGATATAACCTGGGGCATATGCACAAGAAATCGCAGGTCCAAAAGATATATAGAGAATTTATACGAATTTTTATGGTGCAGCACTGAAAATAGTTTCAGGACAGCAACATCCCCAAATCTTTACCTCACTCGAATTAGAGGCTTCTCTTGGCACAACAATAAAATAAAAAGGATAAGGAGCGGTCATTACAGTAGTAATGACTTTTAAGACTCAAATAAAAGAAAAAGTACTGGAAATAAAACATTGGGTTATCTCCCAAGAGTGCTTTTCTTTAACGCCTTTGAGCTAGGCGCAGAAAATTGCGAATCAAGTAACATCAGAAGGAGCATTAAGATCAACTGCAGAAGTTTTGTCAATAAGGCATTGTATTTCATCCACATAAGTTTTAGAAGACCCTTTGTGATCACGCTTTGGTTCACTCAAATCACTAAAAAGATTTTGGGGACAGATCCAGTCAAAATTATTTTCGAAAGCTTCACACAATCCCAAGAGCTTGCTAGGTATAGGTATTTTGGCTCCTTCATTGTTTGTACTAATAACCTTTATAGGTGAACCGAGTTTATTAAAGCGTTTAAAAACTTTTCTAGCTTCAATAACGACATCTTTAAATTCTAGGCGCAAAGCTTCCAAAATAAAAGCTTTCTTTTCAGGATCTTCAATTTCATGAAGCTTAAGGAACATGTATTGCATAAAAGGATTAAGGCTAGCAAACCTAGTTTCCAACATGTGAATTAAATAAGCAGAAGCAACTTCAATAATAGGAGCTAGCTCAACCAAAGATTTTTCCTCAACTTCCTTATGCATACTAATGTGATTAAAGAACTCCTCAATGTTACTTTTTCCAATAATTGAACCACTACCTACTGAGAGGTCCTCCAAAACGTACTTAGGGAACAGCATGATGAACTAAAAGTAAAGAAATAACAACTACCAAGGATTCTAATTTTTTTGGGTTTTTGATAATAAACAATGCAAGTAAAAATAAAGTAAAGAAAAACTTAAAACAAAGTAAAGGATGTGCGTGCGAAAAACTACCCTTGCAGAGGTCTTCCACTTCTTCCCCGGCAACGGCGCCAGAAAAGAGCTTGATGCGATCGAGTTGATGAAGTAAATAACCCGCCCATTGGGAACCCCAAGAGGAAGGTGTGATGAATATAGCAGCAAGATTTTCCCTCAGTTAAGAAACCAAGGTTTATCATTCAAGAGAAGAGCGGACAATACGTCTGAAGGTGATGCTTGCTAGTTTGCGACAGCTTTGGACAATTTATATATGGCGCCTCGTCCAAGCTTTGCTTGCTAGCTGCAACGCGGAACCTGCACACAACACAACCAAATACTTTGTTCCCAACTTGCGATGAGGTTGTCAATCTCACCGGTTTGCTTGAAACAAAGGGTATGAGCGTATCGAGTGGAAAACAGTAGAAGTATGTGAGTAAAGTAAACAGTGCGAGTAAAGTAAACAGGTGATAGCAATATGATGGAAATAGGACCAGGGTCCACAGTTCACTAGTGGTGTCTCTCCATAAGATAAATAACACATGCTGGGTAAACAAATTACAGTTGGGCAATTGATAGAATAAAGATAAATGTGATATGTCAAGAAGATCACTATGCGATTTACTCTGGGCATTACAACAAAATACATAGACCGCCATCCAACTGCATCTATGACTAATAATCCACTAGTGGCAAATCAATCCGAGAACTCCACAAGTATTAAGTTGCGAACAACAGATAATTGCATTAAGCAAAGTGTGTAATGTAAACAAAGCATATGCCCTTGAGGATATGAATGTTGTTTTCTCCCTAGTAGAAACAACACATCTACAACCTTAGAGGTTTCTGTCACTTCCCAAGATTAAATAGAGGCATGAACCCACTATCGAGCATAAATACCCCCTCTTGGAGTCACTAGCAACTACTCGGCCAAGATAGCTACTAACAACGGAGAGCATGCAAGATCATAAACAACATAGAGATAACAAAAGATATATTTTAGTATAGCAACTCAATCATAACACCAATATTTATCGGATCCCAACAAACCAAAGATGTAGAATTACATAACGGTGATCTCAATCATGTAGGGCAGCTCATGAGATCTAAACATGAAGCACATGGTGGAGGAGACAACCATCTAGCTACTGCTATGGACCCATAGTCCAAGGTAGACTACTCACTCATCGCTCCGGAGGCAAGCATGGCGATGAAGAAGACCTCCGGTGGCGATTCCCCTCTCCGGCAGGGTGCCGGGAAGAGCTTCTGGACCCTCCCGATCTTAGGGTCGACGGCGGTGGCGGATCGCGATGTGTTCTGGAAAATTGATCGGGTACTTAGGTTTTTTCCATCGGGGGGTCTTTATAGGCGAAGGGGCATCGTCAGGAGTGGACCGAGGCGGTCTCACACGTAGGGGGCGCGGCCAGGGCCAGGGCCACGCCGCCCTGGTGTGTGGCCACCTCGTGGCCCCACTCCGTCTCCTCTTCGGATCTCTGGAAGCTTCCGGGAAAAATAAGACTTCAGGAACTTGTTTCGTCCAATTCCGAGAATATTTCCTGTGTATCACTTCTGAAACACAAAAACAGCAGAAAACAGGGAACTGGCACTGTGGCAACTTGTTAGTAGGTTAGTTCCGGAAAATGCATAAAAGTGCCACGAAGTGTAACGAAACAGTAGGCAAATGGTGTAAAAACAAGCATGGAGCATCAAAAATTATAGATACGTTGGAGACGTATCAGCCGCCTCGTGAAGAAATAGCCAGCACGATCGCCGACGCCAGGGAGAAGATGATCAAAGCGACTCAAGATAAGATTCAAACTCAAAACAAAGATGCAGAAAAGATCGGTTAACCTAGACTCCTACAAATTGGAAGAAAAGATATGCGAAAAGACGATCAGCGACTAAAACTCAAAAACGGTGCAATCTAGGCTATGGCAGAAACTAAGAACCCTAATTTTTTTTGGATTTTTCTGGATAGGACTGAAAACAAAAACGAATTGCAGGGATGAATTTGTGGATGCTCACTTAGTAAACCGTGGAAATATGATACCAAGATGATATGGGGTGGCCCGATCTTCTCGTGAGCGAAGCGATGGTGATGATGGCAGCAGATGATTTTCGGGGATAACTTGGTGTCACCGATGAACTCTCCTTGCTTGAAACCTGATGCCAATGCAACAGCTCTCAAATCCTGTAGGATATTCATGACTCCACACACTTGCGCACGTAGCCGTCGACCACGAAACGGTAGTTTGCAATCTACTGATTCCCAATGGAACAACAGATCACACTAAACTTGCAGCAGTATAACACCAAATCCAGATGAATTGGTGTGGAGGAATTCAGATGAATGCTTACAGCAGTTCAACGAAGTAATCTTTAGTCTAAACGTGGTCTAACCCTAATTGAGGGGGCGCCCAGGGCTACTTATAGGTGGCCGGGCGTCCTTAGCAAAGACCTGGCCCAAAACATGCCTAGTTTGGGCCCAAACTGACTTGGTTCGACTCAAACGGGTACATACCGACCCATATATGGGTTCGGCCTAATTTTAGCACGTAGGCCATGTGTGTAGCGCTCCTTAGACGTGTAGACATCGTGCCGAAGGCAGTCCTAGTGCGCCATCATGTGCTCGTGCACATCCAGACTTGTCTCCTTCATGTGGTGATGTTCTCCATGCTTGTGGCGCCGACCTCCCTCTCCTCCCTCGTGCTCTCTTGCTTGATCACCACGTCGTGCTCCATGTGTTGCATCTCCTCGCTCCCTCGAACCCCTTCTTCTCCAATGAACCTGATCATACATATGAACAAAGACTTAGGCAGTATAAAATTCTCATTACAATAAATATCAGATTCAGCAAGCAGTGAGTTCACCTGCTGTTGTAACAACTTAGCACGGGCTCGAGTAATTGGTCCAATCCTAATCTCGTCATTGGACTTATCTTGATCAGCAACAATAGGATCATCAACAGTAGGTGGAGATGGCTATGTAGTAGGGATGTCCTCATCACTTATGGCGCGGCATAGTGACATCGAAGCGGTCCAGGCCAACTTTACGCAACCTCATTCATGAGACCGGCTCCGCACTTGACGCGTGGCTTGTTCCACACATGCGGCTGGTGGATGCCAGTTTCTCTCACTATAGTAGTCATGGGATTTACAACGGATGTTAGCAACCATAATATCATCGTTGTGGCTTTGCGTAGGTAAGAATCGTTCTTAAGTGTAGCTCCCATAAGCCACGTAAAACATGCAATCAACAAATTAGAGGCGTCTAACTTGTTTTTGTAGGGAGTGTTTGTGATATGGTATTGCCACAAGATGTGATGTGTATGATATATGTGATGTATGCGATGATCATGTTTTGTAATGTTTCACGACTTGCATGTCGATGAGTTCACAACCGGCAGGAGCCATATGGTTGTCTTTATAATTTTGTATGACCTGCGTGTCAACTTGTTATATGCCATGTAATAGCTTTACTTTATCGCTAAGTAGTTAGCAATAGTCGTAGTTGCTGTTCGTGGTGGAGGCAATCATGGTAGAGTGATGGAGATCATGCCGGCGCGCACGATATGGAGATCATTGCGCGAAGATTGGCTATACCATGTCACATATTGTATATGCATGTGATGTTTATCCTTTATGCATCTTATTTTGATTTGATCGCGACAGTAGCATTATAAGATGATCCCTCACACTTAATTTCAAGATAAAATGTGTTCTCCCCTCATATGCGCCATTGCGAAAAATCATTTTTTTGAAGCATCACGTGATGATCGGGTGCTATAAACTCTACGTTCACATACAGCAGGTGTAAGCCAGATTTACACATGCGAAATTACGTGGGTTAAACTTGACGAGCCTAGCATGTACAGACATGGCCTCGGAACACATGGACCGAAAGGTCAAGCATGAGCCATATGGATGATATGATCAACATGTTGATGTTCACCATTAAAGCTACATCATTCACGTGATGATCGGTCTCAGTGTAGTGAATTTGGATCATGTTTCACTAAACAACTTCGAGGGATGTTGAATTTAGTGGGAGTTTATTTGTAATTTGATTAACTTGAACTAATTATTATGAACTAAATCTTAGTGTATTTGCATAAGTCGTTGTAGTCATTGGCAACCGTTTTCCACCGACACTTAGTTTAATTGAGTTAAAAGAACTATAGAATTTTGGATAATTACTTTTCGGACTAGTGCCGTTTAGTTGAAATGTCAAGATCAAATATTAAGTCCTATCGCAATTTTAGCAAACCTCACTTGCTCCATGCGATTTAATAAGTTGTATTAATCCAAGAGCAATGATTCAAGTTTAGTATCTAAAGATCATGCATTTGCCTTCATGAGAAATTGATCTTCAAAATTGTTTGAGAATCAAAGTGATCTTGGAGCTGAAAGAATTATTTCAGAAACAAACAAGAGGTAAAAGATATTTGATATCTAATACTTTGATTGTTTGCAAAATGATGAAGTATAATTTAGTAAAAGAACATATGCTCATATTGTATGAATATATGTAAAGATTGAAGGCGCTGGGCGTCCAGATCACCGAATAGTTTGGGAAACTAATATTATACTTGCGTTCGACCTTAAGAGCTATAGTAGCTTCATCATGAAAATTATCATGATATTATGAATGAAAAGGTGTTAGCTAAATTGTTTTGCCATACCAAAAGAATGCTAAAGAATGGAATCTAGAAGAAAGCCAATTATATGATGATGGTGATCCACCTCAAAAGTGCGAAATCTAAAGCTATTAGTATTTGACTAAATGCGCTTTGGACTATGTGTCAAATGATTGACACCACAATTGATGTTGATAGATTCTTCTAAATGGAGAGGAAATGCTAAATAGGATCTACAAAATATTTGGTAGAAAAGGAAAAAAAAACTGGAAATGTCCAGCTCAGGTATATAAATGATATACATGTTATAAATGGATTCTTTGCTCGTTAACAATGTAATTCTTGAGTATTGGATATTGGATTGTTGGTATGAAATGTCATACAAAGCGAAACAATACAAGAACTGCAATGGCCTAAATAACTAGCAAAAGAATATGGTGACAATGCGCATCGAGAAACAAATAAATTTGTTATTGTGTTTTTCATCGGCATCAAACCTAGCCTTCAAGATTTGTTGTGAACTTAATAATAGTTATCTTGTTCTGGTATTATGAGAACAATGGTTGTTCAAATTATTACCATCTTCCATAATCGATGGATAGATTATTATAAATCTTATTGGTAAAATAGACATTTATAACACTGATGCTAAAGGTCGCAAGACAAAACGAATTTCACTTATATATGACACCGTTGTTTAAGTCATATTGGAAACAAAACATGAAAGAAACTCTATATTGATGGATTTTTGAGTCATTTGATTTTGAATTGATTGACGCTTGTGAGACTTTTCATAAAGATGATTAAACTCCGTTCATAGGCCAAGGACAGAACAATCGACTACCTAAATGAAGATCGTACATGTTGATGTATGTAGTTCATGGTGTGAAGTCGAGCGTGGTGTATTTTCTATTTCATCAATGACTTGAATAGATGTATGGTTTATCTACTTGATGAGAAAGAAGTATGAAATGATTGAAATTGTTCAATTTATAAAGTGGAAATTGTTGTAACAAGAAAATTCAAGTTTTTATGATTGGATCATAAAGGAGAATATTTTAGTTACAAATTTAGCAAACATCTAAGAGTTAAGTGAATTGTTTCACAAACTTACATCTCGTGAAACGCCACAAGAGTATGGAGTTTTCGATGGATGTAATCAAACCTTGTTTGACATGGTTAGATCAATGATGAAATAAAACTACCAATACAATTTGTGGATTATGCTTTAGAGACTACCGCTTTTCACTGAATAGAGTGCCATCATAATCCGCTGAAATGACACCATACAAGTTATGGTTGTCTTTTCTTGAATTTTGGTATGCACGGCATAAGTAAAATGTTTACAACCAAAATCGGATTAGTAAGTCTTTGTAGGTTATCCCAAAGAATGTCGATGGGAATTCCTTCTACTATGAACCCGAACACATAGTGATTGTCACTAAAAGAAGTGAATTTCTTATGAAGAAGTTTCTCGCGAAAGGTTTAAGTGGGAGGAAGATATAACTTGATGAGGTTATTGAACCTGAGCAAGATGATCAGAGTAGCGCAGCACCAGAAAATGTTCTGGAAGCGGCAACTACATTCATGGCTCACGCATCTACAATGTGTTGTAGTCACGACATTGAAGTTCCTATTTAACCAAGTTCATGATAAAGATCACGCCGGTGATCCTTGGAGTTTTGTCCCGATCTTTCACAGCGAGTCTACCCGGATATAAATCTTCCAATCACGCGATGAACGCAACCTGAAGAAGAGGAACGAATCCAGCAAGCAACGTGAAGAGAATCAACACGCCTCAAACCTGAGCCTGATAATCCTTGATGAACACAAGAACCTTCACAACAATATATTTGATAAGATAGATGACGGCAGCGCCGTCCCCGGAGGGATGCTACACGCAGCACACAACTCAATGTTTTGTCTAAAATTCTGAACTCCCTAAACCCTAGACTGCTGGCCTCCTTATATAGATGGCCAGAAAACTGTTGGGCTTGGATAGGCCCAAACCCAAAACACAAATAAAACTAAGTGGCCCATAACATGACCTGACACACGAAATAACATAAACAGGTATAAAAATGCTAACACAACCTTAGACAAAATTATCTCATATCGTAGGTCGTCCTGGCGTGTAATATCCGAGAATTATAAATAGTGATTTTGACATAGTTTTTGTCCAATGAAGATGTTTGACCGAAGATTGACTTTTGGAACCATGAGTGACATGGAAAATCAGAAGCCGTTGTTTTGTTTGCCTCATCGAGTTGAAGATGATTACCTTTTTTATCTAAATAGGAGGTCAGAGGAGTTTTGAGAGCCAAGTTAATTCTAGCCATTAAAATTCACCCACAAGTCGGTTTGCTAGGCCTAAAACAAAATAGATATAAATAGTAGCTCGTCTTTTGAGCAACCTTTCCCTAAGCTGAAACCTAATCTTTTTTCCCCATCGCCGCCGCCGTCCGCTCGGCAAGTTGCCACTCCTGGCACCACTCCCTGCCCTCTGAGCTAGTGTGTGGTACGGTCGTCGGTGGAGTCCGTCCACAGCTGGTCGCTGCAGGCGCACCTATCATCAAGCGCTACCAATTGATGCTATTGCCGAGGGCCATCAACACAGGAACCTACCTCAAAATCTTCTGGTACTATTTAGCTGAGGGCTTGGAGGAGGACGGCCTCGTCACCAGATCGAGCTGCACCAGCATCCTATTAAACTACGGTTTGTTCTCTCGCTCATTCTAGCTAGAACGTGATGGATCAGAAGTACAGTAGAGCCTTGTGCTTTGGAGAGAGCTAGTGGATGCGATTTTACATGTCTGGTCACTTGGTTAATTAATTAGTCTTTGCACTAGACAAAATCAAGGATTGCTGACCAAAATAATGGGTAAAGGTCCTCCGTAATTGGTTTTGTGTGGTGAACTTGTGATCCACACCCACGCACACAGCAACAAGCAGTAGCTAGCAGATCTGGGCTGAGCAAAGTATGCAATTTATTTCTGCAAGTTTACAGACTACACTGATTTGGGATTTATTTGTCTGTTGGAGGCCAGCTGATGGATGCATACATAGTTTGTTCATATAAAAAGTTTATAAGAATCAGCAGTGTGGTTGAGGATTAGCATGTTAAGCTGAGAAAAGAAGCCAAATCTTTTGAGTAGCTTTCCTGGGAGCTTTCATTGGGTCTGCTGCATAATCTTGACCTTATCATAGAGTAGTTTTCTTAAGCAAGGTTTATTTCACAGGTTTTGGAGCTTCTGTTGTGGAGAGTAGATTTCAGATAAACCTTAATTTGTTTCGAAGGCAAGTGCATGAAGAACCTCTTTTCTTTATACTTCATTGTGCTTGGTTGTGCTTCCAGAGTGCTTGGTTCTTATTTGAAATTCCTGTGATCCGATATTTTTGTTCTAAACCTTGAGGGGCGTAGATTGGTAAATTCCGAGCCAACTCTACGGCGGGTTGGTAAATTCCGAGCCAACTCCGCGGCAGGTTGGTAAACTCCGAGCCAACACGCTGGTAAATTCCGAGCCAGCACTGCCAAAATCTATAGCTCAGTTCTTTCGATAAATTCTTTGTTTCTAGGTGAAATTGTAAATGTTATTAATTGATTTGTTCTTATGGTTCCATATTGTACTTGCTGAGTATTTTTATACTCACTCTTGCGTTTTATTTGGGTTTTCAGGTATTCAGCGGCATGCATGGGTTAGCGGGCGTAGCACCTCAATATGTGTTGAACACATCACATAATTTTCACATATTACTTAGCGAACCCCTTTAGTACTTTAGTTTCTCTTTCTGAATTACTTAGTTGAGTTGATATATATTCTTTATGCCTCAAGACATAATGAGACTGTGAAAATTGTGGATGATTCTTCCAAATCTCTATGTATCCTTTTATTTATTTTTACAACATGTCGTGGATGTCCTTATATACAAGTGAGACTCTGTCCAAATCTCGAATAATATTTTCGAACTTAGTAGTTGTAGTGTAGCGTGGTGGCATTCCAGGTAGGATTGATACCTGGGGTGTTACAGTTGGTATCAGAGCCAGGTTTTAGATCTCTGGAGTAGGTTATTAGTATATTAGAATGTAATATCCGAGAATTATAAATAGTGATTGATACGGATCAATGTGATCCGAAGGGGGTTTGGCCCAATCTTTCACGGCGATCGAACGAACAGCAAGATAGCGGAAGAGAACTCAATCTGAAATAGATCAAACTGATCTCTCTTCAATTCCTCGCGCTGAAACTGACCGAAATCAACTCCCACGCATGGCATAATATCAGATCTTGAAGATCAGCAATCAAACACACCGATATGCGCCCCCAAACATTGGGACTTTTCTGGTCTCTTTCTTAGCTCGAAAATAACAGGTCTGATCGATACAAGGCGGCTGCCATAACCCTATATGGGTGACTCTGAACGCTACCGTGGCTGGGCTAGGCCCCAAACCAAACTAAAAGCCCAAATGGCCAAAACACACTTGATTTTGGACAGGCCCAAAACCATCACACACTTAATTAAAATAGAACAACTAAATATCCTTCGCTGCAGCGCCTCGGCGAACATGAAACTCCATTGGAGGTGTACGAAAGTTGGGCTTCACATCATCTTGTGGAGGCACTTCAAAGCAGAATTGTCCAAGCTTCAGAACATAAGGAGGTGGTAAAATAGTAGGAGTAGTAGCTATGCTCCCCTTATTATCCCCCCCAACTTGAAAGGAAACCGTCCTCGGTTTCGCCTGAATGTGTTGGACCTTTTTCTGAGCAGCAAGCACATCCACTTTGATATCCTTATCGAGCATAGGCTGCAACACATGACGCTTCCCCTTATGCCACAAAGAATAAACATTGGACCTGCCTTCATGAGTGGAACGCCTATCAAATTGCCACGGTCTTCCTAGCAGCACATGACATGCATCCATAGGCAAAACATCACAGACCACTGTGTCCTCATAATTACCTACTGAAAATTTCAGGCGCACCTTATGTGTGACCTTCAGCTTCCCTGAATTATACAACCACTCAACACAATGTGGCTGCGGGTGCTTCCATGTAGGCAATGATAGAGAATCCACCAAACTCTTGCTAACAATATTTGTGTAGCTGCCACCATCAATAATCAGTTTGCAAGTGGTGTCCTTGACGATGCATTGGGTCTGAAATATATTCCAGTGCTGCCCTTGGTCGTGAATGCGATCTTCTGGTACGCGTTGCACCATTAGATTTTTTAAATTTGCAGCAAGTTCATACCCATCCACGATCACTTCAGAATTTTCCTCAGATTCCTCACTTGATGACGCATCAACTTTCTCATCATCACTAGCAGAAACATAGCCATCATGTGTGAGCATCACCCTTTTTCTATTAGGGCAATCACGCTTCATGTGTCCTCGTCCTCCACAAGTAAAACACTCGATGTTTGCTGTGGACTGCGTAGATGCAGTTTTGGACACCCCAGATTTGGGTGCCTCGCTATGAGAAACACTATTAGAGCGTGTAGATGGTGTTGTCTTAACACTAGGACCAGCAGCCTCGGTAGGAGAACGATGCCATGAGTTTGTAGGTGTTGCAGCTTGGCGTCGTTTGATTTGTTGCTCCGCACGCTCAGCTTGGTGCACAAGATCCTGAAGATCATTATAGTAAACCATCTCCACACGATCACGCACCTCAAAATTCAGTCCATTCAAGAACCGAGACATCGTGGCCTCTATATCCTCCCTTGTCCCTGTACGTATCATCAACAACTCCATCTCTTTATAATACTCATCCACAGATTTAGTACCTTGAGTGAGCTGCTGCAACTTATTATACATGTCTCTCTTGTAGTGTTCAGGAACAAAGCGATGTCGCATAAGATCTTTCATACCGGTCCATGATGTTGGGCGAGTACGCATACGCAGAATTTGATTCCACCAAATCAGCACATAACCGGTGAATTCAACAGCAGCCAGTTGAAGTCTCTTCTCCTCAGTGTAATAATGAGTAGCAAAAATCTAATCCATGCGCATCTCCCACTCCAAATAATCGTCAGGTCCGCGGTCACCGGAAAAAGGAGGTATGGACAATTTGATGCGTCCAAGACCACCATCATCAAGTGGAACACGACCAGCATAGCCAACACGGTCACGATCATGTTGCTGTACACGATGAGCACCTGCAGGACGAGCAGCAAATTGTCGTTGTTGCGGCACATAATCAGCGTCATCAGCAAGTTCTCCTTCATAAGCGGGTGCCATGTGTCGATGATCATGAATTTCAGCAGGGCGGCGTGGTACCACGTCGCGAGGTTGTGCAGCAGGAGGGGGCTGCACGGGTGCACGGGCGGTAGCATCACCCATTGCATCAATCCGGGTAGCGAGCTGTGCAATTTGCGCTGTCAATGCGGCATGACTCCGCATAATAAAATCGCACGTACTATCAAAACCAGCCCGGACATTAGGAGCTAAATCAGCAGCAAAAACAGGCGGTACAAGCTCCTCTTTCTTCTCTCCAGCAGCTACTGAATTTTCTCCCTCAAGAGAGTTCACCATTGTATCCAATTAGCCAAAAAAAACAATCCAGCAGAAAAACACCCGGGCGGTACTGTAATATCCGAGAATTATAAATAGTGATTTTGACATAGTTTTTGTCCAATGAAGATGTTTGACCGAAGATTGACTTTTGGAACCATGAGTGACATGGAAAATTAGAAGCCGTTGTTTTGTTTGCCTCATCGAGTTGAAGATGATTACCTTTTTTTATCTAAATAGGAGGTCAGAGGAGTTTTGAGAGCCAAGTTAATTCTAGCCATTAAAATTCACCCACAAGTCGGTTTGCTAGGCCTATAACAAAATAGATATAAATAGTAGCTCGTCTTTTGAGCAACCTTTCCCTAAGCTGAAACCTAATCTTTTTCCCCCATCGCCGCCGCCGTCCGCTCGGCAAGTTGCCACTCCCGGCACCACTCCCTGCCCTCTGAGCTAGTGTGTGGTACGGTCGTCGGTGGAGTCCGTCCGCAGCTGGTCGCTGCAGGCGCACCTATCATCAAGCGCTACCAATTGATGCTATTGCCGAGGGCCATCAACACAGGAACCTACCTCAAAATCTTCTGGTACTATTTAGCTGAGGGCTTGGAGGAGGACGGCCTCGTCACCAGATCGAGCTGCACCAGCATCCTATTAAACTACGGTTTGTTCTCTCGCTCATTCTAGCTAGAACGTGATGGATCAGAAGTACAGTAGAGCCTTGTGCTTTGGAGAGAGCTAGTGGATGCGATTTTACATGTCTGGTCACTTGGTTAATTAATTAGTCTTTGCACTAGACAAAATCAAGGATTGCTGACCAAAATAATGGGTAAAGGTCCTCCGTAATTGGTTTTGTGTGGTGAACTTGTGATCCACACCCACGCACACGGCAACAAGCAGTAGCTAGCAGATCTGGGCTGAGCAAAGTATGCAATTTATTTCTGCAAGTTTACAGACTACACTGATTTGGGATTTATTTGTCTGTTGGAGGCCAGCTGATGGATGCATACATAGTTTGTTCATATAAAAAGTTTATAAGAATCAGCAGTGTGGTTGAGGATTAGCATGTTAAGCTGAGAATAGAAGCCAAATCTTTTGAGTAGCTTTCCTGGGAGCTTTCATTGGGTCTGCTGCATAATCTTGACCTTATCATAGAGTAGTTTTCTTAAGCAAGGTTTATTTCACAGGTTTTGGAGCTTCTGTTGTGGAGAGTAGATTTCAGATAAACCTTAATTTGTTTCGAAGGCAAGTGCATGAAGAACCTCTTTTCTTTATACTTCATTGTGCTTGGTTGTGCTTCCAGAGTGCTTGGTTCTTATTTGAAATTCCTGTGATCCGATATTTTTGTTCTAAACCTTGAGGGGCATAGATTGGTAAATTCTGAGCCAACTCTACGGCGGGTTGGTAAATTCCGAGCCAACTCCGCGGCAGGTTGGTAAACTCCGAGCCAACACGCTGGTAAATTCCGAGCCAGCACTGCCAAAATCTATAGCTCAGTTCTTTCGATAAATTCTTTGTTTCCAGGTGAAATTGTAAATGTTATTAATTGATTTGTTCTTATGGTTCCATATTGTACTTGCCGAGTATTTTTATACTCACTCTTGCGTTTTATTTGGGTTTTCAGGTATTCAGCGGCATGCATGGGTTAGCGGGCGTAGCACCTCAATATGTGTTGAACACATCACATAATTTTCACATATTACTTAGCGAACCCCTTTAGTACTTTAGTTTCTCTTTCTGAATTACTTAGTTGAGTTGATATATATTCTTTATGCCTCAAGACATAATGAGACTGTGAAAATTGTGGATGATTCTTCCAAATCTCTATGTATCCTTTTATTTATTTTTACGACATGTCGTGGATGTCCTTATATACAAGTGAGACTCTGTCCAAATCTCGAATAATATTTTCGAACTTAGTAGTTGTAGTGTAGCGTGGTGGCATTCCAGGTAGGATTGATACCTGGGGTGTTACATGGCGTACCAATCTGCAATGAGCTTCCCTCATCTTGGTGGAGTCCTGAAATTGGGCTTCACCTCCTCCGTCGTGCCCATATCATTGGTCGTCATCAAATAGCAAGATTTGAGGACGGGATATTATTAGATAATAGTAACCAACAATATACAAAGAAGCGGTGATGGGCCCTGACTTCGTCGTATGGATTATTCTAGCAATAATTACATATTGAGATATGATAGTTGAATAAATGAAACAACGTTCCTCTACCTGAATGCACACCAAGGACGTGTACCTGACATGACCCAATGGGTTTTATTGATTCAAAGGTTGCTAGATATGTATGCAAACTTCAAAGATAGAAGTAAGCATAGCGAAGTTGGAATCTTCAATGATGAAAATGTTAAAGAGTTTAATTTCATCAAGATATTTGAAGATGCTTGTATTACAAGAAAGTAAGTGGGAGCGCTGAGACATATTTCTAATACTTTATGTAGATGACATATCGTTCATTAGAAATTATGTGTTTTTCTTGATATTGTTAAGTTTTCATTGAAATTGGATTTTTTATGAAAGACTTAGGTAAAACCAGAATATTAAACATCAATGTCTATGCAGATAGATTGAGGCTTTAATATAGTTTTACCGAAGTACATAGATGAAATATTGAATCTGTTCAATATGGAATCAATAAGAACGGTTCATGTTGCATGGAAGAGGTTGGAGCAAGAATCAAGTGTTTTGACACTCGATGAGTGAAACCACAAGAATGATTTTATCAATGTTGTATACTATGATATGTAGATCCAGATGTGTCCGATGCTCTAAAGGTTACGAGCATTCATATGATGATTGTTGGACAATAGTAAGAATATTCTTATGTACTTTCGAAGAAATAAGAATATGTTCTGTATGCAGAAGTGACAAATGGTTCATTGCAATGTGTTACATTGGCTTTGTCACATATACAGGTAAAATTTTATCTCAATTTTAGGCTATTTGTTCTGAGTTATAAGGTGGCACAATAAGATGGAAGAAAGTTCCATGATGACTTGGATGAATTCCAATGTTAACATTGTGACGAATACTGCAACGAAGGCTAAGTATATAACTGCTCTAGAAGGAGCAAAAGAACTAGGTGTAGTTCTCAGTGTGCTAGTACTATGTAGTTCTATTGTATGACAATAGTGACAACATAGTCTCGGCAAAGAAACAAAGGTCTCACCAGAAGACCAAGTTTATACGATGCCATCTCATAGAAGATGAGTAATGCGTGCTGACGCAAAAGATATGCAAATACAAATGGACCTAAAACTGTCAGACCCATAGATAAGGTTTACCACGTGCAAAGCGTATGAATAACACCGGAATGCCATAGGTGTTAAAGACGCAAGTATTAACTAGATTATTGACTCTAGTGCAAGTGGGAGACTGAAGGAAATATGCCCTAGAGGCAATAATAATATTGTTATTATCATATTTCTTGTTCATGATAATGTTTATATTCCATGCTAGAATTTTATTAAGCGGAAACATTAATACTTGTGTGGTTTATGAACAACACCGTGTCCCTAGTATGCCTCTACTAGACTAGCTCATTGATTAATGATGGTTAAGGTTTCCTAACCATAGACATGAGTTGTCGATTAATAATGAGGTCATGTCATTAGGAGAATGATGTGATAGACAGACCCAAATTAAGCACATCAATTAGTTCGTGTTATTGTGTTCACAATTGCGTAGCTTTTCCTATGTCATCATCCTATTCCTTAGACCATGAGATAATGCCACTCCCTGGTACCGGAAGAGAGCTTTGAGGTCATCAAACTTCATTCTATGAGAGGGTGATCATAAAGGTGTCTCTCAGGTAATCGGAAAGTACTCGTTGGGTTGCATGTATCGAGATGGGATTTGTCCCTCCCATGTCGGAGAGATATATTTCGGGCCCACTCGGTAATCAATATTATACACCGTTCGCAAACACGTGATTAATGAGTTTAATCACAGGGTGATATTGGATTGCAGAACGAGTAAAGAGTACTTGCTGCGAACGAGATTGAACTAGGTATGGCGATACCGACGATCGAATCTCAGGCAAGTAAAATATCGTGAGACAAAGGAATTTGTATACGGGATTAATTGAATCCTGACATCGTGGTTCACCGATAATGATCTTCGTTGAATATGTGGGAGTCAATATGGATTTCCAGATCCCACTATTGATTATTGATGGTGATCATGTCCGCACATTCTCGAACCCGTAGGGTCACACACTTAACGCTCATCGACGCTAGGGTAATTTCTGGATTTATGGAAATTGTTTCAGAGAGTAACGGAATTGTTCCAGGAAGATGATTAATGATTTATTGATTAATTGAATTAATAAATATTAATACATATAGTTATTTATTGGAAATAAATAAGGGCTAAAAAGTAGTCCACGAGAAGTTTTGCTAATGGGTCAATTTGGTAGTCCATCTAGACAAACTTCTAAAAAGGCAAAAAGAAAAAAAGGCAAAGGAAAAAGGAAAAAAAGGGGGCAAGGCGCATGGGCCAGCCGGCTGGGCCGCCAGCCCACCCGCCCCGCGAGGCACTTACCTGCACCGCGGCTGGGAGCCGCTCGATGGGCCATGCCAGAGGCCACCCGGCTGGGCCGGCTGGCTCCGGCCAGGCCAGGCCGCTGGCAGGCCGGCTGGGCCGACCGAGCCAGCCAGGAAGGCCGCCATCACGCCAGGTGATCGAGGGACTCGCTCCCATCGACTCGATCGAGATCGAGAGGCGGCCAGCCCGCGCGACTGGAGTCAGCCACCACATCGATATGAGATCGATTTTTTTTTCTGAACGTGCACTCCACGAAAGAAGCTAGGTCAGCTGCCTATAAAAAGGCATATGACGGACGGGGCTAAGGACCGGTTTTTCTGATTTGGTTTTTGCCGCCGCAACTTCTCTCCGGTAGCCTTTTAGCTCTAGTTTTGACTAGTTTCTTCTGGCTTTCTTCTTCTACCTCACGCGCGTAGGTGAAGCCCTGCTGATGAGGACATCCCTATTACACCACCATTATCTCCTGCTCCTATTGATGATGAAGATGTTGCTGCAAAGAAGCCCAACGAGATTAGGATTGGACCAATTACAAGAGCACGTGCAAAGCTATTGGAACAACAGGTGAACTCACTCTTAATTGAACCTGATGTTTTATTTAATGAGAGCTTTATACTACCGAAGTCTATGCATCTATGTATGATTAGGTTTGTTGACAACACAAGCATTGCACGAGGAGGAGACGCGTCGCAGCGAGATGAGCAAGACTTGAAGATCAAGTGCGCGAGGGAGGAGAGGGAGGCAGGCGCACCCGGAGATCACCAGAACATCAAGTCTACATGAGAGAGAGCACAAGACGGCACGCTAGGATAGCCTTCAACGCGATGTCTATGAGTCTAAAGCGCGCCACACTCATGGCCTGCGTGCCAAAATAGGCCGAACCCATGTATGGGTCGGTATGTACCAGTTTGAGTCGAACCGAGTCCGTTTGGGCCCAAAACATGTTGGTTTTGGGCCAAGTCTTTGCCCAGGATGCCCCAACCCCTTTAAGTACCCCTGGGGCACCCCCTTCTGTCGTTTAGACTACGTTTAGATTACCCCCAAACATCAGAACGAAATTGCTTGTAAGCTTTCCTCTGAAATCATATATTCCGCTGTGTTTCGCTCGGAATATCTACCCCACTCCAAGTTTGTTTCGATCTAGAGTTTTGCTACTGAGAATTCAAGTGTGATCTGCTGTTCCATTGGGAATTAGGAGATTGCAGAACCGCTTCGTGGTCGGCGGCTATGTCGCAGGTGGGTGGTGTCTCGAATATCCATAGGGTTGAAGATCTGTTGCATTGGCAATGGGGGAACAGCCGGAGAGTTCGTGTGCGTCTCACAGATTATCCACCAAGTTATCATCCATCTACATCGGCTCACTGAGAAGATCAGGCAACCCCTTATCATCTTGGTATCAGATTCCAGCGTTTACTCGGTGAGTATCCACCAATTCATCCCCATAGATTCGTTTTTGTTTTTGTCCTATCCAGAAAAAGCCTACAAAAAAATTAGGGTTCTTAGTTTTGTCATAGCCTAGATTGCATCGAGTTACTTGTTTTAGTCACTGATTGTGTTTTCGCGTATCTTTTCATCAAATCTGTAGGAGTCTAGGATCCTCGTTCTTTTCTGCATCTTCATTTCAGATTTCGTGTTCGTTGGGTCAATCTTTGATCTCCTTCCTCTTCTATAAGCGCCTGGGCGCAGAGGGAGTTTGGGGTCGAGCGCCCAGACTCGTTCGCTCGGTCCGATCGATCTCTCACAAAAAAACAAAAAAAAGAAGCCAAGCCGCCGATCGCCCCAGGGTGGAGGCCGTCTGGCCTAGAGCACGTGGCTCGCACGCCTCGCCTGATCGCTTGGCCGATCGCCCGCTCGCCCGGGCCCCAGCTTTGACCGATCCTAGCGCCCCAGTGCGGAGATGGTCTGGGGTGGATCGACGCCCGCACCTCCTCGCTCGCTCCAGATCCGCTCTGATGAGGATCTATCCATGGAATATGATGATTCTACTTGTTTGAGCTGGAAGGAAATATTGAGCCTAACTAATAATAATGATAAGGTGAATTCTTTCCTAATTGAAGAGAATGTTTTGATATCTCCGAATTATATACTACCTAAAGCAAAGTACTGTGTTGTATTTAGGTATGTCATCTGTCAAGATATCGCCAGCGGGAGGAGAGGGAGGACGGCGATCAAGAGACAAGTGGAGATCAAGTCTGCATGAGCACGAGCATGTGATGGCGCACTAGGACTGCCTACGACACGATGTCTACACGTCTAAGGCGCGCCACACACATGGCCTGCGTGCCAGAAATAGGCCGAACCCATGTATGGGTCGGTATGTACTCGTTTGAGTCGAATCGAGTCAGTTTGGGCCCAAACCAGGTTGGTTTTGGGCCAGGTCCATGCTGAGGACGCCCCAGCCTCCCTTAAGTAGCCAGGGGCGCCCCCTCAACTCCCTTAGACCACGTTTAAACAAAACCCTAGTTTCTAGACAGAACCAAGTGTTCCTCTGAAATTATTCACACCAATTCGTATCGATCTGGTGTTCATTCTTCTGAAAGTCTGAGTGTAATCTGCTGTTCCATTGGGAATTAGTATATTGCATCACCGCTTCGTGGTCGGCGGCTACGTGCGCAAGCGTGTGACGTTGCGAATATCCAAAGGGTTGAGAGCTGTTGCGCTGGCAGTAGGGATTAGCTGGAGAGTTTACAGAGACACTCGAGTTATCTTCATCACCATCATCGCCATCTACATCGCGCTCGCTGAGAAGATCGGGACACCCCTTATCATCTTGGTATCAGATTTCAGCGTTTACTCGGTGAGCATCCACAAATTCATCCCCGTAAATTCGTTTTTGTTTTTGTCCTATCCAGAAAAAAGCCACACAAAAAATTAGGGTTCTTAGTTTTGCCATAGCCTAGATTACATCGAGTTACTTGTTTTAGTTGCTGATCGTCTTTTCGCGTATCTTTTCATCCAATCTGTAGGAGTCTAGGTTCACCGATCTTTTCTACATCTTAGTTTCGAGTTTAGATCTCGTTTGAAGTCTCGTTGATCTTGGTCTTTTTCTTAGTCTGAACGTTTTGTATGGAGTCGCTCTCGTGCATGTCCAGATCCGATCAGCAAAGCAGTTTTTGAGTTACGCGTTCCCAGATCCGATCTCTAGCAAAAAAAAAAGGACGCCGCACGCACTCGACCAGACAAAGGTAGCTTTTTGTCTGGTGCAAAGCGTAATCCTAAAAAAAAAAAACAGAAATCACACGCACTCGATCAGACATAATCAGTTTTTTGTCTGGCCTCGCGCGTATGCTTTTCCAGGCCAGTTCGTTTACTTAAACAAAAAAAAGAGACAAACTTCTTTGTCCGTTTCGCGTCGCCGTCGCGCTGCCGTGCGTTTCCGGCGTCGTATATCTCTGCCGCGACATATTTTTTGTCGATTTCTCTGCCACGACAGTGTGTTACCACTGTGTCCATATAGCGTCCTTTCTACACGATTTTGATCGCTTTAGCTACAGCCTGTCTACAACATCGTGTTAGGAGCTTTCCCATACGAGACTAGCTACTTCGTGCTCATCAGGATGCTGCTGTGTGCGCAATCTTGTGCCTGTTCGTCGAGCCAGTGCTAGCGTCTCTCTTGTGCATTGCAACACGAGCTACTGTGCGTTGTCACTTATATCTTTTTGAGCTCATTTTTCAGAGTTGCTTTGCCCCATTTATCTCCACCGTGTGTGTTTCCGTGGGTCTTTGTCATACGATCAGCACTAGGACTTGTATTTCGGTGTAGTTAGGTATCCATACCAAGCCCCACCATATACCCTGGTTTGTCATGTGATAGTTTCTTATACCCTCGGTATTCGCTTCATCACATCTATGCACGTTTCAGTCTCTACGAGTGGTAAGCATTTATTATTCACTTTGGAACGGTAAGATACCTCTTTCTTTCAGTTTTGAGTGAGCTGAGAGTTCCACCATATATATATTGCTGCCATTTCCTTTGTCTTTACTAATAATGGCAGATGATGATGAGGAGGATCCATTACCATTGCAGTTTGATTGCAGCAATACATTTTGGGAGGAGGATTCTGGAGTGGTGCTTAATTCGGGTTTGTTCCACTTCACCGCAGATATTAATGGAAGACCTGCTGCTATTACCATTGATAACTGTTCTTTACCGAACTTCGTTAGTATTGAGGTTGTTGAAAAGATGCAATTGCGTACTTATGGAAAAATTAAACCATATATGTTGGCTTCTTATGATCATGCACTACCAATTACGCGAACCACCCATGTTCCTCTCACCATTTATGGCCATACAGTTCATATTCGTTGTGATGTGGTTCCTAGAGCGCTAAATTTTTGCCATATTTTGTTGGGAAAATCTTGGTGTTCTCAGTTTCAGGTTGTTTTTGGTAGTGATCATCCTGACCCCTCCATCTTTTGGAATAGTAAGCACACGTGGTTGTCATATATTTGCATTAAGGAATTTCAGAAGGTTAGGCATCAAAACCTGTGTCCACCTGCAGCCCTTCTAATAAAACCACATGTTGCTCCTGTTCTTACACCACCTGACCTATGTATTCCCATCATGTGTACACCTCAGCCACCTAAAGTTAACTTGCATGATTCCACATTATGTGTAGATACGAGTGTGCACAAGAGTGAGAATGTCATTGTTCCGGAAAAACTGAGCGAGGGAGTTGCTAGGACATGTGAGGATATTTCAACTAATGTAACCATGCCTACTCCTAGTGTTGTTTCTTGTGAAATGCAGGTTGCTTTTGAAGAAAGGGAGCCGCCTATTTTACAACCTGCATCACCGGTTTGTGTATTATCACTTGAGGAGGACGTTCCGGTGCCTACTACATCCGAGGAGCCTATCATTGCAATAGGCAGTGTTTTGGAACTACAATCAGCCATGGAAAATCTTTGTGAGTCTACTCCTTTGCTGGTTCCTTCTTGTGATTTATCTTGCACTACTGTCTCAGCACCTTGTGATACTTTGCTAAATTCTAATTTCGATCATGTGGTACTGATGACACATAAAGAAGTACTTGCTCGAATACCACCTGTTCATATTGTGTATTCCATCATGCTAAATAAACCTATTAACTTGAGTTGTGCTATGAATAAGATCTCTGAAATTTCATATTTGAATTCTAGCACATATGCCTATTGCTTCACTTTTAATTTAGTCGGTGCATATAGCATGAGTGATGATTTTATGGTGGACCACATATGCATTACATGTGATAGAATCGCTGAACTGGAACTTGCTGTTTTCAGCAATATATGCATTGTGTCCAAGTGTTTTTGCTCTGGGAAAACAGTAAATTTTCGAGATAGTATAATGTATTCTGGTCTACTTGATGCGTTTTGGCTCACCAATCATGATATGTTGGGTTGCTCTATTTTTTCCAGTTTGCACTCGGATTTGCTATGTTTATTGTGTTTGTCCCACACTTCGTTGCCTAAGTGTGTTACTGATCCGTACTTCACTTATATTTGCAAATTGCATTGCATATTACCTATAGGACATGCTGATCATGCATTTATCAATGAATACTTCTTTGTCCGTTCATCACTTGTTCATCATAATCAGAGTAGTGTAGTTGGAGCCTGGTATAAACCTATTTTGTTCTCATATTTGTTGGAATGGTTTGACCTTGCTCATAATAAATTTGATCATAGAGCTTCTGTGAGGACACTTGCTTTAATCTTGCACTATACGACTATATACATAGATCGTCCTCGCTGTGCTCATGCTTATATAAATTTCACTTATATTTGCAATTTCAGTTGCACCGTGTCTACTGGGAATACTCATCATGTTCACAAAACTGATACAACATGTTATATATACATATATTGTGCGTACACGTTGCTCTTTTTGTTTCTTCCATTTTTAGTTTACCCAAAGCCGAGGACGGCTTTTCTTGAAGAAAGGGAGGATGATGAGGATCTATCCATGGAATATGATGATTCTACTTGTTTGAGCTGGAAGGAAATATTGAGCCTAATTAATAATAATGATAAGGTGAATTCTTTCCTAATTGAAGAGAATGTTTTGATATCTCCGAATTATATACTACCTAAAGCAAAGTACTGTGTTGTATTTAGGTATGTCATCTGTCAAGATATCGCCAGCGGGAGGAGAGGGAGGACGGCGATCAAGAGACAAGTGGAGATCAAGTCTGCATGAGCACGAGCATGTGATGGCGCACTAGGACTGCCTACGACACGATGTCTACACGTCTAAGGCGCGCCACACACATGGCCTGCATGCCAGAAATAGGCCGAACCCATGTATGGGTCGGTATGTACTCGTTTGAGTCGAACCAAGTCAGTTTGGGCCCAAACCAGGTTGGTTTTGGGCCAGGTCCATGCTGAGGACGCCCCAGCCTCCCTTAAGTAGCCAGGGGTGCCCCCTCAACTCCCTTAGACCACGTTTAAACAAAACCCTAGTTTCTAGACAGAACCAAGTGTTCCTCTGAAATTATTCACACCAATTCGTATCGATCTGGTGTTCGTTCTTCTGAAAGTCTGAGTGTAATCTGCTGTTCCATTGGGAATTAGTATATTGCATCACCGCTTCGTGGTCGGCGGCTACGTGCGCAAGCGTGTGACGTTGCGAATATCCAAAGGGTCGAGAGCTGTTGCGCTGGCAGCAGGGATTAGCCGGAGAGTTTACAGCGACACTCGAGTTATCTTCATCACCATCATCACCATCTACATCGCGCTCGCTGAGAAGATCGGGACACCCCTTATCACGCTCGCTGGCGCCAAGGCACGGAGACGGTCTGTCCCCAGGCGCCCGGACCGGCCCACTTCAGTTAGGCCAAAATTCGGTTTAGTTTAGTCAAAAAAAAAGGAATAAAAAAATAGGGGGACGTACACTGTAATTACTCTATGCAGTACATGCCGCACCCAAATCGCAAAAAAAAAAGACAAACCGTTCTTCGGCTTCGCCAAGTTTCCTACTGTGATGCACCTTTCGACATTTTTCTGAAGTCACAGCGTGTTTCTGATATTCGTTGTCGTGCGTTGTTTCCGACACCGTAAACTTCTGCCACGACACGGTTTCGATCAGTTTCTCTGCCGCGGTGTCCACATAGCATAACTCCTGCATATTTTGAGAGCCTTAGCTACAGCCTTTCTACAACATCGTGTGAGGAGCTTACCCATCGAGACTAGCTTTTTAGTGCTTATCAGGCTGCTGCCGTGGGTGCGCGAATCTTGTGCATGTTTCTTTTGAGCCAGCTAGCGTCTCTCTTGTGCATTGCAACACGAGCTCTCATGCGTTGTCACTTCTATCTATTGAGCTCTTGTTCAGAGTTGCTTTGCCCCGTTTATCTCCACCGTGTGAGTTTCCGTGGGTCTTGTCATACGATCAGCACTAGGACTTGTACTTTGGTGTAGTTAGGTATCCATACCAAGCCCCACCATATACCCTAGTTCTCGTGTGATAGTCTTTTCCTCGGTATTCGTTACATCACATCCATGCACGTTTTTGCCTATACAAGTTGGTAAGCTCTTCTATTCACTTTGGAACGGTAGGTGCAACGGTTGTATCAACCGTAGGGATGTCCTCATCATCCTCCCCTTCTTGAATTGAAGTCGTCCTCGACGCAATCTCATCTTCTTCTCCAAAGAATGGCTTCAAATCTGCAATGTTAAATGAAGGACTTACCGTGCCCATCTCTGCAGGAAGCTCAAGTTTATATGCATTATCATTCATTTTCTCTAACACTTTAAAAGGACCAGCAGCACGTGGCATTAATTTAGACTTGCGCAAATCAGGAAAACGATCTTTGCGCAAATGCAACCAAACTAGATCTCCCACATCAAACACAATATGCTTTCGTCCTTTATCACCAGCAACTTTATATTTAGCATTCATATGTTCTATATTTTCCTTAGTAATCCTATGCAATGTAAGAATCTGTTCAGCACGTTGTGTAGCATCAAAATTATGTTGCACCGAAGATGGAATAGGTAATAAATCAATAGGTGCACGAGGAACAAAACCATACACAATCTCAAAAGGACATAACTTAGTTGTAGAATGCACGGAACGATTGTAAGCAAATTCAATATGAGGTAAACAATCTTCCCACATCGCGAAAGAATAATTCAGCAACATGAGCAGCATCATCACTCTTATGACAAGGAATAAAGTGTGCCATCTTAGAAAATCTATCCACAACCACAAAAATACTATCCCTCCCTTTCTGTGTTCGAGGTAATCCTAAAACAAAGTCCATAGAAATATCCTCCCAAGGTACACTAGGAACAGGAAGAGGCATATATAAACCATGTGGATTAAGGCGTGACTTAGCTTTTTGACATGTTGTGCAGCGAGCAATAAATCTCTCAACATCCCTTCTCATGCGTGGCCAAAAGAAGTGTGTAGCAAGTACATCTTCTGTCTTCTTAACTCCAAAGTGACCCATCAATCCTCCTCCATGCGCCTCCTGCAACAACAAAAGACGAACGGAACCTTCTGGAATGCATACTTTGTTAGCACGGAACACAAACCCATCATTGAGGACGAATTTGTTCCAAGTTCTACCCTCTAGACAATGCTGCAAAACATCTTTAAAATCGGCATCGTTCACATATTGTTCTTTGATAGTTTCCAATCCAAAGATTCTGAAGTCAAGTTGAGATAACATGGCATAACGACGTGACAAAGCATCAGCAATAATATTATCTTTACCCTTTTTGTGTTTAATAACATAAGGAAAAGATTCAATAAATTCAACCCACTTTGCATGACGTTTATTCAACTTAGCTTGACTACGAATATGCTTCAAAGATTCATGATCAGAATGTATAACAAATTCTTTAGGCCATAAATAATGTTGCCAAGTTTCTAATGTCCGAACAAGAGCATATAATTCCTTATCATAAGTAGAATAGTTCAAACTAGCTCCACTCAATTTCTCACTGAAATATGCAACAGGTTTGCCCTCTTGTAACAACACTCCTTCTAAACCAATTCCACTAGCATCACATTCCAACTCAAAAGTCTTATTAAAATCAGGAAGTTGGAGTAAAGGAGCATGTGTAAGCTTATCTTTGAGTAACATGAAGGCGTCTTGTTGTGCATTGCCCCAAACAAAGGACACATCTTTCTTAGTAAGCTCGTTCAGCGGCCCTGCAATGGAACCAAAATCTTTGACAAAGCGCCTATAAAATCCAGCGAGGCCAAGGAAGCTCCTCACTTGAGTGACTGTTTTGGGTTGTGGCCAACTCGAAATTGCTTCAATCTTGGCGGGATCAACTTCAATACCCTGTGCTGTAACAACATAGCCAAGAAAAGCAACTCTATTCATGCAAAAGGTGCACTTTGCAATGTTACCAAACAAACGTGCAGCACGTAAAGCATCAAAAACAGCACGTAAATGTTCCAAATGTTCTTCAACAAATTTGCTATATATCAATATATCATCAAAATATACCACCACAAAATGTCCAATAAAAGCACGTAAAACTTCATTCATTAATCTCATGAAAGTGCTGGGAGCATTAGTTAAACCAAAGGGCATCACTAACCACTCATATAGGCCAAATTTAGTTTTAAATGCAGTTTTCCATTCATCTCCTAACTTCATACGAATTTGGTGGTAACCACTATGCAAATCAACTTTAGAGAACATGGTAGAGCCACTCAATTCATCAAGCATGTCATCTAAACGAGGAATAGGATGACGATAGCGAGTAGTAATATTATTGATTGCTCTACAATCAGTACACATGCGCGAAGAACCATCTTTCTTTGGTACCAAAATAATAGGAACATCACAAGGACTAAGAGACTCACGAATATGACCCTTGTCAAGAAGTTCTTGAATTTGTCGCTGAATCTCTTTCGTCTCCTACGGATTGGTACGATATGGCGCACGGTTGGGCAAAGATGCTCCAGGAATCAAATCAATTTGGTGCTCAATTCCACGAATAGGTGGCAGTCCTGGAGGTACATCTTGTGGGAAAACGTCTGCATACTCCTGCAAAATGTTAGTAACAGCAGGTGGCAAAGAAGAAGGCATCTCCTTAGCCGAAAACAACACTTCTTTGCAAATGATAGCATAACATGCAGTAGTACTAACATCAATTTCAGAAATATCAGATTTGCTAGCTAGCAAACAAGTACTTTTCAAACGAATTTCGTTAGCATGTTTTGGAGCAGATTTAGAAGTACTTGTAGAAGGCATAAGTTCCTTAGCAACAATCTGATTTTCGCTTAGCTTTTTCCCCTCATTATGTGCTCTACTAGCTCTAGCAAGATCATCTTTTAAAATACTTTCAGGAGACATGGGAAGTAACACAATTTTCTTATCATTATGAACAAGAGAATACTGATTTGTCCTACCATAGTGTATAGAATTTGTATCAAATTGCCATGGTCTACCAAGTAAAAGAGCACATGCTTGCATAGGGACAACATCACACTCAACATAATCAGCATATGCAGCAATAGTAAAATGCACACGAACTGTATGTGTTACCTTAACCTTGCCGCTGTGAGAGGTCCTTGGAATGGTGGAATGTGAGGAAGTGTGGCAAGGATTATAGTCTCAAGGTTTGGGCCAGGTCAATTGATGAGGACATCCCTACGGTTGATACAACCGTTGCACCTACAGCCACACTTCCTCACATTTCACAATTCCAAGGACCTCTCACAAGAGCTCGTGCACGCCAACTAAATTATCAGGTACTTTCGTTTCTAGGAACTATTCCTAATATTCATGAGAATATGATGCTGCCTAAATCAGATGTGTTTATGTTACTTAGGAATGATGGGCCTAGCACGGATGAGAGGGACAAGCATTGGAGCATGATCGTGCATGGAGATGATGGCAGCAATCGTGTGAGGATTCAGGAAGACGCTACAAGTGAAGATTTCAGAACTTTGAAGCCACCATAATGCTGCAAGGATGCTTGGACGAAATTCACAAGTTACTCAATCATAAAATTCGTCCAAGGCTTTATATGGTGCTGCGTCACCTTATTTTATGGGTTAAACCCATGTATTTTCGTCATAGGTATTTTAGGGATTTTCTGGAGGCTGTTTGAGTGGAAATTGGCCCATCTAGGGTTATTTTCGGATGGCCCATTAGGGCTATACGAAAATCCCTGCCCTTTCCCTCATATATACCTCCTCCTAGCCGTCATTAGAACTTGGATTTTGTTTAGTTAAAGACTTAACCACGAGCTACTCTTCGCCATAGGCACAAGTGTCAAATCGACCTTTTGTAATACGCACAGACAGAATCCCACCTCTTCAATAAAGCCTACATCTATACTCGCAATATCTTGATTGCATCTATAATTCTTGCTTGTTCTTCGATTGCTTGCAGGGATTGATCCTCGTGATCAGGTTGATCTAGCTCCGGCGTGATCAATAGCCTCGGAAGTTGGTGTATCGATTGCTAAGGCACAACGTCTCGCACGTTTGTAGTCGGATCGTCAACGTCGACCTCCACCATAATCGATAGTTATCGTCTCATCGAAAGATCGGGCACCTTTACCCCATCAAGTGGTATCAGATTTCGGGTTTCTCGGTGAGATCTTACAGTTTTCGTAGTATAGATTGCATGTTTATACCTAGAATCCACGAAAAAGCCAAAAATATTAGGACTAGATCTTTTCCTAGAAACAGTTCGAGCCTTTGCATCTTTTCTTTTTAGTATTTGCATTGTTGAATTCTAGTCTGCATTGTCGTGTCCAGTGCTGGTTTTATGTCTAGTTCTTTAGAGTTTCGAGTTCGGGTCACAACCATCACCACCACCACCACCGATTCCGCCATCACCACCGCCACCACCGATTCCGCCATCACCACCGCCATACACCCTTTCGTTTTCCTACTCTTGTTTCCCATCTTTGCAGATCCGATCCGAGTTGTGACTTGATCAGAGTTCCAGAAAGTTTCGGCCAGAAGGAAAGAGGAGAGGAGAGCAAAAAAAAAAGTCAAATCCGCATCCAAGTCGGTTTGACCCGTTCCTACTAGTCCAGTCCGAATCTAGTCCGATTTGGACAGTTTCGTCAGTTTTTGACAGTTTTCGACAGCAAACTTCAACTGGCCATAACTTTTGCATACGTCGTTGTGCGACACTCAGAACTCCCAAAAAAGGCCGGGAAGGCCGAGTTTTTGCCCTCTGAAGTTTTAGACCCGAAAATTCCTGCAGATCTTCACTTATATCTTGCTTGGGAGCTGTTTCTTTCTGCTTGTTGTGCCACACTGTGACTTCCTTAGTGTTCTTGGCTCGCGTCTCTAGCTTGGGATAGTCTAGGACCAGCACAGTACCGTCGTTGAGCTATTATTCAACCTTGCATTGCTATTTTGAAATTGTTGCTACAGATATTGCAGCCACCCAGAGCTCCACATATTCCTACACCGTGCGTTGACACCACCTGGCAATCGCTCTATTCAATCTTCCTGAAGTTTGGTCACGACGGTTGCTGATCGCCACCTGCTGCAGGGTAAGAATGGGTAAGAGTATTGGTTTGCTTGACAGATTAAGCGTTTTCCACCCTATTCCTGTTTTATCCATATCCTACACCTGTGCTTTTGAGTACTAATCATGCCATCAGACAACACCGAGCCACAGCCACTGGAGGGTGAAGCCTTGCAGGCTCACGTCACCAAACTTTTGTCTGATCATATGCAGGATGTGGACAAGCGTTTTAGTGACACGATGGAGCAACTCGAGGGACTCGAGACCACCTTCACCGCCAAACTCGACGCTAAATTCCAGGAGGTGCTCGCATGCTTACCACCTCCACCGCCGGCTCACGCGCCTCCTCCACAGCCGACTCGCGTGGCTCCTCCACCGACCTTTTTGGGACGTGCACAGCGCATTCTCCGTCAACCGGCACAAACTTCGGCTGCGGGTGCTACAGCGGGCACTGTGGCTGCTGGCGTTGCAGGAGCTACGGGTGTTACACAGGCCCGTGATGCACAGTTGGATGATTATTACGGGGAAGATGAGTACGAGGGCGAGTACGCGGACGACTTCACAGTTGATCAGCCACCTGGTCGTCCTCGGCCCTATATTCGCCGTCCACCTCCTCGTCCGTTGGTACGTGATGATGACCATGTTGCTAAACTGAAATTAAATGTTCCTACGTTTGATGGTCGCTATAATCCTGATGCATACCTTTCTTGGGAATTAGAATTAGACCAGCGTTTTGCATGCTTAAATTATCCCGAGGATAGACGTGTCAGTGCTGCTACTTGTGAGTTCACTAGTTTTGCTTCCATATGGTGGTCTGAATATTGTCGTGCTAATCATGCTAATCCAATCACTACGTGGGATGCTTTAAAACATGCTATGCGTATTCGTTTTGTTCCACCATATTATCAGCGTTCCATGCTTACAAAATTAGCATGTCTAGATCAAGGCAAAAATTCTGTAGAGGATTACTATCAGGAGTTGCAAACTGGCATGCTACGTTGTGGTATAGAGGAGGATAACGAAGCCTTAATGGCACGTTTTGTAGGCGGGTTAAATAAGAAAATTCAGACCATTCTTAGATATAAATCTTATCACACTATTACCCGTTTGTTCCATCTTGCTTGCAATGCTGAATGTGAAGTGCAGGATCGACGCGAGGCGACACGAACTAATTTTTCTGTAGGGCGTTCTTCTTGGAGATCACCAAATTCGGCGTCACGGGCTGCTGCACCTACACCTTCAGCGACCACATCCATGCGATCTGCAGCATCTACACCACCTCCGTTTGCTGCACGAAAGACTACTACGGGACCAGCCCCGAGCGCTGCGTCCTCCATGGCATCTACGGGCAAGTCCAGCCAAATTCAGTGCCGCAAATGTGGTGGACTTGGTCACTTTGCACGTGATTGTGCCTCCTCCCGCGTGATGATTGCTTTGGAGGATGGTGGATACGACTCCGCCAGTGATTATGATGAAGATACTTTGGCTCTTATTGCATCTGATGAGCAATGTGCTGCCGCAACCACGGAGCAAGATTCTGAATATATGGCTGCAGAACATGCGGAGAAATACCCGAGTTTAGTTGCACAGCGAGTCTTGAGTGCACAAATTACCAAGGCCGAGCCCGACCAGCGCCATAATCTGTTCCATACCAAGGGCGTGGTTAAAGATCGCTGTATTCGCATTATTATTGATGGCGGGAGCTGCAACAACTTGGCAAGCATGGAGATGGTTGAAAAGCTTGCTCTTACGACACGACCCCATCCTCGTCCATATCACATTCAATGGTTTAATAACAGCGGCAAGGTTAAGGTAACACTTACAGTTCGTGTGCATTTTACTATTGCTGCATATACTGATTATGTTGAGTGTGATGTTGTTCCTATGCAAGCATGTGCTCTTTTACTTGGTAGACCATGGCAATTTGATACAAATTCTATACACTATGGTAGCACAAATTAGTATTCTCTTGTTCATAATGATAAGAAAATTGTGTTACTTCCCATGTCTCTTGAAGGTATTTTAAAAGATGATCTTGCTAGAGCTAGTAGAGCACATAATGAGGGGAAAAAGCTGAGCGAAAATCAGATTGTTGCTAAGGAACTTATGCCTTCTACAAGTACTTCTAAATCTGCTCCAAAACATGCTAACGAAATTTGTTTGAAAAGTACTTGTTTGCTAGCTAGCAAATCTGATATTTCTGAAATTGATGTGAGTACTACTGCATGTTATGCTATCATTTGCAAAGAAGTGTTGTTTTCAGCTGAGGAGATGCCTTCTTCTTTGCCACCTGCTGTTGCTAACATTTTGTAGGAGTATGCGGACGTTTTTCCACAAGATGTACCTCCAGGACTGCCACCTATTCGTGGAATTGAGCACCAAATCGATTTGATTCCTGGCGCATCTTTGCCCAACTGTGCGCCATATTGTACCAATCCGGAGGAGACGAAAGAGATTCAGCGACAAATTCAAGAACTTCTTGACAAGGGTCATATTCGTGAGTCTCTTAGTCCTTGTGCTGTTCCTATTATTTTGGTACCAAAGAAAGATGGTTCTTCGTGCATGTGTACTGATTGTAGAGCAATCAAAAATATTACTATTCGCTATCGTCATCCTATTCCTTGTTTAGATGACATGCTTGATGAATTGAGTGGCTCTACCATGTTTTCTAAGGTTGATTTGCATAGTGGTTACCACCAAATTCGTATGAAGTTAGGAGATGAATGGAAAACTGCATTTAAAACTAAATTTGGCCTATATGAGTAGTTAGTGATGCCTTTTGGTTTAACTAATGCTCCCAGCACTTTCATGAGATTAATGAATGAAGTTTTACGTGCTTTTATTGGACATTTTGTGGTGGTATATTTTGATGATATATTGATATATAGCAAATCTGTAGAAGAACATTTGGAACATTTACGTGCTGTTTTTGATGCTTTACGTGCTGCACGTTTGTTTGGTAACATTGCAAAGTGCACCTTTTGCACAAATAGAGTTGCTTTTCTTGGCTATGTTGTTACAGCACTGGGTATTGAAGTTGATCCCGCCAAGATTGAAGCAATTTCGAGTTGGCCACAACCCAAAACAGTCACACAAGTGAGGAGTTTCCTTGGCCTCGCTGGATTTTATAGGCGCTTTGTCAAAGATTTTGGTTCCATTGCAGCGCCGCTGAATGAGCTTACTAAGAAAGATGTGCCCTTTGTTTGGGGCAATGCACAACAAGACGCCTTCATGTTACTCAAAGATAAGCTTACACATGCTCCTTTACTCCAACTTCCTGATTTTAATAAGACTTTTGAGTTGGAATGTGATGCTAGTGGAATTGGTTTAGGAGGAGTGTTGTTACAAGAGGGTAAACCTGTTGCATATTTCAGTGAGAAATTGAGTGGAGCTAGTTTGAACTATTCTACTTATGATACGGAATTATATGCTCTTGTTCGAACATTAGAAACTTGGCAACATTATTTATGGCCTAAAGAATTTGTTATACATTCTGATCATGAATCTTTGAAGCATATTCGTAGTCAAGCTAAGTTGAATAAACGTCATGCAAAGTGGGTTGAATTCATTGAATCTTTTCCTTATGTTATTAAACACAAAAAGGGTAAAGATAATATTATTGCTGATGCTTTGTCACGTCGTTATGCCATGTTATCTCAACTTGACTTCAAAATCTTTGGATTGGAAACTATCAAAGAACAATATGTGAACGATTCCAATTTTAAAGATGTTTTGCAGCATTGTTTAGAGGGTAGAACTTGGAACAAATTCATCCTAAATGATGGGTTTGTGTTCCGTGCTAACAAACTGTGCATTCCAGAAGGTTCCGTTCGTCTTTTGTTGTTACAGGAGGCGCATGGAGGAGGATTAATGGGTCACTTTGGAGTAATGAAGACAGAAGACGTCCTTGCTACACACTTCTTTTGGCCACGCATGAGAAGGGATGTTGAGAGGTTTGTTGCTCGCTGCACAACATGTCAAAAAGCTAAGTCCCGCCTTAATCTACATGGTTTATATATGCCTCTTCCTGTTCCTAGTGTACCTTGGGAGGATATTTCTATGGACTTTGTGTTAGGATTACCTCGAGCACAGAAGGGGAGGGATAGTATTTTTGTGGTTGTGGATAGATTTTCTAAGATGGCACACTTTATTCCTTGTCATAAGAGTGATGATGCTGCTCATGTTGCTGAATTATTCTTTCGCGATGTTGTTCGCTTGCATGGTGTGCCTAATACTATTGTTTCAGATCGTGATACTAAATTTCTTAGTCATTTTTGGAGATGTTTATGGGCTAGGTTGGGGACTAAATTGCTGTTTAGTACTACATGTCATCCCCAAACTGATGGACAAACTGAAGTAGTAAATAGAACTTTATCTACCATGTTAAGGGCTGTTTTAAAAAAGAACTTAAAAATGTGGGAAGATTGTTTACCTCATATTGAATTTGCTTACAATCATTCCGTGCATTCTACAACTAAGTTATGTCCTTTTGAGATTGTGTATGGTTTTGTTCCTCGTGCACCTATTGATTTATTACCTATTCCATCTTCGGTGCAACATAATTTTGATGCTACACAACGTGCTGAACAGATTCTTACGTTGCATAGGATTACTAAGGAAAATATAGAACGTATGAATGCTAAATATAAAGTTGCTGGTGATAAAGGACGAAAGCATATTGTGTTTGATGTGGGAGATCTAGTTTGGTTGCATTTGCGCAAAGATCGTTTTCCTGATTTGCGCAAGTCTAAATTAATGCCACGTGCTGCTGGTCCTTTTAAAGTGTTAGAGAAAATGAATGATAATGCATATAAACTTGAGCTTCCTGCAGAGATGGGCACGGTAAGTCCTTCATTTAACATTGCAGATTTGAAGCCATACTTTGGAGAAGAAGATGAGATTGCATCGAGGACGACTTCAATTCAAGAAGGGGAGGATGATGAGGATATCCCTACGGTTGATACAACCGTTGCACCTACAGCCACACTTCCTCACATTTCACAATTCCAAGGACCTCTCACAAGAGCTCGTGCACGCCAACTAAATTATCAGGTACTTTCGTTTCTAGGAACTATTCCTAATATTCATGAGAATATGATGCTGCCTAAATCAGATGTGTTTATGTTACTTAGGAATGATGGGCCTAGCACGGATGAGAGGGACAAGCATTGGAGCATGATCGTGCATGGAGATGATGGCAGCAATCGTGTGAGGATTCAGGAAGACGCTACAAGTGAAGATTTCAGAACTTTGAAGCCACCATAATGCTGCAAGGATGCTTAGACGAAATTCATAAGTTACTCAATCATAAAATTCGTCCAAGGCTTTATATGGTGCTGCGTCACCTTATTTTATGGGTTAAACCCATGTATTTTCGTCATAGGTATTTTAGGGATTTTCTGGAGGCTGTTTGAGTGGAAATTGGCCCATCTAGGGTTATTTTCGGATGGCCCATTAGGGCTATACGAAAATCCCTGCCCTTTCCCTCATATATACCTCCTCCTAGCCGTCATTAGAACTTGGATTTTGTTTAGTTAAAGACTTAACCACGAGCTACTCTTCGCCATAGGCACAAGTGTCAAATCGACCTTTTGTAATACGCACAGACAGAATCCCACCTCTTCAATAAAGCCTGCATCTATACTCGCAATATCTTGATTGCATCTATAATTCTTGCTTGTTCTTCGATTGCTTGCAGGGATTGATCCTCGTGATCAGGTTGATCTAGCTCCGGCGTGATCAATAGCCTCGGAAGTTGGTGTATCGATTGCTAAGGCGCAACGTCTCGCACGTTTGTAGTCGGATCGTCAACGTCGACCTCCACCATAATCGATAGTTATCGTCTCATCGAAAGATCGGGCACCTTTACCCCATCAAGTGGTATCAGATTTCGGGTTTCTCGGTGAGATCTTACAGTTTTCGTAGTATAGATTGCATGTTTATACCTAGAATCCACGAAAAAGCCAAAAATATTAGGACTAGATCTTTTCCTAGAAACAGTTCGAGCCTTTGCATCTTTTCTTTTCAGTATTTGCATTGTTGAATTCTAGTCTGCATTGTCGTGTCCAGTGCTGGTTTTACGTCTAGTTCTTTAGAGTTTCGAGTTCGGGTCACAACCATCACCACCACCACCACCGATTCCGCCATCACCACCGCCACCACCGATTCCGCCATCACCACCGCCATACACCCTTTCGTTTTCCTACTCTTGTTTCCCATCTTTGCAGATCCGATCCGAGTTGTGACTTGATCAGAGTTCCAGAAAGTTTCGGCCCGAAGGAAAGAGGAGAGGAGAGCAAAAAAAAGTCAAATCCGCATCCAAGTCGGTTTGACCCGTTCCTACTAGTCCAGTCCGAATCTAGTCCGATTTGGACAGTTTCGTCAGTTTTTGACAGTTTTCGACAGCAAACTTCAACTGGCCATAACTTTTGCATACGTCGTTGTGCGACACTCAGAACTCCCAAAAAAGGCCGGGAAGGCCGAGTTTTTGCCCTCTGAAGTTTTAGACCCGAAAATTCCTGCAGATCTTCACTTATATCTTGCTTGGGAGCTGTTTCTTTCTGCTTGTTGTGCCACGCTGTGACTTCCTTAGTGTTCTTGGCTCGCGTCTCTAGCTTGGGATAGTCTAGGACCAGCACAGTACCGTCGTTGAGCTATTATTCAACCTTGCATTGCTGTTTTGAAATTGTTGCTACAGATATTGCAGCCACCCAGAGCTCCACATATTCCTACACCGTGCGTTGACACCACCTGGCAATCGCTCTATTCAATCTTCCTGAAGTTTGGTCACGACGGTTGCTGATCGCCACCTGCTGCAGGGTAAGAATGGGTAAGAGTATTGGTTTGCTTGACAGATTAAGTGTTTTCCACCCTATTCCTGTTTTATCCATATCCTACACCTGTGCTTTTGAGTACTAATCATGCCATCAGACAACACCGAGCCACAGCCACTGGAGGGTGAAGCCTTGCAGGCTCACGTCACCAAACTTTTGTCTGATCATATGCAGGATGTGGACAAGCGTTTTAGTGACATGATGGAGCAACTCGAGGGACTCGAGACCACCTTCACCGCCAAACTCGACGCTAAATTCCAGGAGGTGCTCGCACGCTTACCACCTCCACCGCCGGCTCACGCGCCTCCTCCACAGCCGACTCGCGTGGCTCCTCCACCGACCTTTTTGGGACGTGCACAGCGCATTCTCCATCAACCGGCACAAACTTCGGCTGCGGGTGCTACTGCGGGCACTGCGGCTGCTGGCGTTGCAGGAGCTACGGGTGTTACACAGGCCCGTGATGCACAGTTGGATGATTATTACGGGGAAGATGAGTACGAGGGCGAGTACGCGGACGACTTCACAGTTGATCAGCCACCTGGTCGTCCTCGGCCCTATATTCGCCGTCCACCTCCTCGTCCGTTGGTACGTGATGATGACCATGTTGCTAAACTGAAATTAAATGTTCCTACGTTTGATGGTCGCTATAATCCTGATGCATACCTTTCTTGGGAATTAGAATTAGACCAGCGTTTTGCATGCTTAAATTATCCCGAGGATAGACGTGTCAGTGCTGCTACTTGTGAGTTCACTAGTTTTGCTTCCATATGGTGGTCTGAATATTGTCGTGCTAATCATGCTAATCCAATCACTACGTGGGATGCTTTAAAACATGCTATGCGTATTCGTTTTGTTCCACCATATTATCAGCGTTCCATGCTTACAAAATTAGCATGTCTAGATCAAGGCAAAAATTCTGTAGAGGATTACTATCAGGAGTTGCAAACTGGCATGCTACGTTGTGGTATAGAGGAGGATAACGAAGCCTTAATGGCACGTTTTGTAGGCGGGTTAAATAAGAAAATTCAGACCATTCTTAGATATAAATCTTATCACACTATTACCCGTTTGTTCCATCTTGCTTGCAATGCTGAATGTGAAGTGCAGGATCGACGCGAGGCGACACGAACTAATTTTTCTGTAGGGCGTTCTTCTTGGAGATCACCAAATTCGGCGTCACGGGCTGCTGCACCTACACCTTCAGCGACCACATCCATGCGATCTGCAGCATCTACACCACCTCCGTTTGCTGCACGGAAGACTACTACGGGACCAGCCCCGAGCGCTGCGTCCTCCATGGCATCTACGGGCAAGTCCAGCCAAATTCAGTGCCGCAAATGTGGTGGACTTGGTCACTTTGCACGTGATTGTGCCTCCTCCCGCGTGATGATTGCTCTGGAGGATGGTGGATACGACTCCGCCAGTGATTATGATGAAGATACTTTGGCTCTTATTGCATCTGATGAGCAATGTGCTGCCGCAACCACGGAGCAAGATTCTAAATATATGGCTGCAGAATATGCGGAGAAATACCCAAGTTTAGTTGCACAGCGAGTCTTGAGTGCACAAATTACCAAGGCCGAGCCCGACCAGCGCCATAATCTGTTCCATACCAAGGGCGTGGTTAAAGATCGCTGTATTCGCATTATTATTGATGGCGGGAGCTGCAACAACTTGGCAAGCATGGAGATGGTTGAAAAGCTTGCTCTTACGACACGACCCCATCCTCGTCCATATCACATTCAATGGTTTAATAACAGCGGCAAGGTTAAGGTAACACGTACAGTTCGTGTGCATTTTACTATTGCTGCATACACTGATTATGTTGAGTGTGATGTTGTTCCTATGCAAGCATGTGCTCTTTTACTTGGTAGACCATGGCAATTTGATACAAATTCTATACACTATGGTAGCACAAATTAGTATTCTCTTGTTCATAATGATAAGAAAATTGTGTTACTTCCCATGTCTCCTGAAGGTATTTTAAAAGATGATCTTGCTAGAGCTAGTAGAGCACATAATGAGGGGAAAAAGCTGAGCGAAAATCAGATTGTTGCTAAGGAACTTATGCCTTCTACAAGTACTTCTAAATCTGCTCCAAAACATGCTAACGAAATTCGTTTGAAAAGTACTTGTTTGCTAGCTAGCAAATCTGATATTTCTGAAATTGATGTGAGTACTACTGCATGTTATGCTATCATTTGCAAAGAAGTGTTGTTTTTAGCTGAGGAGATGCCTTCTTCTTTGCCACCTGCTGTTGCTAACATTTTGCAGGAGTATGCGGACGTTTTTCCACAAGATGTACCTCCAGGACTGCCACCTATTCGTGGAATTGAGCACCAAATCGATTTGATTCCTGGCGCATCTTTGCCCAACTGTGCGCCATATCGTACCAATCCGGAGGAGACGAAAGAGATTCAGCGACAAATTCAAGAACTTCTTGACAAGGGTCATATTCGTGAGTCTCTTAGTCCTTGTGCTGTTCCTATTATTTTGGTACCAAAGAAAGATGGTTCTTCGCGCATGTGTACTGATTGTAGAGCAATCAAAAATATTACTATTCGCTATCGTCATCCTATTCCTTGTTTAGATGACATGCTTGATGAATTGAGTGGCTCTACCATGTTTTCTAAGGTTGATTTGCATAGTGGTTACCACCAAATTCGTATGAAGTTAGGAGATGAATGGAAAACTGCATTTAAAACTAAATTTGGCCTATATGAGTAGTTAGTGATGCCTTTTGGTTTAACTAATGCTCCCAGCACTTTCATGAGATTAATGAATGAAGTTTTACGTGCTTTTATTGGACATTTTGTGGTGGTATATTTTGATGATATATTGATATATAGCAAATCTGTAGAAGAACATTTGGAACATTTACGTGCTGTTTTTGATGCTTTACGTGCTGCACGTTTGTTTGGTAACATTGCAAAGTGCACCTTTTGCACGAATAGAGTTGCTTTTCTTGGCTATGTTGTTACAGCACTGGGTATTGAAGTTGACCCCGCCAAGATTGAAGCAATTTCGAGTTGGCCACAACCCAAAACAGTCACACAAGTGAGGAGTTTCCTTGGCCTCGCTGGATTTTATAGGCGCTTTGTCAAAGATTTTGGTTCCATTGCAGCGCCGCTGAATGAGCTTACTAAGAAAGATGTGCCCTTTGTTTGGGGCAATGCACAACAAGACGCCTTCATATTACTCAAAGATAAGCTTACACATGCTCCTTTACTCCAACTTCCTGATTTTAATAAGACTTTTGAGTTGGAATGTGATGCTAGTGGAATTGGTTTAGGAGGAGTGTTGTTACAAGAGGGTAAACCTGTTGCATATTTCAGTGAGAAATTGAGTGGAGCTAGTTTGAACTATTCTACTTATGATACGGAATTATATGCTCTTGTTCGAACATTAGAAACTTGGCAACATTATTTATGGCCTAAAGAATTTGTTATACATTCTGATCATGAATCTTTGAAGCATATTCGTAGTCAAGCTAAGTTGAATAAACGTCATGCAAAGTGGGTTGAATTCATTGAATCTTTTCCTTATGTTATTAAACACAAAAAGGGTAAAGATAATATTATTGCTGATGCTTTGTCACGTCGTTATGCCATGTTATCTCAACTTGACTTCAAAATCTTTGGATTGGAAACTATCAAAGAACAATATGTGAACGATGCCAATTTTAAAGATGTTTTGCAGCATTGTTTAGAGGGTAGAACTTGGAACAAATTCATCCTAAATGATGGGTTTGTGTTCCGTGCTAACAAACTATGCATTCCAGAAGGTTCCGTTCGTCTTTTGTTGTTACAGGAGGCGCATGGAGGAGGATTAATGGGTCACTTTGGAGTAATGAAGACAGAAGACGTCCTTGCTACACACTTCTTTTGGCCACGCATGAGAAGGGATGTTGAGAGGTTTGTTGCTCGCTGCACAACATGTCAAAAAGCTAAGTCCCGCCTTAATCCACATGGTTTATATATGCCTCTTCCTGTTCCTAGTGTACCTTGGGAGGATATTTCTATGGACTTTGTGTTAGGATTACCTCGAGCACAGAAGGGGAGGGATAGTATTTTTGTGGTTGTGGATAGATTTTCTAAGATGGCACACTTTATTCCTTGTCATAAGAGTGATGATGCTGCTCATGTTGCTGAATTATTCTTTCGCGATGTTGTTCGCTTGCATGGTGTGCCTAATACTATTGTTTCAGATCGTGATACTAAATTTCTTAGTCATTTTTGGAGATGTTTATGGGCTAGGTTGGGGACTAAATTGCTGTTTAGTACTACATGTCATCCCCAAACTGATGGACAAACTGAAGTAGTAAATAGAACTTTATCTACCATGTTAAGGGCTAATTTAAAAAAGAACTTAAAAATGTGGGAAGATTGTTTACCTCATATTGAATTTGCTTACAATCGTTCCGTGCATTCTACAACTAAGTTATGTCCTTTTGAGATTGTGTATGGTTTTGTTCCTCGTGCACCTATTGATTTATTACCTATTCCATCTTCGGTGCAACATAATTTTGATGCTACACAATGTGCTGAACAGATTCTTACGTTGCATAGGATTACTAAGGAAAATATAGAACGTATGAATGCTAAATATAAAGTTGCTGGTGATAAAGGACGAAAGCATATTGTGTTTGATGTGGGAGATCTAGTTTGGTTGCATTTGCGCAAAGATCGTTTTCCTGATTTGCGCAAGTCTAAATTAATGCCACGTGCTGCTGGTCCTTTTAAAGTGTTAGAGAAAATGAATGATAATGCATATAAACTTGAGCTTCCTGCAGAGATGGGCACGGTAAGTCCTTCATTTAACATTGCAGATTTGAAGCCATACTTTGGAGAAGAAGATGAGATTGCGTCGAGGACGACTTCAATTCAAGAAGGGGAGGATGATGAGGACATCCCTACGGTTGATACAACCGTTGCACCTACAGCCACACTTCCTCACATTTCACAATTCCAAGGACCTCTCACAAGAGCTCGTGCACGCCAACTAAATTATCAGGTACTTTCGTTTCTAGGAACTATTCCTAATATTCATGAGAATATGATGCTGCCTAAATCAGATGTGTTTATGTTACTTAGGAATGATGGGCCTAGCACGGATGAGAGGGACAAGCATTGGAGCATGATCATGCATGGAGATGATGGCAGCAATCGTGTGAGGATTCAGGAAGACGCTACAAGTGAAGATTTCAGAACTTTGAAGCCACCATAATGCTGCAAGGATGCTTGGACGAAATTCACAAGTTACTCAATCATAAAATTCGTCCAAGGCTTTATATGGTGCTGCGTCACCTTATTTTATGGGTTAAACCCATGTATTTTCGTCATAGGTATTTTAGGGATTTTCTGGAGGCTGTTTGAGTGGAAATTGGCCCATCTAGGGTTATTTTCGGATGGCCCATTAGGGCTATACGAAAATCCCTGCCCTTTCCCTCATATATACCTCCTCCTAGCCGTCATTAGAACTTGGATTTTGTTTAGTTAAAGACTTAGCCACGAGCTACTCTTCGCCATAGGCACAAGTGTCAAATCGACCTTTTGTACTACGCACAGACAGAATCCCACCTCTTCAATAAAGCCTTCATCTATACTCGCAATATCTTGATTGCATCTATAATTCTTGCTTGTTCTTCGATTGCTTGCAGGGATTGATCCTCGTGATCAGGTTGATCTAGCTCTGGCGTGATCAATAGCCTCGGAAGTTGGTGTATTGATTGCTAAGGCGCAACGTCTCACACGTTTGTAGTCGGATCGTCAACGTCGACCTCCACCATAATCGATAGTTATCGTCTCATCGAAAGATCGGGCACCTTTACCCCATCAGGAAAATGATGCCATGCCTTGTTTTCAAGTTGTTAAGAAAATTAAACTACAACACCAATGAAACACCTGGGTGGAAATGGCATTGCTTGGTTTATGTTGAGTGGCTACCCAGGGCTACACACCTGGCTATCAACCCAGGACTTGTGTGGTTGTCGTCGCCTGGGGATACACTTGTGGATGGCCACCTAGGAACAAAGAGACTACCATGTCTGCCTTGCTTAGTGAGCTTCCAGTGCAGCCTTATGACAATATGGGCTTTGTCTTGATTGAGTATGATGTGAGGGTTCAACCTGTTTGCTAGACATCAGTGGTATTGGGGAACGAGTCTTGCTAGTATGGTTGCATTCTCCTTCTGAAAGGTCTTGTCTCATTCTATATGGGTAGAATGGGTCTTAAGGTGAAAGTGCACAACCCCTGCAGGGTGTAATCGATTAGCCGTGTCCCCGGTTATGGACATTTTGAGTTCCTAGACATGGATGTACGGAAGAGTCTCATCACCATTTCTAAAATAAATAAAATTGTTTAGAAACACTCAGGATAGGGACTACTCAGGGCTACACACCTAGCTATCAACCCAGGACTTGTGTGGTGGTTTTCACCTGAGGGTTATCCTAGTTTTGTTGAGTAACTACCTAGGGCTACATACCTTGCAAGTATGTGGTGGTTTTCACCTGGGGGTTATCTTGACCCTTAAAGTCTTTTAATGATTTAAAAATGATTTGATTTGGAAAATGGTAGGATAAAACTTGCTTTATGCAAATTCAGCCAAAAGCTCCACCAGCCAAATATGATGTAGATACTCTTTCACAACAGCCACCAAATATGTGTCATTTTCCAGTACATCATTGTATTGACCCCCATACATGGGGCTGCATATTCAAATGTGCAAGTTTTCAGATAAGGATCGTTTAGTAGGATCTCAAGACTACATTCCAACATGTCTGCCTGTGGCACGTGATGAAGATGGAGGCTCATGGCCACTTTGTTTTCCGCTGTGAATCTGTAAGGTTTGAGACTTGTAACTAGTTCTATGATGTAATACTTGATACTATTGCAATGATTACTATATTTTGTACTGTGGTGCTATCAGTGATACAGGGAATAGCACTTATCACATGTGTTCCACCTTAATTCAAAGGTGGGGCGTTACACCAATTGTAGCAACTTTGTGTTACTGTCTCCTATCCAGTAGCATCACTATCCAAAATATTTGAAAACCTTTGTAAACATTCAAATCGAAATGGAAGGATTTGAGTATTTACTATACAATATTAATTCTTTGAATCTTTTCAATATGATTCCTTTCAAAAGTGAATCATATGATCATACCTATCTATTCCTATCATGTTTCATCTTGATCATCACCCAATATCATGCCATCTTTTCATGTGGACCAGTTCACAATATTCAAATTACATTTGAGTAATTTGAGTAATGTGTAGTATTACCTATTTAGGTTTCCCTTGCTATTTGTGGTAGTACACTCCACTCCCTACCACACATATCATAAACCATTCAAATCAGATACCATTTTTGAAACTATAAACCAAATCTAGTTTAAATTCTTCAAAGAGGAATTTAAACATTGACATGGCCCAATCTTGAGACTATAACCCTAGCTCAATTAAAATCTCTTGTCCAAGAAAATCTTGTGACCAAGAAGCCACCATCACTCTAAATAACTTTCATACCTATTCCACCCCAAGCCAACTTAACCCTTGGCCTATATTGAACTATTCAATTCACAAGTGAGTTAATTGAGTAATTCAATGTATCACCAGTACATACCCAAGTCTATGTGTAACTTATACTATTTTGAGTAAGTGTTGTCACACTTTATTCAGTAGTGTTCTCTTGCACTATTCTATACTCAGGTGAATCTATCCACATGAGTCATCTCTAAACTCTATCCATGTTAATGCAAAGCACAAGATTAATATCATTACATTCGTAATCTTGGAGGATCATTCCTTTCCAATCATTAGACCTTGCCATCCAAACTCTCAATCCATATCTTGTAAGCCAAGCTTCAAGCCATGTCTCTCTCATCACAGAAATCATAAGAAATTTAAAATGTTGAACCAATCCTTTTCAATTGCTTGTCTTGCTTGATTTGTTGCTTTTGGTGTGGTGTGTTTACATTGTGTATCTCTATGTTATAGATTGGTTTGGAGAGCCATACGTTTTGTTGAGAGAAGAGAAAGGGTTTAAGCTTCAAAAGGCAAGTGACACATATGCTTCCACCTATCCTTTATTATATGCATTAGTGGTTTCAATACTATGCATGATATGAAATTTTCAAACTGGTTTATGAAATGCTTAGCCCCTAGTAGTGTGTAGCTATCCCTTAAACCCCACTTGATAGGATTGCAAACATACTATGGAAAATGATGCCATGCCTTGTTTTGAATTAGAATGAAAATTAAACTTCAACCAAATGAAACACATGGGTGGAATTGGCTTTGCTTGGATTATGTTGAGTGGCAACCCAGGACTACACACCTGGCTATCAACCCAGGATTTGTGTGGTTGTTGTCACCTAGGGGTACACTTGTGGATGGCCACCCAGGAACAAAGAGACTACCATTTCTTCCTTGCTTAGTGAGATTCCAGTGCGGCCTTATGACAATATGGGCTCTATCTTGATTAAGTATGATGTGAGGTTCAACCTGTTTGCTTCACATCGGTAGTATTTGGGAACGGGTCTTGCTAGTATGGTTGAATTCTTCTTCTGAAAGGTCTTGTCTCATTCTATATGGGTAGAATGGGTCTTAAGGTGAAAGTGCACAACCCCTGTAGGGTGTCAAACTAATTGATTAGCCGTGTCCCCGGTTATGGACAATTTGAGTTCCTAGACATGGATGTACAGAAGAGTCTCATCACCATTTCTGAATGATTAAAATTTGTTTAGAAACACTCAGGACAGGGACTACTCAGGACTACACACCTGGCTATCAACCCAGGACTTGTGTGGTTATTTTCACCCGAGGGTTATCCTGGTTTTGTTGAGTAACTACCCAGGGCTACTACCTTGCAAGTATGTGGTTGTTTTCACCTGGGGGTTATCTTGACCAATAAAAGTCTCTCAATGATTTAAAGGGTTTTGATTTGAAAATGATAGGATAAAATTTGCTTTATGCAAATCAGCCAAAAGCTCCACCAGCCAAATATCATGTAGATAGCTATTTCACAGCAGCCACCAAACATGTGTCATTTGCCAGTACATCATTATACTGACCCCCATACATGGGGCTGCATATTCAGATGCGTAGGTTTTCAGATAAAGATCATTTGGTAGCATCTCGAGAATAAATTCCAACATGTCTGTTTGTGGCACGTGATGAAGATGGATGCTCATTGCCACTTTATTTTCCGCTGTGAATCTGTAAGGTTTGAGACTTATGTAACTGGATCTGCGATGTAATATTTGATACTATTGCAATGATTACTATATTTTGTACTGTGGTGCTATCAGTGATCCATGGAATAGCACTTAATACAGGTGTTCCACCTTAATTCAAAGGTGGGGCGTTACATCCCACATGGGTTCAAGATCGAGAAAAACATCTACCAGTACAATGGAGTTGACATGCCCTTAACTTGGCTACCTGCTCCTGATGCTATCCAGCACAGCGCGGCAGTGGATCAATGACTTGGCTGAAAATTCCATCCAAACCTGGTTCGACATGCAGACCACATTTACTGAAAACTTCGAGGGTACCTACAAGCGACCTCACAATATAGGTGACCTCCAGCGGTGTCGATGAGCAGACGACGAGACCTCTCAAACTTTCCTCGCACGATGACTAGATATGAAGAACTCCTGCGAAGGGGTTACTAACGAATCCGCCATCCTCGCATTCATTGACAGTTTGGAGAGAGGCCAGCTACTCCGCCATCGCCTGTTACGAGAACGGAATGAAGGGAAGCTAACCCTAAACTCCATGATCACCATTGCTGATATGGGGTGGCCCGATCTTCTCGTGAGCGATGCGATGGTGATGATGGCAGCGGATGATTGTCGGGGATAACTTGGTGTCACCGATGAACTCTCCTCGCTTGAACCCTGATGCCAATGCAACAGCTCTCAAACCCTGTAGGATATTCACGACTCCACACACTTGCACACGTAGCCGTCGACCACAAAACGGTAGTTTGCAATCTACTGATTCCCAATGGAACAACAGATCACACTAAACTTGCAGCAGTATATCACCAAATCTAGATGAATTGGTGCGGAGGAATTCAGAGGAATGCTTACAACAGTTCAATGAAATAATCTGTAGTCTAAACATGGTCTAACCCTAATTGAGGGGGCGCCCAGGGGTACTTATAGGTGGTTGGGCGTCCTCAGCAAAGACCTGGCCCAAAACATGCCTGGTTTGGGCCCAAACTGACTCGGTTCGACTCAAACGGGTACATACTGACCCATATATGGGTTCGGCCTAATTTTAGCACGCAGGCCATGTGTGTAGCGCGCCTTAGACGTGTAGACATCGTGTCGTAGGCAGTCCTAGTGCGCCATCACGTGCTCGTGCTCATCTAGACTTGATCTTCTTCACGTGGTGATGTTCTCCATGCTTGTGGCACCGGCCTCCCTCTCCTCCCTCGCGCTCTCTTGCTTGATCACCACGTCGTGCTCCATGTGTTGCATCTCCTCGCTCCCTCGAACCCCTTCTTCTCCAGTGAACCTGATCATACATATGAACAAAGACTTAGGCAGTATAAAATTCTCATTACAATAAATATCAGATTCAGCAAGGAGTGAGTTCACCTACTGTTGTAACAACTTAGCACGGGCTTGAGTAATTAGTCCAATCCTAATCTCGTCATTGGACTTATCTTGATCAGCAACAATAGGATCATCAACAGTAGGTGGAGATGGCTGTGTAGTAGGGATGTCCTCATCAATTGCAAGCAACTACGCGGCCGCCGCCGACGACGCCCGTGAATCGTTGATGGGTTCCGCCATCCAGAACACTGGAAAGCAGAACAATAGCAAGAAAAGAAAGAATCCGCCAGAAGAGCAGCAAACTCCGGATATGGTGGCCACAACCTTCTCCGACAAAGGACAGAGTAACCAACATGGTTGGGGACGCGGTTCCAGCAGCGGCCAGCCATGGAGCTCCATAGCTTCCGCTACGGCATCGTCTGCCCTCGTGTCATACGATGAGTACCGCGACATGCCATGCTTCGCTCACTGGGACGCTTCAGGAAAGTGCAATCACACCAACCAGAACTGCAAGTTTGTCAATGACATCAAGGCGGATCAATAAGTTGGCTACAAACGCACCCGACGACAACGGCCTCGTGGCAAAGGGAAAGTGGACAAGGAGTCCAAGGATGGCAGCGATATGGATGAAGACCCTGCTCCCAAACCCGCCGAAAAGGCCGAGGGTGGAACTGGCACGGGTAACCCATACAAGAACACCAAAAAGGGAGCCTTTCACACATTCCTTGGTCCCCCCATAGCGAAGGCGCAGCGAGCCGCTATGCGCTCACTGAATGCCACCGTGCCCAAAGTCCGCCAGTACGTCCGATGGTCCGAGATGCCGGTGCAATGGAGCCGCAAAGATCATCCAGAGCACATCTCGAACGGATACTATGCCATGGTAGTTAACCCCCTAATCCAAGGCTATGAGTTCTCCAAGTGTTTGATGGATGGCGGCGGCAGCTTGAATATCATGTACGTGGAAACCCTAACAAAGCTCGGCCTCACCAAAACCCAACTCTGCCATAGTGCTGTCACTTTTTATGGAGTGGTTCCTGGCCACCAAGCTAAGTCCCTTGGGTCCATTACCCTCAAGTTTGCCTTCGGCGATGAAAATAATTACCGCGAAGAGCCCATAACCTTCGAGGTTGTCCCTTTCAAGAGTACATACCACGGGATCTTCGGCTGCCCTGCTTTCCACAGTTTCCACGCCAGGCCGTGCTACATCTACAACCAGCTGAAGATGCCAGGTCCTGATGACATCATCATCGTCTATGGTAGCTTCAGGAAGGCCAAGGAGTGCGAGGACGGAGAAGCCGCCTTTCTGGAAGCTGTGTTCTTTGGCAAGGAATTCAAGGAAATCCATGCCGCGGAGATGCCGGCATCCAAGCAAGAAGTTTCCGCCTCCCTGCCCACCTTCAAGCCTACAGTTGGTACAAAGCAGGTGGAACTTGTGGCTGGCGACGCCGCCAAGACCACCTCAATTGAGACAAATCTGTCCCCCATATAAGAAAGCGCGCTCATAGAGTTCCTCCGTGAGAACCGGGACATCTTCGCATGGCGGCCATCTGACATGACAGGTGTACCCAGGAAGCTCGGCGAGCGTGCCCTGCAAATAATCCCTGGCTCTAGGCCAGTAAGACAAGCAATGAGATGCTTCAGAGATGAAAAAACGCCATAGCAAAGGAAATTTCCAAGCTATTGAAAGCAGGCTTCATCAAAGAAGTGATCCATACAAAGTGGGTGGCAAATCCTATGTTAGTTCCTAAGAAAAACACAAAGGTTCTGCGCATGTCTGTAGATTACACTGGCCTGAACAAAGCATGTCCAAAAGATTCTTTTCCCTTACCTCGCATTGACCAAGTCATTGAATCGACGGCGGGATCGGATGATAAGGATCAAGCCGATGATCCTATGAGTTTTGTCCTGATCTTTCACAGCGAGTCTACCCGGATATAAATCTTCCAATAACGCGAAGAACGTCACCTAAAGACGAGGATGAATCCAACAAGCAACATGATGATGAACACCACGCCTCAAACCAAAGCACGACAATCCTTGATGAACACAAGAACCTCCGTAGCAACTTTACTCGATAAACGGCATCGCCGTCCCCGGAGGGATGCTTCACCAAGAAAACACAACACAATAGTTTGTAAACTAAAATTCTGAACTCTGAACCCTAAACCCTAGACAGCTGGCCTCCTTATATAGATGGCCAGAAAACTATTGGGCTTGGACAGGCTGAAACCCAAAACACGGAATAACATGAACACAACTACAAATTATTGACACAACCTTAGACTAAATTATTACGTATTGTAGGTGGTCCTGGCGTGTCAATCTTCAATGAGCTGCCCTCATCTTGGTGGAGTCCTGAAATTAGGCTTCACCTCCTCCTTCGTGCCCATATCATCCTCCCCCCCTTCAAAAAGCGTTGTCCCCAACGCATGAGGGTCTGCTCGAAAGGGTGGCAGAATATCAACAATAGCACCACGCATATTCGTCGTCTTCAAGTCTTGCTTGCCTACCTCATGATGAAGACCGTTTGGCCCGATCTTTCACGATCCACCTTCTGATCCAATGGATCTGATAAATCTTCCAATCACGTGACCAATACACGTAACCTGAAGATGGGGAACGTCAATCCTGCGAGCAACTCATCGATGTAGACGAACCTCACGCCGAATAGATGATACAACGAGCAACTCAGTGATGAACAGCGAGCCTCACGCAGCAGCACGATAATACTTGAATAACAAGCACCTTCAAGCAAAACAATATATTGGATAGCTAGACGAACATCGGAGACGCCGTCTCAATACGCCAACCTCGGAGGGATGGAACACACGCGTGAACAGAAAGTTCTACATAATTTTCAGCCTCCCTAAACCCTAACCGGCCGACCCCTTTATATAGAAGGACGGCCAGGAAAGTATTGGGCTTGGAGAGGCCCAAACCCAAAACATAAAATAAAACCCTAATTGGCCCACAACATGACCAGCCTAAGAAATAACATGAACAGATATAAATTAATGACACAACCTTAGACTTAATTATCACATATCGTAGGTCGTCCTGGCATGCCAATCCTCATGATCCTCCCCTTCTTGGAAAGGCGTTTTCCTCAACGCCAGAGGGTCTTGTCTTGCACGTGGCGTCAAATCAGCAATATCGCCACTCTCCATCTTCAAGCCTTGCCAGCCTGCCACACCACATCCTCCCTCTCGGCTAGCTTGACTTGCTCTTGGCACCTTTTAGTCTTCGATACCACCCACCAACAAACCTGATTGAGACACAAACGATCATCGGAATGCAGTCTCGAAGCACATGAGCAGATCACCCAAAACGGACAGGACATACTCCTGCACACTGAGGGTCCAAATGAGCGGAATATACCCGAAGATGCAAACTGAATTTTTGTAGCAAACAAAGCACATCACCCAAAACAAACAGGACAATTCCTGCACGCCAAGGATCCAAACGTACTGAATCTGCCACCTCTTTGAAACTGATAACGGTCTCTCTCTTTTTTTCCTTCCAAAATACATGCAAACAATGGACAGTTATGCACCTGAATGAGACAGACTAGTCCAGCAATCCAATCCTTTTCATTCCTTTGCATTCAATCTCCTCCCTGCTGTATGTAACGCAAACAAACAACCAGAACTTCTCCTTTCCTTTTTATTTTTCTGTCCACACATAGAAACTGCACCAAAACTGAACCGGACTATCATGAAAGCAACAACAATTCAATCATAATTCCAAGGAGTCCACGTGATGGCTAAAACCTCATCTTTTATGCTGTAAAAATATTGTACCCATCCTGCCACTGACTTGTCACGTACATGTAGTTCGATGCAAACTCTTCCTTAAATTTCTCTCCTTTGAGGCAAACCGATGCAAACCTGGTCTCCAGGGAAAACAACAGAAACATCCATGGAAATTCATGCCCTTGACAACCAAATTGATCTGCGCCAATTCATTTCCCTTGCTGGCTCGTACGATGCAATTAGACATTTCCTTTTTTTTATCATGTGGGCGAGCGACGCTCGAGGACAGACGTCCTCCGTCGTCTGGCGCACAGGCGAGCGTTTTTTTTCTATTTTACCAATTGGATCTGCAGGCGCGTGGAGTGCCTGGACTCTGAGAACAGCGATCGACCATGAGCGTAATCCCGATGGAATGCTGCCACTGATCGGCCCTGGCAAAAATCTTACAAGATCGATCAATCTTTGGACTGGTAGGACTCTTTTGGAGAGATAGCAATCGCGTGACTAGAGATCAGAGCTAGATCAGAAATGATCAGAAACTTTTTTTTCCCGATCGATCGGATCTATCCTTGGCGTGGACTTTGGGTTGATCGGGGATACCGGAAATTCCAATGAAGAAACCGCCGCGCCTGAGATTGCAAAATCACTGGACCTGCAATCCAACAAAGAACCACCGGTACTTTTTATCTGAAAAACCTTCGATCTGAAAATCTTCGATCTGTAAACTGCCTGAGGAAGAACAATTCGCAGATCAGCAATCAACAGAAAATACTCGCCATGATCAACCCAATAATCTGATACCACAATCTGAAAACACTCGCTAGGCGCGCACAGGCAAACACTTCCAGGCGATGGACCAGCCCGCTCGAGCGAGATATGATCTAGCGCGATCAGGCGCGGGGTGATCGAGGTCAGGCTCGCTCGACCACAGACGTCCTCTGTGGTTCGGTGCGCGGAGCCTCAACGCCTTTTTTTTACTAGATCGATCGCCCTTGAGAGTTACGTGGATCTGGTAGATGTCGAAGATAGCAGATCTCAATCATTTCCCTTTTTTCTTTCCTTGCTTGCAGCCAACGAACAAAAAATCTGCATGGATCGGATGAAGAAAAATCGCTACAGCTGCGCCCTACTACTCCTCCCTGCACGGCCGCCATCGCCAACCGCGAGCAGTGATAATAATTCTCCAGCAGCCTTGTGAATTGTAATCTCTTCCTCCAACAAACCTCGCCGACTAACAGATCTTGCGATCAGCCCGTCGACAACAACTCTGCATCGTGATCAACCTAGAGCTCTGATACCAAGATGATACGGATTGTTTGCCCGATCTTTCACGATGCACCTCCTGATCTGATAGATCTCCCAATCACGTGAGCAGAACACGCGACCTAAAGATTGGGGAATGCCAATCCTGCGAGCAACTCGACGATAAACGACAAACCTCATGCTGAATCAACATGCCAACAGCTCGACAACCCTTGACAGATTCAAGGACCTTCGTGCACACAGGATTACTCTTGACAATTCAAGAACTCTCTTGTCTTTATTGATAGATAACTAGACAAACGTCCGAGACGCCGTCGCACACGCCGATCCCAGAGGGATGTGATAACTTGAACTAAAATTCTACATAATTTTTAGCCTCCCTAAACCCTAGCCGCCCAGCCTCCTTATATAGGCGGCCAGAAAACTGTTGGGCTTGGACAGGCCCAAACCCAAAACATAAAATAAAACCTAAGTGGCCCACAACGTGACCAGGCTAAGAAATAACATGAACATAGATACAAATTAATGACACAACCTTAGACTTAATTATCACATATCGTAGGTCGTCCTGGCGTGCCAATCCTCATCATCGGAGCTGCTATGTTTTTTAGATGCCTACTCTGGTTACCACCAGATCAAGATGAAGGAATCCAACCAGCTTGCTACCTCGTTCGTAACACCTTATGGCACATATTGCTATGTGACAATGCCGTTCGGTCTGAAAAACGTAGGAGCAACATACCAGCGCACCATGCAAAAGTGTCAGGCGGATCAAATTGGTCGCAACATCCACGCCTACGTGGACGATATCGCTGTCATGTCCAAGAAGAAGGATGACCTCATAGTGGATTTGCAAGAGACCTTCAATAACCTAAGGAAGTACAACATGATGCTCAACCCCACAAAGTGCGTCTTCGGGGTACCAGCAGGACAACTCCTAGGATTCATCGTCTCCCACCACGACATTGAAATCAACCCGGAGAAAATCAAGGCTATCCTCAACATCTCCCGGCCTAATGACCTGAAGGACGTGTAGCGACTCACAGGCTGCATGGTAGCAGTGAGCAGATTCATCAGTCGCCTCGGCGAGAAGGCTTTGCCAATATACAAGTTGATGAAGAAATCAGACGAATTCGTCTGGACCGACGAGGCAGATGCTGCGCTTAAGGACCTAAAGAGAGTGCTATCCACTGCACCAGTCCTAGCAGCTCCTGAAGACCAGGAGCCCATGTTACTATACATGGCGGCAACCAACAGGGTCGTCAGCATTGTCGTGGTGGTAGAATGCAAGGAAGAATAGCAGGAGTACGGCGTTCAGAGACCAGTCTACTATGTCAGCGAGGTCCTGACGGAATCCAAGCAGCGCTACCCTCACTACCAGAAGTTGGCATACAGAGTTTTCCTAGCTTCACGCAAGTTACATCACTACTTCTCTGACCACAAGATCACAGTGGTGAGCAAGGCTCCACTGAAGGACATCATCAATAATAGCGACGCAACAGGATGAGTTGCAATCAATAACAGCGACGCAACAGGATGAGTTGCAAAGTGGGGCATCGAACTGGCCTCCTTCGACATCGACTACAAGCATCATACCGCCATCAAGTCTTAGGCTTTGGCGGAATTTATGCTGGATTGGAAGGAAGCCCAAGAGACTACGCCCGTCCCAGAACCAGAGCATTGGGTGTTGCACTTTGATGGCTCAAAGCTGCTACACGACTCGGGGGTTGGAGTGACACTCAAATCCCCAAAGGGAGATGAGATCAGCTATGTTCTCCAAATCCACTTCCCCACCACCAACAACATCGCGGAGTATGATGCACTACTGCATGGGCTACGCGTAGCAAAGGAGATCGACGTACAACACATCATGTGTTGCGGAGACTCTGACCTCGTCGCTCAGCAAGTGGCTGGCACATACAAGGCTCGGAACAAAGTCGTGGCGGCCTATAGGGACGAAGTGGATGAGATGGCAAAAGTTTCCTCGGCTATGACATAAAGCACGTATGACGAGAGGACAGCATGGCGGCCGACACCCTGTCCAAGCTAGGATCCAGCCGTAAGGCGGTCTCACTAGGTGTATTCCTTGAGCATCTGCACGCACCATCAGTTAAGATGGTAGATCCAGAAAACCTAGAACTAGAGAGCTCCCCCGTTATGGCAGTTTTGCCATGCAACCCACCATGGGCAGAGTCCTACCTGGAGTACCTGACAACCAAGAAGTTAACTGAAGACGAAGTCCAAAAGAGACAAATCGAACGTAGATCGAAAGCGTACACCATCATCGATGGCCAGCTCTACAAGCGAAGTACTTTAGGAGTATTTATTAAATGCATACCCCAAGTTGACGAAATCAAAATACTAAGGGTGATCCACGAAGGCAAATGTGGGCATCATGCCGCCGCCAGATCCCTCGTAGCTAAGGCATTCCGCCATGGGTTCTGCTGGCCTACATTCAAGGCGGATGTAGACAGCATTGTGGAGCTCTTACAAGGTTGCCAGATGTATTCCAAGCAAACCCACATGCCTGCCACAGCACTGCATACGATCCCTATAACTTGGCCTTTCGCAGCCTGGGGGCTAGACAAGGTGGGTCTGCTTAAAACAGCACCTTCGGGATTTACGCACCTACATTGTGGTAAGATTTGGCATCCCACATAGCATCATCACCGACAACGGCTCTAACTTGTCTCAGGGAGAAGTTGAAGAATACTGCCATCACAATGGAATCCGCCTTGACCTTGCATCTATGGCACATCCAAAGTCTAATGGCCAAGTTGAAAGGACCAATGGATTAATCCTGCCAGGGATCAAGCCACGCCTAGAGGCACCGCTACATCGAGCAGCTGGAGCCTAGGCAGAAGTGTTGCCATCTGTACTATGGAGTCTGCAGACCACACCCAACAGATCAATGAGCCTTACCCCTTTCTTCCTAGTCTATGGAGCAGAAGCAATCCTGCCAAGTGATGTCCAGTATGATTCCCCAAGAGTCGAGGCCTATGAGGAAGAAGATACAGAGAAGTCCAAGCAACTATCTGTAGACCTGCTTGAAGAGGAAAGAGACCTAGCATCCCAGAGATCCACCATCTACCAGCAGAACCTCCACCGCTATCACAGCCGCCGAGTTCGCAAACGCTCGTTTAAAGGGGACCTGCTGCTATGCCTCAAACAGCAGAAGTCACACAAGCTATCCCTGCCTTGGGAAGGACCCTTCGTCATCAGCAAAGCTCTACTGAACGGTTCCTACTACCTCATTGATATTCGCGAGCTAGATAAGCGACCCAGTAAGAAGCGCAAACGAAGAGACCCGGACGATATCTACGATGAAACAGATCGTCCATGGAACATCGCACAGCTACGTCCTTTCTACACTTAGCACTTACCTAGGCTTTGTAATAGGCACCTCTATATGATCAATGAAATAAAGCATCTGGTTCACTCTTGATTTTCTCTGAGTCTTTTACCTCCTTTATTGTTCATTTAGATCGTGTGGAACCTTTGCACAATTGTGCCCTGCACTTGTGTCTTTTAAATCCGCCATAAGCGGTCCGCATAGCATATTTGTGTTTTAATCTCCACCTGATGTTCTTTGTGTGGATTCCTGAGTAGTGACTTTTTGATGATCTAAGCCGCTATCCGCTAGGGTTTTGGACGGTTTCTATTAAGTATCGTCGCACTGGTGGATTGTTCGTGCGAAGATTTCGCCATCTCACTTAAAGTCAAGAACAAAGAGCCAGATGGCGGATTGCATGGTCCTACGCGTGTTTTTTTTCAAAGTGTTGTTTTTTGGCATGGTAAACTGCTACAAGTTGCATAAAAATAGTTCTAGCAGTTTTTTCGCACATAAACCACTTCAAAAGACTTGATAAAAACTGTGCAATAGTTCAAAAGCATTTTCTGATCCGCCACAGGCATATCAGGCATAGTACAAGCACACACATAGTTATTAAAGTTAACTTATAGACCCACTCAGGGGCCGAATTGATGCATTGTTTTTCTTCCTGCTATAATGCAGGGCATGACTCAAGACTCTGGGGCAGCGGAAGTTGCGTCGCCACCGCCATCACCACCTTCAGCAGCTACAGAGACAGAAGCCGAAGCCTGGTTTGGAGACCCTGGTAGATCGTACGCTTCATAGTATATGCTCAGCTGCTTGCCCAAGGCACAGAGCTGATCGTACCCAAGCACGCTCTGCCGGATGGCGGCTTCGTCCACCAGCGTTCCATCCTCCCTGCTCTTCCGGATGCTGGAGGTGATCAAATCCAAGTCCAGCTCAGGATAGTGGGCATTTGCCAAAGTGAGTGCAGTTCTGGCACCACCCCGAGCTGAAGACTGCTTCCAATTCGCCACCAGCCCAGATACCAGCATGAGCTTCTTGGTCATCTCAATGGTGGAAAGGGTGGAGGAACCCGCTATCTGCAGGATGCTACACACCTGACGTCCTGTAGCCATCTAGCTCCTTCGCGGCGTCTGTGGCAACGCACAGACCTATGGCAGAATCCACCTCCCCCTGCTCCAGCGTTGTTGTATAGCAGAAACAAATCAGGCATCATAATCAACACAAGATATCAGCAAACTACAAAGTATGGAGAACCAAGGTTACCTAGTAGCGTCTTTTGGAAGTGGTCAAGGACCTCGTTGAAGCCCCTACGCTGATCTTCAAAATCAACGGCGGCTTGGCGAAGGTCGTCCACCTCCTTCTATTTCTGGCGGTTCTGGCGCACCTGGTCCTTGAGTTGTTCTTCAAGGAGGGTGTTTTCAGTCAAAGATTTCTGGAGTTGCGCTTGCTACCCCTCCATCGCAATGGTGTGACCCTTCTTCACCCCCTCGAGAGTGGCCTCCAGCTTTGCAACATCTGCATGGCGGAAATATTTGCAGAGTATTGATCAACTAGCGCAAAGGTACTAAACTTGCAAAAGGCAAAAGAAAGCTACCTCTATTAGCAAGCTGCTCTTGCAGATCCGCCACGAGCAAACTTTTCTCTGCCCGCTCCTTCTCTTGCGAGCTGACGGCCTGGACTAGATCCTCCACAACTTTCTTGTAATTCTGTTAAAACATTGTTGTGTGTTAGTCAATCTTAGAGCACCATGCCGGAGGAATCCACCATAACCATCGGGGGCTATTCATGACATTTTTTAACATTAGTTCTCTTAGAGCTTTATGCCGGAGGTATCCGCCATAACGCTAGGGGGCTACTCATGATGATTTTTGATTTTAGTTCTCTTAGAGATTTATGCCGGATTGGAATCCGCCATAACGCTCGGGGGCTACTCATCGCATCTAAATTTAGTTCTCTAAGAGCACCGCTACAATATAATGTATAGCGGCGCTCGGGGGCTACATAATGAAAAGTTCCAAACTAGTTACTCTTAGAGCACCATGATGGATTGTCTATGATAATCCTCCATGATGCTCGGGGGCTACAGGGAATACATACCTTATTCATTGTCGATGTTCTCTCTACAAAAGCGGTTATTCTGGTGGACAACTGGTTGCTGACATCTTCTTGGCTGGTAATTAGTTCGATAATCTCAAGCTGCTTTTGCTTCCAAAACGAGTTGTTCCCCGCTGGAGCGTCCGCCATAGGACCATGGGACGAACCAGAAGCTCTGTTACTTTGTATGACATCATTAGCTATGGCTTCAGTCGTGGGGTTGGCTTCTGGCATCGGACCAAACTGACCACCAACATCCTCCATATGATTGTCATCACGAATAGGAGAAGGAGCTGGGGCGTCAGGAGTTGGCGGAACGGATGCAGGAGAAGTCTTAGTATGCTTGGATAGTGGCTCCTTGACAGTGGGCTTCTTCCTCCTATATAAGAAAAGATTAGTAAAGAAACAGCAACAATGAAGTAAGCACTAGAGGCTGTGAAGATTACCTGGATTTTGGCAGGCTAATAGTAGCGGTAGTCTCAGATGGCGTTTCTAGCTCCGCACGGCATTGAGCTTCGAAACGGCGGGAATCAAGAGGTTTTCCGCCACCACCGCGAGATTTTCTGCTACCACCTCGTTTCTTGGTAGCCACTTTTGCCTTGCCCTTACGGGCTGAATCCTCCACATCTGCTGCCATTTCCTTCTTGTTCCCACTTGAGTGTTGTCGTGGTTTTGTCAACAGATCTGTCATAGGGGTATGTGTATGGCGGTTTGTGGACGGGGGTGAACACGGCGGAGCGATCTGGGACGGTGGTAGCATGAGTTTACCCAGCTTCAGATCCCGCAACGGTGGCGAGACCCTACTTGCTGCTATAAATCACTATATGGCAACAAGTGCTCGGTTACAATGATGAGGTTGGCTGTTTCGCTATGTGATTGGTCGTATGTCTAAATCTATCTGCCTCGAGGGCTTCTCCACGCCTGCTTATAAAGGCGCCTGGCGTGGGCATCATGGTGGTACCAGAGCGGATACAATATGGAGTCCTAGACTAAGTCCTATACAATGTCGTGTACTACAAGGTAACCTGCCATGGGCTTGTCTCCAGATCCGCCATAAGCTCCTGCGTCCTGTAACGCCATGGGCTTTTCAGCAACTGGGCCGCCCGGTAGGCAATTCGCCATACCACCTCCATGGGCCACCCTGGCTTGCTGGTTTAGGACTACATCGCTGGTATATCCCCATGAGTAGCCCCCGGGGAACTTCAAGATTGCCACCTTCGTCTGCTATGTTTAGTTTTTTGGTGAAGTCATCCACCATAACTCGTCTTCTTTTTGCGTCTGGATGGCGGTTCTTGGCGTTCCTCCTATCTTCATGTCTCAATCCGCTATAAATGGCGGATTGTGCGACGTAGTTTCTGCTAAGCGAGATTTCTGGGATCCATTGGATCTTACCACAAAATCCGCTGTAAATTTAGCCACGTAGTTCCTTCTAGGGGTAAGATTCATGGTATAAGCACAGTTGGTGAAGATTACCGTTTTACCCATGGACATGTGTCATCAATCTAGGGTTCATGAGTCTGGGATGAACAGTGCGTATGGCGGGCATGAATCTCGAGGCCCGGGGCCTATATATACCCCGACCGGTGAGCCTGCGCCATTCCGCACCTCATTCCATTCCTCGCATTCTCTCTCCTTAGCGCCGCTCTGAGAGCTCCGTAAATCTGGCGAGCCACCGGCCGGAATACTTCAATGTCTGCGCCCGGTTTTCCCGCCACAAGCTGGCTTCATCATCCTCGTCAATCGAGATTTTGGACGTCATATCCGCCACCCCTCTCGCCGCCATGGATCCAGAGACCTCATCGCACCATGCTGCGATGTCCGAAGTCACTGGGAATTCAGCAAGGTCAACAGACACGGAATCTGCTATCCTCGAAACATCGGGAGGCAGCTGGGATCCTTGCAATTTGGACGAGGGAGTCTTGTCTTCTCTAGAGCAAGAAGGGTTGATACGGCCAAGGAAATCTCAAAATGGCGAGTTGAACCTAACGCTGCTGCACCGGCTCCTTCGAAAAAGGAGATTGTGATGATGAAGTCCCATATCGATTGGGGTCTCAGCCTTCCGTCATCCTACTTCCTCAAGAGCATGCTCCATCATTACAGGTTATAGCTACATCACATTGCTCCAAATAGCTTCACTATCATAGCGGGATTTGTAGCACTTTGTGAGGGATTTCTGGGAATTTACCCCCGCGGAGATTTATTCTACTTTTTTTCAACATCTGCCATAACCGAGATCCAAATGGAGATCTTCGCAACTGCAGATTCGTCTCTTTTGTTCCTCGTAGAGGGAAATCATACCCATATATCAAACCTCATGCCTCTGCAAAGGGATGGCGGGGATCTTTCTTCTACCAGGCTGACCAGGCACCTCCTGAAAAGAAGTTTGGCCTAAGGTCTTTTGCTGATGGTCCCACTGAAGAGCAAGATAGCTGGGGCATTATAGATGATTTCACCATGGACGATGAATGTCAGCTTTGCTCACGGTGGATTTCCAAACTTGTATTTTGTGGCTTGACAGTTATAGATACCATATACTACTGGATCTCACGATGGATCCAGCCACTCCAGTACCGCCCAGCCCTGATGTGCCAATATAGCGGAATTGATGATCCCTAGCGCTACACCAAGGAAGAATTGTCTTCTGAGGAGATTGAACGTCGGATTCGCAATATTATCAAGGTCGGGTGAGATGAAAAGTTGGAACTAAAGATTCCAATGTTTGAGAACGGCAATTGCCCAAAGGTGAGTGATTCCTCATTCTGCCATCACTATTTATTTCTTTGACTCTTACTTGTGTTCTTTCGCAGCTTTCCACCCTTCCCCTTATGAGTTAAGTTCGAACTAAAGATTCCACCCCGTCCGCTATCCTCGTTCAAAAGAGCTCACTCATGATGAAGAGGAGACATCTCCAAAAAGACGTGAGTCCTCGCCGGTAGCGGAAGAGGCTAGACCTTCTCAAAAGGATCCTGTAGCGGAAGAGGCTATGGCAACTGTACGCTGCGGGGTTCGCGGCTCGGGCGGATGTACGCGCGGCATGGGCAAAAGGGTTATCTCCCGCCATCCATCTCCGGCATTACGTGGCCATCTAGAGACCGTACCTGAATCCACCACTACCATCAAGTTACCAGATAGAAAGTAAGAACGTCAAACTCTTAAGTTTCTTCCATCTTCATCATAACCTGTTATAATCTGAATTTTATGCATAGGACGATGAAAATTGCTGGCCAGAAGCCTTTAAAAGCCAAGCCATCTCCTGCGATTATTCTGCCGACACCTGACGCTCCCATTCGCCAAACTGCTCCTTCAACTTCTGCCCCAAAAGCTAGCAAAATGGCTAAAGCTTCGGCTAAGGATGCCATGCCTGCAATCATTCCTGCTAGGGGTCCTAAGAAGGTGACTTTTGGAGGAAAGACGGTCGGGATGGCAGTACGAGCCGGGGATGCTGTGAAGTGGAAAAAGAAGGCAGATGACCTTTTCCATCATGATGGCTTGCAAGAGGAGACCAGCAACAATCTTACTTCCGCTATGTCATTGTTTGTCCAGAGAACCAGTATCGTGAAAGAGTTATGTATTCCCTGTAACCCCCGAGCGTCATGGCAGATTTTCATAGACAATCCATCATGATGCTCTAAGAGTGACTAGTTTAGAATTTTTCAGCATGTAGCCCCCAAGCACCGCTATACATTATATTGTAGCGGTGCTCTTAGAGAACTAAATTTAGATGCGATGAGTAGCCCCTCGAGCGTTATGGCGGATTCCAATCCAGCATAAAGCTCTAAGAGAACTAAGATAAAAAATCATCATGAGTAGCCCCCAAGCGTTATGGCGGATACCTGCGGCATAAAGCTCTAAGAGAACTAATGTTAAAAAACATCATGAGTAGCCCCCAAGCGTTATGGCGGATTCCTCCGGCATGGTGCTTTAAGAGTGACTAACACACAACAATGTTTTAACAAAATTACAAGAAAGTTGTGGAGGATCTAGTCCAGGCTGTCAGCTCGCAAGAGAAGGAGCTGGCAGAGAAAAGTTTGCTCGTGGTGGATCCGCAAGAGCAGCTTGCTAATAGCGGTATCTTTCTTTTGCCTTTTGCAAGTTTAGTACCTTTGCGCTAGTCGATCAATACTCTGCAATTATTTCCGCCATGCATATGTTGCTAAGCTGGAGGCCACTCTCGAGGGGGTGAAGAAGGGTCACACCATTGCGATGGAGGGGTTGCAAGCGCCACTCTAGAAATCATTGACCGAAAACACCCTCCTTGAAGAGCAACTCAAGGACCAGGAGCGCCAGAACTGCCAGAAGCAGAAGGAGGTGGACGACCTCCGCCAAGTCACCGTTGATTTTGAAGATCAGCGTAGGGGCTTCAACCAGGTCCTTGACCACTTCCAGAAGACGCTACTAGGTAACCTTGGTTCTCCATACTTTGAAGTTTGCTGATATCTTGTGTTCATTATGATGCTTGATTTGTTTCTGCTATACAGCAGCGTTGGAGCAGGGGGAGGTGGATTCCTCCACAGGTCTGTGCATTGCCACAGACGCTGCGAAGAAGGAGCTGGCCTTCTCAACGCAGGACGTCAGGCATGTACCAGCCTGCTGATAGCGGGTTCCTCCACCCTTTCCACCATTGGGCTGACCAAGAAGCTCCTGCTGGTACCTGGGCTGGTGGCAGATTGGAAGCAGTCTTCAGCTCGGGGTGGTGCCAAAACTGCATTCACTTTGGAAAAGGTCCACTATCCTGAGCTGGACTTGGATCTGATCCCGGAGAGCAGCGAGGATGGAACGGCGGTGGATGGCTGAATGTATACTATGAAGTGTACGATCTGCCAGGGTCTCCAAGCCAGGCTTCGGCTTCCATCTCTGCAGCTGCTGACAGTGGTGATGGCGGTGGCGACGCAATTTCCGCTGCCCCAGAGTCTTGAGTCATGCCCTGCATTATAGCAGGAAGAAAAACAATGCATCAATTCGGCCCCTGAGTGGGTCTGTAAGTTAATGATATGGGGTGGCCCGATCTTCTCGTGAGCTATGCGATGGTGATGATGGCAGCGGATGATTGTCGGGGATAACTTGGTGTCACCGATGAACTCTCCTCGCTTGAACCCTGATGCCAATGCAACAACTCTCAAACCCTGTAGGATATTCACGACTCCACACACTTGCGCACGTAGCCGTCGACCACGAAATCGTAGTTTGCAATCTACTGATTCCCAATGGAACAACAGATCACACTAAACTTGCAGCAGTATATCACCAAATCCAGATGAATTGGTGCGGAGGAATTCAGATGAATGCTTACAGCAGTTCAATGAAATAATCTGTAGTCTAAACGTGGTCTAACCCTAATTGAGGGGGCACCCAGGGGTACTTATAGGTGGACGGGCGTCCTCAGCAAAGACCTGGCCCAAAACATGCCTGGTTTGGGCCCAAACTGACTCGGTTCGACTCAAACGGGTACATACCGACCCATATATGAGTTCGGCCTAATTTTAGCACGCAGGCTATGTGTGTAGCGCGCCTTAGACGTGTAGACATCATGTCGTAGGCAGTCCTAGTGCGCCATCACGTGCTCGTGCTCATCCAGACTTGATCTCCTTCACGTGGTGATGTTCTCCATGCTTGTGGCGCCGGCCTCCCTCTCCTCCCTCGCGCTCTCTTGCTTGATCACCACGTCCTGCTCCATGTGTTGCATCTCCTCGCTCCCTCGAACCCCTTCTTCTCCAATGAACCTGATCATACATATGAACAAAGACTTAGGCAGTATAAAATTCTAATTACAATAAATATCAGATTCAGCAATGAGTGAGTTCACCTGCTGTTGTAACAACTTGGCACGGGCTCGAGTAATTGGTCCAATCCTAATCTCATCATTGGACTTATCTTGATCAGCAACAATAGGATCATCAACAGTAGGTGGAGATGGCTGTGTAGTAGGGATGTCCTCATCGTCTCCCCCCCTTCAAAAGGCGTCGACCTCGACGCTCCAAGGTCATCTCCATCATATGGTGATAAATCAGCAACGTTGAAACTGTTGCTAGCACCACCAAACTCAGCAATAGGAATATCAATCGAGTAGGCATTATCATTGATCTTTGCAAGCACTCTATAGGGACCAGCACCTCGGGGCCTCAACTTGGAACGCCTAAGCAAAGGAAATCTGTCCTTGCGCAGGTGCACCCATACCATATCACCAGGCTGAAAAAGAACCTGCTTTCTTGACTTGTTGCGAGCAGCAGCAGTATTCTTCCCTTTCTTCTCAATAGCCTCTTGAGTCTTCTCATGAATTTTCTTCACAAAATCAGCTCTCTTTGATGCCTCTATATTAACTCTCTCATGCAATGGAAGAGGCAACAAATCTAGTGGTGTAATAGGTTTGAAGCCATACACCACCTCAAACGGACAAAGCTGAGTAGTAGAATGTACTGCCCTGTTGTATACAACTCCACATGCGGCAAACAATCTTCCCACCCCCGCAGATTTTTCTTGATCATTGTCCTCAGCAACTGTGACAAAGTTCGATTCACCACCTCGGTCTGGCCATCAGTCTGGGGATGACATGTAGTGCTGAACAGCAGCTTCGTTCCTAGCTTTCCCCATAAGGTCTTCCAGAAGTAGCTCATGAACTTGATGTCCCTGTCAGAAACAATAGTCTTGGGCACTCCATGCAAGCGTACAATATCCCTAAAAAACAGGTTAGCCACATGCGACGCATCGTCGCTCTTATGACATGCAATAAAGTGTGCCATTTTAGAGAATCTATCCACTACCACAAATATAGAATCATGACCATGTTTAGTTTTTGGCAATCCTAGCACAAAATCCATACTAATATCTTCCCATGGTGTAATAGGTGCAGGTAGTGGTGTATACAAACCGTGAGGCTTCAGCTTGGACTTGGATGTGTTGCACACAATGCAGCGCCGCACATACCTGTCCACATCACGCCTCATCCTAGGCCAAAAAAAGTGATCAGCTAGCATGAGTAATGTCTTCTCACGCCCAAAGTGACCCATCAAACCTCCAGCATGTGATTCCTGCAATAAGAGCAAACGCAAAGACGACTCCGGAACACATAGTTTGCTAGCTCGAAATAGAAACCCATCATGTATGTGATATTTCTCCCAAGCTTTTTTCAAAGCACACAAACGATATGGTTCAGCAAAATCATGATCAGTTGCATAAAGCTCACAAATACTCTCTAAACCAGGAATATTAATATCAAGTTGTGTCAATAACATATTCTTCCTAGATAGAGCATCAGCAACCACATTATCTTTTCCCTTCTTATGTTTAATGATGTACAGAAAAGATTCAATAAACTCAACCCACTTAGCGAGACGCCTATGCAGGTTGGATTGTGCTTTCAAATATTTCAAAGCTTCATGATCAGAATGTATGATAAATTCTTTTGGCCACAAATAATATTGCCAAACCTCAAGAACTCTAACAAGTGCATACAATTCTTTATCATAAACTGGATAATTCAGTCTAGCACCAGATAATTTCTCAGAAAAATAAGCTATAGGATGACCCTCTTGCATCAAAACGCAACCTATGCCTATACCACTAGCATCACATTCAACTTCAAATTGCTTTGAAAAATCAGCCAATGCAAGTAAAGGTGCAGAAGTAAGCAAACGTTTCAATTCATCAAATGCATGATCTTGGGCTGCGCCCCACAAAAAAGGAACACCTTTCTTCGTTAACTCATTTAATGGTGCAGCAATAGTACTAAAGTCTTTCACAAAACGGCGATAGAAACCAGCAAGACCGTGAAAACTTCGTACTTGACTAACATTCATGGGAGTAGGCCAATCTTGAATAGCAGCAATTTTAGATTGATCTACCTCTACTCCATGCTTAGAAACAACATAACCCAGAAATACGACCTTATCTTTTGCAAATGTGCACTTCTCAAGATTAGCATATAATTTATTATCACGCAGCACTTGCAAAACTTGTCTAATATGAACACAGTGTTCAGTTTCATTGCGGCTGTAAATAAGTATGTCATCAAAATAGACAACCACAAAATGACCAATGAACTCTCTCAAAACATGATTCATTAAGCGCATGAATGTACTAGGTGCATTAGTAAGACCAAAAGGCATGACTAGCCACTCATATAAACCAAATTTAGTTTTGAAAGCAGTTTTCCATTCATCTCCTTTCATGCGAATTTGATGGTAACCACTACGCAAATCAATTTTAGAGAAAACAGCAGCACCACTCAATTCATCTAACATATCCTGGAGACGTGGAATAGGATGACGATATCGAATAGTAATGTTGTTTATAGCTCTACAATATACGCACATGCGCCATGTACCATCTTTCTTAGACACCAAAATCAGAGGAACAGCACAAGGACGAAGAGAGACACGAATGTACCCTTTATCCAGAAGAGCTTGCACTTGTGCTTGTATCTCCTTTGTTTCGTCAGGGTTGGTCCTGTAGGGGGCGCGGTTGGGCAAGGAGGCGCCAGGGATCAAGTCGATCTGGTGCTCGATGCCTCGTAATGGTGGCAGCCCAGCAGGTATCTCCACCGGAAAAACATCATCAAAGTCCTGCAAAACAGTTGAGACACCAAGAGAAACAGGTTGCATATCGTTAGAAACTAAGACCTCGCCCTTGTACATGAGCACAAGAGGAATGGCTGTAGGATCCTCACTAAAGTCTCTCATGTCTTCTTTGGTGGCTAAAACTAACAAGTTGGGCACTCCCTCACTTTTCATTATATCACTCACGGCTGTTACATTATCTCGTGGAGGTGGCTATTCGAGTTTCACTTCAGTCTTCTGACGAGATTCATTAACAATTTGCTGCGGTGACATAGGCAGTAGGTTGATTTTCTTGCCCTTGAACTCCAAGTGATAAGTATTGGCTCGACCATTGTGATGCACATGTCGATCATAGAGCCATGGCCGACCCAACAAGAGATGACAAACCGTCATAGGAACCACATCAAAATCAATAGAATCCTTGTATGGCCCTATCTCAAAGTTCACACGTACCATGTAATTTACCTTCATCTCACCATTGTCACTTAACCACTGAATATAATATGGGTTAGGATTAGGTAAATATTTCAAACCTAGCTTGGCACATAACTCCTTACTTGCGAGATTGCGACAGCTTCCGCCATCAATGATCACCTTGCAAGCTTTATTGGGACCAACTAGTGCCTTGGTTTGAAACAGGTTGCAGGGCTGAGAATCAATATTGGGCTGCACACTCAACGTACGTGGAGAGACAACAATAATAGGAGAAGAATCAGCATAAGCATCTTCACCTTCATCATCAGAACCAAACGGATCAGCATCTTCTTCGGTCTCATATCCGTTCTCAGTAACCACTATCACTTTGTTGTTGGGACAATCTCTTTTAAAGTGTCCCTTGCCTCCACACGTATGACATAGTTTCTCAGTAGCACGAGTCACGGAGGCACTCGAACCGGAACTAGCGGCTGGTGTGGTAGCGGGACGTCTGGACTGAGCTCCAGAGGTCGCTGGCCTAGTGGACGAGGAGGGGCGAGTAGGTGATGAGGACATCCCATCTATTGATACACCCGCTGTACCTACAGCGGAACACATACAAGGACCCATCACTCGAGCTCGTGCCAAGCAACTTAACTATCAGGTACTTTCGTTTCTTGGAACTCTTTCTCACATACATGAGAATATGATGCTGCCTAAATCAGATATGTTTGTTACTCTTAGGAATGATGGACCTAGCATGGATGAGAGGGACAAGCATTGGAGCATGATCGTGCATGGAGATGGCAGCATGCGTTTGAGGATTGAAGAAGACGCCACGAGTGGAGATTTCAGAACTTTGAAGCCACCATAATGAAGGATGAAGACTTGGACGAAATATACAAAGAGCTACTTCATAATTTTGTCCATAAATACATATGGTGCTGCGTCACTTCTATTTTTGGGCCAGGCCCATGTAAATTTCGCAGCAAATAAGACAGCCACTTTTAGGAGTCCGAATTTGAGGAGAAAAGGCCTGTTAGGGGTCCGTTCGACCACCCAACCCATGGCTGGTCGCACCCCTACCTTTTCCTCCTCAAATACCCCCGTAGCCGTCATTAGAACTCGGATTTTGATTAGACTAAAAGTTAGCCCTTGCTGCAACTACGAGCTCGACTTTTGAGGCCAATCGCCCAGAAGAAGACCGCCTATTCGGAATCCCACCTTTTGAATAAAGCATACATCTTTCATCCGCAATATCTTGATTGCTGTATTAGTTCTTACTTGTTCTCGATTTCAGGTAGGAATTAAGACCCTCGCTGGTCAGGCTGATCGTGCACCCGCAAGATCAGTAACTCCCGGAGATTGTCCTAGCGATTGCATTGGCGCACGAGCTTCGCACGTGTAGTCGGATCGTCAAGCACAAACTCCACCCACCAAATCGACGTATCAAGATCTCATCGAAAGATCGGACACCTTTGCCCTATCAAGTGGTATCAGATTTCAGGTTGCTCGGTGAGATTTACTGTTTTCGTAGTTTAGATTGCATCAGTGTTCATACCTATAAACCACGAAAAAGCCAAAAAATACAGTTAGGGTTAGATCATCTCGTCCCATAAACCATCCGAGCCTTTGCATTGTCTTTTCAGTTCGCATCGTTGAATTTGTGTCTGCATCCGCGTGTCGAGTTGCTGGTCTTAGTGTCTGTTCCTTTAGAGTTTCGAGTTCGATTCACCTTAGTCCCGCCGCCGCCGCACGCTTGCACCACTGCTCCGCCATATCCTTCCACCACCACGCCATATACTTCCGCCACCGCCTTCACATAAGTTCTTGTTCGTTCTTCCCAATTTCATCCGTACCTTTTTCAGAGTCCGTGAGTTAGGTTTCGGTCGCCAGTCAAGAGGAGGAAGAAGAGCAAAAAAAAAAAAAAAAAAAAAAAAAAAGTCAACTCCGCATCCAAGTCGGGTTGACCCGTTCCTACTAGTGCATTCCGAATTCAGTCTGAATTTTGACAGTTCCGTCAGTTTTTTGACGGTTTTCGACAGCAAATTTCAACTGGTCATAACTTTTGCATACGAACTCCGTTTTCGACGTGCGAGTACTCAAAATGTTCGTAGCGAAAAGATCTACGTGACCACCACAACTACGTCATTGTGCGACACCCAGAACTCCCAAAAAAGGCCGGGAAGGCTGAGTTTTTGCCCTCCGAAGTTTCAGACCTGACAATTCCTGCAGATCTTCACTTATATTTTGCTTGGGAGCTGTTCCTTTCTGCTTGTGGGGCCGCGCCGTGACTTCCTTAGTGTTCTCGGCTCGCGTCTCTAGCTTGGTATAGCCTAGGACCAGCACAGTACCGTGGTTGAGCATTCTTTCAACATTGCATTGCTGTTTTGACATTTGCTGTATTTTTGCTACCATATAAGCCTTCCTACAGCTCCACATATTTCTGCACGTGCTTTGTATCGACACCTGGTAATCGCTTGTGCAATTTTGGGAGTCGCTGTTCTTTGCTGGTTGCATATCACCTTCCTCCTGTTGGGTAAGAACTTGTAAGAGCTTTGTATACCGCTTGACGGATTACGCGTGATCCCACCATATTCCGTAGTGCATAGGTATATATATTTGTGCTTGCTTCCACGCTAACCATGACAGGAACCCCGAAGGATGATGTTGATCCAGAGAAGATGACTAGTGCAGAGTTGCATGCCCACTTCACACGGCTGTTGGTGGGGCGTGCACAAGATGTGGACACACGCTTGGGTGATGTTGATTCCAAGCTTTCTGATGCGATGGACAAGATGGCTGGTCTTGAGGCATCCTTCAACACCAAGCTCGATGCCCGGTTCCAGGAAGTCCTGGCCCGTTTACCACCACTGCCACGGCCGGCCGTCCCTGTACCACGTGCTCGCCGCGTTCCTCTTACAGCTGCGGCAGCTGCTGCGGCCGCTACGGAGGCGGCCACCCAGGACGGATATGCTGCTGACGAGGGGGAAAACGAGTTCGAAGATGAAAACGAGCTCGACGAGGACGAGGTCCAACAACCTGCACCTGGCCGTCCGCGGCAATACAACCGCAACGCTCGTCCACCTCCGCGTCCGGTACGTGATGATGACCATGTGGCTAAGCTAAAATTAAATATTCCGCCATTTGAGGGTAGATATAATCCTGATGCATATCTCACTTGGGAATTAGAAGTAGAGCAACGTTTTGCATGTTTACGCTACCCTGAGCATTTGCGTGTTAGTGCTGCTACATGTGAATTTACTGATTTTGCTTCTATCTGGTGGTCTGAATATTGTCGAGTCAATCATGCTAATATTCCTGCTACTTGGCTTGGTCTAAAACATGCCATGCGTACTCGTTTTGTACCTCCACATTATCAACGAGACTTGCTTAAAAAATTAACTCGTTTAGAACAAGGCAAAAATTCTGTACAAGAGTATTATCAAGAGTTACAAACGGGCATGATTCGTTGTGGTATTGTAGAGGATAATGAAGCTATGCTTGCACGTTTCTTTGGTGGTTTAAATAAGGAGATTCAGCATATTTTAGACTACAAGGAGTACAATACTATTACTCGTTTATTTCACCTTGCTTGCAAAGCTGAACTTGAAGTGCAGGATCGTCAACCATCATGGAGAAGACCTAATAATTCTGCAGGTCGTACTTCTTCATGGTCTGCGCGCCAATCAGCTCCACCTTCTCGTGGGGATGCACCAGGTCCTTCCACCTCCAGGTATACCACGCCGACGTCAAGAACGCCACCTGCTCCTGCTCCTGCTCCATCACCATCTGCTGGTCCGACACGGAGTTCTTCTTCCATGGCCTCCACGGGGAAGACTCGCGATATTCAATGTCGCAAGTGTTTTGGGTTTGGTCACATTGAAAAAGAATGCAGAACCAAACGTGTGATGGTGGTACTTGAAGATGGCGAATATGACTCTGCAAGTGATTTTGATGATGATACATTGGCACTTATTGCTGCACGTGATGGTGCCAATTCTGATTCTGACAAGGAGATGGAGGTAATGGGAGCTGAAACTGCTGATCAATACAAGAGCTTAGTTGCACAACGTGTCTTGAGTGTGCAATTGAGCAAGGCTGAGCATGATCAACGCCACAACTTGTTTCAAACAAGAGGCGTTGTTAAGGAGAGAGCTATCCGGATCATCATTGATGGAGGGAGTTGTAACAATCTGGCTAGTATTGACATGGTGGAGAAGCTTGCTCTGCCCACACGACAACGACCTCATCCATATTACATTCAATGGTTTGAGAGCTCCCGTAAGCTCAAGGTAACAAGAACTGCACGCGTGCATTTTACTATTGGTACTTATTCAGATTTTGTTGATTGTGATGTTGTACCTATGCAAGCTTGTTCTTTGTTACTTGGTAGACCATGGCAATTTGATAGAGAATCTGTACATAATGGTAAAACAAATCAGTATTCTCTTACACATGCTGGCAAGAAAATTGGACTTAAACCCATGACTCCGGAACAAATTTTGAAAGATGATCTTGCTAGAGCTAGTAGATTAAAAAATGAGGACAAACATAAGAGTGAGAATCAGATTATTGCTGCAGATTTTGTACCACCTAAGCATTCTTCTAAATCTGATTCTAACCATGCTACTGAAATTCGTTTGAAGAATCCTTGTTTACTTGCTAGCAAATCTGATCTTGCTGAAATTGATGTCAATATTACTCCATGCTATGCTATTATTTGCAAAGAAGTACTGTTTTCATTTGAGGATATGCCTCCTTCTTTGCCACCTGCGGTTGCTAACCTTTTGCAGGAATACATGGATGTTTTTCCACAAGATGTTCCACCTGGACTTCCACCTATTCGTGGAATAGAACACCAAATTGATTTGATTCCAGGAGCTTCGCTGCCCAACCGTGCGCCATATCGCACCAATCCTGAAGAAACAAAAGAGATACAATGACAGATCCAGAGTTTATTGGACAAAGGTTATATTCGTGAGTCTCTTAGTCCATGCGCTGTTCCTATTATTTTAGTACCTAAGAAAGATGGTTCTTCGCGCATGTGTACTGATTGTCGTGCTATTAATAATATTACCATTCGATATCGTCACCCTATACCTCGTTTGGATGACATGCTAGATGAGTTGAGTGGTTCTATTATGTTCTCTAAAGTTGATTTGCGTAGTGGTTACCACCAAATTCGTATGCAATTAGGAGATGAATGGAAAACAGCTTTTAAAACTAAGTTCGGTTTATATGAGTGGTTAGTAATGCCGTTTGGTTTAACTAATGCACCTAGTACCTTTATGAGACTGATGAACGAAGTTTTCCGTGCTTTTATTGGTCGTTTTGTGGTGGTATATTTTGATGACATTCTCATATATAGCAAATCTTTAGAGGACCATTTGGATCATTTACGTGCTGTTTTCAATGCTTTACGTGATGCACGTTTGTATGGTAATCTTGAGAAGTGCACCTTCTGCACAAATAGAGTTGCTTTTCTTGGTTATGTTGTTACAGAACAGGGAATTGAAGTTGATCCAGCCAAGATTGAAGCTATTGATAATTGGCCACAGCCCAAGACGGTCACCCAAGTAAGGAGTTTTCTTGGTCTTGCTGGGTTTTATAGGCGCTTTGTCAAAGATTTTGGTTCTATTGCTGCGTCATTGAATGAGCTCACAAAGAAGGATGTGCCCTTTGTTTGGGGCGATGCACAACAAGAGGCCTTCATGATACTGAAAGATAAGTTAACACATGCTCCATTACTCCAACTTCCTGATTTTAATAAGACGTTTGAACTTGAATGTGATGCTAGTGGCATTGGTTTGGGAGGTGTGTTATTACAAGAGGGCAAACCTGTAGCATATTTTAGTGAAAAATTGAGTGGGCCTAGTCTGAACTATTCTACTTATGATAAAGAATTATATGCGCTGGTTCGGACATTAGAAACTTGGCAACATTATTTATGGCCTAAAGAATTTGTTATACATTCTGATCATGAATCTTTGAAGCATATTCGTAGTCAAGCAAAACTGAATCGTCGCCATGCCAAGTGGGTTGAATTTATTGAATCTTTTCCTTATGTTATCAAACACAAAAAGGGTAAAGATAATATTATTGCTGATGCTTTGTCGCGCCGTTATACTATGTTATCTCAGCTTGACTTCAAAATTTTTGGGTTGGAAACTATAAAGGAACAATACTTGCATGATGCTGAATTTAAAGATGTGTTGCAAAATTGTAAAGATGGTAGGACATGGAACAAATTCATCCTTAATGATGGATTTGTGTTCCGTGCTAACAAACTATGCATCCCAGATGGTTCCGTTCGTCTTTTGTTGTTACAGGAGGCGCATGGAGGAGGATTAATGGGACACTTTGGTGTCAAGAAGACGGAGGATGTTCTTGCTGCACACTTCTTTTGGCCACGCATGCGGCGAGATGTTGAGAGATTCGTGGCACGCTGCACTACTTGTCAAAAAGCTAAGTCTCGCCTTAATCCACATGGTTTATATATGCCTCTTCCTGTTCCTAGTGTTCCTTGGGAGGATATTTCAATGGACTTTGTTTTGGGATTACCTCGTACACAGAAGGGGAGGGATAGTATTTTTGTTGTTGTGGATCGGTTTTCTAAGATGGCACACTTTATTCCTTGTCACAAGACCGATGATGCTGCGCACATTGCTGAATTATTTTTTCGTGATATCGTTCGTTTGCATGGTGTGCCAAATACTATTGTTTCTGATCGTGATACTAAATTTCTTAGCCACTTTTGGAGATGTTTATGGGCTAAGTTGGGGACTAAATTGCTGTTTAGTACTACATGTCATCCCCAAACTGATGGACAAACTGAAGTAGTTAATAGAACTTTATCTACCATGCTGCGGGCTGTTTTAAAGAAGAACTTAAAATTGTGGGAGGAATGTTTGCCTCATATTGAGTTTGCTTATAATCGTTCGCTGCATTCTACCACAAAGATGAGCCCTTTTCAGATTGTCTATGGTTTTGTTCCACGTGCACCTATTGATTTGTTGCCTTTACCATCTTCAGTGCAAAATAATTTCGATGCTACACAGCGTGCTGAATTGATTTTAAAATTGCATGCAACTACTAAAGACAACATAGAACGCATGAATGTTAAGTATAAAGTTGCTGGGGATAGAGGACGAAAGCATGTTGTGTTTGAGGTTGGTGATCTTGTTTGGTTGCATTTGCGCAAAGATCGTTTTCCTGATTTGCGCAAGTCTAAGTTAATGCCACGTGCTGATGGTCCTTTTAAGGTGATAGAGAAAATCAATGATAATGCATATAAACTGGAGCTTCCTGCAGATTTTGGTACGGTAAGTCCTACATTTAACATTGCAGATTTAAAACCTTACTTCGGTGAAGAAGATGAGGTTGCGTCGAGGACGACTTCAATTCAAGAAGGGGAGCATGATGAGGACATCCCATCTATTGATACACCCGCTGTACCTACAGCGGAACACATACAAGGACCCATCACTCGAGCTCGTGCCAAGCAACTTAACTATCAGGTACTTTCGTTTCTTGGAACTCTTTCTCACATACATGAGAATATGATGCTGCCTAAATCAGATATGTTTGTTACTCTTAGGAATGATGGACCTAGCATGGATGAGAGGGACAAGCATTGGAGCATGATCGTGCATGGAGATGGCAGCATGCGTTTGAGGATTGAAGAAGACGCCACGAGTGGAGATTTCAGAACTTTGAAGCCACCATAATGAAGGATGAAGACTTGGACGAAATATACAAAGAGCTACTTCATAATTTCGTCCATAAATACATATGGTGCTGCGTCACTTCTATTTTTGGGCCAGGCCCATGTAAATTTCGCAGCAAATAAGACAGCCACTTTTAGGAGTCCGAATTTGAGGAGAAAAGGCCTGTTAGGGGTCCGTTCGACCACCCAACCCATGGCTGGTCGCACCCCTACCTTTTCCTCCTCAAATACCCCCGTAGCCGTCATTAGAACTCGGATTTTGATTAGACTAAAAGTTAGCCCTTGCTGCAACTACGAGCTCGACTTTTGAGGCCAATCGCCCAGAAGAAGACCGCCTATTCGGAATCCCACCTTTTGAATAAAGCATACATCTTTCATCCGCAATATCTTGATTGCTGTATTAGTTCTTACTTGTTCTCGATTTCAGGTAGGAATTAAGACCCTCGCTGGTCAGGCTGATCGTGCACCCGCAAGATCAGTAACTCCCGGAGATTGTCCTAGCGATTGCATTGGCGCACGAGCTTCGCATGTGTAGTCGGATCGTCAAGCACAAACTCCACCCACCAAATCGACGTATCAAGATCTCATCGAAAGATCGGACACCTTTGCCCTATCAGTAGGAGTCCCCTCAAGTGGCGCTGGGGCAGGGCTAGAAGGTGCCCTGGCAGTGTCTCGACTGGCAGGTGAAAAGCGAGATTTTTGTTGCGCCTCTTCAGCAAGCTGTGCCTCAGCCTCCATAGCATGGTGAAGCAACTGATTCATATCATTGTAAGTATGATGCTGGACGATATTCTTGATAGGAAGTCTGAGTCCGTGCAAAAACCGTTGCATAGTCATCTGACTAGACTCCTGAACTCGCGATCGCTGCATCAACAGTTCCATCTCCTTGTAATAAGCATCAACAGTCAAAAATCCTTGCTTCAGCTGTGTCAATCTATCAAAAATTGAACGCAAATAATTGGTGGGTACAAAACGAGCCTACATGATTTCCTTCATCTCTGTCCATCGCAAAACAGGAAGCTCATGAGCTGCTCGACGTTGTGACAGAATATTATCCCACCAACGCAGGGCATAACCATCAAATTCTGAGGATGCAAGTTTGATCTTCTTATCTTCAGTTTAAGCATGCAAACGCCACAGGTTGTCGATCTTGAGCTCCCAGGTGAGGTAATCCTCCACATCACCTTCACCATCAAATCTGGGTATCGAGAACTTTGGCTTCCCTAGAAAATCATCCTCAGCAGGTATTACACGTCGGGCACCAAGGCCATGTGGGGGCCGACCATGTTGTCCAAGACCACGCCCATGAGCATTGGGGCCTTGATGAGGGGTGACCTCCTGGGAGTGGCCCGATCTTCACGGATTCACGAGATTTGTGGCGGGGAACGAGGATGAACACGAAGAACACGATGAACACGATGAACAAATCGAAGGCAAACACACACACAAGATACACACCGGTTGTCCTCGTTGGCCCGATTCACCAACTCAATAGAATCGCAAGGAAGAGACTCCAAAAGTAGAATTCCTTGTGAGAGATTGATTTGCTAGGAGTAGAATTCCACTTGGGGAAGAGACCAAATCAATGGATAGAATTACACACAAAGTATGCAAGAGATCCACTACAAGGTAGAATTCCCCAAATGGAAGAGACCCCAAACAAAGAGGGATGATGGTTTACTCTAGATTTGAGATCTAGTAGCAAGTTCCCTAAGGGAAAGGGCATGAAGCCATGTTTATCTTAATTCTTGTCTAAACTAGAAAGGGGAAGAGAGAGCCATATAAATAGGCAGCCACGTCCTGGGGGCAACTTGGTAATTTAGGGAAGATTACAAGGGTGGCTTCTAGGCCAAAGGCGCGTTGACTCGGCCAGGCCGGCTTTAGCCGGAGTTAAGTCCGGCTTTAGCCGGTCTGGCCGGCTATAGCCGGTGTTGGGGCCGGCTAAAGCCGGTGGCCGGCTATAGCCGGTGTCAGGGCCGCCTTTAACCTGTCCGTCGCTTGCTCCGACTTCTTCTTCCAGCGTTTCCATGCTTCCTCTTCGTGTTCCTCGTCCTTGGTCGTCTCTCCATGTGGTTCATAACGGACTGCACAAATGATGTTGCCATGAGGTAGCGAACCATTCACCATATGCTCAAGATCAAGAGTGTTTAGGAGCAAATTCACCTTATCATGGAGGGCTTTAGCTCGAGCTCTTGTCATTGGCCCTTGTGGGGAACTTGGCGGTCTTGAGGCAGGCGTGTCCGAAGGCCACCCCACATCATCTCCCCCCCCCCCTTGGGAAAGAGTCGACCTCGACTCTTCATCGATCATCTCACCATGAAAGGGGGATAGGTCCTTGATGTTGAAGGTGTTGCTCACGAGGTACTTGGAAGTTGGAATGTCGATGACGTAAGCGTTGTCGTTGATGCGCTTGAGAACCTTGAAGGGGCCATCACTTCGTGGCTTGAGTTTTGAATTGCGTTCATGTGGAAACCAATCCTTGCTCAAATGAATCCAAACAAGGTCGCCCTCCTCGAAGATGCGTGGAGTCTTGTTCTTGTTGATCATGGCGGTATGGCGATTGACATGGTCTTCAATTGTCTTCCTTGTGCTCTCATGCAAGTTCTTCATGATGTCGGCGCGCTTGGAGATGTCCATGTTGACGCGCTCGTGAAGCGGGAGTGGAAGAAGGTCGAGTGCCGTTGGTGGGTTGAACCCATAGACGATCTCGAAGGGGCTTCGCTTGGTGATTCTATGTTCGGCGCGGTTGTAGGCGAACTCCGCATGAGGAATGCATTCCTCCCATGATTGGGGTTCTTCTTGATCAACACACGGAGTAGGTTCCCAAGACTCCGGTTCACCACTTTGGTTTGCCCATCCGTTTGTGGATGTGATGATGAAGAAAAGAGGAGCTTGATCCCTAGCTTGGCCATTAGGGTCTTCCATAAGTAGCTCATGAACTTGACGTCGCGATCCGAGACGATGCTTGTTGGAAACCCATGAAGTCGAATGATATCCCTGAAAAACAAAGTAGCAATATGTGAAGCATCGTCGGTCTTGTGACAAGGGATGAAATGCGCCATTTTGGAAAATCGGTCAACTACCACAAATATTGAATCATGTCCATTGCGTGTACGAGGCAAACCCAAAACAAAATCCATGCTAATGTCCGACCAAGGTGCATGTGGAATAGGTAAAGGCATGTAGAGACCAAAGGAATTAGTTTTGGACTTAGCTTGTATGCATGTAGCACATCGTTGGACGTGCCTCTCGACGTCTCGGTACATTCTTGGCCAAAAGTAGTGTGTTGAAAGCATTGCATAAGTCTTCTCACGTCCGAAATGTCCCATTAGTCCTCCACAATGTGCCTCTTGCAATAACAACATACGAAGAGAGGACTCGGGAATGCATAACTTGTTAGCCTTAAAAAGGAAACCGTCATGCAAATAGAAATCATCTACCCTTCGGGAGGTCGAGCATTGTTCAAATATGGTTCCAAAGAAAGAATCGGAAGGATACAAATGCGGTAGCTCATCCAAACCCAAAATATGTGTGTCAATGCGAGTGAGAAGGTTGGTATTTTTGCGAGATAAAGCATCCGCGACCACATTTTCTTTGCCCTTTTTGTACTTGATGACATAAGGGAAAGATTCAATGAACTCAACCCACTTGGCATGACGCTTGTTCAAATTTGCTTGGCTTTTCAAAAACTTCAAGGATTCGTGGTCCGAATGGATGACAAATTCTTTTGGCCAAAGATAATGTTGCCAAACTTCCAAAACACGAACAAGAGCAAAGAGTTCTTTGTCATAAATTGAATAGTTGAGGCGTGCACCATCCAACTTTTCACTATGATAAGCAACGGGGCGTCCATTTTGCATGAGAACACCACCAATGCCAATTCCACTAGCATCACATTCAATTTCAAATGTTTGTTGGAAATCGGGTAAAACAAGCAATGGTGCCTCCGTAAGGCGTTTCTTTAGTTCATCGAAAGCATGTTGTTGAGCTTTGCCCCAAACGAAAGGTACATTTTTCTTCGTAAGCTCGTTTAGAGGGCAAGCAATGGTGCTAAAATCTTTAACAAAACGATGGTAAAATCCGGCTAGGCCATGAAAACTTCTCACTTGGCCAACCGTTGTTGGTGTTGGCCAATTCCGTATGGCCTCAATTTTGGAAGTGTCTACTTCAATGCCATTGTGAGAGATAACGAATCCAAGAAAAACCAACTTGTTTTGAGCAAAGTTACACTTTGGAAGGTTTGCATAAAGCTTTTCTTTGCGAAGAACGTGCAAAACTTGCTCAACATGTGAAACATGGTTTGAAAATGACTTGCTATAAATGAGGATGTCGTCAAAATAAACCACAACAAATTTGCCAATGAAAGATCGCAAAACGTGGTTCATAAGACGCATAAAAGTCGACGGAGCATTAGACAAACCAAAAGGCATGACAAGCCATTCATAGAGACCAAGTTTGGTCTTGAATGCCGTCTTCCATTCATCGCCTATGGCCATGCCTATTTGATGGTATCCACTACGAAGATCTATTTTAGAAAATATAGTGGAACCCGCAAGCTCATCAAGCATGTCGTCTAAGCGAGGAATAGGATGGCGATAACGAACGGTAATGGCATTGATGGGACGACAATCCATACACATTCGAAGTGTGTCATCACTCTTGGGGACAAGAATTACCGGGACGGCACAAGGAGATAGGCTTTCACGAACATACCCTTTTTGTAGAAGGTCATGAATTTGACGTTCGATCTCCTTTGTCTCCTCCGGATTTGTGCGGTACGCGGCGCGGTTTGGAAGGGGGGCGCCCGGAATGAGGTCGATCCGATGTTCGATGCCGCGTAGAGGTGGTAGTCCATGAAGAAGTTCGTCCGGGAAAACATCTTGAAATTCCTTCAAAAGAGACAACAAAGGAGGAGGAATCGTGGAATGATCATTAGTAGTTAGAATGGTGCCCTTGCAAATGAGCACAAAGTGTAATGTGGATGGGTTATGGTGTAAAGCCCTCATCTCACTTTTGGTGGCAATCAAGGCGTGGGTGGTTCTATCGCTCATATATGGCTTGTGGCGCTCACTTTCTTTGTTGTGGCTAAGTCGCTCATCACTCAACTCACTTGGAAAAGTAGCTTGTTGGACCCTCGCTAAAGCCTTTGCATTGTCCGCAATGATTTGGCTAGGAGTCATCGGGCTAAGCGTGAAGGTCTTATCGTCTTCCTTGAAGGTGTAAGCATTTGTATACCCATTGTGTATGGCCTTCTTGTCAAATTGCCAAGGGCGGCCAAGAAGGACGTGACACACCGTCATGGGAACAACATCACACTCCACCGTGTCTTCATAAGCTCCAATCTTGAATGTAACGGAGATGGTGTGTTCAATCTTGACATTGCCGGTGTCGCTTAACCATTGCACATGGTATGGGTGAGCATGCTTGCGGAGTTGGAGATTGAGCTTGGAACATAACTCGGTGCTTGCAAGGTTGTGGCAACTTCCTCCATCAATGATCACCTTGATTGACTTTCCATGAATGCCGGCCTTTGTTTGGAAGATGTTGCATCGTTGGTCTTCTAAGTCTTGGGATTGAGTAGTCAACACCTTTGTGACGACAAGTGATGGGCTAGTGTCATGAGTGCATAGCACATGTTCCTCTTCATCACCCATGTCATCCGCTTCCATGGCGACGGCCGCTTGGACAAATGCTTCATACTCATCTTCATCATAGTAGTCAATGGTTCCATTGTCTTTGGTGATCATCACCCTAGTGTTCTTGCACTCAAATGATTTGTGTCCTTGAACGCCACACTTGAAACAAGTTACTTTGGGTGGTGTCGATGATGCCTTGGAGGAGGTTGTTGCAGAAGGTGCGGGAGCTTGAGTTGTTGATTGTGGTGGTTTGGAGAAAGGCTTGGACAAAGATGCAAATGATGGCTTGAGTGTTGGTGGAGTGCTTGCCGAAGAGTTGCGGGAGGCGGATAAACCTTTGGTGCGCTCATACTTGGCATCTTCTTGGAGTTGGCGCTCGGCTCGAGTTGCTTTGTGTACAAGATCACACACGGTGGTGTAAGGGAGGAACTCCACAATGCGCTTGATGGGATGGTTCAATCCATTGAAGAAGCGTGCCAATGTTTGTTCTTCTTTCTCCTCCAACTTTAGGCGCATCATAGTCAATTGCATTTCCTTGTAGTATTCTTCCACGGACTTGGTGCCTTGAGTTAACTTTTGAAGCTTGTTGAAAAGGTCACGGTTGTAATGAACCGAGACGAAGCGGGTTTGCATTTGAAGCTTCATGTCTTCCCAAGTGTCAATTGGTTCCATGAGGTCTTCTTCTCGTTTGGCAACCACTTGTTCCCACCAAATATTGGCATAGCCCTCAAACTCAAGGGAAGCCATGGCGACTTTCTTCTCTTCGGAGTAATTGTGCATGCGGAAGATCTTGTCAACCTTGATGGCCCATGAGAAGTAAGCGTCGGCACCGTCATCACCCATGAATTTTGGTATGGTGAACTTGAGTTTGCCAAACTTGTCGTCCGCATCAAATGGGCGACGAGGAGGTCGTGCATCATCATCATCATCAAATTGTCGACGCGGGGGTATTGCAAAAACGTGTAGGTCTTGGTCACGGTGGTGACGTTGTGGTTGGGGACGCGGTGCTTCATCATTGTGTGGGCGGTGTCGGTGAGGTTGCACACTATCTTCACTTAATGCCCCTTGGCGATCATGTGGAAGTTGAAACACATGGCGGCGATGGTGGTCTTGGTGTCGGCGCCCCTCTTGATCATGGAGAATTGGGCGGCGACCATCATGGTCATGCGGAAGGTGACGGCGACCATCTTGTTGGGGAGGTCGACCAACGGGCCCGGTGGCGTGGGGAGCTTGATGATGGTCCACATGTAGAAGTTGCCGATCTTGATTGAGAATCGGTTGGGCGTCCCGATGAGCTTGAACTTGAGGAGGATGCTTCGCTTGGGGTTGATCTTGGTTGACAATGTGTTGATCTCCTTGGTGTGCTTGGCCTTGGGGTGGGTGGTCCGCTTGTGGACGCTCTTGAGTCTCCTTTCAGGGAGCGTCATGTTGGGGATGCATGTGAGGCAGAGGACGCGGTTGTTGGAGGCGCACTTGGTCATCCACATGGTTGGAGTGGGAAGAAGATCTTGACGAGCGCGACCTTGAGCGGTGATGTTTGCGCGCTAAGGTGTCGACGGTCGACATGAGTTGCTTCATTGTCGTGCTCAAGTCCCCCATTTGTGCTTCGAGCCTTGCGTGCGAGTCCTCCATCCTTTCACTGAGTGTGGCGTGCGAGTCCCCCATTCTTGCGTCGAGCCGTGCTTGTGATTCCACAAAGCCGTCAAATTTTTGGTTGATGTCGCGCTTGAAGGTGGTGAGTTCCTTGTCGGTGGCTTGTTGATGTCCTTGTGTGGTGAATAAATGATTGTCGTTGGAGAGCATGTTGGCCTCAAGTCGTTGGAGGGAGGCATTGATGTTCCCGAACGTTGAAGCATTGGTAGCTTGGAAGGCGTCGAGGCGCTCGGCCAAAGACTCCTCACCGTGTTCCGATGTGTCTCTCCTAGACATGGTTACAAAAGAGAAAGAGATTGGTGGAAAAGGTGAGTTGGTTAGAGGAAAATACACTTGAAACACGTCCCGTAAAAACTATTGAATTGATGAAAACACCCAAGGACAACCGTTATGCACAAGTTAGAACACACGCAAAGGGCTATCTAGTGGATAGGAAGGAAAAGTGTCAAATGCCAAACGAAAATGATCAAAAGAGAAGTGTATTGTCGAATGTGGAGGTGATGCAAAAATTTCAAATGTCAAAAGGGCGATCAACAAGAAACACACACGTGGAGATGGATGGGGTTAGTGCGACGGACAAAAATGAGCACAACAAAATGGTCCTAACAATGACTATGCTCAATGTCGCACTAACACTCGAGAGACCGTGGCTTGGTTGCAAAAAGGAGAAGCAACAAGATTCGCACACTTGCCTCTCTTCTCACTCTCTCTTTTGGCTACAAGCTTGTGGACTCTTTTGTATTTGTGGACTATGGATAGCATATACACACACTATGTGTGATTTCTCTTTCTTTCTCTCTTTGTGTTTTTGTTTGATTGGGAGTATCTCTTTTCTCTTTCTCTTGGTCCACTTCAAAACTTGGTAGTGCTAGATTGAAGCACACACTCTCACAATTCGGGGTCAAGTGTACGATGCTTCGCAACTCTAGGAAAGCCACTCTCAAAGGGAAGATCACCAAAAGAAAAGAGGTTGGCAAAGAAGAAGGAAATATGCGAGTGCCAGTCTAGACCGGCTTTAGCCGGTGTACAGGCCGGCTATAGCCGGTGGCCGGCTTTAGCCGGTTTGGTCTTTTTCGAGAAAACTGGACAGACCGGCTATTTGTTGCGCAGGCCGGCTTTAGCCGGTTCGGACAAATTTTGCACGAGCAGGTCGTCTTTGTTGGCGGAAATAGGGCACAAAAATCCTCAAATCTGGAAAAATTAGGAAGAATTAGGCTAAGGGAACGCAAAGGAAGGTAGATCAGCACTTGAGACACGAAATCTTTGGATCAAAACCACAAAAAACTCAACAAATCTTGAGATCAAAATTCAAGGCAATTTTGGGGCTATTTTTTGGATTTTCGAAATTTATGGTGGAAATCACAAACGAGAGTAAATCCGTGGCAACCAAAAGCTGCTGATACCATATGATGAGGGGTGACCTCTTGGGAGTGGCCCGATCTTCACGGATTCACGAGATTTGTGGCGGGGAACGAGGATGAACACGAAGAACACGATGAACAAATCGAAGGCAAACACACACACACAAGATACACACCGGTTGTCCTCGTTGGCCCGATTCACCAACTCAATAGAATCGCAAGGAAGAGACTCCAAGAGTAGAATTCCTTGTGAGAGATTGATTTGCTAGGAGTAGAATTCCACTTCGGGAAGAGACCAAATCAATGGATAGAATTACACACAAAGTATGCAAGAGATCCACTACAAGGTAGAATTCCCCAAATGGAAGAGACCCCAAACAAAGAGGGATGATGGTTTACTCTAGATTTGAGATCTAGTAGCAAGTTCCTTAAGGGAAAGGGCATGAAGCCATGTTTATCTTAATTCTTGTCTAAACTAGAAAGGGGAAGAGAGAGCCATATAAATAGGCAGCCACGTCCTGGGGGCAACTTGGTAATTTAGGGAAGATTACAAGGGTGGCTTCTAGGCCAAAGGCGCGTTGACCCGGCCAGGCCGGCTTTAGCCGGAGTTAAGTCCGGCTTTAGCCGGTCTGGCCAGCTATAGCCGGTGTTGGGGCCGGCTAAAGCCGGTGGCCGGCTATAGCCATTGTCAGGGCCGACTTTAGCCTGTCCGTCGCTTGCTCCGACTTCTTCTTCCGGTGTTTCCATGCTTCCTCTTCGTGTTCCTCGTCCTTGGTCGTCTCTCCATATGGTTCATAACGGACTGCACAAATGATGTTGCCATGAGGTAGCGAACCATTCACCATATGCTCAAGATCAAGAGTGTTTAGGAGCAAATTCACCTTATCATGGAGGGCTTTAGCTCGAGCTCTTGTCATTGGCCCTTGTGGGGAACTTGGCGGTCTTGAGGCAGGCGTGTCCGAAGGCCACCCCACATCAGGCCTAGTAGATTGGCATTGTCATGGACACTGTCATCATTAGCAAAGTCAGCAGTAGGCTGCACAGGCGGTGGTACCATGGTTCGACGCAGCTCCGCTAGGGATTGGTTCAACTGATCAATGCTGTGCTGGAAAGTAGTGAACTGAGCTTGCATAGCTTGAACAGTATCTGCAGTGCCTTGCACTTTGAACTGGAGTTGCTGATGTGCAGTCATAGCGTCGACAGTAGAACGATCCAACACCCCCTCCAGATGAGTGCGCAGTCCAACAAAGTCTGTCCAAACCACCGGTGTATCCCCATCTTTTTCCTGCATCACATCATAACCACTAGTAGACATGATTAGTAGATTAGTGCACGAAATCAAAAACGTGTGGTGCCGCTCACAACTCACTCAAAAACTGACAAGAAGAGGTAATCTTACCGTTCCAAAGTGAATAGTAGTGCGTACCAGAACAAAGTATCAAGCTCGTGCACGGATGTGATGAAGTGAATACCGAGGGTATAAGAGCGATCACACGACAAACCAGGACTATATGGTGGAGCTGTAGGTATGGTATCCTAAGTACACCGCAAATAAGTCCTAGTGCTGATCGTATGACAAAACCCACGAAACACACACGGTGGAGATAAGAGAGGCAAAGCAACTCTGAAAAAGAGCTCAAGAGATATAAGTGACAACGCACAGTAGCTTGTGTTGCAATGCACAAGAGAGACGCTAGCACTGGCTCGACGAACAGGCACAAGATTGCGCACACGGCAGCAGCCTGATGAGCACGAAGTAGCTAGTCTCGTATGGGTAAGCTTCTAACACGATGCTGTAGACAGGCTGTAGCTAAAGCGATCAAAATCGTGTAGAAAGGACGCTATGTGGACACAGTGGTCACACGCTGTCGCGGCGGAGAAACCGACGAAAAATATGACACGGCAGAGATATACGACGCCAGAAACACATGGCAGCGCGACGGTGACGCGAAACGGACAAAGTAGTTTGTCTTCTTTTTTTAAAGATATATAGGTGCGGCGTGCGTGCACGTCCCCTTTTTTTATTTTTATTTTTACTAAATGAAACTGAAATTTGGGTCTAGGCCTAGCGCTGGACCACAGAAGCGCTCTGGGGTCGGGCGAGCGCTGCCAGCGCTAGCGACCCGAGCGAGACGCTCGACCACAGAACGTGGCTGAGGCCGGGCGAAGGGAATCGCGGGGCGTTTTTCCTTTTTTTTAAACAGCGATGGAACCAGGGACTGCTCACGGCGAGGAAATCAAAACAGATCGGCTCTGCTCGGTGCGATCGGCCACGCTGGGAGGATCGGATCTGCAGGAAAGGCTCTTTTTTTTAAAGGGTTTTTGGCAGGTGACGGCGGACTCCTTTGGAGATCTGATCTACATGATCTCAAGCACGAGCTCAAGCACGTCGACCAGAGGAAGAAGACGACGATCCCAGGCGATGCAAAAGACCACCAAAAGTAGAACTAAGATGCAGAAAAGATTGCTAGACCTAGACTCCTACGGATGGAAGAAAGAAAACGCGAAAAAACGATCAGCGACTAAAACTTAAAACGGTGCAATCTAGGCTATGGCAAAGCTAAGAACCCTAAATTTTTTTTGAGGCTTTTGCTGGATAGGACTGAAAATAAAAACGAATTGTGGGATGGATTTGTGGAGGCTCACCGAGTAAACCGTGGAAATCTGATACCAAGATGATATGGGGTGGCCCGATCTTCTCGTGAGCGATGCGATGGTGATGATGGCAGCGGATGATTGTCGGGGATAACTTCGTGTCACCGATGAACTCTCCTCGCTTGAACCCTGATGCCAATGCAACAGCTCTCAAACCCTGTAGGATATTCACGACTCCACACACTTGCGCACGTAGCCGTCGACCACGAAAAGGTAGTTTGCAATCTACTGATTCCCAATGGAACAACAGATCACACTAAACTTCCAGCAGTATATCACCAAATCCAGATGAATTGGTGCGGAGGAATTCAGATGAATGCTTACAAGAGTTCAACGAAATAATCTGTAGTCTAAACGTGGTCTAACCCTAATTGAGGGGGCACCCAGGGGTACTTATAGGTGGCCGAGCATCCTTAGCAAAGACCTGGCCCAAAACATGCCTAGTTTGGGCCCAAACTGACTCGGTTCGACTCAAACGGGTACATACCGACCCATATATGGGTTCGGCCTAATTTTAGCACGCAGGCTATGTGTGTAGCGCGCCTTAGATGTGTAGACATCGTGTCGTAGGTAGTCCTAGTGTGCCATCACATGCTCGTGCTCATCCAGACTTGATCTCCTTCATGTGGTGATGTTCTCCATGCTTGTGGCGCCGGCCTCCCTCTCCTCCCTCGCGCTCTCTTGCTTGATCACCACGTCGTGCTCCATGTGTTGCATCTCCTCGCTCCCTCGAACCCCTTCTTCTCCAATGAACCTGATCATACATATGAACAAAGACTTAGGCAGTATAAAATTCTCATTACAATAAATATCAGATTCAGCAAGGAGTGAGTTCACCTGCTGTTGTAACAACTTGGCACGGGCTCGAGTAATTGGTCCAATCCTAATCTCATCATTGGACTTATCTTGATCAGCAACAATAGGATCATCAACAGTAGGTGGAGATGGCTGTGTAGTAGGGATGTCCTCATCAGTTAACTTTAATAACTATGTGTGTGCTTGTACTATGTCTGATCTGCCTATGGCAGATAAAAAAATGCTTTTGAACTATTGCACAGTTTTTATCAAGTCTTTTGAAGTGGTTTATGTGCGAAAAAACTGCCAGGCCTATTTTTATGCAACTTGTAGCAGTTTACCATGCCAAAAAACAACACTTTGAAAAAAAATCACGCATAGGACCATGCAATCCGCCATCTGGCTCTTTGTTCTTGACTCGTGAGATGGCGAAATCTTCGCACGAACAATCCGCCAGGGCGACGATACTTAATAGCAACCGTCCAAAACCCTAGCGGATAGCGGCTTAGATTGTCAAAAAGTCACTACTCGGGAATCCACACAAAAAACATCAGGTGGAGATTAAAACACAAATATGCTACATGGACCGCTTATGGCGGATTTAAAAGACACAAGTGCAAGGCACAATTGTGCAAAGGTTCCACACGATCTAAATGAACAATAAAGGAGGTAAAAGACTTAGAGAAAATCAAGAGTGAACCAGATGCTTTATTTCATTGATCATATAGAGGTGCCTATTACAAAGCCTAGGTAAGTGCTAAGTGTAGAAAGGACGTAGCTATGCAATGTTCCATGGATGATCTGTTTCGTCGTAGATATCGTCAGGGTCTCATTGTTTACGCTTCTTACTGGGTCGCTTATCTAGCTCGCGAATATCAACAAGGTAGTAGGAACCGTTTAGTAGAGCTTTGCTGGTGACGAATGGTCCTTCCGAAGGCGGGGATAGCTTGTATGACTTCTGCTGTTTGAGGCGTAGCACCAGGTCCCCTTCTTTAAACGAGTGTTTGCGAACTCGGCGGCTGTGATAGCGGTGGAGGTTCTGCTGGTAGATGGCGGATCTCTGGGCTGCTAGGTCTCTTTCCTCTTCAAGCAGGTCTACAGATAATTGTCTGGACTTCTCTGCATCTTCTTCCTCATAGGCCTCGACTCTTGGGGAATCATACTGGACATCACTTGGCAGGATTGCCTCTGCTCCATAGACTAGGAAGAAAGGGGTAAGGCCCGTCGATCTGTTGGGTGTGGTCCACAGACTCCAAAGTACAAATGGCAACTCTTCTGCCCAGGCTCCAGCTGCTCGATGTAGCGGTGCTTCTAGGCGTGGCTTGATCCCTGACAGGATTAATCCATTGGTCCTTTCAACTCGGCCATTAGACTGTGGATGTGCCACAGATGCAAGGTCAAGGCGGATTCCGTTGTGATGGCAGCATTCTTCAACTTCTCCCTGAGACAAGTTAGAGCCATTATCGGTGATGATGCTATGTGGGATGCAAAATCTCACCACAATGTCTTTGAAATTTTTTAGGGCAGTTTTGCCATCAAGTTATCTGATGGGCTTGGCTTCTACCCACTTCATGAATTTGTCGACCGCTACCAGTAGGTGCGTAAATCCCGAATGTGCTGTTTTAAGCAGACCCACCATGTCCAGCCCCCAGACTGCGAAAGGCCAAGTTATAGGGATCGTATGCAGTGCTGTGGCGGGCATGTGGGTTTGCTTGGAATACATCTCGCAACCTTTGCAGAGCTCCACAATGCGGTCTGCATCTGCCTTGGCTATAGGACAGTAGAACCCATGGTGGAATGCCTTAGCTACGAGCGATCTGGCAGCGGCATGATGCCCACATTCGCCTTCGTGGATCTCCCTTAGTATTTTGATTCCATCCACTTGGGGTATGCATTTCATAAATACTCCTGAAGTACTTCACTTGTAGAGCTGGCCATCGATGATGGTGTATGCTTTTGCTCTACATTTGATTTGTCTCTTTTGGACTTTGTCTTCAGGTAACTTCTTGGTTGGCAGGTACTCTAGGTAGGGATCTGCCCATGGCGGGTTGCATGGAAAAACTGCTATAATGGGGCAGCTCGCTAGTTCTGGGTTTTCTGGATCAACCATCTTAACTGATGGTACATGCAGATGCTCAAGGAATACGCCTGGCGGGACTGCCTTACGGCTGGATCCTAGCTTGGACAGAGTGTTGGCCGCCATGTTGTCTTCTTGTCGTACGTGCTTTATGTCGTAGCCAAGGAAACTTTTGACCATCTCGTCCACTTCGCCCCTGTAGGCCGCCATGACTTTGTTCCGAGCCTTGTATGTGCCAGCCACCTGCTGAGTGAGGAGGTCAGAGTCTCCGCAACACATGATGTATTGTACGCCGATCTCCTTTGCTACGCGTAACCCGTGCAGTAGTGCTTCATACTCCGCGATGTTGTTGGTGGTGGGGAAGTGGATTTCGAGAACGTAGCTGAGCTCATCTCCCTTAGGGGATTTGAGTGTCACTCCAGCCCCCAAGCCGTGTAGCAGCTTTGAGCCATCAAAGTGCATCACCCAATGCTCTGGTTCTGGGATGGGCGTCGTCTCCTGGGCTTCTTTCCAATCCGCCATAAATTCCGCCAAAGCCTGAGACTCGATAGTCGATGTCGAAGGAGGCCAGTTCGATGCCCCACTTTGCAACTCGTCCTGTTGCATTGTTGTTATTGATGATGTCCTTCAGTGGAGCCTTGCTCACCACTGTGATCTTGTGGTCATAGAAGTAGTGTCGTAACTTGCGTGAAGCTAGGAAAACTATGTATGCTAACTTCTGGTAGTGAGGGTAGCGCTGCTTGGATTCCGTCAGGACCTCGCTGATGAGGATTGAAGATTGTTTGGCCTGATCTTTCACGATGCACCTCCTGATCCAATGGATCTAATAGATCTTCCAATCACGTGAACGATACACACAACCTGAAGATGGGGGAACGTCAATCCTGCGAGCAACTCGTCGATGTAGACGAACCTCACGCCGAACAGATGAATCCAACGAGCAACTCGATGATGAACAGCGAGCCTCACGCCGAAGCACAACAATACTTGAATAACAAGCACCTTCACGCATAACACTATATAGTGGATAACTAGACGAACGTCGGAGACGCCATCTCAATATGCCAACCCCAGAGGGATGGAACACACACGTGGGAACTAAAAGTTCTACATAATTTTCAGCCTCCCTAAACCCTAGCCATCCAGCCTCCTTATATAGACGGACAGAAAACTATTGGGCTTGGATAGGCCCAAACCCAAAACATAATCTAAAACCCTAATTGGCCCACAACATGACCAGCCTAAGAAATAACATGAACAGATACAAGTTAATGGCATAGCCTTAGACATAATTATCACATATCGTAGGTCGTCCTGACGTGCCAATCCTCATCACTCGCTGACATAGTAGACTGGTCTCTGGACGCCGTACTCCTGCGCTTCTTCCTTGCATTCTACCACCATGACGATGCTGACGACCCTGTTTGTTGCTGCCATGTATAGTTACATGGGCTCCTCGTCTTCGGGAGCTGCTAGGACTGGTGCAGTGGATAGCACTCTCTTTAGGTCCTTAAGTGCAGCGTTTGCCTCGTCGGTCCAGACGAATTCGTCTGATTCCTTCATCAGCTTGTAGAGTGGCAAAGCCTTCTCGCCGAGGCGACTGATGAATCTGCTCATTGCTGCCACGCAGCCTGTGAGTCGCTGCACGTCCTTCAGGTCATTAGGCCAGTAGATGTCGCGGATATCCTTGATTTTCTTCGGGTTGACTTCAATGCCGCGGTTGGAGACGACGAGTCCAAAGAGTTGTCCTGCTGGTACCCCAAGGCGCACTTTGTGGAGTTGAGCATCATGTTGTACTTCCTTAGGTTATTGAAGGTCTCTTGCAAATCCTCTATAAGGTCGTCCTGCTTCTTGGACATGACAGCGATATTGTCCACGTATGCGTGGATGTTGCGACCAATTTGATCCGCCAGGCACTTTGCATGGTGCGCCGGTGTAAGGGTCAATTGCCCCTAAGTGTGTTTTTGGTAATTAATGACAATCCCTATGGACTAATGTTTTCATTGAGCTTTTTGTGAAGGAATTGTTCATAGGAATTGCTTGAAGTCCATGTGTTGGATTCAAGGCTTGGATGCCATGAAGATAAAGATATATCTTAAGTATTGGCATCAAGATCATTGAATAGAAGAGATAAATCCAATATGATCAAGAAAAAGAAATAAAGATGTTGTTCTGGTGTAGAACTCAAGTATTCCATGCTCTAGCTTATGTGCTAAGCCAAGGAGTCTCAAGATCTTGAGAGTTTGGTTACATGAGAAGAATTCAAGTTATGGCTCTATGTCGAGGTCACGATGGTCTCATGAGTTGAGCCATGGTTGACCAAGACTTAGAGCATGCAATCAAATAAAGAATTCCCTATGCATCTCAAGAAGATCATATGTTTGAAGCTTGTCGTCCATTTGGTTATAATGGACTTGTGAAGATGAGTGTTAACAAAGCTATCCCATAATGGTTTATGGGGGAGCAAATTAAAGTCTTCACGAAGCAACAATGATCAAGTGAAGCATTCCGACTTGATGAGAGCATGAAGCATCATCATCAAGATCAAGCGGGATGCTCAAGGCAAAGGTATGTCCTTGCTAGGTTTTCCTTTTACCGGTCTCAAGGTGTTTGTTGGGAGACCGGGTTATAGGATAGATAGCCGCACTATCAAGAGGGGCTTTCGGTTGGGTAACTTGATCACATCGTCTTAGGGAGCTCAATCCTTTGCATACTTTGCATCTTCCTAGTTTGTTGCTTCTTGGTGTTTCTCCATGTGAGGTTCTTGTGCTTGTTGCTAGCTTTCCAAGAAGTCCAAGTTCATCGAAAACGGAATCCAAATGCATCGTCTATTGCGTTTTCGAGTTGAGAGGTTTTACCGGTTCTTCACTTTGGAAGGTTTCACACCTCTCCACATTTCGTATTTTTCCTCTTGACTTTTCTTGGTGTTTCTCTGCATAAAGTTGTAGTACTTTTTCTAAGCTTTTCAAAAAGTCCAAGTTTGCTAAAAACGGAGTTCGGATGCAAAAGTTATCGCGTTTTCCGTATGAGTGTTTTTGCAGTTTTGCAAATCCGGAGTGAAATCCGGAGCTGCTCCGGGCTGCTCCGGGCTGAGCAGTGGCCGGGTACTCGCTCCGGAGTATTGGCCGGAGCTGCTCCGGGCTCTGCTCCGGGCTGCTCCGGAGCTGCTCCGGGCTGCTCCGGGCTGCTCCGGGATGACCGAAAAATCTCTCTAACGGGCAGTTTTCTTGCCCTATAAAAGGGGGCTTCTTCCCCAACGGTTGAAAAGTGTTCTAGGGTGTTCTTGAGCCTTTCTCTCACCTCCATTGTTGAACCTCTTGAGCTTTCTCCCTCTCTCTTCCCTCCAATGATTCTTGCATATTTTTGAGGGATTTGGAAGAGGAGATCTAGATCTACAATCTCCACCAACTCATTCCTCCTCTAAGTGAGGGGAACCTTTGGGATCTAGATCTTGGAGTCATTGGTTGACCTCCACCCTTGTTCTTCCTCTCTAACTCCTCCATAGCATTTGTTGCTTTGGTGGGATTTGAGAGAGAAGGATTTGAGCACTTTCCCTTGTGTTCTTGCTTTGCATCCTTGCATAGTGTTGAGCTCTCCATTACGATTTGTTCGAGTGAGAGACCGTGAGCTTGTTACTCTTGGAGGGTGACCTCCTAGTTGGCTCGGTGATTGTGCCACGGTGTCCTCTTCGTGGAAGATTGTGAAGAGGCCCGGGCTTCCCCTTCGTGGGAGTTGTGAAGTGGTTGTGGAGCTTGCCATCTCCGGAGTGGAGGAAAAGCTAACCATAAGAAGGGGTCCCTAGCTTCGTGGGGGACTCGGAGAAGAAGGTGAGCCTTCGTGGCGTTCGGGGGCCTTCGTGGTTACCCGCATCTCTCCAACGGTGATTAGCTTACTTTATGTAAGTGAACATCGGGATACATCTTCGTCTCCGCGTGCCTCGGTTATCTCTATACCCGAGTTTATTTCCTTGTGATAGCCATCGTGCTTGAAGTACTTATATCTTGTTTATCACTTGTGAATTATATCTTGTGCTATCTTGCTTATATCTAGTTGTTGTTGTTGCACTTAGTTGAGCCTAGCATATTTAGGTCTTGTGCTTGAAGAAAATAAACGTTAGTTTAATTCCGCATTCCATCAAGCCAATTCCGTAATTGTTTTTAAAACGCCTATTCACCCCCCCTCTAGGCGACATCTCGTCCTTTCAATTGGTATCAGAGCAAGGTCTCTCCTTGTTTAGGCTTCACTGCCTTGAGAGTAAAGATGTCGGCTAGTTATTTGGTGCACAATGACACAATTATTTTTGATGGCACAAATTATAACTTATGGAGAAATTGCATGCTTTGCAATCTTCGGACTTTGTGTCCAAATATAGAGCGATTTCTAGATGTAGGCTTTTCTCCTCCGATGGATCCTCAAAGTCTATCTATAGAGGATGAGAAAAATTTACATCTAGAAGCTCAAGTATTTAATGAAATTTTATTGTCTGTGAGCTCTATAGTTTATGTTTGCTTGATGGGTTCAAAGTGCAAGACGTCTCATGAGATATGGACCAAGCTAGAAGAGTCATTTGGTGGGTCCATTTCACTTGAGGTTGAAAGTGAACCCAAGGAGCTCTCTTCACCTTCACATCATGAAGAGCTCCAAGTTGCTTCCACATCCGGTCGTGATGATTGTTCAAGTTCTTCCACTTCACCAACATGTGACTTGTCACAAGGTAATGATACGGTGAGTGAAGAAATCATATGTGATGTTAGTAGTCTTGTTCTTTGCACCAATGATTCTATTTCTATAAATCCTAATGGTGTAGAGAGTTTGGACCTAAACACTTCTTGCAAGAAATTCTTTACTCATTCTTGTGTTAAAGGTCCTTGCATATCTCCTAAAATTTGCTTGATTAAATTTTGTGATGATATGCTTGTTTCTAGTTGTGACCATACTCAAAATGATTCTATTTCCCCTAGTTGTTGTATGACTAACCATGTAGAGGAAATTAAAGAAAAATTGGGTCACATAATTAAAGAAGAAATCAATAGAGGAACCAAGAAGGTTTCTATCAAGAGAAGGCAATGCTATGAATGCCACGAGTATGGACATCTCGCAAGAGCTTGTCCTACACTCGAAAATGAAGAATGTGCTTCTATTGAAGTTCCATCATCATCTACGCAAGTTCATATGTGCCTTATGGCAAGCGGTTCAAAGGTAACTCCTACTTTGAATCCCGACACATCTCCTTATGATGAGAGTGATGATGATGATGATAATGATGATGATAATGAAGCTTTCTTGCATGAGATGGGAATTGTGTATGCCTCTCTTCGTGGTAATAATGATGCTCGTGCTAAAGTCGAACACTTAATGGAAACCTTGTTTGACCACAAGGAGACCATTAAGGAATTGAACTCCCTTGTTAATAAGGGGAAACGGAGATTCAATCTCCTCAAGCAAGAGCTATCCGAAGAGAAGCATACTAATTCTTGCCTATCTCAATCTATTAAATCTTATGAGCTTACAAATGCTAAATCTATTAATGATGCTTGTGCTACTAACTCTATTTCTTGTGAAGCATCTATATTAAAGGAGAATGTTGAGCTAAGGGCTCAACTTGAGTTGCTAACAAGCAATTATAAGAAATTGGAGGAAAGCCATGAAAAGCTCTCGGGCTCTCATGGGGATCTCTTAATCTCTTATAATGGGCTAAAGTTAGCTCATGAGGCAAGTATCTCTAAGAAAACATCTTGTGAGCCTCATTTGGACATTAGCACCACTTTGAACCAAAATGCTATATTATCTTGTGCTAGTCCAAGTAATTTGTCTAGGCATAATATTGCTACATCTTGTGATGAATTACTTGCTATGCCTTGTTGCTCTAACAATGAAGCTTCTACCTCCTCTAGTACTTGTATTACTACTAACCTTGTAGAGGAAATCAAAGAGCTCAAGGCCCAAGTCACTAGTTTGGAGAAAGACTTGGATAAGCGTCATGAAGGGAAATCCACACTCGATAATATTTTGAGTGTGCAAAAATCCCCTAATGACAAGAGTGGACTTGGATTCAACTCCAATAACAAGAACAAGTCCAAGAGCAACAAGAAGAAGAAGGGCCAAGACCAAGTCAAGAATTTGGCCAAGATTGTTTGCTTCAAGTGCAAGATTGAAGGGCATCATGTGAGATCTTGCCCATTGAAGAAGAAGCACTTGAGTGAGAAGCAACAAGGGAAGCGGGCACAAGGTCAAGCTCAAGTTCGACCTCAAGTTGAAGATAGGCCACTTCCCAAGAAGAAACAAGATGAAGCTTCCCAAATCAAGAAATCAATGAAGAAGAGAAAGGGAAGCACTTGTTGCTATATTTGCCGTGAGAAGGGGCACTTTGCTTCTTCATGCTTAAGCGGTACCTTATCTAATCCTATCATTGTTGATGATGATTATTCTATTAGGAAAGATAAGGATGGCAATGTGTTTGCCAAGTTTGTTGGAACTCAAAGTGGTGTCAAGAAAAGAACCATTTGGGTTGCCAAGCCTATTGTTACTAACCTCTTAGGACCCAACTTGGTTGGGTACCAACAAGCTAAAACTTGATCAATAGGTGTTTATGGAGGGCATTGGAGACTTGGCTACCTCATGAAGAATTAAGGGATCTTCATTAATTTTATTTCATCAAGCCAATTCATTGACACTATCATCTTATATCCAATGTGCCTCTTTGCGGTAACTTGTACTTAACCTCTTTACATTGTAAGTTACTTGCCCCTTTGCATGTTTTGGTTTTGTACCAAGTATGTGTTTGTATATGTTGTTCCTTAGACCTTCTTAACTTGTGTATTCAAGTAGGTGTTGGTTGTTTGGCACATCATATACTTGTGTGTTTTCTTTGAGCCTCTAATGCATCTTTATGGTATCTTATTTGGCTCTTATCGAGTGATTAATGGAACATCCCATTTTGGGGGAGTGATTTGCCATTTTGCATCTCACAATCCTATAAATGTGTGCACATGAGTAATACCACTTAGTATTGATATTGCAAAATTATCTAGTCACTATGTGGTATGACATGCTCATGAGAGATTCAAATTTTATATCTCCATTAATTATCTCTAGTTGGATTTTATTTGCCTCTTGTAGTAAAGAATTGAATATCACATTATGGGGGAGTAATATGCCTTATGCATATCACAAACCTAGGAAATGTGACCATTTGAGGTATTGCCACTTAGAGTTGATATTTTAAGTTATCTTATTCCTAGGTGGCATGTTTGCTCAAACAAGCTCCGTTATTTCTTAAAAGATTTTATTGCTCATTTCTTTGGTCTTGGTTTGAGTAAGAATTCTTGGTGCGGTTTTACTCAAATATATTTCTCTATATCATAAGTAGGAAACCGTTTGCTTCAAGATACTCTAATCATTGCTTTGCATGATTGTTTGTCTATTATTGGAGCTACCAAGAATCCTTTTTCGTGCATGGTTCCCAAATTGGATATTTAACCATATGCCTTTTATTGTGAAGTTGATCTTGAATATCTTTGCAATACACCACCGGGAAATAATTCCAATATGAACTTCTTGTCTTTGACAATTGGTATTCGTATATATGTGTGGTAATTCCTCTAGATCATCTTCACCTTGGAATTTGCATCTTATTGCCCATATTTCTTGCCAAGAAATTATTTTGACTCCCATTGTCTTATTGCCTTCTTGAGGATCTTTTTGCTTGACTTTGTCTCATCTCTTGATCCCCATCAAATGTGTGTTGTTGTAAGACAAACCTTTTCTTTTCGGTACTTGTGCCATTGTGAAAAGTGTAGAGGGTTTGGTTTATTTGTTGGAACCTTGCTCTTTTGGGAGTTAGTTATCTCATTCCTTCTTCTATGATTTATTTGCTCGAATGAGATAAATTGTTGAGCATGCTTTTATTTATTTATTCTTTCATGCTCAATAAGTTGTTAGGTTCATTTGTTGAATTTTATGAATAAATCATTTGTTGATTTGTTCCCTTGATGTCATTTGGACAAATAATGTGTTTTGCCACACCTTTTATACCTCCTTGTATTCTTGGTGTTTTTGTCTAAATCGTATCTTCTTTGGATCTTGAAAGATAGGTGCATGCATATTCTCTTTATGCTTATTTTTGTATCTTAGTTGCTTTCTTTGATCCAATATATATGTTATACTCCGTCAAATCCTAAATGGCTAAGATGTGCATGAAATTCAAATTTCATCTCTAACTATGCACATATTTTTATGGAGTCTATCATATGTATTGTGGTTAGTCTAACCACTTTGGACCCAATAAGTTTGGGGACCAAGATGTACTTAAATGTTGTCTTAGGTACATTGAAGATGCAATGGATGCTTGTCTCATTTATAAGGAAGGTGTTGTCACCATATGATTATTGGAGCCAAGCTAGGATGATCGGCGAACTCTTATCTACTACATCACACCATTGCTATCTCGGTAACAAGTATAACCTTCATGCATACTTTTCTCGCATCCCAACTCTTGTAGGTTGGTTCTTGGCATGATAATATTTATTTGCAAATGTTGCGGTTCTTGCAAAGGTCTTATAAAGAAATATCTTTATTTCATATGTGAGCAAGTTGAGATGATTGCATATGACGGGAAGTATATAAAATCATGTTTATGATTCACCAATCCCAAATATGCCATTTTAGCAATTTATTGCATATTAATTCCTCAACGCTCTCTCATGTGCAATATAGATAATGTTGCAAGTTGTACCCTTCTTTATTATGCTTGTTGCCTTTCAAAGCATCCCGACTATCTTTTGATCCCTTATTGCTAGTTGTGATGGCTTTGATGATTTTGCGTGGGGAGTTTATTAATATACCATAATGGAAAATGGAGCCTTGGGCTATATATGCTTTCTAGCAAAGCTATTTGGTATATTCTATGACTCTCTCTTGGATATCATGTCTTCCTTAATTTCAACTAACCTCTTGTGTATACATGTTTCTTTGTGGATTGTTCATCATGATTTTTTGTCCACTTAGAAATGTATATGCATAAGAGTGTTAATTTCTTCCCTTGATATCCTCGTTCTTGGCCGACCATCTTTCTTATCCATTTTGTTCTTGATGGTGTTGGTAAGAACTTGATTTATGAGTGCTTGTTTATTCTTTATTGCTTCTTCTCGCACTCATATCTTGTGAATCTTTTTGGACTAAAGTTCACTTTGATAAGCGTATTGATCCTTTTGTATTCTTTCGTGCTCATGTTTTGTTTTAAATGATATATAGGGAGTGAGGATTCCATGTTTGTGCATATTGTATTCAAATGCAACAAAAATTTAAATTTATGCATGGACCTTGGGGAGCTTCCTTATTTCATTTAAAGCACCTACTAGCTCTTATCATCACATCTCCTTGTGTCCAATTGGTTCTTTGGGTCTCTTGATTGCTTGCTTGCTTCATTCGTTGAAGTTTCCTTCACTATGTCATCTTTTTGCAATCTTTGATCCTCAATATGGTTTGACTTCCTCCAAATATTATTAATTTGATAAGTGCATATGATTTCACTCATTTTTATGAGAAATGCACATCTTGGGGAGGAACTCATACTATATTGGCCTTCTAAATTCCTTCATCCATTTTGGCAATCGTTGCCAATGGGGGAGAAGTTTAGAGGGTTTAAGGGAAATGGTTTTTATACTTAAGTTTGGTTTGTGCTTAAGTGTTTTACCTTTCATGCATCTCTTCTTTGTTAGATGTTTTGCATGGTTGAATATATAGTGTAAACTCCATCAAAGGTTTATCTTGACAATGTATGCAATGAAATTCAAGTTCATCACACGTGCATATATTGTGGGGGAGTTTGCTCTATATATTTTGGTTGCACTCACATCAACCATATTTGTTGTAGTTTATGTGAGTACAATTGATTTTGATATGCGGTAGTAGCTTTGTGTTACTTGACCATATCAAATACAACCTCTTGTATGCAATTTATTCCCGGATAAGTTGCATATTAGTTTCTATCATTCATTATATAAACCCTCTTGTTGAGATTGTCATCAATTACCAAAATGGGGGAGATTGTAAGGGTCAATTGCCCCTAAGTGTGTTTTTGGTAATTAATGACAATCCCTATGGACTAATGTTTTCATTGAGCTTTTTGTGAAGGAATTGTTCATAGGAATTGCTTGAAGTCCATGTGTTGGATTCAAGGCTTGGATGCCATGAAGATAAAGATATATCTTAAGTATTGGCATCAAGATCATTGAATAGAAGAGATGAATCCAATATGATCAAGAAAAAGAAATAAAGATGTTGTTCTGGTGTAGAACTCAAGTATTCCATGCTCTAGCTTATGTGCTAAGCCAAGGAGTCTCAAGATCTTGAGAGTTTGGTTACATGAGAAGAATTCAAGTTATGGCTCTATGTCGAGGTCACGATGGTCTCATGAGTTGAGCCATGGTTGACCAAGACTTAGAGCATGCAATCAAATAAAGAATTCCCTATGCATCTCAAGAAGATCATATGTTTGAAGCTTGTCGTCCATTTGGTTATAATGGACTTGTGAAGATGAGTGTTAACAAAGCTATCCCATAATGGTTTATGGGGGAGCAAATTAAAGTCTTCACGAAGCAACAATGATCAAGTGAAGCATTCCGACTTGATGAGAGCATGAAGCATCATCATCAAGATCAAGCGGGATGCTCAAGGCAAAGGTATGTCCTTGCTAGGTTTTCCTTTTACCGGTCTCAAGGTGTTTGTTGGGAGACCGGGTTATAGGATAGATAGCCGCACTATCAAGTGGGGCTTTCGGTTGGGTAACTTGATCACATCGTCTTAGGGAGCTCAATCCTTTGCATACTTTGCATCTTCCTAGTTTGTTGCTTCTTGGTGTTTCTCCATGTGAGGTTCTTGTGCTTGTTGCTAGCTTTCCAACAAGTCCAAGTTCATCGAAAACGGAATCCAAATGCATCGTCTATTGTGTTTTCGAGTTGAGAGGTTTTACCGGTTCTTCACTTTGGAAGGTTTCACACCTCTCCACATTTCGTATTTTTCCTCTTGACTTTTCTTGGTGTTTCTCTGCATAAAGTTGTATTACTTTTTCTAAGCTTTTCAAAAAGTCCAAGTTTGCTAAAAACGGAGTTCGGATGCAAAAGTTATCGCGTTTTCCGTATGAGTGTTTTTGCAGTTTTGCAAATCCGGAGTGAAATCCGGAGCTGCTCCGGGCTGCTCCGGGCTGAGCAGTGGCCGGGTACTCGCTCCGGAGTATCGGCCGGAGCTGCTCCGGGCTCTGCTCCGGGCTGCTCCGGAGCTGCTCCGGGCTGCTCCGGGATGACCGAAAAATCTCTCTAACAGGCAGTTTTCTTGCCCTATAAAAGGGGGCTTCTTCCCCAACGGTTGAAAAGTGTTCTAGGGTGTTCTTGAGCCTTTCTCTCACCTCCATTGTTGAACCTCTTGAGCTTTCTCCCTCTCTCTTCCCTCCAATGATTCTTGCATATTTTTGAGGGATTTGGAAGAGGAGATCTAGATCTACAATCTCCACCAACTCATTCCTCCTCTAAGTGAGGGGAACCTTTGGGATCTAGATCTTGGAGTCATTGGTTGACCTCCACCCTTGTTCTTCCTCTCTAACTCCTCCATAGCATTTGTTGCTTTGGTGGGATTTGAGAGAGAAGGATTTGAGCACTTTCCCTTGTGTTCTTGCTTTGCATCCTTGCATAGTGTTGAGCTCTCCATTACGATTTGTTCGAGTGAGAGACCGTGAGCTTGTTACTCTTGGAGGGTGACCTCCTAGTTGGCTCGGTGATTGTGCCATGGTGTCCTCTTCGTGGAAGATTGTGAAGAGGCCCGGGCTTCCCCTTCGTGGGAGTTGTGAAGTGGTTGTGGAGCTTGCCATCTCCGGAGTGGAGGAAAAGCTAACCATAAGAAGGGGTCCCTAGCTTCGTGGGGGACTCGGAGAAGAAGGTGAGCCTTCGTGGCGTTCGGGGGCCTTCGTGGTTACCCGCATCTCTCCAACGGTGATTAGCTTACTTTATGTAAGTGAACATCGGGATACATCTTCGTCTCCGCGTGCCTCGGTTATCTCTATACCCGAGTTTATTTCCTTGTGATAGCCATCGTGCTTGAAGTACTTATATCTTGTTTATCACTTGTGAATTATATCTTGTGCTATCTTGCTTATATCTAGTTGTTGTTGTTGCACTTAGTTGAGCCTAGCATATTTAGGTCTTGTGCTTGAAGAAAATAAACGTTAGTTTAATTCCGCATTCCATCAAGCCAATTCCGTAATTGTTTTTAAAACGCCTATTCACCCCCCCTCTAGGCGACATCTCGTCCTTTCAGCCGGTACGTTGCTCCTGCGTTTTTTGGACCGAACGGCATTGTCACATAGCATACGTGCCATAAGGTGTTACAAACAAGGTAGCAAGCTGGTCGGATTCCTTCATCTTGATCTGGTGGTAACTCGAGTAGGCATCTAAGAAACATAGCAGTTCCGATCCCGCCGTCGAGTCAATGACTTGGTCAATGCGAGGCAAGGGAAAAGGATCTTTTGGACACGCTTTGTTCAGGCTAGTGTAATCTACACACATGCGCAGAACCTTTGTGTTTTTCTTAGGAACTAACACAGGATTTTCCACCCACTTTGTATGGATCACTTCTTTGATGAAGCATGCTTTCAATAGCTTGGAAATTTCCTTTGCTATGGCGCGGTGTTTTTCATCTCCGAAGCGTCTCATTGCTTGTCTTACTGGCTTATAGCCAGGGATTATTTGGAGGGCATGCTCGGTGAGTTCTCTGGGTACACCTGTCATGTCAGATGGCTGCCATGCGCCCAGTTCTCACGGAGGAACTCGACGAGCGCGCTTTCCTATTTGGGGGACAGATTTGTCCCGACTGAGGTGGTCTTGGCGGCGTCGCTAGCGACAAGTTCCACCTTCTTTGTATCAACTGTAGGCTTGAAGGTGGGTGGGGAGGCGGAAACTTCTTACTTGGATGCCGGCATCTCCACGGGGTCCGTGGTGGCATGGATTTCCTTGAATTCCTTGCCAAAGAACACAGCTTCCCAGAAGGCGGCTTCTCCGTCCTCGCACTCCTTGGCCTTCCTGAAGCTGCCATAAATGGTGATGATGCCATCAGGACCTGGCATCTTCAGCTGGTTGTAGATGTAGCATGGCCTGGCGTGGAAACTGTGGAAAGCAGGGTGGCCAAAGATCATGTGGTATGTACTCTTGAAAGGGACCACCTCGAAGGTTATGGGGTCTTCGCGGTAATTATTTTCATCACCGAAGGAAACCTTGAGGGTAATGGACCCGAGGGACTTAGCTTGGCGGCCAGGTTCCACTCCATAGAAAGTGACAGCACTATGGCGGAGTTGGGTTTTGGTGAGGCCTAGCTTTGTCAGGGTTTCCACGTACATGATATTCAAGCTGTTGCCGCCATCCATCAGACACTTGGAGAACTCGTAGCCTTGGATTAGGGGGTTAACTACCATGGCATAGTATCCGTCCGGGATGTGCTCTGGATGATCTTCGCGGCTCCATTGCACCAGCATCTCGGACCATCGGACCTACTAGCGGACTTTGGGCATGGTGGCGTTCAGTGAGCGCATAGCGGCTCGCTGCGCCTTCGCCGTGGGGGGACCAAGGAACGTGTGACAGGCTCCCTTTTTAGTATTCTTGTATGGGTTACCCGTGCCAGTTCCACCCTGGCCTTTTTGGCGGGTTTGGGCGCAGGGTCTTTGATGACCCACAAGTATAGGGGGTGTATCGTAGTACTTTTGATAAATAAGAGTGTCGAACCCAACGAGGAGCAGAAGGTGTTGACAAGCGGTTTTGATCAAGGATTCACTGTAAATACTTGCAAATGGGTTTTTAGGGATATTTGGTAATGCTAATAAATAAAGCACAAGTAAATAAAAGACAATAATAGTAATTGCTGCAAGTGGCCCAATCCTTTCTAGAGCAAAGGACAAACCGACACACGTTCCTGAGGACACACGGGAGTTTCTGTCTAGAGCTTTCGCTTCATGCTGCTAAGTAATCTTCATTGGTTTGGTAAGTGTTATGGGAGTGAACCTGTGCTAGCGTACTACCCTTACTAGGACTAATACACACTTGTGGTTATACCCCTTGCAAGCATCCGCAAATACAAGAAAGTAATTAAGATAAATCTAACCACGGCCTTAAACTCTGAGATCCTATGCTCCCTGGTGCAATGGTTTCCTAACGGGGGTTTAGGTTTCTGTCGCTCCGGCAACCCCACAATTAGTAGCCAAATACACAATGCATTCCACCAGGCCCATAAAGGTGAAGTATCATGTAGTCGAGGTTCACATGACACCACTAGTAGAATAGCACCACAACATATAAATATCAAACCATTAAATATTACTCAACATAGTTTCACTACTAACATCTCGACTTATTCCATGTCCTCAAGACCTAAACAAACTACTCACAAGACATCATATGGATCATGAACAGATGTGAAAAAATGGTAAATAACAATCTAAACATAAACCTTAATTCAACAGTTCCACTCAATAGCATCAACTACAAGAGTAATCAACACCGGGAAAGTTTCCCTTAAGAATTTGACAAGATTCAACCCAAGTTGTTACAGCGGGATGGCGTGGTGATGGTGGAGATGGAGGTGCTGATGATGATGATGATGATCCCGATGAAGTCCAGCGCAATGGTGATGACGATGGAGACAATATCCCCTCTCTGGGAAGGAATTTCCCCGACAGACTTCTGCTTGCCAGAGAGCTTTTCTCTCTCGGTGTTTTCCGCCCCGCAGAGGCGGCGGTGTCTATCTCTGATCCTCCCACCCTTGACTTAGGTTTTCAGGGACGACAATATACGTGAGAGGGCGATGACAGAAGTGGGCTAGGGTGGCCTCACCCCCAGGGTGGTGCGGCCAGGGGCTGGCCTGCGCCACCTGGTGGTGTGGGCCCCCTGCTGCTCCTTTCGCTCTCCCCTTTTGGCTACTTTCATCTTCTGGTAATATATGAATTTCTGGGTATTTTCCTGTAATTGTTGATCTTCAGAAATATGGTGTCTTGACGGTCCTTTTTCCAGCAGAATCCTGACTCTCGCAGTAAGTTCTCCATTAATCATCAAACATGCAAAAACAGAGGAAACAACATTAGTATCACCTCTAAATATGAAATATATCAATGAATAACAGTAAATTTTGATATAAAATAGTGGTGCAAAATGGACGTATCAACCCCCCCAAGCTTAGACCTCGCTTGTCCCCAAGCGAAAACTGAACTCGGTAAAATGACCACAAGTTTATGGAGTGAAGTGTCGATAAACAAAATACGGACAAGAAGCATCACATTTACGAAGGCACAAGTCATAATAGACAGCAACTTCCCTTCATATAGCTAGACTTGCAATAAGCAAAGGGAATCACAATAAAGATGCACAAGGAAAATCATGATTGGTGATGGCAAACTTTTGTTTTTGGTCAGAGAACAACGAACAGACTATATTTATTTTTGAATGGAGCCTTTTATATCAGATCTAACAAGGCAAAAAGTCACATGCTCAACGAAACAAACTCTTCAAAGTCACAGATAGCTTTCAAAGATATATTCTTTCAGATAAAAGCATCGTACAAAACAAAGGAAGATAGGAAACATGATCGAACAAATCAACATATGGATGAATGAAACATAACAACTCAAATGCTTGCTTGAGATAGAGGGGAATAGGTTGACTCAACATAAAAGTAAAAGATAGGCCCTTCGTAGAGGGAAGCAGGGATTAAACATGTGCTAGAGCTTTTCATTTGTAAAACAAAGATAAAAGTTGGTTTTGAGAGGTGGTTGTCTTTGTCAACGACTAGCAACGGAGTTCTTGCCATTTTCCGTACTAAACAAGTGAGAGCAGTTCCGAAATGTTGATTAATTGGCACAATTGTGCTCTTTTATAGCTTGGCACTCCTCCCAACTTTTCTTTTCTCAAACCATGGCTAACCGATTCCATCGTGTGCCCACCAACTTTCACATACCATGGAGGAGTGCCTTTTTCTTTTCTTTTCTTTATTTTTTTAGATTACAATGGTCGTACTAGCTCCCTTGCAAAATTAGTGACGAACAGATGAAGCATGCAAGTAGAGGGGTACTCAATTTAGTATGGAAGATGAAAACTCAACCACTATATCCTCATGAGCTAAAAACAGTGGCACAAAATAAGAAGTAGTTGAAGGTTTTTGAAACGTAGCACATGAAAATTTACTTGCATTGTCTTGAAATACCATGCATACGAATTTATAGTGGACTCTCTGGAAGTAACTTGGTTTTTGGGGATTGGATGCACGAGAAGTATTCCCTCTTAGTACATTTTTTTGGATAGCAAGGCTGGGTAGCAAGCATAGGAGTTGCATGAAACAAGCAAACATATATGTGATAGAAAACAATCATGCAAACTTCCTTGAAAGTACAAATGATTTTAACTTGAGAATACTAATGCTTATGAGCTAATCGATGAAGGAAAACTGAAATGATGTATCTACAAATGCTTCCTTCTTTTTCTACTCAAAACCTCAAAGTATTATTGCTACTGACCAAGCTAAGTTTGCCAAAACCAACTAGATTTACTCATGCTCCCAAAGTGATAACAATACTAATCAACAAGACTAATCATATAAGAAAGATTGCTAACTAAAATAAAGTGTGCAGAAAGCAAATGATAAGACATCTCATTAATATTTCATATTCGCAACTCACACCAAGGGATACATAGATAACCAACTAAAGGAGGATACTTCCACACTGCAAACTATTCTATAAGATAACTTCTCTATTCATGATATGACTCTACTTGAAAAGTAAATGGGTAAAAGGGTAATGATGTGATACCGCTGCACTCCCCCAAGCTTGGAACAAACCAAGGGGATGCCAATACCATTGACGAATTACTCCTTCAGTGGCGGTGGTGCAATCATAACTGGGGCAAGGAAGATCTCTAGCATCCTGCGGAGCCTGCTGTTCTCCTCTTGAACTATCTCCACCTCCCTCTTCAAAACTCGGTACTTAGCGCAAAACTCATCAGTGACCCGACGAGTTTCCTCTGCTGAAGGGAAGGAACTCAGGTCTGGGATTGGTGGTATTGGTCCCTGCATATTATGAGAAAAAGCACGTCCAACGTTAGTTGATCCTACAAAAGTAGGTTCTCTTGCCCTTGATCCTCCAGCCATATGTCCTTCCTTCAGCTTGGGGTCTTGGAGATCCTCTTCCAAAGGCTTCTTGTCCTTGTCGTTGCTTGCGGAGGCCATAATGCCTCTAAAACTGAGAAAAACTCCTGACAGAAATAGATCTGATGTGGGGTGGCTTTCGGACCTCACAACATCATGTGCGTCAACAATCAAGTCCGACATCATCGAGGCGTGGAAGAGAAGGAAGAAGAAGAGCAACCGGAAAGAAGCTTGGAAGCGCCGCAAGAAGAGGTCACGGCTAAAGCTGGACCGGCTAAAGCCGGTCCCACACCGGCTAAAGCCGGCCCACCGGCTAAAGCCGGCCTTAACCCCGGCTATAGCCGGACTGCTCGAGTCGGCCATGTCTTGGCCTTGAAGCCACCTATGTTATCTTTCTCCCTAGTGACCAAACTACCCCCTAGCTCGTGGCTCCCTATATATATGGCTCCCCCTCCCCTAGAGATAAGATAGAAATGAATTAAGATAAGAATTGGCATGATGCCTTCTCCCTTGAGGGAACCCAACTAGATCTACATCTAGGAATCACCCTCCTTGTTTGGGATCTCTTCTAGTTGGAGAATTCTACCTTGATTTGGATCTCTTGCATACTTGTGTGTGTAATTCTATCCAATTGATTGGTCTCTTCTCCAATTGGAATTCTATTCCAAGCAAGTCAATCTCTCACAAGGAATTCTACTCTTGGAGTCTCTTCCTTGTGATTCTATTGAGTTGGTGAATCGGGCCAACGAGGACAACCGGTGTATATCTTGTGTGTGTGAGTTTGCCTTCGATTTGTTCATCGTGTTCGTCGTGTTCATCGTGTTCTTCGTGTTCATCCCCGTTTCCCGCCTCAAATCTCGTGAATCCGTGAAGATCGGGCCACACCTCGGGGGTCACCCCACATCATATGGTATCAGAGCCAGGTTTTGGTTGCCACGGATTTATTCTCGTTTGTGATTTCCACCATAAATTTCGAAAATACAAAAAATAGCCCCAAATTGCCTCGAATTTTGATCTCTGGATTTGTTGAGTTTTTTGTGGTTTTGATCCATAGATTTGTTGTCTTGGGTGTTGATCTACATTGCCACAAATTTTCTAGCCCCAATTCCTCTTATTTCGCTCAGAATCATCGATTTTCTGTCCAAATTTCCGCCCACGTCGACGAACTCTTCGAGCAGATTTTCTCGAAAAAGTACGAGCCGGCTAAAGCCGGCCCTCAGACCGGCTAAAGCCGGCCCAGTCCATCCGCAGGTCAACGCCATCAATCTCGGCCTCATCACCCTGCTCGCTACGCCCCCCGCTCGCCCCCAGCTCGCTCAGGCCGTGCCGCCCGACCACGCCTCTCACCCGCCCAACGCCGTGCTCGCCCCGCCTGCACACACCTCGCCCGCTTGGTCCAGCTCCCCTGCCCAGCTTGCCCAGCTCGATCCTCCGCCTGCGTCCAGCTCTCACCGCGCCGCCCGCCTCTTTCACTCCACCGGCTAGCAACAGCCTCCAGCTACCGCCCCGCGCTGCTCCACCCGCATAGCGCCAGGCCACCACCTCACCTGCAGGCCCACGCCAACCACTGCCACCACCTGGCCCAACTCCACGCGCACCACACCCAGCCCCAACCCGACTCCAGCGCCTCGCCCAGCCGCACCATCTGCGCGCCTCGCCCACCGGGCCCCCCAGCTCGCCCCGCTCGCTCCTCACCTCGCCGCCCCTCGCTCCTGCTGGTCCACGCCATCTAGCCCCATCCCAGCGCGCCCCCGCCGACCGCCCAGCTCGCCGCCCAAGCCACTGCCCCGCCTCCGTTTTCATTTGCCCAGCTCTACGCTCCTCCAGTGCGCGCATCAACAAGACCGGAAATAGCCGGTCGTGACACCGGCTAAAGCCGGTATACATCCCACGATAACTTTTTGTTCCCGTTTAACACCATAATACCCCTTTTGACATCCATTTGACACTTTGACTCCAAATCCGGCGTTATCTTGACACAAATTTTGACAACTTTTGTGAGTCCTTTTTGCCCCAAATTTTTGGGAATTGACAAGTGTGTTTGTATTTCGGTTTTTGCGTGCCTTGTTCGTGCCAAGTAATACCGCACCTACATCAACATCGCGACAACGGCATCGGTGCACCGGTACTCCGACTAGTCTTTTGACTCCATCTTCATCAACATCACCGCAAGTTGTGTGTTTTGACACCGCCTAACATTTGCATAGGTATAACTTGTACCACCTTTGTAACCTATTTTCTTCCTTTGTGTACCTATCCTATTGAGAGTGGCTTTTCGAGTGTTGCGAAGCATTGCACAAGTGTTCACGACCGTGAGAGGGTTTGTGTGTGTGCCTAAGTTGACCAAAGCTCCAAAGCAAGCTCGGTGAGAGAGATACACAAAAGAAGAAATAGCCTTTGTGTGCCATATATAGATAGCAAATAAGCTTTTAAGCATCGAAACACCAAAATACCAAAAAGAGAGTGTGTTCCACCGATACAAAGGAGTTCAAAGCTTGTAAGCAAAAAGAGAGAAAAGAGAAGAGTGGCATCTTGTGCAAATATTGTTGCTTCTTTCTTATGCAACCAAGGTACGGTCTCTCTTGCGTTGGCGTGACACCGAGCTAATAGTCTTCGTTAGGACCTTTTTGTTTTCTTGCTCACTTCTTTGGTCGCGCTAACCCCATTATATCTTTTGTGTGTGTTTCCGTGTTTCCTTGACGTAGATCATCGTTCTTGACATTTGCCTTTGGATTTTACCCACATTTGACAATAGACTTTTCTTTTGATCATATTCGTTTGGCTTTTCCACATTTCTTACCCATCCACTATATAGCCTTTTGCGTGTGTTCTAACTTGTGCACCACGGTTGTCCTTTCGGTGTTTCATCCATTCAATAGTTTCTACGGGAAGTGATCTAATTGTGGTTTTCTAACCCCCACCACTTCTACAAACATATATCTTGCCTTGTGTGAGCAATGTCTAGGGGCAACGGAAGTTATCATGGAAAGTTCACGGAGGACTACACCGACTACGACATCGACTACTACTCACGCATGGAGGGCATGGGCGACAACTTCGACTACATGAGCAAGATGGACAAGAAATGCTACATCGACGACAACTTTGACTACATGAGCAAGGTGGACAAGAAACGCTACGACAACTCCATCGACTACGACAAGCGTGCATGGGCACATCAAGATACTCGAGACCATCACATAGTTCACCAATCACAACGCCAACATGATCTTCCTCATCGCACAAGGTTGAGCTCATCAAGATCTTCTTCACGCTCCAATCATGTGGGTGACCATGAGCGTCGTCGCCAACCTCAAGAGCATGGTGCTAACCACAAACAACCTACATGGTGTCCATGCCTTGAAGAGCCCATTTACGACAACGTCCACGACAACTCCTCGAGGAGGACCACCTCAAGAGCTCCAAGATTGCCAAGTCATGAGATGTCCTACCAAGATGCGACGTTATCTCCAATGGTGTCTCCCGTACCACATGCCACCACCGCAACGGCTCCTACAATATGGTCTCATCGCCACGAGAAGCGTTCCAAGGATCATGATCGTCACCATCAAAGCCATCATGAACATCCTCACCAAGATCACGATGGAAAAACAAAAGACCCTTGGCTCGAAAAGTACAACGCCGAACGCGCCACCATGGACAAAGAGCGCTCCACAAGGAGTAAGGAATGGGCCGCAAAGATGACGGAATTGGACGCAAGGCTCACCGCACGAATGGCGGAACGGGCCGCACAGATGGCAGAATGGGAAGCGGAGCTCACCGCAAGGAATAAGGAATGGGCCGCAAGAAGGGGGATGTCGGACGCCGATCCCGCCGAAATCAGGAGACTAATCATGTCGTCTGTCGACAACTTTGTGCGCAATCGACAACCTCAACCTCAAGAGCATCGTGCAAACCAAGAACCACATATTGATAGCCTATGTGAGAGGAAGAAACCTACCCCACGCAAGGATGAGAGCCACACACCTTGAGAACAAGAGTGATACACCACATGAGTTGAGTGAGGACATTTTGCTTTCTAACAACTTAACCTCTACTCCTCTTGTGTTGTCTTCTCCTTTGCTAGGTTGCTCGGATGATGATGTCGTCCATTCCATGGAGATGAGGGACTCCACTATATGTGAGATGAGTGAATCCACTATACGTGAGATGAGTGATTCCACTATATGTGAGAGTGAGTGCTTCCACTTTGAGAGCATGAGTGATACACCGAGTGAGACAAGAGTGGTAGTTGATAGGTCAAGTGAGGCCATTTCGATTTCTAACAACTTACCCTCTACCTTGAGTGTGTTTTCTCATGTTGCAATAGATCCCATGGATGAAGCGATGCCAACCTTGGACAAGATGTACATGGTGCATACACTTGATGATAATACACCATGCTTAGAAGATGATGAGCATGTCGACCACATGGAGCCACCTACTTCAACAACACCTACATCAAAGGAGTGTGACAACAAAGGTAACAACATAGGTGTTGGTGATGCCTTGATTCCCATGAAGATGCTAAGCTATGAGTGCTTCACTTTATCGCCTATTGCATGCAATATGTTGAACAATTGCTCTTTCCCATATATTGCTTGCAATGATGACAATGATGCTTGTGTTGTGACAACCTTGCCGAACAATTGCGCTTTCCCTAGGTTTGTCGACAACAAGGATAAATTTGTGAACATGTTTTGTGCCCAATGCTTGCAATATTCTTCAATTAATGCAACCAAAATGTTGAACAATTGCTCTTTCCAATGTTTGGTTTGCAATAATGTTATTATGTTTGACAATGAGAAGGCCCCCATAGCTCTCTCAACTAATGAAGAATTTGCATTTGCACATGATACGCATGTTCCCATATATACTTTGCATAATCACCATGAATATTATGTTATCTTGCTTGAGGCTAATGGTGTTGTGCAAATAAAGAGATGCATCATGATGGATGATGTATTCATCTACCATGCACACACATTGTTTTGGATATCTTTTGTGTGTGTAGGTACGCGGATAACAACGTCAACCTCGATTGAGCACGAGTTGGCGAAAAGAGCTCTTGAGAGCATAATACTTGTGAGTTCAAACTCAAACTCCGCTCGCATACCCTTCACATGCTATGCATCAAACATGTTGAAAAATTTCTCTTCCATATGGTTTCTTTGCAAGCATATTGATGATTTTGGTGCCACTTGTGACAATCATGCTCCCATGATTTTGAACCTTGATGCTTTATGTGTTGCAACATACATGTGGAACGATTTCTCTTCCTTTTGTTTTGTGTGCAACCACATTGCTATATTGGTCATGACTTGTCACATGTGTTCCCGCTTTGCGTTCATTGGTGTTGCATCCAACAAGTTGACAACTTGCTCTTTCTTTTGGTTGGGTTGCATAACTACTTGTGATAATGATGTTTTCTTCTACTTTTGGATGAATATGATTTGTGTTGCAACAAATATGATGAAAAATTGTTCTTTCCTATGGTTTGTTTGCACACATGTTGATGATGATTTTGACATCTTGCCGTATGTGTTTTTGCCAAACTCTCCTCATATTGCTTCAAGAATGTTGACTACTTGCTCTTTTCAAAGCCTTGAGTGCAATAATATGCATATCTTTCAACATGAGATGGACACCACGGTCTTCTCAAATTTTGATGGAGTTTTTGTGTTCCCACATGTGGAAGATGTTGAAACAATTTGCTTACACATAGACCTTGCATATGCATTCCGTTTATTATACTTGTGTTGTGCTAATTGTGTTGTGAACAAGAATGGACATGTCCTTGATGATATGGTCCCCTATCACGCACACACATACTTTGCTTGTTCTTTGTTGTGCGTAGGTACATATGGATACTATTGGTGGATGCGCTCCCGCGAGTGGTTTCAATCAATCATTTCTACAAGGAGAGCACATCAACAACTTTGTAAGGTGACCTCCTTCTACTCACGAACCCATGCCATAAACTACAAGAATTGGCTACTCTTTGAATGTTGTTTTGCTTTGCTTGTGACCTTTGTAGGACTCATGGAAGGTGAAGGAACATGGAAGAGTTGCCAAACCAATTTTTGCAAGAACGACCACATGGTGCACTCCAAGTACAATCGCCTACATCTACCTCCCCTATATGATGATGTTGAGTCAACGTCGAGGACGACGTTCTTTGAAGCGGGGGGAGATGATGTGGGGTGGCTTTCGGACCTCACAACATCATGTGCGTCAACAATCAAGTCCGACATCATCGAGGCGTGGAAGAGAACGAAGAAGAAGAACAACCGGAAAGAAGCTTGGAAGCGCCGCAAGAAGAGGTCACGGCTGAAGCTGGACCGGCTAAAGCCGGTCCCACACCGGCTTAAGCCGGCCCACCAGCTAAAGCCGGCCTTAACCCCGGCTATAGCCGGCCTGCTCGAGTCAGCCATGTCTTGGCCTTGAAGCCACCTATGTTATCTTTCTCCCTAGTGACCAAACTACCCCCTAGCTCGTGGCTCCCTATATATATGGCTCCCCCTCCCCTAGAGATAAGATAGAAATGAATTAAGATAAGAATTGGCATGATGCCTTCTCCCTTGAGGGAACCCAACTAGATCTACATCTAGGAATCACCCTCCTTGTTTGGGTTCTCTTCTAGTTGGAGAATTCTACCTTGATTTGGATCTCTTGCATACTTGTGTGTGTAATTCTATCCAATTGATTGGTCTCTTCTCCAATTGGAATTCTATTCCAAGCAAGTCAATCTCTCACAAGGAATTCTACTCTTGGAGTCTCTTCCTTGTGATTCTATTGTGATTCTATTGACACCAAGTTATCCCCGACAATCATCTGCTGCCATCATCACCATCGCATCGTTCACGAGAAGATCGGGCCACCCCATATCATCAAGTCATAAAAGAATTTCCTTCTTTGCTGAGCTGTAAAGGTTGGAGGCAAATACTTGGAAACAACAAAGTTAGCATAATCAGCATACCAAGGATTCTCTCGCGAAGTTACCTTTATTGAAGCCAACTGTTCATTTGGAAAACTATCGTTAACAGGGATAAGATCAAAAGAAATGTTTTCCAACCTAGACACATTATCAACAACTGGATTTTCAGCACCTTTCCTATCTACAATATGCAAATCAAACTCTTGTAAAAGTAACACCCATCTAATAAGCCTTGGCTTAGCATCCATCTTTGACATAAGATATCTAATAGCAGCATGACCAGTATGAATAGTAACCTTCGAGTCAACAATATAAGGTCTAAACTTATCGCATGCAAAACAACAACAAGAAACTCTTTCTCAGTAGTAGCATAATTCTTCTAAGTAGCATCAAGAGTCTTACTAGCATAATGAATAACATTCAACTTCTTATCTATGCGCTGTCCAAGAATAGCACCTACAGCAAAATCGCTAGCATCACACATAATTTCAAAAGTAAATTCCAATTAGGTGGTTGAACAATAGGAGTAGTAGTTAAAGCCTTCTTAAGAGTTTTAAAAGCTTCCTTACAATCATCATCCAAAACAAATGGTACATCATTTTGAAGAAGACTAGTAAGAGGCTTTGAAATCTTAGAGAAATCTTTAATAAACCTCCTATAGAAACCAGCATGACCAAGAATACTACGAATACCTTTAACATCCCTAGGACAGGGCATTTTCTCAATTGCTTCAACCTTGGCTCTGTCAACTTCAATACCTCTTTCAGAAATTTTATGCCCAAGAAAAATTCCTTCAGTCACCATAAAGTGGCATTTCTCCCAATTAAGAACAAGATTAGTTTCTTCACATCTCTGCAAAATTTTATCAAGATTGTGCAAACAATTATCAAAAGATGTTCCATAGACGGAGAAATCATCCATGAATACCTCCACAATTTCTTCATAAAATCCATGAAAAATAGTAGAAATATATCTTTGAAAAGTAACAGCATCAAGGACAAGTAAAAGTGGTTTTCTCTTGATCTTGCTTTTTAACAACAATCTAAGAAAAACCAGAATAACCATCAAGAAAACAGAAATGGGTTTTCTTAGATAACCTTTCTAACATTTGATCTATAAACGGTAAAGGATAATGATCTTTCTTAGTAACTTTGTTGACCTTTCTAAAGTCGATGCACATCCTATAACCAACTACTACCCTCTGAGGAATAAGCTCATTATTCTCATTAGGCACAACAGTAATCCCTCCTTTCTTAGGAACACAATGCACATGACTAACCCATCTACTATCAGCAAGAGGACAAATAATACCAGCATCACGGAGTTTCAATACCTCATTTCTTACCACTTCTTTCATCTTAGTAATTAGGCGGCATTGATGTTCAACAACTGGCTTTGCATCTGGCTCCATGTTAATAGCATGCTGACATATAGTAGGAGAAATCCCTTTTAAATCATCAAGAGTATATCCCATAGCTCCTCGATGTTTCCTCAATATTTCCAATAACCTTTCTTCTTCCTTTCCTGAAAGTTTAGAACTGATAATAACAGGATATATTTTCTTATCATCGATATAAGCATATTTAAGAAAATCAGGTAAAGGTTTTAATTCAAAAACAGGATCTTCCTTAGGTGGCAAAGTGGTACCCAAATCCTCCACAGGTAAATTGTGTTTAATCATCTCTGGTTGACGATGAAGAATCTCGTCAATCTCATCTCTTTCTTCCCTGAAGATCTCGCTTTCATGGTCCTCCATAAATTGCTGCATAGCATTTTTAGGAGCAAGAGCAATAGAGGCAAATCGTTCAACTCGAAAATCTTCATTAGGCAATTCATTTTCATAAGGAGCTTTAGTAAACTTAGAAAAATTAAACTCATAAGATTTTCCATCAAACTTGGTCAAAATTTCCCCCTCTTACAATCTATAACAGTGCCACAAGTATTCAAAAAGGGTCTACCAAAAATAATAGGACAAGTTTTACTAGCAGCTTTACCAAGTACTAGAAAATCAGTAGGGTATTTAGTCTTACCGCATAAAATTTCCACATCTCTAACAATACCAATTGGCAAGACAGTCTCTCTGTTAGCAAGCTGAATAACCACATCGATTTCCTATAGTTCACAAGGAGGAATTTTATGCATGATTTCTTTATAAAGCTCATAAGGAATAGCACTTGAACTTGCACCAATGTCGCATAAACCATAATAGCAATGATCACCAATCCTGACAGAAAGCACAGGAACACTTGTTTTCCTAGGTCTACTAGGATGTGAAACAATGTTAGAAGCATCTTCACAGAAGATAATATGTCCATCTTCTACATTTTTAGTAACAAGGTCCTTCACTATTGCTACAAGAGACTTAACAGCAATTTGCTCATCAAGTTCTACAACTTTCTTTGTGCTCTTTTTAAGCACACTAATTAAAGTAGAATGCTCCTTTACCTTAGCAGGGAAAGGCGTTTTCTCAAAATAAAGCTCAGGCAGAATGCAATCAACAGTACAAACTTCAGTAGTTCTAGCAGGAACACAACTAACAGTATCCTTATAAGGCGCATGGTACTTGTTCCAATCCTTCTTTGGAACATCAAGATTGAGGAAAATGCCTTAAAACAGTTAGCAAGTATTTGAGAATCAAGACCATAAATAGCACTAACATTATGAAAGTCATCGGTTCCCATAAAAGCTTTAATGCAATCATAATCATAATTTATACCAGACTTTCTACCTTTGTCGTTCTCCCATCCTTCAGTCTTTTCTTGAATACGGTCGAGAAGATCCCATTTAGCTTCTTCTTTCATACGTGTAAATGATCCAGAGCAAGAAGCATTGTCGTGGTTTCGTCAATAGATATGCCATAGGGATAGGTGTATGGCGGTTTGTGGAAGGGGGTGAACACGGCGGAGTGATCCGGGACAGAGGTTGCACGAGTTTACCCAGCTTTAGATCCCACAACGGTGGCGAGACCCTACGTGCTGCTATAATTCACTATATGGCAACAAGTGCTCGATTACAATGATGAGGTTGGCTGTTTCGCTATGCGATTGGCCGTATCTAAGTCTCGGTGATTCTGACTCTGCCTCAAGGGCACCTCCACGCTGGCTTATAAAGGCGCCTAGCGTGGGCATCACGATAGTACCGGAGTGGATACAATATGGAGTCCTAGACTAAGTCCTATGCGTGTACTACAAGGCAACCCGCCATGGCCCTGTCTCCGGATCCGCCATGGGCTTTCAGCAACTGGGCCGCCTGGTAGGCAATCCGCCATACCACCCTGATGGGCCACCCTGGCTTGCTGGTTCAGGACTACGTCGCTGGTATACCCATTTGGTATATCCCCAACAGTAGCCCCCAGGGAACTTCAAGATCGCTATCTCCATCCGCTATGGCTTGTTTTTGGTGAAGTCCATCTGCCATAGCTCGTCTTCTCTTTGCGTCTGGATGGCGGTTCTTGATGTTCCTCTTTTCTTCATCTCTCAATCCGCCGTAGATAGCGGATTATGCGACGTAGTTTCAGTTCAGCGAGATTTCTGGGATCCGTTGGATCATACCATAAAATCCGCCGTAACTTTCGGCACATGGTTCCTGCTAGGGCAAGATTCACTGCAGAAGTACTGCTAGTAATAGTTACTATTTTACCCTTGGACACGTGTAGCCAAAATAGGGTTTTCATGATTAAGATGAATGATGCTGATGGTGGGCACAAATCTCGAGGCTCGAGGCCTATATATACCCCGGCCGCTCATCCCCAGCCGATTCATACCTCATTCTCCCCCGCGCACTCTCTCTCCTCAGCACCACCGCGAGAGCTCCGCGATCTCTGATGAACCACCGCCCGGAACTCTTCGCCACCGGTCAGTTTTCTGCCACAAGCTGGCTTCATCTTCCTCTTCTTTTGAGATCCTGGACGTTATTTCCGCCACACCTCTCGCCGCCATGGATCCTGAATCATCTCACCGAGCAGCAGCATCTGAAGCTGCTGAAACTCAGCAAGGTCATCAGACACAGAATCTGCTATGCCCGAAACTTCGGGAGGTAGCTGGGATCCCTGCAACCTGGATGAGGAAACCTTGTCTTCTTTGGAGCAAGAAGGATGAATAGCGGCCAAGGAAGTCTCAAGATGGCGAGTAGATTCTTGCGCAGCCGCGCCGACCCCTTCAGATGAGGAGATCGTGATGCTCAAATCCCACATCGATCGGGGCTTCAGCCTTCCACCATCCTTGATGAGGACATCCCATCTATTGATACACCCGATGCACCTACAGCAGAACACATACAAGGACCTATCACTCGAGCTCGTGCCAAGCAACTTAACTATCAGGTACTTTCATTTCTTGGAACTCTTTCTCACATACATGAGAATATGATGCTGCCTAAATCAGATATGTTTGTTACTCTTAGGAATGATGGACCTAGCATGGATGAGAGGGACAAGCATTGGAGCATGATCGTGCATGGAGATGGCAGCAAGCGTTTGAGGATGGAAGAAGATGCCAAGAGTGGAGATTTCAGAACTTTGAAGCCAACATAATGAAGAATGAAGACTTGGACAAAATATACAAAGAGCTACTTCATAAATTCGTCCATAGATAAATATGGTGCTGCGTCACTTTTATTTTTGGGCCAGGCCCATGTAATTTTCGCAGCAAATAAGACAGCCACTTTTAGGAGTCCGAATGTGAGGAGAAAAGGCCTGTTAGGGTTCGGTTCGACCACCATACCCATGGCTGGTCGCACCCCTACCTTTTCCTCCTCAAATACCCCCCATAGCCACCATTAGAACTCGGATTTTGTTTAGACTAAAGTTAACCATTGCTGCAACTACGAGCTCGACTTTTGAGGCCAATTGCCCAGAAGAAGACCGCCTATTCGGAATCCCACCTTTTGAATAAAGCATACATCTTTCATCCGCAATATCTTGATTGCAGTATTAGTTCTTACTTGTTCTCCATTTCAGGTAGGAATTAAGACCCTCGCTGGTCAGGCTGATCGTGCATCCGCAAGATCAGTAACTCCCGGAGATTGACCTAGCGATTGCATTGGCGCACGAGCTTCGCACGTGTAGTCGGATCATCAAGCACGAACTCCATCCACCAAATCGACATATCAAGATCTCATCGAAAGATCGGACATCTTTGCCCTATCAAGTGGTATCAGATTTCAGGTTGCTCGGTGAGATTTACTGTTTTCGTAGTCTAGATTGCATCTGTGTTCATACCTATAAACCACGAAAAAGCCAAAAATACAGTTAGGGTTTAGATCATCTCGTCCCATCAACCATCCGAGCCTTTGCATTGCTGGTCTTAGTGTCTGTTCCATTAGAGTTACGAGTTTGAATCACCCTAGTCACACCGCCGTCGCACTCTTGCACCACTCCTCCACCATATCCTTCCACCACCACGCCATATACTTCCGCCACCGCCTTCACATTAGGTTTTGTTCGTTCCTCCCAATTTCATCCGTGCCTTTTTCAAAGTCCGTAAGTTAAGTTTCGGCTGCCAGGCAAGAGGAAGAAGAAGAGCAAAAAAAAAATTCCAAAAAAAAGTCAAATCCGCATCCTAGTCGGTTTGACCCGATTCCTACTAGTCCAGTCCGAAATCAGTCCGAATTGGACAGTTTCGTTAGTTTTTGACAGTTTTGGACAGCAAACTTAGATTGGCGATAACTTTTGCATACGAACTCTGTTTTCGACGTGCGACCACTCAAAATGCTCAGCACAAAAAGTTCTATCTAGCCACAGCCACCTCGTCACTGTGTAGCCATCGGAACGCTCAGAATTTCCAAAAGAGTCCGGGAAGGTCGAGTTTTTGCCATCTAAAGTTTCAGACCCGGAATTTCCTGCAGATCTTCACTTCTATCTTGCTTTTGAGTTGTTTCTTTCTGCTTGTTGTGCCGCGCCGTGACTTTCTTAGTGTTCTCGGCTCGCGTCTCTAGCACGGTCTAGCCTAGGACCAGCACAATACCATTGTTGAGCATTCTTTCAACATTGCATTACTGTTTTTATATTTGCTGTTTTTGCTACCATATAAGCCTTCCTACAGCTCCACATATTTCTGCACGTGCTTTGTATCAACACCTGGTGACGAGGGTTAACTCGACAAATGTCCTAGATAAAGGACTTAGGATTGGGGAGATAGGGCGTCGGATGAACTCGAAGGTAAGGTTAGTCAAAATAGGTGTATATCGAAAGTAAACTTGGGCGTTAAACCTAGCTTGCTTTCAATCTAGCCTACACCGTCCCCTCCTGGCCCCTATATATAGGTGGCCAGGTCTCGAGGATCGGGTAGGGTCCGATACAGATTACAATATCGACATACGGTAAGGACTCGTATATCGACTATCATTACAATTGGGCCTAGCTTAACGGGCCTCAGGGGTACTCAACTAACGGGCTCTATTAGCTATACCCTTGTCAGTAGCCCCTGAGATTCTACCAGAATTGCAGATTCGGGTTGAATCTCTAATCTTTAAATCTTCGACTTGATCAACTCTTTGACTTTTTTCACATCTTCAAATTTTCGACTTGGTCTTTCGACTTATTTTCATGATAATATTTCGCAAGGGGTTTTGATGAACAAGCCTGACAACTCTGATGGATTAAGAGGTCAGTTAACTGCCGGAACAGATACTTGCCACCTACTTCAAATTCAATCTCCTTGGATTTGAATTTGGGATACCGGTCAAACCCACTCTTTTGCCGCATTTAGGACTTACAAAGAATGAATCCCAGTGATTCTCAAGGTACCCAGTGCATCCACCAGGATTTTCTTCACGTCGTAGACACGAATACATACCAGCAGAGCGCATCCATGTGCGTATACTAGGCCACACAGGATGGATCCCGGGGTCTTACCTTCGTGATAAATCACGGCATTCGAGTTTTGTTGCGATAACGTAACTCGAGAATCATACGTCGCAGTCTCTTTTGACTGATGAAATACCAAAGAATTTCGGATTATATTAATTTCTCCCAAGTAACTCCCGATGGGAGTAGTCGCTCTATATTTTGTCGACTATGAAGTCGAAGTTTTATGGTTGTTGAAATGTTGAGCGGCTCGTACCGTTTCAATCGTAGCTTTCTTCATCTTTATTGCTGATCGTCTTATTTTCTATCGGGTGCGCGCTCAGCGCTCTCGATGGGAGTAGCCCCCGAGGCTATGGTTGGATACTTGTAATCAATCATAGGCTCAAATTGACTTCTTCTTCTTCCTTCTGCTTCTTCCTGTTTGTAAGCCCCCGAGCCCAAGGCGAGGTTTTTTCATACCTTCTATGATATATTCTTTTCCTCTTTGTTATTATCGTCTGCTATGTGCAGAATTTAACTCCTTTGTAAATATGTTTATGGGCCTTGCTATCACGGGGGCCCGCTAATATGTGCTTATAAATAAAGCATCTTTGGTGAGGGTAAAAACCCTAAACAGATTCCTCCTCTGCCGCATCGTCTTCTTTTTCATCTAGGGTTTCTATTCTCCCCACTTTTCCACATGGCTGATGCAGATGGTTCTCGCCTGAACCTTGGCTCTCCAATGGCGCCGTGGGGTTGTGGCCGCCCTCGTGGGAGCAAAAACAAAACAGCTCCAGCTGCTGCAGGATCATCGTCGTCCGCTCTGGCGAAGCATCGTCCCGGCCGCCCGCCTGGTAGCCAGAATAAACCAAAGGTGACTGGCGCCGCCCCATGTCCAAGTGCTCCTCCTCCTGGTGCTTCTCCTGCTCCTCCCAGAATATTTTCTTTCTTTTGCATCACCAACGCGCAGTGCCGCGAGATTCAATGCTTGCCGCTGAATTTTACCAAGTTCATGGATGGGCAAGAACTGCGAGAAGCGGTTCTTTGTGAACAATCTGGTGGAGGAACTCCATACGAAGTGGAGGTTTGGTACAACGGCGCCGGCGAGCAATACTTCAAGGGCGGCTGGTTGCAGTTTGCAGAAGACCATGACCTCCACCAAGGCTTCTTCATGACTTTTGACTTCCATATTGGCACGTCAAAGTTCGACGTGAAAATCTACGACGGCACCCAGTGCCAGAAGGAGTATGAGGCGGAAGTTCACTTCCATTAGAATCTTCTTTATGTAATCTCTCTTTCTAGTTGCCTTGCTGCCGTGTTATCTGTAATGAATACTAGTACTTGAATTTGATGTTTTTAATAGACCATAGGAACAAATCTTTGTTCCGAGGCATGCTTTATATTTATCGGGTTCTTGTGAACCAATTATATTTGAAGAATATCAGGTTGTTTGCACAACCTAGTAGTATAAAAGATCATATCGTGATAAAACTTTCGTTCGTACAACCCGAGGGTTGAAGCCCCCGAGCGGAGAAATATAATATTTATACAATTTGTTGAGTTCAACCCAAGGAGCCCGAGCTATGGCCTCATGTTCTGGGTTTAGAGGGTTGACTCGAATTTACTGATACCATTAGATATCTTCTATGCATAAAAACGTCGTAGCTGCTCCGCATTCTATGGGTTGCTCTCGTCTTTTCCTGTCTTCTTGTCTTGTAGTCGATAAGCTCCTCCTGGTATCACTTCTGTGACGATGTAAGGTCCCACCCAAGGGGACTCTAATTTGCCGTGGCTGTCTTGCCTGAGTCGTAAGACTAAATCTCCCACCACAAAGGATCGTGGACGAACTCGACTACTATGGTAGTTCCGCAGGCTCTGTTGATACTGCGTGGCTCTTTCTAATGCTTTATCTCTTGCTTCATCTAGTGCATCGACGTTGTCCTGTAACGCTTCTGTTGATGTTACTTCGTCGTATGCCGTCACTCTTGGAGCTTCGTGTGTAACTTCAACTAGAAGCAAGGCTTCTGCGCCATGGACCAGGAAGAAAGGAATTTCTTGAGTAGCTGCGTTAGGCGTGGTTCTTAAACTCCAAAGAACGGAGGGCAATTCTTCTACCCAAGCGCTCTTGGCTTTCTCGAGAGGTGCTAAGAGCCTCTTTTTTATCCCATCGCATATTAGGCCATTGGCTTTCTCGACTTGCCCATTTGTCTTTGGGTGTGCTACGGATGCGAATTTGAGCTTGATTCCCAAACCTTCGCAATAACTCTTGAATTCCTTTGAAGTGAAGTTTGTCCCGTTGTCCGTGATGATGCTATATGGTACACCAAAACGGAACACTATTGATTTAATGAAATTGATTGCTGCTGCCAAATCTTGAGTTGTTACCGGGGCCGCTTCCACCCACTTGGTAAATTTGTCGACTGCCACTAGCATGTAAACATGTCCTCCTGGCCAAGATTTGTGCAACTTCCCTACCATATCGAGGCCCCATTGTGCAAAGGGCCAGGACAATGGTATTGGTTGTAACTCTGCTGCTGGCGTGTGCGGTCGAGATGCGAATCTTTGACATGCTTCACACTTCCGAACTATATCTTTCGCGTCTTCGATGGCTGTGAGCCAATAGAATCCTGCTCGAAACGCTTTTGCCGCTATTGCCCTGCTGCTAGCATGATGGCCACACACTCCGGCGTGTATATCTTTTAATATTACTTGTCCTTCTTGAGGTGTTACGCAACGCTGCAAAATGCCAGTTATGCTCTTTTTGTATAATTTCCCCTGCAACACGACAAATGCTTTCGATCGTCGAGTTATTCTCTTGGCTTCCACTGCATCTTCTAGTAACTGTTTATTTATCATGTATGCGAGATATGGCTGCATCCAGGTTTCTTCTATCATCATGACTTCTTCGGGTTCCGGCGCAGCCCCCGAGCCTGCTGCAGTAGTCGAACTTTTGACACTTTTTATCGACCTTTCCACTATTTCCTCCCAGAAGACTCTAGATGGTACGGGTAAGCACTGTGACCCGATATTTGCTAAATTGTCGGCTTCTTCATTGCTATTTCTGCTGATGTGCGAGACTTCACATCCATCGAATGTTCCTTCGAGATAATGATATAAGTTCTTGTAGGCCATCATGTTGTCATTGATTGTGTCGCACCTGTTCATAACTTGCTGGACGACAAGGTTTGAATCTCCAAATATTTTTAGGCGAGTTGCTCCACATGCTTTGGCCATCTTCATTCCATGCAACAAAGCCTCGTATTCTGCTTCATTATTAGAGGCCTGCGGAAAACTCATCCTTAAAACGTACTTCAGTTTGTTGCCATGCGGCGATATCAATATTACTCCTGCGCCTGCGCCTTGGACTCTCTTAGAACCGTCGAAGTACATTGTCCAAACACTCGATAAATCTGGCGGTCCCGTGCTCTACAGCTCTAGCCACTCTGCCGTGAAATCTGGCAAGATTTGCGACTTGATCGCCTTCCTTTTTTCATACGTGATGTCCATGGGAGATAATTCGATAGACACGTCCTGTTGCTGAAGGATTGTTCAATATGTTCGATAGTGGCGCTTCATTGACCACTATTGATAAGGGGGGGTGGCCCGATCTTCTCGTGAGCGACGCGATGGTGATGATGGCAGCGGATGATTGTCGGGGATAACTTGGTGTCACCGATGAACTCTCCTCGCTTGAACCCTGATGCCAATGCAACAGCTCTCAAACCCTGTAGGATATTCACGACTCCACACACTTGCGCACGTAGCCGTCGAGCACGAAACGGTAGTTTGCAATCTACTAATTCCCAGTGGAACAACAGATTACACTAAACTTGCAGTAGTATAATTCTCCCAATCGATGAATTGGCGAGAGGAATTCAAGATGAATGCTTGCAGCAGTTCAACAAGAGTATTTTGTCTAAAACGTGGTCTAACCCTAATTGAGGGGGTGCCCAGGGGTACTTATAGGCAGCCGGGCGACCTCAGCAAAGACCTGGCCCAAAACATGCCTGGTTTGGGCCCAAACTGACTCGGTTCGACTCAAACGGGTACATACCGACCCATATATGGGTTCGGCCTAATTTTAGCACGCAGGCCATGTGTATAGCGCGCCTTAGACGTGTAGACATCGTGTCGAAGGTAGTCCTAGTGCGCCATCACGTGCTCATCCAGACTTGATCTCCACTTGTCTCTCGATCGCCGTCCTCCCTCTCCTCCCGCTGGCGATATCTTGACAGATGACGTACCTAAATACAACATAGTACATCACTTTTAGGTAGTATATAATTCGGAGATATCAAGACATTCTTTTCAACTAGGAAAGAATTCACCTTATAATAATCATCAATTAGACTCAATATTTCCTTCCAGCTCAAACACTCAAAATCAGCATGATCCATGATTGTATCCTCATCATCCTCCCTTTCTTCAAGAAAAGCCGTCCTCGGCTTTGGGTAAGCTGAAAGTGGTAGGAACAAAAAGAGCAACGTGTACGCAGAGTATGTGTATACATAACATGTTGTATTATTTTTGTTCACATGAAAAATATGTCGACTATACATCAAGCAACTTAAATTGCAGGTATAAGTGAAGTATAAAGAATCATCATAATGGTGAAAAACAAAGAGATATATAGTCTTATTGTTTAGTATCAAATTCAGTTTTCGCAAAGAAGTTCTATGATCAAATTTGTGATGCACTAAATTAAACCAATCCAAAAGATATGTAAATATAATTGGTTTAGACCATGCTTCAACTGCGCTACTCTGATTATTATAAACAAGTGATGAATTTACACAAATATCATCAACAATATGGGCATGATCATTATGTTTGGCAGATAAGAAGCAACTCAAATTGCGAATATAAGTAATGGGTAGATCAGTAGCACACTTAGTACAAACATGTTGAGACAAACACATTGAATATAGCAAATCAGATTCTGAACTAAAAAGATTGGAACAACCCAGTTGAGGTAAATCAATTATGTGAGACTGGAACACATCAAGTATACCAGCATACATCATACTATTTCGAAAATTAACCATTGTCCCATAGCAAAAACACTTCGACACATAGCATATAGGACTGAAAACAACAAGTTTCAGTTCATTAATACTATCACAGGTTATGCATATGTTATCGACAAGAAAATTATCATTCATGCTATATTCACCAATCAAGTTAAACATGAAGCAATAGGCATGTGTGCTAGAATTCAAATATGAAATTTCAGAAATCTTATTCATAGCACAACGCAAACTAAGAGGTTCTTTTAGCATGATGGAATACACAATGTCATTCGATGGTATTCTAGCAAGTACTTCCTTATGTGTCAGCACTACCACATGATCAAAATTCGAAATCAAATTATCACATGGTGCTGAAACATTAGTGCAAGATAAATCACTAGAAGGAACCAGCAAAGGAGTAGACTCACAAATATTATCCATAGCTGCTGGTTCTGGTTCCAAATCTGTACCTACGTCAATGACATGCTCCTCAGAAGAAGTAGGCACTGGAACATCCTCCTCATGTGATAATGCACAAAGCAGTGATGCAGGTTGTAAAATAGGCGGCTCCCTTTCTTCAAAAGCAACCTGCATATCACAAGAAACAACACTAGGAGTAGACAGAGTTACATTAGTTGAAATATCCTCACATATCCTATCGTCGACTACTCTTGTGTTTTGATTTTTGCTCATACTCTCAAAGTGTATGCTCTCAACCTCACGTTTGGTGGAATCACACAGCTCACTTTTTATAACACTCTCACTCAATTTGGCTATGTGGCTCTCATTCTCACATGGGTTGTGAAGCACACCATGGTCAAGATGGCAAATAATGGGACTGCCACCATCCATCATGACCTTGTGCTTAGGCGACAAGCAGAACTCCTTTGTCCTCTCCTTGCGAAGAAGATGATTCTTATGAAACTATTCAGCTGTTAGACGCAGCCAAGCATGCCGCTGCTTATTCCACTTGAACGAAACTGTCGGCCTATCACGACAAGGCTGAGCATGATAGGTGTGAAACCAAGGATAACCCAACAGAATATGACAAGATTCAAGTGGCATTGGGGATACACCACAACGAATAACCTCGGTATGCCCTCTGTAAGTAACAGGAACGTCAACTATGTGTGCAATCAGCAAAGTGCCATATGAGGAACGCAAGAGGTATGGCGCTTTACTAGCACGTGTGGCTAGGTGCAACGTCTCGACGACCTCAATGCTGATTAAATTGATGGTAGAGATGTGATCAATGGTGGTTGCAGCACATCTATCTCCAATCATCACACCATGGTGAAAGAGCCCATCACCGTCAAAGTTGCCACGTTCTTCCTCCCAAAAAGTGGCACTACAATATCTGTGGCGGAAAAATTGGTATCTTCTAGCCTCCACAGTATCCATAACATCATCTGCAATAATTAGTGCAGAAACAAATATGTATATATAGTGAAACACTCTACTCACTCAAAACTGACAAGAAAAGGTGAATCTTACCGTTCCAAGGTGAATAGCGATGCTTACCAAATCGGATAAACGACCAATGCTCTGATGTGAAGAAGTGAATACCGAGGGTAGAATAGCGATCACACGACAAACCAGGAATATATGGTGGAGCTGTAGGTATGGTATCCTAAGTACACCGCAAATAAGTCCTAGTGCTGATCGTATGATAAGACCCACGGAAACACACACGGTGGAGATAAGTGAGGCAAAGCAACTCTGAAAAAGAGCTCAAGAGATATAAGTGACAACGCACAATAGCTCGTGTTGCAATGCACAAGAGAGACGCTAGCACGGGCTCAATGAACAGGCTCAAGATTGCGCACACGGCAGCAGCCTGAGAAGCACGAAATAGCTAGTCTCGTATGGGTAAGCGCCTAACACGATGTTGTAGACAGGCTATAGCTAAAGCGATCAAAATCGTGTAGAAAGGACGCTATGTGGACACAGTGGTAACACGCTGTCGCGGCAGAGAAACCGACGAAAAATATGTCAACGGCAGAGATGTACGACGCCGGAAACACACGGCAGCGCGACGGCGACGCGAAACGACGCCGGAAACACACGACAGCTCGACCACAGAACGAGTCTGTGGTCCGGCGCGCGGGGCGCTGCTCTTTTTTTTTGGACTTGTGCAGATCGTGCGTGCGCGAGCAGTTTTTTTTTTTTTTTTTGCTTTTGGCAGATCGGAAAAGGATGCTATGGTGCGTGCGTGAGCAGTTTTTTTTTTGCTTTTTTTCTGAAGACTTCCGATCGGATCTGCTGTACGTGAAGAACAGCCGCACAACCCAACGAAGAAGATAACGATCCGAGGCGATGCAAAAGACGACCAAAAGTAAAACTAAGATGCGGAAAAGATTGCTAGAGCTAGACTCCTACGGATTGGAAGAAAAGATACGCAAAACACGATCAGCGACTAAAACTCAAGAACGGTGCAATCTAGGCTATGGCAGAACTAAGAACCCTAATTTTTTTTGGCTTTTTCTGGATAGGACTGAAAACAAAAACGAATTGTAGGGATGAATTTGTGGATGCTCACCGAGTAAACCGTGGAAATCTGATACCAAGATGATAAGGGGGGGTGGCCCGATCTTCTCGTGAGCGACGCGATGGTGATGATGGCAGCAGATGATTGGCGGGGATAACTTGGTGTCACCGATGAACTCTCCTCGCTTGAACCCTGATGCCAATGCAACAGCTCTCAAACCCTGTAGGATATTCACGACTCCACACACTTGCGCACGTAGCCGTCGACCACGAAACGGTAGTTTGCAATCTACTAATTCCCAGTGGAACAACAGATTACACTAAACTTGCAGTAGTATAATTCTCCCAATCGATGAATTGGCGAGAGGAATTCAAGATGAATGCTTGCAGCAGTTCAACAAGAGTATTTTGTCTAAAACGTGGTCTAACCCTAATTGAGGGGGTGCCCAGGGGTACTTATAGGCAGCCGGGCGACCTCAGCAAAGACCTGGCCCAAAACATGCCTGGTTTGGGCCCAAACTGACTCGGTTCGACTCAAACGGGTACATACCGACCCATATATGGGTTCGGCCTAATTTTAGCACGCAGGCCATGTGTATAGCGCGCCTTAGACGTGTAGACATCGTGTCGAAGGTAGTCCTAGTGCGCCATCACGTGCTCGTGCTCATCTAGACTTGATCTCCACTTGTCTCTCGATCGCCGTCCTCCCTCTCCTCCCGCTGGCGATATCTTGACAGATGACGTACCTAAATACAACATAGTACATCACTTTTACGTAGTATATAATTCGGAGATATCAAGACATTCTTTTCAACTAGGAAAGAATTCACCTTATAATAATCATCAATTAGACTCAATATTTCCTTCTGGCTCAAACACTCAAAATCAGCATGATCCATGATTGTATCCTCATCAACTATAATTGGGTAAACCGCAAAGTACTGTCGCAATTTTCGTGCTGTTGTAAAAACACTATATGCAAGCTTTTGATAATGCGGGTACCTCTATTTTGTCGGAGATAGTACTTCACTGATGAAATATACTGGCCTCTGGACGTCGTGGGCTTTCCCCTCTTCACTTCTTTCGACTACTAATACTGTACTCACCACCTGGTGGGTTGCAGGGATGTAGAGTAGTAGTGGCTCCTTTTCTTTTGGTGCGATCAGCACTGGTGGCGCGGAGAGCACTTTTTTCAACTGCGCAAAGGCTGCGTCTACTTCTGCTGTCCACTCAAACTTATCATCTGACTTTTTCATAAGTGCATAGAACGGGAGCGCCTTTTCTCCCAATCGAGCAACAAAACGACTTAGTGCCGCGACGCGTCCTGTGAGTTTCTATACGTCGTGTAGTTTCGTGGGTTTCCCCATTGTTAAAATTGCTTGTATCTTCTCTGGGTTCACCTCTATTCCCCGTGCTGACACCAGGAACCCTAAGAGTTGTCCTGCTGATACGCCGAAGGAACACTTTGTCGGGTTAAGCTTAAGCTTGTACCTGCTCAGGTTGTCGAAGGTTTCTGCCAAGTCGCTGATAAGGGATTCCTCTTCTCTTGTAGTGATGACTACATCGTCAATATAGACTTGGATGTTGCGTCCTATTTGGCCCCCGAGGCAATTTTGCATCATCCGTTGATAAGTTGCTCCTGTATTTTTTAGGCCGAATGGCATTACTTGATAGCAAAACACCCCATACGGTGTGATGAAGGCTGTCTTTTCTTCGTCTTCTTTTTTCAACTTGATCTGGTTGTAGCCAGAATATGCGTCCAAAAAGGAAAGCCTTGCGCAGCCCGCTGTTGAATCAATTATTTGATCGATGCGGGGTAGAGGGAAGGTGATAAGGGGTGTCCCGATCTTCTCAGCAAGCGATGGCGATGATGATGATGGTAGATAGATAAACACCGTGTAGCGATGAACTCTCCCGCTCGAACCCTGATGCCAATGCAACAGCCCTCGAACCTTGTAGGATATTCACAACACCACGATCTTGCGCACGTAGCCGTCGACCACGAACGGTAGTTTGCAATCCACTAATTCCCAATGGAACAACAGATCACACTCAATTGTAGCTTGATAAACTCGATCACAAGTAATTTCAGAGGTTCTAAAGAGAAACAACTCCAAAATAGTTTTAACGTGGTCTGCCCTAACTATGGGGTCGTCCCAGGGCTTATATGGGCGGCTGGGGCGGCCAGGACTCGAGATAAAACGTATTCGACTCGAACTAGGATACATCCATTCGGATCTGGTCCGAGACGGGCCGGACTGTCCTGGGGGACGCGCGCTACACCACAGAGGATGTCTGCCCTCGGGCGCACCTGAGGCCGGACTGTCCACTGTTGGAGGGCAGGACTGTCCTGTGTAGGGCAGGACTGTCCGACGTTGGAGGGCAGGACTGTCCTGTGTAGGACAGGACTGTCCGACGTTGGAGGGCAGGACTGTCCTGTGTTGGAACTGAAACTTGCCCTTCTTGATGATCTCCTTCTCTTCTATCGCGCCTTCCTCCCGCTCCTCCCTCGCGCAGATATTGGCGATCATCTTCTGGTGTTCCTCTTGCTGTGGCTCCTCGCTCCGTGCTACGCATTCCTCTCCAATGTACCTGATCATACAATAAGACAATGACTTAGGCAGTATAAAGTTCTCATTAAGTAACACATCAGGCTCAGTAAGAAACAAGTTCACCTGTTGTTCTAGTAACTTAGCACGAGCTCTTGTAATGGGTCCAATTCTAATCTCATTGGACTGAACAGCTGGAACATCTTGTGTAGTAGTTGGTGGAGAAGGTGCAAGTATAGGGATGTCCTCATCATCTCCCCCCTCTTCAAAAGGCGTCGACCTCGACGCTCCAAGGTCTTCTCCATCATATGGTGATAAGTCAGCAACGTTGAAGCTGTTGCTAACTCCGCCAAACTCAGCAATAGGTATATCAATCGAGTAGGCATTATCATTTATTTTGGCTAACACCTTGTAAGGACCAGCACCACGAGGTTTTAATTTGGATTTCCTCAGCTTGGGAAACCTGTCTTTGCGCAAATGCACCCAAACCATGTCACCAGGCTGAAACAAAACCTTCTTCCTTGCTTGATTCCTTGTAGCAGCAACTTTCTGGCCTTTCTTCTCAATAGCCTCTCGAGTCTTCTCATGGGGTTTCTTCACATAATCAGCACGTTTTGATGCCTCCATATCAACTCTCTCATGTAAAGGTAGAGGCAGCAAATCAAGTGGAGTCAATGGCTTGAAGCCATACACAACCTCAAAAGGACAAAGCTGAGTAGTGGAATGTACAGCCCTGTTGTAAGCGAACTCAACATGTGGCAAACACTCTTCCCACTCTCGCAGATTCTTCTTGATCATAGTCCTCAACAATTGTGACAAAGTTCTATTCACCACCTCCGTTTGACCATCAGTTTGGGGATGACATGTAGTACTGAACAGCAACTTGGTTCCAAGTTTCCCCCATAAGGTCTTCCAAAAGTAGCTCATAAACTTCACATCACGGTCAGAAACAATCGTCTTAGGTACTCCATGCAATCATACGATGTCCCTAAAAAACAGGTTAGCAATATGCGACGCATCGTCGCTTTTGTGGCAGGCTATAAAATGAGACATTTTAGAGAACCTATTAGCTACCACAAATATCGAATCATTACCTCTCTTTGTTTTGGGCAAACCTAGCACAAAGTCCATGCTAATGTCTTCCCATGGAACAGTAGGTGTAGAGAGAGGTGTATACAAACCATGAGGCTTCAACTTCGATTTGGATGTGTTGCATGTAATGCAGCGCTTCACAAACCTGTAGACATCACGCCTCATCTTGGGCCAATAAAAGTGATCAGCTAACATGAGCAAGGTCTTGTCACGCCCAAAGTGACCCATCAAACCTCCAGCATGTGATTCCTGCACTAAAAACAAACGCAACGACGGTTCAGCAAAATCATGATCAGTTGCATAAAGTTCACAAACACTCTCTAATCCAGGAATTTTAACATCAAGTTGTGTTAATAGCATGTTTTTCCTAGATAAAGCATCAGCAACCACATTCTCCTTTCCTTTCTTATACTTAATGATGTACGGAAAAGATTCAATGAACTCAACCTATTTAGCTAATCGTCTATGTAAATTTGATTGAGCCTTCAAATACTTTAATGCTTCATGATCAGAATGTATGATAAATTCTTTTGGCCACAAATAATGTTGCCAAACCTCAAGAACTCTAACAAGCACATACAACTCTTTATCATAAACAGGATAATTCAATCTAGCACCAGCAAGTTTTTCAAAAAAATATGCTATAGGACGACCCTCTTGCATTAAAATGCCACCAATTCCTATACCACTAGCATCACATTCAACTTCAAATTGCTTTGAAAAATCAGGTAAAGCAAGTAAAGGTGCAGAAGTAAGTAAACGTTTCAAAGTATCAAATGCGATATCTTGGGCTGCGCCCCAAACAAATGGCACACCTTTCTTTGTTAATTCATTCAATGGTGCAGCAATAGTGCTAAAGTCTTTCACAAAACGCCTATAAAATCCAGCTAGGCCATGAAAACTACGCACTTGGCTAACATTCATGGGAATAGGCCAATTTTGGATAGATTCAATTTTAGATTGATCTACTTCTACCCCATGTTTAGATACAACGTATCCCAGAAATATGACCTTGTCTTTTGCAAAAGTACACTTCTCAAGATTAGCAAACAGTTTGTTATCACGTAACACTTGCAAAACTTGTCTAATATGATCATAATGTTCAGTTTCATTGTGGCTGTAGATAAGTATATCATCAAAGTAAACAACCACAAAACGACCAATGAACTCTCTCAAAACATGATTCATTAATCTCATGAATATGCTAGGTGCATTAGTGAGACCAAAAGGCATAACTAACCATTCATATAACCCAAATTTTGTTTTGAAAGCAGTTTTCCATTCATCCCCTTCTTTCATCCTAATTTGATGATAACCACTACGCAAATCAATTTTAGAGAAAATAGCAGCACCACTCAATTCATCTAACATATCTTCCAATCTAGGAATAGGATGACGATATCGAATAGTGATGTTATTAATAGCTCTACAATCTACACACATGCGCCATGTACCATCTTTCTTAGGCACTAAAATAACAGGAACCGCACAAGGACTAAGAGAAACACGAATGTACCCTTTATCCAGCAAAGCTTGCACTTGTTTCTGTATCTCCTTTGTTTCTTCGGGGTTGGTTCTGTAGGGTGCACGATTTGGTAATGTTGCACCAGGAATCAAGTCTATTTGATGCTCAATGCCACGCAATGGAGGCAATCCCGCTGGTACATCGTCAGGAAATACATCACCAAAATCCTGCAAAACATTAGACACACCAAGAGAAATAGGGGTCATATCGTTAGAAACTAAAACCTCACCCTTGTACATGAGCACAAGAGGCATGGCTGTAGGATCCTCACTAAATTCTCTCATATCTTCTTTGGTGGCTAAAATCAGTAGGTTATTCACTCCCTCACTTTTCGTTATATCATTCTTTTGTCGCTCATTTACATCACTCACAGCTACAAAACTCTCGCACTTATCATGATGTGCATCCTTCAAGTTCACCTCAATTTTTTGACGAGATTCATTGACAATCTGCTGTGGGGACATAGGCTGCAAGTTAATTCTCTTGCCCTTGAACTCCAAATGATATGTATTAGCTCGACCATTGTGCTGCACATGGCGATCATATAACCATGGTCGACCCAACAATAAGTGGCAAACAGTCATAGGAACCACATCAAAATCAATAGAATCCTTGTATGGTCCTATCTCAAAATTTACACGCACCATATGGTTTACCTTCATCTCACCATTGTCACTCAGCCACTGTATATAATATGGTTTAGGATGAGGTAAATATGTCAAATTCAGCTTGGCACATAACTCCTTGCTTGCAAGATTTCTGCAACTACCTCCATCAATGATGACTTTGCAAGCTTTGTTTGGGCCAACTAGTGCTTTTGTTTGAAACAGATTGCACCGCTGTGATTCAGAATTGGGCTGCACACTAAGAGCACATGGAGTAACCACAATGGTAGGCGCATGGGTAGGATAAGCATCCAACTCTTCCTCACTAGCATCACCATTGTCTTCAGGACTATAGGGATCAATTTCATCTCCACTCTCATATTCACCATTGTCATTGACAAACATGACTTTGTTGTTGGGACACTTATTCTTAAAATGTCCTCTTCCTCCACAAGTATAGCACTCTTTATCACGAGCACGAGCTGTAGACATGATGGAACCCGAACTAGCAGCCGGCTTGTTTGCTGTAGAACCAGAGGAGGGTGTTGGTGCAGGCTTGGAGGCCGAAGTAGAGGCTTGAGGCCGGACTGTCCGGTGTTGGAGGGCCGGACTGTCCGCCGGTGCTGCCGGTGGCATCGCTGATGGTGGTAGCGAGGATCTTGCAGAAAACCGGCTTGTCGACGAATATCGAGCCCGCTCCCTAGCTTCTTCAGCTAATTGTGCTTCAGTCTCTCGTGCATGATGCAACAACTCGGTCATAGTAGCATATGTGTGATGGCGCACAATGTTCTTAATAGGCAACTTCAAATTGTTGAGAAAACGCTGCAGAGTCATCTCAACTGATTCACGAACTCGTGCACGCTGCATAAGCATCTCCATCTCCATGTAGTACTCATCAACTGTCTTGCTACCTTGTGTTAACTTGGTGAGCTGGTTAAACACTGAGCGCAAATAGTTAGTGGGCACAAAACGTTGCCTCATAATTTCCTTCATCTCCCGCCATGAGAGCACAGGAACCTCATTATCGTCGCGTTTGTTTTGTATAATAGCATCCCACCAACGCAATGCATAGCCATCAAATTCGGAAGCAGCAAGTTTAACCTTCTTATCTTTGGTATAGTCTTGCAAACGCCACAACTTCTCAATCTTCAACTCCCATGAAAGGTAATCTTCAGGATCAAGTGAGCCATCAAACTTGGGAATTGAGAATTTTGGTTTGCTCAAGATATCATCATTTGCTTGTGGGATTACACGCTGAGCACGTCCCACAGGAGCAAAACCACGGCCAACACCAGGGGGATTGGCACGTCCCCTACCTCGGCCATTGTCTGGCTGTTGTTGGACCTCATCATTAACACTTCCATTATCTGCGTCCGCATGTTCAGCAGCATCATCAAATTGTTGTTGCCGCTGTTGCTCAAAGGCGTCTCGCAAAGCATCAATGGATAGCTGTAACGCGTTGACATTTGTATTGATTGTAGTCACTTGTGTTTGAATGTTGTTGACAGCTTTCTCAGTTTCGCCCAACTAGATTTGTACTCCCTGTACATCCTTTTCTAAAGAATCCGTGGTGCGAGTGAAAACTCCTGTCAAATGATCCCGTAAGGCTTCATATTCCCTCCAAGTGACTGTAGCAGTTTCTGCCTTTTTCTGCATCACAACATCATCACTAGCAGACATGATTAGTAGATTAGTGCAAAACCCAAAATCGATATGGTGGCAAACTCTCTGCTCGCACAAAGCTGACAAGAAAGGAGATCTTACCGCTCCAAAGCGAATAGTAGTGCTTACCAATTCGAAGCAAACGACTGATGCACTGATGTGATGAAGTGAATATCAAAGGTATAGAGGCGATCACAAGGCACACAGGTTATTAAAGGTGGAGCTGTAGGTATGGAGTCCTAACTACACCGCAAACCAATCCTAGTGCTGATCGTGAGACAATAACCCAAGGAAACACACACGTGGAGATAAAAGTGGCAAAGCAATTATGAAAACAAAAATATTGCAATGCACAAGAGAGACGCTAGTAATAGCTCAAAATAGACAGGCACAAGATTGCTCAACTACAAGTGCTATATAGAACCAGGCCTCAATAATCACCACAATGATATTGCTCTTTTTCTTCTTGTATCTCTTTTTCTTTTCTCTTTTGCTTTTTTTTATATACTTTTTCTCAACTATATGTCTCAACAGTAAAATAACTGAAACGATACTGGAGCAAAAATTCTGCAAGGGCCGGACTGTCTTGTGTGATATGGCAGGACTGTCCGGTCTGAATTCGGCCGAAAAATTGCACCTCGAAAACCTAATGAGCAGCCTGTCAGAGCACAGCAACTAGTCTCGTATGGGTATGTTCCTAGGCACGGAAGCTGTAGAAAGGCTGTAGCTAAGTTTTGCAACAAGGGTACGCTATGTGGACTCGGTAAATTGATAAAAACTGGCGGAAACGATGATGAACGACTCAAGAACGAAGAACAAAAACGAAATTGACAAAGGAAACCTAGACACTACGACTTTACCGGAAGAGATCGGATCAAAGAACACGACTACGACCAGCAACTAAGACTAGAAAACGATGCAATCTAGGTTATGGCAAAACTAAACCCTAATATTTTTTTGGCTTTTTCTGGATAGGACGAAAACACTCAAATAATGGATGGATCTGTGGATGCTCACCGAGTAAAACTGGAAATCTGATACCAAGATGATAAGGGGTGTCCCGATCTTCTCAGCAAGCGATGGCGATGATGATGATGGTAGATAGATAAACACCGTGTAGCGATGAACTCTCCCGCTCGAACCCTGATGCCAATGCAACAGCCCTCGAACCTTGTAGGATATTCACAACACCACGATCTTGCGCACGTAGCCGTCGACCACGAACGGTAGTTTGCAATCCACTAATTCCCAATGGAACAACAGATCACACTCAATTGTAGCTTGATAAACTCGATCACAAGTAATTTCAGAGGTTCTAAAGAGAAACAACTCCAAAATAGTTTTAACGTGGTCTGCCCTAACTATGGGGTCGTCCCAGGGCTTATATGGGCGGCTGGGGCGGCCAGGACTCGAGATAAAATGTATTCGACTCGAACTAGGATACATCCGTTCGGATCTGGTCCGAGACGGGCCGGACTGTCCTAGGGGACGCGCGCTACACCACAGAGGATGTCTGCCCTCGGGCGCACCTGAGGCCGGACTGTCCACTGTTGGAGGGCAGGACTGTCCTGTGTAGGGCAGGACTGTCCGACGTTGGAGGGCAGGATTGTCCTGTGTAGGGCAGGACTGTTCAACGTTGGAGGGCAGGACTGTCGTGTGTTGGAACTGAAACTTGCCCTTCTTGATGATCTCCTTCTCTTCTATCGCGCCTTCCTCCCGCTCCTCCCTCGCGCAGATATTGGCGATCATCTTCTGGTGTTCCTCTTGCTGTGGCTCCTCGCTCCGTGCTACGCATTCCTCTCCAATGTACCTGATCATACAATAAGACAATGACTTAGGCAGTATAAAGTTCTCATTAAGTAACACATCAGGCTCATTAAGAAACAAGTTCACCTGTTGTTCTAGTAACTTAGCACGAGCTCTTGTAATGGGTCCAATTCTAATCTCATTGGACTGAACAGCTGGAACATCTTGTGTAGTAGTTGGTGGAGAAGGTGCAAGTATAGGGATGTCCTCATCAGAAGGGATCCTTTGGACAATGTTTATTGAGAGATGTGTAATCGACACACACTCTTTGTACATCTGTGTTTTTCTTGGTAAAAATTACTGGATTGGATACCCAACTCGAAGTTTTTATTTCTCTGATAAATCTGGCATTTTCTAGCCTGTGCAATTCTGATGCTATCGCCTTCCTTTTAGGTTCATCAAATTGTCGCAATGGTTGCTTGACTAGCTTTGCTCTGGGATCTACATTTAATACGTGCTCGACGAGTTCCCTGGGAACCCCTGGCATGTCTGACGGACACCAGGCGAAGATTTCCCAGCGCTCACGGAGGAACTCGATGAGCGTGCTTTCCTATGCTGGATCCAAGTTCACCGCAATTGATGTCGTCTTGTTTGGGTCTGTAGGGTGGACCTGGATCTTCTTCGAGTCCTGAGTTGTGTCGAAAGCCTGATCTGGCAGGGATCGTCCAGCGACGGGTAGCACATTATGATCCATTTCTCCTTTTAGCCTCTCATATTCTGCTGTCATGCCGAAGGTTTGCGCCATCCTATTGAATTCTCTGTCGCATGTGTTGGCTACTTCAAAGCTCCCTTGCATTGTAATTGTTCCTTTGGGTCCTGGTATTTTTAGCATAAGATACGCATAGTGAGGTACTGCCATGAACTTTGCGAATGCTGGGTGCCCTAGGATTGCGTGGTACTGTGATGGCCAGTCCATAACTTCAAATTCCAACTTCTCTCTGCGATTGTTGCTGCTACTGCCAAAGCAGACGTCGAGTTCTATTTTTCCCAGAGGGTAATTTGCGGCTCCTGGTACTATTCCATGGAAGGAGCAATCTGTTGGCTTCAGGCTTGATAGTGAGATACACATTGCCTTCAGGGTTCTAGCATATATTAGGTTTATGCCACTCCCTGCATCCATAAACACTCTCCCGATGTCGTACCCTCCTATTTGCGCCTTTAACACCATTGGCGAGTGGCCCGGCCTGGGAACTTTTCTTGGGTGATCTGCTCTGCTGAACTTAACTGGTTGATTTGACCACCGCAAATATTCTGTGGTGGCTGGTGGTGATGATATTGCTAGGTTTACTTGCCTGGATATGCTCTTTCGCTCTTTTTTTGACTTAGGCACCGGTTGAATCATTGCTGATATGTAAACTTTTGATTCTAGGTGCCTCGCTAGCCTTTTTACTTGGTATCCTTGACTTGTGTGTTTCTCTCCTTGCCATCCCCCTTGGCTTGAACCCATGGCGCTTTGTAGCCTCAGGAAAGTTCTACAATCCTTCATCTGGTGATTTGAGACTCTTTTTCCATCAAGATATGCATAATGGATTCGACAAGGTCCGTATAGCATGTCTTCGGCCGAAGGGCCAGAGTATCTTTCTGCTCCCTTTGCCTGAAACCTCCTGTTTTCATATCCTTCCTCTTCCCTTGCTTCGTAACCCGTGGCTACCTGATTTCGCCTTCCTTGATTATCCCTGCTGCGGTGTCATCTCCTCTATCTACTTGTTCTGTCGACTTCTGGTGAACGTCCTCTTTTGTTATTATATGCGTCCTCTCCATCAGCGAATTTGTTGGCTTCTTCCATTAACTCAGCTACTGTCGTTGGCCTTGTTCTTCCTATCTCTTCGACGAGATCTGAGCGATGAAGGCCGGCCGAAAAAGCGTCTATTGCTCGTTCGTCAGAGACGTCCTCTGCTGAGTTTTTGATTACACTCCATCATTGTATATAAGAACGTAGAGTTTCGCCTTTACTTTGCACACACGCTTTGACTTCCTCCAGTGATGCTGGGCGCTTGTATGTCGAACGGAAATTTCTTGCGAATTGGTTTTCGAGTTCTCCCCAGCTTCCAATGGATTCATTAGGTAAGGTATTCAACCCGGACCGTGCTGCGCCGGTGAGGTGTAGTTGCAAACTTTGCATTGCAGTTGCTTTTGTCCCCCCTAATATCTGTACTGCCTGCAGATAATCCGATAACCATAGAGTAGGTTCCTGCGACCCATCATATTTTTGCTGGTCGTGTGGTAACTTGAATCCTTTGGGTACTCGTGTTTTGCGAACCCTGCGGGTAAAGCATAATGCGCCAATCTCTTTTTCGTCATCTTCATAGTTTTCTTCCCTCCAGGCGTGGCGTGATTTATTTACTCGAGCCTGTGCTATTATATTTCTTACGTCCTCCTTCCTTTTTTGTCGCCTCTCTTCTTCTGATGACTCGCTAGACTCGTTTTGTGTGATATTGTGTTTGAACTTCTCCTTTTGCCTTTCCTTGTAGCTTGTCGACTTTGTCTCTGGACCTTTTCCCCTGATCTTGTCTTCCACTATCCTGAGGCTTCGTATTGCGGCTTGGTGCATGTCTTCCCGCGGATCTCCGGGTTCTGGCCGGGTGGTTAGTAAATATGCGTGTGCTGCTATCAGCGCTGCTTCTGGTGTTTCTTGCACAAAGTCTTCTTCCTCCTCCTCTAGCTGTGGAGTAATACTCCTTGAATACCTTTCCTCTCTACTTTGCGCTGCTGCCCCTCTGTTGTGCTTTGGGTCTCTGCGCCTTTCCCTGCTGTACTTTGAATCCTCACTATAATCATCCCAATGCTCTTCCTTTGACATACTATCATTATCTTGAAAAAGCATGTCTCTTTCCTCTCTTAGTTTCTTCCTATGCTGGTGTAATGCGTACTGATATCCCATTAGAACTTCTCTTCTCGATCCTTCGGGTACTTCTGTGCCATGATTGATAGCTGACATGATGATCCTCCACTCTCCGGCTGAAACGTGAACTTTCTCCTTCTCTCTTTTGTTGTGTTCCTTTATCTTGTCGGCTTGCCTATCGACCCCTTTACTTCCTTCGTTGTTGTTTTCTTCTTCTACTTCAGTGATAATGACACATAGCTGGTGTACTCTTTTGGAGACGCCACTACTTCCAGCGGCGAAGTCCCTTGCGTTGTTGTGCGTTTTACACACTTTTTCTTCCAAGTCGAATTTTTCCTGAATTTTGTCGCCTTCTGTGATTGGTGCTTCTCCTATGCTGACCGGCGAGTTTACCTTGCTGGAAGAGCCTTCAGATGATTCTAGCATTAATACTGTTCGGGCTCATCTGCCGACAGATTTGGTTTCGCCGAATCCGAGAGGCGGGTCGAACCCGAGTGTCCGATGAAGATGCTCAAACTTCCGATCGTCAACTCCGTCTCTTGATTTTCATCGACTTCTGTACTGCTATTGGCTAAAAGCGAAAAAGCCATCGAATTCATGATTCCAACGCCCAAAGTCCCCACGGTCGGCGCCAATTGACGAGGGTTAACTCGACGAGTGTCCTAGATGAAGGACTTAGGATCGGGGAGATAGGGCGTCGGATGAACTCGAAGGTAAGGTTAGTCAAAATAGGTGTATATCGAAAGTAAACTTGGGCGTTAAACCTGGCTTGCTTTCAATCTAGCCTACACCGTCCCCTCCTGGCCCCTATATATAGGTGGCCAGGTCTCGAGGATCGGGTAGGGTCCGATACAGGTTACAATACCGACATACGGTAAGGACTCATATCTCGACTATCATTACAATTGGGCCTAGCTTAACGGGCCTCAGGGGTACTCAACTAACGGGCTCTATTAGCTATACCATTGTCACCTGGTAATCACTTTGTGCAATTTTGGGAGTCGCTGATCTTTGCTGGTTGCATATCACCTTCCTCCTGTTTAGTAAGAACTTGTAAGAGCTTTCTATACTGCTTGACGGATTACGCATGATTCCACCATATTCTGTAGTGCGTAGGTATACATATTTGCGCTTGCTTCTACGCTAACCATGATAGGAACCACGAAGGATGATGTTGATCTGGAGAAGATGACTAGTGCAGAGTTGCATGCCCACTTCACTCGGCTGTTGGTGGGGCGTGCACAAGATGTGGACACACGCTTGGGTGATGTTGATTCCAAGCTTTCTGATGCGATGGACAAGATTGCTGGTCTTGAGGCATCCTTCAACACCAAGCTCGACGCCAGGTTCCGGGAAATCCTGGCCCGTTTACCACCACAGCCACAGCTGGGAATCCATGTACCACGTGCTCGCCGCATTCCTCTCGTACCGCCATCTGCGGGTACCGTTACAGCTGCGGCAGCTGCTGCGGCCGCTACGGAGGCGGCCACCCAGGATGGATATGCTGCTAACGAGGGGGAGAACGAGTTCGAAGATGAAAACAAGCTCGAGGAGGATGAGGTCCAACAACCTGCACCTGGCCGTCCGCGGCAATACAACCGCAACGCTCGTCCACCTCCACGTCCGGTACGTGATGATGACCATGTGGCCAAACTGAAATTAAATATTCCGCCATTTGAGGGTAGATATAATCCTGATGCATATCTTACTTGGGAATTAGAAGTAGAGCAACATTTTGCATGTTTACGCTACCCTGAGCATTTGCGTGTTAGTGCTGCTACATGTGAATTTACAGATTTTGCTTCTATCTGGTGGTCTGAATATTGTAGAGTCAATCATGCTAATATTCCTGCTACTTGGCTTGGTCTAAAACATGCCATGCGTACTCGTTTTGTACCTCCACATTATCAATGGGACTTGCTTTGAAAATTAGCTCGTTTAGAACAAGGCAAAAATTCCGTACAAGAATATTATCAAGAGTTACAAACGGGCATGATTCGTTGTGGTATTGTAGAGGACAATGAAGCTATGCTTGCACGTTTCTTTGGTGGTTTAAATAAGGAGATTCAGCATATTTAGACTATAAGGAGTACAACACTATTACTCGTTTATTTCATCTTGCTTACAAAGCTGAACTCGAAGTGCAGGATCGACAACCATCATGGAGAAGACCTAATAATTCTGCAGGTCGTACTTCTTCATGGTCTGCGCGTCAATCAGCTCCACCTTCTCGTGGTGATGCACCTGGCCCTTCCACCTCCAGGTATACCACGCCCACATCAAGAACGCCACCTGCTCCTGCTCCATCACCATCTGCCATGGCCTCCACGGGGAAGACTCGCGACATACAATGTCGCAAATGTTTTGGGTTTGGTCACATCGAAAAAGAATGTAGAACCAAACGTGTGATGGTGGTGCTTGAAGATGGCGAATATGACTCTACGAGTGATTTTGATGATGATACATTGGCACTTATTGCTGCACGTGATGGTGCCAATTCTGATTCTGACAAGGAGATGGAGGTAATGGGAGCTGAAACTGCTGATCAATACAAGAGCTTAGTTGCACAACGTGTCTTGAGTGTGCAATTGAGCAAAGCTGAGCATGATCAACGCCACAATTTGTTTCAAACAAGAGGCGTTGTTAAGGAGAGAGCTATCCGGATCATCATTGATGGAGGGAGTTGTAACAATCTGGCAAGTATTGACATGGTGGAGAAGCTTGCTCTCCCCACACGACAACAACCTCATCCCTATTACATTCAATGGTTTGAGAGCTCCCGTAAGCTCAAGGTAACAAGAACTGCACGAGTGCATTTTACTATTGGTACCTATTCAGATTTTGTTGATTGTGATGTTGTACCTATGCAAGCTTGTTCTTTGTTACTTGGTAGACCATGGCAATTTGATAGAGAATCTGTACATAATGGTAAAACTAATCAGTATTCTCTTACACATGCCGGCAAGAAGATTGGACTTAAACCCATGACTCCGGAACAAATTTTGAAAGATGATCTTGCTAGAGCTAGTATATTAAAAAACAAGGAAAAACATAAGAGTGAGAATCAGATTATTGCTGCAGATTTTGTACCCCCTAAGCATACTTCTAAATCTAATTCTAACCATGCTACTGAAATTTGTTTGAAGAATCCTTGTTTACTTGCTAGCAAATCTGATCTTGCTGAACTTGATGTGAATATTACTCCATGCTATGCCATCATTTGCAAAGAAGTTCTGTTTTCATTTGAGGATATGCCTCCTTCTTTGCCACCTGCGGTTGCTAACCTTTTGCAGGAATACATGGACGTTTTCCCACAAGATGTTCCACCCGGACTTCCACCTATTCGGGGGATAGAACACCAAATTGATTTGATTCCAGGAGCCTCGCTGCACAACCGTGCGCCATATCGCACCAATCCCGAAGAAACAAAAGAGATCCAACGACAAATCCAGAGTTTATTGGACAAAGGTTATATTCGTGAGTCTCTTAGTCCATGCGCTGTTCCTATTATTTTAGTACCTAAGAAAGATGGTTCTTCGCGCATATGTACTGATTGTCGAGCTATTAATAATATTACCATTCGATATCGTCACCCTATACCTCGTTTGGATGACATGCTGGATGAGTTGAGTGGTTCTATTATGTTCTCTAAAGTTGATTTGCGTAGTGGTTACCACCAAATTCGTATGCAATTAGGAGATGAATGGAAAAGAGCTTTTAAAACTAAGTTCGGTTTATATGAGTGGTTAGTAATGCTGTTTGGTTTAACTAATGCACCTAGTACCTTTATGAGACTGATGAACGAAGTTTTACGTGCTTTTATTGGTCTTTTGTGATGGTCTATTTTGATGACATTCTCATATATAGCAAATCTTTAGAGGACCATTTGGATCATTTACGTGCTGTTTTCAATGCTTTACGTGATGCACGTTTGTATGGTAATCTTGAGAAGTGCACCTTTTGCACAAATAGAGTTTCTTTTCTTGGTTATGTTGTTATAGAACAGGGAATTGAAGTTGATCCAGCCAAGATTGAAGCTATTGAGAATTGGCCGCAGCCCAAGACGGTCACACAAGTGAGGAGTTTTCTTGGCCTCGCTGGGTTTTATAGGCGCTTTGTGAAAGATTTTGGTTCTATTGCTGCACCATTGAATGAGCTCACAAAGAAGGATGTGCCCTTTGTTTGGGGCGATGCACAACAAGATGCTTTCTTGATACTGAAAGATAAGTTAACACATGCTGCATTGCTCCAACTTCCTAATTTTAATAAGACGTTTGAACTTGAATGTGATGCTAGTGGAATTGGTTTGGGAGGTGTGTTATTACAAGAGGGCAAACCTGTAGCATATTTTAGTGAAAAATTGAGTGGGCCTACTCTGAACTATTCTACTTATGATAAAGAATTATATGCGCTGGTTCGGACATTAGAAACTTGTTAACATTATTTATGGCCTAAAGAATTTGTTATACATTCTGATCATGAATCTTTGAAGCATATTCGTAGTCAAGCAAAACTGAATCGTCGACATGCAAAGTGGGTTGAATTTATTGAGTCTTTTCCTTATGTTATCAAACACAAAAAGGGTAAAGATAATGTTATTGCTGATGCTTTGTCGCGCCGCTATACTATGCTATCTCAGCTTGACTTCAAATTTTTTGGGTTGGAAACTATAAAGGAACAATACTTGCATGATGCTGAATTTAAAGATGTGTTGCAGAATTGTAGAGATGGTAGAACATGGAACAAATTCATCCTTAATGATGGATTTGTGTTCCGTGCTAACAAACTATGCATCCCAGATGGTTCCGTTCGTCTTTGGTTGTTACAGGAGGCGCATGGAGGAGGATTAATGGGACACTTTGGTGTCACGAAGATGGAGGATGTTCTTGCTGCACACTTCTTTTGGCCACGCATGCGGCGAGATGTTGAGAGATTCGTGGCACGCTGCACTACTTGTCAAAAAGCTAAGTCTCGCCTTAATCCACATGGTTTATATATGCCACTTGCTGTTCCTAGTGTTCCCTAGGAGGATATTTTGATGGACTTTGTTTTGGGATTACCTCGTACACAGAAGGGGAGGGATAGTATTTTTGTTGTTGTGGATAGGCTTTCTAAGATGGCACACTTTATTCCTTGTCACAAGACCGATGATGCTGCGCACATTGCTGATTTGTTTTTTCGTGATGTCGTTCGTTTGCATGGTGTGCCAAATACTATTGTTTCTGACCGTGATACTAAATTTCAGATGTTTATGGGCTAAGTTGGGGACTAAATTGCTATTTAGTACTACATGTCATCCCCAAACTGATGGACAAACTGAAGTAGTTAATCGAACGTTATCTACTATGTTGCGGGCTGTTTTAAAGAAGAACTTAAAATTGTGGGAAGAGTGTTTGCCTCATATTGAATTTGCTTATAATCGTTCACTGCATTCTACCACCAAGATGAGCCCTTTTCAGATTGTCTATGGTTTTGTTCCACGTGCACCTATTGATTTGTTGCCTTTACCATCTTCAGTGCAAAATAATTTCGATGCTACACAGCGTGCTGAATTGATTTTAAAATTGCATGCAACTACTAAAGACAACATAGAACGCATGAATGTTAAGTATAAAGTTGCTGGGGATAGAGGACGAAAGCATGTTGTGTTTGAGGTTGGTGATCTTGTTTGGTTGCATTTGCACAAAGATCGTTTTCCTGATTTGCGCAAGTCTAAGTTAATGCCACGTGCTGATGGTCCTTTTAAGGTGATAGAGAAAATCAATGATAATACATATAAACTTGAGCTTCCTGCAGATTTTGGTACGGTAAGTCCTACATTTAACATTGCAGATTTGAAGCCTTACTTCGGTGAAGAAGATGAGGTTGCGTCGAGGACGACTTCAATTCAAGAAGGGGAGCATGATGAGGACATCCCATCTATTGATACACCCGATGCACCTACAGCGGAACACATACAAGGACCTATCACTCGAGCTCGTGCCAAGCAACTTAACTATCAAGTACTTTCGTTTCTTGGAACTCTTTCTCACATACATGAGAATATGATGCTGCCTAAATCAGATATGTTTGTTACTCTTAGGAATGATGGTCCTATCATGGATGAGAGGGACAAGCATTGGAGCATGATCGTGCATGGAGATGGCAGCAAGTGTTTGAGGATGAAAGAAGATGCCAAGAGTGGAGATTTCAGAACTTTGAAGCCACCATAATGAAGAATGGAGACTTGGACGAAATATACAAAGAGCTACTTCATAAATTCGTCCATAGATAAATATGGTGCTGCGTCACTTTTATTTTTGGGCCAGGCCCATGTAATTTTCGCAGCAAATAAGACAACCACTTTTAGGAGTCCGAATGTGAGGAGAAAAGGCCTGTTAGGGTTCCGTTCGACCACCATACCCATGGCTGGTCGCACCCCTACCTTTTCCTCCTCAAATACCCCCATAGCCGCCATTAGAACTCGGATTTTGTTTAGACTAAAGTTAGCCATTGCTGTAACTACGAGCTTGACTTTTGAGGCCAATCGCCCAGAAGAAGACCGCCTATTTGGAATCCCACCTTTTGAATAAAGCATACATCTTTCATCCGCAATATCTTGATTGCTGTATTAGTTCTTACTTGTTCTCGATTTCAGGTAGGAATTAAGACCCTCGCTGGTCAGGCTGATCGTGTATCCGCAAGATCAGTAACTCCCGGAGATTGTCCTAGCGATTGCATTGGCGCATGAGCTTCGCACGTGTAGTCAGATCGTTAAGCACGAACTCCATCCACCAAATCGACATATCAAGATTTCATCGAAAGATCAGACACCTTTGCCCTATCAATCCTACTTCTTAAAGAGCATGGTTCGGCATTACAGGTTACAGCTATACCATATTGCTCCGAATAGCTTCACTATCATAGCGGGATTTGTTACGCTGTGCGAGGGATATCTGGGTATCTATCCACGCGGAGACTTATTCCGCTTGTACTTCAATATTTGCCATAACCGGGATTCAAATGGAGACCCTCGCAACTGCGGATCCGTCTCATTTGTTCCTCGTAGCGGAAAATCATACCCTTATATCAAACCTCATGATTCTGCAAAGGGATGGCGGGGATCTTTCTGCTATAAGGATGACCAGGCCCCTCCTAAAAAGAAGTACGGCCTGCGAACTTTTGTTGATGGCCCCGCCGAGGAGCAGGATAGCTGGGGCATTATGGATGACTTTACCATGGATGACGAATGTCAACTCTACTCACGATGGATTTCCAAACTTGTATTTTCTGGACTGACAGGTGCAGACACCATCCATTGCTGTATCTCAAGGCGGATTCAACCTCTTCAATACCGCTCAGCCCAGATATGCGAGTATAGCGGAATTGTAGATCCTCAACGCTACACCAATGAGGAATTGTCTTCCGAGGAGATTGAGCGTCGAATCCGCAACATCATGCAATTGTTCCAAGTGGGGCGAGACGAGAAGTTGGAGCTGAAGATCCCCATGTACGAGAACGGCAATTGTCCAGAGGTAGGTGCCTTCTTGTTCCGCTATAATCATTTATTTCTCTTGACTAACTAGCATTTCTTTGCAGCTTTCCTCCCTTCCCCTTCCGAGCTAAGCCGTCTGGTCCGCTATCCCCGATCAAAGGAGCTTACCGACGATGAGGAGGAGACATCCTCATCTCCAAAAAGACACAAGCCTTCACTGGTGGCAGAAGAGGAGACTGTGGCGGAGGAGCCCGTGGCGACTGTACACCGCGGTGTTTGCGGCTCGGGCGGGCGCATACGTGGTTTAGGCAAGAGAGTTATCTCCCGCCATCCATCCCCGGCACTGCACGGCCACCTGGAGACCGTACCCGAGCATACCGCTACCATCAAGTTGCCAGAACGGAAGTAAGCAAGTCAATCTTTCAATTTTATGCCATCTCTAACTTGACCTATTCTGATCTGTGACTTTGTGCATAGGTGGAGGAAAAATGCTGGCCAAAAGCCTCCAAAGGCAAAACCATCTCCTGCAATTGTTCCACCTACACCCGATGCTCCTGTCCGCCCCACTAGACCTTCAACTTTTGCCCAAAAGGCTAGCAAGATGGCGGATGCCCCGACAAAGGATGCCAGGCCTACCGCTAATCCTGTTAAGGGTCCAAAGAAGGTGAGTTTTGGCGGAAAAGCAGTCGAGATGGCCGTGGGAGTTGGAGATGCTACAAGATGGAAAAAGAAGGCAGATGCTCTTTTCCGTCTTGATAGCCTGCAGGAGGAGGCCAGCAACCATGTGTCATCCGCTATGTCTTCTTTTCTCCAGAGAACTAGTATTGTGAAAGAGGTATGTACTCCTAGTAGCCCCCGAGCGCCATGGCGGATTTTTGTAGATGATCCGTTATGGTGCTCTAAGAGAAACTACTTTAAATTTTGCATAATATAGCCCCCGAGTTCCGTCATATTCTGCGGTGCTCTTAGAGAACTTAAATTTTTATACACTGAGTAGCCCCCGAGCATTATGGCGGATAACCGTCCGGCATAAAGCTCTAAGAAAACTAAAAAATCATCATGAGTAGCCCCCGAGCATTATGGCGGATATCTGTCCGGCATAAAGCTCTAAGAGGACTAAAAAATCATCATGAGTAGCCCCCAAGCATTATGGCGGATATTTATCCGACATAAAGCTCCAAGAGTGACTAACACATAATAATGGTTTATCAGAATTACAAGAAAGTCATGGAGGACCTGGTCCAAGTCGTCAGCTCACAAGAGAAGGAGATGGCGGAAAAGTGTACGCTCGTGGCGGACTTGCAGAAGCAGCTCGAGAATAGCGGTAGCTTTCCGTTGCCTTTTTTTGTACCATTGTGCTAGCCGATCAATACTTTGACTCTATTTCTGCCATGCAGATGCTGCCAAGCTGAAGTCCACTCTCGAGGGGGTGGAAAAGGGTCATGCTATTGCGATGGAGGGGTTGCAAGCGCAGCTCCAGAAATTGCTGTGGCGGGCATGTGGGTTTGCTTGGAATACATCTGGCAACCTTGGCAGATCTCCACAATGCGGTCTGCATCTGCCTTGGCTATAGGACAGTAGAACCCATGGTGGAATGCCTTAGCTACGAGGGATCTGGCGGCGGCATGATGCCCACATTCGCCTTCGTGGATCTCCCTTAGTATTTTGATTCCATCCACTTGGGGTATGCATTTCATAACTACTCCTGAGGTACTTCACTTGTAGAGCTGGCCATCGATGATGGTGTACGCTTTTGCTCTACGTTCGATTTGTCTCTTTTGGACTTTGTCTTCAGGTAACTTCTTGGTTGTCAGGTACTCAAGGTAGGGATCTGCCCATGGCGGGTTGCATGGAAAAACTGCTATAATGGGGCAGCTCGCTAGTTCCGGGTTTTCTGGATCTACCATCTTAACTGATGGTACATGCAGATGCTCAAGGAATATGCCTGGCGGGACCGCCTTACGGCTGGATCCTAGCTTGGATAGAGTGTTGGCCGCCATGTTGTCTTCTTGTCGTACGTGCTTTATGTCGTAGCCAAGGAAACTTTTGACCATCTCATCCACTTCGCCCCTATAGGCCGCCATGACTTCGTTCCGAGCCTTGTATGTGCCAGCCACCTGCTGAGTGAGGAGGTCCGAGTCTCCACAACACATGATGTGTTGTACGCCGATCTCCTTTGCTACGCGTAGCCCGTGCAGTAGTGCTTCATACTGCGCAATGTTGTTGGTGGTGGGGAAGTGGATTTGGAGAACGTAGCTGAGCTCATCTCCCTTAGGGGATTTGAGTGCCACTCCAGCCCCCAAGCCATGTAGCAGCTTTGAGCCATCAAAGTGCATCACCCAATGCTCTGGTTCTGGGACGGGCGTAGTCTCCTGGGCTTCCTTCCAATCCGCCATAAATTCCGCCAAAGCCTGAGACTTGATGGCGGTGCGAGGCTTGTAGTCGATGTCAAAGGAGGCCAGTTCGATGCCCCACTTTGCAACTCGTCCTGTTGCGTTGTTGTTATTGATGATGTCCTTCAGTGGAGCCTTGCTCACCACTGTGATCTTGTGGTCATAGAAGTAGTGTCGTAACTTGCGTGAAGCTAGGAAAATTATGAATGCTAACTTCTGGTAGTGATGGTAGCGCTGCTTGGATTCTGTCAGGACCTCGCTGATGAGGATTGAAGATTGTTTGGCCTGATCTTTCACGATGCACCTCCTGATCCAATGGATCTAATAGATCTTCCAATCACGTGAACGATACACGCAACCTGAAGATGGGAGAACATCAATCCTGCGAGCAACTCGTCGATGTAGACGAACCTCATGCCGAACAGATGAATCCAATGAGCAACTCGATGATGAACAGCGAGCCTCACGCCGAAGCTCGACAATACTTGAATAACAAGCACCTTCACGCATAATACAATATAGTGGATAACTAAACGAACGTCGGAGACGCCGTCTCAATATGCCAACCCCGGAGGGATGGAACACACACGTGGGAACTAAAAGTTCTACATAATTTTCAGCCTCCCTAAACCCTAGCCGTCCAGCCTCGTTATATAGACGGCCAGAAAACTATTGGGCTTGGATACGCCCAAACCCAAAACATAATCTAAAACCCTAATTGGCCCACAACATGACCAGCCTAAGAAATTACATGAACATATACAAATTAATGACACAACCTTAGACTTAATTATCACATATCGTAGGTCGTCCTGATGTGTCAATCCTCATCACTCGCTGACATAGTAGACTGGTCTCTGGACGCCGTACTCCTGCGCTTATTCCTTGCATTCTACCACCATGACGATGCTGACGACCCTGTTGGTTGCTGCCATGTATAGTTACATGGGCTCCTCGTCTTCGGGAGCTGCTAGGACTGGTGCAGTGGATAGCACACTCTTTAGGTCCTTAAGTGCAGTGTTTGCCTCGTCGGTCCAGACGAATTCGTCTGATTCCTTCATTAGCTTGTAGAGTGGCAAAGCCTTCTCGCCGAGGCGACTGATGAATCTGCTCACTGCTGCCACGCAGCCTGTGAGTCGCTGCACGTCCTTCAGGTCATTAGGCCGGTAGATGTTGAGGATATCCTTGATTTTCTTCGGGTTGAATTCAATGCCGCGGTTGGAGACGATGAGTCCTAAGAGTTGTCCTGCTAGTACCCCGAAGGCGCACTTTGTGGGGTTGAGCATCATGTTGTACTTCCTTATGTCATTGAAGATCTCTTGCAAATCCTCTATAAGATTGTCCTGCTTCTTGGACATGACAGCGATATCGTCCACGTATGCGTGGATGTTGCGACCAATTTGATCCGCCAGGCACTTTTGCATGGTGAGCTGGTACGTTGCTCCTGTGTTTTTTAGACCGAACGGCATTGTCACATAGCATACGTGCCATAAGGTGTTACAAACAAGGTAGCGAGCTGGTCGGATTCCTTCATCTTGATCTGGTGGTAACCCGAGTAGGCATCTAAGAAACATAGCAGTTCCGATCCCGCCGTCGAGTCAATGACTTGGTCAATGCGAGGCAAGAGAAAAGGATCTTTTGGAGACGCTTTGTTCAGGCTAGTGTAATCTACACACATGCGCAGAACCTTTGTGTTTTTCTTAGGAACTAACATGGGATTTGCCACCCACTTTGTATGGATCACTTCTTTGATGAAGCTTGCTTTCAATAGCTTGGAAATTTCCTTTGCTATGGTGCGGTGTTTTTCATCTCCGAAGCGTTTCATTGCTTGTCTTACTAGCTTAGAGCCAGAGATTATTTGGAGGGCATGCTCGGTGAGTTCCCTAGGTACACCTGTCATGTCAGATGGCTGCCATGCGCCCGGTTCTCATGGAGGAACTCGACGAGCGCGCTTTCCTATTTGGGGGACAGATTTGTCCCGATTGAGGTGGTCTTGGCGGCGTCGCTAGCGACAAGTTCCACCTGCTTTGTATCAACTATAGGCTTGAAGGTGGGCGGGGAGGCGGAAACTTCTTGCTTGGATGCCGGCATCTCCGCGGGGTCCGTGGCGGCATGGATTTCCTTGAATTCCTTGCCAAAGAACACAGCTTCCGCGAAGTCGGCTTCTCTGTCCTTGCACTCCTTGGCCTTCCTGAAGCTGCCATAAACGGTGATGATGCCATCAGGACCTGACATCTTCAGCTGGTTGTAGATGTAGCACGGCCTGGCGTGGAAACTGTGGAAAGCAGGGTGGCCAAAGATCATGTGGTATGTACTCTTGAAAGGGACCACCTCGAAGGTTATGGGGTCTTCGCGGTAATTATTTTCATCGCCGAAGGAAACCTTGAGGGTAATGGACCCGAGGGACTTAGCTTAGCGGCCAGGTTCCACTCCATAGAAAGTGACAGCACTATGACGGAGTTGGGTTTTGGTGAGGCCTAGCTTTGTCAGGGTTTCCACGTACATGATATTCAAGCTGTTACCGCCATCCATCAGACACTTGGAGAACTCGTAGCCTTGGATTAGGAGGTTAACTACCATGGCAAAGTATCCGTCCGGGATGTGCTCTGGATGATCTTCGCGGCTCCATTGCACCAGCATCTCGGACCATTGGACGTACTGGCCGACTTTGGGAACGGTGGCGTTTAGTGAGCGCATAGCGGCTCGCTGCACCTTCGCCATGGGGGGGACCAAGGAACATGTGACAGGCTCCCTTTTTAGTGTTCTTGTATGGGTTACCCATGCCAGTTCCACCCTTGGCCTTTTCGGCGGGTTTGGGCGCAGGGTCTTTGATGACCCACAAGTATAGGGGGTGTATCGTAGTACTTTTGATAAATAAGAGTGTCAAACCCAACGAGGAGCAGAAGGTGTTGACAAGCAGTTTTGATCAAGGATTCAATGTAAATAATAGCAAATGGGTTTTTAGGGGTATTTGGTAATGCTAATAAATAAAGCACAAGTAAATAAAAGACAATAATATTAATTGCTGCAAGTAGCCCAATCCTTTCTAGATCAAAGGACAAACCGGCAAACGTTCCTGAGGACACACGGGAGTTTTTGTTGAGAGCTTTCGCTTCATGCTGCTAAGTAATCTTCATTGGTTTGATAAGTGTTATGGGAGTGAACCTGTGCTAGCGTACTACCCTTACTAGGACTAATACACACTTGTGATTATGCCCCTTGCAAGCATCCGCAAATACAAGAAAGTAATTAAGATAAATCTAACCACAGCCTTAAACTCTGAGATCCTATGCTCCCTGGTGCAATGGTTTCCTAACGGGGGTTTAGGTTTCTGTCGCTCCGGCAACCCCACAATTAGTAGCCAAATACACAATGCATTCCACCAGGCCCATAAAGGTGAAGTATCATGTAGTCGACGTTCACATGACACCACTAGTAGAATAGCACCACAACATATAAATATCAAACCATTAAATATTACTCAACATAGTTTCACTACTAACATCTCGACTTCTCCCATGTCCTCAAGAACTAAACGAACTACTCACAAGACATCATATGGATCATGAACAGATGTGAAAAAATGGTAAATAACAATCTAAACATAAACCTTAATTCAACAGTTCCACTCAATAGCATCAACTACAAGAGTAATCAACACCGGGAAAGTTTCCCCTAAGAATTTGACAAGATTCAACCCAAGATGTTACAGCGGGATGGCATGGTGATGGTGGAGATGGAGGTGCTGCTGCTGCTGATGATGATGATCCCGATGAAGTCCAACACAATGGTGATGACGATGGAGACGATATCCCCTCTCCGGGAAGGAATTTCCCCAACAGACTTCTGCCTGCCAGAGAGCTTTTCTCTCTCGGTGTTTTCCGCCCCGCAGAGGAGCCGGTGTCTATCTCTGATCCCCCCCTTGACTTAGGTTTTCAGGGATGACAATATACGTGAGAGGGCGATGACAGAAGTGGGCCAGGGTGGCCTCACCCCAGGGTGGCGCGGCCAGGGGCTAGCCCGCGCCACCTGATGGTGTGGGGCCCCTGCTGCTCCTTTCGCTCTCCCCTTTTGGCTACTTTCGTCTTCTGGTAATATATGAATTTCTGGGTATTTTCCTGTAATTGTTGATCTTCAGAAATATGGTGTCTTGACGGTCCTTTTTCCAGCAGAATCCTGACTCTCGCAGTAAGTTCTCCGGTAATCATCAAACATGCAAAAACAGAGGAAACAACATAAGTATCACCTCTAAATATGAAATATATCAATGAATAATAGTAAATTTTGATATAAAATAGTGATGCAAAATGGACGTATCAACCCCCCCAAGCTTAGACCTCGCTTGTCCCCAAGTGAAAACTGAACTCGGTAAATATGACCACAAGTTTATGGAGTGAAGTGTCGATAAACAAAATACAGACAAGAAGCATCACATTTACCAAGGCACAAGTCATAATAGACAGCAACTTCCCTTCATATAACTAGACTTGCAATAAGGAAAGGGAATCACAATAAAGATGCACAAGGTAAATCATGATTGGTGATGGCAAACTTTTGTTTTTGGTCTGAGAACAATGAACAGACTGTATTTATTTTTGAATGGAGCCTTTTATATCAGATCTAACAAGGCAAAAAGTCACATGCTCAATGAAACAAACTCTTCAAAGTCACAGATAGCTTTCAAAGATATATTCTTTCAGATAAAAGCATCGTACAAAACAAAGGAAGATAGGAAACATGATCGAACAAATCAACATATGGAGGAATGAAACATAACAACTCAAATGCTTGCTTTAGATAGAGGGGAATAGGTTGACTCAACATAAAAGTAAAAGATAGGCCCTTCGTAGAGGGAAGCAGGGATTAAACATGTGCTAGAGCTTTTCATTTGTAAAACAAATATAAAAGTTGGTTTTGAGAGGTGGTTGTCTTTGTCAACGACTAGCAACGGAGTTCTTGCCATCTTCCATACTAAACAAGTGAGAGCGGTTCCGAAATGTTGATTAATTGGCACAATTGTGCTCTTTTATAGCTTGGCACTCCTCCCCACTTTTCTCCCTCCCTTAAACCATGGCTAACCGATTCCATCGGGTGCCCACCAACTTTTACATACCATGGAGGAGTGCCTTTTTCTTTTTTTTTCTTTCTTTTTTTTAGATTACAATGGTCGGACCAGCTCCCTTGCAAAATTAGTGATGAGCAGATGAAGCATGCAAGTCGAGGGGTACTCAATTTAGTATGGAAGATGACAAACTCAACCATTATGTCCTCATGAGCTAAAAACAGTGGCACAAAATAAGAAGTAGTTGAAGGTTTTTGAAAGGTAGCACATGAAAATTTACTTGGATTGGCTTGAAATACCATGCATAGGAATTTATAGTGGACTCTCTGGAAGTAACTTGGTTTTTGGGGATTGGATGCACGAGAAGTATTCCCTCTTAGTTCATTTTTTTGGATAGCAAGGCTGGGTAGCAAGCATAGGAGTTGCATGAAACAAGCAAACATATATGTGATAGAAAACAATCATGCAAACTTCCTTGAAAGTACAAATGATTTTAACTTGAGAATACTAATCCTTATGAGCTAATCGATGAAGGAAAACTAAAATGATGTATCTACAAATGCTTCCTTCTTTTTCTACTCAAAACTTCAAAGTATTATTGCTACTGACCAAGCTAAGTTTGCCAAAACCAACTAGATTTACTCATGCTCCCAAAGTGATACCAATACTAATCAACAAGACTAACTAACTAAAATAAAGTGTGCAGAAAGCAAATGATAAGACTTCTCATTAATATTTCATATTCGCAACTCACACCAAGGGATACATAGATAACCAACTAAAGGAGGATACTTCCACACTGCAAACTATTCTATAAGATAACTTCTCTATTCATGATATGACTCTACTTGAAAATTAAATGGGTAAAAGGGTAATGATGTGATACCGCTGCACTCCCCCAAGCTTGGAACAAACCAAGGGGATGCCAATACCATTGACGATTTACTCCTTCAGTGGCGATGGTGCAATCATAACTGGGGTGAGGAAGATCTCTAGCATCCTGCGGAGCCTGCTGTTCTCCTCTTGAAGTATCTCCACCTCCCTCTGCAAAACTTGGTACTTAGCGCAAAACTCATCAGTGACCTGAAGAGTTTCATCTATTGAAGGGAAGGAACTCAGGTCTGGGATTGGTGGTATTGGTCCCTGCATATTATGAGAAAAAGCATGTCCAACATTAGTTGATCCTACAAAAGTAGGTTCTCTTGCCCTTGATCCTCCAGCCATCTGTCCTTCCTTCAGCTTGGGGTCTTGGAGATCCTCTTCCAAAGGCTTCTTGCCCTTGTCGTTGCTTGCAGAGGCATAATGCCTCTAAAACTGAGAAAAACTCCTGATAGAAATAGATCAAAACAAAAACACGATGAGAAAATGATATACAGACCTCGGGCAATCCAGGGGGTTATATAGGCGAAAATTAAACATCGAAACGAAATCACAGGAGGAAACCGGGACGGAAACAAGTTCCGGGGTGGACACACCACAGGGTGGCATGGCCAGGAGGGGGTCCGTGCCACCAGGTGGTGTGGAGCCTCTGGGCTCCATTTCCAACTCGTTTTCGTCTCATGATTTTCATATTTAATAAAAACAACAAAAATATAAATAGAAAAGTTTAACTCAAACCTTTTCTAACTAGAACTGTTACCTATTCGAAAACGGACTCTGCAGATTCATGCATATGTTCTTTGTTGAATTCTTCCGGAGTCACCATTTGAATAACATCGACATCTTCATTATAAGAATCTCCAGAAATATAATGTTTGAGTCTTTGCCCATTCACCACTTGCGTAGTGTTATCTTTAAGCGAAGCAATCTTTATCACACCTGAGCGATACACCTCTTCAATAACAAAGGGTCCTTCCCATTTCGAGTGTAATTTTCCTGCAAAAAATCTGAGACGAGACCTATAGAATAGAACTTTCTCACCAACATGAAATTCTCTCTTAAGAATTCTCCTATCATGTCATTGCTTGACTTTATCTTTAGAAAGTTTGGCATTCTCATAAGCTTCATTTCTCCATTGATCTAAGGAACTCAGATCAAGCAACCTTTTCTTACTGGCAAGTTTAAAATCCCTATTAAGCTCTCGCACTGCCCAAAAAGCTTTGTGTTCTAATTCTAAGGGCAAGTGAAATGCTTTTCTGTAAACCATTTTGTAAGGAGACATGCCCATGGGGTTCTTATAAGCAGTTCTATAAGCCCGTAAAGCATCGTTTAACTTGCTAGCCCAATTTTTCCTAGATCTATTAACAGCCTTCTTCAAGGTAGACTTGATCTCTCTATTCGATAGATCTACTTGCCCACTAGTTTGGGGATGATAAGCAGAAGCAATTCTATGATTAACGTCATATATAGCAAGAGTTTTCCTAAAACCGCCATGAATAAAATGAGAACCTCTGTCAATCATAAGATATCTAGGCACACCAAACCTAGGAAAAATAACATCCTTAAGCATTTTTAACGAGGTCTCACCGTCGACACTCTTAGTAGGTATAGCTTCTACCCACTTAGTAACATAATCAACAGCTATGAGTTTATGAGTAAAACCTTCTGAAGGATGAAAAGGACCCATAAAGTCAAATCCCCAACAATCAAATGGTTTAATAACAAGAGAATAACTCATAGGCATTTCATTGCGTCTAGAAATATTACCAACTCTTTGGCATTCATCACAAGACAAAATAAACTTTCTAGCATCTTTAAAAAGGGTAGGCCAATAAAAACCTGATTGTAGAACCTTTTGTGCAGTTCTATCTCCAGCATGATGGCCTCCATAAGCACTACCATGATATTTTCTCAATATCTCTTGTTGTTCATATTCTGGAACATGATAAGGGGTGTCCCGATCTTCTCAGCGAGCGCGATGTAGATGGCGATGATGGTGATGAAGATAACTCGAGTGTCGCAGAGAACTCTCCGGCTAATCCCTGCTGCCAGCGCAACAGCTCTCAACCCTTTGGATATTCGCAACGTCACACGCTTGCGCACGTAGCCGCCGACCACGAAGCGGTTATGCAATATACTAATTCCCAATGGAACAGCAGATTACACTCAGACTTTCAGAAGAACAAACACCAGATCGATACGAATTGGTGCGAATAATTTCAGAGGAACACTTGGTTCTGTGTAGAAACTAGGGTTTTGTTTAAACGTGGTCTAAGGGACTTGAGGGGGCGCCCCTGGCTACTTAAGGGAGGCTGGGGCGTCCTCAACATGGACCTGGCCCAAAACCAACCTGGTTTGGGCCCAAACTGACTCGGTTCGACTCAAACGAGTACATACCGACCCATACATGGGTTCGGCCTATTTCTGGCACGCAGGCCATGAGTGTGGCGCGCCTTAGACGTGTAGACATCGTGTCGTAGGCTGTCCTAGTGCGCCATCACGGACTCTCTCATGTCGACTTGACGTTCCGGTGATCTCCTGGTGCGCCTGCCTCCCTCTCCTCCCTCGCGCACTTGATCATCAAGTCTTGCTCTTCTTGCTGCGACTCATCTTCTCCTCGTGCAACGCTCATGTTATCAACAAACCTGATCATACATAGATGCATAGACTTAGGCAGTATAAAGTTCTCATTAAATAAAAGATCAGGTTCAATTAAGAGTGAGTTCACCTGTTGTTCCAATAGCTTTGCACGTGCTCTTGTAATTGGTCCAATCCTAATCTCATTGGACTTCTTCGCAGCAACATCTTCATCAAAAGGAGTAGGAGATAATGGTGGTGTAATAGGGATGTCCTCATCATCCTCCCCCCCTTCGAAAGGCGTCGACCTCGACGCTGCAAGGTCTTCACCTTCATACGGTGTCAAATCAGCAACGTTGAAACTATTGCTGACGCCATACTCAGCTGTAGGAAGATCTATCTTGTAGGCATTATCATTGATCTTGGCAAGAACCTTGTAAGGACCAGCACCACGGGGCAGCAACTTGGACTTACGTAGCTGTGGAAATCTATCCTTGCGAAAGTGAACCCAAACCATATCACCGGGCTGAAACAATACCTCCTTCCGCTTCTTGTTTGCACGATCTGCAGTATACTTGCCTTTCTTCTCAATAGCCTCTTTAGTCTTCACATGTATCTTCCTCACAAAATCTGCTCTCTTTGATGCCTCCATATTGACTCGCTCTTGAATAGGAAGAGGCAACAAATCAAGTGGCGTAATGGGTTTGAAACCATAGACCACCTCAAAAGGACATAGCTGCGTGGTAGAGTGAACCGCCCTGTTATATGCAAACTCCACATGCGGCAAACAATCTTCCCACTCACGCAGGTTCTTCTTGATCATGCATCGCAGCACTGTTGAAAGTGTGCGATTTACCACCTCCGTTTGACCATCAGTTTGGGGATGACATGTAGTGCTGAAAAGTAACTTTGTGCCCAGCTTTCCCCAAAGTGTCTTCCAGAAGTAGCTCATAAACTTCACATCACGATCAGAGACAATTGTCTTGGGTACTCCATGCAAACGTACAATGTCCCTGAAAAACAGGTTAGCAATATGCGACGCATCGTCGCTTTTGTGGCAGGCAATAAAATGAGCCATTTTAGAAAATCTGTCCACTACCACAAATATAGAATCATGGCCTCTTTTAGTCCTAGGCAAACCTAATACAAAATCCATGCTAATGTCCTCCCATGGTGTAGTAGGTGCAGGTAATGGAGTATACAAACCGTGAGGCTTCAGCTTGGACTTCGACTTGTTGCATGTAATGCAGCGCTTGATGAACCTGTCCACATCACGCCTCATCCTAGGCCAATAAAAGTGATAAGCAAGCATGAGTAGCGTCTTCTCACGCCCAAAGTGACCCATCAAACCGCCGGCATGTGATTCCTGCAACAATAGCAAACGCACGGACGATTCTGGAACACATAGTTTGTTAGCACGAAACAAAAACCCATCATGGATGTGATATTTATCCCATGCTTTCCCACCAGTACACATGCTATATGGCGCTGAAAAATCATGATCAGTAGCATATAAGTCACACAAGCTCTCTAAACCAGGAACCTTAATGTCTAATTGTGTCAACAACATGTTCTTCCTAGATAGAGCATCAGCAACCACATTGTCTTTACCCTTTTTATGTTTAATTATGTAAGGAAAAGACTCAATAAACTCAACCCACTTAGCAAGACGCCTATGCAAAATTAGATTGAGCTTTCAGATATTTCAAAGCTTCATGATCAGAATGTATGATAAATTCTTTTGGCCACAAATAATGTTGCCAAACCTCAAGAACTCTAACAAGCGCATACAATTCTTTGTCATAAACAGGATAGTTCAACCTCGCACCACAAAGTTTTTCAGAAAAGTAGGCAATAGGCCGACCCTCTTGCATCAACACACCACCAATACCAATGCCACTAGCATCACATTCAATCTCAAATTGCTTATGAAAATCTGGTAGTGCAAGCAATGGTGCAGAAGTTAATAAACGTTTCAGTTCATCAAAAGCATGATCTTGGGCTGCGCCCCATACAAATTCAACACCTTTTTTAGTTAACTCATTTAAAGGTGCAGCAACAGTACTAAAGTCTTTCACAAAACGGCGATAAAAGCCAGCAAGACCATGAAAACTTCGTACTTGACTAACATTCATGGGAGTAGGCCAATTCTGAATAGCTTCAATTTTAGATGCATCGACTTCTACTCCATTTTTAGAAACAACATATCCAAGGAAGATGACCTTATCTTTGCAAAATGTGCACTTGTCAAGATTACCATAAAGCTGAGAATCACGCAACACTTGCAAAACTTGTCTAATATGATCACTATGTTCAGATTCATTGCGGCTGTAGATTAATATATCATCAAAGTACACAACCACAAACTTGCCAATAAAATGTCGCAAAACATGGTTCATTAATCTCATGAAGGTACTAGGTGCATTAGTTAAACCAAATGGCATGACTAACCACTCATATAAACCAAATTTTGTTTTAAAGGCAGTTTTCCACTCATCCCCCTCTTTCATCCTAATCTGATGGTAACCACTACGCAAATCAATCTTAGAGAAAACAACAGCACCACTCAACTCATCAAGCATATCATCCAAGCGCGGAATAGGGTGACGATATCGAATAGTGATGTTATTAATAGCTCTACAATCTACACACATGCGCCAAGTACCATCTTTCTTAGGAACGAGAATAACAGGAACAGCACAAGGGCTTAAGCTCACACGAATATAACCTTTGTCGAGTAGCGCTTGCACTTGTTTCTGAATCTCCTTAGTTTCTTCGGGGTTGGTGCGGTAAGGAGCGTGGTTTGGCAAGGTGGCACCAGGGATGAAGTCAATCTGGTGCTCAATGCCGCGCAAAGGAGGCAAACCAGCGGGGACCTCCTCTGGAAACACATCATCAAATTCCTGCAAGACACTAGAAACACCAAAAGGAAGAGGAGTCATGTCGTTAGAAACCAAAATCTCACCCTTGTACAGAAGCACAAGTGGCATGGCTGTAGGATCCTCTCTAAATTCTCTCATATCTTCTTTGGTGGCTAGCAGGACTAGAGAATTCACTCGCTCATTGTGGTGTGGCTCTCTCGATGTGGCTGGGTGGCTCTCACTCACCGAGGTAATAGTCTCTCGTCTAGCTACTCTCTCATTCTCATGTTCTAAGTTCACTTCAGTTTTCTGACGAGATTCATTTACAATATGCTGTGGAGACATAGGCTGCAAGTTAATTTTTCTGCCCTTGAACTCCAAATGATAAGTGTTGGTGCGGCCATTGTGTAACACGTTGCGATCAAACTGCCATGGGCGGCCCAACGAGAGGTGACAAACCGTCATAGGAACCACATCAAACTCAATGGAGTCCTTGTATGGTCCAATCTCGAAATCAACTCGCACCATGTGGCTGACCTTCATCTCTCCATTATCGCTGAGCCACTGGATATAATATGGATGCAGGTGCGGGATGTATTTCAGTTTCAGCTTTGCACACAACTCTTTGCTAGCAAGGTTGCGGCAACTACCACCATCGATGATGAGTTTGCAAGCTTTGTCCAGTCCAACAAGTGCTTTAGTTTGGAACAAATTGCACCGCTGACTTTCAGAAGTAGGAGACACATTGAGCACACGCTGCGAGCAAACTATGTTATTGGCAGTGGAAGGATAGGCATCAACACCGTCATGACCAAAGTCATCATCATCGGAACCATCCGGATCAGCATCATCACCTGTCTCGTACTCATTGGTGTCCTCATTGACAATCATCACTTTTCGATTGGGGCAATCCCGTTTAAAATGACCCTTGCCACCACAAGTATGACACTCCATATCACGATTACGTGCTGTAGACATGTTCGAACCTGTACCACTAGCAGCAGGTGCGGATTTCTTTGCATTGGCATCAGATCGCGACGACGAAGGAGCACGAAAATCTGAACGAGAACTTGGTGTGGGTGCAGCAGGCCTAGGTGTGAAACGGCTGCTTGAAGTAGTACGAGCTTTAAACTGAGCTTCTTCGGCAAACTGTGCTTCAGCTTCACGTGCATGATGTAGCAGCTCATTCATATCACGATACCGATGATGCCGAACAATGCTCTTGATATTATACTTCAAACCATGGAGAAAACGCTGCAAGGTTTGCTCAAGAGGCTCACGAACGCGAGCTCGTTGCAGAAGCATCTCCATCTCCATATAATACTCATTAACGGACAGCGAGCCTTGCTTCAATTGCTGTAACTTATCAAAAACTGAGCGCAGGTAGTTATGCGGAACAAAACGAGCCCGCATCACTTCCTTCATATGGCGCCAAGTTATAATGGGCAGCTCGTTGTTTTCTTGATGTGTTTGCACAACGCTGTCCCACCATCGCAAAGCATAGCCATCAAACTCTGAAGAAGCAAGCTTGATTTTCTTGTCCTCCGTATAATCATGAAGACGCCACAACTTCTCTATCTTCATCTCCCATGTGAGGTACTCTTCAACATCAGTACCACCCTCAAATTTGGGAATAAAAAACTTTGGTTTACCCAAGCCATCATCCTGCTGAAAAGGAACGCGCTGGGCACCAACGGGAACAAAACCACGGCCACGAAAAGGAGGACCATTGCCTCGACCATTACCACGACCGGCTGCAGCAAAATCCTCATTGTCGCCATGAGCACTCTCATCATCAGCATCAGCATGTGGTAGGGGTCGCTACTCAACAGTAAGACGCAGCGCATTGACAGATTGTGTCAACGCCTGGATGCTAGTTTGGAGATCATTGACTTGCACTTGCATATTATTAACAGTAGCATCAGTGGCTTCTACTTTCATTTGGACAGCTTGAACATCAGAATCAATAGCGTCAGTTGTTCGTGTTATTATTCTTTCCAAATGATCACGAAGAGCTTCATACTCCCTCCATATGACAGGAGTATCATCAGGTTTTTTCTGCATCACATCAACATCACTAGCAGACATGATTAGTAGGTTAGTGCACAAACAATAAACGGGTGGTGGTTACGCTCACAACTCACTCAAAACTGAAAGAAAGAGGTATCTTACCGTTCCAAAGTGAATAATAAATGCTTACCACTCGTAGAGACTGAAACGTGCACGGATGTGATGAAGCGAATACCGAGGGTATAAGAAACTATCACACGACAAACTAGGGTATATGGTGGGGCTTGGTATGGATACCTAACTACACCGAAATACAAGTCCTAGTGCTGATCGTATGACAAAGACCCACGGAAACACACACGGTGGAGATAAACGGGGCAAAGCAACTCTGAAAAGTGAGCTCAAAAAGATATAAGTGACGACGCACAGTAGCTCGTGTTGCAATGCACAAGAGAGACACTAGCACTGGCTCGACGAACAGGCACAAGATTGCGCACACAGCAGCAGCCTGATAAGCACGAAGTAGCTAGTCTCGTATGGGTAAGCTCCTAACACGATGCTGTAGATAGGCTGTAGCTAAAGCGATCAAAATCGTGTAGAAAGGGTGCTATATGGACACAGTGGTAACACGCAGTCGCGGATGAGAAACCGACGAAAAATATGTCAACGGCAGAGATGTACGACGCCGGAAACACACGGCAGCGCGACGGCGACGCGAAACGGCAAAAAAAAAAATTTGTCTTGCGGCGAGCTGGGGCGCTTGACCCCAGACAGCCTCCGCGCGCTGGCGCGAGCAGGCGCTGGACGCGCGAGCACTGCGGCCGCTGGAGCCCAGACAGGCTCCATCCCTGTGCGCGAGCGAGCTGCTTTTTTTTTTCCTTTTTTTTTCCTTTTTTTTTACTGAATTCTAATTGGGCCACAAAAGAAGATGGGCCGGCTTGATGCCTGGGACTGCGCTCGCTAGCGCTCGTCGCTGGGGGTCTGGCTACTAGCGAGCGTGGCAGCTGCGCGTGATGCCCGACTCCAGACAATCTCCGTCCTGGGGCGCCAAACGGGCGGACTGTTTTTTTTTTAACTGAGGCGATCGGATCTGGCTGCTGTACGTGAAGAACAGCCACCAACCCAACGAAGAAGATGACGATCGTTGAGACTCCAAACGAGATCCAAACTCGAAACAAATATGCAGAAAAGATTGCTAGACCTAGACTCCTACGGATGGAAGAAAGAAAACGCGAAAAGACGATCAGCTACTAAAACCAGTACCTCGATGCAATCTAGGCTATGGCGAAACTAAGAACCCTAAATTTTTTTTTTGTGGCTTTTTCTGTATAGGACAAAAACAAAAATGAATCTACCGGGATGGATTTGTGGATGCTCACCGAGGAAACGCTGGAATCTGATACCAAGATGATAAGGGGTGTCCCGATCTTCTCAGCGAGCGCGATGTAGATGGCGATGATGGTGATGAAGATAACTCGAGTGTCACAGAGAACTCTCCGGCTAATCCCTGCTGCCAGCGCAACAGCTCTCAACCCTTTGGATATTCGCAACGTCACACGCTTGCGCACGTAGCCGCCGACCACGAAGCGGTTATGCAATATACTAATTCCCAATGGAACAGCAGATTACACTCAGACTTTCAGAAGAACAAACACCAGATCGATACGAATTGGTGCGAATAATTTCAGAGGAACACTTGGTTCTGTGTAGAAACTAGGGTTTTGTTTAAACGTGGTCTAAGGGACTTGAGGGGGCGCCCCTGGCTACTTAAGGGAGGCTGGGGCGTCCTCAACATGGACCTGGCCCAAAACCAACCTGGTTTGGGCCCAAACTGACTCGGTTCGACTCAAACGAGTACATGCCAACCCATACATGGGTTCGGCCTATTTCTGGCACGCAGGCCATGAGTGTGGCGCGCCTTAGACGTGTAGACATCGTGTCGTAGGCTGTCCTAGTGCGCCATCACGGACTCTCTCATGTCGACTTGACGTTCCGGTGATCTCCTGGTGCGCCTGCCTCCCTCTCCTCCCTCGCGCACTTGATCATCAAGTCTTGCTCTTCTTGCTGCGACTCATCTTCTCCTTGTGCAACGCTCATGTTATCAACAAACCTGATCATACATAGATGCATAGACTTAGGCAGTATAAAGTTCTCATTAAATAAAAGATCAGGTTCAATTAAGAGTGAGTTCACCTGTTGTTCCAATAGCTTTGCACGTGCTCTTGTAATCGGTCCAATCCTAATCTCATTGGACTTCTTCGCAGCAACATCTTCATCAAAAGGAGTAGGAGATAATGGTGGTGTAATTGGGATGTCCTCATCAGAACACATCTTCGCATAATACCATCCACTCCTTCTTTATATAAGTGTGGGTCATCCCAAAACTAATGCCTCAAGTGATGAGGACATCCCTACTACACAGCCATCTCCACCTACTATTGATGATCCTATTGTTGCTGATCAAGATAAGTCCAATGGCGAGATTAGGATTGGATAAATTACTCGAGCCCATGCTAAGCAGTTACAACAGCTGGTGAACTCCCTCCTCGCTGAATCTGATATTTATTGTAACGAGAATTTTATACTTGCTAAGTCTTTGTTCATATGTATGATCAGGTTCATTGGAGAAGAAGGGGTTCGAGGGAGCGAGGAGATGCAGCACATGGAGCACAACGTGGTGATCAAACGAGAGAGCGCGAGGGAGGAGAGGGAGGCCGGCGCCACAAGCATGGAGGACATCACCACGTAAAGGAGATCAAGTCTGGATGAGCATGAGCACAGGATGGCGCACTAGGACTGCCTACGATACGATGTCTACACGTCTAAGGCGTGCTACACACATGGCCTGCATGCTAAAATTAGGCCGAACCCATATATGGGTCGGTATGTACCCGTTTGAGTCGAACCGAGTCAGTTTGGGCCCAAACTAGGCAGGTTTTGGGCCAGGTCTTTGCTGAGGACACCCGGCCACCTATAAGTAGCCCTGGGCACCCCCTCAATTAGGGTTAGACCACGTTTAGACTATAGATTATTTCGTTGAACTGATGTAAGCATTCATCTGAATTCCTCCGCACCAATTCATCTGGATTTGGTGATATACTACTGCAAGTTTAGTGTGATCTGTTGTTCCATTGGGAATGAGTAGATTGCAAACTACCGTTTCGTGGTCGACGGCTACGTGCGCAAGTGTGTGGAGTCGTGAATATCCTACAGGGTTTAAGAGCTGTTGGATTGGCATCAGGGTTCAAGCGAGGAGAGTTCATCTGTGACACCAAGTTATCCCCGACAATTATCCGCTGCCATCATCACCATCGCATCGCTCACAAGAAGATCGGGCCACCCCATATCATCAAGTCATAAAAGAATTTCCTACTTTGCTGAGCTGTAAAGGTTGGAGGCAAATACTTGGAAACAACAAAGTTAGCATAATCAGCATACCAAGGTTTCTCTCGCAAAGTTACCTTTATTGAAGCCAACTGTTCATTTGGAAAACTATCGTTAACAGGGATAGGATCAAAAGAAATGTTTTCCAACCTAGACACATTATCAACAACAGGATTTCCAGCACCTTTCCTATCTACAATATGCAAATCAAACTCTTGTAAAAGTAACACCCATCTAATAAGCCTAGGCTTAGCATCCATCTTTGACATAAGATATCTAATAGCAGCGTGACCAGTATGAATAGTAACCTTCAAGTCAACAATATAAGGTCTAAACTTATCGCATGGAAAACAACAACAAGAAACTCTTTCTCAGTAGTAGCATAATTCTTCTGAGCAGCATCAAGAGTCTTACTAGCATAATGAATAACATTCAACTTCTTATCTATGCGCTGTCCAAGAACATCACCTACAGCAAAATCGCTAGCATCACACATAATTTCAAAGGGTAAATTCCAATCAGGTGGTTGAACAATAGGAGCAGTAGTTAAAGCCTTCTTAAGAGTTTCAAAAGCTTCCTTATAATCATCATCAAAAACAAATGGTACATCTTTTTGAAGAAGATTAGTAAGAGGCTTTAAAATCTTATAGAAATCTTTAATAAGCCTCCTATAGAAACCAGCATGACCAAGAATACTACGAATACCTTTAACATCCCTAGGACAGGGCATTTTCTCAATTGCTTCAACCTTGGCTCTGTCAACTTCAATACCTCTTTCAGAAATTTTATGCCCAAGAACAATTACTTCAGTCACCATAAAGTGGCATTTCTCCCAATTAAGAACAAGATTAGTTTATTCACATCTCTGCAAAACTTTATCAAGATTGTGCAAACAATTATCAAAAGACGTTCCATAGACGGAGAAATCGTCCATGAATACCTCCACAATTTCTTCATAAAATCCATGAAAAATAGTAGACATACATCTTTGAAAAGTAACAGCATCAAGGACAAGTAAAAGTGGTTTTCTCTTGATCTTACTTTTTAACAGCAATCTGAGAAAAACCAAAATAACCATCAAGAAAACAGAAATGGGTTTTCTTAGATAACCTTTCTAACATTTGATCTATAAACGGTAAAGGATAATGATCTTTCTTAGTAACTTTGTAGACCTTTCTAAAGTCGATGCACATCCTATAACCAACTACTACCCTCTGAGGAATAAGCTCGTTATTCTCATTAGGCACAACAGTAATCCCTCCTTTCTTAGGAACACAATGCACAGGACTAACCCATCTACTATCAGCAAGAGGACAAATAATACCAGCATCAAGGAGTTTCAATACCTCATTTCTTACCACTTCTTTCATCTTAGTAATTAGGCGGCATTGATGTTCAACAACTGGCTTTGCATCTGGCTCCATGTTAATAGCATGCTGACATATAATAGGAGAAATCCCTTTTAAATCATCAAGAGTATATCCCATAGCTCCTCGATGTTTCCTCAATATTTCCAATAACCTTTCTTCTTCCTTTCCTGAAAGTTTAGAACTGATAATAACAGGATATATTTTCTTATCATCGATATAAGCATATTTAAGATAATCAGGTAAAGGTTTTAAATCAAAAACAGGATCTTCCTTAGGTGGCAAAGTGGTACCCAAATCCTCCACAGGTAAATTGTGTTTAATCATCTCTGGTTGACGATGAAGAATCTCATCAATCTCATCTCTTTCTTCCCTGAAGATCTCGCTTTCATGGTCCTCCATAAATTGCTGCAAAGCATTTTTAGGAGCAAGGGCAATAGAGGCAAATCGTTCAACTCGAAAATCTTCATTAGGCAATTCATTTTCATAAGGAGCTTTAGTAAACTTAGAAAAATTAAACTCATAAGATTTTCCATCAAACTTGGTCAAAATTTTCCATTCTTACAATCTATAACAGCGCCACAAGTATTCAAAAAGGGTCTACCAAAAATAATAGGACAAGTTTTACTAGCAGCTTTACCAAGTACTAGAAAATCAGTAGGGTATTTAGTCTTACCGCATAAAATTTCCACATCTCTAACAATACCAATTGGCAAGACAGTCTCTCTGTTAGCAAGCTGAATAACCACATCGATTTCCTATAGTTCACAAGGAGCAATTTCATGCATGATTTCTCTATAAAGCTCATAAGGAATAGCACTTGAACTTGCACGAATGTCGCATAAACCATAATAGCAATGATCACCAATCCTGACAGAAAGCACAGGAACACTTGTTTTCCTAGGTCTACTAGGATGTGAAACAATGTTAGAAACATCTTCACAAAAGATAATATGTCCATCTTCTACATTTTTAGTAACAAGGTCCTTCACTATTGCTACAAGAGACTTAACATCAATTTGCTCATCAAGTTCTACAACTTTCTTTGTGCTCTTTTTAAGCACACTAATTAAAGTAGAATGCTCCTTTACATTAGAAGGGAAAGGCATTTTCTCAAAATAAAGCTCAGGCAGAATGCAATCAATAGTACAAACTTCAGTAGTTCTAGCAGGAACACAACTAACATTATCTTTATAAGGCGCATGGTACTTGTTCCAATCCTTCTTTGGAACATCAAGATTGAGGAAAATGCCTTAAAATAGTTAGCAAGTATTTGAGAATCAAGACCATAAATAGCACTAACATTATGAAAGTCATCGGTTCACATAAAAGCTTTAATGAAATCATAATCATAATTTATACCAGACTTTCTACCTTTGTCATTCTCCCATCCTTCAGTATTTTCTTGAATACGGTCGAGAAGATCCCATTTAGCTTCTTCTTTCATACGTGTAAATGATCCAGAGGAAGAAGCATTGTCGTGGTTTCGTCAATAGATCTGCCATAGGGATAGGTGTATGGCGGTTTGTGGAAGGGGGTGAACACGGCGGAGCGATCCGGGACAGAGGTTGCACGAGTTTACCCAGCTTCAGATCCCGCAACGGTGGCGAGACCCTACGTGCTGCTATTATTCACTATATGGCAACAAGTGCTCGATTACAATGATGAGGATGGCTGTTTCGCTATGCGATTGGCCGTATCTAAGTCTCGGTGATTCTGACTCTGCCTCAAGGGCACCTCCACGCCGGCTTATAAAGGCGCCTAGCGTGGGCATCACAATGGTACAGGAGCGGATACAATATGGAGTCCTAGACTAAGTCATATGCGTGTACTACAAGGCAACCCGCCATGGCCCTGTCTCCGGATCCGCCATGAGCTCCTGCGTCCAGTATCCGCCATGGGCTTCCAGCAACTGGGCCGCCCGGTAGGCAATCCGCCATACCACCCTGATGGGCCACCCTGGCTTGCTGGTTCAGGACTACGTCGCTGGTATACCCATTTGGTATATCCCCAAAAGTAGCCCCCAGGGAACTTCAAGATCGCTATCTCCATCCACTATGGCTTGTTTTTGGTGAAGTCCATCCGCCATAGCTCGTCTTCTCTTTGCGTCTGGATGGCGGTTCTTGATGTTCCTCTTTTCTTCATCTCTCAATCCGCCGTAGATAGCGGATTATGCGACGTAGTTTCAGTTCAGCGAGATTTCTGGGATCCGTTGGATCATATCATAAAATCCGTCGTAACTTTCAGCGCGTGCTTCCTGCTAGGGCAAGATTCACTGCAGAAGCACTGTTAATAATAGTTACTGTTTTACCCTTGGACACGTGTAGCCGAACTAGGGTTTTCACGATTAAGATGAACGATGCTAATGGCGGGCACGAATCTCGAGGCTCGAGGCCTGTATATACCCCGGTCGCTCATCCCCAGCCGATTCACACCTCATTCTCCCCCGCGCACTCTCTCTCCTTAGCGCCACCGCGAGAGCTCCGCGATCTCCGATGAACCACCGCCCGGAACTCTTCGCCGCCGGTCACTTTTCCGCCACAAGCTGGCTTCATCTTCCTCTTCTTTTGAGATCCTGGACGTTATTCCGCCACACCTCTCGCCGCCATGGATCCTGAATCATTTCACCGAGCCGCAGCGTCTAAAGCTACTGAAAACTCAGCAAGGTCATCAGACACGGAATCTGCTATGCCCAAAACTTTGGGAGGTAGCTGGGATCCCTGCAACCTGGATGAGGAAACCTTGTCTTCTTTGGATCAAGAAGGATGAATAGCGGCCAAGGAAGTCTCGAGATCGCGAGTAGATTCTGGCGCAGCCACGCCGGCCCCTTCAGATGAGGAGATCGTGATGCTCAAATCCCACATCGATCGGGGCTTCAGCCTTCCACCATCCAACTTCTTAAAGAGCATGGTTCGGCACTACAGGTTACAGCTACACCATATTGCTCCGAATAGCTTCACTATCATAGCGGGATTTGTTGCGCTGTGCGAGGGATATCTGGGTATCTATCCACGCGGAGACTTATTCCGCTTGTACTTCAATATTCGCCATAACCGGGATTCAAATGGAGACCCTCGCAACTATGGATCCGTCTCATTTGTTCCTCGTTGCGGAAAATCATACCCTTATATCAAACCTCATGATTCTGCAAAGGGATGGCGGGGATCTTTCTTCTATCAGGATGACCAGGCCCCTCCTGAAAAGAAGTACGGCCCGCGGTCTTTTGTTGATGGCCCTGCCGAGGAGCAGGATAGCTGGGGCGTTATGGATGACTTTACCATGGATGACGAATGTCAACTCTGCTCACGATGGATTTCCAAACTTGTATTTTCTGGACTGACAGGTGCAGAAACCATCCATTGCTAGATCTCAAGGCGGATTCAGCCTCTTCAATACCGCTCAGCCCTGATTTGCGAGTATAGCGGAATTGTAGATCCTCAACGCTACACCAATGAGGAATTGTCTTCCGAGGAGATTGAGCGTCGAATCCGCAACATCATCAAAGTGGGGCGAGATGAGAAGTTGGAGCTGAAGATCCCCATGTACGAGAACGACAATTGTCCAGAGGTAGGTGCCTTCTTGTTCTGCTATAATCGTTTATTTCTCTTGACTAACTTGCATTTCTTTGCAGCTTTCCTCCCTTCCCCCTTCCGAGCTAAGCCGTCTGGTCCGCTATCCCCAATCAAAGGAGCTTACCGACGATGAGGAGGAGACATCCTCATCTCCAAAAAGACACAAGCCTTCACCGGTGGCGAAAGAGGAGACTGTGGCGGAGGAGCCCGTGGCGAGTGTACACCGTGGTGTTTGCGGCTTGGGTGGGCACATACGTGGTTTAGGCAAGAGAGTTATCTCCCGCCATCCATCCCCGGCACTGCATGGCCACCTGGAGACCGTACCCGAGCATACCGCTACCATCAAGTTGCCAGAACGGAAGTAAGCAAGTCAATCTTTCAATTTTATGCCATCTCTAACTTGACCTGTTCTGATCTGTGACTGTGCATAGGAGGAGGAAAACTGCTAGCCAAAAGCCTCCAAAGGCAAAACCTTCTCCTGCAATTGTTCCACCTACACCCGATGCTCTTGTCCGCCCCACTAGACCTTCAACTTTTGCCCAAAAGGCTAGCAAGATGGCGGATGCCCCGACAAAGGATGCCAGGCCTACCGCTAATCCTGTTAAGGGTCCAAAGAAGGTGAGTTTTGGCGGAAAAGTAGTCGAGATGGCCGCGGGAGTTGGAGATGCTACAAGATGGAAAAAGAAGGCAGATGCTCTTTTCCGTCTTGATAGCCTACAGGAGGAGGCCAGCAACCATGTGTCATCCGCTATGTCTTCTTTTGTCCAGAGAACTAGTATTGTGAAAGAGGTATGTACTCTTAGTAGCCCCCGAGCGCCATGGCGGATTTTCGTAGATGATCCGTTATGGTGCTCTAAGAGAAACTACTTTAAATTTTGCATAATATAGCCCCCGAGTGCCATCATATTCTATGGTGCTCTTAGAGAACTTAAATTTTTATACACTGAGTAGCCCCCGAGCATTATGGCGGATAACTGTCCGGCATAAAGCTCTAAGAAGACTAAAAAATCATCATGAGTAGCCCCCGAGCATTATGGCGGATATCTGTCTGGCATAAAGCTCTAAGAAGACTAAAAAATCATCATGAGTAGCCCCCAAGCGTTATGGCGGATATCTATCTGACATAAAGCTCCAAGAGTGACTAACACATAACAATGGTTTATCAGAATTACAAGAAAGTCGTGGAGGACCTGGTCCAAGTCGTCAGCTCGCAAGAGAAGGAGCTGGCGGAAAAGAGTACGCTCGTGGCGGACTTGCAGAAGCAGCTCGAGAATAGCGGTAGGTTTCCGTTGCCTTTTTTTGTACCCTTGTGCGATCAATAGTTTGACTCTATTTCCGCCATGCAGATGCTGCCAAGCTGAAGTCCACTCTCAAGGGGTGGAAAAGGGTCATGCTATTGCGATGGAGGGGTTGCAAGCGCAGCTCCAGAAATTGTTGACCTCAAATACCCTCCTCGAAGAGCAAGTCAAGGACCAGGAGTGTCAAAACCGCCAGAAGCAGAAAGAGGTGGAGGATCTCTGCAAAGCCGCCGCTGATTTTGAAAAGCGGCAGAACGGCTTTAACGAGGTCCTTGACCATTTCCAGAAGACTCTGCTAGGTAATGATGGCTCTCCATACTGTGTAGTTTGTGATAATATGCTATGTAGATTATGATGCCTTGCTTGTTCCCGCTATGCAGTGACATTGGAGCTAGGAGAGGTGGATTCTACCATGGGCTTACGCATGGCCACAGACGCTGCAAAGAAGGAACTGGATGGCCTTCTTAATGCTGGTCGTTAGGCCTGCGGCAGCCTGCAGATAGCGGGTTCATCTAGCCTTTCCGCCATTGGGCTCACCAAGAAGCTACTGCTCGTGCCTGGGCTGGTGGCGGATTGGAAGCAGTCTTCCGCTCGGGGTGATGCCAGAACTGCTCTTACTTTGGCAAAGGCCCACTACCCCGAGCTGGACCTGGATCTGATCACCTCCGGCATCCCCGAGAGCGGCGAAGACGGAGCGCCGGTGGACGAGGCCGCTATCCGGCAGAGCGTGCTAGGATACGATCAGCTGTGTGCCTTGGGCACTCAGCTGAACCTATACTATGAAGCATACGATCTGCCCGGGTCTCCAAGCCAGGCTTCGGCGTCGGTCTCCGCAGCTACTGCAAGTGCTGATGGCGGTGATGACGCTACCTCTACTGTGCCACCTTCCTGAGTTATACCTTGCAGTGTGGCAGGAAGAAACAATTGTATCAATTCGGCCCCTGAGTGGGTCTGTAAGTTTCAACTTTTAAATTGCGTGTATGCTTGTACTGTTCCTGATCTGCATGTGGTGGATCAGAGAATGCTTTAGAACTTATGGCTCAGTTTTATCAAGTCTTTAAGTGGTTATCCGTGAAAAATCTACCAGGCCTATTTTTATGCAACTTGCAGCAGTTTGACATGCTCAAAAAACTACACTTTGAAAATTTTTCATGCGTAGGATTATGCAATCCGCCATCTGGCTCTTTGTGCTTGACTTTTTGCAAGATGGCGGAATCTTCGCATGAACAATCTGCTAGGGCGACGATACTTAATAGCAACCGTCCAAAACCCTAGTAGATTGCGGCTTAGATCGTCAAAAAGTCACTACTCGGGAATCCACACAAAGAACATCAGGTGGAGACTGAGACACAGATATGCTATGTGGACTACTTATGGCGGATTTAAAAGGCACAAGTGCAGAGCACAATTGCGCAAAGTTTCCATATGATCTAAATGAACAATAAAGGAGGTAAAAGACTCAGAAAAAATTAAGAGCGAACCGGATGCTTTATTTCATTGATCATATAGAGGTGCCTATTACATAGCCTAGATAAGTGTTAAGTGTAGAAAGGACGTAGCTGTGCGATGTTCCATGGACAATCTGTTTCGTCGTAGATATCGTCAGGGTCTCTTCGTTTGCGCTTCTTACTAGGTCGCTTATCTAGCTCGCGAACATCAACGAGGTAGTTGGAACCGTTCAGTAGGGCTTTGCTGATGACGAAGGGTCCTTCCCAAGGCGGGGATAGCTTGTGTGACTTCTGCTGTTTGAGGCGTAGCACCAGGTCCCCTTCTTTGAACGAGCGTTTGCGAACTTGGCGGCTATGATAGCGGCGGAGATTCTGCTGGTAGATGGCGGATCTCTGGGCTGCTAGGTCTCGTTCTTCTTCCAGCAGGTCCATAGATAGTTGCCTGGACGTTTCTGCATCTTCCTCCTCATAGGCCTCGACTCTTGGGGAATCATACTGGACATCACTTGGCAGGATTGCCTCTGCTCTGTAAACTAAGAAGAAAGGGGTGAGGCCTGTTGATCTGTTTGGCGTGGTCTGTAGACTCCATAGCACAGATGGCAACTCTTCTGCCCAGGCTCCAGCTGCTCGATGTAGCGGTGCTTCTAGGCATGGCTTGATCCCTAACATGATTAGTCCGTTGGTCCTTTCAACTTGGCCATTGGACTGTGGATGTGCCACAGATGCAAGGTCAAGGCAGATTCTGTTGTGATGGCAGTATTCTTCAACTTCTCCCTGAGACAAGTTAGTGCCGTTATCGGTGATGATGCTATGTGGGATACCAAATCTAACCACAATGTCCTTGACAAATTTTAGGGCAGTTTTGCCATCAAGTTTTCTGATGGGCTTAGCTTCTACCCACTTCGTGAATTTGTCTACTGCTACCAGGAGGTGCGTAAATCCCAAAGGTGCTGTTTTTAGTGGGCCCACCATGTCCAGCCCCCAGACCGCGAACGGCCAGGTTATAGGGATCGTATGCAGTGCTGTGGTCGGCATGTGGGTTTGCTTGGAGTACATTTGGCAACCTTGGCAGAGCTCCACGATGCGGCTGCATCTGCCTTGGTTGTAGGCCAATAGAACCCATGGCGGAATGCCTTAGCTATGAGGGATCTGGCGGCGGCATGATGCCCACATTCGCCTTCGTGGATCTCTCTTAGTATTTCAATTCCGTCCACTTGGGATATGCACTTCATGAATACTCCCGAGGTACTTCGCTTGTAGAGCTGGCCATCGATGATGGTCTAGGCTTTTGCTCTACGCTCGATTTGTCTCTTTTGGACTTCATCTTCGGGTAGTTTCTTGTTTGTCAGATACTCCAGGTAGGGCTCTGCCCATGGCGGGTTGCTTGGCAAAACTGCCATAACGGGGGAGCTCGCTAGTTCCGGATTTTCTGGATCTACCATCTTAACCAATGGCACGTGCAGATGCTCGAGGAATACGCCTGGCGGGACTGCCTTGCGGCTAGACCCTAGCTTGGACAGGGTGTCGGCTGCCATGTTATCTTCTTGTCGTACGTGCCTTATGTCATAGCCGAGGAAACTTTTGGCCATCTCATCCACTTCGTCTCTGTAGGCCGCCATGACTTCGTTCTGAGCCTTGTATGTGCTAGCCACCTGCTAGGCGACAAGGTCAGAGTCTCCACAACACATAATGTGTTGTACGCCGATCTCCTTTGCGACGCGTAGCCCGTGCAGTAGCACTTCATACTCCATGATGTTGTTGGTGGTGGGGAAGTGGATTTGGAGAACATAGCTGAGCTCATCTCCCTTATGGGATTTGAGTGTCACTCCAGCCCCCGAGCCGTGTAGCAGCTTTGAGCCATCAAAGTGCATCACCCAATGCTCCAGTTCTGGGACGGGCGTAGTCTCCTGTGCTTCCTTCCAATCCACCATAAATTCCGCCAAAGCCTGAGACTTGATGGTGGTGCGAGGCTTGTAGTCAATGTCGAAGGAGGCCAATTCAATGCCCCACTTTGCAACTCGTCCTGTTGCGTCGCTGTTGTTGATGATGTCCTTTAGTGGAGCCTTGCTCACCACTGTGATCTTATCGTCATAGAAGTAATGTCGTAACTTGCGGGAAGCTAGGAAAACTCCATATGCCAACTTCTGGTAGTGGGGGTAGCGCTGCTTGGATTCCGTCAGGACCTCACTGACATAGTAGACTGGTCTTTGTACACCGTACTCCTGCGCTTCTTCCTTGCGTTCTACCACCATGACGATGCTGACGACCCTGTTGGTTGCCGCCATGTACAATAACATGGGCTCCTGGTCTTCGGGAGCTGCTAGGACTGGTGTAGTGGATAGCATTCTCTTCAGATCCTTGAGTGCAGCGTCTGCCTCGTCGGTCTAGACGAATTTGTCTGATTTCTTCATCATCTTGTAGAGTGGCAAAGCCTTCTCGCCAAGGCGACTGATGAATCTGCTCACTACTGCCACGTAGCATGTGAGTCGTTGTATGTCCTTCAGGTCATTAGGCCGGGAGATTTCGAGGATGGCCTTGATTTTCTCCAGGTACCCCGAAGACGCACTTCGTGGGGTTGAGCATCATGTTATACTTCCTTAGATTATTGAAGGTCTCCTGCAAATCCGCTATAAGGTCATCCTGCTTTTTGGACATGACGGCGATGTCGTCCACATATGCGTGGATGTTGCGTCCGATTTGATCCGCTAGGCACTTTTGCATGGTGCGCTGGTACATTGCTCCTGCGTTCTTCAGACCAAATGGCATTGTCACATAGCAATATGTTCCATAAGGTGTTACAAATGAGGTAGCGAGCTGATCGGACTCCTTCATCTTGATCTGGTGGTAACCGGAGTAGGCATCTAAGAAACATAGCAGCTCCGATCCCGCCGTCGAGTCAATGACTTGGTCAATGCGAGGCAAGGGAAAAGGGTCTTTGGGACATGCTTTGTTCAGGCCGGTGTAATCTACACACATGCGCAGAACCTTTGTGTTTTTCTTAGGAACTAACACGGGATTTGCTACCCACTTTGTATGGATCACTTTTTGATAAAGCCTGCTTTCAATAGCTTGGAGATTTCCTTTTCTATGGCGCAGCGTTTTTCATCTCCGAAGCGCCTCATTGCTTGTCTTACTGGCTTTGAGCAAGGAATTATCTGCAGGGCATGCTCGGTGAGTTCCCTGGGTACACCTGTCATGTCAGATGGCTGCCATGCAAAGATGTCCCGGTTCTCATGGAGGAACTCGACGAGCGCGCTTTCCTATTTGGGGGACAAGTTTGTCCCTCTTGAGGTGGTCTTGGCGGCGTCGCCAGTGACAAGTTCCACCTGTTTTGTATCAACTGTAGGCTTGAAGGTGGGCGGGGAGGCGGATACTTCCTGCTTGGATGTCGGCATTTCCGCGGGGTCCGTGGCAGCATGGATTTCCTTGAATTACTCGCCGAAGAACACTGCTTCTACAAAGGCGGCTTCTCCGTCCTCACACTCCTTGGCCTTCCGGAAACTGCCATAAACTGTGATGATGCCATCAGGTCCTGGCATTTTCAGCTGGTTGTTGATGTAGCACGGCCTAGCGTGAAAGCTGTGGAAGGTAGGGCGGCCGAAGATCACGTGGTATGTACTCTTGATAGGGACCACCTCAAAGGTTATGGGCTCTTCGTGGTAATTGTTTTCATCGCCGAAGGCGACCTTGAGGGTGATGGACCCGAGGGACTTTGCTTTGCAGCTAGGAACCACTCCATAGAAAGTGACAGCAGTATAGCAGAGTTGAGTCTTGGTGAGGCCTAGCTTTGTCAGGGTTTCTACGTATATGATGTTCAGGCTGCTACCACCATCCATCAGACACTTGGAGAACTTGTAGCCTTGGATCAGGGGGTTAACTACCATGGCGTAGTATCCATCCGAGATGTGCTCTGGATGATCGTCGCGACTCCATTGCACCGGCATCTCGGACCATTGGACGTACTGGCGGACTTTAGGCACGGTGGCATTTAGGGAGCGCATGGTGGCTCGCTGTGCCTTCGCCGTGGGAGGTCCAAGGAAGGTCTGGAATGCTCCCTTTTTGGTGCTCTTGTATGGGTTGCCCGTGTGATGAGGACATCCCTACGGTTGATACAACCGTTGCACCTACAGCCACACTTCCTCACATTCCACAATTCCAAGGACCTCTCACAAGAGCTCGTGCACGCCAACTAAATTATCAGGTACTTTCATTTCTAGGAACTATTCCTAATATTTATGAGAATATGATGCTTCCTAAATCAGATGTGTTTATGTTACTTAGGAATGATGGGCCTAGCATGGATGAGAGGGATAAGCATTGGAGCATGATCATGCATGGAGATGATGGCAGCAATCGTGTGAGGATTCAGGATGACGCTGCAAGTGAAGATTTTAGAACTTTGAAGCCACCATAATGCTGCAAGGATGCTTTGACGAAATTCACAAGTTACCAAATCATAAAATTCATCCAAGGCTTTATATGGTGCTGCGTCACCTTATTTTATGGGTTAAACCCATGTATTTTCATCATAGGTATTTTAGGGATTTTCTGGAGGCTGTTTGAGTGGAAATCGGCCCATCTAGGGTTATTTTCAGATGGCCCATTAGGGTTGTACGAAAATCCCTGCCTTTTCCCTCATATATACCTCCTCCTAGCCGTCATTAGAACTTGGATTTTGTTTAGTTAAAAGACTTAGCCACGAGCTACTCTTCGCCATAGGCACAAGTATCAAACCGACCTTTTGTACTATGCACAGACAGAATCCCACCTCTTTAATAAAGCCATCATCTATATTCGCAATATCTTGATTGCATCTATAATTCTTGCTTGTTCTTCAATTGCTAGTAGGGATTGATCCTCGTGATCAGGTTGATCTAGCTCTGGCGTGATCAATACCCTCGGAAGTTGGTGTATCGATTGCTAAGGCGCAATGTCTCGCATGTTGTAGTCGGATCGTCAACGTCGACCTCCACCATAATCGATAGTTATCGTCTCATCGAAAGATCGGGCACCTTTACCCTATCAAGTGGTATCAGATTTCGGGTTTCTCGGTGAGATCTTACTGTTTTTGTAGTTTAGATTGCATCTGTTCTTCGTCCTATAAACCATAAAAAGCCAAAAAAATTAAGGTTAGATCCGTATCCTAGAAAAACTTTTGGGCCTTTTGCATCTTTTCTTTTCATTATTTGCTTTGTTGAATTCTAGTCTGCAACGTCGTGTCCAGTGCTGGTCTTACGTCTAGCTCTTTAGAGTTTCGAGTTCTGGTCACAGCCATCACCACCGCCACCACCGATTCCGCCATCACCACCACCATCACCGATTCCGCTATCACCATTGCCACCACCGATTCCGCTATCACCACCGCCATACACTCTTTCGTTTTCCTACTTTTGCTTTCCATCTTTGTAGATCCGATCCGAGTTGTGACTTTATCCGAGTTCCATAAAGTTTCGGCCAGAAGGAAAGAGGAGAGGAGAGCAAAAAAAAAATTCGTCCTATACTGTTTTTAGGCTTGTGGGATCGTTTTGAGCTATATGCCATTATAGTGAAAAAAAATGGCGTCTGCACACTTTCCGGAGCAATTTCGTGCAGTTTTTGGAAATTTCAAAAAAAAATCTTGTTCCTATCCTGATATTTCACCTTGCTGATCGTTTTGAGACACTTTCCATCATAGTGATTTTCGCCTCATTCGCGCGCTATTCAGAGCACTGCTGCCTGTTGTTTCTCGGTGTCGCGGCGTGATTCGTGGTGTTCTAGGCTCGCGTCTCTAGCTTGGGCTAGTCTAGGACCAGCACAGTACCGTCGTTGAGCTATTATTCAACCTTGCATTGCTGTCTTGAATTTTTGCTACAGATATTGCAGCCACCCAGAGCTCCACATATTCCTACACCGTGCATTGACACCACCTGGCAATCGCTCTATTCAATCTTCCTGAAGTTTGATCATGACGGTTGCTGATCGCCACCTGCTGCAGGGTAAGAATGGGTAAGAGTATTGGTTTGCTTGACAGATTAAGCGTTTTCCACCCCTGTTCCTGTTGCATCTCTATTCTATAACTGTGCTTTTGCGTACTATTCTATGGGCGCTTTGTCAAAGATTTTGGTTCCATTGCAGCGCCGCTGAACGAGCTTACTAAGAAAGATGTGCCCTTTGTTTGGGGCAATGCACAACAAGACGCCTTCATGTTACTCAAAGATAACCTTACACATGCTCCTTTACTCCAACTTCCTGATTTTAATAAGACTTTTGAGTTGGAATGTGATGCTAGTGGAATTGGTTTAGGAGGAGTGTTGTTACAAGAGGGCAAACCTGTTGCATATTTCAGTGAGAAATTAAGTGGAGCTAGTTTGAACTATTCTACTTATGTTGTTATACATTCTGATCATGAATCTTTGAAGCATATTTGTAGTCAAGCTAAGTTGAATAAACATCATGCAAAGTGGGTTGAATTCATTGAATCTTTTCCTTATGTTATTAAACACAAAAAGGGTAAAGATAATATTATTGCTGATGCTTTGCCACGTCGTTATACCATGTTATCTCAACTTGACTTCAAAATCTTTGGTTTGGAAACTATTAAAGAACAATATGTGAACGATGCCGACTTTAAAGATGTTTTGCAGCATTGTTTAGAAGGTAGAACTTGGAACAAATTCGTCCTCAATGATGGGTTTGTGTTCCGTGCTAACAAACTATGCATTCCAGAAGGTTCCGTTCGTCTTTTGTTGTTGCAGGAGGCGCATGGAGGAGGATTGATGGGTCACTTTGGAGTAAAGAAGACAGAAGACATACTTGCTAAACACTTCTTTTGGCCACGCATGAGAAGGGATGTTGAGAGGTTTGTTGCTCGCTGCACAACATGTCAAAAAGCTAAGTCCCGCCTTAATCCACATGGTTTATATATGCCTCTTCCTGTTCCTAGTGTACCTTGGGAGGATATTTCTATGGACTTTGTTTTAGGATTACCTCGAACACAGAAGGGGAGGGATAGTATTTTTGTGGTTGTGGATAGATTTTCTAAGATGGCACACTTTATTCCTTTGTCATAAGAGTGATGATGCTGCTCATGTTGCTGAATTATTCTTTCGCGATGTTGTTCGCTTGCATGGTGTGCCTAATACTATTGTTTCAGATCGTGATACTAAATTTCTTAGCCATTTTTGGAGATGTTTATGGGCTAGGTTGGGGACTAAATTGCTGTTTGGTACTACATGTCATCCCCAAACTGATGGACAAACTGAAGTAGTAAATAGAACTTTATCTACCAAGTTAAGGGCTGTTTTAAAGAAGAAATTAAAAATGTGGTAAGATTGTTTACCTCATATTGAATTTGCTTACAATCGTTCCGTGCATTCTACAACTAAGTTATGTCCTTTTGAGATTGTGTATGGTTTTGTTCCTCGTGCACCTATTGATTTATTACCTATTCCATCTTCGGTGCAACATAATTTTGATGCTACACAACGTGCTGAACAGATTCTTATGTTGCATAGGATTACTAAGGAAAATATAGAACGTATGAATGCTAAATATAAAGTTGTTGGTGATAAAGGACGAAAGCATATTGTGTTTGATGTGGGAGATCTAGTTTGGTTGCATTTGCGCAAAGATTGTTTTCCTGATTTGCGCAAGTCTAAATTAATGCCACGTGCTGCTGGTCCTTTTAAAGTGTTAGAGAAAATGAATGATAATGCATATAAACTTGAGCTTCCCGCAGAGATGGGCACGATAAGTCCTTCATTTAACATTGCAGATTTGAAGCCATACTTTGGAGAAGAAGATGAGATTGCGTCGTGGACGACTTCAATTCAAGAAGGGGAGGATGATGAGGACATCCCTACGGTTGATACAACCGTTGCACCTACAGCCACACTTCCTCACATTCCACAATTCCAAGGACCTCTCACAAGAGCTCATGCACGCCAACTAAATTATCAGGTACTTTCGTTTCTAGGAACTATTCCTAATATTCATGAGAATATGATGCTGCCTAAATCAGATGTGTTTATGTTACTTAGGAATGATGGGCCTAGCATGGATGAGAGGGACAAGCATTGGAGCATGATCATGCATGGAGATGATGGCAGCAATCGTGTGAGGATTTAGGATGACGCTGCAAGTGAAGATTTTAGAACTTTGAAGCCACCATAATGCTGCATGGATGCTTGGACGAAATTCACAAGTTACCAAATCATAAAATTCGTCCAAGGCTTTATATGGTGCTGCGTCACCTTATTTTATGGGTTAAACCCATGTATTTTCATCATAGGTATTTTAGGGATTTTCTGGAGGCTGTTTGAGTGGAAATCGGCCCATCTAGGGTTATTTTCGGATGGCCCAGTAGGGTTGTACGAAAATCCCTGCCTTTTCCCTCATATATACCTCCTCCTAGCCGTCACTAGAACTTGGATTTTGTTTAGTTAAAAGACTTAGCCATGAGCTACTCTTCGCCATAGGCACAAGTGTCAAACCGACCTTTTGTACTATGCACAGACAGAATCCCACCTCTTTAATAAAGACGTCATCTATATTCGCAATATCTTGATTGCATCTATAATTGTTGCTTGTTCTTCGATTGCTTGCAGGGATTGATCCCCGTGATCAGGTTGATCTAGCTCCGGCGTGATCAATAGCCTCGGAAGTTGGTGTATCGATTGCTAAGGCGCAATGTCTCGCATGTTTGTAGTTGGATCGTCAACGTGGACCTCCACCATAATCGATAGTTATCGTCTCATCGAAAGATTGGGCACCTTTACCCTATCACCGTGCCAGTTCCACCCTCTGCCTTTTCAGCGGGTTTTGGTGCAGGTTCTTCATCCATATCGCTGCTATCCTTGGACTCCTTTTCCTTTTCCTTGTCCGCTTTTCCTTTTCCACAAGGCTGTTATCGCCGGGTGTGTTTGTTGCCAGCTTCTTGGTCCGCCTTGATGTCATTAACAAACTTGCAGTTCTGATGAGGATACAATCATGGATCATGCTGATTTTGACTGTTTGAGCTGGAAGGAAATATTGAGTCTAATTGATGATTATTATAAGGTGAATTCTTTCCTAATTGAAAGAATGTCTTGATATCTCCGAATTATATACTACCTAAAGCGATGCACTATGTTGTATTTAGGTATGTCATCTGTCAAGATATCGCCAGCGGGAGGAGAGGGAGGACGGCGATCGAGAGACAAGCGGAGATCAAGTCTGCATGAGCAAGAGCATGCGATGGCGCACTAGGACTATCTACGACACAATGTCTATATGTCTAAGGCGCGCCACACTCATGGCCTGCATGCCAGAATTAGGCCGAACCCATGTATGGGTCGGTATGTACCAGTTTGAGTCGAACCGAGTCCGTTTGGGCCCAAAACAGGTTGGTTTTGGGCCAGGTCTTTGCCCAGGTCGCCCCGACCCCTTTAAGTACCCCTGGGGCGCCCCCTTGTGTCGTTGAGACTACGTTTAGATTACCCCCAAACATCAGAACGAAATTGCTTGTAAGCTTTCCTCTGAAATCATATATTCCTCTGTGTTTCGCTCGGAATATCTACCCCACTCCAAGTTTGTTTCGATCTGGAGTTTTGCTACTGAGAATTCAAGTGTGATCTGCTGTTCCATTGGGAATTAGGAGATTGCAGAACCGCTTCGTGGTCGGCGGCTACGTGCGCAGGTGTGTGGTGTCTCGAATATCCATAGGGTTGAAGATCTGTTGCATTGGCAACGGGGGAACAGCCGAAGAGTTCGTGTGCGTCTCACAGATTATCTACCAAGTTATCATCCATCTACATCGGCTCACTGAGAAGATCGGGCAACCCCTTATCATCTTGGTATCAGATTCCAGCGTTTACTCGGTGAGCATCCACAAATCCATCCCCGTAGATTCGTTTTTGTTTTTGTCCTATACAGAAAAAGCCACAAAAAAAAGTTAGGGTTCTTAGTTCTTGCCATAGCCTAGATTGCATCGAGGTACTGGTTTTAGTAGCTGATCGTCTTTTCGCGTATCTTTTCATCAAATCTGTAGGAGTCTAGGATCCTCGTTCTTTTCTGCATCTTAGTTTCGAGTTTAGATCTCGTTTGGTCCCAGATTGATCGTCATCTTCTTCTTTGTTTTGTGCTGCTATTTCTTCACGTACATCTGCAGTACATAGATCCGATCAGAAAAGGTTAAAAAAAAACGAGCATAGCCTGCGCGCCCGACCTCAGATTGTTTCTGTGGTCAGGCGCGAGCTAGCAGCGCCGCCAATCGCCCCAGCCTCGAGCGCTGCGTGTTGCCTGCGTTCGCTCGCGAGCGCGTGTGTCCCAGGCGCGGCCCAAGTTGTTGGCCCAAGTTTTTGGCCCAGTTTGAAAAGCGTAAAAAAAAAGAGTAAAAAAAAAAACAAAAAATTCTGGATCGCTGGCTGTTCCAGGCGCTGCACCTCAGAATCTTTCTGTGCTCTAGCGTGAGCTAAAATCAAAAAAAAGAGAGACAAACTTCTTTGTCCGTTTCGCATCGCCGTCGCGCTGCCGTGTGTTTCCGGCGTCGTACATCTCTGCCGTTGACATATTTTTCGTCGGTTTCTCATCCGCGACAGCGTGTTACCACTGTGTCCACATAGCGTCCTTTCTACACGATTTTGCTCGCTTTAGCTACAGCCTGTCTACAACATCGTGTTAGGAGCTTACCCATACGAGACTAGCTACTTCGTGTTCATCAGGCTGCTGCCGTGTGCGCAATCTTGTACCTGTTCGTCGAGCCAGTGCTAGCGTCTCTCTTGTGCATTGCAACACGAGCTACTGTGCGTTGTCACTTATATCTTTTTGAGCTCACTTTTCAGAGTTGCTTTGCCCCGTTTATCTCCACCGTGTGTGTTTCCGTGGGTCTTTGTCATACGATCAGCACTAGGACTTGTATTTCGGTGTACTTAGGATTTCCTACCTACAGCTCCACCATATATATACCCTGGTTATCGTGTGATAATCTTTCCCTCGGTATTCGCTTGATCACACACATGCACGTGGTTGTTTGCTGTGAGTGGTAAGTTGCTCTAATTCACTTTGTAACGGTAAGATTCATTGTCTTTTCAGTTTTGAGTGATTTGAGTGTTTCCACCATATATACACATTTTTTTGCTGCACTAATCATGGCAGATGACGTTACGGATAATATGGAGGCTTGCAAATATCACTTCTTCCGTCGCAGATATTGTAGTGTCACTTTTTGGGAGGAAGAACGTGGTGACTTTGACGGTGATGGGCTCTTTCACCATAGTGCGATGATTGGAGAGCGATGTGCTGCAATCACCATTGATAAAAACTCTACTGTCAATTTACTCAGCATTGAGGTCGTGGAGAAGTTGCACCTCGTGACACGTGCCAGTAAAGTGCCGTATCTATTGCATTCATCATATGGCACCTTGCTGATTTCACACATAGCTGAAGTTCCTCTTACTTTCGGAGGGCATACCGAGGTTGTTCCTTGTGGTGTATCTCCTATGCCACTTGACTCTTGTCACATTCTATTGGGATATCCTTGGTGCCACAACTATCAAGTTCAGCCTTGTCGTGATGTGGCAAAAGTTTCTTTCAAGTGGAATAAGAAGTGGCGTGCTTTGCTACGTCTAACAGCTGAACAGTTTCATAAGAATCATCTTCTTCGCAAGGAGAGGATAAAGGAGTTCTGCTTGTCGCCTAAGCACAAGGTCATGATGGATGGTGGCATTCCCATTATTTGCCATCTTGACCATGGTGTGTTTCACAACCCATGTGAGAATGAGAGCCACATAGCCAAATTGAGTGAGAGTGTTATAAAAAGTGAGCTGTGTGATTCCACCAAACGTGAGGTTGAGAGCATACACTCTGAGAGTATGAGCGAAAATGAAAACACAAGAGTAGTCGACGATAGGATATGTGCGGATATTGCAACTAATATAACTCTGTCTACTCCTAGTGTTGTTTCTTGTGATATGCAGGTTGCTTTTGAAGAAAGGGAGCCGCCTATTTTACAACCTGCATCACCGGTTTGTGCATTATCACTTGAAGAGGATGTTCCGGTGCCTACTTCTTCTGAGGAGCATGTCATTGACATAGGTACTGATTTGGAGCCACAACCAGCAACTATGGATAATCTTTGTGAGTCTACTCCTTTGCTGGTTCCTTCTAGTGATTTATCGTGCATTAATGTTTCAGCACCATGTGATAATTTGCATATTTTGAATTTTGATCATGTGGTAGTGTTGACACATAAGGAAGTACTTGCTAGAATACCATCGAATGAAATTGTGTATTCCATCATGCTAAAAGAACCTCTTAGTTTGCGTTGTGCTCTGAATAAGATTTCTGACATTTCATATTTGAATTCTCGCACACATGCCTATTGCTTCATGTTTTACTTGATTGGTGAATATAGCATGAATGATAATTTTCTAGTCGATCACATCTACATAACTTGTGATAGAATTACTGAACTGAAACTTGATGTTCTCAGTCCTATATGCAATGTGTTGCAGTCCTTTTGTTGTGGGACACTAGATTATGTTCGAGATAGTATGCAACTATATTCTGGCCTAGTTGATATACTGTAACCAACCAACTTACTTTTACCTGTGTTGGAGTGTTCTAATTCTGCTAGAATAGAATCAGATTTCTCATATCCGTTTTCTTTGTCCCAACACATGCTGCATTTATATGCTACTAAAATATACTTCACTTATATTTGCAAATTGAGTTGTATCTTATGCACTGCAAGTATTGATCATGATAGGTCTATTTGTTCTACATATCAGGGCAGCGCAGCTGAGGCATGGCATAAATCAATTTTGTTTTCACATATTTTGGATTGGTTTGACCTTGTTCTTTGATCATCGATCTTCTTTGAGAAAACTGAATTTAATACTGAACAACAAGATTCTATATCTCTTTGTTTTTCACCATGATCATGATTCTTTACACTTCACTTGTACCTGCAATTTAAGTTGCTTGATGTATAGTAGATATATTTTTCACGTGAACAAAAATAATACAACATGTTATGTATACATATACTCTGCGTACACGTTGTTCTTCTTGTTCCTACCACTTTCAGCTTACCCAAAGCCGAGGAAGGCTTTTCTTGAAGAAAGGGAGGATGATGAGGATACAATCATGGATCATGCTGATTTTGACTGTTTGAGCTGGAAGGAAATATTGAGTCTAATTGATGATTATTATAAGGTGAATTCTTTCCTAATTGAAAGAATGTCTTGATATCTCCGAATTATATACTACCTAAAGCGATGCACTATGTTGTATTTAGGTATGTCATCTGTCAAGATATCGCCAGCGGGAGGAGAGGGAGGACGGCGATCGAGAGACAAGCGGAGATCAAGTCTGCATGAGCGAGAGCACGCGATGGCGCACTAGGACTACCTACGACACAATGTCTATATGTCTAAGGCGCGCCACACTCATGGCCTGCGTGCCAGAATTAGGCCGAACCCATGTATGGGTCGGTATGTACCAGTTTGAGTCGAACCGAGTCTGTTTGTATTTTTGTGGCTTTTTCTGTATAGGAAAAAAACAAAAACGAATCTACGGGGATGGATTCGTGGATGCTCACCGAGTAAACGCTGGAATCTGATACCAAGATGATAAGGGGTTGCCCGATCTTCTCAGTGAGCCGATGTAGATGGATGATAACTTGGTAGATAATCTGTGAGACGCACACGAACTCTCCGGCTGTTCCCCCGTTGCCAATGCAACAGATCTTCAACCCTATGGATATTCGAGACACCACACACCTGCGCACGTAGCCGCCGACCACGAAGCGGTTCTGCAATCTCCTAATTCCCAATGGAACAGCAGATCACACTTGAATTCTCAGTAGCAAAACTCCAGATCGAAACAAACTTGGAGTGGGGTAGATATTCCGAGCGAAACACAGAGGAATATATGATTTCAGAGGAAAGCTTACAAGCAATTTCGTTCTGATGTTTGGGGGTAATCTAAACGTAGTCTCAACGACACAAGGGGGCACCCCAGGGGTACTTAAAGGGGTCAGGGCGACCTGGGCAAAGACCTGGCCCAAAACCAACCTGTTTTGGGCCCAAACGGACTCGGTTCGACTCAAACTGGTACATACCGACCCATACATGGGTTCGGCCTAATTCTGGCACGCAGGCCATGAGTGTGGCGCGCCTTAGACATATAGACATTGTGTCGTAGGTAGTCCTAGTGTGCCATCGCATGCTCTCGCTCATGCAGACTTGATCTCCGCTTGTCTCTCGATCGCCGTCCTCCCTCTCCTCCCGCTGGCGATATCTTGACAGATGACATACCTAAATACAACATAGTGCATCGCTTTAGGTAGTATATAATTCGGAGATATCAAGACATTCTTTCAATTAGGAAAGAATTCACCTTATAATAATCATGAATTAGACTCAATATTTCCTTCTAGCTCAAACAGTCAAAATCAGCATGATCCATGATTGTATCCTCATCAAGTTCCAGTTGGTGTGATTGCACTTTCCTGAAGCGTCCCGATGGGCGAAGCATGGCATGTCTCGGTATTCGTCGTAAGACACATGTGCAGCTGGCGCCGTAGCGGAAGCTGGGGAGCTTCGCGGCTGACCGCTACTGGATCCTCGTCCCCGACCATGTTGGCTGCTTTGTCCTTTGTCGGAGAAGGTTGTGGCCACCATGTCCGGAGTTTGCTGCTCTTCTGGCGGATTCTTCCGTTTCTTGCTATTGTTCCGCTTTCTAGTGTTCTGGATGGCGGAAGCCTTCAATGATTCGCGGGTGTCGTCATCAGCGGCCGCGTAGTTGCTTGCAATGGTGATCATGAAATTTAGGGTTAGTTTCCCTTCATTCCGTTCTCGTAACAGGCGATGGCGGAGTAGCTGGCCTCTCTCCAAACTATCGATGAACGGAGGATGGCGGATTCATCAGTAACCCCTTCACAGGAGTTCCTCATATCCAGCCAACGTGCGAGGGATGTTCGGGAGGTCTCGTCATCTGCTCGCCGACACCGTTGGAGGTCACCTATATTGTGAGGTCGCTTGTAGGTTCCCTCGAAGTTTTCAGTGAACGCAGTCTGCATGTCGAACCAGGTTTGGATGGAATTTTCCGCCAACTCGTTGATCCACTTCCACGCTGTGCCGGACAGCATCAGGGGCAGATAGCGGACAATAACATTGGGCGACCCCCCTGCGAACTGCACTACATTGAAGTAGTCTTGTAGCCAAGTTAAGGGCATGTCGACTCCGTTGTACTGGCAGATGTTTTTCTCGATCTTGAACCCATGCGGGATGGGCTCATCACGGATCCTCTGTCCAAAGCACTTCGGGCCGAGGAAGAAGGCTGTTTGAGACTTGGCAATCTCGTTTCAGTCGGTACGCGTGTCATATGGCTTTTTGTCCTGCGGATCTTTTTGGGAGGCGCGTGACCTGGCTGGGCCGCCACCGCCACCGCCGCCGCCATGGGGGCTGCTCGGTGGGGATGGTGAAGGGTCACGCCTTTTACTCTCGACATCATGCGATGGATCTCTGCAACTGCGGTGGCTTCCCTCTACTCTTTGTGGAGCTGGGTCATCGTCATGGCGGCAGGAGCCTTGCCCTTTGTCATCGCGGTGGCATGAAGAGCGATGCTTATCCTTGTCGCCACTGCGGTGCGCGCTGTCGTCATGGCGAGATGGTTCTCTATGCTTGGACCCGCCATCCCGACTGGTTTCACATCGTGGCGGCTCGTCTCTCCGGCCAGTGTCACGACACCTTCCTCGCTTGCCATCATTGTCGCGTATGACAATTCCTCCCTGTGGGATTTCGAACGTCTTGTACTTTGGTGGTGGCATGTTGGACTTATGGTGGGGTTGGGCCTTGTCTTGGTGGTATCCGTAAGCAGGATAGTTCTTGTGGGGTGGCGATGGATTTCTTTGATGGCCTTTGCCATGTGGCTTATCATCGGAGGATATTGGGATGGCATCTGCCCTGTTACGAGCTTCTCTTCTTCGGGCCTCTGAGGATCCGGTGTGAGATTCGTTGTCAGGGCGGGTACCATAATTGCCATTACCCCGGGCTTTGGAAGCAGTACTAGACCGGCATAGCGCAGGATCAGATTCGAGCCGTCGTGAGGACGTAGCCTTTTCCTGCTGCACCAATGCTTTGGTCATTAGTTTTACCGCTGTCTCTAGGGCTGCTGGGCTTTGGTTATGCTTCAATAGCTCCTTTATAGCCACGATGTTCTCAACGGGCGTAGCCCTGACTTCATTGCGGTTCTTATCCACATATGGCGGATTCCTAAAGTACATCCTAGCCAGAGTTTCCGCGGTTGGCATGGTGAACTCAAGGTTTCGTGCCAACTGCGGGTCGCTACCCTTGTTGATTTGATTCTGGATGAGAGTAACGTACTTCTCCTCCATGTTTCTTGCGCGTTTCAGCGTGTCTTGAGCTTTAGCAATGTCACCATCCAGCTTTTCGCCCATCTTCTCGACTTGCTTTGCTTCTTTGAGGATTGCTCGCCTCTTCTTCTCGAGATCGTTCACGTCTTTGACATAGTCAGGGGTGATTGGATCTCCTAGAGTTCCATAGATGACCTTGTCCACCGGGGTCATGAAGTCTTTTGGGTGATGCACCACGGGGACGGCGGGTTGCAAAGGCCTAGGGCCGCCCTGAATCTCGAGCAGTTGTTCCATGGCGGGGTCGATTGCTGGTGGCGGGTTACCCTGCTCTTTGCCGGCATCTCCGTCATGGGCTGCCTGAGATGGCGGATCACCGGTTCTCTGCCCAGCGTCATCTCCTTTGTTGGTCATGAACACCTGCTTGGCGGCTGCGTTCTGCTCTTCAAGTGCTTGCTGAGCTAGTTCCGCCTGGACTTGCCTCATGGCGGCATCATAGTGATCAGAGTCATAGCCTTTGCTATCCCAGTCATCCGATTCACCACTTTCGTTAAGTGCCTCTAGGATGGATTCACCTGGGCTGTCATCTCCATTGGAGGCAGATCCCGAAGTGGTTCATGCGAAAGCAACAAAGCAATACCGCGGTGCCTCAAACGCATAATTGCTCATGGCGGATTCACAGCGGTCGGCCACCACTTCCTCTACCTCTAGGGCGGGTTGGGTGGGATTTTTTTAGATCCGATCTAGATAACTTGGAAAGTTCCAGATCAGATGATTCCTCCTCCATATCCAGCTCGAAAGCAGTCCGTTCGGGGGTTTCAGCCATACCAATCCGCCGGAAATTAGTTTTTGTAGCAGGGGTAAGGTCCGTCTCTCCAATGAAGATATGGATGTCTCCAATTGGAACAACGGTAAGTCGGGTAGGGTCTTCTCTAGCCGGTACCCAGAGGTTATCCACTGGGATGATGGGGAAGCTGGAATCATAGAGGACACGCCCGATGGCGACGGTGTCGCTGATGCCTGCGAAGGCGGATCCCGCCTGGATCCGCGCTCCTAATGCATTATGCCCCATGGTGGGTGCCAACTGTCGTGGTTTCATCAACAGATCTGCCATAGGGGTAGCTGTATGGCGGTTTGTGGAAGGGGGTGAACACGGCGGAGTGATCCGGGACGGAGGTTGCATGAGTTTACCTAGCTTTAGATCCCGCAACGGTGGCGAGACCCTACGTGCTGCTATAATTCACTATATGGCAACAAGTGCTCGATTACAATGATGAGGTTGGCTGTTTTGCTATGCGATTGGCCGTATCTAAGTCTCGGTGATTCTGACTCTGCCTCAAGGGCACCTCCACGCCGGCTTATAAAGGCGCCTGGCGTGGGCATCACGATGGTACCGGAGCGGATACAATATGGAGTCCTAGACTAAGTCCTATGCGTGTACTACAAGGCAACCCGCCATGGGCCTGTCTCCGGATCCGCCATGAGCTCCTGCGTCTAGTATCCGCCATGTGCTTCCAGCAACTGGGCCGCCCGATAGGCAATCTGCCATACCACCCTGATGGGCCACCCTAGCTTGCTGGTTCAGGACTACGTTGCTGGTATACCAATTTGGTATATCCCCAACAAGCATCCAATAAATCCTTGTGAAGAGTAAGCCTTGCATAGAAGTTATTAATAACAATATTACTGGGGAGCTCATGAATGGGGCATTTGAGCATTAGTGACTTCAATCTCCCCCACGCTTGGGCAATACTCTCTCCATCATGAGGCCAAAAATTATATATCTAATTACGATCTTTATGAATCTCACTTGGAGGATAAAATTTGGAATAAAAGAGAGGTACAATTTCCTCCTAGCCAAAAGATGGTCCATCCTTCAGCAGCCTATACCATTCCGCAGCTCTGCCCTTCAGTGATAAAGAGAATAGCTTTCTCTTGACCTAGCTTGATGAAATACCTGCACACTTAAACAACTCGCATAATTCATGTATAAAGAGTAAATGATCACCCAGATGGACAGTTCCATCTCCTGAATAGCAGTTCTTCATAACACGTTCAACAATCTTCATAGGTATTTTAAAAGGATCTAATTGAGCAGGTGGTGGTTCATCCACTACCGTGATAGTAGCAATTGTGTTCCCAAATAGGGAACCAAAAGGAGAGTTCTCCATAGTAATATAAAATAAAAGACAGAAATAAAAAAATACTCACATCAAAAGTTACCTTTACCAATTCCACTCTTCAATAGCGCTTCACTCCCCGGCAACGGCGCCAGAAAATAGTCTTGATGACCCACAAGTATAGGGGGTGTATCATAGTACTTTCGATAAATAAGAGTATCAAACCCAACGAGGAGCAGAAGGTGTTGACAAGCGGTTTTGATCAAGGATTCACTGTAAATACTAGCAAACGGGTTTTCAGGGGTATTTGGTAATGCTAATAAATAAAGTACGATTAAATAAAAGACAATAATAGTAATTGCTGCAAGCGGCCCAGTCCTTTCTAGAGCAAAGGACAAGCCGGTTGCGTAACTTATGATTACCAAACGTTCTTGAGGACACACGGGAGTTTCTGTCGAGAGCTTTCGCTTCATGCTGCTAAGTAATCTTTATTGGTTTGATAAGTGTTATGGGGGTGAACCTGTGCTAGCATACTACCCTTACTAGGACTAATACACACTTGTGATTATACCCCTTGCAAGCATCCGCAAATACAAGAAAGTAATTAAGATAAATCTAACCATAGCCTTAAACTCTGAGATCCTACGCTCCCTGGTGCAATGGTTCCTAACGGAGGTTTAGGTTTCTGTCACTCTGGCAACCCCACAATTAGTAGCCAAATACACAATGCATTCCACCAGGCCCATAAAGGTGAAGTATCATGTAGTCGACGTTCACATGACACCACTAGTAGAATAGCACCACAACATATAAATATCAAACCATTAAATATTACTCAACATAGTTTCACTACTAAAATCTCAACTTCTCCCATGTCCTCAAGAACTAAACGAACTACTCACAAGACATCATAAGGATAATGACCAGAGGTGAAATAATGGTAAATAACAATCTGAACATAAACCTTAATTCAACGATTCCACTCAATAGCATCAACTACAAGAGTAATCAACACCGGGAAAGTTTCCCCTAAGAATTTGACAAGATTCAACCCAAGATGTTACAGCGGGATGGCATGGTGATGGTTGAGATGGAGGTGCTGCTGATGATGATGATCCCGATGAAGTCCAGCGCGATGGTGATGATGATGGCGATGATCTCCCCTCTCCGGGAAGGAATTTACCCGGAAGATTTCTGCCTGTCGGAGAGCTTTTCTCTCTCGGTGTTTTCCACCGCGCAGAGGCGGCGGTGTCTATCTCTGATCCCCCCCTTGACTTGGGTTTTCGGGGACAACAATATAGGCGAGAGGGCGATGGCAGAAGTGGGCTAGGGTGGCCTCACCCCAGTGTGGCGCGGCCAGGGGCTGGCCCACGTCACCTGGTGGTGTGGGCCCCCTGCTGCTCCTTTCGCTCTCCCCTTTTGGCTACTTTCGTCTTCTGGTAATATATGAATTTCTGGGTATTTTCCTGGAATTGTTGATCTTTAGAAATATGGTGTCTTGATGGTCCTTTTTCCAGCAGAATCCTGACTCCGGCAGCAAGTTCTCCATTAATCATCAAACAGGCAAAAACAGAGGAAACAACATAAATATCACCTCTAAATATGAAATATATCAATGAATAACAGTAAATTATGATATAAAATAGTGATGCAAAATGGACGTATCAGTATTCTTCCATATCGCTGCCATCCTTGGACTTCTTTTCCTTGTCCGCTTTCCCTTTGCCACGAGGCCGTTGTCGCCGGGTGCATTTGTAGCTAGCTTATTGATCCGCCTTGATGTCATTGACAAAGTTGCAGTTCTGGTTGGTGTGATTGCACTTTCCTGAAGCATCCCGATGGGCAAAGCATGGCATGTCGCGGTACTCATCGTAGGACACGGCGGCCGATGGTGCCGTAGCGGAAGCTGTGGAGCTCCGTGGATGGTCGCTGCTGGAACCGCGTCCCTGACCGCGTTGGCTGCTCTGTCCTTTGTCATAGAAGGTTGTGGCCACCATATCTGGAGTTTGCTGCTCTTCTAGTAGATTCTTTCTTTTGTTGCTATTGTTCCGCTTTCCAGTGTTCTGGATGGCGGAAGATTATAACGATTCATGGGTGTCATTGTCGGCGGCCGCGTAGTTGCTTGCAATGGTGATCATGGAGTTCAGGGTTAGCTTCCCTTCGTTCCGTTCTCGTAACAGGCGATGGCGGAGTAGTTGGCCTCTCTCCAAACTATCAATGAACGCGAGGATGGCAGATTCGTCAGTAACCCCTTCGTAGGAGTTCTTCATATCCAGCCATCATGCGAGGAAAGTTCAGGAGGTCTCGTCGTCTGCTCGACACCGTTGGAGGTCACCTATATTGTGAGGTCGCTTGTAGGTACCCTCGAAGTTTTCAGTAAACACGGTTTGCATGTCGAACCAGTTTTGGATGGAATTTCCGTCCAAGTCATTGATCCACTGCCGCGCTGTGCCGGATAGCATCAGGGTCAGGTAGTAGACATCAACGTTGGGTGATCCCCTTGCAAACTGTACTGCATTGAAGTAGTATTGTAGCCAAGTTAAGGGCCTGTCTACTCCATTGTACTGGCGGATGTTTTTCTCGATCTTGAATCCATGTGGGATGGGCTGATCACGGATCCGCTATCCAAAGCACTTTGGGCTAAGGAAGAAGGATGTCTGAGACTTGGCGATCTCGTTTAGGTGGATACGCGTGTCGTAGGGCTTCTGATTCTTCGGATCTTTTAGGGAGGCGCGTGACCTGGCTGGGCCGCCACCGCCGCCTCCATGGGGGCTGCTTGGTGGGGATGGTGAAGGGTCACGCCTTTTGCTATCGACATCCTGCACTGGATCTCTACAACTGCGATGGCTTCCCTCTGCTCTTCGTGGAGCTGGATCATCGTCATAGCGGCGGGAGCCTTGCCATTTGTCATCGCGGTGCCATGAAGAGCGATGCTTATCCTTGTCGCCGCTGCGGTGTGCACCATTGTCATGGCGAGATTGTTCCCTTTGCTTGGATCCACCATCTCGACTAGTTTCTCATCATGGCGGCTCGTCTCTGCGGCTAGCGTCACGGCTCCGTCCCCGCTTGCCATCGTTGTCGCGTATGACAATGCCCCCTGAGGGATCTCGAATGTCTTATACTTTGGTGGCGGCATATTGGACTTATGGCGGGGAGCGGCCTCGTCTTGGTGGTATCCATAAGCAGGATAATTCTTGTGAGGCGGTGATGGATTTCTTTGTTGGCCTTTTCCATGTGGCCTATCATCGGAGGATATTGGGATGGCGTCTGCCCTGTTGCGAGCTTCTCTTCTTCGGGCCTCTGACGATCCGGTATGAGATTCATTATCAGGGCGAGCACCATGATTGCCGTTACCCCGGGCCTTGGAGGCAGTACTAGATCGGCATAGCACAGCATCAGATTCGAGCTTTCGTGATGATGTAGCCTTCTCTAGCTGCACCAATGCTTTGGTCATTAGTTTTACCGCCGTCTCCAAGGCTTTGGTTATTTTCCAATAGCTCCTGATAAGGGGTGTCCCGATCTTCTCAGTGAGCGCGATGTAGATGGCGATGATGGTGATGAAGATAACTCGAGTGTCGCTGTAAACTCTCCGGCTAATCCCTGCTGCCAGCGCAACAGCTCTCAACCCTTTGGATATTCGCAACGTCACACGCTTGCGCACGTAGCCGCCGACCACGAAGCGGTGATGCAATATACTAATTCCCAATGGAACAGCAGATTACACTCAGACTTTCAGAAGAACGAACACCAGATCGATACGAATTGGTGTGAATAATTTCAGAGGAACACTTGGTTCTGTCTAGAAACTAGGGTTTTGTTTAAACGTGGTCTGAGGGACTTGAGGGGGCACCCCTGGCTACTTAAGGGAGGCTGGGGCGTCCTCAGCATGGACCTGGCCCAAAACCAACCTGGTTTGGGCCCAAACTGACTCGGTTCGACTCAAACGAGTACATACCGACCCATACATGGGTTCGGCCTAATTTGGCATGCGGGCCATGAGCGTGGCGCGCCTTAGACGTGTAGACATCATGTCGTAGGCTGTCCTAGTGCGCCATCACGGACTCTCTCATGTCGACTTGATGTTCTGGTGATCTCGTGATGCGCCTGCCTCCCTCTCCTCCCTCGCGCACTTGATCATGAAGTCTTGCTCTTCTTGCTGCGACTCATCTCCTCCTCGTGCAACGCTTGTGTTATCAACAAACCTGATCATACATAGATGCATAGACTTAGGCAGTATAAAGTTCTTATTCAATAAAAGATCAGGTTCAACTAAGAGTGAGTTCACCTGTTGTTGCAATAGCTTTGCACGTGCTCTTGTAATTGGTCCAATCCTAATCTCATTGGACTTCTTCGCAGCAGCATCTTCATCAAAAGGAGTAGGAGATAATGGTGGTGTAATAGGGATGTCCTCATCATCCTCCCCCCCTTCGAAAGGTGTCGACCTCGACACTGCAAGGTCTTCACCTTCATACGGTGTCAAATCAGCAACGTTGAAACTATTGCTGACGCCATACTCAGCTGTAGGAAGATCTATCTTGTAGGCATTATCATTGATCTTGGCAAGAACCTTGTAAGGACCAGCACCACGGGGCAGCAACTTGGACTTACGTAGCTGTGGAAATCTATCCTTGCGAAAGTGAACCCAAACCATATCACCGAGCTGAAACAATACCTCCTTCCGCTTCTTGTTTGCACGATCTGCAGTATACTTGCCTTTCTTCTCAATAGCCTCTTTAGTCTTCACATGTATCTTCCTCACAAAATCTGCCCTCTTGGATGCCTCCATATTGACTCGCTCTTGAATAGGAAGAGGCAACAAATCAAGTGGCGTAATGGGTTTGAAACCATAGACCACCTCAAAAGGACATAGCTGCGTGGTAGAGTGAACTACCCTGTTATATGCAAACTCCACATGCGGCAAACAATCTTCCCACTCACGCAGGTTCTTCTTGATCATGTATCGCAGCACTGTTGAAAGTGTGCGATTTACCACCTCCGTTTGACCATTAGTTTGGGGATGACATGTAGTGCTGAAAAGTAACTTTGTGCCCAGCTTTCCCCAAAGTGTCTTCCAGAAGTAGCTCATAAACTTCACATCACGATCAGAGACAATTGTCTTGGGTACTCCATGCAAACGTACAATGTCCCTGAAAAACAGGTTAGCATTATGCGACGCATCGTCACTTTTGTGGCAGGCAATAAAATGAGCCATTTTAGAAAATCTGTCCACTACCACAAATATAGAATCATGGCCTCTTTTAGTCCTAGGCAAACCTAATACAAAATCCATGCTAATGTCCTCCCATGGTGTAGTAGGTGCAGGCAATGGAGTATACAAACCGTGAGGCTTCAGCTTGGACTTCGACTTGTTGCATGTAATGCAGCGCTTGACGAACCTGTCCACATCATGCCTCATCCTAGGCCAATAAAAGTGATCAGCAAGCATGAGTAGCATCTTCTCACGCCCAAAGTGACCCATCAAACCGCCGGCATGTGATTCCTGCAACAATAGCAAACGCACGGACGATTCTGGAACACATAGTTTGTTAGCACGAAACAAAAACCCATCATGGATGTGATATTTATCCCATGCTTTCCCACTAGTACACATGCTATATGGCGCAGAAAAATCATGATCAGTAGCATATAAATCACACAAGCTCTCTAAACCAGGAACCTTGATGTCTAATTGTGTCAACAACATGTTCTTCCTAGATAGAGCATCAGCAACCACATTGTCTTTACCCTTTTTATGTTTAATTATGTAAGGAAAAGACTCAATAAACTCAACCCACTTAGCAAGACGCCTATGCAAATTAGATTGAGCTTTCAGATATTTCAAAGCTTCATGATCAGAATGTATGATAAATTCTTTTGGCCACAAATAATGTTGCCAAACCTCAAGAACTCTAACAAGCGCATACAATTCTTTGTCATAAACAGGATAGTTCAACCCCGCACCACAAAGTTTTTCAGAAAAGTAGGCAATAGGCCGACCCTCTTGCATCAGCACACCACCAATACCAATGCCACTAGCATCACATTCAATCTCAAATTGCTTATGAAAATCTGGTAGTGCAAGCAATGGTGCAGAAGTTAATAAACGTTTCAGTTCATCAAAAGCATGATCTTGGGCTGCGCCCCAAACAAATTCAACACCTTTTTTAGTTAACTCATTTAAAGGTGCATCAACAGTACTAAAGTCTTTCACAAAACGGCGATAAAAACCAGCAAGACCATGAAAACTTCGTACTTGACTAACATTCATGGGAGTAGGCCAATTTTGAATAGCTTCAATTTTAGATGCATCTACCTCTACTCCATTTTTAGAAACAACATATCCAAGGAAGATGACCTTATCTTTGCAAAATGTGCACTTTTCAAGATTACCATAAAGCTGAGAATCACGCAACACTTGCAAAACTTGTCTAATATGATCACTATGGTCAGATTCATTGCGGCTGTAGATTAATATACCATCAAAATACACAACCACAAACTTGCCAATAAAATTTTGCAAAACATGGTTCATTAATCTCATGAAGGTACTGGGTGCATTAGTTAAACCAAATGGCATGACTAACCACTCATATAAACCAAATTTTGTTTTAAAGGCAGTTTTCCACTCATCCCCCTCTTTCATCCTAATCTGATGGTAACCACTACGCAAATCAATCTTAGAGAAAACAGCAGCACCACTCAACTCATCAAGCATATCATCCAAGCGCGGAATAGGGTGACGATATCGAATAGTGATGTTATTAATAGCTCTAGAATCTACACACATGCGCCAAGTACCATCTTTCTTAGGAACGAGAATAACAGGAACAGCACAAGGGCTTAAGCTCACACGAATATAACCTTTGTCGAGTAGCGCTTGCACTTGTTTCCGAATCTCCTTAGTTTCTTCGGGGTTGGTGCGGTAAGGAGCGCGGTTTGGCAAGGTGGCACCAGGGATGAAGTCAATCTGGTGCTCAATGCCGCGCAAAGGAGGCAAACTAGCGGGGACCTCCTCTGGAAATACATCGTCAAATTCCTGCAAGACACTAGAAACACCAAAAGGAAGAGGAGTCATGTCGTTAGAAACCAAAATCTCACCCTTGTACATAAGCACAAGTGGCATGGCTGTAGGATCCTCTCTAAATTCTCTCATATCTTCTTTGGTGGCTAGCAGGACTAGAGAATTCACTCGCTCACTTTGGTGGGGCTCTCTCGATGTGGCTGGGTGGCTCTCACTCACCGAGGTAATAGTCTCTCGTCTAGCTACTCTCTCATTCTCATGTTATAAGTTCACTTCAGTTTTCTGACGAGATTCATTTACAATATGCTGTGGAGACATAGGCTGCAAGTTAATTTTTCTGCCCTTGAACTCCAAATGATATGTGTTGGTGCGGCCATTGTGTAACACGTTGCGATCAAACTGCCATGGGCGGCCCAACAAGAGGTGACAAACAGTCATAGGAACCACATCAAACTCAATGGAGTCCTTGTATGGTCCAATCTCGAAATCAACTCGCACCATGTGGCTGACCTTCATCTCTCCATTGTCGCTGAGCCACTGGATATAATATGGATGCGGGTGCGGGATGTATTTCAGTTTCAGCTTTGCACACAACTCTTTGCTAGCAAGGTTGCGGCAACTACCACCATCGATGATGAGTTTGCAAGGTTTGTCCGGTCCAACAAGTGCTTTAGTTTGGAACAAATTGCACCGCTGACTTTCAGATGTAGGAGACACATTGAGCACACGCTGCGAGCAAACTATGTTATTGGCGGTGGAAGGATAGGCATCAACACCGTCATGACCAAAGTCATCATCATCGGAACCATCCGGATCAGCATCATCACCTGTCTCGTACTCATTGGTGTCCTCATTGACAATCATCACTTTTCGATTGGGGCAATCCCGTTTAAAATTACGCTTTCCACCACAAGTATGACACTCCATATCACGATTACGTGCTGTAGACATGTTCGAACCTGTACCACTAGCAGCAGGTGCGGATTTCTTTGCATTGACATCAGATCGCGACAACGAAGGAGCACGAAAATCTGAACGAGAACTTGGTGTGGGTGCAGCAGGCCTGGGTGTGAAACGGCTGCCTGAAGTAGTATGAGCTTTAAACTGAGCTTCTTCGGCAAACTGTGCTTCAGCTTCACGTGCATGATGTAGCAGCTCATTCATATCACGATACCGATGATGCCGAACAATGCTCTTGATATTATACTTCAAACCATGGAGAAAACGCTGCAAGGTCTGCTCAAGAGGCTCACGAACGCGAGCTCGTTGTAGAAGCATCTCCATCTCCATATAATACTCATTAACAGACAGCGAGCCTTGCTTCAATTGCTGTAACTTATCAAAAACTGAGCGGAGGTAGTTATGCGGAACAAAACGAGCCCGCATCACTTCCTTCATATGGCGCCAAGTTATAATGGGCAGCTTGTTGTTTTCTTGACGTGTTTGCACAACGCTGTCCCACCATCGCAAAGCATAGCCATCAAACTCTGAAGAAGCATGTTTGATTTTCTTGTCCTCCGTATAATCATGAAGACGCCACAACTTCTCTATCTTCAACTCCCATGTGAGGTACTCTTCAACATCAGTACCACCCTCGAATTTGGGAATAAAAAACTTAGGCTTACCCAATCCATCATCCTGCTGAAAAGGAACTCGCTGGGCACCAAGGGGAACAAAACGAAGGCCACGAAAAGGAGGACCATTGCCTCGGCCATTACCACGACCGGCTGCAGCAAAATCCTCATTGTCGCCATGAGCACTCTCATCATCAGCATCAATATGTGGTGGGGGTCGCTGCTCAACAGTAAGACGCAGCGCATTGACAGATTGTGTCAACGCCTGGATGCTAGTTTGGAGATCATTGACTTGCACTTGCATATTATTAACAGTAGCATCAGTGGCTTCTACTTTCATTTGGACAGCTTGAACATCAGAATCAATAGCATCAGTTGTTCGTGTTATTATTCTTTCCAAATGATCACGAAGAGCTTCATACTCCCTCCATATGACAAGAGTATCATCAGGCTTTTTCTGCATCACATCAACATCACTAGCAGACATGATTAGTAGGTTAGTGCACAAACAATAAACGGGTGGTGGTTACGCTCACAACACACTCAAAACGGAAAGAAAGAGGTATCTTACCGTTCCAAAGTGAATAATAAATGCTTACCACTCGTAGAGACTGAAACGTGCACAGATGTGATGATGCGAATACCGAGGGTATAAGAAACTATCACACAACAAACCAGGGTATATGGTGGGGCTTGGTATGGATACCTAACTACACCGAAATACAAGTCCTAGTGCTGATCGTATGACAAAGACCCACGGAAACACACACGGTGGAGATAAACGGGGCAAAGCAACTCTGAAAAGTGAGCTCAAAAAGATATAAGTGACAACGCACAGTAGCTCGTGTTGCAATGCACAAGAGAGACGCTAGCACTGGCTCGACGAATAGGCACAAGATTGCGCACACGGCAGCAGCCTGATGAGCACGAAGTAGCTAGTCTCGTATGGGTAAGCTCCTAACACGATGTTGTAGACAGGCTGTAGCTAAAGCGATCAAAATCATGTAGAAAGGACGCTATATGGACACAGTGGTAACACGCTATCGCGGCAGAGAAATCGACAAAAAATATGTCGCGGCAGAGATATACGACGCCGAAAACGCACGGCAGCGCGACGGCGACGCGAAACGGACAAAGAAGTTTGTCTCTTTTTTGTTTAAGTAAACGAACTGGCCTGGAAAAGCCCTACGCGCGAGGCCAGACAAAAAACTGATTATGTCTGATCGAGTGCGTGTGATTTCTGGTTTTTTTTTTGCACTAGAACGCTTTGCACCAGACAAAAATCTGCTTCTGTCTGGTCGAGTGCGTGCGGCGTTCTCTTTTTTTTTTTTTGCTAGAGATCGGATCTGGGAACGTGTAACTAAAAAACTGCTTTGCTGATCGGATCAGGACATGCACGAGAGCGACTCCAAACAAAACATTCAGACTAAGAAAAAGACCAAGATCAACGAGACTTCAAACGAGATCTAAACTCGAAACTAAGATGGAGAAAAGATCGGTGAACCTAGACTCCTACAGATTGGATGAAAAGATACGCGAAAAGACGATCAGCAACTAAAACAAGTAACTCGATGTAATCTAGGCTATGGCAAAACTAAGAACCCTAATTTTTTTGTGGCTTTTTCTGGATAGGAAGAAAAACAAAAACGAATCTACGGGGATGAATTTGTGGATGCTCACCGAGGAAACGCTGGAATCTAATACCAAGATGATAAGGGGTGTCCCGATCTTCTCAGCGAGCGCGATGTAGATGGCGATGATGGTGATGAAGATAACTCGAGTGTCGCTGTAAACTCTCCGGCTAATCCCTGCTGCCAGCGCAACAGCTCTCAACCCTTTGGATATTCGCAACATCACACGCTAGCGCACGTAGCCGCCGACCACGAAGCGGTGATGCAATATACTAATTCTCAATAGAACAGCAGATTACACTCAGACTTTCAAAAGAACGAACACCAGATCGATACGAATTGGTGTGAATAATTTCAGAGGAACACTTGGTTCTGTCTAGAAACTAGGGTTTTGTTTAAACGTGGTCTGAGGGACTTGAGGGGGCTCCCCTGGCTACTTAAGGGAGGCTGGGGCGTCCTCAGCATGGACCTGGCCCAAAACCAACCTGGTTTGGGCCCAAACTAACTCGGTTTGACTCAAACGAGTACATACCGACCCATACATGGGTTCGGCCTAATTTGGCACGCAGGCCATGAGCGTGGCGCGCCTTAGACGTGTAGACATCGTGTCGTAGGCTATCCTAGTGCGCCATCACGGACTCTCTCATGTCGACTTGATGTTCTGGTGATCTCGTGATGCGCCTGCCTCCCTCTCCTCCCTCGCGCACTTGATCATCAAGTCTTGCTCTTCTTGCTGCGACTCATCTCCTCCTCGTGCAACACTTGTGTTATCAACAAACCTGATCATACATAGATGCATAGACTTAGGCAGTATAAAGTTCTCATTAAATAAAAGATCAGGTTCAACTAAGAGTGAGTTCACCTGTTGTTCCAATAGCTTTGCACGTGCTCTTGTAATTGGTCCAATCCTAATCTCATTGGACTTCTTCGCAGCAACATCTTCATTAAAAGGAGTAGGAGATAATGGTGGTGTAATAGGGATGTCCTCATCATCTCCTTTGCGGCCACGATGTTCTCAATCGGAGTGGCCCTGACTTCATTGCGGTTCTTGTCCACGTATGGCGGATTCTTGATGTACATCCTAGCCAGCGTTTCCGCGGTTGGCACGGTGAACTCAAGGTTTTGTGCCAGCTGCGAGTCTCCGCCCTCATTTATCTGCTTCTGGATGAGAGTAGCGTACTTCTCCTCCATGTTTCTTGCGCGTTTAAGCGTGTCTTGAGCTTGGGCAATGTTGCCATCCAGCTTTTCGCCCATCTTCTCGACTCGCTTTGCCTCTTTAAGGATTTCTCGCCTCTTCTGCTCGAGATCGTTCACGTTTCTGACATAGTCAGGGGTGATTGGATCTCCTAGAGTTCCGTAGACGACCTTGTCCATCGGGGTCATGAAGTCTTCTAGGCAGTGCACCATGGGGACGGCGGGTTGCAGAGGCCTAGGTCCGCCCTGAATCTCGGGCAGTTGTTCCGTGGCAGGATCGGCGGCTGGAGGCAGGTTACCCTGCTCTTTGCCGGCATCTCCGCCATGGGCTGCCTGGGATGGCGGATCACCGGTTGCTTGCCCAGCATCATCTCCCTTGTTGGTCATGAACACCTGCTTGGCGGCTGATTGCTTCTCTTCTAATTCTTGCTGAGCTAATTCCACCTCGATTCTTCTCATGGCGGCATCATAGTGATCAAAATCATAGCCTTTGCTATCCCAGTCATCCGATTCACCACTTTCGTTAAGTGCCACTAGGATGGATTCACCTGGGCTATCATCTCCATTGGAGGCAGATCCCGAAGTGGTTCATGCGAAAGCAACAAGGCAGTACCGCGGTGTCTCTAATGCCATATTATTCATGGCAGATTCATAGCAGTCATCCACCACTTCCTCCACCTCTAAGGCGGGTTGGGTGGGATTGGTTTTTAGATCCGATCTAGATAACTTGGAAAGTTCCAGATCAGATGATTCCTCCTCCGTATCTAGCTCGAAAGCGGTCCGTTTGGGGGTTTCAGCCATACCAATCCACCAGAAATCAGTTTTCGTGGCGGGTTAGGGTCCGTCTCTCCGATGAAGATGTGGATGTCTCTGATCGGAACGACGGTAAATTGAGCAGGGTTTTCTCTAGCCGGCACCCAGAGGTTATCCGCTGGGACGATGGGGAAGCCGGAATCATAGAGGACACGCCCAATTGCGACGGTGTCGCCGATGCCTACGAAGGCGGATCCCGCCTGGATCCGTGCTCCTGACGCGTTTTGCCCCACAGTGGGCGCCAACTGTCGTGGTTTCGTCAACAGATCTGCCATAGGGGTAGGTGTATGGCGGTTTGTGGAAGGGGGTGAACACGGCAGAGCGAGCCGGGACGGTGGTAGCCAGAGTTTACCCATCTTCAGATCCCGCAACGGTGGCGAGACCCTACGTGCTGCTATAAATCACTATATGGCAACAAATGCTCGGTTACAATGATGAGGTTGGCTGTTTCGCTATGCGATTGGCCATATGTCTAAGTCTATATGCCTCAAGGGCTTCTCCACGGCGGCTTATAAAGGCGCCTGGCATGGGCATCATGGTGGTACCGGAGCGGATACAATACGGAGTCCTATATTAAGTCCTATACAATGTCGTGTACTACAAGGCAACCCGCCATGGGCTTGTCTTTGGATCCGCCATAAGCTCCTGTGTCCTGTACCGCCTTGGGCTTTCCAGCAACTAGGCCGCCCGGTAGGCAATCTGCCATACCACCTCCATGTGCCACCCTGGCTTGCTAGTTTAGGACTACGTCGCTGGTATACCTATTTGGTATATCCCCAACAAGTGGACTTCTTCCTTATCATCAGCGGCAGGTTGAGGAACGGGCTGGTGGATGGGGTGAGCAAAATCCATGGGAGCAAGTGACTTCAGCTAAAAATTGGAAAACTGAAGATGTTAGCCTCCATGAAGAAATAAAATATTATGTGTACCATGGCAGAAGAGCAACAAACCGAGGGCAGCTGCCATTCTCAAACATAGCCATGCCAAATTCGACGGGCTTCTTCCTCGGAGACTTCATCAGTTAGCAAATGCGCTTCTCGATCACCTTGGGATCCAGCTCTTCCTTTGAACATCGCATGCCATCCTTTGCACCGGTGTATTCGTGCATCAAGCGATCACGATGCTGTAAAGGTTGGATCTGCTAAGATATCCAATAGCTAATGGTATCAATTCCCTTGAGACCATCTTTGGATAGCTTGGCGATCGGCCATGCGAGGAGCTTGATGTAGGGGGTGGCAGAATCGTCGTTGACTGGTTTCCAAGAGTCGAGGGGTTGCGCTGCTATGTTCTCGAAGGGTCGAAGGCCAAAGGCTTGAGAGGGCGCAGCTTTATCCGCCATGTAGAACCATGATTCTCTCCATCCCACGGCGGAATCCAAAGGGGTGATGAAGGGATATTCCTTGGACCTTCGAAGGAGAAAACAGATTGTTCCGCATGTCCAAAGAAACCCATCATTCTCATAATTGGGCCGCACGGAAAAAAAATAGCTGGAAGAGATCCACCTTGGGCCGAATTCCGAGGAATCCTTCACATAAGGCCGCATAGCCCGCTACAAACACTAAGCTGTTGGGAGCAATGTGGTGGAGTTGGAGAGCGTAGAATTTCAGGAGGTTGCTGAAGAAGTGGGATGTCGGCATGCTCAGACCCCTCTCCACATGAGACTTAAGCATCAAAATCTCTGTGGGCCTTGGGGCAGGCACAAGAGCTTTGTGGTCAGTTCTCCATTGGGATTCAGCCCGTGGAGCTACTGTGCCTTCATCTTCCAGTACCGGTGAAGGTTCACTAGGATCTGCTCTTCCTCAGCCCTGGCATCGCCATCTTGTTCTACATCTTCCTCCTCAGCTCCGCCATCATTTTCTTCGTCGTCCGCTATCCCTTCCGCAGCTTGTTCCACAACCTCTTCTTCGGCCTCAGATGTGATATAATCTGGATAGGAATCCGCCATAGGATGGTGGGGTGTGAAGGCTGACTGCTATAGAGGAAAATCCTCTTCCTTGGCATCGGAAGAGTGGCGGGAGGGGGATCTAGGATTCATGATGGTGGCAGGATGGATGTCTATTCTTGCTACGAAATATGATTCGTGCTAAGGAAGCTCCTCTGGCAGAAAATGACCGGCGTTCAGGTATTCGGACCGGTGGTTCGTCGGAGGTCACAGAGCTCTCGCAGCGGCGCTGAGGAGGGAGAATGCGACGGATGCAATGAGGTGCAAAATGGCGCATGATATGGGGTGGCCCGATCTTCTCAGTAAGCTTGCGGTAATGATGATGATGGTGATAGATAACTTGGTGTCGCCGATGATCTCTCCTCGCTAGATCCCTGATGCCAATGCAACAGCTCTCTACCCTTCGGATATTCACGACTTCACACACTTGCGCAACGCAGCCGTCGACCACGAAACGGTATAATTGCAATTCACTAATTCCCAATGGAACAGCAGATCACACTTAACTTGCAGTATATAATCTCCAGATCGAAACGAATTGGAGACAAGAATTCCAGATGAATGCTTAGAGCAGTCTCAAGAACTAGGGTTTTATCTAAAACGTGGTCTAACCTCTCTATGGCGCATCAGCACACAATATATGGGGGGTGCAGCTGGCCAAAGGCAGCCGACCTGACCTGGTCCTCTAATTGTGGTTCGACTCAACCTTATTTGATACAAACTGACCCAATGGTTGGGTGCAGCCAACTAGGCATGCAGGCCTTAGGTGTATGGCGCACAAGCACTTGATGGTGCGCCATATGCAGCCTCCTGCGTGATGTCCTCCTCCTCCTCATGCTGGTCGCCGGCCTCCCTCTCCTCCCACGCGTCCATGGGCATGATCATCATGTCTTGCTCCAGCTGCTTCAACTCCTCGTGCTATGCCTTCTTCTCCCATGAACCTGAGTATGCAAACACACAAAGACTTAGGCAGTAAACAATTCTCATTAACGAAATACTCAGATTCTATTAGGAGCAAATTCACCTGTTGTTCTATTAACTTTGCACGAGCTCTTGTGATAGGTCCAATTCTGATTTCATCATTGGACTTCTTCTTTGCAGCAACTAGCTTGTCATCATCGTGCAGGTTCATCAGTCGGGGTATATATAGGCCCTGGGCCTCGAGATTCATGCCTGCCATCTACACCGTTCATCCCAGACTCGCGAACGCTAGATTGATGACACGTGTCCATGGGTAAAACGGTAATCTTCACCAATGGTGCTTATACCATGAATCTTACCCTAGAAGGAACTACGTGGCCAAATTTACGGTGGATTTTGTGGTAAGATCCAACGGATCCCAGAAATCTCGCTCGGCAGAAACTACGTCGCACAATCCGCCATGTATAGCGGATTGAGACATGAAGATAGGAGGAATGCCAAGAACCGCCATCCAGACGCAAGAAGAAGACGAGCTATGGCGGATGACTTCACCAAAAAAAACTAAACATAGAGGATGAAGGTGGCGATCTTGAAGTTCCCCAGGGGCTACTGTTGGGGATATACCAAATAGGTATAGCAGCGACATAGTCCTAAACCAGCAAGCCAGGGTGGCCCATGGAAGTGGTATGGCGGATTGCCACCGGGCGGCCCAGTTGCTGCAAAGAACATGGAGGGTTGCCTTGTCGTACACAACATTGTATAGGACTTAGTCTAGGACTCCATATTGTATCCGCTCCGGTACCCCCATGATGCCCACGCCAGGCGCCTTTATAAACCGGTGTGGAGAAGCCCTCGAGGCAGATAGACTTAGACATACGGCCAATCGCATAGCGAAACAGCCAACCTCATCATTGTAATCGAGCACTTGTTGCCATATAGTGATTTATAGGAGCACGTAGGGTCTCGCCACTGTTGCGGGATCTGAAGCTGGGTAAACTCGTGCTACCACTGTCCTGGATCGCTCCGCCGTGTTCACTTCCTTCCACAAACTGCCATGCACCTACCCCTATGGCAGATCTGTTCACGAAACCATGACACGCTCCTGCGACACGAGCTGCTTCTTCCTCGTGAGGTCACCTGAGTGTTCCAGCAGATCTCCATCGATAGGGAACATGGTGGTAGCCTCACGATAGACGTGCTCTACGGAGCAAAGAGCATCCTTCTCGTTCAGCGCACGGCGATCGTGCCATTGGCGCTAGGAATCTTGAGGATGTTGAAGTCGTGGTGCATTGCCACCATGAACCTCGCCAAGGCTGGGTAGCCGAGGATGGCGTTGTAAGGTAGCGCGATGTAAGAGATGTCGAAGTCGAGGCTTTCCGTCCTGTAGTTGTCCCTGGTGCCGAAGGTGACGGGCAGGCAAACCTACCCGATGGGCATTGTAGAACCCTCTGTTACTCCGAAGAACGGCTAGGTTGGCATGAGACGATGATATGGCATTTGCATCTTCTCGAAGACTTTGACAGAGATAATGTTGAGGCCCGCCCCTCCATTGATGAGAGTGCGGTTGACGGCGATGTAGTTGATAGTGGGCATGCACAAGAGGGGAATTGTGCCCACGGCCCTGGTGGAGATAGGATGGTCCTCCTCGTTGAAGCAAATCTTGTTGGTAGACCACCTCAGCCTGGGGTTGTTTACGCTTGGTTGTGCCGCCATGATCTCTCGCAACAGCTGCTTGAAGTGAAGGTTAGATATCGGAGCTTGGGCTCCACCCAGGAGGCAAGCGGCGAAGCCTCACGTCTCTTGATAGCCCCCCTGGTTCTCTTCTCGGTGATCATGGTTCATCTTGATCATCACCCAATATTATGCCATCTTATTCTTGTGGGCCTAGTTCATAATATTCAAATTACACTTGAGTAATTTGAATAAATGGTGATAAATCTCAATCAGAATCTCCTCTGTTGTTTGTGGTGATACACTCTACCTCATATCACACATTTTCTTAAACCCTTCAAATCCATCATCATCTTTGAAACTTAACCAAAACTAGTTTGAATTCTTCAAAGAAGAATTTAAACAACTGCATGGCCAAATCTTGAGAATCAAACCCTAGTCCCAGTTAATCCTTTTGTCCAAGAAATTCTTATGACCAAGAAACCACCTACATTCTAAAATAACTTTCATACTCATTCAACACCATGCCAACTTGACCATATTGGTTTATATTGAATTATTCAATTTACAGAAAAGTTAATTGAGTAATTTAATGTACCACCAATATATACCCAAGCCTATGTGCAACTTATACTACTATGAGTATGTGTTGTCACACTTTATGCAGTAGTATTCTAGTTGCACTATTCTATACTCTTGTGAATCTATTCACAAGAGTCATCTCTAAACTCTATCCATGCTTATGCAAAGCACAAGATTATTTCATTACATTGTAATCCTAGAGGTTCATTCCTTTCCAATCATTAGACCTTGCCATCCAAACTCTCAATCCATATCTTGTAAGCCATATCTCTCTCATCACAGAAATCATAATAAATTTAAAATGTTGAACCAACCCTTTCAATTGCTTGTCTTGCTTGATTTTGTTGTCTTTGGTGGTGTGTTTATATTGTGTATCTCTAAATTTTAGATTGGTTTGGAGAGCCATATGTTTTGTTGAGAGAAGAGAAAGAGTTCAAGCTTCAAAAGGCAAGTGACACACATGCTCCCACCTATCCTTTATTATATGCATTAGTGGATTCAAATACTATGCATTATGAAATTTTCAAAGTGGTTTATGAAATGCTTAGATCCTAGTAGTGTGTAGCCATCCTTCAAACCCCACTTGCTAGGATAGCAAAATTACTATGGAAATGATGCCATACCTTGTTTTAAATTGGAATGTTAATTAAACTCCAACCCAATGAAACACCTGGGTGGAAATGGCTTCGGTTGGATTATGTTGAGTGGCTACCCAGGGCTACACACCTGGCTATCAACCCAGGATTTGTGTGGTTGTTGTCACCTGGGGGTACACTTGTGGATGGCCACCCAGGAACAAAGAGACTACCATGTCTTCCTTGCTTTAGTGAGTTTCCAGTGCAGCCTTACGACACTATGGGCTCTGTCTTGATTGAGTATGATGTGAGGGTTCAACCTGTTTGCTTGACATCGGTGGTATTTGGGAACGGGTCTTGCTAGTATGGTTTAATTCTCCATCTGAAAGGTCTTGTCTCATTCTATATGGGTAGAATGGGTCTTAAGGTGAAAGTGCACAACCCCTACAGGGTGTCAAACTAATCGATTAGCTGTGTCCCTGGTTATGGACAAATTGAGTTCCTAGACATGGTTGTATAGAAGAATCTCATCACCATTTCTGAATGATTAAAATTTGTGTAGAAACACACAGGACATGGACTACTCAGGACTACACACCTGGCTGTCAACCCAGGACTTGTGTGGTTATTTTCACCTGAGGGTTATCCTGGTTTTGTTGAGTAACTACCCAGGGCAACATACCTTGCAAGTATGTGGTTATTTTCACCTGGGGGTTATCTTGACCACTAAAAGTCTCTCAATGATTTAAATGGTTTTGATTTGAAAAATGATAGGATAAAATTTGCTTATGCAAATCAGCCAAAAGCTCCACCAGCCAAATATCATGTAGATAGCTCTTTCACAACAGCCACCAAATATGTGTCATTTGCCAGTACATCATTGTACTGACCCCCCATACATGGGGCTGCATATTCAAATGTTCAGGTTTTCAGATAAAGATCATTTAGTAGGATCTCGAGATTACATTCCAACATGTCTGCCTGTGGCACGTGATGAAGATAGAGGCTCATTGCCACTTTGTTTTCTACTGTGCATCTGTAAGGTTTGAGACTTATGTAACTGGATCTGTGATGTAATATTTGATACTATTGCAATGATTACTATATTTTGTACTGTGGTGCTATCAGTGATCCAAGGAATAGCACTTAACACAGGTGTTCCACCTTAATTCAAAGGTGGGGCATTACAAAGTAGTAGACAGGATCAGCATCACAATGGCGTGGTGCTTATGATGGAGAGCATCTGCGGGCAGGGCTTCGCCTACGCGCCCGAGGTGAAAGAAGATAGACAAAGATCTAGTCAAACTAGGGCTACAGAAAAGAGACTACCAGCAGCTGAGACTAAAAACAGACTTTTGTTCACGGAGCCGCTTATGTTCTCTCCCTTTTATAGCCGGACGAGCAACGACCTTGGGGTACGATCCAATCCCGCTGCGTCGATCGATTAGTGTCGTGAATGCAAGCCCTAGCGATTGGCCGATCCAATCGGCTTCTGGGAAGGCTTCCGACGCGAGCGTCTCCTAGCGTGTTGGCGATCCGCTACTATGCACCATGTGGTCGGCCTCTAGCCTTGCCGAACCCTCCTCAGATCGATCAATCGATCTGGGCGAGCATGTCGTGAGCGAGCCCCATGCTCGATCGGCCCAGCAAAGCCAGCTGGATCGGCCAGCCAGCAAGTGGCCCAGGCCTTTGGTGCAGCGGCCCAAGGTCCAGCCCAGGTAGGCGCCTCGCCAGGGAGCAGGTGGGCTGGTGCGGCCGACCTAGCCGGTCGGCCCATGCGCCTCGGGCTCCCCATTTTTCTCTTTCCTTTTTCTTTTCTCTGCCTTTTCTGTTTGTCTCTTTATTAGTTTGTCTAGATGGGCTACAAAATTAGTCCATTTGCAAAACTTTCTATGGACTACTTTTTATCCCTGTTTATTTCCAATAAATATATATATTAACATTTATTAATTCATTTTATTAATAAATCATTAATCCTCTTCCCGGAACAATTCCGTTACTCTCCAAAACAATTTCTATAAATCCTGAAACTACCCTTGCATCGATGAGCGTTAAGTGTGTGACCCTATGGGTTCGAGAATGTGTGGACATGATCTCCATCAGTAATCAATATCGGGATCTGGAAATCCATATTGACTCCCACATATTGAATGAAGATCATTATCGGTGAACCACGATGTCAGCATTCAATTAATCCCGTATACAAATTCCTTTGTCTCGCGATATTTTACTTGCCCGAGATTCGATCGTTGACATCGCCATACCTAGTTTAATCTCATTCGCAGCAAGTTCTCTTTACTCGTTCCGTAATCCAATATCACCTTGTGATTAAGCTCATTAATCACGTGTTTGCAAATGGTGTATGATATTGATTACCGAGTGGACCCAGAGTATATCTCTCCAACATGGGAGTGACAAATCCCAATCTCAATACATGCAACCCAACAAGTACTTTTCGATTACCCGAGAGACACCTTTATGATCACCCTTTCATAGTGTTACGTTTGATGACCTCAAAGCTCTCTTCCTGCACTAGGGAGTGACATTATCTCATGGTCTAAGGAATAGGATACTGACATAGGAGAAACTACACAATTGTGAACACGATGATATGATCTAATTGCTATGCTTAATTTGGGTCTGTCCATCACATCATTCTCCTAATGACATGACCTCATTATTAATCGACAACTCATGTCTATGGTTAGGAAACCTTAACCATCATTAATCAATGAGCTAGTCTAGTAGAGGCATACTAGGGACACGGTGTTATTCATAAACCACACAAGTATTAATGTTTCCGCTTAATACAATTCTGGCATGGAGTATAAACATTATCATGAACTAGAAATATGATAATAACAATATTATTATTGCCTCTAGGGAATATTCCTTCACTATGTGACCCTGATAGTCCGTTGAGTCATGTAATATACACAAGTACAGTTCTTGTGTATTTAAATTGGCTTGATGAGGCTATCAGGGTTGCTTGTGTGTGTCCAATTGTATGAGGCTGATAAAGTTTCTTGTGGTTTCTTTTTGTTGCAACGGCTGATAATTAAAATTGTGGACCGTGTCCCCGAATGGTGTGAGTGAGCCATGTGATATGTACAAATAATGTGATATGTTCACCTCTACGTTTACTTTCAATACGCACCTCGCTTGACTGATTTTACCTTCGAGTTCATCTGACGCCCTATTCCCCCGATCCTAAGTCCTTCATATTGGACATTTGTCGAGTTAACCCTCGTCAGTTGATAATTAAAATTGTAGACCATGTCCTAGGGTGGTGTTAGTGATCCAGGGATGTGTACAAATACAAATTTTGTGCATCCCACTAGGCTCACTAACACCATCCCTGGGATTTATGTATGTCCACTCTAAGTATGAGGTCCTAATGGTTTAAGTTTATTTGCAACAAATTTAATTCAAATCATCTTTTGTTATGCTAGATAGACGTTTGCGATCATTGTGGCCATGCTAGATGTCGACAGAAGAGGATTGCCATAACTCTCCCCCACGACCTCGCTATAGTGGTATGCTTTTATTGTACACATGTTCAGTGACATATATATTTGCTTGCCGCTCAAACATATAACTAATATTTTTTTATTTACAATTTTGTGTAGCCCGTCCCTTCCGCTCAAGGCGCGGCATATGCGAGATGTGCATAGAAATACTGCACAACTTAGATCTTTTGAGGTCAACCTAGTGCAGGGGACAGTTCCGGATGTGGACAAGACTACCTCGGATACAACCAACTCAATATTTTATGAACTTATTCCTTAGGTGAATTCTAGTAGTAATCATAAAATATATTATCTAATTATAAGAAACAAAATTACTACATGTCCATATATAATATGCAGATACAATGATCTCTACAAACCCCGAGTAAAAAATGCAAGATTGATCGACATCAGACGAGCTGACATATGTGCATGTGTGTATGGGCGGTTGCACCAAATTCCAGTAAAAGCAAATGGACTTTATCAATACGAATGCCTTGTAATGCTTGTGCACGTGATGTGCAAATGTGCGGTGCAGTTCTGAATGTGGTCGGAGAACGAGAAGCATTTTGTTGAAGTTTCAAGATGGTGGCCTAAGGCCCACAAGTGTTGCGACCATGCAATCAGGCCTGGATCGAGGCGCGCGGGAGTTGTTCGCCACACTGCCTATGATCTGCGCCGGCGCACGACCAATATATACCTGCCGTAGTCTAGGGTTTAGATTTGGATTTTGCTTAGATTAAAAGTTAGCTATTGCTGCAACTACGAGCTTGACTTTTGAGGCCAATGTTCAGAAGAAGACCGCAAAATTCAGAATCCCACCTTTAGAATAAAGCTTGCATCTGTCATGCACAATATCTTGATTGAAATATTAGTTCTTACTTGTTCTCGATTTCAGGTAGGAATTAAGACCCTCGTTGGTTAGGCTAATCGTGCACCGTAAGATCAGTAACTCCCAAAGATTGTCCTAGTGATTGGATTGGTGCACGAGCTTTGCACGTGTAGTCGGATCATCAAGCACGAACTCCACCAACCAATTGATCTATCTTCCTCTCATCGAAAGATCGGACACCTTTGCCGTATCAGTTCCACAACGCTAGTTCACTGTTCTTGTGACAAATGAGGTAAACCGAACCTACTTTAGTGGTGCTTTTTGGAGAGCGTTTGCCGAGCGGTATGTAATGGCACCCAGCGGAAAGTTTGTTCTTTCGCTAGAAGAAGGAGACAATGACATCATCTTTGATCTCCCAGAGCCCGGTGACGATGTGAGTTCTACAGAGGAGCTTAGTCCAAGAGATGGTGGTGCGGGCCAAGCTATCATTATGGCAGACCTCTCTCCCTAATTAAGTTGATGATTGCCACTCCGATCAAGTAGTATTAGTAGCTATGTACGTACATTCGTTCAATAATAAATATGTATGCATGTGATGTGTGGTCTCATATTACATGCATTTGATGAACTTGTGTAGGTTCAATAATATTCAGTGGTCAATGAAGGACCTTTGTCGAATATATTGAACAACCCGGAAGCAACGGGGCGTGTCTCCTTGTGGGGAATAGAAATATCCCCCCTAGACATCACATATGAGAAAAGAAAAGCTATCAAGTTGCAAATATTGCCAGATTTCACTGCAGAGTGGCTCGAGTTGCAAAACACAGGACCACCTGACCTATTGAATGTTTGGACGATGTATTTCAACAGGTCCAAAAGAGTGGAAGGTGTAGGAGCCGGAGTTGTGCTGATATCACCAGAAGGAGATAAATTGAAATACGTTTTGCAGATGAGTTTCCCGCAGGCATCGAACAACGAAGCCGAATACTAGGCCCTACTGCTTGGTATGAGGATGGCTAAAGCTTGTGGTGCAACACGTCTAAAAATCTTTGGCGATTCAAACTTGGTAGTACAGTAGGTAATGAACCGCTATGATGCAGTAAGCGACAACATGATAGCATACAGGAACCTATATTACTACTTGGAAGGAACTTTTGATTGGTGTGAAGTAAACCACATCAGTAGAGCAAGCAACGAGGAAGATGATACTTTGGCAAACATTGGATCCCAGTGTTTACCAATACCATCAGGAGTTTTCTAGGAAGAGATAATAGAGCGGTCAATCCATGGAGCCAAACCTTCGGGTACAAAAAAGCAAAAGTGCCAACCAGCAGAAGGCTCGGGGGCTGACGAAGGCGATAATGCAGAACCCATGGAAGTCATGATGGTGGAAGTAACGTGGATGCAACAATACCTAGCATACATGCTACATAAGACACTACCCAAAGATGTTGTTGAAGCACGCAGAATTGTACGGAGATCTAAAGCGTTTGTGGTACTCAAAGGAGAACTATACAAGAAAAGCATTTCAGGGGTCCTGCAAAGATGTGTTACACCACAAGCGGTATAGACTATATTACATGACATTCATGCAGGAATTTGCGGTCATCATGCCAGCAGTCGAGCCATAGCAGCCAAAGCGTTTCGTGCATGCTTTTACTGGTTAACAGCAGTCAAAGATGCAAAAGATATTGTTCGACGGTGTGAAGCATGCCAAATATTTGCATCTAGACCCCATGCCCTAGCAGCCGAACTCCAACCAATACCATTATCCTGGCCATTCGCACAATGGGGCCTAGATATGGTAGGAAAGTTACATAAATCCTAGCCAGACGGGCACGTCTACATGTAAGTCACAGTCGACAAATTCACCAAGTGGATAGAGTAAAGCCCGGTAACAACACAGGATTCCACCGCGGTAATAAACTTTTGCTTCGGTGTACCACATAGCGTCATCACAGACAACGGGACAAATTTCACATCCAAGGAATTCAAGAACTACTGCGAAAGTATGGGCATCAAGCTAAATTTTGCTTATGTTGTGCATCCACAAACAAACGGGCAAGTCGAAAAAGCTAATGGCCTGATATGCAATGGTATAAAGAAGAGATTGCTAGCGCCACTCAAAAAATCCAAGCATGCTTGGGTAGATGAGTTACCCTCTGTGCTTGGGAGTTTGCGAACAACTCCTAATGCAGCAACTAAAGAAACGCCTGCTTTCTGGTCCACGGTGTTGTGGTGATCCAACCCGTTAAAAAGGATTGAATCCTATTCATACAACTGCTAGTCCCTGAATCAATAGCTAGCACACATAGTAGATGTATAAAATAGTACCAGTGCGTCAAATTTATTACAACATATGATCCAAGAGTATAATTATTACAAAAGGCTCAGCATCCAAGGCTAGCTCTCAAATAAATAGTTCAACATAGTAGCAAATAAATAAAGCTCCAATACTCCACAGGCACTGCTGGGTGGAGACTCGCGACCTAAATGAAATAACTCAATTGTCCTCAGAATAATAACCTGCAACATTAAAAGGTTGCAGCCACAGGGGTCAACACATTTGGAATTGTATTGGCAAGATGTCACTATGGTGGATATAATTGGCGACCTATCATACATGCTTATTTAGCTGGTGGAGTTCAGGCTCTTTTGCATAAAGCGATACATTTTCTCCAACTTTTCAAAACACTTTTATTTCTTCAAAATAACTAAGGACACATTGAATCACTCAAGTGCTCCAATTAAATTCTAAGGACACATTGATTCACTCAAGTGCTCCTAACCCACTGGTTCACCGATCAAATTTTATTAATAAAATTAGAATGATGAGATCCTTCAACTGCTTCATGAAAAGTTGCTCAAATTGTCCATAACCGTGGACACGGCTAAGTACTTAGTTTTGACACTCTGCAGAGGTTAGTACACTTTGACCACATGGCTCGATCGAAGACCAAGCCGAGACCTTTGGGAAACAAAACAATGAGCCTAGCCCCGGACCCATACAACCTATCTTAGCTACATTAGCTGGTCACGGTAGGTCACGGTTTCATAACTTATTCAGTCAAGCCAGAGCCCATTGACATGTGGCTATACTCGGAAGACACTAAACATGAACGTCTATCAATCTCTTTAAGCATGGGTGGCTTTCCCCACCATAAAAACCACTCGATGACCCAATCAAAGCCATTCCACCGAGGTGATTCATTGATTTTGTGGTTTTCATCGATGACCCACGCAACTACTAGCACGGCTAAGCAATTCTACAATACGATGACTATCAAGGAATCAACCAGTAATTCTACGGCTCATCTATTGGGTCTATAGCATAGCAATATATATAAACTTGAAAACATTCCTACACATGCGAACTACTGAAAACAAGTACATGCATAGGAAAAGGTAGGAGATTTATGATGTGACACTTGCCTTGGTTGTTGTTCCCGCTAAAGTACTGCTCACAATCACAAGGTTCGCAGTCCAGACAATCTATCGTGGCAAGGCAATTTCCAATCAATACACAGCAGTACAAAACAAAACAATGCAATATGCATGCATGACAGAAGTGAAAATAAGCATTAAAGCTTTTATAAATCATTTCCCATAGGTGAAAAGAGACATAAACATGCATTAAAGCATTCTGAAAACTTTCTGTATAAAAATAGTTTATAAAATTATGAAACAGGTGTCTATGGATAGACAACTTAACTACCCATTGGAATCATATTTTTGTAAGTTACAGAAATTAAAATATGCACAAATACACTTTATAAGAGTTTTAAATTAGATAAATATGTACTTCTATAACAATTAAAACTAATGGTACAGGAAAATAGCTTGTATTTTTTTGAATCCAAAGGTATATCATTTGCAAATTTTCGAGTTATTGAACTCGAGATATGAATTTTGCAAGTTTTACTTGAAACCTGTCTATTTATTCAAAATTCCAAAAAATGTTGGGAAAGACGGTGCCATGCGGCGGCCTCATATTCGCTGATATCCGTTCGACCGGACTGGTGATTCTGGCCATCGGATCTGGGAACAAAACGTGCGGCCCGGATCAAACTCCTAGGAGCTCACCGAAATGAATAGGACGGCGGCGGGCGGGCGGCTCAGCGGCGACCTCGGCGGCGTCTCTGGTGAGCTTCGGTAGCGGGGAAATGGTGGATGGCGGGCAGCGTGAGGCGGCAGCGTCGGGTGGCTCCTTGGCGGGCTCTCCCGCTTCCTGACTCGGCGGCGACTGGCAGCTGGAGCAGGTCAGACAGCGGTGTGCTCCGGTGATAAGGGGTGGCCTGATCTTCTCAGTGAGCGGCATCGATGATGATGGTGGAGTGGATATAAATTGCGTGAAGCTGACGAACTCTCAACGGCTATTCCCCTATTGCCAGATGCAATAGATCTCAACCCAATGATATTCGCAACACCACGCACTTGTGCCCGCGATCCCGGATCACGAACATTTTGCAATCTACCAATTCCCAGTGGAACAACAGATAAAACTTAATTAGAGCCAGTAGTTGAATTTGTCTAGTGAAACACAATCACAAATTCAGAGGATTCAAGATGAATGCTTAGAGCAATCCAATCTAGGGTTTTAACAAAACCTAGTCTGATCTGAAAAAAAGGGGTGGCGGCTGGCTATATGGAGGAGGTAGCCTGGCCGAGTTGGGCTCAGCCCTGGTGCGCCTAGCCCACTTGGCCACGTGGGGCACCTGTGCTGGGCCCCACCTCCTGGTCCTCGACTTCTCCCTAGCGCACGCCTCCCGCTCCTCCCCTAGCGCCAGACCCAGAGGTAGTTCTCTGCCGCGGTAGGGAAAACATGTTGTTTTCTGCCGTGGCTCCTTCTTGCTCTGGCTGCAGCTTTGCCTCTTCTCCTTCAACTCCGTAGCCTTCCTCAAACCTGATCAAACATAGATGCAAAGATTTAGGTAGTATAAAATTCTCATTAAGTAATATTCCAGAACCAACTAAGAAGGACTTCACATGTTGATTTAATAACTTGGCTCTAGCTCTTGTAATGGGTCCAATTCTAATCTCATTAGTGTCTTGAATCTTTGCATCATCATCTTCAGCGATTAATGGAAGAATGGTAGAGATGTCCTGATATGGGGTGGCCCGATCTTCTCGTGAGCGATGCGATGATGATGATGGCAGCGGATGATTGTCGGAGATAACTTGGTGTCACCGATGAACTCTCCTCGCTTGAACCCCGATGCCAATGCAACAGCTCTCAAACCCTGTAGGATATTCACGACTCCACACACTTGCGCACGTAGCCGTCGACCACGAAACGGTAGTTTGCAATCTACTGATTCCCAATGGAACAACAGATCACACTAAACTTGCAGCAGTATAACACCAAATCCAGATGAATTGGTGCGGAAGAATTCAGATGAATGCTTACAGCAGTTCAACGAAGTAATCTTTAGTCTAAACGTGGTCTAACCCTAATTGAGGGGGTGCCCAGGGGTACTTATAGGCAGCCGGGCGACCTCAGCAAAGACCTGGCCCAAAACATGCCTGGTTTGGGCCCAAACTGACTCGGTTCGACTCAAACGGGTACATACCGACCCATATATGGGTTCGGCCTAATTTTAGCACGCAGGCCATGTGTATAGCGTGCCTTAGACGTGTAGACATCGTGTCGAAGGTAGTCCTAGTGCACCATCACGTGCTCGTGCTCATCCAGACTTGATCTCCACTTGTCTCTCGATCGCCGTCCTCCCTCTCCTCCCGCTGGCGATATCTTGACAGATGACATACCTAAATACAACATAGTACATCGCTTTTAGGTAGTATATAATTCGGAGATATCAAGACATTCTTTTCAACTAGGAAAGAATTCACCTTATAATAATCATCAATTAGACTCAATATTTCCTTCTAGCTCAAACACTCAAAATCAGCATGATCCATGATTGTATCCTCATCATCCTCCCTTTCTTCAAGAAAAGCTGTCCTCGGCTTTGGGTAAGCTGAAAGTGGTAGGAACAAAAAGAACAAAGTGTATGCAGAGTATATGTATACATAACAGGTTGTATTATTTTTGTTCACATGAAAAATATGTCTAATATACATCAAGCAACTTAAATTGCAAGTATAAGTGAAGTACATTTTAGTAGCATATAAATGCAGCATGTGTTGGGACAAAGATAACGGATATGAAAAATCTGATTCAATTCTAGCAGAATTAGAACACTCCAACACAGGTAAAAGTATGGTGGTTGGTTGTAGTAGATCAACTAGGCCAGAATATAGTTGCATACTATCTCGAACATAATCTAGTGTCCCACAACAAAAGGACTGCGACACATAGCATATAGGACTGAGAACATCAAGTTTCAGTGCATTAATTCTATCACAAGTTATGCATATGTGATCAACAAGAAAATTATCATTCATGCTATATTTACCAATCAAGTAAAACATGAAGCAATAGGCATGTGTGCTAGAATTCAAATATGAAATTTCAGAAATCTTATTCATAGCACAACGCAAACTAAGAGGTTCTTTTAGCATGATGGAATACACAATGTCATTCGATGGTATTCTAGCAAGTACTTCCTTCTGTGTCAGCACTACCACATGATCAAAATTCGAAATCAAATTATCACATGGTGCTGAAACATTAGTGCAAGATAAATCACTAGAAGGAACCAACAAAGGAGTAGACTCACAAATATTATCCATAGCTGCTGGTTCTGGTTCCAAATCAGTACCTATGTCAATGACATGCTCCTCAGAAGAAGTAGGCACTGGAACATCCTCCTCAAGTGATAATGCACAAAGCGGTGATGCAGGTTGTAAAATAGGCGGCTCCCTTTCTTCAAAAGCAACCTGCATATCACAAGAAACAACACTAGGAGTAGACAGAGTTACATTAGTTGAAATATCCTCACATATCCTATCGTCGACTACTCTTGTGTTTTGATTTTTGCTCATACTCTCAAAGTGTATGCTCTCAACCTCATGTTTGGTGGAATCACACAGCTCACTTTTTATAACACTCTCACTCAATTTGGCTATGTGGCTCTCAGTCTCACATGGGTTGTGAAGCACACCATGGTCAAGATGGCAAATAATGGGACTGCCACCATCCATCATGACCTTGTGCTTAGGCGACAAGCAGAAATCCTTTGTCCTCTCCTTGCGAAGAAGATGATTCTTATGAAACTGTTCAGCTGTTAGACGCAGCCAAGCATGCCGCTGCTTATTCCACTTGAACGAAATTGTCGGCCTATCACGACAAGGCTGAGCATGATAGGTGTGAAACCAAGGATAACCCAACAGAATATGACAAGATTCAAGTGGCATTGGGGATACACCACAACGAATAACCTCGGTATGCCCTCCGTAAGTAACAGGAACGTCAGCTATGTGTGAAATCAGCAAAGTGCCATATGAGGAACGCAAGAGGTATGGCGCTGTACTAGCACGTGTGGCTAGGTGCAACGTCTCGACGACCTCAATGCTGATTAAATTGATGGTAGAGATATGGTCAATGGTGGTTGCAGCACATCTATCTCCAATCATCACACCATGGTGAAAGAGACCATCACCGTCAAAGTTGCCACGTTCTTCCTCCCAAAAAGTGGCACTACAATATCTGTGGCGGAAAAATTGGTATCTTCCAGCCTCCACAATATCCATAACATCATCTGCCATAATGAGTGCAGAAACAAATATGTATATATAGTGAAACACTCTACTCACTCAAAACTGACAAGAAAAGGTGAATCTTACCGTTCCAAGGTGAATAGCGATGCTTACCAAATCGGATAAACAACCAATGCTCTGATGTGAAGAAGTGAATACCGAGGGTAGAATAGCGATCACACGACAAACCAGGAATATATGGTGGAGCTGTAGGTATGGTATCCTAAGTACACCGCAAATAAGTCCTAGTGCTGATCGTATGACAAGACCCACGGAAACACACACGGTGGAGATAAGCGAGGCAAAGCAACTCTGAAAAAGAGCTCAAAAGATATAAGTGACAACGCACAATAGCTCGTGTTGCAATGCACAAGAGAGACGCTAGCACTGGCTCGATGAACAGGCACAAGATTGCGCACACGGCAGCAGCCTGATGAGCACGAAGTAGCTAGTCTCGTATGGGTAAGCTCCTAACACGATGCTGTAGACAGGCTGTAGCTAAAGCGATCAAAATCGTGTAGAAAGGACGCTATGTGGACACAGTGGTAACACGCTGTCGCGGCAGAGAAACCGACGAAAAATATGTCAACGGCAGAGATGTACGACGCCGGAAACACACGGCAGCGCGACGGCGACGCGAAACGGACAAAGTAGTTTGTCTTCTTTTTTTTGTATAGGTGCGGCGTGTGCAGGCACGTCCCCTTTTTCTATTTTTTTTGCTCTTTTTTTTCTATTTTTTTTTGTAACTTGTAAACTGATAAACTAGATTGTCACAGAAAGAAACAGAATCAAAATCGGTCGCGCCCGGGCACAGACCCGGTCTGTGGTCTGGCGAGACACCCAAAGCCGCGCTGGCCGAGCGGCCGCCTGACCACAGAAGCTCTCTGTGGTACAGCGCGAGCGGTGCGTGTTGTCTTTTTTTTTTCTGGCTGAGAACCGATCGGATCTGGCAACTTGGCAGGACAAAAACTGTAGCGATCGAGCTGGTGCCTGGGAGCGGATCTGGGCGGGACGAGCTGCACGCGCGGGACGCCACCGATCGCGCCCGGGGCGCTGAAGCCAGGACGGGCTGCTCCACGCGCGGGACGCCAAGCGTGGCCACGCTGGATTCTTTTTTTTTTTTTTGGATGAAACAAGCGATTGGAAACCGGTCAGACTCTTTGGAGATCCGATCTACCTATCTCCAGCACGAACTCAAGCAGGTCGACCAGAGGAAGAAGATGACAATCCCAGGTGATGCAAAAGACGACCAAAAGGAAAATTAAGATCCAAAAAAGATTGCCAGACCTAGACTCCTACGGATGGAAGAAAGAAAACGCGAAAAAGATCAGCGACTAAAACTCAAGAACGGTGCAATCTAGGCTATGGCAGAAACTAAGAACCCTAATTTTTTTTTTGGCTTTTTCTGGATAGGACTGAAAACAAAAACAAATTGCAGGGATGAATTTGTGGATGCTCACCGAGTAAACCATGGAAATCTGATACCAAGATGATATGGGGTGGCCCGATCTTCTCGTGAGCGATGCGATGATGATGATGGCAGCGGATGATTGTCGGAGATAACTTGGTGTCACCGATGAACTCTCCTCGCTTGAACCCTGATGCCAATGCAACAGCTCTCAAACCCTGTAGGATATTCACGACTCCACACACTTGCGCACGTAGCCGTCGACCACGAAACGGTAGTTTGCAATCTACTGATTCCCAATGGAACAACAGATCACACTAAACTTGCAGCAGTATAACACCAAATCCAGATGAATTGGTGCGGAAGAATTCAGATGAATGCTTACAGCAGTTCAACGAAGTAATCTTTAGTCTAAACGTGGTCTAACCCTAATTGAGGGGGTGCCCAGGGGTACTTATAGGCAGCCGGGCGACCTCAGCAAAGACCTGGCCCAAAACATGCCTGGTTTGGGCCCAAAGTGACTCGGTTCGACTCAAACGGGTACATACCGACCCATATATGGGTTCGGCCTAATTTTAGCACGCAGGCCATGTGTATAGCGCGCCTTAGACGTGTAGACATCGTGTCGAAGGTAGTCCTAGTGCGCCATCACGTGCTCGTGCTCATCCAGACTTGATCTCCACTTGTCTCCCGATCGCCGTCCTCCCTCTCCTCCCGCTGGCGATATCTTGACAGATGACATACCTAAATACAACATAGTACATCGCTTTTAGGTAGTATATAATTCGGAGATATCAAGACATTCTTTTCAACTAGGAAAGAGTTCACCTTATAATAATCATCAATTAGACTCAATATTTCCTTCCAGCTCAAACACTCAAAATCAGCATGATCCATGATTGTATCCTCATCATGTCCTCATCATCCTCCCCCTTCAAAAGGCGTCGACCTCGACGCATCAAGATCTTCCTCCTCATACGGTGTCAAATCAGCCACATTGAAAGAATTGCTGACACCAAACTCCTCAACAGGCAAATCTATCTTGTATGCATTATCATTGATCTTGGCAAGAACCTTGTAAGGACCAGCACCTCGTGGGAGTAACTTTGACTTACGCTTCTCAGGAAATCTGTCCTTGCGAAAATGAACCCAAACCATGTCTCCTGGCTGAAATAGCACCTCCTTTCGCTTCTTGTTGACATGGCTAGCATTGTCCTTGCCCTTCTTCTCAATAGCTTCTTTTGTCTTCATATGTATCTTCTTCACAAACTTTGCCCTCTTGGATGCCTCCATGTTCTCTCTTTCTTGAATAGGCAAAGGCAAAAATCAAGTGGTGTGATAGGTTTGAAACCATAGACCACTTCAAAAGGACATAACTGCGTGGTAGAGTGTACAACCCTGTTATAAGCAAACTCAACATGTGGCAAGCAATCCTCCCAAACACATAGATTCTTCTTGATCATAGATCACAGTAACTGGGATAATGTGTGATTCACCACCTCTGTTTGTCCATTAGTTTGGGGATGACAAGTAGTGCTAAATAGTAACTTGGTCCCCAGCTTTCCCCAAAGTGTCCTCCAAAAGTAACTCATGAACTTCACATCACGATCAGAAACAATTGTCCTTGGTACTCCATGTAATCTCACAATGTCCCTGAAAAACAGAGTAGCAATATGCGATGCATCGTCGCTCTTGTGGTAGGCAATAAAGTGTGCCATCTTAGAAAAACGATCCACTACCACAAATATAGAATCATGTCCTCTCCTAGTTCTAGGCAATCCTAATACAAAATCCGTACTAATGTCTTCCCATGTAGTAGGTATAGGTAGAGGAGTATACAAACCATGAGGCTTCAACTTCGACTTGGATGTGTTGCAAGTGATGCAATGCTTGACAAATCTGTCCACATCACGCCTCATCTTAGGCAAAAAAAAGTGATCAGCAAGCATGAGGAGTGTTTTCTCACGCCCAAAATGGCCCATCAAGCCACTAGCATGTGATTCCTGCAATAAGAGCAAACACACCGACGATTCTGGAACACACAATTTGTTAGCTCAAAACAAATACCCATCATGAATATGATATTTTCCCAAGCTTTCCCATTAGCACACAACTTATATGGGGCAGCAAAATCATGATCAGTAGCATACAAATTACACAAACTCTCTAAACCAGGAACTCTCACGTCCAACTGTGTTAACAACATGTTCTTCCGAGAGAGAGCATCAGCTACCACATTGTCTTTTCCTTTCTTATGTTTAATGATGTAAGGAAAAGACTCAATAAATTCAACCCACATAGCTAGGCGCCTATGCAAGTTTGATTGTGCTTTGAAATACTTCAAAGCTTCATGATCAGAATGGATAATAAACTCTTTGGGCCACAAATAATGTTGCCAAACTTCAAGCACATGCACAAGAGCATATAATTCTTTATCATACACAGGATAGTTCAAACGAGCACCACTAAGCTTCTCAGAGAAATAAGCTATAGGCCGACCCTCTTGCATTAACACGCCACCAATACCTATGCAACTAGCATCACACTCAATCTCAAATTGCTTATTAAAATTAGGCAGTGCAAGTAAAGGTGCAGAAGTGAGCAATCTTTTCAACTCATCAAAAGCATTATCTTGGGCTGGCCCCCACACAAAAACAACACCTTTCTTAGTAAGTTCATTCAGAGGTGCGGCTATGGTACTAAAATCCTTCACAAAATGTCTATAGAAACCAGCAAGCCCAAGAAAACTTCTAACTTGACTAACATTCATAGGAGTGGGCCAATTTTGTATTGCGACAATTTTAGAATTATCTACCTCAACACCATCCTTAGAAACAACATATCCCAGAAATATGACCTTGTCTTTGCAAAAAGTGCACTTCTCAAGATTACCATACAATTTAGCATAATGTAGCACATGCAAAACTTGTCTAATATGAACAATATGTTTAGATTCATTGCGGCTGTAGATTAATATATCATCAAAATACACAACCACAAACTTGCCAATAAAATCTCGCAAAACATGGTTCATCAAGCGCATGAAAGTACTAGGTGCATTAGTGAGACCAAAAGGCATGACTAACCACTCATATAAACCAAATTTCGTTTTAAAGGCAGTTTTCCACTCATCCCCTTCTTTCATCCTAATCTGATGATAAACACTATGCAGATTAATCTTAGGGAAAACAGCAGCACCACTCAATTCATCTAACATGTCCTCTAAACGGGGAATAGGATGACGATATCGAATAGTGATGTTATTAATAGCTCGACAATCAACACATATGCGCCAGGTACCATATTTCATAGGCACTAAAATAATAGGAACAACACAAGGACTAAGGCTCACATGAATATACCCTTTATCAAGAAGTGCTTGTACTTGTTTCTAAATCTCTTTAGTCTCTTCGAGGTTGGTGCGGTAAGGTGCCCGGTTAGGCAAGGAAGCTCCTGGGATCAAATCAATTTGATGCTCAATACCCCGCAATGGTGGCAAACCATCGGGTACCTCCTCCGGAAACACATCACGGAACTCCTGCAAAACAGAGTAAACACCAATAGAGAGAGGGGTCATATTGTTAGAAATTAAAATTTCACCCTTGTACACCAGCACTAGTGGCATGGCTGAAGGGGTATCTCCAAATTCCCTCAAATCCTCCTTGGTAGCCATCAACATGAATGCATCAGCTCCTCCAGCAGAACAGGCAGACAACACTGGCGCGGCAGGCTGGCTGGCCTGAGATGGTGCCACGGTAGGAGTCTGCGCGGTGTGGTGCCACGGCAGAGAACTGGCCACATCTTGTGCCGCGGCACGAATGATGGCAGGCGTCGGCAGTGAGGTGTGCCGCAGCAGAGAAAAGGCAGGAATCTCTGTCGTGGCAGAGGTCGGAAACGGTGGCTCTGTCGTGGCAGCAAAGTGGCTGGAAAGCTGGGCCGCGGCAGCGAAGCATGCAGTGAAGTGTGCCACGGCTGAAGATGTGTGATCATGCACTGTCAAAGCAGGTTCTTGTCATTGTGTCCTCTCATGCTCATGCTCAAGATTAACTTCGGTCTTCTGACGGGACTCATTAACAATTGCCTGGGGAGACATAGGTCTCAGTACCACATCTTTGCTTTGCCATTTGAATTGATATGTATTTGCCTTGCCATTATGACGAACATCACGATGATATTGCCATGGACGGCCTAACAAGAGATGACACACTGTCATAGGTACCACATCACATTCGACAGTATCTTTATAGGCCCCAATCTGAAAATCCACACGTATTATATGGCTAACTTTCATCTCACCAGCATCACTCAACCATTGAATAAAATATGAGCTGGGGTGTGGATAGTACTTCAATTTTAGTTTTGTACAAAGCTCTTTACTAGCCAAATTTCTGCAACTCCCACCATCAATAATGACTTGGCATGCTCTACCTTCACTCACATCAGCCCGTGTTTGAAACAAATTGCATCGTTGATCATCTGGACTTGGACTGACTTGCAAGACCCGAGGGGAACACACAAACACCGGATTTGGAGAAGCATCACAATAATAAATTTCCTCATTGACCTCTACAGGTTCTTCTTCAAACGGATCAGCATCATCCCCAATCTCGTACCCACCATAAGCATCAACTATCATGGTCTTCTTATTGGGGCAATCATGCTTGAAGTGTCCCTTGCCACCACAGGTGTGACAACTCATATCTTGATTTCTGGCTGTGGAAGTAGTGGAACCCGAGCCACTCATAGCAGGAGAAGGCTTGTTGTTGGACACAGCAGGCTTCACAGGAGTACTCGTACGGACACCAACAGAACTAGCCTCACGAACACCACTAGAATTCTGTCTACTAGAGGGAGAACGTGATAGAAAACGTCCTCTAGCTGACGAAGAATGTGCTGCAAACCTGGCCTCCTCGGCCACAGTAGCTTCAGCCTCTCTAGACTGATGTAAGAGCTCACACATATCTGCATAAGGATGGTGTCGAACAATGCGTAGAATCTGGAAGGATAATCTAGCAAGGAAACGCTGCATTGTTTGATCTTCAGTCTCACGAACTTTAGCATGTTGCATAATCATCTCCATCTCATAGAAATATTCATCCAGTGTCTTCAGACCTTGCTTCAAATTTGTCAACTTATCATATAGTGAACGAACATAATTTGCTGGGACAAAACGATGCCGCATCTCCTCCTTCATAGCACGCCAGGTAATAATAGCAGGAACTCTATCAATAACATGAGCATTACAGACATGATCCCACCATATCAATGTTAGGCCTTCAAACTCAGAAGATGCCAACTGAACTTTGCGCTCCTTAGTGTACTCATGCAAACACCACAGCTTCTCCACTTTCAGCTCCCAGTTGAGATACTCTTCAACATCATTGCCATGAAACTGAGAAATAGTGAATTTCGGCCTAGGTGGCCCATCATCATGGCATGGGGCAGCCCCTGGAGCAGGAAACACTGGAACACGCTGAGCACCGACGGGAGCAAAACCACAACCACGGTACCCACGACCACGACCCAGAGCAAAAGGATTCTCAGCATTGTCACCAATGCTAGCATCATCAAACTGAGCTTCAGGGCGCTGCACCTCATTGCGCTGCATCATAACGTGAATAGCCTCCACTGACTGTGTCAAAGCATCGATGGAGGTCTGTAACGTTGTCACTTGTGTTTGGACGGCTTTGACTGATGTATCTATCTCTTGCAACTTGGTTTGGACAGCCTGAACCTCTGCATCCAGACCATCGGCTGTGAGCTGAATAGAACTCTGCAAGCTGTCACGTAACCCTTCAAAATCACTCCACAAAACTGGAGCATTAGCATCCTTTTTCTGCATCACATCAAACTCACCATGAACAGACATGATTAGGATGTTAGTGCACAAAACAAAATCTTAGTATGGTGGAAACTCTCAAAATCACTAAGCAACTCAAAGAAAGGAAATCTTACCGCTCCAAAGTGAATTAGAAGTGCTTACCAATAGATGATCAAGAACACGTGCACGGATGTGATGATGCAAATACCGAGGAAAAGACTATCACACGACAACCATGGTATATGGTGGGGCTTAGTATGAAGACCTAACTACACAAAAGTACAAGTCCTAGTGCTAATCGTATGACAAGACCCACGAAAATGCACACGGTGGAGATAAAACGGGGCAAAGCAACTCTGAACAAAAGCTTAACAGATATAAGTGACAACACACAAGAGCTCGTGTTGCAATGCACAAGAGAGACGCTAGCTGGCTCAACGGAAAACAGGCACAAGATTGCGCACACACACGGCAACAGCCTGATAAGCACGAAAAAGCTAGTCTCGATGGGTAGGCTCCTAACATGATGCTGTAGAATGGCTGTAGCTAAAGCTCTCAAAATATACAGGAGTGACGGTATGTGGACACCGTGGTAGAGAAATGGACCAAAACTGTGTCGCGACAGAAGTGTACGGCGCCGGAAACAACGCCTGACACGAAGACGGGAAACGCGCTGTCACGGCAGAAAAAAAGTCGGAAACGCGTGTCGCGGCAGAAAAACTTGGTGAGGCCGAAGTATTGTTTGTCTTATTTTTTTTGATGATTTTGGTGCGGCGTATACTGCGCAAAAGATTTGCAGCGTACGTCCCCTTTTTTTGTTTTTTTGCCTCTTTTTGAAACAAACGAAAACTGGGCCTGGGCCTAGCGCTGGACCATAGACACGGTCTGAGGTCGGGCGAGCGGCGCCCCTCGCAGCGACGCGAGCTTGCGCTCGACCACAGAATCAATCTAAGGTCGGGCGAGGCGCTCGTTGCTGTTTTCTTTTTCAACAGCGACAGATCAGATCTGCTGAGATAGAAACGAATCGATCCCTTCCCTGAAGAACAGACCGCACACACCAATGAACAAGATGACAATCAAGAACACTCAAAACGAGATCCAAACTGGAAACAAAGATGCAGAAAAGATCGGTGACCCTAGACTCCTACGAATTGGAAGAATAAAATACGCAAAAGGATGATCAACGACTAAAACCAGTACCTCGATGCAATCTAGGCTATGGCAAAAACGACAAACCCTATCTTTTTTTGTGGCTTTTTCTGTATAGGATGAAAACAAAAACGAATCTACGGGGATGAAATTGTGGATGCTGACCAAGGAAAACGCTGGAATATGGTACGAAGATGATAAGGGGTGGCCCGATCTTCTCAGTGAGCGGCGTCGATGATGATGGTGGAGTGGATATAAATTGCGCAAAGCTGACAAACTCTCAATGGCTATTCCCCTATTGCCAGATACAATAGATCTCAACCCAATGATATTCGCAACACCACGCACTTGTGCCCGCGATCCCAGATCACGAACAGTTTGTGATAGGGATCACGCCGGTGATCCTTGGAGTTTTGTCCCGATCTTTCACAGCGAGTCAACCATATAGAAATCTTCCAATAACATGAAGAACGTCACCTGAAGAAGAGGAACGGATCTAGCAAGCAACGTGATGAAGATCACCACACCTCAAACCTGAGCCTAATAATTCTTGATGAACACAAGAACCTTCACAGCAATATATTTGACAAACACGGCAGCGCCGTTTCCCCGGAGGGATGATACACGGTGGAACACCACGCGATAGTTTAACTCTAAATTCTGAACTCCATAAACCCTAACCGGCTGGCCTCCTTATATAGATGGCCAGAAAACTATTGGGCTTGGACAGGCCCAAACCCAACACACACAAAACCCGAAGTGGCCCATAACATGACCTGACACACAAAATAACATAAACGGATATATAAATTGCTGACACAACCTTAGACTAAATTATCTCATATCGCAGGTTGTCCTGGCGTGCCAATCTGCAATGAGCTTCCCTCATCTTGGTGGAGTCCTGAAATTGGGCTTCACCTTCTCCTTCATGCCCATATCAGTTTGCAATCTACCAATTCCCAGTGGAACGACAGATAACACTTAATTAGAGCCGGTAGTTGAATTTGTCTAGCGAAACACAATCAAAAATTTAGAGGATTCAAGATGAATGCTTAGAACAATCCAATCTTGGGTTTTAACAAAACGTAGTCTGATCTGAAACAAGGGGTGGCAACTGGCTATATGGAGGAGGCAGCCTGGCCGAGTTGGGCTCAACCCTGGTGCGCCCAGCCCACCTGGCCATGTGGCGCACTCGTGCAGGGCCCCACCTCCTGGTCCTCGACTTCTCCCTGGCGCATGCCTCCCGCTTCTCCCCTAGCGCCAGACCCAGAGGTAGTTCTCTGCCGCGGCAGGGAAAACGTGCTGTTTTCTGTCGTGGCTCCTTGCTCTGGCTGCAGCTTTGCCTCTTCTCCTTCAACTCCATAGCCTTACTCAAACCTTATCAAACATAGATGCAAAGATTTAGGTAGTATAAAATTCTCATTAAGTAATATTCCAAAACCAACTAAGAGGGACTTCACCTGTTGATTTAATAACTTGGCTCTAGCTCTTCTAATGGGTCCAATTCTAATCTCATTAGTGTCTTGAATCTTTGCATCATCATCTTCAGTGATTAATTGAAAAATGGTAGAGATGTCCTCATCATCCTGTGGACTCCGCGAGGAATTACTCCGCTCCTGGGGCTCTGCGAGAGGGGAAAAAGTGAGGGGGCGTGCGGTAGGATGAGGGCAATGAGATGGGGAGAAAAGGGGAGGCTCGGGGCGACGAGGTCCTCGAGTCTGTGCTCGACCAAGATGGTGACGACGGGCGGACCTGCTGCAACATCCTAGAATGTAGGACAACTCCGGGGTAGTTTTGAGGGCTTTTTTGCATTGCATCTGAAATTACGGGATTTTTTCGCGCTTTTATCACTAAAACCTAAGAGTGATCGAATCTCTCTTCGAGGGGGGAATGGTGAACTCTCGAAGTGCGAAAGATTTGGACATGATCTCTTTTGATCTATGGTTGTGGGGAGGTGATGAATTGGATAACTAAAAAAACCCTAGTTATAAGCTTTGGAACTTAAAATGGAATTTGGATCAAGTTTGAATTTGAATCTTGAATGATTAGATCAAAATTGAAAGACACATTTAGAAAGGATTAATATTAATAAAGAAAGAATAGATAGAAATATAAACATCAATAAAGAGAGAGAAAACTTGAACTTTATTGATCATCAACACATATTACATTGTCTTTACATAATTCAAGAATGAAAGAATATTACAAATTGGAATGAATCAAAGAACATTACAACAGAAGAAAAGAAAGATTACAAGTTACAAATTCTAAAAAGAAAACTATATTTCTTCTTTCTTTCCTTTCTTCTTTTCTTTTCTTGGCACCTGCAACCAAAGAAGAAATAGCAAATTCGCCAAAATGGCAATTACCAAGTGGCACTCACGAATAACAAGGCCACTGTAGATAATCATCAGAATGTTGAGCTTATCACCAAGCTCCCGAGTGAAAATATCTCAAGACAGCCGAGATGGGCAAGCCAGCCCATAGCAGCACACTCACCAAATGCATGCACCCAAGGTGTCAAGCCCCCAGGTAACAAAGACCAGTATAAAAGCATCACAGAGGGTGAAATCTGCTCGGTCAAGAACACAACCGACCAAGAACAACACCACCACACCACCAACAGCAACACACCAAGAACATCACCACAGTCAAGACCACATCACCATCACTGAATCACCACCACACAATCAACCCTGCTCATGAGTTGAGCAACAGGGAAGATTTACACCCAGCACACCATCAAATCAAACCATCCATCAAAGCCAAAGACCAACATCATCACATAGTTCAACTAGGAACTAGGTCAAGCAGCTAGGAGGAGCAGGCTTGCCACAAGAAGCAGGAAATCAGAAATTATCCAGAAGAACAAGCTACTCTTCAGCAGCAGGTTATTGTTAAACCACAGCACACATAAGTGCTGGGAGAAATGATGTGGGGTGGCTTTCGGACCTCACAACATCATGTGCGTCAACAATCAAGTCCGACATCATCGAGGCGTGGAAGAGAAGGAAGAAGAAGAACAACCGGAAAGAAGCTTGGAAGCGCCGCAAGAAGAGGTTGCGGCTGAAGCTGGACCGGCTAAAGCCGGCCTTAACCCCGGCTATAGCCGGCCTGCTCGAGTCAGCCATGTCTTGGCCTTGAAGCCACCTATGTTATCTATTTCCCCAGTGACCAAACTACCCCTAGCTCGTGGCTCCCTATATATATGGCTCCCCCTCCCCTAGAGATAAGATAGAGATGAATTAAGATAAAATTGGCATGATGCCTTCTCCCTTGAGGGAACCCAACTAGATCTACATCTAGAAATCACCCTCTTTGTTTGGGATCTCTTCTATTTGGGGAATTCTACCTTGATTTGGATCTCTTGCATACAAGAGTGTGTAATTCTATCCAATTGATTGGTCTCTTCCCCTCTCGGAATTCTATCCCTTGCAAGTCAATCTCTCACAAGGAATTCTACTCTTGGAGTCTCTTCCTTGTGATTCTATTGAGTTGGTGAATCGGGCCAACGAGGACAACCGGTGTGTATCTTGTGTGTGTGTGTTTGCCTTCGATTTGTTCATCGTGTTCATCGTGTTCATCGCGTTCTTCGTGTTCATTCTCGTTTCCCGTCCCAAATCTCATGAATCCGTGAAGATCGGGCCACACCTCGGGGGTCACCCCTCATCATATGGTATCAACAGCTTTTGGTTGCCATGGATTTACTCTCGTTTGTGATTTCCACCATAAATTTCAAAAATCCAAAAAATAGCCCCAAATTGCCTCGAATTTTGATCTCTAGATTTGTTGAGTTTTTTTGTGGTTTTGATCCAAAGATTTCGTGTCTCAAGTGCTGATCTACCTTTCTTTGCGTTCCCTTAGCCTAATTCTTCCTAATTTTTCTGGATTTGAGGATTTTTGTGCCCAATTTCCGCCACCAAAGACGAACTGCTCGTGCGAAATTGTCCGAACCGGCTAAAGCCGGCCTGCGCAACAAATAGCCGGTTTGTCCAGTTTTCTCAAAAAAGACCGAACCGGCTAAAGCCGGCCTGGACACCGGCTAAAGCCGGCCACCGGCTATAGCCGGCCTATACACCGGCTAAAGCCGGTCTAGACTGGCACTCGCATATTTCCTTCTTCTTTGCAAACCTCTTTTCTTTTGGTGATCTTACCCTTTGAGAGTGGCTTTCCTAGAGTTGCGAAGCATCGTACACTTGACCCCGAATTGTGAGAGTGTGTGTTTCAATCTAGCACTACCAAGTTTTGAAGTGGACCAAGAGAAAGAGAAAAGAGATACTCCCAATCAAACAAAAACACAAAGAGAGAAAGAAAGAGAAATCACACATAGTGTGTGTGTATGCTATCCATAGTCCACAAATACAAAAGAGTCCACACGCTTGTAGCCAAAAGAGAGAGTGAGAAGAGAGGCAAGTGTGCGAATCTTGTTGCTTCTCCTTTTTGCAACCAAGCCACGGTCTCTCGAGTGTTAGTGCGACATTGAGCGTAGTCGTCGTTAGGACCATTTTTGTTGTGCTCATTTTTGTCCGTCGCACTAACCCCATCCATCTCCACGTGTGTGTTCTTTTTGATCGCCCTTTTGACATTTGAAATTTTTGCATCACCTCCACATTTGACAATAGACTTTTCTTTTGATCATTTTCGTTTGGCATTTCCACATTTCTTACCCATCCACTATATAGCCTTTTGCGTGTGTTCTAACTTGTGCACCACGGTTGTCCTTTCGGTGTTTCATCCATTCAATAGTTTCTACGGGAAGTGTTCTAATTGTAGTTTTCTAACCACCACCACCACTTCTACATATATATATATCTTGCCTTGTGTGAGCTATGTCTAGGCTCAACGGACGCTATCATGGAAAGTTCACGGAGGACTACACCGACTACGACAACTTCGACTATATGAGCAAGGTGGACAAGAAACGCTACATCGACGACAACTGCGACTACATGAGCAAGGTGGACAAGAAACAATACATCGACAACTCCTTCGACTACGACAAGCGTCCATGGGCACATCAAGATACTCGAGACCATCACATAGTTCACCAAGCACAACGCCAACATGATCTTCCTCATCGCACAAGGTTGAGCTCATCAAGATCTTCTTCACGCTCCAATCATGTGGGTGACCATGAGCATCGTCGCCAACCTCAAGAGCATGGTGCTAACCACAAACAACCTACATGGTGTCCATGCCTTGAAGAGCCCATTTACGACAACATCCACGACACCTCCTCGAGGAGGACCACCACAAGAGCTTCGAGATTGCCAAGCCGTGAGATGTCCTACCAAGATGCGACCTTGTCTCCAATGGTGTCTCCCACCCCACATGACACCTCTGCAACGGCTCCTACAAGACGGTCTCATCGCCACGAGAAGCGTTCCAAGGATGATGATCATCACCATCAAAGCCATCATGAACATCCTCAACAAGATCAAGAATCGGACGCAAGGCTCACCGCACGGATAGCGGAAATGGACACAAGGTTAGCGGAATGGGAAGCGGAGCTCACCGCAAGGAATAAGGAATGGGCCGCAAGGAGGGGGATGTCGGACGCCGATCCCGCCGAAATCAGGAGATGAATCATGTCGTCTGTCGACAACTTTGAGCGCAATCGACAACCTCAACCTCAAGAGCATCGTGCAAACCAACAACCACATATTGATAGCCTAGGTTGCTCGGATAATGATGACGTCCATTCCATGGAGATGAGGGACTCCACTATATGTGAGATGAGTGAATCCACTATACGTGAGATGAGTGAATCCACTATATGTGAGAGTGAGTGCTTCCACGTTGAGAGCATGAGTGATACACCGAGTGAGACAAGAGTGGTAGTTGATAGGTTAAGTGAGGCCATTTCGATTTCTAACAACTTACCCTCTACCTTGAGTGTGTTTTCTCATGTTGCAATAGATCCCATGGATGAAGCGATGCAAACCTTGGAAAAGATGTACATGGTGCATACACTTGATGATAATACACCATGCTTAGAAGATGATGAGCATGTCGGCCACATAGAGCTACCGCCTTCAACAACACCTACCTCAAAGGAGTGCGACCACAAAGGTAACAATATAGGTGTTGGTGATGCCATGATTCCCCTAGTGGACATGAACATGCTAAGCTATGAGTGCTTCACCTTAGCTCCTATTGCATGCAATATGTTGAACAATTGCTCTTTCCAATGTATTGCTTGCAATGATGACAATGATACTTTGGTTGTGACAACCTTGCCAAACAATTGCTCTTTCCCTAGGTTTGTCGACAACAAGGATAAAATTGTGAACATGTTTTGTGCCCAATGCTTGCAATATTCTTCCATTAATGCAACCAAAATGTTGAACAATTGCTCTTTCCAATGCTTGGTTTGCAATAATGTTATTATGTTTGACAATGAGAAGGCCCACATAGCTCTCTCAACTAATAAAGATTTTGCTTTTGCACAAGATACGCATGTTCCCACTTATACTTTGCATAATCACCATGAATATTATGATATCTTGCTTGATGCTAATGGTGATGTGCAAATAAAGAGATGCATCATGATGGATGATGTATTCATCTACCATGCACACACGTTGTTTTCGCTATCTTTTGAGTGTGTAGGTACGTGGATAACAACGTCAACCTCGATTGAGCATGAGTTGGTGAAAAGAGCTCTTGAGAGCATAATACTTGTGAGTTCAAACTCAAACTCCGCTCGCATTCCTTTCACATGCTATGCATCAAACATGTTGAAAAATTTCTCTTCCATATGGTTATTTTGCAAGCATGTTGATGATTTTGGTGCCACTTATGACAATCATGCTCCCATGATTTTGAACATTGATGCTTTATGTGTTGCAACATACATGCGGAACGTTTTCTCTTCCTTTTGTTTTGTGTGCAACCACATTGTTATATTGGTCATGACTTGTCACATGTGTTCCCGCTTTGTGTTCATTGGTGTTGCATCCAACAAGTTGACAAATTGCTCTTTCTTTTGGTTGGGATGCATAACCACTTGTGATAATGATATCTTCTTCTCCTATTGGATGAATATGACTTGTGCTGCAACAAACTCGATGAAAACTTGTTCTTTCCTATGATTTGTTTGCACACATGTTGATGATGATTTTGACATCTTGCCTTATGTGTTCTTGCCAAACTCCCCTCTTATTGCTTCAAGGTTGTTGACTACTTGCTCTTTCCAAAGCCTTGAGTGCAATAATATGAATATCTTTCAACATGAGATGGACACCATGGTCTTCTCAAATTTTGATGGAGTTTTTGTGTTCCCACATTTGGAAGATGTTGAAACAATTTGCTTACACATAGACCTTGCATATGCATTCCGTTTATTATACTTGTGTTGTGCTAATTGTGCTGTGATCAAGAATGGACATGTCCTTAATGATATGCTCCAATATCACGCACACACATACTTTGCTTGGTCTTTGTTGTGCGTAGATACACATGAATACTATTGGTGGATGCGCTTCCGCGAGTGGTTTCAATCAACAACTTCTCCAACGAGAGCACATCAACAAATTTGTAAGGTGACCTCCTTCTACTCACGAACTCATGCCATAAACTCCAAGAATTGGCTACTCTTTGAGTGTTGTTTTGCTTTGCTTGTGACCTTTGTAGGCCTCATGGAAGGTGAGGGAACATGGAAGAGTTGCCAAACCGATCTTTGCAAGTACGACCACATGGCGCACTCCAAGTACAATCACCTACATCTACCTCCCCTACATGATGATGTTGAGTCAACGTCGAGGACGATGTTCTTTGAAGCGGGGGGAGATGATGTGGGGTGGCTTTCGGACCTCACAACATCATGTGCATCAACAATCAAGTCTGACATCATCGAGGGGTGGAAGAGAAGGAAGAAGAAGAAGAACAACCGGAAAGAAGCTTGGAAGCGCCGCAAGAAGAGGTTGCGGCTAAAGCTGGACCGGCTAAAGCCGGTCCTACCCCGGCTAAAGCCTGCCTACCAGCTAAAGCCGGCCTTAACCCCGGCTATAGCCGGCCTGCTCGAGTCAGCCATGTCTTGGCCTTGAAGCCACCTATGTTATCTATTTCCCTAGTGACCAAACTACCCCTAGCTCGTGGCTCCCTATATATATGGCTCCCCCTCCCCTAGAGATAAGATAGAGATGAATTAAGATAAAATTGGCATGATGCCTTCTCCCTTGTGGGAACCCAACTAGATCTACATCTAGAAATCACCCTCTTTGTTTGGGATCTCTTCTATTTGGGGAATTCTACCTTGATTTGGATCTCTTGCATACAAGAGTGTGTAATTCTATCCAATTGATTGGTCTCTTCCCCTCTTGGAATTCTATCCCTTGCAAGTCAATCTCTCACAAGGAATTCTACTCTTGGAGTCTCTTCCTTGTGATTCTATTGAGTTGGTGAATTGGGCCAACGAGGACAACCGGTGTGTATCTTGTGTGTGTGTGTTTGCCTTCGATTTGTTCATCGTGTTCATCGTGTTCATCGCGTTCTTTGTGTTCATTCTCGTTTCCCGTCCCAAATCTCGTGAATCCGTGAAGATCAGGCCACACCTCGGGGGTCACCCCTCATCAAGAAAACTCACAAGTTATTCTCCTAGGCAGACTGCATAGAGCACAGCCACACATGAATCAAGCAAAGCTTGATGTTAAAAGAGCTTTGGTCATCATTTGGATGTCTAGGAGGCCATAACCTTGAAGACAAGGCCATCCACAACACCTACTCCCTAACACATAATCTTACCTGGGAATTTCTCAAAGGAAATACTCACAGAAATAACAGCAAGGCCAGGAGTGGCACATGGGTTGCCTAGCTAACAAGACTCAGGCCTAAACCTAGATAACCATCAGCTTTGTAAATGAAATTGCTCAAATTTGAATAAGCATCTGGGTAAAGTGGACAGGGACACTTTTAATCAACTAAGCCACCAGCAGACCATCACAGAGGGTGATCCACTTTCAAGAGCACTTAATTAAGCAGCCAACACCCACAGTAACTGTGAAGACCTCAAGGAGGCATCACAGTGAAGCAGTTAGCCAGAGGCTGCTGCAAGAGCCACAACAGCAGTCATGGAATATAGCATCACAGCTAGGAATAACCAAGCTCAACAGAACAAGTTTGCATCACTTTATCAGCACAACAGAAGCACTGCAAGAAAGTGCAGTGAGACTGTTAACAGCACAGCTCAATTAACAGCAACATTCAGAGATAACTAACACATAGTTATCCATGCACTTGATCAGATTAATCAAGACCAGCCACTAGCAAGATCTTAACTAATCAAGCAACAGCAGTAACTGAATAATTAAACAGTAAAGGATCACCATGTCATTCAGCTGACTGAAACCAGCAAGCTTCAGTTAACAGAGTTAACTAAAGCTGTGACTGAAACTAATAGTGGCAGATAACACAAGCATGAACAAGCTATAACAGCAAGCTAAATGGACAAGGAGTGATCATGGAGCCTAGAAACACACATCACAGCCAGCTTAACTTCACTGCACAAGTGCAAGCCTGGGGAGGAACCCTAGTGCATCAGAGAGAGGAGAGCATGGCCAGGGCAAGCTCCAGGTGAGCATGGACAGGGCAAGCTCCAGGTGAGCATGGCCAGGGCAAGCTCCAGGAGAGCACAAAGCAAGTTCCAGGATGGCATAGAGGAGAAAAGAGGAGGGGGAAACACTTACTCGACGCCCAGGAGATACCATCGTGGCATGGCGAGGCAGTGCCCGCGTGGCCACGACGGCATCAAGCCAGGGGAAGTCGCCGATGACATGTCGACGTATCACCTAACTCGCCACGCACCAGATCTCGCCGTGGAGAAGGCCAAGCAACTCGAGATCAAGCTCGAGGTCACCATGGCCGAGATCCAGAGCTTCAGAGGCAAAGGAGACGAGAGCGTCCGGGGGCAATCGACAAGATCTCGCGGACAAGCAGGAGCGCCGTCGCCTGATCTATCGACTGATGCCCATCTCAGCGGCGGACTCTGACGGAGCTCGTCGGAATCGAGCGCGGCGGCGGCGAGGCGATGTAGTCGCCCGAGCGAGTGCGAGGAAGAGGACGAGAGCGAGCGAGGGGGTGCGACCGGTCGGGCTGGCCAAGGCCACCTAGTCGGGTTCGACCAGGTAGGCTGGCGCTGACAGGTGGGCCCGGCCCGACAGATGGGCCAAGTCTGGCAGGAGAGAGAGAGAGGGTTTTATCAGATTTTAAAACAGAAAATTAAATAGAAATAAAGGGTTTTTTTTAGAAAAACCTTTTAACACCCAATTAAAGGAAGAAAAATAAACTTGACTTTGCAAAAATAACTTTAAATAATTCTTGACCTTTTTAATCACATAAATAGTGGTTTTGTGAATAAGAGAGGATTTATTCATAATTAAATTATGAAATTTTCTTTAAAAGGAAAAACCTCTGGAAATGATAAAAATGAAAAAGATAAAAGGACAATAACATCCTTGAAATAAAAATCAAGTAAATTTATTCAAGAATTTGTTCTTAGTATTCTTGAATGAATTTCACCTAATATATACTCTCGTAAATTCATAATTAGGGTATATACACCTTTAATAAATCACCCTATAAAAATAAATAGGAAACATAACTTTAAAAGACTTTTTCTATAGTTGTGAGATATCTAAGAAAAACCTAATTAGAATAGAACTCATTATCAAAATTGAACTCCATTCTAGAATATTGAAGAATATTCTTGAATGAAGCAATTGATAACATATACTCTTTAAAATCATAAAAGGAGTATATAAATCCTAGGATAAGAATAAAACACTTCTGGGGGGTATAAAGGGAACACACACACCTTAAAGGCATGCATTATTTGAATCTTTAACCATTGCCCTTATCGGAAAATGATGCTATTTTCTAGAACCCGAGGTCCCGGGTAACTTCAAAAAATCCAACTGCACTACCTTGCAGTTTGCAGGCAAGTTCACTCTTGCTCATATATCTTGTTTATCTTTAACAAAGTACTTGCAAATATACCGGTGGTATTATTATTATGATTGCATTTAAAAGCAAAGGTTCTGCTTTTCTTGAATGAATATGACTAGTGGTTAGAACCATGGTGGTTGTCGACCTAGGAAGGTGGGCAGTGGGACCCTGGTAAGAGTATGGTGGAGATCCCACTTTAACTGGAATGTTCACCTAGGATTAATAACCAATGTCGCCAGTGATTCTTGTGCCGTAAAATACGGTCAACCATAGGGTCTGGAATGGGACGGAAGAGTCAGTTGTATCTTTTCCCTCTTGCATATCAATGGACGCGCCATTCCGTAGCAGTTGTCTCCCCGCGCAGAGCTTCGGGAGGGTGGAATCCCCGTCAAGATTCCACGGTCCTGGCGGTCTATGATGTATTGTGGCAATGATGGGGGTAGAGTGCCGAGGCCGGTGTTACCATAGGGCGTAACCAAACCGGTGGGGGTAACTCATTGTCAGGAAGGACAAGTATGCCGAGGTCGGCAACAACCAAAGTGTAGACCGGCGAGGGTAGCGAACCGAAGTTGGAGCCGCAAAAGGGTGGGTATGCAAGGTCGCGGGAAGGAATAGTGATTGGCTTGGATCAACGGCTGGGCCACAAAACAAAGAAGTATGGACGGGAAAGTACGCCCGGTCGTGCAGTAAAGCGTTGATCTCCTATGGGTATAAGTGACCACCTCTATAGAGTGTACAAAAAGTATCAAGATACTCCCTATTCCGGGAAGGAGCTACGAACACGGAAGGAAAGGAGCCCATCGAAGCTCTAATCAACCTGTGAAGACTGACAGACATAGCTCTTTGAATAAAATCATTCTTTGAAGAAATGATTATAAAAAACTGCATTTGACCTAAGACTTTCTAGTCTATGGTCGTAGCTAGTGCATCAAACACCTCTATGCTATTAAATGAACTTGCTAGGTAACGCTCGTTACTCACCCCACTCCCTTTTAACCCTTGCTTAGACTCGGAGGGCCAGTTTGAAGAAACCGAAGGAAGCCCGGAGAACTACGAGGAGGTCTACTACAAAGAACCAGATCTAAGAGGAGTCGAAGGCATCGACTACACCATCTCCTATGGTCCCGACGAAGGACTCGAGGAGGAGGCCAACAACTAGAGTCGTAGGATAGAAGCTTTGGTCGCATCGGACAACTAGAATAAAGCGACTAGAGTTGGGCATCATGTTTAGTTTACTACTTTCATTTGTAGCTAAGGTTCATAGTATCAAATTAGAACCACCTAGTGTTCCTCTTTGGACCGAGGAGGAACTGGAGTCCTTTGTAACATTATGGCTTGTAATCTTCAGTGCTTGAATAAAGACAGCTATGTTTCTGTTGTACCACTCTGAGGGATGTAATATTTGTTAATTGGTACTTCACGAGTGTTATGTCAACGACTTGTATACTACAACATGCAGTGGTATGATGGGTCACCACACCTGCAGATCTCAAATGAGCTAGGGTTTTCAAACTTTTCGGGAAAAGATCAGAACGAGGGGGTGCTGGGAATTTTTATAGGTGAGGAAAACGTGTAGGAATCGAATGAAAAGCGTCCGATTTCGCAAGATTCGGTTTGGGGTCAAAGATGTGACCGTGATGGTCTCTGAGCCGGAGCTCAGGGATGACAGGTGGGGTCCGACGGTCAGGGAAAAAAACAAAAGAAGAAAAAAGGGGAAGGAAAAGAGGAGGCGGGCTGGCGGTGCGTGGTATCCACCGCGCGGGGCGGTGTGCTGCACGCGTGCGCGCTTGCTGCTGGCCGGCTGTTTCCCCTTTTTTCTGTTTTAAAATTTTGTTTTAGTTTTAGGCCTCCAAAATAGCCAAATATAATTCAGAAAATTCATAATTTTTTTTTGTAGCTTTACAAAGCATTTAGGAACCTATTTCTCTGTTCAAAACCAAAAACAAAAATATTTTTGTGACAACTTATGATGAGGATCTATCCATGGAATATGATGATTCTACTTGTTTGAGCTGGAAGGAAATATTGAGCCTAACTAATAATAATGATAAGGTGAATTCTTTCCTAATTGAAGAGAATGTTTTGATATCTCCGAATTATATACTACCTAAGACAAAGTACTGTGTTGTATTTAGGTATGTCATCTGTCAAGATATCGCCAGCGGGAGGAGAGGGAGGACGGCGATCAAGAGACAAGTGGAGATCAAGTCTGCATGAGCACGAGCATGTAATGGCGCACTAGGACTGCCTACGACATGATGTCTACATGTCTAAGGCGCGCAGCACACATGGCTTGCGTGCCAGAAATAGGCCGAACCCATATATGGGTCGGTATGTACTCGTTTGAGTCAAACCGAGTCAGTTTGGGCCCAAACCAGGTTGGTTTTGGGCCAGGTCCATGATGAGGACGCCCCAGCCTCCCTTAAGTAGCCAGGGGCGCCCCCTCTAGTCCCTCAGACCACGTTTAAACAAAACCCTAGTTTCTAGACAGAACCAAGTGTTCCTCTGAAATTATTCGCACCAATTCGTATCGATCTGGTGTTTGTTCTTCTGAAAGTCTGAGTGTAATCTGCTGTTCCGTTGGGAATTAGTATATTGCATAACCGCTTCGTGGTTGGCGGCTACGTGCGCAAGCGTGTGACGTTGCGAATATCCTAAGGGTTGAGAGTTGTTGCGCTAGCAGCAGGGATTAGCCGGAGAGTTTACAGCGACACTCGAGTTATCTTCATCACCATCATCGCCATCAACATCGCGCTCGCTGAGAAGATCGGGACACCCCTTATCATCTTGGTATCAGATTCCAGCATTTACTCGGTGAGCATCCATAAATTCATCTCCGTAGATTTGCAAAAAGTCAAAATCAGGAAAAAAAAAACTACACGCGCTCGACCAGACAAAATAGTCTGTTTGTCTGGTCAAAAGCGTTGGTCGATCGCTACAGATCAGACAGCGCTGTCTCGCGTGTCTGGTTCTGTGCGTGGGTATTTATGCCGCACCTATAAAAAAAGAGACAAACTACTTTGTCCGTTTCGCGTCGCCGTCGCGCTGCCGTGTGTTTCCGGCATCGTATATCTCTGCCGTGACACATTTTTCGTCGGTTTCTCTGCCGCGACAGCGTGTTACTACTGTGTCCACATAGCGTCCTTTCTACACGATTTTGATCGCTTTAGCTACAGCCTGTCTACAGCATCGTGTTAGGAGCTTACTCATACGAGACTAGCTACTTCGTGCTCATCAGGCAGCTGCCGTGTGCGCAATCTTGTGCCTGTTCGTCGAGCCAGTGCTAGCATCTCTCTTGTGCATTGCAACACGAGCTACTGTGCATTGTCACTTATATCTTTTTGAGCTCACTTTTCAGAGTTGCTTTGCCCCGTTTATCTCCATCGTGTTTGTTTCCGTGGGTCTTTGTCACACGATCAGCACTAGGACTTGTATTTTGGTGTAGTTAGGTATCCATACCAAGCCCCACCAGATACCCTGGTTTGTCATGTGATAGTTTCTTATACCCTCGGTATTGGCTTCATCACATCCGTGCACGTTTCAGTCCCTACCAGTTGATAAGGGGAGCATAGCTACTACTCCTACTATTTTACCACCTCCTTATGTTCTGAAGCTTGGACAATTCTGCTTTGAAGTGCCTCCACAAGATGATGTGAAGCCCAACTTTCGTACACCTCCAATGGAGTTTCATGTTCGCCGAGGCGCTGCAGCGAAAGATATTTAGTTGTTCTATTTTAATTAAGTTCGCGTCATGTTTTTATTTCAGTTTGGTTTTTATTTGTGTGTGATGGTTTTGGGCCTGTCCAAAATCAAGTGTGTTTTGGCCATTTGGGCTTTTAGTTTGGTATGGGGCCTAGCCCAGCCAAGGTAGCGTTCAGAGTCACCCATATAGGGTTATGGCAGCCGCCTTGTATCGATCAGACTTGTATTTTCGAGCTAAGAAAGAGACCAGAAAAGTCCCAATGTTTGGGGGCGCATATCGGTGTGTTTGATTGCTGATCTTCGAGATCTGATATTATGCCATGCGTGGGAGTTGATTCCGGTCAGTTTCAACGCGAGGAATGGAAGAGAGATCAGTTTGATCTATTTCAGATTGAGTTCTCTTTCGCTATCTTGCTGTTCGTTTGATCGCCGTGAAAGATTGGGCCAAACCCCCTTCGGATCACGTTGATCCGTATCATCTTGGTATCAGATTTGTCGGGTTTATCACGGCGAATTTCTTGCTGAGATTTATCTGCTGAAGTTTGTTCTTCATGAGCTTTTAGATCAATTTTGGTTCTTGACGTTCTGTCGGCGTCGACGTTGTTCAGATCGGCAAGTTTTTCTTTGTGGAATTTTCAGCCAGCGTCGCTTTTGTCTCGTGCCTGGGAGGTAGCCTCGTTGACATCGCTACCAGATCCGATCGCGGCAGTATGAAGAGACAAAAAACAGGCCGAAACAACCGCCCCGGGCATCGTCTGCGAGACCGATCGAAGGAATTGCAAAAAAAAAAAGGGGATCGCTCGACTGGGCGCCGGACCCTAGACCGGCTCTGTCCCCTGGCGCGTCGCGATCGGGGATCGCTACCGTGGTGCTTCGCTCACCTGGATCGCCCGGGATCGCTCGCCTTAGTGGGCTGGCCCATCGCCTGGGTCCGCTCGCTTGCCAACATCGCTCGCCCACGATCGCACCTCGACCAGCTCGCCCCAGGACGGAGACCGTCTGGGGTCGGGCGTCGCTCATCTCACGCCCAGGCCGGAGCATTTCTGGCGCTAGACAAGCGCGCCGACTCCTTTTCCGTTTTCTGATCAATTGTCCGTGTGTCTGTTGTCCAAAGCACAACGCCGGTCTACTTCGATTCATCTTTGCTGAATTTAACTGCTGTTCTTTTTAAAGATAGTCAAATCTGTTGAGGGAAATAATTCTGTTGCTGATGGAGAGAAGATCGAAGAGCTTGTACCGCCTGTTTTTGCTGCTGATCTAGCTCCTAATATTCGGGCTGGTTTTGATAGCACGTGCGACTTTATTCTTCGGAGTCATGCCGCATTGGCAACACAAATTGCACAGCTAGCTACCCGGATTGATGCAATGGGCGATGCTACCGCCCGTGCACCCGTGCAGCCCCCTCTTGCTGCACAACCTCGCGACGTGGTTCCACGCCGCCCTGCTGAAATTCATGATCATCGACCCGTGGCACCCACTTATGAAGGAGAACTTGCCGATGACGCTGATTATGCACTACAACAACGATAGTTTGCTGCTCGTCCTGCAGGTGCTCATCGTGTACAGCCACATGATCGTGACCGTGTTGGCCATGCTGGTCGTGTTCCATTTGCTGATGGTGGTCTTGGACGCATCAAATTGTCCATACCTCCTTTTTCCGGTGACCGCGGACCTGACGATTATTTGGAGTGGGAGATGCGCATGGATCAGATTTTTGCTACTCATTATTACACTGAGGAGAAGAGACTTCAACTGGCTGCTGTTGAATTCACCGGTTATGTGCTGATTTGGTGGAATCAAATTCTGCGTATGCGTACTCGCCCAACATCATGGACCGGTATGAAAGATCTTATGCGCCATCGCTTTGTTCCTGAACACTACAAGAGAGACATGTATAATAAGTTGCAGCAGCTCACTCAAGGTACTAAATCTGTGGATGAGTATTATAAAGAGATGGAGTTGTTGATGATACGTACAGGGACTCGGGAGGATATAGAGGCCACGATGTCTCGGTTCTTGAATGGACTGAATTTTGAGGTGCGTGATCGTGTGGAGATGGTTTACTATAATGATCTTCAGGATCTTGTGCACCAAGCTGAGCGTGCGGAGCAACAAATCAAACGACGCCAAGCTGCAACACCTACAAAATCATGGCATCGTTCTCATACCGAGGCTGCTGGTCCTAGTGTTCAGACGACACCTTCTACACGCTCTAATAGTGTTTCTCATAGCAAGGCACCTAAATCTGGGGTGTCCAAAACTGCATCTGTGCAGTCCACAGCAAACATCGAGTGTTTTACTTGTGGATGACGAGGACACATGAAGCGTGATTGCCCTAATAGAAAAAGGGTGATGCTCACACATGATGGCTATGTTTCTGCTAGTGATGATGAGAAAGCTGATGCGTCATCAAGTGAGGACTCTGAGGACACTCCTGAAGTGACCGTGGATGGGTATGAACTTGCTGCAAATTTAAAAAATCTAATGGTGCAACACGTACCAGAAGATCGCATTCACGACCAAGGGCAGCGCTGGAATATATTTCAGACCCAATGCATCGTCAAGGACACCACTTGCAAACTGATTATTGATGGTGGCAGCTACACAAATGTTGTTAGCAAGAGTTTGGTGGATTCTCTATCATTGCCTACATGGAAGCACCCGCAGCCACATTGTGTTGAGTGGTTGTATAATTCAGGGAAGCTGAAGGTCACATATAAGGTGCGCCTGAAATTTTCAGTAGGTAATTATGAAGACACAGTGGTCTGTGATGTTTTGCCTATGGATGCATGTCATGTGCTGCTAGGAAGACCGTGGCAATTTGATAGGCATTCCACTCATGAAGGCAGGTCCAATGTTTATTCCTTGTGGCATAAGGGGAAGCATCATGTGTTGCAGCCTATGCTCGATAAGGATATCAAAGTGGATGTGCTTGCTGCTCAGAAAAAGGTCCAACACATTCAGGCGAAACCGAGGACGGTTTCCTTTCAAGTTGGGGGGGATGATAATGGGAGCATAGCTACTACTCCTACTATTTTACCATCTCCTTATGTTCTGAAGCTTGGACAATTCTGCTTTGAAGTGCCTCCACAAGATGATGTGAAGCCCAACTTTCGTACACCTCCAATGGAGTTTCATGTTCGCCGAGGCGCTGCAGCGAAAGATATTTAGTTGTTCTATTTTAATTAAGTTCGCGTCATGTTTTTATTTCAGTTTGGTTTTTATTTGTGTGTGATGGTTTTGGGCCTGTCCAAAATCAAGTGTGTTTTGGCCATTTGGGCTTTTAGTTTGGTATGGGGCCTAGCCCAGCCAAGGTAGCGTTCAGAGTCACCCATATAGGGTTATGGCAGCCGCCTTGTATCGATCAGACTTGTATTTTCGAGCTAAGAAAGAGACCAGAAAAGTCCCAATGTTTGGGGGCGCATATCGGTGTGTTTGATTGCTGATCTTCGAGATCTGATATTATGCCATGCGTGGGAGTTGATTCCGGTCAGTTTCAACGCGAGGAATTGAAGAGAGATCAGTTTGATCTATTTCAGATTGAGTTCTCTTTCGCTATCTTGCTGTTCGTTTGATCGCCGTGAAAGATTGGGCCAAACCCCCTTCGGATCACGTTGATCCGTATCACCAGTGGTAAGCATTTATTATTCACTTTGGAATGGTAAGATATGATGAGGACATCCCATCTATTGATACAACCACTGCACCTACAGCGGAACACATACAAGGACCCATCACTCGAGCTCGTGCCAAACAACTTAACTATCAGGTACTTTCGTTTCTTGGAACACTTTCTCACATACATGAGAATATGATGCTGCCTAAATCAGATATGTTTGTTACTCTTAGGAATGATGGACCTAGCATGGATGAGAGGGACAAGCATTGGAGCATGATCGTGCATGGAGATGGCAGCAAGCGTTTGAGGATTGAAGAAGATGCCACAAGTGAAGATTTCAGAACTTTGAAGCCACCATAATGAAGGATGAAGACTTGGACGAAATATACAAAGAACTACTTCATAAATTCGTCCTTAGATAAATATGGTGCTGCGTCACTTTTATTTTTGGGCCAGGCCCATGTAATTTTCGCAGCAAATTAGACAGCCACTTTTAGGAGTCCGAATTTGAGGAGAAAATGCCTGTTAGGGTTCCGTTCGACCACCATACCCATGGCTGGTCGCACCCCTACCTTTTCCTCCTCAATTACCCCCCGTAGCCGTCATTAGAACTCGGATTTTGTTTAGACTAAAAGTTAGCCATTGCTGCAACTACGAGATCGACTTTTGAGGCCAATCGCCTAGAAGAAGACCGCCTATTCGGAATCCCACCTTTTGAATAAAGCATACATCTTTCATCCGCAATATCTTGATTGTAGTATTAGTTCTTACTTGTTCTCGATTTCAGGTAGGAATTAAGACCCTCACTGGTCAGGCTGATCGTGCATCCGCAAGATCAGTAACTCCCGGAGATTGTCCTAGCAATTGCATTGGCGCACGAGCTTCGCACGTGTAGTCAGATCGTCAAGCACAAACTCCACCCACCAAATCGACTTATCAAGATCTCATCGAAAGATTGGACACCTTCGCCCTATCAAGTGGTATCATATTTCAGGTTGCTCGGTGAGATTTACTGTTTTCGTAGTTTAGATTGCATCTGTGTTCATACCTATAAACCACGAAAAAGCCAAAAAATACAGTTAGGGTTTAGATCATCTCGTCCCATAAACCGTCCGAGCCTTTGCATTGTCTTTTCAGTTTGCATCGTTGAATTTGTGTCTGCATCCGCGTGTCAAGTTGCTGGTCTTAGTGTCTGTTTCTTTAGAGTTTCGAGTACGAATCACCATAGTCCCGCCGCCGCCGCACGCTTGCACCACTGGTCCACCATATCCTTCCGCCACCATGCCATATACTTCCGCCACCGCCTTCACATAAGATTTTGTTCATTCCTCCCAATTTCATCCGTGCCTTTTTCAGAGTCCGTGAGTTAGGTTTCGGTCGCCAGTCAAGAAAAAAAAAATTCAAATCCGCATCCAAGTCGGGTTGACCCGTGCCTACTAGTCCAGTCCGAATTTAGTCCGAATTGGACAGTTTCGTCAGTTTTTGACAGTTTTCGACAGCAAACTTCAACTGGCCATAACTTTTGCATACGAACTCCGTTTTTGATCTATGTAACCACAACACTATGTTATTGTGCGACACTCAAAACTCCCAAAAAAGGCCGGGAAGGTTGAGTTTTTGCCCTCTGAAGTTTCGGACCCAAAAATCCCTGCAGATCTTCACTTATATCTTGCTTTGGAGCTGTTTCTTTCTGCTTGGTGTGCCACGCCGTGACTTTCTTAGTGTTCTCAGCTCGCGTCTCTAGCACAGTATAGCCTAGGACCAGCACAGTACCGTGGTTGAGCATTCTTTCAACATTGCATTGTTGTTTTGATATTTGCTGTTTTTGCTACTATATAAGCCTTCCTACAGCTCCACATATTTCTGCACGTGCTTTGTATCGACGCCTGGTAATCGCTTTGTGCAATTTTGGGAGTCGCTGATCCTTGCTGATTGCATATCACCTTCCTCCTGTTTGGTAAGAACTTGTAAGAGCTTTGTATACCGCTTGACGGATGACGCGTGATTCCACCATATTCCGTAGTGCGTAGGTATATATATTTGTGCTTGCTTCTACGCTAACCATGACAAGAACCACGAAGGTTGATGTTGATCCGGAGAAGATGACTAATGCAGAGTTGCATGCCCACTTCACTCGGCTGTTGGTGGGGCGTGCACAAGATGTGGACACATGCTTGGGTGATGTTGATTCCAAGCTTTCTGATGCGATGGACAAGATTGCTGGTCTTGAGGCATCCTTCAACACCAAGCTTGACACCCGGTTCTAGGAAGTCCTGGCCCGTTTACCACCACTGCCACAGCCGGGCATCCATGTACCACGTGCTCGCCGCGTTCCTCTCATACCGCCATCTGCGGGTACTGTTACAGCCGCGGCAGCTGCTGCGGCCGCTACGGAGGCGGCCACCCAGGATGGATATGCTCCTGACGATGGGGAGAATGAGTTCGAAAATGAAAACGAGCTCGAGGAGGACGAGGTCCAACAACCTGCACCTGGCCGCCCGCGGCAATACAACTGCAACGCTCATCCACCTCCGCGTCCGGTACGTGATGATGAACATGTGGCCAAGCTGAAATTAAATATTCCACCATTTGAGGGTAGATATAATCCTGATGCATATCTCACTTGGGAATTAGAAGTAGAGCAACGTTTTGCATGTTTACGCTACCCTGAGCATTTGTGTGTTAGTGCTGCTACATGTGAATTTACATATTTTGCTTCTATCTGGTGGTCTGAACATTGTCGAGTCAATCATGCTAATATTCCTGTTACTTGGCTTGGTCTAAAACATGCCATGCGTACTCGTTTTGTACCTCCACATTATCAATGGGACTTGCTTAAAAAATTAGATCGTTTAGAACAAGGCAATAATTCCGTACAAGATTATTATCAAGAGTTATAAACGGGCATGATTCGTTGTGGTATTGTAGAGGATAATGAAGCTATGCTTACCTATTCAGATTTTGTTGATTGTGATGTTGTACCTATGCAAGCTTGTTCTTTGTTACTTGGTAGACCATGGCAATTTGATAGAGAATCTGTACATAATGGTAAAACTAATCAATATTCTCTTACACATGCTGGCAAGAAAATTGGACTTAAACCCATGACTCCGGAACAAATTTTGAAAGATGATCTTGCTAGAGCTAGTAGATTAAAAAATGATGACAAACATAAGAGTGAGAATCAGATTGTTGCTGCAGATTTTGTACCCCCTAAGCATTCTTCTAAATCTGATTCTAACCATGCTACTGAAATTCGTTTGAAGAATCCTTGTTTACTTGCTAGCAAATCTGATCTTGCTGAAATTGATGTCAATATTACTCCATGTTATGCCATTGTTTGCAAAGAAGTTCTGTTTTCATTTGAGGATATGCCTCCTTCTTTGCCACCTGCGGTTGCTAACCTTTTGCAGGAATACATGGACGTTTTTCCACAAGATGTTCCACCTGGACTTCCACCTATTCGTGGGATAGAACACCAAATTGATTTGATTCCAGGAGCCTCGCTGCCCAACCGTGCGCCATATCGCACCAATCCTGAAGAAACAAAAGAGATCCAACGACAAATCCAGAGTTTATTGGACAAAGGTTATATTCGTGAGTCTCTTCGTCCATGCGTTGTTCCTATTATTTTAGTACCTAAGAAAGATGGTTCTTCGCGCATGTGTACTGATTGTCGAGCTATTAATAATATTACCATTCGATATCGTCACCCTATACCTCGTTTGGATGACATGCTGTATAAGTTGAGTGGTTCTATTATGTTCTCTAAAGTTGATTTGCGTAGTGGTTACCACCAAATTCGTATGCAATTAGGAGATGAATGGAAAACAGCTTTTAAAACTAAGTTCGGTTTATATGAGTGGTTAGTAATGCCGTTTGGTTTAACTAATGCACCTAGTACCTTTATGAGACTGATGAACGAAGTTTTACGTGCTTTTATTGGTCATTTTGTGGAGGTATATTTTGATGACATTCTCATATATAGCAAATCTTTAGAGGACCATTTGGATCATTTACGTGCTGTTTTCAATGCTTTACGTGATGCACGTTTGTATGGTAATCTTGAGAAGTGCACCTTTTGCACAAATAGAGTTGCTTTTCTTGGTTATGTTGTTACCGAACAGGGAATTGAAGTTGATCCAGCCAAGATTGAAGCTATTGAGAATTGGCCGCAGCCCAAGACGGTCACACAAGTGAGGAGTTTTCTTGGTCTCGCTGGGTTTTATAGGCGCTTTGTCAAAGATTTTGGCTCTATTGCTGCGCCATTGAATGAGCTCACAAAGAAGGATGTGCCCTTTGTTTGGGGCGATGCACAACAAGAGGCCTTCATGATACTGAAAGATAAGTTAACACATGCTCCATTACTCCAACTTCCTGATTTTAATAAGACGTTTGAACTTGAATGTGATGCTAGTGGAATTGGTTTGGGAGGTGTGTTATTACAATAGGGCAAACCTGTAGCATATTTTAGTGAAAAATTGAGTGGGCCTAGTCTGAACTATTCTACTTATGATAAAGAATTATATGCGCTGGTTCGGACATTAGAAACTTGGCAACATTATTTATGGCCTAAAGAATTTGTTATACATTCTGATCATGAATCTTTGAAGCATATTCATAGTCAAGCAAAACTGAATCGTCGTCATGCAAAGTGGGTTGAATTTATTGAATCTTTTCCTTATGTTATCAAACCCAAAAAGGGTAAAGATAATATTATTGCTGATGCTTTGTCGCGCCGTTATACTATGTTATCTCAGCTTGACTTCGAAAATGTTGGGTTAGAAACTATCAAGGAACAATACTTGCATCATGCTGAATTTAAAGATGTGTTGCAGAATTGTAAAGATGGTAGAACATGGAACAAATTCATCCTTAATGATGGATTTGTGTTCCGTGCTAACAAACTATGCATCCCAGATGGTTCCGTTCGTCTTTTGTTGTTACAGGAGGCGCATGGAGGAGGATTAATGGGACACTTTGGTGTCAAGAAGACGGAGGATGTTCTTGCTGCACACTTCTTTTGGCCACGCATGCGGCGAGATGTTGAGAGATTCGTGGCACGCTGCACTACTTGTCAAAAAGCTAAGTCTCGCCTTAATCCACATGGTTTATATATGCCTCTTCCTGTTCCTAGTGTTCCTTGGGAGGATATTTCGATGGACTTTGTTTTGGGATTACCTCGTAGACAGTAGGGGAGGGATAGTATTTTTGTTGTTGTGGATCGGTTTTCTAAGATGGCACACTTTATTCCTTATCACAAGACCGATGATGCTGCGCACATTGCTGATTTCTTTTTTTTGTGATATTGTTCGTTTGCATGGTGTGCCAAATACTATTGTTTCTGACCGTGATACTAAATTTCTTAGCCACTTTTGGAGATGTTTATGGGCTAAGTTGGGGACTAAATTGCTGTTTAGTGCTACATGTCATCCCCAAACTGATGGAAAAACTGAAGTAGTTAATAGAACTTTATCTACCATGTTGCGGGCTGTTTTAAAGAAGAACTTAAAATTGTGGGAAGAGTGTTTGCCTCATATTGAATTTGCTTATAATCGTTCGCTGCATTCTACCACAAAGATGAGCCCTTTTCAGATTGTCTATGGTTTTGTTCCACGTGCACCTATTGATTTGTTGCCTTTACCATCTTAAGTGCAAAATAATTTCGATGCTACACAACGTGCTGAATTGATTTTAAAATTGCATGCAACTACTAAAGACAACATAGAACGCATGAATGTTAAGTATAAAGTTGCTGGGGATAGGGGACGAAAGCATGTTGTGTTTGAGGTTGGTGATCTTGTTTGGTTGCATTTGCGCAAAGATCGTTTTCCTGATTTGCGCAAGTCTAAGTTAATGCCACGTGCTGATGGTCCTTTTAAGTTGATAGAGAAAATCAATGATAATTCATATAAACTTGAGCTTCCTGCAGATTTTGGTACGGTAAGTCCTACATTTAACATTGCAGATTTAAAACCTTACTTCGGTGAAGAAGATGAGGTTGCGTCGAGGACGACTTCAATTCAAGAAGGGGAGCATGATGAGGACATCCCATCTATTGATACAACCGCTGCACCTACAGCGGAACACATACAAGGACCCATCACTCGAGCTCGTGCCAAGCAACTTAACTATCAGGTACTTTCGTTTCTTGCAACTCTTTCTCACATACATGAGAATATGATGTTGCCTAAATCAGATATGTTTGTTACTCTTAGGAATGATGGACCTAGCATGGATGAGAGGGACAAGCATTGGAGCATGATCATGCATGAAGATGGCAGCAAGCGTTTGAGGATTGAAGAAGATGCCACATGTGAAGATTTCAGAACTTTGAAGCCACCATAATGAAGGATGAAGACTTGGACGAAATATACAAAGAACTACTTCATAAATTCGTCCTTAGATAAATATGGTGCTGCGTCACTTTTATTTTTGGGCCAGGCCCATGTAATTTTCGCAGCAAATAAGACAGCCACTTTTAGGAGTCCGAATTTGAGGAGAAAAGGCCTGTTAGGGTTCCGTTCGACCACCATACCCATGGCTGGTCGCACCCCTACCTTTTCCTCCTCAAATACCCCCCGTAGCCGTCATTAGAACTCGGATTTTGTTTAGACTAAAAGTTAGCCATTGCTGCAACTACGAGCTCGACTTTTGAGGCCAATCGCCCAGAAGAAGACCGCCTATTCGGAATCCCACCTTTTGAATAAAGCATACATCTTTCATCCGCAATATCTTGATTGCAGTATTAGTTCTTACTTGTTCTCGATTTCAGGTAGGAATTAAGACCCTCGCTGGTTAGGCTGATCATGCATCCGCAAGATAAGTAACTCCCGGAGATTGTCCTAGCGATTGCATTGGCGCACGAGCTTCGCACGTGTAGTCGGATCATCAAGCATGAACTCCACCCACCAAATCGACTTATCAAGATCTCATCGAAAGATCGGACACCTTCGCCCTATCAAGATACCTCTTTCTTTCAGTTTTGAGTGAGTTGAGAGTTCAACCATATATATATTGCTGCCACTTCCTTTGTCTTTACTAACAATGGCAGATGATGACGAGGAGGATCCATTACCATTACAGTTTGATTGCAGCAATACATTTTGGGAGGAGGATTCTGGAGTGGTGCTTAATTCGGGTTTTTCCACTTCACTGCAGATATTAATGGTAGACCTGCTACTGTTACCATTGATAATTATTCTTTACCGAACTTGGTTAGTATTGAGGTTGTTGAAAAGATGCAATTGCGTACTTATGGAAAAAATAAACCATATATGTTGGCTTCTTATGATCATGCACTACCGATTACGCGAACCACCCATGTTCCTCTCACCATTTATGGCCATACAGTTCATATTCGTTGTGATGTGGTTCCTAGAGCGCTAAATTTTTGCCATATTTTGTTGGGAAAATATTGGTGTTCTCAGTTTCAAGTTGTTTTTTGTAGTGATCATCCTGACCCCTCCATCTTTTGGAATAGTCAGCATACATGGTTGTCATATATTTGCATTAAGGAATTTCAGGAGGTTAGGTGTCAAAACCTACGTCCACCTGCAGCCCTCCCAATAAAACCACATGTTGCTTGATGAGGACATCCCTACTACACAGCCATCTCCACCTACTGTTGATGGTCCTATTGTTGCTGATCAAGATAAGTCCAATGATGAGATTCGGATTGGACCAATTACTCGAGCCCGTGCTAAGTTGTTACAACAGCAGGTGAACTCACTCCTTGCTGAATCTGATATTTATTGTAACGAAAATTTTATACTGCCTAAGTCTTTGTTCATATGTATGATCAGGTTCATTGGAGAAGAAGGGGTTCGAGGGAGCGAGGAGATGCAACACATGGAGCACGACGTGGTGATCAAGCAAGAGAGCGCGAGGGAGGAGAGGGAGGCCGGCGCCACAAGCATGGAGAACATCACCACGTGAAGAAGATCAAGTCTGGATGAGCACGAGCATGTGATGGCGCACTAGGACTGCCTACGACACGATGTCTACACGTCTAAGGCGCGCTACACACATGGCCTGCGTGCTAAAATTAGGCCGAACCCATATATGGGTCGGTATGTACCCGTTTGAGTCGAACCGAGTCAGTTTGGGCCCAAACCGGACATGTTTTGGGCCAGGTCTTTGCTGAGGTCGCCCGGCCACCTATAAGTAGCCCTGGGCGCCCCCTCAATTAGGGTTAGACCACGTTTTAGACAAAATACTCTTGTTGAACTGCTGCAAGCATTCATCTTGAATTCCTCTCGCCAATTCATCGATTGGGAGAATTAAACTACTGCAAGTTTAGTGTAATCTGTTGTTCCACTGGGAATTAGTAGATTGCAAACTACCGTTTCGTGGTCGACGGCTACGTGCGCAAGTGTGTGGAGTCGTGAATATCCTACAGGGTTTGAGAGCTGTTGCATTGGCATCAGGGTTCAAGCGAGGAGAGTTCATCGGTGACACCAAGTTATCCCCGACAATCATCCGCTGCCATCATCACCATCGCATTGCTCACGAGAAGATCGGGCCACCCCATATCATCTTGGTATCAGATTTCCACGGTTTACTCGGTGAGCATCCACAAATTCATCCCTGCAATTCGTTTTTGTTTCCAGTCCTATCCAGAAAAAGCCAAAAAAAAAATTAGGGTTCTTAGTTTCTGCCATAGCCTAGATTGCACCGTTCTTGAGTTTTAGTCGCTGATCGTCTTTTCGCGTATCTTTTCTTCCAATTTGTAGGAGTCTAGGTTCACCGATCTTTTCTGCATAGTAGTTTTGAATTTGGATCTTGTCTTCAGTCTCGTTGATCTCCTTCTTCTTCCTTGGGTCACGCGCCACGTTCTCCTGTTTTTGCGATTTGGAGATCGAGGAGGAGTCTGGGTTGGGGAAGGCTTAGATCGAGTCCGATCTACACTTGGTTGCTACCGATCTCCAGCACGCACGCAGCTCCAATGAACGCCAATGAGTCCAGCAAAACCTGTGCAATCTCCTAGGAGTTCCTAGCGTGGAGTAGTACGTGACACGGATCGATCTGCATTAAAAAAAGGAAACAATCAATGCAGATCAGCTCAGATCCGATCCCTGACTCCAATCGCTAAATCAAAAAAAATCAGATCGCTAGCTGGAGTCTAGCGTGGCCAAGTTTCCGAGCAGCGATCGCACAAACAAAAAAAAAGCAGACTCGCTCGGGCGCTGCACCCCAGACCATCTCCGCGCTCGTGCGCGTGCGTGGCCCCGCCCTGTTTCGCGCGGCTCGCTGCGGCGCAGAGACTGTCTGCCCTCCAGCGCAAATAGTTTCAAGCCTGTTTAGCCCGTTTTAGTAAAAAAAAATATATAGAAAAAAGGGGGCGTGCCTGCACACGCCGCACCTATATAAAAAAAAGAGACAAACTAATTTGTCCGTTTCGCGTCGCCATCGCGCTGCCGTGTGTTTCCGGCGTCGTACATCTCTGCCGTTGACATATTTTTCGTCGGTTTCTCTGCCGCGACAGCGTGTTCCCACTGTGTCCACATAGCGTCCTTTCTACACGATTTTGATCGCTTTAGCTACAGCCTGTCTACAGCATCGTGTTAGGAGCTTACCCATACGAGACTAGCTACTTCGCGCTCATCAGGCTGCTGCCGTGTGCGCAATCTTGTGCCTGTTCATCGAGCCCGTGCTAGCGTCTCTCTTGTGCATTGCAACATGAGCTATTGTGCGTTGTCACTTATATCTTTTGAGCTCTTTTTCAGAGTTGCTTTGCCTCGCTTATCTCCACCGTGTGTGTTTCGTGGGTCTTGTCATACGATCGGCACTAGGACTTATTTGCGGTGTACTTAGGATACCATACCTACAGCTCCACCATATATTCCTGGTTTGTCATGTGATCGCTCTTTTACCCTCGGTATTCACTTCATCACATCCGTGCACGAGCTTGATACTTCATTTTGGTACGCACTACTATTCACTTTGGAACGGTAAGATTACCTTTTCTTGTCAGTTTTTGAGTGAGTTGTGAGCGGCACCACACGTTTTTGATTTCGTGCACTAATCTACTAATCATGTCTACTAGTGGTTATGATGTGATGCAGGAAAAAGATGGGGATACACCTATGGTTTGGACAGATTTTGTTGGACTGCGCACTCATCTGGAGGGGGTGTTGGATCGCTCTACTGCCGACTCTATGACTGCACATCAGCAACTCCAGTTCAAAGTGCAAGGCACCGCAGATACTATTCAAGCTATGCAAGCTCAGTTCACTACTTTCCAGCACAGCATTGATCAGTTGAACCAATCCCTAGCGGAGCTGCGTCGGCCCATTGTACCACCGCCTGTGCAGCCTGCTGCTGACTTTGCTGATGATGACAGTGTCCATGACAATGCCAATCTACTAGGCCCCAATGCTCGTGGGCGTGGTCTTGGACAACATGGTCGGCCACCACATGGCCTCGGTGCCCGACGTGTAATACCTGCTGAGGATGATTTTCTAGGGAAGCCAAAGTTCTCGATACCCAGATTTGATGGTGAAGGTGATGTGGAGGATTACCTCACTTGGGAGCTCAAGATCGACAACCTGTGGCGTTTGCATGCTTACACTGACGATAAGAAGATCAAACTTGCATCCTCAGAATTTGATGGTTATGCCCTACGTTGGTGGGATAATATTCTGACACAACAACGAGCAGCTCAGGAGCTCCCTGTTTTGCGATGGACAGAGATGAAGGAAATCATGCAGGCTCGTTTTGTACCCACCAATTATTTGTGTTCAGCTTTTGATAGATTGACACAGCTGAAGCAAGGATTTTTGATAGTTGATGCTTATTACAAGGAGATGGAACTGTTGATGCAGCGATCGCGAGTTCAAGAGTCTAGTCAGATGACTATGCAATGGTTTTTGCACGGACTCCGACTTCCTATCAAGAACATCGTCCGGCATCATGCTTACAATGATATGAATCAGTTGCTTCACCATGCTATGGAGGCTGAGGCACAGCTTACTGAAGAGGCGCAACAAAAATCTCGCTTTTCACCTGCCAGTCGATACACTGCCAGGGCGCCTTCTAGCCCTGCCCCAGCGCCACTTGAGGGGACTCCTACTTGCCCCTCCTCGTCCACTAGGCCAGCGACCTCTGGAGCTCAGTCCAGACGTCCCGCTACCACACCAGCTGCTAGTTCTGGTTCGAGTGCCTCCGTGACTCGTGCTACTGAGAAACTATGTCATACATGTGGAGGCAAGGGACACTTTAAAAGAGATTGTCCCAACAACAAAGTGATAGTGGTTACTGAGAACGGATATGAGACCGGAGAAGATGCTGATCCGTTTGGTTCTGATGCTGAAGGTGAAGATGCTTATGCTGACTCTTCTCCTATTATTGTTGTCTCTCCACGTACGTTGAGTGTGCAGCCCAATATTGATTCTCAACGCTGCAACCTGTTTCAAACCAAGGCACTAGTTGGTCCCAATAAAGCTTGCAAGGTGATCATTGATGGCGGAAGCTGTCGCAATCTCGCAAGTAAGGAGTTATGTGCTAAGCTGGGTTTGAAATATTTACCTCATCCTAACCCATATTATATTCAGTGGTTAAGTGACAATGGTGAGATGAAGGTAAACTACATGGTACGTGTGAACTTTGAGATAGGGCCATACAAGGATTCTATAGATTTTGATGTGGTTCCTATGACGGTTTGTCATCTCTTGTTGGGTCAGCCCTGGCTCTATGATCGACATGTGCAACAAAATGGTCGATCCAATACTTATCACTTGGAGTTCAAGGGCAAGAAAATCAACCTACTGCCTATGTCACCGCAGCAAATTGGTAATGAATCTCGTCAGAAGACTGAAGTGAAACTTGAACAGCCACCTCCACGAGATAATGTAACAGCCGTGAGTGATATAACGAAAAGTGAGGGAGTGCCCAACTTGTTAGTTTTAGCCACCAAAGAAGACATGAGAGAATTTCGTGAGGATCCTACAGCCATGCCTCTTGTGCTCATGTACAAGGGCGAGGTCTTAGTTTCTAACGATATGCAACCTGTTTCTCTTGGTGTCTCCACTGTTTTGCAGGACTTTGATGATGTTTTTCCGGCGGAGGTACCTGCTGGGCTGCCACCATTACGAGGCATCGAGCACCAGATCGACTTGATCCCTGGCGCCTCCTTGCCCAACCGCGCCCCCTACAGGACCAACCCCGATGAAACAAAGGAGATACAAGCACAAGTGCAAGCTCTTCTGGATAAAGGGTACATTCGTGTCTCTCTTAGTCCTTGTGCTGTTCCTGTGATTTTGGTGCCTAAGAAAGATGGTACATGGCGCATGTGCGTAGATTGTAGAGCTATAAACAACATTACTATTCGATATCGTCATCCTATTCCCCGTCTCGAGGATATGTTAGATGAATTGAGTGGTGCTGCTGTTTTCTCTAAAATTGATTTGCGTAGTGGTTACCATCAAATTCGCATGAAAGAAGGAGATGAATGGAAAACTGCTTTCAAAACTAAATTTGGTTTATATGAGTGGCTAGTCATGCCTTTTGGTCTTACTAATGCACCTAGTACATTCATGCGCTTAATGAATCATGTTTTGAGAGAGTTCATTGGTCGTTTTGTGGTTGTCTATTTTGATGACATACTTATTTACAGCCGCAATGAAACTGAACACTGTGCTCATATTAGACAAGTTTTGCAAGTGCTGCGTGATAATAAATTGTATGCTAATCTTGAGAAGTGCACATTTGCAAAAGATAAGGTCATATTTCTGGGTTATGTTGTTTCTAAGCATGGAGTAGAGGTAGATCAATCTAAAATTGCTGCTATTCAAGATTGGCCTACTCCCATGAATGTTAGTCAAGTACGAAGTTTTCACGGTCTTGCTGGTTTTTATCGCCGTTTTGTGAAAGACTTTAGTACTATTGCTGCACCATTAAATGAGTTAACGAAGAAAGGTGTTCCTTTTGTGTGGGGCGCAGCCCAAGATCATGCATTTGATGAATTGAAACGTTTGCTTACTTCTGCACCTTTACTTGCATTGCCTGATTTTTCAAAGCAATTTGAAGTTGAATGTGATGCTAGTGGTATAGGCATAGGTGGCGTTTTGATGCAAGAGGGTCGTCCTATAGCTTATTTTTCTGAGAAATTATCTGGTGCTAGACTGAATTATCCTGTTTATGATAAAGAATTGTATGCACTTGTTAGAGTGCTTGAGGTTTGGCAACATTATTTGTGGCCAAAAGAATTTATCATACATTCTGATCATGAAGCTTTGAAATATTTGAAAGCACAATCCAACCTGCATAGGCACCTCGCTAAGTGGGTTGAGTTTATTGAATCTTTTCCGTACATCATTAAACATAAGAAGGGAAAAGATAATGTGGTTGCTGATGCTCTATCTAGGAAGAATATGTTATTGACACAACTTGATATTAATATTCCGGGTTTAGAGAGTATTTGTGAGCTTTATGCCACTGATCATGATTTTGCTGAACCATACCGTTTGTGTGCTTTGAAAAACGCCTGGGAAAAATATCACCTACATGATGGGTTTCTATTTCGAGCTAACAAACTATGTGTTCCGGAGTCGTCTTTGCGTTTGCTCTTACTGCAGGAATCACATGCTGGAGGTTTGATGGGTCACTTTGGGCGTGAGAAGACATTACTCATGCTAGCTGATCACTTCTTTTGGCCTAGGATGAGGCGTGATGTGGATAGGTATGTGCGGCGCTGCATTGTGTGCAACACATCCAAGTCCAAGCTGAAGCCTCACGGTTTGTATACACCACTACCTGCACCTATTACACCATGGGAAGATATTAGTATGGATTTTGTGCTAGGATTGCCAAAAACTAAACATGGTCATGATTCTATATTTGTGGTAGTGGATAGATTCTCTAAGATGGCACACTTTATTGCCTGTCATAAGAGCGACGATGCGTCGCATGTGGCTAACCTATTTTTCAGGGATATTGTACGCTTGCATGGAGTGCCCAAGACTATTGTTTCTGACAGGGACGTTAAGTTCATGAGCTACTTCTGGAAGACCTTATGGGGAAAGCTAGGAACGAAGCTGCTGTTCAGCACTACATGTCATCCCCAAACTGACGGCCAGACCGAGGTGGTGAATCGAACTTTGTCACAGTTGCTGAGGACAATGATCAAGAAAAATCTGCGGGAGTGGGAAGATTGTTTGCCGCATGTGGAGTTTGCATACAACAGGGCGGTACATTCTACTACTCAGCTTTGTCCGTTTGAGGTGGTGTATGGCTTCAAACCTGTTACACCACTAGATTTGTTGCCTCTTCCATTGCATGAGAGAGTTAATATGGAGGCATCAAAGAGAGCTGATTTTGTGAAGAAAATTCATGAGAAGACTCGAGAGGCTATTGAGAAGAAAGGGAAGAATACTGCTGCTGCTCGCAACAAGTCAAGAAAGCAGGTTCTTTTTCAGCCCGGTGATATGGTATGGGTGCACCTGCGCAAGGACAGATTTCCTTTGCTTAGGCGTTCCAAGTTGAGGCCCCGAGGTGCTGGTCCCTATAGAGTGCTTGCCAAGATCAATGATAATGCCTACTCGATTGATATTCCTATTGCTGAGTTTGGTGGTGTTAGCAACAGTTTCAATGTTGCTGATTTATCACCATATGATGGAGATGACCTTGGAGCGTCAAGGTTGACGCCTTTTGAAGGGGGGGGGAGATGATGAGGACATCCCTACTACACAGCCATCTCCACCTACTGTTGATGGTCCTATTGTTGCTGATCAAGATAAGTCCAATGATGAGATTCGGATTGGACCAATTACTCGAGCCCGTGCTAAGTTGTTACAACAGCAGGTGAACTCACTCCTTGCTGAATCTGATATTTATTGTAACGAGAATTTTATACTGCCTAAGTCTTTGTTCATATGTATGATCAGGTTCATTGGAGAAGAAGGGGTTCGAGGGAGCGAGGAGATGCAACACATGGAGCACGACGTGGTGATCAAGCAAGAGAGCGCGAGGGAGGAGAGGGAGGCCGGCGCCACAAGCATGGAGAACATCACCACGTGAAGAAGATCAAGTCTGGATGAGCACGAGCATGTGATGGCGCACTAGGACTGCCTACGACACGATGTCTACACGTCTAAGGCGCGCTACACACATGGCCTGCGTGCTAAAATTAGGCCGAACCCATATATGGGTCGGTATGTACCCGTTTGAGTCGAACCAAGTCAGTTTGGGCCCAAACCGGACATGTTTTGGGCCAGGTCTTTGCTGAGGTCGCCCGGCCACCTATAAGTAGCCCTGGGCGCCCCCTCAATTAGGGTTAGACCACGTTTTAGACAAAATACTCTTGTTGAACTGCTGCAAGCATTCATCTTGAATTCCTCTCGCCAATTCATCGATTGGGAGAATTAAACTACTGCAAGTTTAGTGTAATCTGTTGTTCCACTGGGAATTAGTAGATTGCAAACTACCGTTTCGTGGTCGACGGCTACGTGCGCAAGTGTGTGGAGTCGTGAATATCCTACAGGGTTTGAGAGCTGTTGCATTGGCATCAGGGTTCAAGCGAGGAGAGTTCATCGGTGACACCAAGTTATCCCCGACAATCATCCGCTGCCATCATCACCATCGCATCGCTCACGAGAAGATCGGGCCACCCCATATCATTGCTCCTGTTCCTACACCACCCGACCTATGTATTCCCACCATGTGTACACCTCAGACCACGTTTAAAGAAAACCCTAGTTTCTAGACAGAACCAAGTGTTCCTCTGAAATTATTCACACCAATTCGTATCGATCTGGTGTTCGTTCTACTGAAAGTCTGAGTGTAATCTGCTGTTCCATTGGGAATTAGTATATTGCATCACCGCTTTGTGGTCGGCGGCTACGTGCGCAAGCGTGTGACGTTGCGAATATCCAAAGGGGTTGAGAGCTGTTGCGCTGGCAGCAGGGATTAGCCGGACAGTTCTCTGCGACACTCGAGTATCTTCATCACCATCATTGCCATCTACCCCGCGCTCGCTGAGAAGATCGGGACACCCCTTATCAACTTAGCCTATTGGCTATAAGACGAATTGAAATAAGCAATGGAAACTTTTATGGAAAACAAAACAAATCATTTTAAAATGTAAGAAATATATGAATGATGAGATGATGCACAACGGAATTTCAATAATGAAAATTTGGGATGTTACAATACTAACCCCCTTAAGATGAATCTCGCCCTCGAGATTCAGTGTGGCTAGCCTTTATGGAATTCTTTGGACTAGAAGATTAAACCAAATAGTAGAACAGGGTCTCATAAATAATGTTCAACAAATTGGGATTCATTTAGCAACCGATTTTTATCTTCCGTTTGAACTCATTTCCATAATTCTTCTAGTTTCTTTAATAGGTGCAATTACTATGGCTCGGCAATAAGAAAACTTAGAAAGAGTCAAAATTCTAAGAATTGCAAATCTAAAATAAATAACTAAAGAATCATAATTTTGATTTAGTAAAAACCATCTACCGCCAACAAATACCTTCTTTCTTTTCTCTTTTGTTGTGTAATTGTTCTATTGTAATTAATTGAGTCGATTCAATTCTTGTCCTCATATTGAAATGAATCGAGAGTGATAAGGAGTTAATTAATCATGTTTGAGCTTGTACTTTTTTTGAGTGTCTATTTATATTCAATTGGTATCTATGGTTTGGGTGATCTTGACGAAGGTCATCTTCTTTATCCCATGCATGTAGCTTCTTCCTCGGTATGGTGACTCCATTGAACTTTGCAAAACCTGATTGTCTTGCTGTGGGTAAACCTCTCCGCTGTATCTAGGATCTTGATGGGTTTCTCCTCATAAGTCAAATCACTCTCCAATTGAAGCTCATCAAGCGGGATGGTGTCTCTCAATGGTGTATCTGTCATTCCTGGGTGACACTTCATCAGTTGGGACACATGGAACACATCATGAATAGCATCTAGAATGTAGCGTACCTGTGCTTTATTTGTGCTAGTCCCGGATCAACTGCTAGCACACACAGTTACAAGATGAAATATCAAGAATACAAAGGTCTTTATTACAACGCTTGATCCACAAATAACATAGTCTTTTACAACTCAATAAGGCGCAAAGCCACAAACTTATTACAAATCTAGAAGATGACTAAGTAAATTAACTACAAGTCTTCTTTTCTTCAAAGCTCCGCAGGCAGACGTGCTGGACAAAGATTCGTGACCGTAGCGCAGCAATCTTCAATCTTCATAGTAGCTACCTGCAACATGATACGTTGCAGCCACGGAGAGTCAATACTTTGAATGTATAGGCAAGATGTCACTTTGGTGGACTCAATGGCACCTACACTTATATGCTATTTGGCCAGGTGGATTTTAACTTAGCAAAAGCAAGCTTTTTTCGTATCTTTGTAAAACTCAATTTTTCCTTAGCAAAATTTGTCTAGAAGTAACCTTTTCTACCCAAGTTTACCCATCAAGTTTTAACTTAGAGAAATTGGGGTGAGGAGATTCTTGAACAGCTTCAATATCATGTCACTCAGATTTGTCCATAACCGGGGACACGGCTAAGTACTTAGTTCTAAACACTCTGCAGAGGTGGTGCACTTTTCCCACAAGACTTAGTTAACCTATTTTGCCATGAGACTCATTTTGCCTCAAATGGCCAAGTGAAAACTAAGACGAGGCCTTTCAGAAGCATTCCCTCAGACCAAATGGACGCGTTCTATCCTACCAACATCTACCACCCTCTGCCCGCCTGGCTTGAGTTCTTGCAGCTTAGTTGACCAAGACAGAGCCCATATGTCCTGTGGTTGCACTGGAAGCTCCATGACTTGAATGTCTCCAATCTCTTTGCTCTTGTGTGGCCTTCCACAAGTGAGATACACCTGGTGGTTCAGAGGTTCGACGACATGACCCCAGGGAACCACTCAACATAACCAAAACAAAGCCACATCCACCCAGGTGGTTCATTAACTTAGTTGTTTTCTTAGTTTTTGCAACACAAGGTTTTCAACACTTAGCCAAAAACATGTGTTAACCCTTCCCATAACAAGTGTAAAAGCAATGTCCTATAGCAGCAGCAATTTTACTAGGAGATGCAAGGCTAGGCAAGCTAGACAAAAACTTAGCATAAAATCTAGCAAGCTAAAGATAAGAAATCATAAAAACACCTATACATGCATCTTCTACTAGAAAAGCTACAAGACCAAAACTTTCAGTGGGACAAGGGAACATGGTGACACTTGCCATGGTGAGGAGAAGAGTTGTTGCACTCGTCACAAAGACACTCGTTGCAGTCAGCACAATCTACACATAAAATATAGCACCATAAGCACATATCAATCACAAAACAATTCATGAAAGGAAAAGTATGCATGCAAATGTGTTTTAAACACCACAAGACACTTAGCATGTTCTCTAGTTGTTAACTATATGCATGATGACATGATCAAAAATTTAGAGTTAATTATAAAGCTCCATTTATCATCAACACACAAATAGAACAATTAACAAGATAAAACTACAAAGATAAAATAGAAAGGTGCTGAAAATATTCTGGATGTGCTACAGTACTTGGGAGATTTCATATAGACCAAAAGCAAAAGAAATTACTTTAAAATAAATTTTTCAACTATTTTTTTAATAGCCAAAACACCATAATAAATCTTGCAGTAATTCACTAAATAAAACAGATACTATAGGGGCTTTTGATGCTAGAAATAGATTCTACACAATTTTATGAAACCACAGACGCAAAGTTTGCTAAATTTGGACGTTCAGAACTAAAGATATGCAATTTACAAGTTTGAAACATATTCTGAAAGTTTAAAACGAAAATAGATCGGGGGTTATCCTAGGGCTGACACTTGGCGCTTTCTGATTGGGCGATACTGTTTCGCGCGGATCCAGAGCGGGTGCCGTCCGATCTAAGTGACAAGGAAAGGCCCAGATCTATCGTACCGGTTCGTATAAGTGATCTGTTATGATCCACTCAATTTAGATCCGATGGCCAGGGAAGAAAAGGGGGAGGGCTCACTGTGGGGAAGTCGATGGCGAGGTCCGGCGGTTCTGAGCTTCAACGGCGGGGTGCTTCTGGCGGGTTTTGATGGCGATGGAGTGCTTGACGGTGTCCAGGAGTTTACGGCGATGACGATGGCGAAGCGGCGTCCTTGATTTCATCCTGTAGGTGTGTCACGGCGTGGATGGAGGTTAGGCCGAGATCGGGTCATGTAGAGCACGGAGGAATACATCGTGCAGGAGCAAAATTGGGAAACGATGCTCTTACCAGATGAGCAGAAGGTCGAGGCGATCTTGGCGGCGAAGTTTGCAGGGACGAGGAGCACTAGAACTTTGGCAATTGCTCGTCGGAGATTCGTCTGGTGGACAGCGAGATCCGGTTAGCATCGAGTTCTGTGATCTGAAGAAAAGAGGAGAGCAAAATCGTGTCAGGGAGTGGTGCGAGAGCAAGAGGGAAGAGGAGGTGCAGATCACGGATCAAGGGGAAGCCGAGGCTTACAGCAAAACGGCGATGTACTCGTTTTCCAGTGGCGGCGCGGCGGCTTCATTCTCGGCAGCCTGGCGGCGGTTTTTGGCTAGGGTTTCGGGTGGGCGAGTGCGGACAAGGAGGGGTTTAAGTAGGCGGGCTTGGCATGGACGAGGGGCAAGAATCGAAATGATCTGGAGGGTTAACGCGGAGATCTTCCCGGGCGCTCGCCGTGTTCGTCCTGGTTTCTTTAGACGGGATGACAGGTGGGACCCCGTGTCAGTGACGGGAGAGAGAGGGAGAAGATACTGATTCAGGCGCGAGAAGATATGGGCCACGGGCTGGTTTGGTTCCTGGGCCGAAACTCTGCCCCGGGCCCTTTTATTCTTTTCCTATTTTCTTTCCCTTTTACTTTTCTAAAAACTTTTGTGAAATTTTGCAAAAGGCTCCAATTTGTTTTAAAATAATTTTTGATCTTGTAAAATAATATTTCCCTTGCTTTATGAACATTCAGAGAAGGATTTGAACAAAAGCACATGGTATTTTAAATTGAAGTCATTGCAAGGATGAAATGAATGCATGAAATGATGTATGATTTCATGTGCAAGATTTTATAAATTCTTTCCCAAAAAATTGGGATGTTACATGTCTAACCCCCTTAAGATGAATCTCGCCCTCGAGATTCGGGTTGGCTAGCAAATAGGTGCGGATGGTCCTCTCGTAGTTCATCTTCTCGTTCCCAAGTTGCTTCTTCTTCGGTATGGTGACTCCACTGAACTTTGCAAAACTTGATCGTCTTGGTACGAGTAACTCTTTCTGATGTTTCCAAAATTTTGATGGGCTTCTCTTCATACGTGAGATCACTTTCCAATTGAACCTCTTCCAGTGGTATTGTATCTCTTAGAGGGGTATCTGCCATCTCTGGATGACATTTCTTTAACTGACTCACATGGAACACATTGTGCACTGCAGACAGAGATTCTGGTAGTTCTAGATCATAGGCAACTTCTCCTTTGCGAGCCAAAACCTTGAATGGCCCTACAAAGCGAGGTGCTAGCTTTCCTTTGACTCCAAATCTCTTCACCCCACGAAGTGGCGATACTCAAAGGTATGCTCTATCGCCCACCTCATAGATTACCTCTCTACGCTTTGAATCAGCGTAGCTCTTCTGTCTGGACTGAGCTATCTTAAGCCTATCTCTGATCAAACGAACCTTTTCTTCGGCATCCTTTATTATGTCTGGCCCGAAAACACTTCGTTCACCAACACCACTCCAAAGCAATGGTGTAGTGCACTTTCATCCATATAGAGCTTCAAATGGTGCCATCTCAATGCTAGCTTGATGGCTATTGTTATAAGAGAACTCTGCATATGGCAAGTTATCATCCCAGCTAGACCCATAGTCCAAGGCACAAGCTCTCAACATGTTTTCTAGAATTTGATTCACCCTTTCTGTTTCACCATCAGTCTAAGGGTGAAATGTTGTGCTGGACTCTAGTCTAGTGCCCAAGGATTCATGAAGTTGGCGCCAAAAGTGAGAGGTGAATTGAGTACCTCTATCAGACACAATGCTCTTAGGTACTCCATGTAAACACACTATTCGGCTCATATATATCTTGGCTAGTCTGGCGCTGGTATAAGTGGTTTTCACAGGGATGAAGTTAGCCACTTTGGTTAAACGGTCAACTATGACCCAGATGGAGTCATATCCAGACTTAGTCCTTGGTAACCCATGATGAAATCCATGCCAACATTATCCCACTTCCACTCTGGTATAGGCAATGGCTGCAATAAACCTGCTGGTTTCTGATGCTCCACCTTGACTCTATTACACACGTCACATAGGGAAATGTACTCGGCGACATCCCTTTTCATATTGCTCCACCAAAATCTACCCTTCAAATCCATATACATCTTGGTGTTTCCAGGATGAATGGAATAGGGTGAATCATGTGCTTCTTGCAGAATCAACTTTCTGAGTTCAGGGTCTTGTGGTACACAAACACGCTTCTCAAACCAAATAATTCCTTGGTCATCTTCGTGAAATCCCTTTGCCTTCCCTTTAGCCATATTACTCTTTATTTCCTCTATCTCCTTATCTAGCTTCTGAGCTTCTTTGATCTTGTCCATCAGTGTAGGTTGAACTTCAAGAGATGCCAAAAACCCTTTTGGCACAATTTCTAATCTGAGCTCCTTGAACTGTTCACACAATTCTTTAGGCAACTCTCCTGCTATAAGCCCATTCACATAGCCTTTACTACTCAAGGCGTCAGCTACAACATTAGCCTTCCCCGGATGGTATTGCAAGCTCATATCATAATCTTTTATGAGTTCCAACCATCTTCTTTGTCTCATGTTTAGTTCCTTCTGAGTGAATATATACTTCAAGCTCTTGTGATCGGTGAACACATCACAATGCTTTCCCATCAAATAATGTCTCCACACCTTCAGAGCCTGAACAACGGATGCTAGCTCTAAGTCATGGGTGGGGTAATTTCTCCCGTGATGCTTGAGCTGGCACGATGCATAACTCACCACTTTTCCATTATGCATTAGAACGCTACCAAGTCCTTGACGAGAAGCGTCGCAGTAGACTTGGAAATCCTTCTGTATATCTGGCAGACATAGAACTGGAGCACTTACTAGCCGTTTCTTCAATTCTTGAAAGCTAGCTTCACATGAGTCGGTCCATTCAAATTTCTTGTCTTTCTTCAATAGTTCAGTCATCGGCTTTGCTATCTTGGAGAAATTTTCAATGAATCTCCAATAGTATCCAGCAAGGCCTAAGAAACTTTGGATGTCTCCCGCATTTTTGGGTGACTCCCATTCGGTAACGGATGCTACCTTCCTTGGATCCACCGCGACTCCTTCCGCGGAAACTATGTGACCAAGAAATCCTACCTTGTTCAGCCAGAATTCGCACTTGCTGAATTTCTTATACAACTTATGCTCCCTGAGCTTTTCCATGATTAAGCGTAAGTGATGCTCATGTTCTTTATCATCCTTGTAGTAAATCAGGATGTCATCAATGAACACCACTACGAATTTGATATGGGCACGACAGAGGAGGTGAAGCCTAATTTCAGGACTCCACCAGGATGAGGGAAGCTTGAAGATTGGCACGCTAGGACGACCTACAATATGAAATAATTTAGTCTAAGGTTGTGTCAGCAATTTACATATCTGTTTATGTTATTTCGTAGCTAGGTCAAGTTGTGGGCCACTTAGGGTTATTTGTGATTTGGGTTTGGGCCTGTCCAAGCCCAACAGTTTTCTGGCCATCTATATAAGGAGGCCAGCAGTCTAGGGTTTAGGGAGTTTAGAACTGAGAGTTAAACTATCGCGTGGTGTTCCACCGTGTATCCCTACGGGGAAACGGCGCTGCCGTGTTTATCGAATATATTGCTGTGAAGGTTCTTGTGTTCATCAAGAATTATCAGGCTCAGGTTTGAGGCATGTTGATTATCTTCACATTGCTTGCTGGATTCGTTCCTCTTCTTCAGGTTGCGTTCTTCGCATGATTGGAAGATTTTATCTATTGGTTTGACTCGCTGTGAAAGATCGGGACAAAACTCAAGGATCAGCGGCGTGATCTCTGTCGTTTAGACTACGTTTAGATTACCCCCAAACATCAGAACGAAATTGCTTGTAAGCTTTCCTCTGAAATCATATATTCCTCTGTGTTTCGCTCGGAATATTTACCCCACTCCAAGTTTGTTTCGATCTGGAGTTTTGCTACTGAGAATTCAAGTGTGATCTGCTGTTCCATTGGGAATTAGGAGATTGCAGAACCGCTTCGTGGTCGGCGGCTACGTGCGCAGGTGTGTGGTGTCTCGAATATCCATAGGGTTGAAGATCTGTTGCATTGGCAACGGGGGAACAGCCGGAGAGTTCGTGTGCGTCTCACAGATTATCTACCAAGTTATCATCCATCTACATCGGCTCACTGAGAAGATCGGGCAACCCCTTATCATCTTGGTATCAGATTCCAGCGTTTACTCGGTGAGCATCCACAAATTCATCCCCATAAATTCGTTTTTGTTTTTGTCCTATCCAGAAAAAGCCTACAAAAAAAATTAGGGTTCTTAGTTCTTGCCATAGCCTAGATTGCATCGAGGTACTGGTTTTAGTAGCTGATCATCTTTCGCGTATCTTTTCCTCAAATCTGTAGGAGTCTAGGATCCTCGTTTCGAGTTTAGATCTCGTTTAGTCCCAGATTGATCATCATCTTCTTCTTTGTTTTGTGCTGCTATTTCTTCACGTAAATCTGCAGTACATAGATCCGATCGGAACAGGTAAAAAAAAAAGACGCAGCGGCAGCTCGCCTCGCCCCAGCGCGGAGGGCGTCTGGGGTCGAGCGCGGCTCGTTGCCCCAGCCTCGAGCGTGTCCCCCAGCGCTGAGCGCTGCGCTAGCGAGCGCAGTTCCAGGTCCATGTTCCAGGCCCATGATTGCTGGCCCAATTTGATTCAGTGAAAAAAAAAGGAGTAAAAAAAAAAACTGGATCGCTGCGTGCGCGCTGCACCCCAGACAGCCTCTGTGCTCTGGCGTGAGTCCTATTTCAAAAAAAAGAGACAAACTTTTTTGTCCGTTTCGCATCACCGTCGCGCTGCCGTGTGTTTCCGGCGTCGTACATCTCTGCCGTTGACATATTTTGCGTCGTTTTCTCATCTGCGACAGCATGTTACCACTGTATCCATATAGCGTCCTTTCTACACGATTTTGATCGCTTTAGCTACAGCCTATCTACAGCATCGTGTTAGGAGCTTACCCATATGAGACTAGCTACTTCGTGCTCATCAGGCTGCTGCCGTGTGCGCAATCTTGTGCCTGTTCGTCGAGCCAGTGCAAGCGTCTCTCTTGTGCATTGCAACACGAGCTACTGTGCGTCGTCACTTATATCTTTTTGAGCTCACTTTTCAGAGTTGCTTTGCCCCGTTTATCTCCACCGTGTGTGTTTCCGTGGGTCTTTGTCATACGATCAGCACTAGGACTTGTACTTTGGTGTAGTTAGGTATCCATACCAAGCCCCACCATATACCCTGGTTGTCGTGTGATAATCTTTCCCTCGGTATTCGTTACATCACATCCGTGCACGTTTTTGCCTATACGAGTTGGTAAGCTCTTCTATTCACTTTGGAACGGTAAGATACCTCGTTTCTCTCAGTTTCGAGTGAGTTGTGAGAGTTCCACCATACACCTATTTTTGTTTGCACTAACCTACTAATCATGTCTGAGTCTGATGCTGTGCAGCAAAAAAAGGATCCAAATGAGGTCGTGCGTTGGAATGAATACGAAGCTCTTCGTGATACTTTGTCGAAGAGGTTCAATGCTGTTTGTGATAGTTTACATGACGATGTGCTTGCTGTTGACAATAAGCTGAATGCAACACATGATATAGCCACTGCGACACAAGAAACTGTGACCACACTTCAGCGTTCTATTGCAGATTTGACACAAGCTGTGCATACGTTGCAAGTTTCATTTGATCATCTACCTCACCAGCAACCACTTGATCATGAGGCTGCTGCGAGTGTCCAGGATGACAATCATGCACATGATGACGCTAATGCTGCAGCTGCTGCTGGTCGTCGTGATGGATTGCTTCTTGGTGGTCATGGTGGTCGTGGGAATGGAGGCCGAGGTGCTGGTATTCCGCCTGGTCGTGGTTTTGCTCCTCTCGGCGCACGTCGTCGCTTTGATGATGATTTTGCCCAACCAGCCAACCGTGATGATGATGGGCTGGGCAAACCGAAGTTCACTGTACCCAAGTTTGTTGGTTCTACTGAGGTGGAAGAGTACCTCAATTGGGAGCTGAAGGTGGAAAAACTATGGCGCATGCATGAGTACACCGAGGATAGAAAAATAAAATTTGCATCTTCAGAGTTTGATGGATATGCATTGCTTTGGTGGGATAATATTGTCCAGTCCAGGCTTGAAGCTCGAGAGCCACCTATTACTACATGGAGGGGTATGAAAGAAGCGATGCGTGCTCGTTTTGTTCCCCGCAATTATATTCGTTCTCTCTATGATAGATTGACGAATTTGAAGCAAGGTCTTAAGTCTGTTAATGACTATCATCAGGAGATGGAGTTGATTATGCAGCGTGCTAGGGTGCGTGAACCAGAGGAACAAACAATGCAGCGTTTTCTTGCTGGTTTAACGTACAACATTCGACGCATTGTTCGGCATCACCAATACTTTGATATGACAGATTTGCTTCATCAAGCACATGAGGCAGAATTGACATTGGCTGAAGATGCTAAATTTGGACCTCGTTCTACAGCAAGTAGAGGTCGTTTTTCCCCACGGACAGACCCTAGTGTGCCTACCTCTAGTGGTACTTCTGGTTTCCGTGGTAATGCTTCCTCAAAACCTGATTCAGTTATTTCTAATGCCAAGAAAACATCTCAACCTGCTGCAAGTGGTACTGGTTCCTCCAACTCTACAGCAAGAAATAGGGATATGAACTGTCATACATGTGGTGGCAAGGGTCACTTCCGGCGAGACTGTCCCAATAAAAAGGTTATGTTGATCAATGAGGAAACTGAAGAGTATGAGACAGGTGATGATGCTGATCCAAATTCGGATGAGGAGGATAATGATATGCTCTATGGTGATGCGTCATCACTACCTACCATTGTTTGTTCGCCTAAGGTGCTGAGTGTGAGCCCAGATTCTGCGGAACAGCGGTGTAATTTGTTTCAAACAAAAGCTGCTGTTGGTCCTGGCAAGGCGTGCAAGGTTATAATTGATGGTGGGAGTTGTCGCAATTTGGCTAGTAAAGAGCTCTGTACAAAACTGAAGCTCAAATATATCCCGCACCCCAATCCATATTTTATTCAGTGGCTAAGTGATAGCGGAGAGATGAAGATCAGCCACATGGTGCGTGTTGAGTTTCAGATTGGACCATACAAAGACACCGTCGAGTGTGATGTGGTTCCTATGACAGTATGTCATTTGTTGTTGGGCCGCCCATGGCAATATGATCGTGATGTCCGTCACAATGGGAAAGCCAACACATATCAGTTACATTGGCGTGGCAAGGATGTTACCTTGAGACCTATGACACCGCAAGCTATTGTAAATGAATCTCGTCAAAAAATTGAAGTAAATCTTGAAAAAGAGAGTGAAAGAGTAGATAGATGAGAGCCTACACTTCCGGTGAGGGAGAGCCACAAGCCAAATCTGAGTGGTAAAAGTATGAGTGAGGGAGCGCATTCTTTAGTCATGTTAGCCACCAAATCTGATCTGCGAGAGTTTCGTGAGGATCCTACAGCTGTTCCTCTTGTGCTTATGTACAAGGGTAACATTTTGGTTTCTAACGACATGACCCCTCTATCTATTGGTGTTTCTAATGTGTTACAGGAATTCAGCGACGTGTTTCCGGACGAGGTGCCTGCAGGTTTGCCACCTTTGCGAGGCATTGAGCATCAAATAGACTTGATTCCAGGAGCATCGCTGCCCAACCGAGCACCATACCGCACCAACCCCGAGGAGACAAAAGAAATTCAGAAACAAGTACAAGCGCTTCTCGACAAAGGTTATATTCGTGTGAGCTTAAGCCCTTGTGCTGTTCCTGTTATTCTAGTTCCTAAGAAAGATGGTACTTGGCGCATGTGTGTAGATTGTAGAGCAATAAATAACATCACTATTCGATATCGTCACCCTATTCCACGCTTGGAAGATATGCTTGATGAATTGAGTGGTGCTGCTGTTTTCTCTAAAATTGATTTGCGTAGTGGTTATCATCAAATTAGGATGAAAGAGGGGGATGAGTGGAAAACAGCCTTTAAAACAAAATTTGGTTTATATGAGTGGTTAGTCATGCCATTTGGGTTAACTAATGCACCTAGTACTTTCATGAGATTAATGAACCATGTTTTGCGTAATTTTATTGGCAAGTTTGTGGTTGTATATTTTGATGATATATTAATCTACAGCCGCAATGAATCTGAACATAGTGATCATATTCGACAAGTTTTGCAAGTGTTGCGTGATGCTAAGTTATATGGTAACCTTGAGAAGTGCACATTTTGCAAAGATAAGGTCATATTTCTGGGATTTGTTGTTTCTAAGCATGGAGTAGAGGTAGATGCATCTAAAATTGAAGCTATTCAAAATTGGCCTACTCCTATGAATGTTAGTCAAGTACGAAGTTTTCACGGTCTTGCTGGTTTTTATCGCCGTTTTGTGAAAGACTTTAGTACTATTGCTGCACCTTTGAATGAGTTAACTAAGAAAGGTGTAGAATTTGTTTGGGGCGCAGCCCAAGATAATGCCTTTGATGAGCTGAAACGTTTGTTAACTTCTGCACCTTTGCTTGCACTACCAGATTTTACTAAGCAATTTGAGATTGAATGTGATGCTAGTGGCATTGGTATTGGTGGTGTTTTGATGCAAGAGGGTAGGCCTATTGCCTATTTTTCTGAAAAACTTTGTGGTGCGAGGTTGAACTATCCAGTTTATGATAAAGAATTGTATGCACTTGTTAGAGTTCTTGAGGTTTGGCAACATTATTTGTGGCCAAAAGAATTTATCATACATTCTGATCATGAAGCTTTGAAATATCTGAAAGCTCAATCTAATTTGCATAGGCGTCTTGCTAAGTGGGTTGAGTTCATTGAGTCTTTTCCATACATAATTAAACATAAAAAGGGTAAAGACAATGTGGTTGCTGATGCTCTATCTAGGAAGAACATGTTGTTGACACAATTAGACATTAAGGTTCCTGGTTTAGAGAGTTTGTGTGATTTATATGCTACTGATCATGATTTTTCAGCGCCATATAGCATGTGTACTGGTGGGAAAGCATGGGATAAATATCACATCCATGATGGGTTTTTGTTTCGTGCTAACAAACTATGTGTTCCAGAATCGTCCGTGCGTTTGCTATTGTTGCAGGAATCACATGCCGGTGGTTTGATGGGTCACTTTGGGCGTGAGAAGACGCTACTCATGCTCGCTGATCACTTTTATTGGCCTAGGATGAGGCGTGATGTGGACAGGTTTGTCAAGCGTTGCATTACGTGCAACAAGTCGAAGTCCAAGCTGAAGCCTCACGGTTTGTATACTCCATTACCTGCACCTACTACACCATGGGAGGACATTAGCATGGATTTTGTATTAGGTTTGCCTAGGACTAAAAGAGGCCATGATTCTATATTTGTGGTAGTGGACAGATTTTCTAAGATGGCTCATTTTATTGCCTGCCACAAAAGCGACGATGCGTCGCATATTGCTAACCTGTTTTTCAGGGACATTGTACGCTTGCATGGAGTACCCAAGACAATTGTCTCTGATCGTGATGTGAAGTTTATGAGCTACTTCTAGAAGACACTTTGGGGAAAGCTGGGCACAAAGTTATTATTCAGCACTACATGTCATCCCCAAACTGATGGTCAAACGGAGGTGGTAAATCCCACACTTTCAATAGTGCTGCGATGCATGATCAAGAAGAACCTGCGTGAGTGGGAAGATTGTTTGCCGCATGTGGAGTTTGCATATAACAGGGCGGTTCACTCTACCACACAGCTATGTACTTTCGAGGTGGTCTATGGTTTCAAACCCATTACGCCTCTTGATTTGTTGCCTCTTCCTATCCAAGAGTGAGTCAATATGGAGGCATCAAAGAGGGCAGATTTTGTGAGGAAGATTCATGTGAAAACTAAAGAGGCTATTGAGAAGAAAGGCAAGTATACTGCAGATCGTGCAAACAAGAAGCGAAAGGAAGTCTTGTTCCAGCCCGGTGATATGGTTTGGGTACACTTTCGCAAGGACAGATTTCCACAGCTCCGTAAGTCCAAGTTGCTGCCCCGTGGTGCTGGTCCTTACAAGGTTCTTGCCAAGATTAATGATAATGCCTACAAGATAGATCTTCCTATAGCTGAGTATGGCGTGAGCAATAGCTTCAACGTTGCTGATTTGACACCATATGAGGGTGAAGACGTTGCAGCGTCGAGGTCGACGCCTTTTGAAGGGGGGGAGGATGATGAGGACATCCCTATTACACCACCATTATCTCCTGCTCCTATTGATGATGAAGATGTTGCTGCGAAGAAGTCCAACGAGATTAGGATTGGACCAATTACAAGAGCACGTGCAAAGCTATTGGAACAACAGGTGAACTCACTCTTAATTGAACCTGATGTTTTATTTAATGAGAGCTTTATACTACCTAAGTCTATGCATCTATGTATGATTAGGTTTGTTGATAACACAAGCATTGCACGAGGAGGAGACGCGTCGCAGCGAGATGAGCAAGACTTGAAGATCAAGTGCGCGAGGGAGGAGAGGGAGGCAGGCGCACCTGGAGATCACCAGAGCATCAAGTCTACATGAGAGAGAGCATGAGATGGCGCGCTAGGACAGCCTTCGACGCGATGTCTTTGAGTCTAAGGCGCGCTACACTCATGGCCTGCGTGCCAAAATGAGCCGAACCCATGTATGGGTCGGTATGTACCAGTTTGAGTCGAACCGAGTCCGTTTGGGCCCAAAACAGGTTGGTTTTGGGCCAGGTCTTTGCCCAGGTCGCCCCGACCCCTTTAAGTACCCCTGGGGTGCCCCCTTCTGTCGTTTAGACTACGTTTAGATTACCCCCAAACATCAGAACGAAATTGCTTGTAAGCTTTCCTCTGAAATCATATATTTCTCTGTGTTTCGCTCGGAATATTTACCCCACTCCAAGTTTGTTTCGATCTGGAGTTTTGCTACTGAGAATTCAAGTGTGATCTGCTGTTCCATTGGGAATTAGGAGATTGCAGAACCGCTTCGTGGTCGGCGGCTACGTGCGCAGGTGTGTGGTGTCTCGAATATCCATAGGGTTGAAGATCTGTTGCATTGGCAACGGGGGAACAGCCGGAGAGTTCGTGTGCGTCTCACAGATTATCTACCAAGTTATCATCCATCTACATCGGCTCACTGAGAAGATCGGGCAACCCCTTATCAGGAGTTCTACTTGTCGCCTAAGCACAAGGTCATGATGGATGGTGGAATTCCCATTATTTGTCATCTTGACCACGGTGTGTTTCACAACCCATGTGAGAATGAGAGCCACATAGTCAAATTGAGTGAGAGTGTTATAAAAAGTGAGTTGTGTGATTCCACCAAACGTGAGGTTGAGAGCATACACTTTGAGAGTATGAGCAAAAATAAAAAAACAAGAGTAGTCGACGATAGGATATGTGAGGATATTTCAACTAATGTAACTCTGTCTACTCCTAGTGTTGTTTCTTGTGATCTCCAGGTTGCTTTTGAATAAAGGGAGCCGCCTATTTTAGAACATGCATCACCGGATTGTGCATTATCACTTGAGGAGGATGTTCCGGTGCCTACTTCTTCTGAGGAGCATGTCATTGACATAGGTACTGATTTGGAGCCACAACCAGCAACTATGGATAATCTTTGTGAGTGTACTCCTTTGCTGGTTCCTTCTAGTGATTTATCTTGCATTAATGTTTCAGCACCATGTGATAATTTGCATATTTCGAATTTTGATCATGTGGTAGTGCTGACACATAAGGAAGTACTTGCTAGAATACCATCGAATGAAATTGTGTATTCCATCATGCTAAAAGAACCTCTTAGTTTTCATTGTGCTATGAATAAGATTTCTGAAATTTCATATTTGAATTCTCGCACACATACCTATTACTTCATGTTTTACTTGATTGGTGAATATAGCATGAATGATAATTTTCTAGTCGATCACATATGCATAACTTGTGATAGAATTACTGAACTGAAACATGATGTTCTCAGTCCTATATGCAATGTGTCGCAGTCCTTTTGTTGTGGGACACTAGATTATGTTCGAGATAGTATGCAACTATATTCTGGCCTAGTTGATATACTGCAACCAACCAACAGACTTTTACCTATGTTGGAGTGTTCTAATTCTGCTAGAATAGAATCAGATTTCTCATATCCATTTTCTTTGTCCCAACACATGCTGCATTTATATACTACAAAAATATACTTCACTTATATTTGCAAATTGAGTTGTATCTTATGCACTGCAAGTATTGATCATGATAGGTCTATATGTTCTACATATCAGTGCAGCGCAGCTGTGGCATGGCATAAATCAATTTTGTTTTCACATATTTTGGATTGGTTTGACCTTGTTCATCATAAATTTGATCATTGATCTTCTTTGAGAAAACTGAATTTAATACAGAACAACAAGATTCTATATCTCTTTGTTTTTCACCATGATCATGATTCTTTACACTTCACTTGTACCTGCAATTTAAGTTGCTTGATGTATAGTAGACATATTTTTCATGTGAACAAAAATAATACAACATGTTATGTATACATATACTCTGCGTACACGTTTTTCTTCCTGTTCCTACCACTTTCAGCTTACCCAAAGCCAAGGACGGCTTTTCTTGAAGAAAGGGAGGATGATGAGGATACAATCATGGATCGTGCTGATTTTGATTGTTTGAGCTGGAAGGAAATATTGAGTCTAATTGATGATTATTATAAGGTGAATTCTTTCCTAGTTGAAAGAATGTCTTGATATCTCCAAATTATATACTACCTCAAGCGATGTACTATGTTGTATTTAGGTATGTCATCTGTCAATATATCGTCAGCGGGAGGAGAGGGAGGACGGCGATCGAGAGACAAGCGGAGATCAAGTCTGCATGAGCGAGAGCAAGCGATGGCGCACTAGGACTACCTACGACACGATGTCTACATGTCTAAGGCGCGCCACACTCAGGGCCTGCGTGCCAGAATTAGGCCGAACCCCTGTATGGGTCGGTATGTACCAGTTTGAGTCGAACCAAGTCCGTTTTGGCCCAAAACAAGTTGGTTTTGGGCCAGGACTTTGCCCAGGACGCCCCAACCCCTTTAAGTACGCCTCGGGCGCCCCCTTGTGTCGTTTAGACTATGTTTAGATTACCCCCAAACATCAGAACGAAATTGCTTGTAAGCTTTTGATAAGGGGGTTGCCCGATCTTCTCAGTGAGCCGATGTAGATGGATGATAACTTGGTGGATAATCTGTGAGACGCACACGAACTCTCCGGCTGTTCCCGCATTGCCAATGCAACAGATCTTCAACCCTATGGATATTCGAGACACCATACACCTGCGCACGTAGCCGCCGACCACGAAGCGGTTCTGCAATCTCCTAATTCCCAATGGAACAGCAGATCACACTTGAATTCTCAGTAGCAAAACTCCAGATCGAAACAAACTTTGGAGTGGGGTAGATATTCTGAGCGAAACACAGAGGAATATATGATTTCAGAGGAAAGCTTACAAGCAATTTCGTTCTGATGTTTGGGGGTAATCTAAACGTAGTCTAAACGACACAAGGGGGTGCCCCAGGGGTACTTAAAGGGGTTGGGGCGTCCTGGGCAAAGACCTGGCCCAAAACCAACCTGTTTTGGGCCCAAACGGACTCGGTTCGACTCAAACTGGTACATACCGACCCATATATGGGTTCGGCCTCTTTTGGCACGCAGGCCATGAGTGTGGCGCGCCATAGACTCGTAGACATCGCGTCAAAGGCTGTCCTAGCGCGCCATCTTGTTCTCTCTCTCATGTAGACTTGATGTTCTGGTGATCTCCGGGTGCGCCTGCCTCCCTCTCCTCCCTCGCGCACTTGATCTCCAAGTCTTGCTCATCTCGCTGCGACGCGTCTCCTCCTCGTGCAATGCTTGTGTTATCAACAAACCTAATCATACATAGATGCATAGACTTAGGTAGTATAAAGCTCTCATTAAATAAAACATCAGGTTCAATTAAGAGTGAGTTCACCTGTTGTTCCAATAGCTTTGCACGTGCTCTTGTAATTGGTCCAATCCTAATCTCGTTGGACTTCTTCGCAGCAACATCTTCATCATCAATAAGAGCAGCAGATAATGGTGGTTTAATAGGGATGTCCTCATCATCCTCCCCCCCTTCAAAAGGCGTCGACCTCGACGCTGCAATGTCTTCACCCTCATATGGTGTCAAATCAGCAACGTTGAAGCTATTGCTCACGCCATACTCAGCTATAGGAAGATCTATCTTGTAGGCATTATCATTAATCTTGGCAACAACCTTGTAAGGACCAGCACCACGGGGCAGCAACTTGGACTTACGGAGCTGTGGAAATCTGTCCTTGCGAAAGTGGACCCAAACCATATCACCAGGCTGGAACAAGACCTCCTTTCGCTTCTTGTTTACACGATCAACAGTATACTTGCCTTTCTTCTCAATAGCCTCTTTAGTCTTCACATGAATCTTCCTCACAAAATCTGCCCTCTTTGATGCCTCCATATTGACTCGCTCTTGGATAGGAAGAGGCAACAAATCAAGAGGCGTAATGGGTTTGAAACCATAGACCACCTCGAAAGGACATAGCTGCGTGGTAGAGTGAACCGCCCTGTTATATGCAAACTCCACATGCGGCAAACAATCTTCCCACTCACGCAGGTTCTTCTTGATCATGCATCGCAACACTGTTGAAAGTGTGCGATTTACCACCTCCGTTTGACCATCAGTTTGGGGATGACATGTAGTGCTGAATAATAACTTTGTGCCCAGCTTTCCCCAAAGTGTCTTCCAGAAGTAGCTCATAAACTTCACATCACGATCAGAGACAATTGTCTTGGGTACTCCATGCAAGCGTACAATGTCCCTGAAAAACAGGTTAGCAATATGCGATGCATCGTCGCTTTTGTGGCAGGTAATAAAATGAGCCATCTTAGAAAATCTGTCCACTACCACAAATATAGAATCATGGCCTCTTTTAGTCCTAGGCAAACCTAATACAAAATCCATGCTAATGTCCTCCCATGGTGTAGTAGGTGCAGGTAATGGAGTATACAAACCGTGAGGCTTCAGCTTGGACTTCGACTTGTTGCACATAATGCAATGCTTGACAAACATGTCCACATCACGCCTCATCCTAGGCCAATAAAAGTGATCAGCGAGCATGAGTAGCGTCTTCTCACGCCCAAAGTGACCCATCAAACCACCGGCATGTGATTCCTGCAACAATAGCAAACACACGGACGATTCTGGAACACATAGTTTGTTAGCACGAAACAAAAACCCATCATGGATGTGATATTTATCCCATGCTTTCCCACCAGTACACATGCTATATGGCACTAAAAAATCATGATCAGTAGCATATAAATCACACAAACTCTCTAAACCAGGAACCTTAATGTCTAATTGTGTCAACAACATGTTCTTTCTAGAGAGAGCATCAGCAACCACATTGTCTTTACCCTTTTTATGTTTAATTATGTATGGAAAAGACTCAATGAACTCAACCCACTGAGCAAGACGCCTATGCAAATTAGATTGAGCTTTCAGATATTTCAAAGCTTCATGATCAGAATGTATGATAAATTCTTTTGGCCACAAATAATGTTGCCAAACCTCAAGAACTCTAACAAGTGCATACAATTCTTTATCATAAACTGGATAGTTCAACCTCGCACCACAAAGTTTTTTAGAAAAATAGGCAATAGGCCTACCCTCTTGCATCAACACACCACCAATACCAATGCCACTAGCATCACATTCAATCTCAAATTGCTTAGTAAAATCTGGTAGTGCGAGCAAAGGTGCAGAAGTTAACAAACGTTCCAGCTCATCCAATGCATTATCTTGGGCTGCGCCCCATACAAATTCTACACCTTTCTTAGTTAACTCATTCAAAGGTGCAGCAATAGTACTAAAGTCTTTCACAAAACGGCGATAAAAACCAGCAAGACCGTGAAAACTTTATACTTGACTAACATTCATAGGAGTAGGCCAATTTTGAATAGCTTCAATTTTAGATGCATCTACCTCTACTCCATGCTTAGAAACAACAAATCCCAGAAATATGACCTTATCTTTGCAAAAAGTGTACTTCTCAAGATTACCATATAACTTAGCATCACGCAACACTTGCAAAACTTGTCGAATATGATCACTATGTTCAGATTCATTGCGGCTGTAGATTAATATATCATCAAAATACACAACCACAAACTTGCCAATAAAATTACGCAATACATGGTTCATTAATCTCATGAAGGTACTAGGTGCATTAGTTAACCCAAATGGCATGACTAACCACTCATATAAACCAAATTTTGTTTTAAAGGCTGTTTTCCACTCATCCCCCTCTTTCATCCTAATTTGATGATAACCACTACGCAAATCAATTTTAGGGAAAACAGCAGCACCACTCAATTAATCAAGCATATCTTCCAAGCGTGGAATAGGGTGACGATATCGAATAGTGATGTTATTTATTGCTCTACAATCTACGCACATGCGCCAGGTACCATCTTTTTTAGGAACTAAAATAACAGGAACAGCACAAGGGCTTAAGCTCACACGAATATAACCTTTGTCGAGAAGCGCTTGTACTTGTTTCTGAATTTCTTTTGTCTCCTCGGGGTTGGTGCGGTATGGTGCTCGGTTGGGCAGCGATGCTCCTGGAATCAAGTCTATTTGATGCTTAATGCCTCGCAAAGGTGGCAGACCTGCAGGCACCTCTTCCAGAAACACGTCGCTGAATTCCTGTAACACAGTAGAAACACCAATAGATAGAGGGGTCATGTCGTTAGAAACCAAAATGTTACCCTTGTACATAAGCACAAGAGGAACAGCTGTAGGATCCTCACGAAATTCTCTCAGATCAGATTTGGTGGCTAACATTACTAAGGAATGCGCTCCCTCACTCATATTTTTACCACTCAGATTTGGCTTGTGGCTCTCCCTCACCGGAAGTGTAGGCTCTCGTCTATCTACTCTCTCACTCTCTTTCTCAAGATTGACTTCAATTTTTTGACGAGATTCATTTACAATAGCTTGCGGTGTCATAGGTCTCAAAGTAACATCCTTGCCACGCCAATGTAACTGATATGTGTTGGCTTTCCCATTGTGATGCACATCACAATCATATTGCCATGGGCGGCCCAACAACAAGTGACATACTGTCATAGGAACCACATCACACTCGACGGTGTCTTTATATGGTCCAATCTGAAACTCAACACGCACCATGTGGCTGATCTTCATCTCTCCGCTATCACTTAGCCACTGAATAAAATATGGATTGGGGTGCGGGATATATTTCAGCTTCCGTTTTGTACAGAGCTCTTTACTAGCCAAATTGCGACAACTCCCACCATCAATAATAACCTTGCACACCTTGCCAGGACCAACAACAGCTTTTGTTTGAAACAAATTACACCACTGTTCCGCAGAATCTGGGCTCACACTCAGCACCTTAGGCAAACAAACAATGGTAGGCAGTGATGACGCATCACCATAGAGCATATCATCATCCTCCTCATCTGAATTTGGATCAGCATCATCACCTGTCTCATACTCTTCAGTTTCCTCATTTATCAACGTAACCTTTTTATTGGGATAGTCTCGCCGGAAGTGACCCTTGCCACCACATGTATGACAGTTCAGATCCCTATTTCTTGCTGTAGAATTGGAGGAACCAGTACCACTTGCAGCAGGTTGTGATGTTCTCTTGGCATTGGAAATAACTAAATAAGGTTTTGAGGAAGCATTACCACGGAATCCAGAAGTACCACTAGAGGTAGGCACACTAGGGTCTGTCCGTGGGGAAAAACGACCTCTACTTGCTGTAGAGCGAGGTCCAAATCTAGCATCTTCAGCCAATGTCAATTCTGCTTCACGTGCTTGATGAAGCAAATCTGTCATATCAAAGTATTGGTGATGTCGAACAATGCGTCGAATGTTGTAAGTTAAACCAGCAAGAAAACGCTGCATTGTTTGTTCCTCTGGTTCACGCACCCTTGCACGCTGCATAATCAACTCCATCTCCTGATGATAGTCATCAACAGACTTAAGACCTTGCTTCAAATTCGTCAATCTATCATAGAGAGAACGAATATAATTGCGGGGAACAAAACAAGCACGCATCGCTTCTTTCATACCCCTCCAAGTAGTAATAGGTAGCTCTCGAGCTTCAAGCCTGGACTGAACAATATTATCCCACCAAAGCAATGCATATCCATCAAATTCCGAAGATGCAAGTTTTATTTTTCTATCCTCGGTGTACTCATGCATGCGCCATAGTTTTTCCACCTTCAGCTCCCAATTGAGGTACTCTTCCACATCAGTAGAACCAACAAACTTGGGTACAGTGAACTTTGGTTTGCCCAGCCCATCATCAGCACGGTTGGCTGGTTGGCCAAAATCATCATCAAAGCGACGACGTGCGCCGAGAGGAGCAAAACCATGACCAGGCGGAACACCAGCACCTCGGCCTCCATTCCCACGACCACCATGACCACCAAGAAGCAAACCTTCACGACGACCAGCAGCAGCTGCAGCATGAGCGTCATCATGTGCGTGATTGTCATCCTGGACACTTGCAGCAGCCTCATGAGCAAGTGGTTGCTGGTGAGGTGGACGATCAAACGAAGCTTGCAACGTATGCACAGCTTGTGTCAAATCTGCAATAGAACGCTGAATTGTGGTCACAGTTTCTTGTGTCGCAGTGGCTATATCATGTGTTGCATTCAGCTTATTGTCAACAGCAAGCACATCATCATGTAAACTATCACAAACAGCATTGAACCTCTTCGACAAAGTATCACGAAGAGCTTCGTATTCATTCCAACGCACGACCTCATTTGGATCCTTTCTTTGCTGCACATCATCAGACTCAGACATGATTAGTAGGTTAGTGCAAACAAAAATAGGTGTATGGTGGAACTCTCACAACTCACTCAAAACTAAGAGAAATGAGGTATCTTACCGTTCCAAAGTGAATAGAAGAGCTTACCAACTTGTATAGGCAAAAACGTGCACGGATGTGATGTAACGAATACCGAGGGAAAGACTATCTGATAAGGATCACACCGGTGATCCTTGGAGTTTTGTCCCGATCTTTCACAGCGAGTCTACCCGGATAGAAATCTTCCAATAACGCGAAGAACGTCACCTGAAGAAGAGGAACGAATCCAGCAAGCAACGTGAAGAGAATCAACACGCCTCAAACCTGGGCCTGATAATCCTTGATGAACACAAGAACCTTCACAGCAATGTATTTAATAAACACGGCAGCACCGTTTCCCCGGAGGGATGATACACGGTGGAGCACACGATAGTTTTAGACTAAACAACTGAACTCCCCTAAACCCTAGACTGCTGGCCTCCTTATATAGATGGCCAGAAAACTGTTGGGCTTGGACAGGCCCAAACCCAAAACACAAATAAAACTAAGTTGCCCATAACATGACCTAGCACACAGAATAACATAAGCAGATATGTAAATTGCTGACACAACCTTAGACTAAATTATTTCATATCGTAGGTCGTCCTGGCGTGCCAATCAGCAACGAGCTTCCCTCATCTTGGTGGAGTCCTGAAATTGGGCTTCACCTCCTCCTTCGTGCCCATATCATCCTCCCCCCCCTTCAAAAAGCGTTGTCCCCAACGCGTGAGGGTCTGCTTGAAAGGGTGGCGGAATATCAATAGCACCACGCATATTCGCCGTCTTCAAGTCTTGCTTGCCTTCCTCACCACATCCTCCCTCTTGGCCTGCTCGACTTGATACAGCCCTAGGTGGTTGCACCTCTTTTCTTCGCCAAATAAACTTGTACTTAGGCGCCTCCACCTTCTTCTTCTTCTCAACTCTTGATGGAGCTTTGTGCTGCTGAACATGAACCTTCTGTGCACGACCCTGCAAAGTAGTAATGCCTGGGCCACACAACTGACGAACACGTCCATCCTTGCCTTTGTGCACACGTACTGCTGCTCCAACAAAACGTTTCCGAGGTGTTCTCACAAAACTGTGGCTGACTACCCGCGGCACCGTATGCACCGGAACACGATCAGCATCACCGTCATCAGTCTGAACACCCATGTCAACACGAACTGGAAGTGGAACAGATGGAACACATGCTGACATATCCTTCCCTTCATCAATAAGAGGCTTGACATCAACCGGCTTGTCACTAACAAGAACAACTGGCTTGTCATCTACAGGCTTGGCTGAAACAATATCACCATTGATGCTCTTCGCATCATGCTCCTCAGGTTGCGGCGTAGCTAGCCCAGATTTTGGCTTAGCCTTGCGCAACTTCTCCTTGTGTACCACCAGCTCAACATCAGACTTTATGTGATCATCCTGCATAGGTTTCAAAGTCCGCTGTTTGCCATCATGCACAAAAGAATATGTATTTGCTCTCCCGGCATGCATAGCATTACGATCATACTGCCATGGACGCCCAAGTAACAACCCACACACCTCCAATGGCAACACATCGCACTCGACCTCATCAACATAATCACCAACTGTAAATGGCACACGTACCTTATGGGTAACTTTCAGCATACCGCAGCTATTTAACCATGCAACATGCTTAGGTTCAGGAATACGCCATGTCGACAACCCCAATGATGCCACCACAGCCCTACTGATGCCATTACAGTAACTACCACTATCAATAATCAGTTTGCATGCCTTCTCCTTGATGGTGCACTGTGTTTGAAAAAGGTTGCATCGCTGATTCCTCCTTACCACCTCATCACCATTGCACAATTTGTGAAGCTGTATACTCATACCTCTCAATGGTGTGTCATCTCCATCAACTTTGGCTTGTACTATTGGAACAACTGCCTTGTCTGATTCCACGGTCTTGTCCAAAAATCGAGTACGCGGAAATTGCTTAAAAACCTCCCAACGAGATGTGTCAAGTGTGATGCCCTTTGCGCGCCGTTCTTCACGCCACCAACCAGCCACCTGCGTATCCACACGCCGATGGGCAAGTACAAATTCAGTAAAACCGCCAAACTTGCTATCACGCGCATGACATTGTGCAAAGCCACGCTCCATGTGAGATTCCCAAGACTCATACTCTGCGAACTTTGCAGCACTGTTCAAACTCCACGTGATTTTAGTTGCATCATACCGAAAACCAGCCAAGATCTCTAAATAGTCACTGTATATATCGTCCGCTTTGTCAGTCAAACGGACAGGCCGTGATAAACTCATACCTGAATATTGCTAGTCACGACAGAAAAAGTACACCAAAAAGTTGTTCCAAACGGACCCCAAAACGCAGGTATGTTATGAATCTGTGGAACCAATGCGAGGGACCAAAGTGAGACCTATTCCTTTCAGTTTCTGGAGCGGTAGCGACACAGCAGTATCGCTGCAGCGACCCACAGCAGTTTCAGTTTCTGGAGCCGTGCGCTCGGCGCACGATCAGGCGCGGAACGAGAAGACCGGGCTGTCGCTCCACCACAGAGTATGTCTGGGGTGTGGCGTCGTTGGATGGTTAGCGACAGAGTTCTCCCACGCGCGGCTGACGCGGGACTAGCCGGGCGCAGCGATCGAGCGGAGCCGATCGATGCCAGACTGCCCGGCGCCCGAGCGAATACGAGCGGCGCGCCTGGCGCTCGAGGCGGCTGGAAGCCTGGGCGATGATGGGCCGGCCCACGCCCTCGCGAGCGCGGGGCTAGCGATGGGGCGAGACTCGCGAGTCGCGAGCGAGGCAGCGCTCGACCCCAGACGCTCTCTGCGCTGGGGCGAGACAGGCGCTGGTGTCTTTGTTTTTTTTAAAAAAAAAAACTTACTCGATGCCTCAATCTGATCTGAAACAAACCCAGGGACTTCTCGATCTGATCTGGTACTTGCACGTCTTGGACTCTAGCAGGATCGGATCTGGTACTTGGCTCGATCTACTTTTTTTTGTCTCTTCAAGCCTGGCAGGATCGGATCTGGTACTTGGCTCGATCTGGTACTTGGATCGGATCTGGTACTTGCACGTCGTGGACTCTGGCATGAGCTCAACGACGAGAATCAGAGGAATTGAGGCGCATGCGATCCCAATCTCCTGCTGTCCATGATGAAGAACCTTGCAGATCAATCGAGGAAACACTCCGATCTAAAAGCAGCAGACTTCTTGCCGTTCTAAAATCTGCCTGGTAAGACCAATCCGCAACTAATCTGATCTCAATCGCCTTGGGAGTTGTAGGCTTGTAGGACGATGGAAAAGATGATACGGATTGTTTGCTGCTTCTTTCTTGATCAGTACCACCACGCAACCAATCTGAACATTTTCTCTTGTTCCTGATCGCCACGGAACAAACCCAATCTAACCGAATCAATCTCCACCGAATCGAGAACTCGTCGATTTGAAAACTGCTCGAGGAAAGAATAATCTGAAGATCAACATAAAACACTCGCGGTGATCAACCCAGTAAACTGATACCACATGATAAGGATCACGCCGGTGATCCTATGAGTTTTGTCCCGATCTTTCACAGCGAGTCTACCCGGATAGAAATCTTCCAATAACGCGAAGAACGTCACCTGAAGAAGAGGAACGAATCCAGCAAGCAACGTGAAGAGAATCAACACGCCTCAAACCTGGGCCTGATAATCCTTGATGAACACAAGAACCTTCACAGCAATGTATTTAATAAACACGGCAGCGCCGTTTCCCCGGAGGGATGATACACGGTGGAGCACACGATAGTTTTAGACTAAACAACTGAACTCCCCTAAACCCTAGACTGCTGGCCTCCTTATATAGATGGTCAGAAAACTGTTGGGCTTAGACAGGCCCAAACCCAAAACACAAATAAAACTAAGTGTCCCATAACATGACCTAGCACACAGAATAACATAAGCAGATATGTAAATTGCTGACACAACCTTAGGCTAAATTATTTCATATCGTAGGTCGTCCTGGCGTGCCAATCAGCAATGAGCTTCCCTCATCTTGGTGGAGTCCTGAAATTGGGCTTCACCTCCTCCTTCGTGCCCATATCACTATCACACGACAACCAGGGTGTATGGTGGGGCTTGGTATGGATACCTAACTACACCAAAGTACAAGTCCTAGTGCTGATCGTATGACAAAGAACCCACGGAAACGCACACGATGGAGATAAATGGGGCAATGCAACTCTGAAAATGAGCTCAAAAAGTTGAGGTATGTCGGAGGAACGCTCGATGTTGCAAAGCACAAGAGAGACGCTAGCAATGGCTAAACGAAAATGGGCACAAGATTGCGAAACAGAGCAGCCCGTAGAGCACTAAGCACGCTAGTCTCGTAGGATGGTTCTAGACACCAAGAAAGGTTTACTAAAGGCTGACAAAGAAAAGGGACAATATGTGGACTCAGAAAAAGGCAAAGGCAAAGAGAATAGGAAAAAGATTTTTTTTTATATTAGCTCACGCTAGAGCACAGAAACGTGCTGAGGTCCAGCGCGAAGAACAAAGGCAGCGATCCAATTTTTTTTTACTGAATCAAATTGGGATCAAAATAGCCTAAGTGGGCTTGGGCCTGCTGGGGCTGAGGAGCGCTCGAGGGCAGGCAAGCAGCGATCGTGCCTCGCTCCCAGCGCGCTCGAGCGCAGAGGGCGTCTGCGGTCACGCGCGAGGCCCTGGCGATACGTACCTCCGCAGCGATTCGAGCTCGCGCTCGACCACAGAGTCGGTCTGAGGTCGGGCGAGCGGGCGCCTGTCTTTTTTTTTTTAAGATTTCCGATCAGATCTGGTAGTGCTCGATCAAGTACTTCTTGTGAAGAACAACGTTCACAGCCGCCGGCTTATGGAGATCAAACAGGGATCAAACGAAGACGAAATCTGCGACGAAGATACAGAAAAGAACAAGGGTCCTAGACTCCTACGTATTGGATGAAAAGATACGCGAAAAGACGATCAGCGACTAAAACCAGTACCTCGATGCAATCTAGGCTATGGCGAAACTAAGAACCCTAATTTTTTGTGTGGCTTTTTCTGTATAGGACAAAAACAAAAACGAGTCTAAGGGGATGAATTGCTCACCGAGTAAACTCTGGAGCTCTGATACCAAGATGATAAGGGGGTTGCCCGATCTTCTCAGTGAGCCGATGTAGATGGATGATAACTTGGTGGATAATCTGTGAGACGCACATGAACTCTCCGGCTGTTCCCCTGTTGCCAATGCAACAGATCTTCAACCCTATTGATATTCGAGACACCACACACCTGCGCACGTAGCCGCCGACCACGAAGCGGTCCTGCAATCTCCTAATTCCCAATGGAACAGCAGATCACACTTGAATTCTCAGTAGCAAAACTCCAGATCGAAACAAAATTTGGAGTGGGGTAGATATTCCGAGCGAAACACAGAGGAATATATGATTTCAGAGGAAAGCTTACAAGCAATTTCGTTCTGATGTTTGGGGGTAATCTAAACATAGTCTAAACAACACAAGGGGGCGCCCCAGGGATACTTAAAGGGGTTAGGGCGTCCTGGGCAAAGACCTGGCCCAAAACCAACCTATTTTGGGCCCAAACGGACTCGGTTCGACTCAAACTGGTACATACCGACCCATATATGGGTTCGGCATCTTTTGGCATGCAGGCCATGAGTGTGGCGCGCCATAGACTCGTAGACATCGCGTCGAAGGCTGTCCTAGCGTGCCATCTTGTTCTCTCTCTCTCATGTAGACTTGATGTTCTGGTGATCTCCGGGTGCGCCTGCCTCCCTCTCCTCCCTCGCGCACTTGATCTCCAAGTCTTGCTCATCTCGCTGCGACGCGTCTCCTCCTCGTGCAATGCTTGTGTTATCAACAAACCTAATCATACATAGATGCATAGACTTAGGTAGTATAAAGCTCTCATTAAATAAAACATCAGGTTCAATTAAGAGTGAGTTCACCTGTTGTTCCAATAGCTTTGCACGTGCTCTTGTAATTGGTCCAATCCTAATCTCGTTGGACTTCTTCGCAGCAACATCTTCATCATCAATAAGAGCAGGAGATAATGGTGGTGTAATAGGGATGTCCTCATCAGCTTTCCTCTGAAATCATATATTCCTCTGTGTTTCGCTCGGAATATCTACCCCACTCCAAGTTTGTTTTGATCTGGAGTTTTTCTACTAACAATTCAAGTGTGATCAGTTGTTCCATTAGGAATTAGGAGATTGCAGAACCGCTTCGTGGTCGGCGGCTACGTGCGCAGGTGTGTGGTGTCTCGAATATCCATAGGGTTGAAGATCTGTTGCATTGGCAACGGTGGAACAGCCGGAGAGTACGTGATGCGGGTGGCCTTTGGACCTCACAACATCATGTGCGTCAACAATCAAGTCCAACATCATCGAGACATGGAAGAGAAGGAAGAAGAAGAACAACCGGAAAGAAGCTTGGAAGCGCTGCTATAGCCGGACTGCCCGAGTCAGCTACATCTTGGCCTTGAAGCCACCTATGTTATCTTTCTCCCTAGTGACCAAACTACCCCTAGCTCGTGGCTGCCTATATATATGGCTCCCCCTCCCCTAGAGATAAGATAGAGATGAATTAAGATAAGAATTGGCATGATGCCTTCTCCCTTGTGGGAACCCAACTAGATCTACATCTAGAAATCACCCTCTTTGTTTGGGATCTCTTCTATTTGGGGAATTCTACCTTGATTTGGATCTCTTGCATACAAGAGTGTGTAATTCTATCCAATTGATTGGTCTCTTCCCCACTTGGAATTCTATCCCTTGCAAGTCAATCTCTCATAAGGAATTCTACTCTTGGAGTCTCTTCCTTGTGATTCTATTGAGTTGGTGAATCAGGCCAACGAGGACAACCGGTGTGTATCTTGTGTGTGTGTTTGCCTTCAATTTGGTCATCGTGTTTGTCGTGTTCATCGTGTTCTTCGTGTTCATCCTCGTTTCCCGCCACAAATCTCGTGAATCCGTGAAGATCGGGCCACACCCAAGGGGTCACCCCTCATCATATGGTATCAGCAGCTTTTGGTTGCCACGGATTTACTCTCGTTTGTGATTTCCACCATAAATTTCGAAAATCCAAAAAATAGCCCCAAAATTGCCTCAAATTTTGATCTCTGGATTTGTTGAGTTTTTTGTGGTTTTGATCCATAGATTTGTTGTCTTGGGTGTTGATCTACAATTCCACAAATTTTCTAGCCCCAATTCCTCGTATTTCTCTCAGAATCGACGATTTTCTCTTCCAATTTCCGCCCAAATCGACGAACAGCTCGCGCAGAATTTCTCGAAAAAGTGCGAACCAGCTAAAGGCGTCCCTCGGACCGGCTAAAGCCGTCCTACAGCCCGGCTAAAGCCGGCCCACTACTCCATCGCGCAGGTCAACGCCGCCTCGCTCCTTCGCTCTGCCTCGCTCGATCCGTTCCTCTGCTCGCAGCGCGCCTCCAGCTCGGCCATGCTCCTCCACACGCGCGCAGCTTCTTTCCGCCACTCAGCCGCGCGCCTGCCCCCGCTAGCTTCCAGCTTTGTCTCGACCTAGCCTCGCTCCGCACCCACCCCACGCCCCAACCCCGCACCCGCCTGCAGCTCGCATGCACACGCCCCGCATCGCCTCGCACGCAGCCGCCTCGCTCCCTACGCGCGCGCGCTCCCGCTCGCTACTTGCTACGCGTGCCCCCGCCCAGCGACTCCCCCGCCTTCCCAGCACTCCCGCCGCCGCCAGCTGCTCGCATCGCCCAGCAGGCCACCTCACCCGCCCAGCGCATCCTCTGCGCACGCAGCCGGCCGCCACTCCTCCTCTGCCCCAAGCCCAAACACGCTGCCCCCCCACGTCCGAGCTCTACCACCGCTTGGCCAGATTTTGCAGCCCCCGCGCCTCGCACGAAGTCCCGCCAGCTTGACCACCACGATCGGAAATAGCCGGCCATCAAACCGGCTAAAGCCGGTGTACATCGGCCTACATACTCCTTTGACAACAGTTTGACTCCATTTTAACACCATAATACCCCTTTTGACATCTATTTGACCCATTGACATTAAAATCTGGCATTATCTTGACACAAATTTTGACAACTTTTGTGAGTCCAATTTGTCCCAAATTTTCGGACATTAACGTGTGTGTTCGGATTTGGGTTTTTGCGTGCCTTGTTCGTGCCAAGTAATAACGCGCCTACATCAACATCACGACGACGGCATCGGCGCACCGGAACTCCGACTAGTCTTTTGACTCCATCTTCATCGACATCGCCGCAAGTTGTGTGTTTTGACACCGCCTAACCTTTGCATAGGTATAACTTGCACCACCTTTGTAACCACTTTTCTTCCTTTGTGTACCTATCCTATTGAGAGTGGCTTTTCGAGTGTTGTGAAGCATTGCACTAAGTGTTCACGACCGTGAGAGGGTTTGTGTGTGTGCCTAAGTTGAGCAAAGCTCCGAAGCAAGCTCGGTGAGAAAGATACACAAAAGAAGAAATAGCCATTGTGTGACATACATAGATAGCAAATAAGCTTTTAAGCATAGAAACAACAAAAATCCAAAAAGAGTGTGTGTTCCACCGATACAAAGGAGTTCAAAGCTTGTAAGCAAAAAGAGAGAAAAGAGAAGAGTGGCATCTTATGCAAATCTTGTTGATTCTTTCTTATGCAACCAAGCTACGGTCTCTCTTGTGTTGGCGTGACACCGAGCTAATAGTCTTCGTTAGGACCATTTTGTTTCTTGCTCACTTCCTTGGTCACGCTAACCCCGTTATATCTTTTCGTGTCTATTTCCGTGTTTCCTTGACGTAGATCATTGTTCTTGACATTTGCCTTTGGATTTTACCCACATTTGACAATACACTTCTCTTTTGATCATTTTCGTTTGGCATTTCCACTTTTCTTACCCATCCACTATATAGCCTTTTGCGTGTGTTCTAACTTGTGCACCACGGTTGTCCTTTCGGTGTTTCATCCATTCAATAGTTTCTACGGGAAGTGATCTAATTGTAGTTTTCTAACCCCCACCACTTTTACATACATATATCTTGCCTTGTGTGAGCAATGTCTAGGGGCAACGGAAGCTATCATGGAAAGTTCACGGAGGACTACATCGACGACAACTTCGACTACATGAGCAAGGTGGACAAGAAACGCTACATCGACGACAACTTTGACTACATGAGCAAGGTGGACAACAAACGCTACATCGCCGACAACTTCGACTACATGAGCAAGGTGGACAAGAAACACTACATCGACAACAACTTCGACTACATGAGCAAGGTGGACAATAAACGCTACATCAACGACAACTTTGGCTACATGAGCAAGGTGTCCAAGGAACAATACATCGACAACTCCTTCGACTACGACAAGCGTGCATGGGCACATCAAGATACCCGAGACCATCACATAAGTCAACCAGCACAAAGCCAACATGATTTACCTCGTCAACGCATACATGAAAGGAAGCGTGCCGAGGCTCGTGAACGTCCCAAACAAGAACATCATGAAGCGCCCAAATATCTAGATGCTTGGTGTACTTGGTGTACATCGGCTCATCGCACAAGGTTGAGCTCATCAAGGTCTTCTTCACGCTCCAATCATGTGGGTGACCATGAGCGTCGTAGCCAATCTCAAGAGCATCGTGCAAACCACAAACAACCTACATGGTGTCCATGCCTTGAAGAGACCATTTACGAGAACGTCCATGACAACTCCTCGAGGAGGACCACCACAAGAGCTCCAAGATTACCAAGTCATGAGATGTCCTACCATGATGCGACGTTATCTCCAATGGTATCTCCCATACCACATGCCACCAACGTAACGGCTCCTACAAGACGGTCTCATCGCCACGAGAAGCATTCCAAGGCTCATGATCATCACCATCAAAGCCATCATGAACATCCGCAACAAGATCAAGAACAACCACAACAAGCGGCACATCAACCTCAAGGCCAACCACATCATGGTGCCCCACCTATGGAGACTCAAGATCGGAACCAAGCACACCAAGATCAAGATGGCAAACCTAAAGACCCTTGGCTTGAAAAGTTCCACGCCGAACGCGCCGCCATGAACAAAAAGCTCGACGACTCGCACGCAAGGCTTGACGCAAAAATGGTGCAACTCATGTCATCGGTCGACAACTTCGTGCTCCAACGTCACCGCTCAAGGTCGCATTCATCAAGATCTTCTTCCCGCTCCAACCATGGGAGTCACCATGAGCGCCATCGACAACCTCACCCTCAAGAGCATCGCGCAAACCAACAACCACATATTGATAGCCTTTGTGAGAGGACCAAACCTATACCACGCAAGGATGAGATCCACATACACATTGAGAGCAAGAATGATACACCACATGAGTTGAGTGAGGACATTTTGCTTTCTAACAACTTAACCTCTACTCCTCTTGTGTTGTCTTCTTCTTTGCTAGGTTGCTCGGATAATGATGACGTCCAATCCATAGAGGTGAGGGACTCCACTATAGGTGAGATGAGTGAATCCACTATACATGAGATGAGTGATTCCACTATATGTGAGATGAGTGAATCCACTATACGTGAGATGAGTGATTCCACTATATGTGAGAGTGAGTGCTTCCACTTTGAGAGCATGAGTGATACACCGAGTGCGACAAGAGTGGTAGTTGATAGGTCAAGTGAGGCCATTTCGATTTCTAACAACTTACCCTCTACCTTGAGTGTGTTTTCTAATGTTGCAATAGATCCCATGGATGAAGCGACGCCAACCTTGGAAAAGATGTACATGGTGCATACACTTGATGATAATACACCATGCTTAGAAGATGATGAGCATGTCGACCACATGGAGCTACCTACTTCCACAACACCTACCTCAAAGGAGTGCGACTACAAAGGTAACAACATAGGTGTTGGTGATGCCAAGATTCCCATGAAGATGCTAAGCTATGAGTGCTTAAAGTTATCTCCTATTGCATGCAATATGTTGAACAATTGCTCTTTCCCATATATTGCCTGCAATGATGACAATGATACTTTGGTTGTGACAACCTTGCCGAATATATGCTCTTTCCCTAGGTTTGTCGACAACAAGGATAAAATTGTGAACATGTTTTGTGCCCAATGCTTACAATATTCTTCCATTAATGCAACCAAAATGTTGAACACTTGCTCTTTCAAATGCTTGGTTTGCAATAATGTTAATATGTTTGACAATGAGTTGGCCCCCATAGCTATCTCAAATAATGAAGATTTTGCATTTGCGCATGATAAGCATGTTTTCACACATTCTTTGCATATTCACCATGAATATTATGATATCTTGCTTGATGCTAATGGTAATTTGCAAACAAAGAGATACATCATGATGGATGATGTATTCATCTACCATGCACACACGTTGTTTTTGCTATCTTTGGTGTGTGTAGGTCCGCGGACAATAACGTCAACTTCGATTGAGCACGAATTGGCGAAAAGAGCTCTTGAGAGCATAATACTTGTGAGTTCAAACTCAAACTCCGCTCGCATACCCTTAACATGCTATGCATCAAACATGTTGAAAAATTTCTCTTCCATATGGTTTCTTTGCAAGCATGTTAATGACTTTTGTGCCACTTGTGACAATCATGCTCCCATGATATTGAACTTTGATGCTTTGTGTGTTGCAACATACATGTTGAATGATTTCTCCTTCTCTTGTTTTGTGTGCAACCACATTGCTATATTGGTCATGACTTGTGACATGTGTTACCATTTTGAGTTCATTGGTGTTGCATACAACAAATTGAATAATTGCTCTTTCTTTTGGTTGGGATGCATAACCACTTGTGATAATGATATCTTCTTCTACTATTGGATGAATATGACTTGTGTTGCAACAAACTCGATGAAAACTTGTTCTTTCCTATGGTTTGTTTGCACACATGTTGATGATGATTTTGACATCTTGCCGTATGTGTTTTTGCAAAACTCTCCTCTTATTGCTTCAAGGATGTTGACTACTTGCTCTTTCCAAAGCCTTGAGGGCAATACTACGCATGTCTTTCAACATGAGATGGACACCATGGTCTTCTCAAATTTTGATGGAGTTTTTGTGTTCCCACATTTGGAAGATGTTCAAACAATTTGCTTACACATAGACCTTGCATATACATTCCCTTTATTATACTTGTGTTGTGCTAATGGTGTTGTGAACAAGAATGGACATGTCCTTGATGATATGGTCCCCTATCACGCACACACATACTTTGCTTGGTCTTTGTTGTGCGTAGGTACATATGGATATTCTTGGTGGATGCGCTCCCGCACGTGGTTTCAATCAAAAACTTCTACAACGCGAGCACATCAACAACTTAGTAAGGTGACCTCCTTCTACTCACGAACTCATGCCATAAATTCTAAGAATTGGCTACCCTTTGAGTGTTGTTTCTCTTTGCTTGTGACCTTTGTAGGCCTCATGGAAGGTGAAGGAACATTCAAGAGTTGCCAAACCAATCTTCGCAAGAACGACCACATGGTGCACTCCAAGTACAATCGCCTACATCTACCTCCCCTACATGATGATGTTGAGTCAACGTCAAGGACGACGTTCTTTGAAGCGGGAGGAGATGATGCGGGGTGGCCTTTGGACCTCACAACATCATGTGCGTCAACAATCAAGTCCGACATTATTGAGGCGTGGAAGAGAAGGAAGAAGAAGAACAACCGGAAAGAAGTTGGAAGCGCCGCAAGAAGAGGTTGCGGCTGAAGCTGGACCGGCTTAAGCCGGCCCCACCGGCTAAAGCCGGACTAAACATCGGCTATAGCCGGACTGCCCGAGTCAGCTACATCTTGGCCTTGAAGCCACCTATGTTATTTTTCTTCCTAGTGACCAAACTACCCCTAGCTCGTGGCTGCCTATATATATGGCTCCCCCTCCCCTAGAGATAAGATAGAGATGAATTAAGATAAGAATTGGCATGATGCCTTCTCCCTTGTGGGAACCTAACTAGATCTACATCTAGAAATCACCCTCTTTGTTTGGGATCTCTTCTATTTGGGGAATTCTACCTTGATTTGGATCTCTTGTATACAAGAGTGTGTAATTCTATCCAATTGATTGGTCTCTTCCCCACTTGGAATTCTATCCCTTGCAAGTCAATCTCTCATAAGGAATTCTACTCTTGGAGTCTCTTCCTTGTGATTCTATTGAGTTGGTGAATCGGGCCAACGAGGACAACTGGTGTGTATCTTGTGTGTGTGTGTTTGCCTTCAATTTGGTCATCGTGTTCATCATGTTCATCATGTTCTTCGTGTTCATCCTCGTTTCCCGCCATAAATCTCGTGAATCCGTGAAGATCGGGCCACACCCAAGCGGTCACCCCTCATCATATGGTATCAGCAGCTTTTGGTTGCCACGGATTTACTCTCGTTTTTGATTTCCACCATAAATTTTGAAAATCCAAAAAATAGCCCCAAAATTGCCTCGAATTTTGATCTCTGGATTTGTTGAGTTTTTTGTGGTTTTGATCCATAGATTTGTTGTCTTGGGTGTCGATCTACAATTCCACAAATTTGTTTAAAATGGTGGTCATTTTAGTGATTTGGTTAAATTTGAAGGTAGCAAGTGGTTTCACTCCAAAAACTTCAAGTGGTTTCACTCCAAAATCATTTTTAGAATTCAAATGGCGGTCGAATTAGTGATTTGGTTAAATTTGATGGTAGCAAGTGTGTGCACGTTTCAAATTTGAAAACTTCTGGTTCCAGATTGTTCTACGTGTTCTGAGGAATCCAAAGACTATAAAATTGTAGAAATTGGATCTACAGAACATTTTCTATGATTTATTTGGTGCAAACAGGCACTTTTTGCCATTTGAAATTCATTTCAAAACTTTGTACAGTAACACCAAGATATTACTGAATGATTGGGTTCTACACATTGCATGGATTTCAGGGATATATTATTTGCTATTTTTGGATCTGTGGTTCAGAAAATATGAATTTTGCAAGTTTTGAGCTATTTGAACTCTAATTGAATCTATTTGAATCTGGGTTTGACACGTGGCTGTGTCCTATTGGCTTATACCGATTCGGTTGGATCAATGATTTAGGCCATAGGATTTCAAGTGGACTGTGTGGCTGGAATCAATCCGTACCAGTTCAGTTAAGTGGTATGTTCTGGACCATTGGATCAAGATCTATAGGACGAAGAGAGGGAGGGAGAAGGAACGTCACCGGCTTGGGTTCCGGCGACAAATTTCTGGCGAGGGCGGCTCGGGACTGGTCGGCGACGACGCTCTGGTGATCTCTGGTGGTGATGAACTTGACGAAGACACGCGGGAGAGGATGGCGAAGACGATGGTATGGTTGGCGTGCTCGAGTGCGTCCTGGGTCGACGTAGGGATCCCGCTGGAGATTATGCAGGGAGACGACGGCGTAGGGTGATGATGGAGAGCTCGTTTTCCTGCGGATTAGCACCGGGCAAGCATGTTAGGCGACGCGCCAGAGAACAGGAGAAAGATGGTATCTCGAGAGAGGGCGCCTAGGTGTTCTACCGCACTAGAATCGGCAGAAAACAACGGCGGGGCTTGCGGACTCCAGCGAGTAATTGCCACTACCTGGCGGCGGGTTTCGAGAGAGAAATGATGGGGAAACAGAGAGGGAAAGGAGGGGGGGTAAGGGGGCATCGTCGCAGGGCAGTTAGGGCTCTGGGAGGAGAGGGGGAAGTTGGGAGGAACGTGGGCGGCTCGGCAGGCGCGGGAGGTTAGGGATGAATCCTGACAGTGGGGTCGGGGTGTCAGGCTGATAGGTAGGCTCCACGTCTCATTTGGGGAAAGGAGAGAGGGGACATACCATTTCAGATTTCAGTTGGTGGGCCACCACGGTTGGGCCGGACTGGGCTGCCTCGGTCCAGTTCCTTTTCTCTTTTTTTCTTCGTCTTTCTTTTATTCTTTTCTGTTTCCTTAATTCCTTTGTAACTTTTGCATTTTGATTCAGAATTATTTCAAACCAACTTGTAGAATTTTCTACAATTCAGCACAACATTGTAAAACTGTAAGAAACCACTTTTGAATCCCAAAAATAAATTTTGGCAGCAAGGTATGCATTTGCTTCCTAGGTTTCTTTGCATACCTTCATAAATGGAAAATAAGGTTTTTAAAATAATTCTTTCAAATCAGGGAAACACTTTATGAGATTTTGAAATTCATTTTCGAACACCTTGTTGGTAATGAATACCTTCTTTTATATAAATCATTCTGTAAATATCCCTTTGCAAGATAGCTTGCATAAGTTTGAATAAACACAAAATAGTATTTTGAAATTATAATTTCTCAAAAGAGTCCTTCAAGGATTGATATAAAATTTGTAATAGTTTTTCTAACAGGCATTTGAATATGGGATATTTATAAGAAACTCTTTTATAAAATGGAAACCTTGGAAGTGAAAAATTTGATTTGAAGGTTTAATAAATCTTTAGAGAAAGTATTTAATTAAACTCCAAAAAGTTTTTATTCCCTGTGATTTTTCAATCAACAAAGACAAAACAATTTTTTTTATTCCAAAATTTGATAAAAACTTGGGATATTACAATTGGATTCATTCCAAAATCATTTTTAGAATTCTATTTATGATGAAAGTAGTGATTTTGGATAGATTTGAATGTACCAAGTTTGTGCATGTACCAACTTTGGTGTTTCTTGATTCTAAAATGTTCTACATGTTCTAAGGAATCCATAGACTACAAATTTGTTATTTTTGGATGACCAGACCAAAAGATATGAATTAATTGGTGCTAACATGCAATTTAAACCATTTAAATTTTGGTTCAAAACTTTGTACAGTACCCAGGTAATATTTTTGCATATTTGGATTCTACACATTTTTGGGATTCCAAGGACATATTATTTTCTATTTTTGGGTCTGTAGAACTAATGATATGAATTTTTAAAGTTTAGGTAAAAATCTGTATTTATTTCTAAATAGAAATTCTATTTGATAGAGGGGCTGGACACGTGGTTGCTATTGATTGGAGCATACCGGTTTGGTTTCAGGGCTAACATGAGCGCTTGGATCTACAAATTGGACGGCTCAGATCGCGCATGGACCAGGGCTCACCAGGGTTTGAACGGTGGGTCACCGGCGAGGAGAAAGACGGTGGCAGCGGCACGGTCTTCGACAGCGTGGTTGTTCCCAAGGTCCCGGAGGCTGACGGTGATGCGTACGGGGCACAGTGGTGCTCTACGGGCGCGTGTGCTTGATCAGCGGTTCACGCTGTGGACTCCTGCGATGTCTGCGGGCGGACGGAGGAACTTCGGATGGAGGCAGCTCGGACGTGGATCCCGATGTCATTTCTCTGCACGTAAGAACAAGGAGAATGGCTGAGGAGATGCGCACAAGAGAGGGAACAATAAAGGGCAAAGAATCAGCGGCATTTGCTCACGGACTCGATGGTGAAGATGCGAATACGGCGGCGGACGTGCGTGACTCTGACAAGCAATCAAGGCATCCCTGAGGCGTCTCGATTGCGGGAATTTGGGGAAGAAGAAGATAAGGTGTGGGGGAACGACAAGGTGGCGATACAGGGCCGGTTGTGTTCTGGGGAGCGAGGGGGAAGTGGAGCGACATGGGCACAGTTGTGGGCGTGGGCGGTTTGGAGGAGGGAGAAGGATCTGCAGTGTGTCCCAGCCATCGCGTAAAAAAATAAAGAAAAGGTAAAAGGAAAAGGGAGAGGAGGAGAGGGGCCGTAGGAGGGCTACTACGGTTGGGATGGTTGGGCCGGTCTGCTTGGCTATTGCATTGCTGGGCCCCGGGCGTGGTCCAGTTGGGCTGCTGCTCTGTTTTTTTTTTCTATTTTTGTTTTTTGTTTTGTTTTATAACTTTAACATTTGGATACCAAATGCATTCAAACAAGTTTCTAATTTTTTTGTAAAATTCAACACTACAATCTAAAACAGTGAGACATTTCCATGATAAAATAGAGGTTCCTCAAAACTTTATAAATTTGGCCAAAATACTTTATTGCAATAATGCAAAGTTGGTTAGGGTTTTTAACATAAACTCTTTTAAATTCGGTGAATAAACTCCAATAAAATAACATCTGAATTTTATTTTAAAACATACTTTTGAATTGCAAAATTTATTTGGTATTAAACCTTTTGTAAATAATTCCTTTCCAAGGATGTTTGCATAGAATTTGAATAAATGCAAAATAGGATTAGGGTTTTCAAAATAATTCTTTGAAATCAGGGAAAAATACCTTATGATATTTTGAAATTCATTTTCAAACACCTTGTTGGTAATGCATACCTTTTCTATATGAATCATTTGTAAAAATTCCCTTGCAAAATAGCTTGCATAGGTTTGAACAAATACTAAATAGTATTTTGAAATTCCATTTCCTCAAAACAAGAAATTCCTTCGAGGAATAATAGAAAGTTTTGAAATAGTTTTTGTAATAAAGTTTTTAATTAAACTCAAAAGTTGTAAAACCCTATGATTTTTTTAATCAACAGAAACAAAACAATTTTTTTTTCCAAATTTCGATAAAAACTTGGGATGTTACATGTGCTGGGCTTATCACGGATCCGCTGTCCAAAGCACTTTGGGCCAAGGAAGAAGGATGTCTGAGACTTGGCGATCTCGTTTAGGTGGGTACGCCCGTCATTGGGCTTCTGATCTTGCGGATCTTTTTGGGAGGCGCGTGACCTGGCTGGGCCGCCCCCGCCACCGCCGCCGCCATGGGGGCTGCTTGGTGGGGATGGTGAAGGGTCATGCCTTTTGCTATCGACGTCCTGCGATGGATCTCTATAGCTGTGACGGCTTCCCTTTGCTCTTCGTGGAGCTGGATCATCGTCATGGCGGCGGGAGCCTTACCCTTTGTCATTGCGGCGGCGTGAAGAGTGATGCGTATCCTTGTCGCCATTGCGGTGCACGCCGTAGTCATGGCAAGATTGTTCCCTTTGCTTGGATCCCCCGTCTCGACTGGTTTCTCATCGTGGCGGCTCGTCTCTGCGGCCAGCGTCACGGCTCCGTCCCCGCTTGCCATCGTTGTCGCGTATGACAATGCCTCCCTGAGGGATCTCGAATGTCTTATATTTTGGTTGCGGCATATTGGACTTATGGTGGGGTATGGCCTTGTCTTAGTGGTATCCATAAGCAGGATAATTCTTGTGAGGCGGTGATGGATTTCTTTGTTGGCCTTTGCCATGTGGCCTATCATCGGAGGATATTGGGATGACGTCTGCCCTGTTGCGAGCTTCTCTTCTTCGGGCCTCTGAGGATCCGGTATGACATTCGTTATCAAGGCGAGCACCATGATTCCCGTTACCCCGGGCCTTGGAGGCAGTACTAGATCGGCATAGCGCATCATCAGATTCGAGCTTTCATGATGATGTAGCCTTCTCCTGCTGCACTAATGCTTTGGTCATTAGTTTTACCGCCATCTCCAGGGGTGCCGGGCTTTGGTTATTTTCCAATAGATCCTTTGCAGCCACGATGTTCTCAATCGGAGTGGCCCTGACTTCATCGTGGTTCTTGTCCACGTATAGCGGATTCTTGATGTACATCCTAGCCAGCGTTTCCGCGGTTGGCACGGTGAACTCAAGGTTTCGTGCCAGCTGTGGGTCTTCGCTCTCATTTATCTGCTTCTGGATGAGAGTAGCGTACTTCTCCTCCATGTTTCTTATGCGTTTAAGCGTGTCTTGAGCTTGAGCAATGTCGCCCTCTAGCTTTTCGCCCATCTTCTCGACTCGCTTTGCCTCTTTAAGGATTTCTCGCCTCTTCTGCTCGAGATCGTTGACGTTTCTGACATAGTCAGGGGTGATTTGATCTCCTAGAGTTCCATAGACGACCTTGTCCATCGGGGTTGTGAAGTCTTCTGGCCGGTGCACCACGGGGACGGCAGGTTGCAGAGGCCTAGGTCCGCCCTGAATCTCGGGCAGTTGTTCCGTGGCGGGATCGGGGGCTGGAGGCGGGTTACCCTGCTCTTTGCTGGCATCTCCGTCATGGGCTGCCTAGGATGGCGGATCACCGGTTGCTTGCCTAGCGTCATCTCCCTTATTGGTCATGAACACCTGCTTCACGGGTGCTTGCTTCTCTTCTAATTCTTGCTAAGCTAATTCCGCCTCTATTCTTCTCATGGCAGCATCATAGTGATCAAAATCATAGCCTTTGCTATCCCAGTCATCCGATTCACCACTTTCGTTAAGTGCCTCTAGGATGGATTCACCTGGGCTATCATCTCCATTGGAGGCAGATCCCGCAGTGGTTCCTGTGAAAGCAACAAGGCAGTACCGCGGTGTCTCTAACGCCCTATTATTCATGGCGAATTCATAGCAGTCATCCACCACTTCCTCCACCTCTAGGGCGGGTTGGGTGGGATTGATTTTTAGATCCGATCTAGATAACTTCGAAAGTTCCAGATCAGATGATTCCTCCTCCGTATCCAGCTCGAAAGCGGTCCATTTGGGGGTTTCAGCCATACCAATCTGCCGGAAATCGGTTTTCGTGGCGGGGGTAGGGTCCATCTCTCCGATGAAGATGTGGATGTCTCTGATTGGAATGAAGGTAAATCGAGCAGGGTTTTCTCTAGCTAGCACCCAGAGGTTATCCGCTGGGACGATGGGGAAGCCGGAATCATAGAGGGGCGCCCGATTGCGACTGTGTCGCCGACGCCTGCGGAGGCGGATCCCGCCTGGATCCACGCTCCTGACGCGTTTTGCCCCATGGTGGGCGCCAACTGTCGTGGTTTCATCAACAGGTCTGCCTTAGGGGTAGGTGTATGGCGGTTTGTGGAAGGGGTTGAACATGGCGGAGCGATCTGGGGCGGTGGTAGCACGAGTTTACCCAGCTTCAGATCCCGCAACGGTGGCAAGACCCTACGTGCTACTATAAATCACTATATGGCAACAAGTGCTCGATTACAATGATGAGGTTGGCTGTTTCGCTATGCGATTGGCCGTATGTCTAATTCTATCTGCCTCGAGGGCTTCTCCATGCCGGCTTATAAAGGCACCTAGCATGAGCATCACGGTGGTACCAGAGCGGATACAATATGGAGTCCTAGACTAAGTCATATACAATGTCGTGTACTACAAGGCAACCCGCCGTGGGCTTGTCTCCGGATCCGCCATAAGCTCCTGCGTCCTGTACCACCATGGGCTTTCCAGCAACTGGGCCACCCGGTAGGCAATCTGCCATACCACCTCCATGGGCCACCCTGGCTTGCTGGTTTAGGACTACGTCGCTGGTATACCTATTTGGTATATCCCCAATAGAGCGAGCTACTGCCAAGAAAGCTTCTCTCGAGCCCCTTATGCCAGGCTTATCAGGGAAGAAGCTTGCCGCATCTACGTCGGCCGCGCCAAGCGAGGACCTAGTCCATCTGATGCTAGACATGAGCATTGGGGAAGCTACAATACCCACAGGGAGGAGGCCTTAGTTTACAAAGAAGGTCCCGCTTCAGGCTGGGGGCTGCGAGAACTTTGTCACCATCGGGGCAGGGCTTTCCCCCAAATAGGAAAGCACGCTCATCACCTTCCTGCGGGCAAACTTTGACATGTTCGCTTGGATACTGTCAGATATGCTCGGCATCCCCAGGGAGGTGATTGAGCACCACTTAGCCGTGTGCCCTCAGGCACACCCAGTGAAGTAGAAGACAAGGAAGCAAGTGCAAGAGAAACAAGACTTGATCGTCCAAGAGATTGAGAAGCTGAAGAAGGTGATGAGGACATCCCATCTATTGATACACCCGATGCGCCTACAGCGGAACACATACAAGGACCTATCACTCGAGCTCGTGCCAAGCAACTTAACTATCAGGTACTTTCGTTTCTTGGAACTCTTTCTCACATACATGAGAATATGATGCTGCGTAAATCAGATATGTTTGTTACTCTTAGGAATGATGGACCTAGCATGGATGAGAGGGACAAGCATTGGAGCATGATCGTGCATGGAGATGGCAGCAAGCGATTGAGGATGGAAGAAGATGCCACGAGTGGAGATTTCAGAACTTTGAAGCCACCATAATGAAGGATGAAGACTTGGACGAAATATACAAAGAGCTACTTCATAAATTTGTCCATAAATAAATATGGTGCTGCGTCACTTTTATTTTTGGGCCAGGCCCATGTAATTTTCGCAGCAAATAAGACAACCACTTTTAGGAGTCCGAATTTGAGGAGAAAATGCCTGTTAGGGTTCTGTTTGACCACCATACCCATGGCTGGTCGCACCCCTACCTTTTCCTCCTCAAATACCCCCCGTAGCCGTCATTAGAACTCGGATTTTGTTTAGACTAAAGTTAGCCATTGCTGCAACTACGAGCTCGACTTTTGAGGCTAATCGCCCAGAAGAAGACCGCCTATTCGGAATCCCACCTTTTGAATAAAGCATACATCTTTCATCCGCAATATCTTGATTGTCGTATTAGTTCTTACTTGTTCTCGATTTCAGGTAGGAATTAAGACACTCGCTGGTCAGGCTGATCATGCATCCGCAAGATCAGTAACTCCCGGAGATTGTCCTAGCGATTGCATTGGCGCACGAGCTTTGCACGTGTAGTCGGATCGTCAAGCACGAGCTCCACCCACCAAATCGACATATCAAGATCTCATCGAAAGATCGGACACCTTTGTCATATCAAGTGGTATCAGATTTCAGGTTGCTCGGAGAGATTTACTGTTTTCATAGTCTAGATTGCATCTGTGTTCATACCTATAAACCACAAAAAAGCCAAAAATACAGTTAGGGTTTAGATCATCTCGTCCCATAAACCATCCGAGCCTTTGCCTTCAACACCAAGCTCGACGCCAAGTTCCAGGAAGTCCTGGCCCGTTTACCACCATAGCCACAGCCGGGCGTCCATGTACCACGTGCTCGCTGTGTTCCTCTCGTACCGCCATCTATGGGTACCATTACAGCTGTGGAAGCTGCTGCGGCCGCTACGGAGGTGGCCACCCAGGATGGATATGCTGCTGACGAGGGGGAAAACGAGTTCAAAGATGAAAACGAGCTCGAGGAGTAAGAGGTCCAACAACCTGCACCTGGCCGTCCGCGGAAATACAACCGCAACGCTCGTCCACCTCCGTGTCCGGTACGTGATGATGAACATGTGGCCAAACTGAAATTAAATATTCCGCCATTTGAGGGTAGATATAATCCTGATGCATATCTCACTTGGGAATTAGAAGTAGAGCAACGTTTTGCATGTTTACGCTACCCTGAGCATTTGCGTGTTAGTGCTGCTACATGTGAATTTACAGATTTTGCTTCTATCTGGTGGTCTGAACATTGTAGAGTCAATCATGCTAATATTCCTGCTACTTGGCGTGGTCTAAAACATGCCATGCGTACTCGTTTTGTACCTCCACATTATCAACGGGACTTGCTTAAAAAATTAGCTCATTTAGAACAAGGCAAAAATTCCGTACAAGAATATTATCAAGAGTTACAAACGGGCATGATTCGTTGTGGTATTGTAGAGGATAATGAAGCTATGCTTGCATGTTTCTTTGGTGGTTTAAATAAGGAGATTCAGCATATTTTAGACTATAAGGAGTACAACACTATTACTCGTTTATTTCATCTTGCTTGCAAAGCTGAACTCGAAGTGCAGGATCGTCAACCATCATGGAGAAGACCTAATAATTCTGCAGGTCGTACTTCTTCATGGTCTGCACGCCAATCAGCTCCACCTTCTCGTGGGGATGCACCAGGCCCTTCCACCTCCAGGTATACCACTCCCACATCAAGAACGCCACCTGCTCCTGCTCCATCACCATCTGCTGGTCTGACACGGAGTTCTTCTTCCATGGCCTCCACGGGGAAGACTCGCGACATTCAACGTCGCAAATGTTTTGGATTTGGTCACATCGAAAAAGAATGTAGAACCAAATGTGTGATGGTGGTGCTTGAAGATGGCGAATATGACTCTGCGAGTGATTTTGATGATGATACATTGGCACTTATTGCTGCACGTGATGGTGCCAATTCTGATTCTGACAAGGAGATGGAGGTAATGGGAGCTGAAACTGCTGATCAATACAAGAGTTTAGTTGCACAACATGTGTTGAGTGTGCAATTGAGCAAAGCTGAGCATGATCAATGCCACAATTTGTTTCAAACAAGAGGCGTTGTTAAGGTGAGAGCTATCCGGATCATCATTGATGGAGGGAGTTGTAACAATCTGGCTAGTATTGACATGGTGGAGAAGCTTGCTCTCCCCACACGACAACGACCTCATCCCTATTACATTCAATGGTTTGAGAGCTCCCGTAAGCTCAAGGTAACAAGAACTGCACGCGTGCATTTTACTATTGGTACCTATTCAGATTTTGTTGATTGTGATGTTGTACCTATGCAAGCTTGTTCTTTGTTACTTGGTAGACCATGGCAATTTGATAGAGAATATGTACATAATGGTAAAACTTATCAGTATTCTCTTACACATGCTGGCAAGAAAACTAGACTTAAACCCATGACTCCGGAACAAATTTTGAAAGATGATCTTGCTAGAGCTAGTAGATTAAAAAACGAGGAAAAACATAAGAGTGAGAATCAGATTATTGCTGCAGATTTTGTACCCCCTAAGCATATTTCTAAATCTGATTCTAACCATGCTACTGAAATTCGTTTGAAGAATCCTTGTTTACTTACTAGCAAATCTGATCTTGCTGAACTTGATGTGAATATTACAACATGCTATGCCATTGTTTGCAAAGAAGTTATGTTTTCATTTGAGGATATGCCTCCTTCTTTGCCACGTGCGGTTGCTAACCTTTTGCAGGAATACATGGACATTTTCCCACAAGATGTTCCACCTGGACTTCCACCTATTCGTGGGATAGAACACCAAAGTGATTTGATTCGAGGAGCCTCGCTACCCAACCGTGCGCCATATCGCACCAATCCTGAAGAAACAAAAGAGATCCAATGACAAATCCAGAGTTTATTGGACAAAGGTTATATTCGTGAGTCTCTTAGTCCATGCGCTGTTCCTATTATTTTAGTACCTAAGAAAGATGGTTCTTCGCGCATGTGTACTGATTGTCGAGCTATTAATAATATTAGCATTCGATATCGTCACCCTATACCTCGTTTGGAGGACATGCTGGATGAGTTGAGTGGTTCTATTATGTTCTCTAAAGTTGATTTGTGTAGTGGTTAGCGCCAAATTCGTATGCAATTATGAGATGAATGGAAAACAGCTTTTAAAACTAAGTTTGGTTTATATGAGTGGTTAGTAATGCCGTTTGGTTTAACTAATGCACCTAGTACCTTTATGAGACTGATGAACGAAGTTTTACGTGCTTTTATTGGTCGTTTTGTGGTGGTCTATTTTGATGACATTCTCATATATAGCAAATCTTTAGAGGACCATTTGGATCATTTACGTGCTGTTTTCAAGGCTTTACGTGATGCACGTTTGTATGGTAATCTTGAGAAGTGCACCTTTTGCACAAATAGAGTTGCTTTTCTTGGTTATGTTGTTACAGAACAGGGAATTGAAGTTGATCCAGCCAAGATTGAAGCTATTGAGAATTGGCCGAAACCCAAGACGGTCGCACAAGTGAGGAGTTTTCTTGGCCTCGCTGGGTTTTATAGGCGCTTTGTCAAAGATTTTGGTTCTATTGCTGCGCCATTGAATGAGCTCACAAAGAAGGATGTGCCCTTTGTTTGGGGCGATGCACAACAAGAAGCTTTCTTGATACTGAAAGATAAGTTAACACATGCTCTATTACTCCAACTTCCTGATTTTAATAAGACGTTTGAACTTGAATGTGATGCTAGTGGAATTGCTTTGGGAGGTGTGTTATTACAAGAGGGCAAACCTGTAGCATATTTTAGTGAAAATTGAGTGGGCCTAGTCTGAACTATTCTACTTATGATAAAGAATTATATGCGCTGGTTCAGACATTAGAAACTTGGCAACATTATTTATGGCCTAAAGAATTTGTTATACATTCTGATCATGAATCTTTGAAGCATATTTGTAGTCAAGCAAAACTGAATTGTCGACATGCAAAGTGGGTTGAATTTATTGAATCTTTTCCTTATGTTATCAAACACAAAAGGGTAAAGATAATGTTATTGCTGATGCTTTATGGCGCCGCTATACTATGCTATCTTAGCTTGACTTCAAAAAATTTAGGTTGGAAACTATAAAGGAACAATACTTGCATGATGCTGAATTTAAAGATGTGTTGCAGAATTGTAGAGATGATAGAACATGGAACAAATTCATCCTTAATTGATAAAGATCAAACCGATGATCCTCGAGTTTTGTCCCGATCTTTCACAGCGAGTCTACCCGGATATAAATCTTCCAATAACGCGAAGAACGTCACCTGAAGAAGAGGAACGAATCCAGCAAGCAACGTGATGAAGATCACCACGCCTCAAACCTGAGCCTGATAATCCTTGATGAACACAAGAACCTTCACAACAATATATTTGATAAACACGGCAGCGCCGTTTCCCCGGAGGGATGATACATGGTGGAACACCACGCGATAGTTTAACTCTAAATTCTGAACTCCCTAAACCCTAACCTGCTGGCCTCCTTATATAGATGGCCAGAAAACTGTTGGGCTTGGACAGGCCCAAACCCAAAACACACATAAACTTAAGTGGCCCATAACATGACCTGACACACGAAATAACATAAACAGGTATATAAATTGCTGACACAACCTTAGACTAAATTATCTCATATCGTAGGTCGTCCTGGCGTGCCAATCTGCAATGAGCTTCCCTATCTTGGTGGAGACCTGAAATTGGGCTTCACCTCCTCCTTCGTGCCCATATCATCCTCCCCTCCTTCAAGAAGCGTTGTCCCCAACGCGTTAGGGTCTGCTCGAAAGGGTGGCAGAATATCAACAATAGCACCATGCATATTCGCCATCTTCAAGCCTTGCTTGCCTTCCTCACCACATCCTCCCTCTTGGCCTGCTCGACTTGATACAGCTCTAGGTGGTTGCACCTCTTTTCTTTGCCAAATAAACTTGTACTTAGGCGCCTCCACCTTCTTTTTCTCAATCCTTGCTGGAACCTTGCGTTGCTGAACATGAACTTGCTTAGCACGTCCCGGCAAAGTAGTAATGCCTGGGCCACACAACTGATGAACACGTCCATCCTTGCCTTTGTGCACATGTACTGCTACTCCAACAAAACGTTTTCGAGGTGTTCTCACAAAACTGTGGCTGACTACCCGCGGCACCATATGCACCGGAACAAGATCAGCACCACCATCATCGGTCTGAACACCCATGTCAACACGAACTGGAAGTGGAACACATGGAACACATGCTGACATATCCTTCCCTTCATCAATAAGAGGCTTGACTTCAACCGGCTTGTCACTAACAAGAACAACTGGCTTGTCATCTACAGGCTTGGCTGAAACATTATCACCATCGATGCTTTTCGCATCATGCTCCTCATGCTGCACCTTAGCTAGCCTTGATTGTGGCTTAGCTTTATGCAACTTCTCCTTGCGAACCACCAACACAACATCGGACTTGATTTGATCATCTCTCATAGGCTTCAAAGTCCGCTGTTTGCCATGATGCACGAAAGAATATGTATTTGCTCTCCCAGCATGCATAGCATTGCGATCATACTGCCAGGCACGTCCAAGTAACAGCCCACATACCTCCAATGGCAACACATCGCATTCCACCTCATCAACATAGTCATCAACTGTAAATGGCACACGCACTTTGTGAGTAATTCTCAGCATACCGCAGCTATTAACCCACTCAACATGCCTCGGTTCTGGAATACGCCATGTGGATAAACCCAAAGCCTCCACAACCGCCTTCCTAATGCCATTACAATAACTACCACTGTCAATCATCAACTTGCATGCTTTGCCTTTAATTATGCACTGCGTCTAAAATAAATTCCATCGTTGGCCTCTATCTGCTGTCATACAAGTCTCATCATGTACTCTTTTGAGTTGCATATTCAGCCCACTCAATGGTACAACCTGCTTCACGATATCCTTGACAACATCAGCCTTGACAACATCATCCGCTGACAATTCAGAATTCGTGGCTGCCACCTTGCTAACTGTCGGCAATGGAACAACTGTCAACTTCTCATAAGGAGTCACAGCTGTCGCGACCTTCGGTATAGGAACTATGCTCTTGCCAACATCCTCTAGCCCATGAACAAACTTGGGTGGCTGCTCTATTTCCTCCATATACGGTAACACGAAACCATCACGGAGAAATTTCTTGAAGTCCTCCCAAGTACAATCAAACTCATTTCTTCCAACCGCCTTACACCACCATCTGGTTACTTCAGTGTCCACACGCCGGTAAGCAAGACCATATCCATCATAGCTACGAAACTTGTCATTGTATGTGCGACATCGACGGAAACCCAGTTCCATGTGCCTTTCCCAATCGTGGTACTCCGCAATTGTCGCAAATTGATGTAAACACCAGCTAGGCTTGGATAGCGGCACTCCCTTCTTCATATCAAGATAATCATTGAAAACATCACTAGACTTCTTGCCGAGATAGCACCTATTGCCAAAAACATCTCCCGAAAAAGAAGCCATATTGTTACTATTTTGTCCCAACCGTCACTGATCCGAAAAATCTTGTGTTGCTCCTAGTAATCTGTCACACAAAAATCTGCAAAAATCCTGTACAAACTGAAGCAAAACAGTCGTAACTAGCTGACAGGGGCGAGCGAGGCAAACAGCAGACGCGGTCGCGCGAGGCGCCAGAGGGTAGACGCTCTCCGTCGTATGGCGAGCAGGAGCGATGTCCAGCGTGGCCGGGCGAATTGTTTCCTGCGGGCGCGATCCAGCAGTTGGGCCGGCCCACGCTGGAGAGGTCGAGCGCGAGGGCAGGATAGGGCGCCCTGGCGCGGGCGTCGATCGCTATCTTTTTTTTTCCGGATCGATCGGATCTGGCAGCCTGCAGATCGATAGGAAAACAATCCCTGAGCGATCCCTCGAGGTGCGAACGAGCGCGATGGGGGACAGACAGCTCCGCGCCCAGGCACGCACCCGCGATCCGTTTTTTTCTAGTTTTTGCAGCGATCGGATCTGAGACGTAGATGAGCCGATATCGCCAGGGGTCTCGATCCTCGATCGCCGATATCGCCAGGGGCCTCGAGCCTCGATCCTCGATCGCTGACACAGCCTCCGGGCTCCAGAGCGTGGGATTCTCTTCTTGCTTTTCTTGATCGGATCTGCCAAATGAAATTGGTGGGAATCTGTGATCCCACTCTGATCTGAATCAAGCCGCTGAAGAACAAACTGATCTGAAAACTGCCTCGAGGAACACTCCGCAGATCAAACAATTAATAAAAGAAACTCACTGTAATCAACCCAGTAATCTGATACCAGATGATAAGGATCAAACCGATGATCCTTGAGTTTTGTCCCGATCTTTCACAGCGAGTCTACCCGGATATAAATCTTCCAATAACGCGAAGAACGTCACCTGAAGAAGAGGAACGAATCCAGCAAGCAATGTCATGAAGATCACCACGCCTCAAACCTGAGCTTGATAATCCTTGATGAACACAAGAACCTTCATAGCAATATATTTGATAAACATGGCAGCGCCGTTTCCCCGGAGGGATGATACACGGTGGAACACCACGCGATAGTTTAACTCTAAATTCTGAACTCCCTAAACCCTAACCTGCTGGCCTCCTTATATAGATGGCCAGAAAACTATTGGGCTTGGACAGGCCCAAACCCAAAACACACATAAACTTAAGTGGCCCATAACATGACCTGACACATGAAATAACATAAACAGGTATATAAATTGTTGACACAACCTTAGACTAAATTATCTCATATCGTAGGTCGTCCTGGCGTGCCAATCTGCAATGAGCTTCCCTATCTTGGTGGAGACCTGAAATTGGGCTTCACCTCCTCCTTCGTGCCCATATCATTAATGATGGATTTGTGTTTCGTGCTAACAAACTATGCATCCCAGATGGTTCCGTTTGTCTTTTGTTGTTACAGGAGGCGCATGGAGGAGGATTAATGGGACACTTTGGTGTTAATAAGATAGAGGATGTTCTTGCTGCACACTTCTTTTGGCCACGCATGCGGTGAGATGTTGAGAGATTCGTGGCACGCTGCACTACTTGTCAAAAAGCTAAGTCTTGCCTTCATCCACATGGTTTATATATGCCACTTCCTGTTCCTAGTGTTCCCTGGGAGGATATTTTGATGGACTTTGTTTTGGGATTACCTCGTACACAGAAGGGGAGATGATAAGGGGTTTCCCGATCTTCTCAGTGAGCTGATGTAGATGGATGATAACTTGTAGGATAATCTATGAGACGCACACGAACTCTCCGGCTGTTCCCCCGTTGCCAATGCAACAGATCTTCAATCCTATGGATATTCGAGACACCACACACCTGCGCACGTAGCCGCCGACCACGAAGCGGTTCTGCAATCTCCTAATTCCCAATGGAACAGCAGATCACACTTGAATTCTCAGTAGCAAAACTCTAGATCGACACAAACTTGGAGTGGGGTAGATATTCCGAGCGAAACACAGAGGAATATATGATTTCAGAGGAAAGCTTACAAGCAATTTCGTTCTGATATTTGGGGGTAATCTAAACGTAGTCTAAACGACAAAAGGGGGCGCCCCAGGGGTACTTAAAGGGGTCAGGCGTCCTGGGCAAAGACCTGGCCCAAAACCAACCTGGTTTGGGCCCAAACGGACTCGGTTCAACTCAAACTGGTACATACCGACCCATTCATGGGTTCGGCCTATTTTGGCACGCAGGCCATGAGTGTAGCGCGCCTTAGACTCGTAGACATCGCGTCGAAGGCTGTCCTAGCGCACCATCTCGTGATCTCGCTCATGCAGACTTGATCTCCGCTTGTCTCTCGATCACCGTCCTCCCTCTCCTCCCGCTAGCGATATCTTGACAGATGACATACCTAAATACAACATAGTACATCGCTTTAGGTAGTATATAATTCGGAGATGTCAAGACATTCTTTCAACTAGGAAAGAATTCACCTTATAATAATCATCAATTAGACTCAATATTTCCTTCCAGCTCAAACAGTCAAAATCAGCATGATCCATGATTGTATCCTCATCACCCTCCCTTTCTTCAAGAAAAGCCGTCCTCGGCTTTGGGTAAATGGAAAGTGGTAGGAACAAAAAAACAACGTGTACGCAGAGTATATGTATACATAACATGTTGTATTATTTTTGTTCACGTGAAAAATATGTCTACTATACATCAAGCAACTTAAATTGCAGGTACAAGTGAAGTGCAAAGAATCATGATCATGGTGAAAAACAAAGAGATATAGAATCTTGTTGTTCGGTATTAAATTCAGTTTTCTCAAAGAAGATCGATGATCAAATTTATGATGAACAAGGTCAAACCAATCCAAAATATGTGAAAACAAAATTGATTTATGCCATGCCTCAGCTGCGCTACACTGATATGTAGAACAAATAGACCTATCATGATCAATACTTGCAGTGCATAAGATACAAATCAATTTGCAAATATAAGTGAAGTATATTTTAGTAGCATATAAATGCAGCATGTGTTGGGACAAAGACAACTGATATGAGAAATCTGATTCTATTCTAGCAAAATGAGAACACTCCAACACAGGTAAAAGTACGTTGGTTGGTTGTAGTATATCAACTAGGCTAGAACATAGTTGCATACTATCTCGAACATAATCTAGTGTCCCACAACAAAAGGACTGCGACACATAGCATATAGGACTAAGAACATCAAGATTTAGTTCAGTAATTCTATCACAAGTTATGCATATGTGATCGACAAGAAAATTATCATTCATGCTATATTCACCAATCAAGTAAAACATGAAGCAATAGGCATGTGTGCGAGAATTCAGATATGAAATTTCAGAAATCTTATTCATAGCACAACACAAACTAAGAGGTTCTTTTAGCATGATGGAATACACAATTTCATTCAATGGTATTCTAGCAAGTACTTCCTTATGTGTCAGCACTACCACATGATCAAAATTCGAAATATGCAAATTATCACATGGTGCTGAAACATTAATGCAAGATAAATCACTATAAGGAACCAGCAAAGGAGTAGACTCACAAATATTATCCATAGTTGCTGGTTGTGGCTCCAAATCAGTACCTATGTCAATGACATGCTCCTCAGAAGAAGTAGGCACCAGAACATCCTCCTCAAGTGATAATGCACAAACTGGTTGATATGGGGTGGCCCGATCTTCTCGTGAGCGATGCGATGGTGATGATGGCAGCGGATGATTGTCGGGGATAACTTGGTGTCACCGATGAACTCTCCTCGCTTGAACCCTGATGCCAATGCAACAGCTCTCAAACCCTATAGGATATTCACGACTCCACACACTTGCGCACGTAGCCGTCGACCACGAAATGGTAGTTTGCAATCTACTGATTCCCAGTGGAACAACAGATCACACTAAACTTGCAGCAGTATATCACCAAATCCAGAGGAATTGGTGCGAGGAATTCAGATGAATGCTTACAGCAGTTCAACGAAGTAATCTTTAGTCTAAAACGTGGTCTAACCCTAATTGAGGGAGCGCGCAGGGCTACTTATAGGTGGCCGGGCGACCTCAGCAAAGACCTGGCCCAAAACATGTCCGGTTTGGGCCCAAACTGATTCGGTTCGACTCAAACGGGTACATACCGACCCATATATGGGTTCGGCCTAATTTTAGCATGCAGGCCATGTGTGTAGCGCGCCTTAGACGTGTAGACATCGTGTCGTAGGCAGTCCTAGTGCGCCATCACGTGCTCGTGCTCATCCAGACTTGATCTTCTTCACGTGGTGATGTTCTCCATGCTTGTGGCGCCGGCCTCCCTCTCCTCTCTCGCGCTCTCTTGCTTGATCACCACGCCGTGCTCCATGTGTTGCATCTCCTCGCTCCCTCGAACCCCTTCTTCTCCAATGAACCTGATCATACATATGAACAAAGACTTAGGCAGTATAAAATTCTCATTACAATAAATATCAGATTCAGCAAGGAGTGAGTTCACCTGCTGTTGTAACAACTTAGCACGGGCTCGAGTAATTGGTCCAATCTGAATCTCGTCATTGGACTTATGTTGATCAGCAACAATAGGATCATCAACAGTAGGTGGAGATGGCTGTGTAGTAGGGATGTCCTCATCATCTCCCCCCCCTTCAAAAGGCGTCGACCTCGATGCTCCAAGGTCATCTCCATCATATGGTGATAAATCAGCAACATTGAAACTGTTGCTAACACCACCAAACTCAGCAATAGGAATATCAATCGAGTAGGCATTATCATTGATCTTGGCAAGCACTCTATAGGGACCAGCACCTCGGGGCCTCAACTTGGAACGCCTAAGCAAAGGAAATCTGTCCTTGCGCAGGTGCACCCATACCATATCACCGGGCTGAAAAAGAACCTGCTTTCTTGACTTGTTGCGAGCAGCAGCAGTATTCTTCCCTTTCTTCTCAATAGCCTCTCGAATCTTCTCATGAATTTTCTTCACAAAATCAGCTCTCTTTGATGCCTCCATATTAACTCTCTCATGCAATGGAAGAGGCAACAAATCTAGTGGTGTAATAGGTTTGAAGCCATACACCACCTCAAACGGACAAAGCTGAGTAGTAGAATGTACCGCCCTGTTGTATGCAAACTCCACATGCGGCAAACAATCTTCCCACTCCCGCAGATTTTTCTTGATCATTGTCCTCAGCAACTGTGACAAAGTTCGATTCACCACCTCGGTCTGGCCGTCAGTCTGGGGATGACATGTAGTGCTGAACAACAGCTTTGTTCCTAGCTTTCCCCATAAGGTCTTCCAGAAGTAGCTCATGAACTTAACGTCCCTGTCAGAAACAATAGTCTTGGGCACTCCATGCAAGCGTACAATATCCCTGAAAAACAGGTTAGCCACATGCGACGCATCGTCGCTCTTATGACATGCAATAAAGTGTGCCATTTTAGAGAATCTATCCACTACCACAAATGTAGAATCATGACCATGTTTAGTTTTTGGCAATCCTAGCACAAAATCCATACTAATATCTTCCCATGGTGTAATAGGTGCAGGTAGTGGTGTATACAAACCGTGAGGCTTCAGCTTGGACTTGGATGTGTTGCACACAATGCAGCGCCGCACATACCTGTCCACATCACGCCTCATCCTAGGCCAAAAGAAGTGATCAGCTAGCATGAGTAATGTCTTCTCACGCCCAAAGTGACCCATCAAACCTCCAGCATGTGATTCCTGCAATAAGAGCAAACGCAAAGACGACTCCGGAACACATAGTTTGTTAGCTCGAAATAGAAACCCATCATGTATGTGATATTTCTCCCAAGCGTTTTTCAAAGCACCCAAACGATATGGTTCAGCAAAATCATGATCAGTTGCATAAAGCTCACAAATACTCTCTAAACCAGGAATATTAATATCAAGTTGTGTCAATAGCATATTCTTCCTAGATAGAGCATCAGCAACCACATTATCTTTTCCCTTCTTATGTTTAATAATGTACGGAAAAGATTCAATAAACTCAACCCACTTAGCGAGACGCCTATGCAGGTTGGATTGTGCTTTCAAATATTTCAAAGCTTCATGATCAGAATGTATGATAAATTCTTTTGGCCACAAATAATGTTGCCAAACCTCAAGAACTCTAACAAGTGCATACAATTCTTTATCATAAACAGGATAATTCAGTCTAGCACCAGATAATTTCTCAGAAAAATAAGCTATAGGACGACCCTCTTGCATCAAAACGCCACCTATGCCTATACCACTAGCATCACATTCAACTTCAAATTGCTTTGAAAAATCAGGCAATGCAAGTAAAGGTGCAGAAGTAAGCAAACGTTTCAATTCATCAAATGCATGATCTTGGGCTGCGCCCCACACAAAAGGAACACCTTTCTTCGTTAACTCATTTAATGGTGCAGCAATAGTACTAAAGTCTTTCACAAAACGGCGATAAAAACCAGCAAGACCATGAAAACTTCGTACTTGACTAACATTCATGGGAGTAGGCCAATCTTGAATAGCAGCAATTTTAGATTGATCTACCTCTACTCCATGCTTAGAAACAACATAACCCAGAAATATGACCTTATCTTTTGCAAAAGTGCACTTCTCAAGATTAGCATACAATTTATTATCACGCAGCACTTGCAAAACTTGTCTAATATGAGTACAGTGTTCAGTTTCATTGCGGCTGTAAATAAGTATGTCATCAAAATAGACAACCACAAAACGACCAATGAACTCTCTCAAAACATGATTCATTAAGCGCATAAATGTACTAGGTGCATTAGTAAGACCAAAAGGCATGACTAGCCACTCATATAAACCAAATTTAGTTTTGAAAGCAGTTTTCCATTAATCTCCTTCTTTCATGCGAATTTGATGGTAACCACTACGCAAATCAATTTTAGAGAAAATAGCAGCACCACTCAATTCATCTAACATATCCTCGAGACGGGGAATAGGATGACGATATCGAATAGTAATGTTGTTTATAGCTCTACAATCTACGCACATGCGCCATGTACCATCTTTCTTAGGCACCAAAATCACAGGAACAGCACAAGGACTAAGAGAGACACGAATGTACCCTTTATCCAGAAGAGCTTGCACTTGTGCTTGTATCTCCTTTGTTTCGTCGGGGTTGGTCCTGTAGGGTGCGCGATTGGGCAAGGAGGCGCCAGGGATCAAGTCGATCTGGTGCTCGATGCCTCGTAATGGTGGCAGCCCAGCAGGTACCTCTGCTAGAAAAACATCATCAAAGTCCTGCAAAACAGTTGAGACACCAAGAGAAACAGGTTGCATATCGTTAGAAACTAAGACCTCGCCCTTGTACATGAGCACAAGAGGCATGGCTGTAGGATCCTCACGAAATTCTCTCATGTCTTCTTTGGTGGCTAAAACTAACAAGTTGGGCACTCCCTCACTTTTCGTTATATCACTCACGGCTGTTACATTATCTCGTGGAGGTGGCTGTTCGAGTTTCACTTCAGTCTTCTGACGAGATTCATTAACAATTTGCTGCGGTGACATAGGCAGTAGGTTGATTTTCTTGCCCTTGAACTCCAAGTGATAAGTATTGGCTTGACCATTGTGTTGCACATGTCGATCATAGAGCCATGGCCAACCAAACAAAAGATGACAAACCGTCATAGGAACCACATCAAAATCTATAGAATCCTTGTAAGGCCCTATCTCAAAGTTCACACGTACCATGTAGTTTACCTTCATCTCACCATTGTCACTTAACCACTGAATATAATATGGGTTAGGATGGGGTAAATATTTCAAACCCAGCTTGGCACATAACTCCTTACTTGCGAGATTGCGACAGCTTCCGCCATCAATGATCACCTTGCAAGCTTTATTGGGACCAACTAGTGCCTTGGTTTGAAACAGGTTGCAGCGTTGAGAATCAATATTGGGCTGCACACTCAACGTACGTGGAGAGACAACAATAATAGGAGAAGAGTCAGCATAAGCATCTTCACCTTCATCATCAGAACCAAACGGATCAGCATCTTCTCCGGTCTCATATCCGTTCTCAGTAACCACTATCACTTTGTTGTTGGGACAATCTCTTTTAAAGTGTCCCTTGCCTCCACACGTATGACATAGTTTCTCAGTAGCACGAGTCACAGAGGCACTCGAACCCGAACTAGCAGCTGGTGTGGTAGTGGGACGTCTGGACTGAGCTCCAGAGGTCGCTGGCCTAGTGGACGAGGAGGGGCGAGTAGGAGTCCCCTCAAGTGGCGCTGGGGCAGGGCTAGAAGGTGCCCTGGCAGTGTATCAACTGGCAGGTGAAAAGCGAGATTTTTGTTGCGCCTCTTCAGTAAGCTATGCCTCAGCCTCCATAGCATGGTGAAGCAACTGATTCATATCATTGTAAGCATGATGCCGGACGATGTTCTTGATAGGAAGTCTGAGTCCGTGCAAAAACCGTTGCATAGTCATCTGACTAGACTCTTGAACTCGCGATCGCTGCATCAACAGTTCCATCTCCTTGTAATAAGCATCAACTGTCAAAAATCCTTGCTTCAGCTGTGTCAATCTATCAAAAACTGAACGCAAATAATTGGTGGGTACAAAACGAGCCTGCATGATTTCCTTCATCTCTGTCCATCGCAAAACAGGAAGCTCATGAGCTGCGCGTCGTTGTGACAGAATATTATCCCACCAACGCAGGGCATAACCATCAAATTCTGAGGATGCAAGTTTGATCTTTTATCGTTAGTGTAAGCATGCAAACGCCACAGGTTGTCGATCTTGAGCTCCCAAGTGAGGTAATCCTCCACATCACCTTCACCATCAAATCTGGGTATCGAGAACTTTGGCTTCCCTAGAAAATCATCCTCAGCAGGTATTACACGTCGGGCACCAACGCCATGTGGTGGCCGACCATGTTGTCCAAGACCGCGCCCACGAGCATTGGGGCCGATTAGATTGGCATTGTCATGGACACTGTCATCATCAGCAAAGTCAGCAGCAGGCTGCATAGGCGGTGGTACAATGGGTCAACGCAGCTCCGCTAGGGATTGGTTCAACTGATCAATGCTGTGCTGGAAAGTAGTGAACTGAGCTTGCATAGCTTGAACAGTATCTGCGGTGCCTTGCACTTTGAACTGGAGTTGCTGATGTGCAGTCACAGCGTCGGTAGTAGAACGATCCAACACCCCCTCCAGATGAGTGCGCAGTCCAACAAAGTCTGTCCAAACCACCGGTGTATCCCCATCTTTTTCCTGCATCACATCATAACCACTAGTAGACATGATTAGTAGATTAGTGCATGAAAGCAAAAACGTGTGGTGCCTCTCACAACTCACTCAAAAACTGACAAGAAAAGGTAATCTTACCGTTCCAATGTGAATAGTAGTGCGTACCAGATCAAAGTATCAAGCTCGTGCACGGATGTGATGAAGTGAATACCGAGGGTAGAAGAGCGATCACATGACAACCCAGGAATATATGGTGGAGCTGTAGGTATGGTATCCTAAGTACACCGCAAATAAGTCCTAGTGCTGATCGTATGACAAGACCCACGAAACACACACGGTGGAGATAAGCGAGGCAAAGCAACTCTGAAAAAGAGCTCAAAAGATATAAGTGACAACGCACAATAGCTCGTGTTGCAATGCACAAGAGAGACGCTAGCACTGGCTCGATGAACAGGCACAAGATTGCGCACACGGCAGCAGCCTGATGAGCACGAAGTAGCTAGTCTCGTATGGGTAAGCTCCTAACACGATGCTGTAGACAGGCTGTAGCTAAAGGGATCAAAATCGTGTAGAAAGGACGCTATGTGGACACAGTGGTAACACGCTGTTGCGGCAGAGAAACCGACGAAAAATATGTCAACGGCAGAGATGTACGGCGCCGGAAACACACGGCAGCGCAACGGCGACGTGAAACGGACAAAGTAGTTTGTCTTTTTTTTAATATAGGTGCGGCGTGTGTGCAGTACACGTCCCCTTTTTTCTATTTTTTTTTACTTTTTTTTAACTGAAAGGGGCCAAAGCTTGTTGGGCCGAAAACGCTGAAAACTGGCGGGCGAGCGGGGGCGCTCGACCCCAGACAGTCTCCGCGCTGAGGTGCGCGTGAGCGGGACGAGCGCTCGACGCAGACGTCGAACCGCAGACGATCTCCGCGGCCAGGCGAGGCGCGCTGGCTCTTTTTTTTTTGATGATTGCGATCGGATCTGGAACAAAGCGTGGGAGTAGCGATCGGATATGGCTAGGATTCGGGAATTAGCACCTGGCGTCGGAACAATTGCAGCGCCAAGCACGTGGCGATCTGTGTTCTCTTTTTTTTTTACCCTGACTTCCGATCGGATGGGCTTATGGATGCTGTACGTGAAGAAACAGCAGCACAAAACAATGAAGAAGATGACGATCCCAGGCAATGCAAAAGACGACCAAAAGTAAAACTAAGATGCAGAAAAGATTGCTAGACTTAGACTCCTACGGGTGGAAGAAAGAAAACGCGAAAAACGATCAGCGACTAGAACTCAAGAACGGTGCAATCTAGGCTATGGCAGAAAACTAAGAACCCTAATTTTTTTTGAGGCTTTTTCTGGATAGGACTGAAAACAAAAACGAATTGCGGGGATGGATTTGTGGATGCTCATCGAGTAAACCGTGGAAATCTGATACCAAGATGATATGGGGTGGCCCAATCTTCTCGTGAGCGATGCGATGGTGATGATGGCAGCGGATGATTGTCGGGGATAACTTGGTGTCACCGATGAACTCTCCTCGCTTGAACCCTGATGCCAATGCAACAGCTCTCAAACCCTGTAGGATATTCACGACTCCACACACTTGCGCACGTAGCCGTCAACCACGAAACGGTAGTTTGCAATCTACTGATTCCCAGTGGAACAACAGATCACACTAAACTTGCAGCAGTATATCACCAAATCCAGATGAATTGGTGCGAGGAATTCAGATGAATGCTTACAGCAGTTCAACGAAGTAATCTTTAGTCTAAAACATGGTCTAACCCTAATTGAGGGAGCGCGCAGGGCTACTTATAGGTGGCCGGGCGACCTCAGCAAAGACCTGGCCCAAAACATGTCCGGTTTGGGCCCAAACTGACTCGGTTCGACTCAAACGGGTACATACCGACCCATATATGGGTTCGGCCTAATTTTAGCACGCAGGCCATGTGTGTAGCGCGCCTTAGACGTATAGACATCGTGTCGTAGGCAGTCCTAGTGCGCCATCACGTGCTCGTGCTCATCCAGACTTGATCTTCTTCACGTGGTGATGTTCTCCATGCTTGTGGCGCCGGCCTCCCTCTCCTCCCTCGCGCTCTCTTGCTTGATCACCACACCGTGCTCCATGTGTTGCATCTCCTCGCTCCCTCGAACCCCTTCTTCTCCAATGAACCTGATCATACATATGAACAAAGACTTAGGCAGTATAAAATTCTCATTACAATAAATATTAGATTCAGCAAGGAGTGAGTTCACCTGCTGTTGTAACAACTTAGCACGGGCTCGAGTAATTGGTCCAATCCGAATCTCGTCATTGGACTTATCTTGATCAGCAACAATAGGATCATCAACAGTAGGTGGAGATGGCTGTGTAGTAGGGATGTCCTCATCACTGGTGATGCAGGTTGTAAAATAGGCGGCTCCCTTTCTTCAAAAGCAACTTGCATATCACAAGAAACAACACTAGGAGTAGACAGAGTTACATTAGTTGCAATATCCTCACATATCCTCTCATCGACTACTCTTGTCTTTTCATTTTCGCTCATACTCTCAAAGTGTATGCTCTCAACCTCACGTTTGGTGGAATCACACAGCTCACTTTTTATAACACTCTCACTCAATTTTTCTATCTGGCTCTCATTCTCACATGGGTTGTGAAGCACACCATGGTCATGTGGAAAGATGGCAAATAATGGGAATGCCACCATCCATCATGACCTTGTGCTTAGGCGACAAGCAGAACTCCTTTGTCCTCTCCTTGCGAAGAAGATGATTCTTATGAAACTGTTCAGCTGTTAGACGCAGCAAAGCACGCCGCTTCTTATTCCACTTGAAAGGAACTTTCGTCACATCATGACAAGGCTGAACTTGATAGTTGTGGCACCAAGGATATCCCAATAGAATGTGATAAGAGTCAAGTGGCATAGGAGATACACCAGAAGGAACAACCTCGGTATGCCCTCCAAAAGTAAGAGGAACTTCAGCTATGTGTGAAATCAGCAAGGTGCCATATGATGAATGCAATAGGTAGGGCACTTTACTGGCACGTGTCGCGAGGTGCAACTTCTCCCCGACCTCAGTGCTGATTAAATTGACAGTAGAGTTTTTATCAATGGTGATTGCAGCACATCGCTCTCCAATCATCACACTATGGTGAAAGAGCCCATCACCGTCAAAGTCACCACGTTCTTCCTCCCAAAAAGTGATACTACAATATCTACGGCGGAAGAAGTGATATCTGCAAGCCTCCATATTATCCGTAACGTCATCTGCCATGATTAGTGCAGCAAAAAATGTGTATATATGGTGGAAACACACAAATCACTCAAAACTGCAAAGACAATGAATCTTACCGTTCCAAAGTGAATTAGAGCAACTTACCACTCGCAGCAAACAACCGCGTGCATGTGTGTGATCAAGCGAATACCGAGGGAAAGATTATCACAAGACAACCAGGGTATATATATGGTGGAGCTATAGGTAAGAAATCCTAAGTACACCGAAATACAAGTCCTAGTGCTGATCGTATGACAAGACCCACAGAAACACACACGGTGGAGATAAATGGGGAAAAGCAACTCTGAACAAGAGCTCAATAGATATAAGTGACAACACACAAGAGCTCGTGTTGCAATGCACAAGAGAGACGCTAGCTGGCTCAAAGGAAACAGGCACAAGATTGTGTGCACACACGGCAGCAGCCTGATAAGCACGAAAAAGCTAGTCTCGATGGGTAAGTTTCTAACACGATGTTGTAGAATGGCGGTAGCTAAAACTCTCAAAAATATGTAGGAGTTACGCTATGTGGACACCGTAGCAGAGAAACTGACCGAAATCGTGTCGCGGCAGAAGTTGACGGCGTCGAAAACAACGCACGACAACAAATATTGGATACACACTGTCACGGCAGAAAAACGTCGGAAACGTGTGTCGCGGCAGAAAACTTGGCGAGGCCGAAGTATTGTTTGTCTCTTTTTTTTTGGGTGTGGCGTGTACTGTTTACGTCCCCCTTTTTTTTTACTTTTGCTCCTTTTTTTTACTAATCAATTCGAGCCAAAAAAATTCCTGGGCCGGTCTGGCGCTAGAGGCCAGACAGGCTCTGTGCCTGGGCTAGCCGAGCGAGTCGAGGGAACCTTGCGGGCGCTCGACCCCAGACCGTCTCCGCGTGGGGGCGCGAGAGATCGATCGTGAGGCTGGAGCCACACGCGCCAAGCGAGCGCTCTGGGCGCTAGGCCCTCGACGCCATCCACGCTGACACAACGATGTGCTTCTGCTTTTTGTTTTCTCTGGTAACTAGCGGTCTGATCTGGATGGTGTTCTGATCGGAAACGATTGGAATAATTGGCAACAATCGGAAACGGCGGACAGGCAATGGATGTGAAGCGAGCGACGAGCGAAGCCAGGCCCGCGCTCGACCACAGATATGGTCTGAGGATACCACATGATACCACATGATAAGGATCACGCCGGTGATCCTATGAGTTTTATCCTGATCTTTCACAGCGAGTCTACCCGGATAGAAATCTTCCAAAACGCGAAGAACGTCACCGGAAGAAGAGGAACGAATCCAGCAAGCAACGTGATGAAGAACACCATGCCTCAAACCACAGCTCGATAATCCTTGATGATGCAAGAACCCTCGCAGCAATCTTTATTAGATAACACAGCAGCGCCGTTTCCCTGGAAGGATGATACACGGTGGAGCACACGATGGTTTTTGACTAAACAACTAAACTCCCGTAAACCCTAGACTACTTGCCTCCTTATATAGATGGCCAGAAAACTGTTGGGCTTGGACATGCCCAAACCCAAAACACAAATAAACCTAAGTGGCCCATAACATGACCTGACACACGAAATAACATAAACAGATATATAAATTGCTGACACAACCTTAGACTAAATTATCTCATATCGTTGGTCGTCCTGGCGTGCCAATCTGCAATGAGCTTTCCTCATCTTGGTGGAGTCCTGAAATTGGGCTTCACCTCCTCCTTCATGCCCATATCATCCTCCCCCCCTTCAAAAAGCATTGTCCCCAATGCGTGAGGGTCTGCTCGAAAGGGTGGCAAAATATCAACAATAGCACCACGCATATTCGCCGTCTTCAAGTCTTGCTTGCCTTCCTCACCACATCCTCCCTCTTGGCCTACTCGACTTGATACAGCCCTAGGTGGTTGCACCTCTTTTCTTCGCCAAATGAACTTGTACTTAGGCACCTCCACCTTCTTCTTCTCAATCCTTGCTGGAACCTTGCGTTGCTGAACATGAACCTGCTTAGCATAACCCTGCAAAGTACTAATGACTGGGCCACACAACTGACGAACACGTCCATCCTTGCCCATGTGCACACGTACTGCTGCTCCAACAAAACATTTCTGAGGTGCTCTCACAAAACTATGGCTGACTACCCGCGGCACAATATGCACTGGAACAAGATCAGCACCATCTTCATCGGTCTGAACACCCATGTCAACACGAACTGAAAGTGGAACACATGCTGACATATCCTTCCCTTCATCAATATGAGGCTTGACTTCAATCGGCTTGTCACTAACAAGAACAACTGGCTTGTCATCTACAGGCTTGGCTGAAACAATATCGTCATCGACGCTTTTCCCATCATGCGTCTCATGCTGCACCTTTGCTAGCCCTGGTTGTGGCTTAGCTTTATGCAACTTCTCCTTGCGAACCACCAACACAACATCGGACTTGATTTGATCATCACGCATAGGCTTCAAAGTCCGTTGTTTGCCATCATGCATAAAGGAATATGTATTTGCTCTCCCAGCATGCATAGCATTGCGATCATACTGCCATGGATGTCCAAGTAACAGCCCACACACCTCCAATGGAAACACATCGCATTCCACCTCATCAACATAGTCATCAACTGTAAATGGCACACACACCTTGTGAGTAATCTTCAGCATGTCGCAGCTATTAACCCACTCAACATGCCTCGGTTCTGGAATACGCCATGTGGATAAACCCAAAGCCTCCACAACTGACTTGCTAATACCATTACAGTAACTACCACTGTCAATCATCAACTTGCATGCTTTTCCTTTGATTATGCACTGCGTCTAAAATAAATTCCATCGCTGGCCTCTATCCGCTGTCATACAAGTCTCATCATGTACTCTTTTGAGTTGCATATTCAGCCCACTCAATGGTACAACCTCCTCCATGACATCCTAGACAATATCAGCTTTGACAACATCAACCGCTGACAATTCAGAAATCGTGGCTGCCACCTTGCTAACTGTCGGCAATGGAACAACTATCAACTTCTCATAAGGAGTCACAGCCTCCGCGACCTTCGGTATAGGAGCTATGCTCTTGCCAACATCCTCTAGCCCATGCACAAACTTGGGTGGCTGCTCTATTTTCTCCATATACGGTAACACAAAACCATCACAGAGAAATTTCTTGAAGTCCTCCCAAGTACAATCAAACTCATTTCTTCCAACCGCCTTGCACCACCATCTGGTTACCTCAGTGTCTACACGCTGGTAAGCAAGACCATATCCATCATAGCTACTAAACTTGTCATTGTATGTGCGACATCGACGAAAACCCCGTTCCATGTGCCTTTCCCAATCGTGGTACTCCGCAATTGTCGCAAGTTGATGCAAACGCCAGCTAGGCTGGGATAGCGGCTCTCCCTTCTTGATATCAAGATAATCATTGAAAACATCACTAGACTTCTTGCCAAGATAGCACCTATTGCCAAAAACATCTCCCGAAAAAAATCCATCTTTATATATGTACTCAGCCGTTACTGATTGCTGAATGCAAAAACGCAGCAGCAACTAATGTCCTCTGTCAAGCAAATAATGTCCACCGTCAAGCAAAAACTAGTGGAGCCTTTACGTATTCGTTGAATCAGACTAGAGATCTGTTGATGTATAATGATAAGCGATCAATTCCAGCTCTTTTCCTGGTCTTCCCGCTGCGAACTGAGAAGACAAGCCTGGAGCCGACGGAGGTAGGGCACGGATGACCCACAAGTATAGGGGGTGTATCATAGTACTTTCAATAAATAAGAGTATCGAACCCAACGAGGAGCAGAAGGTGTTGACAAGTGGTTTCTGATCAAGGATTTACTGTAAATACTAGCAAACGGGTTTGCAGGGGTATTTGGTAGTGCAAATAAATAAAGTACGAGTAAATAAAAGACAGTAGTAATAATTACAGCAAGTAGCCCAATCCTTTCTTCAGCAAAGGACAAGCCGAATGTGTAACTTATGATGACCAAACGTTCTCGAGGACACACGGGAGGTTCTGTCAAGTGCTTTCGCTTTATTCTGCTAAATAATCTTTACTGGTTTGATAAGCGTTATGGGGATGAACCTTTGGTAGCACACTACCCTTACTAGGATAAATACACACTTGTGATTATATCCCCTGCAAGCATCCGCAAATACAAGAAAGTAATTAAGATAAATCTAACCACAGCCTTAAACTCTAAGATCCTACGCTCCCTGGTGCAATGGTTTCCCAATGGTGGTTTAGGTTTCTGTCACTCCAGCAACCCCACAATTGGTAGCCAAATACACAATGCATCTCACTAGGCCCATAAATGGTGAAGTATTATGTAGTCGACGTTCACATGACACCACTAGTGAAATAGCACCACGACAAATAAATATCAAACCATTAAATATTACTCAACATAATTCCACTACTAACGACTTGACTTCTCCCATGTCCTCAAGAACTAAACAAACTACTCACAAGACATCATATGGATCATGATCAGAGGTGAAATAATGGTAAATAACAATCTGAACATAAACCTTAGTTCAACGGTTCCACTCAATAGCATCAACCACAAGAGTAATCAACATCGGGAAAGTTTCCCCTAAGAATTTGACAAGATTCAACTCAAGATGTTACAGCGGGATGGCGAGGTGATGGTGGAGATGAAAGTGCTGGTGATGGAGATGATGATAATGATGATCCCGATGAAGTCCGGTTCGATGGTGATGACGATGGTGACGATCTTCCCTCTCCGGGAAGGAATTTCCCCGGCAGATTTCTCCCTGCCGGAGAGCTTTTCTCTCTCTGGTGTTTTCCACCCCGCAGAGGCGGCGGTGTCTACTCTGAGCCCCCCTCCCCCTCGACTTAGGTTTTCGGGGACGATGAAGTACGTGAAGGGGCGAGACCTGGAGTGGGCCAGGGTCCTCTCACATAGGGCCGGCGCGGCCAGGGGCCAGGCCGCGCCCCCTATGTGTGAGGCTGCCCTCTGGCCCCTCTGGCCCCTCTGGACTACTCCTTCTGGCTTCCGGAGTCTTTCGGTAAAATATAATTTTCTGGTATATTTTTCTGGAATTTTCCTGATCTTCCGAAATATGGTGTCTTGACAGTCCTTTTCTAGCAGAATCCTGACTCCGGCAGCAAATCCTCCAATGATCATCAAACATGTAAAAATAGAGGAAACAACATAAGTATCATCTCTAAATATGAAATATATCAATGAGTAACAGTAAATTATTATACAAAATAGTGATGCAAAATGGACGTATCAACCCCCCCCAAGCTTAGACCTCGCTTGTCCCCAAGCGAAAACTAAACTCGGTAAACATGACCACAGGTTTATGGAGTGAAGTGTCGATAATAATAAAAATACGGACAAGAAGCATCACATTCACGAAAGGCACAAGTTATAATAGACAGCAATTTCCCTTTATATAATATAGACTTGCAATAAGTGAAGGGAATCACATATAAAGATGCACAAAATAAACTATAATTGGCGATGGCAAACCTTAGTTCTTGGTCAGAGAACAATGAACAAACTATACTAGCCTTTGAATGGAGCCTTTTTAAAACAGAGCTAATATAGCAAAAACCATATGCTCAACGAAACAACTTTTTTGCATTCATAGAAAGCTTTCAAAGATATATTCCTTCAGGCAAAAGCATTGTACAAAACAAGGAAGATAGTAAACATGATTAAACAGATCAACATATGAATGAGTGAAACATAACAACTCAAATGCTTGCTTGAGATAGAAGGGAATAGGTTGACTCAACATAAAAGTAAAAGATAGGCCCTTCGCAGAGGGAAGCAGGGATTAAACATGTGCTAGAGCTTTTCATTTGTAAAACAGAGGAAAAAATTGTTTTGAGAGGTGGTTGCTTTTGTCAACGACTAGCAACGGAGTTCTTGATATCTTCCATACTAAATAAGCGAGAGCGGTTCTGAGATGTTTGATTAATTGGCACATTGATGCTCTTTTATAGCTTTGCACTCCTCCCCACCTTTTTCCTTTCTCAAACCATGGCTAACCGATTCCATCGGGTGCTGACCAACATTCACATACCATGGAGGAGTGCTTCTTTTTCTTTTTGAGATTATAATGGTCTGACCAGCTCCCTTGCAAAATTAGTGACGAGCAGATGAAGCTGCCTAGCCGAGGGGTACTTAATTTTGTATGGAAGATAACAAACCCATCCACTACGTCCTCATGAGCTAAAAAATAGTGGCACAAAATGAGAAGTATTTGAAGGTTTTTGAAAGGTAGCACATGAAAATTTACTTGGAATGGCTTAAAATACCATGCATAGGAATTTATAGTGGACTCTTTGGAAGTGACTTGGTTTTTTAGGAGTTGGATGCATGAGAAGTATTTCCTCTCAGTACAAGTCTTTGGCTAGCAAGGCTGGGTAGCAAGCATAATAATTGCATGAAACAAACAAACATACATATAATAAGAACAATCATGCAAACTTCCTTGAAGGTACAACGATTTTAACTTTGAGAATAATAATGCTTATAACCCAATCATAAGGAAAATTGAAGTGATGTAACTACAAACACTTCTTTATTCTTTTCTACTCAAACCTCAAGGTAATGTTGCTACTGACCAAGCTAAGTTTGCCAAAACCAACTAAACTTACTCATGCTCCCAAAGTGATACCAATACTAATCAACAAGACTAATCATATAAGAAACATTGCAAACTACAATAAAGTGTGCGGAAAGTAAACGATAGAACTTCTCATTAATATTTCATTACCTCAACTCACACCAAGGGATACATAGATAACCAACTAAGGAGGATACTTCCAAACTGCAAACTATTCTATAGGATAATTTCTCTATTCATGATATGACTCTACTTGAAAAGTAAATGAGTAAAAGGGTGATGATGTGATACCGCGGCACTCCCCCAAGCTTGGAACAAGCCAAGGGAATGGCTATACCGATGACGAATTACTCCTTTGGTGGTAATGGTGAATCTTCATCGTTGTCATACTTCCAAGGTAGAGGTGCTCCGTCAAGGAAGGATGTCTTGGTCTCCAATATCCTGAAACTTGCAGCAGCACTCATTTGTTGAAATCTAGCTTCATACTCACAATTTTGGTTTTGCAAGTCGTAGAGTTGTGCTTGTAATTGGCTAGTGGTCTCATGAAGCGAGAAGATATCCTTCCAGAGTTCTGTAGTCTCCTTCTTGTACTTGGTAACAAGCTCTTGATTAATCCTATGGATGATGTCCACTTCGCGCTCCGCCATCTTCTTGTATTTAAAAACTTCTTGTTCCAGTGCTTCCATCCTAGCTTCGAGACTTCCTTCCCCCTTGGAGACTTGGACATCTTTGATCTGCAACTCCCCATCTTTGAGCAACAACTCCTTCAGATGCATCTTCAGCTCCCTCATATACGGATTAATGGAATCCGCAAGAGGGTTCTCCTCGGATGGACCAGACGAAGGCATTGCAACTCCAAAACTGAGAAAAATCCCTGACAGAAACAGCTCGAAACAAAACACGACGAGAAAACGATATACAGACCTCAGGGACTCCGGGGGGTTATATAGGTGAAAATTATACATCAAAGCAAAATCATAGGAGGAAACCGGGATGGAAACGAGTTCCGGGGTGCTCTCACACCAGGGCGGCGCGGCCAGAGGTGGGCCCGCACCCCCTGTGTGTGAGAAGCACACGGACTCCTTTTCCTACCCGTTTTTGTCTCGTGATTTTTCATATTTAGTAAAAACAGCAAAAATAATAAAGGAAGAGTTTTTCGCGAAACTTTTCTGACTAGAACTGTTACCTATTCGAAAACGAACTCTGCAGGTTTCTACAAATTGCATTGGATGAATTCTTCTAGAGAAACTGTTTCAATAACATCAACATCTTCATTATAAGAATCTCCAGATATATAATGTTTGAGTCTTTGCCCATTCGCCACTTGTGTAGTGTCATCTTTCAATGAAGCAATCTTTATCGCACCTGAGCGGTACACTTCCACAATAACAAATGGTCCTTCCCATTTAGAGAGTAATTTTCCTGCAAAAAATCTGAGACGAGACCTATACAATAGAACTTTCTCACCAACATGAAACTCTCTTTTAAGAATTCTCTTATCATGCCATTGCTTGACTTTCTCTTTCAAGAGTCTGGCATTCTCATATGCTTCGTTTCTCCACTCATCTAGAGAACTCAAATCTAACAACCTTTTCTTACCGGCGAGTTTAAAATCCCTATTAAGCTCTCTCACTGCCCAAAAAGCTTTGTGTTCTAATTCTAAAGGCAAGTGACACACTTTTCCGTAAACCATCTTATAAGGAGACATGCCCATGGGGTTCTTATAAGCAGTTCTATAAGCCCATAAAGCATCATTTAACTTGCTAGTGTAGTTTTTCCTAGATCTATTGACAGTTTTCTGCAAGATAGACTTGATCTCTCTATTTGAAAGCTCTACATGCCCACTAGTTTGGGGATGATAAGCAGAAGCAATTCTATGATTAACATCACATTTAGCAAGAGTTTTTCTAAAACCACCGTGAATAAAATGAGAACCTCCGTCGGTCATAAGATATCTAGGTACACCAAACCTAGGAAAAATAACATCCTTAAGCATTTTTAACGAAGTCTCACCATCGGCACTCTTTGTAGGAATTGCTTCTACCCATTCAGTAACATAATCAACAACAACAAGTATGTGGGTATAGCCTTTTGAAGGAGGAAAAGGACCCATAAAGTCAAATCCCCAACAATCAAATGCTTCAATAACAAGAGTGTAATTCATAGGCATTTCATTGCGTCTAGAAATATTACCAACTCTTTGACATTCATCGCAAGATAAAACATATCTTCTAGCATCTTTAAAGAGGGTTGGCCAATAAAAACCTGATTGTAGAACCTTTTGTGCGGTTCTATCTCCAGCATGATGTCCTCCATAAGCGCTTCCATGGCACTTTCTCAATATTTCTTGTTGCTCATATTCCGGTACGCATCTTCGCATAATACCATCAACTCCTTCTTTATATAAGTGTGGGTCATCCCAAAAATAATGCCTCAAATCATAGAAGAATTTTCTTCTTTGCTGAGCTGTAAAGGTTGGAGGCAAATACTTGGAAACAATGAAGTTAGCATAATCAGCATACCAAGGAAGGTCTTGCAAAGTTACATTTAAAGCAGCCAACTGTTCATTTGGAAAACTATCATTAATAGGAATAGGATCAAAAGAAATGTTTTCCGATCTAGACAAATTGTCAGCCACAGGGTTTTCAGCACCTTTCCTATCTATGATATGCAAATCAAACTCTTGTAAAAGTAACACCCATCTAATAAGCCTAGGCTTAGCATCCTTCTTAGTCATAAGATATCTAATAGCAGCGTGATCAGTATGAATAGTAACTTTAGAATCAACAATGTCAGATCTAAACTTGTCACAAGCAAAAACAACAGCAAGAAACTCTTTCTTAGTAGTAGCATAATTCTTTTGAGCAGCATCGAGAGTCTTACTAGCATAATGAATAACATTCAACTTATTATCTACGCGCTATCCAAGAACAGCACCAACAGCAAAATCACTAGCATCACACATAATTTCAAAGGGTAAATTCCAATCAGGTGGTTGAACAATAGGAACAGTAGTTAAAGCCTTCTTAAGAGTTTCCAAAGGTTCCTTACAATCATCATCAAAGACAAATGGTACATCTTTTTGAAGAAGATTAATAAGAGGCTTTGAAATTTTAGAGAAATCTTTAATAAACCTCCTATAGAAACCAGCATGACCAAGAATACTACGAATACCTTTAACATCTCTGGGACAGGGCATTTTCTCAATTGCTTCAACTTTTGCTCTGACAACTTCAATACCTCTTTCAGAAATTTTATGTCCAAGGACAATTCCTTCATTTACCATAAAGTGGCATTTCTCCCAGTTAAGAACAAGATTAGTTTCTTCACATCTCTGCAAAACTTTATCAAGATTGTGCAAACAATTATCAAAAGAAGTTCCATAGACGGAGAAGTCGTCCATGAAAACCTCCACAATTTCTTCACAAAAGCCATGAAAAATAGCAGACATGCATCTTTGAAAAGTAGCAGGAGCATTACATAAACCAAAAGGCATGCGCCTATAAGCATAAGTTCCATAAGGACAAGTAAAAGTGGTTTTCTCTTGATCTTCCTTTCTAACAGCAATCTGAGAGAAACCGGAATAACCATCAAGAAAACCAAAATGTGACTTCTTAGACAACCTTTCTAACATCTGATCTATAAACGGTAAAGGATAATGATCTTTCTTAGTAACCTTGTTAACTTTTCTATAATCAATGCACATCCTATAACCAACTACTACCCTTTGAGGAATAAGCTCGTTATTCTCATTAGGCACAATAGTCATACCTCCTTTCTTAGGAACACAATGAACAGGACTAACCCATTGACTATCAGCAATAGGATAAATAATACCAGCATCAAGGAGCATTAATACCTCATTTCTTACCACATCCTTCATCTTGGGAATTAGGCGGCGTTGATGCTCCACAACTGGCTCCGCGTCTTTCTCCATGTTAATAGCATGCTGACATAAAGTGGGAGAAATTCCTTTTAAATCATCAAGAGTATATCCCATAGCTCCTCGGTGTTTCCTCAATATCTCCAATAACCTTTCTTCTTCCTTTCCTGAAAGCTTAGAACTAATAATAACAGGATATATTTTCTTATCATCTATATAAGCATATTTAAGATCATCAGGTAAAGGTTTTAATTCAAAAACGGGATCTTCCTTAGGTGGCAAAGTGGTACCAAGATCCTCCACAGGTAAATTGTGCTTGATCTACGGTGGTTGACGAAGAAGAATATCATCAATCTCTTCTCTTTCCTTACTGAAAACATCGCTCTCATGATCTTCCATGAATTGCTACAAAGCATTATTAGGAGCAAGAGCAATAGAAGCAAACTGTTCAACTCGAAAATTTTCATTAGCCATGTCATTTTCATAAGAAGTCTTAGCAAACTTGGAAAAATTAAACTCATAAGACTCTCCATTAAACTTAGTAAAAAAATTCTCCTTCTTACAGTCTATCACAGCGCCACAAGTATTCAAAAAGGGTCTACCAAAAATAATAGGACAAGTTTTACTAGCCTCCTTACCAAGAACTAGAAAATCGGTAGGGTATTTAGTCTTACCGCAAAGAACTTCCACATCTCGAACAATACCAAGAGGCCAAACAGTCTCCCTTTTAGCAAGCTGAACAACCACATCAATATCTTCAAGTTCACAAGTGCCAATCTCATGCATAATTTCTTTGTAAAGCTCTAAAGGAATGGCACTTGCACTGGCACCAATATCACATAAACCATAATAGAATGATCTCCAATCCTGACAGAAATAACAGGAACACTCGTTTTCCTATGCCTTTTAGGATGAGATATAATGTTAGAAGCATCTTCACAAAAAAGAATATATTCATCCCCTACATCTTTAGCAACAATGTCCTTCAATATAGCTCCAGGAGACTTAATAGTAATTTGCTCATCAGGCTCTATAGCCTTCTTAGTGCTTTTATTAGACACACTTACCAAAGTAGAATACTCTTTTACCTTAGCAGGGAAAGGTGTCTTCTCAAAATAAGGTTCAGGCACAATGCTATCAATAGTACAAACTTCAGTAGCTGCAGCAGGAATATGACTAATAGAATCTTTATAAGGCGCATGATATTTGTTCTAATCTTTCTTGGGAACATCAAGATAAGAGGCAAAGGCCTTAAGACAATTAGCAAGTATTTGTGAATCAAGACCATAAGCAATGCTAACACTATGAAAGTCATCGGTTCCCATAAAAGTTTTAATGCATTCATAATCATAATTTATACCTGACTTCCTACCTTTGTCGTTTTCCCATCCTTCAGCATTCTCCTGTATACGGTCAAGAAGTTTCCACTTAGCATCTTCTTTCATATGAGTAAATGATCCAAAGCAAGAAGCATCCAAATAATCCTTATCAGGAAGAGTAAGCCGCGCATAAAAATTATCAACAACAATATTATTGGGGAGCTCATGAATGGGACATTTGAGCATTAGTAACTTCAATCTCCCCCACGCTTGGGCAATACTCTCTCCATCATGAGGCCAAAAGTTATATATCCGATTACGATCTTTATGAATTTCACTTGGAGGATAAAACTTGGAATAAATGAGAGACACAATTTCCTCCCATACAGTAGATAGACCATCTTGGAGCAGTCGATACCACTCCTCAGCTCTGCCTTTCAATGATAAAGAGAATAGCTTCTTCTTGACATGGCTTGGTGAAATACCTGCACACCTGAATAACTCGCATAATTCATGTATAAATAGTAAGTGATCTCCCGGATGGACAGTTCCATCTCCTGAATAGCAGTTATCCATAACATGCCCAACAATTTTCGTAGGTATTTTAAAAGGGGCTAATTCAGCAGGTGGTGGTGGTAGTGGTTCATCCACATGTGCAGCAGTAGTAGAAGTGTTCCCAAATAGGAAACCAAATGGAGAGTTCTCCATAACAAAGTAAAATAAAAGTAAAAGACAAAAATAAAAACAATACTCACAGCGACGGTTACCTTTACCAATTCCACTCTTCAATAGCGCTTCACTCCCCGGCAACGGCGCCAGAAAATAGTCTTGATGACCCACAAGTATAGGGGGTGTATCGTAGTACTTTTGATAAATAAGAGTGTCGAACCCAACGAGGAGCAGAAGGTGTTGACAAGTGGTTTTGATCAAGGATTCACTGTAAATACTAGCAAACATGTTTTCAGGGGTATTTGGTAGTGCAAATAAATAAAGTAGGAGTAAATAAAAGACAGTAGTAATAATTGCAGCAAGTGGCCCAATCCTTTCTTCAGCAAAGGACAAGCCGGATGTATAACTTATGATGACCAAACGTTCTTGAGGACACACGGGAGGTTCTGTCAAGTGCTTTCGCTTTATTCTGCTAAATAATCTTTACTGGTTTGATAAGTGTTATGGGGGTGAACCTGTGCTAGCGCACTACCCTTACTAGAATAAATACACACTTGTGATTATACCCCCTGCAAGCATCCGCAAATACAAGAAAGTAATTAAGATAAATCTAACCACAGCCTTAAACTCTGAGATCCTACGCTCCCTGGTGCAATGGTTTCCCAACGGAGGTTTAGGTTTCTGTCACTCCAGCAACCCCACAATTGGTAGCCAAATACACAATGCATCTCACTAGGCCCATAAATGGTGAAGTATCATATAGTCGACGTTCACATGACACCACTAGTGAAATAGCACCACAACAAATAAATATCAAACCATTAAATATTACTCAACATAATTCCACTACTAACGACTTGACTTCTCCTATGTCCTCAAGAACTAAACGAACTACTCACAAGACATCATATGGATCATGATCAGAGGTGAAATAATGGTAAATAACAATCTGAACGTAAACCTGAATTCAACGGTTCCACTCAATAGCATCAACCACAAGAGTAATCAACACCGGGAAAGTTTCCCCTAAGAATTTGACAAAATTCAACTCAAGATGTTACAACGGGATGGCGAGGTGATGGTGGAGATGGAAGTGCTGGTGACGGAGATGATGATGATGATGCCGATGAAGTCCGGTGCGATGGTGATGACGATGGCGACGTTCTCCCCTCTCCGGGAAGGAATTTCCCCGGCAGATTTCTCCCTGCTGGAGAGCTTTTCTCTCTCTAGTGTGTTTCCGCCCTGCAGAGGCGGCGGTGTCTATCTCTGAGCCCCCCCCCTCGACTTAGGTTTTCGGGGACGATGAAGTACGCGAAGGGGCGAGACCTGGAGTGGGCCAGACGGCTTCTGTGCTCAAGTGCACATGGGCGATCAGGTAATTTTTTTCTGTAAGTAGCAGCAATCGGATCTCGCAAAGTCATCCTGGACTTCCGGCGATCAGCGCAGCCTTGGTCTCAGCAAGGAATCACGGTCGATGGGAAACACCTTCCTTTTGCTGGCGTGAATTCCAAAATAGATCAGATCCAATCTCCAATCAGGACCGATCCAATTGAATCTCTTCTATGTCCTTTCCCTGTGACGTGAAGAACAACCAATCAAAAGGAGCGAGGTAAATTAGATCCGATCTGATACGGGGTGGCCTTCGGACACCTCCGCCTCAAGACCGCCAAGTCCCCCGCAAGGACCCATGACAAGAGCTCGAGCTAAAGCCCTCCATGATAAGGTGAATTTGCTCCTAAACACACTTGATCTAGAGCATACATTGAATGGTTCGCTACCTCATTGCAACTCCTTTTGTGCAGTCTGGTACAAACCACATGGAACAACGACCAAGAGTGAGGAACACGAAGAGGAAGCCTGGACACGCCGGAAGAAGAAGACGGAGTAAATGCTAAACCGGCTAAAGCCAGCCCCAGCACCGGCTATGATGAGGATACAATCATGGATCATGCTGATTATTATAAGGTGAATTCTTTCCTAATTGAAAGAATGTCTTGATATCTCCGAATTATATACTACCTAAAGCGATGCACTATGTTGTATTTAGGTATGTCATCTGTCAAGATATCGCCAGCGGGAGGAGAGGGAGGACGGTGATCGAGAGACAAGCGGAGATCAAGTCTACATGAGCGAGAGCACGCGATGGCGCACTAGGACTACCTACGACACAATGTCTATATGTCTAAGGCGCGCCACACTCATGGCCTGCGTGCCAGAATTAGGCCGAACCCATGTACGGGTCGGTATGTACCAGTTTGAGTCGAACCGAGTCCGTTTGGGCCCAAAACAGGTTGGTTTTGGGCCAGGTCTTTGCCCAGGTCGCCCCGACCCCTTTAAGTACCCCTGGGGCGCCCCCTTGTGTGGTTGAGACTACGTTTAGATTACCCCCAAACATCAGAACGAAATTGCTTGTAAGCTTTCCTCTGAAATCATATATTCCTCTGTGTTTCGCTCGGAATATCTACCCCACTCCAAGTTTGTTTCGATCTGGAGTTTTGCTACTAAGAATTCAAGTGTGATCTGCTGTTCCATTGGGAATTAGGAGATTGCAGAACCGCTTCGTGGTCGGCGGCTACGTGCGCAGGTGTGTGGTGTCTCGAATATCCATAGGGTTGAAGATCTGTTGCATTGGCAACGGGGGAACAGCCGGAGAGTTCGTGTGCGTCTCACAGATTATCTACCAAGTTATCATCCATCTACATCGGCTCACTGAGAAGATCGGGCAACCCCTTATCATCTTGGTATCAGATTCCAGCGTTTACTCGGTGAGCATCCACAAATTCATCCCGTAAATTCGTTTTTGCTTTTGTCCTATCCAGAAAAAGCCACAAAAAAATTAGGGTTCTTAGTTTTGCCATAGCTTAGATTGCATCGAGTTACTTGTTTTAGTCGCTGATCGTCTTTTCGCGTATCTTTTCATCAAATCTGTAGGAGTCTAGGATCCCCGTTCTTTTCTGCATCTTTGTTTCAGTTTTCGTCTTCGTTTGATCCCTGTTTTGATCTCCATAAGCCGGCGGCTGTACACGTTGTTCTTAACGAGAAGTCCTCGAGCTAGCAATCAGATCCGATCGGAATTGCAGTCAAAAAAAAAAAAAAAAATCCGGATCGCTAGCCGCGCTGGACCTCAGACTCGTTCTGAGCCTGGGCGTGAGCTTATTTCAAAAAAAAAAATTCTTTTTCCGATTTCTCTTTCTATTTTCCTTTTCTGCGTCCACATATTGTCTCTTTTCTTTGTCAGCCTTTAGTAAACCTTTCTTGGTGTCTAGAACCATCCTACGAGACTAGCGTGCTTAGTGCTCTACGGGCTGCTCTATTTTGCAATCTTGTGCCCGTTTTCGTTGAGCCATTGCTAGCGTCTCTCTTGTGCTTTGCAACACCGAGCGTTCCACCGACATACCTCAACTTTTTGAGCTCATTTTCAGAGTTGCATTGCCCCATTTGTCTCCACCGTGTGCGTTTCCGTGGGTTCTTTGTCATACGATCAGCACTAGGACTTGTACTTTGGTGTAGTTAGGTATCCATACCAAGCCCCACCATATACCCTGGCCAGCCACCAGCTTAAGCTGGCCCCAACACCGGCTATAGCCGGCCACACCGGCTAAAGCCGGACTTAACACCGGCTATAGCCGGTCTGGCCGAGTCAACGCGGCCTTGGCCCTGAAGCCTCCTATGTAATCTCTCCTAAATTACAAATTTGCCCCCAGGTCGTGGCTGCCGACTTATATGGCTCTCTTTCCCCACTCTAGACTTAGATAAGAATTAAGATAAACATGGCTTCATGCCCTTTCCCTTAGGGAACTTGCTACTAGATCTCAAATCTAGAGTAAACCATCATCCCTCTTTGTTTGGGGTCTTTTCTATTTGGGAAATTCTACCTTGTAGTGGATCTCTTGCATACTTTTGTGTGTAATTCTATCCATTGGTTTGGTCTCTTCCCCAAGTGGAATTCTACTCCTAGCAAATCAATGTCTCACAAGGAATTCTACTCTTGGAGTCTCTTCCTTGTGATTCTATTGAGTTGGTGAATCGGGCCAACGAGGACAACCGGTGTGTATCTTGTGTGTTTGTGTTTGCCTTCGATTTGTTCATCGTGTTCATCGTGTTCTTCGTTTTCATCCTTGTTCCCCGCCACAAATCTCGTGAATCCGTGAAGATCGGGCCACACCCAAGAGGTCACCCCACATCATATGGTATCAGCAGATTTTGGTTGCCACGGATTTACTCTTGTTTGTGATTTCCACCATAATTTCGAAAATCCAAAAAATAGCCCCAAAATTGCCTCGAATTTTGATCTCAAGATTTGTTGAGTTTTTTATGGTTTTGATCCAAGGATTTCGTGTCGCAAGTGCTGATCTACCTTCCTTTGCGTTCCCTTAGCCTAATTCTTCTTAATTCTTCCGGATTTGAGGATTTTTGTGCCCAATTTCCGCCTCCAAAGACGAACTGCCCGCGCAAAAATGTCCGATCCGGCTAAAGCCGGTCTGCGCAGCAAATAGCCGGCCTGTCCAGATTTTTCAAAAAACACCGAATCGGCTAAAGTCGGTCTGCACACCGGCTAAAGCCGGCCACCGGCTAAAGCCGGCCTAGACTGGTACACACAGAATTTCTTCTTCTTTGCAAACCTCTTTTCTTTTGGCGACCTTATCCTTTGAGAGTGGCTTTCCTAGAGTTGCGAAGCATCGTACACTTGACCCCAAATTGTGAGAGTGTGTGTTTATACCAAGCCCTACAAAGTTTTGAAGTGGACCAAGAGAAAGAGAAAAGAGATACTCCCAATCAAAAAAAAAGAGAAAGAAAGAGAAGAAACAAATAGTGTGTGTGTGCCATCCATAGTCCACAAATACAAAAGAGTCCACAAGCTTGTAAGCAAAAGAGAGAGTGAGAAGAGAGGCAAGTGTGCGAATCTCGGTGCTTCTCCTTTTTGCAACCAAGCCACGGTCTCTCGAGTGTTAGTGCGACATTGAGCGTAGTCTTCGTTAGGACCATTTTGTTGTGCTCTTTTTTTCCGTCGCACTAACCCCATCCATCTCCATGTGTGTGTTTCTTTTTAATCGCCCTTTTGACATTTGAAATTTTTGCATCACCTCCACATGTGACGACCCGCCTTTTACTAAAGGCAAATCTCCTGTGTATCTGTGCCATTCCCTGGATCAGTAGATAGCACCACAGTACAAAATATAGTAATCATTGCAATAGCATCAATATTACATCGTAAATCCAGTTACATAGGTCTTCTACCTTATGAGTACACAGCATAAAGCATAGTTGCAGTGAGCTTCCATCTTCATCAAGTGCCACAGGCAGACGTGTTGGAATGTAAGCTCGAGATCCTACTCCTGGTTCCTTACTCGAAATAAAACCTGCACGTTTGAATATGCAGCCCCAAAGGGGTCAGTACAATGATGTACTGGCAAATGACACATATTTGGTGGCATTTTTGTGGAAAGACTATACTACAATGACATTTGGCTGGTGGATCTCAAAGGCTGATTTGCATAAAGCCAATTTTATCCTATAATCCATTTTAATACTTTCTTTCAACAAATTTTATTTTCAAGGGTCAAGACAACCCCCATACACTACATACTGGCCGGTATGTAGTTCTGGGCGTAACTCAACAAAGTTTGGAACCTCAGGCACCACCACTTCTTGGAGTGTATGGTCCTTAGTTCCTACCTAAGGGTTTCTAGACAAATTTTAATAATTCAGAATCGGTGATGAGATTATTCCGTACATTCCATGTCTAGAGACTCAATTGTCCATAACCGAGGACACGGCTAATCGATTAGTTTTAAACACCTTGCAAGGGTTGTGCACTTTCACCTTACGATTCATTTTATGCCCATACATAAAATGAAACGAGACCTTTTAGAAGGAGAGGACAACTAACTTGGCAAGCACCGCTCCCAACCTATAATTTGACTACCACCACTTCTTGCCGACAAGTTGCACTCCCACATTCTAATCAGTCAAGACAGAGCCCATAATGTCATAAGGTTGCACTGGAAGTACACTAAGCATGGAAGACATAGCCATCTCTTTATTCCTGGGTGGCCATCCACAAGTGTACGCCCAGGCAGCAACTACACGTAGTGTAGCCCCAGGTCGCCACTCAACTCCACCTCCATTATCAAACCAATCCACCCAGGTGTTTCATTTTAGTTGAAGTTCTTAATTTTTCACGAAACACTTTTCAAGTGATCTTAGCATGGCATCAATATTAACAAGGTATTTAGCATCCTATCATGTGGGGTTTGAGGGATAGCTGCAAACTACTAGGATCTAAGCATTTGATAAAACAGTTGAAATAATTCACCTATCATGCATACTACAAGAGGTGAATATACTAATGCATAATAAAATGGGTAGGGAAACATGTGTGTCACTTGCCTTTTTGAAGAATACGATCTTTCCACTTTTCTCAACTAAGCACGTAGCTCTTCGCAAAAACTATAGCACAGAAATAGTATACCATAAACAATCCATACAAACAAAATCCAACAAATCAAACAATTGAAAAGGTGTTTGTTTAGCAGTTTAGATTTATTGAGATGTTATGATAAGAAAGATATGGTAAAGGATCATGATTTGTGAGATATGAATTTGGGAGCTTAGTTGGGAAAGATCAATATGATTTGAGAGAGAATTGGGCTAGGCATAATATAATTGATGAAGTTTTTATGCTTTATCAAAGCATATAAGAGTTTTAGGAATAGCTCATGTGTAATAGATTACACAAGAGTCAATTTGTGCAACTACAACACTATTGAGTAAATGTGACAACAATTACTCTTAAATAGTATCTATTTGCACTTAGGAACTAGGCTAAGTTTTAGGAATGCTTGAATTACTCAATTAGTACATTTGCAAGTTGAATAGTTCAATACATGTGAATAGAATTAAGTAGGCATTGGATCGGGTATGAATGATTGATATTTGAGGACATGGCTCAAATGGTTCATTGATCAACATGGTGTATAACACATACTATGGTACGGGCTATAACAACACCATATTAACAAAATAGGATTTAGGTTTGGGTTGAATTCATATTGTACTCGAGTAGCACAATTGCAATTTGAATAAATATGAATCAGGCAAAGTATAATGAGTGAGATCTTTATGCTTTACCAAAGCATATGGAATCTTGGAATATCTCATATGGGTAAATCATATAAGAGACAAAATAGTGCAATAGCAATACTATTGAATAAGTGTGACGACAATTATTCTTAAATAGTATATATTACACTTAAGCTTAGGCTAGGGTTCTTATAACATTGAAGTACTCAATTAACTCAATTGCAAATTGAATAGTTCAATTCAAGGCTAAGATTGAGTAGACATGAGTAAAGGGTTATAGGTAATGGATATGTATAGATGATGTTTGAATACATGGCTTAAGGTTCCTAATGAGTAAATGAGATTGGGTTAAGTACTATGATGTTGATTTGATCAATACCATAGTAGTAAAGGTAGAAACTAAGATTGAAAGTATCACACTTTACTCAATTGACACATTTGTAATTTGAATAAGTGGGTACTACACAAGATAGGTTTAAGTAGATATGATATTGATCAAGATGTTATTTAGATAGATATGACATTGGATCAAAGTGATCTCAAGATGATATTTGATAGCTAGGTATGATCATAGGGTTTTGTAAGGTAGAAGGAATCATTGATTGAAATAGAAATAGAATTAATCTATATAGGGATACTCAAATTCTCATATTAGAATTTGAATAATTGTGACAGGGTTCAAGAAATTATGGGAGTGATGCTACTGGATAGCTTGCAGTAATACAAAGTCACTGCAAGTGGATTCATTCCAGAATAAATTATGGAAATTGAATTATCACCAAAATAGTGATCTGGACAAATTTGAATGCACAAAGTGTGTGCACGTATCAAATTTGGATTTTCTTGATTCTATGATGTTCTACAAGTTGAGAGGATTCCAGAGACTACAAATTTGTAATTTTTGGACACTTGGTTCAAAAGATATGAATTAATCATGTTAACAGAGAGTTTGATTCCAATTTGAATAAAGTTTCAAATTGAACCCATAAAATATAAGATATTATTGTACTGATGGATTCTAGAAGTCTCAAGGATTCTAACGAGATATCATTTGCTATTTTTGGATGCAGGGATCAAGAGATATGATTTTTGTAAGATTGGACTAAATTCTAGTTTGAAAACCTAATTGAAATCTGTTTTGATCCGAGGCTGGCCACGTGTCTCTTTCTGATTGCACGGTACCCTTTCGGGCGGATCACGTTTTACAGCCGTTTGATCTTATGTGGTATGGATGGACCAGATCTGGGAATACCCCTTCGGGTAAGTGAACTATTGTGGTCCGCGAGATCGAGATCTAACGGACGAGATGAGACAGGAGAGATCCTCACCGGCGAGCTAGGGTTCCGACGAGCTCACGGCCAGGGATGGACGCCGGCGACGTTTCCGAGGGTCTCTGGGCAACGGCGAGGCTACGACGGTCTTCAGCGCGGCGTGGGGAACTCGGGAGCGTGGTCTTCGTCGAAATTCGCTTCCAGAGGGAGGCGAGGAAGGCGGCTGGAGCGGCTATGGGCGGCGGTGGGCTTCGGCCATTGATGTTCTCCTCGATCTCCTGCAGAATGGACGAGGGGAACAAGTTAGGGAGGGGCGCCTGGGCGAGGTGAAGGAGCTAGGAGAGAGAGGGAGGGTTGGGGCTTACTGGCGGCGCCGAATTCAACCGGAAGTACCTGCAGGTATGCGGGACTCCGGCGAGGAATTTCGCCGTCCTTGTTGTGGCTCGAGCGGAGAAGCAAAAGGGGAGAGGGAGAGGATGTCCGGGGCTATTTATAGGCTCGGCTAGATCTTGAAACGGCAAGTATTAATGCGGGATTAAGAGAGGGGAGAAGGGTTTACTGCGGGGAGAAACGGTCGACGGCGTGGTTCACGCGAGGAAGAAGAAGGCCGGGCTGACGGGTGGGGTCCACGCGTCAGTGAGGAAAAAGAATAGAGGGAGGGGATACCGATTCGGGGAGGTAAGTGGGCTGCGGGCTTGGGCATGGCCCAGGTGGGCTGCTGTCTTCCTTTTCTATTTTTTTGATCTGAAAACTTTTTTCCTTTTCTGTTTTCTTTAAATCTTCATAGAATTTGCATAATGAAACCAAACAAGGTCAAACTAAGTTCTAAATTTTTGTAAAAATCAACTTAACATTCTAAGACAGTAAGATACATGTTTTTATAAATAAAACTATTTCCAAATAAAACTCTATAATTCAGACAAAGGGTTTATTTGCATAAACCAAAGTAGAAATAGGATTTTAAGGTAATTCTTTTTAAAATCAGAGAATAAACTCTATAAAAATAGTTTTTGAAATATATTTGTAAAACATTCCTTTGGCATAGAATACTTTATAAACCATTTCGTAAATATCCCTTTGCAAGATAGCTTGCATAGGTTTGAATAAACACAAAGTAGTATTTTGAAACTTGATCTTTCTCAAAGAAGTTCTTCAAGAAATAAATAGAGGATTTTAAATAGTTTTCAAACAAAGCTTTCAAATAAACTCAAAAGTTTTAAAATCTCTGTGAAATTTCAATCAACACAAGCAAAATAAAAACAAAATTTTTTCCCCAAAAATTGATAAAATCTTGGGATGTTACAGACTACCACCCTTAAAGAAATCTCGTCCTCGAGATTGAAGGAAGGTTACAAGGTTTAGGGATCCTAATGGGGTTGGGTGCTACCACCCTTAAAGAAGATTTTGCTTGGTGGTATCTTGATGCTTCCTTAGGCGCTTGCATTTTGTTCCCAGCTTGAATTCATCGTTGCGCCATTTTTCCTGAAATCGCTCTTCTCAGAAGTGTCGATGTTCGCCGCTATGTTCAGAAGTAGGCATTCCAAATGTTCCATCCAATTCTGGTGATAGGCAGATATCATCCATCGCGTTGTCTTCAACAAGGTAGTCCACATCGTCCAAGAATGTGTATCTAGCCTTTTCTTGGTCGGTCCTCACCAAGGCCAAGAAATCACATAGATCATCGTCAAATTCCTTGATGCTTTTTAGCTGATTTTCATTCCAGAATCTCAAAAGATGACTCAGTGCCAAGTGCTGCATGCTTGCCCCACGAACATGATGAGACCACACATCCCAATGGATTAGGATGGCATCACTCTGTAGTCTTTTCATGCATTCCATAGGGGTAAACAAGGTGGTCGCTGTAAGAGGTACTTGCACCTTTAAGGGACGGAAGGTCGCCTTATAACCAGCATTGTTGAACCCATTCAAGTTACCGGAGCAAGCCGTGCTACTTGCCACAGGTACTAGATGGTCCTTAAGAATTCCTTTAGCAACCGTCTTCATAGTTGTTGAAAGGCGCTGAACAACTTGATCATATCTCGAAGATGAACTCCTTCTCGGGGAAAAGGGATCTAACAAAGTTCTCATGGGCAGGAAGTAGTTCCATGGATTTGGAGATTTGCTTCATAACATCGTAGGTCGGGATGGGGTAGACTTCGGTGGTGTAAAGCTTTGGAATCCGGAGGCGATCTCATGGGTAGTGGTGGTTGTCTCTGTTGTGTCTTTCTGGAGAGGAGTGATCTCTCTTTTATTGGCTCGGGAAGGTAGCTGAACAAGTCACGTAGGGAGTTGATACGAAGAGTCGGGGAAGGTGAACTGAACAGGCAGCAGCCGATACTGAACAGTCTTCGTATTCAAGTCCACTGAGCAAAACGTTTCTGATTCGTGTAGCCATTCAAAAGTCCAAGTTCTCACCGTATTCCTACGTTTTGGCCACTGGCTCACTATAAGGGATGTAACATATTATCCTCCTAAGGTTATGGTTTAATGACGCCGTCTCTCATATAGGTATGTATCTCTAGATTCACCATTCTTCATACAAGAGCGAACAATAAGAGTAGTCGTCATGGGGGCCAATCCATGTCGCACCCAATCATTACCTTGTATTTGGTTTGGTGCATCTCGTATTCTAACTCTTGGTCAACCTCACTAGATTTTAAACAAAAGTTTTGTTGAAATTGGAACCAAGTTCCCAAATCCTATTTTGAAACTTGAAAACAAAATCTATCGTTCCTAGCTAGAGGTTTTCAACAAAGCTCATGGCGATAATCCTTAAGTTGTAGATCCTTTGGTTTGCCATTTAAGAGGAAATAAAATCCTTTCCATTGCTCTGTTTGTTCTTTCCATTGCTCTGTTTGCTCTTTCCATTGCTTGCGTAAGGTGGTTGAATAGTATTACTTCCACATTAGCTACACCTTGAGGTGTCTTCTTATTGTTTGCGAGGTATCCTTTAGCTATCCTAGCTTACTGTAGTCTTGGGGTATCATCCTTTGTGCACCCTCTTGCGTAATGTTTCAGTCTCTTGTACTCGAAACACTACCTCTTGTTGTTGTACTCTGTATCCTTATCTCCAACTGAGGGTCATTGTAGTTGTTCTGTCGTTGAGAAAACTTTGGTTTGGGTTTTGGGATAAGTTTAGGTCTTAGCATAGATGAGAAATAGATAGAAAAGATCTAAGGAAGAAAAATTCTTACCCAAAATAATAAATCAAAACAATTTATCCTACAAGCAATATCTAACGAACATTCATCATAACAAGCAAACTAGTTTTCAAACAAACGGGAAGGTACGATCATCCACAAGTCGGTATGACCATAACGTTTATTACACGTCATTGCTTATTAAAATTTCCTAGATGGAGGTCCAACTAAGCCTTCTTGGTTTTCTTCTAAGCAGATCCATTGTTCGGGTCCAGCTGCTTCAGTAGATTGGTAACTTGCTCGTCCTTGGTTTTGATGAGGTCTCTTTAAACACTAAGTTCAGATACCAACCTTTCCATGTCACCTTGAAGTTGGTTTATGGTTTCCTTCAATGTAGTAGTGTCTTCCTTTTCTTCTTGGAGGTCTTGCTGAGTATTATGAAGTCTCCACTTGAGTCTTTCTCCAAGCTCTTTTATTGCTGACCAAGCAGCACATCTTGCTGAGTCAAGGAATGATGGATACATCTCGGAGTTGGTGAACATCCAAAGTCCCATCTTCTTGTGGTCATCTTCTTTATTCTTGTATAAGTGAAGCTGCACCCACCAATATTCTTCACCGTCATCAATCACGGGAAATCCTTTGTAAACAGCTTCTCCTTGCATTCCCATGCTTAACATGAGGTTCTTCAAGGCTTTGGGAAACTCAGTCTCACACTTCAGGGTCATGTTCATCACTGGGCTTTTAGTAGTTGACATCGAATCCATCAAGAAAGGACCAGTGGGGTGGGTCATCTAAATTAGAAAGAAGAGTAGTGTAAAACAATGAGTGGGGTAAGTTCTTACAAGAAAATTTCAAACTGAGAAGTATATAGATTGATTTCATTTTGAAAACTGAATTGATTTTCTTGTGAAGGTGAGAAAAGAATCCTAGGGCTTCCTAGTCTATTCCAAACCTAGGGTCTCGATCCTACAGGCAACACTATGCTCTGATACCATTTTGTGACGACCCGCCTTTTACTAAAGGCAAATCTCCTGTGTATCTGTGCCATTCCCTGGATCAGTAGATAGCACCACAGTACAAAATATAGTAATCATTGCAATAGCATCAATATTACATCGTAAATCCAGTTACATAGGTCTTCTACCTTATGAGTACACAGCATAAAGCATAGTTGCAATGAGCTTCCATCTTCATCAAGTGCCACAGGCAGATGTGTTGGAATGTAAGCTCGAGATCCTACTCCTGGTTCCTTACTCGAAATAAAACCTGCACGTTTGAATATGCAGCCCCAAAGGGGTCAGTACAATGATGTACTGGCAAATGACACATATTTGGTGGCATTTTTGTGGAAAGACTATACTACAATGACATTTGGCTGGTGGATCTCAAAGGCTGATTTGCATAAAGCCAATTTTATCCTATAATCCATTTTAATACTTTCTTTCAACAAATTTTATTTTCAAGGGTCAAGACAACCCCCATACACTACATACTGGCCGGTATGTAGTTCTGGGCGTAACTCAACAAAGTTTGGAACCTCAGGCACCACCACTTCTTGGAGTGTATGGTCCTTAGTTCCTACCTAAGGGTTTCTAGACAAATTTTAATAATTCAGAATCGGTGATGAGATTATTCCGTACATTCCATGTCTAGAGACTCAATTGTCCATAACCGAGGACACGGCTAATCGATTAGTTTTAAACACCTTGCAAGGGTTGTGCACTTTCACCTTACGATTCATTTTATGCCCATACATAAAATGAAACGAGACCTTTTAGAAGGAGAGGACAACTAACTTGGCAAGCACCGCTCCCAACCTATAATTTGACTACCACCACTTCTTGCCGACAAGTTGCACTCCCACATTCTAATCAGTCAAGACAGAGCCCATAATGTCATAAGGTTGCACTGGAAGTACACTAAGCATGGAAGACATAGCCATCTCTTTATTCCTGGGTGGCCATCCACAAGTGTACGCCCAGGCAGCAACTACACGTAGTGTAGCCCCAGGTCGCCACTCAACTCCACCTCCATTATCAAACCAATCCACCCAGGTGTTTCATTTTAGTTGAAGTTCTTAATTTTTCACGAAACACTTTTCAAGTGATCTTAGCATGGCATCAATATTAACAAGGTATTTAGCATCCTATCATGTGGGGTTTGAGGGATAGCTGCAAACTACTAGGATCTAAGCATTTGATAAAACAGTTGAAATAATTCACCTATCATGCATACTACAAGAGGTGAATATACTAATGCATAATAAAATGGGTAGGGAAACATGTGTGTCACTTGCCTTTTTGAAGAATACGATCTTTCCACTTTTCTCAACTAAGCACGTAGCTCTTCGCAAAAACTATAGCACAGAAATAGTATACCATAAACAATCCATACAAACAAAATCCAACAAATCAAACAATTGAAAAGGTGTTTGTTTAGCAGTTTAGATTTATTGAGATGTTATGATAAGAAAGATATGGTAAAGGATCATGATTTGTGAGATATGAATTTGGGAGCTTAGTTGGGAAAGATCAATATGATTTGAGAGAGAATTGGGCTAGGCATAATATAATTGATGAAGTTTTTATGCTTTATCAAAGCATATAAGAGTTTTAGGAATAGCTCATGTGTAATAGATTACACAAGAGTCAATTTGTGCAACTACAACACTATTGAGTAAATGTGACAACAATTACTCTTAAATAGTATCTATTTGCACTTAGGAACTAGGCTAAGTTTTAGGAATGCTTGAATTACTCAATTAGTACATTTGCAAGTTGAATAGTTCAATACATGTGAATAGAATTAAGTAGGCATTGGATCGGGTATGAATGATTGATATTTGAGGACATGGCTCAAATGGTTCATTGATCAACATGGTGTATAACACATACTATGGTACGGGCTATAACAACACCATATTAACAAAATAGGATTTAGGTTTGGGTTGAATTCATATTGTACTCGAGTAGCACAATTGCAATTTGAATAAATATGAATCAGGCAAAGTATAATGAGTGAGATCTTTATGCTTTACCAAAGCATATGGAATCTTGGAATATCTCATATGGGTAAATCATATAAGAGACAAAATAGTGCAATAGCAATACTATTGAATAAGTGTGACGACAATTATTCTTAAATAGTATATATTACACTTAAGCTTAGGCTAGGGTTCTTATAACATTGAAGTACTCAATTAACTCAATTGCAAATTGAATAGTTCAATTCAAGGCTAAGATTGAGTAGACATGAGTAAAGGGTTATAGGTAATGGATATGTATAGATGATGTTTGAATACATGGCTTAAGGTTCCTAATGAGTAAATGAGATTGGGTTAAGTACTATGATGTTGATTTGATCAATACCATAGTAGTAAAGGTAGAAACTAAGATTGAAAGTATCACACTTTACTCAATTGACACATTTGTAATTTGAATAAGTGGGTACTACACAAGATAGGTTTAAGTAGATATGATATTGATCAAGATGTTATTTAGATAGATATGACATTGGATCAAAGTGATCTCAAGATGATATTTGATAGCTAGGTATGATCATAGGGTTTTGTAAGGTAGAAGGAATCATTGATTGAAATAGAAATAGAATTAATCTATATAGGGATACTCAAATTCTCATATTAGAATTTGAATAATTGTGACAGGGTTCAAGAAATTATGGGAGTGATGCTACTGGATAGCTTGCAGTAATACAAAGTCACTGCAAGTGGATTCATTCCAGAATAAATTATGGAAATTGAATTATCACCAAAATAGTGATCTGGACAAATTTGAATGCACAAAGTGTGTGCACGTATCAAATTTGGATTTTCTTGATTCTATGATGTTCTACAAGTTGAGAGGATTCCAGAGACTACAAATTTGTAATTCTTGGACACTTGGTTCAAAAGATATGAATTAATCATGTTAACAGAGAGTTTGATTCCAATTTGAATATAGTTTCAAATTGAACCCATAAAATATAAGATATTATTGTACTGATGGATTCTAGAAGTCTCAAGGATTCTAACGAGATATCATTTGCTATTTTTGGATGCAGGGATCAAGAGATATGATTTTTGTAAGATTGGACTAAATTCTAGTTTGAAAACCTAATTGAAATCTGTTTTGATCCGAGGCTGGCCACGTGTCTCTTTCTGATTGCACGGTACCCTTTCGGGCGGATCACGTTTTACAGCCGTTTGATCTTATGTGGTATGGATGGACCAGATCTGGGAATACCCCTTCGGGTAAGTGAACTATTGTGGTCCGCGAGATCGAGATCTAACGGACGAGATGAGACAGGAGAGATCCTCACCGGCGAGCTAGGGTTCCGACGAGCTCACGGCCAGGGATGGACGCCGGCGACGTTTCCGAGGGTCTCTGGGCAACGGCGAGGCTACGACGGTCTTCAGCGCGGCGTGGGGAACTCGGGAGCGTGGTCTTCGTCGAAATTCGCTTCCAGAGGGAGGCGAGGAAGGCGGCTGGAGCGGCTATGGGCGGCGGTGGGCTTCGGCCATTGATGTTCTCCTCGATCTCCTGCAGAATGGACGAGGGGAACAAGTCAGGGAGGGGCGCCTGGGCGAGGTGAAGGAGCTAGGAGAGAGAGGGAGGGTTGGGGCTTACTGGCGGCGCCGAATTCAACCGGAAGTACCTGCAGGTATGCGGGACTCCGGCGAGGAATTTCGCCGTCCTTGTTGTGGCTCGAGCGGAGAAGCAAAAGGGGAGAGGGAGAGGATGTCCGAGGCTATTTATAGGCTCGGCTAGATCTTGAAACGGCAAGTATTAATGCGGGATTAAGAGAGGGGAGAAGGGTTTACTGCGGGGAGAAACGGTCGACGGCGTGGTTCACGCGAGGAAGAAGAAGGCCGGGCTGACGGGTGGGGTCCACGCGTTAGTGAGGAAAAAGAATAGAGGGAGGGGATACCGATTCGGGGAGGTAAGTGGGCTGCGGGCTTGGGCATGGCCCAGGTGGGCTGCTGTCTTCCTTTTCTATTTTTTTGATCTGAAACCTTTTTTCCTTTTCTGTTTTCTTTAAATCTTCATAGAATTTGCATAATGAAACCAAACAAGGTCAAACTAAGTTCTAAATTTTTGTAAAAATCAACTTAACATTCTAAGACAGTAAGATACATGTTTTTATAAATAAAACTATTTCCAAATAAAACTCTATAATTCAGACAAAGGGTTTATTTGCATAAACCAAAGTAGAAATAGGATTTTAAGGTAATTCTTTTTAAAATCAGAGAATAAACTCTATAAAAATAGTTTTTGAAATATATTTGTAAAACATTCCTTTGGCATAGAATACTTTATAAACCATTTCGTAAATATCCCTTTGCAAGATAGCTTGCATAGGTTTGAATAAACACAATGTAGTATTTTGAAACTTGATCTTTCTCAAAGAAGTTCTTCAAGAAATAAATAGAGGATTTTAAATAGTTTTCAAACAAAGCTTTCAAATAAACTCAAAAGTTTTAAAATCTCTGTGAAATTTCAATCAACACAAGCAAAATAAAAACAAAAAATTTTCCCCAAAAATTGATAAAATCTTGGGATGTTACACCACATTTGACAATACACTCTTCTTTTGATCTTTTCGTTTGGCATTGCCACATTTCCTTCCCATCCAATAGATAGCCTTTTGCGTGTGTTCTAACTTGTGCACCACGGTTGTCCTTGGGTGTTTTCATCAATTCAATAGTTTTTATGGGACGTGTTTCAAGTGTATTTTCCTCTAACCAACTCACCTTTCCACCAATTTCTTCTTCTTTTGTGACCATGCCTAGGAATGACACCTCGGAACAAGGTGAGGAGTCCTTGGCCGAGCGCTTCGCCGCCCTCCAAGCTACCAATGCATCCAAGATCGGTGACATCAATGCCACACTCCTACGACTTGAAGACCACATACTTGCCAACGACAACCATCTCTCCACCACAAACGCGAAAATTGAGGACTCCAACGCAAGGCTCAATGCAAGACTTGCGGCCTCGCACGCCATACTCAACGAAAGGATTGAGGACTTGAGCGCGATGATGAAGGAGTTGAAAGTGGCACAAGCAACGCTAACCACAAGATTGGAGCAATTCATGTCGTCTTTCAACAACTCGGCGCGACAACTAGGGGTGAAAACGGAACGGATTATTTCCGACCGACCGACCGACCGATCGAAGGCTTACAGAAGGCAAAAACGGATTCGATCGGATAGTTGCTGGATACGGTCACGAATATGGTTAGTGATTAACGGATACGAAAAAGGATATGGTTTTACTAATATCCGACCGTATCCAAAGATATACCATATTTCACGGTTATATCCGGACAATATCCGACAAAATATTCGGCAATGAAGTTGTTGAGTACGTGACTGGGAAGAGAAGATACAAGGGAGACATACATTTTGTCTTATAGTACACAAATACCATCATGCAAGGCACAAACTAGTTTTATATGAATATATATATATATACGTATGTAGAAAAATTTACAATCTAATTCTACTTTATTATCAATGACAGATTCGATAAACATACATATTCGCTCCATATTCGATCCGTATTCGTTACCGATAGACTCTGATTCCGTATTCGTATCCACACACTATCCGCTCTGATTCCGAATTCGAAAAAAATATGGTAACGAATATGGTTTCACTACTATCCGTCCGTATTCGCTCCGTTTTCACCCCTAGCGACAACGTCACCGCTCAATGATGAGGATCTATCCATGGAATATGATGATTCTACTTGTTTGAGCTGGAAGGAAATATTGAGCCTAACTAATAATAATGATAAGGTGAATTCTTTCCTAATTGAAGAGAATGCTTTGATATCTCCAAATTATATACTACCTAAGGCAAAGTATTGTGTTGTATTTAGGTATGTCATCTATCAAGATATCGCCAGCGGGAGGAGAGGGAGGACGGCGATCAAGAGACAAGTGGAGATCAAGTCTGCATGAGCACGAGCATGTGATGGCGCACTAGGACTACCTACGACACGATGTCTATATGTCTAAGGCGCGCCACACACATGGCCTGCATGCCAGAAATAGGCCGACCCATATATGGGTCGGTATGTACTCATTTGAGTCAAACCGAGTCAGTTTGGGCCCAAACCAGGTTGGTTTTGGGCCAGGTCCATAATGAGGACGCCCCAGCCTCCCTTAAGTAGCCAGGGGTGCCCCCTCAAGTCCCTCAGACCACGTTTAAACAAAACCCTAGTTTCTAGACAAAACCAAGTGTTCCTCTGAAATTATTCGCACCAATTCGTATCGATCTGGCGTTCGTTCTACTGAAAGTCTGCGTGTAATCTGCTGTTCCATTGGGAATTAGTATATTGCATCACCGCTTCGTGGTCGGCGGCTACGTGCGCAAGCTTGTGATGTTGCGAATATCCAAAGGGTTGAGAGCTGTTGCGCTGGCAGTAGGGATTAGCCGGAGAGTTTACAGCGACACTCGAGTTATCTTCATCACCATCATCGCCATCAACATCGCGCTCGCTGAGAAGATTGGGACACCCCTTATCATCTTGGTATCAGATCTATCCATGGAATATGATGATTCTACTTGTTTGAGCTGGAAGGAAATATTGAGCCTAACTAATAATAATGATAAGGTGAATTCTTTCCTAATTGAAGAGAATGTTTTGATATCTCCGAATTATATACTACCTAAGGCAAAGTATTGCGTTGTATTTAGGTATGTCATCTGTCAAGATATCGCCAGCGGGAGGAGAGGGAGGACGGCGATCAAGAGACAAGTGGAGATCAAGTCTGCATGAGCACGAGCATGTGATGGCGCACTAGGACTGCCTACGACACAATGTCTACACGTCTAAGGTGCGCCACACACATGGCCTGCGTGCCAGAAATAGGCCGAACCCATATATGGGTCGGTATGTACTCGTTTGAGTTGAACCGAGTCAGTTTGGGCCCAAACCAGGTTGGTTTTGGGCCAGGTCCATAATGAGGACGCCCCAGCCTCCCTTAAGTAGCCAGGGGCGCCCCCTCAAGTCCCTCAGACCACGTTTAAACAAAACCCTAGTTTCTAGACAGAACCAAGTGTTCCTCTGAAATTGTTCGCACCAATTCGTATCGATCTGGTGTTTGTTCTTCTGAAAGTCTGAGTGTAATCTACTGTTCCGTTGGGAATTAGTATATTGCATAACCGCTTCATGGTCAGCGGCTACGTGCGCAAGCGTGTGACGTTGCGAATATCCAAAGGGTTGAGAGCTGTTGCGCTGGCAGCAGGGATTAGCTGGAGAGTTTACAGTGACACTCGAGTTATCTTCATCACCATCATCGCCATCAACATCGCGCTCGCTGAGAAGATCGGACACCCCTTATCATCTTGGTATCAGATTCCAGCATTTACTCGGTGAGCATCCACAAATTCATCCCCGTAGATTCGTTTTTGTTTTCGTCCTATCCAGAAAAAGCCTAAAAAAAATTAGGGTTCTTAGTTTTGCCATAGCCTAGTTTGCTTTGAGTTACTTGTTTTAGTTGCTGATCATCTTTTCGCGTATCTTTTCTTCCAGTTTGTAGGAGTCTAGGTTCCTCGATCTTTTCTGCATAGTAGTTTAAGGTTTGGATCTTGTTTGATCTCTCTTTGATCGTCTCTTCTTCCCTGCGGTCGGCGCAGCTGTGTGCACTATCAGCTTTCACGAGAAGGAGTCGATCCGATCTGCATCCAGTCCTTGCCAGCAAGCCGATCGATCTGCACAAAAAAAAAACAACGAGCGAGGGCGTGCTTCGCTGGGAGTCCATCTTCAGCACATCAGATCCCTGGCTGATCTGATCGATCTCCTTGGCGCTCCGCGCGTGGAGCAGTTCGTAACCTAATCGGATCTAGTATTAAAAAAAAAACACAACAGCCAGCGCGCCTCGCCCAGGGACGGAGATCATCTGGGGTCGAGCACCCCGTTCGATTGCTAGGATCGCTGCGGCTCGCCCCAGCGCGGAGGTTGTCTGCCCCCAAGCGCCAGGACCGGCCCAAATAGCTTTGGGCCAATTTAAGTTAGTAAAAAAAAATAGGGGGACGTACACTGTAATTACTCTACGTAGTACACGCCGCACCCAAATCAAAAAAAAGAGAGACAAACTACTTTGTTCGTTTCGCGTCGCCGTCGCGCTGCCGTGTGTTTCCGGCGTCGTATATCTCTGCCGTGACATATTTTTCGTTGGTTTCTCTGCCGCGACAGCGTGTTACCACTGTGTCCACATAGCGTCCTTTCTACACGATTTTGATCGCTTTAGCTACAGCCTATCTACAGCATCGTGTTAGGAGTTTACCCATACGAGACTAGCTACTTCGTGCTCATCAGGCTGCTGCCGTGTGCGCAATCTTGTGCTTGTTCGTCGAGCCAGTGCTAGCGTCTCTCTTGTGCATTGCAACACGAGCTATTGTGCGTTGTCACTTATATCTTTTTGAGCTCACTTTTCAGAGTTGCTTTGCCCCGTTTATCTCCACCGTGTGTGTTTCCGTGGGTCTTTGTCATACGATCAGCACTAGGACTTGTATTTCGGTGTAGTTAGGTATCCATACCAAGCCCCACCATATACCCTGGTTTGTCATGTGATAGTTTCTTATACCCTTGGTATTCGCTTCATCACATCCGCACACGTTCTGCCATTACAAGCTGGTAAACTTTCATAATTCACTTTGGAACGGTAAGATACCTTGTTCTTTCAGTTTTGAGTGAGCTGAGAGTTCCACCATATATATATTGCTGCCATTTCCTTTGTCTTTACTAATAATGGCAGATGATGACGAGGAGGATCCATTACCATTGCAGTTTGATTGCAGCAATACATTTTGGGAGGAGGATTCTAGAGTGGTGCTTAATTCGGGTTTGTTCCACTTCACTGCAGATATTAATGGAAGACCTGCTGCTGTTACCATTGATAACTGTTCTTTACCGAACTTGGTTAGTATTGAGGTTGTTGAAAAGATGCAATTGCGTACTTATGGAAAAATTAAACCATATATGTTGGCTTCTTCTGATCATGCACTACCGATTACGCGAACCACCCATGTGCCTCTCACCATTTATGGCCATACAGTTCATATTCGTTGTGATGTGGTTCCTAGAGCGCTAAATTTTTGCCATACTTTGTTGGGAAAATCTTGGTGTTCTCAGTTTCACGTTGTTTTTGGTAGTGATCATCCTGACCCCTCCATCTTTTGGAATAGTAAGCACACATGGTTGTCATATATTTGCATTAAGGAATTTCAGGAGGTTAGGCGTCAAAACCTGCGTCCACCTGCAGCCCTTCTAATAAAACCACATGTTGCTCCTGTTCTTACACCACCTGACCTATGTATTCCCACCATGTGTACACCTCAGCCACCTAAAGTTAACTTGCATGATTCCACATTATGTGTAGATACGAGTGTGCACAAGAGTGAGAATGTCATTGTTCCAGAAAAACTGAGCGAGGGAGTTGCTAGGACATGTGAGGATATTTCAACTAATGTAACCATGTCTACTCCTAGTGTTGTTTCTTGTGAAATGCAGGTTGCTTTTGAAGAAAGAGAGCCGCCTATTTTACAACCTGCATCACCGGTTTGTGTATTATCACTTGAGGAGGACGTTCCGGTGCCTACTACATCCGAGGAGCCTATCATTGCAATAGGCAGTGTTTTGGAACTACAACTAGCCATGGAAAATCTTTGTGAGTCTACTCCTTTGCTGGTTCCTTCTTGTGATTTATCTTGCACTACTATCTCAGCACCTTGTGATACTTTGCTAAATTCAAATTTTGATCATGTGGTACTGATGACACATAAAGAAGTACTTGCTCGAATACCATCTGTTCATATTGTGTATTCCATCATGCTAAATAAACCTATTAATTTGAGTTGTGCTATGAATAAGATTTCTGAAATTTCATATTTGAATTCTAGCACATATGCCTATTGCTTCACTTTTAATTTAGTCGGTGAATATAGCATGAGTGATGATTTTATGGTGGACCATATATGCATTACATGTGATAGAATCGATGAACTGAAACTTGCTGTTTTTTAACAATATATGCATTGTGTCCAAGTGTTTTTGCTCTAGGAAAACAGTAAATTTTCGAGATAGTATAACGTATTCTGGTCTACTTGATGCGTTTCGGCTCACCAATCATGATATGTTGGGTTGCTCTATTTTTGCCAGTTTGCACTCGGATTTGCTATGTTTATTGTGTTTGTCCCACACTTCATTTCCTAAGTGTGGTACTGATCCGTACTTTATTTATATTTGCAAATTGCGTTGCATATTACCTATAGGACATGCTGATCATGCATATATAAATGAATACTTCTTTGTCCGTTCATCACTTGTTCATCATAATCAGAGTAGTGCAGTTGGAGCCTGGTATAAACCTATTTTGTTCTCATATTTGTTGGAATGGTTTGACCTTGCTCATAATAAATTTGATCATAGAGCTTCTGTGAGGACACTTGCTTTAATCTTGCACTATACGACTATATACATAGATCATACTCGTTGTGCTCATGCTTATATGAATTTCACTTATATTTGCAATTTCAGTTGCATCTTGTCTACTGGGAATACTCATCATGTTCACAAAACTGATACAACATGTTATATATACATATATTGTGCGTACACATTGCTCTTTTTGTTTCTTCCACTTTTAGCTTACCCAAAGCCGAGGACGGCTTTTCTTGAAGAAAGGGAGGATGATGAGGATCTATCCATGGAATATGATGATTCTACTTGTTTGAGCTGGAAGGAAATATTGAGCCTAACTAATAATAATGATAAGGTGAATTCTTTCCTAATTGAAGAGAATGTTTTGATATCTCCGAATTATATACTTCCTAAGGCAAAGTATTGTGTTGTATTTAGGTATGTCATCTGTCAAGATATCGCCAGCGGGAGGAGAGGGAGGACGGCGATCAAGAGACAAGTGGAGATCAAGTCTGCATGAGCACAAGCATGTGATGGCGCACTAGGACTGCCTACGACACGATGTCTACACGTCTAAGACGCGCCACACACATGGCCTGCGTGCCAGAAATAGGCCGAACCCATATATGGGTCGGTATGTACTCGTTTGAGTCGAACCGAGTCAGTTTGGGCCCAAACCAGGTTGGTTTTGGGCCAGGTCCATAATGAGGACGCCCCAGCCTCCCTTAAGTAGCCAGGGGCGCCCCCTCAAGTCCCTCAGACCACGTTTAAACAAAACCCTAGTTCAAGACAGAACCAAGTGTTCCTCTGAAATTGTTCGCACCAATTCGTATCGATCTGGTGTTTGTTCTTCTGAAAGTCTGAGTGTAATCTGCTGTTCCGTTGGGAATTAGTATATTGCATAACCGCTTCGTGGTCGGCGGCTACGTGCGCAAGCGTGTGACGTTGCGAATATCCAAAGGGTTGAGAGCTGTTGCACTGGCAGCAGGGATTAGCCGGAGAGTTTACAGCGACACTCGAGTTATCTTCATCACCATCAACATCGCGCTCGCTGAGAAGATCGGGCCACCCCTTATCACTCAAGGTCGCGCTTGTCAAGATCTTCTTCCCACTCCAACCATGTGGATGACCATGTGCATCTCCAACAACCTCGTCCTCCACCTCACATGCATCCCCAACATGACGCTCCACGCCGGGAGAATCAAGAGCGTCCACAAGTGGACCACCCACCCCAAGGACAAGCACACCAAGGAGATCCACACATTGTCAATCAAGACCAACCCCAAGCGGAGCATCCTACTCAAGGTCAAGCTCAACGTGACGCCCAACCGATTCTCAATCAAGACCGACAACTTCTCCGTGTGGATCGTCCACAAGTTCTCCACGCCACCGGGCACGTCGGTCGACCTCAACAACAATATGGTCGACGCCATCTACCACATGACCATGATGGTCATCGCCCCATTCTCCATGATCAAGAGGGACGTCGACACCATGACAACCATCGCCACCATGAGTTTCACCATCAACATGATCGCCAAGGGGCGTTAAGTGAAGATAGTGTGCAACCTCGCCGACACCGGCCACACAATGATGAGGAACCGCGTCTCCAACCACAACGTCGAAACCATGACCAAGACCTACACGCCTTTGCAAGACCTCCGCGTCGACCATTTGATGATGACGATGATGCACGACCTCCTCGCCGCCCATATGATGCGGACGACAAGTTTGACAAACTCAAGTTCACCATACCAAAGTTCACGGGCGACGACGACGCCGACGCTTACTTCTCATGGGCCATCAAGGTTGACAAGATCTTCTGAATGCACAATTACTCCAAAGAGAAGAAAGTCGCCATGGCTTCCCTTGAGTTTGAGGGCTACACCAATATTTGGTGGGAGCAAGTGATGGCCAAACGTGAAGAAGACCTAAAAGAACCAATTGACACTTGGGAAGACATGAAGCTTGAAATGCGAACCCGCTTCGTATCGGATCATTATACCCGTGACCTTTTCAAGAAGCTTCAAAAGTTAACACAAGGCACCAAGTCCGTGGAAGAATATTACAAGGAAATGGAATTGACTATGATGCGCCTCAAGTTGGAGGAGAAACAAGAACAAACATTGGCACGTTTCTTCAATGGATTGAATCATCCCATCAAGCGCATTGTGGAGTTCCTACCTTACACCACCTTGTGTGATCTTGTACACAAAGCAACTCGAGCTGAGCGCCAACTCCAAGATGATGCCAAGTATGAGCGCACCAAGGGCTTCTTCGCCTCCCGCAACTATTCGGCAAGCATGCCACCAACACACAAGCCATCTTTTGCATCTTTGTCCAAGCCTTTCTCCAAACCACCACAACCAACAACTCAAGTTCACGCACCTACTACAACAACCTCCTCCAAAGCATCATCGGCACCACCCAAAGTAACTTGCTTCAAGTGTGGCGTTCAAGGACACAAGTCATTTGAGTGCAAAAACACTAGGGTGATGATCACCAAAGACAATGGTACCATTGACTACTATGATGAAGACGAGTATGAAGCTTTTGTTCAAGCGGCTATCGCCATGGAAGCGGATGACATGGGTGATGAAGAGGAACATGTGCTATGCACTCATGACACTAGCCCATTCCTTGTCGTCACAAAGGTTTTGACTACTCACTCTCAAGACTTGGAAGACCAAAGATGCAACATCTTCCAAACAAAAGCCGGCATTCATGGGAAGTCAATCAAGGTGATCATTGATGGAGGAAGTTGCCACAACCTTGCAAGCACCGTATGTTCCAAGCACAATCTCCAACTATGCAAGCATGCTCACCCTTACCATGTGCAATGGTTAAGCGACAACGGCAATGTCAAGATTGAACACACCGTCTCCGTTACATTCAAGATTGGAGCTTAGGAAGACATGGTGGAGTGTGACATTGTTCCCATGATGGTGTGCCACGTGCTCCTCGACCGCCCTTGGCAATTTGACAAGAAGGCTATACACAATGGCTATTCGAATGCTTACACCTTCAAGGAAGACAACAAGACCTTCACGCTTCGCCCGATGACTCCTAGCCAAATCATTGCGGACAATGCAAAGGCTTTAGCGAGGGTCCAACAAGTTTCCATTCCAAGTGAGTTGAGCGATGAGCGACCTAGCCACAACAAAGAAAGTGAGCACCACAAGTCATACATGAGCGATAAAAACAACCACGCCTTGATTGCCACCAAAAGTGAGATGAGGGATTTACACCACAACCCATCCACCTTGCACTTTGTGCTCATTTGCAAGGGCACCGTTGTCAATACTAATGATCATTCCACGATTCCTTCCCCTTTGTTGTCTCTTTTAAAGGAATTCCAAGATGTCTTTCCGGACGAACTTCCTCATGGACTACCACCTCTACGCGGCATCGAGCATTGGATCGACCTCATCCCAGGCGCACCACTTCCAAACCACGCCGCGTACCGCACAAATCCGGAGGAGACGAAGGAAATTGAACGTCAAATTCATGATCTTCTACAAAAAGGGTATGTTCGGGAAAATCTATCTCCTTGCGCCGTTCCGGTAATTCTTGTCCCCAGGAGTGATGACACACTTCAAATGTGCATGGATTGTCGTCCCATCAATGCTATTACCGTTCGTTATCGCCATCCTATTCCTCGCTTAGACGACATGCTTGATGAGCTTGCGGGTTGCACTATATTCTCTAAAATTGATCTTCGTAGTGGATACCATCAAATACGCATGGCCATAGGCGATGAATGGAAGACGGCATTCAAGACCAAACTTGGTCTCTATGAATGGCTTGTCATGCCTTCTGGATTGTCTAATGCACCGTCGACTTTTATGCGTCTTATGAACCATGTTTTGCGATCTTTCATTGGCAAATTTGTTGTGGTTTATTTTGACGACATCCTCATTTATAGCAAGTCATTTTCGAACCATGTTTCCCATGTTGAGCAAGTCTTGCACATTCTTCGCAAAGAAAAGCTTTATGAAAACCTCCCAAAGTGTAACTTTGCTCAAAACAAGTTGGTTTTTCTTGGATTCATTATCTCTCAAAATGGCATTGAAGTAGACACTTCCAAAATTGAGGCAATACGAAATTGGCCAACACCAACAATGGTTGGCCAAGTGAGAAGTTTTCATGGCCTAGCCGGTTTTTACCGTCGTTTTGTTAAAGATTTTAGCACCATTGCTTGCCCTCTAAATGAACTTACAAAGAAAAATGTACCTTTCATTTGGGGCAAAGCTCAACAAAATGCTTTCGATGAACTAAAGAAATGCCTTACGTAAGCACCATTGCTTGTTTTGCCCGATTTCCAAAAAACCTTTGAAATTGAATGTGATGCTAGTAAAATTGGAATCGGTGGTGTTCTCATGCAAAATGGATGCCCCGTTGCTTATCATAATGAGAAGTTGGATGGTGCACGCCTCAACTATTCGATCTATGGCAAAGAACTCTTTGCTCTTGTTAGTGTTTTGGAAGTTTGGCAACATTATCTTTGGCCAAAAGAATTTGTCATCCATTTGGACCACGAATCCTTGTAGTTTTTGAAAAGCCAAGCAAATTTGAACAAACGTCATGCGAAGTGGGTTGAATTCATTGAATCTTTCCCTTATGTCATCACGTACAAAAAGGGCAAAGAAAACGTGGCCGCGGATGCTCTATCCCGCAAAAATAACACACTTCTCACTCGCATTGACACACATATTTTGGGTTTGGATGAGCTACCGAATTTGTACCCTTCCGATTCTTTCTTTGGAACCATAATTGAAAAATGCTTGAACTCCCGAAGGGTCAATGATTTCTATTTGCATAAGGGTTTCCTCTTTAAAGCTAACAAATTATGCATACCCGAGTCCTCTCTTCGTATGTTGTTATTGCAAGAGGCACATGGTGGAGGACTCATGGGACATTTCGGATGCGAGAAGACTTATGCCATGCTTTCCACACACTACTTTTGGCCAAGGATGTACCGCGACGTCGAGAGGCACGTCCAACGATGCACTACATGCATACAAGCTAAGTCCAAAACTAACTCCTTGGGTCTCTATATGCCTTTACCTATCCCACACGCACCATGGTCGGATATTAGCATGGATTTCGTTTTGGGTTTGCGACGTACACGAAATGGACATGACTCAATTTTTGTGGTCGTTGACCGTTTTTCCAAAATGGCACACTTTATTCCATGCCATAAGACCGACGATGCTTCACATATTGCTAATTTGTTTTTCAGGGATATCATTCGACTTCATGGGTTTCCAACAAGCATCGTGTTGGATCGCGACGTCAAGTTCATGAGCTACTTGTGGAAGACCCTAATGGCCAAGCTAGGGATCAAGCTCCTCTTTTCTTCATCATCACATCCTCAAACGGACGGCCAAACCGAAGTGGTCAATCAGAGTCTTGGAAACCTACTACGCATGTTGATCAAGAAGAACCCCAAGTCATGGGAGGAATGCATTCCTCAAGCAGAGTTCGCCTACAACCGCACCGAACATAGCCTCACCAAGCGAAGCCCCTTCGAGATCGTCTATGGGTTCAACCCACCAACGGCACTCGACCTTCTACCACTACCACTTCACGAGCGCGTCAACATGGACATCACCAAGCGAGCCAACGTCATGAAGAACTTGCACGACAACACAAGGAAGACAATTGAAGAACAAGTCAATCGCCATACCGCCAAGATCAACAAGAACAAGACTCCACACATCTTCGAGGAAGGCGACCTTGTTTGGATTCATTTGAGCAAGGATCGGTTCCCACATGACCTAAATTCCAAACTCAAGCCACGGCGTGATAGCCCCTTCAAGGTTCTCAAGCGCATCAACGACAACATGATGAGGATACAATCATGGATCATGCTAATTTTGAGTGTTTGAGCTGGAAGGAAATATTGAGTCTAATTGATGATTATTATAAGGTGAATTCTTTCCTAGTTGAAAAGAATGTCTTGATATCTCCGAATTATATACTACCTAAAAGCGATGTACTATGTTGTATTTAGGTATGTCATCTGTCAAGATATCGCCAGCGGGAGGAGAGGGAGGACGGCGATCAAGAGACAAGTGGAGATCAAGTCTGCATGAGCACGAGCATGTGATGGCGCACTAGGACTGCCTACGACACGATGTCTACACGTCTAAGGCGCGCCACACACATGGCCTGCGTGCCAGAAATAGGCCGAACCCATATATGGGTCGGTATGTACTCGTTTGAGTCGAACCGAGTCAGTTTGGGCCCAAACTAGGTTGGTTTTGGGCCAGGTCCATGATGAGGACGCCCCAGCCTCCCTTAAGTAGCCAGGTTGGTTGGTTTAAACGTGGTCTAAGAGACTTGAGGGGGCGCCCCTGGCTACTTAAGGGAGGCTGGGGCGTCCTCATCATGGACCTGGCCCAAAACCAACCTGGTTTGGGCCCAAACTGACTCGGTTTGACTCAAACGAGTACATACCGACCCATATATGGGTTCGGCCTATTTCTGGCACGCAGGCCATGTGTGTGGCGCGCCTTAGACGTGTAGACATCATGTCGTAGGCAGTCCTAGTGCGCCATCACATGCTCGTGCTCATGCAGACTTGATCTCCACTTGTCTCTTGATCGCCGTCCTCCCTCTCCTCCCGCTGGCGATATCTTGACAGATGACATACCTAAATACAACATAGTACATCGCTTTTAGGTAGTATATAATTCGGAGATATCAAGACATTCTTTTCAACTAGGAAAGAATTCACCTTATAATAATCATCAATTAGACTCAATATTTCCTTCCAGCTCAAACACTCAAAATTAGCATGATCCATGATTGTATCCTCATCACAACGCATGCGTCATCGACATTCCAACCTCCAAGTACCTTGTGAGCAACACTTTCAACATCAAGGATCTCTCCCCCTTTCATGGTGAGATGGTCAATGATGAGTCGAGGTTGACTCTTTTCCAAGGGGGGAGATGATACGGGGTGGCCTTCGGACACCTCTGCCTCAAGACCGCCAAGTCCCCCGCAAGGACCCATGACAAGAGCTCGAGCTAAAGCCCTCCATGATAAGGTGAATTTGCTCCTAAACACACTTGATCTAGAGCATACATTGAATGGTTCGCTACCTCATTGCAACTCCTTTTGTGCAGTCCGGTACGAACCACATGGAACAACGACCAAGAGCGAGGAACACGAAGAGGAAGCCTGGACATGTCGGAAGAAGAAGACGGAGTAAATGCCGAACCGGCTAAAGCCGGCCCCAGCACCAGCTATAGCCGGCCACCAGCTTAAGCTGGCCCCAACATCGGCTATAGCCGGTCTAGCCGAGTCAACGCGGCCTTGGCCCTGAAGCCTCCTATGTAATCTCTCCTAAATTACCAATTTGCCCCCAGGTCATGGCTGCCTACTTATATGGCTCTCTTTCCCCACTCTAGACTTAGATAAGAATTAAGATAAACATGGCTTCATGCCCTTTCCCTTAGGGAACTTGCTACTAGATCTCAAATCTAGAGTAAACCATCATCACTCTTTGTTTGGGGTCTCTTCTATTTGGGAAATTCTACCTTGTAGTGGATCTCTTGCATACTTTTGTGTGTAATTATATCCATTGGTTTGGTCTCTTCCCCAAGTGGAATTCTACTCCTAGCAAATCAATCTCTCACAAGGAATTCTACTCTTGGAGTCTCTTCCTTGTGATTCTATTGAGTTGGTGAATCAGGCCAACGAGGACAACCGGTGTGTATCTTGTGTGTTTGTGTTTGCCTTCGATTTGTTCATCATGTTCTTCGTGTTCTTCCTCGTTCCCCACCACAAATCTCGTGAATCCGTGAAGATTGGGCCACACCCAAGAGGTCACCCCTCATCACGATCTCCACAATAAACACCACGTCTCCAGAACTTGATGGAACAGCCGCCAACTGAATAGACCTCTATCAAACACAAGCAACAAACTCTAATCGTTCACCCGTCAAAACCAATCTGATCTAAAGACTGAGGAACAATTCGCAGATCAATCAACCAAAAATACTCGTAGTGATAAACCTAGTAATCTGATACCACATGATGCCACATGATAAGGATCACGCCGGTGATCCTATGAGTTTTGTCCCAATCTTTCACAGCGAGTCTACCCGGATAGAAATTTTCCAATAACGCGAAGAACATCACCTGAAGAAGAGGAATGAATCCAGCAAGCAATGTGATGAAGATCACCATGCCTCAAACCATAGCTCGACAATCCTTGATGACGCAAGAGCCCTCGCAGTAATCTTTATTAGATAACACAGCAGCGCCTTTCCCCGGAGGGATGATACACGGTGGAGCACACGATGGTTTTTGACTAAACAACTAAACTCCCCTAAACCCTAGACTCGTGGCCTCCTTATATAGATGGCCAGAAAACTGTTGGGCTTGGACAGGCCCAAACCCAAAACACAAATAAACCTAAGTGGCCCATAACATGACCTGACACACGATATAACATAAACAAATATGTAAATTGCTGACACAACCTTAGACTAAATTATCTCATATCGTAGGTCGTCTTGGCATGCCAATCTGCAATGAGCTTTCGGGGTTGCCCAATCTTCTCAATGAGCCGATATAGATGGATGATAACTTGGAGGATAATTTGTGAGATGCACACAAACTCTCCGGCTGTTCCCCTGTTGCCAATGCAACAGATCTTCAACCCTATGGATATTCGAGACACCACACACCTGCGCACGTAGCCGCCGACCACGAAGCGGTTCTGCAATCTCCTAATTCCCAATGGAACAGCAGATCACACTTGAATTCTTAGTAGCAAAACTCCAGATCGAAACAAACTTGGAGTGGGGTAGATATTCCGAGCGAAACACAGAGGAATATATGATTTCGTTCTGATATTTGGGGGTAATCTAAACATAGTCTAAATGACAAAAGGGGGCGCCCCAGGGGTACTTAAAGGGGTCGGGGCATTCTGGGCAAAGACCTGGCCCAAAACCAACCTGGTTTGGGCCCAAACGGACTCGGTTCGACTCAAACTGGTACATACCGACCCATTCATGGGTTCGGCCTATTTTGGCACGCAGGCCATGAGTGTAGCGCGCCTTAGACTCGTAGACATCGCATCGAAGGCTGTCCTAGCGCACCATCTCGTGCTCTCGCTCATGCAGACTTGATCTCCACTTGTCTCTCGATCACCGTCCTCCCTTTCCTCCCCCTGGCGATATCTTGACAGATGACATACCTAAATACAACATAGTACATTGCTTTAGGTAGTATATAATTCAGAGATATCAAGACATTCTTTCAACTAGGAAAGAATTCACCTTATAATAATCATCAATTAGACTCAATATTTCCTTCCAGCTCAAACAGTCAAAATCAGCATGATCCATGATTGTATCCTCATGAGGAGGGATAGTATTTTTGTTGTTGTGGATCAATTTTCTAAGATGGCACACTTTATTCCTTGTCACAAGACCGATGATGCTGCGCACATTGCATGGTGTGCCAAATACTATTGTTTCTGACTGTGATTCTAAATTTCTTAGCCACTTTTGTAGATGTTTATGGGCTAAGTTGGGGACTAAATTGTTGTTTAGTACTACATGTCATCCCCAAACTGATGGGCAAACTGAAGTAGTTAATAGAACTTTATCTACTATGTTGCGGGCTATTTTAAAGAAGAACTTAAAATTGTGGGAAGAGTGTTTGCCTCATATTGAATTTGCTTATAATCGTTCGCTGCATTCTACCACAAAGATGAGCCCTTTTCAGATTGTCTATGGTTTTGTTCCACGTGCACCTATTGATTTGTTGCCTTTACCATCTTCAGTGCAAAATAATTTCGATGCTACACAGCATGCTGAATTGATTTTAAAATTGCATGCAACTACTAAAGACAACATAGAACGCATGAATGTTAAATATATAGTTGCTGGGGATAGAGGATGAAAGCATGTTGTGTTTGAGGTTGGTGATCTTGTTTGGATTCATTTGCGCAAAGATCGTTTTCCTGATTTGCGTAAGTCTAAGTTAATGCCACATGCTGATGGCCCTTTTAAGGTGATAGAGAAAATCAATGATAATGCATATAAACTTGAGCTTCCTATAGATTTTGGTACGGTAAGTCCTACATTTAACATTGCAGATTTGAAGCCTTACTTCGGTGAAGAAGATGAGGTTGCGTCGAGGACGACTTCAATTCAAGAAGGGGAGCATGATGAGGACATCCCATCTATTGATACACCCGATGCGCCTACAACGGAACACATACAAGGACCTATCACTCGAGCTCGTGCCAAGCAACTTAACTATCAGGTACTTTCGTTTCTTGGAATTCTTTCTCACATACATGAGAATATGATGCTGCCTAAATCAGATATGTTTGTTACTCTTAGGAATGATGGACCTAGCATGGATGAGAGGGACGAGCATTGGAGCATGATCGTGCATGGAGATGGCAGCAAGCGTTTGAGGATGGAAGAAGATGCCACGAGTGGAGATTTCAGAACTTTGAAGCCACCATAATGAAGGATGAAGACTTGGATGAAATATACAAAGAGCTACTTCATAAATTCGTCCATAGATAAATATGGTGCTGCGTCACTTTTACTTTTGGGCTAGGCCCATGTAATTTTCGCAGCAAATAAGACAACCACTTTTAGGAGACCGAATTTGAGGAGAAAAGGCCTGTTAGGGTTCCGTTCGACCACCATACCCATGGCTGGTCACACCCCTACCTTTTCCTCCTCAAATATCCCCCGTAGCCGTCATTAGAACTCGGATTTTGTTTAGACCAAAGTTAGCCATTGCTGCAACTACGAGCTCGACTTTTGAGGCCAATCGCCCAGAAGAAGACCGCCTATTCAGAATCCCACCTTTTGAATAAAGCATACATCTTTCATCCGCAATATCTTGATTGCCGTATTAGTTCTTACTTGTTCTCGATTTCAGGTAGGAATTAAGACTCTCGCTGGTCAGGCTGATCATGCATCCGCAAGATCAGTAACTCTCGGAGATTGTCCTAGCGATTGCATTGGCGCACGAGCTTTGCACGTGTAGTCGGATCGTCAAGCACGAGCTCCACCCACCAAATCGACATATCAAGATCTCATCGAAAGATCGGACACCTTTGTCCTATCAGAAGGCCAAGTTGATAAGCGAGGTATATCACCCCACGTGGATTGCCAATCCAGTGGTCGTGCCGAAAGCTAACGGCAGTGGGCGCCTCTGCGTGGAATTTACTAGTGTCAAGAAGGCCTGCCCCAAGGATCCTTACCCGCTCCCGAGGATAGATCAGATTGTCGACTCCACCGTAGGTTGTGACCTCCTTTGCTTCTTGGATGCATTCTCCGGCTATCATCAAATTAAGATGGCAAAGGAGGACGAGGAAAAACTGCCTTCATCACACCTTGGGGGGTGTACTGCTACGTCTTCATGCCCTTCGGCTTGAAGAATGCAAGAGCAACTTTCTAGAGGCTCATGCGTAAATGGCCTTGGGGGCTCAGATGGGAGGGAATGCGGAAGCTTACGTCGACGACATCATCATCAAAACCCGTGAGTGTCATACCTTCATCGAAGACTTGGAAAAGTAAACATCAAGCTCAACCCCGCCAAGTGCGCCTTTGGTATACCATCGGGCAAGTTGTTGGAATTTCTCGTGTCCCATCGCGGGATAGAGGCGAACCCTGACAAGGTCAAGGCCATCGAAGAAATGCGTCCTCCGCGCAACCTTAAGGCGATGCAGCGCATCGCGGGATGCATGGCGGCCCAGGGGCGCTTCATCGCGAGAAGCGGAGAAAAGGCCCTGCCTTTCTTCAAGCTTATGAAGCACACTAGAAAATTCGAGTGGACTCCGGAAGCTGACAAGGCCTTCGCCGAGCTGAAGAGGTACCTCACAAGCCCGCCGATCATGGTCGCTCCAATGTTCCGCGAGCCCTTGCTGCTCTACATTGGTGCGACCCCAAGAACTGCAAGCGCCATCTTCGTCGCAGAGCGGGATGTCCAAGTAATCGCCAAAGAGGAGGTCGATCCTCCACGCCCGGGGGCTCCTTGTAGTGACCTCACCTTTTAAAGATGATGATCTTTGTGATTTTCAGTGCTAGTCCCTGGATCAAATGCTAGCACACACAGTTTAAGATGTAATATCAAGAAACAAAGGTCATTTTATTACATCGTATGATCCAGAAAATTACATAAGGAAACTTTATAATTCTCATAGCATAAAGCTATCAGAGTTTACAACAAAATCATAAATAGCATGGAGTCCTTCGTCTTCATGTGCCACAGGCAAACATGCTGCAGATAAAAAGACTCGTAACCCTGTCGTACCTTTCTTATCATCAAAACCCGCAACATGAAATGTTGCAGCCACAAAGGGTCAATACATTTGAATTGTATTGGCAAGATGTCACTTTTTGGTGGACACAAATGGAGCCTAATACTTACATGAATATTTGGCTAGGTGGAGCTTCAGGCTTATTTTGCGTAAAGCAAATTTTATCCTATCATTTTATCAAAGAAAAAAACTTTTGCTAGACAACTTGTTATAGGTGACCTACCCCTGTAGACACAGGCCGTAATTATCGTATGGGACATACTAGTCGATAGACACTTACATCAAATGTCAAAACCTCAATTACTACATATGGACAACTTGGTTTGGGTGACCTACCCCTGCAGACACAGGCACATAGAAATGGCACGAGACCCGCTAGCCGATAGACACTTGCACCAATTGCCATATTCCCAGTTCACCCCACAAGTTTTAATTTAAGAAGTTGAGATGAGGAGATCCTTGAACAGCTTCAAAATTATGTCACTCAAAGTTGTCTGTAACCGGGGACATGGCTAAGTAGTTAGTTTTAACACACTGCAGAGGTTGTGCACTTTTCCCACAAGACTCAGTCAACCCCTTTTGCGATGATGCTCATTTTGGTCAAATGGCCAAGTGAAGACTAAGATGAGACCTTTCAGAAGCAATCCCTCAGACCAACCCGGACGCGTTCCATCCTATCATCATCTACCACCCTCTGTCCGTCTGGCTCAGTTCTCGCAACTTAGTTAGTCAAGATAGAGCCCATATGACTTGTGGTTGCACTGGAAGCTTCACGACTTGAACGTCTGCAATCTCTTTGTTCCTGGGTGGCCGTCCACAAGTGCGATACACCTGGAGGTTCAGAGGTTCGAGGACATGACCCCAGGGAACCACTCAACATAAACCAACCAACCACTTCCACCCAGGTGATTCATTAACTTAGTTGTTTTTCTTAGTTTTACCAAAACCAGGTTTTCAACACTTAGCCAAAACAAGTGAAGTTCCCTTCCCAAAAACATAAGTGTAAGACAAGGTAACCTATAGCAGGCAGCAGTTCTACTAAGGATATGCAAAGGCTAACCAAAGAGACTTAAGCAAAACGTAGCAAGGCTATTAAGACAAAAAATCTTAAACAACCTACTCATGCATCTTTTACAAGAAAAGCTACAAGTGACAAAACTTTAGTAGGACAACAAGATGATGACACTTGCCTTAGTAATTTCTGAAGATTGTACTTCTCTTAATCAACACACATAGCTCTCCGTACAACTATAAGATAGAAAAGAACACAACATAAACACACCATTCAAGGCAACATAATCAAACAAGACAAACAAAAGTGTTTATTTATTTTAGCTTAGTCTTCAATTATCTTAGTGATAATTGGACAACAGATTATGGCATGAAGTTGACTTGATATGGATGGAGAGAATGGCTAAGTCAAGGAGTTTTGAAGATTGATGTGGTTTTCTAAATTGTTAAGAAGTGTCAAACACTCAATAAAAAATAGCTTAAGGAGATTCTTAGGCTTGGTTTGAGAAGTTGGATGGATAAATTCTAAGTCATGAGGTTTATCACTTTCATCTTCTTGACTTGGGCTCTCTTCTCTTTATCTTCTTGTTTTCCTTCATCTCCTTGTCTTCTCTTCAACTTCTTCTTTTTCCTTCATCTCCTTGTCTTCTCTTCAACTTCTTCTTTTTCCTTCATCTCCTTGTCTTCTCTTCAACTTCTTTTTCCTTCATCTCCTTGTCTTCTCTTCAACTTCTTCTCCATGGTCTTGATATGGGAAAACTTCTATGTCATATTGTTGGATGGGGTAAGGGTCAAAATACTTAGAAGAATTTTGGGTAAGATGGAGTTGATAGTTTTGCACTTGGGTCAGAATAGAGAGTAGATTTTTACTAAGTCATGGGTAGAGTTGAGTGGTCCTTAGCAAAATGGCCAAATGTTATTGGTTGATATATAATAATAGGATCCATTTTTGCGAAAGGAAATATACCTAAGATATTTATAGAATTAAATCTAGATTGAAAATACTCAAATCCTCATTTGAATTTGAATACTTGTGAAAAGTGGGTTCAAATATTGTAGGCATAGGTTCGTATGTATAGAGGACATCAACACTTTTCATTTGCAAAGGATTCATCTATAGAGGATCTACGGACACCAATATATGACCATAAGAAGATTTTATAACAAAATTTACTTCGGCCAGATTTGGAAATTTACAAGTTAGATATTATTAATCTATTGGATAGATAATTAAAATATGAATCCGATGCAACAAGAATCAATTGATTCAGACATACGGATCATGAGATATGATTTTTTTTGAAGTTCATAGCATTTTCTATCCAAAAATCCGAAAATAGCTATTGACTTGACCAGTGGCGCAATTTTACTGGAGGGTACCCCTTCTCTAAGTGATCTCTTTGCAGCCTTAGGATTTAGATTGTGTGGTTTCGGAGAAAAACAAATAGCATCACTTACGTTGGGGATAGATAGATTGCCAGGCCGTGCGACCATGGCAGCTCGGCTACTCGGAAACTTGATGGAGTCGTCGTCCGGTAGTTCTGGTACTCCTAGAAGAAGTGGTAGACGTGCATAATAGTCAAGTCCAAGTTAAGAGGCTCCCGAGACAGTCCTGGCAGAGATCCTGTCGGCGGCGGCGGTGATGCGGGGTGGCCTTCGGACCTCACAACATCATGTGCGTCAACAATCAAGTCCGACATCATCGAGGCGTGGAAGAGAAGGAAGAAGAAAAACCACCGGAAAGAAGCTTGGAAGCGCCGCAAGAAGAGGCGGCGGCTGAAGCTGGACCGGCTAAAGCCGGTCCCACACCGGCTTAAGCCGGCCCCACCGGCTAAAGCCGGACTAAACACAGGCTATAGCCGGACTGCCCGAGTCAGCTACATCTTGGCCTTGAAGCCACCTATGTTATCTTTCTCCCTAGTGACCAAACTACCCCTAGCTCGTGGCTGCCTATATATATGGCTCCCCCTCCCCTAGAGATGGGATAGAGATGAATTAAGATAAGAATTGGCTTCATGCCTTCTCCCTTGTGGGAACCCAACTAGATCTACATCTAGAAATCACCCTCTTTGTTTGGGATCTCTTCTATTTGGGGAATTCTACCTTGATTTGGATCTCTTGCATACAAGAGTGTGTAATTCTATCCAATTGATTGGTCTCTTCCCCTCTTGGAATTCTATCCCTTGCAAGTCAATCTCTCACAAGGAATTCTACTCTTGGAGTCTCTTCCTTGTGATTCTATTGAGCTGGTGAATCGGGCCAACGAGGACAACCGGTGTGTATCTTGTGTGTTTGTGTTTGCCTTCGATTTGTTCATCGTGTTCTTCGTGTTCATCATGTTCTTCGTGTTCATCCTCGTTCCTCGCCATAAATCTCATGAATCCGTGAAGATCGGGCCACACCCAAGGGGTCACGCCTCATCATATGGTATCAGCAACTTTTGGTTGCCACGGATTTACTCTTGTTTGTGATTTCCACCATAAATTTCGAAAATCCAAAAAATAGCCCCAAAATTGCCTCGAATTTTGATCTCTAGATTTGTTGAGTTTTTTGTGGTTTTGATCCATAGATTTGTTGTCTTGGGTGTTGATCTACATTGCCACAAATTTTCTAGCCCCAATTCCCCTTATTTCGGCCGGAATTGACGATTTTATCTTCCAATTTCCGCCCAATTCGACGAACATCTCGAGCAGAATTTCTCGAAAAATCCCGAACCGGCTAAAGCTGGTCTACACACCGGAAATAGCCAGACTATCTTAAAATATCCGGACTAAAAAAGTTCCGAACCGGCTAAATCCGGCCTCCCGCAGGTCAACGCCTCCGCCTCCACCCACCACCTGCGCGCCTCGCCTGGCCCAGCTCCGCCTCACCTGCCTCGCTCTCGCCTCACCAGCGCACCGCCGCACCTCCTGCTCAGCCCGACCGCCCAAGCCGTCGGCCGCCCAGCTCTGCGCGCGCCACCTCCGCTCGCCGCTCCAGTGCGCACGCCCCGCCCCCCGCTCGACTACCCCGCGCCGCCCAAGCCGCTGCCCCATCCTCTGCCCTGCCCATCGCAGCTGCCCAGCTCGCCACTCCACTTCGCGCAAGCCCCGCCACCCAACCTCTGCGCCTTGCCCACAGCAACCACCGCCACGCAGCTGCCCAGCGCCTACTCCACCCGCGCAGCAGGCCGCGCCTCCTCAGCACCCACGACACCAACCACTAGTGTGCCGACCACCTGGCACCTGCCCAGCCACGCCAAGACAGCCGACACAGTCCGCCCTCACCTGCTCTGTCTCGATTTCGCTCTGCCACGCTCGCCATCGCCCAGCTAGAACTCCCGCAGCAACTCGGCCAACCACACCGGCTAAAGCCGGTCCAAACCGGCTAAAGCCAGCGTACATCCAACATGACTCGTTCTAACACCATAATACCCCCTTTTGACATCCGTTTGTCCCTTTGACACAAAATCCAGCATTATCTTGACACAAACTTTGACAACCTTTGTGAGTCTTTTTGCCCCAAATTTTCGGGCATTGACGTGTGTGTTCGGATTTCGGTTTTTGCGTGCCTTGTTCGTGCCAAGTAATGCCGCATCTACATCAACATCGCGACGACGGCATCGGCGCACCAGAACTCCGACTACTCTTTTGACTCCACCTTCATCGACATCGCCGCAAGTTGTGTGTTTTGACACCGCCTAACATTTGCATAGGTATAACTTGCACCACCTTTGTAACCTCTTTTCTTCCTTTGTGTACCTATCCTATTGAGAGTGGCTTTTTGAGAGTTGCGAAGCATTGCACAAGTGTTCACGACCGTGAGAGGGTTTGTGTGTGTGCATAACTTGAGCAAAGCTCCGAAGCAAGCTCGGTGAGAGAGATACACAAAAGAAGAAAACCGCCATTGTGTGCCATACATAGATAGCAAATAAGCTTTTAAGCATCGAAACACCAAAAATCCAAAAAGAGTGTGTGTTCCACCGTTACAAAGGAGTTCAAAGCTTGTAAGCAAAAAGAGAGAAAAGAGAGAAAAGAGAAGAGTGGCATCTTGTGCAAATCTTGTTGCTTCTTTCTTATGCAACCAAGCTACGGTCTCTCTTGCGTTGGCGTGACACCGAGCTAATAGTCTTCGTTAGGACCATTTTGTTTCTTGCTCACTTCCTTGGTCACGCTAACCCCATTATATCTTTTGTGTGTGTTTCCGTGTTTCCTTGACGTAGATCATCATTCTTGACATTTGACTTTGGATTTTACCCATGACTTTTCTTTTGATCATTTCGTTTGGCATTTCCACATTTCTTACCCATCCACTATATAGCCTTTTGCGTGTGTTTCTAACTTGTGCACCACGGTTGTCCTTCGGTGTTTCATCCATTCAATAGTTTCTACGGGAAGTGATCTAATTGTAGTTTTCTAACCCCCACCACTTCTACATACATATATCTTGCCTTGTGTGAGCAATGTTTAGGGGCAACGGAAGCTATCATGGAAAGTTCACGGAGGACTACACCGACTACGACATCGACTACTACTCACGCATGGAGGGCATGGGCGACAACTTCAACTACATGAGCAAGGTGGAAAAGAAACACTACATCGACGACAACTTCGACTACATGAGCAAGGTGGATAACAAACGCTACATCGACGACAACTTTGGCTACATGAGCAAGGTGTCCAAGGAACAATACATCGACAACTCCTTCGACTACGACAAGCGTACATGGGCACATCAAGATACTTGAGACCATCACATAAGTCACCAAGCACAACGCCAACATGGTCTTCCTCGTCAACGCATACATGAACGGAAGCGTGCCGAGGCTCATGAACGTCCCAAACAAGAACATCATGAAGCGCCCAAATCTCTAGATGCTTGGTGTACTTGGTGTACATTGGCTCATCACACAAGGTTGAGCTCAGCAAGGTCTTCTTCACGCTCCAATCATGTGGGTGACCATGAGCGTCGTCGCCAATCTCAAGAGCATGGTGCTAACCACAAACAACCTACATGGTGTCCATGCCTTGAAGAGCCCTTTTACGATAACGTCCACGACAACTCCTCGAGGAGGACCACCACAAGAGCTCCAAAATTGCCAAGTCATGAGATGTCCTACCAAGATGCGACGTTTTCTCCAATGGTGTCTCCCATCCCACATGACACCTCCGCAAAGGCTCCTACAAGACGGTCTCATTGCCACGAGAAGCATTCCAAGGCTCATGATTGTCACCATCAAAGCCATCATGAACATCCGCAACAAGATCAAGAACAACCACAACAAGCGGCACATCAACCTCAAGGCCAACCACACCATGGTGCCCCACCTATGGTGACTCAAGATCAGAACCAAGCACACCAAGATCAAGATGGCAAACCTAAAGACCCTTGGCTCAAAAAGTTCAACGCCAAACGCGCCGCCATGAACAAAAAGCTCGACGACTCGCACGCAAGGCTTGACGCAAAAATGGAGCAACTCATGTCATCCGTCGACAACTTCATGCGCCAACGTCACCGCTCAAGGTCGTATTCATCAAGATCTTCTTCCCGCTCCAACCATGGGAGTCACCATGAGTGCCATCGACAACCTCACCCTCAAGAGCATCGTGCAAACCAACAACCACATATTGATAGCCTTTGTGAGAGGACCAAACCTATACCACGCAGGGATGAGAGCCACATACACATTGAGAGCAAGAATGATACACCACATGAGTTGAGTGAGGACATTTTGCTTTCTAACAACTTAACCTCTACTCCTCTTGTGTTGTCTTCTTCTTTGCTAGGTTGCTCGGATAATGATGACGTCCAATCCATGGAGGTGAGGGACTCCACTATAGATCCCATGGATGAAGCGATGCCAACCTTGGAAAAGATGTACATGGTGCATACACTTGATGATAATACACCATGCTTAGAAGATGATGAGCATGTCGGCCACTTGGAGCTACCTACTTCAACAACACCTACATCAAAGGAGTGCGACCACAAAGGTAACAACATAGGTGTTGGTGATGCCATGTTTCCCCTAGTGGACATGAATATGTTAAGCTATGAGTGCTTCACTTTATCCCCTATGGCATGCAATATGTTGAACAATTACTCTTTCCCATATATTGCTTGCAATGATGACAATGATGCTTGTGTTGTGACAACCTTGCCGAACAATTGCTCTTTCCCTAGGTTTGTCGACAACAAGGATAAAATTTTGAAAATGTTTTGTGCACAATGCTTGCAATATTCTTCCATTAATGCAACCAAAATGTTGAACACTTGCTCTTTCAAATGCTTGGTTTGCAATAATGTTATTATGTTTGATAATGAGAAGGCCCCCATAGCTCTCTCAACTAATGAAGATTTTGCATTTGCACATGATACGCATGTTCCCACATATACTTTGCATAATCACCATGAATATTATGATATCTTGCTTGAGGCTAATGGTGTTGTGCAAATAAAGAGATGCATCATGATGGATGATGTATTCATCTACCATGCACACACATTGTTTTGGCTATCTTTTGTGTGTGTAGGTACGCGAATAACAACGTCAACCTCGATTGAGCACGAGTTGGCGAAAAGAGCTCTTGAGAGCATAATACTTGTGAGTTCAAACTCAAACTCCGCTCGCATACCTTTCCCATGCTATGCATCAAACATGTTGAAAAAATTCTCTTCCATATGGTTTCTTTGCAAGCATGTTGATGACTTTAGTGACACTTTTGACATTCATGCTCCCATGATATTGAACATTGATGCTTTATGTGTTGCAACATACATGTGGAATGATTGCTCCTTCTTTTGTTTTGTGTGCAACCACATTGCTATATTGGTCATGACTTGTCACATGTGTTACCGCATTGAGTTCATTGGTGTTGCATCCAACAAGTTGACAATTTGCTCTTTCTTTTGGTTGGGATGCATAACCACTTGTGATAATGATATCTTCTTCTCCTATTGGATGAATATGACTTGTGTTGCAACAAACTCGATGAAAACTTGTTCTTTCTTATGGTTTGTTTGCACACATGTTGATGATGATTTTGACATCTTGTCGTTTGTGTTTTTGCCAAACTCTCCTCTTATTGCTTCAAGGATGTTTAATACTTGCTCTTTCCAAAGCCTTGAGCGCAATAATATGCATATCTTTCAACTTGAGATGGACACCACGGTCTTCTCAAATTTTGATGGAGTTTTTATGTTCCCACATTTGGAAGATGTTCAAACAATTTGCTTACACATAGACCTTGCATATGCATTCCCTTTATTATACTTGTGTTGTGCTAATTGTGTTGTGAGCAAGAATGGACATGTCCTTGATGATATGCTCCCCTATCTCGCACACACATACTTTGCTTGGTCTTTGTGGTGCGTCGGTAAACATGGATATTCTTGGTGGATGCGCTCCCGCGCGTGGTTTCAATCAAAAACTTCTACAACGAGAGCACATCAACAACTTAGTAAGGTGACCTCCTTCTACTCACGAACTCATGCCATAAATTCTAAGAATTGGCTACTCTTTGAGTGTTGTTTCTCTTTGCTTGTGACCTTTGTAGGCCTCATGGAAGGTGAAGGAACATTCAAGAGTTGCCAAACCAATCTTCGCAATAACGACCACATGGTGCACTCAAAGTAGAATCGCCTACATCTACCTCCCCTACATGATGATGTTGAGTCAACGTCGAGGACGACGTTCTTTGAAGCGGGGGGAGATGATGTGGGGTGGCCTTCGGACCTCACAACATCATGTGCGTCAACAATCAAGTCCAACATCATCGAGGCGTGGAAGAGAAGAAAGAAGAAAAACCACCGAAAAGAAGATTGGAAGCGCTGCAAGAAGAGGCGGCGGCTGAAGCTGGACCGGCTAAAGCCGGTCCCACACCGGCTTAAGCCGGCCCCACCGGCTAAAGCCAGATTAAACACCGGCTATAGCCGGACTGCCCGAGTCAGCTACATCTTGGCCTTGAAGCCACCTATATTATCTTTCTCCCTAGTGACCAAACTACCCCTAGCTCGTGGCTGCCTATATATATGGCTCCCCCTCCCCTAGAGATGGGATAGAGATGAATTAAGATAAGAATTGGCTTCATGCCTTCTCCCTTGTGGGAACCCAACTAGATCTACATCTAGAAATCACCCTCTTTGTTTGGGATCTCTTCTATTTGGGGAATTCTACCTTGATTTGGATCTCTTGCATACAAGAGTGTGTAATTCTATCCAATTGATTGGTCTCTTCCCCTCTTGGAATTCTATCCCTTGCAAGTCAATCTCTCATAAGGAATTCTACTCTTGGAGTCTCTTCCTTGTGATTCTATTGAGTTGGTGAATCGGGCCAACGAGGACAACCGGTGTGTATCTTGTGTGTTTGTGTTTGCCTTCAATTTGTTCATCGTGTTCTTCGTGTTCATCCTCGTTCCTCGCCATAAATCTCGTGAATCTGTGAAGATCGGGCCACACCCAAGGGGTCACCCCTCATCAGGCGGTCATATGGCGTGGTGACAGACGTCGGCCGGCGCGTCCAACGATGACGAGAAGGTGAACGAATATGTCCTGGACGTAGGCGACGGTGAAAGGAGTCCACAGTTAAAAGGAATCAGACCATAAGTTTAGTTATGCGACGTACTGGTCCGATGAACTCCGATGATGTCGTGGCCAACAGAGAGAACATGGTGCACGACCATGTCCTTGAGGTAGCCCTTGAAGAGAGGAGTTTTCTAGTGTAAGGAATCTTCGAGATGATCACTAAGGACGATGGCATCTAGCGATGAACTCCAGTTTATGGCTCATATTGGCATGGCTATGGCGGGCTTTACAGAGATTATATGGGGAAAGTTTAAGAACAAAAATAAGGGAGGAGAACAAGGGGCTCGTGATGCTTCTCTCGGTTCGTCTTATAATAGACCGAAGAGGGAGATCGGGAGGTGAATGCCAACGGGTGGCATTTGGGGCGCCGGTTTGGTTTGGGCGATTAAGACCATAAAATTGGAAGTTAATTCCCTGAACGGTTACTCCATTGAATTTCCAATAAGTTTCGTGTTGAAGTTGAGAAGAAATGGTCGCTATATTTGATGGAGGAGAAGGGGAAGAATTAACTGCCATGAACATATGTTCCTGGAGGTGAACGAGGAAACGAGGAAGACGATTGATATGGGATGACCCGATCTTCTCAGTGAGCGGCGTCGATGATGATGGTGGAGTGGATATAAATTGCGCGAAGCTGACGAACTCTCAATGGTTGTTCCCCTATTGCCAGATGCAATAGATCTCAACCCAATGATATTCGCAACACCACACACTTGTGCCAGCGATCCCGGATCATGAACATTTTGCAATCTACCAATTCCCAGTGGAACAACAGATAACACTTAATTAGAGCCGGTAGTTGAATTTGTCTAGCGAAACACAATCACAAATTCAGAGGATTCAAGATGAATGCTTAGAGCAATCCAATCTAGAGTTTTAACAAAACGTAGTCTGCCCTGAAACAAGGGGTGGTGGCTGGCTATGTAGAGGGGGCAGCCTGGCCGAGTTGGGCTCAGCCCTGGTGCGCCCAGCCCACCTAGCCACGTGGGGCACCCGTGATGGGCCCCACCTCCTGGTCCTCGACTTCTCCCTGGCACACGCCTCCCGCTCCTCCCCTAGCACCGGACCCAGTGGTAGTTCTCTGCCGTGGCAGGGAAAACGTGATGTTTCCTGTCGTGGCTCCTTCTTGCTCTGGCTGCAGCTTTGCCTCTTCTCCTTCAACTCCATAGCCTTCCTCAAACCTGATCAAACATAGATGCAAAGATTTAGGTAGTATGAAATTCTCATTAAGTAATATTCCAGAACCAACTAAGAAGGAGTTCACCTATTGATTTAATAACTTGGCTCTAGCTCTTGTAATGGGTCCAATTCTAATCTCATTAGTGTCTTGAATCTTTGCATCATCTTCTTTAGTGAATAATGGAAGAATGGTAGAGATGTCATCATCATTCTCCCCCCCCTTCAAAAGGCGTCGACCTCGACGCATCAAGATCTTCCTCCTCATATGGTGTCAAATCAGCCACATTGAAAGAATTGCTGACACCAAACTCCTCAACAGGCAAATCGATTTTGTATGCATTATCATTGATCTTGGCAAGAACCTTGTAAGGACTAGCACCTCGTGGAAGTAACTTGGACTTACGCTTCTCAGGAAATCTGTCCTTGCAAAAATGAACCCAAACCATGTCTCCTGGCTGAAATAGCACCTCCTTTCGCTTCTTGTTGACACGGCTAGCATTGTCCTTTCCCTTCTTCACAATAGCTTCTTTTGTCTTCATATGTATCTTCTTCACAAACTCTGCCCTCTTGGATGCCTCCATGTTCTCTCTTTCTTGAATAGGCAAAGGCAACAAATCAAGTGGTGTGATAGGTTTGAAACCATAGACCACCTCAAAAGGACATAACTGCGTGGTAGAGTGTACAGCCCTATTATAAGCAAACTCAACATGTGGCAAGCAATCCTCCCAAACACGCAGATTCTTCTTGATCATAGATCGCAGCAATTGGGATAATGTGCGATTCACCACCTCTGTTTGTCCATCAGTTTGGGGATGACAAGTAGTGTTGAATAGTAACTTTGTCCCCAGCTTTCCCCAAAGTGTCTTCCAAAAGTAACTCATGAACTTCACATCACGATCAGAAACAATTGTCCTTGGTACTCCATGTAATCTCACAATGTCCCTGAAAAACAGAGTAGCAATATGCGACGCATCGTCGCTCTTGTGGCAGGCAATAAAGTGTGCCATCTTAGAAAAATGATCCACTACCACAAATATAGAATCATGTCCTCTCCTAGTTCTAGGCAATCCTAATACAAAATCCATACTAATGTCTTCCCATGGAGTAGTAGGTGCAGGTAGAGGAGTATACAAACCATGAGGCTTCAACTTCGACTTGGATGTGTTGCAAGTGATGCAACGCTTGACAAATCTGTCCACATCACGCCTCATCTTAGGCCAATAAAAATGATCAGCAAGCATGAGAAGTGTTTTATCACGCCCAAAATGGCCCATCAAGCCACCATCATGTGATTCCTGCAATAAGAGAAAACGCACCGACGATTCTGGGACACACAATTTGTTAGCTCGAAACAAATACCCATCATGAATATGATATTTTTCCCAAGCTTTCCCATTAGCACACAACTTATATGGGGCAGCAAAATCATGATCAGTAGCATACAAATCACACAAACTCTCTAAACCAGGAACTCTCACATCCAACTGTGTTAACCACATGTTCTTCCGAGAGAGAGCATCAGCTACTCCCTCCGGTTGGAAATAACTGTCGGGCACTTTACAAATTTTGTACTAAGCTAGTACAAATTTGCCGACAGTTATTTCCGATCGGAGGGAGTACCACATTGTCTTTGCCTTTCTTATGTTTAATGATGTAAGGAAAAGACTCAATAAATTCAACCCACTTAGCTAGTCGCCTATGCAAGTTTGATTGTGCTTTCAAATACTTCAAAGCTTCATGATCAGAATGGATAATAAACTCTTTGGGCCACAAATAATGTTGCCAAACTTCAAGCACACGCACAAGAGCATATAATTCTTTATCATACACAGGATAGTTCAAACAAGCACCACTAAGCTTCTCAAAGAAATAAGCTATAGGCTGACCCTCTTGCATTAACACGCCACCAATACCTATGCCACTAGCATCACACTCAATCTCAAATTGCTTATTAAAATCAGGCAGTGCAAGTAAAGGTGCAGAAGTGAGCAATCTTTTCAACTCATCAAAAGCATTATCTTGGGCTGGCCCCCACACAAAAACAACACCTTTCTTAGTAAGTTCATTCAGCGGTGCGGCTATGGTACTAAAATCCTTCACAAAACATCTATAGAAACCAGCAAGCCCAAGAAAACTTCAAACTTGACTAACATTCATAGGAGTGGGCCAATTTTGTATTGCGACAATTTTAGAATTATCTACCTCAACTCCATCCTTAGAAACAACATATCCCAGAAAGATGACCTTGTCTTTGCAAAAAGTGCACTTATCAAGATTACCATACAATTTAGCATCATGTAGCACATGCAAAACTTGCCTAATATGAACAATATGTTCCGATTCATTGTGGTTGTAGATTAATATATCATCAAAATACACAACCACAAACTTGCCAATAAAATCTCGCAAAACATGGTTCATCAAGCGCATGAAAGTACTAGGTGCATTAGTGAGACCAAATGGCATGACTAACCACTCATATAAACCAAATTTTGTTTTAAAAGCAGTTTTCCACTCATCCCCTTCTTTCATCCTAATCTGATGATAACCACTACGTAGATCAATCTTAGAGAAAACAGCAGCATCACTCAATTCTTCTAACATGTCCTCTAAACGTGGAATAGGATGACGATATCGAATAGTGATGTTATTAATAGCTCGACAATCAACACACATGCGCCAGCTACCATCTTTCTTAGGAACTAAAATAACAGGAACAGCACAAGGACTAAGGCTCACACGAATATACCCTTTTCCAGAAGTGCTTGTACTTGTTTCTAAATCTCTTTAGTCTCGTCGGGGTTGGTGCGGTAAGGTGCCCGGTTAGGCAAGGAAGCTCCTGGGATCAAATCAATTTGATGCTCAATTCCCCGCAATGGTGGCAAACCATCGGGTACCTCCTCCAGAAACACATCACGGAACTCCTGCAAAACAGAGGAAACACCAATAGAGAGAGGGGTCATATCGTTAGAAATCAAAATTTCACCCTTGTACACCAGCACTAGTGGCATGGTGGAAGGGGTATCTCCAAATTCCCTCAAATCCTCCTTGGTAGCCATCAATATGAATGCATCAGCTCCTCTAGCAGAACAGGCAGACAACACTGGCATGGCTGGCTGGCTGGCCTCAGATGGTGCCACGGCAGGAGTCTGCTCGGTGTGGTGCCACGGCAGAGAACTGGCCACATCTTGTGCACGGCAGGAATGATGGCTGGCATCGGCAGTGAGGTGTGCTACGACAGAGAAATGGCAGGAATCTCTGCCGTGGCAGAGGTCGGAAACGGTGGTGCTGCCGTGGCAGTAAAGTGGCTGGAGAGCTGGGTTGCGGCAGCGAAGCATGCAGTGAAGTGTGCCACGGCTGAAGATGTGTGATCATGCACTGTCAAAGCAGGTTCTTGTCGTTGTGTCCTCTCATGCTCATGCTCGAGATGAACTTCGGTCTTCTGACGGGACTCATTAACAATCGCGTGGGGAGACATAGGTCTCAGTACCACATCTTTGCTTTGCCATTTGAATTGATATGTATTTGCCTTGCCATTATGATGAACATCACGATCATATTGCCATGGACGGCCTAACAAGAGATGACACACTGTCATAGGTACCACATCACATTCGATAGTATCTTTATAAGCCCCAATCTGAAAATCCACATGTACTATATGGCTAACTTTCATCTCACCCGCATCACTCAACCATTGAATAAAATATGGGCTGGGGTGTGGATAGTACTTCAATTTTAGTTTTGTACAAAGCTCTTTACTAGCCAAATTTCTGCAACTCCCACCATCAATAATGACTTTGCATGCTCTACCTTCACTCACATCCGCCCGTGTTTGAAACAAATTGCATCGTTGATCATCTGGACTTGGACTGACTTGCCAGACCCGAGGGGAACACACAAACACCGGATTTGGAGAAGCATCACAATAATAAATTTCCTCATTGACCTCTACAGGTTCTTCTTCAAACGGATTAGCATCATCCCCAGTCTCGTACCCACCATAAGCATCAACTATCATGGTCTTCTTATTGGGGCAATCACGCTTGAAGTGTCCCTTGCCACCACAGGTGTGACAACTCATATCTCGATTTCTGGCTGTGGAAGATGTGGAACCCGAGCCACTCATAGTAGGCGAAGGCTTGTTGTTGGACACATCAGGCCTCACAGGAGTACTTGTACGGTCACCAACAGAACTAGCCTCACGAACACCACCAGAATTCTGACCACTAGAGGGAGAACGTGATGGAAAGCGTCCTCTAGCTGACGGAGAACATGCTGCAAACCTGGCCTCCTCGGCCACAGTAGCTTCAGCCTCTCTAGACTGATGTAAAAGCTCACACATATCTGCATAAGGATGGTGTCAAACAATGCGTTGAATCTGGAAGGATAATCCAGCAAGGAAACGCTGCATTGTTTGATCTTTAGGCTCACGAACTTTAGCACGTTGCATAATCATCTCCATCTCATAGAAATATGCATCCATTGTCTTCAGACCTTGCTTCAAATTTGTCAACTTATCATATAGTGAACGAACATAATTTGTTGGGACAAAACGATGCCGCATCTCCTCCTTCATAACACGCTAGGTAATAATAGCAGGAACTTTATCAATAACACGAGCATTACAGACATGACCCCACCATATCAATGCCAGGCCTTCAAACTCAGAAGATGCCAACTGAACTTTGCGCTCCTCAGTGTACTCATGCAAACGCCACAGCTTCTCCACTTTCAGCTCCTAGTTGAGATATTCTTCAACATCATTGCCATGAAACTGAGGAATAGTGAATTTCAGCCTAGGTGGCCCATCATCATGGCGTGGGGCAACCCCTGGAGCAGGAAACACTGGAACACGCTGAGCACCGACGGGAGCAAAATCACGACCACGGTACCCACGACCACAGCCCAGAGCAAAAGGATTCTTAGCATTGTCACCAACGCTAGCATCATCAAACTGAGCGTCAGGGCGCTGCGCCTCATTGCGCTGCATCATAACGCGAATAGCCTCCACTGACTGTGCCAAAACATCGACGGAGGTCTGTAACGTTGTCACTTGTGTTTGGACGGCCTTGACTAATGTATCGGTCTCTTGCAACTTGGTTTGGACAGCCTGAACCTCTGCATCCAGACCATCGGCTATGAGCTGAATAGAACTCTGCAAGCTGTCACGTAACCCTTCAAAATCACTCCACAAAACTGGAGCATTAGTGTCCTTTTTCTGCATCACATCAAACTCACCATGAACAGACATGATTAGGATGTTAGTGCACAAAACAAAATCTCAGTATGGTGGAAACTCTCAAAATCACTAAGCAACTCAAAAAAAGGAAATCTTACCGCTCCAAAGTGAATTAGAAGTTCTTACCAATAGATGATCAAGAACACGTGCACGGATGTGATGATGTGAATACCGAGAAAAAGACTATCACACGACAACCAGGCTATATGGTGGGGCTTGGTATGAAGATCTAACTACACCAAATTACAAGTCCTAGTGCTGATCGTATGACAAGACCCACGGAAACACACACAGTGGAGATAAAACGGGGCAAAGCAACTCTGAACAAGAGCTAAACAGATATAAGTGACAACGCACAAGAGCTCGTGTTGCAATGCACAAGAGAGATGCTAGCTGGCTCAACGGAAAACAGGCACAAGATTGTGCACACACACGGCAGCAGCCTGATAAGCAAGAAAAAGCTAGTCTCGATGGGTAAGCTCCTAACACAATGCTGTAGAATGGCTGTAGCTAAAGCTCTCTCAAAAATATGCAGGAGTGATGGTATGTGGACACCGTGGCAGAGAAATAGACCAAAACTGTGTCGCGGCAGAAGTGTACGGTGCCGGAAACAACACACGACACGAAGACCAGAAACACGCTGTCACGGCAGAAAAAAGTCGGAAACGCGTGTCGCGGCAGAAAAACTGGGCGAGGCCGAGGTATTGTTTGTCTGAATTTTTTTTTGATGATTTTGGTGCGGCGTATACTGTGCAAGAGATGCAGCGTACGTCCCCTTTTTTTTGCTTTTTTTTACAGACAACAATTGGGCTTGGGTCTAAGAGCCGGACCACAGAATCGTTCTGAGGTCGGGCGAGGAGATCGGTACCCCGCAGCAACGAGGGTCGCACTTGACCACAGACACGGTCTGAGGTCGGGCGAGCGGCGAGGCACTTTTTTCTCTTTGACAACAAACCGATCGGATCTGCATATAATCCAATCTGATCGAGCCCTGCCGTGAAGAACAGCTCGCGCAGACCAACGAACAAGACGACGATCAACAACACTCGAACGAGATCCAAACTCGAAACAAAGATGCAGAAAAGATCGAGGACCCTAGACTCCTAGGAATTGGAAGAAAAGATACGCAAAAAGGATGATCAGCGACTAAAACCAGCACCTTGATGCAATCTAGGCTATGGCAAAAACAACGAACCCTAACTTTTTTGTGTGGCTTTTTCTGTATAGGACGAAGACAAAAACAAATCTACGGGGATGAAATAGTGGATGCTCACCGAGTAAACGCTGGAATCTGATACCAAGATGATATGGGATGACCCGATCTTCTCAGTGAGCGGCGTCGATGATGATGGTGGAGTGGATATAAATTGCGCGAAGCTGACGAACTCTCAACGGCTGTTCCCCTATTGCCAGATGCAATAGATCTCAACCCAATGATATTCGCAACACCACACACTTGTGCCCGCGATCCCGGATCTCAAACAGTTTGCAATCTACCAATTCCCAGTGGAACGACAGATAACACTTAATTAGAGCCGGTAGTTGAATTTGTCTAGCGAAACACAATCAAAAATTCAGAGGATTCAAGATGAATGCTTAGAGCAATCCAATCTAGAGTTTTAACAAAACGTAGTCTGCCCTGAAACAAAGGGGTGGTGGCTGGCTATATAGAGGGGGCAGCCTGGCCGAGTTGGGCTCAGCCCTGGTGCGCCCAGCCCACCTGGCCACGTGGGGCACCCGTGCTGGGCCCCACCTCCTGATCCTCAACTTCTCCCTGGCGCGCGCCTCCCGCTCCTCCCCTAGCGCCGGACCCAGTGGTAGTTCTCTGCCGCAGCAGGGAAAACGTGATGTTTCCTATCGTGGCTCCTTCTTGCTCTGGCTGCAGCTTTGCCTCTTCTCCTTCAACTCCATAGCCTTCCTCAAACGTGATCAAACATAGATGCAAAGATTTAGGTAGTATGAAATTCTCATTAAGTAATATTCCAGAACCAACTAAGAAGGAGTTCACCTATTGATTTAATAACTTGGCTATAGCTCTTGTAATGGGTCCAATTCTAATTTCATTAGTGTCTTGAATCTTTGCATCATCTTCTTCAATGATTAATGGAAGAATGGTAGAGATGTCCTCATAAACAACCGAGCGCTGGCTTGGTCGGGCTGAGCTGGTCGGCCTGGGCTGGTCGGCCTAGTTGGGCCGGTCCAGTTTGGGCCTTTTCCCTTTTTTTTGTTTCTATTTTTCCTTTTCTATTTTCTTTTCTATCTTTTCAATTATATGTGTTCAAAGTGTTTTACAACAAATTCAAAACATGTCATAAAAATTTGAACAAAATACCAGTGCAAAGATCATTTTGAAAGAAACGCTTTGGTAGTATTTTTTTGAAAATATAACTGTGAAAATGAAAATAGTCCACATAAGTTCATAGGGCTTATTATAAAAGGACTTTTATGCGTTTTAATTTAATACATCCTTTTAAAATGTTTTCAAGGAAAAATTCAAAATTGGGTTTTAAGACATTGAGGTATTCTTTTCTTGACCCAGCAAACAAGATATAAAAAATATATTTTTAATGCTCTTTGACCTATAGGGCTAATTGGGCATTATTTATCAACATAGGATTTAGGGCTTTTATTTTATCAAAGAAAATCCTATTAAAATTTCAAAACTTTGAAAACAAAATGGATTTGTTGAAAACACTTGGTTGCCCAAAAGTTTATTAAAACTCTATTTAAGAAAATAATTTTTAACTATTATACAACAAGTTTAATTCCCTATGGATTTTCAATCAACACAAACAATTCATTCACTTTTATTTATTTATTTTAACATTCCAAAATTTGGAAAATTTTGGGATGTTATAGACTACCACCCTTAAAAGGAATCTCATCCTCGAGATTCGGAGGGGCTAGAAAGAAAGATGGCTTTGGGATATCTAGATGGGCTAACACCCTTAAAAGAAAATTTTGTGGGTAATCTTGTTATTGGTTCATACTAAGTAGCCCCGGTGTATGACTTGAAGTTGGGTCATTGTAACACCCGAATTTCCAGAAATTCAAAGTGCCCGTTATGTATTCCACCACAATCCCAGAATCATTGTTGTGATACACATAACGTAGTTGGTAACCAGTTCCATGACAATACGAATAGTTCAAATACAAATGGTCATAGTGACCAAGTTCATATTACAACACAATATACCAGCGGAAATAACGTCTTCGGGTCCATGCCTTCACCCTACAGGCAATGGCGACTCAGGAGATGATCTTAGTTCTGGTAGTCATCTTCATAATCTTCCTCTGGATAATCTTCCCCATAGTCTGGCCAAGTTGATAGCCAGGGACACAGCCATGAGTACATTGGATGCACTCGCAAACCATCTTATAAACAAAATGATGAAGTAGATATGCAAGGTTGATATGGTGGACTAAGCACTAAGTTTATTTGCAAAAGCTGGTTTTATTTCCCAAGAATGTCCATTAATAGAGAAGAAGATTTAATTCTCTAAGTTCAATCTAAAGAGGAACTTCAAGTGTGTCAATATCAATGTCAAGTCAAGTCATTCACCAAGTTCACCATAAGTTGTTAACATTCTTGACAAAAGTCAAGTACAGCTTGCCAACTGTCCATGACCGCGGACGCGGCTATTCGAATAGTTTTGAAACCTCTGCAGAGGGGTACACTTTACCCACAAGATTCGATAAATCTGCCGGGAGAAATCCATGGTTCGTCATACACCAAGTATGCGAGTTTCAGATAATCAAACAAACTCTTTCACTTGTCTACTCTAGTATAGGATCCTTCCCTAAGAGTCCATTTTGGCACTCATAGTTTTGCCCGCTGCAGAGTGCTGCATGAATGGAAATTTCCACTCGGTTCGGAAGCACCCACGCATGGCTTACTTCTATAACAGATGATACAAGGTCTCCCATACTAGAATAAACAAGCTACGGATTAAGCTCCTTCCCATTTAGGGGTAATGTGGTCGTACGGTAATCGTTGGCTCACATGGTACATCACTTATTATCATTTACAAATCCATTCTATAGTCCTTAGTCAAGATTATTTTTCCTTCATAAAACCATCCTGTAGGAGAAATCTCCAATTCAAGTTTTCAAGTTCAAGTCACCAATTTAAAATAGGCTTCCCCTTATAGATGGCCTCAATTTTATTAGCGACTAAGCAACTGCATTGAGTGATGATACTACTGAATAGTGTAGGATAAACTCAGCTTGATACTCTTGCTAAGCAAGATATCACTACACAACTATCATTCTAGAGTAGCAATTCAATCATGCAATTTACTTAAAAACAAGTAGAATGCAATAGGTAAACTAGGCATTTGGAGTATGATTCAAAAGATGGCTTTCCTTGGTTGGCAAAGTGTCCGGGGTAGTCTTCTTCTTCTTGATAAAATTGCCCTTCAATATCCTCCTCAGCAACACTAGCGTCTAATAACGAATAAACACAATGCACACAATCACTACACAATACTAACAACACTCCAAGCACACATACTTGTTTTCAAACAATAGAATTCATGTTGGATTTTATTGAGTTGGGTTGCAAGTTTTCTTCCAAGTTTTCATTAAGTGTGTAAGTTAGAATTTCTACCATGTGCCATAAGTTGTTCACTTTCTTAGCATTGGTATGAAACTAGGGGTATTAGGGCTAGTTCAAGTGGAGAGGGATTAATTAAGTAAGTTGGTGGTGAGGGAAAATGATGAGGATACAATCATGGATCATGCTAATTTTGAGTGTTTGAGCTGGAAGGAAATATTGAGTCTAATTGATGATTATTATAAGGTGAATTCTTTCCTAGTTGAAAAGAATGTCTTGATATCTCCGAATTATATACTACCTAAAAGCGATGTACTATGTTGTATTTAGGTATGTCATCTGTCAAGATATCGCCAGCGGGAGGAGAGGGAGGACGGCGATCGAGAGACAAGTGGAGATCAAGTCTGGATGAGCACGAGCACGTGATGGCGCACTAGGACTGCCTTCGACACGATGTCTACACGTCTAAGGCGCGCTATACACATGGCCTGCATGCTAAAATTAGGCCGAACCTATATATGGGTCGGTATGTACCCGTTTGAGTCGAACCGAGTCAGTTTGGGCCCAAACCAGGTTGGTTTTGGGCCAGGTCCATGTTGAGGACGCCCCAGCCTCCCTTAAGTAGCCAGGGGCGCCCCCTCAAGTCTCTTAGACCATGTTTAAACAAAACCCTAGTTTCTAGACAGAACCAAGTGTTCCTCTGAAATTATTCACACCAATTCGTATCGATCTGGTGTTCGTTCTACTGAAAATCTGAGTGTAATCTGCTGTTCCATTAGGAATTAGTATATTGCATCACCGCTTCGTGGTCGGCGGCTACGTGCGCAAGCGTGTGACGTTGCGAATATCCAAAGGGTTGAGAGCTATTGCGCTGGCAGCAGGGATTAGCCGGAGAGTTCTCTGCGACACTCGAGTTATCTTCATCACCATCATCGCCATCTACATCGCGCTCGCTGAGAAGATCGGGACACCCCTTATCATCTTGGTATCAGATTCCAGCATTTACTCGGTGAGCATCCACAAATTCATCCCCGTAAATTCGTTTTTGTTTTTGTCCTATCCAGAAAAAGCCTACAAAAAATTAGGGTTCTTAGTTTTTGCCATAGCCTAGATTGCATCGAAATATTTATATTAGTTGCTGGTCGTAGTTTCTTTTTGCGTAGCCTTTTCTATCTATTTTTCTCATCCGCCGTGTGTTCGTCGTTTGTCCGATCGTTCCGATCGTTTCTGATCGTGAATCATCGTCTAGATCGGATCAGTCAAATCTCAAAAGCAAAAAAAACAAAAAACAAAAACAATCAGCAGCGCTGATCCAATCTCCAAAGAGTCCAGCGAGTATTACTTCTAGCAGTTCAGATCGGATCCCATTCAAAAAACAGCCAGATCCGATCCGTATTGTAGTTTCCAGACCAGGTCGGATCTACGTCAAAAAAAAAGCAACAGTCCGGGCCGCCTACTTTGCGTGGATCAATTGTTTGCTCTGCACGTTGGCTCGTTTCCACATGCGTGTACTGATCCGATCGCACAAGTTAGAGCAAAAAAAAAAAATAATAATAAATCAGCGATCGCTCGCGCGCCTAAGCGCGGAGGACGTCTGGGGTACGACGCTACCCAGCGCGGAGACCGTCTGCGGTGCTGCGCCAGGCGGGCGCTCGCCTGCACCCCTCGTTTCCGCTCGGATCGCTCTAGCGTAGAGGCTGTCTGGCCTCTAGCGCCAGACAGGTCCAAGACTTTTTGGCCCGAGATAGTTAGTGTTAAAAAATAGAAAAAAAGGGGACGTGCCTGCACACACGCCGCACCTATAAAAAAAAGACAAACTACTTTGTCCGTTTCGCGTCGCCGTCGCGCTGCCGTGCGTTTCCGGCGTCGTATATCTCTGCCGCGACATGTTTTTTGTCGATTTCTCTTCCGCGACAGCGTGTTACCACTGTGTCCACATAGCGTACTTTCTACACGATTTTGATCGCTTTAGCTACAGCCTGTCTACAGCATCGTGTTAGGAGCTTACCCATACGAGACTAGCTACTTCGTGCTCATCAGACTGCTGCAGTGTGCGCAATCTTGTGCCTGTTCGTCAAGCCAGTGCTAGCGTCTCTCTTGTGCATTGCAACACGAGCTACTGTGCGTCGTCACTTATATCGTTTCGTGCTCACTTTTCAGAGTTGCTTTGCCCCGTTTATCTCCACCGTGTGTGTTTCCGTGGGTCTTTGTCATACGATCAGCACTAGGACTTGTATTTCGGTGTAGTTAGGTATCCATACCAAGCCCCACCATATACCCTGGTTTGTCGTGTGATAGTTTCTTATACCCTCGGTATTCGCTTCATCACATCCACACACGTTCTGCCACTACAAGTTGGTAAGCTTTCATAATTCACTTTGGAACGGTAAGATACCTTGTTCTTTCAGTTTTGAGTGAGCTGAGAGTTCCACCATATATATATTGCTGCCATTTCCTTTGTCTTTACTAATAATGGCAGATGATGACGAGGAGGATCCATTACCATTGCAGTTTGATTGCAGCAATACATTTTGGGAGGAGGATTCTGGAGTGGTGCTTAATTCGGGTTTGTTCCACTTCACTGCAGATATTCATGGTAGACCTGCTGCTGTTACCATTGATAATTGTTCTTTACCGAACTTGGTTAGTATTGAGGTTGTTGAAAAGATGCAATTGCGTACTTATGGAAAAATTAAACCATATATGTTGGCTTCTTATGATCATGCACAACCGATTACGCGAACCACTCATGTTCCTCTCACCATTTATGGCCATACAGTACATATTCGTTGTGATGTGGTTCCTAGAGCGCTAATTTTTTGCCATATTTTGTTGGGAAAATCTTGGTGTTCTCAGTTTCAAGTTGTTTTTGGTAGTGATCATCCTGACCCCTCCATCTTTTGGAATAGTAAGCACACATGGTTGTCATATATTTGCATTAAGGAATTTCAGGAGGTTAGGCGTCAAAACCTGCGTCCACCTGCAGCCCTTCTCATAAAACCACATGTTGCTCCTGTTCTTACACCACCTGACCTATGTATTCCCACCATGTGTACACCTCAGCCACCTAACGTTAACTTGCATGATTCCACATTATGTGTAGATACGAGTGTGCACAAGAGTGAAAATGTCATTGTTCCAGAAAAACTGAGCGAGGGAGTTGCTAGCACATGTGAGGATATTTCAACTAATGTAACCATGTCTACTCCTAGTGTTGTTTCTTGTGAAATGCATGTTGCTTTTGAAGAAAGGGAGCCGCCTATTTTACAACCTGCATCACCGGTTTGTGCATTATCACTTGAGGAGGATATTCCAGTGCCTACTTCTTCTGAGGAGCATGTCATTGACATAGGTACTGATTTGGAACCACAACCAGCAGCTATGGATAATATTTGTGAGTCTACTCCTTTGCTGGTTCCTTCTAGTGATTTATTTTGCACTAATGTTTCAGCACCATGTGATAATTTGCATATTTCGAATTTTGATCATGTGGTAGTGCTGACACATAAGGAAGTACTTGCTAGAATACCATCGAATCACATTGTGTATTCCATCATGCTAAAAGAACCTCTTAGTTTGCGTTGTGCTATGCATAAGATTTCTGAAATTTCATATTTCAATTCTAGCACACATGCCGATTGCTTCATGTTTAACTTGATTGGTGAATATAGCATGAATGATAATTTTCTTGTCGATCACATATGCATAACTTGTGATAGAATTAATGCACTAAAACTTGATGTTCTCAGTCCTATATGCTATGGGTCGCAGTCCTTTTGTTGTGGGACACTAGATTATGTTCGAGATAGTATGCAACTATATTCTGGCCTAGTTGATCTACTACAACCAACCAACTTACTTTTACCTGTGTTGGAGTGTTCTAATTCTGCTAGAATTGAATCAGATTTTTCATATCCGTTATCTTTGTTCCAACACATGCCGCATTTATATGCTACTAAAATGTACTTCACTTATACCTGCAATTTAAGTTGCTTGATGTCTAGTAGACATATTTTTCATGTGAACAAAAATAATACAACAAGTTATGTATACATATACTCTGCGTACACTTTGTTCTTTTTGTTCCTACCACTTTCAGCTTACCCAAAGCCGAGGACGGCTTTTCTTGAAGAAAGGGAGGATGATGAGGATACAATCATGGATCATGCTAATTTTGAGTGTTTGAGCTGGAAGGAAATATTGAGTCTAATTGATGATTATTATAAGGTGAATTCTTTCCTAGTTGAAAAGAATGTCTTGATATCTCCGAATTATATACTACCTAAAAGCGATGTACTATGTTGTATTTAGGTATGTCATCTGTCAAGATATCGCCAGCGGGAGGAGAGGGAGGACGGCGATCGAGAGACAAGTGGAGATCAAGTCTGGATGAGCACGAGCACGTGATGGCGCACTAGGACTGCCTTCGACACGATGTCTACACGTCTAAGGCGCGCTATACACAAGGCCTGCGTGCTAAAATTAGGCCGAACCCATATATGGGTCGGTATGTACCTGTTTGAGTCGAACCGAGTCAGTTTGGGCCCAAACCAGGTTGGTTTTGGGCCAGGTCCATGTTGAGGACGCCCCAGCCTCCCTTAAGTAGCCAGGGGCGCCCCTCAAGTCTCTTAGACCACGTTTAAACAAAATCCTAGTTTCTAGACAGAACCAAGTGTTCCTCTGAAATTATTCACACCAATTCGTATCGATCTGGTGTTCGTTCTACTGAAAATCTGAGTGTAATCTGTTGTTCCATTGGGAATTAGTATATTGCATCACCGCTTCGTGGTCGGCGGCTACGTGCACAAGCGTGTGACGTTGCGAATATCCAAAGTGTTGAGAGCTGTTGCGCTGGTAGCAGGGATTAGCCGGAGAGTTCTCTGCGACACTCGAGTTATCTTCATCACCATCATCGCCATCTACATCGCGCTCGCTGAGAAGATCGGGACACCCCTTATCAGAAAAATGAAACTAAGGGTATATGGGGATCTATCATTTTATGTTACACACTAGTGAGTTCATAAACCAAGTTTCAACATTTTAGAAGGTTTAAACAATTTTCTAAATTTTTCCTAAGATTAATAAGGCTAGGTCAAAGTATGCTTATTAAATTTAATCCCTAACTCAAATTGGGTTAAGCATGAATCCAGGGGATAGATTATTTCCTAAGCTTTCCAACGCATATTTATTTGCTAGAATTGGACTTGTAAAACTCCGGGAATTTAAATTTGAAAAATCATATCTGAAACAATTTTTAAAACGGGCGGGAAAATAAAAATCGATTCGGACCGAAAGGTTAACCGAGCTGGGCCGCTTCCGAGGAAACCCGAACGGGCCGGCCCAACTTGGACGAAACAGAGCAGGAGCGTTTTCTAAAAAAAATCGGACTGACTGGCGGGGCCCTCTCGTCAGGTCACTTAAGTGACCGAACCGGTACGCTGCCGTTGGATTCTAATCCAACGGCGCGTCGGCGTCGTTTCCATCGAGCTCGAGCAGGGACTCACCGGCGGTACTGCAAGGAAGAGGGCGGCGACGGGGGGCAGCGTAGAGGAAGAAGTGCTCGACACGGTGAAGCAGAAAAGGTGGAGGATCGTCTCCTCGTCCGCCTGGTACAAGCGGCAGCTCGGGAGGTGGCCGGAAACGCCGGGAAGAAGAGGCGGCCGTGGCGGTGGTCTGCGGAGACGGCGTCGCCGGCGAGCTCGAATGGTGAAGAGGGAGACTAGGACATGATGTCTGGGAGGTTTCTACGAGTGGTGTGAGTCTGAGGGTGCTCGCAGGGGTCCGTTTATAGCCCGGAGAGGCCGGGCACGGGGGTGGCCAGTGGGGGGCGCGGGCGCGGTCTCCGTCGAAGCTCCAGTGGCCGGGATGGTTCGGCGAGCATGGGCGGCGTCTGCGGGTGTCTGGATGACGTCGGTGGCGCGCTGGCGTTGCAGGATGACGACGGACGAGACGGGGAGCAGTGGCACCTGCGGACACGGTCGGCGACTTTCTTCTCCTCCCGTTCGTCAGGGCTCGGCTCTCAGAGGGCAGGGCATGGGAGAGAGATGCGTGAGGCGATGCCGGCACGGATTCACTCACACGCGCGTGGACTCGCAGGAGAGGGGGCAGGGTGCACTGGTGAGCAGCAGTGGCATCAAGTGGCTCTGCTGCCCACGAACTGTTCGACAAAATGACCGCAAGAAATTTGAATTTGAATTTTTTAAAAATTCCACTTGGAGCTGTTAGGGTATAAATCAAAGGTTCCAGAAACATTTTTGTTGGGCTGAGTGGTGGTGTTTTGCTGAAAAGTTAAATGGCTAAAGGAATGGTCTCTGATTTGAATTCAAAGTTTGGCTGAACTTTGAAAGAGGTTAGGGTTTCATTTTTGGTCCAAACTTTTGCAGTCATGCAAGAGGGTAGTTTGTTCTTACTCAACCAACTGATCTCACCTTCAGTTGAGTTAAGGATTTCTTAATCCAGGGGTCCAAAGTAGGGTAGTCAATAACATTTTCTAGATCAAACTTTTCTTTTCTTTTCTTTATTTCTTTTGTTTCTGGTTTCTTTAGCTCTTGTAGTTCTTCCCTAAAGCTTCTGTTGGTTAAGTTTGAATTAACTAAACATTGCACAACAAATTATAGCACACATGAAATCATAAAAAAAACATATAATAGAAATCTATGCATACATGCAATATGAATGAAAAAGTTTTATCTTGTTCCAAAATTTGGCACTTAAATTAATAGGAAATGTATTACAAATTTTTGAGTTGTTACAATCTTCCCCCCTTAAAAAGAATCTCGTCCTCGAGATTCACTAACTAAGAACTGAAAAGATTGGGAAATTCTTTCTGAAGGTAATCTTCTCGTTCCCAAGTGGCTTCATCTTCTGTGTGATTGCTCCACTGAACTTTCAGAAACTTGATGCTTTGGGTTCGAGTGGTTCGATAAGCTTCCTCGAGGATACGGGTAGGCACTTCACGATAGGTCAAATGCTTGTTGATGTCCACAGAACGGTGATCAATATTCTTGAAGATTTCTGGCTTCTCCGGAACTTCAAGACATTTCCGAAGTAAAGACACGTGAAAAACATCGTGCACTTCAGACAATTCAGGGGGCATTTCCAACTGATAAGACACTTCTCCTCTACGGCCGAGTATCTGGAAGGGTCCAATATACCTTGGTGCAAGCTTTCCTTTTACTTGGAATCTCTGCATTCCCTTGAGAGGTGATACTCTAAGATAGACAAAATCTCCAATCTTGAAGGTCAGTTCTCTACGTCTCTTGTCAGCATAACTTTTCTGCCTAGACTGGGCTGCCTTGAGGTACTCACGAATCATGCGAACCTTCTCTTCAGCTTCTTGCAGAATGTCTGGTCCAAATATCTTACTGTCTCCAGTTTCAGACCAATTCAAAGGGGTACGGCACTTTCTTCCATATAAAGCTTCAAATGGGGCCATTTGCAAACTGGCTTGATAACTGTTGTTGTATGAAAATTCCGCGAAAGGCAGACAATCTTCCCACTTAGCTCCATAGGCGAGAACACAGGCTCGCAACATATCTTCAAGTATTTGATTCACTCTTTCAGTCTGTCCATCCGTCTGAGGGTGGTAAGCTGTGCTAAAGGCTAATTTGGTTCCCAAGGCTTGATGCAAACTTCTCCAAAATCTTGAGGTGAATTGGGTTCGTCGATCAGAAACTATGGTTTTAGGGACTCCATGCAGACTAACAATTCTGGATAGATAGAGGTCTGCCAGCTATCCTGATGTATAAGTGGTCTTGACAGGAATAAAGTGGGCAACTTTGGTCAGTCTATCCACAATGACCCAGATAGAGTCATTTCCGCGGCTAGACCTTGGAAATCTAGTAATGAAATCCATTCCAACTGATTCTCACTTCCATTCCGGAACTTGCAAGGGTTGCAGCAGTCCCGCAGGATGTTGATGTTCAGCCTTGACTCTTTGACAAATGTCACACTTGGATATGAACGATGCAATCTCACGCTTCATTCCATGCCACCAAAACTGTTCCATTAAATCTTGATACATCTTGGTTCCACCGGGATGGATGGAGTAAGGTGTCTCATGGACTTCCTTCATAATGACTTCTTTCAGTTCTGAATCAGCAGGCACACAAATACGTCCTTTACACCAGAGAACTCCTTGATCATCTTCCTCAAATCCTGGCACCTTGCCGGAACTAATTCTGCGCTTAATTCCGTCAATACTCTCATTTTCCTTCTGGGCATCTTTGATTTGGCTCATCAAGGTGGGTTGAAACTCAAGGTTGGCTAAGAATCCTTGACTGACTAGTTCCAATCCAAATTTTTCAAACTCTTGGTGCAACATGGGTTGCTCCTCTTTGATCATCATATTCAAGGTGCATGGCTTTCTACTCAATGCGTCGGCCACTACATTGGCCTTCCCGGGGTGATAATGAATTTCAAGATCATAATCCTTGATTAACTCTATCCATCTTCTTTGCCTCATGTTCAACTCCTTCTGGGTGAAAATATACTTCAAACTCTTGTGGTCAGTGTAGATCTCGCAACGGTTACCCATAAGATAGTGCCTCCATGTCTTCAAAGCTAGAACTACGGCTGCTAACTCCAGATCATGGGTTGGATAGTTTTCTTCATGAGGTCGAAGCTGCCGGGAGAGGTTTGCTATGACCTTGCCTTCTTGCATTAACACACAACCAAGTCCAAGTTTGGAGGCGTCGCAATAGACATCAAAGTTCTTAGTGATATCGGGCATGGTTAGGACGGGTGCGGTTACTAATCGCTTCTTGAGCTCTTGAAAACTCTCTTCACACTTAGTGGTCCATTCAAACTTCTTGTCCTTCTTCAACAGTTGGGTCATGGGTCTAGCAATACTTGAAAATCCTTCAACAAATTTGTGGTAATATCCTGCTAATCCGAGAAAACCTCTAACTTCGGTTTGAGTGGTAGGGGCTTCCCATTCCATGACTGATTTGATCTTCTTTGGGTCCACTGAAACTCCTCCAGCTGATAATACATGGCCTAAGAATCCAACTTCCTTCAACCAAAACTCACACTTACTAAACTTGGCATATAGCTGATGCTCTCTTAGGGTCTCTAAGATTAATCTCAAATGAGTTGCATGCTCCTCTTCAGACTTGGAGTAAATAAGAATGTCATCAATGAAGACCACAACAAACTTATCCAAAAACTCCATGAAAACCTTATTCATGAGATTCATGAAATAGGCAGGTGCATTGGTTAATCCAAAGGACATTACGGTGTACTCATACAATCCGTATCGGGTAGTGAAGGCGGTTTTAGGTATATCGGTTGCACGGATCTTCAGTTGATGGTATCCAGTTCTAAGGTCTATCTTTGAGAAAACTTGAGCTCCAGTCAATTGGTCAAACAGATCATCAATCTTTGGGAGAGGATACTTATTCTTGATGGTAACATCATTTAGCTTGCGGTAATCAGTGCACAGTCGGCTGGAACCGTCACTTTTATCCACAAACAAGACGGGTGATCTCCAAGCGGATGAACTTGGCTGAATCAATCCCTTACTCAAAAGGTCATCCAATTGCTTCTTTAACTCTACTAGTTCAGCTGGGTTCATACGATAGGGTCGTTGGGCTATAGGTCCAGTTCTAGGGATAAGCTCGATGATAAACTCAATATCCCGATCCGGTGGCATTCCGGGTAGCTCACCGGGAAAAACATCCGGGTATTCACAGGCGATGGGGACTTGCTCCAGAGTTGCTCCTGAGATACTCTTATGACATCTGGTGGTTTGGGGTGGTTTTACGGACACATGCTTTACTACAATTCCAGTACTACTCTTCATGGTGATGGTCTTTTTGGCACAATCTATCACTCCTTGATGGGAAGACATCCAATTCATACCAAGAACTACTTCCAAACCTTTAGTTCCCAACACTATCAAATTGGCTAAGAAAGCTATTCCATGAATTTCTATGGGAACTGCCAAACAGTTCCACTCAGCCCTTATTGTTGACCCAGGTATTTGTACTGACATAGCATGTTTCATGGGTGTTGGTTGAAGCCCACTTTTATCAACAAATAACTTAGTAACAAACGAGTGTGAAGCTCCAGAATCAAACAGAACTCTTGCAGGGACTAAATTAACAGAGAACATACCAAGCACAACGTCGGTTGCTTCCTGAGCTTCTTCAACATTCATGTGGTTCAGACGGCCTCGAGGGTGAGGTTGGTTCCTTGGTGGATAATTCTTGCCATTTCCAACACGGCGCTGTTGCTGAGCAGGGGAAGTGGTCTTGGATGCATCATTCATCTTCTTCGGGCACTCATTGGAGTAGTGCCCCTTGAGTCCGCACTCATAACAGGTAACACCAGACTTGTCACCAGACTTGGGCAGCACAGGTGTGCCATTTGGCCTTGGAGTGTTGGAGTTGAAGTTGTTGCCATTAGGTCTTGGAGGTGTACGGTTGAAGTTATTGCCGGTCAGACGGTCGGGAAAGTTGGGACGTGGAGCAGGTGCAGATGGCCTCATAGGTCGAGGGGCAAAACCCATAGGTGGAATTCCCCTTGGCTTCTACGAGTTGCTTGAATTGCTTTGATACATCATACGGCGCTTGCGGTTCTCTGCAGCTTGCTTGAGTCTGCCTTCCATCTGAATGGCAGAGTCAACCAATGACTCAAGGTCTGCAAAGGGAATGCTGACCAAGACACATTGCATCTCATCATGAAGTCCATTCAGAAACCTTTCTTGCTTCTTTTCATTGGTGTTGGTGTCATCTGGGGCATACCTAGACAAGGTAAGAAACTTGTCACGGTAGTCAACCACAGATAGGGAACCTTGCTTCAGATTTCTGAACTCATCTCTTATCCTTTTAACTAATCCCAAAGGAACATGGGCTTTGCTGAACTTGCTCTTGAACTCCTCCCAAGGCATCACATACCCTTGGGCTTGCATTGCACGGGTGCTATCCCACCAAGCTCTTGCGGCTCCCGCAAGATAGTGGGTGGTGTACAAGACCTTCTCATTCTCGCCCACTCCGGCGACTTCCAGATTGTTCTCCATTGTACGAAGCCAATCATCAGCATCTAAGGGTTCTTCAGACTTAGTGAACATGGGTGGATTGGTGTTTTGGAAACTCTTCAGCTTGGATCGGTGATCACCATTGCCATTGTTCTCTCCTTCACCATGGCCATTTCCATTGCCATTGTTGTGGTTCATTGCCATCTGGGTTAGCTGCTGAAGAGTGGCCAAGTTAGCTTGGCGCTCAGCTCGGGCTGCTTCCCGATCTTCCATGATCAACCTTAGCAGTTGTGCTACTTCCGGGTTCGGGGGTGGGGGTACTCGCGGCATCTGAAGATAATGTGTGTAAGACAAGAGGGAAAAACTAATTTGCTAAGTTCTGAATGTAAAACCAATGATACAATTTAGTCTTACTAAGGCCTTAAGGGCCAAATTCATATTTCTTTCAACAAACATCAAACATACCATACATACGAGTTCACACATTACAAATGGTTTACATCAAACCATTGCGACTCGTCTACTAGAGAGGGGGATACAACTCACACCTACACGAAGTGACTTAAGTGAACTCATAGCTAGATAACACTTGGATCTCCAATCTAAACATCGGGCTCCTCGGGGTCTTCCTCCTCATCATCCTCGATGAATCCCGCATCCTCATCATCCTCCTGATCATCCAGGTCCTCCATGAAATCATCCTCGTCGCTAATGAGGGCATTATCCTCCTTGCGGAGGTCAATGCCTTCCTCCTCACCAAGATGGCTCTCTAGATCTCCAATGTACTCAGTCAGCTCAGCCACCTTGGCCTTCAACTCTTCAATGGTCTCATCCCTTTCCTCGCGCTGGCGGCGAAGGCTCTTGCGGTCCCTGGCAAGGACCCTGATGGTGCTCCTTGCCTCCACAAGTGCGAAGTGCTCAAGGTTGGCCTTGGTACGGGCACGATCTGCCTCCTGCTGGGTGGAGTACAGCAAGAAGTCCATGTGATCTATATATGAACTCGGCTCATTGTGCCCTGGCATGTTTGCGGGACGCCCCTCCGCATCACGCCGAGCAAAGTTCCTAAAGCGCTCCACCTGGACCTCCTCAACATGCAGTCCGCATAAGCGGGCAAGCATCTCCTGCATACCTCGGACCAAACCATCAGCCCAAGTGTTCTCCACAAGCTCAAACTTGATCCTTGGAGAACATAAATCTCCCTTCTTGCCACGGCAACTTGCCCTGATAAGCCACCGAAGCTCTCCATCCGGGTGCTCATTGAGCACGGCTCCCTTGAACTCCAGATACAGACGATCTAGGAACAAGGTCAGGGTAGTGAGGTCGCGCTCGAAAACAAGGCTACCACCATGGCCCAACTGGCATTGCTCAGTGAACACCGGGGCCATCTACAAAATTTTAGATTAGATTAAGTTAGTGACCAACTCAAGTGTGCAAAATTTTAAGTAGGCAAAAACTGAATCATATACAAAGCTTGTAAAATAGAGGGGAAAGACTAAGCAAATTTTAAACCATTACTAATCTCTTTGCTTTGGTAAAGGTTCATCTAACGCCCAGTCTAACTAAGGTCTCCTATGGTCAACCTAGGCTCTGATACCAACTTGTAACACCCGAATTTCCAGAAATTCAAAGTGCCCGTTATGTATTCCACCACAATCCCAGAGTCATTGTTGTGATACACATAACGTAGTTGGTAACCAGTTCCATGACAATACGAATAGTTCAAATACAAATGGTCATAGTGACCAAGTTCATATTACAACACAATATAGCAGCGGAAATAACGTCTTCGGGTCCATGCCTTCACCCTACAGGCAATGGCGACTCAGGAGATGATCTTAGTTCTGGTAGTCATCTTCATAATCTTCCTTCGGATAATCTTCCCCATAGTCTGGCCAAGTTGATAGCCAGGGACACAGCCATGAGTACATTGGATGCACTCGCAAACCATCTTATAAACAAAATGATGAAGTAGATATGCAAGGTTGATATGGTGGACTAAGCACTAAGTTTATTTGCAAAAGCTGGTTTTATTTCCCAATAATGTTCATTAATAGAGAAGAAGATTTAATTCTCTAAGTTCAATCTAAAGAGGAACTTCAAGTGTGTCAATATCAATGTCAAGTCAAGTCATTCACCAAGTTCACCATAAGTTATTAACATTCTTGACAAAAGTCAAGTACAGGTTGCCAACTGTCCATGACCGCGGACGCGGCTATTCGAATAGTTTTGAAACCTCTGCAGAGGGGTACACTTTACCCACAAGATTCGATAAATCTGCCGGGAGAAATCCACGGTTCGTCATACACCAAGTATGCGAGTTTCAGATAATCAAACAAACTCTTTCACTTGTCTACTCTAGTATAGGATCCTTCCCTAAGAGTCCATTTTGGCACTCATAGTTTTGCCCGCTGCAGAGTGCTGCATGAATGGAAATTTCCACTCGGTTCGGAAGCACCCACGCATGGCTTACTTCTATGCAATTAGGAGATGAATGGAAAACAGCTTTTAAAACTAAGTTCGGTTTATATGAGTGGTTAGTAATGCCGTTTGGTTTAACTAATGCACCTAGTACCTTTATGAGACTGATGAACGAAGTTTTACGTGCTTTTATTGGTCGTTTTGTGGTGGTATATTTTGATGACATTCTCATATATAGCAAATCTTTAGAGGACCATTTGGATCATTTACGTGCTGTTTTCAATGCTTTACGTGATGCACGTTTGTATGGTAATCTTGAGAAGTGCACCTTCTGCACAAATAGAGTTGCTTTTCTTGGTTATGTTGTTACAGAACAGGGAATTGAAGTTGATCCAGCCAAGATTGAAGCTATTGATAATTGGCCACAGCCCAAGACGGTCACACAAGTAAGGAGTTTTCTTGGTCTTGCTGGGTTTTATAGGCGCTTTGTCAAAGATTTTGGTTCTATTGCTGCGCCATTGAATGAGCTCACAAAGAAGGATGTGCCCTTTGTTTGGGGCGATGTACAACAAGAGGCCTTCATGATACTGAAAGATAAGTTAACACATGCTCCATTACTCCAACTTCCTGATTTTAATAAGACGTTTGAACTTGAATGTGATGCTAGTGGAATTGGTTTGGGAGGTGTGTTATTACAAGAGGGCAAACCTGTAGCATATTTTAGTGAAAAATTGAGTGGGCCTAGTCTGAACTATTCTACTTATGATAAAGAATTATATGCGCTGGTTCGGACATTAGAAACTTGGCAACATTATTTATGGCCTAAAGAATTTGTTATACATTCTGATCATGAATCTTTGAAGCATATTCGTAGTCAAGCAAAACTGAATCGTCGCCATGCAAAGTGGGTTGAATTTATTGAATCTTTTCCTTATGTTATCAAACACAAAAAGGGTAAAGATAATATTATTGCTGATGCTTTGTCGCGCCGTTATACTATGTTATCTCAGCTTGACTTCAAAAATTTTGGGTTAGAAACTATAAAGGAACAATACTTGCATGATGCTGAATTTAAAGATGTGTTGCAGAATTGTAGAGATGGTAGAACATGGAACAAATTCATCCTTAATGATGGAGTTGTGTTCCGTGCTAACAAACTATGCATTCCAGATGGTTCCGTTCGTCTTTTGTTGTTACAGGAGGCGCATGGAGGAGGATTAATGGGACACTTTGGTGTCAAGAAGACGGAGGATGTTCTTGCTGCACACTTCTTTTGGCCACGCATGCGGCGAGATGTTGAGAGATTCGTGGCACGCTGCACTACTTGTCAAAAAGCTAAGTCTCGTCTTAATCCACATGGTTTATATATGCCTCTTCCTGTTCCTAATGTTCCTTGGGAGGATATTTCGATGGACTTTGTTTTGGGATTACCTCGTACACAGAAGGGGAAGGATAGTATTTTTGTTGTTGTGGATCGGTTTTCTAAGATGGCACACTTTATTCCTTGTCACAAGACCGATGATGCTGCGCACATTGCTGATTTGTTCTTTCGTGATATCGTTCGTTTGCATGGTGTGCCAAATACTATTGTTTCTGATCGTGATACTAAATTTCTTAGCCACTTTTGGAGATGTTTATGGGCTAAGTTGGGGACAAAATTGCTGTTTAGTACTACTTGTCATCCCCAAACTGATGGACAAACTGAAGTAGTTAATAGAACTTTATCTACCATGTTGCGGGCTGTTTTAAAGAAGAACTTAAAATTGTGGGAAGAGTGTTTACCTCATATTGAATTTGCTTATAATCGTTCGCTGCATTCTACCACAAAGATGAGCCCTTTTCAGATTGTCTATGGTTTTGTTCCACGTGCACCTATTGATTTGTTGCCTTTACCATCTTCAGTGCAAAATAATTTTGATGCTACACAGCGTGCTGAATTGATTTTGAAATTGCATGCAACTACTAAAGACAATATAGAACGCATGAATGTTAAGTATAAAGTTGCTGGGGATAGAGGACGCAAGCATGTTGTGTTTGAGGTTGGAGATTTTGTTTGGTTGCATTTGCGCAAAGATCGTTTTCCTGATTTGCGCAAGTCTAAGTTAATGCCACGTGCTGATGGTCCTTTTAAGGTGATAGAGAAAATCAATGATAATGCATATAAACTTGAGCTTCCTGCAGATTTTGGTACGGTAAGTCCTACATTTAACATTGCAGATTTAAAGCCTTACTTCGGTGAAGAAGATGAGGTTGCGTCGAGGACGACTTCAATTCAAGAAGGGGAGCATGATGAGGACATTCCATCTATTGATACACCCGCTGCACCTACAGCGGAACACATACAAGGACCCATCACTCGAGCTCGTGCCAAGCAACTTAACTATCAGGTACTTTCGTTTCTTGGAACTCTTTCTCACATACATGAGAATATGATGCTGCCTAAATCAGATATGTTTGTTACTCTTAGGAATGATGGACCTAGCATGGATGAGAGGGACAAGCATTGGAGCATGATCGTGCATGGAGATGGCAGCAAGCGTTTGAGGATTGAAGAAGATGCCACGAGTGGAGATTTCAGAACTTTGAAGCCACCATAATGAGGGATGAAGACTTGGACGAAATATACAAAGAGCTACTTCATAATTTCGTCCATAGATACATATGGTGCTGCGTCACTTCTATTTTTGGGCCAGGCCCATGTAATTTTCGCAGCAAATAAGACAGCCACTTTTAGGAGTCCGAATTTGAGGAGAAAAGGCCTGTTAGGGCTCCGTTCGACCACCCTACCCAAGGCTGGTCGCATCCCTACCTTTTCCTCCTCAAATACCCCCCGTAGCCGTCATTAGAACTCGGATTTTGATTAGACTAAAAGTTAGCCATTGCTGCAACTACGAGCTCGACTTTTGAGGCCAATCGCCCAGAAGAAGACCGCCTATTCGGAATCCCACCTTTTGAATAAAGCATACATCTTTCATCCGCAATATCTTGATTGCTGTATTAGTTCTTACTTGTTCTCGATTTCAGGTAGGAATTAAGACCCTCGCTGGTCAGGCTGATTGTGCATCCGCAAGATCAGTAACTCCCGGAGATTGTCCTAGCGATTGCATTGGCGCACGAGCTTCGCACGTGTAGTCGGATCGTCAAGCACAAACTCCACCCACCAAATCGACGTATCAAGATCTCATCGAAAGATCGGACACCTTTGCCCTATCACAAACCCTGTAGGATATTCACGACTCCACACACTTGCGTACGTAGCTGTCGACCACGAAACGGTAGTTTGCAATCTACTGATTCCCAATGGAACAACAGATCACACTTGTTGGGGATATACCAAATAGGTATACCAGCGACGTAGTCCTAAATCAGCAAGCCAGGGTGGCCTATCAGGGGTGGTATGGCGGATTTGCCATACCGGGCGTCCCAGTTGCTGAAGTTGGCATGGCGGTACTGGATGCAGGCGCTTATGGCGGATCCGGAGACAGGTCCATGGCGGGCTACTAGCGGCGAGCCTATGGCGGATCCGGAAGATGGCCCATGGCGGGTGACCTTGTAGCATACGTGTAGGACTTAGTCTAGGACTCCAAGTTGTATCCACTCCGGTACCAACGTGTAGCCCACGCCAGGCGCCTTTATAAGCCCGGCGTGGAGCAGCCCTTGAGGCAACAGACCAATCTTACGGCCAATCGCATAGCGAAACAGCCAACCTCATCATTGTAACCGAGCACTTGTTGCCATATAGTGAATTATAGCAGCACGTAGGATCTCGCCACCGTTGCAGGATCTGAAGCTGGGTAAACTCGTGCTACCACCGTCCTGGATCGCTCCTCCGTGTTCACCCCCTTCCCCAAACCGCCATACCCCTACCTCTATGGCAGATCTGTTGACGAAACCACGACAGTTGGCACCCACCGTGGGGCATAGCGCGTCTGGAGCGCGGATCCAGGCGGGATCCGCCTTTGCAGGCATCGGCGACACCGTCGCCATCGGGCGCGTCCTCTACGATTCCGGCTTCCCCATCGTCCCAGCGGATAACCTCTGGGTGCCGGCTAGAGAAGACCCTGCTCGATTCGCCGTCATCCCGATTGGAGATATCCATATCTTCATTGGAGAGACAAACCCTACCCTCGCTACGGAAACCAATTTCCGGCGGATTGGTATGGCCGAAATCCCCAAACGGACCGCTTTCGAGCTGGATACGGAGGAGGACTCATCTGATCTGGAACTTTCAAAGTTGCCCAGATCGGATCTGAAAAGTAATCCCACCCAGCCCGCCCTAGAGGTAGAGGAAGTGGTGGAAGACCACAGTGAATCCGCCATGAGTAATCTGGCGTTAGAGACACCGCGGTACTACCTTGTTGCGTTCGGAGGTATCACTTTGGGATCTACCTCCAATGGAGAAGATAGCCCAGGTGAATCCATCCTAGAGGCACTTAACGAAAGTGGTGAATCGGATGACTGGGACAGCAAAGGCTATGATTCTGACCATTACGATGCCGCCATGAGAAAGCTCGAGGCGGAATTGGCGCAGCAGGCACTTGAAGAGCAACAAGCAGCGGCCAAGCAGGTGTTTGTCACCAACAAAGGAGATGATGCTGGGCAGACAACTGGCGATCCGCCATCTCAGGCAGTCCACGACGGAGATGCCGGCAATGAGCAGGGTAACCCGCCACCAGCCGCTGATCCTGCCGCGGAGCAACTTCCCGAGATTCATGGCGGACCTAGACCGCTACCCGCCATCCCCGAGGACCAGCACCAAGAAGACTTCACGACCCCGCTGGATAAGGTCATCTACGGAACTCTAGCAGATCCAATCACCCCTGACTATGTCAGGGATGTGAACGATCTCAAGAAGAAAAGGAGAGCACTCCTCAAGGAAGCAAAGCGAGTCGAGAAGATGGGCAAGCAGGTTGATGACGACATTGCTAAAGCTCAAGACACGCTAAAGCGCGCAAGGAACATGGAAGAGAAATATGCCACTCTCGTCCAGAACCAGATCAACGAGGGAGGCGACCCGCAGCTGGTACGAAACCTTGAGTTCACCGTACCAACAGCGGAAACTCTGGCCAAGATGTACATCAAGAATCCGCCATACGTGGACAAAAACCGCGATGAAGTTAGGGCTACGCCCATTGAGAACATCGTGGCAGCAAAGGAGCTATTGGAACATAACAAGAGCCCAGCAGCCCTAGAGACGGCGGTTAAACTGATGACCAAAGCATTACTGCAGCAGGAGAAGGCTACGTCGTCACGGCGGCTCGAATCTGATCCTGCGCTATGCAGGTCCAGTACTGCCTCTAAAGCTCAGGGGGGCTGGCAACTATGGTGCACGTCCTGACAATGAATCTCACACCGGATCCTCAGAGATCCGAAGAAGAGAAGCTCGCAATCAGAGACACGCCATCCCAATATCCTCCGATGACAAACCACATGGCAAAGGCCCGCAGAGAAACCCATCGCCACCCCGCAAGAATTACCCAGCTTACGGATACCAACAAACCACTGCTGCTCCCCGCCATAAGACCAACATGCCGCCACCAAAGCATAAGACGTTCGAAGTCCCCAAGGGAGGAATTGTCATACGCGACAATGATGGCAAATGAGGACGAAGCCGTGACGCTGGACGCAGAGACGATCCGCCACGACGGGAAAACAGCAGGGATGGCGGATCCAAGAGAAGGGACCGATCTCGCCATGACGATGGCACGCACCGTGACGGTGACAAAGACAAGAATCGCTCCACTCGCCATCACGATGACAAAGGGCAAGGCTCCCGCCGCCATGACGACGATCCATCTTCACGAAGAACAGAAGGAAGCCGTCGTAGCTGCAAAGATCAGTCGCAGGACGGCGAGAGTAAAAGACGGCATGACCCTTCGCCATCCCCACCAGGGAGCCCCCATGGCGGCGGTGGCGGTGGCGGCGGGCCAGCAAGGTCGCGCAACTCTCGCAAGCATCCGCCGGACCAGAAGCCCTACGACCCCCGTACCCATCTAAATGAGATCGCCAAGTCTCAAACGGCCTTCTTCCTCGGCCCAAAGTGCTTTGGACAACGGATTCGTGATGAGCCCATCCCGTATGGGTTCAAAATCGAGAAAAATATCCGCCAGTACAATGGAGTCGATAGGCCTTTGACTTGGCTACAAGATTACTTCAACGCAGTACAGTTCGCCGGGGGATCTCCCAATGTTGCTGTCCGCTATTTGCCCCTGATGCTATCCGGCACTGCGAGGCAATGGATCAACGACTTGGCAGAAAACTCCATCCAAACCTGGTTCGATATGCAAACTGTGTTCACCGAAAATTTCGAGGGGACTTACAAGAGACCCCACAACATTGGTGACCTCCAACGGTGCCGACGAGCCGACGACGAGACCTCCCAAACCTTCCTCGCGCGATGGCTGGATATGAAGAACTCCTGTGAAGGGGTTATTGACGAATCCGCCATCCTCGCGTTTATTGATAGTTTGGAGAGAGGCCAACTGCTCCGCCATCGCCTGTTGCGGGAAAGGAACGAAGGGAAATTGACCCTAAATTCCATGATCACCATCGCAAGCAACTACGCGGCCGCTGACGACGACGCCCGCGAATCTCTGAAGGCTTCCGCCATCCAGAACACTGGAAAGCGGAATAGCAGTAACAAACGGAAGAATCCGCCAGAAGAGCCTCAGGCTCCGGATATGGTCGCCACAACCTTTGCTGATAAGGGTCAAAACAGCCAGCGCGGCCGAGGACGCGGAGGTGGCGGTGGCCAGCCGCGGAGTTCCGCAACTCCCGCTTCGGCGCCATCCGCCCCCGTGTCCTACGATGAATACCGCGATATGCCATGTTTTGTCCATCGTGACGCGTCGGGAAAGTGCAACCACACCAACCGGAACTGCAAGTTTGTGAACGACCTCAAGGCGGATCAAGAAGCTGGCTTCAAGCGCAGCCGGCGACAATGGCCTCGTGGCAAAGGAAAAGCGGACAAAGATAAGGAGTCCAGGGATGGCAGTGATATGGACGAAGACCCTGCGCCCAAACCCGCCGAAAAGGCAGAGGGTGGTGCTGGCAAGGGTAACCCAATCAAGGACAAAAAAGGTGCCTTTCACACATTCCTTGGACCCCCCACGGCTAAGGCACAGAGAGCTGCTATGCGCTCACTTAACGCCACCGTGCCAAAAATCCGCCAGTACGTCAGATGGTCCGAAGTACCGGTGCACTGGAGCCGCGATGATCATCCAGAGCACATCCCAGATGGCTATTACGCCATGGTGGTATGCCCTGTAATTCATGGCTATGAGTTCTCCAAATGCTTAATGGATGGCGGCAGCAGCCTGAACATCATGTACGTGGAAACGCTGACAAAGCTCGGCCTTACCAAGACCCAACTCCGCCATAGCGCGGTCACCTTTTACGGGGTGGTTCCTGGCCGCCAAGCTAAGTCCGTCGGGTCCATCACACTCAAGGTTGCCTTCGGTAGTGAGGAAAATAACAGAGAAGAGCCCATAACCTTTGAGGTGGTCCCGTTCAAAAGCACTTACCACGTGATCTTCGGGCGCCCCACCTTCCACAGCTTCCATTGAAGGCCATGCTACATCTACAATCAACTGAAGATGCCAGGACCGGATGGCATAATCACCGTTTATGGCAGCTTCAGAAAGGCAAAGGAGTGCGAGGAAGGAGAAGCCGCCTTCGCGAAAGCAGTGTTCTTCGGCGAAGATTTCAAAGAAATCCACGCCGCTACGGACCCCGCGGAGATGCCGACATCCAAGCAGGAAGTTTCCGCCTCCCCGCCCACCTTCAAGCCTACAGTCGATACAAAACAGGTGGAACTTGTCGCTGGCGATGCCGCCAAAACCACCGCCATTGGGACGAATTTGTCCCCCGCATAGGAAAGCGCGCTCGTCGAGTTCCTCCGTGATAACCGGGACATCTTCGCATGGCAGCCATCTGACATGACGGGTGTACCCAGGGAACTCACCGAGCACGCTCTGCAGATAATTCCTGGCTCAAAGCCAGTAAGACAAGCCATGAGACGCTTCGGCGATGAAAAGCGCCGCGCCATGGCGAAGGAGATTTCCAAGCTGTTGAAAGCAGGCTTCATCAAGGAAGTGATACATACAAAGTGGGTGGCAAATCCGGTACTAGTTCCTAAGAAAAACACAAAAGTTCTGCGCATGTGTGTAGATTACACTGGCCTGAACAAAGCATGTCCAAAAGATCCTTTTCCCTTGCCTCGCATTGACCAAGTCATTGACTCGACGGCGGGATCGGAGCTACTGTGTTTCTTAGATGCCTACTCCGGATACCACCAGATCAAGATGAAAAAGTCCGATCAGCTCGCTACGTCGTTCGTAACACCTTATGGCACATATTGCTATGTCACAATGCCATTCGGTCTGAAAAATGCAGGAGCAACGTATCAGCGCACCATGCAAAAGTGCCTGGCGGATCAAATCGGACGAAATATCCACGCATACGTGGATGACATCGCAGTTATGTCTAAGAAGCAAGATGGCCTTATAGCGGATTTGCAAGAGACATTTGATAATCTCAGGAAGTACAACATGATGCTTAACCCAACGAAGTGCGTCTTCGGGGTCCCAGCTGGACAACTCCTAGGATTCATCGTCTCCCACCGCGGAATTGAGGTTAACCCGGAGAAGATCAAGGCAATCCTCGACATCTCCCGGCCCATCGACCTAAAAGACGTGCAAAGACTCACAGGCTGCGTAGCAGCAGTGAGCAGATTCATCAGTCATCTTGGCGAGAAGGCTTTGCCACTCTACAAGCTGATGAAGAAATCAGACGAATTCGTCTGGACCGACGAGGCAGACGCTGCACTTAAGGATCTGAAGAGAGTGTTATCCACTGCACCAGTCCTAGCGGCACCCGAAGACCAGGAACCCATGCTACTATACATGGCGGCAACCAATAGGGTGGTCAGCATCGTCATGGCAGTAGAGCGTAAGGAAGAAGCGCAGGAGTATGGCGTTCAGCGACCAGTTTACTATGTCAGCGAGGTCCTGACGGAATCCAAGCAGCGCTACCCTCACTACCAAAAATTGGCATACGGAGTTTTCCTAGCTTCTCGTAAGTTAAGGCATTACTTCTATGACCATAAGATCACAGTGGTGAGCAAAGCCCCACTGAAGGACATCATCAACAACAGCGACGCAACGGGATGAGTTGTGAAGTGGGGCATTGAATTGGCCTCTTTCGACATCGACTACAAGCCTCGCACCGCCATCAAGTCTCAGGCCTTGGCGGAATTTATGGCAGATTGGAAGGAAGCGCAGGAGACTACGCCCGTCCCAGAACCAGAGCATTGAGTGATGCACTTTGATGGCTCAAAGTTGCTACATGGCTCGGGGGCTGGAGTGACACTCAAATCTCCCAAGGGAGATGAGCTAAGCTACGTTCTCCAGATTCACTTCCCCACCACCAACAACATTGCGGAATATGAAGCGCTACTACACGGGCTACGTGTCGCAAAGGAGATTGGCGTACAACACATCATGTGCTGTGGAGACTCTGACCTTGTGGCTCAACAGGTGGCTGGCACATATAAAGCTCGGAACGAAGTAATGGCGGCATACAGGGACGAAGTGGACGAGATGGCCAAAAGTTTCCTCGGCTACGACATAAAGCACGTACGGCGAGAAGATAACATGGCGGCTGATACCTTGTCCAAACTGGGATCCAGCCGTAAGGCAGTTCCGCCAGGCGTATTCCTCGAGCATCTGCGCGTACCATCAGTTAAGATGGTGGATCCAGAAAACCCGGAGATAGCGAGCTCCCCTGTTATGGCGGTTTTGCCGAGCAATCCGCCATGGGCAGAGCCCTACCTGGAATTTCTGACGACCAAGAAGCTTCCCGAAGACGAAGTCCAAAAAAGACAAATAGAGCGTAGAGTCAAAGCGTACACCATCATAGATGGCCAACTCTACAAACGGAGCACCTCGGGAGTTTTCATGAAGTGCATATCCCAAGTGGATGGAATCGAAATACTAAGAGAGATCCACGAAGGCGAATGTGGGCATCATACCGCCGCCAGGTCCCTCGTAGCTAAGGCATTCCGCCATGGATTCTGCTGGCCAACAGCCAAGGCAGATGCAGACCGCATTGTGGAGCTCTGCCACGGTTGCCAGATGTACTCCAAGCAAACCCATATGCCCGCCACAGCACTGCATACGATCCCCATAACTTGGCCCTTCGCAGTCTGGGGGGTGGACATGGTGGGTCCGCTAAAAACAGCACCTTCGGGATTTACGCACCTTTTGGTAGCGGTAGACAAATTCACGAAGTGGGTGGAAGCTAAGCCCATCAGAAAACTTGATGGCAAAACCGCCCTAAAGTTCGTCAAGGACATTCTGGTCAAATTCGGCATCCCACATAGCATCATCACCGATAATGGCACAAACTTGTCTCAGGGAGAAGTTGAAGAATACTGCCATCACAACGGAATCCGCCTTGACCTAGCATCTGTGGCACATCCACAGTCTAATGGCCAAGTTGAGCGGACCAACGGACTAATCATGTCAGGGATCAAGCCACGCCTAGAAGCACCGCTACATAGAGCAGCTGGAGCGTGGGCAGAGGAGTTGCCATCTGTACTGTGGAGTCTACGGACCACGCCAAACAGATCAACCGGCCTTACCCCTTTCTTCTTAGTCTACGGAGCAGAGGCAATTTTGCCAAGTGATGTTCAGTACGATTCTCCAAGAGTAGAGGCCTACAAGGAAGAAGATGCAGAAGCGTCCAGACAACTATCTGTGGACCTGCTGGAAGAAGAACGAGACCTAGCAGCCCAGAGATCCGCCATCTACCAGCAGAATCTCCGCCGCTATCACAGCAGGCGAGTTTGCCAACGCTCGTTCAAAGAAGGTGACCTGGTGCTACGTCTGAAACAGCAGAAGTCCCACAAGCTATCCCCGCCTTGGGAAGGACCCTTCGTCATCAGCAAAGCTCTACTGAATGGTTCCTACTACCTCGTTGATATTCGCGAGCTAGATAAGTGACCAAGTAAGAAGCGCAAACGAAGAGACCCTGACGATATCTACGACGAGACAGATCGTCCATGGAACATCGCACAGCTACGTCCTTTCTACACTTAGCATTTCTCTAGCTATGTAACAGGCACCTCTATATGATCAATGAAATAAAGCATTTGGTTCACTCTTGATTTTTTCTGAGTCTTTTACCTCCTTTATTGTTCATTTAGATCGTATAGAACCTTTTGCGCAATTGTGCTTTGCACTTGCGTCTCTTTTAAAACCGCCATAAGCGGTCCGCGTAGCTTTTTTATGTTTTGATCTTCATTCGATGTTCTCTGTGTGGATTCCAGAGTAGTGACTTTTTGACGATCTAAGCCGCCATCTGCTCAGGGTTCTGGACGGTTGCTATTAAGTATCGTCGCCCTAGCGGATTGTTCGTGCAAAGATTTCGCCATCTCACGAAAAGTCAAGCACAGAGAGCCGGATGGTGGATCGCATAATCCTACGCGTGAAATTTTTTCAAAGTGTTGTTTTTTGGGCATGGCAAAAACTGCAAAGTTGCATAAAACTAGGCCTGGCAGTTTCTTCGCGCAATTAAACCACTTCATAAAAAACAAACTGCAAAAGTTCACAAGCATTCCACTAATCCGCCACCAGCAGATCAGTCACAGTGCAGACACATCACACGGAGTTTACGTTTAAATTACAGACCCACTCAGGGGCCGAATTGATGCAAAGTATTTTTTCCTGCCATATTGCAGGGCACATCTCAAGAGGATGGCGGAATCTTGGAGGACACCTCATCGCCGCCATCACCACCTGCAGTTGCCGCGGAGGCGGATGCCGAAGCTTGGCTGGGCGACCCTGGCAGCTCGTATGCTTCATAGTATACGTTCAACTGAGTGCCAAGGGCACACAGTTGATCGTATCCAAGCACGCTCTGCCGGATGGCGGCCTCGTCCACCGGCGCGCCGTCCTCGCCGCTCTCAGGGATGCCGGAGGTGAGCTGGTCCAGGTCCATCTCGGGATAGTGGGCCTTCGCCAAGGTCAGCGCTGTCCTGGCACCACCCCGAGCAGAGGACAGCTTCCAGTCCGCCACCAGCCCTGGCACCAGCAGCAGCTTCTCTGTGAGCGCGATGGTGGAAAGGTTGGAAGAACCCGCTATCTGCAGGCTCCCGCACGCTTGGCGACCAGCGCTGAGAAGGCCATCAAGCTCCTTCCTCGCTGCGTCGGTGGCCATGCGCAAGCCCTCAGCGGTGTCCATCTCGCTTTGCCCCAAGGAAGTTGCATGGCGGAAAGAAGAAGATGCGTCACGGACTGCATAGCAAAAAATTGAAGGAACTTTACGCTATAAGAAGAAATGGTACCTAGCAAGTTGTCCTGGAAGTGATGGAGGAGCTCATTAAAGCCTTCACGCCGCTTCTCAAAGTCAGCGGTGGCTTTGCGGAGATCCGCTATCTCCTTGTCCTTCTTCTTGCCCTAGTTCTCCTGGTCCTTCAGCTGCCTCTCGAGGGTGGCGTTTTCAGCCAGCGATTTCCGGAGCTGTTCATTCAGCCCATCCATCGCAATGGCGTGGCCTTTCTTCATCCCCTCAAGTGTGGACTTGAGCTTGGCAGCGTCAGCATGGCGGAATTTTGTCAGCTCAGCATTGATTGAATAAGCATAAAGGAAACTTAAGGTAGGTTACCGCTATTCTCAAGCTGCTGCCGCAAATCCGCCACAAGAGCGCCTTTCTCCGCCAGCTCCTTCTCCTGCGAGCTGACGACCTGGACCAGGTCCTCCACCACCTTCTTGTAGTTCTGGCAAAATTTGAAGTGTTAGTCACTCTTAGAGCATCATGATGGATAGAATTCGCCATGACGCTCGGGGGCTACTCATGTTGATTTTTTAGTCACTCTTACAGCATCCTGATGAAGGATTATCCGCCATGATGCTCGGGGGCTACTTATGCTGATTTTTTTTCTCCTAAGAGCTTTATGCCGGATAATTATCCGCCATAACGCTCGGAGGCTACTTAGTATGAAAATTAAGTTCTCTATAGAGCACTGTGTGAACTACCAGTGCTCGAGGGCTAAGCTATTCTAAAAACTTACAGAAGTCAACCTTGGAGCCCCATAGCGGATTAAATTTGCGAATCCGCCATGGCGCTTGGGGGCTACTGGGAGTACATACCTTCTTCATAGTTGATGTTTTCTCAACAAAAGCAGCAATGCCGCTGGACAGCTGGTTGCTGGCATCTTCCTGGCTAGAAATAAGATTGACGACCTCAAGTTGCTTCTGTCTCCAGTATAAGCTGCCCCCAGACGGAGTATCCGCCACTTGACCCTGAGAACCAGAAGCCTTTTCGCTTTGGACGACATCATTAGCCGCAGCTTCAGTCGTTGGGTTGATTTCTGGCATTGGGTCAAACTGACCACCAGCATCCTCCATATCAATATCGATACGAACAACGGAGGGAGTTGGTGCATCAGGGGTGAGCGGGATAGTCGCAGGGGAGGGCTTGGCTCGCTTGGAGGACGGCTCCTTGACAGTAGGCTTCTTTCTTCTAAGAGAAAAGGAATTAGAAATGGAAAGCAGTAAAACAATGGAAAAGGGTGTCCAAAGATTACCTTGACTTGGGCAGGTTGATGGTAGCAGTACTTTCGGATGGCGTTTCTAACTCCGCCCTGCGTTGAGTTTCGAAACGACGGGAATCTACAGATTTCCCGCCACCACCACGAGTTTTTCCGCTACCAGCCCGTTTCTTGGGAACCACCTTCTCCTGGATCGTATGGCATGTATCTTCAACATTCCCCGCCATTTCCTCTTTGTTTCCGCTAGAATGAACTACTTCTTCCTTAGCGGCAGATTTGAGGTTGGAACGGCGAAGGGGATGGGCAAAGTGAGCAGGACCAAGCGATTTGAGCTGATAAGAAGAAAAATATTATGAAATGTCAAAGTATCAAAAGATATGATGGCGGAAAGGGAACTTACCGAAGGACAGGTGCCATTCTCAAACATAGCCATGCCGAACTTCAAGGGTTTCTTCCTGGGAGACTTCATCAAAGAACGGATGCGCTTCTCGACCACTTTAGGGTCTAGCTCCTAGTCCGAGCAACGCATGCCATCATTTGCACCAGTATACTCGTGCATCAGGCAATTGCGGTGTTGCAGCGGCTGAATCCGCCGGGATATCCAGCAATTGATAGTGTCGATTCCCTTCAAGCCATCCACAGATAGCTTGGCAATCCGCCGAGCCAGGAGCTTGACATAAGGGGTGGCGGATTCGTCGTTGACAGCGGTCCAGGTGTCGCGGGAGATGGCGCGGGCTTGAGATGGCGCAGGCTTGTCCGCCATATAGAACCAGGACCCTCTCCATCCTATGGCGGAATCCAGTGGCATGATGAAGGGGTATTCTTTCGACCTTCGCGGAAGAAAGCAAATTGTCCCGCAGGTTCGAAGAGATCCGTCATCTTCATAGTTGGGCCGCACAGAGAAGAAAAGTTGGAAGAGGTCCACCCTGGGGCGGATCCCAAGGTATCCCTCGCATAAAGCTGCGTAACCCGCCACGGACACCAAGCTGTTTGGTGATATGTGGTGGAGCTGCAGTCCATAGTACTTTAGAAGATTCGTGAAGAAAAGAGATGGAGGCATACTGAGACCCCTCTCCACGTGGAATTTGAGCATCATGATTTCGGAGGGGTTAGGAAGAGGCACTGGGGCCTTGAAGTCAGTCCGCCATCCGGACTCAGCTTGAGGAGCCACGGTGCCCTCGCTTTCCATGGCCTTGACGTCAGAATCTTTAACATGGGATTTCTGCCAATACCCATGAAGGTTTTGAGGAATTTGTTCCTCCTCGTCCTCAGCATCTTCCTCCTCAGCATCGCCATCTCCTCAGCATCTTCCCTATCCACAGGATCATCTGGGTTTGTACCCGCCATCTCCTCTTCGGCTTCAGACAGGTTGTCCTCTGGGTCTAAATCCGCCATCTCTGGATGCTCTCCCTGGACTGATTGTTGTAGAGGGGAATCTTCCTCCTCAGCGTCAGAATGGTGGCGGGCCGGTGATCCGGAGTTCATGGTGTCGGACAGAACTTGAATGAAATGGTCCGGCGGAAAAATGCTACCGGCGGCGAGGTTTTCCGCGGCGGCTCGTCGGAGATCACGAAGCTCTCGTGGCGGCGCTAAGGAGAGAGAGTGCGACGGGGGTGACTGAAGGGGTGACCGGCCGGGGGTGAGAGGCCGGGGTATATATAGACCCCGGGTCTCGAGATTCGTGCCCGCCATCACCACCGCTCATCCTGATCGCAGGAACCCTAATCTGGTGACACGTGTCCAAGGGTAAAAAAGTAACTTGGTAAATCTTACCCTAGAAGGAACTGTGTGCCGAAATTTACGGTGGATTTCAACGGTATGATCCAACGGATCCCGAAAATCTCGCTAAGATAACTACGTCGCTTGATCCGTTATTTACGGCGGATTGATAGATGGAAGAAGGAACATCAAGATGACCGCCATCCCAGCAAAGAAGAGCTATGGCGGAAATGACCTATCAAGAACAAGCATGGCGGATGTAGATGGCAATCTTGAAGTTCTCTGGGGGCTACTGTTGGGGATATACCAAATAGGTATACCAGCGACGTAGTCCTAAATCAGCAAGCCAGGGTGGCCCATCAGGGGTGGTATGGCGGATTCGCCATACCGGGCGGCCCAGTTGCTGAAGTTGGCACGGCGGTACTGGATGCAGGCGCTTATGGCGGATCCGGAGACAGGTCCATGGCGGGCTACTAGCGGCGAGCCTATGGCGGATCCGGAAGACGGCCCACGGCGGGTGACCTTGTAGCATACGTGTAGGACTTAGTCTAGGACTCCAAGTTGTATCCGCTCCGGTACCAACGTGTAGCCCACGCCAGGCGCCTTTATAAGCCCGGCGTGGAGCAGCCCTTGAGGCAACAGACCAATCTTATGGCCAATCGCATAGCGAAACAGCCAACCTCATCATTGTAACCGAGCACTTGTTGCCATATAGTGAATTATAGCAGCACGTAGGATCTCGCCACCGTCGCGGGATCTGAAGCTGGGTAAACTCGTGCTACCACCGTCCTGGATCGCTCCTCCATGTTCACCCCCTTCCACAAACCGCCATACCCCTAGCTCTATGGCAGATCTGTTGACGAAACCACGACAACACTAAACTTGCAGCAGTATAACACCAAATCCAGATGAATTGGTACGGAGAAATTCAGATGAATGCTTACAGCAGTTCAACGAAATAATCTGTAGTCTAAACGTGGTCTAACCCTAATTGAGGGGGCGCCCAGGGGTACTTATAGGTGGCTGGGCGTCCTCAGCAAAGACCTGGCCCAAAACATGCCTAGTTTGTGCCCAAACTGACTCGGTTCGACTCAAATGGGTACATACCGAGCCATATATGGGTTCGGCCTAATTTTAGCACGCAGGCCAAGTGTATAGCGTGCCTTAGACATGTAGACATCGTGTCGTAGGCAGTCCTAGTGCGCCATCACGTGCTCGTGCTCATCCAGACTCGGTCTCCTTCATGTGGTGATGTTCTCCATGCTTGTGGCGCCGGCCTCCCTCTCCTCCCTCGCGCTCTCTTGCTTGATCACCACGTCGTGCTCCATGTGTTGCATCTCCTCGCTCCCTCGAACCCCTTCTTCTCCAATGAACCTGATCATACATATGAACAAAGACTTAGGCAGTATAAAATTGTCATTACAATAAATATCAGATTCAGCAAGGAGTGAGTTCACCTGCTATTGTAACAACTTAGCACGGGCTCGAGTAATTGGTCCAATCCTAATCTCGTCATTGGACTTATCTTGATCAGCAATAATAGGATCATCAACAGTAGGTGGAGATGGCTGTGTAGTAGGGATGTCCTCATCATCTCCCCCCCTTCAAAAGGCGTCGACCTCAACGCTCCAAGGTCATCTCCATCATATGGTGATAAATCAGCAACATTGAAACTATTGCTAACACCACCAAACTCAGCAATAGGAATATCAATCGAGTAGGCATTATCATTGATCTTGGCAAGCACTTTATAGGGACCAGCACCTCGGGGCCTCAACTTGGAACGCCTAAGCAAAGGAAATCTGTCCTTGCGCAGGTGCACCCATACCATATCGCCGGGCTGAAAAAGAACCTGCTTTCTTGACTTGTTGCGAGCAGCAGCATTATTCTTCCCTTTCTTCTCAATAGCCTCTCGAGTCTTCTCATGAATTTTCTTCACAAAATTAGCTCTCTTTGATGCCTCCATATTAACTCTCTCATGCAATGGAAGAGGCAACAAATCTAGTGGTGTAATAGGTTTGAAGCCATACACCACCTCAAACGGACAAAGCTGAGTAGTAGAATGTACCGCCCTGTTGTATGCAAACTCCACATGCGGCAAACAATCTTCCCACTCCCGCAGATTTTTCTTGATCATTGTCGTCAGCAACTGTGACAAAGTTCGATTCACCACCTCGGTCTGGCCGTCAGTTTGGGGATGACATGTAGTGCTGAACAGTAGCTTCGTGCCTAGCTTTCCCCATAAGGTCTTCCAGAAATAGCTCATGAACTTGACGTCCCTGTCAGAAACAATAGTCTTGGGCACTCCATGCAAGCGTACAATATCCCTGAAAAACAGGTTAGCCACATGCGACGCATCATCGCTCTTATGACATGCAATAAAGTGTGCCATCTTAGAGAATCTATCCACTACCACAAATATAGAATCATGACCATGTTTAGTTTTTGGCAATCCTAGCACAAAATCCATACTAATATCTTCCCATGGTGTAATAGGTGCAGGTAGTGGTGTATACAAACCGTGAGGCTTCAGCTTGGACTTGGATGTGTTGCACACAATGCAGCGCCGCACATACCTGTCCACATCACGCCTCATCCTGGGCCAAAAGAAGTGATCAGCTAGCATGAGTAATGTCTTCTCACGCCCAAAGTGACCCATCAAACCTCCAGCATGTGATTCCTGCAATAAGAGCAAACGCAAAGACGACTCCGGAACACATAGTTTGTTAGCTCGAAAAAGAAACCCATCATGTATGTGATATTTTTCCCAAGCGTGTTTCAGAGCACAGAAACGGTATGGTTTAGCAAAATCATGATCAGTTGCATAAAGCTCACAAATACTCTCTAAACCAGGAATATTAATATCAAGTTGTGTCAATAACATATTCTTCCTAGAGAGAGCATCAGCAACCACATTATCTTTTCCTTTCTTATGTTTAATGATGTACGGAAAAGATTCAATAAACTCAACCCACTTAGCGAGACGCCTATGCAGGTTGGATTGTGCTTTCAAATATTTCAAAGCTTCATGATTAGAATGTATGATAAATTCTTTTGGCCACAAATAATGTTGCCAAACCTCAAGAACTCTAACAAGTGCATACAATTCTTTATCATAAATAGGATAATTCAGTCTAGCACCAGATAATTTCTTAGAAAAATAAGCTATAGGACGACCCTCTTGCATCAAAATGCCACCTATGCCTATACCACTAGCATCATATTCAACTTCAAATTGCTTTGAAAAATCAGGTGACGAAGGAATGACATATGGGCCCTCAACTTTTGCCTACCTGGCTTTTCGGTCCAGGAGGGATACCCTCAAAGGGATCACGAAGCCCATGAAGATGGCAGCCTGGCGCGGCCCAGGGGCGTAACTTGGAGCACAAGATAGAGACTCGAAGAGGGAGACTTAGTCGAATAGGACTCGTTTAGGGTTTATTCTAACTGATCCGACCTGTAATCAACTTGGAGAACAATCCCGAGACCCAGCCTTCGCATATAAAAGGCTGGGAGGGAGGTCTCGAGGGGTTAGAGACTTTTCCACCCACCTCACGCTGGAGCGCTCGACAATTCAGAGCTCTCTGGTTCGGCTAGATCCGATCTACGCCACCATTGTAACACCTCCATCAAAGCCACCCTATCAATACAAAGTCAGACAAGCAGGACGTAGGTCTTTACCCTTCCAAGGGGGCCGAACCTGGGTAAACTCCCATGTTCTTCTGCTTTCGTCTAATCGCCGTCGAGTTCGCCAGGTCCCCAATGCGCTTCCTAGATCAAAAGCCCTTAAACATGGGCATTGCCGGGGATAAACCTCGTCAATTGGCGCCGTCTGTGGGGACGACGAACTCTGGATCTACGGATTCGCCGGTTCCATCACCAACCAACGCCAAGATCGACATCGACCCTGCCATCGACACCGCCGTCGGCATCGCTGTGCCGATCTACACCGACACCAACACCGAAATCAACACCGACCCCGCCATCGACCGTGCCGCCGGCATCGCTGTGCCGATCTACACCGACGCCGACGCCAACATCAGCATCGACGCCACCCCGTCTGATACGGATCAACGTGATCCAAGAGGGTTTGGCCCAATCTTTCACGGCGATCAAACACAGCAGCAAGATAAATCAGTTGTTGAGCAGAATAGATCTACTCCACGAACTGTAAAACAGATCCTTGCGAATCAGCAAGCAAAACCAACGATATTGGTGTCCCCCGACATGGGACCTTTTTCCTGTCTATTCTTAACTCGAAATTCAACTCCCCTTTACATTGGTGCGCACCCCTCTGGCTTTATAGTTGCAGCCGACCTCCCTATTACTTGACTTACAAGCAAAAACGAAAATAGGAAATAAAATAAACTCAAGCACACGGACCCACTAGAAAATAAAACAATACACTAAAATAAAAAGACTCTTTTGTAGGTGGGCCACCATCTTCAGCATGCTGCTAGGTGGTCCCCAACCGGACTCCTTCAAGGACAACATGCTCCACCAATATTGCACTCCAATTGCGTCCCTAACATTTTCCTTGCGTGGTAGAAATAGGAACACGAACTTTATCTTGATAGTATCAGCAACAACATAACCAGGAATAGCATAGTAAGCACTATCATGCATGGGAGACGCCACATCATCCTCCCCTTCTTCAGGCAAAACCGTCCTCGGTTTTGAGTCAGTCTCCAAAACATCAACAGGGACATATTGAGCTGATACTTTAGGACTGTCAACAACAGAAATGGCAGTAGCAGATTCGGCTCTTGTTTCAATATGTTCAAGGTGCTCAAAAAGGGGTATAGCAGCTTCGGCTTCCTTCTTCTTCACATCTTCGGGCTTCTTGACTTTTGCTTCAACCTCCTTGAGTTGCTGGAGTTTTGCATCTCTCCAAGCCTTATACGTCAAGGTATCCATGGAGAGCAGAGTATATGTCTTCTTGCCATAGGATAAAACATACTTGGTATAACAGTAATTATTCATGTGATGTGATGCACCTTGGTCCTTGTACCATGGCCTTCCCAGAAGTAGATGACATGAAATCATGTATATAGGAAGTACGTCACACAAAACCGCAAAAGATAATTTGCCCAACAGAAATTGAACCACTGTTTGATGTGTGATGGCCAGCTTGATGTTGCCAAGACGCACAAAATATGGTTCTGGAATTGGGTGCACTGGCAATTCTAACTTCTCCACCAACTCACTGCTAACAGCGTTGATTAAAGCAGTCTGATCAATCGTCAAAGCACATGCCCGTTCTTGAATAATCACACGAGTATGAAACAGCTGCTCAGCATGCCCTTCCTCTTCTCGCTGAAACCAGTGGGAAAAAACATCCTTTTCCGGCATTGTAGCATCCAAACAGCAGAAACAGTGGCAGATAGTAGACCAGGGCGCGAGGCGCGCTCGACCCCAGACAGGCTCTGTCCTCGGGCGAGCGTATCGAGGGCGATCGGCCTTTAGCGATCAACTGGCGGGCGAGCGAGGTCGTGGGCGAGCGAGGCTCCTGCCAGGCGATGGGCCGGCCCAAGAAGGAGCGCTAGGCAGGAGCGATCGTGGGCGAGCGAGAATCCCGCGATCCGTCCTCGATCCCAGGCGCGGGGCGAGCAATCCGATTTTTTTTTCTCTGATGCGCACCGATCAGATCGGATCGGTGGAGCAGCTGCAGATCGGATTGGGGGTGCTGTCCTCCTTATCGTTTCCTCTGGAGTAGCGCTCGGTTCAGGACAACGTCGGGGCGGTAGCCTCTCTCCAAGATCGATCGAAGCAAGTAACCTGGGCACGCTGGGCTCCCTGGTGTGGAATCTTCAGATCCGCGATGCGATCTTTCAGTCTGTGATCGAAACGAGCAGATCGACCTCACCAAAACCAGAAGAACAATCACCGTGAGCAAACCAGCAGAACGATGACCTCAGCAGATAAAAACTCAGCAGAACAAATCGATCTCAACAACAAACTCCGCCGTGATAAACCTGACGAATCTGATACCAAGATGATACGGATCAACGTGATCCAAGAGGGTTTGGCCCAATCTTTCACGGCGATCAAACACAGCAGCAAGATAAATCAGTTGTTGAGCAGAATAGATCTACTCCACGAACTGTAAAACAGATCCTTGCGAATCAGCAAGCAAAACCAACGATATTGGTGTCCCCCGACATGGGACCTTTTTCCTGTCTATTCTTAACTCGAAATTCAACTCCCCTTTACATTGGTGCGCACCCCTCTGGCTTTATAGTTGCAGCCGACCTCCCTATTACTTGACTTACAAGCAAAAACGAAAATAGGAAATAAAATAAACTCAAGCACACGGACCCACTAGAAAATAAAACAATACACTAAAATAAAAAGACTCTTTTGTAGGTGCGCCACCATCTTCAGCATGCTGCTAGGTGGTCCCCAACCGGACTCCTTCAAGGACAACATGCTCCACCAATATTGCACTCCAATTGCGTCCCTAACATTTTCCTTGCGTGGTAGAAATAGGAACAAGAACTTTATCTTGATAGTATCAGCAACAACATAACCAGGAATAGCATAGTAAGCACTATCATGCATGGGAGACGCCACATCACCGTCAAGCGCCACCGAACTAGTTCCGGCTGTGACTATCGTCGGCCCAACTTCGGGCACGACGGGAGCAGTTTCGGCGATCACTGGAGGTTTCGATATGGCCTTCAGGCTGTTCAGCTTCCACGTGGATGGCAACGGAGTCGCCGAACTAATCTCCGTCGGCGATTCCGCGCCACCTGCGACGACCCCAGGCACACCACCAGTCACCAGGGGCAATCCCTCGGCAACCGCACCGCTAGCGCCGTCGGCACCACTGGAGGAGGAACCAAGGCTGGAGGAGTTGACCCCATCGGTAGGGTCCAATGGCTTTGAAGATCCACCACCATCCCCAACCACCGCATACTGCGAAGACTGCGACGCATACCACTACGTGGGTGCCGAAGATTTCTCATCTCATGAGATCGCCGGCTGTGAAGATCCTCGGGGGGGCACGGCAGCTGTCTACCCGACAATATCCGAGTGCGAGTGGGCTCTCAACGCCCTCACGCTCCGTACTGCGCCATATGACCCCGACTACGTCGAAGGGTTATATTCGGACTACACATGCTCAGACGATGATGATGACGTCTACCCCGAAGCTAAGGGGAAAATCGGCAATTCAGCAAGCTCCTGCTCACCAAGCGAATCTGCCGCATCAAGCAACGACTACGCGGTCGATTACGATTCTGACTTCATGATCGAGGTCAGATCCTACGTCGAAAACGACGACGTCTACCCTCCAGTGCTGGGCGAAATCAGCGACGATTCGACCCCGTGGTCCGGAGGCCACTGCATGATGGCGTCACATGATGATGGAAACGAGAATAGGGCTACTGACAGCCGAAACCGGACGAACAGTGGCCGCCAGGTGGTCACGCACGATCAGATTCGGCTCGCAAGAAGGGTTTACGCAGGAGAGGCGAATTTCGGTCCCAATCCAAGCCCAAGCGATATGGCTGCGCTCCAATTCGTCATCTAGGAGCAAAAGGACCAAATCAGGGCCGACAGGCAAATACTGGAACGACAAAGAGAAGAAGCTGATGCATCCAGCAGAAGACGGGCCGAAAGATCGTCCCATTACTCATCAAGCGTCCAGCATAGGTCGAGGTAACGCACCCAGCCTGGGGCCGATATGCACAATATCACCTGAAATCTGGAGGCAGAGTTCAACGAGGCCGAGTTGATGCCCAAGACCAAGGAAGCTACTATCATGGCCGCGGTAGCATACATTGCCGCAAACGCATCCAACGGCGATGAGCACATGAGGCACCTGCGAAACCTGGCACTCGAAGGGGTAAGGGTACTTCAAGGCACGCCCGGCTCAGGACACGACGTGACACCAAGGATAGCCGCCCCACCGGCGGAGCAAGCTAGGCACCCAGCAGCGGTGCCAGTCGTGGCGCCCAGAGCACAAGCGATCGAACCCATCAACGGGGAGCTTCGGCATGGTCTGGCTCAGAATAGAGTCGACCAAGGGCGAGCGCGATGCGAGGCGCGCCGTTTCGAGGAAGAACATGATACGTTCGGCGGCGCTAACGACGGACTCTGCGGGGCAGAGTGCTTTAGCCTCCTAATCCGTTTCACACTGTTGCCGAGGGGCATCAAGCTCAGCGACGGTGTAGTCAAGTTCAACGGGCAGCAGGACCCCCGAATTTGGCTCGATGACTTCGTAACCGCCGTCAAAATCAGCGGCGGATCCAGGGATAACGCCCTCCAGTTGTTGTCGCTGCACTTGAAGGACAATGCAAGGGCATGGCTGAATAATCTTGCCCCAGATAGTATCCGCTCTTGGGAGGAATTCCGTCAAGCATTCATCGCTAACTTTCGAGGCACTTCACACCGACCTACGTCGTTCGAAGAGTTGCGCTTGTGCGTGCAGAAGACCGGAGAAACCTTGAGGTCATATATCTCGCGATGGATCAGCCTCCCTAACATGACGGAAAATATTTCGCCCGAAAGGGCCACCGACGCCTTTCGGGACAGTCTCCTCTGACGCGACTTCAAGGAGGAACTTGGGCGCTGCAAGCCAAAGACCGTCGACCACCTCATGAGCTTAGCGAACGAATGGGCCGATGGCGAAGACTCCATCGCAGCACCTAGAAGCCGTCGCCGATCAGCACAACGCGACGTCGACGCAAAAGACTAGTTCCATTCCGGCTCTCGAAAGAAAGGCCGCTGGAACCATTTCAACGACGCGGAAAACACAGACATGGTAGCAGCAGGCTACATACACGAAGACCGCGATGACAATCGCGACTTACCGTGACGAGGGAACAGTTACTACGGCAGTAGTAGCAGAAGCGCTAGCCGTGATTCGAAGCCAAGAACAGAGTGGCGTCGACGACGCGACCAGCCACAACTGTCAGCAGAAGAGATGCTCGACGGAGGGTGCACAAGGCACACTTACCTCGATAAAGATGGCACCCGAAGACCTGCACATCTCCTCATCGAGTGCAGGGAATTCCTCCGTCTTAGTTGAGCGCTTCAAGAGAGGATGCAAACAGAGCAACCAGTAGCCAGCGCGGTAGCTTACAATGCTCCACCGCCGCCGCCTAATCCGCCGGTGAACGTGGTCCAACAGGGTCACCAAGCCGCTACAATCCAGCATGGCGAGCCACGGCAGCCAGCTGATGAAGAGGAGGCGTTCCCGCCACCACGAGGATTCATGCCCATGATTCAGAGAGGGCGCCCGATGAACAAAGTCCAGCGGAAGCACGCAAGGGAGGTGTTCCACGCCGAGCACGCACCACCTGCCACGCCTGAGTATCTGAACTGGTCCGAACACCTAATTGGTTTCGATCGGTCAGATCACCCACCGAAGATCCCGCGCCCTGGACACCACGCCTTGGTCCTTGAGGCGCAGATCGAGGGGTTCACCTCGAAGAAAGTGTTCATGGATGGAGGGAGTAGTCTGAACCTGATCTATGCAGACACCCTGCGCAAAATCAAGATCCCGATGAACAATCTTTTGCCAACCGAGACATCCTTCCATGGAATAGTCCCTAGGAAGCCGACGTACCCACTAGGAGCAATACACTTGGATGTCATCTTCGGCACCCCTTCGAACTTCCGGAAGGAAAAGATCGAGTTCGAGGTCGTCGATTGGCCTTCGCAGTACCACGCCATTCTTGGACGACCAGCGTTTGCCCGATTCATGGCGGTCCCGCACTATGCTTACCTCAAGCTGTGGATGCCAGCCAATCGGGGACTGCTAACGATCAACGGTAGCTTTGCTCGCTCCGAAAACTGTGATAAGGACTTCAACAGCATGTCCCAGACTTTCGGAGTGCACAAGGAGCTCCATCACATCAGGGAGGCCACCAACATGGACATCGATCCGCCGGCGCAGTAGAACGCCCCAGAACTCTCATTCGATGCCAACAAAGACACTCGAGAGCACCAGATCCACCCGACGGATCCAACCAAGATGGTGCGGGTGTCGAATTCCCTTTCTCTCGCATAGGAAAGCGCGCTCATTGGGTTCCTTCGTGAGCACTGGAGGATGTTCGCCTGGTGTCCAGCAGATATGCCAGGCATCCCCAGGGAACTCGCCGAGCACGAGCTCAAAATCTTCCCAAACACGAAGCCAGTCAAGCAGTCCATGCGCCGCTACAACCCAGAAAAGGCCAAATCAATGGGCAAAGAAATCAATCGCCTACTCGAGGCCAAGTTCATCAGAGAGATCAAGGAAGCCACGTGGCTCTCGCCACCAGTCATGGTGGAGAAGAAAGACACCAAGATCTACAGGATGTGCATCGACTTCACGGCGCTAAACAAACACTGCCCAAAGGACTACTTCCCACTGCCCCGAATCGACCAGATCATCGATTCTACGGTGGGGTGCGAGCGCATTTCATTCCTCGACGCCTTGATATGGGCACGACGGAGGAGGTGAAGCCCAATTTTAGGACTCCACCAAGATGAGGGAAGCTCGTTGCATATTGGCACGCCAGGACGACCTACGATATGTAATAATTAGTCTAAGGTTGTGTCAGCAATTTATATTCATGCCTATGTTATTTCGTAGCTAGGTCTAGTTGTGGGCCACCTAGGTTTTATTGTGTGTTCTGGGTTTGGGCCTGTCCAAGCCCAGCAGTTTTCTGGCCATCTATATAAGGAGGCCAGCAGTCTAGGGTTTAGGGAGTTCAGTTGTTTAGTCAAAAACTATCGTGTGCTCCACTGTGTATCATCCCTCCGGGGAAACGGTGCTGCCGTGTTATCAAACAAAGATTGTTGTGAGGGTTCTTGCGTTCATCAAGAATTATCAGGCTCTGGTTTGAGGCGTGGTGATCTTCATCACGTTGCTTGCTGGATTCGTTCCTCTTCTTTAGGTGACGTTCTTCGCGTTATTGGGAGATATTTATCCGGGTTGACTCGCTGTGAAAGATCGGGACAAAACTCCAAGGATCATCGGCGTGACCCTTATCATGTGGTATCAGATTACTGGGTTAATCACTACGAGTGTTTTCTGTTGATTGCTGATCTGTGGATTGTTCTTCATCGATCAGTTTACAGATCATATTGATTGCAAAGTGGTCTTGATCACAGGTTTTCAGATCACAGGTTTCCAGATCAGAAGTAGCGGTGGTTCTGTGTTTTCAGATCAGAGGATTTGCGAAAAGTACCGGTGGTTTGCTGGTTACCATCGGCCTCATTTTTGGTTTTTCGTCGAGATCCATTGGTGTCCAGGCGTTGCAGTTTGCTCTAGGCGGCGCAGTGTTTCCAGATCCGATCGAAGGCACAAGCAGAAAAAAAAAACCAGCTACGCGCGCCGACGCACGGAGATCGTCTGGCGTTTGGCGCCTCGCTGCCCCCGCGCTAATCGCCAGGATCGATCGCCTGCCCTCGGTCCCAGCAGTTGGGCCGGCCCATTCGGTCGCAGACCAGCTCGCTCGACCGCAGATCCGATCGACGAATCGATCGCTCGATTCTTACCTGCGCGCTCGACCAACTCGTCGATCGAGGACTTGGCCGCCTCGAGGGATCACGCAATCGGAAGTCTGGCTGAGCGCTTGGAGTTTTTCCCTAGCAGGCCGGCCCACCAAGCAGTTCGCTCGCCAAAGCCTGGGAACGGATCGCCCCACGTCGCTAGACCACAGACCACCTCTGTGGTAGAGCGAGGAGCGGTTGCCTCGATCTTTTGCCAGAGATCAGGCGCTATATTTCTCCAAGGGCCGATCGGCTCCAATAAACTAAAGGAATAGTGCTCGCCTGCGCACTCGCCGAAGGACAGAGCACGTATGTATTTCAGCGACTACCGCTAGTGCTTGTTCACGTGGTCAATTCTGTTTTTGGCCGCGCGAGTTCTTGCGGAAATTATATCAGTTAGGTCTCGGTTGTGGAGCACATTTTTGCGTGAAGGACACAACGCAGAGTATTCAGATATGGGTTTATCCAGGTCTACTCGCATAACTGATAAGTCAGATGATGTATACCAAGACTATCTTAATATTGTGGTTGGCTACTCATTTGATGCAACCAAAATTCAGTGGAGATTGGATAGTGCCGCAACATTTGCAGAATATGAGACTTGGGAATCTTATATGGTCCGTGGCTTCGCAAGATGTCGTCAGCTCGATAGCACGTTTGGTGGTCATATGGAATATGTCATTGCCTACCGGCGAGTGGATACAACTGTGGCTAGTTGGTGGCGCGATAACAGGTCTGCGAAAGACATCACAAGTAAGACTTCTAGTTGGGAGGATTTCAAGCAATTTCTGCGTACTAGATTTGTGCAAAAGTCTGTGGAGTCGGACATGGTGGTTGTTTCAGAGGTACAAGCCAAGGTTGCTGAAGATGACACACCAATGAGAGGTATGAGTATTCAGCTTCACAAATTGGCTACTGGTGATAAGGCGGTGGTACGGAATCAGCGATGGAGCCTGTTTCAGACACAGTGCACCATCAAGGAGAAAGCGTGCAAACTGATCATTGACAGTGGTAGCTACTGTAATGGCATCAGTAGGGCTGTGGTGGCATCATTGGGGTTGTCTACATGGCGTATTCCTGAACCTAAGCATGTTGAGTGGTTGAATAGCTGCCATGTGCTAAAGGTTACTCATAAGGTACGTGTGCCATTTACAGTTGATGATTATGTTGATGAGTTGGAGTGCGATGTGTTGCCATTGGAGGTGTGTGGAGTATTACTTGGACGTCCATGGCAGTATGATCGCAATGTTACTCATGCTGGGAGAGCAAATACATATTCTTTTGTGCATGATGGCAAACAACGGACTTTGAAACCTATGCAGGATGATCAAATAAAGTCTGATGTTGAGCTGATGGTACACAAGGAGAAGTTGCGCAAGGCTAAGCCAAAATCTGGGCTAGCTACGCCGCAGCATGAGGAGCATGACGCGAAAAGTGTTAGTGGTGATATTGTTTCAGCCAAGCCTGTAGATGACAAGCCAGTCGTTCTTGTTAGTGACAAGCCAGTTGAAGTCAAGCCTCTTATTGATGAAGGGAAGGATATGTCAGCATGTATTCCATGTGTTCCACTTCCAGTTCGTGTTGACATGGGTGTTCAGACCGATGACGGTGGTGCTGATCGTGTTCCGGTGCATATGGTGCCGCGGGTAGTCAGCTACAGTTTTGTGAGAACACCTCGGAAACATTTTGTTGGAGCAGCAGTACGTGTGCACAAAGGCAAGGATGGACGTGCTCGTCAGTTGTGTGGCCCAGGCATTACTACTTTGCAGGGTCGTGCACAGAAGGTTCATGTTCAGCAGCACAAAGCTCCATCAAGAGTTGAGAAGAAGAAGAAGGTGGAGGCGCCTAAGTACAAGTTCATTTGGCGAAGAAAAGAGGTGCCGCCACCCAGGGCTGTATCAAGTCGAGCAGGCCAAGAGGGAGGATGTGGTGAGGAAGGCAAGCAAGACTTGAAGAGGGCGAATATGTGTGGTGCTATTATTGATATTCCGCCACCCTTTCGAGCAGACCCTCACGCGTTGGGGACAACGCTTTTTGAAGGGGGGGAGGATGATATGGGCACGACGGAGGAGGTGAAGCCCAATTTCAGGACTCCACCAAGATGAGGGAAGCTCGTTGCATATTGGCACGCCAGGACGACCTACGATATGTAATAATTAGTCTAAGGTTGTGTCAGCAATTTATATTCATGCCTATGTTATTTCGTATCTAGGTCTAGTTGTGGGCCACCTAGGTTTTATTGTGTGTTCTGGGTTTGGGCCTGTCCAAGCCCAACAGTTTTCTGGCCATCTATATAAGGAGGCCAGCAGTCTAGGGTTTAGGGAGTTCAGTTGTTTAGTCAAAAACTATCGTGTGCTCCACTGTGTATCATCCCTCCGGGGAAACGGCGCTGCCGTGTTATCAAACAAAGATTGCTGTGAGGGTTCTTGCGTTCATCAAGAATTATCAGGCTCGGGTTTGAGGCGTGGTGATCTTCATCACGTTGCTTGCTGGATTCGTTCCTCTTCTTTAGGTGACGTTCTTCGCGTTATTGGGAGATATTTATCCGGGTTGACTCGCTGTGAAAGATCGGGACAAAACTCCAAGGATCATCGGCGTGACCCTTATCACGCCTACTCCGGATACAATCAGATAAGGTTGAAGGTCGAAAACAAAGACAAGACAGCATTTATCACCCCACATGGGGTGTACTGCTACATGACAAAGCCCTTCGGGCTCAAGAACGCCGGAGCCACCTATCAACGGTGCATGCAGGCATGCCTGAAGGAACAGATCGGTCGCAACATCGAGGTCTACATCGATGATATCGTCATCAAAACGGCGAAAGCAGATAGCTTACTCGACGATCTGTGAGAAACCTTCGCCAACCTCGACCGCTACAGCATCAAGCTTAACCCGAAGAAGTGCTCCTTCGGGGTACCCACTAGCCAACTGCTAGGCTACCTCATCTCCGAGAGAGGGATCGAAGGCAACCCAGAGAAGATACAAGCCATCATCAACATGCAGACTCCAAAGATGCTTCGACACATCCAATGGTTGAAAGGTTGACTTGCAGCGCTTAGCCGCTTCATCAGCAAGCTCGGCGAAAAAGCACTTCCTTTTTATCGGCTGCTTCGGAAGACAGACAACTTCACGTGGACAGAAGAGGCGCAAGCCGCGTTCGACGACCTCAAGCGTCGTCTGTCGACCTCCCCAGTTCTCGTCACACCCCGTGAGAAAGAGCCGATGTTGCTATACATCGCGGCTACAAATCAAGTCGTCAGCTCGGTACTTGTGGTCGAACGCGCGGAGGAAGGCAAAGAGCACGGAGTACAGAGGCCCCTGTACTACCTCAGTGAAGTTTTTCTCCGACCAAGCAAAGATACCCCCATTATCAGAAGCTAGCATACGCCATCTACATGACGGGGAGGAAACTGCCACACTACTTCGAATGCCACTCCATCGTAGTGGTGGCCTCAAATCCAGTTTCCAGCATCCTCAACAACCCAGACGCCACAGGGCGTGTGTCGCTATGGGGAATCACGCTGGGACCCTGGGAGATCACGTACCAGCGCCAGTCTGCAATCAAGTCCCAAGTCCTACCAGATTTCATAGCCGAATGGATGGAAGCTCAGACGTCCGAACTCCCAGACCTGTCGAATAGCTAGACCATATTCGTCGATGGGTCCAAGAGGGTTTCGGGGGCAGGAGCAGGAGTGGTTCTCGTATCACCACAGGGGGACAGGATGCGCTATGTTCTCCGCATGCGCTTCTCAAACCCCTCGAACAATGAGGCAGAGTACGAAGCCGTTCTCCATGGCATGCGCATGGCGAAAGCCTGCGGGGCCACCCGCATTAAGATCCATGGAGACTCGAACCTCATCGCCCAGCAAGTCATGAAGGAGTGCGACGCAACCTGCGCAAACATGATCGCATATCGCGCCATGTACGATAAGCTCGAAGGCGAATTCGAGGGCTGCGAAGTGACGCACATCGGCAGGGAAAGCAACGAAGAGGCAGACAACCTAGCCAACATCGGGTCAAGGTGCCTCCCAATACTGCCCGGAGTCTTCTTCGAGGAGATATTCGAGCGCTTTGTTAAGATCAAACTAGTGACCGACCCGGCGTTAGCAACACGCTCGGGGGCTCAGCAAGGCAGCACCACCCTAGCAGCAGGAACAGAAGACCTCCCCAAGGATGCAGCAGCAGTTATGCTCGTTGAAGCAGTTTGGACGAAGCCGTACTTGGCTTACCTGATTCGGGGCGAGCTTCCAGAAGACCCCATCCATCGGCGACAAGTCATGAGGCGCTCCAAAGCCTTCACCATAATCAATGGGGAGCTCTACAAGCGTAGCACCACAGGGGTGCTCCAACGGTGCATAGCGCGGGAAGATGGAATCGCCCTCCTCCGAGAAATCCATGAGGGAACCTGCGGGCATCATGCCAGCAGTCGAACCCTTGTGGCTAAGGCTTTTCGGTCAGGGTTCTACTGGCTTTCTGCCCTCTACGACGCCAGGAACATCGTCCAGCACTGCGAGGCATGCCAACACTTCGCCACCAAGCCTCACGCGCCCGCGTCCGAGCTGCACACTATACCCGTTGCCTGGCCCTTCGCGCAATGGGGCCTCGATCAGGTGGGACCTCTGCCCAAGTCATCTCGAGGAGGTCACACATACCTGCTGGTCGCGGTGGACAAATTCTCCAAATGGATCGAAGCTGTCCCGGTCACCAACCAAGAAGCAACCACAGCAGTCAAGTTCTTCGAGTCCATCGTCTACCAGTACGGTTTGCCGAACAGCATCATCACCGACAACGGCACCAACTTCACCTCAGGCGAGTTTCAGGAGTTTGCCAAAAACCTCGGCATCAAGGTCAAGTACGCCTTGGTCGCACATCCCAAGTCCAACGGCCAAGTCGAAAAAGCCAATGGGCTCGTTTGCGCGGGCCTGAAGAAGCGACTCCTTCGACCCCTCAAACGCGCGGCAGGCGCTTGGGTCAAAGAACTGCCTTCGGTCCAGTGGAGCCTGCGAACCACGCCCAACTCTTCGACCGGCTACACACCTTTCTTCTTGCTCTTCGGGGCAGAAGCAGTGCTACCTACGGATGTGCGCTACTGCGTGCCCCGTGTGGTGGCCTATGTCAAAGAAGATGCAGAAAAGGCACTGACAGACGCACAAGACCTGCTGGATGAGGCCCGAGACGTCGCCCTCGTACGCTCCGCAGTTTACCAGCAAAGCCTCCGCAATTACCACAGCAGACGGGTACGCGGACGGTCCTTCGAGCCAGGCAACCTCGTCCTTTGACTCAAGCAAACAAGCACGTCGAAGCTGGAACCACCATGGGAGGGCCCGTACCTCGTCCACGAAGCAATCCCAGGAGGCGCGTATCGGCTACGCGACCCCAAGACGGGGAAGGACATCGACAACCCATGGAACGCACAGCAGCTGCGTCGGTTCTATCCTTAGAACCAGCACATACCCCCCAATCTCTATGTAACTAAGCGTCGGCAGCAGACCACGCTCAACTATTGCGCCTTCGGTGCCAAGTAATAAAGCTCATTCCCTCACATCATTGTTCACCCCATACTCGGGGACTTCGCCCTACGCTCGGGGGCTTCGCCTTTCGACCCACGCTCGGGGGCTTCGCCCTACGCTCGGGGGCTTTGCCTTTCGACCCACGCTCGGGGGCTTCACCCTATGCGCGGGGGCTTCACCTTTGGACCCATAATCAGGGGCTTCGCCCTACGCTCGGGGGCTGCGCCTTTCGACCCACGCTCGGGGGCTTCACCCTATGCGCGAGGGCTTCGCCTTTCAACCCACGCTCAGGGGCTTCATCCTATGCGCGGGGGCTTCGCCTTTCGACCCACGCTCGAGGGCTTCGCCCTACGTTCGGGAGTTTCGCCTTTCGACCCGCGCTCGGGGGCTTCACCCTATGCGCGGGGGCTTCGCCTTTCGACCCACGCTCGGGGGCTTCACCCTACGCTTGGGGGCTTCGCCTTTTGACCCACGCTCGGGGGCTTTGCCCTACGCTCGGGGACTTCGCCCTATCCTCGGGGGCTTTGCCTTTCAACCTACGCTCGGGGGCTTCGCCCTGTTATCAAGGGTTTCACCCTCTCGACCCACACTTGGGGGCTTCACCCTATGCTCGGGGGCTTCGCCCTCTCAAACTACGCTCGGGGGCTTCGCCCTCTTGACCCATGCTCGGGGGCTCCGCCCTACGCTCGGGGGCTTCGCCCCTTAGACATACGCTCAAGAACTTTGCTACCCAGCCCGCATAATCCATTTAAAGCACCCAGACGAACTCCAAAGAAGACACACATATACAATATATACACAAGGTACAGGTACAGGGCCAGTTCAGTGCGCTGCGACGCCCTGGTTTGCTCTCTAACGATCACTTTCGGTGATAATCTGCTGAGCGATACAATCGGCCGTGCCTCTGCAAGCAGCATAATGGTGCTCCATGTCAACACGACCACTGGGGGATGGAGGAAGTGTCTTCAGTAGCTCCAAGTCGACCTCAGGATAATGAGCGCGCACGAAGGCAAGGGCGACCATGGCTCCGCAGCGCAAATGCTCTCGGACAAAGGAGTACACAGCATTACCATTCTCGAATTGGTCGAGCAGCGCCGGCAGACCTTCGGGATGGTTGTTCAAAGGAAACATCGCCTCATGCACCAAAGCAAGGGCGCTTCAGCTCGTCTTAGCCAACACTCCAGCTTGGGCGATCCTGTCCTGAAGAAGTGTCAGCTTCATCGCCTTTGACCGATCTGCCCACAAGTTGTCAGCAACCGAATTGGCATGCGTTTGGGCAGCAAGAAGGTGCGCATTCACACGTCGGGCTTCAGCTGCACTGTCGAGGCACACATCTGCAGAAAGAGGTAGAAAATCAAATTTTACAGGCTCAAATCACAAGGCACAACGAAAGAGTTCAAAAGACTTACACTTCAGGGATTTCCCAAGATTCTCGATCTCCTCGAGAAGGAATTTTTCACCATCCGCAGCATGTGATGCCTTGGACAGAGCAACGTCGACCTTTGCGGTAACTGTTTTCAGCTGTTGCTGCGTATTCTTAAGTTGATCGCGCAAGGACCAAATCAAGGTCAATTCGCCCGTGGAAGGCGCTGATAGGGCAAAGGTGTCCGATCTTTCGATGAGATCTTGATATGTCGATTTGGTGGGTGGAGTTCGTGCTTGACGATCTGACTACACGTGTGAAGTGCGTGCGCCAATGCAATCGCTAGGACAATCTCCGGGAGTTACTGATCTTGCGGATGCACGATCAGCCTGACCAGCGAGGGTCTTAATTCCTACCTAAAATCGAGAACAAGTAAGAACTAATATTGCAATCAAGATATTGCGGATGAAAGATGTATGCTTTATTCAAAAGGTGGGATTCCGAATAGGCGGTCTTCTTCTGGGCGATTGGCCTCAAAAGTCGAGCTCGTAGTTGCAGCAATGGCTAACTTTAGTCTAAACAAAATCCGAGTTCTAATGACGGCTACGGGGGGTATTTGAGGAGGAAAAGGTAGGGGTGCGACCAGCCATGGGTATGGTGGTCGAACGGAACCCTAACAGGCCTTTTCTCCTCAAATTCGGACTCCTAAAAGTGGCTATCTTATTTGCTGCGAAAATTATATGGGCCTGGCCCAAAAATAAAAGTGACGCGGCACCATATTTATCTAAGGACGAATTTATGAAGTAGTTCTTTGTATATTTCGTCCAAGTCTTCATCCTTCATTATGGTGGCTTCAAAGTTCTGAAATCTCCACTCGTGGCATCTTCTTCAACCCTCAAACGCTTGCTACCATCACCATGCACGATCATGCTCCAATGCTTGTCCCTCTCATCCATGCTAGGTCCATCATTCCTAAGAGTAACAAACATATCTGATTTAGGTAGCATCATATTCTCATGTATGTGAGAAAGAGTTCCAAGAAACGAAAGTACCTGATAGTTAAGTTGCTTGGCACGAGCTCGAGTGATGGGTCCTTGTATGTGTTCCGCTGTAGGTGCAGCGGGTGTATCAGTAGATGGGATGTCCTTATCATGCTCCCCTTCTTGAATTGAAGTCGTCCTCGATGCAACCTCATCTGCTTCACCGAAGTAAGGTTTTAAATCTGCAATGTTAAATGTAGGACTTACCATACCAAAATCTACAGGAAGCTCAAGTTTATATGCATTATCATTGATTTTCTCTATCACCTTAAAAGGACCATCAGCACGTGGCATTAACTTAGACTTGCGCAAATCAGGAAAACGATCTTTGCGCAAATGCAACCAAACAAGATCACCAACCTCAAACACAACATGCTTTCGTCCTCTATCCCCAGCAACTTTATACTTAACATTCATGCATTCTATGTTGTCTTTAGTAGTTGCATGCAATTTTAAAATCAATTCAGCACGTTGTGTAGCATCGAAATTATTTTGCACTGAAGATAGTAAAGGCAACAAATCAATAGGTGCACGTGGAACATAACCATAGACAATCTGAAAAGGGATCGTCTTTGTGGTAGAATGCAGCGAACGATTATAAGCAAATTCAATATGAGGCAAACACTCTTCCCACAATTTTAAGTTCTTCTTTAAAACAGCCCGCAACATGGTAGATAAAGTTCTATTAACTACTTCAGTTTGTCCATCAGTTTGGGGATGACATGTAGTACTAAACAACAATTTAGTCCCCAACTTAGCCCATAAACATCTCCAAAAGTGGCTAAGAAATTTAGTATCACGGTCAGAAACAATAGTATTTGGCACACCATGCAAACGAACGATATCACGAAAAAACAAATTTGCAATGTGCGCAGCATCATCGGTCTTGTGACAAGGAATAAAGTGTGCCATCTTAGAAAACCGATCCACAACAACAAAAATACTATCCCTCCCCTTCAGTGTACGAGGTAATCCCAAAACAAAGTCCATCGAAATATCCTCCCAAGGAACACTAGGAACAGGAAGAGGCATATATAAACCATGTGGATTAAGGCGAGACTTAGCTTTTTGACAAGTAGTGCAGCGTGCCACAAATCTCTCAACATCTCGCCGCATGCGTGGCCAAAAGAAGTGTGCAGCAAGAACATCCTCTGTCTTCTTGACACCAAAGTGTCCCATTAATCCTCCTCCATGCGCCTCCTATAACAACAAAAGATGAACGGAACCATCTGGGATGCATAATTTGTTAGTACGGAACACAAATCCATCAGTAAGGATGAATTTGTTCCATGTTCTACCATCTTTACAAATCTGCAACACATCTTTAAATTCAGCATCATGCAAGTATTGTTCCTTGATAGTTTCCAACCCAAAATTTTTGAAATCAAGCTGAGATAACATAGTATAACGGCGCGACAAAGCATCAGCAATAATATTATCTTTACCCTTTTTGTGTTTGATAACATAAGGAAAAGATTCAATAAATTCAACCCACTTTGCAAGGCGACGATTCAGTTTTGCTTGACTACGAATATGCTTCAAAGATTCATGATCAGAATGTATAACAAATTCTTTAGGCCATAAATAATGTTGCCAAGTTTCTAATGTCCAAACCAGCGCATATAATTCTTTATCGTAAGTAGAATAGTTCAGACTAGGCCCACTCAATTTTCACTAAAATATGCTACAGGTTTGCCCTCTTGTAATAACACACCTCCCAAACCAATTCCACTAGCATCACATTCAAGTTCAAACGTCGTATTAAAATCAGGAAGTTGGAGTAATGGAGCATGTGTTAACTTATCTTTCAGTATCATGAAGGCCTCTTGTTGTGCATCGCTCCAAACAAAGGGCACAACCTTCTTTGTGAGCTCATTCAATGGCGCAGCAATAGAACCAAAATCTTTGACAAAGCGCCTATAAAACCCAGCAAGACCCAGAAAACTCCTCACTTGTGTGACCGTCTTGGGCTGCGGCCAATTCTCAATAGCTTCAATCTTGGCTGGATCAACTTCAATTCCATGTTCTGTAACAACATAACCAAGAAAAGCAACTCTATTTGTGCAAAAGGTGCACTTCTCAAGATTACCATACAAACGTGCATCACGTAAAGCATTGAAAACAACACGTAAATGATCCAAATGGTCCTCTAAAGATTTGCTATATATGAGAATGTCATCAAAATATACCACCACAAAACGACCAATAAAAGCACGTAAAACTTTGTTCATCAGTCTCATAAAGGTACTAGGTGCATTAGTTAAACCAAACGGCATTACTAACCACTCATATAAACCGAACTTAGTTTTAAAAGCTGTTTTCCATTCATCTCCTAATTGCATACGAATTTGGTGGTAACCACTATGCAAATCAACTTTAGAGAACATAATAGAACCACTCAACTCATCTAGCATGTCATCCAAACGAGGTATAGGGTGACGATATCGAATGGTAATATTATTAATAGCTCGACAATCAGTACACATGCGCGAAGAACCATCTTTCTTAGGCACTAAAATAATAGGAACAGCGCATGGACTAAGAGACTCACGAATATAACCTTTGTCCAATAAACTCTGGATTTGTCGTTGGATCTCTTTTGTTTCTTCAGGATTTGTGCGATATGGTGCACGGTTGGGCAGCGAGGCTCCTGGAATCAAATCAATTTGGTGTTCTATCCCACGAATAGGTGGAAGTCCAGGTGGAACATCTTGTGGAAAAACGTCCATGTATTCCTGCAAAAGGTTAGCAACCGCAGGTGGCAAAGAAGGAGGCATATCCTCAAATGAAAACAGAACTTCTTTGCAAACAATGGCATAGCATGGAGTAATTGATGAGGATCTATCCATGGAATATGATGATTCTACTTGTTTGAGCTGGAAGGAAATATTGAGCCTAACTAATAATAATGATAAGGTATGTCATCTGTCAAGATATCGCCAGCGGGAGGAGAGGGAGGACGGCGATCAAGAGACAAGTGGAGATCAAGTCTGCATGAGCACGAGCATGTGATGGCGCACTAGGACTGCCTACGACACGATGTCTACACGTCTAAGGCGCGCCACACACATGGCCTGCATGCCAGAAATAGGCCGAACCCATATATGGGTCGGTATGTACTCGTTTGAGTCGAACCGAGTCAGTTTGGGCCCAAACTAGGTTGGTTTTGGGCCAGGTCCATGATGAGGACGCCCCAGCCTCCCTTAAGTAGCCAGGGGCACCCCCTCAAGTCCCTCAGACCACGTTTAAACAAAACCCTAGTTTCTAGACAGAACCAAGTGTTCCTCTGAAATTATTCACACCAATTCGTATCGATCTAGTGTTCGTTCTACTGAAAATCTGAGTGTAATCTGCTGTTCCATTGGGAATTAGTATATTGCATCACCGCTTCGTGGTCGGCGGCTACGTGCGCAAGCGTGTGACGTTGCGAATATCCAAAGGGTTGAGAGCTGTTGCGCTGGCAGCAGGGATTAGCCAGAGAGTTTACAGCGACACTCGAGTTATCTTCATCACCATCATCGCCATCTACATCGCGCTCGCTGAGAAGATCGGGACACCCCTTATCATCTTGGTATCAGATTCCAGCGTTTACTCGATGAGCATCCACAAATTCATCCCCGTAGATTCGTTTTTGTTTTTCTCCTATACAGAAAAAGCCACACAAAAAATTAGGGTTCTTAGTTTTGCCATAGCCTAGATTGCATCGAGGTACTGGTTTTAGTCGCTGATCGTCTTTTCGCGTATCTTTTCATCCAATCTGTAGGAGTCTAGGACCCTCGTTCTTTTCTGTATCTTCGTCGCGGATTTCGTCTTCGTTTGATCCCTGTTTGATCTCCTTCCTGCCGGCAGCTGTGCACTTGTTCTTCATGCAGTACTCGATCGAGCAAAGATCCGATCGGAATAGATAAAAAAAAGCAACGAGTCCAGGCTGCCTACGTTGCCTAGATCGCTGGTTTGATTTGCACGTTGCGTGTACCTGATCGGATCGCACAAGTCAAGCCATCACGTAGATCGGATCCTGCACCGATCGCGATTCAAAAAGCAAAAAAAAAACTACACGGCTCGACCAGACAAAATAGTATGTTTGTCTGGTCAAAAGCGTTGGTCGATCGCTATAGATCAGACAGCGCTGTCTCACGTGTCTGGTTTTGTGTGTGGGTATTTACGCCGCACCTATAAAAAAAAGAGACAAACTACTTTGTCCGTTTCGCATCGCCGTCGTGCTGCCGTGCATTTCCGGCGTCGTATATCTCTGCCGCGACACGTTTTTTGTCGATTTCTCTGCCGCGACAGCGTGTTACGACTGTGTCCACATAGCGTCCTTTCTACACGATTTTGATCGCTTTAGCTACAGCCTGTCTACAGCATCGTGTTAGGAGCTTACCCATACGAGACTAGCTACTTTGTGCTCATCAGGCTGCTGCCGTGTGCGCAATCTTGTGCCTGTTCGTCGAGCCAGTGCTAGCGTCTCTCTTGTGCATTGCAACACGAGCTACTATGCGTTGTCACTTATATCTTTTTGAGCTCACTTTTCAGAGTTGCTTTGCCCCGTTTATCTCCATCGTGTGTGTTTCCGTGGGTCTTTGTCATACGATCAGCACTAGGACTTGTATTTCGGTGTAGCTAGATATCCATACCAAGCCCCACCATATACCCTGGTTTGTCGTGTGATAGTTTCTTATACCCTCGGTATTCGCTTAATCACATCCGTGCACGTTTCAGTCTCTACGAGTGGCAAGCATTTATTATTCACTTTGGAACGGTAAGATACCTCTTTCTTTCAGTTTTGAGTGAGTTGAGAGTTCAACCATATATATATTGCTTCCACTTCCTTTGTCTTTACTAACAATGGCAGATGATGACGAGGAGGATCCATTACCATTACAGTTTGATTGCAGCAATACATTTTGGGAGGAGGATTCTGGAGTGGTGCTTCATTCGGGTTTGTTCCACTTCACTGCAGATATTAATGGAAGACCTGCTGCTGTTACCATTGATAACTGTTCTTTACCGAACTTGGTTAGTATTGAGGTTGTTGAAAAGATGCAATTGCGTACTTATGGAAAAATTAAACCATATATGTTGGCTTCTTATGATCATGCACTACCAATTACGTGAACCACCCATGTTCCTCTCACCATTTATGGCCATACAGTTCATATTCGTTGTGATGTGGTTCCTAGAGCGCTAAATTTTTGCCATATTTTTTGGGAAAATCTTGGTGTTCTCAGTTTAAGGTTGTTTTTGGTAGTGATCATCCTGACCCTTCCATATTTTGGAATAGTAAGCACACGTGGTTGTCATATATTTGCATTAAGTAATTTCAGGAGGTTAGGCGTCAAAACCTGCGTCCACCTGCAGCCCTTCTAATAAAACCACATGTTGCTCCTGTTCTTACACCACCTGACCTATGTATTCCCACCATGTGTACACCTCAGCCACCTAAAGTTAACTTGCATGATTCCACATTATGTGTAGATACGAGTGTGCACAAGAGTAAGAATGTCATTGTTCCAGAAAAACTGAGCGAGGGAGTTGCTAGGACATGTGAGGATATTTCAACTAATGTAACCATTTCTACTCCTAGTGTTGTTTCTTGTGAAATACAGGTTGCTTTTGAAGAAAGGGAGCCGCCTATTTTACAACCTGCATCACCGGTTTGTGTATTATCACTTGAGGAGGATGTTCCGGTGCCTACTACATCCGAGGAGCCTATCATTGCAAATAGGCAGTGTTTTGGAACTACAACCAGCCATGGAAAATCTTTGTGAGTCTACTCCTTTGCTGGTTCCTTCTTGTGATTTATCTTGCACTACTATCTCAGCACCTTGTGATACTTTGCTAAATTCGAATTTTGATCATGTGGTACTGATGACACATAAAGAAGTACTTGCTCGAATACCACCTGTTCATATTGTGTATTCCATCATGCTAAATAAACCTATTAATTTGAGTTGTGCTATGAATAAGATTTCTGAAATTTCATATTTGCATTCTAGCACATATGCCTATTGTTTCACTTTTAATTTAGTCGGTGAATATAGCATGAGTGATGATTTTATGGTGGACCACATATGCATTACATGTGATAGAATCGCTGAACTGAAACTTGCTGTTTTCAGCAATATTTGCATTGTGTCCAAGTGTTTTTGCACTGGGAAAATAGTAAATTTTCGAGATAGTATAATGTTTTCTGGTCTACTTGATGCGTTTCAGCTCACCAAACATGATATGTTGGGTTGCTCTATTTTTGCCAGTTTGCACTCGGATTTGCTATGTTTATTGTGTTTGTCACACACTTCGTTGCCTAAGTGTGGTACTGATCCGTACTTCACTTATATTTGCAAATTGCGTTGCATATTACCTATAGGACGTGCTGATCATGCATATATAAATGAATACTTCTTTGTCCGTTCATCACTTGTTCATCATAATCAGAGTAGTGCAGTTGGAGCCTGGTATAAACCTATTTTGTTCTCATATTTCTTGGAATGGTTTGACCTTGCTCATAATAAATTTGATCATAGAGCTTCTGTGAGGACACTTGCTTTAATCTTGCACTATACGACTATATACATAGATCGTCCTCGCTGTGCTCATGCTTATATGAATTTCACTTATATTTGCAATTTCAGTTGCATCTTGTCTACTGGGAATACTCATCATGTTCACAAAACCGATACAACATGTTATATATACATATATTGTGCGTACACGTTGCTCTTTTTGTTTCTTCCACTTTTAGCTTACCCAAAGCCGAGGACGGCTTTTCTTGAAGAAAGGGAGGATGATGAGGATCTATCCATGGAATATGATGATTCTACTTGTTTGAGCTGGAAGGAAATATTGAGCCTAACTAATAATAATGATAAGGTATGTCATCTGTCAAGATATCGCCAGCGGGAGGAGAGGGAGGACGGCGATCAAGAGACAAGTGGAGATCAAGTCTGCATGAGCACGAGCATGTGATGGCGCACTAGGACTGCCTACGACACGATGTCTACACGTCTAAGGCGCGCCACACACATGGCCTGCGTGCCAGAAATAGGCCAAACCCATATATGGGTCGGTATGTACTCGTTTGAGTCGAACCGAGTCAGTTTGGGCCCAAACCAGGTTGGTTTTGGGCCAGGTCCATGATGAGGACGCCCCAGCCTCCCTTAAGTAGCCAGGGGCGCCCCCTCAAGTCCCTCAGACCACGTTTAAACAAAACCCTAGTTTCTAGACAGAACCAAGTGTTCCTCTGAAATTATCCACACCAATTTGTATCGATCTGGTGTTCGTTCTACTGAAAATCTGAGTGTAATCTGCTGTTCCATTGGGAATTAGTATATTGCATCACCGCTTCGTGGTCGGCGGCTACGTGCGCAAGCGTGTGACGTTGCGAATATCCAAAGGGTTGAGAGCTGTTGCGCTGGCAGCAAGGATTAGCCGGAGAGTTTACAGCGACACTTGAGTTATCTTCATCACCATCATCGCCATCTACATCGCGCTCACTGAGAAGATCGGGACACCCCTTATCACAAGGCGACCCCGGTCACGTATAGTCATCGGTAATCAAGAGCAGACACAGAATACGATAACAAAATAAGTGCAGCAAAGTTACAGCAGATGGTGCACCCGCATTAAAACAACATTGTTTGACATAGCATCACAAGACTAATTACAAATGCGCGACAGAGGCATCAACGGCACTACGCTGAGCTACCAGGGGCCTTGCTGGATTGGGCGCCGGAAGTCCCGCGCTTTCGAGCCCGCGCCGCCGCTCGCTGCTCATTCCTTTCGGCCAGGAAGCTCGTCAACTGAGCAGGCAAGTCACGAGCATGAGCAACATAGCTCTTGGCCGACTTGTCACGTCCGTCAATATTCTTCGGGTATGTGCTCGTGACCTTGTCGGCGTCGAACTCCACCTCGTGCATCATCATCAGAGAAAAGACAGACTCGGAACCGATAGTTACCTGTCGGCGCACCGCAGCAACTAACGGATCTTCGCCATCCGGCTTCACCGCCAGGGCTTCGAGGATCCCAGCCATGGTATCGCTGACCGAGTCAGGGATAGATGTGTCCCGAACACGGATAAGCGTAGACCGCACCTTCGCCAGGAAGCTGCAGACTTCCCGACTTAGGCGCTCAGCGGTACCGACACTGGACTCTAGTCCAGCAGGCTCCTTCATAGCCCCGGCATCCAACTCCGTAGCATCTGCGAGAAAGGATAAGCTCTTCAGTTAAGTGAGGCAATCAATCGGCATGAAAAAACTTAATCAAGGGATATCGAAGACTCACCGCGCAAAGCATCGAGCGAGGTCTTCAGGCGCTGGTGCAAGTCCCTCTCTCTTGATTCGGCATCCAGGCGACTCTTCTTCGCACGCTCTTGAGCTTCGGACGATTCGACCTTTAATCGGGCGATTTCATCGGTCAGCTCGGCGGCTTTAGCCTTCAAGCCCGAGTTTTCCGCGGCAAGATCGTCTAGCTCAGTCTTCAGGGATGTCTTATCAGCGGCAGCCTGCGCTCCGATCCCTAACCATTTAAAGGATGTCGTAAGGATGTGAAGCGAAATAGCCTTCAGAGCAAGATACTACAAGAGAAGAAGCAGTACTCACGTCGAACGTCGTCGAGCTGGGCAGTCAGTCGTCTATTCTCTTCCTCCAGCGCAAGAAAGTTCTTGCATACCTTTGATAAGTCCCTAACAACGGGCTGAGCAAGGAGAGGCAAGGATAAAATTTTCGAATTATTGTTAGGAGGGCGAGCCCAAGTGTAAACACTTCAACTCACCCTCGGGGGCTACTGACAGGAAAACATACGAGGCATAAAAGCTAGAAATCTTAGACTTACATGGCTTTTGGAACTGGAAGGCTCGCCGGAGGAAGAAATCAGGACGAATTTAGGTTCGCCCACCTTTTTTTTCGAAGGAGACGGAGGCTTCAGGGGGTCGACCTCAGGAGCGGCGTCTCCAGCTGCCCTCTCCTACAAATCCGCGGTGTGCTCGAGGGTGTCGTCATGAGGCCGAATATGGTATTGGTCGCGGTCCCCTTGGCTAGCCGAGGTCTCTTCGGTGGATGATCTGAAGCAAGCATCGAAGTCAATACATCACAGCCATTTCGAAGCAAAGTTATATGATACAAAGGAAACTTACGATGCGTCGATTCCAAATTTTGGAAGGGCCCTTTTCCCTACTCGAAGAGGAGGACGGCTGCTCAAAGGCATTGCGGGGATTGCGCTGTCGTCATCATCACCTGAAGTGAGATGGGCATCATCGAGATCTTCTAAGTCCTTGACGACATCCATGATCAGTTGTTTCTTCGGGGCTCTCGGTGGTGATGGAGCGGCAGAGGTCGATCCCTCCGGCACTTCGATAAAATTGCGCCCTGGATACTCACCCATTTCGGGCTGGGGCGGATAGCATCGAGCTACCTCGATTACCTATACAAGGATTTCAATCACATTCTGATAAGGGGTGTCCCGATCTTCTCAGCGAGCGTGATGTAGATGGCGATGATGGTGATGAAGATAACTCGAGTGTCGCTGTAAACTCTCCGGCTAATCCCTGCTGCCAGCGCAACAGCTCTCAACCCTTTGGATATTCGCAACGTCACACGCTTGCGCACATAGCCGCCGACCACGAAGCGGTGATGCAATTTACTAATTCCCAATGGAACAGCAGATTACACTCAGACTTTCAGAAGAACAAACACTAGATCGATACGAATTGGTGCGAATAATTTTAGAGGAACACTTGGTTCTATCTAGAAACTAGGGTTTTGTTTAAACGTGGTCTAAGAGACTTGAGGGGGCGCTCCTGGCTACTTAAGGGAGGCTGGGGCGTCCTCAACATGGACCTGGCCCAAAACCAACCTGGTTTGGGCCCAAACTGACTCGGTTCGACTCAAACGGATACATACCGACCCATATATGGGTTCGGCCTAATTTTAGCACGCAGGCCATGTGTATAGCGCGCCTTAGACGTGTAGACATCGTGTCGAAGGCAGTCCTAGTGCGCCATCACGTGCTCGTGCTCATCCAGACTTGATCTCCACTTGTCTCTCGATCGCCGTCCTCCCTCTCCTCCCGCTGGCGATATCTTGACAGATGACATACCTAAATACAACATAGTACATCGCTTTTAGGTAGTATATAATTCGGAGATATCAAGACATTCTTTTCAACTAGGAAAGAATTCACCTTATAATAATCATCAATTAGACTCAATATTTCCTTCCAGCTCAAACACTCAAAATTAGCATGATCCATGATTGTATCCTCATCATCCTCCCTTTCTTCAAGAAAAGCCGTCCTCGGCTTTGGGTAAGCTGAAAGTGGTAGGAACAAAAAGAACAAAGTGTACGCAGAGTATATGTATACATAACATGTTGTATTATTTTTGTTCACATGAAAAATATGTCTACTATACATCAAGCAACTTAAATTGCAGGTATAAGTGAAGTACATTTTAGTAGCATATAAATGCAGCATGTGTTGGAACAAAGATAACGGATATGAAAAATCTGATTCAATTCTAGCAGAATTAGAACACTCCAACACAGGTAAAAGTAAGTTGGTTGGTTGTAGTAGATCAACTAGGCCAGAATATAGTTGCATACTATCTCGAACATAATCTAGTGTCCCACAACAAAAGGACTGCGACCCATAGCATATAGGACTGAGAACATCAAGTTTTAGTGCATTAATTCTATCACAAGTTATGCATATGTGATCGACAAGAAAATTATCATTCATGCTATATTCACCAATCAAGTTAAACATGAAGCAATAGGCATGTGTGCTAGAATTGAAATATGAAATTTCAGAAATCTTATGCATAGCACAACGCAAACTAAGAGGTTCTTTTAGCATGATGGAATACACAATGTGATTCGATGGTATTCTAGCAAGTACTTCCTTATGTGTCAGCACTACCACATGATCAAAATTCGAAATATGCAAATTATCACATGGTGCTGAAACATTAGTGCAAAATAAATCACTAGAAGGAACCAGCAAAGGAGTAGACTCACAAATATTATCCATAGCTGCTGTTTGTGGTTCCAAATCAGTACCTATGTCAATGACATGCTCCTCAGAAGAAGTAGGCACTGGAATATCCTCCTCAAGCGATAATGCACAAACCGGTGATGCAGGTTGTAAAATAGGCGGCTCCCTTTCTTCAAAAGCAACCTGCATTTCACAAGAAACAACACTAGGAGTAGACATGGTTACATTATTTGAAATATCCTCACATGTCCTAGCAACTCCCTCGCTCAGTTTTTCTGGAACAATGACATTCTCACTCTTGTGCACACTCGTATCTACACATAATGTGGAATCATGCAAGTTAACGTTAGGTGGCTGAGGTGTACACATGGTGGGAATACATAGGTCAGGTGGTGTAAGAACAGGAGCAACATGTGGTTTTATGAGAAGAGCTGCAGGTGGACGTAGGTTTTGACGCCTAACCTCCTGAAATTCCTTAATGCAAATATATGACAACCACGTGTGCTTACTATTCCAAAAGATGGAGGGGTCAGGATGATCACTACCAAAAACAACCTGAAACTGAGAACACCAAGATTTTCCCAACAAAATATGGCAAAAATTTAGCGCTCTAGGAACCACATCACAACGAATATGAACTGTATGGCCATAAATGGTGAGAGGAACATGTGTGGTTCGCCTAATCGGTAGTGCATGATCATAAGAAGCCAACATATATGGTTTAATTTTTCCATAAGTATGCAATTGCATCTTTTCAACAGCCTCAATACTAACCAAGTTCGGTAAAGAACAGTTATCAATGGTAACAGCAGCAGGTCGACCATTAATATCTGCAGTGAAGTGGAACAAACCCGAATTAAGCACCACTCCAGAATCCTCCTCCCAAAATGTATTGCTGCAATCAAACTGCAATGGTAATGGATCTTCCTCATCATCATCTGCCATTATTAGTAAAGATAAAGGAAACGGCAGCAATATATATATGGTGGAACTCTCAGCTCACTCAAAACTGAAAGAACAAGGTATCTTACCGTTCCAAAGTGAATTATGAAAGCTTACCAACTTGTAGTGGCAGAACGTGTGTGGATGTGATGAAGCGAATACCGAGGGTATAAGAAACTATCACACAACAAACCAGGGTATATGGTGGGGCTTGGTATGGATACCTAACTACACCGAAATACAAGTCCTAGTGCTGATCGTATGACAAAGACCCACGGGAACACACACGGTGGAGATAAACGGGGCAAAGCAACTCTGAAAAGTGAGCTCAAAAAGATATAACTGACGACGCACAGTAGCTCGTGTTGCAATGCACAAGAGAGACGCTAGCACTGGCTCGACGAACAGGCACAAGATTGCGCACACGGCAGCAGCTTGATGAGCACGAAGTAGCTAGTCTCGTATGGGTAAGCTCCTAACACGATGCTGTAGATAGGCTGTAGCTAAAGCGATCAAAAACGTGTAGAAAGGGTGCTATGTGGACACAATGGTAATACGCTGTCGTGGATGAGAAACCGACGAAAAATATGTCAACGGCAGAGATGTACGACGCCGGAAACACACGGCAGCGCGATGGCGACGCCAAACGGACAAAGAAGTTTGTCTCTTTTTTTGTTGTTTTTGAAATAAGCTCACGCGAGAGCACAGAGCATGTCTGAGGTCCAGCGCAACGCAGCGATTCAGATTTTTTATTTTTATTTTACTCTTTTTTTTTCACTGAATCAGCAAACTAATGGGCCAAGCAAAGATGGGCCGGCTTGGCGCTGGAGGCTGTGCACGCGAGCCGGGGCAGCGCACGCGAGCGGAGGCGCTCGAGGCTGGAGTCGCCCGCCCCCAGACGATCTCCGTCCTGGGGCGACGGGCGGCAAGCTTTTTTTTTTAACTTTTTGCGATCCGATCAGGTACACGCAACGTGCAAAACAAACTAGCGATCAGATTTTTTTTAGCTATTCCGATCGGATCTTTGCTCAATCTAGTACTGCGTGAAGAACAAGTGCACAGCCGCCGGCAGGAAGGAGATCAATCAGGGATCAAACGAAGATGAAATCCGCGACAAAGATACAGAAAAGAACGAGGGTCCTAGACTCCTACAGATTTACTGAAAAGATACGCGAAAAGACGATCAGCGACTAAAACCAGTACCTCGATGCAATCTAGGCTATGGCGAAACTAAGAACCCTAACTTTTTTTTGTGGCTTTTTCTGTATAGGACAAAAACAAAAACGAATTTATGGGGATGAATTTGTGGATGCTCACCGAGTAAACGCCGAAATCTGATACCAAGATGATAAGGGGTTTCCCGATCTTCTCAGCGAGCGCGATGTAGATGGCGATGATGGTGATGAAGATAACTCGAGTGTCGCTGTAAACTCTCCGGCTAATCCCTGCTGCCAGCGCAACAGCTCTCAACCCTTTGGATATTCGCAACGTCACACGCTTGCGCACGTAGCCGCCGACCACGAAGCGGTGATGCAATTTACTAATTCCCAATGGAACAGCAGATTACACTCAGACTTTCAGAAGAACAAACACCAGATCGATACGAATTGGTGTGAATAATTTCAGAGGAACACTTGGTTCTATCTAGAAACTAGGGTTTTGTTTAAACGTGGTCTAAGAGACTTGAGGGGGCGCTCCTGGCTACTTAAGGGAGGCTGGGGCGTCCTCAACATGGACCTGGCCCAAAACCAACCTGGTTTGGGCCCAAACTGACTCGGTTCGACTCAAACGAGTACATACCGACCCATATATGGGTTCGGCCTAATTTTAGCACGCAGGCCATGTGTATAGCGCGCCTTAGACGTGTAGACATCGTGTCGAAGGCAGTCCTAGTGTGCCATCACGTGCTCGTGCTCATCCAGACTTGATCTCCACTTGTCTCTCGATCGCCGTCCTCCCTCTCCTCCCGCTGGCGATATCTTGACAGATGACATACCTAAGTACAACATAGTACATCGCTTTTAGGTAGTATATAATTCGGAGATATCAAGACATTCTTTTCAACTAGGAAAGAATTCACCTTATAATAATCATCAATTAGACTCAATATTTCCTTCCAGCTCAAACACTCAAAATTAGCATGATCCATGATTGTATCCTCATCACATTCGATACTGATCAACATAGTTGTGGAACAAAAGTAGTATTCGACCAAGATAAAAAGCGTACCTCGGTGCGGGGAAAGGCCTTGCTGAAGGCCACCGCGCCGAAGGCTTTTGGCACAGGTGACTTCTTCTTGATGTTTGTGACGGCGTGCAACTCGTCCGAGGAGATTCGGGTCGAATCCCGGCAATCGCTGTAATCCCACATGCAGTGGGCTCGAGCAGCGAGGGGCTGGATCCGACGCTCGATGAAGGTTCGAATAAGTTGGAAGCCCGAAAGCTCCTTCTTCAGAGTGGCTCGAAGCTGTTCGATTTTCTCCATCAGCGGCTCCGTGATCTTCATCTCCTTGTCCGAAAGATCATGCTTCCAGGATACACGGGGTCGAAGGATGGTGGTGTTCTGGAATTCCTCAAGCCCGAAGGTTTCGCCGTCGGAGAACTTGTCCTTGGCGTAGAACCATTTTGTCCTCCAGCCAGGGTTGTTTTCGAGCATCTGGAGGGTGAAGTAAGGGACATCCGGGCGCACTTGACAGCTGAAGCCGCCAGTCTGGAATTGCAGAGGGCGCCGGATGATGAAGATTCGGCGCCACAGCGCCCAGTGGGGCTCAATCCCCAGGAAGCATTCACAGAGCGTGATGAAGAACGCAATGTGAAGGATTGTGTTGGGATTCAGATCATGGATGATAAGGATCACGCCGACATGATAAGGATCACGCCGGCGATCCTTGGAGTTTTGTCCCGATCTTTCATAGCGAGTCAACCCGGATAGAAATCTTCCAACAACGCGAAGAACGTCACCTAAAGACGAGGAAGAATCCAGCAAGCAACGTGATGATGAACACCACGCCTCAAACCAAAGCACGACAATTCTTGATGAACACAAGAACCTCCGCAGCAACTTTATTAGATAAGACGGCAGCGCCGTTTCCCCGGAGGGATGATACACGGTGGAGCACACGATAGTTTTCAACTAAACAACTGAACTCCCTAAACCCTAACCTGCTGGCCTCCTTATATAGATGGCCAGAAAACTATTGGGCTTGGACAGGCCCAAACCCAAAACACAAATAAAACTAAGTGGCCCATAACATGACCTGACACACGAAATAACATGAACAGATATGCAAACTAATGACACAGCCTTAGACTTAATTATCTCATATCGTAGGTCGTCCTGGCGTGCCAATCTGCAACAAGCTTCCCTCATCTTGGTGGAGTCCTGAAATTGGGCTTCACCTCCTCCTTCGTGCCCATATCATCCTCCCCCCCTTCAAAAAGCGTTGTCCCCAACGCGTGAGGGTCTGCTCGAAAGGGTGGCGGAATATCAACAATAGCACCACATATATTCGCCGTCTTCAAGTCTTGCTTGCCTACCTCACCACATCCTCCCTCTTGGCCTGCTCGACTTGATACAGCCCTGGGTGGCTGCACCTCTTTTCTTCGCCAAATGAACTTGTACTTAGGCGCCTCCACCTTCTTCTTCTTCTCAACTCTTGATGGAGCTTTGTGCTGCTGAACATGACCCTTCTGTGCACGACCCTGCAAAGTAGTAATGCCTGGGCCACACAACTGACGAACACGTCCATCCTTGCCCTTGTGCACACGTACTGCTGCTCCAACAAAACATCTCCGAGGTGTTCTCACAAACTGTGGCTGACTACCCGCGGCACCATATGCACCGGAACACGAGCAGCACCACCGTCATCGGTCTGAACACCCATGTCAACACGAACTGGAAGGGGAACACATGGAATACATGATGAAATATCCTTCCCTTCATCTATATGAGGCTTGACTTCAACCGGCGTGTCACTAACAAGAACAACTGGCTTGTCATCTTCAGGCTTGGCTGAAACAATATCTGCACTGACGCTCTTCGCATCATGTTCCTCATGTTGCGGCGTAGCTAGCCCAGATTTTGGCTTAGCCTTGCGCAACTTCGCCTTGTGTACCACCAGCTCAACATCAGACTTTATTTGATCATCCTACATAGGTTTCAAAGTCCGCTGTTTGCCATCATGCACAAAAGAATATGTATTTGCTCTCCCAGCATGAGTAACATTGCGATCATACTGCCATGGATGTCCAAGTAACAGTCCACACACCTCCAATGGCAACACATCGCATTCCACCTCATCAACATAGTCATCAACTGTAAATGGCACACGTACCTTGTGAGTAATCTTCAGCATACCGCAGCTATTAACCCACTCAACATGCCTCGGTTCTGGAATACGCCATGTGGATAAACCCAAAGCCTCCACAACCGCCTTGCTAATGCCATTACAGTAACTACCACTGTCAATCATCAACTTGCATGCTTTGCCTTTGATTATGCACTGCGCCTGAAATAAATTCCATCGCTGGCCTCTATCCGCTGTCATGCAAGTCTCATCATGTACTCTTTTGAGTTGCATATTCAGCCCACTCAATGGTACAACCTCCTCCACGACATCCTTGACAACATCAGCCTTGACAACATCAACCGCTGACAATTCAGACTTCGTGGCTACCACCTTGCTAACTGTCGGCAATGGAACAACTGTCAACTTCTCATGAGTAGTCACAGCTGTCGCGACCTTCTGTATAGGAGCTATGCTCTTGCCAACATCCTCTATCCGATGCACAACCTTGGGTGGCTGCTTAATTACTTCTACGGGTACCATGGGCTTTCGAGAAGAAACCACGGTGCTAGAAGGGATAAAGCACTCTCGCAGAAATTTTCTGAAATTCGCCCAAGTTGCAGAGGTAATGCTCTTCTCCTGCAACGCTTTATGCCACCAACTGTAAAGCCTAGCATCCACGCGTCGGTCTGCAAGAGCCAAACGGTGAGAATCATTCAAGTTTTGATCATAGGTAGCACACCTGTAGAAACCCTGTAGCATATGACGTTCCCATGACTCATACTCTTCAGCTGTTGCATCATAAGTCAGTTGCCAATTGATCTCATATGCATCATATGCTAAAACACCATCCAGCAGGTCAAGATAATCATTGAAAATATCGCTAGATTTCTTGCCACGGCGACACTTATAGCTGTAATAATCATCCGGAAAAGAGTCCATATTGTTACTATTTTGTTGTCCAAGCCTTCACTGATCCGAAGTATTATGTTTTGTTTCTCCTATTTCCAAGCCTTCACTGATACCTGGATGCAAACACTTTTACCTGTGCTTTACCCGTACCGACATAGTAGAGAACAAAGAAATAGAAGATATGCCAGGGCAGCGCGCTTTACCGCAGAGACCGTCTGGGGTCTAGCGACCCGAGCAAACGCTGCCAGACTTGCACGGCGAGCGCTCGAGCGCACGTGGGCCGGCCCACTGTGGCAAGGCTCGAGCAATGACCGGCCCGATGGGGTCCCGCGAGCGCTGATCGGCAGAGGCGCGCGGTCCGTGGAGTGCTCGATCGAGCGAAGGAGCCCCGCGCTCGTACACGCCCAGGAGACGCGTGTCCCCAGGCGAGCGCTGGAGGGCGCGAGCACGCTTGGCCTCCCGATCGCCCGCGTGGAGCGGCCGGCTCCTGTTTCCTTTTCTGATTGTTGATTGCCGATCGGGATCGGATCTGCTGGCCCCACTAGCAAAAATCGGACCTGCTAGCCTGCTTTCGATGGAGACTAATTTACTCCTCGATCTGAACTTGCACAGAGATCTGAGTGGCGACGAGAATCAATCTGCGAAGGAAAAACGGATCTGGGAGGTAAATTAGATCCGATCTTGCAAACACCACATCTCCAATCAGCATACGAACACGAACAGAACGCGTAAAAACCAATCTGATCTGAAGACTGAGGAACAATTCCCAGATCAATCAACCAAAAATACTCGCAGTGAGAAACCCAGTAATCTGATACCACATGATAAGGATCACGCCGACATGATAAGGATCACGCCGGCGATCCTTGGAGTTTTGTCCCGATCTTTCACAGCGAGTCAACCCGGATAGAAATCTTCCAACAACGCGAAGAACGTCACCTGAAGACGAGGAAGAATCCAGCAAGCAACGTGATGATGAACACCACGCCTCAAACCAAAGCACGACAATTCTTGATGAACACAAGAACCTCCGCAGCAACTTTATTAGATAAGACGGCAGCGCCGTTTCCCCGGAGGGATGATACACGGTGGAGCACACGATAGTTTTCAACTAAACAACTGAACTCCCTAAACCCTAACCTGCTGGCCTCCTTATATAGATGGCCAGAAAACTGTTGGGCTTGGACAGGCCCAAACCCAAAACACAAATAAAACTAAGTGGCCCATAACATGACCTGACACACGAAATAACATGAACAGATATGCAAACTAATGACACAGCCTTAGACTTAATTATCTCATATCGTAGGTCGTCCTGGCGTGCCAATCTGCAACGAGCTTCCCTCATCTTGGTGGAGTCCTGAAATTGGGCTTCACCTCCTCCTTCGTGCCCATATCAATGGAGCTGAATCCCGTAAGCGAAAAGAAGACCGCGGAGGAAAGGATGCGGGGGAAGAGACAAACCCCGCAACAGAAAGGCGATAAAGAGTACCCAAAATCCAGGAGGAGGCCGGGGAATGATCTCAGGGCCGGCGGCGAGCGATTCCGCCGGCGTGTTCTTCAGAAGGCCCATCTTCTCGGCCTGGGACAGCTCCTTGTCCCCGGCCTTGGTCTGAACCCAACGGCCGACGACGGAGGCGTCAGCGTCCGCTGTCTTGGCCTTCTTGGCGGCGGCGCCAGAAGTGGTGCCGGTAGCGGAGGAACCCCTCGTACCCATGGGCTTGGCGCGCAGCAAAGGCTGTGGAAATGGGTGTAGGCGGAGGAAGCAACTGCTATAGAGCGCAAGGAGGAAGATGGTGGCGGCGGAGTAGGGTGAGCTGTTACCCCTCCGCTGCTGTTTTATCCTTAATTCTGGAGATTACAGTTGATCTGGGCCGTCCGCTATGAAGTGGAAACGGCGGAGCAGATCTGGCCGTCCACGCGTCAACACCACGGGAGCCAAGGCCTCCAGGACGTGCAGCCGCTGGGCCCACCGCACGTCTAGTCTTGTCAGAGTCAGGCCGTCCCAGCAGAGGATGGCGTGACAACTCGAGGAAATCTGGCGTCAGCACTGACGTGGCTTTCAGGAAAAGCTGATCCTATTCGACCCAAGGGGCGAGGTTGACGAGGGTCCCTTCAAATTTCAGAGGTATGTGCGTCTAGCAACCAGAACACTTTTTGGTGTTGAGTCTTCTTTGAAGTTTTCGTGCTCTCTTTGTACTGCCCGAGTATGCGCAATGTTCTCTGGACGATTTTGTTTTTCACTTGATGTTTTGAGTGGGCTTCGGTCCCTCGAATTAACTTCTTCGGGCCAGCAGTGCCTTCAAGTTATTCGAGACTGGGCTTCGGTCCCTCGAATTGTCTTCTTCGGGCCAGCAGTGCCTTCAAGTTATTCGAGACTGGGCTTCGGTCCCTCGAATTGTCTTCTTCAGGCCAGCAGAGCCTTCAAGTTATTTGAGACTGGGCTTCGGTCCCTCGAATTGTCTTCTTCGGGCCAGCAGTGCCTTCAAGTTATTCGAGACTGGGCTTCGGTCCCTCGAATTGTCTTCTTCGGGCTAGCAGTGCCTTCAAGTTATTCGAGACTGGGCTTCGGTCCCTCGAATTGTCTTCTTCGGGCCAGCAGTGCCTTCAAGTTATTCGAGACTGGGCTTTGGTCCCTCGAATTGTCTTCTTCGGGCCAGCAGTGCCTTCAAGTTATTCGAGACTGGGCTTCGGTCCCTCGAATTGTCTTCTTCGGGCCAGCAGTGCCTTCAAGTTATTCGAGACTGGGCTTTGGTCCCTCGAATTGTCTTCTTCGGGCCAGCAGTGCCTTCAAGTTATTCGAGACTGGGCTTTGGTCCCTCCAATTGTCTTCTTCGGGCCAGTAGTGCCTTCAAGTTATTCGAGACTGGGCTTCGGTCCCTCGAATTGTCTTCTTCGGGCCAGCAGTGCCTTCAAGTTATTCGAGCCTAGGCTTCGGTCCCTCGAATTGTCTTCTTCAGGCCAGCAGTGCCTTCAAATTATTCAAGCCTGGGCTTTAGTCCCTCGAACCATCTCTTTCGAGCCAGCAGCGCTTCTGCTTCATTCGAGTTCGGGCCCCAGTCCCTTGAATCTCTATTTCGGGCTATCAACACTCAAAATACCCAAATTTTGGTGGCAACATACCAGTTCGGATGCCGTATGTCAAATACGAAGGTAAGTCCATGGTTCGCAACACCAGATGGCCCGGTATTCGTATCAAGCGCGCTCTGCCGAGAATTTTTCCATACCTACGGTATGAAGTTTGCACCGATGGACGCATCGGGTGCCTCACACTGAACTGGGCTTCGACCTGGTAAGTCCAACATGGCTCAGGTCAGGGTAGCGCCAGCCCACGCGGGTTCGAGTCGGGGGACTCGAATCTGAGTAAGCTAACTGAATGTCTTTGCGGCTATGCAATTAACTGAGACCCGGTGTGACTCTCAGGCCGGTTATGCGCATCCCCCTGCAAACCAAGCTAAACACTTTTTCGAGGCTCAGCATGAGCATTGCTCGAATTGATCGCGTCTGCCGGATGCATCATTTACTTGCTGTGTAGCTATGCTTTTTCAGGAAGGGCGAAAATAGTCTCGGGCGATAAAAGGGAGGCTTGAGTTAGAGTCCCTGCCATAGTCTTCGACTATCCCAGGCACTCGGGGGCTACTGACGAAGAAATGACAAATGGGCCCTCGCTTTTGCCTACCTGGCTTTTCGGTCCAGGAGGGATACCCTCGAAGGGATCACGAAGCCCATGAAGATGGCGGCCTGGTGCGGCCCAGGGGCATAACTTGGCGCACAAGATAGAGACTCGAAGAGGGAAACTTAGTCGAATAGGACTCGTTTAGGGTTTATTCTAACTGATCCGACCTGTAATCAACTTGGAGAACAATCCCGAGACCCAGCCTTCGCGTATAAAAGGCTGGGAGGGAGGTCTTGAGGGGTTAGAGACTTTTCCACCCACCTCACACCGGAGCGCTCGACAATTCAGAGCTCTCTGGTTCGGCTAGATCCGATATACGCAACCATTGTAACACCTCCATCAAAGCCACCCTATCAATACAAAGTCAGACAAGCAGGACGTAGGTCTTTACCCTTCCAAGGGGGCCGAACCTGGGTAAACTCCCGTGTTCTTCTGCTTTCGTCTGATCGTCGTCGAGTTCGCCAGGTCCCCAATGCGCTCCCTAGATCGAAAGCCCTTAAACATGGGCATTGCCGGGGATAAACCTCGTCATCAGGCAATGCAAGTAAAGGTGCAGAAGTAAGCAAATGTTTCAATTCATCAAATGCATGATCTTGGGCTGCGCCCCACACAAAAGGAACACCTTTCTTTGTTAACTCATTTAATGGTGCAGCAATAGTACTAAAGTCTTTCACAAAACGGTGATAGAAACCAGCAAGACCGTGAAAACTTCGTACTTGACTAACATTCATGGGAGTAGGCCAATCTTGAATAGCAGCAATTTTAGATTGATCTACCTCTACTCCATGCTTAGAAACAACATAACCCAGAAATATGACCTTATCTTTTGCAAATGTGCACTTCTCAAGATTAGCATACAATTTATTATCACGCGGCACTTGCAAAACTTGTCTAATATGAACACAGTGTTCAGTTTCATTGCGGCTGAAAATAAGTATGTCATCAAAATAGACAACCACAAAATGTCCAATGAACTCTCTCAAAACATGATTAATTAAGCGCATGAATGTACTAGGTGCATTAGTAAGACCAAAAGGCATGACTAGCCACTCATATAAACCAAATTTAGTTTTGAAAGCAGTTTTCCATTCATCTCCTTTTTCATGCGAATTTGATGGTAACCACTACGCAAATCAATTTTAGAGAAAACAGCAGCACCACTCAATTCATCTAACATATCCTCGAGACGGGGAATAGGATGACGATACCGAAGAGTAATGTTGTTTATAGCTCTACCATCTACGCACATGCGCCATGTACCATCTTTCTTAGGCACCAAAATTACAGGAACAGCACAAGGACTAAGAGAGACACGAATGTACCCTTTATCCAGAAGAGCTTGCACTTGTGCTTGTATCTCCTTTGTTTCGTCAGGGTTGGTCCTGTAGGGGGCGCGGTTGGGCAAGGAGGCGCCAGGGATCAAGTCGATCTGGTGCTCGATGCTTCATAACGGTGGCAGCCTAGCAGGTACCTCCGCTGAAAAAACATCATCAAAGTCCTGCAAAACAGTTGAGACACCAAGAGAAACAGGTTGCATATCGTTAGAAACTAAGACCTCGCCCTTGTACATGAGCACAAGAGGTATCGTTGTAGGATCCTCACTAAATTCTCTCATGTCTGCTTTGGTGGCTAAAACTAACAAGTTGGGCACTCCCTCACTTTTCGTTATATCACTCACGGCTGTTACATTATCTCGTGGAGGTGGCTATTCGAGTTTCACTTCAGTCTTCTGACAAGATTCATTAACAATTTGCTGCGGTGACATAGGCAGTAGGTTGATTTTCTTGCCCTTGAACTCCAAGTGATAAGTATTGGCTCGACCATTGTGTTGCACATGTCGATCATAGAGCCATGGCCGACCCAACAAGAGATGACAAACCATCATAGGAACCACATCAAAATCTATACAATCCTTGTATGACCCTATCTCAAAGTTCACACGTACCATGTAGTTTACCTTCATCTCACCATTGTCACTTAACCACTAAATATAATATGGGTTAGGATGAGGTAAATATTTCAAACCCAGCTTGGCACATAACTCCTTACTTGCGAGATTGCGATAGCTTCCGCCATCAATGATCACCTTGCAAGCTTTATTGGGACCAACTAGTGCCTTGGTTTGAAACAGGTTGCAGCGCTGAGAATCAATATTGGGCTGCACACTCAACGTACGTGGAAAGACAACAATAATAGGAGAAGAGTCAGCATAAGCATCTTCACCTTCATCATCAGGACCAAACGGATCAGCATCTTCTCCGGTCTCATATCCGTTCTCAGTAACCACTATCACTTTGTTGTTGGGACAATCTCTTTTAAAATGTCCCTTGCCTCCACACGTATGACATAGTTTCTCAGTAGCACGAGTCACGGAGGCACTCAAACCAGAACTAGCAGCTGGTGTGGTAGCGGGACGTCTGGACTGAGCTCCAGAGGTCACTGGCCTAGTGGATGAGGAGGGGCGAGTAGGAGTCCCCTCAAGTGACGCTGGGGCAGGGCTAGAATGCGCCCTGGCAGTGTATCGACTGGCAGGTGAACAACGAGATTTTTGTTGCGCCTCTTCAGCAAGCTGTGCCTCAGCCTCCATAGCATGGTGAAGCAACTGATTCATATCATTGTAAGTGTGATGCCGGACGATGTTCTTGATAGGAAGTCTAAGTCCGTGCAAAAACTGTTGCATAGTCATCTGACTAGACTCTTGAACTCGCGATCGCTGCATCAACAGTTCCATCTCCTTGTAATAAGCATCAACTGTCAAAAATCCTTGCTTCAGCTGTGTCAATCTATCAAAACTGAACACAAATAATTGGTGGGTACAAAACGAGCCTGCATGATTTCCTTCATCTCTGTCCATCGCAAAACAGGAAGCTCATGAGCTGCTCGTCGTTGTGACAGAATATTATCCCACCAACGCAGGGCATAACCATCAAATTCTGAGGATGCAAGTTTGATCTTCTTATCTTCAGTGTAAGCATGCAAACGTCACAGGTTGTCGATCTTGAGCTCCCAAGTGAGGTAATCCTCCACATCACCTTCACCATCAAATCTGGGTATCAAGAACTTTGGCTTCCCTAGAAAATCATCCTCAGCAGGTATTACACGTCGGGCACCAAGGCCATGTGGTGGCAGACCATGTTGTCCAAGACCACGCCCACGAGCATTGGGGCCTAGTAGATTGGCATTGTCGTGGACATTGTCATCATCAGCAAAGTCAGCAGCAGGCTACACAGGCGGTGGTACCATGGGCCGACGCAGCTCCGCTAGGGATTGGTTCAACTGATCAATGCTATGCTGGAAAGTAGTGAACTGAGCTTGCATAGCTTGAACAGTATCTGCGGTGCCTTGCACTTTGAACTGGAGTTACTGATGTGCAGTCACAGCGTTGGTAGTAGAGCAATCCAACACCCCCTCCAGATGAGTGCGCAGTCCTACAAAGTCTGTCCAAACCACCGGTGTATCCCCATCTTTATCCTGCATCACATCATAACCACTAGTAGACATGATTAGTAGATTAGTGCACGAAATTAAAAACATGTGGTGCCTCTCACAACTCACTCAAAAACTGACAAGAAAAGGTAATCTTACCGTTCCAAAGTGAATAGTAGTGCATACCCGAACAAAGTATCAAGCTCGTGCACGGATGTGATGAAGTGAATACCGAGGGTATAAGAGCGATCACACGACAAACCAGGAATATATGGTGGAGCTGTAGGTATGGTATCCTAAGTACACCGCAAATAAGTCCTAGTGCTGATCGTATGACAAGACCCACGAAACACACGCGGTGGAGATAAGCGAGGCAAAGCAACTCTGAAAAAGAGCTCAAGAGATATAAGTGACAACGCACAGTAGCTCGTGTTGCAATGCACAAGAGAGACGCTAGCACTGGCTCGAGGAACAGGCACAAGATTGTGCACACGGTAGCAGCCTGATGAGCACGAAGTAGCTAGTCTCGTATGGGTAAGCTCCTAACACGATACTGTAGACAGGCTGTAGCTAAAGCGATCAAAATCGTGTAGAAAGGACGCTATGTGGACACAGTGGTAACACGCTGTCGCGGCAGAGAAAACGATGAAAAATATGTCACGGCAGAGATGTACGACGCCGGAAACACACGGCAGCGCGACGGCGACGCGAAACGGACAAAGTAGTTTGTCCCTTTTTTAATTATAGGTGCGGCATGTGCAGGCATGTCCCCTTTTTTTAACTCAAAATTGGGCCTAAAAAGAAGAGGCCCGATCTGGCGCTGGAGGCCAGACAGTCTCCGCGGTCGGGCGAGCGAGCGGGCGCTCCACGCGAGCCACGCGATCGCTGGGGGCCCCGGACCCCACACGATCTCCGCGCCCAGGAGTCCGGGCGAGGCGCGCTGGCTGTTTTTGTTTTTTTTTGGTTTCAACTAGCGATCGGATCTGGTGGCTGGAGATCGATAGCAACCTTTCGCTCTTTTTTTTGAGTGCAGATCGATCGGCTTGCTGGCAACGACTGGATGCAGATCGGATCGAGTCCTTCTCGTGAAAGCTGATAGCGCACACAGCCGCCGACCGCAGGGAAGAAGAGATGATCAAAGAGAGATCAAACAAGATCCAAACCTTAAACTACTATGCAGAAAAGTTCGAGGAACCTAGACTCCTACAAACTGGAAGAAAAGATATGCGAAAAGATGATCAGCAACTAAAACTCAAGACGGTGCAATCTAGGCTATGGCAGAGACTAAGAACCCTAATTTTTTTTTGGCTTTTTCTGGATAGGACTGAAAAAAAAAACGAATTGTAGGGATGAATTTGTGGATGCTCACCGAGTAAACCGTGGAAATCTGATACCAAGATGATATGGGGTGGCCCGATCTTCTCGTGAGCGATGCGATGGTGATGATGGCAGCGGATGATTGTCGGGGATAACTTGGTGTCAACGATGAACTCTCCTCGCTTGAACCCTGATGCCAATGCAACAGCTCTCAAACCCTGTAGGATATTCACGACTCCACACACTTGCGCACGTAGCCGTGAACCACGAAACGGTAGTTTGCAATCTACTGATTCCCAATGGAACAACAGATCACACTAAACTTGCAGCAGTATAACACCAAATCCAGATGAATTGGTGCGGAGGAATTCAGATGAATGCTTACAGCAGTTCAACGAAATAATCTGTAGTCTAAACGTGGTCTAACCCTAATTGAGGGGGCGCCCAGGGGTACTTATAGGTGGCCGGGCGTCCTCAGCAAAGACCTGGCCCAAAACATGTCTGGTTTGGGCCCAAACTCACTCGGTTTGACTCAAACGGGTACATACCGACCCATATATGGGTTCGGCCTAATTTTAGCACGCAGGCCAAGTGTATAGCGCGCCTTAGACGTGTAGACATCGTGTCGTAGGCAGTCCTAGTGTGCCATCATGTGCTCGTGCTCATCCAGACTCGGTCTCCTTCACGTGGTGATGTTCTCCATGCTTGTGGCGCTGGCCTCCCTCTCCTCCCTCGCGCTCTCTTGCTTGATCACCACGTCGTGCTCCATGTGTTGCATCTCCTCGCTCCCTCGAACCCCTTCTTCTCCAATGAACCTGATAATACATATGAACAAAGACTTAGGCATTATAAAATTCTCATTACAATAAATATCAGATTCAGCAAGGAGTGAGTTCACCTGCTGTTGTAACAACTTAGCACGGGCTCGAGTAATTAGTCCAATCCTAATCTCGTCATTGGACTTATCTTGATCAGCAATAATAGGATCATCAATAGTAGGTGGAGATGGCTGTGTAGTAGGGATGTCCTCATCAACTTCCTTATGTGTCAGCACTACCACATGATCAAAATTCGAAATATGCAAATTATCACATGGTGCCGAAACATTAGTGCAAGATAAATCACTAGAAGGAACCAGCAAAGGAGTAGACTCACAAATATTATCCATACCTACTGGTTGTGGTTTCAAATCAGTACCTATGTCAATGACATGCTCCTCAAAAGAAGTAGGCACTGGAACATCCTCCTCAAGTGATAATGCACAAACTGGTGATGCAGGTTGTAAAATAGGCGGCTCCCTTTCTTCAAAAGCAACCTGCATATCACAATAAACAACACTAGGAGTAGACAGAGTTATATTAGTTGAAATATCCTCACATATCCTATCGACGACTACTCTTGTGTTTTGATTTTTGCTCATACTCTCAAAGTGTATGCTCTCAACCTCACGTTTGGTGGAATCACACAGCTCACTTTTTATAACACTCTCACTCAATTTGGCTATGTGGCTCTCATTCTCACATGGGTTGTGAAGCACACCATGGTCAAGATGGCAAATAATGGGACTACCACGATCCATCATGACCTTGTGCTTAGGCGACAAGCAGAACTCCTTTGTCCTGTCCTTGCGAAGAAGATGATTCTTATGAAACTGTTCAGCTGTTAGACGCAGGCAAGCACGCCGCTGCTTATTCCACTTGAACAAAACTGTCGGCCTATCACGACAAGGATGAGCATGATAGGTGTGGAACCAAGGATAACCCAACAGAATATGACAAGATTCAAGTGGCATTGGGGATACACCACAACGAATAACCTCGGTATGCCCTCTGTAAGTAACAGGAACGTCGGCTACGTGTGACATCAGCAAGGTGCCATATGAGGAACGCAAGAGGTATGGCGCTATACTAGCAGGTGTGGCTAGATGCAATGTCTCGACGACCTCAATGCTAATTAAATTGATGGTAGAGATGTGGTCAATGGTGGTTGCAGCACATCTATCTCCAATCATCACACCATGGTGAAAGAGCCCATCACCGTCAAAGTTTCCATGTTCTTCCTCCCAAAAAGTGGCACTACAATATCTATGGTGGACAGAATGATATCTGCCAGCCTCCACAGTGTCCATAACGTCATCTACCATAATTAGTGTAGCAACAAATATGTATATATGGTGAAACACTCTACTCACTCAAAACTGACAAGAAAAGGTGAATCTTACCATTCCAAGGTGAATAGCGATGCTTACCAAATCAGATAAACGACCAATGCACTCGTGTGAAGAAGTGAATACTGAGGGTATAAGAGCGATCACACGACAAACCAGGAATATATGGTGGAGCTATAGGTATGGTATCCTAAGTACACCGCAAATAAGTCCTAGTGTTGATCGTATGACAAGACCCACAGAAACACACACGGTGGAGATAAACGAGGCAAAGCAACTCCGAAGAAGAGCTCAGCAGATATAAGTGACAACGCACAATAGCTCGTGTTGCAATGCACAAGAGAGACGCTAGCACTGGCTCGACGAACAGGCACAAGATTGCGCACACGGCAGCAGCCTGATGAGCACGAAATAGCTAGTCTCGTATGGGTAAGCTCCTAACACGATGTTGTAGACAGACTATAGCTAAAGCGATCAAAACCGTGTAGAAGGAACACTATGTGGACACAGTGGTAACACGATGTCGCGGTAGAGAAACTGACGAAAAACGTGGCACGACAGAGATATACGACGCCGGAAATGCACGGCAGCGCGACGGCGACGTGAAACGGACGGTAGGCCGAAGTAGTTTCTCTTCTTTTGAATTTGTGGTGCGGCGTGTACTGCACACAAAGCTGCAGTGTACGTCCCCAGTTTTGTTTACTCTCTTTTTTTTACTAAATCAATCCAAACTGTTGGGCCTGGCCTCAAACTGACGCCTGACCGCAGAGTCTGTCTGGGGTCGGGCGACCCGTCCCAGCGCCTACCGAGAAGACCTCGCGTGCGACCACAGAACGAGTCTGAGGTCGGGCAAGAATGAGTCTCGTGCAGGTGCGTCGCTCGTGTTTGCCTATTTTTTTTTGAAAAAGCGATCGACGTGCACCGGGAGTCTTGACGTCCCACGCGCGAGCTCAGGCGCAGGACTCCGGAATGAGCGACGCTGGCCGACGCTCCAGCACAGATCGTGTCTGCGGTCTGGCGCGCGGGCCTCGTGACTAAATTTTTTTTTGTTGCGATTATCGATCGGATCTGTTCATTGCTCAAACCAGGGCTGCTCATGAAGAACACGTCAGGAACCACCGAAGAAGACAACGATCAAGGACACATCTAACTAGATCCAAACACGAAAATAAGATGTAGAAAAGATCAAGGATCCTAGACTCCTACGAATTGGAAGAAAAGATACGCAAAGCAGATGATCAGCGACTAAAACTCAAAACGGTGCAATCTAGGCTATGGCAAACTGTGAACCCTAATTTTTTTTGAGGATTTTTCTGGATAGGACTGAAACAAAAATGAATTGTGGGGGTGGATTTGTGGATGCTCACCGAGTAAACCGTGGAAATCTGATACCAAGATGATATGGGGTGGCCCGATCTTCTCGTGAGCGATGCGATGGTGATGATGGCAGCGGATGATTGTCGGGGATAACTTGGTGTCACCGATGAACTCTCCTCGCTTGAACCCTGATGCCAATGCAACAGCTCTCAAACCCTGTAGGATATTCACGACTCCACACACTTGCGCACGTAGCCGTTGACCACGAAACGGTAGTTTGCAATCTACTAATTCCCAATGGAACAACAGATCACACTAAACTTGTAGCAGTATATCACCAAATCCAGATGAATTGGTGTGGAGGAATTCAGATGAATGCTTACAGTAGTTCAACAAAATAATCTGTAGTCTAAACGTGGTCTAACCCTAATTAACGGGGCGCCCAGGGGTACTTATAGGTGGCCTGGCATCCTTAGCTTTGACCTGGCCCAAAACCAGCCTGGTTTGGGCCCAAACTGACTCAGTTCGACTCAAATGGGTACATACCGACCCATATATGGGTTCGGCCTATTTCTGGCACGTAGGCCATGAATGTAGCGCGCCTTAGATGTGTAGACATCGTGTCGTAGGCAGTCCTAGTGTGCCATCATGTGCTCGTGCTCATCCAGACTTGATCTCCACTTGTCTCTCGATTGTCGCCCTCCCTCTCCTCCCGCTGGCGATATCTTGACAAATGACATACCTAAATACAACATATTACGTTGCTTTAGGTAGTATATAATTCGAAGATATCAAGACATTCTTTTCATCTAGGAAATAATTCACCTTATAATAATCATCAATTAGACTCAATATTTCCTTCCAGCTCAAACGCTCAAAATCAGCATGATCCATGATTGTATCCTCACCATTTAGTGATATTGCTCTTTATGTAACCCATTTGCATTTGAGCAACACAAGCAGCATTTATCTTTGTAGATAATGGTTGGAGATTCGATAGAACCTTTTCCACATGATTGTTGTATGTGGTTTATGATACGTCTCTAACGTATCTATAATTTTTGATGCTCCATGCTTATTTTTACACCATTTGCTTAGTGTTTCGTTGCACTTCATGGCATTTTTATGCATTTTCCGGAACTAACCTATTAACGAGATGCCACAGTGCCAGTTCCCTGTTTTCTGCTGTTTTTGTGTTTCAGAAAAGTTACGCAGGAAATATTCTCGGAATTGGACGAAACAAAAGCCGAACGTCCAGAAATTTACCGAAGCTTCCAGAGAACTGAAGAGGAGATGGAGAGGGGCCACAGGGCAGCCACACCACAGGGCGGCACGGCCTGCCCCTGGCCCGCGCCCCCTGGTGGTGAGGCCACCCTGGCCCACCTCTGACGCCGCCCCTTTGCCTATAAAGACCCCCCGACGGGAAAAACCTAAATACCCGATCACTTTTCCAGAATACATCACGATCCGCCGCCGCCGTTGACCCGAGATCGGGAGGGTCCAGAAGCTCTTCTCGGCACCCTGCCGAAGAGGGGAATCGCCACCGGAGGTCTTCTTCATCGCCATGCTTGCCTCCGGCACGATGAGTGAGTAGTCTACCTTGGACTATGGGTCCATAGCAGTAGCTAGATGGTTGTCTTCTCCACCATGTGCTTCATGTTTAGATCTCATGAGCTGCTTTACATGATCGAGATCACCGTTATGTAATTCTACATGTTGTGTTTGTTGGGATCCGATGAATATTGGTGTTATGATTGAGTTGATGTGCTGAATATTATCTTATGTTATCTCTATGTTGTTTATGATCTTGCATGCTCTCCGTTGTTAGTAGCTATCTTGGCCGAGTAGTTGCTAGTGACTCCAAGAGGGGGTATTTATGCTCGATAGTGGGTTCATGCCTCTATTTAATCTGGGGGAGTGATATAAATCTCTAAGGTTGTAGATGTGTTGTTGCCATTAGGGAGAAAACAACATTCATATGCTCAATGGCATATGCTTTGTTTACATTACACACTTTGCTTAATGCAGTTATCTGTCGTTCGCAACTTAATACTTGTGGAGTTCTCGGATTGATTCACCACAAGTGGATTATTAGTCATAGATGCAGTTGGATGATGATCTATGTATCTTGTTGTAATGCCCAGAGTAAATCTCATACTGATCCTCTCGACATGCACATTGTCTTTATTCTATCAATTGCCCAACTGTAATTTGTTTACCCAGCATGTGTTATTATATCTTATGGAGAGACACCACTAGTGAACTGTGGACCCCGGTCCTATTTCCTTTATATTGCTATCACCTGTTTACTTTACTCGCATATTACTATTACTTTCCACTCGATACGCTCATACCTTTGTTTCAAGCAAACCGGTGAGATTGACAACCTCATCGTAAGTTGGGAGCAAAGTATTTGGTTGTGTTGTGTGCAGGTTCCACGTTGCCACTCGCAAAGCAAAGCTTGGACGAGGCGCCTTATAAATTGTTCGGAGCTGTCGCGAAGCTAGCGGGCATCACCTTCTTGAGTTTGGCTTTTTCCTGGATACGATTAAACCTTGGTTTCTTACTGAGGGAAAATTTGCTGCTGTACTCATCATACATTCCTCTTGGGGTTCCCAACTGGATGGTGAAAAACCATCAACACCGTGCCGCATCAAGCTAATTTTCTGGCGCCGTTGCCGGGGAAAAAGAAGACTTCTGCAAGGGGAGTTTCGCACGCACATCCTTTACTTTGTTTTAAGTTTTGCTTTGCTTTATTTTTACTTGCATCGTTTTATCAAAAATACAAAAAAAATAGTTTCCTTTATAGTTGTTTTTACTTGTCTACTTTTAGTTTTGCTAGAATGAGTAATCCTGAAGTTGAAGTTCATACTTTTAAGCAACAAGGGGGAGAGAGCTTGAAAGATGCTTGGTACCGTATTAGCAATTCTCATCATAGGTGTACTGATGAGGACATCCCATCTATTGATACAACCGCTGCACCTACAGCGGAACACATACAAGGACCCATCACTCGAGCTCGTGCCAAGCAACTTAACTATCAGGTACTTTCGTTTCTTGGAACTCTTTCTCACATACATGAGAATATGATGCTGCCTAAATCATATATGTTTGTTACTCTTAGGAATGATGGACCTAGCATGGATGAGAGGGACAAGCATTGGAGCATGATCGTGCATGGAGATGGCAGCAAGCGTTTGAGGATTGAAGAAGATGCCACGAGTGGAGATTTCAGAACTTTGAAGCCACCATAATGAAGGATGAAGATTTGGATGAAATATACAAAGAACTACTTCATAAATTCGTCCTTAGATAAATATGGTGCTGCGTCACTTTTATTTTTGGGCCAGGCCCATGTAATTTTTGCAGCAAATAAGACAGCCACTTTTAGGAGTCCGAATTTGAGGAGAAAGGGCCTGTTAGGGTTCCGTTCGACCACCATACCCATGGCTGGTCGCACCCCTACCTTTTCCTCCTCAAATACCCCCCGTAGCCGTCATTAGAACTCGGATTTTGATTAGACTAAAGTTAGCCATTGCTGCAACTACGAGCTCGACTTTTGAGGCCAATCGCCCAGAAAAAGACCACCTATTCGGAATCCCACCTTTTGAATAAAGCATACATCCTTCATCCGCAATATCTTGATTGCAGTATTAGTTCTTACTTGTTCTCGATTTCAGGTAGGAATTAAGACCCTCGCTAGTCAGGCTGATCGTGCATCCGCAAGATCAGTAACTCCCGGAGATTGTCCTAGCGATTGCATTGGCGCACGAGCTTCGCACGTGTAGTCGGATCGTCAAGCACGAACTCCACCCACCAAATCGACATATCAAGATCTCATCGAAAGATCGGACACCTTTGCCCCATCAAGTGGTATCAGATTTCAGGTTGCTCGGTGAGATTTACTGTTTTTGTAGTTTAGATTGCATCTGTGTTCATACCTATAAACCACGAAAAAGCCAAAAATACAGTTAGGGTTTAGATCATCTCGTCCCATAAACCATCCGAGCCTTTGCATTGCCTTTTCAGTTTGCATCGTTGAATTTGTGTCTGCATCCGCGTGTCGAGTTGCTGGTCTTAGTGTCTATTCCTTTAAAGTTTCGAGTTCGAATCACCATAGTCACGCCGCTGCCGCCGCACGCTTGCACCACTGCTCCACCATATCCTTCCACCACCATGCCATATACTTCCGCCACCGACTTCACATTAGATTTTGTTCGTTCCTCCCAATTTCATCCGTGCCTTTTTCAGAGTCCGTGAGTTAAGTTTCCGTCGCCAGGCAAGACGAAGAAGAAGAGCAAAAAAAAAGAGTCAAATCCGCATCCAAGTCGGGTTGACCCGTTCCTACTAGTCCAGTCCGACTCTAGTCCGATTTGGACAGTTTTGTCAGTTTTTGACAGTTTTCGACAGCAAACTTCAACTGGCCATAACTTTTGCATATGAACTCCGTTTTTGACGTGCGACCACTCAAAATACTCAGTATGAAAAGATCTATCTAACCACATACACAAAGTGTTGTGCGACACTCAGAACGCCCAAAAAAGGCCGGGAAGGTCGAGTTTTTGCCCTCTGAAGTTTCGGACCCGAAAATTCCTGCAGATCTTCACTTATATCTTGCTTTGGAGCTATTTCTTTCTACTTGTTGTGCCACGCCGTGACCTTCTTAGTGTTCTCGGCTCGCGTCTCTAGCACGGTATAGCCTAGGACCAGCACAGTACCGTGGTTGAGCATTCTTTCAACATTGCATTGCTGTTTTGATATTTGCTATTTTTGCTACCATATACGCCTTCCTACAGCTCCACATATTTCTGCACATGCTTTGTATCGACACCTGGTAATCGCTTTGTGCAATTTTGGGAGTCGATGCTCTTTGCTAGTTGCATATCACCTTCCTCCTGTTTTGTAAGAACTTGTAAGAGCTTTGTATACCGCTTGACGGATTACGCATGATTCCACCATATTCGGTAGTGCGTAGGTATATATATTTGTGCTTGCTTCTACGCTAACCATGACAGGAACCACGAAGGATGATGTTGATCCGGAGAAGATGACTACTGCAGAGTTGCATGCCCACTTCACTCGGCTGTTGGTGGGGCGTGCACAAGATGTGGACACACGCTTGGGTGATGTTGATTCCAAGCTTTCTGTTGCGATGGACAAGATTGCTGGTCTTGAGGCATCCTTCAACACCAAGCTCGACGCCCGGTTCCAGGAAGTCCTGGCCGTTTACCACCACTGCCACAGCCGGGCATCCATGTACCACATGCTCGCTGCGTTCCTCTCATACCGCCGTCTGCGGGTACCGTTACAGCCGCGGCAGCTGCTGCAGCCACTACGGAAGCGGCCACTCAGGATGGATATGCTGCTGACGAGGGGGCAAACGAGTTCGAAGATGAAAACGAGCTCGACGAGGATGAGGTCCAACAACCTGCACCTGGCCGTCCGCGGCAATACAACCGCAACGCTCGTCCACCTCCGCGTCCGGTACGTGATGATGAACATGTGGCCAAGCTGAAATTAAATATTCCGCCCTTTAAGGGTAGATGTAATCCTGATGCATATCTCACTTGGGAATTAGAAGTAGAGCAACATTTTGCATGTTTACGGTACCCTGAGCATTTGCGTGTTAGTGCTGCTACATGTGAATTTACAGATTTTGCTTCTATCTGGTGGTCTGAACATTGTCGAATCAATCATGCTAATATTCCTGCTACTTGGCTTGGTCTAAAACATGCCATGCATACTCGTTTTGTACCTCCACATTATCAACGGGACTTGCTTAAAAAATTAGCTCGTTTAGAACAAGGCAAAAATTCCGTACAAGATTATTATCAAGAGTTACAAACGGGCATGATTCGTTGTGGTATTGTAGAGGATAATGAAGCTATGCTAGCTCGTTTCTTTGGTGGTTTAAATAAGGAGATTCAGCATATTTTAGACTACAAGGAGTACAACACTATTACTCGTTTATTTCACCTTGCTTGCAAAGCTGAACTTGAAGTGCAGGATCATCAACCATCATGGAGAAGAGCTAATAATTCTGCAGGTCGTACTCCTTCATGGTCTGCGCGCCAATCAGCTCCACCTTCTCGTGGGGATGCACCAGGTCCTTCCACCTCCAGGTATACCACGCCGACATCAAGAACGCCACCTGCACCTGCTCCATCACCATATGCTGGTCCGACACGGAGTTCTTCTTCCATGGCCTCCACGGGGAAGACTCACGACATTCAATGTCGCAAATGTTTTGGGTTTGGTCACATCGAAAAAGAATGCAGAACCAAACGTGTGATGGTGGTGCTAGAAGATGGCGAATATGACTCTGCGAGTGATTTTGATGATGATACATTGGCACTTATTGCGGCACGTGATGGTGCCAATTCTGATTCTGACAAGGAGATGGAGGTAATGGGAGCTGAGACTGCTGATCAATACAAGAGTTTAGTTGCACAACGTGTCTTGAGTGTGCAATTGAGCAAAGCCGAGCATGATCAACGCCACAATTTGTTTCAAACAAGAGGCGTTGTTAAGGAGAGAGCTATCCGGATCATCATTGATGGAGGGAGTTGTAACAATCTGGCTAGTGTCGACATGGTGGAGAAGCTTGCTCTACCCACACGACAATGACCTCATCCCTATTACATTCAATGGTTTGAGAGCTCCCATAAGCTCAAGGTAACAAGAACTGCACACGTGCATTTTACTATTGGTACTTATTCAGATTTTGTTGATTGTGATGTTGTACCTATGCAAGCTTGTTCTTTGTTACTTGGTAGACCATGGCAATTTGATAGAGAATCTGTACATAATGGTTAAACTAATCAGTATTCTCTTACACATGCTGGCAAGAAAATTGGACTTAAACCCATGACTCTGGAACAAATTTTGAAAGATGATCTTGCTAGAGCTAGTAGATTAAAAAACGATGACAAACATAAGAGTGAGAATCAGATTGTTGCTGCAGATTTTGTACCCCCTAAGCATTCTTCTAAATCTGATTCTAACCATGCTACTGAAATTCGTTTGAAGAATCCTTGTTTACTTGCTAGCAAATCTGATCTTGCTGAAATTGATGTCAATATTACTCCATGTTATGCCATTGTTTGCAAAGAAGTTCTGTTTTCATTTGAGGATATGCCTCCTTCTTTGCCACCTGCAGTTGCTAACCTTTTGCAGGAATACATATGGATGTTTTTCCACAAGATGTTCCACCTGGACTTCCACCTATTCGTGGGATAGAACACCAAATTGATTTGATTCCAGGAGCCTCGCTGCCCAACCGTGCGCCATATCGCACCAATCCTGAAGAAACAAAAGAGATCCAACGACAAATACAGAGTTTATTGGACAAAGGTTATATTCGTGAGTCTCTTAGTCCATACGATGTTCCTATTATTTTAGTACCTAAGAAAGATGGTTCTTCGCGCATGTGTACTGATTGTCGAGCTATTAATAATATTACCATTCGATATCGTCACCCTATACCTCGTTTGGATGACATGCTGGATGAGTTGAGTGGTTCTATTATGTTCTCTAAAGTTGATTTGTCTAGTGGTTACCACCAAATTCGTATGCAATTAGGAGATGAATGGAAAACAGCTTTTAAAACTAAGTTCGGTTTATATGAGTGGTTAGTAATGCCGTTTGGTTTAACTAATGCACCTAGTACCTTTATGAGACTGATGAACGAAGTTTTACGTGCTTTTATTGGTCGTTTTGTGGTGGTATATTTTGATGACATTCTCATATATAGCAAATCTTTAGAGGACCATTTGGATCATTTACGTGCTGTTTTCAATGCTTTACGTGATGCACGTTTGTATGGTAATCTTGAGAAGTGCACCTTTTGCACAAATAGAGTTGCTTTTCTTGGTTATGTTGTTACAGAACAGGGAATTGAAGTTGATCCAGCCAAGATAGAAGCTATTGAGAATTGGCCGCAGCCCAAGACGGTCACACAAGTGAGGAGTTTTCTTGGTCTCGCTGGGTTTTATAGGCGCTTTGTCAAAGATTTTGGTTCTATTGCTGCGCCATTGAATGAGCTCACAAAGAAGGATGTGCCCTTTGTTTGGGGCGATGCACAACAAGAGGCCTTCATGATACTGAAAGATAAGTTAACACATGCTCCATTACTCCAACTTCCTGATTTTAATAAGACGTTTGAACTTGAATGTGATGCTAGTGGAATTGGTTTGGGAGGTGTGTTATTACAAGAGGGCAAACCTGTAGCATATTTTAGTGAAAAATTGAGTGGGCCTAGTCTGAACTATTCTACTTATGATAAAGAATTATATGCGCTGGTTCGGACATTAGAAACTTGGCAACATTATTTATGGCCTAAAGAATTTGTTATACATTCTGATCATGAATCTTTGAAGCATATTCGTAGTCAAGCAAAACTGAATCATTGCCATGCAAAGTGGGTTGAATTTATTGAATCTTTTCCTTATGTTATCAAACACAAAAAGGGTAAAGATAATATTATTGCTCATGCTTTGTCGCGCCGTTATACTATGTTATCTCAGCTTGACTTCAAAAATTTTGGGTTGGAAACTATCAAGGAACAATACTTGCATGATGCTGAATTTAAAGATGTGTTGCAGAATTGTAAAGATGGTAGAACATGGAACAAATTCATCCTTAATGATGGATTTGTGTTCCGTGCTAACAAACTATGCATCCCAGATGGTTCCGTTCGTCTTTTGTTGTTACAGGAGGCGCATGGAGGAGGATTAATGGGACACTTTGGTGTCAAGAAGATGGAGGATATTCTTGCTGCACACTTCTTTTGGCCACGCATGCGGCGAGATGTTGAGAGATTCGTGGCACGCTGCACTACTTGTCAAAAAGCTAAGTCTCGCCTTAATCCACATGGTTTATATATGCCTCTTCCTGTTCCTAGTGTTCCTTGGCAGGATATTTCGATGGACTTTGTTTTGGGATTACCTCGTACACAGAAGGGGAGGGATAGTATTTTTGTTGTTGTGGATCGGTTTTCTAAGATGGCACACTTTATTCCTTGTCACAAGACCGATGATGCTAAGCACATTGATGATTTGTTTTTTCGTGATATCGTTCGTTTGCATGGTGTGCCAAATACTATTGTTTCTGACCGTGATACTAAATTTCTTAGCCACTTTTGGAGATGTTTATGGGCTAAGTTGGGGACTAAATTGCTGTTTAGTACTACATGTCATCCCCAAACTGATGGACAAACTGAAGTAGTTAATAGAACTTTATCTACCATGTTGCGGGCTGTTTTAAAGAAGAACTTAAAATTGTGGGAAGAGTGTTTGCCTCATATTGAATTTGCTTATAATCGTTCGCTGCATTCTACCACAAAGATGAGCCCTTTTCAGATTGTCTATGGTTTTGTTCCACGTGCACCTATTGATTTGTTGCCTTTACCATCTTCAGTGCAACATAATTTCGATGCTACACAACGTGCTGAATTGATTTTAAAATTGCATGCAACTACTAAAGACAACATAGAACGCATGAATGTTAAGTATAAAGTTGCTGGGGATAGAGGACGAAAGCATGTTGTGTTTGAGGTTGGTGATCTTGTTTGGTTGGATTTGCGCAAAGATCGTTTTCCTGATTTGTGCAAGTCTAAGTTAATGCCACGTGCTGATGGTCCTTTTAAGGTGATAGAGAAAATCAATGATAATGCATATAAACTTGAGCTTCCTGCAGATTTTGGTACGGTAAGTCCTACATTTAACATTGCAGATTTAAAACCTTACTTTGGTGAAGACGATGCGGTTGCGTCGAGGACGACTTCAATTCAAGAAGGGGAGCATGATGTGGACATCCCATCTATTGATACAACCGCTGCACCTACAGCGGAACACATACAAGGACCCATCACTCGAGCTCGTGCCAAGCAACTTAACCATCAGGTACTTTCGTTTCTTGGAACTCTTTCTCACATACATGAGAATATAATGCTGCCTAAATCAGATATGTTTGTTACTCTTAGGAATGATGGACCTAGCATGGATGAGAGGGACAAGCATTGGAGCATGATCGTGCATGGAGATGGCAGCAAGCGTTTGAGGATTGAAGAAGATGCCACGAGTGGAGATTTCAGAACTTTGAAGCCACCATAATGAAGGATGAAGACTTGGATGAAATATACAAAGAACTACTTCATAAATTCGTCCTTAGATAAATATGGTGCTGCGTCACTTTTATTTTTGGGCCAGGCCCATGTAATTTTCGCAGCAAATAAGACAGCCACTTTTAGTTTGTGATAAGGGGAGCATAGCTACTACTCCTACTATTTTACCACCTCCTTATGTTCTGAAGCTTGGACAGTTCTGCTTTGAAGTGCCTCCACAAGATGATGTGAAGCCCAACTTTCGTACACCTCCAATGGAGTTTCATGTTCGCCGCGGCGCTGCAGCGAAAGATATTTAGGTGTTCTATTTTAATTAAGTTCGTGTCATGTTTTTATTTCAGTTTGGTTTTATTTGTGTGTGATGGTTTTGGGCCTGTCCAAAATCAAGTGTGTTTTGGCCATTTGGGCTTTTAGTTTGGTTTGGGGCCTAGCCCAGCCAAGGTAGCGTTCAGAGTCACCCATATAGGGTTATGGCAGCCGCCTTGTATCGATCAGACTTGTTATTTTCGAGCTAAGAAAGAGACCAGAAAAGTCCCAATGTTTGGGGGCGCATATCGGTGTGTTTGATTGCTGATCTTCAAGATCTGATATTATGCCATGCGTGGGAGTTGATTTCGGTCAGTTTCAGCGCGAGGAATTGAAGAGAGATCAGTTTGATCTATTTCAGATTGAGTTCTCTTCCGCTATCTTGCTGTCCGTTTGATCGCCGTGAAAGATTGGGCCAAACCCCTTTCGGATCACGTTGATCTGTATCATCTTGGTATCAGATTCGTCGGGTTTCTCACGGCGAAATTTGTTGTTGAGATTGTTTTGTTCTACTGAGATTTATCCGCGGAGTTTGTGCTGCTGGTGAAGTTTTCTGCTGTCAAGATCCGATCTGAGTTACTGGTTCCGATCCACCGATCAGATCCGATCGAGCTGCAAAAAAAAAAGAAGTGCAGCCCCGCGGCCGCCCAGGCGCAGAGAGCGTCTGGGGTAGGGCGTCGCTCCCCATCGCCGCTCGCTCACCCGCGTGTTTCCACTGGCGCCTCCCGCGATCGTCGTCCTGCGCTGCAGCCTGGGATCGGATCCAGCCAGGTGCGCTGTTGGGTCGGCCCATCTGCCGCGGAACGCCCAGCCGCCTCGATCGCCCAGCCGCCTCGATCGGCAACGCAGCCTCGCTCGCCCACGCTCGCCCTGGTCGCTCGCGCTCGCCGGGTCCTGCTCGCTCGACCACAGACAGGCTCTGTGGTCCGGCGCCCGCATCCTTTTCAGTTTTGTTTCAGTTTGGTCAGTTTCAGTTCACTGTTTTGAGTGCAATTTAGACAGATACTACTCAATATCAATAGCTGCAAGGAAACTTTCCGGTGAAATTGTTTTGGCTGTTGTTTGCACACCATGGTGAACTCTATTGACGGAGAGAATTCCGTTGCTGCTGGAGAGAAGAAAGAGGAGCTTGTTCCACCGGTTTTTGCTGCAGATTTGGCTCCTAATATTCGGGCTGGTTTTGATAGCACGTGCGACTTTATTCTTCGGAGTCATGCCGCATTGGCAACACAAATTGCACAGCTAGCTACCCGGATTGATGCAATGGGCGATGCTACCGCCCGTGCACCCGTGCAGCCCCCTCCTGCTGCACAACCTCGCGACGTGGTTCCACGCCGCCCTGCTGAATATCATGATCATCGACCCGTGGCACCCGCTTATGAAGGAGAACTTGCCGATGACGCTGTTTATGCACCCCAACAATGACAGTTTGCTGCTCGTCCTGCAGGTGCTCATCGTGTACAGCCACATGATCGTGACCGTCTTGGCCATGCTGGTCGTGTTCCACTTGATGATGGTGGTCTTGGACGCATCAAATTGTCCATACCTCCTTTTTCCGGTGACCGCGGACCTGATGATTATTTGGAGTGGGAGATGCGCATGGATCAGATTTTTGCTACTCATTATTACACCGAGGAGAAGAGACTTCAACTTGCTGCTGTTGAATTCACCAGTTATGTGTTGATTTGGTGGAATCAAATTCTGCGTATGCGTACTCGCCCAACATCATGGACAGGTATGAAAGATCTTATGCGACATCGCTTTGTTCCTGAACACTACAAGAGAGACATGTATAATAAGTTGCAGCAGCTCACTCAAGGTACTAAATCTGTGGATGAGTATTATAAAGAGATGGAGTTGTTGATGATACGTACAGGGACAAGGGAGGATACAGAGGCCACGATGTCTCGGTTTTTGAATGGACTGAATTTTGAGGTGCGTGATCGTGTGGAGATGGTTTACTATCATGATCTTCAGGATCTTGTGCACCAAGCTGAGCGTGCGGAGCAACAAATCAAACGACGCCAAGCTGCCACACCTACAAAATCATGGCCTCGTTCTCATACCGAGGCTGCTGGTCCTAGTGTTCAGATGACACCTTCTACACGCTCTAATAGTGTTTCTCATAGCGTGGCACCCAAATCTGGGGTGTCCAAAACTGCATCTGCGCAGTCCACAGCAAACATCGAGTGTTTTACTTGTGGCGGACGAGGACACATGAAGCGTGATTGCCCTAATAGAAAAAGGGTGATGCTCACACATGATGGCTATGTTTCTGCTAGTGATGAAGAGAAAGCTGATGCGTCATCAAGTGAGGAATCTGAGGAAAATCCTGAGGTGATCGTGGATGGGTATGAACTTGCTGCAAATTTAAAAAATCTAATGGTGCAACGCGTACCAGAAGATCGCATTCACGACCAAGGTCAGCGCTGGAATATATTTCAGACCCAATGCATCGTCAAAGACACCACTTGCAAACTGATTATTGATGGTGGCAGCTACACAAATATTGTTAGCAAGAGTTTGGTGGATTCTCTATCATTGCCTACATGGAAGCACCCGCAGCCACATTGTGTTGAGTGGTTGTATAATTCAGGGAAGCTGAAAGTCACACATAAGGTGCGCCTGAAATTTTCAGTAGGTAATTATGAGGACACAGTGGTCTGCGATGTTTTGCCTATGGATGCATGTCATGTGCTGCTTGGACGCCCGTGGCAATTTGATAGGCGTTCCACTCATGAAGGCAGGTCCAATGTTTATTCCTTGTGGCATAAGGGGAAGCGTCATGTGTTGCAGCCTATGCTCGATAAGGATATCAAAGTGGACGTGCTTGCTGCTCAGAAAAAGGTCCAACACATTCAGGCGAAACCGAGGACGGTTTCCTTTCAAGTTGGGGGGGATGATAAGGGGAGCATAGCTACTACTCCTACTATTTTACCACCTCCTTATGTTCTGAAGCTTGGACAGTTCTGCTTTGAAGTGCCTCCACAAGATGATGTGAAGCCCAACTTTCGTACACCTCCAATGGAGTTTCATGTTCGCCGCGGCGCTGCAGCGAAAGATATTTAGGTGTTCTATTTTAATTAAGTTCGTGTCATGTTTTTATTTCAGTTTGGTTTTATTTGTGTGTGATGGTTTTGGGCCTGTCCAAAATCAAGTGTGTTTTGGCCATTTGGGCTTTTAGTTTGGTTTGGGGCCTAGCCCAGCCAAGGTAGCGTTCAGAGTCACCCATATAGGGTTATGGCAGCCGCCTTGTATCGATCAGACTTGTTATTTTCGAGCTAAGAAAGAGACCAGAAAAGTCCCAATGTTTGGGGGCGCATATCGGTGTGTTTGATTGCTGATCTTCAAGATCTGATATTATGCCATGCGTGGGAGTTGATTTCGGTCAGTTTCAGCGCGAGGAATTGAAGAGAGATCAGTTTGATCTATTTCAGATTGAGTTCTCTTCCGCTATCTTGCTGTCCGTTTGATCGCCGTGAAAGATTGGGCCAAACCCCTTTCGGATCACGTTGATCCTTATCAGTTTGGGCCCAAACCAAGCTGGTTTTGGGCCAGGTCAATGCTGAGGACGCCCGGCCACCTATAAGTACCCCTGGGCGCCCCCTCAATTAGGGTTAGACCACGTTTAGACTAAATATTACTTCGTTGAACTGCTGTAAGCATTCATCTGAATTCCTCCACACCAATTCATCTGGATTTGGTGTTATACTGCTGCAAGTTTAGTGTGATCTGTTGTTCCATTGGGAATCAGTAGATTGCAAACTACCGTTTTGTGGTCGACGGCTACGTGCGCAAGTGTGTGGAGTCGTGAATATCCTATAGGGTTTGAGAGCTGTTGCATTGGCATCAGGGTTCAAGCGAGGAGAGTTCATCGGTGACACCAAGTTGTCCCCGACAATCATCCGCTGCCATCATCACCATCGCATCGCTCACGAGAAGATCAGGCCACCCCATATCACCACGGGTGTAGCGCCTGCTGCCCCCTTGACTGCCAGCACCACTAGGGCCCCTAGGGCGCCTTCTGCTACACCTGCCGCCCCCACCGGCGCGAGGGTAGCCCCCTTGACGGAGGGGGCAGCCCTCGAGCCCAGCGCCGAAAGGAGGATGACCTCCACTGATGAGGACATCCCATCTATTGATACAACCGCTGCACCTACAGCGGAACACATACAAGGACCCATCACTCGAGCTCGTGCCAAGCAACTTAACTATCAGGTACTTTCGTTTCTTGGAACTCTTTCTCACATACATGAGAATATGATGCTGCCTAAATCAGATATGTTTGTTACTCTTAGGAATGATGGACCTAGCATGGATGAGAGGGACAAGCATTGGAGCATGATCGTGCATGGAGATGGCAGCAAGCGTTTGAGGATTGAAGAAGATGCCACGAGTGGAGATTTCAGAACTTTGAAGCCACCATAATGAAGGATGAAGACTTGGACGAAATATACAAAGAACTACTTCATAAATTCGTCCTTAGATAAATATGGTGCTGCGTCACTTTTATTTTTGGGCCAGGCCCATGTAATTTTCGCAGCAAATAAGACAGCAACTTTTAGAAGTCCGAATTTGAGGAGAAAAGGCCTGTTAGGGTTCCGTTCGACCACCATACCCATGGCTGGTCGCACCCCTACCTTTTCCTCCTCAAATACCCCCCGTAGCCGTCATTAGAACTCGGATTTTGATTAGACTAAAGTTAGCCATTGCTGCAACTACGAGCTCGACTTTTGAGGCCAATCGCCCAGAAGAAGACCGCCTATTCGGAATCCCACCTTTTGAATAAAGCATATATCTTTCATCTGCAATATCTTGATTGCAGTATTAGTTCTTACTTGTTCTCGATTTCAGGTAGGAATTAAGGTCCTCGCTGGTCATGCTGATCGTGCATCCGCAAGATCAGTAACTCCTGGAGATTGTCCTAGCGATTGCATTGGCGCACGAGCTTCGCATGTGTAGTCGGATCGTCAAGCACGAACTCCACCCACCAAATCAACATATCAAGATCTCATCGAAAGATCGGACACCTTAGCCCTATCAGCCGAGGACGCCTTTTCTTGAAGAAAGGGAGGATGATGAGGATACAATCATGGATCATGCTGATTTTGAGTGTTTGAGCTAGAAGGAAATATTGAGTCTAATTGATGATTATTATAAGGTGAATTCTTTCCTAGTTGAAAAGAATGTCTTGATATCTCTGAATTATATACTACCTAAAGCAATGTACTATGTTGTATTTAGGTATCTCATCTGTCAAGATATCGCCAGCAGGGGGAGAGGGAGGACGGCGATCGAGAGACAAGTGGAGATCAAGTCTGGATGAGCACGAGCACATGATGGCGCACTAGGACTGCCTACGATACGATATCTACACGTCTAAGGCGTGCTACACACATGGCCTGCGTGCCAGAAATAGGTCGAACCCATATATGGGTCGGTATGTACCCGTTTGAGTTGAACCGAGTTAGTTTGGGCCCAAACCAAGCTGGTTTTGGGCCAGGTCAATGCTGAGGACGCCCGGCCACCTATAAGTACCCCTGGGCGCCCCCTCAATTAGGGTTAGACCACGTTTAGACTAAATATTACTTCGTTGAACTGCTGTAAGCATTCATCTGAATTCCTCCGCACCAATTCATCTGGATTTGGTGTTATACTGCTGCAAGTTTAGTGTGATCTGTTGTTCCATTGGGAATCAGTAGATTGCAAACTACCGTTTTGTGGTCGACGGCTCCATGCGCAAGTGTGTGGAGTCGTGAATATCCTACAGGGTTTGAGAGCTGTTGCATTGGCATCAGGGTTCAAGCGAGGAGAGTTCATCGGTGACACCAAGTTGTCCCCGACAATCATCCGCTGCCATCATCACCATCGCATCGCTCACGAGAAGATCAGGCCACCCCATATCACCACGGGTGTAGCGCCTGCTGCCCCCTTGACTGCCAGCACCACTAGGGCCCCTAGGGCGCCTTCTGCTACAACTACCGCCCCCGCCGGCGCGAGGGTAGCCCCCTCGACGGAGGGGGCAGCCCTCGAGCCCAGCGCCGAAAGGAGGATGACCTCCACTGATGAGGACATCCCATCTATTGATACAACCGCTGCACCTACAGCGGAACACATACAAGGACCCATCACTCGAGCTCGTGCCAAGCAACTTAACTATCAGGTACTTTCGTTTCTTGGAACTCTTTCTCACATACATGAGAATATGATGCTGCCTAAATCAAATATGTTTGTTACTCTTAGGAATGATGGACCTAGCATGGATGAGAGGGACAAGCATTGGAGTATGATCGTGCATGGAGATGGCAACAAGCGTTTGAGGATTGAAGAAGATGCCACGAGTGGAGATTTCAGAACTTTGAAGCCACCATAATGAAGGATGAAGACTTGGACGAAATATACAAAGAACTACTTCATAAATTCGTCCTTAGATAAATATGGTGCTGCGTCACTTTTATTTTTGGGCCAGGCCCATGTAATTTTCGCAGCAAATAAGACAGCCACTTTTAGGAGTCCGAAATTGAGGAGAAAAGGCCTGTTAGGGTTCCGTTCGACCACCATACCCATGGCTGGTCGCACCCCTACCTTTTCCTCCTCAAATATCCCCCGTAGCCATCATTAGAACTCAGATTTTGTTTAGACTAAAAGTTAGCCATTGCTGCAACTATGAGCTCGACTTTTGAGGCCAGTCGCCCAGAAAAAGACCGCCTATTCGGAATCCCACCTTTTGAATAAAGCATACATCTTACATCCGCAATATCTTGATTGCAGTATTAGTTCTTACTTGTTCTCGATTTCAGGTAGGAATTAAGACCCTCGCTGGTCAGGCTGATCGTGCATCTGCAAGGTCAGTAACTCCCGGAGATTGTCCTAGCGATTGCATTGGCGCACGAGCTTCGCACGTGTAGTCGGATCGTCAAGCACGAACTCCACCCACCAAATCGACATATCAAGATCTCATCGAAAGATCGGACACCTTTGCCCTATCAAGTGGTATCAGATTTCAGGTTGCTCGGTGAGATTTACTGTTTTTGTAGTTTAGATTGCATCTGTGTTCATACCTATAAACCACGAAAAAGCCAAAAATACAGTTAGGGTTTAGATCATCTCGTCCCATAAACCATCCGAGCATTTGCATTGTCTTTTCAGTTTGCATCGTTAAATTTGTGTCTGCATCCACATGTCGAGTTGCTGGTCTTAGTGTCAGTTCTTTTAGAGTTTCGAGTTCGAATCACCATAGTCACGCCGCCACCGCACGCTTGCACCACTGCTCCACCATATCCTTCCACCACCACGCCATATACTTCCGCCACCGACTTCACATTAGATTTTGTTCGTTCCTCCCAACTTCATCCGTGCCTTTTTCAGAGTCCGTGAGTTAAGTTTCGGTCGCCAGGCAAAAAAAAAAGAAAAGAAAAAGTCAAATCCGCATCCAAGTCGGTTTGACCCGTTCCTACTAGTCCAGTCCGAATCTAGTCCGATTTGGACAGTTTCGTCAGTTTTTGACAGTTTTCGACAGCAAACTTCAATTGGCCATAACTTTTGCATACGAACTCCGTTTTCGACGTGCGACCACTCAAAATGCTCAGCACGAAAAGTTCTATCTAAAGCATACATCTTACATCCGCAATATCTTGATTGCAGTATTAGTTCTTACTTGTTCTCGATTTCAGGTGGGAATTAAGACCCTCGCTGGTCAGGCTGATCGTGCATCTGCAAGATCAGTAACTCCCGGAGATTGTCCTAGCGATTGCATTGGTGCACGAGCTTCGCACGTGTAGTCGGATCGTCAAGCACGAACTCCACCCACCTCATCGAAAGATCGGACACCTTTGCCCTATCATCCACAGAGCCGGGGCCCTCCAGAGCCTCGTCGCCTCCCCTGGCAGAGATTTTGGGGAGGCCCTTGAGGATCGCCGTGGACCCCCACACCAATGCCGACGACGCGTGGGCGAGGGTGCTAGCGGCCTTGATAGGCACCCTCCAGAGCGAGGTCGCCAAGGCGCGCGCTGCTGACGAAGCGCGTCTCAATGAGGGTTGGGCCCTTCTCCACCAGGCCACGGAGAGATGCCGCCTTCTAGACCGGCGCGCGGCCGAGCGCCGCGAGTAGGCAAGGAAGGAGGCGGAGGAGATCCGCGTGAGCGCGGCCAATGAAGCCGAGGAGATCCTAGCGGGGGCGAGGGAGTCGGCGAGGGAGACCCTGGCCAGGGCGCACCACGAGGCCATGGAGATCATCTCCGCGGCGCGCCAGAGGATCCCCTCCACCATCGGGCCTCCCAACCCTGCCTTGGCTAGGGAGGAGGCAAAGCGGGCGGCACAGCATCTCCTGGACCAGGCCTGGACCAACACCGACGGCCTCCTGGCCAACGCCCAGCAAAGGCTGGAGGAAGCCGAGGACCGCGAGGCCCTTCTTCACGCCCGCGAGGAGAGCGCCGACTCCCGCGCAGAGATCCTAAGCCTGCAGGAGGCTAGGCTCGCTGTGCGAGAATCGGAGACTCGCGATCGCGAGCGGGAGCTGCGCCTCTGAGAGGAGCAGCTCCATGCCCTCAAAGATCGGCTCAACAGGGAGCGGGAGGCCCTCGAGAGCAGGGAGGAGATGGTCAACCAGGCCAACACCGACCTGGCTCAACGCCGTGAGGCGTTGCATCTGCGCGAGTCCTCCCTCCAGGAGCGAATGGACCACATGCTGAACTAGCGGCGGATCAGCCTGGGGCAGGAGTTCGAGCGAAAGCGCGCCAAGAACCTCGAGGCATGCCGCGCAGACTTCCGCGCCAAGACCGACGTCGCCTTGGTGAGGTAAGCGCCGGGGCGCCGAGCGCGCCTTGGGAGAAGCCGACGCCACGATCGACACGCTCGGGCATGACATGATGAGGCTCGAGGAGGAGAACACGGCGATGGTCCTGCAGATTGTAGAGCTCACCCGGCAGCTCTAGGAGGCCAGGGACTCCGAAGCAGAGGCACGCATGTTGCGCCGGCAGTGCGTGCAGATGTTCCGCGGGTTCTCAGCCCGCCTCATGGAGGCGGCGCACCGTCTGGGCATCGACGGGCTGAACCTGCCCGCCATTCCGGAAGACGACGGGTCGATCCTCCACTTATTTAGCCAGCTGGCTGAAAAGTTGGCGGATGCTTCGGCCAAAGTCGCGGAGCTCGTCGATGCCGAGTGCCGGGAGCTCCTGGGACTTGCAGGGACGCGGATCTTCTCCAACATCCAGCGCCTTCGCCCCGACCTTGACCTGGAGGAAGTCCTACAGAGGAGGGCACCACTACCGCCCGGCACTCCTGATCGCGCGGCGCAGGCCAGGGCAGCCCGGCTGGACATTGCCCTCCAGCGTCTGCAGGCCATCTACGCCCGCCCGGGAACGTCCGCAACCGCAGGCCAGGAGAGCTCCTCCAGCGGCGACACCGCGAGCTCCGGGGAGTCCGACAGCGAAGAAGCCGAAGAAGTGGCGGCGACGGCGAGACGGAGTCCAGCGGAGAGGCCTCCTCGAAATCCAGCCAAGGCACCAGCGACGGTGAGGGCTCCGAGGAAGATGCCCCATAAGCTCTGCCTGCAGACCTGCGCCTTTTATATGTATCTGCTTTAGCTGCACACTCGGTGAATGTCAGACATTGCCCTGCTGGGCCCTTTTTTAAGTTGTAACCGTACTTAAGGCGTTTGTTCGCCAAATTATCCTTGCTTGCACCCCTATGAATTTTTCCTCGTCTCGCCTTTGCCTGGAAAGTGTTCTATGCCGTTCGAGGGCCAGCCTCCGAGCGGGACAGTAGCCTAACACTTAGTATGCAGCTCGTGGAGCTTTGCAAGGCTAGCGGGCATTGGCGCTCTAGAGGTGACTGTGATGGCTCACACGACTATCTACCTGCAGCCCCAGGGCATCCAAACACAGCAAAGGCGATTCTAGGAGAAGAAACGCAAGGCTGTAGACAAGGACAGCTGAAGATATGCAAATTTGCACGTATTGTGCGACCTTTGCGCGCTCACGCGCCATCATTCGAGTGTCACTTGAGAGGAGAGAGCACCATGGATCGTATGAGGTGACTGTAGCGGGTCGTTCCCTTAGTCAGAGCTCAATCCGTTCTGGGTTTTGCGGGCCTGCTGTTTTCCGGGCGAAGGCCCCAGCGACGACACCGTGCTCTGGCTCTTTTTCGAAAGGCAGATGATACGTCCAAAACATATCTACTTTCCCGAACACTTTTGCTATCATTTCTCCTCTAATTTGTGTGTTTCGAATACAACTAACACGAACTAACACTGTTTTCAGCAGAATTGCCATGGTGTCTTGTTTTTGTGCAGAAATCCGACTTTCAGGAAAAATCCCGGAAAATATTGCAAAAATCCTATTTTACCAGAAGACCCACGGAGCCAGAAGGAGAGACGAAGAGAGGCTGGGAGCTGGGCTCACCACCAGGGGGCGCGGCCCAGCCCTGGCCGCGCCCACCTGTGGTGAGACCGCCTCGGCCATCGCCTTGACCCCTCCTTCCGCCTTCATATACCCTCTGACCTGAAAGGAGTGGGGGTTCGGCGTTTTTCCCAGATAGACTTCCGCTGCGCAGCCACCATCAGAAACCGCGATTCGGAACCAGAAACTCCATTCTGGCACCCTGCCTAGACAGGGATTTGGAGGAGATCTTCATCACCATCATCACTGATGTCTCTCCATCAACCATCCATGACTCCCCCATCCATGTGTGAGTAATCCCCGCTGTAGGCGAAGGGGATGGTAGGGATTGGATGAGATCATTCATGTAATTTGCTATGAGATTGTTAGGGCATAGTGCCTAGTATCTACTATTAGTGCTTATGATAGTGTTACAACTTGTTGTGCTTAATGCTTGTCACTTTGGGCCCCAGTGCCATGATCTCAGATCTGTACTTGTTATTGTTTTATGATGATACTTGTTATTTATGATCTTACCTGCAGTTTACACATATCGTTGTCCGGAACCCGAGGCCCCAAAGTGACAGAAATTGGGATAACCGGAGGGGATGGCTTTGATGTGAGGATCACATGTGTTCACCGAGTGTTAATGCTTTGCTCTGGTACTTTATTAAAAGGAGTACCTTAATTACTAGTAGTTTCCCTTGAGGCCCTGCTGCAACAGGCTGGTAGGACAAAAGATGTTGTGCAAGTTTCTCATTGCGAGCATGTACGACTATATACGGAACACATGCCTATGATTGTTTAGTACTAGGATGCTTTATCATTATTTATCTGCAATGCCCATGTCTCACTGATTTCATGAATTATCTTATCCATGCAACGCCCGTACATCCATCCCTATGCCTACAGTGTTTTAATTCTACTGTTTACTATTGCTACTATTACTGCTTTTATTTTACTATTGTTGTTACTGTTTTGCTACTATCACCACTATAAAACTGTTGCTACTGATAAACCGCTGCGAGCAAGTCTATTTCGAGGTGCAGCTGAATTGACAACTCATCTATTAAGGCTTATAAATATCCTTTGGCTCCCCTTGTGTCGAATCAATAAATTTGGGTTTTACTTCCCTCGAAGACTGTTTCGATCCCCTATACTTGTGGGTCATCAAGACTGTTTTCTAGCGCCGTTGCCTGGGAGCATAGCTTTATTTGTAAGTTCACTTGGAATTCATATTGTTCACTGCAATCCTTTCATCATGGGCAAACCTCGTGATGGAAAAGTTCATATATTGTCATCCACTACAAGAAGAGGTACGACTCTGAACACCTTTGTTGCTCTTGATTCACCATCTGTTATGAGTAAGTTGCTTACACCACCACATGCACACGCTACTGTTACTTCTTCTGCTGAGTTTGAAAATGCCACTGATAATTTAGATGATGCTTCTACTGTGCTTGATGAGATTGGTTCACTAGGTTCCTTTTTAGATGCTACAATTGCTAGAGCTAAGATGGGAAACACCACTGTTACACTTGTTAGTTCACCTGAGTCAAGGGAATGCCCTAGTGATGATTTTGATGACGCTTATATTGATCTTGACGATGATTTTATTGCCGAAGCTCATGCCACTCGTGATGCTAATGATGTTAAGAAACTTCTAGCAAGATGTGTTGTTAGATATAACTTATCTCCTGATGCTAAGTTTGCTGATTCTCCCATAAATATTAGAGATAAGGATTATGATTTATCTTTAGATTTATCTTTCATATCTATTGTTGAGAAAGACCCTTTTGTGGTACTGAAGGTGAAAGTGCTATGGCCCATATGAATGAGCTTTCTACTTTGAGTAATTTGTTTTTTGATGATATTAAGCTGCGCACTTACTTTGTTGCTAAGATTTTCCCTTTTTCATTGAAAGGTGCAGCTAAGACTTGGTTTAATAATTTGTCTCCTGGATCTCTTAATAGTCCTATTGCTTTGGTTAATGCTTTCTTTCAGAAATATTTTCCTGCTAGTGCTCAACATGCTGTTGTGCAGAAAAACTTTGACTTTGAACAGGGAAAAGGAGAGATATTGCCTGAATCATGGGAAAGATTTTACTCTTTAATTAGAGCATTGCCTAAGGAGCCATTGCCTAAAAATGAACTCCTTGATATATTTATAATGGACTAACTGATGAATCTAAGACATATCTGGATAGTTGTGTTGGTTGTGTTTTCAGGGAAAGAACTCCGGCTGAAGCTGAAGAACTAATGGTTAAAATAAGCCGGAGTCATGATGATTGGACTATGGCTGAGCCAACACCGGCGCTAGCACCTGCGCCAACTTCAGAGCCAACACCGAAGAAGAGAGGAATGATTGTATTAAATGATGAAGTTATGAGGGAAGCTAAGAAATCTCTTAAGGAGAAAGGTATTAAATCCGAAGATGTGAAGAATTTACCTACTATAGAAGAATTATCTGAGCCAATCCCTCACTCATCTACTATTGAGGTACACTCTCTCCAACGCTTTGATGATAGATATATTCCTTACTCTAAACCGCATGATCAATGCTTAGATGAATTAGATAATTTTATTGTCAAGCAAGATAATTTTAATAGAAGGGTGTAGAATCATTTGTTGGAAAATTCTAGAGCTATTAACAAGTTGCAGGATATTGTGGAGAGAACCTCCAATGATGTGAAGATACTTGTTAAACATTTTCAAATAGTTCAGACTCAAATTGATCAACTTACTAAGGTGCAAAAAGACTTGCTAGTTAATGCCGCAAGAGAAAAACAAGCGTGTAAAATACGCACAAGAGGAGGTGCTACCACTCAAGACCCCTTATATCCTGAAGGACATCCTAAGAGGATCGAGCAAGATTCTCAACGCACTTCAAGTGATGATATTCCTTCTAAGAAGAAGAAGAAGCATAAAACAATTGCAGAATCCTCTGAAGCAGGTAAAGATCCTAATAGTGTTTCTATTTCTGATGCTGATACTGAACCAGGTGATGCTCCCGATAATGAAGAAGTTGAAGAGAAACCAGAAAAGCTTGCCAAGAATGCAAAGTACACCAAAGAAGACTTCATTGCCAACAAGCATGGTAATGAGAGAGAAACTTGGGTGCAGAAACCAATGCCTTTTCCTGGTAAGAAACACAAGTCTAAAGAACAAGAACACTTCAACAGGTTTTGTGAATGGATGAGACCTTTATTTTTGCAAATTCCTTTGACTGATGCTATTAGAATGCCTCCTTATGCAAAGTATATGAAAGATATTTTTACTAACAAAAGGAAGATTCCTAATGAAGAAATTTCCACTCTACTTGCTAATTATTCTTTTGATGGTAAAGTTTTGGAGAAGCTTGGAGATCCAGGTATACCAACTATTCCTTGCTCCATTAAAAATAACTATGTTAGAACTGCTTTATGTGATTTGGGAGCTGGAGTTAGTGTCATGCCTTTTTCTCTTTATAAGAGACTTGATCTAGAAAAATTGGTATCAACTGATATATCTTTGCAAATGGCTGATAAGTCTACTACTATTCCTATTGGTATATGTGAAAATGTTCCTGTTCAAGTTGCTAACAGTTGTTTGATATCAGCTGACTTTGTTGTGTTGGAAATGCCTGAAGATGATAATATGTCTATTATTCTTGGGAGACCTTTTCTAAACACTGCAGGTGCTGTTATTAATTGCAATCAAGAAAAGTAACTTTTAATGTCAATGACAAAGAGTACACGGTCTATTTTCGCAAGAAGATTGATAGAAAGAACGCTCTAAATTCAATCAAGAATGTTGAGACCATTCGAGTTGGTCAAATTATTTGTTCAGAGCAAAAGCCCAAGGAAGACTATAAAATTGTCATGATTGGGACTATGCCTATCAAGATCGAGGTAACATAAGCATATAGTGAAATGCAAAGTTTTGCCTCATATAAAATTAGTTTGGTAACAAGACTTGATCAACCTTGTTAACAAAGTGATTTTATATGAACGAAACTTCGTTTTCACCGCATTTACTTTACCTCGCTCATATTTATTTTCACCATTTTTGTTCCCTTTGTTAGTTACATGATTAGAGTATCTTAGAAGTGCTGCATACTTGGTTTTGATTTGCTTGCAATCATTCCATCTTCGCTTGCCCGAGTCTTTGATTTGTTGTCAATTTCTGAAAAACCCTCAAAAATAAAGTTTCTCAAAAAATTCCAGAAAAATCTTTTTAAATTTTTATGTCAAAAATGGGGCAGAGAGGCACCTAGGAGACCTCAGGGGGACCCACCATGCCACCTCACCACCAGGGGGCACGGCCCAAGCCTGGCCACGCCCACCTATAGTGAGGGGGGCCCCTGGCCTCTCACTTATCTCTTCATCCCCAGCTCTTTCTCTCTCCCGAAAAATCACGACACCCCAGCTCAAACCCATGTTCTTGCTGCTCTCCATCTCGATTTTTCGATCTCCTTGCTCAGCCCATCATTGTTGCTGAGATTTGGAGCATTTGTTCTCCGGTTGGTGACTCCTTCGATTGTCCAAGTAGAATTTTGTTTAGTGAAGTATTTCTTGAGTATTTTAGCTCTATAGGATGCAGGTGAAATGAGTTTGCATGCTTGTTCTATTGCTTAGAAATGTTATTTTGATGCATGTTAGCCCTCTAGTAACTCCCTATAGTAGTTCCCTACATTTGTTTGTCTCAAAATCACTTTTTATGAGGTTTGTTAAAAATTTCAGAAATGGTGGAGAATGCATACCAACTCTTTCAACATGAACTAGAAGTGCATGAGGTCATGAGAGTTCACCGTGAAGAGAGGGCCTTTCCCTCAATCTATCCATGCTCAGAGTTTATGAATGCCGCTGGAATCCTGCAGGATTTCCAAACTCTAGTCTCTAATGCAGGATTGGAGCATTTTATTGATGGTGAACCTCCCCTGATATGGGCACGACGGAGGAGGTGAAGCCCAATTTCAGGACTCCACCAAGATGAGGGAAGCTCGTTGCATATTGGCACGCCAGGACGACCTATGATATGTAATAATTAGTCTAAGGTTGTCTCAGCAATTTATATTCATGCCTATGTTATTTCGTAGCTAGGTCTAGTTGTGGGCCACTTAGATTTATTTGTGTTTTGGGTTTGGGCCTGTCCAAGCCCAACAGTTTTCTGGCCATCTATATAAGGAGGCCAGCAGTCTAGGGTTTAGGGGAGTTCAGTTGTTTAGTTGAAAACTATCGTGTGCTCCACCGTGTATCATCCCTCCGGGGAAACGGCGCTGCCGTGTTTCTAATAAAGATTGCTGCGAGGGTTCTTGCGTCATCAAGGATTATCGAGCTGTGGTTTGAGGCGTGGTGATCTTCATCACGTTGCTTGCTGGATCCGTTCCTCTTCTTCAGGTGACGTTCATTGCGTTGTTGGAAGATTATTTATCCGGGTTGACTCGCTGTGAAAGATCGGGACAAAACTCATAGGATCACCGGCGTGATCCTTATCATGTGGTATCAGATTACTGGGTTGATCACCGCGAGTGTTTATTGTTGATCTGCGCATTGTAATTTTTCCCGAGCAATTTTCAGATCAGATTGGTTTCAGATTGTTCTTCCTGGAGTAGTTTAGAGATCATATTGGTTGCAAATTAGCTTTGATCGGAAGAGCAGATTGGATTTCAAGTCAGCTTGAGGAGGAGTTTATACCTGGGATTTCAATCTCGACGAGATCCGATCGAGATCTGATCTGATCAAGTACTGCTCAGATCCGATCGCTTGCACAGAAGAAAAAAAATTGTTACCGGATCGCCCCCGCCTGGGATCGCCCCCGCGTCGTGCGCGGTCTTCTGCCGATCGGGGATCGCTCGGGATCGGGGACAACATCGAGCCCTGCGCTGGTTCTCGGTGCAAGTGGGCCAGATTCGATCGATCAAGCAATCAAAAAAATATATATATACAACGAACTACCGCCGTCGCTCGTTCGCTTCTTGGCCTCGAGCGATCGTGAGTCGCTTCGCCCCGCACGTGGGCACTCGGGCGCCAGCGGAGTGGGCCGGCCCAACTGGACGCGGCCCGAACGAGCGCCTCGTTTCGCCCAGGACGATCGATCCAAGGAGTTGCTTCGCGGGCGCCCTGTGCCTCTGCCGATCGGGATCGGGCGACCTCAGCAGGCCGGCCCTTCCGCGCCTCGCTTCGCCAGATGCGCCCCACGCGCTCGCATCGCTGTTCGCCCGCGCAGCAGCACAGAGATCGTCTGCCCTCTGGCGCCCCGCGCGGCCGTATCTGCCCTTTACCTCGCTCGTGCCAGCTAGTTACTACTGTTTTGCTTCAGTTTGTACAGATTTATGCAGATTTTTGTGTGACAGATTACTAGAAGCAACACAAGATATTTCAGATCAGTGCAAAATTTTATATTGGTTTTCTCGACCGTCTGCATCCAGCAAGGAGACTACTCCGTTCAGTTTGGAACAAATTTATTCGCACTTTTTTCTGCGTGAAGGACAAGTGCATACCAGAAATATTCAGGTATGGATTCATCAAGGCCTGTCCGTTTGACTGACAAAGCGGACGATATCTACAGTGACTATTTAGAGATCTTGGCTGGTTTTCGGTATGATGCAACTAAAATCACGTGGAGTTTGAACAGTGCTGCAAAGTTCACAGAGTATGAGTCTTGGGAATCTCACATGGAGCGTGGCTTTGCACAATGTCGTGCCCGTGATAGCAAGTTTGGCGGTTTTACTGAATTTGTACTTGCCCATCGGCGTGTGGGTACGCAGGTGGCTGGTTGGTGGCGTGAAGAACGGTGCGCAAAGGGCATCACACTTGACACATCTCGTTGGGAGGTTTTTAAGCAATTTCTGCGTACTCGATTTTTGGACAAGACCGTGGAATCAGACAAGGCGGTTGTTCCAATGGTACAAGCCAAAGTTGATGGAGATGACACACCATTGAGAGGTATGAGTATACAGCTTCACAAATTGTGCAATGGTGATGAGGTTGTAAGGAGGAATCAGCGATGCAACCTTTTTCAAACACAGTGCACCATCAAGGAGAAGGCATGCAAACTGATTATTGATAGTGGTAGTTACTGTAATGGCATCAGTAGGGCTGTGGTGGCATCATTGGGGTAGTCGACATGGCGTATTCCTGAACCTAAGCATGTTGCATGGTTAAATAGCTGCGGTATGCTGAAAGTTACTCATAAGGTACGTGTGCCATTTACAGTTGATGACTATGTTGATGAGGTGGAATGTGATGTGTTGCCATTGGAGGTGTGTGGGCTGTTACTTGGACGTCCATGGCAGTATGATCACAATGCTATGCATGCTGGGAGAGCAAATACATATTCTTTTGTGCATGATGGCAAACAACGGACTTTGAAGCCTATGAGAGATGATCAAATCAAGTCCGATGTTGTGTTGGTGGTTCGCAAGGAGAAGTTGCATAAAGCTAAGCCACAACCAGGGCTAGCTAAGGTGCAGCATGAGGAGCATGATGCGAAAAGCATCGATGGTGATAATGTTTCAGCCAAGCCTGTAGATGACAAGCCAGTTGTTCTTGTTAGTGACAAGCCGGTTGAAGTCAAGCCTCTTATTGAGGAAGGGAAGGATATGTCAGCATGTGTTCCATGTGTTCCACTTCCAGTTCATGTTGACATGGGTGTTCAGACCGATGACGGTGGTGCTGATCGTGTTCCGGTGCATATGGTGCCGCGGGTAGTCAGCCACAGTTTTGTTAGAACACCTCGGAAACGTTTTGTTGGAGCAGCAGTGCGTGTGCATACAGGCAAAGATGGACATGTTCGTCAGTTGTGTGGCCCGGGCATTACTACTTTGCAGGGTCGTGCTAAGCAGGTTCATGTTCAGCAACGCAAGGTTCCAGCAAGGATTGAGAAGAAGAAGGTGGAGGCGCCTAAGTACAAGTTCATTTGGCGAAGAAAAGAGGTGCAGCCACCCAGGGCTGTATCAAGTCGAGCAGGCCAAGAGGGAGGATGTGGTGAGGAAGGCAAGCAAGACTTGAAGACGGTGAATATGCGTGGTGCTATTGATATTCCGCCACCCTTTCGAGCAGACCCTCACGCGTTGGGGACAATGCTTTTTGAAGGGGGGAGGATGATATGGGCACGACGGAGGAGGTGAAGCCCAATTTCAGGACTCCACCGAGATGAGGGAAGCTCGTTGCATATTGGCACGCCAGGACGACCTATGATATGTAATAATTAGTCTAAGGTTGTGTCAGCAATTTATATTCATGCCTATGTTATTTCGTAGCTAGGTCTAGTTGTGGGCCACTTAGATTTATTTGTGTTTTGGGTTTGGGCCTGTCCAAGCCCAATAGTTTTCTGGCCATCTATATAAGGAGGCCAGCAGTCTAGGGTTTAGGGGAGTTCAGTTGTTTAGTTGAAAACTATCGTGTGCTCCACCGTGTATCATCCCTCCGGGGAAACGGCGCTGCCGTGTTTCTAATAAAGATTGCTGCGAGGGTTCTTGCGTCATCAAGGATTATCGAGCTGTGGTTTGAGGCGTGGTGATCTTCATCACGTTGCTTGCTGGATCCGTTCCTCTTCTTCAGGTGACGTTCATTGCGTTGTTGGAAGATTATTTATCCGGGTTGACTCGCTGTGAAAGATCGGGACAAAACTCATAGGATCACCGGCGTGATCCTTATCATCCCCAATATGCTAAACTAACAATGTTTGTGGTGCAGGATTTCAGATTCAGTTGGTCCACACCTAACCCCATGGTTCATTATAAAATCTACAATAAATCTGTGGACTTGCCCTTTGATGTTTTCTGTGCAGCCATTAGAGTACCACAGTGGGGATCACGCGAAAAGATGAAGGAACGGCCTAGGCCATTGACGGACCTTTATGAGGAAATTTGTCAAGGAAGAATCTTCTCAGGGGAGAATGGTAAAATTCGAAATATTCATTTTCCATCCATTCGATATTTTGCCTACTTTATTACTAATTGTGTTCTTGCTAGGAAAGTTGCAAGTATGTTGTACTCCGGCGATCTAGCTTTTATTGCTGCTGCTTTGAGAGGTGATAGGACTTACAATTTAGGTGCTTTAATAGCTTTCTGTCTTGATGCTAACCGTGAGAAAGGGGGAATCTGTGGAGGTCTTATTGCTTCACGTTTGTTAGCTTTGCATGGTGTAGTGCCTCATGTTTTAGATCTTCAGTTTTCAGTAGAGAGACTTGATCTTAATTCTATGATACATCATAAGTTTGTTTCTCCTCATGCCTGTTTGAGTAACCTGATGTTTGAGATAACCTTTTTCAAGAAATCTACCTGGAAGGTAGTGAAGGCTGATCGATCAGTCCATTTGCATGCACCTCTTTTGTTTAACCTTGATCGCTGGAATGGATGGTCACTCACAGAGGATGAGCTCGACAAGTATATAGAGGAGCACCCGCCGCCCATGCATGATGGGGAGGGGACCGAGGAGTCGGGCCAGCCCTCCAACATTGCGGAGTTTCCATACCAGCAGCCCTATTATGATTATACACCATCTGCTTCATCGTCACAAGGGCCAGACTATGACTATGCCAATGATGACCCACCAGCATGGGGCATGTATTGGAGATGAGATTGATCTCCACTTAGGCCAAAAGCCTAAGCTTGGGGGGAGGTACGCCGATGATTCACTTATCTACATATCATATTTTATCGGTACTTTGTATATCCATGGTTCATTTTCTTTTCCAAACACAAAAAGACCAAAAATATTTCCGTTGTTTCTCTTTGTTTGCCATTTCAGTTGCTAGCTTTGGTTTGCTTTGCTTGCTATTTTCGGTTTGATGTTTGAAAAATCCAAAAATATTTTGCTTCGGTTGCTATTTCCTTCTGTTCTTGTTTCAAAAATTGAAAACCCAAAAATATTTGATGTTCTTCTTCGGTTTTGTAAAGTTTTCTGCAGAGTTCAGTCTCCGTGACTCCTTGGAGCTTGGTATTCACTTCATATCATTTGAGCCACACAAGTGAAAGGCAAGAATGACGACATATGACAATCCGAGATGTGGTGAGAGGCTGGTATGAACTCTATTTGTTTTCATTTTTGTACATATACTCATCTATGTGGACATGCTTAGTTGGTTCATGTAAGGTATATGTTATCTAATGGATGCTTTGTAGTTCTTGCTTTCATATGATTAGTTCCAATTTACTAATAGTTTGTAGCATGTCATGTAGACGCTTGCTTGCATTGTTTTTATTCATAATATGGTATGTTATTGTGGTATCCTCCTCTGAAAGTTTCATTTGAATCGACTTGGCACATGCTCAAGCATGCATATGACTAAACAAAAAGTCAATTAAGCCTCGATGATTTACTTTGCCTCATAGTTCTTGTATCATTTTTATGCTTATATTAATTTTGTTTTGTCGCAAGCATGATTATGACAGCTATTGCTCTCTCGATTGTCGCTTCCCAGTCTTTTGCTAGCCTTCACTTGTACTGAGAGGGAATATTTCTCATGCATCCAATCACCAAAAAACCAAGTCCACCAAAGAGTCCACTATAAATTCCCATGCATGGTATTTGCAAGCCATTCCAAGTAAATTTTCATGTGCTACCTTTCAAAACTTTCAACTACTTATCATTTTGTGCCACTGTTTTTAGCTCATGGGGACATAGTGGTCGGAATTGCTATCTTCCATATTAAATTGAGTACCCCTCGACTAGGTAGCTTCATCTGCTCGTCATTAATTTTGCAAGGGAGCTGGTCAGACCATTGTAATCTAAATCTAAAAAAAATAAAAAGAGCACTCCTCCATGGTATGTGAAAGTTGGTGGGCACCCGATGGAATCGGTTAGCCATGGTTTGAGAAAGGAAAAAAGGTGAGGAGGAGTGCCAAAGCTTTATAAAAGAGCACCAATGTGCCAAATTTTCAAAGAACTCGGAACCGCTCTCACTTGTTTATTATGGAAGATAGCAAGTCCCCATTGCCAGTCGTTGACATGAAACAACCACCTCTCAAAATAAATTTGTATCTCTGTTTTACAAATGAAAAGCTCTAGCACATGTTAAATCACTGCTTCCCTCTGCGAAGGGCCTTTCTTTTACTTTTATATTGAGTCTTCATCTTCTAACTTTAAGCACCTTCTTGAGAGCATAGCTGTTATTCTTAGTGCAATGTGCTTGTCCCAGAACACGGTTGATTGTGGTATAACTTTGATGCTTGTATCTTTGATATTTTTACTTCTAGTCTTCCCTTGGACTTCAGAGGTGCCTCAGCATTTATGTTTTGCTCCACAAATAAAGGCAAGCGGGATACCACTCTTCCATATCATTTATGAACACTACAATCTTGTAGCTTCTTATGTTTACGTTACTTGTTATTAGTGCATTGGCACTCTTTCATAGCTTGCTTGACTATGAGGTAACATTAGTTGCATGTTTCTTATTATGAATGGCCTGAGTACTTGATCATATAGTGAGTATATTTACATCATATGAAGCAAATGTGTTCGTGAAAGTCTCTTTTATCGCTCTCAGTTGTTAACTGAATTGCTTGAGGACAAGCAAATAGCTAAGCTTGGGGGAGTTGATACGTCCAAAACGTATCTACTTTCCCGAACACTTTTGCTATCGTTTCTCCTCTAATTTGTGTGTTTCGAATACAACTAACACGAACTAACGCTGTTTTCAGCAGAATTGCCTTGGTGTCTTGTTTTTGTGCAGAAATTCGACTTTCAGGAAAAATCCCAGAAAATATTGCAAAAATCATGTTTTACCAGAAGACCCACGGAGCCAGAAGGAGAGACGAAGAGAGGCTGGGAGCTGGGCTCACCACCAGGGGGCACGGCCCAGCCCTGGTCGCGCCCACCTGTGGTGAGACCGCCTCGGCCATCGCCGCGACCCCTCCTTCCGCCTACATATACCCTCTGACCTGAAAGGAGCGGGGGTTCGGCGTTTTTCCCAGATAGACTTCCGCTGCGCCGCCACCATCAGAAACCGCGATTCGGAACCAGAAACTCCGTTCTGGCACCCTGCCGGGACGGGGATTTGGAGGAGATCTTCATCACCATCATCACCGACGTCTCTCCATCAACCATCCATGACTCCCCCATCCATGTGTGAGTAATTCCCGCTGTATGCGAAGGGGATGGTAGGGATTGGATGAGATCATTCATGTAATTTGCTATGAGATTGTTAGGGTATAGTGCCTAGTATCTACTATTAGTGCTTATGACATTGTTGCAACTTGTTGTGCTTAATGCTTGTCACTTTGGGCCCGAGTGCCATGATCTCAGATCTGAACTTGTTATTGTTTTATGATGATACTTGTTATTTATGATCTTACCTGCAAGTTGTTGACACATATCGTTGTCCGGAACCCGAGGCCCCAAAGTGACGGAAATTGGGATAACCGGAGGGGATGGCTTTGATGTGAGGATCACATGTGTTCACCGAATGTTAATGCTTTGCTCCGGTACTTTATTAAAAGGAGTACCTTAATTACCAGTAGTTTCCCTTGAGGCCCTGCTGCAACAGGCTGGTACGACAAAAGATGTTGTGCACTTTTCTCATTGCGAGCACGTACGACTATATTCGGAACACATCCCTATGATTGTTTAGTACTAGGATGCTTTATCATTATTTATTTGCAATGCCCATGTCTCACTGATTTCATGAATTATCTTATCCATGCAACGCCCGTACATCCATCCCTATGCCTACAGTATTTTAATCCTACTGTTTACTATTGCTACTATTAATGCTTTTATTTTACTATTGTTGTTACTGTTTTGCTACTATCACCACTATAAAACTGTTGCTACTGATAAACCGCTGCGAGCAAGTCTATTTCCAGGTGCAGCTGAATTGATAACTCATCTGTTAAGGCTTATAAATATCCTTTGGCTCTCCTTGTGTCGAATCTATAAATTTGGGTTTTACTTCCCTCGAAGACTGTTGCGATCCCCTATACTTGTGGGTCATCAGCAGACGAGCGAAAGCTCATGTTCGCGTTAGGCCGCGATCCAACAAAATCCGCTGATTCGAACAAGGTAGGAATACCAAGAATTCCAACCATTATGCAAACTAAAAAAGGTTAAGAACAAGCAAAGTTTGCCATTACACTTTTATTCCTTGCGGGGGAGAGGATCCCTTCTTCTCAGCCGAGGGTGAGGAGGCAGAGCCCCCCAAGCCCCCAGCTATTCCTTCACGCGCCCGGAGACGAGGCCATCGAGGGCAGCGCACGCCTATGCACCCTCCGGCCTAGGCCCCAGGGGAGCGTACCTGTCGAGGAAGCGCTCACAGAGATCCCTCCAGGAAGAGATGGACTCCGGGGGCAACCCACAGAGCCATGGCACGCCCATCACCTCCGGCTACCCGAATATCGGCCGCGTAGCGCTGCAGGAACTCAACGGGGTCGGAGGTTCCATCATAACACGCGCCGATGTCTGGCCTGAAGCGCGGCGGCCAAGCCGCACGGCGAAAGGGCCCAGAGAGCGCCGCAAAGCCCCCGAAGCCGATGTCGCTGACCTCCGGCTCACCAACTTGCCCGATGGCCTCCAAGGCATCGAGGAATTGAGGACGAGCTTGGCGACGACTCTCGTAGACAGCACGAAGGCGAAGACGCACGAGACGATCGTCACCCATGTCGAAACAGATCTAGAAGAAAACACACCACAGCCCCCTACCTGGCGCGCCAAATGTCGATGGAGTTCGTGTCGCAAGAACACGGGGTACCACACGATGGACCCAAAGATTCGAACACAGGGGGCTGTACGCGTGAGAACTTGGATCGCAACGAAACACGGTGACGGAAGCCTCGAGACATCGAACGCACAGCGCAGTGCAGAGGGAGACACCGAGCCTTACCTAGGTTCAGGGCCTCATGGTGAGGTAAAACCCCTACTTCCTGCCTTCTTGTATTACGACGCGATACCTCGCGAGGAGTACAAGGCCTTGATTACAGAACTCTAACTGGCCGGAGGTTTCAACCAACTTAGCCTAGCTAGGAGCCCGGAGTGAAGATCTGATCCCCTCTAAGGGGTGGCCTCCCCTTCTTTTATAGCGCCGAGGTCCTCCTTCCCCTTATCATCTTGGGGAAGGGGTTGCCACAAACGGCCAAGGAGGAGGGACAGCTGTTGGCTTGAGTCTTCCGTAGACGTAGTCTTCGTAGAGTAGTGGCGCTGGTCCACAGGAGTGGGTGGAGGAAGCTGACGTCCTCCTCTGGCGCCCTGCACCGTCCACGCTATTTTAGGGGGGTGGCCAACAACCACTGTGCCGCTTTATGCAGGCACGGCGAAAGCTGGTCTCCTCCCTGTCAGGGTAGCGTGGACGGTACGCAGTCTTCTGCTCTTATCTTCTTGCTCAGCACTGAAACGTACTGAGCTGACGTGGATGTGGTCCTTCCCCTCACGAGAAACAGCACGGAAACGTACTGAGCTGACGTGGATGTGGTCCTTCCCCTCACTGAGCTGATGTGGATGTGGTCCTTTCCCTCATGAGGGTCTTCTCCGCTGGGCTTCGGTCATCGTTTTACCCCTGGGCCGAAGCTAGGCCGTTGAAGAGGACCAGGAGCAGGTGGACCGGGATACCCCGGTATCCAGAACACCGACAGAAGTGCAACCTAGCACTTACTTAGAGAACAAGCAAGCGGAGTAGCGAACACATGACTCCTATAGATCAGCGTCTTTTAGAGCACTTGAAACAATATCTTATCTAAATTATGGCCAATGTGTTTAAAATTTTGTTTTCTTTAATTCAATGTTGCCTAGAGTTGATTGCAAGATAGCTGAGTTGGTTCTATGTTTCACACCATTATCTACTGTAAAACATGGCTGTAGTGCACATGACTTTGCTTGTTACAAATCAAATTCCCTAGTTTACAAGGATGGATGCCATGGATCTACTCTTTATGTTTGCACTCATGCATTCTATTCAAATTCCCAGCAGTTTGTAGTTTGTTCCTACTCCTGAATTCTATTTAATCTCCCAGCTGTTTGTAATTTATTCCTAAATGCTCTATTTTTTGTTAGCAGGTCCTACTGTTACGAGAGCTCCTTGCTGTGAAGAGTTTGTGGAAAGCATGAAGACCCAATTAGCAAGTATTAGATATAATATTTTTTAGATTGTAATATTGTGACAGAAGAATTATGTAACTGTATTATTATGGCGCTGATTCAATTTATTTTGGCTATTAACTATGATTTTTAGTTTGTGCAATATTGATTGTTTGCTACCGGGACGTGAATAATTGATATATGTGGAAGTAACTAAAAATAATGGAGTATATTTTCTATATTTTTTAATAAAAATAATTAAAAAGGCCTAAAATTCTACTGGACAAAATACTTATGGGCTCTGAAAGGCTACAGCTCAATTATATTAACAGAACAAATGTTTGAAAGAGGCTATGGCCCAAAAGATAAATAGAATAACAGCCCAAAAGTAAAATGCAATGTAACAGGCCAAGGCCTAGGAAAAAGGCCAGAATTATTGGGCTTGGTCCAAATAAACAACCAAAATGGAACAGGCTGAATTTGCATTACAATGTGACATGTAGGATTGTCCACGTAGGATCTGACGTGGCCTGGCCAGAGTGCCAATGACGATATTTGATCGTCATAACCTTTATGACGATCCAATATCGTCATGGATGGTTATGATGATTTCATCAAAATCTTCGTTATGGTTCATTTGCGACGCTCAGCTTTTGACCATCCTATTTTTGTCATAAGACGAAAATGGAGGGTCGTAAGTTAGCATTTTTCTATTAGTGGTTGTGTAGCACGTAATTTTTTTGTTATTTGCACCGAACCCCAACAGGTTCCGAGGTTTTTCTTGCAAGCCTTCTTTAGTTCAATGGTTCATGATTATTCTCTAAAAGATTGTATATGCAATGCTTCTATACAGCTTCAAGGAATTGATCAACATTATATTGCTCACCGTCGTTCGTGTCTACCACGATACAGGGAGAACTCGAAATTTGGCGTTTATAGATGCCATAACTACTCGACGAACAGAGCCCTGGGGTAGTTGGATATGGTCAATAATCTCAATGTATGTAATTAAAGCTTTGAGCGGACCCAAAAAAAACCAACATGTGGCCCATGTTCTGGGTTTAGAGGGTCCTAACTCGATAAATTTTCTAATGCAAGCCGAGAGGCCATATGAAGTGACGATCTTTATGCGTAGAATCAACGAAGTTGCTCTGTGCTCCATGGGTTGCCTTCATCATGTCGGGTCTCCTTATCTTGAAGCCGATACGCTCCTTCGGGTATTACTTCTGTGACGATGTAGGGTCCTAGCCATGGCGAATCTAACTTGCCATGACCATCTTTCTTGAGTCGAATGACTAGGTCTCCTTTCTTGAAAGATCGGGGACGCACTCGACGACTACGATAATTCCTCAAATTTTGTTGATACTGTGATCTCCTTGAGAGAACCACGTCTCTGGATTCATCGAGTGCGTCAACATCGTCTTATAGAGCTTGAGTTGACGTGGCTTCATCATAAGCAGTTATTCTGTGTGCCTCATGAGTAATTTATACTGGAAGCATGGCTTCTGCACCTGTAATATCTCAGATTTTCATTATTGAAATTCTGTTGTGCATCATGTCATCATTCATATATTTCTTACATTTTAAAATGATTTATTTTGTTTTCCATAAAAGTTTCCATTGCTTATTTCAATTCCTCTTATAGATGATAGGCTAAGTTGTCACAAAAATATTTTTGTTTTTGGTTTTTAACAGAGAAATAGGTTCCTAAATGCTTTCTAAAGCTACAAGAATTTTTATGAATTTTTCCGAATTATAGTTGGCTATTTTGGAGGCCTAAAACTAAAACAGGTTTTTAAAACAAAAAATAGAAAAAAGGGGGAAACAGTCGGCCAGCAGCAAGCGCGCGCGCGTAGCACACCGCCCCGCACGGTGGATACCATGCACCGCCAGCCCGCAGTAGCCCGCCTCCTCTTTTCCTTCTCCTTTTCTTCTTCTTTTGTTTTTTTCCCTGACCGCCGGACCCCACCTGTCATCCCTGAACTCCGACTCAGAGACCATCACGGTCACGTCTTCGACCCTAAACCGAATCCTGCAAAATCGGACCCTCTCCGTTCGATTCCCGCACGTTTTCCTCACCAATAAAAATTTCCAGCACCTTCTCGTCCCGATCTTTTCCCGAAAAGTTCGAAAACCCTAGCTCGTTCGAGCTCTGCAGGTCCGCCCGTCGCCGCCGTCTTGGTCGAGCACGGACTCGAGGTCCTTGTCGCCCCGAGCCTCCCCTTTTCTCCCCAACTCGTTGCTCTTGTCCTACCGCGCGCCCCCTCACTTTTTCCCCTCTCGCAGAGCCCCAGGAGCGAACTAATTCCTCGCCGGAGTCCGCCAGAGCGCACTGCCATCTGACCCGCTCCAACCGCCAGTCGCCACCGAGTCAGAAAGTGGGAGAGCCCGACAAGGAGCCACCCGCCGCCCGCCGTCCGCCGTTTCCCTGCCGCCATAGCCCACCGAAGACGCCGCCGTCCTATTCTTTCCGGTGAGTTCCCAGGAGTTTGATCCGGGCCGCACGTTTTGTTCCCAGATCCGATGGCCAAAATCGCCGATTTGGTCGAAGGGTATTGGCGAATAGGAGGCCGCCACGTGGCACAGTCTTTCCTAGCATTTTTCTGAATTTCGAATAAATAGATAGATTTCAAGTAAAACTTGCAAAATTCATATCTCGAGTTCCGTAACTCAAAAATTTGCAAATGATATACGTTTGGATTCAGAAAAATGCAAACTATTTTCCTGTACCATTAGTTTTAATTGGTACAGAAGTACATGTTTATCTAATATAAAACTCTTATAAAGTGTATTTTATGCATATTTTAATTTTTGTAACTTATAAAAATATGATTCCAATGGCATATGAAAGCTAGTTAATTTGTCTATCCATAGACACCTGTTTCATCATTTTATAAACTAGTTTTGTACAGAAAGTTTTAAGAATGCTTTAATGCATGTTTATGTCTCTTTTCAACTATGGAAAATGATTTATAAAAGCTTTAATGCTTATTTTCACTTCTGTCATGCATGCATATTGCATTGTTTTGTTTTCCACTACTGCCTATTGATTGGAAATTGCCTTGCCATGATATATTGTCCGAACTGCGAACCTTGTGATTGTGAGGAGTGCTTTAGCGGGAACAACAACCAAGGCAAGTGTCACATCATAAATCTCGTATTTTTTTCTATGCATGTACTTGTTTTTAGTAGTTTGTATATGTAAGAATGTTTTCAAGTTTATATATATTGCTATGCTATAGACCCAATAGATGAGCCGTAGAATTCCTAGGTGATTCCTTGATAGTCATCGTATTGTAGAATTGCTTAGCCATGCTGGTAGTTGCGTGGGTGGTTTTCATGATATGAGTACAGAATGTTGTTTTTGCTGTAAATGAAAACCACAAAATCAATGAATCACCTGGGTGGAATGACTTTGATTGGGTCAACGAGTGGTTTTTATGGTGGGGAAAGCCACCCAGGCTTAAAGAGATTGATAGACGTTCATGTTTAGTGGCTTTCGAGTACAGCCACATATCAATGGGCTCTAGCTTGACTGACTAAGTTATGAAACCGTGACCTACCGTGACCAGCTGATGTAGCTAAGATATGTGGTATGGGTCTGGGGCTAGGCTCATTGTTTTATTTCCCAAAGGTCTCGGTTGGTCTTCGACCGAGCCATGTGGTGAAAGTGTACTAACCTCTGCAGAGTGTCAAAACTAAGTACTTAGCCGTGTCCCCAGTTATGGATAATTTGAGCAACTTTTCATGAAGCAGTTGAAGGATCTCATCATTCTAAATTCGTTAACAAAATTTGATGGGTGAACAAATGGGTTAGGAGCACTTGAGTGAATCAATGTGTCCTTAGAATTTAATAGGAGCACTTGAGTGATTCAATGTGTCCTTAGTTATTTTGAAGAAATAAAAGTGTTTTGAATAGTAGGAGAAAATGTATCGCTTTATGCAAAAGAGCATGAACTCCACCAACTAAATAAGCATGTATGATAGGTCGCCAATTATATCCACCATAGTGACATCTTGCCAATACAATTCCAAATGTATTGACCCTTGTGGCTGCAACCTTTTCATGTTGCAGGTTATTATTCTGAGGACGATTGAGTTATTTCGTTTAGGTCACGAGTGTCCACCCAGCAGTGCCTGTGAAGTAGTGGAGCTTTATTTATTTGCTACTGTGTTGAACTATTTATTTGAGAGATAGCCTTTGATGCTGAGCCTTTTGTAATAATTATACTCTTGGATCATACGTTGTAATAAATTGGACGCATTGGTACTCTTTTATACATCTACTATGTATGCTAGCTATTGATCCAGGAACTAGCAGTTGTATGCACATGATTCAATCCTTTTTTAACGGGTTGGATCACCTCAGATGGTATCAGAGCCTGTGTGTTGGTTGTAGGTTCGTGACCTTAGGAAAATGGCTAGATGATAGGAAGCCATAGGATTTAAAATTAACTATTTTTAAATTCTGTCTCTACTTCTTGCACTTTCATTCTTTTATTCTCATCATTATCAATTCTCACACTATCCTTCTTTAAATGTAGATGGGAGACTACACTCATGTCATCTATGCCCATGTCCTCTCTGATGAGCTTTTTAGCAGGCCGCTGGCACTTGCTGCTATTATGTTGGGGCTTCCCATGCCACATTGCAGAGGAAGAGTTTTGCCTAATGGGAGATGGGAGATAGCGACTCGCATAGAAGGACGTGGTGTAGTGCCTTACACGGAGGATATCATTTACACCATGGAGTATCCCAATTGGAATAAAGGAGCTAATATGGCTATGCTGGGAGCTGTAATACCCTGGACTTGTAAATACTGATTTTGACATAGTTTATGTGTGTTGGAGGTGTTTGACCAAATATTAACTTTTGGAACCATGGGTAATATGGAAAATCAGAAGCCATTGCTGTGTTCACCTCGTCGAGTTGAAATGAGTGTCTATTTACCTAGTTGAAAATGAGTATCTATTTATCTATATAGGAGGTCAGATGAATTTTGGAGAACCAAGTTAATTTTAGCCATGGATATATCCGGAACTAACAAACCCAACTCAGGTATGGATAAAGCGGGCCCTTAGAGCACCGGCCGGAGCCTAAGTAAGATCTATCATATCGTCTCAGCCGCCGCCAGGAGAAACAGCCGCCAGCCGTCGCCTCTACCTCCTACTCCACCATAGATTGGTTCCCCCTCCTTCGGTCGGCCTCACCGGCGTAAGAAGGAGTGGGGAACCTAGTCTATGTGTGGAGGTTTTAGTAAAAAGTAGTATTTTCTAGTAGATTAAGTTAGGGTTTGGAAGCCATCTTTTGTTGACCTCCATATCAATGGAGATGGCATCATCTTCAATAATTGATCTTCGGTTCTTCCTTCGATGACGAGCTCTTTGTCCCGGCGTCAATGGCAGTATTGAAAGATTACAGTTCTTTAGGTATGGTTCTTTGGATCTTGCTTCGCCATACCGATCTTGGATCCTTTCTCATGGTCGCCGCGAGGAGTATTATCCTCGCAATAATTTTTCTGGTTGCTACGTCCTCGACAATGGTGATTCGTACTCTCGATTCCCCAGCGACGTCGACCAAGTTGTTCGGTTATTTCGCCCTGACATACTGGTGTTGGTACTCTTGTCGATGTTGATTGACTACTTCAATGGCTGCGCGTGTGCACGTAGCCTTGGCATTATGGCTCAAATTAAAATTATGGAAGAACCTTCGTTGGTATTTACAGGTTTATGGTTCGGTTCTATTCGGCTGCCTTCTGGAAAATACAAGATTATGTCATGGAAGAAGAAAGAGTTTGAAGATCTTAAAGATTTAGTCATTTCTTTTAGACTTTATTTTGTAATTGCTGGGGACAGCTTAAGTACTATTTACTTTTATAAATATATATGGTGTTGATTGTCAAAAAAAAACTCAGGTATGGATATATAAGTCTAAAGGAAGAAAATAAGTAAGTATCCCCCAAGTGCTGCTCCCGGACAGAAACGCCGCATGCCCAAATCCATGTTGTGGCCACAGTTTAGGGTTCCTGCGCCGCCGCCGCTCTCCACCTGCAGTCTTCTTGGGGCGCCAATCTTTGCTGGTCATCGTCGCGCCGCCGTGCACCGTGTAGGAACAGACCTGTATCTTGGGTCTGCGGCTGCCGCCGTCTGGATCCCCATTGTGTGACGTCAGGTCGCCAGCGCATGAAGCCTGTTGCCTGGGAGCCGGTACGTGCAGGTACGTGCTTGCCATAGACAGATCCAAGCTCCTGTTCTTCAGCTAGTTGCTATCAGGTTACAAATCCAGTCAGTTCCATCAATCAATTATCGATCAGCTAAGCTAGATATTTCTTTTTGGAGCACAAGTACTAGCTATATGGATCAGCGTACAGAGGGAACTTTCCCTTTTCATAGTAGTTGATTGCTAGCTGGCCTGGGTTCCGTTGGTTTGGTCAGTACATGATGCATCAGGCGTACATGCAGAAATAATACGAGTTACTTCTACTTGCTGGTTGCTCATTCACATCTAGTTTCTTGGAGAAATACGTAATGGATATTTAGTTTAGCTGCTAGAACAAGGCTATCGAAATATAGACTAGACTTGTTATGCTATATGTTTGTACAGTATGATTAAAGTATAAAAACAATCAATTAGCCACTTGCTCCTTTTGGTTACTATTCGTTGGGGATTGCATGGGAATGATAGGACATACTAAATTGAGGGATTAAAGATTAAAAAGAATGGCCTGAAGCTATAGCACCAGTAATTAGTGGATACAAGTTTGAGCTTCTTTACTTTTACCTGAGGTTTCAACCGCCGATGCTAAAGTAGTATGACATCAGAAGTATTGTTGCTTGAGCATGGTTAGGCATGGAAGTGATTCAAGTATTTCTTCTTGGCCATATGGAAAACATTGTAAGAGTGGATTTAATTACTCACAGGTTTGGGAGCTTCAAGTGAAGTGTACCTCTTCAGGTGTCCATGGATTGTAGGCAAATGCATGACGAACCATGTGTTATTCTATGATTGTCCATTGTGTGAATGTGATTGTTTGTTATCATTTGGTTTGGGATTCTCTTATTCGATTATTAAATTCAAACTTGTTCTGTTTTCCTATTCGTGTTTAGTCATATCACACTTCTTATTTTCAAAGCTAACTCGGTGAGAAACTGTTCACAAGCGGCTAGTTCCGAATAAAGTTCGGTGAGAACCGTTGCTTGTGAGCTAGTCCGATGGCTATTCAGTGTGTTAGTCCGGAGAGAGACTGTCCCGAACGGCTAGTCCGAATTAAGTTCGGTGAGAACTGTTAGCTCGTGGGCTAGTCTGGGCGACATATTCAGATATTCAGTTTCAGTCTACATGGTGACAACGCGGTTTTCAATATCTTGTTGTGGTTAACTATTCATCATTCTTTTTATGGTTCCTTATTGTGCTTGCTGAGTATTTCCATACTCACCCTTGCGTTTTATTTGGTTTTCAGGTACTAAGTAAGCGGCATGCATGGGATCTGGGCGTAGCACACCAACATTGTTTGAACACATCACATAATTTTCACATAGTACTCACCTGTAGTACTTTAGTTGCTGATTTACATTACTTAGTTTGGCATGTACACTTTGTGACCTGCGTCTTGTTGAGACTTGATGATCAGCGTGGATTCTTTTCTTTCAACCTATACCATCCCTATTTATCTTTATCTTACCAACTGAATCTTGTGGATGCTCGTATTTACAAGAGAAACTGTGCCAAAATTTCTAATAATCTCCTGCCTTAGTAGTTTTTCGTGTAGCGTGGTAGCATTCCGGTATGGTTGATACATGGGGTGTTACAGTTGGTATCAGAGACGAGGCTTTAGATCTCTGGAGTAGGTTGTTAGTAGATTATAATATAATTAACCTAAAACTTGATAGGGTGGTTAAACAATTAAAATCTGCCTTTTCATATGCAACTAAATATCTGACTTAGTATAACATCAACTAAAATTTTGACACACTGGTGCACAATAGGATGCGTTGTGGGTCATGAATTTGCATTTACGCTTTCATTATGTGCTAGTTTTGATTTATTGTATGAATTTGTGGTGGTTCCCATGGGCAAGCTATGGCCATGGAAGGCCTGTAGTGCCTTGTTCTAGGTACTTTTCTCTGGCTGTTCCTTCCCTGGTGGTAGTTAGTAGTTTGCTTGCCCTACATTGTTTGAAGTAAGCATTGGAACATTGGAAAGAAAAAGTTTGGTCATTTACTCAGTCCCTTAAAGAGGTGAATGAAGAGATGAAGAGATTTCAATTGTTGGATTTTGAAACTGCCAGATACATTAGAATATTGACTTTGGAACCAAAGCATGATCAAATGGAGCTCAATTTGATATGCATATTATTGGTTCTAGTTTACACCTGAAGGTTTAAGTTTTGGTTGTCGGTGGTTCTTGAAGTATCCATATTATAAGAGATGAGTGTAATTTATGCCAAAGGATTTTGAGAAAGCAGCTTGCATCCTTTATGGCTTGGAGATGTTGTAGGTTTTCGAAATGATACAGCTAGATTGGATAGTCCAGATCGTGTAGCAGAGGAGATGATAAATTAGTGTTATGACAACTCATGTAAGACCAAATCAACTTGAGAAGTTCTTCTATCCAAGTCCTAAGCCCAATTTCAACAGAAAATCTTTAGTCCCGCTTCACTTAATCTTTCTACTTCACCTCGTGCCCTCCTCTTGAGCGACAACCATCCTCCAATTTAGTTCTTCAATGTCGATGAAGTCTTTTCCATATGGTGCTCCATATATTGTCCATGATCTTTTCTAAACGCATTTCCATGTTTCCATCATAGGCGAGAAGAGTGTCCTTTTCTTATCCTCTCTAAGTTATCTTGTTTGAGTCACCCTTGATCCACAAGGCGACTCTCATTTCAGTTTTGTTCATCGTGGATGTTTCGTAGGATCATACGCAACCCATATAGTTCTGGAAGGATCACTAGAGTACTTTTTGTAGGCTTTGCATAGTGGAAATGTGAATCAACCCCTAACCACGGTTCGTGCCCATGGAACCTTTTTGTGATGCATGTGAGGATGACCGAGAGTTAGATTGCACGATTCACCTATTCAAGTACGGAGTTAATAGTTTGGGTGCTGGATGGATTGGCCCCATATCGACTATTATTATTCGCTCTTTGTACGTTGGAGTGGCGAATCCACGTGAGCCTTTATCCTTAGTAGAGAGCCGACGAGTGAAGCCTAGACCATAGAATGATATGTCGTTCCACCATTAGAAGAGGCAACGCTGCCAAGCGTAGGAGAGGCGGTGAGGATAAACCAACACGGTGTTTTCAGGGTACTTTACCAGACATGTTGCAGCGGCCCTCCATGAGATTTATCACTACTACGCATGGTATTAGAGAGCGGTGTTCTTTGATGAATGGTTGCTGACGACCTAAATGTCGTAAAGGATCATTGCTAGGTTTTCCAAGACAAATTTTTGTTAGACAAAGATGCCAAATATGGAGTTATAGAAGAGCTCGGAGTTTGCAGGTTGAACCCTATTTGAAGAGATGCATAGATAGTTCTGATAAGATTACTTCGATTAAATTTGGATCACAAGTGTGAAGAAGAATTCGAGGGCGAATTCTGTTGAAGAGGGGGAGAATGTAATACCATGGACTTGTAAATACTGATTTTGACAAAATTTATGTGTGTTGGAGGTGTTTGACCAAATATTGACTTTTGGAACCATGGGTAACATGGAAAATCAGAAGCCATTGCTGTGTTCGCCTCATCGAGTTGAGATGAGTGTCTATTTAACTAGTTGAAAATGAGTATCTATTTATCTATATAGGAGGTCAGATGAATTTTGGACAGCCAAGTTAATTTTAGCCATGGATATATCTGGAATTAACAAACCCAACTCAGGTATGGATAAGTCTAAAGGAAGAAAATAAGTAAGTATCCCCCAAGTGCTGCTCCCAGACAGAAACGCCACATGCCCAAATCAATCTTGTGGCCACAGTTTAGGGTTCCTGCGCCGCCGTCGCTCTCCACCTGCAGTCTTCTCGGGGCGACGATCTTTGCTGGTCGTCGTCGCGCCGCCGTGCATCGTGTAGGAACAATCCTGTATCTTGAGTCTGCAGCCGCCGCTGTCTGGATCCCCATCGTGTGATGTCAGGACGCCAACGCATGAAGCCTGTTGCCTGGCAACCGGTACGTGCAGGTACGTGCTTGCCATAGACAGATCCAAGCTCCTGTTCTTCAGCTAGTTGCTATCAGGTTACAAATCCAGTCAGTTCCATCAATCAATTATCGATCAGCTAAGCTAGATATTTCTTTTTGGAGCACTAGTACTAGCTATATGGATCAGCGTACAGAGGGAACTTTCCCTTTTCATGGTAGTTGATTGCTAGCTGGCCTGGGTTCCGTTGATTTGGTCAGTACACGATGCATCAGGCGTACATGCAGAAATAATACGAGTTACTTCTACTTGCTGGTTGCTCATTCACATCTAGTTTCTTGGAGAAATACGTTATGGATATTTAGTTTAGCTGCTGGAACAAGGCTATGGAAATATAGACTAGACTTGTTATGCTAGATGTTTTTACAATATGATTAAAGTATAAAAACAATCAATTAGCCACTTGCTCCTTTTGGTTACTGTTCATTGGGGATTGCATGGGAATGACAGGACATACTAAATTGAGGGATTAAAGATTAAAAAGAATGGCCTGAAGCTATAGCACCAGTAATTAGTGGATACAAGTTTGAGCTTCTTTACTTTTACATGAGGTTTCAACCGCCGATGCTAAAGTAGTATGACATCAGAAGTATTGTTGCTTGAGCATGGTTAGGCATGGAAGTGATTCAAGTATTTCTTCTTGGCCATATGGAAAACACTGTAAGAGTGGATTTAATTACACACAGGTTTGGGAGCTTCAAGTGAAGTGTACCTCTTCAGGTGTCCATGGATTGTAGGCAAGTGCATGACGAACCATGTGTTATTCTATTATTGTCCATTGTGTGAATGTGATTGTTTGTTATCATTTGGTTTGCGATTCTCTTATTCGATTATTGAATTCAAACTTGTTCTGTTTTCCTATTCGTGTTTAGTCATATCACACTTCTTATTTTCAAAGCTAACTCGGTGAGAAACTGTTCACAAGCGGCTAGTTCCGAATAAAGTTTGGTGAGAACCGTTGCTTGTGAGCTAGTCCGATGGCTATTCAGTGTGTTAGTCCGGTGAGAGACTGTCCCGAACGGCTAGTCCGAATTATGTTCGATGAGAACTGTTAGCTCGTGGGCTAGTCGGGGCAACATATTCAGTTTCAGTCTACATGGTGACAACGCGCTTTTCAATATCTTGTTGTGGTTAACTATCCATCATTCTTTTTATGGTTCCTTATTGTGCTTGCAGAGTATTTCCATACTCACCCTTGCGTTTTACTCCCTCTGATCGGAAATAAGTGTCGGCAATTTTGTACTTACTTACTATAAAGTTTGTACTATGTCCCCGACAGTTATTTCCGATCGGAGGGAGTATTTGGTTTTCAGGTACTAAGTAAGCGGCATGCATGGGATCTGGGCGTAGCACACCTACATTGTTTGAACACATCACATAATTTTCACATAGTACTCACCTGTAGTACTTTAGTTGCTGATTTACATTACTTAGTTTGGCATGTACACTTTGTGACCCGAGTCTTGTTGAGACTTGATGATCAACGTGATTCTTTTCTTTCAACCTATACCATCCCTATTTATCTTTTATCTTATCTTATGGATGCTCGTATTTACAAGAGAAACTGTGTCAAAATTTCTAATAATCTCCTGCCTTAGTAGTTTTTCGTGTAGCGTGGTAGCATTCCGGTATGTTGATACATAGGGTGTTACAGTTGGTATCAGACCCTAGGTTTTAGATCTCTAGTGTAGGTTGTTAGTAGATTATAATATAATTAACCTAAAACTTGATAGGATGGTTAAACAATTAAAATCTACCTTTTCATATGCAACTAAATACCTGACTTAGTATAACATCAACTAAAATTTTAACACACTGGTGCATAATAGGATGGGTTGTGGGTTATGAATCTGCCTTTTCATATGCAACTAAAACCTTTTCATTATGTGCTAGTTTTGATTTATTGTATGAATTTGTGGTGGTTCCCATGGGCAAGCTGTGGCCATGGAAGGCCTGTAGTGCCTTGTTCTAGGTACTTTTCTCTGGCTGTTCCTTCCCTGGTGGTAGTTAGTAGTTTGCTTGAAGTTCTCTACATAGTTTTAAGTAAGCATTGGAACAATGGAAAGACAAAGTTTGGTCATTTACTTAGTCCCTTAAAGAGGTGAATGAAGAGATGAAGAGATTTCGAGGAGATATTCTTTGAGGTCTCAAGTGATGATGACTCAGGGGAGGAGTACGCACCTCCATCATACATCAACCGTGGCGGAAAGCGCAAGCGCATGACGTCATCAGCCTATTTCAAGCTGTTTAAGAAGATAGATTAGTTGCCCACCATTTTATATGTCGCTATTGTAATTATTTAGGGTGTTGGATATATCAAACTTAGGATATGTAAACTATATTATTGTGGTACTGTTATTTTCAAAACTTTAAAGTTCTAGGTTATTTTGTGACTATTTATATCAATTTAATGGAAGGTTTTAGTTAAAAGTTATGTTTGCCAATTATGCAGTTTCATATTTTGAGATCTGTTTGGTGCGTGATTTTTCATATTTTACTGGTAACTCTGATTGAGCTCATATTTTGAGATCTGGTGTGAAATTATATTTACTACATGCAAAAAAATTGGAAAAAATTTCTGATGAGTTTTGATCGCCCAGAAAAATACGTTTCTGCTGCAGTAGTTTTCTGTTAGATTTCCTGTTTTGCTTTATAAACTGAATTTTCGATCCAAAGCGTATTACCTACTGTTCTAAATTGTTTTGTGGATGTTAACCATTGAATATACACCCTTGGAACTAAAATTTGAAGCCATATTGTGTATGTGCTGAATGTCACGGCTGTTGTTTGATGATTGCTTGTTTGCTGATTGCTATTTGTATGATTATGTGGCTTGGGTAGATTTTGTTCCGTAGATCTTTCTATCTAAACTTACCTGTGCTGAACTGTAGATGCCATAATCTGAGCCTAGATATTGGTGCATACAATTTTCCCACTAGTCTAAGGGCTCCTTTGATTCATAGGATTTATGTAGGAATAGTGTAGGATTTGAATTCCATAGGAAAATTTCCTACATGCATGTTTGATTCATAGGAATATTTCCCATAGGAACAAATCCTATAGGAATCTTGTAGTGCAAATATTATAGGAAAAAAACATTAGCTCATACCTCATGGAAAATTCATTTGCTACAGTCAAACACACTTCATCTTCTCATAGGATTCAAGTAGGCATGGCATCTCAATCCTATACCTTTCCTATTCCTATACTTTTCCTATCCTATGAATTAAAGTAGCCATAATTGTTTTGGAGTCACAAGGCTTAGATGTAATCCTAGGCATGGACTGGATGACAGCTTGCAAGGGTGTTATAGATTGTGCCGAGAGAGCCATTTTACTCACAACCCTAGAAAAGAAACGCATTCGTTTGAAGTCAACCTTTGAGCTTAGAGGAACCAAGGTTAATTCTCTTAAGGGGGTTAGCCTAGAGGATGTACCCATAGTGAGGGAATATCCAGATGTGTTTCCGGAAGAGTTGCCAGGAATGCAACCGGACAGAGATGTTGAGTTTCTCATTGATTTGATGCCTGGAACTGGACCAATAGCCAAGAGGACGTATAAGATGGATGTGGATGAATTGAAGGAATTGAAGAAACAACTTAGGGAGCAACTAGATAAAGGTTTTATTCAGTCAAGTTCGTCTTCATGGGGTGCACCTGTTTTGTTTGTGGAAAAGAAGGATATGAGCAAGAGATTAGTTGTGGACTATCAATCACTTAATGAGGTGACAATCAAGAACAA